>CAKJTW010000068.1:0-2500000 GCA_917880005.1 Nanger dama | reverse complement strand
TCTTCCTGCTAACAAAAAGAATAATAGTATACCGTATTACTAAAAATAGATGGAGAAACAGTGGAAACAGTGTCAGACTTTATTTTGGGGGCTCCAAAATCACTGCAGATAGTGATCGCAGCCATGAAATTAAAAGATTCTTACTCCTTGGAAGAAAAGTTATGACCAACCTAGATAGCATATTCAAAAGCAGAGACATTACATTGCCAACAAAGGTCTGTCTAGTCAAGGCTATGGTTTTTCCTGTGGTCATGTATGGATGTGAGAGTTGGACTGTGAAAAAAGCTGAGCACTGAAGAATTGATGCTTTTGAACTGTGGTGCTGGAGAAGACTCTTGAGAGTCCCTTGGCTACAAGGAGATCCAACCATCTTAAAGGAGATCAGTCCTGGGATTTCTTTGGAAGGACTGATGCTAAATCTGAAACTCCAGTACTCTGGCCACCTCATGCGAAGAGTTGACTCATTAGAAAAGACCCTGATGCTGGGAGGGATTGGGGGCAGGAGGAGGAGACGACAGAGGATGAGATGTCTGGATGGCATCACGGACTCGATGGACATGAGTTTGAGTGAACTCCGGGAGTTGGTGATGGACAGGGAGGCCTGGCGTGCTGCAGTTCATGGGATCACAAAGAGTCGGACATGACTGAGAGACTGAAGTGAACTGAACTGAACTGAACTGAAAGTGATTTCAGTCCCAAGGAAAACCAACAAGGGTATTTTAAAGCATTTGCTTAAAGTCTGATAGTATATTTAGGGCTGGATGCCTTGTGGGAGGTGGAAAGGGTGGAGGGATAAGGGAAGTTCCCACATAATGGATTTCATAGGACATAGTCTTCTTGGAGGTGCCATATACGTGAAAGCCTTCTAGGCTAAGCAGGGAGCTTTGGGGGAACTTAACCTGGTGACAGCATATATTGGAATATGATGGTATGTGCATTATAATAATTGTTTTTCAGTTTCAATCCATGCATGGATTGCAGCATGCCAAGCTTCCCTGTCCTTCACCGTCTCCCAGAGCTTGCTCAAACTCATGTCCATTGAATCAGTGATACCATCCAACCATCTCATTTATAATAATTATTTTTTTAAAAATCAGTTCAAATTTTTGGTTCAGCTGAAATATTAAGCATAATACATGTGCATGCGTGCTGAGTCGCTTCAGTCATTTCGAACTCTTCCGTCACCCTAAGAACTGTAGCCCAGCAGGCTCCTCTGTCCATGCATTGTCCAGGCAAGAATATTGGCGTGGTTGCCATGTCCTCCTCCAGGGGATCTTCCTGACCCAGGGATGGAACTCACATTTCTTATGTCTCCTGCATTGGCAGGCAGGTTCTTTACCACTGGCGTCACCTGGGAAATCCAATATAATACCTACAGCTCTGTAGAAGTCTAAGCAGTGCAGTATAGTGACTTGACGTCCATATTCCCTCAGGTTAGGTGCTTTTGTTTTCTGCTTCATTAATTAACGCTTAGAAATTTCCCAGGCCAGTGGACACACCACTGCCTTTCCTGCCACCATGCTCAAAACCTGAAGCCAATCTTTTTGTCTTGTTCCATTTGTCACTAGTAACCTCTTGTCAAGTCTGTCCATTCTGTCTCTATAATCCATCACACCGCTCTGTTCTTACTGCCTTGACTTCCAGTTCAGACCAACAGAGGAGCTTCCCCTTCAATCACTGATTCCTTCATCTAGTATTTATTCAGTTTCCCCTTTTTCCTGCTGCCAGATCCTAGGGACACAAGCATGAATGGCTTCCTTGTCCTCAGGGAGTCAGCCGATTTAGGAACAGATCATTGCAGTATTGTATTCCTAAAACTCTATTCCTAACTCAGTACTGTATTCCTAATACAGTGAAAAAGTCACTGTATTAGCTTGAGATTATGCACCCTTCTTACTCCAACCTCTCTCCATATTACAAAATAAGTACTAGTTCAATTTTGCCTTTTTATGGTTCCTTTTACCCACATACATAGTAAAAGCTTACATTTCTTTTTGAAATATGCATTCTCTAATCTGTGTTAGCTTTGATGGCTAGAGCTTTCATTGTCCTTTCATAGAGTTAATGCATCTCTTTAAGAATAATTTTCTATTATCGGAGCAGTTCCATTATTTGTGATTAAAGATCTGCACATTCACATCTAGGCTTACAAATGTGTATTTTTTACTGAATTCAGATCACATGGTCTGACTTTCCTGCTGATGAGCAGCCACCAATCCATCCTTCCCAAAGAACAGAAGCAATTGCTTCTGTGGATCATCTTCCTAAATCTGTTTTGGAAAGGGAACTTTCAGAAGTTCCTTGGTGGTGCAGATGGTAGAGAATCTGCCTGCAATGCAGGAGACCTGGGTTCGATCCCTGGGTTGGGAAGATCCCCTGGAGGAGGGCATGCCAACCCACTCCAATATTCTTGCTGGAGAATCCCCATGGACAGAGGCGCCTGGCAGGCTGCAGCCCATGGGGTCCCAAAGAGTCGGCCACCACTGCACAGCTAAGCACACAGGAGAGAGAAGTTCGATGAATTTATTATAGGTGGTCTTGATAATAAGCTGTTCTTATTTTGCTGCTTTATTTCTAGCTACAAGAAAACACATGAAACCCTGAGTCATGCGGGGCAGAAGGCAACTGCAGCTTTCAGCAACGTTGGGACAGCCATCAGCAAGAAGTTCGGAGACATGAGGTACTGTGGGAGAGAACCATGCAGAAGAGGCTAGGCCTTTGGCTTTCAGAGACAAGGAGGGGCATTATCCGTTGACTAGTCTTCCTAAGGCATTCTTTTCTTTAATTGGATTAAAATTTTACGTGGCTGATCGTATTGGTGACTGAGATACATTTTTATATTGGGACATTTTCTTCCTAAACGTCAGCTTAGTGGACCTGATCGCAGAGATGCCCTTTCTACTATTTAGTAAAAATAGAAGACAGAGGGTACCTTTAATCACCAGTAATAAGGAGAGATTCCAAAAGAATGCAGCACACACTGAATTTGAATCACTGTAACTTAAACTAAGTTAAAATATGCTTTCAGTGAATATGCTCTGATAAACTATTCTTAGCTACATTTTTGTACACATACAGCTAGTATATATATTTTTTTCTATGCTAAATATATAGATATTTATTCTTTTATTCTAAAAAGGTACCATGGATATATGCACCTGGTAATATTCTTTCTTTACTTTGGCAATATATTGTGAATATGTTGATAAATGTTTATTACATCTTCGTTTTCATTGGATGTATTATCTTCCAGTGCACAGCTGTATCAAAATTTTTAAACCAATTCCTTTGCACATTTCAGTTATTTTCAGTATTTGTTATATAAAATTAGGGTGAATATCAAGATTTTGAACTGAGAACAATGTAGTATTGACCATTTTTATTTTTTTATATTATATTCTAGAAAGTTATCTTACATACAGCTGCTGCTCTCATATTTTTTTGCTGATTTAAATACCTATCATAGTTTATTTTGAATTTGGCTAATATGCTTAGGAGATTTTTCTTTATAAATCAATGTCATGTTTGTCTCTAAAAATCAAGTTCAATTCTTAAAAACTTCTCAAGTGCATTTTATGTTTCTTCTTTTTAAAAACTATGTGCATATTATTTTACTGGATTCTTAAATTATTGCTTTCTGTATTACTCTGCAGCTTTGATGCCTAGAGGCAAATATTTATATCTTTGTGTTTAAGTTATTTTTTGACTTCAAAAATTACTAGATTGTGCCCAACATTCATGCATCATCTTAAGAACTTGGCATTCATGAGGCTAGAATTAAGTAAGTACATATGCATGAGTCTGAGTACATTGCTTTATCTTCATTTTTGCTAATAAAGCAATAACGAAAAGCAATTAAAATTCTTCAGAGGCAGGATGTGATGAACCGGTAAGCATTTTGGATGATTAATTAACCCTAGCTTTATTAGAATAAAATTTGCAGTCATTTCAATGGCAGGAAAGCGTTTATCTAAACTAATTAAATAATTCCTTAAAACAGGAAAGACCTTATCACCAGTTATATCCAAGAAAATATATTCTGTCATGTTTATAAAATTTGTTTTCCACATACTTAGTTGAAACAATGATCACAGTGGCAGAAGACTGCCAGCAGGAACAGTGTTTCTCCGACTGTAGGAGACTTTACAGACACCGCTGAAGCTTGTTAAATGCATATTCCGAGGTTCCACCTCTCTCTCTTGAGATTGCACCTCAGTAGGTCTTGGATGGCATCTAGGAATCTGTTTGAAATAAGCTCCCAGGTGATCTGACTTCAACTGGTTAGGTGTTGAGGAACCAAGTGTAACTTAGCTTACCTGTACCTGGGTATTCTCAGTTATAAATGTGGATAAGAGTAATAACGTCATCAGGTTATTATGCAAGTAACAGAAGACAGCGTGCCATGTATTAAACATTCAATAAATGCTAGTTTTTACCTTTACTAAGGAACCATCTCAGTTACAAGGTGGCCCTCCAGGACAGAAATTAGGCAGGGCCCCTGAACAGGAGTGTGCTGTATTTCATGAGTTGTAAAGAATGATGACTGTGTTTCACACGTATAGCATGTTGACACACTCATGTTCCTGAATGAACTGGGCGTAATATCAAGGTGTGTTGACTGTCTTTCCTCCTGTTTCAATGTGGCTTTGTTTTAGCATAATGGATAATCTGTTTCCCAGGAGTTCCAAACTTTTCGTTAATTACTGCTCTGTGTAGAGACACAACACTTCCATTATAAACTGTGTCTAAAAATATTGGGAAATGTAGTCTTTATTACTAGAGTTCAAATATGATCCTGTAATATTTTGTAGACTTATATTTTCCGATCTATATTTTTCTCAACTAAATATCTAACGTCTATGTATAAATGAGGATAAGTCCCTGTGGAAACAAGCTTTACAAAGGATTATTACTTTTGCTTATATTAGAACAAGTAATACATGTAAAAACCATATTTGAAAATTACTTAAGTTTAATACAAGAATGATTCTTAAATGAGAACAATTAGTCAGTTTTCAATTTGGGGTTCAAATTAACTTGTCAATTTATAAAATGATAGTGGGGAAATTTAAAAATTTTATTGCAGGCACTTTGCTTTGAACCTCTTTGCAGTTTGAAAGTATTAATATCATATTATTTTATATTTTGTTGGTTATATCATAATATCCCTTTGTGAATTCTGGGAACACATTTCTGATTTGTTCAGAAATTGCCAGAAAAATTTAGATACCTCAGGAGAAAAACAAGAACTCTCAATTTTTGTTTAAAATCATTACAAGTTAATACAGGTTTCCAAAACTTAGAATTTGAACCTTTTAATAGCTGAGTGAAAAACACTATGTTAAGATTTAATTTAGATGTTTTATAAAAATAAATAATATTTCCTGAGCTAAGGTCCTCCTTTTATCCTGATGACCCCTAAGTGAAGACCCTCAGCCCGGTCCTAGAATTCTGCCTCCTTCTCCATGTGCTGGATAACATGGCTAATAGCTACCTAACCAGATGGTTTTCTCTGAGGTTAATACGAAGTCTCATTTATAAAAGGACTCTGTGAAGAAATGCAAGCTATTGGAATCATTTTTATTAATAATAATGTTGCCATCTTCTTGGCACTTCCGGGTGAATTCGCTCAAACAGCGTGTAATCTAGTGGAGAGGAATCTTTGGACAAGGCTTGTAACTTATCAGAGAATCAAGCTATAGCCATGAGAAAAACGATGAGAAGCACAGCATATAAGAGTTGGTAAAGCAATCGTGAAGACATTAAAAAGTCAGTGCACTCAAAAAGAGTAAGGAATGGGGTCCCTTATCTTTTCCCTGGGGCTCTTGAAAGGGGACAGCGGGCAGTGTGGTCCTTTCTCTGCATCCTGACGTGCTAACCTTGCTCCTCCTTTTCTCTCCTGTGCTGCTATGGCTGCAGGTCTCATTCCATCGGGTAAGCGCTGCCCCGGGGGCCCAACTGGCTCCCTCCCTGGAAGCTCCCTTCCTCCCCAGAGCATCATGGTGGGCGAGCCTCGGCCTCAAAGCTCTTTTCCTGAGAGTGTTCACGACCAGGGAGTCACAGAGTATAGGGCACCTAAAGTGTTTGCATCTGTTTCAGCACTTGTTTATCTCATTTCTTAATCATTTATTAATGCATCACTTTCGCTTGCTGAGTCATCCTCAGGGATCTCTTTCTGCATCATGCCCGTGTACATGGCAGAGGTCCTTAGAAGAAAAGGAAAGTGAAATTGTGCACTGCAGATGTATACGAAACCGGCAGAAAGTAAAGTCGAGAAACAGAACAATTTCTTCTAGACTGTTTTTCTGAACTTCTTATAACTGATATTTAGGCAGATGGTTCACCTTCAACTTTCTGTACCCTCTGGAGTTGAAGTGGAAAGCCCAGATGTTAACACGTGTGCAATTGTGAGTCCCAGGTCTCTGAATTAAGCCTCCTTTGGGGTGGAATTTAATTACATAAATTAAAAAAAAATTTCTTTCCTAAGAAAACTACCTGTATTTAAGAGATGCTACTGCTAAGTCGCTTCAGTCGTGTCTAACTCTGTGCGACCCCATAGACGGCAGCCCACCAGGCTCCCCCATCCCTGGGATTCTCCAGGCAAGAACACTGGAGTGGGTTGCCATCTCCTTCTCCAATGCATGAAAGTGAAAAGTGAAAGTGGAGTCACTCAGTTGTGTCTGACCCTCAGCGACCCCATGGACTGCAGCCTTCCAGGCTCCTCTGTCCATGGGATTTTCCAGGCAAGAGTACTGGAATGGGGTGCCATTGCCATCTCCAATTTAAGAGATGAATACGTGATAATGTTGATGAATTTCTTTTAGTAATTCTCTTTTTAAAATATAATTTATGAAGAAGTATTTTGCCTATGATTTCTAAATGGAGTGTCTGTAAATATCCATGGCATTTCTTTGTCCTTTTCTTTCTGAGTTCTAGTAAAGTTACCCTATCTCAGTGGATATTGTTAGGAAAGGTGAGAGTGGGTTTGATCCCTTATCTATTAAGCTTCCCGGGAGAGGAGCAGGCAGGAACTGTGCTGAAAAGTGGATTAGGGAATGCTCGCCTAGGAAAATGAACCCCATTTTGCTTCCTCCCTCCACACACCCTGATTTCTAAGCGGAACTCACATAGAAATAACAGTCCATCAGAGGGACAATGAATCAATTGCTTTAGGATAAATAAGGTAAGACAGCTGATGCTCTTAGAAGTCTAAGAAAAGTTGATCCTTGTACCAGTTGTCCTAGGATGGAGGCGGAAACCCTTGCTCCCACGTTGAACTGTGTGAAATGTGTTTACTGGGCGTGTTTCCTTGATTGACTCATGTTAACTCCGTGTAGTCCTCTGATGAGCTTCAAATGGGATAATGAGATGTTAGCTGCCTGGCTCTATCTGCTGGGCACTGCCCCTTGTCCCTAACTGTCTTCCTGAAACAGGAGGAGGGAGCTGGACCAGAAGTCATGTCCTCAGAGTCATGTACATGGGCTGCTGGCCTGACCTGGGGGAATCAGACACTCTCCTCAGATTTCCTGGCTTACAGGGAAAGTATAGGGTTGGCCAGAAATTTGTTTGGGATTTTCCATACAATCTTGCAGAAAACCCAAACGAACATTTTGGCCAACCCAATAAAATAACATGCAGCCACGGACCCACTGCTCTTCCTTTATTCCTTGGAAATGATTGTGGCCCATCCTACCCAACAATAACAAATATCATCTTGGTGGGGAGGGCAGGGAACACTTCAGATAGTTGACATTGCTGTTTTAAAACTGTGAATGAGGAGTTTCTCATATACTTATATTGTACTATCTTTTTTTTTCTTTTTTTGTTTCCCCTTTAATCTGCTTTTGCCCTGAAGCTACTCCATTCGCCATTCCATAAGTATGCCTGCAATGAGGTAATGTGTGTAAATTAGTTTACATAATCTCAATGCAGAATGTGTATGAAGTGTTACTTTTATTGTGGAATTTTTTCCTTTTTTATATGAGGGAAAGTGCCATGACCTATTATATTCTCTTTTCTGATGGCCCCAGGAAAAGAAGGCTGAGGATGCTATAGAAGAATTGTCCTTGTGAAGGGCTCAGGCTATTGACTGGACACACTAGTTTAAATTCAGCAGTTCCTGATTTGTGTAACCTGAGACAATTTACCGCATCTACTTCAATCTCCATTCTCTTGCCCATATACTAGGAGAAATGAGAATCTATCTACTTCAAATGGCTGTTGTGAGATGTATAAAGCACTCAGTACAAGGCCTGGGAACATTCCAAGCACACTTGTAAAGGGGGAATCATTTTATTGCCACAGCATTAAATGAAAAAAATAGGAGACAAAGAGGGCTACAGTTCTAGAAAAGATAACATTAGGATTTGTTGAGGGATATATTAAGTGAAGAGTCTGTTGAACAATAAAATGCCATTAAGCTTATTGGTCAGCTGAAAACTCCAGAGAAAGGTGTTCCTCTGGCTTCCAGTTGGTGTGACGTAGTGATATGATCAGATAAAATCAAAATGTTAGACTGGGAGTCAGAGAATGCAGGTTGTAGCCCAGTTCTGCTAGGGGTAAACTTGGCAGCTTTGGGAAGATCAGTTCGGTGATAGCGGTTTCATCACGCTTAAAAATAAAGGGCTAGAACCAGACTTTGGGCTCTTCCCACGGTGCTTCCAGGAACCCTTGGGCTGCCCTAGGGAGGGGCTCAATGGAAGGACATCTTGCCCCTGGAGCCCTCCCTCACTGCATTCAAAACTGTGTCTCTCCTTTCCTGCTTTATATGACATATTGTGGTGTGATTACATTCTAGAGGGAGCTCAGTTACTCTAAATAGTTCAAGCACTTTGAAGCAAATTCTTTCTAGGGTTATTTGCGGTTTCCCCCTGTTCTCCAGCATGCACTCTAGTGTAATCAGATTAGAGGAATGTCTGATTTATTATACCTGCTGATGTCTCTTCTACACTGGGGCTATGTTGTAACTTTGCAAGTTGGACCAGAGCATTTGATTTCCCTAATGTGGGGAAAAATAGAGAGCATAGATGGCTTAGTTTATATTTGAATGACTTGCTCCCCTGGCATAAGAACATTGACCAGTGCACCCTGCAGCCCTGAGCTTCCTTACTTGTTAAATTTTGTCTAAGTGTCCAAAGAAGGCTTGAAAAAAATTCATATGGCTTTTCTCTGGGAGCCAGAAATAATCAAATGACTTATGGGTCAAATGGGTTCCTTATGAGCTTGCTTGAAATTAACTTTTTTAAAAAGGGATTTTACTCAACTAACATCCACTATGAACCATTAGGATGAACTAAGTGTCTGCCCACTGTGGTCCTATATAACTGATGGGTAACAGGTAGTCATGTGACCAGCTTGGCTAAATAAAATGTGCGCTGGAAGTCAGGTGCTAGTAAGTATATACTTTTGAATCACTCTCATGCAGTTTCACTAGTATTTCATCATGAGACAGGTACTGTAGAGGATTGCTCATAGGAATTTGACTCATATTTGAGTCATACACAAGATGTGATGCTGTGCTTGGTCCCTCCGGGCTCAACATTGTTACTTCATGCAACCTGGATGCAAATAGATTTCTGACCATCCAGAGTATCAGCCTTGACAGACAAACTCTAACAAAGACAAATTCATTCAAAAACATATTCTGTATGTTAGTTTTCTCTTGATAGTATTACAGCCATGCTATAGCCCACACCACACAATGAAGCCCATGTTTTATAACTATTTTCCCTCATAAAGTTTCTTTAGGTCATTTCTCTTATTTCTTCTGCACTCAAGAGAAACTAGAAAGTGGCTTATCAAATATAGTAACATTCAGTTGAATTATTTGACCTGAAAATGATGACAGTCACTGTTGCTGAAAGCTGACATGAATTCTAGATTTAAGATTCATTTTTAATTCAGTTCCAGTTGCCTTAGTTGGACTTAGTTGATATCATTGGACTCGGATGATATCACTTTTAAGGGTAATGATGTCATTAACTCATAATTTCATGTAGACAAACACCGTATAGGAAACCAAAAGCACCACATGAAAAATCTAAATCTTAGAAGTATAACATGGTATGTAGATTATTTAACACAATGACTGAGTTACAAATAAAATGTCAGTAGACTGCAAGGTCCTGTCTAATAAGAATAAATAAATATCTTCTTTGAAAGGAAATATAATACATGTGAATAGCACCATTTTGATCAAGCTTTAGACAAGTAATAAGTATATTTCAACCTAAAATAAGGCATTGACTTTCAGAAACACTGCTTCCTGGACACTGACAAAATACTTAGTTTTAAAACTTAAAAAAACTTTAACGTTTGAAAACATATGAACCTTTTTCCCCTGTAGCTATTTCTGTCTTGTCTCACATTCACTAAAAATAAATGACTTTTAAAATTCCATGTGGGAAAACTTGAACATGACATTCTTCAGATAGACTTTCCAGGGCTTATAAAATAACTGTGTTTGGAAAAGGCGTATTGTGATAGAAATAATTAAGTAGCAAATGAAAAATTAAGCTATCACTTCTTGGACTCGGTGGGAATGATTTATGGTTCAGCATGGAATTATGCCAGTTGTATTCTTGCCAAATGCTATATTATTTATTCTATAGCTGAGCATCTGACAATTTTACTTAGAAAAATCCCATGGTAGGTTATGGTTTCTGGATCTAACCTAGCAGAAGTGAAATATCTTTTAAAACATGGTTGGTGGCCAGCCAACAACTAGCTGTGGTGCAGAGGTGATGTTTGAAACCAGATGCACAGTTGCTAACACAGCTAGGTCTTTGGAGCTGACCTCTCTTTTTTTGTTATTTTAGGAATTCTCCTACTTTCAAATCATTTGAGGAGAGGGTTGAGACAACTGTCACAAGCCTTAAGGTACAGATGAAGTAAATTTTGCGTCATGGGGTTCATGAATCAGGAAAGCTTAGTCGCTTGGTTCCAAAGGCGGGCGCACCAGCATTTGGTTCCAAGGCTGCCACCAAGAAGGCAGCCTTGCACCGAGTCACTTTGCTTCACATATAAATCTGTAAATAAAACCAGTATTGAATATTGTTACTGTATATGTACAAAGTTGTTCATCTAAACCATTCAGGAGTCAATTGTGCATTCAAGTGAATTGGGGTTTATGTTGATCTCTTTGCTGGTTAGAACTCTTAATGCTATTACTCAAGAAGCAGGTATGTGATAGATGAATGTGGATGGATAGGACAAACCATATGTGAACTCTGAATTTAGAGTATAAGGGAAATTTCAGTAACAGCTCAGAGCTCCTCTGATTTGGTGTATCAGTAGAAATAAACCGTGGATCAGAAGAAATAAACTTGGCTCCACGGGTTATCCTGCCATCCAACACCCTTCAACTATTTAGATTTGTCTACTCCATTCACATATTGACCACAGCACAGTGTGAAGGCAAAATGAAGCTGAGTCACAAAATGTATTATTTGTAATGGTGCATTTGTTCTCTGGATATACACTGAAAAGATGCCTGTTGGATAGCAGGTGCTAAAAAAATTGATTGATTTTCATGTTCGAGCATAGATAAATTAATGTACTGAAGATAAAAGAGCAAAAATAGAAGCAGTCTAAGAGTAAATGTATAGAACATTTAAGACAGGAAAAATCATGGATACTACTAAGGATTTTTTAAAAGATATTACCTAAACATAATTACATCTTGATATTATCACTGTTTTGTATACAATCCATTTCTGTATTTCCCTATTACTGGGAAAATTAAGAACATGTGTGACCTTTAACTAGCTCAAAAGCAGATATAGGCATGTGCTCATTACCCAGCTGCTTCTGAATCATGCAGCCCCCACAGGTGCTGCCAGGCGAGAGTTTATGAGATAGGAAGTAATTCCTTCCTGGAGGTCCTACATGCTCTTATCACTTTTGAGCTGGAGGGTCCTTCCCTTTAGAGGAGGGTTTTTACCTGGTCTTCTGTTTTCCAGGCCTGTGATTAGGTGTTTAAGGCCCAAGAATGAAATGATTACTCAGCATTTACCGTGCTTTCATTGACTTCAGTTACGAGCAGTTTCTAGTTGCACAGTTGTACTGCTCTGCTTGTCAACGTTATCATTTATTGAGTGTTTAGGAACCAGGAGGAGCCATTGTATTGCCCCTATCTGTAGAGAAAACTTTTGCGGGGGACATGCAGTGTCACAGACATTTCTCTTGCTAAAATACCTAGTTTCAAAAGAGAAGATTCAAAAACCCTAGGGGTTAATTTCTCAACATTTGGTTCTCAGCCTTAGTCAGTCCAAGAAGGGTGGATTTTGTTGTTAGCTAAATTCTGACATAGGAAAAGTTGTACATTTTAGGTTTCCTTTAAAAGAAGGAGATATGAAGAAGCAAAAGAAGAATAAAGAACAACCTATTTACTTTTGCTTTTAGGAAAATCTGGTAAGCTTACAGGACACATATGATTCAAGAGTTTGATCCACACTGTCAGCCTCTCCCTTTTCTCACCTCATCTGAATGGAAGGTATATAGCGTGCCTCCTCCCTCAGACATGTACAAAACCAGCTCAGCCAACTGGATACTAGCCTGTGTCAAGACCCACCTGAAAGCAGGTCCTATATCTGCACGACTGCCTGTAGATTTTACAAGACTCACATCCCACTCATCTCCTGGGTCATGGTCAATGCTAGTTTCCCTTTTTCCTGCCCACACAGACAGTGGAGAATAGCTGATAATCATTCTTTGTGTCAAACCGTCAATTACAAATTCCCCATTCCTTTTGATCCCCAGACTAGACAGTAGATGTTTAACCCTTCCTACACTGTTTATTTTCTGTGTAGTTTACTGTTGTGTTCTGAATCTCCTCCAACGCTTCTATAACTTTCTTCAATTATGAATCCTGAGGCTGTTTCCTGCTGAAGGAATGACTCATGAATCAGTAAGGATGAGTGAAATAACCTGCAGGTCGATATGCTGTATTTGTACTGACACATAGTGCTTCAAGCCTGATTTTTCAAACACCACTTAGAGGGGATCATGTTCATATTTGAGTTCTATTAGAAATAATGTTCTGCTGTGAAGTGAGGTCCATTCCTGCCATCTTCTCACACAGTCTGTCACACCATCTGGGATTTGTACCCAGTGGATCATTTGATGGATCATTCTTATTTTATACCCAATTGTGTAGTTTGATTTTCCAGGAAAACTTGCCAATTCATCCGAATCATATAAAGGTAGTCCTTTCCACCTACATCCTTGTAATGTACATCCCTGTAATACACATCAGTGTATTACTTGAAATCTTGGCTGGTGTCACGTGTATACTCAATAAGCACAATTTCTATTTCATCTAAAACAGGCAAACAGAAAGCAGGCCTAGAATCAGCTCCTATGAAACCATATTTGGAACACTGTTCTACCGTGTTCCAGTGAATCATGAGCAATGACATCCTTTCCAACTATTGTATTGTTCCATATCAAGCAGAACATATTTTCAGTGCACCTACTTTTTGATAAGCATGTTGTATAGCCTAAATTAAAACCTCAAAAAGGTAAGACATATTATACTTATTGGTTCTTTGTGTCCTTCCAACTAGACATTTTATTATGAGACCAGGAAACTCAATTCAGTAATTCAAAGAATTTTTTTTTCCTAAGAGCAGTTATAATTTTGGGGACATAGTGACAAATTCTTGGATGAAAAACCCTTTTGAATGGAAGCGTTCAGGAGAAGCTTATTATTCACATCTCTGCTTCAGCACATGTGTACGTGCTAAGTCACTTCAGTTGTGTCCAACTCTTTGTGGCCCTATGGGCGTGTAGCCTACCAGCTTCCTCTGTCCATGAGATTCTCCAGGCAAGAATACTGTAGTAGGTTGCCATGCTGTTCTTCAAGGCATCTTCCCAACCCAGGGATTGAACCCAAGTCTCTCAAGTCTCCTGCTTTGGCAGGGAGTTCTTTACCACTAGCGCCATCTGGCGGAGAAGGCAATGGCACCCCACTCCAGTACTCTTGCCTGGAAAATCCCATGGACGGAGGAGCCTGGTGGGCTGCAGTCCATGAGGTCGCTTAGAGTCGGACACGACTGAGCGACTTCACTTTCACTTTTCACTTTCATGCATTGGAGAAGGAGATGGCAACCCACTCCAGTGTTCTTGCCTGGAGAATCCCAGGGATAGGGGAGCCTGGTAGGAGGCCGTCTATGGGGTTGCACAGAGTCGGACACGACTGAAGCGACTTAGCAGCAGCAGCGGGGCCATCTCGGAAGCCCACATCCTTGGCTTTAGGCAGTTCTTTAGTATTGTAGTGTGTGGTCATTAAACTCACATGGTTAGGAAACCCCTTTAGTCCACTCCTTTCTTTGCTAAATTGCTTTATTTCAAAGTGGATTCCTCCTTCTTTAATTTTCTCTTTTGATTTGAGAAGTTGAAAACTAGAAAAGAAGAATAAAACAAAGCTCAGAAGAATACATCAGTAGTTGGTATTCATGTGGCTCAGCACTCTGTGTGACTGAATGCGACTAAAGAGGAAGATGAAAACTATTAATAGAGTCAATTACATTGAATTAGACTTGTCTCTCTCAGAAAATAAGCATAGTGAAAACTTAGGTATTTGAAGCCAATCCCCTGCTTCTTCCCAGTGTTAAGATAACAGAGTAGAGGAGGAATCAGTGCTCTGTGCCTGAGGTCTGCAAACTAAGATGGATAGACTGAATCCAGCTGGTCCCCTATTTTTGAGTGATCTATATGCTAAGAAATGATTTTTACTTTTTCGTAATGGTAATTATTCTTCAAAGGAAGAATCAGTTCAGTTCAGTTCAGTTGCTCAGTCCTGTCCGACTCTTTGCGACCCACTGTGTTTATCACCATCTCCCGGAGTTCACTCAGACTCACGTCCATCAAGTCCGTGATGCCATCCAGCCATCTCATCCTCGGTCATCCCCTTCTCCTCCTGCCCCCAATCCCTCCCAGCATCAGGGTCTTTTCCAATGAGTCAAGTCTTCGCATGAGGTGGCCAAAGTACTGGAGTTTCAGCTTTAGCATCATTCCTTCCAAAGAAATCCCAGGGTTGATCTCCTTCAGAATGGACTGGTTGGATCTCCTTGCAGTCCAAGGGACTCTCAAGAGTCTTCTCCAACACCACACTTCAAAAGCATCAGTTCTTCAGTGCTCAGCCTTCTCCACAGTCCAACTCTCACATCCATACATGACCACAGGAAAAACCATAGCCTTGATTAGACGGACCTTAGTCAGCAAAGTAATGTCTCTGCTTTTGAATATACTATCTAGGTTGGTCATAACTTTTTCCCAAGGATTAAGTGTCTTCTAATTTGCAGTGATTTTGGAGCCCCAAAAATAAAGTCTGACACTGTTTCCACTGTTTCCCCATCTATTTCCCATGAAGTGATCGGACCAGATGCCATGATCTTTGTTTTCTGAATGTTGAGCTTTAAGCCAACTTTTTCACTCTCCTCTTTCACTTTCATCAAGAGACTCTTTAGCTCCTCTTCACTTTCTGCCGTAAGGGTGGTGTCATCTGCATATAATATTTTGTAATTTGAAAATCAAATTACATGAACTTCACATTTCAGTGTCCATACATACAGCTTTTATGGAACTCAGCCATGCTTATTCACTTACATATTATCTTGGCTGCTTTCTACCATTGCTGATTTGAGTATTTGTGACAGAGACTATGTGGTTCTCAAGTCTAAAATATTTATATCTGTCACTTTCCAGAATGAGTTTTCCAATCTCAAGCAGAGTGGAAAAACTCAACTTAGTAACTGAATTTACAGAGGCAGAGGGATTTTAGTGACAGTATGTGAGAAAAGTATGCGTGTGATTTGCGAGAACTGAACTGCTTTCAAAACCTGGTTAAAGTTTTTAAAAGGCAGGCCAGGCAATCAGCAGGTACATTCCCCAGTGTAGTCTATGTCCTGTGAGTGATCATAAGTGACAGTGAGGTGTAGATAGAATTTTGGGAATAGCCACATTATCTATTCTGTACCTTTCTTTTCCTCAAAGTGTTTTTCCATATTGTTACTGGTTAAAGGAGGGCCAAGACTTGCATTAAGCCTTTGGGGCCATTAAACATTCTTTTGAAAGACCTTTTGCTAAGAAAGTTTTCAAAGTACTTAACCATATTCCTTAATTATAAATTGCTTTCTTCCTGACTATATTCTTATTAGCCAACAACAAGTATACAAAAAGAGAGCATTTGAAAGCATAACTTTGCATTTTAAGGTATATCCTCCTATTAAGACCGCTGCCTGTAAAGATGTGAGGTGACTAGTGCTTAAGCCATGATTCATCTCCCACTCTCAAAGTAGAGACCTGAGATCATGTTCCCTTGATCCACTCTGCTTTCCAAGAGACATTTACTAGAACTTCAGATTGTTTTATTAAGTCTCAAAATGAAAAGTCGGCGTCGCTTAAAGGAGTTCCTACATTTGTAAAATTGGGAGGACTTATCTAACATTCAGTTCTGTTTTGATTAAACTGGTTCTCTGGGTGACTGAAGAGACGGTGCAGATCCACAGATCTGGACATGCCCCCTGAAGGGACTGAGAATTTTAGATGTAGAAGGGACAAAGAGAATGTTGCTAAAGTTAGAGAGACAAAGAGAGTGTTGTCCAAACTAAAGTTTCGAGTCCAGTCCCCAAACCCAAATATGATTGACACCCTAACCCTCTGTGAAAGGAAACTTAACCTCTCCTACGTCCTTGGCATCCCCTTTGCATGCCCGCTCAAGAAAACAAGTATTTCTGAACTTCAGAGTAATCCATCTTATTTTTTAAAATTACGAAAATGATAAACTAACTGCACGTGTGCCTCTTTGCCGGTTTCAGACGAAAGTAGGCGGGGCGAACCACGGCGGCGGCAGCTTCGAGGAGGTGCTGAGCTCCACCGCCCAGGCCAGCGCGCAGAGCTCGGCCGGCGACCCCCGGCTGGCCGAGGGGGAGGGGGCTACAGTGCTAGGGCCCCGCCCTGCCCGCGCGCCTCGGGAAGGAAGACCGCAGCCCCGGGAAGACGCAGGCCTTGACCTTGTTCTTCAAATGGCTTCGCCTCAAAGTTTAATTGAATGATTTACATTTGAATTCATGTCTCTGCTGGACCGCACAACCATTTTAAGAGTTCCTAGATTGTCATCTTTGAAAACGTCGACTTCAGCAAGTACACAATTGGTCATGACCCTTGTTTTTGTGTAATTCAACTTGTTTTCCAAACCTGTAGCTGTTAATTATTTGCTTTGATTTTTGCTTGAACTCCTGTAGGAAGTGCATGTCTTTAAAGGCTAAGTGCCCCCTTTCAGTTCTGTCTGCTGGATGGCTCTCTTTCTGACTGGCTCCAGCAGGGAATGAGATGACCCTGCAAATATCCTCAAACTGCTTGTGAGCGCCCTCACCTACTTCAATTAATTTCTTATGCTTATTTGAGCAATTAAAATAATTGATTTTAATGATAACTTTGAATCCTTAATTTCTTTACGTTTCAGGGCTGTTGATGAATTTGATAGGTGGTAGTGTAATTCTGCAGATGCTATTTTAAAATCAACTTCCATGGCTAATCTGGAGAATTTAAGAGGATACATAAGTGATTATAACCTCTGCTACTTTAGGATGCTAAAACAATCTCCAATTCTGAAATTCTCTCAAATCTACCTAGAACAGTATTTAACTCAGGTAACTACTGAGTTAAGTAGGCAAGAAACAGATGCAAAAGGATTTGCTGGAAAAATGGTAGAAGCAGAGTTCTGCCACTCTTTCTAGTATTAAAACTGCTCACATTTAAAAAAAATCATCTTAGTACAATCAGATTTCTGCAGTAATGTTTACCTTCCACATCACAAACTTCTCTTTTCTTCTCAATGGGAACGTACGTTTGTTGTTAGGTAGCAGGTAGCATTTATTATTAGTAGTGTGTGTCGGGGTGGGGGTGTATAATTTCCTCAGTTCTGTCTCATCGCAGCAAAATTTGAAATGGTGGACCAGTGTTGCAGCTCTGTTACAGCTCAGTTTTATTGGGCAAGCGAAGAAGAGTACACCCTTGGGGCATGAGGGTGGGCCAACCTGAAAGGAGAGGCCTCAGTCTGTCTTGGCTTCCTCCTTTTATTCATTCATCTCCTCCTCCCCTTGAGCCTGCCCTCTGCCAACTGGGGTAGGCAAGAAGGGGGCATGTTTGTTTCACGTGAAGTTCTCACTCCAGTCTGCGGATTTTCTTCTGTTCTGTCTTCACAGGCTTTTCTCGGTCTTTTAGCCACCACCATTTTGGACTCCTTTTTCTATTCTAATTACTTGACAGTAGCATCCTATACCTACATTTTTAAAATGTACACTCTAGAATGTAGAATAGACTTACCAACTAAAAAAAAAGCCCCAAGTTTAAATATAGTAATAATATATATAACATATATATAATCCATATAATATGCATAATATAGTATGTTCATTGTTCATTTTTAACTTCATTAGATAGACGTGAGTATTTGTGACATACTGAAATAAAGCTAACTTAAAAAATTCTATTCACATT
Source organism: Nanger dama (assembly GCA_917880005.1). Lineage (NCBI taxonomy): Eukaryota > Metazoa > Chordata > Mammalia > Artiodactyla > Bovidae > Nanger > Nanger dama. The sequence continues at coordinate 2,481,496 of CAKJTW010000068.1, read as the reverse complement.
AATGGAGCGGAACAATCCATATACCTAACTGAAAATCAGACTGGTTTAGGGACACAGAATCTCCGAGGCCTGGACTCTTGGGATCAACAGGTGTGGGGGTGTAAACTTGAACCAGAGTAGATGAATGTGGACAAAGGAGCTCTGCCAGTCAAAGTGTTGGCATTCTCCTAACTCAGCCTTCCAGCCTGCTGGCTGAAGCCAAACCCTGTTTAGCTGGCTTGTGAGTGTGTTGCTTGCCCACTGCTGTGGCATGCCGTTGGTTGCTCTGTCCAGTCTACAGTGGCCTGGTCACCTCTTATAAACTCACTGCCACCGTCTTCTGGCCACATTCAGCACACAGCATTGTATTAGAAAATGCAGTTACATTGCTATAAACAAATGTCTTCATTCACCAACCCATTTCTACACACAATAGTCTCAACCTTACAATCTGAAAACACAGCATGAAAACTCGGCAGAAAAATGATCAAGAAAATTAGTGTTAATGCTCAAAGCTAAAATAAACTATATCTTAGCTGTTTACTTTAAATCATTCTTCAAAAATTCTATTTTGATGTTTTATAAAAACTATATTCCTATCACCTCTATTAATTGTTTTTAAAAATTATTCCCTCTGAGCGAGGAATGGTATGATGGCCATGTCTTTTTCATTCTGCCATGAGATATGATGAACAACCCACATCTCTTCAGTTCAGTTCAGTTGCTCAGTCGTGTCCAACTCTTTGCGACCCCATGGATCACAGCACGCCGGCCTCCTGTCCATCACCAACTCCCGGAGTTCACTCAAATTCATGTCCATCGAGTTGGTGATGCCATCCAGCCATCTCATCCTCTGTCGTCCCCTTCTCCTCCTGCCCCCAATCCCTCCCAGCATCAGGGTCTTTTCCAATGAGTCAACTATTCGCATGAGGTGGCCAAAGTATTGGAGTTTCAGCTTCATCCTCAGTCCTTCCAATGAACACCCAGGACTGATCTCCTTTAGGGTGGACTGGTTGGATCTCCCTGCAGTCGAAGGGACTCTCAAGAGTCTTCTCCAATACCACAGTTCAAAAGCATCAATTCTGTGCTCAGCTTTCTTCACAGTCCAACTCTCACATCCATACATGACTGCTGGAAAAACCATAGCATTAACTAGATGGACCTTTGTTGACAAAGTAATATCTCTGCTCTTCAATATACTATCTAGGTTGGTCATAACTTGCAAGGAGTAAGCGTCTTTTAATTTCATGGCTGCAATCACCCTCTGCAGTGATTTTGGAGCCCCCAAAATAAAGTCTGACACTAAGCCATGCTGTGTGGGGCCACCCAAGAGAGGAGGGTCATGGTGGAGAGGTCTGACAGAATGTGGTCCACTGGAGAAGGGAATGGCAAACCACTTCAGTATTCTTGCCTTGAGAACCCCATAAACAGTATGAAAAGGCAAAATGATAGGATACTGAAAGAGGAACTCCCTGGATTGGTAGGCGCCCAATATGCTACAGGAGATCAGTGGAGAAATAACTCCAGAATGAAGGGATGGAGCCAAAGCAAAAACAATACCCAGTTGTGGATGTGTCTGGTCATAGAAGCAAGGTCCGATGCTGTAAAGAGCAATATTGCATAGGAACCTGGAATGTGAGGTCCATGAATCAAGGCAAATTGGAAGTGTTCAAACAGGAGATGGCAAGAGTGAATGTCGACATTCTAGGAATCAGTGAACTAAAATGGACCGGAATGGGTGCATTTAACTCAGATGATCATTATATCTACTACTGTGGGCAGGAATCCCTTAGAAGAAATGGAGTAGCCATCATGGTCAACAAGAGTCCAAAACACAGTACTTGGATGCAATCTCAAAAACGACAGAATGATATCTGTTCATTTCCAAGGTAAACCATTAAACATCACATCACTTAAGCAGAATAATGAAAACGGTCGTTGGTTGGCAGGTCTCATTTTCTCGCTGCCTAATGACCTGAGCTGCCTGTGTCTCCCTGACTTTGACGGCCAAGTGTATCCCAATTTGACTGGCTGCTGAGTTGCCCTATTTGGTTCAGCTGGCCTCAGCTCACATGCAGTATTTTCAAGTGTTCCACAGTACTGAACAGTGTTTGCACACAATGGACATATTTGGCTAACAAATCAAAACAGCTTCAGGCTAGATCAGCACCAAGTATATGAAATGATATTACAGTATGTATGATACCAAAAATACATCTCAATAATCAAAAATTCCAATGGGAATTGTGATTACAAAATATTTTTTTTGAAGTAAGCCATTCTGTAATTTAACCATTTATCACTTATTAAATCCTGTTGTTTTGATGGAGAATATTCATAAATTCACACTACACCTTTATCTCATCGACCATGACTATTGATAGTCATGTCAGCAAAACAATCTGCATTTTCCCTAAATTACACATTTCTTATAGATCTGGTCATGAACAACTGTGTGCTTTACTGTGAACACTCCTGATAAGCCATGCCATGCACAGTGGTCAAGGTGAAGAGGACACTGGGGATCTAAGTGACTGTTCTGCCACTGTACATTGTTGCAAAATTATGTCAGCCTGAAAGTTGTTGAACTTCACTGTATAGGAGTCCATAAGGTTGTGAACTTTAACTCCAACCCTCTCCTCTCACTTTGTATCAGGTTGGAGTGTGGATGGGTACAATAAAAGAGTGTAACCGGGAAGGGTTAATTTTGAATTCAGGTTGCTTATGTGACTTTAACCCTCATTTTGCCACTTTCGGGGCTTCCCTGGTGGCTCTGATGGAGAAGAATCCGCCTGCAATGTGGGGAGACCTGGGTTCGATCCCGGGTCACGGAAGATCACCTGGAGAAAGGCATGGCAACCCATTCCAGTATTCTTGCCTGGAGTATTCCATGGACAGAGGGGCCTGGCAGGCTTGCAATCCTGGGTTGCAATGAGTTGGACATGACCGAGGGACTAACATTTTGCCACCTTGTTATTATAGGCATACATAATTGCCTGCCTTGGGGAGATAACCTGAGCCCACCTTCCTGTGAAGGACAGTAAGGAAGTGAAACTAATATATCCATCCCCCTGCCTGAGGCTTGCCATTTGCAAGGATTGTTTCCTCACCTCCCTCAACCTCTGATCCATTAAAGAACCTGGCAACTAGGCCCTGGGAAGATGGTTATTTTGAGGTGCTATCTTGCCATCTTCTTGGTCAGCCAGCTTTCCGAATAAAGTTGTCTTCCTTGCCTTAACACCTTTTCTCAGATTTATTGGCCGATCTTCGACAAGCAGAGCGAGCCTGGATTTGTTAACAGGGAGATGGTGATAATGTAACATGGAAAGCAACTGTTTCAAACCTGGTGTTTAAATATATTACTCCAGTAAGCAAGATTTAGGAGTAAATGTGAACCCTCACGTGGCAGGTAAATGAAAAACTGAGATGATCGTGACCAGTATTAAGTCTGACCCAGGAAAAACTTCCGAAGTCTCTGTGTGGATTTATGAAAATTACAGCAGGTAAACATCCCAATAAAACTCCAGGGTCACAGAACATCTTCTGGTTGTAAATATCTGAACTTTATCTGGGGTTATTTTGTGTGTATGATTTCATGCCAGGAGGAAAAGAAAAAAAACTTCACAATACTGATACGGTTCTGTTTTCTTGCTAACCATTATCTTCAGTAATAACCAGACTTTGTTGACATTCAACCATTTACTGGTTTTTACAGTGTGGCTATGATGCAACAGCATTTCAGTGCAGAGCAACATGGCTTTTTGTAGTGCAGATCAGCTCTATGTACACGTGTGTGTTGTCTCTGAAGAGATCACGGCACCTTGCTTCCGGCAGACTGGGTATCCATGGATACTGCAAAGTGTTTCCAAAGAAACGCTGCCTAGAATTCTCACCATGCCAGCCTTTTTAGGGCTTCTTCAAATGGAAACTGACATCTGAATTAAAGGGATAGGCATCATGCTTCCACCAAACTCTTGAGCTGGCCTACACGGACAGCCATCCTTTCTCCACCAGTGGCTGTGCATCACTTAAAGGCAAGCAGGGAAATTACTTACCCTGTGAAAGGGAAACAAAGGGAAGAAGCCAGGTCTGACATGATCGCTCCATAAGGTTCAATGACCCAGTAATAACTTATTATCTATTTCTTGTCTAATAAATAAAATCAGGGCCTGAAAAATATAAACCAGCCAGGGGAAAAGCAGAGGCAGAAAAATAACATTTGAAATTGCGTGCCCAGATTTCTATCCCCAGATGACAAAAAGGATTGCAGGGAGGGAACCATGACCAGGTTTTCAAATCTGTGATCAGGGGCCTAAAGCAGGTCATAGTGAATTAAAGATCGGGCTGCAGAACTTGAATAAAGCAGCATTTCAATTGATGGGAGAATACATTATAATAATTTGTTCTCCCTAGATCCTTATCACTAAGCCAGCCAAAGAATCTTCTTAAAAGCAATTATAATTAAATTTTCTATTGTTCAATGAATCTGGCCTTTAGGGATGTAGGTTATGAACTCAGAATATAATGATTTAGAATCAACAATAAATATTCCAAAGTTTAAGACTTTAAAATTTTATTTAGTTCAAATCCCTCCCTCTCAGCCTCCAAGTCTCCATCCATGACATTTTGCGACCACATTCTGTAGCTTCTTTTATTATCCAAACTGTATCATGTTTCTTGCTGGAGTCCAGGCAATTGAAAATAAACACATCTGGAAAATAAACAGACCAACACTGGCAAAACACAATACCATGAGACAGAAAACCGAAATATTTGTTACAGGAGCGCAGCAACATAGGGGGCATCTCAGGAGCGTGGCTCACTGGTGGCGCCCGGCTATGTTCGCGTTTCTTTCTGCCTCGAGTTCAGAAACAAGCTGGACTATTTCAGGGTGACTGAATTTTCCTGCAAGGCAAGAAGACGGGGGAAGAAATAATGACAAGAGAATACATCAGTTTCTCCAGCTGGACCTAGGGCTTGCCAGGGGCTCGGTTCTGTGATCTGACCCATACTTCACTCCAACACAGATGATACAATCCCAGGTCCTGGAGAGGTGCTTAAGGCAACCACTCAGAACTTTCTTTTCATCACCCCAGATGCAACAGAGAGTAAAGATGAGAATTAGGAAAAGAACTGCAGCTCAGGCAGAGCTGCGGAAAACTGCAACAAGCAACCTTTACTGGGAACTCCAGGAAACTCGGGGAGGTTGGGGCCTTCTCTGGGAACATCTGAGAACAGCCTCTGGCCATTCTGAATCTGCAATTGTGGGGAACCAAGCACCTACATTGGAGAAGGAAATGGCAACCCACTTCAGTATTCTTGCCTGGAGAATCTCATGGACAGAGGAGCCTGGTGGGCTACAGTCCACGGGGTCACAAAGAACTAGACAAGACTGAGCAACACTTTCACTTTCAAGCACCTACATATACAAAGACTAGGAGGAAGACCAGTGGGTCCAGGCTGTCCCCTCGCTTGCAAACAAGAATGCAAACATTTACCCTGAAACCAGCTGGTCTGTCCTGTCTTCCTAGCTCCTTGGCTTTCCCTGGACTTCTGCCCTGGGCAGTAACCAAGCTCTGAGCTATTTTAGGTGGACAGAGGCTGACAGGGGCGGTGTTAAGCCCACCGTCTCTTCCCTGATGGTCTTCTCTTCCCAGTGCCCTTTGCTGCTTACTGTTCATTCCACAGTGAACTCTATCCCATTTATTCCGTGTGCCATCCCTTCACTTTCTTGCCCTACCTGACACCTGGCTGGTCCTGTGGTACAGCTTTCCCTGTAGCTCCCCAGTACTGGCTGTTTTCTGTCTTACGCAGCTCTTAGCACCAAACCGGGGCCTGTCCTCCACGCTCCGCGTGGTTTCCAGGTCACCCTCTGCCCGACTGTGTAAAGGCTGGCCGTCAGACTTACCATCATTCCACCAAAACTGCTCTTACCAAGGGCGCGGATTAGCACCACGCTGCTCAATCTGACGGCTACTCCTGCCCTCTTGAAAGTTTCTCCCCCTGGCTTCTGGGACCTCTGATTTTCTCCCATCTTTCCCACCCTAGTGTGTGTGTGTGTGTGCCTAGTCACTCAGTCATGTCCAACTCTGTGTGACCCAATGGACTGTATCCTGCCAGGCTCCTCTGTCCATGGAATTCTCCAGGCAAGAATACTGGAGTGGGTTGCCGTGCCCTCCTGCAGGAGATCTTCCCAACCCAGGGATGGAAATCAGGTCTCCTGCATTGCAGGTGGATTCTTTACCGACTAAGTCATCAGGGAAGCCCAATCTAGTGGAAAGTCCAAAACCCTCAGGTTCCTCTTACAAACATCGCCACATACAAATCTTGTTGACTCTACCCTCAAAATATATCCAGCATCTGGCCTCTTATATTTTCTACCATGACCACCCTGTTCAAACCAGGGCAGGCAAAATGGTAAGAAATCATTTCTTACATCGGTTACACGTTTTATATTTATTAACTGTTCACTAGAAGTAGTACACCAGAGGAGAAAGTGCAGTGAGTTTTAATCTCAAATTCGGCTGTGGGCTCATCACCCACTTTCTAGGCTCAAGTTTCTTCCTTGGTAATATGGGGAGCTTAAACTAGACAATCCTTCCAGCTCCCATATTTTTGGATTCTATCAGTATTCCATGTTTCATTTTCTATTTTTTTCATTGTGAAAGTATCCGAGGATAACAGTGTAAAGCACAACACAAACATGATTATGACCTCATTGGGAAAAAGATGCTATCTGGCAACCCGATCATTGCTTCTAACACGGTTGGCAAACCTTTTTGTGAAGAGTCAGGTAGTAAATATTACGGGCTTTGTGAACAATTTGGCCTTTGTGGCCAACTACTCAAGTCTGCAGCTGTAGCACAAAAGCAGTATAAACAATACAGAGTGTGGCTGTTTCAAAAAAACTTTATTTATACAACCAGCAGGCCAGTTTGGCCCATGGGTTATAGCTGACTGACTCCTGGTTTCCAGGAGTTAAATAGAATAATTTTCTATTTAACTGAAGTCAAACATTTTGAGCATCACTTACTTCAAGGACAGAGGAGACAAAGCTGGTCATGGCCCTCAACAGCTTACCATAGGGTGGGGTGAGTAGATGAGGATTTGGGAAGAAACCCAACTAGGAACATCATAATGGAGAATGCAAGTCAGACTGTGATATCACGGTGGCATGCTCTGGACCACGCGCAGACTGAGCAAAAAGAAGGAACACTTAGTCGTGACAGGGAGGATTGAGAAAGGAAACCAGAGAGCTGAACAGCCTTAGACGACAGAGCTGTTTGTGCTCAGTTGCTCAGTTGTATCCGACTCTTTATGGTCCCATGGACTGTAGCCCACCAGGCTTCTCAATTTATGGAATTTTCCAGGCAAGAATACTGGAGTGGGTTGCCATTCCCTAACTCAAGGGGATCTTCCCAACCCAGGGATAGAACCCCTGTCTCTTGCGCCTCCTGCACCGGCAGGCGGATTCTTTACCACTGCGCCACCCGGGAACTGCAAGAAATATCAAGATTTTATTTTAAGGAAGAGGCAAGCTGCCAAGCAAGGATGTGATGACACCTAGATCTACAATGGGGAAAAGCACTGAGATGTGCAGGGTGAACTCCTGGGCCTGGGAGATTAAATTAGGTGGTTATAACCGCCATCCATATAGAAACAGTGAGGGCCTTGCCTAGGGCAGACGTAAGTGAGCCAAGACAGTAGGAAAATCAAATCAACCCCATTATCATGCAAATCAGATCTGGGAGCTGGTTTTGGAGCTGGGACTTTGACTTGATGAGGCCACAAAGGGTTGGGAGAGGTCACAGCAAGGCCATCTCTAACAGTTCTCTCAGGAGAGATGGAGGGTCAGCTGAGCCTGGGGAACTCTGAGGGAAGAGAGCTGGAGCTCTACTCCAGGGAGCAACAGGAGACGCGTGGTCAGTGCCCCTGGCTCCTCGCTGCAGAAGTTGTGCCAACATGAAGACAGCCAAGGCTTACTGCCAGGCAGTCTTCCAAACACCTCACACATATCCTCAAACAACTCTATGAAGTAGACTCTATAATCATTCTCAATTTAAAAATGAGTAAGAAAGAAGAAAAGATAGTGCTAAGTCGTGTCCGACTCTTGCGATCCCATGAACTGCAGTGTGCCAGGCTCCTCTGTCCATGGGGTTCCCCTGGAGAGAATACTGGAGTGGGTTGCCATTTCCTTCTCCAGGGATCTTCCTGACCCAGGAATTGAACCCAGGTCTCCCACATTGCAGGCAGATGCTTTTACTGCCTGAGCTACACAGGAAGCCCAAAGAATAAGGAAATGAGGACCCAGAACTAGGTGAAGTAATCTACTGGAGGTTACCTCAGCTGAATGTGGCAGAACCAAGGTTTAAACAAAAGCAGCTTCAGGCCTGTGCTCTGAAGGGCTACAGCGACGATGACGACTTCGCTGCCTGGAGTTTTCTCTTTTAATCTCTCTCTCCCTCTGCCTCACATGCCCTTCCATCTATGAAGCACTGACAGGATGCACTTCGACATTCATCATCTCTCTTAAATCTCAAATCCAACCTATGGATCGAGTAGGGTACTGTGATTTCCATTTTTAGGTAGGATACAGAGAGGTCAGGAGACCGCCTAGGAGCACACAGCCAGTATGTGTGTGACGTGAATCTGGTGCTCAGACTCCAGGGCGGCAAGGCTCTCTTGCATTAGGTAGCCTCACACCATGAATCCCACCATTTTCTTCTCAGGTGCTCCATATGAAAGGGTCAGAGGAGGGTTGAACAACCATGGACTTCCCTAAGGTAATATTAGCCATCACACTAGGAGCAAGTTAAGCCAGCGGAAATGATGCTTATTGAAATCAGCCCTGCGCACCTGCTGTGGAGTCGTAGAAGTCCTGTAGCCTCCCAGGCTTGTTCTCAAGGTCTTCATATTCAGACGCCTGAAGAATCATCTCACATTGGTCCAGCTGCTTCACGAACTTAGCTTCTGCACTAGACTGGCTCTCATATTCCTAAGTAAAGGGACAATTAAAGCCGCATGATTAGGGCTGCACGTGTGGCTGCTAAGTCGCTTCAGCTGCATCTGAGCCCACCAGGCTCCTCTGTTCATGGGGTTCCCCAGGCAAGGATACTGCAGTGGGTTGTCATTTCCTCTTCCAGGGGATCTTCCCGACCCAGGGACTGAACTCACCTCTCTTAACGCCTTCTGCACCGGCAGGCAGGTTTTTCTACCACTAGGGCCACCTGGGACACCCACATGAGAGGTTATACCAGGAAACCCTGGTACCTGGAATCAGTTACAGCTAGAAGCACATTCTCCACTGGCCATATTTCTCCACTGTGTACAAACCCATCACAGAGACTATTCACACGCAGTTCCACAGCTGAACACCCATGTTCCATGTGGGCGCTCACAGTTCCATCTAGTCTACCTGATGCCTGCCAAGTCTCATGTGTGCACATGGGCACTTCCAAACATTTTCCTTCCTGTTTAGTAACTTGTCTTCAAGATCATTATCTTTTAATCCAGATTCTGAGTATTAATTTCAAGTTAATTTTTCATCTTGAGGTTTCCCCAATGGCTAGGTGGTAAAAATCTGCCTGCTATGCAGGAAACATGGAAATGTGGGTTCGATCCTTGGGCTGGGAAAATGCTCTGCAGGAGGACACGGCCACCCACGGCAGTATTCTTGCCTGGAGAAACCCATGGACAGGGAAGCCTGGTGGGCTACAGTCCATGGGGCTGCAAGAGTCAGACACGACTGAGCAACTAAGCAGCAACAGCAAATATTTCATTCTATGCTTCCCCAATTAGTTCCCTCTCCATCTAATGTCAGGTCTCCTTTTCCATTTCAAGTGAGTTTCTGGCTTTCTCCTTTAGTTTTGGTTTCCACTCTACTCTGGGAAGCTCTGTCCTTGCTTTCAGAACAGAGAGGAGCTAATCACACCCCTCTGGGTTATGACTCTTGAGGATACAGCCAGGGTCTAAGAACTCTTCCTGCCGGGTGTCTGTGCGTGTGTTGGTGGCAGGCAAGCGGTGAAGGCAGTGGGCAGGAGGCAGCTTATTTACCTTTCTCGCCCCACTGGTCCCTCCCTCCTCAGTGCAGACCTGAAACAAGAAGCTACAGGCACTCGGCGTCTTAGAGCACACCGGTCACACAGCCACATGTCCCAGTTAAGACAGAGAAGCATCCTTCTATTAAGACCAAGGTGTTCCCAGATGATTTCTGTGTCAGGTTCTCATTTGTAATTCCACCCTGCTTAATGAATCTGCCGTGCTTTCTCTCGCCAGGGTGATGTGTTGTGAATCACTGATGGTTTCTTGGTTTTTATTAGATGCAGCTCCGGTGGGTGTTTGCAGAGCAACAGAAGGATAAGGGTTTCAAGCAGGAAAGATATACAAGTTCTAGGTCTTCAACATGGAGGACCCAAAGGGAAGAGAGAGAGGAAAGGCAAACAAGGTCAAAGGTTTCCTGCCTCCCTTGGAGAAAGGCTGGCCCTGACCACAGTGCAGACATAAAGTTAATCTTCTGCATGTCACACTCTCCCACCTTAGTGACTCTCCCTCTGGGACCCAGGACCCTCATATTGCTGCACATCAAACTCCCCCTGAAATCTACCCTTTTACTTCAGAGGACAGAACAGGAAGGCCTCCTGAAGTGCTTGCAAGCTTAGTCATATCCGACTCTGTGCGACCCCCTGGACTGTTGCCCACCAGGTTCCTCTGTCCATGGGATTCTCCAGGCCAGAATACTGGAGTGGGTTGCCACTGCCTTCTCCAGGGACCTTTTGAAGGAGTACTTTTAACCCAGCTGGATCTTCAGCTGCAGGCTGGGAAACAATTCAAAGGCAGGTGTGTGTGCCAGGCGTTGGGCACGTGGCGGGGAGCAGCTCCTGCTCTGCGCTGGAATTCGAAGGGCTCTTTCTTTAAAGCAAAACTCAGGTGGTAGAGTAGACATCCTTCTGTGATACTTCAAGGAAAAAGTGAAAATGCTTTCTCTTGACTTATTGAAATGTGATTTCACGTTTCTATGGCAAACAATAAATTATAACTGCTTTAACTAGATGTGACCCTCTGGGGAAAGCTGTTGTTAGTGGTGAACAGCAGTGATTTACATTTCAGAAATCAATTCAACTGCCATTTTCTATGTAACTAGTACTATTTGAAGTTCCCTGTGTTCAGAATGATCCTATTCTCTGAATTAAAAATCAGACCATAGGGACTGGAGACAGATAAACAGAGCATACTATATATGTCAGGCAACATTCTAACTGCGCTGTCATCATTGTTTGGTTGCTGAGTTGTGCCTGATTCTTTTGCAACCCCATGGACTACAGCCTGCCAGACTCCTCTGTTCATGGGACTTCTCAGGCAAGAATACTGGAGTGGGCTGTCAATTCCTTCTCCAGGCGATCTTCCTGACCCAGAGACGGAACTGGTGTCTCCTGCATTGGCAGGTGGATTCTTTACCACTGAGCCACCAGGGACACTTTTCAACTGCTTAACATACTAATTAATTTGATTGCCATACAACCCTGTAATACGAGTATACTATTATTAGTGCCATTCTGCAGATGAGGAAACTGACATACAGAGAGGTACCGCAAATTGCCCAAGATCACACAGCTAGTAAACAGAGGAGCCACTAATTCAAACCCTGGAAATCTCATACCAAAGCCAACATGTTAATACTAAACATGATTTTTAAAATGTGTAATAAAGAGCTGTTCTCTGTTTATGGTGTTTCCACAAAGTTCAAATCTACTTGTAATCTATGAATGTGATCTTATTTGCAAACAGTTTTTGCAGATGTAATCAAATTAAGAAGGAGTCATAGTGGATTAGGACAGATCTTAATCTAATAACCAGCATTCTTACAATAGGGAATTGGGCCCAGATACAGACATAGGGCGGGGGGGTGGAGCTGGGGGAGGTGGCACAGGCAGCTTCCCTGGTGTCTCAATGGTAAATAATCTGACTGTAATGCACAAAATACAGGTTTGATCCTTGGGTCGGGAAGACCCCCTGGAGGAGGGCATGGCCACCCACTCCAGTATTCAAACCTGGAGAACTCCCATGGACAGAGGAGCCTGGCTGGGCCAGGTGCTGGGCCCCATGGTGCATCTGCTCTTGACCTCACGCATCCTTACGGTTTTCACAGATGCGCAGCTGACTCAGGGAGGAAAATGAGCTCAAGGCCGCTGAGCCAGGAAGCAGTGAGTTGAGAACCCAGTTCTGAATGACCCCAAAGCCCACCTTTCTCTAAAGGACCAGAGATGGGTGAGTGTGAGGCTGGCACAGTGGAGGATGAGAGCAATGCATCAGGAAATCCAGAGGCTCTGAGTCAGTATTTGTGCCAGGCATTATGGTGAGAAGAGAAATGCAGAACGTGGAAGGAAGAAACATTTCTATTAGCCCTGACAGACACCTACAGCAGCTGGGAGGTGAGAATCAGACACAACCCCGAAAGGCAAGTTAGACACGGCCCATTAAGGTGGTCTAAGGCAACTAAAACACTGACGGGCCATATAAACTCAGTTACAATAAAAAGCAACCCAGTGCATATACTTACTTCCCAAAGTTCATAGAGCTCCTTCTGGAGAGCCTCTGGGAGGAGCTGGGTTAGCTGCTTCATTGCTTCCTGAAAGATCAAACCGTTATTTTAATCACATTCACATTTGTTAGTTAACAACTCATCTACAAATGCCAAATGATGGACTCACACTTTTCCAAATAACTCCCAAAGGGGCAGCAGAATATTGGAGAAGAATTAGGCTAACAAGGAGGGCAGTTGTGTACATTAAATAAATGTCTTTTTATATGTATTTATTCAGGAGCACTTATGTTGTGGCCTGCAGCACACTGGACACAATCAGGGACAGTGAGAAGGGTATGAGACGATCATAGAAATAACAGAAGTGAGGCCAAAGGTTTTATATCTTGTGGATGAGAGTCCCAAAACGCATGTGCATCTCAACCGCAAGTGCATGCCGGCTCAGTCGCTTCAGCTGTATTAGACTCTTTGCGACCCGATGGACTGTGGCCCACCAGGCTCCCTGTCCATGGGATTCTCTAGTCAAGAATACTGGAGTGGGGTGTCATCCCCTCCTCCAGAGGATCGTCCCAACTCAGGGATCAAACCCTCGTCTCCTGCACTCTTTACTGCTGAGCCACTGGGGAAGCCTTCAACGGTAAGCAGCATAGTTCAAATCTGACTGGGGAAAACAGCAAAGTATCAGTGAATTATGAAGCTCCAATAAACTTTTGGTATACCATTATGTTCACTTTCTATTGTCAATATTTTTATTTGCAAAATGTAAAGCCCTACACAAATGGGCAGCTATTGTCACTAACATAAAGGAAATTACAAGACAGCCTTTTGTTAAGTTCACAGACTCACAGGTTGAAAAGAGATGTTTAAGGGTAGTGAGCCAAACCATCCACGTGCACCAAACCCCTCAGCAGCATCTCTGGGGACTTGTGTCCTCCCCACCACACATGCCTCATGGTGGGAACCTAGAACCCCAAAGCTGCTCAAGTGCACTTTAGGCAGCATTAGCAGGAAGTACCAGTGTCTCGTATCAGGCTGAAAATTGTCCCTGCAAGTTCTTCCACTGTGCCTAACCCTAGCCCTCCTGCCTTCCTCCCTCACAAAAACACAGTGTCAATCAGGTGGGCGGTAACCCAGCAGACGAGAATCTCTGTGGCCAGTGACTGGGCCAAGGGATGGCCCTGTAACTCTACCCAGCCACTCAGGGACCAGCTGCATGATGAGATCGAGGGCAAGGAGCCCCAGAGTAGAGTTCAGAGAGCCAAAACGCACTGAAAGGCTGAAATGAGAGAGTAAGAGCACGGAGGGTGCTCAGTACATATTTCTAATCTCCAAAGCCCCAAGAGCCCCTCTTATTCCATCTCTTCCTTCATTTCTATGTTGCTCCAAAATCCTCAAGTATCCTATTTGGGGGCATGAGGTCTGCAACCTACCCGCAAATGGCTTTGCAACTCCTTCCCTCTCCTCCGATCATCATCTTCCACCTCTTAATCAGCTCCAGTTCATTTGGCCAGAGCTTAGGCTCCCCGAAAAGAATGGCGCTTTAAAAACCACTTTTGGCAAAGTGCTTATATAAAAGGGGTAAGGTTTTACTACAATCAAACGGTGAAATGGTAAAAAGCAATAAAAGTAAAAATGAATACTTTATATATAACTATTTATAATGGGGAGGGAAAAAAAAAGTTACAGAACACAACCACTTCCAGAGCAAACCATACTGGCCAGTGCCAATGGTCTGCTCTTGTAAGTAGCGTTGCCATCTTGAATGGCTTGTAGCATTATACCACCCTTAGTGGTATGAAATTTTGGGTATTTTGCATTTGCATTCTCCCTTGTTTCTTTTTCATAAATCTCAGCAAAATATTTGAGAAAAAACTCTGCATTTTCAAAAATTAAAAATGTCTCTACAAATAGATCACTTTTCTCTCCACTATTATAGAAACATTTGCCCATTGCTTTTGTTTGAAAGGAATGAACTGAAAAACATATATGTACAGAGATATCAAAATCTAAACTCTTGGAATATAAACTTAAAGTCCTGCTCTGACACGGAATTATTTTATTCCCTTTAAAGTGATGTACCCAGCACTTAATATAGTGACTGATGGATGGTCTGACCCAGTCAAAACACAATGGAACCAAAAAGTGTCCATCATGGTAAATGCTCTATTTCTATAAAGGCAGCAAATGACTGAGTTGGCTTTTGGAAATCACATATGACTTATTCACAAGCTTCCTGTTGACTAAAATCACAGTGTCCTTTAAAAAACAAAACATAACAAACAAATATGTTTTTGCTCTCTTCCTGAAGCTGAGCAATGATTTTCTGGATCTAAACTCGTTGACACCATTTGTTATTATACAATCAGGACTGCATTTGAGACCTCTTAGCTGTTAATCCTTGTTTGGCAGCCTATGCCACAGTATCAGGCCCGTTTTAAATGATCCTCTGAAATCGACTCCACTGAAGTCCAGGACAAGGGTCTGATGATACCAGACTTTCCCTTCTTGATTGTGAGCCCTGCCACTCCCACTTCTAAACTGAGTTTTGCCTTGTTCATACATAGATTTGGAGTGATAATTTCCCTAGCTTCTTCCTGTTAGCAAAGCCTGTCAAGAATTTGCCTGAAGTTCTGAGCTGAATGAAATGTTAAGCACCTAGAAAGCAATATTCATCACTCACATGTCATTGGTGACGCTGCACAGTGCCAAAGCTAATGACAAACTGTAGACTGAGATGTGGTTTGGAACCCAGCTTGCCATTTACTAGCTGTGGAATCCTGAGCAAGATACATCTTTGTCTTTCTGGCTTCTCATCTATAAAATGAGGTTAACAGGGGTACCTACCTGAAGGGGTTTGCTGTGAGGATGAAATAGTCACTATATATAAAGCACTTATTATCTGGAATAGGGTAAGGACTCTAGGACTCTATAAAATATTCACTACATGTTTCACTTTCTCTATCTTGCCACGTTCACTCCCATAATAAATGGTTCTTCCCCTTTTAACCTCTAGTTCTCCAGAAACTTTAACTGTCAGGTATGTGTATATACGTATGTATCATGACTCTGTCCTTTTAGTAAGTTTGCCCTTTACAGAAGTATATAATAACCTATTATTGCTGTATTCCAGCCTCAAGCTCCATTCCACTAGTTCTTAATGATCCCTTCAGTTCAGTTCAGTCAGTCGTGTCTGACTCTTTGTGACCCCATGGACTGCAGCATGCCAAGCCTCCCTGTCCATCACCAACTCCCGGAGGTTACTCAAACTCATGTCCATTGGGCTGGTGATGCCATCCAACCATCTCATCCTCTGTCGTCCCCTTCTCTTCCTGCCTTCAATCTTTCCCAGCACCAGGGTCTTTTCAAATGAGTCAGTTCTTCGCATCAGGTGGCCAAAGTTTTGGAGTTTCAGCTTCAGCATCAGTCCTTCCAATGAATATTCTGGACTAATTTCCTTTAGGTTTGACTGGTTAGATCTCCTTGCAGCCCAAGGGACTCTCCAGAGTCTTCTCCAACACCACAGTTCAAAAGCATCAATTCTTCGGTGCTCAGCTTTCTTTATAGTTCAACTCTCACATCCATAATTCCTACGAGGCATCATTTACCATCTCGGTTTATAACATAAAGTTTGTTTTACTCTGTTTAGGAGGAGAGTCAGCCTACAAGCATTGCTTTCGCCCCCACCCTCTAAATTTTCTCTTCTGCACCCTCATTCTCCCTTTCATCTTAGTACCTTCTTCCCTCTGGGACAATCAGCCTTCCAGGGTTATCAAATACTTTCCCTCCCCCTTACTCGGGTTTAAAGCCCTCTGGATGCGGTGGACTAGCCTCTGGGAAAACGACACTTCCTGGTCCGGTATGTGTGTTTCCCCTCAAGGAGCCAAGAAACCCTCAGTTAATTATCTTAAGGGATGGTTCAGACATCCAAACCTCATCCCTGCACACCATCTGCATAAGGAGTTGTTTACCTCCCACATCTTGGTCTGTTCCCAAATCCTAACAAGTGGAGGAAGAAGCAATGAAGGATCAGCATTTCCAAGCCTTTGGTTTCTTGCCCAAGAACTTGCGGTTCTTAAAGATGTTTGCCTGTCCTTTCTGATGATGATATTTATTCTTCTGTGAATCAGATGGGGTGGGCAGCAGCCAGGAGGTTTAATGAGGCCGGGAGGGCTTTTCATCACTGCCCAGATATGGCATCCAGCACTCTCTGGGTGGCAAGTCCCCTCGATGCCCCTCTAGGGGGCGCCACTAGCCAGGACTCAGCTTCCGTCAGGACAGAGGTAGGTTTACTCTGTCACCAGGTGCTGGAGATCCCTCCTAC
Organism: Nanger dama; assembly: GCA_917880005.1. Lineage (NCBI taxonomy): Eukaryota > Metazoa > Chordata > Mammalia > Artiodactyla > Bovidae > Nanger > Nanger dama. The sequence goes on along the minus strand of CAKJTW010000068.1, from coordinate 2,464,658 downwards.
TGAACTATTCTTTCTTCAGAAGGTTCTGATTCGTTCCTCAGTGGAGTGAGCCTCACACTGCTTGGGTACCCACATGGGAAGGGTCTTCTTGCTCTGGTCACTTTAAGGCTTCTGATCCCCTTATGGTTCTTCAGCCTGTGGTTTCTCCTCCACAATATCTAAATTCACCCTTGTATGAAACTACCATACATCCTGAAACGTGCTATATAACCGAGGGTCTTTTCCTCTATGCCATACGTCAACACCCAGCATCCTCCGGTTTGGGGCTAATTCCTTTCTGCAACTCAACATCATTTTTTTTTTTTTTTTTAAAATTTATTTGGCTGCACCCGGTCTTAGCTGTGGCACATGGGAACTTCGTTGCAGCACGCGGGATCTAGTTCCATGACCAGGGATTGAACCCAGGCTTCCTGCTTTGGGAGTGTGGAGTCTTAACCACTGAGCACCGGGAGGGTCCCTGCAACTCAGTATCTTGAACTAACTGGTTTCTTTTTATATCAACCAATCAACCCAGGAATTCTTTATTCACCACAGTCTAGACTCCACAGAGAAATGTTTCCTTAGCTCCTCCCTTTTCACAAACTGTCCTGATGCTCATGTGTTCTGGACCTATATTTATAGGATGACCACATATTCCCCATCTCCCTTGTTCCCATAATTTATGGTGTGTTGGAACTCCTGAATTGAGATTCCCTGGGGACCTTCTTGCCTCAAAAGGGGAAAAAAGCTGTTGGCTTCAGAGCTCTGGCTACCCTTTCCCTAAGAACAGCTACTGAAGCCCACCTTCCCTGTTAAACCTTCTTGATGAAAGCTGTTGACTTAAAGACATTTAGGATCAATCCCTCTGGCCTACAAGAAAAGCAGCTTGCAACAATCCCTGAATTGGGAACCGTCCATTCAGCTAAAAAAAAAAAAAAAAAAAAAACCTTCCTGAATTTTCCAGTCTCTGCTTCAAATACATCTTCCTGTTTGTCCTTGGGCTCTGGTTTTAAGACTCCAAGTCAGCAGACCCTGTTTAATTGATGTCACTTCTTACTAATACAAATTTTTTAAATTTTTTACCACTAAAGGACTAATTGAAAATTTGTTGTTATTGTTGTTGTTTAGCCAGTAACTTGTGTCTGACTCTTTTGCAAACCCATGGATTGCAGCCCACCAGGCTTGTCTTACTAAATACTAATTATAATAATGATTATTCCTGGGTTTTATAGAACTTCTCTCTAAAGAGCTTAACTGGCACAGAGAATGCCTTCAAGTTCCGGCTATCTTCATGGATCAAATGAAAGCCATACCACGTATCCTGTGCTCAGATCCCCTTTCTGCCTCTCTGTGCAAAATGAAACCAACACAACGTCCTGTCCCTGTGTTAAGGCTTAGAACAAGCAAAAAACAATTCACTGCTTATTCCATGAAATCCTTACTTCTGGACGGTAAGACTGTAAACCAATCCAAAGTACAGTAAGCACTAACAGCTTGCTCTTCGAGACCCTTGCTAAGACCTTACCTCATCAGCCCTACCAACCCAAAGCTTTTATATTTAAACTGGGCAATCTCATCTTGTAAGACAGTAGCCACTCTTGTAAGATCCATCCAAATATCCTCAGGCCCAGGCCCTACAACTCTATAAATACCCTCTCTTGATCTTCCTTCCCAAGATACTAAGACTGTCAAGGAGGTACTCTCTCTTAGGGTTGGTGAACTTAGCTGCATTTCAGCAATGGGTTTTTCTGGTTTTCCTTTGTTTCAGCAATGGGTTTTTCTTTTGTGGAGCCAACAGTCAACACTGACCTCTTCTCGCCTATGTTTTTCTTCTTTGGGGATGTTATCTGCTGGTGCTATGTCCCCAACGATGCATTCTGCCATATCATGAACCAGGGCTAGGCGTACACATCTGACCAGGCAAGAAATAATTACACAGAATTATACTCACTACAGACTCCTTCTCTATACTACTTTAAGTTACATAATATAGTTTTTTTTCTCCAGCCTCAGAGGATTTTAATGCAGTATTTTCTAAAGGTAATTATATTCTGCCAGCCTACAGATCTGAATCAAAATTGCTGGTTAATACTCAGCACAAATACATGAGAATGCAAGGGAAGTTGTTAGCATGAATTAAAAAAAAAAAAAGCTGATCTCTCAAATATCACATTAAAGCTTGATAACTTTAGATTAAAAAGCCAGAAGAAGGTGATCTGGTTATAGCATTTATTTACCGATATAACACTTAAAAAAATCATTTTCCAAATGTACTAGTTAGATGTCAAAATGAAGCTCTTTATAGAGAAATAGGTAGAGCTGGACAGATCTGAGTTTGAATCCAGCAATTAACATCTATTAGCTGCGTGCGCTTTGCCAAGTCACTTAATTTCTTTAAATGCTAAGTTCTGCAGCCTTCATTTTATTATCCGTAAGAAAGGGACTAATACTTTCTAAGTTTAGTATGAAAATTAAATTTGATACTTTATGTTCCTGGAACATGTTGATCATTCAACAAATGACTATAATTATTAGTGGTAACGAATGGTAATTGTTAGTGGTAATGATTGCTGATCAGGATAATCGTCATCAAAATAACAAAGGCAGCTCATGAGATAAATGCCCCAGAGGGCCAGTCTGCTTTATGTTCCCAGCATCAACAAGGCAGAACAAGAACTTGCAGGTGTCCCTGCCTGCAGCTGCTTTCTCATCTAGCTCAAATTGCAGACTATGCATAGGTTCATTGCGATTCGACACCATGTTCATCTTGTACCATGTGCCAAAAATCTCCTTAAGTTCTACCCCATCTACAGGGTAACAGGGTTCCTGAGACTCCCACATGAACCTCTGCTTCACTTGGATGGACTGACTTATCATTTCTAAAACATACCTTTACTTCCTTATCATCAGAGATTTGGTCTCCATCCCCTTCTCCTTCTGTGCTGTGTCTTCTACTTCTATACCTAATCAACTCTTTAGAGGTCAACTCAGATTCTGCCCCTCCAGTAAGATTACCCAAGAACAGGTGATTTCTCCTGTTAGAGTAGTTTTCTCATATGACTTATTTTGTGCTTTGTACAGAAGCCACTCTGGGCCTATGTACTTCATCTGGGTTTTATTTACTACCTTATACTGTTTGGCTAGAAAACTTTGTCCTGTGCTCAAAAATCATTTTCAACACTTGTTGGTTGACTTAAGGGGACAGGATATCTCTTTCTCAGCTCTTTCCTGCACGTACCACTTCAAAAGTCACTTCACAAAAGAGTGCTGCTTTTCAGAAAAGATAAATAAAATACATAGTGTCTGGATCCAGTTTTAGACATAAAACACTTACCTTCAAGGCCCTGGAAAATCCTCAAATCACACTTATGCTTCCTTGAGACCAAGGCAGACTCTTTCACTTGCCAAGAGAAAACCCAGAGTGCAGTTTACAACTGTAGCACACAGTCCCCCTGCCTACATCCTGAATCTGTATGGTTTGCCTCAAATAATTTTTCTTGACTATAAACTAACCTAGAAGAACGGGACACAGGCTTCATAGGTGGAGAGTCATGCACTCCCGTGGATCAAAGACCCTACTGACACCAGAGTGCACGGCTTACCGGTCTTTGTTAAGATGTTCATCTTGGGTCACCAGAGCCATAACTGCCATTCTGTACATGTGATCTGATACGCTCTCTGGCTTCTGGACATTTCTGTATACCCAGCCAGTCCGTGGGACTCTCTGATAAAAGTGAACAGAAAGAAATTTATAAGAATGCATATTTTAACTATCTGCTATGCTCTTTAAGAGAAGTCGGGGGAATAGAGCACTGGGCCATAGTTTCAGTACATATTAAAAAATGGTTAACCAACTTAGGGAGAAACATCTGGAATCAAATAAACGAGTGAGGTCAGAGAATAAGAAAGAGAGAGGGAAGAATAAGCCATAGATATACCCCACTCCAGTACTCTTGCCTGGAAAATCCCATGGATGGAGGAGCCTGGTGGGCTGCAGTCGCGAAGAGTCAGACACGACTGAGCGACTTTCCTTTGACTTTTCACTTTCATGCATTGGAGGAGGAAATGGCAACCCACTCCAGTGTTCTTGCCTGGAGAATCTCAGGGACGGGGAGTCTGGCGGGCTGCTGTCTATGGGGTCGCACAGAGTCGGACACAACTGAAGCAACTTAGCAGCAGCAGCATACAACATGGAAGGGCTTCCCTGGTGGCTTAGATGATAAAGAATCTGTTGGCAATGCAGGAGACGGGTTCAATCCCTGGTTGGGAAGATCCCTGGAGAAGGGAATGGCTACTCACTCCAGTATTCTTGCCTGGAGAATTCCATGAACAGAGGAGCCTGGGGTCCCAAAGAGTCAAACACGACTGAGTAATTTATACACACACACAAGCTGTAAGTCCAACAGTGTTACTGATGTTTGCATGTACAGAACATACACAAGTCCTTAGACATAAAAGGCAAAGCGCTGAACTTGAACAAGTGACAGACTTCCAAATTCTGAAGCAGAAAGGGTTAAGTAAGGCATTTCTAATTTCTTTACATTCCCGCCAGTCATACCCTGTGATCCTAAGGGACTGTCTTTTTCTACTTGGGACTTGACACGTCTAAAGTTTATAAACTATAGTAACAGTGGCACGAAGCAATCTGCTTTGAGCTTGGAGAAACTCCGCAAAATCATTATTGGGTATGGCCAGGATGGAGGTGGGGGATGGAAGGAGGACCCCCTCGGATATAACTTCAGTGTGTCTTACATAAAATCCTTCCTTAAAAAAAAAAAAAAGGTTTTAGGCACTCAAACCCTGCAGGATCAATGGGTTCTGTTCTTCCCACTAGCCCAGTTGTGGGGTCGGGACCCTTCTATGTACTCGGGGCAGACTCGAGCCTGGAGATCCACACATCACCGCGCCGGCTCCCCTTCTGAAACCTCTCGCAAGGCCGCCGGGGCCGGGCCCCTCCGAGCGCCAGGCCGACACTGGGGTCCACTGCGTCTCGGACTCTGCCCGGTCTGGGGTGGGGCCCAGCAATCCCGCCACGCCGTCTTGCCTCCTCCGCCCGCGATTCTCACGCACGACCGCATCCCTCTGAAAGGGCTTCCCTCTGCAGGCCCCACGAGGCGCGGAGAACCGAGGAAGGGGGCAGGCCTCCAGGCCGGGCGGGACCGGAAGCCTGGATGCCCGGCGGCCGGCCCCGGCCTCTCTCCGCGCAGCCGCGAACTCAGACAGCCCTCCCGGCGCCCGCTCACCTTGAGCTGCCCCACCAGCCGCAGAAACTGCAGCAGGTTCCGGGCCCCGCGGCCCGACATGGTCGCAGCGGGTGAGGCCGAAGCCATGCGGCAGCGGATCCGGACAGCTCCTAGCCGGCAGCGCGGCCACCGCTCGAAGCTCCTCCCCGCGAAGCTCCGCCCAGAAGCTCCGTCCCACGCCCCTCCCCTGAAGCCCCTCCCCGAACCTCCGCCCCACGCCCCTCCTCTGAAGCTCCTCCCCCAAGCTCCGCCCCTGAAGCTCCTCCCTCCCCCCTTCTCCTCCTCTGCGTCCTTCTACGTTTCTGTCTCAGGTTTTCCTCAACCCTTCTAATCAGACTTCCGCCTTTCTGGCCCCGGTGGCAGCCGTTGAGCATTGCACCACCCACGTCAGAGACTCTGTACTTGGAGCATCTAGGTATGCTTTACTTATTTGCTAAACTCTGCTCAACTGCACTCCATCAAACTTTTGAAGGGCTTGCAGTTCCTTGGGGACGGGCAGAGTGAGTGGCGTGGAGGAGGGAGGGTTGTGTCATAATGCACCAAAATCTTGCCTCTGGACTAGAGGAAGAGATAGACTCTGCCTCAAAGATAGCAATCTATAAACATTTTTAACGAGGGCACAAGGAAAATGAGTTGAAATGGGACATTAATTAGGAATGACAAGAGTCCTGGAAGGATTGGATGCTAGCAGTAACTAGAGGACTTGGAGGTGAGGATAAATGGCTAGGGAGTGAGAACAATCCCATGATGAAATCCCAACCTCCCTGACACCGCAAGTGATAAGAATCCCCTACCCCAGAAAGTTGTTCAGGGCCTGTCTCAACTGTCCGTCTTAATTCTATCAACAACCAAGGGTGCCAGGTTTTAAAGGCACTTAGTGTTAGTCACTCAGTCGTGTCCGACTCTTTGTGACCCATGGACTGTAGCCCTCCAGGTTCCTGTGTCCATGGAATTCTCCAGGCAAGAATACTGAAGTGGGTAGCCATTCCCTTCTCCAGGGGATCTTCCCGACCCAGGGATCAAACTCAGGTCTGCTTTGCAGACAGATCCTTCACCAGTTTCAGCCATTAGTGATGTGTCTACTGAAGGGCTCCATGAGAGCGGGTAGCATAGAAAATAGACTCTGTAAGGAGGGAGGAAGTAGAGAGACCAAGTGAGGAGTCTACTGAAGTAATTCTTTGGGGAGATGATTTCGGCTTAATCCAGGATTCTAGTAGTGGAGGTGGTGAGATGTCGAATTTGGGGTATAATTTAAAGGTAGGACTAACAGGGTTTGTGACAGGTCAGACATGGGGTATGAGAGAAAGAGAGGAATCGAGGACAACTTCACAAATTTTGACCTGACCAACCAAAAGGATGAAGTTGCTATCTACTGAGCTGGACAAAACTGTAAGAGTAGGTTGTGGGAAGGGTGGGATTCAGCAGTTTAGTTTAGGACATGTTGAGACACCTATCAGAGATCTTAGTAGAGATGTAAATCTAAAGGTCAGGGGAAAGGTAACAACTTTGTGTCAGCAACATAGGACGGTTCGTAAAACCAAGAAACAAGATGAGACTATGTGTTGGAGAAGTGTGGATGGAGAGGAAAGGATGTCTGAAGCCTCAGGTCTCAGGCAAACCAACATTTAGAGTCTGGGAGGCCAGGATAAAGTAGCCAATGAAATAGAAGACTAAGAGATAGTTGTGTCCTGAAGGCCAAATGAAGAAAATATTTCAAGGAGGAAAGAATGTGATCAACAAAGTCAGCATTATATCAGTCAGTCAGTTCAGTTTCTCAGTCCTGTCCCACTCTTTGCGACCCCATGAACTGCAGCACACCAGGCTTCCCTGTCCTTCACTATCTCCCTGAGTTTGCTCAAACTCATGTCCATTGAGTCAGTGATGCCATCCAACCATCTCATCCTCTGTCGTCCCCTTCTCCTCCTGCCCTAAATCTTTCCCAGCATCAGGGTCTTTTCAAATGAGTCAGCTCTTCACATCAGGTGGCCAAAGTACTCCAGTTTCAACTTCAACATCAGTCCTTCCAATGAACAGTCAGGACTGATTTCCTTTAGGATGGACTGGTTGGATCTCCTTGCAGTCCAAGGGACTCTTAAAAGTCTTCTCCAGCACCACAGTTCAAAAGCATCAATTCTTCTGTGCTCAGCTTTCTTTATAGTCCAATTCTCACATCCATACATGACCACTGGCAAAACCATAGCCTTGATTAGACAGACCTTTGTTGGCAAAGTAATGTCTCTGCTTTTAAATATGCTGTCTAGGTTGGTCATTACTTTCCTTCCAAGGAGTAAGCGTCTTTTAATTTCATGGCTGCAGTCACCATCTGCAGTGATTTTGTAGCCAAAAAAAAAAAAAGTCTGCCACTGTTTCCTCATATATTTCCCATGAAGTGGTGGGACCGGATGCTGTTATCTTAGTTTTCTGAATGTTGAGCTTTAAGCCAACTTTTTCACTCTCCATTTTCATTTTTCATCAAGAGGGTCTTTAGTTCTCCTTCACTTTCTGCCTTAAGGGTGGTGTCATCTGCGTATCTGAGGTTATTGATATTTCTCCCATAAATCTTGATTCCAACTTGTGTTTTATTCAGCCCAACATTTCTCATGATGTACTCTTATATAAGTTAAATAAGCAGGGTGACAATATAAAGCCTTGATGTACTCCTTTTCCTATTTGGAACCAGTCTGCTGTTCCATGTCCAGTTCTAACTGTTGCTTCCTGACCTGCATACAGATTTCTTAAGAGGCAGGTCAGGTGGTCTGATATTCCCATCTCTTTCAGAATTTTCCACAGTTTATTGTGATCCACACAGTCAAAAGCTTTGGCATAGTCAGTAAAGCAGAAATAGATGTTTTCCTGGAACTCTCTTGCTTTTTCCATGATCCAGTGGATGTTGGCAATTTGATCTCTGGTTCCTCTGCCTTTTCTAAAACCAGTTTGAACATCTGGAAGTTCACGGTTCATATATTGTTGAAGCCTGGCTTGGAGAATTTTGAGCATTACTTTACTAGCGTGTAAGATGAGTGCAATTGTGTGGTAGTTTGAGCATTCTTTGGCATTGCCTTTCTTTGGGATTGGAATGAAAACTGACCTTTTCCAGTCCTGTGGCCACTGCTGAGTTTTCCAAGTTTGCTGGCATATTGAGTGCAGCACTTTCACAGCATCATCTTTCAGGATTTGAAATAGTTCAACTGGAATTCCATCACCTCCACTAGCTTTGTTCATAGTAATGTTTTCTAAGGTCCGCTTGACTTCACATTCCAGGATGTCTGGCTCTAGATGAGTGATCACAGCATCGTGATTATCTGGGTCGTGAAGATCTTTTTGTACAGTTCTTCTGTGTATTCTTGCCACCTCTTCTTAATATCTTCTGCTTCTGTTAGGTCCATACCATTTCTGTCCTTTATCAAGCCCATCTTTGCATGAAATGTTCCCTTGGTATCTCTAATTTTCTTGACGAGATCTCTAGTCTTTCCCAATCTGTTGTTTTCCTCTATTTCTTTGCAAATAACTCCCGTTGGAATATTCGTGCACTCCACAGACTTGCTGTCCTACATTTATCTTCTGTGAGCTGAACTGCTCTGCTTGGCCAAGAAAGATGTATCTTCTTTCCAGTTAACCTTAAGCTGAGCAAGAACAGTTTGGCTCCACGCTAACTGTCATGAGTAGGTGTGTTACAATCACCCCTGGACACGTCCAGCCAGATGTCTCTTCTGCTGAGGAAGGTGTTTGGTTTTTTTTTTAATCTCTTCTTGCTGTTCTTTGGAACTCTGCATTCAGATGCTTATATCTTTCCTTTTCTCCTTTGCTTTTCACTTCTCTTTTTTCACAGCTATTTGTAAGCCCTCCCCAGACAGCCATTTTGCTTTTTTGCATTTCTTTTCCATGGGGATGGTCTTAATCCCTGTCTCCAGTACAATGTTATGAACCTCAGTCCATAGTTCATCAGGCACTCTATCTATCAGATCTAGTCCCTTAAATCTATTTCTCACTTTCACTGTATAATCATAAGGGATTTGATTTAGGTCATACCTGAATGGTCTAGTGGTTTTCCCTACTTTCTTCAATTTAAGTCTGAATTTGGCAATAAGGAGTTCATGATCTGAGCCACAGTCAGCTCCCAGTCTTGTTTTTGCTGACTGTATAGAGCTTCTCTATCTTTGGCTGCAAAGAATATAATCAGTCTGATTTCAGTGTTGACCATCTGGTAATGTCCATGTGTAGAGTCTTCTCTTGTGTTGTTGGAAGAGGGTGTTCTCAGGTAGGTGGAGCTAAATAAGGAAAGAATCACACCTTAAAGAGGTCTATGACCAGAATGGGGCAAAAAGTGCTGCCGTTGAGAAAGGTGCCTCGATGCAGGGGCAGGAAGGCCATGGGGTCTCCAGGAGGCTCTGGTCTTGGTGTTCTAATTTAAAAAGTTGTCACTGATTAAGTCTCTGCTAAGTGCGATATATTGTTATTCATCTCACCTCATTTTAATTCACCTAGTGTTTCTCCAAGGTAACATTTCCATGTTTCTGATGAGAAAACTGAGGGGCACAGAAGCTGAAGAGCTGGCCTGAGTTTTCACAACCAATGAACAATGCTTCCAGAATTGAAGCTCTGGCCTGTCTTCCTCTAAATCGTTCTTTATTGACACCTTGCTGCTTCCCACCCTCTGGCTTTTAGTACCACATCTTGGTGTGGAAATTAAGATCCTGTGTATAAAATAAATTTGGTGTACTGTTATTTGTGTAAAGCATTGGGCAGATAGCAATGGTTGATCCAAGAAAATTTGCCCAGAAAATGTTTATAAAAGTGTCTTAGGAACAGATGAAAGAATAGAGACTAAAACCTATGTTCTTTTTCAAAATTTTTTCCTTTAGATACCCAAGAGAGAAATAATGCTTCTGCCTGCCCTGTCTTCATTGATAAAAAGGTTTCATAGTTGGTCTTGATTTATCAGTGACTCTCAATCTCCAGGTGACTTTCCCCAAAGGAACATTTAGTAATGTTTGGAGACACTGTCCAAACCAGACAACCAGTCTAGTTGTCACAGAACACAGTGGAGGGTGTGTGTCTAGGAAGCAGAGGTCAGGGTTGATAGTAAAACACAAAGCCTGTGACAACTGCCCACAACAAAGAATTATCCAGCCAGATGTCTCTTCTGCTGCAGTTAAGAAGCTTCAGTGTATAGCTCCAAAATGAAAACGCTTACAGTTAAACTCGTATTGTCGATGAATTGTAATTGGCAGAAAATGGAAGTATATTTACATTAACTTGAGTGAGAAAATAAAGTAAACAAACAATTTTCACGTGTAATCCCTTTTTAAAGTAGGGTAGGCAGGCTCTGGAGCTTGGCCACAGAGGTCCTAGAATGGTGAGGGGAATCAGGAAGGCTTTGATCATTTTCATAGCTAGGCTGGGCTTCTCAGGTGGCCCAGTGGGTGAAGAATCTGCCTGCAATGCAGGAGACACGAGTTCTGTCCCTGGGTCAGAAAGATCCCCTGCAGGAGGGCGTGATGACCCTCTCCAGGATTCTTGCCTAGAGAATCCCATGGACAGAGGAGCCTGGCACGCTGTGGACCATAGGGTTGCAAAGAGTCGGTCACAACTGAAGCAAGTGAGCGCACACACACACATAACTAGGCTAAGCAGAGCAGTTCAGCTCACAGAAGATAAATGTAGGATAGCAAGTCTGTGGAGTGCACGAATATTCCAACGGGAGTTATTTGCTCAAGCGAAAGAGTTTGGGCTTTGTTCTCCTTTGCTACTTGCTTGCCTGTGGTGCAGTACTGCAGTGCAACAGAATAAATTAGGAGTGGGCAGCAGTCTTCCATAAAACCAGCCGTCAGGGACAGAGGTGGAGGGGTGCTCTCTGCTCAGATGAGCAGCTGCAGAGTGCACCCTGTCTGTTGGCTGAGGGTGATGGCCGAGACATTGCCAAGAAAGATGTATCTTCTTTCCAGTTAACCTTAAGCTGAGCAAGAACAGTTTGGCTCCACGCTAACTGTCATGAGTAGGTGTGTTAGAATCACCCCTGGACACATCTAGATTACAGAGTGGGGGTTGTGCTTGTATAAAGATGGTATTACAGTGTTGTTTTGGTTTGTGTTTTTCATTATTATCTGAGTATTAATAAATAACCTCTTATATGAGTTTTCTGGCAAGCTGCCAGACTTTCTCCATAGATAACCATCTTCAGTGACTAGAGAGTTTCATAACTGCACAAGAGTCTTCAGCTACTGTATCACTCCATCCTTGTCACATGGTACAGATTGGAACTTTTATCCGTCTCAAGTGACTGAGACCATAGTCTGCCCCTGTTCATCAGCAGGTATCATCAGGAATAGGGTGGCATTCCAGGTGAATTTCACGGAGGACCTTGATGCCAGCCACTGTTTTGGGAGCTGCTACATGGTGACCTAGGGCTTCCCAGATGGTTCAGTGGTAAAGAATCTGCCTGCAAAGGCTGGAGGTGAGGGGTGTGGGTTTGATCCCTGGGTTGGGAAGATCCCTTAGAGGAGGGCATGGCAACACATTCCAGTATTCTCACCTGGAGAATCCCATGGACAGAGGAGCCTGGTGGGCTGCAGTCTGTGGGGTCACAAAGAGTTAGACACGACTAAGCAACTGAGCACACTTGCACGTGCTCACATTCAGAGACCTATCAGGTATCTTAGACCAGGTGCCAGCGTCCTTCTCCAAACACAGGAAAAAAGAAACTATCACGCACACTCAGCAGTAGCATTTCCATGTTAAGTAAAAATAGTTACTCCTATTAAATAGCAGCTAAGTTAAGTAATATATAGAATAAACCAAAAGAGAGCCAGAAAACAATTCTGATAATATGAAGCTTCTAAAAGTCTTCCTTTTTTTTCACTTCTAGTTAAAACAAATGCTGTTGTTTTAGCACATTCCTCACTATTAAAGAGTAAACCTGTATGTTTTGTAACACCACCTCAGGTATCCCAGAGGCCAGAATTCCAGTAATCTTATACATCTGGGTGACATGGAACCCAGAGGATTAAAGGGCCAGGTGATTTTTAAAGTGTGTCTAACAGGAAAAGAAGAAAAAGAAACAAAACAGCCCCAGAGCATCCAGCATTCATTAAAGCCATCAGACCAAAACCTGTTGGATTGGGCCCAAGATGGTGCTGGCACTTAATGGTTTCTTGGTTTGATATTCAGGAAGAATGGAGATCCTTCAGTGCATTTTCAGAGTCATAAAAGGCAAACCAAACCACACCAACATTCAAGACAGGATGTATAGAGGAAGTCTGGCGGAAGAGGGGGGAGAACGACAGTGAGAACAGCAAACAACAAAGGCAGTGAGTGGTGAATATTACAAGTGGTGGAAACAGACATTGACTCTAGGAAAACAATTAGATATAAGGACAGATACTAAAACTGCAGGGCTTAGCCTCACTAAAAGCTCAGGACAGTCAGGCAGTCTTGCAGGCTTGTGAGAGTGTAACGGTGGAGTATCTGCCTGCAGTGCAGGAGCCCCAGGAGATGTGGATCCAGTCCCTGCATTGGGAAGATCCCCTGGAGGAGGGCATGGCAACCCACTGCAGTATTCTTGCCTGGAGAATCTCGGACAGAGGCGCCTGGCAGGCTACAGTCCATAGGGTCCCAAAGAGTTGTCCATGACTGAAGCAACTTAGCATGCATGCATCATCAGGCAGTGAGTACAAAAAGTATTTAGATGGAAATGATAATGCCTTTCTTTAAAACAAAATTATTTTTATTTATTCATTTTTAATTTTGGGTGCACTGGGTCTTTGTTGCTGAGCACCAAAGATTTGGTGCTTTTGAACCGTGGTGTTGGAGAAGACTCGTGAGAGTCCCTTGAACTGCAAGGAGATCAACCAAGTCAATCTTAAAAGAAATCAGTTCTGAATATTCATTGGAAGGACCGATGCTGAAGCTGAAGCTCCAGTACGTTGGCCACCTGATGTGATCAGCTGACTCACTGGAAAAGACCCTGATGCTGGGAAAGATTGAAGGCAGAAGGAGAAGGCAGGATTGATGACAGAGGACAAGACGATTGGATGGCATCACTGACTCAATGGACATGAGTTTAAGCAAACTCTGGGAGCTGATGGGCAGGGAGGCCGGGCGTGCTGCAGTCCTTGGGGTCGCAAAGAATCAGACGTGACCGAGCACTGAGCGAGTGAACTGACCAGTCTTTGTTACTGCACAGGCTTTTCTGTGGTTGCGGAGAGGGGGCGACTCTAGTTACAGTCACAGTGGGCCTCTCATCGCAGTGGCTTTTCTTGTTGTGGAGCATGGGCTCAGGAGTTATTGGCACACAGGCTTAGTTGCCCTGAGACATGTGGGAATCTTTCCAGATCAAAGATCAAACCTGTGTCCCTTGACTCGGCAGGCAGATTCTTAACCACTGGATCACCGGGGACATCCTGGTAATACCTTTGTTTAAAGAACACCTCATTTGTGCCACACCCTGCACTAGGAGTTGGGAAACAGACTCAGAAAGATTAAAAAAAAAAATTTGCCCAAGATTGTACACGTGTTAAATTGCTATGTCAGAATTGAAACATGGTAGCACCAACGGTCATGTATTTTCTAGTATCCCCACCACCTCCTAGGACTTTCTAGAATGGCATTGTGGGAATCCTGGCAGTCCTCAGGTTCTCCTGTGTGAGGAAGTCATTTCACAAAGAGAGATGCTGTGTCAGAATATGCCATTACTTGGTAAATACTGAATGAATTTCAAGCGGCCGTATTGCCAAGGAATTATATGTCAGAGCTTGGGAGGTGATAACAGAGCAGAAATGCTGTTCTAGGCAAAGTGCATCTCAGACTTTCTCTAGGAATAAATCAGGTTCTGTGTGTGTCTTTGGTTCAACTTAATTGAAATGGTAATTTTTGTATCTTAAGCTTACAAGTGTCCTTTCTGACCTCAGAAGGTGGGGAGTGTTGCTGTTCCGTCACTAAGTCCTATCCGACTCTTTGCAACCCCATGGACTGCAGCATGCCAGGCCTCCCTGTCCCTCACTGTCTCCGAGTATGCCCAAGTTCATATCCATTGAACTGGTGATGTCATCCAACCTTCTCATCCTCCGTTGCCCTCTTCTCCTTTTGTGAGTGGGCTAAGTCACTTCAGTTGAATCCGAGCCTTTGTGACCCCGTGGACTGTAGCCGGCCAGGCTTCTCTGTCCATGGGAGTCTCCAGGCAAGAGTACTGGAGTGGGTTGCCATGCTCTTCTCCAGGGGATCTTCCTGGACCAGGGATCAAACCTGTGGCTCCTGCACTGCAGGCAGATTCTTTACCGCTGAGCCACCAGGAAAGCCCCATTGAGATGTTTACAGAAGAGCACCAGTGAGGAGGGCAAAATGTTAGAACTTAATGAACAAACTTCAGTCTGTTTGGGAGATGTTTTCCAGTATCTACCAGAAGAGATGCCATTGGTCCAAAAGTCTTGGAATTTTGATAAAACAAGGGCGTTCAGGACTGGGACACACGTGTTCCCCTCTTCTCCCATGCGCAGGCGAAGCTGGGTGGCAGAGAGTTGGGAGGAGACGTATCGAGCTGCCTCGATACGTCTTTCTGTCTCCGAGGCCGGAGCCTGTCTTGGGTCACAGCCACGGCAGCAGCAACATCTGTTGTGCTCTAACTTTCTGTTTCCTCCTATTCTCTCTTGATCTGAGCTTTTAAACTGCCTTTTAAAAAAGGAACAGCAATGGGTGTGTATGTGCCTTCAGCTGTTTTTAATTCTCTCCCAGGCCGCCTCTCTCCAAATAAATGACACGTTGTAGAAGGTGTTTTACAGCCTGACTTGTTAATCGATCCAGACTGTTCTGTAACAAAACCTTACACGGCAATCAAGTTAAAAGACCAAATCACAAGAAATGTGCATTCGATAAACATAGTGTCATTTATTTAAGAAGAAACCTTCTTTTTCTTCTTAAGAAGGATTGCGTGCATGCTCAGCCGTGTCCGACTCTTTGTGACCCTATGGACTGTAGCCCGCCAGGCTCCTCTGTCCATGAGGATTTCCCCAGACAAGAATACTGGAGTGGGTTGTCATTTTCTTCTCCAGGGGTCTTCTCGACCCAGGGATTGAAGCTGCATCTCCTGCGGTTCTTGGATTAGCAGGCAGATGCTTTGCCGCTTATCTACCCAGGAAGCCCTCTTCTTCCTAAAATACCTTCTAATTTTAAAATTCTAAAATTTTCTTACAGTTGAAGGGTATGTTGCTTTATTCTTGGGCTACTAGAATTTTCCTTTGTTGGTGGAATTAGTTTGTCTTCATAGATTCTACTATGAACAAGTGAATAAATAATACAAAGTTAATCGAATCTGCTCATTTTCTCTTTCCCAGGGATTCAGGACTGAATGCCTATAGAGCACTGTATAACCCCTCACTTAACATCATTGTGTTTAATTATTTTCAGTAGCTGCAAGATGCACTATCATGATAGATAAAACATTTTCCTTAAGCATTCATAATTTTCTGAACTTCATTTGAAAAACTTACAAAAAGTATTTTTTCCTTCTTTTCAGATGGAGAAATGATGATCAAGGTCACAGTTTATTCTGCCAATGTCTAGAGGAGTCTCATTATCCTTGTTACTTTGTGATTGATAAATACGTTGGTTAATTGCTGACTTGTTGCCAATGAGTTAATTGATAGGCACAGAGGATCTAGCTATTAACATAGAAGTAACAAGCACACAGTAAAGTGCTACTGAGCAGATCCACGAGCGCTGTCCACAGCCCCACTCAGGATGATGGTACGAGAGGTGCATACCCAACTTCTGAACGGAGACAAAAGGGATACACTGGAGGCTCCTTTGGCAATTATTTCCCACGGCTCACTGAGTCGCTGCGTGTAATATTAGGAGACTGACACTAGGTGGCGCTATCTCACCAGTGTTCTCTCTCCCCAGCGTGCTGAAGCCTGCTGGGCTGCGCTCTGGAATACTTCATTTATTGTCCTGCGTTTGCTGGTTTGGTTTCGGCTAAAGCTTTCCAGTTCTCATCACGTTTTTCTGGCTTTTTATATCTCCTTTCTTCTGCTTTTCTTTAGTTCTTGAGAATCTGGGCCAATGGTAGGCTTTGAAATGGTGGTCATCATGGCGGTAATAGACATATTAGACAATTTAAAGAGAAAAGTGCAGATCCTGACCTTTTACTGAAGGCTTATTATGTGTTAAGGACTTTTCGAGTGTTAGTTCTAAGACTGCTAGGAACTCTGCACGGTTGCCGTCATTTTATGAACAAAGAAACCAAGGTTCAGAGAACTGATGCACCTTTCCCAAGGATCCCCAGCAAGTAGGTAATAGAAGCACAACATGAGCCTGGGTTTATGTAAGGTCAAGGCATTGATGCTCTTTGAATCATTCCTGGAGCTTGAACATGGGGTGTAGTGAGAAAAACAGGAAGAGGCTAAGAGGCTAGACGTCGTGAAGTTCATACTCTGAAAGAGGAACGAGAGTAAATGAACTAAATTATTTGCAATATAATTTTTAAAACAGTGGCTTATTTATAAGTTCATAAAGTTTATAAAGGGTCTAAGACTACTGGGGACACTTACGAGGAACAGAGTCAAGAAGACATTCTGAAATCGACTCTTCTTGAGTTTTTTTTTAATAAGGGATGTAGTTCTGAAGATGAGAGTAGGGCAGGGAGGGCAGGGGGAAAAGGCAGATATTCTTGAGTTTATCCCCAAACTTATGGATCCTTAGGGGCTTACAGGTGGTGCTGGAGGTAAAAACCCTGCCTGCCAATGTAGGAGACGTAAGAGGCTTGGATTGGACCCCGGGTTGGGAAGAGCTTCTGGAGGAGGGTGTGGCAACCCACTCCAGTATCCTTGCCTGGAGAATCCCATGGACAGAGCAGCCTGGCAGGCTACAGTCCACCAGGTCGCCAAGAGTCGGACACGACTGGAGCGACTTAGCACAAAACGGTTTTGTGTCATGACACCTTCATTTGCTCTATGTCCTTTCGGGTGAAGCCTCAGCTACAGCCATAGTCACAGGGGAGGGAGACATAAGTAAAATATTTAAGGGCTAAGAGACCCAACTCTCCCCAGTTAATTGTCACACAGAACCTTATGAACAGAAAGAGCCAGCAATCTCATAATACTAAAACAAACTAATGTTAATTTGCTTGGTGCCTTGCATGCATCACTGTATTTTATGTTTTCTTTCTTTTTTGTTGAAATGTAGTTAATTTAGAATGTTGTTAGTTTCAGGTGTACAACAAACTCATTCAGTTATATATACATACATTTTTAAATCATGTTCTTTCCCATTCTGGTTTATTACAAGATATTGGATATAGTTCCCTATGCTATACAATAGGACCTTGTTTATTATTTGTATTGTATACATAGTGTATGTATCTGCTAATCCAGAACTCCTAATTTATCCCTAATTTATCTCTTCCCACCTCCCCAGTTCCCTTTGGTAATGATGTTTGTTTTCTATGTCTGAGACTTGCTCTTTTGTAAGTAAGTTCATTTCTGTCATATTTCAGATTCCACATGTAAGTGATCTCATGTACTGTTTGTCTTTCTCTTTCCGACTGACTTCACTTGGTGTAATAATCTCTGGATCCATCCATATTGCTGCA
This sequence comes from Nanger dama, assembly GCA_917880005.1. Classification (NCBI taxonomy): domain Eukaryota; kingdom Metazoa; phylum Chordata; class Mammalia; order Artiodactyla; family Bovidae; genus Nanger; species Nanger dama. Next base: position 2,446,856 of record CAKJTW010000068.1, on the reverse strand, counting down.
AATGGCATTATTTCATTCTTTTTTAACGGCTGAGTAGTATTCCATGGATGGAGAAGCCTGGTAGGCTGCAGTCCATGGGATCACTAAGAGTCGGACATGACTGAGCGACATCCCTTTCACTTTTCACTTTCATGCACTGGAGAAGGAAATGGCAACCCACTCCAGTGTTCTTGCCTGGAGAATCCCAGGGACGGGGAGCCTGGTGGGCTGCCGTCTGTGGGGTCACACAAAGTCGGACACGACTGAAGCGACTCAGCAGCAGCAGCAGCAGTATTCCATTGGCCTTCCTGGTGACTCAGGGATAAAGAATCCGCCTGCCAGTGCTAGAGACACAAAAGACATGGGTTCAACCCCTGGGTTGGGAAGATCTCTTGTAGTAGGAAATGGCAACCCACTCCAGTATTCTTGCCTGGGAAATTCCATGGATAGAGGAGCCTGGTGGGCTATATATATAGTTCATGGTGTTGTAAGAGAGTCAGACACAACTTGGTGAGTAAACAAGTGTTTCATATATATATATGCATGCCGTGTGCTGAGTCTCTTCAGTCGTGTCCAACTCTCTGTGACCCTGTGGACTGCAGCCTGCCAGGCTCCTCTGTCCATGGGATTCTCCAGACAAGAATACTGGGGTGTGTTGCCATGCCCTCCTTCAGAGGATCTTCTAGACCCAGGGATCAAACCTGCCACTCTTATATCTCTTGCACTGGCAGACTGGTTCTTTACCACTGACATATTTTTGTGTGTGTAGATAGATAGGTAGATAGATAGATATAGACATAGATGGATGCTAACTCACTTCAGTCGTGTCTGACTCTTTGCCACCCATTGGACTGTAGCCTACCAGGCTCTTCTGTGCATGGAATTCTCCAGGCAGGAATACTGGAGTGGGTGCCTTTTTCTTCTCCAGGAGATCTTCCTTACCTAGGGATTGAGCCCAGGTCTCTTGCATTGCAGGCAGATTCTTTACCGTCCATGCCACTAGGAAAGCAAATATATATATATATATATATATATATATATATATATATATATCCATGGACATTTAAGTTTTGGCTATTGTAAATAGTGCTGCTATGGATATTAGGGTTCATGTATCTTTTCAGGGATTGAACCTGGGCCTTTAGCAGTGAAAGCACCAAGTCCTAACCCCTGGACCATTAGGGAATTCCCTATCTTTTTGAATTAGAATTTTCTCTGGATCTATGCCCAGGAGTGGGATTGCAGGATGACATGGTAACTCTAGTTTTTTAAAGAATCTTCATATGTTCTCCATAGTGGCTGCACCAATTTACATCCCCATCAACAGTGTATTCTGTCTTAACACAGCTCAATAAAATGTGCACTAAATTGATATTCCCTCAGGATGTCAAGCTTAGGCAGGTTCAGTAACTCACCAGAGGGCACACAGCTAGTAAGTAAGTAGTGAAGCTGGGATTCCATCCAAATTGGCAGATCAAAGAGCCTAGCTTTTAACCTTTAAGCATAGGACTTCCACTTCACACGCTACATTGTCGTCCCATTGCTGTCATGTCCGACTCTTTGAGACCCCACGGACTGCAGCACCCCAGGCCTCCCTGTCCTTCACCTTCTCCCAGAGTTTGTTCAAAGTCGTGTTTGTTGAGTCAGTGATGCCATCCAACCATCTCCTCCTCTGTCGTCCCCTTCTCCTCCTGCCTTCAGTCTTTCCCAGCATCAGGGTCTTTTCTAATGAGTCAGCTCTTCACTTCAGGTGGCCAAAGTATTGGAGCTTCAGCATCAATCCTTCCAATGAACATTCAAGATTGATTTCTTTGAGGACTGACTGGTTAGATCTCCTTGCAGTCCAAGGGACTCTCAAGAGTCTTTTCCAACACCACAGTTCAACAGCATCAATTCTTCAGCCTTCTTTATGGTCCAACTCTCACATCTATAGACGACTACTGGGAAAACCATAGCTTTGACTAGATGGGCCTTTGTCGGCAAAGTTGTGTCTCTGCTTTTTAATATGCTGTCTGGGTTTGTCATAGCTTTTCTTCCAAGGAGCAAGTGTCTTTTAATTTCATGACTCTAGTCACTGTCCACAGTGATTCTGGACCCAAGAAAATACTCTATCACTGTTATACCACTGTTATTCAGTAGAAAGTCCAAGGTTTTAAAGAGTGGTCCAGGCTGAGAAATAAATTAAGAATTACTGTCTTTTAACAGTGAATTCATAGATGGTAAATAATGATTTTAGAGCCCAGAACTGCTCCCACTGAAACAGCCATGAGGTGCAGTCTGAGGTCCAAAATGTAATGGAATGCTGTGCAAAGAGAAAATGCTAGTGATCGCTGATTTATTTTTCTGTTTCTCCTCTGACTCTGGCCCACAGAAAGGCTACCTTGGTTTGCTGATGAGAGGTGGCGCTCTTCACCAAAAGATCATCACAGCAAGTCTACCAGTTGGGCATGAGGCTTCCCACTTTATTACTTCTTTTTAACCGGCCACAGTTGTTCAGTATAAATCAACGTGGGATGCATAGATAATCTCAAAAAGAGATTATCAAGGTACCACATTTCCTGAGATGATAAACTTCATTCAGAATTAAAAGAAGGAGGAGGAGAAGAAAAAGGAGGGAAGAGAAGGGAAAAGCAGGATGGGGAGAGGGGAAGTCTTCAAAATACTTCCAATGTTTCAAGAAATGTTGGAATTCTCTTACGGGCCACGTTTAAATTAATTTGGAAATTTGGGCCCCAAATTAGTGTGACAAAGAAATGGGTTTCAAGGTCTTTAGTTCCGCAAGAAGAGGGAATTGGGTTTTAGGACCTGTCAACCACGGCTCTAGGCTAATAAACATCAGCATTCAAATGATGCTCTAATGAAGAAAACCATATCCATGGAGACTTTCAAAGGTACAAGTGTTCTTGGTTAAAAAAAAAAAAAAAAACCTTTAGTCTTAGGAATAGAAATTAAAAATTTAGGATTTAGTAAACTGTGACTCAAATTTAACACAGAACTCCCAGAAAGCAGGGCACAAGGATTTGGTGCCCTGGTTTAAACTGATAATATTGCGGCCTGCATCTTTCTATACCCTTTGAAAGATGAATCTGTTCATGGTCATGAGGAGAAAGTGTTGGAGTTTTTCCTTGGCCTGGAGCTAAAATGGACTGCCACTGTTTTCACTTTATAAACCGAGTCAGTTCCTCAGCTTACATAACACTATCTCCAGTTTGTCTGAACTCCTCCAAAGATGAGGAGCTCCCTGTCTCTCATAGCCACCTAGGACAGTGCTTCTTCTTAGAGCATTCCGCTTATATTAAAGGGAAATTTGCTTCCCTGTTGTTTTTTTTTTTTGTAATTCATCAACAAAATAATACTTCAAAAAGCATTTTTGAGTACTTGCCACATGTCTGGCCGTGTTAGGCTTTAGGAATAAACAGATAAGGGGATTACATATAGTTCAACTGATTTGGTGGAATTTATAGTCCAATTTGATACACCTCAATTTTTTCCATCCTCATCATCCTCAGAAATAGGTCAGACTCTCAGGATAACGATGGCATTCTGCTGCAGTGACATTAGCATCTCAGCAGAGATGTAACCTAAAAGAATTCTCTAAGTGTCTCTGCACACCACCACACCCCCATTGAAGAATCACTGCTGTAATGGTTCTGCATTCCTCCAGAAGTCCAGTCCTATGTCAAAAGGGTGGCAGGTCAAATATCTGAAGACAGCTGTCACATAGCCTTCTCTCTGTCCCAGTCAGTTCTTTCAACTAAACATGCTACTGTTTTCAAAATATAATTATTATCTTTCTGCAGCAAAGATGGGGTTTAAAAAAAAGCAGTTGATAGTAGCTGTAAATGCATCCATTCCTGTGGTACCTGAACTGAACCTATCAGGGCAAACCAGTAGCTGAGTGGGAGCAGAGGTGATGAGCATGGAGAATCGTGAGCTGCGTGCAGTGCCCGGCAGTCGTGGCTTTTCTACTGGAACTGACTTAAATGTGTGAAGGATGTGGATTAGAAAACAGGGAGATGGAGGTACCCACCATCCCATCTTCTTGTCTTCCTTTGTTGTAAGGCAAAACAGATTATTGCTGGATGAAGGTTAGCAAGGAGGTAGAAGAAAGCCTATTCTGTACTGATTGGCAAAACCTAAAATTTAAAGAGAGAGGAAGAAGAAGAAAAGACAAGCTAAGATAAAAATCGTTCCAGCTCATACAGCTGGAATGTTTATAATGTAAAGAGACAGCGGCATTAAAGGATTAGGCCCCACTGCCTGATTAACATCATTTGATCTTTTGCTATTGAAAAGACCCTGTGTATTTTCAAAGGCAGTGGGCTTCTTAAATAAAACCAGGAGTCTGGGTTAGCAGAAAGCTGTTAGAAAACAACTCATTTTCTGTTTAGTAATCTTTTATCTTGCCCTACCTGCTTCCTAGTCTTTAGGAAGACTACATCTAAATCTGAAAATTGGGGCACAGGGACATGTGATTTGTCAAAAACAAACATAAAAATCACTGTGACCTAAACTGGTCAAATCATATTTTTCTCCATGAATATCATCAGAGGGGAACTTCTTTTTCTGTTTTGTCCTAAGTTTAGTGTTTCATCCTTTACTCTTGATCTGCAAAATTCACTGTACAGTTTCACTGTACAGTTTCAGTGGGAAAAGATTAGCACATAATTACAAGATAGTGGTTTCAAGATACACTTTCTATCTTGTTTTTCTGCTTGTCTTTTCTCTCTCTCCTTTTTTTTTTTTTTCGCAAGTTTCCAGTAAGCTTGATGCCCCTACTGAATCAGATGGATCATCAGGTAGTCGATGCTTTCCATCGGCCAACTTGGTGAAGCATATTTGTGGGGGAATAGGAGTGTCTCCGTGTCCACACTCATTCCAGGGTGGCCGGGTGATGGGGTGGGGAGGGCCTCTGGTCATTCGGGGGACCCAGCGGTCGTCATAACTAGTTCAGTCTCTGTGGCCCATTCAGCTCTTGGCATCGCTGCCAAGCCAGCCAACAAAGGAGCATTGTAATCCTGACAGTTTCCCAGCATTGACTGGACAGGCACAGACCACCAACCAGCTCCTTTCGCTTCTACTGTTCACAAGTGAGACCATGAATAGAAAAAAAGTCAGTGGCAAAAATCCCACATCCTGCTGAAGTTGGTGTGTGGATGCTTTTCTCCCAAGTGAGTCTCCCTTGGACTGGTAATCCTCGTACCTGTTTCTCTGTGCTTTTTGGTCTATTTTAAAATACAATTAGCTTGAATGGTAAGACATAATCCTCAGAGACCCTACCAAAAACTAGGTTTGAGTTTTGAAAAATAAGCATTTGCATGCAAGACTTTGAAGAAGGGGAAGTATAATAGAAATAATGATAAGCTTGAGATAAGAAGAAATACTTCCAACTAATGCAAGGGGCCATGGTGAGTCTTAAGAAGTTGAATTTGGGGGAATAGACTAGGGTTTTCAGAAATAGAATGGAATCATTTGAACTCATTTGTGTTTTCACATGTGCACCCAAAAGCCTGCCTTTTCATTAGACCAGGCCAAGGACTTCTACAACTCTTGATTTTAAGAATAGCAATAAATAAAATGTTTAAGAACAAAGTAAATTCAGAGAGCTTTATCATGACTTTACCATTAATTGAGGGCTTCTGTGGTGGCTCAGATGGTAAGGAATCCGCCTGCAATACAGGAGACCCGGGTTCGATTGCTGGGTTGGGAAGATCCCCTGGAGAAGGGAATGGCTTCCCACTCCAGTATTCTTGCCTGGGGAATTCCATGAATAGAGGAGCCTGCAGGTTACAGTCCATGGGGTCACAAAGAGTCGGACATGACTGAGTGACTAACACATATACAAGAGCCTAAGCTTTGAGTTAGACCTAGGTTGGTAACACCAGCCTTAGAGCAAGGCTGGAGGCAGGAGGTGGAGAGACAGATGGGGATTTGCTCCAGGTTCCACATTTTGTTCATTTATTTATTAAAATTATTTTTATATTTGTATAGTGATCTAAGATGAGTGATCTTTAATCATTTTTTAAAATTTATTTTGGCTGCACTACATGTGGGATCTTAGATCCCTGGCTGGGATAGAACCTGCACCCCCTGCATGGGAAACAGGGCGTCTTAATCGATGGACTGCCAGGGAAGTCCCTGGCTTCTGCGTTTCAGAAATCTCTATTCTGGCCTCTGGGCATCGCATCAAGAAGTGTTCAGGTCAAGGGGCAGACTCCCCTGGCACCCGCTCAGCCTTTAGGCCATCATCCAGGTACCAGGGACAATTTCTTGGTTTGCTGCCCAACCTGTTTCCAGTCTTCTCAGGCTTCTTTCTTTCCAGGTCTGTTTTCCTGAAAGTGCATTGCACCACTGGCGATCACTTGTAGGCTGAAGCAGAGGCCAGGACAGGCATTTGTGGGAGCAGGGGGGGAGCTTGACTGTACAGATGGCACAGAAGAATCATGAAGACTGAGAGTGTTTAGCACAGTGTCTTAGCATTCAGTGGATCTCCGCGCAAACATTATTTCTGATACAGTCCTTGAGTATGTGATTACGTATTTTCTACTTTGAGAGAGAGAAAAAACAAGCATGAGAATACAAGCTTCTACAGGGGCAGGGGCAGGGGGTGCCATTTTAATTTTTGGTGTCCAAAATGGAGTATTCTTTTCAGTAACTTGGCTGTTGTCCTGGCCCAATTCCAAGTGCTCTGTATTCAAGCCAATTACATTCCTCCCCCGCTGGATAAATTATTCTTCACCTCCCCCATAAAAATCATCATGTTATACTTGTGAAACAAAATAGCTTCTGTATTCTACCAAACATTCAAAAAAAAAATGGTTATATCTCAGTACATAGTGTATATCTGTCTGTGACTGGTTTGGAGTTGCACTGGAATTTATTAGAGTGAGATGTGAGTCTTAGGTCCACGATACTTCTGAGTAGTAATAGATTCCATATCAAATGGAGAAATATCACACGATAGTCTCTTGGTGGCTTAAGATGAGACAAGTTGTTCTTTTTGAATTTATTGCCCATTTATTTTTAGCTTCAGCAGTTGCGGCACGTGGGCCCTAGAGTGTGGAGCCACAGTAATTGTGGTGCACAGGCTTCGTTGCTCTGCAGCTTGCGGGACCTTCCTCGATCAGGGATCGAACCCGTGTCTCCCGCATTGGCAGCAGAATCTTAACCCCTGGACTACCAGGGAAGTCCTTCTGATACAAATCTTTGGGTTGAGGCTCAGCAAATGTGAGCTGTTGAGCTTACCTCTAAATCACTGAGTTCCCAAGCAAGGTCTTTATATAATCTCATCACTTTGACCCTTTACAGTGCCGGCAGCCTGAGCATTCATGAAACAGGTTCTCAAGTCTTGCTCCATATTCACCTCCAATAATGAAGAGCTATGATTTTAAGATAAAACTGTGGAAACTGGAAGCAAAAACATTGACAGTTGTTAAGAAGTCACTATCTTTTTTTTTTCTGTCCCATTCTCTGAGTTTAGCATCACTGAGGTCTAAAATCCCCTTTGGTGATTGACTTAGGGAAGTGACTTTCATTTCTTGAGATCACAGAGCATGTGACCAGACAAAAGTGGTAAATTTCCATGAGGAAAGGACAGCTTTTAGGGCCCAAGGCATAGCTGGGAGCACAAGTGGCTCCCCTTTGAGGAATATTCCAAGAAATATCCCTAGATCTAAACTGTACTTGGTTTTTAGTGATTTCAAGCAAGAGACAGTTTTCACCGAGAGGGTTGCCTTTCCCTGCATTGTTCCTGTTTGGAACAGACCTTGTTATTGTAAATTGTTTGCCCGGCTGCTGTGTTCCTGGCTCAGCGCTCCTTGCTCCTCTGTGCTCGCTTCAGTAGAGAAGGTGGTCAGCAAACTCTGCTGCCCTTATGGATTTATTGAATTATTGTTTCCGTGCAGGCTGAGGTCACCCAGGTCTGTGACTTTCCCCTTCTGACTTTGCTTTTTAAACTTGCATTCTGAAATAACTTTGCTCATTCCACACATCCCCTGCTAAAGTCAAGGAGATAATAAAAGTAATTACATGGGTTGTTCAGGCCCAAATAACTGTTTGGGAAAGGAAAGACGTTAATGATTCAATGAAAAATAGTGATTTCATCTGATTGATTCTGAAAAATCATTGCAGTTATTTGTCTTTGGTGTGTATCTACGAAAGTATAGTTTTCTTTTTTTCCTACGTGATTTCTTTTATTCATCCTTTCAGTTCAGTTCCGTTCAGTTCAGTTCAGTTGCTCAGTCGTGTCTGACTCTTTGTGACCTCATGGACTGCAGCATGCCATCACCAGCTCCCGGAGTTTACCCAAACTCATGTCCATTGAGTCAGTGATGCCATCCAACCATCTCATCCTATGTCGTCCGCTTCTCCTGCCCTCGATCTTTCCCAGTATTAGGGTCTTTTCAGATGAGTCAGCTCTTCACATCAGGTGGCCAAAGTATTGGAGTTTCAGCTTTAGCATTAGTCCTTCCAGTGAACACTCAGGACTGATTTCCTTTAAGATGGACTGGTTGGATCTTCTTGCAGTCCAAGGGACTCTCAAGAGTCTTCTCCAACACCACAGTTCAAAAGCATCAATTCTTTGGTGCTCAGCTTTCTTTATAGTCCAATTCTCACATCCTTTACAATGTTTACTTTTTTTACATTTAAGTATTGTTGATTTACTGAACTTTTAATTTTTTTAAAAGTTATTACTCATAGAGAATGGATGGATGGTTGCTAAAGGTAGAGGGTGGTGAGTAAGAGAAATGGAAGAAGGGGGTCAAAGGTTAAAAAGAAAAAAATTTAAATACAGATGAGGAAAAAAGTTAGTGCTTTAATCTCTTTGCAAGAATTGGTGGTAAGGTTTACATTAGAGTATCATCCCACTTATTGTCATTTTGCATACTAGGTAAGCCTTTCTCCAAACTGAACTCAAACTGCTGAATAAAATTTTTTGCTATAATAAGAATCTAAATGGTCTGCTGTGCAGTGGTGTTCAGCCGATTTTGTAATTGTACCTTATTTCTCGAAGTCTGTCTCTCTGTGGATGATAAACTATGGGCGTGGGAGGAAAGTCTGTTTCCAGTTTCTCTAGCAGATTGATGTGCTCTGTGCATGCTAGTCATTCAGTCAGTTTCATGCTTTAATAAGTTAACAGCAATTAGGAGGCTGACTAAACTGACTCATTAATAGTTCAGTTAAATAACCAGTGAGTTGCAGTCTAATTAGAAGAATGCCGGTTAATTTTGTAGTGGCCACCTGAGAAAAACCTGCCGGTTTGATAGATACTAGAAAAGTGAAGTCAGAGGCAATATGAACATCATTTGTAACCCTTGATAAGTGTGTTGAAGTCAGATCTAAGTTTGCAGCATGAAATGGCCATTTAGTAGCCGTGTGCCTTGGGATGAATTTCTTAATATTTTTAACTTCGTAGTGCCTAAATTTCCTCATCAGGAAAATGAAAACAATATTATTGCTGTAGTGTATATAAAGTGATTAGCATAATGCTTGGAATAAAATCAGTACTCGAGGAATAGAAACTCATGTTTTTATTAAGAAACCATTATCATTTTCTGTCCTGCCTTGTAAGTAAGACTATCTTATATGTGCGTACTGTATGCAAAGTCACTCAGTCATTCCAACTCTATGTGACCCCATGGACCATAGCCTGCCAGGCTCCTCTGTCCATGGGATTCTCCAGGCAAGAATACTGGAGTGGGTTGCCAAGCCCTCCTCCAGGGGATCTTCCCCACCCAGGGACTGAGCCCTCATCTCTTAAGTCTCCTACATTGGCAGGCAGATTCTTTACCGCTAGTACCACCTGGGAAGCCCCATCTTATATGTACACTCCCTTTAAAAAAAAATCTCTCCAAATTAAAACCAGAAAAACAACAAAAAAATAAAGCATGAACTTGTGGGGAAACTTGCATATTGAATCACTCGCCTTTGTTGAAGCCTCCAAGATGGTGCACCAGGAATTTGAAATTTCATTTAAGTTTTGTGAGCTTTGCTATACTGGGATATGTAAAGAGACGGAGGAATAATTATCTACTCAGAGCAAGCATCTCTTTCTGGTCCCCTTAGTTCTCTCAGTACATTATTCCCATTATTTTGGCTCAAAACTGTGACTTTGGATGGTTCTACTCTTTCAGTCATTGTGATCTCTTAACAAGTCTTTTCCTTTCTGGTCCCATATCTGCCACCATAAGCAGCGTTTAGAGCACATCATGATCAGCTTTGCCCATGGTGGGTGTGGCTAGAAGCCCCTATCTCCCCAGCCCCTGCCCTCGAAGGGTCCCCTGACCACCCTCCTGCCTGGGATGGGATTGCAGCAGGAGGACATGCGTTGAGCCTGTTTCAAGAGCTATTCTGAGCCCTCTCCCTCTTGCAGATGTTGCCCTCATGTCTCCGAGCTGCCCTTCTCAGTCTCTCCCCGCTGCACTCACCATAAGAATGGTAGGCGGAGGAGGTCTAAGAATCACAAGACTTCTTGGCATTCTTTGGTGTCGGTTCTAATCCTGCTTCCACTTACGCAGAATTCTCACAATTGTTCCTTTTGGCCTCAAGCAAGAGATGTCAAGACTTGGACAAGCCTTAGAATCAAGACTCTGCGGTATTAAAGGACGTGATTTTGCTGGGCCTGGTCCTCTGTACAGTTTCTCTTGGGGACTTCTCAGTGGTGGGCTCAAGGGCATGCAGGCTTCCGTAGCTGTGGAATCTTCCCAGACCAGGAGTCGAACCTGCGTCCCCTGCATTGGCAGGTGGATTCCCATCCGCCGTACCAGCAGACAAGTTCCCTTCTCACTGGTGATGGTAGTTTTGGATAGCTTTTCTAGTGGGATGACTCTCTCACTTCTGTTGTTTGCTTCCCTTTTTGTTTTTTTAATTTTTCGTTGCTGGGTCTTCATTGCTGCGTGAGGGCTTTCTCTAGTTGCAGTAGGGGCTACTCTCACGGCAGTGCACAGGCTTCTCACTGCAGTGGCTTCTCCTGCTGTGGAGCGCCGGCACTCAGCGCATGGGCTTTCCGGAGTCGCAGTGTGTGGGCTCCAGGGCATGGGGGGCTTCCGTAGTCGTGGAATCTTCTGTCCCCTGCATTGGCAGGTGGCTTCCCATCCCTTCTTCTGTTGTTTTCATAGCACTTATCAGGACCTTTTCTTTCTTCTGCTTCTGTTGCTCCTGCCCATGTTGAATTCTACCTCGGCAGTAGTTTCTTCTCATTGCAGGGCTTTGTCTTGGGAGGGAGCTTTGATGAAACCCTCCAGCCTAAGCACTCTCTCATATGGCTGTGGGCCCCTAGGGAGAGTTCAGTGGGCCTCTCCTCGTCTCGGGGGCTGCCAGATGCCTGCTGGCTTCCCTCTGCATCCTTCTGCACTAAGGATGACCACACACAGCTCTTGTAGCTGTGGGTGCGCATAGTTTGAGGTTTGTGGAGGATGCTTTGTCACTTCGTTGCTGCACATGTTGCCTGTGGGTTGTTGGGTTCTGGTATCATAGCTGCTCTGTCTGTTCTTTATGAGGGGAATTCAGGGATGTTTAAATACCATGCCTTCACCACTGCCATCTTCCCGGAATCTTTGTAAGTCATTTACAATCCTTTCCGATGTGAAGTAGGCTATAAAACAAGTGAATAAATAAAAAGTTCTCCTTCCTGTTCCTTATAAGCCTCTGTGTTACATGTAAATAATTAATATATACAGATATATTCCAGTCAAAAGAGAACTCTAGCTATGTTTTAGGTTGCTGGGACACTGCCAGCTTGTTAATTAGCTCTCTGAAGTTGATGTGTAGAGTTTTGCTCCCCGCCCCATTCCTAGGAAGGTCCACACTATAGACATTTCAGAAAGCTGAGGCTCTAATCTGATCCCAAGGCAGAGAGGCAGCTTTCATTTCTTGTCTGTTTCTGTCACCCACGTGCTTTCCTCAATGGTGTGTCCCTGTGTCATCCTCAATGGAAGTGGGGCACTGGAGGTTTGGGCTCATGCTGTGAATATCCTCAGGGGCCACTTGACAGACTTTAAGAGACCTGATAATATCATAAATAAGGCTTCTCTGTGAATTTTTTTTAACATCAATGTGTTTTTCAGTAGATGTATCCCGACTAAGTCACATAGGTTGGTATGGGTCTTCTCTGGTAGCTCGGCGGTAAAGAATCCGCTTGCCAGTGCCAGGGATGCAGGAGACGTGGGTTCCATCCCTGAGTCCGGAAGCTACCCTGAGGGAGGAAATGTCACCCACTCCAGTACTCTTGCCTGGAGAATCCCATGGACAGAGGAGCCTGGTGGGCTAACAGTCCACAGAGTCAGAAAGCTTTGGAACACGACTTAGTGACTAAGCACCAGCACAGCTCTGCATATATGTGTTGGGCAAAGAATTAGCCTCCAGCTCCTTCAGCCTGTTATGCTTGCTCTGAAAAAGTGATTATTCTGAAATGCTGCAGTACTCATGTGGTATTCACTCTGAGTCCAGGATTGGAGAATACTTTTCTATTATTCTTTCACATAAAAAGTTATTCTCAATAATTTTATTTGTGTATTTTCCTAGTTCTAACTTTGTCTGCAGCTTTTTTTTTTTTTTCATTGATTTTAATTGGTTTCCAACTGACCACATTTCCAGTTTTACATGACCACTCGAATTTGGAACATTGTACCCCAAGGCAGAGGAGAAAAGTTTTGGCCTCAAGGTATTGATAACTAGGCTTGTGCTCAGTCATTCATCCTACTAATAAATTATGAAATGATACTGAATCAGAAGTGTTCAGTTTTCTAAGTGTAATTGGGTACATTTGCAATCTCTGCATTGCTCTATGAAATCCTTTAATAGAACAGCTGTGATATAATTGTTAAGTCTGCTTTTGGAATCTGTATAGATAGCGCTGTGATAAAACATGTAATTGTTATTGCTCAATACTGTTGAAGGAAGGGGGGAGAGGACGGAGGGAGAGAGGAAGGGAGGGAAGACGAAAGGAAAGGCAGGGGTAATGTGCTCATATATAGATGAGTGCTGGTTTATGATATCCTGGAGTCCTTGCAAAATGGCTTTAAAAAATAATTAAGACCTTAATTTTTTATTCCTTTCCAGGAAAACACTAAGTGAAGATATGCAATATTTCCCTTAAGCAAACTACTTAAGAACATTTCATGTTATGCAAACAAATGAGAAACCAGCAAATACCCCTCTGCTGTGGTTAGCTGAGGGGAACAGAGAAAACTGGATTTTTTTTTTTTTCTCCAAAAGCAAAGCTCAGGGTTAAATTTGTGGTTTTAGGGGTTATTGTTTTTATTTTATTTTTTAATTTATATTTATTTATGGCTGCTCTGGGTCTTCGTTGCTGCCGGCTTTCTCTGGCTGTGGCAGGCATGGGCTGTTCTCTGTGGAGGTGCGCGGGCCTCTCACTGCGGTGACTTCTCCTGGAGCCTGGAGCATGGGCTTCAGTAGTTGTGGTGCACGGGCTTTGGTAGCTCTGCAGGATGTAGGGTCTTCCCCGGACCAGGGATCGAACTTGTGTCTTTTGTGCTGGCAAGTGGATTCTTATCCACTGTACCACCAGGGGAGTCCTGGATCATTGTTTTTGGATTAAAAGTAAACACTGATGGAAATATTTCATGAGTGCTTTGTTACACTCACATCATTTACTGTTTCCATTTAAAAGTGGATTATGCTGGTGTCCTTAAAGATTTATCAATTTTTAAAAATTTTCTTGGGATACCTTTATAGATTCTTTAGCGTTTAAAAAAATGTTTTGTAGTTCATCTATGAAGCCTAATTAAGCTGTAATTGCTGTGTCACACAGAAGTCTATCTCTGTCAGTAAAAACTAAATAAAAATATTTTTGTTTTCAATGATTTTTGTTTATTAAGATTGTAGAAATACAGTCAAGCCTCATGGTACAGTGGTTTATTATTATGTGGATGTGGCTAAAGAAGAATTTTCTCTGATAAATTGATTTCGCAATTTAGAAAGTTTGTTTGTTCCTGTCCCCAGCACGGGTGTCCTGGTAGGGCTCCATCATAAATATATGTGAGTGTGTATTTAGGTTTTTCAAAATGAAGAGTTTAATTGTAACCTTGCAGATTTCCTACTTACTACTATATCATTTTTTGTTACTTGAGTTAATCTGTGAGCTTTCTGTACTATTTAGCAAACTAAATGTTCAGCTCTGTGGACTTCTTTGCCAAAGGCAGTGAGTGTTTAGACTATTTTTGGTTCTGCACGGGCCAGTTTCTGGGTTTCCAATGCAAGTTGTACACATCTCCATCACCTCTCCTCCCAAACTGTGCTGGAAATGTGGCTACTGGTTTGTCTCTTGCCTTTACTGGAGGCAGTAACTGGTTACTCCATTTCTATGTTCTTTATACTTTGGACTATTCCTGGCAGAGAGGAGGCACTCAATAAATATTTATCATATGAAATATAATTTATACTTTATGGGACATACTAGAATTCTTCTCCAGTTCTCAATAACCTTGCTGCTCATTATTTTATAAAGTATGAAGAGTATTCCTCATTTCCTGAACCACTAAAAGCACTAAATGGAAGACAAGATTTCATGGCTACTGGTGAACACATTATTTGATGGTCTTTGTACCAGTTACTCTTTGCAAAGTGGCATGCAGAATTTTTCATCAGTATGCATCTTATGTACTGACAGGTCACTGTGATGACATTAGGGAGGTGATAGGGCTAGAAGAATGACTCAACGCTGAAACACAGACATTGCTATCGTGGGTATTTATTGAGTAATTAGAGAAAGTCACAAACAGGTGAAATGCTAGCTTTTTTCAGACAGAGTTTACAATGATTTAATAATGTGTTTAGAATTGGATTATTGTATACTTTGGGATCATAAAACAGAATGATCAAATTGACATCTTCTGGGTACTTTTTGTTAGGTCTTATCTAATAGTGTAGTTGGATATGTTTTTTCCTTTATGCTCATATCACTGTCATTTTCCTTTTGAAGCTTGGCTTTAGACACTCTGAGAAATAAAGTAAGTGACTGCCTTAACAAGCACAGTTGCCCATGACTGTGATGGATTTGTTGTGTCATATGAACATGTGCTCCCTGAATGTTGAACAATAATCTAGATATTTTTTTCCTTATCATGAGAATAGAGAAACAAATTGGATTTTTAATTTTTCTATTAATAAAATGTCAATTATGCTTTACCAGTTCTAAGAATTTTTTTCTTCTTAGGAGTAACAAAAAAATGTAACATATGCACTTTGACCCCAAAATTCCAACTTTGGGGATCTCTTCTGAAGATATAAAGGTGTCTGTGATTAAGGAAGTCTCCTGGAACATTGCTTGTAGTGGAAACAAACTGCAAATATCCTGACTATCCACTTATAAGGCGATACTTGAATAAAATATGGTACTTCTATGGTGCAGATCCATTCCTTTATAGACAGAATTTAAAATAAAAATAAAATCATACTGTATACTCTAGCCTTCTTTCTTTTTTATTTAAGGTATGCCTTTGGAATCCCCTCAGGTTAATACATACAGCTGTTTATTTTCTTAGTATAGATGTGCCATATTTTATTCATTCGTGAAGATGATATTTGTGGGAGAGAAGAAGATGGAGATATTATTTTTCCTTATACATATATTTGACTTATTATAATGAATGTATATTACCTTTACTATTAAAATACCTAACAAATTAAAAACATAATAGCAAAGGTTCATTCAAAGGGGCTGGCTTAAAGACAAGATGTTTAGGACCATCTCTTGAATATGATAAATATTCCAGATAATTAAACAGTTTGAGGAGGTATGTCAGATATGAACACAAAGTAGTGAGTGTGCTTTCTGTTTTTAGTTTTCACAAACTAAATTCAAAAATGATTCTAAAAGAACAGTTTCACAGGCTTTTAGATAAATACAGTTGCATTGGAATGACCATGTTTCCAGGATTAAGGAAAATAATAATTTGGATATTTAAGTTCTGACATTTTTCAAAAGTCAGTCTCAAAACTTCATGGTCACATTTGCCACATATTTGTACACGAGGACGGATGTACAGTGTGGTCTTTGTCTACGAGGACTGAGGGTCAGAAAAAGGGAACAAACCCAAGCATGGAATATTGACCAATAACACCCCCCACTGAACAGCTAAAATTCATTCTAACTCCTGTTATTCTCTTCCGTTCTTTATTCTTTTTGTTAATACATCTTTTCACTGTTTTTGTTCTTACTACTTTGGCTGGATAGTCTTGTGATTTTCCACTATTCAGACGTCATTTTGAAAATCATATTTACATATTTTCCCTTGTCAGTCTGCCCTGGCGAGACAAGCATGTTAAGTGTTACAATGAGATGCTGTTACTAGTACAAAGGATAAAAGGACTTGGTTGGGAACAGTAGCCCCAGACATGAGAAAAAAAATGTTACATGGTTCCAGAGGCGTTGTAACAAGAGTGGAGGGTACATAAATGATCCCAGGTCACCAGATTAGTGCAGATAAGAGAAGGAAGCACGTGGACCCGAGTTCCCTCTATGGATATTAACTGGAAAATACAGAGCCCTCGGCAGCGTGGTGTGCTAGGAGTAGAACAGGGCGCGAACGTATCCTGTGACCTGCTTATCTACAGAACACTGGGACCTGGTCCAGCTACTTTGATCCTCTAGAGAAGCAAGACGGCTTCCTCGTGTAAAGCTAATTTGGTAGAGTTCACAGGGAGTCCAGAGCTGGGTCCTGGAAGCCGGCTGCCCAAGTGACCTCACTGCAGGACTCACCAGGGCCCGAGTGCCTGCTGTTCTCCTAATCACACGTCCTTGATATGGCTTATAGTGAGCTGTTTCTTCCTGAGATGCAATTTTCTCACTCCCAGAATAATTCGAAGACTAATAATACAAGTAACACAATTAATACGCTGTGTCCTGATAACTGAGAGTGTTCTGCTTTCTCTGGTTTCAGGATATAAGCGGGAGTCCTGATTCAAAAAGTACTCATCTGTCCCTCCCAGCAGATGGTACTGTGGTTGGAAATCTTTACAGCATTCCAGTGGAACCATTGTGCCTTTGATGCATCATTATGCAAAGGCCCAGGAGCTATGGAACATATTACCTTAAAGGTCTGCCTAACACAGCCTTGGCACTTGCAAAAATGGTCTTCACACTGAGAGTCCCAGAATGTGCCTTACAAAGTAATAAATTACATTTCCAAAAGCCGTTATGACCTCAGCGAGAGATTCATGCCGTCAGGAGCAACTCCATGTTACTGTCAGTTAATTAGTGTTGGTATTCATTAAAAGTGGGAGTGAGAGCCCGGAAACGATCCATTACTCATTGTGAATGGAGTCATGGGACAGCATAAAAGCTCTCCAAGTAACCACTGAAAGCAAAAACCAGGAAGCAGAATAGAGATCAAGGGACTGTTTACTTACTTGGTTGTAGTTCTTTACAACGTGAACACACACACAAACACACACTCACACAAACGTACACAGTTTTACACTGAGCCCTCACTTGCACATTCACCTGCGCATTTCCATTAGCTCCCATTGTTCTAGCTCTGGGTTGAATTGTGTTCCTTCCCCATCTCCCTAAAAAGACATGTTGAAGAATTAACTCCCAATATGTGTGAATGGGAACTTCTTTGGAAATAAGGTCTTTGCAGATGTAATGAGTTAAGATGAGGTCATATTCAAGTTAGTGGGCTCCGACCCAATATGACTAGTGTCCTAATAAGCAGAGAAAGCAGAGATCCAAGGAGGAAAATGTCATGAAGACACAGACACATACAGACCCAGAGGCAGAGATTTAGGACTGCGCAAGCCAAGGACTGCCTGGGGCCACAAGAGGCGAGGAAGGCTCATGCCCTAGAAGAGCTGGAGGGATCACAGCCCTGCCAACGCCTCCGTTTCAGACTTCTAGCATCCAGTTTGGGGAGTTTTGTTATGGCAACCCTAGGAAACTTGTATAGTTCATTACTATGGAATGGATACCCTCACACACATACCCTCCACGCACGCCTCCTCTGACACACTTTCATACTCGTGTTATGTCTCACTTAAAACAATTCAAACTTACAACAAACTCACCCTCTCTACTCCAGTCAAATCATGTCAGGCTGTCTTGTTTGGAATATGATGAAAGATGAGTCAGATTTGCAAGGTGGGCAACTGCTACTTTGTGCTATGCTGCTTTCTTTATCTTTCTTCAACCCAGAAAACAGTTGTGATGTAATTACAATAAAAATGTTTCTTTAGGATATATTTGCTCCATTACTAATCTAGCTTTGGAATCCCAATAAACTGGCCCATAAAGGAAGTAGTCATCTGAAGGGTCTTTAATGAGGTAATTTTAACCAATTTGAAATTCTGGCAGAAAAAAAACTTGTGAATGTTCACGGCAAATTTAAATGATTTTCCTGTTAATTCATTTTTTTCTACTAAGCTTAAATAAAAACCTTTCCAAATGAACATTCATTTTGCTTCTTTAAAGTAACATGTACAAATTGCTTTCATTCCTACTCACCACTTACAATAGTCACAGTAGCTTATATTTGTGTGTTAGCTTCTATAGCAAGTATAAATAATTTAAGGTGGTCCTTGACATCAGTGTGCTTCAGTTACAACCAGTGTTCCCCAATTTATATCTCCTGCCCACCATACTTTTTCTTTGGAGCTCCCTATACCTGACTCCAGCTGTCTACGTCCACATCTCCACTTAGATATATTAAAAGCATTCAGATTCAATATAGAAAATGAAGACTGATTTTTTTTTGTCATTCTGATTCTATTTCATGTTCTCGTTCTCCATAAATGGTGCCACCCTCCACTGAAGTATGCATACAAGTCAAAGACTTGAGCTTCAAGCCTAAGGCCACCGTCTTTCCCCACCCTCCATCACTCTACCTTTATGGAACTGAACACCACTAATTCTTTCCTTTCCTAATGGGCTCTGATGGTGGTTGTTTACTTGATAGGTCATGTCTGAGTCTCTGGCAACCTCATGGACTGTGGCCTGCCAGGCTCCTCTGTCCATGGGATTTCCCAGGTAAGAATACTGAAGTGGATTGTCATGTCCTTCTCCAGGGGATTTTCCCGACCCAGGGATCAAACCCACATCTCCTGCATTGCAGACACATTCTTTACCGCTGAGCCACCAGGGGAGCCCCGGTTATCTCTGGAGTCTGTCCCAGTTTCTCATTCTCCTGCAGCACTGGTTCCACCAGGCTCCCATGATCTTGCCTCTAGATGACGGCAGCAGTGCCCCAATGGCAGGAAGAGCCACAGCCACCCTGCCCATGCCCCAGCCTCTTCTTTACACTGCAGATGCCCCAGCCTCCTCTTTACACTGCAGACAAAGGGACATTTTTAGAAAGCAATCTTAAGATGGCATCTGCTGGCTTAAACACACAATGGTTTTCAAAGCCTTGCTAGTAAAGTTGGGAATCCTTATCTTGTCTAGAAGCTCTGCCTGCCTCTCCTAGTTACAGTTGACACTGCTCTCCTCTGTCCACACACTCTGAACAGGGTCCCTCTTTACGCTGTAATAAAGGTGGGGTGCTCTTCCCAACTCCAGGTTTCTACACCTATTTTTCTTTCTTCTTAGAAGACTTTTCTCACCTCTTCTCCTGCATGAATTCTTTTCGTTAATTGCCACTCATCATTCAGGATTCTGCTCAAGCAACACTTTTTTAGGGAAGTCTTTCCTAAGGTCACAGATCACCCCATGAGTGTATGTTTATTGATTCTCTCATTCACTCAACAGTTATCTAGCATCAGGGCATGCCAGGAAATCTTCTAGGTACATAGACTACATCACTGGGTATGAAGACAAGGCCTCTGCTCACAAGAGCTTATGATATTGTTGGAGGAAGAAACAACACACAGAAAAATGAACAAGGAACCACCAGGCAGTGATAAGCTCAATGATAGAAATAGTGAAGCATTAGACCTCTCTGAGAAGATGACATCTAAACTGAGATCTGAGGGTCAAGAAGGAGCCAATGGCATGAAATTCTAAGGGAAGGACATTTCCAGTGGAAGTTCAAGTGGAAAGGAAGGCTCTGGAGAAGAGAGAGATGGTAGAGTGCACAAGTGAAAGGGATTAGGTCTATAGAAGAGATCACCAGTGGCAGGATTTTGCAGGTTAGTATAAGATATTTGAATTTTATTCAAAGTATAATGAGAAAGGTACTAAAGTGCTCTAAGCAAATAAATTGTTTTCTCTCATTTACGTATTCAAAAGACCGCTCTGGGTACTATGCTTGTGTGCTAAGTCAATTCAGTTGTGTCTGACTCTTTGTGACCCTATGGACTGTAGCCCACAAGACTCCAGTGTGCATGGGATTCTCCAGGCAAGAAGACTGGAGTGGGTTGCCATGCCCTCCTCCAAGGGATCTTCCTGACCCAGGGATCAAATTGCATGTATTAAATCTCTTGCATTGGTAGGCAGGTTCTTAACCACCAGTGCCACCTGGGAAGCCCCTGACTACTGTATGCGAAGGATTTTAGATGTACAAGTGTTTAATACAGCTCTCAGATGGGGGCTACTGCAGTAGGCCAGGTGACTTGGACTGGGAGGGCCGCCATGGTGTGGAGGAAGACAGAGGATGTCAGTTGGAAATTGAAAGAAGAGAAATTGCTGGCGGGTTGGATATTGGCGATAAAGGGAAAAGAAGACTCGGGTGATGTCTTGATTGTGCAGCTAGGTGACTGGTGGTAGCAATTTTTGAGAAAGAGGATGCAAAGCAACAGTAGGTTTGGAGATGGGGAAAACACGAGCCCTGTTTCAGGCATGTCAGATTTGAGATGTAAGATGGCCAAGTAGATTCATCAGGTAGGCTGTGACTTCTAAGAATCTGGAATCCCAGTGACAGGTGAGGCCTAGAGTCTCAGATTGGAAAACCATCAGCATATGGATATTATTAAAGCCAAAATCCTAGGAAGAACAGTGAAGAGGAACCAAGACTGAGCCTTGGGACATGCTGTCTTTCCTGGTGGAGCTGAGGGCAAGAGGCTAGCAGAGAACGATAGAAGGAACGGCCAGTAAGGGAGGACCCACAAAGGACTGCTGCCACCGCCTGCTGCTGTGCTCAGCCGTGTCTGACTCTTTGAGAGCCATGGTCCAGGCTTCTGTGTCCATGGAATTTTCCAGGCAAAAATACTGGCATGGGTTGCCATTTCCTCCTCCAGGGTATCTTCCCAACCCAGGGATTGAACCTACTCTCCCGAATCTCCTGTGTTGGCAGGTGGATTCTTTACCACTGCGCCATCTGCTTGCCGAGAGTAAAAGTGATCCCATAACAACTCTGTTTAGGGTGTTCTGTTACTGTTGCAAAAAAAATTAGTAAAAAAGAAAAAAATTCAGCCCCCCAAAAAATCTAAACAACTCTTTCTTTCCTATATTTGACAAAAATATGAATCCTGCTTCCATGATCAAAATTAAGTTTATTTCTCCTACCAGTAGGAGAAAATCACTCCCTTGGAGTAACAAATCTCATTCTCATTAGGAATAGTCATAGATTTTCCCTGGCTCCCAATCTACTGCTGCTGTTACTGCTAAGTCACTTCAGTCGTGTCCGACTCTGTGCGACCCCATAGACGGCAGCCCACCAGGTTCCCCTGTCCCTGGGATTCTCCAGGCAAGAACACTGGAGTGGGTTGCCATTTCCTTCTCCAGTGCATGAAAGTGAAACGTGAAAGTCAAGTTGCTCAGTTATGTCCGACTCTTAGCGACCCCATGAACTGCAGCCTACCAGGCTCCTCCATCCATGGGATTTTCCAGGCAAGAGTACTGGAGTGGGGTGCCATTGGCTCTCAATCTAAGTTCTGGCTAATTCCTTCCTCTTTTTCTTTTTCAAATACTAGTCATGTAAAAGGTGACTTTAAAACATCTAAAAATAACAAATGTATGTCTGAGGATCACAGTCAAATATATCCCCAACAACATGCAGACACGTCACATTTTCAAAGTAGAAGAAGGCAGGATACCCAGTATGTTGTGGATAATTTATACCTTTTCAGTGAATATGTGCTGTGCTATGCTTAGTCACTCCGTCATGTCCGACTCTTTGTGGCCCTGTGGACTGTGGACCGCCAGGCTCCTCTGTCCATGGGGATTCTCCAGGCAAGAATACTGGAGTGTGTTGCCATGCCCTGCTCCAAGGGATCTTCCAGACCCGGGATGGAACCCACCCAGGTCTCCGGCATTGCAGGTGGATTTTTTTTTTACCATTTCAGCCACCAGGGCAGCCCTTGCACTGAAGATGCATGTGTCTATAGTTTAAAAAGCCAAGAATCTTCTAAAGAACTTCGGGAGAACAGGGAGCAAGGGGAAGTAGTTAACAGACAAATAATTTGTGTTATCAAGGCCTTTGCAACCCTGTTGTGTGTGTGTCAGGCTCTAACAAGCTCACCGAGGGCAGCAGAGGTTTTGCATCAAAACATTCATCAAAGTTGCATTCCATTTCCACAGCCCGATACCAAGATTGCCCAGAATCACATCGTTATGCCATTAGACACCTAATGCAAAGCCATCAAGGCTTTCAGCTTTCCCTGAGGACCCCTTGGGAGGAGTTTTCTGCCGGGAGAGCCGCAACTCAGACCTGATGCCTGTCAGGAATGAACCGTGGGGCAAGCTTCAGGGAGGGCTTCCGTTGTCAAAACAATAATAGCTGTAATTTTCTCTCCCCTCTATTTACAGGAAACAAACTCTTCCTTCCTGTTCCCTGCCTGTAGCAGAAAATAGACAAGCCCAGCAGATGTCCAGGGATGGCGGAGGAGTACTGCAGCTTCCTTGGAGAGAAGCAGGCGCTCCAGGGAGCCTTGGGGTGGGGGCAGGAAGGTGGCTGCAGTGTTGCATCCCTAATTCCTAATGGGAGCAGCACCCTTTCTCTCCCACCATCTCCCTTTGTCTCTTTCCACCCCTTTCCTACCCCTGTGAGGCGGGTGAACTAAATATGGCCAGGAAATCTCCAGCAGTCACCGTATTTTTATTTATTTTATTTTGGTGGTTTTTTTTCAGCCACAGTATTTTTAAACCCTTTGTGGCCGCCTGTTCGCAGTCTCCTGTGACTTCGATGAACCAGCTCCAGAGAGTTTCTCATGGGAATCCAGGACGCTTTGCCACAACTGCTGGCTTCGCTTGCCTGTGTTTGGGGCCCTTGTTAATGCAGCCCTTGGGGTTTTGCTTCGTGTCTTCAAGACTTGGGAAGCAGCAGAGCCTGTGGAGGCACCGGGAATGTGGTAGGGAGGCTGTCTTCGCGGTGCGTTTCAAGGACAACCGCCCTAGGCCTGTGAAGACTTGCTGGCTTTGTGGAAGGAGCAGTTCAGGTTGAGGGCTAACTTCAGGCATCTTCATGCAAACTTGGGTGCTAGCAACAGAGATTCAGCTCTCACTGCTTTCTAAGGGCCCTTTCATGTGGAAGTGCTTGTTATTGTTGTGGTGGTTTGTTTCTTGTGTATTGCCCAGCTTTAGTCAAGATGCTGTGTAGGGGACGTCCCTGGAGGTCCAGTGGCTAAGACTCCACGCTCCCAGTGCAGGACACCTAGGGTCCATCCCTGGTCAGGGAGCTAGATCCCACATGTCCTAACTAAGAGTTTGCATGGGTCAACTAGAAAAAACATTTTTTTTTTGCATACCACAACTAAGGCTCAGTGCAGCCAAATAAATAAATATGAAAAAAAAAAAAACCCATTCTGTAAATATATGGCCTATCCGGTCCCTTCACCTTTGCTCTTCCCAGTAACTGAGAAGAACAGTTATTTAAGATAAAGTTATTTATCTTTCTGATGCTCTTGCTGAGGTCCTTTTCTGCACTGAAAAGATGTTTTAAAATGTCTTGGAATAGAAAACATTTCATTTTATTAATATTTGAGAAATATCTTTATTTTCCAGCCATTTCTTTACAAGGATTATGATATATTTGAGGTTAAAATGGAACGAGGGAACCACTCTTTCTAAATTGCCTTTAAAGAATAATAGAAAAATGAAATGATCACTGAGCGTTGTTTCCTGCAGGCCTACTATGTGTAGTTAGTTGTCTCAGTTGTGCATTATGTAACTCTAGCTGTCACTATTCATACTGCAGATTTAATTTAATATGAGGATTTCCTGGCAGGTGTCAGCGAAGTGTGTTGAAGGAGGGGTGTTTTTGTTTGTTTGTTTTGTACAAAAGAACTATAAAGGGCCAGCAGTATCCACTTTTTTTTTCATATTGCACTTTGCCTATTATAATCATTCCTATTTACCAAGGCTATCAGACATTAGTATAAGTATTATACTAGTAATCCAGCTCTGAAAAAAAAAAAAAGCCCTGAATTGCAGTGTTTGTTAATTTAGTTAATTACCCTGGTGTAAATATAACCTTCACAGCCTAGTTCAAGCTACCAAATCTCTTGAAATTGAACATGGACTTGAGAAGACATGTTCACAACTGGCTTTCCTGAGCTGGTACGTACAAGTGAGAGCCAGGATGCCGCTGGTAACAAACATTAGCTAGCACTAACTGCTATAAGCATTCACAGTGTTATTAATAGTTCCTCTATTGAATGACACTGTTATTACATACTTGCGTACAAATAAGGAAACTGAGGCATGGGAAGTTATGTTCCTTTGCAAAAGTGATAGAACCAGTAAGCAGTGGAGCTGGGCTTTGACCCCAGGCAACCTAACACCAGAGTCCACACACTTAACTCCTGTACCATTCTGGGAGTTCAGTAAATGATTTCTGAATGATAAAATGTTAATTTGAGGAAGTTTATACTCCTTTAGGTGTTGTATCAGTTAGAATTCTACTGGATAAAGAACTAGTACTATATACATATGTGCATATGTTAAGTGATTTATTACAGTGAATTGGCTTACTTGATTTTGAGGACTGGCTAGGCAAATCTGCAGGACTGGTCACCCAAGAGGACTGACTGGAAACTCTGGGGCAGGAGCTGACACTATGGTCTACAGGTGGAATGTCTTCCTCGGGAAACATCAGTTCTGCTCTTAAGGTCTTGCAACTGGTTGAATCACGACCACTTAGATTATCTAGGATAATCTTCCCTACATAAAGCAAACTGATTCTGATCAACTTTAATCATACCAGCAATCATCCTCACATCATCATCTATGTTTGGATTGAGTAACCAGGAATCATAGCTTAGCTAAATTGACACAGAAGGTATTGTGAGTTGAATTGCATTCCTGCAAAAGTAGTGTTGAAGGCTAACCTGTGGTATCTGTGACTGTGACCTTATTTGGAAACATGTCTTTGCAGATGTGATGAAGTTAAGATGAGGTCATACTGGAGTAGGGTAACCTTTAAGTGAACATGACTGGGTGTCCTTGTAAGAAGAAGGCAGGTTGGACACTGGCAGGAAGAATGCCCCGTGACATGGAGACAGAGCAGTGATGTGTCTACAAGCCAAGGAACATCAGGATGACTGGAAGCCACCAGCAGTTGAGGAAAAAGCAAGGAAGAATCCTTCATGGGAGCCTTCAGCAAGAGCATGGCCCTGCCAGCACCTTTGTTTTGGACTTCTAATCTCCAGAACTGTGAGACAATGAATTTCTGCTGTTTCCAGCCAGTTTGTGATCTTTTTTTTTTTTTAATGGCAGCCCCAGGAAACTAAATATATAATCTTAAACATAACACTAAAAGATGTGAGCTCAGTCGCTTCAGTCGTATCTGACTCTTTACAACCCTTGGACTATAGGCGGCAAGGCTCCTCTGTCCATGGGATTCTCCAGGCATGAATACTGGAGCGGGTTGCCATGCCCTCCTCCAGGGGATTTTCTCAACCCAGGAATCAAACCAGCATCTCCTGTGGCTCCTGCATTGCAGGTGGATTCTTTACTGCTGAGCCACAGGGGAAACCCACATTAAAGGATAATAAATTCAAATAATGTCTACTTTACCAACGTTTGAAACATTCCTTCCATTTAAAAACAGTAGTACGTTTGCCACTATTTTCTTGCGAGCTCCTCAGCAGGCATTTTTGTGGATTCTTTCAAGTTTGACCTGTGTCTATAAACTGATTTGAGTAGCTTCTATTTAATTACATAAGGCAGGAATTTATACACATTCCTATTAAAACAATCAGTTAAAATATTTTGCTTAAAAATATTTTGCTTAAGCCAATGTGATTGATATTATAAAAGCATCTTTAGTAGTGCATTGAAGTAAATATTTATGGATGAATGGGGAATAAATTCATTTATTGCTTTCAGGGCCAGTTATTCATTCTTTGGATTTATGTTATTGTTAACAATTCTTTTTAAGGTTAAGCAAGATTTTGAGGAATAATTACAATCAGTGTCAGATGTGATGGAAAAAAAATAATTTGATTACTTTTTGCCTTGTAGCCTATAAACTGTCTTCCTCAACAGAACTAAGAATATTTTCAGCAACCACAATCACATTAGAATAAATTTTAGAAATTCTCACAAAGTAACAGCTTGGAACAGTTCTTTTGATAGGTAAATTTGGCATAGCAGTTTGGGGTTTTTCCCTCAATTCATCCTGCAATTTTATAATCATATCTGTAATGTCATTGCAGCAGGCTAAATGAATTCCCAGACTATTTGATGTTATCCAGTTAAAGACATTTTACCTGCAGAGCTCTGTATGATTGTGGAAAACTAAAATAGACTAATTCCAAAGCTCTAGACTCATTCGTACACAGATGTTAATTGTAACGCTGGAATTCTTTCCATGTTATAGCAATTGGATTTCCATTCTATATATTTGATGCCTTGCAGTCTATATAATGAACTTTATTGAGAATTTGCTGTCCATCATCTCCATTGATTACATATGACAAAATAAATACAGTGAGGTGAACTAACCTTCCCAGGTCACACAGCTAGTAAGCGGTAGATCCCAGGTGGTGCTAGTGGTAAAGAACCTGCCTGCCAGCGCAGGAGCTGTAAGAGGCACAGGTTCAGTCCCTGAGTTGGGAAGATCCCCTGGAGGAGGGCAGGCAGGCAGGCTAGGATTTGATCCTAGGCAGTTTGACTGCAGAGCCTGTTCTTTTAACCTTCTTGGTATGTGAATAGCATGTAAATGGCATTCAGCAGAATTGAAAACACTTCATGTCTTCATTTAAAAATAGTTTTCAGCCAGTAGCATTAAACCAGCAACAGTTATAGAGATATTAATCGGTAAGCATATGGTTGAAGAAAGTGAAAACAACTTCACGTATTCTGCAGTGCTTCATCTAAACTGAGCGTCCTCTCGCCCTGTAGGCTTAGTCTGTGTGGATGGCGACCCGGGCTCCCTTTCTCCAGCTATACCTCCTTGGACTCATGACTCATTCACTGTGTCTGGAAGGCAGTTAAGCTGCAGAACTACTGAAGAAACGGCTCCTTTATATATTGAGATACAGAGAGGTCACAGACATGATCTGGTAACCATTTCTGTCCATATGTTACTTTGGTTCAGGTTATCAAGCATGTTGTTTCAGAAAAGGAGA
The DNA here is from genome assembly GCA_917880005.1 of Nanger dama. NCBI lineage: Eukaryota > Metazoa > Chordata > Mammalia > Artiodactyla > Bovidae > Nanger > Nanger dama. The sequence goes on along the minus strand of CAKJTW010000068.1, from coordinate 2,419,475 downwards.
GATAAAAGAAAACAATGGCAAGCTGTAAGTGGCCATTTTTAGGATATTAGACACTTAGCTGACTCTCCATATTTGATTCCTTATTATCTTATTTGCTTCAGAAACATACCACAGCCCAGGGATGATGCTAGAAACACTTGGACATATTTCAAATTGAATTATTATCATTCCTTTTATTTGAAAACACCATGAGAAAATTGAGCTCCAAAGTGCTCCTCCTGGGTATGCCTTGACAAAGGGCATTCTTGTTTCCCTGCAGCCAAGAGGCCTGTGAGAAAGGGCAAGAAGTGTCTGCTCTATTTTCAGGAGGACTCCACTGCAAGAGTGGGCTTTCTCATGGCTGTCAGTTGACAAGGGAATTCCATGGGTCAAGCCTATAGTTAAATCAATTGCGTGCCTATATGGGAAAAACTCCAGCTTATCAAACTTTCTAGTGTAAATGCAGGAGTCTGGACTCTTTCACATACTTCAGGTATTTAAATTATTTGAAAATGTATTTTTAAGATTACATCCATTAAATCTTTTGAGCCCGCTAAGAATAAATCAACTGCCTGCTTTTCCGAGATACTGAGAATTCGTTCCCACCCAGACTGCATCTCTACCTGTTGTGCGCCATGCCTTTTAGATCCACGATGCTTCTTCCAAATGTGACATTTAGCTCCCATACTTAGAATGAAAGCACTCCCTAGATACTTCTGGGCCAAGTGATCCTGTGGTGTTGAAATGTCCTGTTTTGTAACCAAAGTTCCATTTGGTCTTAAAATGAGCAACTTGCAATTTAAATGTCATTTAAAAGAAGACAACTGCTTGGACTAAATTAACTGGCTTAAAAAAATAATAATCTTATTTATTCATGTTTTTTGGTTTTTTTTTTTTCTGTGCTGGCTCTTGTTACTTCGAGGGCTTTTCTCTAGTTGCAGAGAGCAGGGGGCATGCTATGGGTGCGGTGTGGAGGTGTCTTATTGCGGTGGCATCACTGACTCGATGAACGTGAGTCTGAGTGAACTCCGGGAGATGGTGATGGACAGGGAGGCCTGGCGTGCTGCAATTCATGGGGTTGCGAAGAGTCTGACACGACTGAGCGACTGAACTGAACTAAGCTGAAGGCATGCAGGCTAAGTAGTCATAGCTCCCAGGTTCTAGAGCACAGGCTCAATAGTTGCGGCACACAGGCTTAGTTGCTCTGCGGCTTGCGGGATTAGCCCCCATTTGGGATCAAACCTGCATCTCCTGCATTGGCACGTGGATTCCTATGCACTGAGCCATCAGGGAAGCCTTATTGATTTATCTAATCCAACTACCCTTTTGAATAACCTAGTGTAGATTTAATCCAGTCACCTACTCCCCTTAAAAACTGACCACTGAATAATCACATGTCTTGGGTTGATAAACTCTTAACTTGTTTTTCTCTCCAGGAGCGCATTGTTCTAACTAAATCCACTAATAGATGGGCATCAAATGTGACAGTGACCATCTGTGCTTTACCTAACTCTGAACTGCTGTCTGTCCCCTATTTCCTCCGTGCAGGGAGTGAAGTAGGCAACCAAAGGCTCCAACTCTCCAGCACTGAGGAGTGTGGACCTTCGCTAAGAATTTTTATTTTAGGATGTGTGTAGGTTAGGACTGTGCGTGCATGCTCAGTTGCTTCAGTCGTGTCCAGCTCTTTGTGACCCTTGGACTGTAGCCCGCCAGGCTCCTTTCGCCCATGGGATTCTCCACCAAAGAATACTGGAGTGGGTTGACGTGCTCGCCTCCAGGAGATCGTCCCTACCCGGGATTCCAACCCTCGTTTCTTGTGTCTCCTGCATTGCAGGCGGATTCTTTACCCACTGAGCCACCTGGGATGCCAGGTTAGGGATTAAGTTCTGCTAACACCAGAGAGCCATTTAGAGTGAACTGAACAGTTTAAGGGTTCATTATTTTACATTTAAGAAGTCCAGCAATATTTGGTGCAACGCTAGTGTGGTTTACCTTATAAAATATATCAGGGGACCAGTCTCATTTTTTTCTGCTGCTTTGCCTCGCATTATCACTATCATGAAAGGGCTGATAAAGCCGCAGCCATTCATGTCATGTTAGAGGAAACAAAGGGAGAGAAAGGGTGCCCCTTCTTTCTTAAGAGCTTTCCGTAAGTATTGATACTATAGAGATTTCTCCCTCCATCTCATTACACTGCCAGGGCTGGGAAATACAGTTTTTCAGCTGCACACATTCAGGGTTCTGGTACAAATGAAAGAGGAAAAATAGATATTAGAGGCAATGAACAGTTTCTGCCACAGTTAAGGTGTTATGAAGAAAATTTTCTCATTCATTCAAAATTCAGTAAGCCAGTATTTATTGATTAAGACACTGACCTAGGCACTGAAGATTCAGGACCAAACTGACACAGTTCCTGCCCTCTAGGATACCACAGTCTAATGGAGAAGATATTCCTGTTCATGTTCACAGGTGATTATGTAACAGAAGTAGGCTCACTTTCTATGAGAACAACTAGGCTAAGCTCTGCACTCAGGCAAGGGAGAAAGCTTTAGGGAAGCCACGAAAGAAAACTTTTGGACAGGAAGAAGTAATCTCCAGTGATAATATATTGGGCTGAGGTCACATAAGGTAAAGACAGAAAAAATTGGCAAGGGGACAGGTAAGGAGCAAAAGAAAGAGCCTGGAGAGATGAGCCCGGCCCAGATCACAGAAGTCCTCGTAGGCTGAGGTTGTGGCTTAGTGGTGGTGGGTTTAGTCGCTCAGTCGTGTTCTACTCTTGTGACCCCATGGACTGAATCCTGCCAGGCTTCTCTGTCCATAGCATTTTCCAGGCGAGAATGCTGAAGTGGGCTGCCATTAGGCTGAAGTAGTTGAATTTAATTCTAAGGAAAATGGGGAATGATTTCAACAGTTTAGCAAAAGGGAGACATTTAAGACATCTGATTTTGTTTCTAAATATTAAATTTGGCTACTTTGTAAAGAATGGATGAGAGAAGACAAATATGAAAAATGTGGAGAAGCTGATGGAGGTGGTCTGCATACTGGACGATGGGTGCATGAACCAGGGTGATAGCTGTAGGCGAGAGGTGGAATCAGGTTTGCTGGTCAATTTGGCAGGTGTCCTCTTTGGTAACTGTAACTGGATAGATGGCAGGATAATTCACCTGTGTGCATGTCCTTTGTAAGGATAAAACAGGCTTTTGAAGGCAGACACAACCCCTTCGGTGCTCAGCTTGTTGTGTTCAACAGATGTCACCTTCGACAAGGAAAGATGGCCTTTTTCATCCAGGCAGATGCGACTGTACACGTATAGTGTTTCAAGAAGAAGGTAGTGCTCAACGGTGTCAAATGCTGTTGAAAAGCTGAATTAGATGAGACCGAAATGGCATCCACAGGTTTTGACACCAAAGAGGTGACCGATGACTTTCCCAGAGTGGATTCAGGAGATTGGCTTAGGACAAAAGGCAGATGGATGGAAGTGGAAAAGCGAATAAGCGAGGAAAGGAGCTACAATGAATGGAACACTCTAGAAAATTTTCTCTGGAGACTGGAAAAATTGGCAGTAGCTGAAAGAGTATGTAGAGCAAATCTAGGGTGCTTCTTCTAAAAACTTAAGTTACCTGAGTAGTTTTGGTGTAATGGGACTTATCCCATGCCCCTTCCTTTGGGAAGCCTGACATGACCGTCTGGGCCCACGTTACATCCATGTTCTGTGTGCTACCCAGTAACTTAAACATACATCCTCCTAGGATGTCCCATGCTGGCCTGAGGTTGTCCCGGCATTTGCAGGCTTCTCACAGTCACCTGGGAGCAGTCCTACCCTGGGCGTGGACAACGGCTTAGGTCCCCACTTCTTGTCCTGAGCTTACCACATTCGTAGGTCATCGGTGTACACATTTTGAGGAAAATCTCTATATTTAGTTCAAAAGATAAGATGGTAAACAACCTTTTGTTTAGAAGGAGACTCCCCCTCCCCCCCTTCCCCACTACAAACACACTCAGTCTGATATTGGACTTGTTGTGAAAAAGAAAACATCCTCTTGGAAATTGTTCTTCAAAATAGAAAACATGGCTCTGGCTGGAAGGTGACATTGTTGGCACACACACGGCCTGGCATTCCACTGGAGGCTTTCAGTGTGCACAGGATGTGGTTACGAGCAGCAAGCCCATCCCTGCAGAGGCCTGAACAAGTGTGCGTGCCTTTACTCCAAGGACATCCAGGGTTTTCCCATGTGACTTCTTCGCTGGGTTTGTCTGCTCTGAGAATGGATCCCCGTCCTGGTTTTCCGTATGTTTGGTGCCTCCCCTTTCTCTTTCTCCCAGCAGGAGCAGAAGTAGCATCTTGGCAGGACTGGGTGAGGTTCACTCTGTGAGCTTCTCTCTGCCAGGAAGAGAAGCGTCCACACAATCCTTGGTTTGTTACTAATGACAACCCGTAATAAGGATGCAGGTCAGGTCTGGCTTCTGGCCAGCTGTGCACACTCGTGTATACTGGGGTCCCAGGAGGGACTTCAGAAGGAAGGGCTGCTTGTCAGTTCAGAGGAAATGGTGTCAAACAAGTAAACTGCTCCCGGGCCCCCTCCCCCGCCCCCCGGGTCAGCCCATTGTGTGGGGTCACCAACCAACAGCTAATTCTTCTGTCCCCTTGCCATTGATTGGCAAGATGAATGCCAGAAGCAGGTGAGAGAAGATGTGGCCACAGAGGGGGGCTGCGTGTTGACACGAGGGGGTGAGAGAGTTCCAAGTACCTCTCCATCCTCAGGGCTTGAATTAAATGACTTCCTTCTCTGGGGCTACAGACAGGTCACAAGGGATAAAATTATCAACTCAGGAAAGAGAAGATGTTTATAGCTTCTGCTACTTTTACAAAAATAGATAAAAGGAAGGATTGTTTTTTCCACCCTCTGCAGCCTGTAAACTTCCTTAGCACTCTGCCTAATTTGCTCCTTCTTCCAGAAATAGGGGAGTCCAGTGGGACGCTGTGTGTTGAGACTGTCGGGTCCATGGTGTATGACGCTTTCAAGGCAGAACTCTCCAGCTTAGAGAGTTATTTCGCTGCAGCATCTCCATCCCTTTCCTTCTTTCTCTCCTTTTTCTTTTCTTTCTTTCAACTTTATGACTTGTCATTTGCATACCATCATTCACCTGTTTTAAGTATAATTTACAGAATCATGCAACCATCCCTATGATCCAATTTTAGAACATTTTTATCACCCCCTCCCCCAGCACTCTTTCTTTTATCAACCACTCCTCATTCCCAGCTTCAGGCAACCATTAATCTACTTTCTGTCTCATAGAATTTCCTTTGTTGAACATTTCATGTAAGTGGAATCACGTGTATATTTTTTCTCGTTTTTGTGTCTGACTTCTTTCACTTAAGCTACTCTTTTGAAATTTTATTTGTTATGGCTTATGTGAGTACTTGGTTTCTTAATTACTGAATAGTATTCCATTGGATAGACATACCATATTTTGTTTATCCATTCATCACTTAGTTGATATTTGATTAATTTTACTTCTTTATTAATATGAATAGTGCTATTACGCACACTTGGGTACAAGTATTTATGTGGAAGTATGTTTTTATGTTTTCATTTTTCTTGAGTCAATATCTAGAAGTGGAATCACTGGGTCACACAGTAAATTTGTGTTCAACAGTTTAGAAACTGCCACATTGTTTTCCAAAATACCTGCACAAATATCTATTTCTATCAGTACTGGTTGAGAGTTAGTTTCTCCTCATGCTGACCAGTGATTATATTATCTGTCTTTTGTAGTTTAGCTATCCTGGCAGGTGTGAAATGATACTGCAGCTTTTCTTACAAAAGCTGGATTTAGGAAACTGAATTTTCCTGGTTGTCAGGGTATTATCTATGTTCTGCTAGCTTGACGGGAGCCATTCTGAGATAAGGAGACCAAATAAAGTCAGGAGAAAATAGTGACAAAAATAACAGATTTCCCAGGTGGTGTCAGTGGTAAAGAACCCACCTGCCAATGCAAGAGACCTAAGAGTTACAGGTTCAGTCTCTGGGTTGGGAAGATCTGCCAGAGAAGGGAATGACAACCCACTCCAATATTTTTGCCTGGAGAATCCCATGGACAGAAAAGCCTAGTGGGCTATGGCCCACAAGGTCCCAAAGAGTTGGACATGACTGAAGCAACTGGGCACACAGCACAGAGTTTTAAAAGACAAATGTCCTGAAAAGAAGTATTCTTTTTATGGATCAATAGTAATGAAAAAAAAATCATCTTATACTTTAATTCTCCTTAAAGTAAGAAGAACTGGTTTGAAATACCTACCTTCTTGTTTGACAGATACATGCCAAGATATAAGCCATGTCTGAAATGTAAAACTTTAACTTTGTGGGATCGGATTCTACTTTGGGATAGATGATGTCAGAAATGAGTTCAATTATAGGACACCCAGCTGATGTTCAAATACTGCCTGATGGTAATGGTATGGGGGACTCCCACCCCTCAACAGGCCCCCCACAACTTCCCCCGCTAATTCACACGCACTGTGGTTTCTGGACCCTTTTAGGGCCACTTGGGTTTGTAGCATCTTCTGGTTATAATGCATTTTGAAGAAAGACATCTAAATTTTATCTTATATCAGATTTCACATAAGGACATTAAGCTAAAAAGAGCATTTCGAGAACATCACACTTTGGAAATGTTGCTGGACTAGTTCATATGGAGGTATGTGTATTTTTACTTTGCTTGTATTAGATAGGGCTTCCCTGGTGGCTCAGAGGTTAAAGTGTCTGCCTGGAATGCAGGAGACCCGGGTTCGATCCCTGAGTCAGGAAGATCCCCTGGAGAAGGCAATGGCAACCCACTCTAGTACTCTTGCCTGGAGAATCCCATGGAGGGAGGAGCCTGGTAGGCTACAGTCCATGGGGTCGCAAAGAGTCGGACACGACTGAGTGACTTTACTTACTTACTTTGTATTAGATAAAATATAATAGCTGGCTCTGCTTTGGGATTTAAGTAGATGTGTTTCCTTATACACCATATTATAAATCCTTGTTACTTGCCCTTGGTTAGTTCATTTGGCTTCTACATAGAGCTTCTAAGCCCAATATTCCAATGTTAGCTGACCTCAGTACTTCCATGGCTACAGACTACACAAATGCGTGTCCTTGGTCAGAAGTAGGTGTGGCAGGATACATGCCAGGGTCAGCACTGGAAGGAGCTTGGGAAACAGATGTAACTGTTCTTCTGAGGCTTTAAAATGTCCTTTATTTTACTCTAAGTAGGTCATTCATAAATGAATAGTGTAAAAACACTACAGGATACTTAAGGGGCACTTAATAGATATTTTCAAGGCTGTGTCAATTAAGCAGGCAACTAATCATTTTGCCCATCTTTCCTAGGGTGTGTCAGAGGAGATAGAAAGAGACAAGATATGTGGACAAATTGCTAGAAATGTGTAATAAATTGTCCAAGACTGATACAAACAGTGTTAGATTTCTTGAGGAAGGAAACATATTTTTTCCCCCTCTGAGAAACTGGGAAAAGGTTCACACTTAAAAGGAATACTTGGCCTAGACTTTGAAGGATGGATGAAGTTTTTTAAAGTTTGGTTTTTTATTTAATGTGGACCATTTTTAGTCTTTATTGAATTTGTTATAATGTTGTAACTGTTTTGTGTTTTTGTTTTTGGCTCCAAAGCATGTGGGATCTTAGCTTCTTAACTCATGCCCCCTGCATTGGAAGGTGATGTCATAACCACTGGACCACCAGGGAAGTCCCAAATGGGCAAAGTTTCAGTAGCAAGGCGAGAGGTGTCTTGGATAGGGCACACGGGACAGAGGCAGGAAAAAAAAAAAAAAGATTTTTAGGGAATTTTTGATGAATTATTTTGACCAAAGCAAAGAGTTTTAATAGAAAGAAGGCAACTAATGTTAGTAAATAAAGGTCTTGAACATCCCATCAAGGAGTTGCACATTTTACTATGGAGAATAGGCAGTCCTCTAATGTTACTGGGATGATGAGTATATGACAATATGGTAGCAGCGTATGGGCTGGAGAGCTGGAGAGTGAGAGACTGCAGACCCTGGTTACCATCTGAGAGGGGAAGAAATGCACGACCATGTCTCTGAAAACATCGAGCAAAAGCCCCCTGTGAGAGATGGTGCAAAGGCAGAAGGGAATTTCACAGCTGGTAGGATGTGCCAGCCATCGTTTCCCTGGTGGCTCAGACGATAAAGCAGCTGCCTGCAACGCGGAGAGCCAGGTTTGATCCCTGGGTAGGGAAGATTCCCTGGAGAAGGAAATGGCAACACACTCCAGTATTCTTGCCTGGAAAATTCCATGGGCTGCAGAGCCTGGCAGGCTACTGTCCATGGGGTCGCAAAGAGTTGGACATGAGTGAGCGACTTCACTCACTCACAGGATGTGCTTGGCAGGGTGGAGAGTTATCAAGAGAATTTCAGATTTGCAAACTCAGATGAGATGGGAATTGGAAAGCTGAGCCGAGAAACGAGCGACAGGAGAGAAAAAGACCAAGTTCGGTTTTGGGTGTGTGTCCTATTTTAAAGGCCTGGAAGAGGAAATTTCAGCAGGCCTTTGGAAATGCATTTGCCTAATACAAATTAAGCATCCTCCATTCCCACCCCCTCCCTCCCTTTTTAAAAGTTAATTAAATTTCCTTCACTCAGGGCCGTTCCCAGCCCGCCCCGGGAGAAGTGAGGCTGAGTCATGCCGTGAAAAGGTCCTGCCTGGAGGAAACTGCAGAGTCCACTTCTGTGGGGCTAACTGCTTCCTTGCAGTCAGGACAAACGAGGTCACTGGAAACTTCCAAAGACAATGCAGTCGTCTTTGCCAGGCTGGAGGAAGAGGGCCAGCCCCGCGGTCGGTGAAGTGTCCCCCGTGTGGGCGCTTGATCGCTTTTTCGCTCCCCGCCGACCTGCCTGCTCTTTTCCGGTCCCACGGGACAGCTCCCGGACTTCCCCCTCGGGGCAATAAATATAAAAGCTTTCCCCAGCCCCCTGCAACGACAGCCAGCTTCATTCAGGCCACCAACAGGCACGCTGGTAGCAGGTGGTGTTAAAAGTCAGGGATGGCCGTCCACCACGCCAGGCCTCCCGGCCGCGCAGGGTGGGCCGGCTGGGATGCGCGGCGGCGCGCGGGCCGCGGGCGGAGGAGGGGCGGGGGCGCCGGGTCCAGCTGCCGGCCGCGCCCGCAGAACAATGCATCTGTCAGCCGGTGAAGGATGGAGCGGCGAGGGCTGAAAGGGAGGCGCACGTCTGGCTAGTCTTCCCACCAGGCTGGCTTGTGCGCCTCCCACTGCTCTTGGGCAAAGAGCCAGCAACAGGGGCCTTGGCAGGTTCTTGACCAGGATGTACCCGGTGAAGAAGCCACAGGAGAAGAAATAAAAGGATCAGCGAGGCTACTTTCTGCCCTGCCTTTAGTGAGGCCATGCCTTCAGCCCTCCAGGGCCCGGGTCTCCTGCCTGCCGCCCCCCACTGCTCACAGCACCCCTTTCGGAAGAGAGGACGGAATGGAGAGCTCGAGGATTGATAAGCCTTCCCTCCACTATCGGGAAAGCCTGCCCCGGGTCACGCGGACCGATTATCACTCAGGAATCCTGCTGTGGGCTATTCCTGGCTCCAGCCCCAACCCGCTCTGTAACCTGAGGCAGGCCTGTCGCTCAATTTCCCCTTTTCATCCATACTCAGACGCTTTTCCAGAACATAAGCCCAGTATATCGGTGACTCCCACCACCCGGCCCAAGGCTACAGTGTTCCGAGTGATTAATTTTAAGGACCAAAATTCTGGTCATTATTTTCAAATGTGAATATAAGCACACATACTGTACACACATTCGTATGTGTTCTAGCATGATTATTTCACAAATACATATATTTATTTATAAGCTATAGCCAGTCCTCCAGGATCTGATCAAGAGAATAAATAATACATAAAATTAATCAGAACAATTCATTTAGTGATAGTCTTCAGATTATTTATGCTTTTAAACAAAGTCCCTCTAACCTTATTTTCACTTTTATTTTGTTTAAGTCTCCCCAGGTACACTTCGATTCTCTTGAACACAGGTCAACATCACACATCCTTTGTTACTTGGATGGATGGTGATTAGGTTACACAGAATAAGCTAACCTTTACCAAGGCCACAAAACTGAATTAGGGACAGAACAGGATGGTCCCCAGAGATTTGGATTTCTAATTCAGTATTTATTCATGACCCATAACTAGATTATAATTTTCTAGAAGGCAAAACCATGCCTTGTGTCTCTAGTTCTTCTAACCCTAACCCTGGCATACAATAGGTGCTGAATAGCTATTGTTGGGATTTCTCTAAAATTCCAGAAAGAAAAGAAGGACAGAAAAATAAAAATAAAAAATAACGACCTAGTTAACATTACAAAGGAAGAAAGAAATTCAATGGCTCTATAAAATAAAAATGTGGCCCCAACACATGGATAATAAGTTAAGAAATTTGGTTAAACTGGCATGTGGTGTAATTCTGAGAGACATTTCCATGTCCAGAAAAAAAACAAAACTCCTGAGTACACAGGAGGTGAATTTTAAGACAATGGTAGTAGATGATGATCTTGACAACAAATATCTGGAAAAGAAAATGAACTCTGAGCTTGATTTTGCAGTACAAGTAGGTCGCAGATAAAATTGTCCTATGTCCAGAGTAGTCAGAAATCAAATAGTTGCCAGAAGATGCAAAAAGAGGACTGCAATGTCATAAATCAGATGAGTGAGCCTCTTGACCATTTTGATCAGGAAAATACAACTGAAGGGAATGTGTATCAGAGGAAACCAGAAAAGATGCTTTGCCAAAGCCATTTTTGGGGTGGAGAGAATGAATGTATCAAATTTCTGTGGACGTGAAGGAAACGAATATCTTGGTAAGAGGTGAACAGTCACCACAGAACACACCCCATTGGGAGAGGAAGGGCAGAATCAGGACAGAGAACCAGAGCGCATAAAAGGACGACCTCGTTCAAGTCCCCCGAACGATCACTGGTAGATACCAGAGGGAAAGATGCAAAGAAACGTGGCGGCACCGCTGCCTTCCCACCAGATGTTTCTTCTGAACAGGCGTCCCTGTGTATAACCTCGTAATTTGGGGAGACTGAACTAGTGGGTACTTGACTCCCCCTTTTCTTTTTCTTTTATTTTCACTAGCGAGGGGATGGAATTGAGTGGAGATATGGGCAGGGCTTAAGGAGGAAATTCTGTTATGAGCAGCACCTACAATGATGTGACTGCAAGCCCCCATCCAAGTGCCTGCTAGAAATGGGAAAATATGAAGCCTGCAGCCTTCCGAGGAGTTCCGATTTCTTAATTTCCACTACGGGGTCCCAGAGAGCAGTATCAGTAGTTGTGGACTGCTGAGGGGTCCTGTGCAAAACTACAGAATATGTAGAATTGACCGTTGTGCCCCCTTTCATCTCCTTTTCTGAATCTCTCTTCCATCTCTTGCTCCTGCCCTTGTCTGCCATATACACAGCCTCCTCTGCTGCTCTCAGAAATGTCTTTAGCTCAGCTCACAAAACTCCCACTGAATCCATCCATACAAATGAGCTCGTTTGAGCCCCACTCTCAAAAGGACTTATTTAAAATGTACACTGTTAAAGCACTCCTATGTTAAAAGAAGGTTATTTGCTGCAAGGTCATTCAGGAAGAGATCGTCAGAGCTGAGACTTGAACTCAGGTTCTCAGAGGGTGTTTCCCTTAGGTGCAGTTTACATGGGGAATTCTCATTTCTACTTTACACTGCTCTAGGTGGCCAACGCTGCCAGATAATAAAGACAGATCAGCGTCGCTGTGACATCTACTCTCCTCCTTCACTCGTGTTTGCAAGATGCTCTCCATCCCTCCAGGGGTCCTACCGACACCCATTGGCTTCATGCCGCAAGATGAGAGTGTGAGAAACTGTGAATTACAGATTGAACACTGAGGACATCTTGAAGTGGAATTGAGGAAGAAAGTCTGGCAGAGGGGGAACAAGATAATGAAAAGCAGTAGTGCTGTTTCTCTGGGGAGAAGGATTCTTCTTGAGGGTGAGTTTAAGGGTTTTAGAAAGGGGAAGATGGTGAGATGAAAGGCAGGCTTCCTCAGCCCAGAACCTGGAGGAAAGAAGAGAGGAAGGCAGAGCTGATGCGATGTATACCTGGATGGTGGTCTCTGGGCTTGAGAGGAAGAAAGAGTCCTCATTGCAGATCAGCAGCCTTGGTACACAGCACATCGGAGGCATCAGATAGTCAGTATTTGTGGACACAAACCTTAACCTATTCCCCAGGCCAAAACTAAAGCTGGGAGGCCAAATGAGATAAGGAAAAAGGAATCTATCATATGAGTTAGGGATGAGTAATTAAGACAAATATATAATTGAGGCTAGTGGTGAAAGTTATTGGTATTAAGAGACCAACCAGTGGTGGTGTTATTTCTCTCTGAGGCTGTGAGAGTCAAAGGGAGCAGAAAGGCCATTGAGAAGCACCTGCTGATTTTATGAGGGAAGAAAATGAAAGAGAGAAAGGTTAAGTATCCTTCTAAAGCACAGAGAACTGCTTTAGTAACCAAGAAAGGGCTTTACATCTGAGACTCCTTATTTAAAACCTGAATTTAAATTAAGGCCAGCATGGATGCAAGGCCAGCCTCCTACACCAGTCCCAAAGTGGAGAGAGCTGTGCTTTCATCTGTGGCAGACCATGCTGGAGCCACAGCTGTCTCCTACTTTGTGCCACTGGACAAGGTTTGAGCTTCTTGTATTATCTGAAATGTTGGGAGTTTAATAATGACAGTCTCTGCTCCATCACAAAGTTGTTGTGAAAACCTGTGAGACAGTGTGTCAAAGGATTATATCAAACATTTGCAAGGTAAATTATTTTCAGTGTCTTTTAGTATTTGGGCAAAAACCTCACTTATATAGTGTTAACGTTGCCCTAATTGTCATACAAAATCTGTGTCAGAATATGGAGGCATTTTAAAAGATATTAAATCTCATGTGATAAAGAAAAGACATGTGGTCTACATGCATTCATGCTTTTAAAAACAACCTCATGGAAGAAATATTCTGCCTGTTAACCACATGGCAAGTCTTCTTTAGATTGTATTTTACATTTTCTTGCTTTATGTTTCTATTTAAATTATCTGTTTATCTATGTTTTTAGTTATACATATAGTATCTTTAGCTTCATGTGACTATGTGTGCAGCATCTTAAGAAACTTAACTGCCTCTAGAATGATTGTGTAAATAGATTTTAAAGGATCCTAGTGGTTTTTCATCCAAGAGAAACAAAAGACTGAGAATAATGATTTCAGAGCTTCCCCTTACAGTGACTTTTAGTTTTTGTTGTTCTACCATTTGAACAAGAGGGAAAGAGACAGAGAAAACGATGCTTCAACTTTCCCATTCAAAGTCATGATGGGAGAGCTGGCTCTTCTCAAAGAGAAAAAGTGGGAAAGAGACAAGATAGCAAAATAACATCAGTGGGTAATAAATAGATGGAAGTTGCATCCTAAAGATGGAAAGTAACTCTTGCAGCTACTTTGAAGGAAGCTTCTGCAAATAAGCTTGAATTCAAAAGAGAACAATGCAAATACATTTTGAAGAATCTTAAGAAGATGCAAATATAGGAAGAATGTATGTAGAGTTGGAAATAACTAAGAGCTAAGACAGGAAAAAAAAAAAAAGGTGTTGGTTGTTGGTTTGCTCCATTTTCCAGCAGGAAGGAATGCCTAATGGTTACAAATAGAATAAAGCACAGAGCTCCTGAGATAGCAGGATGATGTGAAGAGTTTGGAAGAGCAAAATCTGAGGACTACAGAAATGTCTTGAGTCGAATGGGTGAGAGTATCCATTACATGAAAAAGTAATAAGAGGGCGCTAGTACAACTAATGGAGCACCATTCTTAGAACAGAATAAATGATGAAATTAGCACAATATTATTAAGAGAAAAGAGAAGACAGCTAATACATAAGAGAAGTCATGTAAATTAGAGAATGGAGAAATGATAGGAGAAATGATATAAGGAAAACCATCCATCATGGATTATTAGCTAATGAAAGTGGAGATGAGAGGAAAAGACAATAATAGAACCAAATACAATTTAAATATTTAAAATAATTTTTAAAATGGATTTAAATAATATGCAAGAAGTTTCTAGAAGGCCTGAGAGGAGATTCTTTTTGTAACTCTATACATTTCTAGGAAAAAGGGAAATAAGTCAATTTAACAAATATTTGTGTTTGATTTTCACAAAATCCTAGACCAAAATATCAACTGATACATTCCTCTCAGATTATTTCTCAGATCAATGATTAGATTTAGTTGAGTCTTGTTTTCCTGGAGTAACACAGAAGTTTTTGAAAAGCCCATGAGTATTAAGTCTGCAGGTGTCCCTCCCCTGGTGTTCTGGAAATTTGACCAGTCTTTCCGTGTGACAGGATCACACCACAGCTCGTAGCCACTCTGCAATAATCTGCAAGTGATAAAGACTTTACAAGGCCGACCCCCACGTGTACTTGCAGAAAGGTCCCTGTCAGATGCAGCAGGTGCCCGTAACATGCGAGAGTGGATGACCAGAGCTGGCATGTTCCGCAGCTCAGAGAGCCAGTTTAAAGATGCCGAAGCAGGGTGCCCTGCGTGCGGCTCTGCTGGGGCGGTGGTCCTTGAGGGTTCTCCAAGCCCGTGGCACTGAGCCACACAGAAAGAGTTTACCCCTGAAACTGCTCAACGGCTTTAAGAAGAAGAGAAATGCTGAGCATGGACTATAACCCCTGATGAAAGCAATTCCTGGGCAAAAAGCAAGCCATTTCAAAAATACCAGTGAAAGAACTTTGAGACTACTGGGAAATGTTTCAACTTGGAATCAAATGAAAGTAAAGTTGGCAAGTAACCCTGGGGGTAGGAAGGTTAACTTTTCTCCCTGAGCTAGGATTCTTAAAGCCTTATATTAATACACATGTGATACCTTTACAATCACTGAACAAATGGAGAAACACTCTCTGAGCAGGAATATACATCACTTGTCTTTCCAAATGAAGTTTTAAAGTCTGAGACCTTATTTGGATAAAATCATTAAATAAAAACTTAGATAAACCTAGCTCTGAGCCATTTATATGGATAAATAATATTTTCTCACTTTAAACCCTTTTGAATTTTAAAATTGGATATAGAGAGCAATTTAGGAGCAAACTTCAGAAAGGCTAAGTAACATAATCAAGGGACAACTTGAATTCAAATGCTGTCATCCCCAGGAAATTGGAATTTCATAGATATATTTTCTTAATATTGTTATATAAAAAAGAAAGGTAATATGTGACTTTAAATGTTTGATCAAAATGAAATAAATACAATAAATTTCACTTTTAAAATTTATATTTGTATATACACACTTACTCTGCCTACCAGGTGGCCGGTGGTAAAGAATCCACCTCCCGGGTTTGATCCCTGGCTTGGGAAGATCCCCTGGAGAAGGAAATGATGACCTACTCCAGTAGTCTTGCATGGAGAAGTCCATGGACAGAGGAGCCTGATGGGTACAATCTATGAGAGCATAAAAGAGTCAGACATGACTGAATGACTAAAACAACAATGACAATACATACTTGACATTAAAAAAATTTTTTTTTCTTTATGGCCATATCATGCAGCATATAGGATCTTAGTTCCCTGACCAGAGATCAAACCCGTGACCCCTGCATGGAAATGCAGAGTCTTAACCACTGGCCTGCTAAGGAAGTCTCACGCTTAACATTTTGAGTCTAAGGAGTTGCTTTTTTCTTTTTTAGTAAAACGTTTGAGCTTTTTGAGAAAAGTCACTCCCTTAATTGGGAGATTTGTTTTATTCAAGTACAAAACTAAGGGTAAGGGAGGGGTTAGGATTTCTTTTTCTCCTGTTGCAATTATTTGGTTATTTTTAAGATGCTTGTACCTAAATTAATTCAAATCTCTTATTCATTAGTTTTGTTTCTAATAATTTGGAGCCTATGTGAAACTCACAATAACATTTAAAATTTGATTGTCCATCACCATCAAAGACATTTAAATAGGAAGCTTTAGGAAAGGACAAGTGAGAAAAAGAGAAAAACCAACAGGTTTACAGCAACAGCTATGGCAACAACCTTGGTAGAACCTAGACATAGAATTATTTTACAGTTAAACTTTGTGACTATTCCTGAACCATGTATGAATGGATACATGTATGACTGCAAATGAGCTTAGAATCTGGAGATGAAATCAGTCCCTATTCTATATGGTCTACATTTCAATCTCTTCTCCTTCTGCCCCTTTTCAGTGTATCAGATTGCTTCCAGTTTAGCTGGACTCCATCCTAAGAGTAAGTCACTACTTAAGTTGAGGATAATATGAACAATAACAGTAGCCAATATTTATTGGACATGTATTGCGTTCTGTGAAGTGAAAGTCACTCAGTCGTGTCTGACTCTTTGCGACCCTGTGGAGTATACAGTCCATGGAATTCTCCAGGCCAGAATACTGGAGTGGGTAGCATTTTCTGACTTATATGAAAATCACCAACTCTAAAATCCAGGATTAGGAAAGACCAATTATAACTTTTTTTTTTTTAAGGAAAAATCTTGTGGTCATACCATCACTCCTGACTTTATATTATTTTAATTCTAATTCAAACCTTCAGTTGGAAGGACTCAACTTTTAGACTAACATAGGTTTACTAGTCAGGGAAAAGACATTCAGTTCTTCAATCAAACTCCAAATGCTAATTTGTGTTTGAGATTGCCCCCAAGAGCTAAAAGCAGAGAAGAATGGGGCTTGTTTTGTGTGTTTTTACATTTCTTCCTTCTTTTAACTATACATTTAATCTGATCATAAAGAATTTTCTCTAGTTTTGAGTTAAATTTAGAATAGAAAAACATTGAGAACATAATCACTACATTGTGGGAAGAGTGGAACCCCTGGCATTATATTGGGTGGCTCTTCTTATCTTTATATTACTGTTAAATCGCTTCATTAAGTCTCTCAATTATTTTGTCAAGTGATACAACTAACAAATAAATGCCAACATGTTTAAATTTAATATTCATGAAATTTAAAGCAAAGAACTCCTTTTTTTAATGGGTTCTTGTTAAAACCATTTGCAGGGTTTTGTCTGGATATTTGTATTCTATAATAAACTTGCTAGAAAGTGCACGTTTCAGACAATATTTTTATTTCTAAGAAATGGGTGCATGTCTTGGTAAAAGGCATTTAGGAGGGGGAAATACTACAGACACACTCTGGTTTCCTTATGTTAGAAAGCATTAGATTTCTTTATTGACAATAACAATATTGTTTTGGGGCTGAGAGTTATGCAGGCAACAATCATTTGTTAACGCCCTGCCAGGGGTTCATCAGAAGCTGAGCTGGGCATGGCTGTCCACAAGCAACTAGAACAGAGATCATGTCTTCCTTGGGCTCACAGTGCAGGAAACATGAATACATACAAAGACAGCATGGAATTGTATGACACTCTGGACAGACGTATGAAAAGAGTAGCCTGGGAGAAGGATTTCATTCACACTCATTGCTTATAGATGCAGACATTGTGCTTTATTTTCAAACTGCCTACTCTTCAGCAGTTTCATGTTATTATCTCCTACGAGAATCTATAAACCACCCACTTGCTGTCTACTTTCCTTGTAAACTGAATAAGCCTTCAGCTTATTAATATCTTTGCTGACTGTTCGCCCTCACTCCTTACCACCCAGCCAGAGTTGCAAGAGAAGTATATTTAAAGCTTCTGCTTTTGAAGCATGACATGTTCAAATCCCAACAAAAATGGCAGTGTAATCATCAAGATGAAATTAAAAAATGGCCATTCCTATATTTATGCTTTACACTGTCTGGGACCAAATACCACTGCTCATTCTCAGCTCCTCCAAAGGAAGCAAAAAAAAAAAAAAAAAAAAAAAAGGACAACCTTCTCAAATGTCTGGTGACTCAGATAGTAATGAATCTGCCTGCAATGCAGGAGACCAGGGTTTGATCCCTGGGTTGGGAAGATTCCCTGAAGAAATGGCTGCCCACTCCTTGGCGAGTATTCTTGTCAAGTGTTCTTGCCTGGATAATCCCATGGACAGAGAAGCCTGGCAGGTTACAGTCCATGGGGGTCACAAAGAGTCAGACATGACTCAGTGACTTTCATTTTTCTTGTGTTATATAGGACAAGTAATATATTCACTTGGTTTAAAAATGTAAAAACTACGAAACTTTTCAAAACATTGACAAGGTACAAAAGAATATGCCTAGCTTCCAGTTAATATCTAAGGAGATGAGGCTTCTAGAGATATTTGAAACATATACAAATCAGTGCTCTTCTTTGACACTTTATTCTTTCCTCCGTCTTTCTCCCTGTCCTTTTCCCTCCTGTCTCTTTTCCTTTTTCTGTTCTTTCCTTGTTTCCTACTGTCTCTTTTATTTTAAACATGTTTAGCAAAATAAAACTATTCTCATTGTTCTTTCCCTTGACTTTTTATTTTTTCATTTAACAATGTATCTTGAAGATTTTTCCACATCAGTATATACTGAACTTGGCCTTTAAAAAAATTTTTTTGGCCAAGTCACAGGACATGTGAGATCTTAATTTTCCCACCAGTGACAAAACCTGCATTTCCTACATTGGAAGCACAGAGTTTTAACCACTGGATCAGCAAGGAAGTCTCCTTGAACTTTGCTTGATTTTTTATAAAACAGCTGTGTACTATTCCCTGGAATAGATGTATCAGGATATATTTAAGTTCTAACTTATGAGAAATCTTGAATGTAAATCATTTCACTAATGAGGAAGTATACTTTAAGGACACACTTTTAAAGGTGGAAATGCTGATTTGAAGGATATATCCAGTTGAAGGGACTATAACAGATATTGCCAAACAACCAAAGATTGTTTGCTTGTTCTGACCGTTAAAGAGTGGCTTGGGAATCCAGTTAAAATATCCAACAATGACAAAAGAAGACTGGGTCTTACAGTAACGGGTGTATTTGGGTTTCGATTTTGTCATTGTCAAGCTGTTCACATTTTGGTCTCTTTACAGACATGATCAAAGGTTATCTGCTGAGTACAAAAGCAGACCAAAATCCAGAGAGTACAGAGAGATCTCACAACAGTGGTTTAATTTTAAAGATATATTATTTGTATATAGAAATTCTGATTGTATTCCATTTCTGTCTTCTCTCATCTTCTCGATCATTTTGGCCACTGATGTTCAAAGCAAATCTGTCTTTAATATAGTTACTAAACTCTGTAGGATTTGGATAATCTTTTTGCATGCTTTTATAAACTGGAATTAGAGACAGCAACACAATTCAGCCTCTTGCTGTGGAAACCACAGTCTTCTAAAGGGCATCCTGCCTGGACATCACTTCATAGGGAACAAGTTCTGTCCCTTGGGCGCCGTGAAGACTGCCCGCACGACTTGTTGCATCATGTGACCTTTGGCAGGAAACTTAAATTTAAACCAGAGACGAAACAGGGCATTTCGCCTTTTAACAATTGAAGTCCCTCCAGTTTCTGTGACAGCTCTTCCCATTATACTCCCTGCCCTGGTTTATCATCTAAACATTCTTAGTTTGAAAACCCATGTGAAAAGACTCAACTTATCCCCCAAGACCATTCCACATGGGCCAAGTGACCCAAAGAGTAACAGATCTTGCCTTAAGCCAGTCAATGGAGGTACGCTAGTCATTCTTATCTTCAAGATTCTACCTCATGTGCAAAGATCATGGGAATCCACCTGTTCTGATCGATCAGGCAAGAGAATCCCCCCATGAAGATGGTTTTGGGTGTTTTGTGTTGTGTGCTGAAAACATTGCCCAGCATTTTTTTTCATGAGTTGTCATGAGGAAGTCGGGGAACAAGTGAGTTTATGAAGTGAATGGATCATCCTGTCTCTAACATGGCAGTGAACTCAATGACCGTATGAGGAGTGAAATTAACATTTGCATTTTCACCTTCCTTCTCTTGATATACTGCTTTGTTTCTTGACCAGCCTAGAAAGGCCTTTCTCAGGGAGACAGCTAATCTGGAAGTAATAAGACAGTAGAATAGCTAGAAAAGCCAAGTTGTCTTAAATAATAGGATGACGCTGCACAATGGCACATTGCTTAGCCAATATTTTATGAACCAGATCTTGTAGCAGCTTTGACTCTGAGACCACGAGAGTGAGGATCAAACTAGGCCTTAACTCCCATGTGTGACTAAGGAGCCGAGGCTCCATTGAATGGCTGAAGGCTTGAAGGCCAAAATAAAGGCTGATGACCATCATCTCCAGTCAGTGCTGACCTCTGCAGAGAAAGGAAAGGTGAGTAATGAATATGATCACAGGAACCATTGTAAAACTCGAAAAACAGTGGAAATTAAAATAGTGTAAAAACGCAAAGGGAGGGGTGATGGATCTAAAACACTTCAACAGGAGAAAGAATAAAAGAAAGTGGCTATGATTTGATTGGGTGCTGAGACTAATGACGGATGGTTCTTGAAAGTAGCTAAAAGCATTAAAGGGGCCTATTGAGATGAGCCCAAGATAGGAGGGTGGGTTTTTTTTTTTTAAGTGAGCACAGTGCTTTGGCATGCAGTTTTTAAAGCATAAAGGAATAAGTGGAACTACATTGGGCCTTACTGTAACCCAGATTTCAGTATCTCAGGGCAGGTTCGCGTTACTGAAAACTCCACAGCCTCCAGGAAGCCCCTGCTGTCAGCAAAGCCTCACACCTGGCCAGGTTACATGACAGCAATGGCAACCAGCAAACTGATGAGGCTGCCCGCCCAGAGGAAGACAGACAGGCGATAGTTTCCCTGGAGGAGAAATATTTTGCCACCCCACACAATCGGGTGGCCCAACTCTCTCCCTTCTTTTTGGGCGAGCGGAGGGGGAACTGAGTTTTAACTCCTGTTCTTTTTCTTCTGGGATATACAAGGGCCCATGCTGTTCAGGCTGACTTCTCATGTAGGAGGGGCTGATTCTGACTCATGAAAAACTACATATGGTTTTACTTCCAATGACATCTGGAAAGCGAAGGGTCAAATATCCCCTCGCAGAGAGATGTCCTGGTGAACACGGGGAAGAAGCCGGCTCTGTTCTCTTTGGGAGATTAGTAAGAAGTTGAAGAGTCAAGACTGGATGTGGTGGAATTTTAGTGAGGAATTAGAATCACGCTTCTTTTCCTTTACTCCCCTTCTTAAATTACTTCTATGAAGAGAGGTAAGGACAGAGGTACGGGGAGGAAAGGAGGGCAGAAGGAGCTACTGGAGGGATCACAAGAATTCAAAGAAAATCACAACTTTCCAAAAAGAAATGAACGTGTTTTTCAGCCCTATTTAATACCTGCCCCGTGCCTTGGCACTGAGTAAGTTTGAATTAATGCTTCATATTTAGAGAGTTTAGAAATAATGCCTAAACATTTACAGCATTTTGTTTCTCAAGGCACAATAATTTTCATTTAATTTCACATGAGCCTTGTCACATTTACACAAAGAAAAATCGAATTGTCAGTAAAGGAAACATATTCTTGTTATAATAAGAGCACTTTATGACCAGTTCCAACCCTCCCCAGAATTGGCATTGGGAAATGCGATAGCACAATAGAAAGACAAAGACAAAGACACACATTCTCTCTCCCTCCCTAGACATATAACACGCTCCCTCAAGTCTAATCCCCCAGCAAGGCATCCCACATTTTTCATTAATATAATACAAAAACATATGGTTAAGAAAAGAAAAAGAACATAAAGAAATGAGTAGAAGAGCTACAGAATTCAAAGAAAACACATTCCCTGGTTCATACCCACATCTAACTGCCTACGAAATTTCAATGAAAATCAGATGTGATTTTCAGCATGTATTCTGCTTAAATAAAACATGAGTGAAATACAAGGAATTCTCTATGTGGTGGTTACAAAATTGTCTTTCCCTGTACTGAGTTATAATTGTATGGGATTATTGTGAGGATTAGATGGTATTTGTCAACTGTTAAAAAACTATACAAATTTATATTCCCAAATGTTGAAAATTAATTCTTACTGTTCCAGAGATGAAGATATGGTTGCAAAAGACAAGAAAAGGTAAAATTTTGGCCTAAATGTGTACCAGCCTCAAGACATAAATTGGCAGTTATTTTTAAGAGATAAAAAACAATTCCGCCAGCCTTTTTTCTTTAAAAAATTAAAAAAATTTTTTTCTTAAAAGAAAATTCCAGAAAAAGAAATCCATCCTCATTTCATGTGTGTCACAATGGAATACAAATGGAAAGAAATACAGTAGGAAGAAAGACTTTCTTTGCCTGTAAGGTCCAAGTTTCTTAGAAAGCCCTGAAATCAGATGAAAGAATGAAAGGAAGGAGGGAAGCAAGGAAGGACATGGAGGAGAGAGGAAGGAAGAAACAAAGGGAAAAAGTCAAGGTAAGACCCAACAAGGAAATGAGTCTCAGTTTATCACGAATCACTTGCTCCTCTTCTGCTGAACACACTGCAGCCAGCTCCACTGGTTGGTACCTTGTTCTTTAATCTGAGGCTTCGACTTCCTTTCATCTTTCTGAATCTGATCTAGTTCATCCTTAGAAGGTGCTTAAGGGGCTGAGGACTGTGAAGTCTCACTCTAAAAAGATTAAGATAAATAATAGGTTGTAGAAGGGTTTTTCTTTCTTTTGACTTCAGGCTTTTGAGAATGTTTCCACATTTATTTCTATTTAAAGCAAAATATAATTCCTTTGCTGGAGTTGAAAGCCAAAGTCATAATATCAGCAGGAAAGAATATCTATAGGTTCACATTCATCTACATGTGATGGCAAGACAAATGGAAGTAATAATGCCCAAAAAACCCCAGTCCTCTTCTTCCAAAATGATCACTCCTTCAATCAGCACATTGACTGAGCACCTTTTATGTGTTGTGCACTCATTCTTTCAGGCCCTGGAGATACTGCAGTGGACAAAACAGAAAAATCCTTGCTCCGCAGGAATGAGAGTCTTGGAGGGGGGAGGCTAAGTAGTAAACTGGAGATGCCTTAAATCATCACTTATTTATCAAAGGTTATTTGCATTAAATACTCTCACAGAAACATGTCCAGATTCAGTCAAGAGCAAGATATAAAATTTTGAGATCTTAAAATCATGAAATCTTTTAAAAAATCCTGAAACATTTGAGAGATGGATTATATACAAAACATAGATTTTAGCAGTTTTAAAACAAAACTAAGATGATTTTGTTTGTAGTCTGAAAGGCAAAATATGTTGTACAGTCTGGTTTTTAAAAAAATTTTTTTTAATGATCAAAGGCTCAAATGAAATATGAGTAAGAAAGAAAAATATTTTTTCAAACTGTTTCACAAGAGAGTGGAGGAATTGGAGGGAACTGTTCTTGAAAATATTTCCCCCAACTTTTCTAGTTTCATTTTTATGTTCCCATAAAGCCTGGCCTGGTGTCTTGCATTTCATGGCTTTTTAGTGAATATATGTTGCACAATTATTTTATGAGTAGTAAAGGCAAGTTCTTGATTTACAGAGCCTCTCAAATTCATTCTACAAAAAATATTTTGTTGGATCTAAACTGAAAAGTAACCATTATATTGTATGGTTTATAATTAATTCTAACCTTTTAATCCTCAAGAATCCCAAATTTCCTTTGGGAAATGAGCCATGCTTATAGCTTATTGTTCAAAATCTATTGGAGATAATTACATTGTTTTATTTTATAACCCATTACAAAAAGATAGTTGTTATAACATGGCTTCACTATTTTATAACTCTGGAGATTCTACATTATTAAATTACTTACAACATAACTTGGTCTTACTTAGCATAGTTTCAGAAATGAATGGGCTGGCTTCATCCCTAGGTACAAAACAGAGAGAGAATGCCCTGGAAGGCATGATAAAAGTCCAGGAAGAGCCAAACCATCGGGTAAACACAGTCGCAGAGAAGCTATGGTCAGAGGATTGGGTTTATTTTGTGGTCCAGGAGGTGGAGAGTTAAGGGTCAGCCAGGGTTGATTGCTAGAAGCCAAGTCAGGGCAGTGCCAGGAGGCACGGCCAGAAGATGGAGCAGAAAATCTGTAAGACTAACCCAGGAACTGAAGGCAGGAACACGGAAAGTCAAAGAACTCAGATGGCTTTTCCTTAGCCTAGCACTACTCTAAGGACCTTGCTCTAAGAACCTCTTCAACAGCACAGGGAATTCTATTCAATACTCTGTAATGGCCTATATGAGAATAGAATCTAAAAAAGAGTAGATATATGTATATGTGTAACTAGATCACGTTGCTGTACAGCAGAAACTAACACAACATTGTAAATCAACTATACTCCCTTAAAAAAAATTTTTTTTAAAAAGACTTTGCCCTGTCCTTCTAGGTATCATGTTAAAGACACTGTCCAACACCAGATACTGAAACATTTGGATTTTTAAAATTTATTTATTTATTTTAATAGAAAGATAATTGCTTTACAAAATTGTGTTGGTTTCTGTCAAACATCAACATAAAGCAGCCATAGGTATACACACTTGGATTTTAGTTTGGGGAGGAAGTAGAAAAGTAATCATTTTCCCAAAGAATTGCCAGTGGATTCAATGAGATCAGTGATATGCTGGTATTAGTTACCTGTTCTCATGCTTGTGACGGTATAATTCTGAAGTTAGCAGTTTAAAACAACACACGTTTATCATCTCACAGTTTCTGTGGGCCAGGAACCCAGGAATAGTTTAACAGAGTGTCTCTGGCTCTGGGGCTTTCACAAGTTACAATCAAGGACTCAGCTGGGCTGACTCAATTAGGAGAGTCATCTCAAGCAGGAGAGCAGGAGAAAAACCATTTCCAAGGTCACTTTCCTGGCTGTTGGCAGGCCTATGTCCTTGCTGGCTGGAGACTAAAGATGTTAGGTTCTTGCCACGTGAGGCTTTTAACAGGGTAGCTCACAACATGGCAGCTTGGAGCAGCTCACAACAAGGCTTCCCTTGGAGCAGGGGGGCTAGAGAGTGAAAGAATGCCAAGAGTGAGTGAGTGTGTAAGACAAAGTGACAGTCTTTCTAACCTAATCTCAGAAGTGACATCGCATTGCATTTGCACTATCCCATGTGTCACAGTGAGTTTTTACTGTGTTTAGCCATACTCAAGCAGAGGGCGTATGCAAAGGCATCAATGTTAGGAGGAACCCTGGGACCCTTCTTTGGGGCTGCCTAGCACTACATTCCACAAAGAAATCTGTATCTCTGGATAGTTTAGAACAGATTAGAAAACACTTGATCATGCAAAGATCAAGGTTTCACCTGCCTGAAGGTAGAAACCGATGTTATCTCAAAAGTTCCTTTTACTCCATGGTTATATTCTCCGTAATGAAATGGGTTTTTCCATTTTCTTGGTCAATTCTGTCTGATACACTATGGTAGGTCAAGCTCCTGTATTGTCACATGGCCAAAGTCTCTAAATAGTATAACACAGAGGTTAAGAGACACACTGCTAAGCTTTGAGGCCCAGATCTTAAGTTACTAGCTGTATAGTGTTGTGGCTTAGTTTTCTCATCTGAAAAATGGGGATAATAATTTTACCTAGCTCATGAATTTTACCTAGGGATGTTATGAAGATTAAATGAGTTAAGGGCTTAGTACAGACTCATGCTCAAACTACATGGTCAATAAATGTGAGCTAATGCAAGAAAATTGACCTGTCCTCTAACTGTTGACAACTTCAGGAGAAAAGGAAATTAATCTTTTTTCCATATGATTTCGTGTATGTTAGCCACATAGACCCTTTCTCTTTCCTGACTTTCTGAAATGTCCTCATCAGATTAGTCATACCTCTAACATGATGACTCAAAGACTTAAGCACAGTGGCAAGATAATGTATGTGAGGAGACAAGGGCTTCAGTCTTCTCTTGTCATATTCTAAGGCTATATCACCTATTTACAATAATATTTAGAATTAAAAATTATTTCTCAAGTGTTCATCTTTTTAATTTCCATAACACAATTGGAATTTAAAAACTTTTTAAAATTCTCTGTCTCAGTTGATTTAGTCTTTGATATTTTTCTTTGAAAAAATCATGCTTATGCTAGGAAAAATAGAAAATATTCCCAATAACTCACTGCATAATGAATCCACCTGCAATGTAGGACACAGAGGAGACATGGGTTCAATCCCTGGTCAGGAAGATCCCTTGGATAAGGAAGCAGCAACCTATTGTAGTATTCTTGCCTGGGAAATCCCATGGACAGAGGAGTTTGGCAGGCTACACTCCAAAGTTCTCAAAGAGTCGAACACAACTGAGTGACGAAGCATAGCACAGAGATAAATAGAAAAATAGAGAACTAAAACAAAGAAATACACTAATAATTCCAGTATTACTGATATCTTCTTAGTTGATTTTTAGAGTTTTTGATTTTTAATTAAAAAATTATGTTTATTCTAGAAAAATTGTAGTAAGTAAATAAGTAAACAAATTAAAAAAAAATAAAAAGGAAAATATATACATACATATAATATTCTCTGTGTGTACAGAAGGTCTTTGAGAATACATTCTGCTGAACAGCTAATATCTATACTTTCCAAACTCAGCTTAATAAAGACAAATTTATGACTCGTTTGGGACTGGAATGCTAACACCCACTAAAAAATTACCTTTTATCTTTAAAAAAATTACCTCTTGATTGAAAACCCATGTAGTCAGCTAACATGAAATTTTTTCTAACCTGAATGAAGATACTAACCTATTTTTAAACTTCCAACCCATTTTTAAACTTGAGCATAATAATATATTTTCTAACATTTTCAATGAAAGATAATTAATGGAACATTCACATTTAGCATTAAAAAACCTCAATCAAATGCTTCTCCATCAAAGAAGGAAATCTAGTCTTAACTATTAGAAAAATAATTCCTATTTCCATTTATCTTCAACTCCTTTTGTATTCATTCCAGGCTGATGATCCATTGTTTAATTTGGTAAGAAGTCATTCAAAAGGAGATCCTTCAGTTGTCTGTGAACTTTAAGTCTTCCTCTCCCTTTCTTTAGGCTTTAAAGCAATAAATGCTCTCCTGCTGCTATGCATTTATATTTTTATAAAAAATTAATTATTTAACTTATTTTGGCTGTGCTGGGTCTTTGTTGATGCATTGGCTTTTCTCTAGTTGTGGAGAGCAGGGGCTACTGTCTAGCTGTGGAGCTCTGGCCTCTCCTGGCAGTGGCTTCTCTTGTTGAGAAGCACCGGGTCTATGGCTCTCAGGCTTCTCGTGTGGGTTCCGTAGTTGTGGCTTGTAGGCTCGGTAGTTATGGTGCACAGGCTTAGTTACCCTGTGGCATGTGGAATCTCCCCAGGCCAGGCATCAAATCTGTGTCCCCTGCACTGGCAGGTGGATTCTTAACCACTGGACCACCCGGGAAGTGCTATGCATTTATCTTATTTCACTTATTATTTCTACTTTCTCTGCATGTATCTACTTTTAGAATCTATGCTCTTCCCCAGTTGTTGAATTTACAGTCATGGAACTGTTTACAGTATCACCTCATTATTGCTTTGATGTCTAATGTCTATAGAAAATGTAAAAATGTCTCTTAAATTCTCAAAAATTATAATTTGTGTGGGTTTTTCTATTTTTTGGTCAATCTAATTAATTTATCAATTTTACTAATGGCAGTAAAGAAAAAGCTTTAAGTGTCTTTGATTTTCTCTATTGTCTATCATTTCATTGGTTTCCACTTTTGTGTTTATTCTATCCCTCCTAATGATTGTTTGTATTTAATTTGTCCTTCCTTTTATAGTTTCTTAAATTTATTTTTAAATTCTATAAATTTAAATCATTGACTTTTGACCTTTTTTTTTTTCCTAATGTGAGCATTTAGAGTTACAAATTGCCCTTCAAGCCCTGCTACACCTATATTTTACATATTTTGATATACTACTATATTTTAATTTTTTCATTATCATTCAGTTCCAAATATTTGTCAATTTTCTTTGGAATTTCCTCTTTGATCTATAGGTGATTTAGAACTCTGTTGTTTAATTTCCAAATATTTGATGATTTCCAGGTGTACTTCTTTTACTGACTTCTAGAGTAGTACTGTGATCAGAGAACATGTTTTGAACTATCCCAATTCTTCAATATTTATTGAGACTTATTTTATGGCCCAGCATCTGATCTATCTCTGTATGTTTTAAGTGAGCTTGAAAAGAATACTGTTAAAGGATGTAATATTCTACAACATCAAATGGGTTCAGTTTGCTGATAGTATTATTCAAACTTTCTATATCCCTAGTGACTTATGCCAAATTTTCCATCATTTGCTGAGAGAGGAATATTGAAATCTTTAATTACAATCGTGGATTTGTCTATTTCTTCCTCTGGTCCTATTAAGTTTTTCTTTTGTGTATTTTTGAAGTTCTGCTTTTAGATGCATACCCATTTATGATTTCCACCTCCTCCTGATAGACTGACCCTTTTATCATTATGAAATGTTCCTTATATCTTTCTCAATACTTTTTTTTTCTGAAGCCTCTTCTGTCTGCTTTTAATACAGGCAAACTTTTTATGAGTAGTGTTTTCCATCCTTTAATTTTAGCCTATTTGTAGCTGTTTTTTTATACTGAATGTATTCCTCTTTTAAGCTACTAATAATTGAGCCATGGTTTTTAATCAGGCCTGGTGAACTTATTTTTGTTGGAGAGTTTATGTTTGGTTATAAGCCTACTATCTTATTTGAGCTTTATTTGTTCACATAATCTGTAGGCTTTTCCCTGCTTTTCTGACTTTCTTTTGGATTGAGTAATTTTTAGTACATTTCATCTCCTTTACTAATTTATCTTCATATTTTAAAAATTTTATTTTCTTAGTAGTTAATTTAGGATTTCTTACATGAATTTTAATATTTTGAACTTTCACCAGAAATATTACAATAATTTATAATAATAAAAATCTTGATAACATATGTGCTTTGGTAAAAAATGCACTCACCTCATTTTTCTTCTTTTCTTGGGGTTCACTGTCCTGTGCTGTTGTCAAACATTTGAAATCGTTCTTTCATTTTTTTTTCCAGTTGTATAGTTTTTATACCTTGGAATAAATTTAGTAGTTTAGTCCCAGCATCGTGGGTAGAAGTAGATGTTAAATAGGGTAGCTTCTATATGAAAATAAGTAATGAGTATCCAATAAAGAGTGAGTTCTCCAGTTTGAAAACTTTTTAATTTAGTACTCAGCAGCTGCCAGTGATTCTGAAGTAGGGTTGTGACTTACTCAGTAATATAATTTAAAAGTTTTGGATAAGGGTTGCAGCAAGAATATACTGAAATGAGAGGGGAAAAAGAAAGGCTAGGTGATCTTGAAGATGCTGTTTCAATTGTGAAGGAGAGACATAATAAATTCCTATATCAAAATGGAGGCATAGAGAAGG
This sequence comes from Nanger dama, assembly GCA_917880005.1. Classification (NCBI taxonomy): domain Eukaryota; kingdom Metazoa; phylum Chordata; class Mammalia; order Artiodactyla; family Bovidae; genus Nanger; species Nanger dama. The sequence goes on along the minus strand of CAKJTW010000068.1, from coordinate 2,390,121 downwards.
GAGAATAAATTCCCTGTGAAACAGAGATAGATTCTACAGATATATAGACAGAGGCAGAAATAATCCTAGCTGAAGAAGTTGAGGTTATGGATTCTAACCAAAAGTAGGTAAATGTATGGAAAGAAGGACATTTATTTCTTTTAGAACAAAAGAAAGTGGAAGGGAGAGGAAGACTAAAGGCTCAGGGACAACTGAGAAATCTCATTTTGAATGACTTCTCACTAAATTAAACAGCGGAACATTGTTTGACAATGGCCTAGAATAAAGTAGGAAGTAGACTAGGCATAAAAGGAAAATGGGACTTATTTTTCTAATTTTTTTTTTTTTTTGGCTGCTTGGCTGGTAGGATCTTAGTTCCCTTACCAAAGATTGGACCTGGGGCCCTTAGCACTAAAAGCACAGAGTCCTAACCACTGGACCACCAGCGAATTCCCTTTCTAGTAGTTAAGAGTAGAAAGAGGTCCTTCTATAATGGAAAAGCAACTGTTGAGATTTTTAAAAAAGGCAAAAGGTATGCCTTTATATAATCCTTAGAGCATTAAATAGGCAGAAGATCTCCTAACAATTGGATCAGGAAAACCTTATCCTTAGTTAGACCTTTATCAATGTTACGTAGCAATATCTTTCATGACTTCTGGTATCTAAGCAACACAATATCATGTCATTGCAGCCTGCTTATTTTTCTGCTAAACCATTGGAGTTTGGCTTTCATAATTCTGAAATGGTTTCTAAAGAATTTTTACAAACAAGGGAGGGAAGAGGGAGGGAAGTCGCTCAGGTGTGTCCGACTCTTTGTGACCCCGTGGACTGTAGCCCACCAGGCTCCTCTGTCCATGGGATTCTCTAGGCAGGAATACTGGAATGGGTTGCCATTTCCTTCTCCAGGGCATCTTCCCGATCCAGGGATTGAACCTGGGTCTCCTGCATTGCAGGCAGACGCTTTACCCTCTTAGCCACCAGGGAAGTAAAGAAGTCAATGTCTGGATGATAGTGAAAAACTAAAGGACTGTATTTTCCACATATATCATTGGAAAAGACTCTGATGCTGGGAGGGATTGGGGGCAGGAGGGGAAGGGGACGACCAAGGATGAGATGGCTGGATGGCATCACTGACTCGATGGACATGAGTCTGAGTGAACTCCGAGAGATGGTGATGAACAGGGAGGCCTGGAGTGCTGCGATTCATGGGGTCGCAAAGACTGAGCGACTGAACTGAACTGAAGAGGTATACTTCCACTAGCTGGTTCCAGTATGCCTGAATTCCTAGTGGTAATGGATTTTAATGAATGAAACCTAAAGCTGGGGCACACATTACCCATATCATTCAAGTCCCTTACTTTGTAGATGAGAAAGACATGGCTCCTCTTGGTTCACAGATGTTGAGTGATTGGCACAATGTCCCACAACTTATTAGTGACAGAGGCATCCTATAAAAATCACACCATATATACTAAGCATCTTGTGCCCAGTATTATGCTGAGTGTTTTAGTGTCACAAGAAACTCTGATGAGGACACAGCATCATAGAGCCTAAGCAAATCATCAAGGCAACCAATTTGTCAGTGGCATGGCCAGAATTTGATTCAAAGCTTACCTGACTCCATAGTCTATGCTCTTATCCAGTACCTCAAAGTCTTTTTTTTTTCCTTCTCTTTTTGCTCTATTTGTAGTGTGCTTTTTGTCATTTCCATTGGTAAAAATGAAAGCCTGAACTGGCAGCCTTATCAAAACTTGGACTGATGGATCTGTAGAAAAACAAATGGGCAAGACCAATAAAATAGTCTGCACTGTTGTACATCAGCTTCTGACTCTAAGAAATCTAATGCCAGTGGAAAAAAATGTAGGTTTTCCTCCTTGGTGGCCTTGCAACCTTATACTTCCTCTTTCTCAGGCCATTCTGCTTTAAAAATTTATACATCTTGGGTATTCACAGTCTCAGTGCTTCAGATCTAAATCTTTTCCCACTCATAAATGGGTTCCCATAAAAACCAGTGTTTTTTCAACCAAGGATTGTGACCCACCATGAAATCAATTCAGTGGGTCATAACTAATGTATTTTTTTTTTTAAGTAAATAAGATAGAGGACATTATGTCCTTTACCACTTGACCACCCCTGCCCCCATTAATATATTAGGCTTGAAGGGGATTTCATTTGATTCATATTGGGTGGCCGTGGGTAGAGGTAGTTTCTTTTAATTTTGATTTTGCTTGAGTTAACATGCGTTGCAAACGTACTGAAATCAGCATAAATCATGACCCAAAAAAGTCCCCTGCAGAGATCCTTAGAAGAATAAACTTGTTTCCTTATGAGCTATTTATGTAATAATTAACTTAGGGTGCTCTAGTGGTCTTTCTAACTTTCTCTTTACCAGGGGCCTGGAATCTAGGGGCTTCTCAGGTTAATTACACCCAATTTAATTCTTGCCTCCTCTGTGCAAGTCAGAGTTCAAGACTTTGGAGCCTTGAGGGCACCGTGGAGCTTCAGCTGCCAAATAGCATGGGTCTGAGAGGATGAGAATCAGCTGGAGTTCGAGTGTTAGTCCCACTCCCTCCCCAAAGGAAAAACCACATTGAAATCTTTGTCCTCTGTGCTTTGTTCCTAAAGCAAACAATATTCAGCTAAGTACGGTGTAAAGGGTTACCATTTGCCACAACTGATAAATAAACTGGTGACCACAATGATGAGGGAGCGGTGGGGTATTTTGTGGTCTTGAGGGGAATTGAAAGCTCTCTTTCAGTGGAGACAGGCTACAAAAGACTAAAATCATCAAAACAAGGAAATCAATCTTTCTCTTAGAACAGAAGCTTTGTTGCCTGCAGTGTTTTTATTTTTGGATGCCTTCTCATTAGCAGGTAGATCAATTTCTAGAATCATTTTTTCTGACAAAGAGATTAAGGGTGGAGATAAAGTTCAACTTTCAATTTTTTTTTCTTTAAAAATTTTTAACTTAAAAATAGTATATTGGGGTCTTAATAGAAATATAAAAAAATTAGATGGCTAGATTTTCCTGATCAAAGCAAATTTATTAGAAACAAAATTCAAAAACAAGATACTAAATAAGTGATGCCATAAGTTTTTTTGTTGTTCAGTCACTCAGTTGCGACTCTTTATGACTCCATAGACTGCAGCATGCCAGGCTTCCCACACCATCTCCCGGAGCTTGCTCAAACTCATGTCCATTGAGTCAGTGATGCTATCTAACCATCTCATCCTCTGTTGTCCCCTTCTCCTCCTGCCTTCTATCTTTCCCAGTGTCAGAGTCTTTTCCAATAGGTTTAGATAAATTTAACTGTGTGCAATAGTTCAAGTTAACTATTACAGAAGAATCTATTCTTTTTTCTATATTTATATTGCAAAGTTTTTATAGTTATATAGGCTTTTGGTTTTATAGGGATTTGATGAGATTTACTTTGTTTGGAATTGGTAGGTAGTGGCCAAGATGTCTGAGTAGGAAACCCCTGAACTCACCTCCTTTCCCGTGTGCCAAGTCGCTTCAGTCATGTCTGACTCTCTGTGACCCTATGTAGCAGGGTCCCCCAGACTCCCTGTCCAAGCGATTGTCCAGCAAGAATACTAGAGCGGGTTGCCACACCCTCCTCCAGGGGATCTTCCTGACTCAGGGATCGAACCCACGTCTCTTAAGGCTCTTGCATTGGTAGGTGTGTTCTTTACCATTAGTGCCTCTTGGGAAGCCCATCTCCTTTCACAGGCCATAAAAATTACAACTATTTATAGAGCAACTATCCATGAGCATGACCTGAAGACTCACAGAAAATATATCCCACAACTAAAGATACAAAGAAAGAACCACAATGAGATGGGTAGAAGGGGCAGAGACATGGTATAGTCCAGACCTACACACCTGGTATAGGCAACCCACAAACAGGATAATCACGACTGCAACGTTTATCCCCAAGAAGTAAGGGATCAACACCCAGACCTATATATTCTGTTACATTGATCTATCCATTGATCTTAACACCATATTAAATTTTTACGTAAAGTTTTAATATCTAGTAAAACAAATTCTTTCTTAATTACTCTTTTGTTTTAATCTCCAAATGTTCTTGGCTAAATTTTTCTTTTTAGTTCCATGAAAAATAAGTAGTTTTTAATGTCCCTAAATGACACAAGTTTTGCGTAGAGAGGGTAATTTTTGTTAGACTCTGTATAAACATGTAAATTAATTCAGAGTAATTAACATTTGTCAGATTCCATCTTCTTTAAAATATGATACATTTCTATATAGCAAAACTTTTTTGCATCTCAGTAAATATTTATGGTTTTCTTCACATAAGCCTCATATTTTCTTGATAAGGTACTACTCAATTATTTTACAGTTAAATTACTATGATATACAGTTCTATTAATATTAGATTAACTTGGTTTTTTTCAAAAGCAAATCTTGTAATCTACAAATTATGCTGTATTCATTCAATGGCAGTTAGACACGAGATCCATGAAAAGTACTGGGGCCAAGTTTTCAGAAGAATCTGAGAGATTGGGATCTTCCTCATGAATTGCGTCTGATGCTTGATCCACAGGGCCTGGGCCCTTTGGGGCGTATGCCTGACCTGTAATGCTAGCCGTTTTCACATGGTTTACAATACTATTGGAATGATCCAGAGCTTTATGCATCCCACTGATCACTCGTGAATGTAAGTACAGACTCTTTCCTGCTTTTAACACGTCACCTAAATATTGCTCTATTTCCAAAGACTAAAGTTTTTTCCCATGAGATAAGCAACTCTTTTTCCCTTTAGGATTGTCCTATCTCCAATAACAAGCATTCCAACTGAAACATATGTTATCAGTTCCCATTCCCCCCACCCCATATTATTCTCTGAAATATGAGGAAAAAAAATCAAATGGGGAGTGAGAAAATTAAAACTCTCCCCTATACACCATTTTTGGAATGTATTATTTTTATAAACAATGAAAGTAATTTTCCCACCCTAACTATAAGATTTCATAAGCCAACTTTTTTCCCATTCATTTTTCAAAGTCTTTATGGGGCAGACTGTGTTGTGTCATAGACCAGAGATGTTCTGGAGCCAGACACCAGCTTGGCACTCAAAGTCTTCAGCTGTCAACTTGTCCACGAGGAGCAAGGCACTCCTTGCTCCCATTCTGGTTTGGGTGTTTCAGCTTCTTCCCCTTGCTGGAGAGCAAGCTTGGGTGAAGCATCAGTCCTAAGTATCAGTTCTAAACCCAGTTATGGGAGACGTGGGATGAGTGGCTAGGGTTGACTCTCATTATAGCTTTCTCTTACCCAGCTCAAGACCTGAAGCATCCAGACAGTAAATCTCACTTCAGCCTGTGCACATTTCACGTAAGTCCACACACACAAATATTCCCAGGTACACATGAAGTTTCACATTTCTTAACTTGATAAAATACTTATAAAATAATTGGAAAAACTTGTTCAAAAAAACAAAAATAATCAGATAAATGGTCTTGCTAAAGCTGTTGGAATTTCAGAGAAATAAATCACTCTTTTATCACTATTCCCTCAAAGAATTGATATTAAAAAAAATACACTGTAGTTTTACTGTTTTAACCATACCAATGGGAAGGTCTCATGGAAAAGAGATGTAATTGGTGTTGATAGTAAAATTAGTAGGTCATGTGTTTAGCACATTAACCTTTATGCATTTGGGGGACAGTAAAAGAAGAACTTCGTGTGATGCAACCAATTATTGTATGACCTCAAATACAGTTCAGGTTATGTCATATCTCTAAAACAGAACATCCCTGTTCAGTAGAAATTTGAAATAACACAATTTACCTGTGAAGTGGCTAAATTTCTAGCTCCATCAATATTGTGCTACAGATTTTCACAACATGAGAATGGGCCATAACAGAGGCTGAAGAGATGGTTATTCATGAAATTTGTCCCACTGGAATTCTCATCATTAGTATACATTGTTTGCACTAAGACATTATCCAAGACTCTCAAAAATCACAGAATCAAGATGTCAAAAGGTTTTGTCAAGAACTGTGAAGAGTCTCAGATTTTACCCTACTTTCATGCTAGTAGGCTAACCAGTCAGTTTCTTGGATTCTGGCAGAAGACAGGAGAGTCTTGAGTCGTAGACAAGAAAAGTTTATCCCTCACATGCATAGCAGTAGTCAAAGTAACAGCATTTTCACTGGTTCCTTGAGCACCAGTTCCCATTCTCTTCTCCTCACCACCTCATAACTGACGCTGGTGTTTCCCCTGTGGCCCTGCATGGTCTGCTGAATTTTTCCCTGGGGAACTGTGAGTATCATCAACTTTCATGACTTCAAGGTCCCTTCTCTTTGATTTCTGTATTACCTCACCAAACCTTAATTAACATTAAATTATGATTAAAACATAATCAGTAACTCTGCTCACAAAGCACACACACACGTGAGAGATTCATGAAGAACTGTCTCCCAACAGTACTATCTTAAAGGGCATTGATTCAAGCACCACTGAAGCCCAGATTTTCTCAAGAGGAAATCTTCCTCTCACAAAGTGACTCAATCTATCTTTTAAACATTTTTCTTTAAAAATTCTCGTATAATCTGTGACTCTTAATCTTCTTCTTTGATAGCTTGGATCCAAAGAGAATGTATATCTCTGAAAGCCTTCATAATATATAAGCATATGTGAGCGCTCAGTTGCTTCAGCCATGTCAGACTCTTTGCTACACCATGGACATGCATGCAGACTACCAGGCGCTTCTGTCCATAAAATTCTCCAGGCAAGAATACTGGAGTGGGTTGCCATGCCCTCCTCCAGGGGATCTTCCCAAGCCAGGGATCAAACTCGTGTCTCCTTTGTCTTCTGTATTGGCAGGTGGATTCTTTACCATTGGGCCACCTGGGAAGCCCCATAAAGCAATTATACTCCAATTAAAATTTTAAAAAAATATAAAGAGGTTAAATAAAGAAGTTAGCATGCCATGACTTGTTCCTACTAAATTCAGAGTGGCACCAAGTGGTCACTATTTTATTTTCTCCATCAAGGAGCTCATTATTTTATATTATAGTTATATTAACTATATTATATTATGTATAAAATAATTGTATTATATAAAATGTTATATAAAGTTTGTGTATGTATCTTTCTGTTTTTAGTAAACCTAGAGTAGATCAGTTCCTTGAATTATTTAGCCGATGCCTTGCAAACTGAGTTTTTATCATCATCATCATCATCAACAAGCATTTAGTAAATATTGTATGTTGCTCTGATCTATAATTTGTCTTGGAGGAATGACATAAAGAAAAAAAATGCTGTTAGAAAAAGAAATTCCAGGAAGCGTTCCAACACTGGTGACAACTGGGCCAACTAGTATCAGCAGAAAGAAAAGCATCAATAAGGAGAACATGCCAAAGTGGGGAGCATTTAAGTGAGGAAGACCACACTGAAGTGAATACTTCTAATGCAAATCAAACCTATCCTTTAAGAATTACATTTTTGTAATTATTTTTCTTACCACATTACTCTCTCTGCAGACAACTCCCTTTTATCACTTGTGTCCTTACTCTGATTGGTTGTTTTATCATTTATCATATAGATGTCCTGGCCAGTTCATAAGCCTGGGAGGCAGGGACTGTGTCTAATTCTTTAATGTTTTGACCCTCTGCACCTCTAAGATTTAACTGGCTCAATCCTATGTACTTAGTGATAATTTTGGAACTGAAATTTTCAATTTGAGGGGATTATAAAGCAGAGACTTTTAAAACTGAAAGGAGCCTTGGAAACCGATACCTAGAAAGACTGAATGACTTGCCTACAAGCTCATAAATCTCTATGCATTCATTCACAAAAATGCTTCTCCCTAGATTCAGTGCCAGGATTATATGTCTTGGATATCCAAAATTGCTCTAAAATCTCTGCTTACAAGGCAGCAAAGCCTATTTTGATTGTTTGGCTTGGTGGAACTAGTTTACATATTAAGAAAGGTACACTTTGATCCCGGAGTCTGATAATTCCTTCCAAGACCATGTGTAGGCTTTTACATAGACACAGACATAAACAAATTCATCCCAGAGAGCTATTGGGAGTGTTTCTCAGATACTGGTGTATATTTAGGAGATGATGGTATATATTTAGAAGGGTCTCTTGCCTAATTCTTTTTATTAGCAGTTGGGATAGTGCCAAGAATCACAAACTGAAAGTCAGCATTTCATTAAAATGACCCAAAGAGCAAATCAAATTTTTCTGTAGCCCCAGGAAGAACTATCTGTGGTGCATTTATAAACAGAGTTAACCAGAAGGCAGAGCTTCTTTGATGACTGCACTGGTCTAAGCTCTCTAATATGACTCATGGAAATAACCAGCAGTTGTGGCCATCAGCTGGGCTCAAAAGTCCCAAAGATTGTATATGTCAAATAGACCATACTCCTTCCCTGTCGATCGAGACCCAAGGCCTTCTGCGTGTATACCTCAACTTGATTACTTCAAAAACCATTCTTTATAAATCACTGGGATGTTTTCATTAGTTTATATTTTATTAGACATTGATGGAAAAGGAACACCATAACATCTATCCTTTGTCCATATCCCATTAGAAATTCTGGAAGTACACTATTAGGGACCCTAAGATACCTTCTTTCTTCATGTTTACTATACTGATTTTTAATTTGTAAGGGGTACGTGACACAGAGGCTATACTTTTCCAGTCATTTTGTAATGGGATATAATATAGAGAAAAACATTCAAAACAATCCAGTCCACCTCTGTGACTTTTCTCTGTTGAAAGTCCCTGGAGAGTCTCTTTCTGGACTTTTTCCTATTGGTAAACCTAATATTTGCCATCTATCTTTCCAAGAGCTATGCAAATGAGAAGGTTTTAAAAATATATTTAGAGCTCTTTGGAGAAAATGATGTGCACAAGTATGTCATTTTGGAATTGACCTTTTTTTCCTTTCAGGAGGAAGAGAGAAGCAGGCAGTTCCGAGTATTGGAGAAAACAAGTGGAGCAAGGGGAGTGGCTGACATAGGAAGGGAAAGGAGACATATTTCATGGACAGAAGTTCTTCTCCTTCTGGGCCACATGATCCTACAGCACCTGGACCTCAGACAGGTTGGAGTGGGGAAGGGGTCACCGAGCTAAGCTGCTCATTGCCTTTCACTGCCCTGAGGCCAGCACCTCCACGTAGTATCCAAAGGCTGCTTTTGGCTGGTGCCTCTGGAAGTCTTGCAGCTGCAATGAGCAGACCATTCTCTAGGTCAGCCCAGATGGAAAGGGAGAAATTGAACTCGCTTTTTTTTATTACCATAGAACAGTTTTCTTCACAGATTTTGAAAAAGAGCCAATTAGATATTACTTAAATATAAGAAAACCCTCAATACTATGGATGTGCCATATGCTCAGTCATGTCCAACTCTTTGCCACCCCATGGACTGCAGGCTTCTCTGTCCGTGGAATTTTCCAGGCCAGAATACTGGAGTGGGTTGCCATTCCCTTAATCCAGGGGATCTCCCTGACCCAAGGATTGAACCTGCATTTCCTACATTGCATGACAAAGCATGAATTTTCCTCAACTCATCATCCTGGAACTAGGCAGGTTCTATGCATAATATGCAGAGTCAGTAATAACAGCCACACAGAGAGGCAATCTCTACTAGCTAATAAACCCTGTTAACATGTCCTTGGCAATTTTTAATTCAGTTATTAAATTCAAGTATAAATAATCACCTCTAATTATCATTAAATATGACTCATAGCTAGCCACTGTATGATATTTGCTTATAACTTTCTTTCATTTTGCAAATCTAATTTGAACTGTACAAAATCCCTCTAAAATGTAATATCTTAATTCACATATATTAGTTAGTATGGGCTGCCATAACAAAATACCAGTCTGGGTGGCTTAAACAACAGACGTTTATATTGTCACAGTTCTGGAGACCAGATGTCAAGGGGCAAGCAGGACTGGTTCCTGGTGAGAACTCTCTTCCTGGCTTGCAGGGTGTTGCCTTCTCACTGGATTCTCTCAGGGCCTTTGCTCTGTGCGCATGCGGAGAAAGTCACGTATCACTGTCTCTCTCCTCTTCTAAGGACACCAGTCCTCTCAGATGAAGGATCCAACTGTATGATCTTGACCTTAATTTCCTCCTTAAACACCCTGTTTCCAAATACAGTCATACTGGGGATTAGGGCTTCCACATATTAATTTGGGGTGAGAGACAAGTCCATGACACCCCATTTCTCAGGTAAGACAACTGATGGAAAACTGAAACGAGAAGAACTAAAGTGTCAGAGCCAGTGCTTGCTTCCAAAGATCTTTTGCTGAAATTCACTTGTGATTAAAAAAATAATAATAATAATTTAATGTATGTTTGTAAAGAGCCCCTGGCTTTTCAGGAACTTCAAAGATGATCTGTAAAACACTGAAACAATTAAAGCATGAGATTTTAAAAAAAGTTTAATAAAATTATTCCATACCATATTATATATTACTTGTTTAAAAATAATGATTATTATTCCTTATACTATATTACAATGCAGTAGAGGTAATGTCACCCTGCTCTGAGCCTTGGTAGTTTCACACCCAAGTGAGCATGCCTGCAGACCACAGACGCACGAATGAGCCTGTTGAGGCCAGATGAACCATCCAGCTGAATCCAGCCCAAATTGCCAATCTATAGAACTGTGAGCTAAAAACTCATTGTTATTCAAGCCCCTGAAGTTTGAGGTTGCTTGTTCTTGAAATAACTGATAACTGATGCCTTAATTAATAAAAGAGAGTTAAAAACAAAAGTACAGAGAAGTCAGTGGCTGCCTTAATATTTTGAATCTCCTTTCTTTTCTAGGTTTAACACTCAGGCACTTGATAAATATTTATTTTCATTATTCTCAGAAGGACTACTCTGAGATTGAAAATGTAGACAGCTTAGTCAATAACATTTATTCAATCATGGAGTTACCCAAGGGAGAAGGAAAGAAAATACTTTAGATATGAAGGTTGACCTCTAAATTCTCAACAGCCAGTAGGAGTATCTAAACCAACTCTGAAACACATATCTGAATAGATGGGTACAGAGGAATAGATATATAACTGTGTAAACAGAATTAAAGATTATGGAGTGATGTGCATGAGAGCAATGGGGGAAGAGGCAGCATGATTAGAGTGACTGTACGAATGTATTTTCTGACCAAAGTGAGCTTCTGAATGGACCCTGGTGTGCCCACATTTACTGATATCTCCTCCACCTCTTCACCCTCATTGCAATCATATTCACTTGCCTTTTGGACTGAAACAATCTGAATACTTTTACCAAGCAAGCACAGAGAATTCTCCCATGAGCAAAAAGATACTAGGGTGCAATTCAGGTCTTTTCAAGCATCTGTATTTCACTGTGCCTTCTGCCTGATTGCCTTGTTCTACATCTAAGCAATGGAGATTAGGCCTGAGTTTGTGTTCCTAGCTGCCAAATAAATCATTCTCCTGCATATCCTTTTTATGAACCATCATATTTTTCCATGTTGAGGGCATTCTGGGCAAATATGGCATTCTGGAGAGGAGATTACTATTGATGACAAGCACTGCATTTTGACTTTGTCATATGGGGAAAAAACAAAAACAAGAAGAGAATGGTAATGAGGTTTAGGCTAAGATCTTAAGGTTGTATACTGAAGGAGTTGATGAATGCCCTTTTGGGAAGTGGTTGCTTTCTGAAGAAATCTGCGTTAAGATCTGTCAGGTGGTTTTATTCCACACCATTAGCCTCTCCAGGTTGGAGGTGGTTGTCACTGGCATCTCAGAGCCCTGAGTTAAAATCCTTGTGGGAAGAGTGTGCTAGCTGGGAAAGGATTTTTGTGGCAGTACACATGACTTGTGTGGTAAAGGAGTACATGCAAGCAGATGGTACTGTAACATTTCCAACCTAAATCTAGAGTTTTGTGAACTTGCCCTAGGATGAAGTTAGACTTCTGAAAATTTTACCATTTTTAATCTTCCTTTCTCCCACCTCCAATTTCCCACATATTTGTGATAAAATATAAAATACAGACACCTCAAGAAGTCAATCTTAGCATTTTACAGTGTGGCAATTAGAACAATTACTCTAAACTTTATTTTTGGAGCCCATTCTGTATTTATTTATAATTGAACTACAGTTGACTTACAATGTAGTCTTCATTTCTGGTCTTCAGCAAAGTGGTTTATATATATATGTATATATTTTTCATATTCTTTTCCATTATGGTTCATTATAGGATATTACATATGATTCCCTGTGCTATACAGTAGGACTTTGTTGTTTATCTATTTTATCTAAAGTGGTTAGTATCTGCTAACCTCAAACTCCTAATTTATAAACTTTCTTTTAAACACAAAATGTGATGCTATATTCTGGAATAAACTTTAGAGATGCTCATAAGTCAGAATTTCCCCCAGGATATAATTCTCTTCTCTCAACACTTCCTTCATATTGAATTGTCTTATACATTTTTTTTTTTAATGTGAAGTTGTTTGTTGTTTGCCGTGAAGGCCTTCCCATAGTCTTTTCATCTATTCCCATCCTGGTCTACTTCCTCTAGTTTCCTGCCTCTCCTCCTAGTTTATTTATAAAAGAGATTTTTTTTTTTTTCAGAACAACTTTTGATCAAAGCTGCATTATTGATACTTAGGGCAATTCCAAAACTTTGGATTATGAAATTAGTCCATAGACAAGTCTATGGTCTGTGATTGACCAAATGTATTGCATCAACACCAATTAGACATTTTACTTTTTAAAATGGATCAAAATGAACTATAATGAAATAAAAATACTATTTACCTGTAAAAGTGGTTTACCGCTTTAAAAACAAAGCAGAGGAGTTGTTTTTTAAAAAACATTAGTTTGCTGGAAAGAATTCTAAGAAGTCCTCTACTTTATTCTTTTTCAGTTAAGATCTGCTCTTGATATCACTAAATAAGAGTGGTTTTATCATTTCTTCATTTGTTTCTTGTTAATAATTTCATTTAGCAAAAAAAAAGAGAGAGAGGTATCTATTCTATGATAGACATGCTGCTAGGACTAGGCCTAGTAAGAGGAAAACATTATATCCACACATGAGGTGATCATTTAATTAGAGAAAATGGACTTGGGTACTTGAAGTCCTTAAATGAGGGAGGGAAAATGAGAAGACGTAGAGATCTGAAGGAGAAGAAAGCAAGCCACGTTAACAATATTGAGTTTGAAGATGCCCAAGGAGGGTCCAGTAGGCAACTGGGTATGTGGGTCTGGAGAAATTTTGACTGATGGATATTGCAGTCATTGCCATAGATTTTATTGAAACTATGAGGATAGGAAAACCAGACAAGAAGACCATGCAAAGTGAAAACAAGGCTTAGGCGAGACAGCAATTAAAAACCCAGCTAAATATTGTTATTATTCTGATGATCCTGGTTACTTACCCATAATTACCAGCAATCTACTAGCTTAAGAATTTTTTTAAAAGTTTTCTTCAAACTTGATGAAGAAAAAAATACAAATTCATAAGCTCATCCTTTGAAAAGTCCATAGTGAATGACCTTAAAACTTGGCAGGATTGAAGCACGACATCACCATAGTCAGGACCTCTTTGTATCTTTCAGTTCTGCTGTTCTCCCATTGGTTTCTTCTCTTCTAAGAAATAAAATGAATAAAAGATAGCCCCTGTATAAATGAACTTATCTACAAAACAGAAATAGAGTTACAGATGTAGAAAACAAACGTGGTTATTAGGGGTAAGATGGGGAGAGAGATAAATTGGGAGATTGAGATTGCCATATACACACTGCTGCTGCTGCTGCTAAGTCGCTTCAGTCATGTCTGACTCTGTACTATATATAAAATAGCTAACTAATAAGGACCTATTGTATACCACAGGAAACTCTACGCAATACTCCATAATGGCCTATGTGGGAAAAGAATCTAAATGAAGTATGTATATGTGTAAATGTATGACTGATTCACTTTGCTATACAGCAGAAACACCACACTGTAGATCAACTATACTCCAATAAAAATTTTAAATAAAAAGAATTGCCCTAGACATAAGAGAGGAAGAAGACTGACAAGACACAGAGCAAGTGATGAGTACCCCCACAAAAAGTACCTTTAAAGTATTAGGGAGTACAGTCAAGTCAGGTACATAAAGACCTAAAATGCAGACCCAGGTCTTCTCGGCTCCTGAATTTTCTGTTCAGGAAAACTGAGCTATAATTCAATAACGGATAGAGGTGTTATCTTCCACCCATTCAATTACTTTCAGTGCCTATTATTGCTAGACACTATCCTGAATACAAGGTTATACTCAGGAAATAAATAAGAACAATTCAAACGACAGTTCAACTGAGAACAGAGGCCATTTGCTCAGAGTTGGCTATAGCAAGGGAGTTGGCGACCGTCGCTTACATTTTTGTTACTGTTGTTATTATTGAGTCACTGAGTCACGTCCAACTTTTCTACCTCATGGATAGTAAAACACCAGGTTCCTCTGCTCTCCACTCTCTCCTGGCCTTTGCTCAAATTCACATCCATTGAGTTGGTGATGCTACTGCCTTCTCCTTCTTTTGCCTTCAGCTTTTCCCAGCATCAGGGTCTTTTCCTATGAATTGACTCTGCATCAGGTGGCCAAAGTATTGGAGCTTGAGCTTCAGCAACAGGCCTTCCAATGAATATTCAGGGTTGATTTCCTTTAGGACTGACCGGTTGGATCTCCTTGCAGCCCAAGGGACTCGCAAGAGTCTTCTCCAGCTCAGCTGAAAAGCACCAATTCTTTAACATTCAGCCTTCTTTATGACCCAACTCTCATGCCTGTACATGCCTACTGGAAAAACCATAGCTTTGATTATGTGGGCCTTTGTTGGCAAAATGATGTCTCTGCTTTTCAATATGCTGCCTAGGTTTGTCATAGCTTTCCTTCTAAGGAGCAAGCATCTTTGAATTTCAAGGTGGCAGTCACCATCACAGTGATTTGGGAGCCCAAGAAGATAAAATCTGTCACTGCTTCCATTTTTCCTCCCTCTATTTACCATGAAGTATTGGACCAAATGTTATGAACTTAGGTTTTTTTAATGCTGAGTTTCAAGCCAGCTTTTTCACTCTCCTCTTTCACTCTCATTGAGAGACTCTTTAGTTCTTCACTTTGTGCTATTAGAGTGGTACCTGCATGCTAAGTTGCTTTAGTCATGTCCAGCATTTTGCAACCAACCCCATGGATTGTGGCCTGCCAGGCTCCTGGATTCTCCAAGCAAGAATATTGGAGTGGGTTGCCATGCCTTCCTCCAGGGGATCTTCCCAGCCCAGGAATTGAACCTGTGTCTCTTATGTCTCCTGCACTGGCAAGTAGATTCTTTACCACTGCTGCCAGCTGGGAAGCCCACTAGAGTGGTATCGTCTGCATATCTGAGGTTGTTGATATCACTTAATGTTTTGTTGACTCCAAGGCAGGCAGGGGAGTGGAAAAGCAATATATTGAAGACAAAAAGAAGGCTTTCTGCCTGAGGGAAGCTGGAGAGGGGCTGAATGGGAGGGAGCATGGTAGATGACAGCTCTGGAGAGTGTATTTTACTTTCTCTTGTTGGTCCTGACTTAGATATGGGAACAAAACTGAAGAAGCTGTCAGTTATCAACCAAACTCTGACAACATCCTGACCATTCTGGACCAAAAAGTTGTAGCTTGACTTCCAGAACTGGTTGCTACAGAGGTTGAGGGCCAGTGTTATACTGTCATATGTGGTCTGGTCAATATCCATTTATATATTCATTCACATTGGTGGAGAACCAGAGAAGCCAGGCCTGTTCCATGGAGCTTACAGGCTGTTAAAGAAGGCAGGTGATGAACAATGCTTTAATCAGGCAGTAGACAATGCTTCCTGTGTATTGAAGCAAGTCGCTCATAGTGGATATGACCTATTCTGGGGAGTCAGGGAATTTACCTGAGCAAATGATGTCAAGCTAGCCCCATCGGTTAAGTGGAAAAAGCTCTTCAGAAGTGTCAGCATGTCACTACTTACAGTATTTGTGAGGTTTCTCAAACATCTGCCAACAGTAGACTATATGCTCACTAAAGGGTTCCAGTTCCCCTCTGTCTCCAATTGGAATCAAAGTCACCAAGGCTTTATGCTATTTTTGTCCCTCACATCATAGCAACAAAATCAGGACTCTCATCAGTGAGGGCCTATTGGTTCTTAAAACAGAACCTCCGAAAGAGCAGCATTAAACATGAAAATAGTATCCTGACCCTCCTTGGACTAAATGTTGTTAATCAAGTTTAAATTTAGCTCCCACGAAGTCTCAAAAGAAAAGGCTGAGAGAGGAAAAACTTTGGAGGCCTGGGAGGCAAGGAAAACAAGTGTCAAGTCTATGCCAGCGACCTGTAAAAACAAACGGTCCTGATGAGAAGGCCCACCCTCCAGAAGGCTCATTAGCAATCAGACGCAGCCTTGGGGCTATCTCTGGGTTGGGACCAGGGTGGGACCAGGCCAGAGCTACTGCCAAGCCTGGGACTCAGTGCTCTGTCTGCTGCCAGGCTCCTGAGAAGTGCCCTAGAGGGGCTTAGATGGGAGGAGGAGGAGGGGGCAGGAAGCCAGGAAACAAGGACAGGCAATGTGAAGCAAAGCAAAGCTGCGTCCTTACTTCCCCCACTGATAACCAGTAATGAGACATGCAGAGAGGCTGCTATAGAGACCAAAGGATTTCATGCCAGAGCCAGGGCTTCCTAGCTACCTTTTTGCTCCACCAGAAAGCTGTTCCCACTCTTTAGAAGTTGAAGGACCTCTTAAAATCAACTATTTTTGTGGCCTTTTATGTAAGTGGAGATGCATTTTATTTCTTAAGTAAATTAATTTTTTTTTAAAGGCTACCTTGAATTTGGTAAGCACTTTAAATGAACTTATATTTGTTTCCCCCTCAACAACAGCTGCATAGGTGAGAAAACAGAGGGTGTAGTTTATACAGCCCTCCCCCATCTGCCTGCCAATGCAGGAGATGCAAGAGACATGAGTTCAGTCCCTGGGTGGGGAAGATACCCTGGAGAAAGAAATGGCAACCAACTCTAGTATTCTTGCCTGGAAAACTCATGGACAGAGAGCCTGACGGGCTGCAGTCCATGGGTTTGCAAAGAGTCCAACATGACTGAGCACGCTCCAGTCCCTCCCACATCCCTACAGGCTCCCAGAAGGGAAACTGTACCACACAATGGAAAAGGAAAGCGTGAAAGGGGGGAAACTTGCATTTATTGAGTACTGACTGCATACCATACTTGAGTAAGAAACGTCTTATTTATTATCCTTCTTTCCCAACAAGAATACCGGAGTGGGTTGCCATTTCCTCCTCCAGGGGATCTTCCCAAACCAGGGATCGAACTAGTGTCTCCTGTGTTGCAGGCAGATTCTATACCACTAAGCCATCAGGGAAGCCCACGAAACAACTAACTTGGAGAAATTATGATACCTGCCTCAGGTCCGACTATTGGTAAGTGAGAGAGCAAAGACTTAAAATCGCAGCACACACCTGTTCCTGTTTGTTTAATTAAGCAAGGAGCCCATTAGACAGGAGCTTTTTATGCCTTAGCAGCCTATGTAAGCAGACAAAACCTAAGCCTGTAAATGCCTCAAGATTAACACCTGGCAGCGCTTCTAAACACTTTCTCTTTGGTGCTGCCTGATTTGAATTGATTTTTGCTCAGATAAACTCTAGAAGTTTTTAATATGTCTCAGTTTATATCTCAGTTTATCTTTTAAATTGGGCTTCTCTGGTGGCACAGTCGATGAAGAATCTACCTACGGGGCAAGAGACCTGGGTTCGATCCCTGGGTTGGGAAGATCCCCTGGAGGAGGAAATGGCAACCCACCCCAGTATTCTTGCCTGGGAAATCCCATGGAGAGAGGAACCTGGCAGGCTATAGTCTGTGGGTCACAAAGAGTCGGACACGACTGAGCGACTCAGCACAGGCACACGTACTCAACTCAGTCCAGCCTCTCTGGGAGTACATCAGGAGCCTGCTGACTATCGCTTATGCGCATTTCAGGAGTCTTGCACCTGGTGGAACTTACTGTCCTAGATGCTGCTGGTGGGATTCAGCAGTGATGAAGGACTGAAAAGGATGGGGCTTCCTGGATATAGAAGGTCTAGGGTAGCTATGTGAGCAGTAGATTGTAGGAATTTTAACCTACATTACACATTAAGTGTTAAAACTATAAAGGGTTTAAAATATAATTCATAACCCCTCAAAGACATCTTCTATAGAGAAAAGAATGAGAAATTAACATTTGGGCCACCATCCCCAAATGGTTTTTCTTTTAAAATCTGTTTTCTATCAGTATCTGAAGATTATTGAATCTTTTCACTCAGGACCCTAGTTTTCAAATGTGCTCGAATTCCTCCAAATCCTTCAAGGATCCCCTAGGAAAGCAATGGCTGATCTGGGAGGCTTATCTCAGCCCTGAGACCCTCCATCCCTGCTTTCACAAAAAGCGCTTCATATTGGTCTGTTTCACAAGTTAGATTGACTTAGGAGATTTTGTTTGAAAACAGTTGTCTCTGTCTTAAAAAAAAAAAAAAGTTTTAAAACCACTGTAGTAAGTAAATTTAATGCCTGGCTGGTGATAAGTCCTCAAAACATATTTGTTGGCCAAGGGTACTTGAACCACAAATGATTCTTCTGAAAGTCATATTTCATTCTTATTTAAAATAACATGAGATAGTATTAGAAACATTCATATATTTTCACAGAAGATGAACTATGACATAAATCTGGCCCATGTGGGAAGATTAGGAAAACCGTGCTGCCGTTGACTAATCCATGAGTGGGGTTAAGGAGATCTCCTGGGGAGTCAGGAGGAGCATTTGAGCAGTCACCCTACTTATTCAACTCACATTTTCAGTTTTGGAGTAAATATGGGGAAGTCCCCCTGGAGAAGGAAATGGCAACCCACTCCAGTATTCTTGCTTGAAAAATCCCATAGGCAGAGGCTACAGTCCATGGGGTCACAAGGAGTCAGATATGAACTGAGGGACTAACACTTTCACTACTAAATCTGAAGTGTGTGTGTGTGTTTTTTTTTTTTTTTTTTTTCAGTTAAATACTAATGATCCTGTGGTCCTTTCCACTCTGAACAAAGACCTTGTCAGACCTCAGGAAGCCACTCATCCTCCTGGTCAGATCTCATAACACATAGCAATGCAGAAGTAGCTTTCTCAGACTTGTTAGCTGACTGTGACATAAGGAGATATAGGTTGGCTAAGATGCACTCTGGGGGAATATGGTGCTGACGAGCAAAGAATGATGAGGTGGGGAGTGCTTTTTCCCATCCAGGAATAAATAGCAATAGTGCCATTTATCGAACGCTTACTAAGAACCAAGCACTCTCTGATTCACTCCTTTGAAGTGAATCACTTCACCACTTTACAGTGAGAGGCTGTGGCTGCTTTAATATGTTCCAGTGACTCTCCATTCTAATTAGAAAAGAATCTAAACACTTGACCTTGGTTCCAAGGGTCTAGCTAATCTGGTGCATCCTTCTCTCTGACTTGATCTTTCTCTTCACAGTCTCCTTTTGATAGCCCTGCGTCTGTCTTACTGATCTTCATCCTGTCGCTTGGCTGTCTAAGCTTATTGTGGGGTTTGTAGTCCTATTTATGGGGCTTCCTGGGTGGTGCAGAGGGTTAAGTGTCTGCCTGCAATGTGGGAGACCCGGGTTCGATCCCTGGGTTGGGAAGATCCCCTGGAGAAGGAAATGGCAACCCACTCCAGTACTCTTGCCTGGAAAATCCCATGGACAGAGAAGCATGGTAGGCTACAGTCCATGGGGTCGCAAAGAGTTGGACACGATTGAGTGACTTCACTGAGTGGCATAGTGGTAAAGAATCTGCCTGCAATGCAGAAGACCCAAATTCAATCCCTGGGTTGAGAAGATCCCTTGGAGAAGGGAATGGCTACCCACTCGAGTATTCTTGCCTGGAGAAGCCAATGAACAGAGAAGCCTGGCAGGCTATAGTCCATGGGGTTGCAACGAGTCAGACATAACTGAGTGAATAATAACATTACACACACATATGGAGAACATACTATAACATACAGGGGCTTCGAGGGGGCACTAGTGGTAAAGAACCTGCCTGCCTGCCAGTGCAGGAGATGCAGGAGACACGGGTTCAATTCCTGGGTTGGGGAGGGCTGGAGAGGGCATGACAACCTACTCCAGCATTCTTGCCTGGAAAATCCCATGGACAGAGGAGCCACAGAGTCGGACATGACTAAAGTGACTTAGCACACAAACTATATATACAGCAATATATGATATATATATAGCAGACAGCATGTATAAGTAACATATATAGTGATTCCGTGGACTGTAGCCCACCAGGCTCCTCTGCCCATGGAATTCTCCAGACAAGAATATTGGAGTGGGTTGCCATTCCTTTCTCCAGGGGGGTCTTTCTGACCCAGGGATTGAACCTAGGTCTTCTACATTGCAGGCAGATTCTGTGCCATCTGAACCACTGCAGAAACCCACACATATATAGCATATATATTAAATTAAAAACTAATGCACCCGTGGTTCCTTCCTCATAGCATATATATATATGTTACTTGACCAGGGCAGACACGTATTTCTCAGACTCACTTTTGGAGTAGGTACAAAACGACTCTCTCCTGGGTTGGGAATCCGAGCCCTTCATCTGTGACTGAGACACAGTCTCCTAGTTTATAACCTTTACTCTCAGCCTTTTACAATCTGAGATAAATATGTTTACTTTTCTTTTCTGAAGATTAGCATGAAAACACATCTTCTTAGGACTATGAATCTGGTTAATAAAAGAGTAATTTCAACTCAGAGCCTTTAAAGGCCTGGATGAACTTTTGGAAACATTATTATTTGAGATTCCTTTATTACCCTTGAGAGGATGTAGGAACCCAATAAGCCAAATAAGAGACTTGAGCTGTTTTTATTCCCTCATAGAGCAAATCAGAAGTCTACAAACTCTAAATAATGATTGCATTTAAACCACCTAAATTGAGCACCCTAAAGGCTTGCTTTGATAATTGAATTCTGGGATCCTTTGCTTTAAACTTTCTTAGCTTTGGATGAGTTACCTGATGGAATTTGTTAAAGCCTAGTTTACAAACAATAACTCGGCAAAGCTGTTTTTGTCTATGGGGAATCATGACTACCAGTTGGAATGATCTGAATAAAAGAACTTTTTTCTATGCAGCTCACTGCTTAGACTGCAGTGTTGGAAAATCTTATATCCGAATTCTTATCAGTTGACCTCAATAACTTCCACTTTCAATGGTCTTGATGCACTGATTTTTGTCTAACTTGAAACCTTGGGGAAAAAAGAGGTTTCACCTGAAACTTGGCCTAGAATTCTTTGTGGTTTATAAATCATGCACACACACTTGGGTTGGGCTCGTGTTTAGCACAAAAACCAGACAAGGAAACTTTTGCTTATTTCATATTAAAAAAAAAAAAATCTGAGGAAGATTTTCCCTCTTCCCTGAGGGAGAGGGAAAGGGTGGGATGGTTTGGGAGAATGGCATTGAAACATGTATACTATCTTGTAAGAAACGAAGCGCCAGTCTATGTTCAATGCAGGATGCAGGATGCATGGGGCTGGTGCACAGGATGATTCAGGGAGATGATGTGGGGTGGGAGGTGGGAGGGGGCTTCGGCATTGGGAGATCGTGTTCACCTGTGGCTGATTCATGTCAATGTATGGCAAAACAAATACAGTATTGTAATTTAAAAAATAAATAAATAAATAAAAATTTAAAAAAAATTACAGTCCTGCCTAGAACACTAGTGTTATAGATACCAGAATGCACTTCTGGATATTTGAGTGGATAGGAAGATCTTAGGGCAGAGAATTAGACAGAAATCTTGGATATCTCATCTGAATGTAGTAGATTTATTTCAGTATATTTTTAATATTTTTAGGCTTAAGGGAGTTATGATTATTTTTGGCATTAACAATGGAAAGAAATTCCTCTTGAAGTATTGACATAAAATATTTAAGCAGTATTAATTTTTCTAAAGAGTAATATAGAAGAAATGAAAAGTTGGTGAGAAAGATTCTACAATCTCTAAGTTTCTTCAAAAATTTAATCTGTGATTTTCTAAGGATGAGTACCATTACAGTAAGAATATTTATATTTCTACCAGTGGTTATAAAATTTTTACTGAGTCATCTCAAAACAAATGATTATCAAAAAATACCATTCAAAATTATTTGAATAGTTTGAATAAAACTTTATCTTCTAAATACTTAAATATGAAAAACAAAATCAATTTATTGAGGAGCTGTCTCTTAATTCTGAGAAGAATGGCAGGCACATGTAGGAGCCTCCTCTTCTTTCTCCTGAGTAAACTGGTTATGATTTTGGAAGCATTCTAATTTTCCAATGACAAGAGGTTTTATATTCATTTTATACAAATTAACTGCAAATAAATGTAATTAACACTTTCAATCACAGAAAAGTATGGAGAGTGAGGAGCATAAAAGCTTGCAAATGGAAGAAAGAGAGGCACATAGAGTTCTGTGTCCACAGAAGCCCAAATAAAGTGTAAGGAATGGAGTAACCTCCGATGAAGTAAAGGAGAGCTCAAGGTAGCAAGCACGGGTAAAATACTTTCCCACAGAGGTATCTCCATAAAAATTGTGAGGGAAACCACAGAAGATGTCTAAAGAGTTTGCTGAATCGCCTTTCTGTGGACTGATGTAGCCTATGTGGGTTATCTCATCTTGTAGGATTGTGTGCCTTTGTCTCTAGTCGACTAGGTTCCTACAACTCTGTAGAGAGACGTCAACTGGTACAATACTGCACGTGCTGCTAAGTCACTCCAGTCGTGGCCGACTCTGTGCGACCCCATAGACGGCAGCCCACCAGGCCCCCTGTCCCTGGGATTCTCCAGGCAAGAACACTGGAGTGGGTTGCCATTTCCTTCCTCAATGCATGAAAGTGAAGTCACTGAGTTGTGTCCAATTCTCAGCGACCCCATGGACTGCAGCCTACCAGGCTCCTCTGTCCATGGGATTTTCCAGGCAAGAGTACTGGAGTGGGGTGCCATTGCCTTCTCCAATGCATGAAAGTGAAAAGTGAAAGGGAAGTTGCTCAGTCGTGTCTGATTCCTAGTGACCCCATGGACTGCAGCCCACCAGGCTCTTCCGTCCATGGGATTCTCCAGGCAAGAGTACTGGAGTGGGGTGCTATTGCCTTCTCCGACAAAATTGCACATACAACTGTTCATAACTATGCAAATGATTCCTGCTTAAGGCAGTGCGAATGGATTTCTCAGAGTTAGCTCAGGCTGCCATAACAAAACAGTGTAAAGGGTAGCTTAAACAACAGAAATGATTTTCTCATAGGCCTTAAGACTAGAAGTTTGAGATCAGAATGCCAGTAGGGTCATATTCTGGTGACAGCTCCCTTCTTGGCTTGCAGATGGCCACTTTATGACGTGGAGAGTGACCACTTGTATCTCTTGCTCTTTTATAAGGGCACAAGCTCTATTGGATCAGGGATTTACTCTTAAGTACTCATTTAACCCTAACCATATCCATGAAGGCTCTACCTCTAAATAGTCACATGAAGGGGTTAGGGCTTTAATAAATGAATTTGGGTAGGGATTGTGAGGGGCAGGGACAATTCAGCCTTAATACTCAGGCAGATAATGTATTATCTCTGTATGTCAAAGTATCATTTAAACCAGGGGTTCTCAACCTCCAGGATCTAATGCCTGATGATCTGAGGTGGAGCTGATTTAATAATAATAGAAATAAAGTGCACAATAAATACAATGCTCTTGAATCATCCCCAAACTATCTCTTACCCTCAATCCTTTCTTCCATGAAACTGGTCCCTGGTGTCAAAAATGTTGGGAATTGCTGCTTTAAACCATTTGTGACATCTTACTGGTTCCCTCATTGTGAAATTGTTCGTCTCTCAGTTGTGTCTGTCTTTGCAATTCCATGGGCTGTAATTTGCCAGGTTCCTCTGTCCATGGAACTCTCCAGGCAAGAATGTTAGAATGGGTAACCATTCCCTTCTCCAGGGGATCTTCCCGACCCATGGATCGAAACTTGGGTCTCCCGATTGCAGGCAGATTCTTTATTGAGTCACTTTATTAATTAATTAGTTAAATCAAATCTTTGATGTGTTTTATAGTTGCATAAGTCATAATTATATCTCTTTTTAAGATTTACTCTTTAACAAGAGGATCCAACTTTATTCTTAGACAGTAGCTCCTAAACTTACTGTAAAGAGTCGGATATTTTAAGCCCCTTTTATACCTCAATTTATTGGAGTCACTTTCCCTGGTTGAAAAAAACTCACCCTGGCTTTTTTATAGCTTATGGATCAATTATTAATTGAAAAGTAGCTGGATTAAGGGCTTCCCTGGCGGCTCAGAGATAAAGAATCCGCCTGTAATGTGGGAGACCTGGATTTGATCCTTAGGTAGGAAAGATCCCCTTGGCAAAGGGAATGGCACTCCATTCCAGTATTCTTGCCCAGAAAATTCCATGGACAGCGAAGCCTGATGGGCTACTGTCTATGGGGCTGCAAAGAGCTGGATTAAAAACATTGAGAAGTCCATATCCTTAGGCTTAGACCCTGGTGGATTTCTACAAGTTGTACAATTTGGTTGAAGTTACTCAAACTCTTGGCCTCAATTCCTAGATCAATATACTGAAGGATTTGGGATGAATGTTTTCTAATGTCCCTTCCAGACATTAGAATGTGCTTGTCCCATGATCTGTGCATATAAAGGGTGGGTTGTAAAGAAAAAACATTCCCAGTTGTCTTGAAAAAAACAAGTTTTAATGAAATATCCACATTTCAGTGATGTCTGCCTGCTCCTTACCCTGCCAGGTAAGACTGGGTTTCAGAAGATTTTCTTTCTCTTCTTTTTCCCGTTCTTTTATACAGCTGCTTCCTGCTCCCTCAAGAAGTCACTACCTCCCTTTGTGTTCAAGTTTCTCCATCTGTGAAATGCAAGGCTGAGTGCCCATCAGCCTCCCAGGGGTATTCCATGTCTGATTCCTTTTCAGAGCTTTCACTATGCTGGGCATTATCTACAGGCTAAGCTTGGCATTTCCTTCCTTTCCTTTCTTGATCATAATTTGATCCCAACTTCCTTGGGAGCCTCTTGTCTATACAACATGTCAGTAGTTCTAATCCTGTTTTAACATAATTTAGAGCTATGGTGATGCTAATGATGTCATTGATAATGAGCTGGGGATTGGCAGAGATCCTTTTAAAAAGTGTGTTCGAATAGCGAAGAAAAGAATTTAAAAACAAACAAACAAAAAAATGAAACAAACAACAACAAAACCCCCCACAGTGATAATATAGGAAAAAGTGTCCATCTAAATAAATTAATTTATCCAAGATAGTGTAGCCAGATAAAATATAGGACATTCAGTTAAATTTGAATTGCAGATAAACAGAGGATAAATTTTTAGCATCCCACGCAATGGACACATGCTTATCCATACTAAAAACATTTTTTGTTGTTTATCTGAAATTCAAATGTAACTGAGTGTCCTGTATTTTATTTCTTAAATACAGCAATCTTAATAAGACATTAAAAACAGGGCTTCTGTCCAGCAACTTCTGACTGAGATAAATTGAGGTTCCAATGTGAGGCTAGGCTTTTTCAGTTCTTCAAATGTTAAACAGAGAAATATTCTGAAGTTGACAAGGGGAAGAGGTTGAAACTTCCTCATAGTTATACCTTTAAAAAAACATGTGGGAAAACTGTAGATATCTTCACTCTGAAATTTTAATGTCCTTGGATATTTGGTCCTAGAAAAAAATAGTTGGCAATTCCATGATAAGTGCAGTTTGTTTTCATATGTTTAGTAGAAACAATGAAAGAATTTTCTAATGGCTATAAAAATTATGCTGTTTTGAGGGATTCTGAAGGTAGTATTCATAAACGATGAAAGGTTACGGGTATTTTCAGGACGTCTTTGGCTTTAAAGCAAGCACTCAGTGCCCAGAATACTGCTGCACAATTGTAGGCGCTGATTCAGCGGTCATTCTGTCGAGGATTGTGTGATAAGCATGTAACAAAAGGCTTGGATGATCTCCACAGTACACATGCGCACTGCTGCTCCTCGTGCTCCCTCAGAGCACCACCCGTGACGCTGTACCCTCTACAGAAACCTGAAGTATGAGGGAGACTGACTCAGTTCATCGACCAGTAGAGAAGCAGCTCCTTATTAGCTCTGCAAAAACAAAAAGGACTTTTATCTAATGATTTTTGGCAAATAAAATGATGTGTGTGTGTATTCACTCATGTCCACCTCTTAGCGATGCCAAGAACTGTAGCCCACCAAGCTCTGTGCATGGAATTCTCTAGGCAAGAATACTGGAGTGGGTTGCCATTTCCTTCTCTAGAGGATCTTCCTGAGCCAGGGATCAAACCTACATCTCTTGCGTGTCCTGCATTGCAGGCAGATTCTTTACCACTGCACCACCTAGGAAGCCTAAAGTGACCAGAAAGTTGAAAGTGAAAGTTAAGTCGCTCAGTTTTGTCCGACTCTTTGCGACCCCGTGGACTGTAGTCCACCAGGCTCCTCTGTCCAGGCAAGAATACTGGAGTGGGTTGCCACACTGAGAGGTATGACTGTATCTGTCATCTAACCCAGCACTACTCAAAGTACGGTCAGCCCGCTAGTGCTGGTTTGTCAGCTGTCACCATTCAGCAGCAGGAAAACTGAAGAAATTTAGAGTAAACATTTAGAAACCTTTACAGTTATCCCACAGATTAAAAACAAATCTGTTGAATTTAATAATGAAAAGTTGGAGCTTGCATGCTGTATACTTTTCTTGTTATTGCTGGCTTCATTTTTCTAGTAATTTGTTTTTTATAACTATTTCACAAAAGTATCAGTTATTAAAACAGTATCATATTGTAAAAGATGAAAGGCACACTGTTTGATGTCCTTTAAAACAAATCACTCCTACAATGTTTTAAATGAGAATCACTAAATTTATCAATTCAGACTTTCAATAGATAGTAATTACAAAGCAAGCACTTTGCTAGATACTGTGGGTAAAGTGATGAATAAGATAGGCGTAGTAGCGGGGTAGTGGGGTTTCTGACCTCACACAGAGTCCATTTCAAGGAAGAAGAGGTAATAAAAAAATAAAAATTGAAGTATAGTTGCTTTACAATATTATGTTAGTTTCAGGTATGCAACATAGTGATTCAGTGTTTTTGCATCAAAAACACGTTCTCCCCTCCTGAGGGCAGGGACCAGGTTTGTGTGGTTCATCTCCCTCCACTCAGCACCTGAGCTAGTCCTGGACATTAGAGATGCTCAGAAAATAATGAAGAGAACCTGACGTCCATAGAGGATGTGTGTCTTTGACACATGGAGAAGTACCTCTTCCTCCCTGCTAAGAAGACATGAAGGAAAACTTACATTACAGGTTATTGCATGGTAATGGCTGTTATTCCTTGTGCTATACAGTCTATCCACGTTGCTAATCTATTTTATACACAATAGTTTGTATATATTAATGTCATACCCCTAATTTGTCCCTTCCTCTTCCCGGTTCCCTTTGGTAACCGCAAGTTTGTTTTCTATATAAGAACTCAGCATTTTTGTAGCTTCCTTCCTCTTTATCACTCCAAACATAAAGTAAATATAGAGATCTAAATACATGGCTAAAGAAGCCCGTTAAAACTTGCTCAAATGCATTTGCACCAAAAATAACCGAAATTTTGGACTTTCTGTTATATAGATCCAGGTCTGAGTCCTTTCCTAAAATAAGATCTGTACATCAAGTTGCTGATGTTTGAGTGGTAGCCAGAACTGATTTTGAATTTCATTTTGTTTCCTGTTGCAGTTCTTAATTACGTCTTGAAACATTAACATCAAATGAAGGCTTTCTTGGAGATCTGAAAAATCCCAGACACTACAGTCTTTAAGACAAACCTCTCACCTAGTGGATCATTTCCCATCCAGTCAGTGACGCTGACAGTCTTACCCTGAACACACCATCTCTTCTCCACAACTGTCCACAGAGGAGACTGCGCTGAGGTTAAGTTTTTAAGCCAAAGGCAACCGAGTGTATGTGGGCAAAAACCCAAGGAACTTTGCCCAAAGGATAGTTACGCATTCCGCTCCCGTTTGCCAACATGATCACGCGGAACCCAGTGAGTTCCCTGAGCACTAGGAGCAGACACAACTTCTCTGTGAGGCCAAGAGTCCCACTGCTCTGACACACCACCAAACTCCAGGGCACATGGCGGGGGCGTCGCCTGTGTCCTTTCAGGCTGAAAGCGCTATTTATCTTTGGTTCCACGGACACCCCAGGGACAGAGCGGCTTTGAACACCACCCACTCTCCTAGGGGTCATCACCTGTTGCCTCGTCAAGGCCAAGGGAGGTCAGTTCTCAAGGGGAATTTTCAAAAAGGAGACAGGCTCGGTCTGTCCATAAAAGGATCTCTTTGAGGTCGGTGGAAAAAAAAAAAGCAATGCATTTCGTGTTCCCAGCTAGAGCCTCTGGAACGAGGCTGCCTGAGAATAGGCCTGTGAACGGTTCTTGTTGGAGGGCAGCCAGCAGAGATGGCCCAGACGGTTTTCACAGGACCTCTCACCACCAGCCCTCACCCAGAGCAGCTCAAACTGGAGTCTGGGCGGCCACCTCCCGGCCCCACCTCCCCTCACCCCCACCCCAGGGGTAGAGGGCTGCGGAGCAGCACCCCGCCACCAAACAGCTGCCTTCTGACAGGATCAAGTCATTCAGGGTCAAGGGCAGGAAACCAGATTTCCACACACAAGCCAGATGAAACGCTGACATTTGCGGATGCCCATAGAGAGCCTTCACTCTTGCGCCCTCCTTCCTTTGCTGTGAGAAAGTCACGAAATCCATCCTCCAGTGCCTTTCCCACCATAGAACCCTTTAGCTCACTGCACCTGTGGATGGGACTTCCCTGGTAGCTCAGATCACAAAGAATCTGTCTGCAATGCCAGAGACCCAAGCTTGATCCCTGGGTCAGGAAGATCCCCTGGAGAAGGGCATGGCAACCCACTCCAGTATTCTTGCCTGGAGAAGTCCATGGACACAGGAACCTGGTGGGTTACAGTGCATGGGGTCACAAAGAGTCAGACAAGTGAGACTTCAGTCACTAGGAGACACAGGCAGTGGCCAGCCCTGCACAGTTCTCAGGATGGTGTGCCTCCCTTTACTTCCTTCCCTTCCCTCTAGAGACTCGGGGTGCATTCAGGAAAACAGCCCTGTGTGCTGAGGTTGCTCAGAATGGGAGGTCAGGGCCGAGAGGCAGGCGTGGGCAGCCCTGGATGCGGCTGAGGAAGGGGGCAGGAGAGAGGCGGCTGGTCACACCTGCCTCCCCCGCGTGGAGGAGCCAGCATCCACCCTACCGCTCCCTGGAACCTGAGGGCCTCCTCTCCCCTCTCCTGCCTCCCCTACCCCACTAAGACAACTGAGCATTTTTTAAAAATTAAGATTTGAGAGAATTTGAGAGTTCAGAAGCCAAAGAAAGAGTAAGAAAATGTGAAATCAGAAAGAGCTTTGTGCCAGACTCTCAGGGACAAACTGCCCATCTTACTCTCCAAAAGTTAAACTTTTACTTCCCTCTTGGGGTCCTCTGGGAAATAATTTTCTTTACTGAAATGTCTGAAATTTGTCATCATCTCCACTTTTATTTAAAAAAAAGTGAATCCTTCTAGAAGACCTACATGCACGGCAGGGCTTTGTGGCTCATGCTTGGCCTCTGTCTCCACAGGCCAACAGCACTATTTCGCTTCTGTCCAGACCCAGGCTAAGTATCTCCTTCCCTGTGAAGCCTTCCAGGTGTCCTCAGATATGCACTTTTTTTTTTCCAGATTCTGTAGGGACCACTACTCTACACTTTGAGCTACTAAGGACAACTACATACATGTAGTACTTAGTCTTAATGAAGTTAAACTAAGTTCTTCGGCTACTACCAGTGAAGCAATGATGTAAGGCTCTTCTCTTGGTGCTGCCACATGGAGACTTCACCAACACCTTAACTCTGTGCCCCTGCGGCCAAGCCCAGGCCTTGGTGGGGCGACTGTGGGTACTGAACCTAGCGATTCAGTGGGCTGGAGCTCACACTTTGGCTCCATAGGAGCAATGCTCTAACAAGCCCCCTTAGGGAGGCTTCCCAGGTGGCTCAGTGGTAAAGAATCTACCTCCCAATACAGGAGATGCAGATTTGACCACTCTGTTGGGAAGATGCCCTCGAGAAGGAAATGGCTACTTACTGCAGTATTCTTGCCTGGGAAATATGAACAGAGGAGGCTGGTGGGTTCTAGTCTATGGGGTTGCAATGAGTCAGACATGACTTCGCGACTGAGCATGCCCACACCTATCTCTTAGCTTTCGAGGCAGTCACCCAAAGGTGAATCAGCTCATGGTGATACAGAGTGTGGATCTGGGTGCGTGGCTTCCACAGACAAACCAATACAAGAAAATCCAGGAGGACAAGAACTCTGGCAACATCCACTAACAACCTTCTGTGGCACCAAGTCTTTATTAGATTTGGTGTGTGTTCTTTGGAATCTGTGCATGTTCTTATTGTTGTTTGTTTAAGCCTGAAGCGGTCTTGTCTCTCAGCTCCCTCGTCCCCGAGGCTGATGGACGCCAGTTACTGTTTAGATGCTGGTAGGATGCTATTTGAGCGAACCACATCTGAGGGCCCTGGTGCTGGTAAAGCATCTTTTCAGTGGAATAATGCAAGACAGCACATTTGGGGAGGTGAAAGGCATGCAGTGGTAGTTCAGAAGGAAGACAAAGGGGAAACAGACCGCTGACTCTGGTGGGAACCAGGGTGGTATGTGGCATCCCTCACATGAAGACAAAGATCCCAGCAAATTACCACAATGCCAAACAGAGGGGCCGTGACAGACATAATGGAACCACATCGCCCTGCCTTTGTGCAACAATTAAGAGGAAAATCATAGAGTATGCACTGGTTGTTTTCAGACAAGAGAATTAAAAGACTTGGTTGGTTTTCCTTCAAAATGCATTTCAAGAATTCTTCAGGTAAAGAGATGAAGGGTGCATACTTCCACAGAGCTGCAGGCACAATCTCAAGCTGCGGAGCTGTTTCTTTTGGGGGGCTTCATGATTTCCCATCGCACCCTTGCTAGTTAATTCTTCCAGCTTCCGAAAGGCAACCTGGAAGTCTCCAAGTTGCTCATCCATCTCTTCTCTTTTAAATTCCAATTTTCTTCTCTGAAAACCTATCTTCAGCCCAAGGAGCCTCTCCATGCAGCTCTCTGGAGCTTGTCAACCTTGCTCTGCACTATTGCTAAAAGGATGGATCATGGCCCTCCCTCTTTGCTGATTCCCTTTGTCACATGTCATATGACATTAGCGAAAGAAGTGAGTACTTTATGAGCCTGGTGTTGTGCAATTTCCCTCATCTCTTGCTTATTGCTATTTTAATGGAAAAATAGGGAAAGAAGGGTAAGGTATACCTGGATTTTTCTCTGCTGCAAAGCTCTCAGATATTTTATAAAAACATGTTGCAGATGCTGAGGCTATTGAATAAATTGTAAGAATCTTCTGAGCTTGTTCTAAGTCCCCTTCCCCTCTTCTTCTGGAGACACCTCAGTTCTGAACTTTGGAGCAGGCTGAAGAAAGATCAGGAAACATCAAAAGTTACTCAGTCAGACAAAACCCAGAAGATGCTTAGGCTCTGCAGTAGGAAATAGTGTTCTTTCAAACGCAGAAGTAAAAAGCGCGTGAAAGCACTTTTATGGAAAAAAAGAAACAAACATCTTTTATTATAATCACTTAAACTGGAGAAGGAAATGGCAACCCACTCCAGTGTTCTTGCCTGGAGAATTCCAGGGATGGGAGAGCCTGGTGGGCTGCCGTCTCTGGGGTCGTACAGAGTTGGACACGACTGAAGCGACTTAGCAGCAGCAGCAGCATAATGAGAAATCACCTTTGGAAGAATCTGAGTCATGGTTTTGACAAAGAAACTCAGAACGTCTACTCTGGGCCCACAACATTCCTCTGGCATCTACAGGAAGGGCACGAGGCAGGAAGGTCCACACTGATGCAGGACTCCTCTCAAAGGCTGGAAGTGGAAAACTGCATAACATTTCTCAAAACAAAGCCTTGTGTTATAAAACTCTGCGGTGGTCTTCCTCAAAAGAGTCCCCCAAAGGCCCAAGATGACTTTGGGACATAGTAAAACCTAAAAGAAAGGAAACCAAATAAAATCTGCAGAATCATTACATGGTAGGCAGCCAGTCTAAGGCTGAGAATTTAAGAGCAGTGACCTCCTTTGGCCATCCCTGATTCCATCCTCGGCCTTGAGAACCTGAGGCTTATTCTGTCACGTTCCATTTCTGAGGTACCTGGTGAGACTCATTGATTCATTTATGTATTCAATTTAGTAAAAAAAAAAAAAGTCCACTTTAGTGGCACTCTTTGAGTGTACTATGCTATGTAGCACTGAATTTACAAAGGATAATAATCATAGCTAAGATTTACTGAGTTGCTACTCATCATTGTGATGTTTTACAGGTATTTCTCACTTATTCCTTACAAAGTAGATAGTATTATTGTTGTTGTTTTTATTGCTATTATTGTTTTCAACTCATGGATGAAGAACTTGAGACTCAGATTGGCTAACTTGCTCAAGGACACAAATCAATTATGGTATTTGTCTGGGATACACATCCATGTGATCTGACCCCCAGAGCCCATGCTTTAATCACCATGTAACATTAAACAGGGGCATATAACTGCCCTCAGGAACTTATACTCTGGTGGAGGAGACGAAGCACGTAGATACACTACAAGGCACTGTGCTTATAGGCAAACAGGAGCTTAGAGGTTCGCGCAACTGGGCTATGAGGGTAAAATCACCAGTGGACAAGGTTACAGTAGTTAACTTGAGAGCAAGGTGGGATTTGAACTGTGCCTTGACAATAGATACAATTTTATAACTGTATCATTTTCCTGGGACTTCCTGGAGGCTCAGTGGTAAAGAATCTGCCTGCCAATGCAGGAGACACAAGTTTGATCCTGCCTCCTGACTTCAACTCTCCTACCAACTAGGACAGAATGATGCATCCTAAGCCTGTCTTCCTACCGTGGGCTTCAAGGATTAGAGGAGTGCCTGCCAAATCAATAAACATGAAGTTCATGTGATGTACCAGGCATATAGGTTATAGAACAGCCTTGTTACATGGTCTTCACCTGGATAGGCAAAGGAAATGAAAGCAGACCAGGTCAAACTCTGAAGCCGGTGTTTTGGACTTAAGAAGTGTTCAAAGAAGAAAGACACAGATGAAAATAAAAGAGAGATAAAGACCCAGATGACACTTCCACACAATTGCACTATCATTGGACATAAGGCGTGGTCCACTGTGGTCTTGGTGGCTCAGTGGTAAAGAATCTGCTTACAGTGGAGGACACGTGTTCAAGAGACATGGGTTCAATCCCTGACTGAGAAGATTTTTTGGAGAAGAAACGGTAACCCACTTCAGTATTCTTGTCTGGGAAATGCCATGGACAGAGAAGCTTGGTGAGCTACAGTTCATGGGGTCACAAAAGAGTCGGACGTGACTTAGTGACTAAACAACAATGATGAGATAAGGGCTAGACAAAGTGAATGAGTGGCACATGTTATAACTGGAATAGTTTTTCTGAAGACAGAGGTGCCACTCACAGCTTGGGTGAACCATTTCCCCAAATTTAGGTTTTAGTAAGAGGTTGAAAATGATCAGAATTTAAACAGGTGGAAAGAAGCATAATTTTAAGGAAGAGATGAACATTTATTCCAGTATTTCTCAAGATGATGTCAATAAGTACAGCATTAAAAGAGAGATAGAAGGAGTTTGTGTTCAAGGGATTAAACATGAAAGCAAATTAATATTTTCCCTATAGGATCTCTTAGAAATAACTAAATGATAATGTGTCCAGTAGGGAAGAAATAGTGTGCAACACTTCTGGACCTTGGGAAGTAATGTTACATTAAATGCTTTGTTTCTGTTATATATGAGATATGGTAAATCATTACAATAATTAAAATGTATATCACATGTAACATAAAGTCCACAGGAGAAGGTCGGGCTTCAGGGCTGGTTGATTTAGTGTCTCAGTGTCATCCTGTGAGACTCAGGTTCCTCTCATACCCTTACCCTGCTATCCACAGCACTGAGTCCAGCTTTCCTGAGACCATGAATTGGCCACCAGCAATAACTGTGACCAATACTTCCCTGTTCATAGTCAGTGTGATGGAGAGGAACTTGAATCTATTGCCCAGAGATTCTTATCTCAAGTAAGCCTCATCTGTCTCACTGGTCCAAACAAGCTTAGGTTTGTGCATCCTCAAATTGATCACTGGCAAGGTGATGGATAACCGGAATTGCCTAGGCAATGTGCAATATTCATACTTTGGAAACACTTATTCATTTATACTTTTTTTTTTGATCTTCCATCTCTCCTTCCAAAGTGCATTTACCAAGTACCAACTGTGGTTCTGGATTACTAGTCCCTTCCCTTGGGAAGCTCACCATCTGCAAGAAAGGAAAATAACACTGCATTGCCACTAGTGTGCAGACATTACTGAGGGATTCAGACAAGGGGTCTAACAGGGATTCACAAAAGAGGTACCTGCATCTGCCTGGAAGAGAGGAGCCAGTGGGAGAGTTTGAGTGGAAGTCATATTTTTGGCAGTCTTGGGGAAAACACACAGTTCAGTGAAAGATAAAAAGGACATGTTGAGATAGAATACTATGGAGAAGAAATGAAAAAAAATAATAGACTGTTCAGTTCAGTTCAGTTCAGTTCAGTTGCTCAGTTGTGTCTGACTCTTTGCAACCCCATGAATCGCAGCACGCCAGGCCTCCCTGTCCATCACCAACTCCCAGAGTTCACTTAGACTCACGTCCATTGAGTCAGTGATACCATCCAGCCATCTCATCCTCCGTCGTCCCCTTCTCCTCCTGCCCCCAGTCCCTCCCAGCATCAGGGTCTTTTCCAATGAGTCAACTCTTCGCATGAGGTGGCCAAAGTACTGGAGTTTCAGCTTTAGCATCATTCCTTCCAAAGAAATCCCAGGGTTGATCTCCTTCAGAATGGACTGGTTGGATCTCCTTGCAGTCCAAAGGACTCTCAGGAGTCTTCTCCAACACCACAGTTCAAAAGCATCAATTCTTTGGCGCTCAGCCTTCTTCACAGTCCAACTCTCACATCCATACATGACCACAGGAAAAACGATAGCCTTGACTAGATGGACCTTAGTCATGTTGAAGACATTAAAAAAAAAATGTTTCAAGAAAGAAGTGCAATGTTTAATACAGCAGAAAGGTTAATACACAGCAATCAGAGCAGAAAAAGAAATAAAAGGAATCCAAATTGGAAAAGAAGAAGTAAAACTCTCACTGTTTGCACATGACATGATCCTCTACATAGAAAACCCTAAAGACTCGACCAGAAAACTACCAGAGCTAATCAATGAATATAGTAAAGTTGTAGGATACAAAATCAACACTCAGAAATCCCTTGCATTCTTATACACTAATAATGAGAAAGTAGAAAAAGAAGTTAAGGAAACAATTCCATTCACCATTGCAACGAAATGAATAAAATACTTAGGAATATGCCTACCTAAAGAAACTAAAGACCTATATATCAAAAACTATAAAATACTGATGAAAGAAATCAAAGAGGACACTAATAGATGGAGAAATATACCATGTTCATGGATTGGAAGAGTCAATATAGTGAAAATGAGTATACTACCCAAAGCAATCTACAGATTCAATGCAATCCCTATCAAGTTACCAGCAGTATTTTTCACAGAACTAGTACAAATTATCTTAAGATTTGTATGGAAATACAAAAAACCTCGAATAGCAAAAGCAATCTTGAGAAAGAAGAATGGAACTGGAGGAATCAACTTGCCTGACTTCGGGCTCTACTTCAAAGCCACAGTCATTAAGACAGTATGGTACTGGCACAAAGACAGAAATATAGATCAATGGAACAAAATAGAAAGCCCAGAGATAAATCCACACACCTATGGACACCTTATCTTCGACAAAGGAGGCAAGAATATACAGTGGAGTAAAGACAATCTCTTTAACAAGTGGTGCTGGGAAAACTGGTCAACCACTTGTAAAAGAATGAAACTAGATCACTTTCTAACACCACACACAAAAATAAACTTAAAATGGATTAAAGATCTAAATGTAAGACCAGAAGCTATAAAACTCCTAGAGGAGAACATAGGCAAAACACTCTCTGACATAAATCACAGCAGGATTCTCTATGATCCACCTCCCAGTATACTGGAAATAAAAGCAAAAATAAACAAATGGGATCTAATTAAAATTAAAAGCTTCTGCACAACAAAGGAAACTATAAGTAAGGTGAAAAGACAGCCTTCTGAATGGAAGAAAACAATAGCAAATGAAGCAACTGACAAACAACTAATCTCAAAGATATACAAGCAACTTATGCAGCTCAATTCCAGAAAAATAAATGATCCAATCAATAAATGGGCCAAAAAACTAAATAGGCATTTCTCCAAAGAAGACATACAGATGGCTAACAAACACATGAAAAGATGCTCAACATCACTCATTATCAGAGAAATGCAAATCAAGACCACAATGAGGTACCATTTCACACCAGTCAGAATGACTGCGATCCAAAAGTCTACAAGCAATAAATGCTGGAGAGGATGTGGAGAAAAGGGAACCCTCTTACACTGTTGGTGGGAATGCAAACTAGTACAGCCATTATGGAAAACAGTGTGGAGATTCCTTAAAAATTACAAATAGAACTGCCTTATGACCCAGCAATCCCACTGCTGGGCATACACACCAAAACACCAGAACTGAAAGAGACACATGTACCCCAATGTTCATCACAGCACTGTTTATAATAGCCAGGACATGGAAACAACCTAGATGTCCATCAGCAGATGAATGGATAAGA
This sequence comes from Nanger dama, assembly GCA_917880005.1. Lineage (NCBI taxonomy): Eukaryota > Metazoa > Chordata > Mammalia > Artiodactyla > Bovidae > Nanger > Nanger dama. Next base: position 2,353,194 of record CAKJTW010000068.1, on the reverse strand, counting down.
AAGCTGTGGTACATATACACAATGGAGTATTACTCAGCCCTTAAAAAGAATAAATTTGAATCAGTTCTAATGAGATAGATGAAGCTGGAGCCGATTATACAGAGTGAAGTAAGCCAGAAAGAAAAACACCCAATACAGTATATAACACTGACACATATATATGGAATTTAGAAAGATAGTAATGATGACCCTCCTGTGAGACAACAAAAGAGACACAGAGGTATAGAACGGACCTTTGGCCTCTGAGGGAGAGGGAGAGGGTGGGATGATTTGGGAGAATGGCATGGAAACATGTATACTATCATATAAGAAACGAAACGCCAGTCTATGTTCAATACAGGATACAGGAGGCTTGGGGCTGGTGCATGGGATGATCCAGAGAGATGATATGGGGTGGGAGGTGGGAGGGGGATTCGGGATTGGGACCTCATGTACACCTGTGGTGGATTCATGTCAATGTATGGCAAAACCAATACGGTATTCTAAAGTAGAATAAAGTATTAAAAAAAAATACATAGGAGGCAGTGACAACTTATGAAATACCCAGCACAATGCATTTTAAACATCTAAACAGATGAGGAGCATAAGGCTCAAGGAACTACCTCCAGAGCAGGGTTAACTAGTAAGGGACTGTTAGCAACTACATGCTTAGGTCCCCTCAAAATTCACCAGTCAAAACCCTAAAAGTTCACACGTTGAATTGCCTTGGGATGTGATAGTATTCAGAGACGGGGCCTTTGGGAAGTTAATTTGTGAAGGTGGAGCTCTTGTGACGAGATTAACATCCTTGTAAGAAGAGACATGAGAGAATGTTCTTCTCCTCTCTGCTCTCTAGCTGTGAAGGCTCAGCAGGAAGATGGCCACCTGCAACGCAGTAGAAGAGCCCTCCCCAGAACTGGACCCTGTTGTCACCCTGATCTCAGCCTTTCCAGCCTCCAGAACTGTGAGAAATTAATTCTTGCTGTCTAATCCACCCAGTCTATGATACCTTGTGAGAACAGCCCAATCTAAGACAGGGACCAAACCAGGTTTTGTACCTGGGGAAGATTAGCTTCAAAACACCCACTCTTTTAACAGATTACTCTGTCTTCCAGCAAAACAAGTGAATGGATCTTGAAAATAAGAAATGCAAGGTCAGTAAAGAAGCAGGTGAAAGGGAAGAGAGTGGTGAGGTGGAGAGGCTACTTTATTCTCTCATGTCTCATCTCCTGAGGGTATTAATCTCATCATAAGATCTCTACCTTCTTGCGTTAATCACCTCCCAAAGTGCCTCAGATGGTAAAGAATCCACCTGCAATGCAGGAGACCTGGGGTTTGATCCCTGGGTCAGGAAGATTCCCTGGAGAAGGAAATAGCAACTCACTCCAGTATTCCTGTTTGGAGAATCCCATGGACACAGGAGCCTGGTGGGCTCCAGTCCATGGGGTCGCAAAGAATCAGACATGAATGAGCATCTAATACACACAAAGGCCCCGTCTCTGAATATTATCACATCCCAAGGTGATTTCAACATATGACTTTTTGAGACTTCAACAAGTGAACTTTAGCAGGTCACAAGCGTGCAGTTCTTAACAGTCCCTTACTAGTTTCCCTATTCTAGAGGATGTTCTTTGAGCCTTAGACCCCTCGGAACTAGCTGCATAAAGAGAGTGATACATGCCACAATAGCATTAGCTCTGTTACTAGTCCATCCTTCCCCACTGCCTTTATTTGGCTTAATTCAATATTTATTTCTATTTATTTATTTACTGGCTGCACTGGGTCTTAGTTGTGGTGTGCAGACTCTTAGTTGTGGCATGTGGGTTCTAATTCCCTGACCAGGGGATCAAATCCAGGCCCTCTGCATTGGGAGCACGGAGTCTTAGCCTTTAGACCACCAGGAAGTCCCTTCACTCCTGTTTTTCAAATTTTGTTCACAGCTATTTCTGAGGGCCTCCCCCTCACCCCTTCTGATGTAAATTTCCCACTTTTCCTGCAACTCCTCAGCTAATCTAGGCTTGCATGTTAGTGCCTATTTCTTCTTTAACTGCATCCTCTTCAGACAGTCCATTGTGCTCCAACTCTAAGTAACCTCACATTCACACACCTACACATCATGCCTTTTGCTCCTTATTGCTTTATTTTGTGGACTTCTGGAGACAGAATCAACAATCTAGCAGGAGACATTTAGTCACTGAGCTCAGAATTTGTGGCTTCTAGCCCAGTGGGTTGTAACTCTAGCTGCACATTTGAGTCAATGAGGAGACTTTTTAAAAATTCACATTCCTGGTTCCCTCCCCAGACCTCCTGAATGGGAATCTCTGGAGATGGATTCCAGATATTTCTAAACCATTGCAGCCAGCCTGGCACTTGTCCAGGGTCAGTCTATTGGGAGCCATAGCTTTAATTTCTGAGTCACTCTTCAATTATTTAGTCTCTGCTGTTTTCTGGGTTTGAGAACAAAGTATAATCACTCTTGACCATGGATATTTTGCTACTGTATCTTTCTTGCACCTCCCATAACTTAGGGACATTGTGGGAAACTATCCTAGGCTGACCTGACATTTACTGCAATTTAAAATCATATCATAATTATATCCTATCTGTCTCCTACACTTCCCTTGTCTGCTACCCAAATCTCTTTTCACTTAACTGTTCATATTTTGTCTTAATCCAGAGAGGAGTCATTTAAAACTTACAGTCATGTAAAACCAAATTTATCTATAAAACCAAATTTATCTATCTTTGTGTTTATTCATTTAATCTTTATGATCCTTCTAAGGGCTTCCCTGGTGGCTCGGATAGTAAAGAATCTTCCTGCAATGCAGGAGATCCGAGTTCAACTCCTGGGTTAGGAAGATCCCCTGGAGAAGGGAATGGTTACCCATGCCAGTATTCTTGCCTGGAGAGTTCCATGGACAGAGGAGCCTGGTGGGCTATTGTGCATGGGGTCACAAAGAGTCAGACATGACTGAGCAACAAACACACATACATCCTTCTTCTATTTCAAATTCACATTCTTGACTCAATTGGTGGTCATGGCCCATTGTTTATCTCTAAATTTATATTTTTTCCTCATCTGAGCTATATACTGCTTCTATCATCTTTCCCAGAATTACTGACTTGGGGGAGCCTCCAGGGTGTGGGTATAAGAGTGAATGTTGGGATGGTAGAAATCTAGTGGTGAGAAAGGAAATCAGAATCATCACATGATCCTGGGGAATATAGAACTTTCAATTACTTTCTAGTGAGAGTTCTTTAAGTTAAAGTGTTAGTCGCTCAGTCATGTCCAATCTTTGCGATCCCATAGATTGAAGCCCACCAGGCTCCTCTGTCCATGGGATTCTCCAGGCAGGAATTCTGGAGTGGGTTGCCATTCCTTTCTCCAGGGGGTCTTTCTGACCCAGGGACTGAACCCAGGGCTCCTGCATTGCAGGCAGATTCTTTACCAGGGAGGCCCCAGTGAGAGTTCTTGGTTCACGCAAATGATGAATTGTGAGTGAGGGCTTGGGTCTGTCAGCGCAGGCCTCTGGGCAGGGGAGATGGAGCCTAGGGTAGTTTCCTAGGGGTTAAACTGGAGCCTTGGGAGCCTCACTGTGATCGAAGCTCCTGGAAAATGGAATCTGGACTGAATTCTGTGACTTGTGGACATTTAGGATGGATTAGTGAAATAACAGGGAGTGCCAAGGAAGGGACAAGGGCACCAGCATTGTGAGAGAGGACTGTCCTCTGATAGAAGACAGGGATCCAGGTAAAAGTTTAGATGCCATTGGCACTTCTAGAGAACCCGGACTTCAATTCCCAGTGAGTGTGGTATTGGAGGAGGTTAGCATTTTTCTGGCTCTTATGTTTTGAGGGGGTATAATGATAGGAAGGGACCAGAGGGAGGATAGTGAACATCCTTCTTAGGAGCCTGACGGGTGTGGGCTAAGGACCTAGGAGGCCTCAGGGACTCCAAGGGTCTTCAGTTCTTCAAGTTATCTCTGATCAGTTCTTAGTGTTTATGAAAGCATTGGTTAATTAGACCTTGTTCAGTTACTCTACCACTAATTCCCAATCAAGTATTTCTCTTTCAATAGTTGTTATCTTTGCCTTTTTGAAGTTACAGAAGAATCTAACATGAGCCCTTCTGAGTATAAGAATCATAGGACACTTGCCTTTTCCATATTTGTATATTTTGTATTATCCCTTTTTGGAAACTGTTTGGTGATCACTCCACATGCAACAATGTCATTTTAGCTTCATTTTCACCTCTGGAATTATTTTTCACTCCTCTTGATTTAATGTAATACTAATTTCAATGAACAAGATATGTAATTTCATCCAACCAAAAGAATGTTCATAAAGAGTGATAGTATTTGCCTGATAATGCCAAAAGATTATCATGTGCTAGATCAGAATTTATGTATAAATAAAACGTCCTTTAAAATATATTCACAAATTCCCACCTCCAAACTCATGGGACCAGACTCTAGAAATGAGTTTTGGTTTTAGCACATCCAGTGGTCCAAAGACCAAATAAAATGTAGCTAAGAAATGGAACAACTAAACATTTAAAATGAAAGCATTTCCCTTCTAAGAAAATGCTTTCTTTAATTCATTCAAATAGAACAGGGAATTCCTATACTCAATAACCACAATGCTCCTAATTTGTTAAAGATGTTTCTTCTTGTGATGGGGAATCACCAGATCCAAGAAAGTCAAAACTAACCTACGGTTTATTACAAAAATGAGAACCACCCAATGAGAAATTCTTTGGTGTTGACATAGAATGATGCCCATTTGTCTCTGGGACTACAGTAACTTGATGTTCAGGAACATATTAACAGCAATGACCATATCACCCCTTACGTATGATGGTGATTCTCCCTTTTCTTTGTAGCCTTCTTCAACACTGTTCTCTACGTTTCCATGAAATAAGCATCTGTGTATTTAACATAACATCTATGTATTTAGCATATGCTCCCCTAGCTTGCTGGTAATTGAGAGCAACAGAAGGTGTTTACAGAGAATTTTTCTAGAAAGAAACTAAAACTCAGTTCCATTAGGTTATTAAGCACACACTCCATGCCCAGCACTAATACAGATACTGAGGAAACTACAATGGATGAGACAGAACTCCTGTCCTCAAGTAGTTCACCAGATGGAAGTGCAAATTCTTACACAATGGTGTGTGAGAAACACTAAAATAGTTTTAAGGTCCTGGTTTTATGACTAATAATGGAAAAGACTGGTTGTTCCATGTAGCAAGGTCGTTAAGAGTATTTGGATAAGTTTCACAAAGGAGACGATGTCTCCTAGCACCTCAGGAGTGAAAGGAAGGTCTTCCAGTAACAGGGGCCACCAGGGACTCAATCTCAAAGAATCAAAAAATTAAGAAAGGAAAAAGCAGGGGACATACTACAGGTTGTTCATTTTTATTTTGTCAAGAGTGAATATTAAACAAATAATCAGGCAATTGGCTAGTATCCCTTGCTTTCCTTATCTATTGCTACATATCAAACTACCCCAAAACCTAATGGCTTACCAAAATAGCAATCTATTACTTCTTACAATTTTGTAGGTTGTCTGAGAACACATGCCTCACATGGTTTCAGCTGGGATGGCTGAAAAGGCAGCCTAACTCACATGTCAGCCTGGCAATTAGCTGGGGCAGTTAAAGCTGGCATTGCGTCTATTCCACATGGACCTCGCCATCTGGCTACTTGGGCTTCGTCACTAGATGGTAGCTAGTTTCTAAGAGGAAGCAGTCTATGAAATATAAGAGTAAAAGCTACAGATCTTGTAAATCCAAGTCGCAGAAGTTAAGCAGCATCACGTCTGCTGTGTTTCATTACTGAATATGGGTCATAGCACCAGACCAATTCAAGGGGGTTGGAGGGAATAGATTCCATCTCTTGGTGGAAGAATGAAAAAGTTACACTGAAAAAGTCATGTGGAATGGGCAATGTGGCCATGTTTAAAAACACTATCTAATTTTATAAAAACAGGACATTTTGACACTGATAGAAGGACATAATTTCAGACTGAAGGATGACCTTTTAAATCGAATAAATCTAGTTTAATAAAAAGCCTACCGTACTGTTTATAATCTTCTCTATTCACTAAATATCAGAGGTAACTTTATCAGAAACAACACTGGTTCAAAGACTAGCCAAGGTTTAGAGAACAACTTTCTACACCAGTACCTTTCATACCTACTTAATAACTCACTAGAAATACATTTTCATAACCTAGTGTATTTCACATGCACATACATCAGACAAGAATTTTACAAAGGTGATACTTCAAATAATTTCTCTTCTACTTTTTATATTTCATTAAAAAATAATATTGTTAATATCCTGCTAAATGGAAAAAACTCTTCCCTCCACATTCTTACTCATTTGAATACCTTGAATAATAGCAATAAGACTGTCTTTCAAGACAGTCCTTATTAGAAAGAACAGACCTTTTGGTTAGAAAATCATTCCTTTAATTTAGGGAAACTTGCTTCCTTAAGGTTTTCACACATTCTCCTTTGGGCTCAAATTTAATCCTTCTTCCACCCAGGAGACCTTCCAGTATTTGTAGACAGCTGTCATAGGTCTCAAAGCAACTTGTCCTTGAGTCAGTTGGTTACTTCTTTCATCTTATCTTTGGAGAACAGCATCCTCAGTTCCACAGGAAAGTGGATAAGAGAGTGAGCCCTACAGTCAGCCTGCCTAGATTCAAATCTTGGCTTCATATTTTTAATTTTTTTCACTGTGCTGGATCTTGATTGCTACTCATGAGCTTTTCTCTAGTTGCAGTGAGTTGGGGCTACTCTCTAGTTGCAATGCTTGGACTCCTCATTGTGGTGGCTCTTCTTGTGGATCACAGGCTCTAGAGCACACAGGCCTCAGTAGTTGTGGTACATGTTCTTAGTTGCCTTCTGGTATGTGGAATCTTCCTGGACCAGGGATTGAACTGGTGTCCTCCACATTACAAGGCAGATTCTTAACCACTGGACCATCAGGGAAGTCCCTTGGATTCATATTTTATTAGTTGTCTGGCTTTGTGTAAGTCACTTAATTTTCTAGAGACTTCATCTCCTCATGACTTACTTAGTGACTAGGAAAGTTAAATTAAAATATGTAAGTAAAATGCTTAGCATGGTACTTGGCATGTATCAAATGTCCAGAAGTTATTAGATATTATTTTTTATAGTTACCACTCCTTAGTTTGTCTATATTCCATTCAAGATGAAACATTTAAAATAGAACATCATATACTGTGCATTTACATTATATATCACCTGTCTGTATAAAATATATTTGAAATATATAGTGGTTACGTAGAATTCAATGCTTCCAGTATCACCTGTTAAGTGCATTATGAAAAAGAACATCCCTTTCCTGAATAAGCATACTGTGCTTCTGTTAAGAGTGGATGAAAGTGGCATAACTTTTATAGTAACCACCTTTTCTTTTTTTTTTACTCAAATTGCACTAACTGGTGTCTATAATCCATTGATTGCTTTTCACACATGTTTCCATTAAGACAAGTCTCCACTCTTCTTTTGGTCATTCATCTTTTGGAGCCCCATTCAATTTTATCTTTTTAGAGTAAGACTACTGCTAAAATCTGTTAAATAATATTGTATTCTAATCCTACTGTCCATTGAGTTACAAAATTTTAATATCCCTGTCATCAGCAGAGTCTGTGAGGCTGTCCTCTATATTTCCATCAAAACATGGATAAATATGTTAAGAGGAATAGAATCCTTTCAGCGCTCCCACAACATGGCACCAGAAACACCATTTGAGGCACTAAATCATCAGTCAGGATTATTTATTTCCAATATTTTGACCAGTTGCTGTCATCTAAATGGCTTAGTGACCAAACTCCAAATCTCTTTTTCTCTCATTTGTAGACTCTAATGAAAGATCTTGTTCTATGGAGCTTTTAGAGCTCAGTTATACTAGATAGCATATTAAAAAGCAGAGACATTACTTTGCCAACAAACGTCCATCTAGTCAAGGCTATGGTTTTTCCAGTAGTCATGTATGGATGTGAGAGTTGGACTGTGAAGAAAGCTGAGTGCTGAAGAATTGATGCTTTTGAACTGTGGTGTTGGAGAAGACTCTTGAGAGTCCCTTGGACTGCAAGGAGATCCTACCAGTCCAATCTGAAGGAGATCAGCCCTGGGATTTCTTTGGAAGGAATGATGCTAAAGCTGAAACTCCAGTACTTTGGCCACCTCATGTGAAGAGTTGACTCACTGGAAAAGACCCTGATGCTGGGAGGGATTGGGGGCAGGAGGAGAAAGGGGACAACAGAGGCTGAGATGGCTGGATGGCATCACTGACTCGATGGATATGAGTTTGGGTGAACTCTGGGAGTTGGTGATGGACAGGGAGGCCTGGCGTGCTGCGATTCATGGAGTCGCAGAGAGTCGGACATGACTGAGTGACTGAACTAAACTGAACTGAATAACCCCATCAACAAAAGAAGTAGAAGCATCTGTGTGATGGTTAGATAATGTGATTCTGTCATCTCCCGGCTTTAAGACTTTGGGCAAAGTCCAATAGAGTTTCCTTTTTCAGTGACTATTCATTGATCACCTAACATGAATCCAAATGCTAGCTTGACACTTCCACTTGTATGTTTAAGAGACACCTCAATATTCATATTTCTGTATTAGGTTAATTCAAGAAGGAGAAGAAAGAGGAGAAGAAGAAGAAACCCAAAACATCAGCAGCTTAACACAGAAGAATTTTTTGGCTGGTTCAAGTAACTGTTTAATACACATGTTCCTGGGTTGTTGGGGAGCTTTCTTCCAAGTGGTGGTTCAAGGGACCAAGACCATTACTGCTTGGGGCTCATTGTTTCCTAGGACGTCAGTGTCCTCTGCATCCCTCTGCGGAAATGAACGCAGAGCATGGAGAAGGTACATCTACTCCTGAAAGGCCATGGCCAATGAGAGATAGTCATTTCTACTTACACCATGTTGGGGAGACTGGTCACGTGGCAAGGGGGATTGTGAAAGGCGTGTTCTGGTTGGACAACTGCTTTCCTAATACAATTTCCTATAGATGGAGGGCAGATTTTGTGGACAGCAAGCTATGTCTGCCACAGTGTAAAATCAGACTTTTCATTGTGCCACTCAGACCTATTCTTTCTTTCTTGTTTCCATCTCAGTAAATGGTACCTCTATTTCACCCCGGTGATCTGGCCAAGCCTCTTGGAAAGATTCTAACCTTCTCACTCTGCAGATCAAATCTATCATGAAATCCTGCTGACTGCACTGCTGTGAGATATCTAGAATTTGAGCATCTTTCACTCTTTCTGCTGTCAAACTCCCACTCTGAACCAATATTGACACATTACTATTAACTAAGCTCCGTGCTTTAGTTGTATTTCATTAGTTTTCCCCTAGGGTCATTTTTCTGTTCGAGAATCCCACCCAATATACCATATTACCTTTACTCACTTTGCTTCTTTAAGTTTCCCTGGACTGTGACAGCTTCTCAGACTTGCTTTGTCCTTGACAGTCTAAGGAGTACTGATTATGTATTTTGTAGAATGTCCCTCAGTTGGAATTTGCAGATGTTCAGGTGGTTAGACTGGGGTTATTGATTTGGGAGAAAGGTCAGAGAGTTAAGATGTCCTTCTGAACAAATCATATGAAGGACTCGTGCCATCAGCATAACCCGGCTGATGTTAACCTTGATAACCTGGCTAAGATGGTGTCTACCAGGTTTCTCCTTTCCGTAAATTTTAGAAGCAAGTTACTAAGTAAAACCCAGATTTAAAGAACAGGGTGTTACACTTCGTCTCCTTGAGAGAATACTATACAAATTATTTGGAGTTAGTCTGTATAAATTTGTCTCCCCCCTCAGTTTATTTATTTACTCAATCATGTATTTAGACTATGTGCTGGTGGATATTTCCTATATATTTTGTCTTATATTCCCATGCTACTTTATTTATTTTGATCCATAGGTCACAGCATCTCTGGTCTTTGGATTCTCTTTCAGGAAACTTGTATGTCCCTGTGACACACCCATGTCATTTTGTTTAAGCACTTCCTCACTTTCTGGTACAACAAGATGATTGAAGTTATTTTGCATATGCCCTAACCAAGCCTTGCTTGTGCTTAGAAGCTCATTGTGTCTAACTCTTTGAGATCCCATGGACTGTAGCCTGCCAAGCTCCTCTGTCCATGGAATTTTCCAGGCAAGAGTACTGGCGTGGATTGCCATTTCCTTCTCCAGGGGATCTTCCCAACCCAGGGACTGAACCTGGGTCTCCTGCATTACAGGCAGATTCTTTACCATCTGAGCCACCAGGGAAGCCTTAGGATCTGTCATTTCTCCAAAGATAACTGATTCATTTTATTGGAAAAAAGTGTTAGAAACCAAGATCTGGGTGGTGGTTTTACTAGCTGCTATTGGGATATAACTGCTTGTCATCTCAGCAGACAGATTTGGGAAATAAATACATATATGCTAACCATGTAAATACACATTTCTATAATTATTTCTGTATGAATCACTCAGTATCTATATTAAGCTAACCATGAATTCATAATCATGTCTCCCACTTTAATTCAGTACCTCATGGTTCATTGTAATCTTGAATGTGATATTTTTAAAGCTTAAACTATTACAATTTTGTTAGACTGACCGATGAAAGAAAAACTGGAGGCTAGTTAGAGGCTTCCCTAGTCACAGTGAGAAACTTTGGAGTATTAATATTATGTTGAACAATCTCTGGAGACACCATGAAGGGAACTGATGCAAACGCAGAATGGCTTACTGACTGCGTCTAACATGGCAGTGGCAGACAAATGCCCACTGAATGCACTGACGTTAAACAAGGAACTATGACAGATTCAACATTATACACCCACCTTCTCTCGCATTTAATTATTGAACAAATATCTGTTGACAGCCTGCTGAGGCATAGGCATAGAACTGTGCTCTGGCTATGCAGTGGTGAGCAAAACAGACATGCTCTTTGCCCTTGGGGTACTAAACCATAAATGAGGACAGAGAGAGACAATAAACAAATACATGTATAAGTATATGGTTGCAAACCACGCTGTGGGCTATGAAGGGAGAGAATATGAGTGAGATTAAAGGAAGAACCTAATTTGGACTCGCAATCTGGTTTCATGTTCTTTGTTTTCCCTGAGAACAGGAGGAGAGGCTTTAATTTTAACAAAAAAGATTTAGATTTAGGCATTTCTAAGGATAAAGGATGCTAAATGTTGAAGTGCTTCACTAAAGAGGAGTAGGGTCCTTCTACTCTGCCCTTTTGAGAAAGGCTAACTGGAAGAGATGTGCCTTCATTAATCCTTTTACTGCAAGTCATTTCCGGTTCTGCATTTCCAGGATGGGGGAGAGGCCTAGATGGCACACTGGTGCCTGGATTCTTCATGTGGTTTGTCTCAAGAAAAGTAAAAACAAGCTCTTTATCCCCAGCGTTTACAGGAATCTCAAACTGGGTTACATAAAAGGAGCGATTTATTTACATGTAGCAACACAGGAATAGAAATGGTAGTCTTATTTGCTGACAGGAAAACTTTGCCTAATGTCACTTATTACAAACAAAATGCCTTTTGTAAACTCCCCAACACACTTATTAAATATATATCTCTGTGTTTTGAGAAAGCCTGGGAAGTGGTTTGGCAATTACAGCCCAGAGTTAACAAAGCTTACCCTTGCTTCCTCAGTTCCAGTTTGCAGATTCCCACTGCTTTGCCGGGACCCCTGTGGACCATCCTGACCACATCTTTGCCTTCCTGATACTTATCTTTCCAACCTAGCAATTATCAACCAAATCTTTACTACCACCATCGTGGCCAGAACCTCTTGACCTTAAGGGTTTGCCAGGACTCAGCATTAAACAACCTCTGGTTCCTCTTACCCCACTGCTGACAGCTCTTGTCCTCCACGTTAGGACCGTACAAACCACATTCTGAAGAATGTACTCTCCCAGGCTTCGTGCAGCATGTACTTCTTTGTAGTTTATTTAATGTATCCTGTCCTATTTAGTGTAGTGCCCTTTCCTTTTCCTCCTTGACTTATATCAAACTCATAATTTTGTACCCATTTTGCCTTTCCAAAGCACCTTTCTCTATACTTTTGTTTTAAAACACTCTATTTACTTAGGGAAAAAAAAATTCAGAAGGCCCAGGAAAAGAAAGTTCCAAATAGGCCCATGGCCTCCCAGGTGGCTCAGTGGTAAAGAATCCACCGGCAATGCAGGAGAAACAGGAGCCTTGGGTTTGACCCCTGGGTTGCGAAGATCCCCTGAAGGAGGGCATGACAACCCACTCCAGTATTCTTGCCTGGAAAATCCCAAGGACAGAGGAGCCTGAAGGGCTACAGTCTATAGGGCTGCGAAGAGTTGGACACGACTGAGCATGCACTGGCAACAGTCCTATACATATCCACAAATCATTGGATTTATTAAAAAAAAAAAGCCTGTTATGAATTGAATTGTGTCCCCTCAAAATATGTGTTAAAGTCCTAACTTCTGGTATCTGAGAGTGTGATCTGATTTTGGAAGGGGAGTTATATAGATGTAATTGATTAGGACTGAGTCTTATAGTGGCTCAGATGGTAAAGCTCCCTGCAATACAGGAGACCTGGTTCAATCCCTGGATTGGGATGATTCCCTGGGGAAGGGAATGGCGACCCACTCCAGTATTCTTTTTTTTTTTTTCCCCTTTTTTTTTTAAAATTAATTAAATTTATTTATGTTTTTAATTACAATACTGTATTTGTTTTGCCATACATTGACACGAATCAGCCATAGGTGAACACAATCTGCCAATGCCGAAGCCCCCTCCCACCTCCCACCCCACATCCTCTACTTGAATCATCCTGTGCATCAGCCCCATGCATCCTGCATCCTACATTGAACATAGATTGGCGCTTCGTTTCTTACAGGAAAATATACATGTTTCATTGCCATTCTCCCAAACCATCCCACCCTTTCCCTCTCCCTCAGAGTCCAAAAGTCCACTCTATACCTCTGTGTCTCTTGTTGTCTCACATATAGGGTCATCATTACTGTCTTCTAAATTCCATATATATGTGTCAGTATACTGTATTGGTGTTTTTCTTTCTGGCTTACTTCACTCTGTATAATCGGTTCCAATTTCATCCATCTCATTAGAACTGAGTCAAATTTATTCTTTTTAAGGGCTGCCACTCCAGTATTCTTGCCTGGAGAATCCCATGGACAGAGAAGCCTGTTGGGCTACAGTCCATAGGTTCACAAAGAGTTGGACACAGCTGAGTGACTAACACTCACTTTCAAGTCTTAAAGTAGTAGGGTGGGCCCTTAATCCGGTATTACTGGTGTCCTTATGAGAAGAGGGACATCTGAGCACAGACTTGATGGGAGAAAACCATATGATAAGGAGGCAGAGACAAGCGCCGCTGTTGCATGCTGAAATGTCAAGGATTGCCAGCAAACCACCACAGGCTAGAAAGAGGCAGGGAAGCATCTCTACAATAGGTTTGAGAGGGAACCTGGTCCTGCTGACAACTTGATTTTGGGCTGGTAGCCTCCAGAACTGAAAAACATCAAATTTCTGTTCTTATAAGACACACTGTTATGGTATTTTGTGATGGCAGCCTTAGGAACCACGTACAATATCACTACAATGAAGTATGAGTAGCAAACTCAACAAATGATGCTGGGCAAATTGAATATTCATATTTAAATATATATATATATATCTTAGTATAACTTTTAAGAGGATAAAAATTTTACTAAAAGAAGGATAAAAATATATTGATATTTTATGAATGAATACATTCAAATGCAAATAAATATATGAAAATTGCTTAACATCATTTATTTTTAGAAAAATGCAAACTAAGCTAGAATGAGAGTCTACTATGTATCCTTGAGATTAGCAAAAGTTCAAAATAAACCTGAGAATACCATGCATGGATGGATAAGGAAGAGAGGGTTTTCAAACTTTCATACACTGCTCTTATTATTGTAATTGGTACAGCCACCTTGGATGATGATTAAGTTGTCTACTGTGTGAGTGTGTGTGTGTGTGTGTGTGTCAGTTGCTCAGTTGTGTCCAACTCTTTGCGCCCCATGGACTCTAGCCTGCTAGGCTCCTCTGTCCATGGAATTCTTCAGGAACAGCTACTGGGTGGGTTGCCATTCATTTCTCCAAGGGGTCTTCCCAAGCCAAGGATCAAACCTGAGTCTCCCACACTGCAGGCAGACACTTTACCATCAGAGCCACAAGGGAAGTTGTCCACTCAGTTCAGTTCAGTTCGGTTGCTCAGTCTTGTCTGACTCTTTGCGACCCCATGAATCGCAGCACGCCAGGCCTCCCTGTTCATCACCAACTCCCAGAGTCTACCCAAACTCATGTCCACCGAGTCCGTGATACCATCCAGCCATCTCATCCTCTGTCATCCCCTTCTCCTCCTGCCCCCAATCCCTCCCCAAATCAGAGTCTTTTCCAATGAGTCAACTCTTCACATGAGGTGGCCAAAGTATTGGAGTTTCAGCTTCAGCATCAGTCTTTCCAATGAACACCCAGGGCTGATCTCCTTTAGGATGGACAGGTTGGATCTCCTTGCAGTCCAAGGGACTCTCAAGAGTCTTCTCCAACACCACAGTTCAAAAGCACCAATTCTTCAGCACTCAGCTTTCTTCACAGTCCAACTCTCACATCCATACATGACCACTGGAAAAACCATAGCCTTGACTAGATGAATCTTTGTTGGAAAAGTAATGTCTCTGCTTTTGAATATACAATCTAGGTTGGTCATAACTTTCCTTCCAAAGAGTAAGCGTCTTTTAATTTCATGGCTGTAGTCACCATCTGCAGTGATTTTGGAGCCCCAAAAATAAAGTCTGACACTGTTTTCACTGTTTCCCCGTCTATTTCCCATGAAGTGATGGAACCAGATGCCATGATTTTTGTTTTCTGAATGTTGAGCTTTAAGCCAACTTTTTCACTCTCCTCTTTCTTTCACTTTCATCAAGAAGCTTTTTAGTTTCTCTTTACTTTCTGCCATAAGGGTGGTGTCATCTGCATATCTGAGGTTATTGATATTTCTCTCAGCAATTTTGATTCCAGCTTGTGCGTCTTCCAGCCCAGTGTTTCTCATGATGTACTCTTCATATAAGTTAAATAAGCAGGATGACAGTATACAGCCTTGACATACTCCTTTTCCTGTTTGGAACCAGTCTGCTGTTCCATGTCCAGTTCTAACTGTTGCTTCCTCACCTGCATATAGGTTTCTCAAGAGGCAAGTCAAGTGGTCTGGTATTCCCATTTCTTTCAGAATTTTCTACAGTTTATTGTGATCCACACAGTCAAAGGCTTTGGCATAGTGAATAAAGTAGAAATAGATGTTTTTCTGGAACTCTCTTGCTTTTTCGATGATCCAGCGGATGTTGGCAATTTGATCTCTGGTTCTTCTGCCTTTTCTAAAACCAGCTTGAACATCTGGAAGTTCACTGTTCACACATTGCTGAAGCCTGGCTTGGAGAATTTTGAGCATTACTTTACCAGCATGTGAGATGAGTGCAGCAGTAGTCTGAGCATTCTTTGCATTGCCTTTCTTTGGGACTGGAATGAAAACCGACCTTTTCCAGTCCTGTGGCCACTGCTGAGTTTTCCAAATTTGCTGGCATAGTGAGTGTAGCACTTTCACGGCATCATCTTTCAGGATTTGAAACAGCTCCACTGGAATTCCATCACCTCCACTAGCTTTCTTCATAGCGATGCTTTCTAAGGCCTACTTAACTTCACATTCCAGGATGTCTGGCTCTAGGTGAGTGATCACAGCATCGTGATTATCTGGGTCATGAAGATCTTTTTGTGCAGTTCTTCTGTGTATTCTTGCCACCTCTTCTTAATATCTTCTGCTTCTGTTATGTCCATACCATTTCTGTCCTTTATTGAGCCCATAAGCAGAGCAAATACATATACATTGACCCACAGATTCCTTTCCCAACTGAGATGCAAAATATATGCAACAAAAAGCATATGTAAGATATTCATAGCAATATCACTTCTAATAAATAGTGAGAAAACAAAAATAAAAACCATCCCTAAAGGACTTCCCTAGCTGTCTAGTGGTTAAAACTCTATGCTCCCAATACAAAGGACATGAGGTCAATTCCTGGCTGGAAAACCAAGATCCTGCATTTCACACAGCATGGCCTAAAAAAAAAAATAAATGAATACATATTTTAAAAGAACAACCCCAACCGTCCATCAACAGTAGAATGGAAACATTCATGATACATGGTAGTAAATGTAAATGAAATTCTGCTACCTGAAGCAACAAGGATGATAGTCAAAAACATAATTATTAGGAAAAAAAATGACTAGAGAAAAAAGGGAGTTACAGAAGAATATATAATGCTTAATTCCAAACACATAAAATCCCAAACAAGAAAATTAACTTATAATAATATAAATCAAAACAATGATTATCTTGGAAAGGGTTAATGATTTGAGTGGAAGAGAGGGTTTCTGGGATGCTGGTAATGTTCTCTTTTACTATTTGGATGGTAATTATACACATGTATTCCCTTTATAAAAATTCGTTGAACTATGCCCTTATGATCTGCATACTTTTCTGGATGTATATGTTCAAAGGTAGTATTTATAAAAACAATGCATATGTATTAGTTATCTATTGCTCTGTAACCAATTATCTTGAAACAACAGCATAAGACACATTTATTATCATGTAGCTTCTGTGGGTAAAGAACCCAGACAGGGCTGCATTGAGTCCTCTGGTTTTCTCTGAGTCTCTCATGAGGCTATGCAAGGCTCAACCAGGATCTGTATCTAGATCGCTCCTGGGGATTTGGATCCTTGCAGATGATTGGCTGAACTATTGGCTCGAGGTCGCCATTCGTTCTTTGCCCTGTCAGCCTTTACACAGAGCATCTTGCAACAGAACAGCACAATGTGTTCCCAAGAGATAGAGTGCTGGCAAACAGAAGTCACAATCCTTTGTAACCTAGTCATGGAAGTGACTTCCCATCACTTTTGCCATGTCCATTTATTAGAAACTAGTCATTTGTGTCAGCTCACATACAAGGAGTGGCGGGGGCGGGGTGGGTGGGAATTATACAAAGGCATGAGTACTAGGAGACACAATCATTGGAAGCCATTTCAAGAGTCTGCCTGCCACAGCCTGCTAGGAGCTGTGGCAAACAGCAACAAAATGTATACAAATATGTACATCGGTATACTTCCCTGTGCATTTGGATAAGGTCAGAACTCTGTGTTAAATGCAAAAGTCTCTTCCTGTTTCACTTGGGTTGCGTAGATGGTGTGATTGTGACTTTCCCCTGGCCACTGGTCTTCTCCCAAAAGAAAATAAATTAAATTTTATAGAGAAAAAAGTCTCCACAAAGAGAAAGGGCAGAATACTTTGTTATAATAAATCTTGAAGAGACTCTGCCCCAGGAACAAATGTTCTTAGTTATCCCACCACCCACTTGAAAAGCAACTGGCATTAGGACTAAGGAAGAATAGTGTTGTCTGGCCTGCTGCAGGAAGCCTCATTTTATTGGAATGCAAGAATTACAGCAAAGTAAGGAAGAAGAGAAAGAAAATGGGAAAATGGCCTCAACAACTGCTTTTAATGGAAATGGCATGATGGCCCCTCATCCTCCTCTTCATGGTTTTAAGTCAGTGATCCCCAGAGAACATATCTGAGGCTGCAAATGAAAAGATTTCATTTGAGAAAGTCTGTGTGCAAGTTCTCTCTTCTTTGATGCCCCAGTGAGAGGGAATGTTTCCATTGTGTGTGGGTTTTTGATATGTTGCTTTGAAAAGAATACTAAATCCTTCCATGAAAAGGTTGAATATTGCACTCTTTGCTGAGTAAAGAGAGTTGTTGTTTTTGAGTAAGGCTGAAATCCTACTCAAAGTTGCCCTTGTTCATGATCTGCTATTTTCTCAAGAGGCACATCAATGTACCCTTTCTTTTATTTATTTATTGTTTTCTTTTCATGGAGCATGCAGCCTTTTTATTCCTTTTTCTTTTTAAATTGAAGTATGCATGTCACTTCAGCTGTGTCCGATTCTTTGCTATGCTACGGACTGTAGCCTCCCAGGTTCCTCTGCTGTGGGATCCTCCAGGCAAGAATGCAGGAGTGGGTTGCCGTGCCCTCCTCCGGGGGTGTTCCTGACCCTGGAATCTAACCGTTGTCTCTTAGGTCTCCTGCATAGGCAGGCAGGTTCTTTACCACTAGTGTTACCCGCTGCTGCTGCTAAGTCGTTTCAGTCATGTCCGACTCTGTGTGACCTCAGAGATGTCAGCCCACCAGGCTTCCCCATCCCTGGGATTCTCCAGGCAAGAGCACTGGAGTGGGTTGCCATTTCCTTCTCTAAATTTTATATATAGTAGTGTGTATTTGTTAATCTCATTCTTCTAATTTCTCTCACCCTCTTTCTATCATCAATGACAATAGAAATCTCAAACTGAACAAAGGGGAAATTATGAAAATGCTGCTAACATTTTTTTAAGATTGAGAAAAAAATGTGAGGCTGTGACATGTCCTCTCATAAGACTAGAGGTATGATACACTGAAGCTGCAGATGTTAGAGGCTGAAGGCTGTGAAGACCATTCCTTGTCAAATTCTCACACTCCAAGGGGGCAAAAAAATCCAATGGAAAGTAGGGAACTATGTTAACACAGAGAAATCCAGTTAACTGGACCTTTAAAGTAAGTGGATTTTTGGTGCTCAGCACAGCTAGGAAAATAATAAGAAAGCAAATGAGAGCTGGAGTTTGTTTAAACAGCACACTGCATTACAAACCTCAGGAAAAAGATGCTGTGGTTTTGTGTATCCCAAAGTTAGCTGAAAATCAGAATTATCCTGCAAGCTATTTCCAACTTAGACTTCTAAAGCCTCAACCAAATCTACTGAATCAGAATGTCTAGGGGTTAAGTGTGAACATCTTTATTTTGAAAAAGTAAAGAAAGACATTCAGATGAAAGGAGCTTGGACCAACTTTTTGTGTGTGTGTGTGTGTGTGTGTGTGTGTGTGTTTTTGCCAGAAGAACAAATGCAGCATCATATAATTATATTTACCCATACAAAGCAAACAGTCCCTTCTAGATTATGGTGATAATCTAGGTTCTGAAAAACTTTCACCTGAGAGCTCCAGTAATTGAAGTGAAGTAGGAAATTTTAATTGTGCAAATAACTGCTTAACTCCTCCATTAATTTTATGTGGGCAACCTCTGGAGGAAATAGGGACCCCATCATTACTAATCTTTTGCTGGTAATTTCTTTTACAAATACTTCTATGCCCCTTAATTATATTCTATTATGTTAAAAGCTCCCTGTTTTCTACTTTTTACAGAGAATATGTCATTATTTGAACTGTCTATTGTAAGGAACAATTAAACCTTACCTAATTATACTTTCAATATCTTTGTCATTGGGGGCTTCTCTGGTGGCTCAGTGGTAAAGAATCTGCCTGCAATGCAGGGAATTCAGGTTAGGTCCCTGGGTCAAGAAGATCCCCTGGAGGAGAAAATGGCAACCCACTCCAGTATTCTTGCCTAGGAAATCCTATGGACAGAGGAGCCTGGTGGGCTAGAGTCCAGGGGCTCACAAGACTAGGACACATCTTAGCAACAAAACCACCACCACCTTTGTCATCTCTCAACCACCCATTTTCCAAATGAAGCCAATATCTCTCTCAGTTGTTCTGGGGTGAGGGGCAGCTGAAATCAGAGGAAATAACTTCCCCAGAAACACTGACTTTTCAGCCTTTAGACTTCAATCTCCAGTTCTCACAATAATAATACTTTGCTGTCCCCAGGCTTGTGTCTGCAGAGCTGGGCTGGATGACACTTACTCCCAAATTTTCACTTTCTCAGGGGCTGGAGAGCTACAGGGAGAACCGCCCAGAAGGTCCTCCTTTACACTCATCAGAAGGATCGTCCTTCCATCTAACTAGACAACAACTGTATAAAGGAAAGCCTGGACCCATCAAATGATGCTTTTTCTTAAGAAACGTACACAAATTGTTTAAAGATAAAACATCGGTGTTGCACCCATTGATAAAGAAGCTTCCTCACTCTGAAAAAGGGAAAATCATACCAGCAGAATGTATCCTTCAATCATTCTGAATAACATTGTGTTCTAAATCACTGTTAATTCAGGATGATTTCACACATCAGCCATCGATGTAAAGATGCAGCCACACCAAGCACACACTACAAATTCTAAATAAGTTTCTCTTGAATTCAGCAGCTGCACCAAACTCAAACATTACTGGTTAATTTGGTGCAGTTGTTCACCTATGAGAAACAAAGAGAATGTAGCTAATGAGCTCCATTCTACCACTGCATTTAGGGTCTGTGTACTTGGTGTGATGGGAAAAAACCAAAACTTAGAGAGTTTCTGAGATGCATTTGAGCTCCTCACTTGCCACCTTCTTGCTGTGTGACCAGGTGAAGTAACTTTATTTTGCTAAACTTAATTTTTCTTGTTTGTGAAATGGGGATAATACACCCAACTGATTTTCAGTATTGTTGTGAAGATATGGTTAGAAAAGGAATGTGAAAAAGCCATATAAACTTTTGGGGCTTAAAAAAGTGTATGAACTTGTCACTGGCCACCTGTTTGGTCTCCAAACCAGGCTATTCTATACTTAGTGCTGATTAACACATTGTTTCATGAGGTCCACATACTTTTCATGATTCCCTTAAATTTTTCATGGATTGAGGGATAGAGTGGGGACCCAGAGAAATGGAAGTGAAAAATCATCCACCATTTCTCTACATATTTCTTATTTTATACTATGTCCTCTAACCTTGATTGATTATATCCACTTAACAAATGCTAAACTTATACTGTATGCTGCCCTGATTTATGGGAAGGGTCAATTTATATATATGTACTTGGTGGGAGTGTAAATTGGTACAACCATTATGGAGAACAGTACGGAGGTTCCTTAAAAACTAAAAATAAAGCTACTGTATGATCCAGCAGTCCCACTCCTGGATACACATCTGGAGAAAACTCCAGTTCAAAAGATGCATGCAACCTGGTGTTCATAGCAGCACTATATACAATAGCCAAGACATGGAAGCAAACTAAATGCCCACTGACAGATGAATGGCTACAGATAAGTACATATGTAAATGGAATATCACTCAGCCATAATAAAGAATGAAATAATGCCATTCATAGCAATATGGGTAGACCTGGAGATTATTATACTAAGTGAAATAAGTCAGATAGAGAAAGACAAATACCATAAGATACTGCTTATATGTAGAATCTTAAAAAAATGATACAAATGAACTTACTTACAAAACAGAAGTAGAGTCACAGATGTAGAAAACAAACTTATAGCTATCAGGGAGGAGAAGAGGAAAGGATTAAACTGGAAGTTTGGGATTGACATATACACAGTATCATATATAAAATAGATAACAAATAAGAACCTACTGTAGAACACAGAGAACTCTACTCAATAATCTATAATTACTATATGAGAAAAGAGTACTCTAAGAAAGAGTAGCTATATAGACACACACATATATATACCTGATTTACTTTGCTGTATAGAAGAAACTTCCCAGGTGTCTCAGATGGTAAAGTGTCTGCCTGCAGTGTGGGAGACCTGGCTTCAACCCCTGGGTTGGGAAGATCCCTGGAGAAGGAAATGGCAACCCACTCCAGTACTCTTGCCTGGAAAATTCCATAGACCAAGGAGTCTGGCAGGCTACAGTCCATGGTGTCACAAAGAGTCAGACACGACTGGATGACTTCACTTTCACTTTCATAGCAGAAACTAACAAAACATTATAAATCAACTCTACTATAATAAAAATTTAAGATTATATATATATATATATATATATATATATATAGTGATGCGGTAAATGGTGATAAATGCAATAAAAAGATAGTGTCTAGTGTTATTTCATACAAAGCAATTAGAACTGGACATGGAACAGACTGGTTCCAAATAGGAAAAGGAGTATGTCAAGGCTGTATATTGTCACCCTGCTTATTTAACTTCTATGCAGAGTACATCATGAGAAATACTGGGTTGGAAGAACCACAAGATGGAATCAAGATTGCCAGGAGAAATATCAATAACCTCAGATATGCAGATGACACCACCCTTATGGCAGAAAGTAAATAACTAAAAAGCCTCTTGATGAGAATGAAAGAGGAGAGTTTAAAAGTTGGCTTAAAGTTCAACATTCAGAAAACGAAGATCATGGCATCTGGTCCCATCACTTCATAGCAAACAGATGGGGAAACACTGGAAACAGTGTCAGACTTTATTTTGGGGGCTCCAAAATCACGCAGATGGTGATTTTAGCCATGAAATTAAGACACTTACTCCTTGGAAGGAAAGATACGACCAACCTAGATAGAATATTAGGAACCAGAGATATTACTTTGCCAACAAAGGTCCATCTAGTCAAGGCTATGGTTTTTCCAGTAGTCATGTATGGATGTGAGAGATGGACTATAAAGAAAGCTGAGCCCAAAGAGTTGTGGTGTTGGAAAAGACTCTTGAGAGTCCCTTGGATGGCAAATAGATCCAACCAGTCCATCCTAAAGGAGACCAGTCCTGGATGTTTACTGGAAGGACAGATGGTGAAGCTGAAACTCCAATACTTTGGCCACCTCATGTGAAGAGCTAACTCATTGGAAAAGACTCTGATGCTGAGAGAGATTGGGGGCAGGAGGAGAAGGGGACGACAGAGGATGAGATGGCTGGACGGCATCACTGATTCACTGGACATGAGTTTGGGTGAACTCCAGGGGTTGGTGATGGACAAGGAGGCCTGGTGTGCTGTGTTTCATGGGGTCTCAAAGAGTCAGGCATGACTGAGCGACTAAACTGAACTGAACTGAGGCAAGAAATGATAGTGACTTACAGAGCGGTGTCAGTGGAGGGGTTCTGAAAGGTGTAAGCCTCTGGATGTCTTTTGAAGAACTGAAAGAATTTGCTGACAATTGTTATGCATGTGAGAGACAGAGAGGAGTCAGAGATCTGTAGCCTGAGAACAGAAAGTTTCAGTCTACTAATTATACTGAGGTGGGAAGTCTGTGAGTGGGTCTATGAGGGGAGGGAAACCAAGAGTTCCCGTCTGGACATGTGTAGTGTGAGTTGCATGTCTCTACCTGTGTCAGGTGGGTAGGCAGGTGGGTATGTAAGTACAGAGTTCAGAAGAGGGATCTGGGTTGGGTACAGGAATGTGGGGTCTTCAGCATTTCGACACCTTTAACACCACCCTTAATGGCTGTCTGAGGAGGCCTTACAAATAGCTGTGAAAAGAAGAGAAGTGAAAAGCAAAGGAGAAATGGAAAGATATAACCACCTGAATGCAAAGTTCCAAAGAATAGCAAGAAGAGATAAGAAAGACTTCCTCAGCGATTGATGCAAAGAAATAGAGGAAAACAACAGAATGGGAAAGACTACAGATCTCTTCAAGAAAATTAGAGATATCAAGGGAACATTTCATGCAAAGATGGGCTTGATAAAGGTCAGAAATGGTATGGACCTAACAGAAGCAGAAGATATTAAGAAGAGGTGACAAGAATACACAGAAGAACTGTACAAAAAAGATCTTCACGACCCAGATAATCATGATGCTGTGATCACTCACCTAGAGCCAGACATCCTGGAATGTGAAGTCAAATGGACCTTAGAAAGCATCACTATGAACAAAGCTAGTGGAGGTGATGGAATTCCAGTGGAGCTATTTCAAGTCCTAAAAGATGATGCTGTGAAAGTGCTACACTCAATATGCCAGCAAATTTGGAAAACTCAGCAGTGGCCACAGGACTGGACAAGGTCAGTTTTCATTCCAATCCCAAAGAAAGGCAATGCCAAAGAATGCTCAAACTACCGCACAATTGCACTCATCTCACATGCTAGTAAAGTAATGCTCAAAATTCTCCAAGCCAGGCTTCAGCAATACGTGAACTGTGAACTTCAGATGTTCAAGCTGGTTTTAGAAAAGGCAGAGGAACCAGAGATCAAATTGCCAACATCCACTGGATCATCGAAAAAGCAAGAAGAGTTCCAGAAAAGCATCTATTTCTGCTTTACTGACTATGCCAAAGCCTTTGACTGTGTGGATCACAAATAAACTGTGGAAAATTCTGAAAGAGATGGGAATACCAGACCACTTAACCTGCCTCTTGAGAAACCTGTATGCAGGTCAGGAAGCAACAGTTAGAACTGGACATGGACCCACAGACTGGTTCCAAAGAGGAAAAGGAGTATGTCAAGGCTGCATATGGTCACCCTGCTTATTTAACTTCTATGCAGAGTACATCATGAGAAATACAGGGCTGGAAGAAGCACAAGCTAGAATCAAGAATGCTAGGAGAAATATTAAAAAACTCAGATATGCAGATGACACTACTCTTATAGCAGAAAGTGAAAAGGAACTAAAAGCCTCTTAATGAAAGTGAAAGAGGAGAGTGAAAAAGTTGGCTTAAAGCTCAACATTCAGAAAACGAAGATCATGGCATCCGGTCCCATCACTTCATGGCAAATAGATAGGGAAACAGTGGAAACAGTGTCAGACTTTATTTTTGGGGGGCTCCAAAATCACTGCAGATGATGACTGCAGCCACAAAATTAAAAGACACTTACTCCTTGGAAGGAAAGTTATGACCAACCTAGATAGCATATTGAAAAGCAGAGACATTACTTTGCCAACTAAGGTCCATCTAGTCAAGGCTATGGTTTTTCCAGTGGTCATGTATGGATGCGAGAGTTGGACTGTGAAGAAAGCTGAGTGCCAAATAATTGATGGTTTTGAACTGTGGTGTTGGAGAAGACTCTTGAGAGTCCCTTGGACTGCAAGGAGATCCAACCTGTCCATCCTAAAGGAGATCAGCCCTGGGTGTTCTTTGGAAGGAATGATGCTAAAGCTGAAACTCCAGTACTTTGGCCACCTCATGTGAAGAGCTGACTCATTGGAAAAGACTCTGATGCTGGGAGAGATTGGGGGCAGGAGAAGAAGGGGATGACAGAGGATAAGATGGCTGAATGGCATCACGGACCCAATGGACGTGAGTCTGAGTGAACTCTGGGAGTTGGTGATGGTCAGGGATGCCTGGTGTGCTGCGATTCATGGGGTTGCAAAGAGTCGGACACAACTGAGCAACTGAAATGAACTGAATTGAAAGCCATAGGAGTTAAAGACCTAAGGGGAGTGAGTCTAGAGAGAGGAGAGAAGATGTCCCATTTTCCATTTCTAGTTCTAAGATTCTATTCAGTTTTTAATCAAGAACCTCCAGGGCACCTTTACCATCTTCTTGGAGGCCCTTCATCTGGTATAAGACTTTCACTACATTAGCACAACCCATAGTCCCTTCCTTGTTAGAATAAGCCCAAATGACTGTCTCAATCTTACGCTACACTGCACCTTTGCTTGTCTTATTTTTTCCACTATAACTGGCCATCCATGTATCTGTCCAGTTCAGATCCTGTGTCCATGAATGAGGGAGTGATTCTAATTGTCCCAGGATCAAATCTCTTACTCCTTCTTAGCAAAAATTGTATTCATTTGGACTGCAGAGTAGATCACATGCCCTCATGCTAGTTTTCTTCTGAACTGCTTTTTATCCCAAGGAAGCTGGAAAAATAAAAACACAAAACATTAACCCCTGACTCCTTCTCAACTAGAGTGTCTACCTATGATCTACATCCCTCAAGTCAATATCCAGGCTCCTATGAGATATGGAAGGGAGAAGTCTTCATGAGGAGGCAATTGCTGCACTCAGGGAGGTATTTTTATTCCGCTGAGGTCCCTGTGGAGCATCCCTAAGGGGCATGTGTAAGTGCTGAGTGGAAGACAGCAAGGGCCACACCAGTCAGATTTTCACTAAACTGTTTTGTGGAAAAGTTGGACAACTCTCTTGACAGTGTAGCATCTCACTTTGTTTCCTTGGCCTTTTATAAATCCCATATGCAACCCAATACTCTAAGAAGCTCTTTCTTCTTGAAGTAGGTTGAGTGGATTCTGTTTTATGCAATTAAACATCTTAACCAATAAAACACCTTTCTGTTATTACTAGCTCACTTTGCTGGGTAATGTGTTTAATATTTTTTTCTCTGCTAGATTGTTTAGACAGGAGATAACTATGTCACATTTCTCTTGCGTAGAGTACAGCACCCAGTGTTGCTGTGAGGTGGCCAGGATGCCACAGCAAACTCACAAAAGGGCTGTAAGGTCTTTTAACATGGTGGCATGTCTATTTTGGTCACTGAGAAGGCAATGGCACCCCACTCCAGTACTCTTGGCTGGGAAATACCATGGATGGAGGAGCCTGGTGGATTGCAGTCCATGGGGTTGCTAAGAGTCAGCCACGACTGAGCAACTTCACTTTCACTTTTCACTTTCATGCATTGGAGAAGGAAATGGCAACCCACTCCAGTGTTCTTGCCTGGAGAATCCCAGGGATGAGGGAGCCTGGTGGCCTGCCACCTATGGGATCTCATAGAGTTGGACACGACTGAAGTGACTTAGTAGTAGTAGTAGTAACCTACTGCTACTAAGTTGTTTGGATATGTCTACTTAATAAATGGAACTTTTTTTTTTCACTTTTCATAAAAGTTATTGAGACACTAAGGGGACCATGAACTAAAACAGCTTCATAATCTCTGCACTAGGTACTGAATAAAAATAAATGTTGTATCTCAGCTCTGCTTGAGAAGACTTGAGGAGGCCAGTTCTCAGTTGAGGAACAAAGGGAAATCTGGCCCATCTGGGAACCAGTCAAAGCAGGGAGAATGGAAAAATAGGATTTACATGGATAGCATCTCAAATAGAGTTCTTTAACTTTGGTCGAAACTCATGAGAAACCCTGGAATGCCTAGAGGAGTCAGAGAATCCACTGCTCATCTCTGCATCACTGAAGTCATTATGGAAGCTCTCCTGAAGTCCTCTGGTCAGCTTGCTCTTTACCTTCAGTGCTGCTGCACTGCATCATTCTATTGGCTTAAATGAATCCTACAGACTCAGAAAGCTATTACAAACTTAGACAGCATATTATAAAGCAGAGCCATCACTTTGCCAACAAAGGTCCATATAGTCAAAGCTATGGTTTTTCCAGTAGTCATGTACAGATGTGAGAGTTGGA
This sequence comes from Nanger dama, assembly GCA_917880005.1. Classification (NCBI taxonomy): domain Eukaryota; kingdom Metazoa; phylum Chordata; class Mammalia; order Artiodactyla; family Bovidae; genus Nanger; species Nanger dama. Next base: position 2,326,079 of record CAKJTW010000068.1, on the reverse strand, counting down.
CCATAAAGAAGGCTGAGTGCTGAAGAACTGTTACTTTTGAACTGTGGTGCTGGAGAAAACTCTTGAGAATCCCTTGGATAGTGAGGTGATCAAACCAGTCAATCCTAAAAGGAATCAGTCCTGAATATTCATTGCAAGGACTGATGCTGATGCTGAAGCTCCAATACTTTGGCCACCTGATGCAAAGAACTGACTCACTGGAAAAGACCATGATGCTAGGAAAGATTGAAGGCAGAAAAGAAGGGGACGACAGAGGATGCAGGGGTTGGATGGCATCACCGATTCAATGGACGTGAGTTGGAGAAAACTCTGGAAGACAGTGAAGGACAGGGAAGCCTGGTGTGCTGCGAATCCACAGGGGTGCAGAGTTGGACACAACTTAACAACCGAACAACAATAACAACCAGCCCAGAAAGGAGGTCAAATATAGGCAGACAGCCTAGCTGAGACAATGATGGAGAAGACAGACTGTATTTTAATTGCTGGCATGTCAGCTCACATCTTTTGCTAAATGATATTTACACAGCTGAGAGGACTATGTTAGTTTCATGTTCCTTCTGCACAGGAGTTGGAGCCATTCTCAAGAGAAGACTCTTAAAAGGAATGCATATGTCTTACAATATCCAAAATGAGCTTCTCATCCTCAGATCCTTAAGCCCCTAAATACCACAACTTGGCTAAGCTGGCAGGCTCCTTTCTGGCCAGCACTCTGATTAGAATCTAAACTTTCTATGATTAGACTCCAGAATCAGAACTGAACCATGTTGGGGTTTTGTAGTGTGTGAATTCAATTCATTATGGTAACTGGGGTTTAGGATTCATCAGAAGGATCTAGAGTTACTGTGAGGAGACATTTTATCAGACAGTTTTCAACTCTGCCAGAATTTCCTGAGAGCTCAGAAACTGTGGTCCAAAGCTGGGATCTCAGCCACCAAGAGCAGCAATTAGGTGGGTGAAGGCAACCCGCCAAGTCCACTAGGATTTGCCTAATGGAATCATGAGTCAGCATTCTCCGGGAAGCAGTAGCCAGGCCCATGGGTCAAGGAACATATAGACTGAGAAGGCAAGACATTGACAAGCAACTTCCATTTTATGGAAAGAAAAGAAAGTTACAAGCAAGCTGGTCTACTCTTCAGGGGCCCAAAAGACAAAAATGTAGCAACTCTCAAAGTGATTATTACAGAGCATGACGTGATCTCGCTCTCTTTCTGTCTATCTGACTGTCTCTTGTTCTTGCTCTTCATCTTTGCATTTTTTCAGTATTTAACATTAATATCCATTTAAAACTAATATCCATTAATATCCATTAATATCCATGCACCGTAACCTGCCAGGTCTGCCCTGCCCATGGAATTTTCCAGGCAAGAAGACTGGAGTGGGTTGCCCTTTCCTCCTCCAGAGGATCTTCCTGACCCAGCGATTGAATGCAAGTTTCTTCTCCTGCATTGGCAGGCAGATTCTTTACCACTGGTCCACCTGGGGAGCTCCAAACAGAGCAGTGCCTGGGAATAGAGCTATACAGCAGAGAGGACAATAGGGAACCCTGGAAACAGATTTTTAGTTAGTTGGAAAGAATATGTGTGATCTTAGGGTCACTCCATCTTCAACTTTCACAGAGCATTATAGAGTCGTGATGGCCGAGAATACTGTAGAAGATAGTAAAGAAAATGTGGGAGCATTTTTTCCCCTTGAGAACCAAATTAGGGAGCCTGGAGGGCTGCAACTCACAGAATCACAAAGAGTGAGACACAACTGAGTGAGCATGCAGACATTCAGAGAAATATTTTGCTTATATGTTTGCTTGTCATGTATGCCCATGAACAGCATGAAAAGGCAAGAGGTTAGGACTCTGAAAGATGAACTCCCCAGGTCAGTAGGTGCCCAATATGCTACAGGAGATCAGTGGGGAAATAACTCCAGAAAGAATGAAGAGATGGAGCCAAAGCAAAAACAACACCCAGTTGTGGATGTGACTGGCAATGGAAGTAAAGTCTAATGCTGTAAAGAGCAATATTGCACAGGAACCTGGAGTGTTAATTCCATGAATCAAGGAAGATTGGAAGTAGTCAAACAGGAGATGGCAAGAGTGTATGTCAACATTTTAGGAATCAGTGAACTAAAATGGACTGGAATGGGTGAATTTAACTCAGACGACTATTATATCTACTACTGTAGGAATTCCTTAGAAGAAATGGAGTAGCCATCATAGTTAACAAAAGAGTCCAAAATGCAGTACTTAGATGCAATCTCAAAAATGACAGAATGATCTCTGTTCATTTCCAAGGCAAACCACATCCAAGTCTTCACCTCAACCAGTAATGCTGAAGAAGCTGAAGTTGAATGGTTCTATGAAGACCTACAAGACCTTCTAGAACTAACATCCCTCAAAGATGTCATTTTCATTATAGGGGACTAGAATGAAAAAGCAGGAAGTCAAGAGATACTTGGAGTAACAGGCAAGTTTGGCCTTGGAGTACAAAATGAAACGGGTCAAAGGCTAACAACAGTTTTGCCAAGAGAATGCACTGGTCATAGCAAACGCCCTCTTCCAGTGACACAAGAGAAGACTCTACACATGGACATCACCAGATGGTCAACACCAAAATCAGATTGATTATATTCTTTGCAGCCAAATGGCACCCCACTCCAGTACTCTTGCCTGGAAAATCCCATGGATGGAGGAACCTGGTGGGCTGCAGTCCATGGGGTCGCTAAGAATTGGACACAACTGAGCAACTTCACTTTCACGTTTCACTTTCATGCATTGGAGAAGGAAATGGCAACCCACTCCAGTGTTCTTGCCTGGAGAATCCCAGGGACAGGGGAGCCTCATGGGCTGCTGCCTATGGGGTCACACAGAGTTGGATGTGACTGAAGCAACTTAGCAGCAGCAGCAGCAGCAGCAGCAAGATGGTGAAGTTCTATACAGTCAGCAAAAACAAGACCGGGAGCTGACTGTAGCTCAGATCATGAACTCCTCACTGCCAAGTTCAGACTTAAATTGAAGAAAGTAGGGGAAACCACCAGACCATTCAGGTAAGACCTAAACCAAATCCCTTATAATTATACAGTGAAAGTGACAAATAGATTCAAAGGATCAGATCTGATAAGCAGAGTGCCTAAGGACAGAGGTTTGTGACATTGTACAAGAGGCAGGGATCAGGACCATCCCCCAGAAAAAGAAATGCAAAAAGACAAAATGGTTGTTTGGGGAGGCCTTACAAATAGATGAGAAAAGAAGAGAAACTAAAGGCAAAGAAGAAAGGGAAAGATATACACATTTGAATGCAAGTTCCAAAGAATAGCAAGGAAAGATAAGCCTTCCTCAGTGATCAACGCAAAGAAATAGAGGAAAACAACAGAATGGGAACAACTAAAGATCTCTTTAAAAAAATTAGAGATACCAAGGGAACATTTCATGCAAAGATGGACTCAGTAAAGGACAGAAATGGTATGGGCCTAACAGAAGCAGAAAATATTAAGAAGAGATGGCAAGAATACACAGAAGAACTGTACAAAAATGTTCTTCATGACCCAGAGGGCCACGATGGTGTGATCACTCACCTAGAGCCAGGCATTCTGGAATGCGAAGTCAAGTGGGCCTTAAGAAGCATCACTATGAACAAAGCTAGTGGAGATGGTGGAATTCCAGTTGAGCTATTTCAAATCCTAAAAGATGATGCTGTGAAAGTGTTGCACTCAATATGCCAGCAAATTTGGAAAACTCAGCAGGCCACAGGACTGGAAAAGGTAAGTTTTCTTTCTAATCCCAAAGAAAGGCAATGCCAAAGAATGCTCAAACTACCACACAATTACACTCATCTCACATGCTAGCAAAGTAATGCTCAAAATTCTCCAAGCCAGGCTTCAACAGTACGTGCGCATCGTGAACTTCCAGATGATCAGTTGGATTTAGAAAAGGCAGAGGAACCAGAGAGCAAATTGTCAACATCTGTTGGATCATGGAAAAAGCAAGAGAACTCGGAAAAACATCTACTTCTGCTTTAATGACTATGCCAAGTTTTGACTGTGTGGATCACAACAAACTGGAAAATTCTGAAAGAGATGGGAATACCAGACCACCTGACCTGCCTCCTGAGAAATCTGTATGCAGATCAAGAAGCAACAGTTAGAACTGGACATGGAACAAGACTGGTTCCAAATCAGGCAAGGAGTACATCAAGGCTGTATACTGTCACCCTGATTATTTAACTTATATGCACAGTACATCATGGGAAATGCTGGGCTGGGTGAAGCACAAGCTGGAATCAAGATCACTGGGAGAAATATCAATAACCTCAGATATACAGATGATACCATACTTATGGCAGAAAGCAAAGAAAAACTAAAGAGCCTCTTGATGAAAGTGAAAGAAAGAGGAGAGTGAAAAAGTTGGCTTAAAGCTCAACATTTAGAAAACGAAGATCATGGCATCTGGTCCCATCACTTCATGGCAATTAGATGGGGAAACAATGGAAATTGTGAGAGACTTTCTTTTCTTGGGCTCCAAAATCACTGCAGATGGTGGCTGCAGCCATGAAATTAAAAGGCACTTACTCCTTGGAAGAAAAGCTATGACCAACCTAGACAGCATATTAAAAGCAGAGACATTACTTTGCCAACAAAGGTTTGTTTAGTCAAAGCTATGGTTTTTCCATAAGTCTCATATGGATGTGAGAGTTGGATTATAAAGAAAGCTGAGCACAGAAAAATTGATGCTTTTGAACTGTGGTGTTGGAGAAGACTCTTGAGAATCCCTTGGACTGCAAGGAGATCCAATCAGTCCATTGTGAAGGAGATCAACCTGGGATTTCTTTGGAAGAAATGATGCTAAAGCTGAAACTCCAGTACTTTGGCCACCTGATGTGAAGAGCCTACTCATTGGAAAAGACCCAGTTGCTGGGAAAGATTGAAGGCAGGAGGAAAAGGGGATGACATAGGATGAGATGGTTGGATGGCACCACCAACTCGATGGACATGAGTTTGAGCAAGACGGGAGCTGATGATGGAGAGGGAAGTTTGGTGTGCTGCAGTCCATGGGGACACAGAGTCAGTCACAACTGAGCGACTGAAGTGAACTGAACTGAACTGGTGCTTGTCTGTGAGAGAGAAAAAACGCTGGTGCCTCCTGATAATCTATTTATCAGCTCTTTCTCAGCTAAGAATCTGACTAGTATGGAATCTCAAAGAAAAACTGAACCAAAATGTGTAAATATTTACTTGGCAGTCTTTTTGCCAAAACAGATACAATATTTGTATTGGTGATATTTGCTGATTCACCCATGAGAAAGTTTCTCTTTACCTTGAAACACTGAAAACAGCCTGACCTAAAATCAGATTCTCACAGTGAGTGAAGTAAGTTAGACAGAGAAAGACAAATATAATATTGCTTATATGTGAAATCTAAAAAAGGTTACAAATGAACTTAATTGTAAAACAGAAGTAGAGTTACAGATGTAGAAAATAAACATGGTTACAAAGGAGCTAAAAGGGGAAGGGATAAATTGGAAGACTGGCATAAACATGCTACTATATATAAAATGGAAACTAATAAGACTAACTGTATAGCACAGGGAACTCTACTCAGTACTATGTAATGGCCTATATGGCAGAAGGATCTAAAAAGAGTGGATATGTGTTATATATACACACACACACACACACACACACACACATTTGTATAACAGATTCATTTTGCTATACACCTGAGACTAACACAACACTGTAAATCAATTATACTGCAATAAACAAAAATTTTTAATCGACAATTGACATATCCCCTGCCCAAGACCTTTGAAAGGTCAGTGATGTCACTAACTTAAATGATTTTGCACTTATTTTGATTTGAGGTCTTCTGGTCAGGCCTTCATTTTCTCTCCTCCAGGGTCACGTATTTGTTAAAGCAGGTTGTCTGAAAGTGGAGAGAATTCTAGAGGAGGCGTCACTAGACAGGTGGCACATCTGGTCTGTCATCCATCAGGGTGGGCCTGTGGACAGCTTATTCAGCTCTCTGGCAGCATCAATTGGTTCAGTTCAGTTTAGTTCAGTCACTCAGTCATGTCCAACTGTGTGACACCATGGACTGCAGTACGCCAGGCTTCCCCGTCCATCACCAGCTCCTGGAGTTCACTCAGACTCATGTCCATTGAGTCAGTGATGCCATCCAGCCATCTCATCTTTTGCCGCCCCCTTCTCCTCCTTCCCTCAGTCTTTCTCAGCGTCAGGGTCTTTTCCAGTGAGTAGGCTCTTCACATCAGGTGGTCAAAGCAGTGGAGCTTCAGCATCAGTCCTTCCAGTGACTATTCAGGATTGATTTCCTTTAGAATGGACTGGTTGGATCTCCTTGCAGTCCAAGGGACTCTCAAGAGTCTTCCCCAACACCACAATAGGCAGCATTAATAGGACACAGCAGAAAGAAAATGTTTTCTAAGACCTTTTCCAACTTGAGCAACTTTTGATTTTAAGGATTTGAGAGTGCTCTCTGTTAGCCTTTGGGCCTCTTTCCACCTATCCCCCCCTTTGGCACTGCTTCCTCAGTGCAGAACCACACATGTTCTGTATATTCTCAGTTATAAGCCAAGCCAACACGTCCTGAGGATGTGCATCGTGGTGACCACAGTTAACTTTTAAGATATACTCTGTAGCCACTATAAGAGTAGATCTTAAAAGTTCTTATCTCAATGGAGAAGGAAATGGCAACCCACTCCAGTAATCTTGCCTGGAAAACCCATGGACAGAGGAGCCTGGCAGGCTACAGTCCGTGGGGTTGCAAGAGTCAGACATGACTTAGCAACTGAACCATCCACCACTACAAAGTGAATATATGCTTAAAGATAATGTTTAAAAAGGATATTTGCCATATATTACCTAATTTTTTGGTGGGAGGGTAGGAATCAAGGAAGACTTGGGGTTATTTTTTCTTCAGTTTCCTTTTATACTTATTTATAATAGCCATTATTTTTACCAAGACCATAAAACTATGAAAATGAATAAAATACTAAAAGTCTCATATAGCCAAGAAAAGAAAAAAAAAAGAAGCACCAAGTGGTAACAGTGGACACGAAAGTGAAAACAGTTGAGAGAGTGGACTGACAAGAGGAAAAAGTAGCTGAAGAACCAAAATGGTTCACAACACAGGAAATGGCTTGGGATGTTTCTCTGAGGAGGCACCGTTCATTTTTGAGACACAGGAGCTAAATGTAAAACAGTACACAAAACCAGAAGGTCGCAGCAGCCATTCAGAACACAGTCCAGTGTTACCATGTCATTTTATGATGAGAAAAAACAGCTACCACCCAGACATCCCTGGATCATTTTCCAAGAGGGTAGAATCGAACTAGTAAGGAAGCAGGACCTGTGCCGTCAGCGTCAGGCATGAGTGCGACTGCAGCTTGCCTCTGTCTCCTGTCGCTGACCATCCTTCAGCCCCAACGCCTCCCACCCCTTCTCTCTCCAGTCAGTAACTCTTCTTGCCTGTTCACTTGGTGCCAATCCCTGTGTACCCGCTGAATTGTACCAGTATAATGTACTGCTGTATTTTTTTTAAGGTGCTGCTCTGTAAGATAAAAAAATATTTTATTAAAAAAAAGTTTTTATCTCAAGAAAAAAATGCGTAACAATGTGAGGTGATATGTAATATATTAACTAAATTCATTGTGGTATCATTTTGCTATTTATATATACATTGATATTCCTTCCAGTTTAGCTCAGGGAGTCCGTTCGCCCCATTCCCACCCAGCCTGGTCTCTTTGCCTCTGCAGGAACATCTCCCTTGCAGTTTTTGTCTTAGGTTCATATCATTTTGTGGCTACATTCACTAATGCTCAATTTTTTTTTGCTTTATTTATTTTTTTAAATATAGATTTAAAAATAGACATTTCACTTCAAGGAAATCCTAAAAGAAAAAAAAATCCCAGGGTCATTTGCATTTGGAATACTTGATTCTGATTGCTGACACTGTTGTGCTGAAATAGTCTCCTCCTTAACTAATGGTAATGCATATATATCAATCCTAATATCCCAGTTTGTCCCCCTCTGTGTCCCACGTCTGTTCTTTACCTCTGCATCTCTGTTACTTCCCTGGAAATAGGTTCATCTGTACCATTTTTCTAGATTTAACATGTATGCATTAATATGCCATGTTTGTTTTTCTTTCTTACTTCAATTTGTGTGACAGATTCTAGGTCCATCCACATCTCTACAAATGACCCAGTTTCATTCCATTTTATGTGCACCACATCTCTTTATCCATTCGTCTGTTGTTGGACATTTAGGTGGTTTCCATGTCCTGGCTAGGCTTTCTAGGAGAGCAAGAACAAGGAGCCATCTAAGGAAAGCTGCCTAAGATTACAAATTGTAATCAGGAAATATCTCTTCCCACTCCCTTTTACTACCATGCACAGACCATAATCAACCTCCAAAATCTCCTGCTGAACACCATGTTCTGAATGTCAGACAAAAGAAAAATCATTCTTCTTCTATTCCTGAAAATAATTGAGGCAGGGAAAGGAGCAGAAGGTTTGGAGTTAAAGGGTGCTAGTTCAGTTTTGGACCTGGTAAAAGCCACTTTTCCCATTAGTCATGTATGGATGTGAAGGCTGGACCATAAAGAAGGTTGAGCATCAAAGAATAGATACTTCTGAATTGTGGTGTTGGAGATGACTCTTAAGAGTCCCTTGGACAGCAAGGGGATCAAACCAGTCAATCCTAAAGGAAGTCAACCCTGAGTATCATTGGAAGGACAGCTCCATCTGTAACTTTCCCCCTTGATCTCTGACATATAAGGTAAGCTCTCTTTCTTAACACACACACACACACACACACACACACACACACACACACACACACACACATGCAATCTTTCTTCAGTCTTTCCCAGCATCAGGGTCTTTTCTAATGAGTCAGTTCTTCATGCCACATAGCCAAAGTATTTGAGTTTTAGTTTCAGCATCAGTCCTTCCAATGATACTCAGGGTTGATTTCCTTTAGGATTGACTGGTTTGATCTCCTTGCTGTCCAAGGGACTCTCAAGAGTCATCTCCAATGCCACAATTCAGAAGTATCTATTCTTTGATGCTCAGCCTTCTTTACGGTCCAACCTTCACTTCCATACATGACTAATGGAAAAACCATAGCTTTGACTATACAGAACTTTGTTGGCAAAGTGATAAACTTTGTTTTCTAATATGCTTCTAGGTTTGTCATAGCCTTCCTTCCAAGAAGCAACTGTCTTCTAATTTCATGGCTGCAGTCACCATCTGCAGGGATTTTGGAGTCTAAGAAGAGAAAATCTGTCACTGCTTCTACTTTCCCCCATCTATTTGCCATGGAATGATGGGACCAATGCCAAGATCTTTGCTTTTTGAATGCTGAGTTTTAAGCCAGCTTTCACTCTCCTCTTTCACCTCATCAAGAGGCTCTTTAGTTCCTCTTTGCTTTCTGCCATTAGAGTAGAATCATCTCCATATCTTTGGTTGTTATCTCTCCCAGCAATTGATTCTAGCTTGTAAAGCGTCTGCCTACAATGTGGGAGACCCAGGTTCGATCCCTGGGTTGGGAAAATCCCTTGGAGAAGGCAATGGCAACCCACTCCAGTACTCTTGCCTGGAAAAATCCCATGGACGGAGGAGCCTGGTGGGCTGCAGTCCATGGGGTCACAGAGTCGGACACGACTGAGTGACTTAACTTGTAACTCATCCACCCTGGGATTTTGCATGATGTACACTGCATATAAGTTAAATAAACAGAATGACAGTATATAGCCTTAATGTACTCCTTTCCAACTATTGAACCAGTCCATTGTTTCATGAAATGTTCAAACCGTTGCTTCTTGACCCACATACAAGTTTCTCAGGAGACAGCTAAGATGGTCTGGTATTCCTATTTCTTTAAAAAATTTTCAGTTTTTGTGCTCCACACAGTCTTTGCATGATCAATGAAACAGAAGTAGATGTTTCTCAGAAATTCCCTTGCTTTCTCTATGTATGTTCCAACAAATGTTGGCAATTTGATCTCTGCCTTTTCTAACCCAGCTTATACATCTGGAAGCCCCTCCTTACCAACATGGAAATGCTGGTGAACTCCTCAAGCATCTCGTAGACCTTCCCACAACTCCCTCTAAAGAGCAAAAACAAACAAGCCCCCTAGTACTCTCGTATGGCGAAGGCCCTGCAGCCTTGCACCAGTGTTTCTGCTCTGACACACTCCTCGTGCGCATTTCAATACTGCTGCTGGAGAGTGAATTCCAAGCCCATCTCTTATCTTTATCCAGTGATACAGTGTCGTCATTCCTGCTTTTACAAGAATTCTGAGACAGTGTGTGGGTGAACTTGGTCTGGAAAAGGAGAGCGGGATTCCAAGCAGAAGGGCCTCCATTCTGAGTGTCACTATGGACCATGATGTGCAAGGCAGAGGCCATCAAACCTGCCACTTCTGGCCTCAGCAATCCCTTCTCACTCAAGTGAGATCTAAGGAGACGCATGGGCCGAGGAAGCAGGGAAAATTTCTCTCACCCTTATTCCACCCAGCTCGTGTGAGTTGAAAGAGAAGGGATGGATCATTCAGACAAAGCACTAGGAAAAAAGAGTTTGCTGAGTAAATTAAAGATGGAATCAAGATTATAGGAAGGAAGAAAGTGCTTTTGAAGCATCTTTTCAAAAAGCAAGTTAAAATACTAATTTTAGCTAAAAGTTTTTGAATACTTATCATTTGCTGGAAACATACATGCTAAATGCTTTGTTTATAGTATCTCACCTAGTGCTCAGTACTGGTTTGGGAGAAGATATGCTCAGTCTGAAAGGTGAAGGACTTGTCCAGGAACACAAAGTTTTACATGGCAAATTGGGATCAAATGTGGGTCTTTCTGTGCTCAGTATAATTTATGGCTTTCTGATTGTGACGGTAATATCGTAGGTCTCCTTGAACGAGTATTGTTACTACTTAGTAAATGATTCATATCATCATAAATACTTGCAAGTGATAAAACAACTGTTTTCATTTTTAAATGAATGTAATCTGGCATTTTCACTACTTCAGACTATTCTATTAATTATTTAGAATTTGTATGACTCTACCACAAAATTCACACATGCTAGCCAAAACCCAGAAAGAAAAATAAATGAATTCCATACAAGCAGTCCAAAATTAGTATTATCTTGTTTTTATTTAAATGGTATCCCATTGGTTCCAAGAGCCAAATAGGATTCAACTGCCCAAATACACACAATGAAGCTCAAAACATTTCAGCAGGAAGCAAAGTAGAGAAGGTTCCTGCTCCCTTAGCTTAAAGTCTAAAATTCAACATGGTCACACAACAATATGAAGAACATAGCCACACACCCCATGGTACAAGAGAAAGTGCATGAGATAATCAATACAACAGCAAGCCCACAAGGGATCACAAATTTTAACATCTCCTCTGAGGTTTTGATTGCCAAAAAGAGAGAAATTTATCACTCAGGTCAGAGAGGAGCTAAGTAGAAATGAAAGCGAGGAATGAACTTTTCCCAGTAGAGAGATTTTCCGGATAAAGCCTGGGAATGACTTAGATGAAAGAGTGGAGTCTGTTTGGTTGAACAAGATGGAATGAATGCTGAGGAGATAGCTTTGGGCCAAGTGACGGGAGCATGAACGAAGGGAAGAGATTCATTACAGACCCCAGGGATAAGATAAAGAGCCCTATAAAAGGACCCAAGCAGCCTGGCCTACATAGAGGAAACAAAGATTTCAAAGGGTAAGGTGCCCTGGAGCAGTGGTGGAGGTACTCTTTCTCTGCATCACTGGGATCACCAGGGTCCAAGGTGGAGGAACGTGGGCCAGTGAGAAGGAAGTGGCCGTGGTCAAGTTTGGAAGCTGATTATTCAGAAAATAAGTCCCTTTATTCACATAATACCACTTCTTTAGATGGAAATGACAAAATTCAAGCCTACGGTAAGACTGCCTGCTCATTTCTTTCAGGATTTCAGGCACCATAGAGTAGGAAAAACCTAAGGGGTTGGCAGGGCAGTGTGGTTAGGGAGGAAGGAAGGCTGGATTATAAAAGAATGAAGGTAGTGGGGAAAACTTGCGCAAAATATGCAGTCCTTGTCCCTCAGTGTCCATGGGGGTTGGTTCCAGGACACTTGAAGTGAAAAGTGAAAGTGTCAGCTGCTCAGTCGTGTCTGACTCTTTGTGACCCCAGGGACTATATAGGCCACCAGGCTCCACAGTCAGTGGAATTCTCTAGGCAAGAATATTGGAATGGGTAGCCATGCCCTTCTCCAGGGGATCTTCCCAACCCAGAAATCACACTCAGGTGCCTTGCATTCTAGGTGGATTCTTTACCAACTCAGCCACCAAGGAAGCCCCCAGGACTCAGGGGAGAGCAAAATTCCTACCTGTTCAAATCCCATAGTCGGCCCCCGGCATCCATGAATTCAGTCAACTGCCCATCACATATTACGCTTGTAATCCCTGGTTGGCTGAATGCTCAGATGCGGTCCTGAAGATACAGAGCACCAGCTGTCTATTTTGATGAAAATTCACTTACAGGTAGCGTCATGCAGTTCACACTCATGTTGGTTAAGGCTCGGTCATACTCCCTACTAGACTCCAGGCTCTTCACTGTTGTTGTTCAGCCACTCAGTCGTGTCTGATTCTGAGACCCCATGAACTGAAGCACGCCAGGCTTCCCTTTCCTTCACTATCTCCTGGAGTTTGCTCAAACTCATGCCCTTTGAGTCAATGAAGTCATCCAACCATCTCAGCATCTGTCGATCCCTTTTCCTGCCCTCAGTCTTTCCCAGCAGCAAGATCTTTTCCAGTAAGTCAGTTCTTCACATCAGGTGGTCAAAGGATTGGAGCTTCAGTTTCAGCATCAGTCCTTCCAATGAATATTAAGGTTGATTTAGGATTGACTGGTTTCATCTTGCAGTCCAAGAAACTCTCAAGAGTCTTCTCCAACATCACAGTTAGAAAGCATAAGTTCTTTGGTGCTCAGCCTTCTTTTATGTTTCAGCTCTCACATCCATACACAATTACTAGAAAAACCATAGCTTTGACTATGGAAAACCATACTTAGCCACTTTGTTGCAAAGTGATGTCTCTGCTTTTTAATATGCTATCTAGGTTTGTCATAGCTTTTCTTCCAAGGAGCAAGCATCTTTTAATTCTATGGCTGCAGTCACTGTCCACAGTGATTTTGGAGCCCAAGATAATAAGGTCTATGACTGAAACAGTCTTCTCATTGTAAAATTCTATGTCCATCCTGACAAATGAAAGACAACTTTATCCCCAAAGTATCATTATTCACAAACTCTATTTCTTTATTCTGTGTCTTCACAAAAGCTCATGGAGTCAGTCTGCACTGCATTTGCACTTGTTTCTGTATTTCATGGTAGAGAGTTTTAATGCCATTTGCAGTGACTAGAAGGTGAGGATGTGTGGCTAGACACACCTCATTTTAAATTCCAACTCTCCTACTAGTTGAGTTAGGATGTGATGTTGAGAAACCACTTAATGTCTCCAAGTCTCAAAGTCCTCACGTATAATAATGATAATATCTAGTCACGTGGTTGTTTTAAGATTAACTAAATGCATGTAAAACATTTAATAGAATGCTGGCAAATAGTGACTGTTCAAAAGCACACACATATACATACACACAAAGAATATTAAACATTACAGTTACTTTTCTGTATGCTTTCTCTCCAGATAAATTTCAAGTGTCTCCATTTGAAGACAAGTTCAAAATTTGTGCAACATCAGATACCACAGAAAGATATCAAGCCCTGTCTTCCACAAACTGTGAGGGGAGGAGAAATTGAAAATACTGTGCCTGAGATTATGATTGCAGACCTCAACAACACCCAGGCCGAAAGAGGGTAATTCTGTTCGCCTTTCATACAACACCAAACGCCCAGCTACATTTTTGATTGAATGGATTGTTGGCTTCTGAAAGGAGACACTCATAAAATGCTCTGGACTAATATGTTTACAGGAACTGAATCTCCTGTGAAACTCACAGAATTGTGGTGTTTGATATTTAGTTATTCGTCACTGATGATCTTTCCTTCATATACTTCACTATGAAAGTATTAGTCACTCAGTGACCTCCGACTCTTTGCAACACATGGATTGTAGCCTGCCAGGCTCCTCTGTTCATGGAAATTCTCCAGGCAAGAATATTGGAATGGGTAGCTTTCCCCTTCTCCAGGAGATCTTCCCCACCCAGGGATCAAATACCCGGTCTCTCTCATTACAGACAAATTCTTACCATCTGAGCTACCAGTTCAGACACAATTTTTTTTTTTTAATTTGGATATCTGTGCAGCAGGTGGGATCCAGTTCCCCAACCAGGGATTCAACCTAAATCCCTGAGTTGCAAGGCAGTTTCTTAACCACTGAACCACCAAGGAAGTCTCACTTTAGCCATAGTCTATTTTATCACCTAGATGCATGACCTGCTAATATATTCAAGGATTTTCATCTCAATACACTCAATTTTTAATGACATTGTCCTTTTTGAATATACATCATTGGAATCTCACTCCTGGCTCCTAATGAATTCCTCTCTGTGTCCTGTTTAGGACTCTATTAAATCTTTGTGAGCCTCAATACAATGGTTTGCTTCAGTATCCCTCCACCATCGAATGCATTAAAACCAAAACAAAACGCTGTCATACACAGAGGAGTTCATAAAATCCAGACTGTGAAAGGCCGTCAGCAATCTGTCCAAGGCACGTCCTGGACTTATTGTTTTACAGACTTTCCCAGAATATTGACTCAGTGTTAATAGAGAAACTGTACATAAACTCAGAAAAGAAGGGGTCAGTTTGTCTATGGGAGACCAGGCCCTAGAGGGCTGCCCACACCTCTGTGAAATACTGAGTTTGCTAAATCTGCTTTTGTCAGCTAATAACACAGATAGAAATCATAAGACTCTAAAGTATGCATTTTTAGACCTTCAGGGTTACTTATAAATAGGCCTATAAATGTTTTCTTTTGCTTTTTTCTATGAACTGCAAATGCAAAGGCACCAGAAAGCAGTTATTTGCAAACACATAACATTTTTTTCAAGCCATGCATTTTTTTAAAACTAGAATGATAGAATTTGACGGTCTATATTAAGAGTAGCTATCCTCATTTGCCCTGCTTTTTTTTTTTTAAAAAAGGATTCTTTTATATTGCATGTTATCAATTGCATTTTGAAATAAAATGATATGTCTTTAGACCTAAAAGGTTCTTAATAAAGGTAATTGATGCTTTGAGAATTTTAAACATTCTGCTTCAAGTCCCACAGCCAGTAAGAGGTAGACCAAGGATTCAGATCCTGTTCTCCCATTTCTAAACATGTATTTATACCCTGCCAACAACTCAAATCCAAACAGCAGAATTAGAGTTTCCCCATGCACTGGCCTCTTAGACACCCAAGCCTGGAAAAACTCCCCTTTGTCCTTCTTTTAAGTGTTTCCTAGTTCTAAGGTAATCAGATGGAATTTGAGCAGTTTCAGCACATATCATTAATACAGCTAAAAACATGGTTTCTTACACGACTGCAGTATAAAAACACAGCTATCCTAAAGGCAAAAGTACTAAAATCTGTCTTATTTTGATCTCTGTAAGTACCTCTCTCCTGAAAGGCCCAAGTCAGAAACAAGAGATGAGCAGGGTGTCTAAGGGAAAACCTTGCAATTTGATGAGGTAGAGGGTACCACGGGAGAGGACACCTGCCGGCACAGAAAGCTTATCTAATAGGTGACCCTGATCTAAAGGATGAGAAGAATCGGGCCAGGCTGGGGGAAGCACCCGTGTCACAATACCCAGATTTTATTTTTATTCCACCACTGATGTTCAAGCTGGTTTTAGAAAAGGCAGAGGAACCAGAGATCAAATTGCCAACATCCGCTGGATCATTGAAAAAGCGAGACTTCCAGAAAAACATCTACTTCTGCTTTATTGATTATGCCAAAGCCTTCGACTGTGTGGATCACAATAAACTGTGGAAAATTCTGAGAGAGATGGGAATACCAGACCACCTGACCTGCCCCTTGAGAAACCTGTATGCAGGTCAGGAAGCAACAGTCAGAACTGGACATGGAACAACAGACTAGTTTCAAATAGGAAAAGGAGTAAGTCAAGGCTGTATATTGTCACCCTCCTTATTTAACTTATATGCAGAGTACATCATGAGAAATGCTGGGCTGGAGGAAGCACAAGCTGTAATCAAGATTGCCGGGAAAAATATCAGTAATCTCAGATATGCAGATGATACCACCCTTATGGCAGAAAGTGAAGAAGAACTAAAGAACCTCTTGATGAAAGTGAAAGAGGAGAGTGAAAAAATTGGCTTAAAGCTCAACATTCAGAAAACTAAGATCATGGCATCTGGTCCCATCACTTCATGGGAAACAGATGGGGAAACAGTGGAAACAGTGGCTGAGTTTATTTTTGAGGTGCTCCAAAATCACTGCAGATGGTGACTGTAGCCATGAAATTAAAAGACGCTTACTCCTTGGAAGGAAAGTTATAACCAACCTAGACAGCATACTGAAAAGCAGAGACATTACTTTATCATAAATGTTCGTCTAGTCAAAGCTATGGTTTTTCCAGTGGTCATGAATGGGTGTGAGAATTGGACTATGAAGAAAGCTGAGCACCGAAGAATTGATGCTTTTGAACTGTGGTATTGGAGAAGACTCTTGAGAGTCCCTTGGACTGCAAGGAGATCCAACCCGTTTATCCTAAAGGAGATCAGTCCTGAGTGTTCATTGCAAGGACTGATGTTGAAGATGAAACTCCAATACGTTGGCCCCTGATGTGAAGAGCTGACTCATTTGAAAAGATCCTGATGTTGGGAAAGATTGTGGACAGGAGGAGAAGGGGATGACAGAGGATGAGATGGTTGGATGGCATCACTGACTCAATGGACATAGGTTTGGGTGGACTCCAGGAGTTGGTAATGGATGGGGAGGCCTGGTCTGCTGTGGCTCATGGGGTTGCAAAGAGGCAGACACGACTAAGTGACTGAACTGACTGAACTACCTGTAAGCCCTTGGCAAATTACACAGTCTCCTGAGCATCAATGTCCTTATCAGTAGTAACTACTCAAAAAGCGTTGCAAGGTTCAAATGAACATAGATGTGTAGCATTCTTAGGAAAGCATGAGGCACATAGTAGATACTCTAAATATTAGCTATGATGTTGTTGATGAAAGAATCAGAGGTAAAAATTACATGGCATATTCTTGAACATTCCAAGAAAAGCAAACAGTTCAAACTGGTGGGAGCACAGAGGATAAATGTAATCAAGATAAGCTGTGCTCACTTCTTCCCATTGTGGAGTATGCCAGGAATTGTACAGTATATCAACCACATAATATAACTGTTCATGCGTGCTAAGTTGCTTCAGTCATGTCCAACTCTTTGTGACCCTATGGAGCATAGTGCACCAGGCTCCTCTGTCCAAAGGATTCTCCAGGCAAGAATACTGAAGTCAGTTGCCATGTTCTCCTCCAGGGGATCCTCTGGACCCAGAGACTGAGCCCATGTCTCTTGTGTCTCCTGCATTGGTAGGTGGGTTCTTTACACTAGCGTCACCTGGGAAGCCCCACAATACAACAGAATACCCATTAAATCCTATTTGTTCTTCAAGGGGGTGATGGTGAGTTTACGGCAGCATCCATTAAAGGGTGTGTATGAATTAGGGTAGCCAGGCTTACTGCAGGTAAAAAGATTTAAGAGCTAAAAGAAAGGTATAGTGGATCCCAGAGAGTGACAGGAATGGGCAACCAGGGCTGGGTTTGAGATAACTGGCCCATACCTTGGAGTGGTCATATATAGTAAGTCTACGCACCCCAGAGTTCCAGGAGCGCTGGCGCACAAAACTGCCTACAGGGCACCATTTAGATGATCTGTAGCTCAAGGACTCAGAAAGCTAACTGCTGAAATGATAGAAATAAACTAATTTACAAAACAGTAACAGGACTCACAGACTTGAGTGAGTTTATAGTTGGTGGGGTAGAGGGAGGGGGTGGGGAACGGATAGTTTGAGAATCTGGGATCGACATCTTCACTCTGCTATATGGAAAATGGATAACCAACAAGGATCTACTGTATAGTACAAGGAACTCTGCTGGATGCTATGTGGCAGCCTGGATGGGAGGAAAATTTTCAGGAGAATGTATACGTGTGTGTATGACTGAGTCCCTTTGCTATTCACCTGAAACTATCTCAACAGTGTTAATCGGCTACACTCCAATGCAAAACAAAAAGTTAAAAAAAAAAAAAAAAAATTCTGTTTTGGTTGTGTGCAGTCTGAGATGCCCAGTTGACAAAAAACTTTATATATTGAGGGGGTAACTATCACAACATTGTTAATCAGTCACGCTGTGTACTCAGTCGTGTTTGACTGTTGCGACCCCCTGGACTATAGCCGGGCTCCTCTGTCCTTGGAATTTTCCAGGCAAGAATATTGGAGTGGGTTGCCACTTCCTTCTCCAATACAAAATTAAAAGGTTTTAAAAATAGAGCTAATACATAGTATGAGAAGCCTGAAAAAGAAAGAAAAAACTAACTGCAGATTTTGGCCTGGGGTTGACCCTCCTGGATGGACTGCTCACCAGGTGAATGAAACTTTTAGTCTTGCCTATGGCTCAGATCAGGGGGCCATCCCATGAGTGTGACCTTTGGTACAGAGGAGCTTCAAGTCCAGGAATGCCAATGAAGGGGTTGATATGGAACTGATGGCCAGTGTGTTAGTTTATTAACAGGAGCTGATTTTGCTTCTAACAGTGTGTGTGTGCTCACTCAGTTGTATCTGACTCTGTGACTCTGGACTGCAGCCTACCAGGCTCCTCTGTCCATGGGGTTTCCCAGGCAAGAATATTGGAGAGGCTTGCCATTCTCTTCACTAGGGTATCTTCACGACCAAGGGATCAAACCCACATCTCCTGCTCGGCAGGTGGATTCTTTCCAATGAACCACCTGGGAAGCCTTGCTTCTAACAAAGAAATAAGTAATCTATAAATAAAGGTCAAATGACTTTTTCCAGGTGTCAGGGCAAACCTCAAGGCACAATTTGGCCTAGAAGACAAACATTTTATCTTCAAAGATCTCAGCGGCACACAGATTGTCCTTTGGCAAGAGCGAATGACCAATCCAAATTGCTCAGAGAGATGCGTCGTCTCCTTTAAAATCGGCAAGATTCTTAAGCTCTGAAAAGCTCTCTGCTGTAGACTGACTGTTGTGTCTCCCGGTATTCATATGCCGATACCTAATCCTCACTCTTGGAGAAGGCGATGCGATGGTATTCCGAGGCTGGTCCTTTGGGAGGTGATTAGCTGTGAGGGTGAAACCCTCATGAATGGGATTAGTGTCCTTGTAAAAGAGATCCCAGAGTGCTCTCTTACCCTCTTTCTGCCATGTGAGGATAGTGAGAAGAGGGCCATCTGTGACACAGAAAGCAGGCTCTCATCAGACACCAAATCTGCTGTTTTGATCTTGGACCTCTCAGCCTCTAGAACTGTGAGAAATAAACATTTGTTGTTCAAGCCACCCAGACTAGCAAGTTATGTTATGGTGGCCCAAACTGATGAAAACACTCTGTGTGTTTTCAGAACAGAATGTGACTGGAGTACTCTTGCATCCTTTCTGAAAGCCCTGGGCCACTCAGAAATCTGTGGCTGGCTGGCAGAGCACTTCCACTGAGACCTTCCCATTCCAGGCAGACGGGGATTCAGAAACAGCCTTCTCTCTTCTGCTTTCCTTCCATAGCTCTTATAAGGTTATCTGGGAATGATAGTGGTAAAGAACCCTCCTGCCAAGGCAGGAGACATAGAGATGTGGGTTCGATCTCTGGATCGGGAAGACTGCTTGAAGGAGGGCATGGCAACTGACTCCAGTATTCTTACCTGGAGAGTCCCATGGACAGAGGAGCCTGGAGGGCTACAGTCATAGGGTCGCAAAGAATTGGACACGACTGAAGTGACTTAGCATGCGCGGAAACTTCCCAAGTGTATAGGTTCGATTCCTGATTGGGGAACTAAGATCCTACATCCGATATGGTGCAGCAAGAAAAAAAAAAAAAAAAAAAAGGGAAAAAAAAGAGATGGTCTGGATTTCCAATCTTGCTTTATCTTAAACAACAAACTCCCCACCTCTGCCTGTTTCTGTAGAAGAATTTCATGCTTACTGGCCTGCAGGTATTCTATTGAGCTGTTTTCATTTAACCAGCAGGATGTGTTCACAGAATGATCCAGTGCATCATTTAAAAGCCTTTATTAATCATCCCATGGTGCCATAAAATGACAGGCATTTGGTTCCCCAAAGCAAATACTGCAAACCAAGGACCTTAATGTAGAGGTGGAGTTAAATGATAATAGCCAAGTGGCAAGTCCTTGGTGCATTTAGAGGATCACAAGAAGATAAAAAGAGCTTCCGGTGCCTCTCTAATTGCTTTTAAATTTTTATTTATGGTCATATTAAGCAGTTCTCAGAAGGTTCGAGTCATTTAAATTATGATGATTCTTTCTGAAGGCTTTTACCTGTAAGGAAATTGGGAATTAGTCCCTTTTCTGAGGAGACACGGGTGCCTGGGTTTTTCTTCACAGACAGTTGTTCCTTCAAACTTGTTGAATGGAGAAGTTATTAGTGTTTCAGAACTTTCAGAATTTCCTGATGAACTTAATAAACTCAAATCGCCAGGCCCCCATCCTAGGATTTCTGATCAGCAGGTCTAAGGCACCCCTGGAAACCCATGTTTGGAACATGTTCCCATGTGATGCTGATGCTGAGGTCTTTGGAGCCATACTTTGAGAGCTACTGGTATAGACCATGCGTGTTTGTGTGTGCTAAGTCGCTTCAAGTGTGTCTGACTCTTTGCGACTCTATGGACAGTAGCCCTCCAGGTTCCTCTGTCCATTGGGGATTTTCCAGGCAAGAATACTAGAGTGGGTTGCCATTTCCTCTTCCAGACCCAGGGACTGAACCTGTGTCTCCTGTGGCTCCTGCATTGCAGGTGGATTCTTTACTCCTGAGCCAAAAGGGAAGCCTGCGGTGTAGAATATACTATACTTTGAGCTAAATGCACCAGGCTGTCATTGTTGGATAGGATTTCAGAGGATGTGGTCCTCCAACAAGTACCCTAGGTCCTCTGTTTTCTTTATCCCAGTAATAAGGGAGCACTCCTATCCCCACACTATGATCTTCTAATTGCCTACAGATTAGATACTACTTATGGTAGGGGAAAAAAAAAAAAAGATACTGAGTGTCTGTTCCCATCATTACCATGGAAAAACATTTAATACATACCTAGAGCTGAACCAAGTAATTGCATGATGATGTGAATCCAGCAACATTTTCCTTCAGGAAAATTAGAAGATAATTACATTTCATTTTCAAGCAAGTCCAGTGATCTTTTTTTCCAATAAATTCACACTTCAGTATATTCCATTTTTGAATAAGTGATGCTGGGAGGGATTAGGGGCAGGAGGAGAAGGGGACGACCGAGAATGAGATGGCCGGATGGCATCACTGACTCGATGGACGCGAGTCTGAGTGAACTCTGGAAGTTGGTGATGGGCAGGGAGGCCTGGCATGCTGCGATTCTTGGGGTTGCAAAGAGTCGGACACGACTGAGCGACTGAACTGAACTGAAGCAATAACCATATATAAAGAGGCTTCCCCGGTGGCTCAGTGGTAAACAATTCACCTGCCAAAGCAGGAGATGCAAGACTCAGTTTCGACCCTTGGATCAGGAAGATCCCTTTTAGTAGGAAATAGCAACCTGTTCCAGTGTGCTTGCCTGGAGATTTCCATGGACAGAGGAGCCTGGTGGGCTACAGTCCGTGGGACTGCAAAGAGTTGGGCATGACTGAGTGAGCACACAGGCACAGCCATCCACAATGCCATCACTGAGGCTTCAATAAATGTCTCCTTTATGCCTAAACTCTGGCAAACTTTGACTTGATTTCACACCAACTTATTTTTGTTTATCAGTAGATTATGATTCTCCCTGAAAGAATTTTTCTTGAGCTTGAGTATTTCTAACATACACCTAAGGGTGTTCTCTCTGGGTAATTTCTTTTACATTTGCTCATTCTCAGTCTTAGGTAATTCACTTAATTTTCTATGTTGTTTGTACTGCAAGTCATTAATTTTTTAACCTTTTATTTTGAAATCATTTCAAACATACAAGAAAGTTGCAAGAATGATACAAAAATCATCCATGTAACCCACGTGCAGATTGGCCAGTTGTTCACATTTTATCTTTCTCTCTCTCTTGCTCTCTGTCTGTATATACATATGTCACATATAAGTAAAATATGTACATATATATCTAATATCATATTAATTATATAATAAACATACTTGAGCCATTCAAGAGTAAGTAGACATACTGTCCCATTACTCCTCTAGATATGAATATCTATTTCTTGAAAATAAGGAAATTCTCTCACATAGGCACAGAGCATCAAAAAATCAGTATTAATAGACTACCACCATCACATTCACACACTCAGTTCTAACTATACTATTATAATAATATCCTTTATAAACTGAGGGTCAAATCTAGGAATATTAGTTGTATTTAGTTTCCATCTCTCTTTAGTTACTTTGCTGCTAAGTCGCTTCAGTCGTGTCCGACTCTGTGCAACCCCATAGACGGCGGCCCATCAGGCTCCCCTGTCCCTGGGATTCTCCAGGCAAGAACACTGGAGTGGGTTGCCATTTAGTTACTTTAACTCGGAAAAATTCTTCAGTCTTTCTTGGCATTATATGTGCTTGTATTTAATGTATTTTTGAAGAGTACAGTACTATTTCCTGCAGCGGTCTTCAGCCTGAAGATTTTGGTTTTCGTCACGGTTAGATTCAGGGTGTGCTTCATGACAGAGTATCACAGCAGTAATGCTGTATTCTTCCTGGAGTGTCATATGAGGAAGCACATGATGTCAATTTGCCCCAGTACAGGTGCTGCAGAATTTCACCACTTGGCTATGATGATACCTGCCAGTATTTGGGGGCTGTTTATTAATAAGTGATTAACAAGTATGTTAATAAGATATATGTTAACACTCTAAATATCCTGATGCTCATAAAATTATCACCAACTAGTTTTGGCATACAACAATGACTTTCTTTGCCCTGAATTGATTATTATCATTGTACTTGCTAAGTGGTAATTTCCTAACTCCATCATTAGAAATATTTTTACTTGAAAAGGCCTTACAAATAGCTGTGAAAAGAAGAGAAGCGAAAAGCAAAGGAGAAAAGGAAAGATATACCCATTTGAATGTAGAGTTCCAAAGAATAGCAAGAAGAGATAAGAAAGCCTTCCTCAGCAATCAATGCAAAGAAATAGAGGAAAAGAATAAAATGGGAAAGACTAGAGATCTCTTCAAGAAAATTAGAGATACCAAGGGAATATTTCAAGCAAAGATGGGCTGGATAAAGGACAGAAATGGTATGGGCCTAACAGAAACAGAAGATACTAAGAAGAGGTGGCAAGAATACACAGAAGAACTGTACAAAAAAGATCTTCACGACCCAGATAATCATGATGCTGTGATCACTCACCTAGAGCCAGACATCCCAGAATGTGAAGTCAAGTGGGCCTTAGGAAGCATCACTACAAACAAAGCTAGTGGAGGTGATGGAATTCCAGTGGAGCTGTTTCAAATCCTGAAAGATGATGCTGTGAAAGTGCTACACTCAATATGCCAGCATATTTGGAAAACTCAGCAGTGGCCACAGGACTGGAAAAGGTCAGTTTTCATTCCAATCCCAAAGAAAGACAATGCCAAAAAATGCTCAAACTACTGCACAATTGCACTCATCTCACACGCTAGTAAAGTAACGCTCAAAATTCTCCAAGCCAGGCTTCAGCAATACGTGAACCATGAACTTCCAGAGGTTCAAGCTAGTTTTAGAAAAGGCAGAGGAACCAGAGATCAAATTGCCAACATCTGCTGGATCATTGAAAAAGCAAGAGAGTTCCAGAAAGACATCTATTTCTGCTTTACTGATAATGCCAAAGCCTTTGACTGTGTGGATCACAATAAACTGTGGAAAATTCTGAGAGAGATGGGAATACCAGACCACCTGATCTGCCTCTTGAGAAACCTGTATGCAAGTCAGGAAGCAACAGTCAGAACTGGACATGGAACAACAGACTGATTCCAAATAGGAAAAGGAGTATGTCAAGGCTGTATATTGTCACCCTGCTCATTTAACTTATATGCAGGGTACATCATGAAAAATGCTGGGCTGGAAGACGCACAAGCTGGAATCAAGATTGCTGGGAGAAATATCAATAACCTCAGATATGCAGATGACACCACCCTTAAGGCAGAAAGTGAAGAGGAACTAAAAGGCCTCTTGATGAAAGTGAGAGAAAGAGGAGAGTGAAAAAGTTGGCTTAAAAACTCAACATTCAGGAAACGAAGATCATGGCATCTGGTCCCATCACTTCATGGAAAATAGATGGAGAAACAGTGGAAACAGTGTCAGACTTTATTTTTTGGGCCCCAAAATAACTACAGATGGTGACTGCAGCCATGAAATTAAAAGACGCTTACTCCTTGCAAGGAAAGTTATGACCAACCTAGACAGCATATTCTTTGGAATTGGCATGAAAACTGACCTTTTCCAGTCTGTGGACACTGCTGAGTTTTCCAAATTTGCTGGCATATTGAGTGCAGCACCAACCTAGATAGTATATTCAAAAGCAGAGACATTACTTTGCTGACTAAGGTCCGTCTAGGTCCGTCTAGTCAAGGCTATGGTTTTTCCTGTGGTCATGTATGGATGTGAGAGTTGGACTGTGAAGAAGGCTGAGCGCCAAAGAATTGATGCTTTTGAACTGTGGTATTGGAGAAGACTCTTGAGAGTCCCTTGGACAGCAAGGAGATCCAACCAGTCCATTCTGAAGGAGATCAGTCCTGGGTGTTCTTTGGAAGGAATGATGCTAAAGCTGAAACTCAAATACTTTGGCCACCTCATGCAAAGAGTTGACTCACTGGAGAAGACTGTGATGCTGGAAGGGATTGGGGGCAGGAGGAGAAGGGGACGACCGAAGATGAGATGGCTGGATGGCATCACGGACTCGATGGATGTGAGTCTGAGTGAACTCTGGGAGATGGTGATGAACAGGGAAGCCGGGTGTGCTCCAATTCATGGGGTCGCAAAGAGTCGGACATGACTGAGTGACTGAACTGAACTGAGATAGCATATTCAAAAGCAGAGACATTACTTTGTCAACAAAGGTCCGCCTAGTCAAGGCTATGGTTTTTCCAGTGGTCATGTATGGATGTGAGAGTTGGAGTATAAAGAAAGCTGAGCACAGAAGAACTGATGCTTTTGAACTGTGGTGTTGGAGAAGACTGTGAAAGTCCCTTGGACTGCAAGGAGATCAACCTGTCCATCCTAAAGGAGATGAGTCCTGGGTGTTCATTGAAAGGACTGATGTTGAAACTGAAACTCCAATACTTTGGCCACCTGATGTGAAGAGCTGACTCATTTGAAAAGATTCTGATGCTGGGAAAGATTGAGGGCAGGAGAAGGGGACGACAGAGGATGAGATGGTTGGATGGTGTTACCAACTTGATAGACATGCATTTGGGTGGACTCCAGGAGTTGGTGATGGACAGGGAGGCCTGGCATGCTGCGGTTCACAGGGTCGCAAAGAGTTGGACACGACTGAGTAACTGAACTGAACAGAACTGAGAGCTTTTCTTCTGGTCTTTTTATCTACCTGTCATTTATCTATCTACAGAGATTTTAATAGGCAGATATATGGTTTTATATCTTATTCAATGATTTATAATCCATTATTTTATTACTTATTTTGAGACTTAAATTATCCAAGATTTGGCAAGTGGGAGTCATTCAAACTGGCTTTCATAGTATCATTTTAGCACTTTCTTACTATCTAGCTCAGTAAGATATTCTAGACTCATTTTGATTTTTTTTTTCCCAAGGCCCTGGAATTAGCCATTTCTCTAAAGAGTCTTGTTTCTCCTTAGTGAACCAAGATATGGATTCTAGGTGTGCTCATATGTGTATTCTAGGTGTGCTCATGTAGTGTGTGTGTGTTTGTGTGTGTGTGTGTTTGTATGTGTGTTATGGATTGAATGTCTGTGTGCCCTCAAACTCTTAAGTTAAACCCTAAATCCCATTGTAGCAGTATTTGGAGATGGAGCCTAGAAGGTAATAATTAAGGTTAAATGAAGTTGTAAGGGGGGTCCTTATCAAATAGGGTTAGTGTCATTTTAAGATTTCTCTCTTTCTCAATGTGCATGCAGTAAGGAAAGTCCATGTGAGCACATATGGGAAGGGCAGCTGTCTGCAAGTCAAGCAGGGAGATCTCACCAGAATCTGACCATAATGGCTCCCTGATCTTGGACTTCCAGCCTCCAGAACTGGGAGAGAATGTTTCTGTTGTTCAAGCCATTCGGTTTGTGGTAATATGTTATGGTAACCCAAGCAGATGAATGCAACTGATGTCTGTGTCTACGTCCTTATCTATATCTATTTATATCCATACCTAATCTGTATCTACTTCTATCAAAGGGAACAACTCATGTGTTTCCATCAATACTGCAGATTCCAATCCAGAATTTGTTCTGGCCTTCTCTCTTTTCATATTTGTAACTTTAATCTCCAATTTTGAAACCCAGCTTTCACTGTCCTCCACATATTTAATTACTTGTTCACTCCACTGTGTGTAACCAATTCCCCAACCACATGGGCTAAGTCCTAAGTGCTGGCTCGTCTAACCACAACCAGGAGGGTTACCTCCTTGGCCCTGAACTAACCAATAATGTTAGCTGAATCCTCAGCCCCAGAAGGACACTTCACTAAAGGTTTAAAGGTTTAAAGGTTTAAATTTTAAACAGAATTTGGCTAGCTACACATTTTAAAAATTATTTTATAATCATCACAATTTTAGTATAACATATAAATTCCAATAGTCATGCTTTTTGTCTAATGTGAGATAATTCATCATTATATTTTTCATTATGAGGAAGATTAGTTTGAGGATATGGCAGTGATGATGAGATATATATTGGAAATATTTTTAACCTTATAAAATATGTTCATTTAATAATTTTGGTCTGATATTGAACACCAACTTAAAAATTAAGTGAAAACTAAAATTAGTTTGAATATATTAAGATAAGGAGTACCCATGGTCAGAAGAAATGGTAAGTGGTGAAAGATCAAATGATGAAAAAGTAACAATGCTTTCTTTCAAGCAGTTACCAAAATTTTCTTCCCATGCACAGAAAAATTATGCCTTCTCATTAACAGTGGAGCAGCTGTGAAATCTGATAAAACTCTTATTCTGAACAAGTGTCATATTAGGTCAACAAGGCTGTAAAAACCCATTTTACACAGCACAGTGATATAATTAGTTTATTCTATGTATCTGGGAGTATATGGTAATAAAATCATGTGAATTTAAATCCCATGTGCTAGGATAAACCAGATTTGTCCTAATGGTCAGTTTATTCATCTCCAAGATTTTCTATGTCATACATGTAGTTAAACATGTAAGTGCCATTGTACATACTGTCATATTTAGGCTTGGTCCCAAGACCTAAAATGCTTAACATAAATATACACTTTGCATCCAACTTGACATTCTAACCACACTTCAGTTTCTTTTTTAATATTTTCCCCATATTGATCAAGTCACTTAATCAACCTCCATAAATACTTTTAAAAATCCTTCTTCATGTCAGAAATCCAAGGTATTTTTTGAAGCATGTAATCTGAAGGTGTGTGTGTGATGGCTCCATTTACTTAATTAAAATCCATGGGTTTTATGGAAAATAAGAATTAGAAAATCAAACTAAAACTTTGATGAGCCCTTTAGATTACAGTCTAATTGAGAAAATAAGAAATAGATACAAAAGAAAAAATGAACTGTGTAACGGAGCATCAGGCTGGTGAACTGAAGTCTTATCGCTGTTGAGAGAAGTGTGACTTGGGGTAGTCTGGATTTCAAGCGACTGGGATATGAGGAAGATTGAAGCTTGAACAGAGAGAGACGGGCTAAGGCAAAAGCAAAGAACCATCAGAGCAGAGGCTTTTATTAGGGAGTCTGAGGAAATAAGAGTAAAAATTTATGAAATTGAAAATCTATTTCACAGATTTACAGAACGATGTGCTTTTGACATATGATTAAAATAAAATAGGAAAAGGAATTCCTTGGCAGTCCAGTGGTTAGGACTTGGCATTTTCACTGCACTGGCTTTCATCGCTGGTTGGGAAGGTAAGATCTCGTGAGCCACATGGCATAACTTCCTTTATCTCTCTTAGTTGATAAGTCCCTTCCTTATCTTTCTTCTTAGTTGAGAGCTTCATTATATTCCTAACTTGTATTATTTTAGCATCAATCCTTTCCCTCAAAAGACGTTAAACTCTTTGAGGAAAGGGAATGTCATCTAGTTTTTTGAATAATAATAATAATAATAATAGCAATATATATGAATTATTTCTAAACAACGGATCCAGTAAGCTTTGTAGACATTGCTCATTGATTCCTTCTAACAACTCTTTGAAACAGGTATTCTATCAGTCTGACTTTATAGATGTGGAATCTGATCCTGATTAAGATTAATTTGCACAAGGTTGGTGATGAGCAGAATATATGTTCAATCCAGGTCTGGTTTCTCCAAAGCCTTTGTTCTATTCCCCCAACTCAGCTGCCTCTGAGGGTAGACACTGAAAATTTTCCATGTTCCCTAACAGTCAGACAGCTGAGTCCACTGATTTTTTTTAGGTCCCTTACTATGCTCGAAAGTGAAGTGAAGAGAAGTCACTCAGTAGTGTCCAACTCTTTGCGACCCCATGGACTGTAGCCCATCAGGCTCCTCAGTCCGTGGGATTTTCCAGGCATGAATACTGGAGTGGATTGCCATTTCCTTCTCCAAGGGATCTTCCCAACCCAGGGATTGAAACTGGGTTTCCCGCACTGTAGGCAGACGCTTTACCATCCAAGCTACCAGAAGCCTCATGCTCAGAAAGACTTCATAAGTGAAAAAGCATTGGCATTTTTTTGTTGTTGCAATCAATGAGGTACTATAAGATATATTACATTTATCAGAAAAGAACCTTTGGAAGTCTTTATTTTTATAAGGCAGCTGCAAACATATTGAATCAGAGAATTTTCACATTTCATAAAATGTTCAGCATTCATTTTATTGTTTCTTCTTAATGATTTTGTCCTTTATGAGCAAATATTTCAACAGCAATAGTATTCCTAGTCACTTGGAATGCTTCTGTTCATCTGCACATCTTAAGGGGAAATACTGAACATCTTTAATAATCACATAACTTCTGTTGAAGTTTTGAATGGTCACCTGTCAGGGGCGAGGGGGCCAGGGTTGGGGTCTGGGGGACCACGGAAAAAGTAGAAAACCTTGAAAAGATGCCTGACTTTTACTACTACGTTACTTTCTAATCTTAATTGTCACCCACATATTAGCAAACACTGAACTTGACAGAAAGGATGACACCAGAGCTGTGTGGGGAAGAGAGAAAGCCATTTGCAAACACAGGACTGTTTGGCCGGAAGAACACCAGCTGAGAAATTAATGATGCCCATACGTATTTAATTGAATGCAAGGAATTTAATCCTGAGACATCTTGAGTTGGAGCTCACTCTCCTGTTTCCTGTTGGATTTGGCAGTGCCTTTTTGTATTATTGAGATGTGCCTTGGGAAGGGGGGTTCCTTAGAGGAAAAGGGGCACCTCTTTCTTCACATCCAGGAGTTGCCATTAGCAAGACAGAGGCAAGACCCACAGTTCCAAACGCCTTTCTCACATCTTCCTAAGGAGACTTTCCCCCTTTTCCCCCTTTCCTTTCTATTTTTCCTTTTTTTTGACATTTGCTTTAGATATGCTTACACTGTGCAGTGGCATGACAATTCTAGTCATGCATTAAAATCACCCTTCAGCCCTGTTGGACTTTTTAATCACATGAATTTATTTTTTAAAAATCACTGCAGGGTCCAGAAATTCTAATTTAATTGGTCTGAAATGGGGTATTTTTAAGCTCTCCAACTGGTCACAATGTGCAGTGTAATGTGATTCTCAGCCCAGGGTTTGCAGGAGTCCACAGCAGCCACTTTGACTATTTCAAACAGCCTAAGGTCAGTCATATATTTCAGCCAGGATAAACTTCCCTGGGGTTAACACTGAGACTCTTTGCTCTTAAAAAAAAAAAGGTTGCTCATTCATGTTTGACTCTGAGAGCCCATGGGCTGTAGGCCACCAGGCTCCTCTGTTTAAGGGATTCTCCAAGCAAGAATACTAGAGTGGGTTACCATTTTCTTCTCCAGCAGATCTTCTCTACACAGGGACTGAACCTGCGTCTCCTGCATTTCAGGCAGATGTTTTATTGTCTTAGCCATCAGGGGCTGGAGCTAAATCAATGCCTTGTGGTAACAGCTTATCATTTGCTAATGGAAAACTCCAATAAGCAGAGTCTCTAAACAAAATAAAAATGAGAAATTAATTAGTTATTAATTTATAAATACCATTTTAAATAGATAAAATCTTCAAGAACCTAGTTGATCATGGGAGAAGATAAAAGACACTTTCAGGTGAAAAAGTTGGAAAGCCATCTGATAAGGTTCTCTTTTAAGCTGGCATTAAAACTAGCCTTCAAACACAGAGCAACAAATTAATGGAAAGCATACCAGAAAGGCGGTGGGTGCTAGGGGAGGCCAGAGTGGGGGTTTTACATTTGTCCTGGATAATGTGTGCTCATAGATGCAAAGGGTGACCTGCGTAATTTTGTCCCTGAATTCACTTGCCTTCTCTTGCTTTAGGCAGTAACACAGCATTTCCCCATCATCCCATCTTGAGTCTATCAATCCCATTAGGACCAGACCCTTCAAGACCTGTCTGAGAAAAATCACAGAGGGAAGTACTAGAGATTATTTCTATTGTCTGCCAAGTTGGTCTCTTGCTATCATCCGGAAATGTTTAACATAAGTGAATCTTTAATTAACTTCAAAAAGTGCCTGTGCTTGGTCTCAGGTATGTAAACATGGCAGGACAAAAGTCACTAATGTTTGGCAAGGGGGTTTTCAAAACATCAATTAGAAAGAGTTGGTATGCCCGATGAACACCCACCTTGATGGTAGAAAAGAAATTAGTGCAAATAGTGAGCATCCTTCTTACTCACCAAGCATTTGTTCATGATTATACACCAAGGAGGTGAAACCAAGCAGTTTTGGTTGTGTTTTCTTTTTTTTTTTTTTTTTGCTATATTTTATCTATTAATACATTGAAAGGATATTTACAGGGTTTATGCTATGTGTCAAACACTGCTCTAGGCACTAGAAATAGAGAAATGAGCAAAATAACTAAAAACTTCTTATTCCCCTGAAGCTTAGGTTCTAAAAGAACTGTAGAGCTTGGAAGTTACTGCTAGGCAAGAAAAGTACATGACAAAGCAATTGTTACTTGAAATCGCATTAAAACATTTGTAGTTCAGACTTGCAAAAAAATTTCTCATTTGAATATAGAACACTGAGGTATTCCTTTCAACTCAAGAGTATTTTTAATTCACAGTTTCCCATTCTCTGAACTGATTAAGTCAAAACCTAACTAAAAGAGGAAAACATACATTTATGTGTTATATTCTCCATCCTCAATAGTTTACAATTCAGCATTTGCTAGCCAGGCGCTTGGGTCATTCAAGTAGAGCATATTTCATAAGAGAAGATAAGCAAGACAATGCCTGGCGTTTATGGCTTTAGGGAGAAAAGTTATGGACATAGAGAAAGAAAAGAAATCTTAGGAAACCTGAAAATGAGTTTGGAGAGCAGTAGAGTACTTTGGAGAGCATTGACATTCAAATCAGATACTTCCATGTAATAAATATTTGCTGAATATTTCGTTGGGTAGCTAGATTCCATAGATAAGTTGAAATTGTGTCTCTTAAGATGTTAGCACTTTGTGTGTACAATTGTACTGTATAGGATACATTTCAGCTCTCATTTCCAGTTGGTAATCCCTTGAAAAAACTGGTATAATGTGTCCATGACTGAGTGTAAAATTATCTTGGGTAGAGCTTCTGTGAGAGTATTGAAGCAAATGCTAATTGTGCCACCTTCTTGGCTTGGGTGTTTTTCAAGGAACAGTTAGAAAGCCTTTAAGGCAGAGAAAGTGGTTGAGAGTCACAAAGTATTCTAGCAGCTGAAACCCTACACTCGAGATAAGAGATACCTTGCCTAAAATACAGTGAAAAGCAGCCTTGAGACAAAGAATTAACGTGAAAAGGTGCAATGAACACGTCTTCTGAAAGCCCCACACCATTGCCACATTGTTCTGAGTATTTATAAAAAGCTTTCCAGCAGTACAGACTTTGGAAGGAAAACTGTTCACTTATAATGGGGTTTCTGTGAAGAATTATTAAGGAATGAACAGTGCTTTTTCTTAAGCCTCCTCCATTTAAAATTTTATGTTAAAATGAAAGGAAGTAGATACTTTAGGAACTGATGATGAAATAATAAAAAATTTTAGTCATATAATAAGTCATATTATGATGTCATAATAATAATACATATAATAATAAGTCATAATAACATATGTCATGGGCTTCCCTGGTGGCTCAGAGGTTAAAGCGTCTGCCTCCAATGTGGGAGACCTGGGTTCTATCCCTGGGTCGGGAAGATCCCCTGGAGGAGGAAATGGCAATCCACTCCAGTATTCTTGCCTGGAGAATCCCATGGATGGAGAAGTCTTACAGTCCACGGGGTCACAAAGAGTTGGACACGACTGAGCGACTTTACCTTCAACATATGTCATATAATAATAAAGGCATACAAATTGGTTAAAAAAAGAGAGAGAGAAAGAAATAGTTTTTTTAAGTGTTTACCCACAGAAACGTCAGACAAATGTAGCTCATCTCACTGTTCACAAGTCAGTTCAACAAATATATACGCTAAGTGTCCTGAAGAATAATAAATACATAAGCTATGATTGCTTACATGGAAAAAAAAAGTGATGTTCCTCGTGGTAAAGCATGGAAGAAAGGATTGCCAGAGAAAATGCAGGATGTTAAATATTGTATGGGACATACTAAAAGCTTTTGCTGTTTAGCTGAGATTCAACTATAACTGGACATTCTGTATTTTTATTTGCTAAATCTGGCAACCCTAAAAGGGTACATCCAAATTCAAAAGAAAATCAGTAAAACCTTAAATTTTTTAAACATTTGAAGAAAATACTCAAGTAAACTCTCCCCAAGGTGCTATGGACTTGTGTCCCCTGTCCCCATATCCACACACTGAAGCTCTAACTCCCGATGTGACTATATTTGAATGTAAGATTTTTGGGAAATAATTAAGGTTAAATGAGGTCTTAAGGGTGGGGTGCTAATCTGATTGAATTGGTGGCCTTATCATAGAAGAAAGAGGGGGAAATCTCTTTCTTCAAGCACACTACTGAGGAAGAGCCACTTGAATACTGAATAAGAGAGGACCGCCCACAAGCCAGAAAGAAATCACTCACTGTAACCCAGCCACGCTGGCACCCTGATCTCAAACTTCCAGCCTCCAGACTGTGAGAAAACAAATTTCTGTTGTTTAAGCCACCCAGTCTATGGTATTTTGTTATGACAGCCAACCTCACTAACACCCAAGACCTATTGCACTTCCTCTCTGAAATAGTCATCACGCTTGTAACTATAAAAACTCCAGGATTTTCTCTCCTGGCAGATCAAAATCTCCATGATGACAGGACTTCCTCGGCGGTCCAGTGGTCAAGACCTCACCTTCCAGTGCAGGGGTGTGGGTTCAGTTCCTGGCTGGAGAGCTAAGATCCCATGTGCCTCTGTGGCCCCCAAAACAAAGCATGAAACAGAAGCAATATTGTTAACAAATTTAATAAGGACTTTAAAAATGGCACACATTAAAAAAATGAAATCTTAAAAACCCCCACAAATCTTCCTTAAGGCAGAAAGGGCAGAGAGGGCCTAATTTCTCTTCTGCTATTTGTTTCACCAATCGCACAGTGCCTTTGACTTGGAATAAGAGCTAAGTGGATGTCTGTTGATGAATACTGAATGAATTAAGTGACTAGAAAGGTTGACCAAAAGCTGTTTGCTATGGTGTTTTTCACTATAGTGTTACTCATAACAATAAAACATTGAGGATAATCTAAATGTTCAAAAACTGATGAACGTTTAAGTAAATTAATCAAATTAATAATAGTACAATCACATGACAATATATCATGTATTCAGTGAATTCCCTCGTGGTCTAGTGGTTTGGGCTCTGGGTTTGATTCCTGGCTGGGGAACTATGATCCTGAATGCTGCATGATACAGCAAAACTAAATAAATAAATGGAAGGGTCTCACAGATATTCGTTCTAACGGCATGGTAAAAGTCACACAAAATTGTGTTCAATAAAAATAGGATATTTATGCATATGCATTGTTGCTGTTGTGCTGTGCTCAGCTGTGTCCGACTCTTTGTGACCCCATGGACTATAACCCACCAGGCTCCTCTGTCCATGGACTTTTCCAGGCAAGAATCCTCGAGCAGGTTGCCATTTCCTACTCCAGGGGATCTTCCAGACCCAGGGATCGAAACTGCCTCTCTTGTATCTCCAGGATTAACAAATGTATTCTTCACCATTGTGCCACTCTGGAAACCTCACATACATGCAGACATACACACAAAGAAGGGGATGTTTGGAAGTGAGTGCGGTTGCTAACAGTGGCTGCCTTCAGGTAACAGGATTTCATGATTTTTCCATTTGTTTTTCTTTATTTTTCAAATTTGCTACAAGAATCATAGATGCTTTTTAATCAGAAAGAAAAGCAGCAGTCACTTGACATAAGTTGTATGGATTAGAAAGATAATCATTGCAAAATGTTTATAGCAAGGAAAACAAAGCTTAAGTTGGTCAAAGTCATTATTAGTGCAGTGCTCAGAAAAAAAAAAAATTCACACTCCACTGGGAAAACAGTGTTCATTGAGAAACATCCCTGGGGACCTATTAGTATAGGGAGGGCCATACTGCCGACCCGACAAGTACTCCTTGCCAAGCGATTAGGTGATGTTCTTTCCTGTAGCATTACATTTTTGTACAGAAAACTGCAGTAATAGAACTTCAAGTGTGCTGATTCTTTTAACTCTTTCATTTATTATTTTTTTCTTTCTGGTCGTACCACACAGCATGCTGCACTTCCCCAACCTGGGATCAAATCCATGCCCTCAGAGTAATTTCCTTGTCTGAAGTCCCTAGTTTCCCAAAGTTTTTTTTTGTCAGTATCCCACATAATATTAAGGCTGACTTTGTCCTCGGCTTTACCTGGGTGACTTTATCACTACCCCTTCACTCTTCCACTAAGCAAACCTCTTCCATTTTATCTGTCTTTCAAAGGATTAATTTATTGATTTTATGACTGGAGGAGGACGTGTCCAGAGATTAAATCCCAACCTTACAACTTAGAGAGTTTTCAATTTTACTTTCAGAATGTTAATACCTTTGAAAGACTTGGAGAGAATCAAAAGATATGAGAACTACTGATGAACTTTTATCATATCAAAAATATTATTTAGAATATAATGCTTGACAAGAGTCCTGGAGTTGTATTTGCACTTCCCAGAATGAAGGATTCATAAACAGGAAAACAAAATATACATTCTGCAATGAAAATAACTTGCACCTTAGTCTTGTATGTAGTTTGTCTTATTTTTTGTTTTGGGAGTCGTTATTGTTTTCTAGGCACCTGACTATCTTTCTGCCCCCAAAAAGATAAAGTGCTTACACACATACATTATATTCTTACGTTATTTTATTGATTTACTGTTACTAGTGAGAGTTCAAAGCAACAAATATTTACTGAATACCTACTAACTGAAAGGTATTGGCTTAGATATGGGGAATATGAGGATAAATGGAGATGAACCTCCCTATCTCATCTGGAAATATCTTTAGCCTAGTGAGGGACACAGTCATGTAAACAGATCATGCCACAACATTAAGGGCTAAATAAAGAAAGCCATGTAGCAGGGCCCTGGAGCAGAAAGGAAAGACCTTGTCAGGGGTGTCACTGTTTCATCTTGTCAGGAGTCCCTTTCTCAGCCCAGTAGAGAAGGAGCTATTGTTAGTGTTCAATCGCTCATGTCATGTTTGATCCTTTGCGACCAAATGGACTGCAGCACGTCAGGCTTCCCTGTCCTTCCCCATCTCCTGGAGCATGCTCAAACTCATGTCCATTGAGTCGGTGATGCCACCCAACCATCTCATCCTCTGTCATCCCCTTCTCCTCCCACCCTCAGTCTTTCCCAGCATCAGGGTCTTTTCAAATGAGTCAGTCCTTCACATCAGGTGGCCAAAGTGTGGTGCATCACCTTCAGCATCAGTCCTTCCAATGAGCACCCAGGACTGATCTCCTTCAGAATGGACTGATTGGAAGTCCTTGCAGTCCAAGGGACTCTCAAGAGTCTTCTCCAACACCGCAGTTCAAAAGCATCAATTCTTTGGCACTCAGATTTCGTTATGGTCCAACTCTCACATCCATACATGACCACTGGAAAAACCATAGCATTGACTAGACGGACCTTTGTTGACAAAGTAATATCTCTACATCCTGAAATTTCCAAGATAATACGTCAAAATCAACATCACATCCCAGAGAGAAAGGCAGAGATTGGTATTACCCTCAAAGACTTAGAGCTGAATGGATCCTGGTTTCCATCAGCATCATTAAATTCACCAGTCACGAAATGAATGTGAACACAATGACTCAGCCAGTTGATCCTGGTCAACTAAACATCACCCCACTGACTAACCAGGTCTTGGAAAATATGTTCCTGGACGGAGAGAATTCATGTGAGAAACAACTGTTTATGAGTGGCATAAGGAATAGCGTGTCATAGACGCTGTTGGTGCCCTGCCAAGATCCCCTTTTTCTAGGCCAGTGCACTCACCCTGCAGCTACTATGAGTTTGTCTGCTAAAGGCTGCTCTCTTACCTGGAAGATTGTCTTTCACCAAATGGGAATTATCTCTCCTGAAAGGTAATATAACCCCACCCCCTCCCAGCCCCCAACCCGGAGCAGCTTGTAGTCAACAACTGATTGACGTGGTGTACCCACGTACAGGCTGGCCGGAGTACATCGTCCAGATGGGATCAGGCTGAAAGAGTTCCCCTGAGACTACATTCTTGTTTAGCTCTTTCCCTTCTCTATCTTCCTTCCCTCTCTTTCTTCTGAGAAGAATCCCTCAGTCAATCATATGCACCGAAATTTCTGCCTCAGGCTCTTCTGCTAGGGAACATAACCCAAGATAGAACCTTGTCTAGTTCTGGCGTCCAACAACTTTTCAGAGGAGACAGTGGCTGAGGTACAACTTAAAATATTAAAAAGTAAAATAGAAATCAGAAACGGACTTTAGTTAACATCTTGATTTTGACATTCCTGTGCTTAGCTACCTCTACTGAGAAAGACAATGATGATAAAATTTTCAATGATGATAAAATTCCAATTGGTATTCATTATGGTAATCTGGAATTTATTTTTCAGTGAACTGCAGTAAAACTCATTTTGTAAAGTCATCTCTCAACATGAAGAGGTAAATGGATCCTTTTTTTTTGTCTTTTTCCCTGTCTCCTTCTTTCTTTCAGAGCTCACCCTCTGGGTCGTATCTGATTCTCACTCAGTTTTGTCTGGAAAGATGAGAGCAGGATATCCCTCTGAGCAGAGAAGTGAGGAAACTGCTGTCTTTCTGAGGGGACGGTGATAGGGTTTGATTTTCCAAGTATAGGCAACAAGTGAATGAACTGTCTGTAGAAAATTTAAAATAGTGGCAAAAATCAACTAAAAGTTAGTGTGCTTTTTATTATTATCACATGAAGACAATGCTAAAAAATGGTAGTCTTAATGTTCACTCCACTCCCAACTCCTGCTTGTCACTGAAGAGAATTCCAATATCTCTTTGGGGAAATCCCTGGGTAACCAGCCCTTCTACTAAGTTTGGGATCCCAGCAGCTTCCAGCACCACTTTAGGAGTGGTTGGAAGCAGGGATTTAGAACGACTTGTCCTAAAAGAACTTAGAAGAACAAAAATCAAACACTTTCTACAAGTCAGGAGTTTGCCTTCTGTGAGGTCTGAGAAAAGAGATGATCCTAACCTGAGCTGGCAAAGATTTAAAGTCCCTGATTCTGGCAGGGAAAGTCAAAAGATCAACTGTTGATTCCTAGAGATTTGGAGGTAGTAAGTAACTTGCTTTTATTTTGTCAGTAAAAATTTTTGCAAAAAGATAATTAAGGGACTTTCCCAGAGGCCCGGGGTTAAGATTCCTTGCTTCCACAGCACAGGGTGTGGGTTCAATCCTGACTGGGGATTTAAGGTCCCACATGCTTCACAGTGTGTGCTACAAGGTGTAGCAAAATAAAGTTCATTGACAGAGGAATGGATAAAGAAAATGGGACACACTTATACAATGGAATCGTACTCAGCCATTAGAAAGAATGGAATAATGTCATT
Organism: Nanger dama; assembly: GCA_917880005.1. Classification (NCBI taxonomy): domain Eukaryota; kingdom Metazoa; phylum Chordata; class Mammalia; order Artiodactyla; family Bovidae; genus Nanger; species Nanger dama. The sequence goes on along the minus strand of CAKJTW010000068.1, from coordinate 2,287,583 downwards.
TGCAGCTACGCAGATGGCCCTAGAGAGTGTCATATTGAGTGAAGTAAGACAGAGAGGGAGAAATAGTGTGTGGCACCCCTTATATGTGGAATCTAAAAAGAAATGATGCAAATGAACTTACAAAACAGACAGAGACTCACAGACTTAGAGAATAACTTAATCGTTGCCTTGTGTACTGCCATATTGAAAATGGATAACCAGCAAGAACCTACCGTATAGCACATAGAACTCTGCTCAGTGTTATGTGGCAGCCTGGATGGGAGAGCAATCTGGGGGAGAATGATTACATGTATATGCAGGGCTGAGCTCTTTTGCCATTCCGGAAACTATCACAACATTGTTAATCGGTTATACCCCAATACAAAACAAAAAGTTAAAAAAAAAAAAGATACGATTCTAAACAACTACAGACTTCTTATTTAGCAAGCTTACAAGTCTATGAGTTTTAAAACTTTGCAACTTATTTGCAAAGCTTTAAAAATGTGTGGAATAAACAGTCTCTCATCGGCATTAGTCATCAGAATAGGATAGAAAATGAAGAATGAACAAATGCATTACTGTGTAAACCTTGAATTTTATTATGATCTAATTTGGCACAGTACTGTTGTTGATCAAGAGACGTTGAAATAATATGGATTATATTTTATGTTTTGGATAAATATTTCATACATGAACCTTCTTCAGGAGCCTAGGAGTAAGAACAAAGGGAAATTAAAAAGCTGCTTGGCAGAACTTAGTATTTTTTATTGATGTATAGCTGATTTATATGATTGCTTCAGACTGTAGCGTAACTGGTTCAGTATTTTTACAGATTATACTCCATTAAATATTAGTACAAGATAATGGCTGTAATTCCTTGTGCCACACAACATATCCTTGTTCCTTATCTACTTTATACATAGTACTTTGTGTCTCTTATTTCTATACCCCTAGCTTTCCCTTCTTCCCTTCTCTCTCCCCTCTAGTAAATACCAGTTTGTTTTCTATATCTTTGAGTCTTTTCTGTTTTGCATATATATTCATATGTATTATTTTTTAGATTCCCCATGTAACTGATGTCATACAGTATTTGTCTTTTTCTGATTTTTCTCACCAAATGTATTCTCTAGCTCCATCCACATTGCTGCAATGCAGAATTTCATTCTTTTTTTATATAACTGAGTAATATTCCATTGCTATTATCTTCTTCATCTGTTCATCTGTTGACTGACACTTAGATTGCTTCCATTATCATGGCTATTATAAATAGTGCTTCTATGAACATTGGAGGTGTGTGTAATTTTTCAAATTAATGTTTTCATTTTTTCGATCTATGGAATCTCCATAAGCTTCCATAGTGTTTTCCATAGTGGCTGCACCAATTTACATTCCCACCAACAGTGTAGGAGGGTTCCCTTCTCTCCACAGCCCTATCATCATTTGTTATTTGTAGACCTTTTTGGCACTGCTTGCGTAGGTTTTTATTATGGAGCATAATGCCCTGAAATCCATCAAGCTGTTGGTGTATAATTAGTTTATTTGTTTGTTTGTTTTTAATGAGTGAGTAGTATTCTGTTGTGAGGCTATCTTATCCCCTTCTGGTTGCTATAACAACAGCCCATAGATTAGAGTTTTATAAACAACAAAAATTTGTTTCTCATAGGAACTCTCAGTCACTGGGCCCTCACTTTTGCCCAGTGAGCTTCTTGTTGCTGCAGAGAACAGCGTTGTTCTCTACCCTCCATCACCCTTTAGGTTATGGATGAAACAGAACCCAGAAGCAGATCAAAATGTAAGGGTCTAGTACAGAGACAAAGGCAATTTATCACCCCAGCCTACAAGGGAAGAGACAAAGTTTAGGCAGGGATCTAAAACGAGATCTGAGAAATGGATAAAGAGGTAATCTAGAGGGCAATGAAGAGGATAGATTAATAAAGTGAGACTGAGATACTAGCAGGTCAGGGAACAGATCAGGACTAGTCTTAGAAGGGTCAAGTTCCTTTCCAGAGACTTTCTGGAGACAGATATTGTGGGATAGAAATAGTTGAGGCAAAAGTTGCTTTCTTCAGAGTACCCAGATGCTAATTTCTTCTCACAGAATCTCCCAGAAAGAGTTTCCCTTTCCTAGTACAAGACTTGGAAAAAGTTTCCTCAAATGATGTTCAAAATTGGGCTTTGTGTTCATATACTTTATGCCAAAATTTATCTAAACTCTTCAAACTTCATCTCAGTGCTTATCCACCCCTATCACTGGGGCATGAGAAGACACCAACCATTATGACTTATATGTGTCTGTTTTCACTACCAACCTATTTAAAACAGGCATAATTTTTCAAAGGGCAGGTTTTCAGTCCAAATATGATTTTGGAAAAGGGAATATGGACACAGAGGTGTGAAAGAGACATACTAGGCCAAGATGAAAACTAATAGTATTATTTTAGTGTGCTCATTACCAAGTCATAATAAGAAAAATAACAATAGTTTTGAGGATCAACAGAGTTTTGTTTTGTTTTTTTTTCCAAAATGGTCCTAGGGTGTGGTATAAGGAGTTAGACTAGGAATTGTATGAAACCATGTAGAAATTCTTGTTCTGTCATTTAGTAGTTCCATTACCTGGTGAAAATGACACATAGGTCTCATCTTCAACAAAATGAAAGCAATCATAATACCTATCTTGTAAAGTCCTCATTGGGATGGGATGAGATACGGTGCGTGTAAGTTGCTTAGCATGATGTCTTCATAAACTTGGCACACGCCACAGGTCACTTTTCTTTTTTTTTTTTGATCTAACCTGTGATACCATCACTTCTGTTGAGTCTTCTCCACCCATTTTGCTGCCCTTCATCCATGCTGCTGGCCAGGTGCCCTCTTCTCTTCTTCTGGACCCCCTACACTTCTGTAACAAAAGTTACTATAATCACCATGTGTTTTGTAACTGAGCATTGCTTCTATTAATTAAAATAACATGTTTATACAGAATGCTTAGTAAAATTATGGATCAGGTTCATCACTAGCTTTTCTTTCTTAATTTTATTTATTTGTTGCCACACACTACAGCTCATGGGATCTTAGTTCCCCAGCCGTGGGATCGCATTCGTGCCCCCTGCATTGGGAGCACAGAGTGTTAACCAGTGGACTAGCTTTTCAGCTCTTGCAGTTTCCCTATTGCCCACTAGGTTTGCCACTGAACAGTTGATTCAAATTTACTTTATTGGACTCAGCGTTCATGTTTATTTTACAGTGTTTATCTTTATTCCCAATTATTCTAACCCACAGAAAGAAAGCAAGTCCCTTAATAAAATGGAGCATGAAGTTTCAATTTTCACATGAGTCACACTTGTGAATAGTACTTCTTTTGTCTTGGGCTCAGCGCATGCTGCAAATCAGAAAAGGATGGGAAGAGCTGTGAGCATGTAAGCAGCTGGAGCACAGTGTTAAGCTGATAGCATGGAAGAATCTGAAGCTCTTTTTTTTTCCCCTTAGGTCTCTGTAGAGAATAAAACTAGGAAGAATCATTTTACACCCATGGGAAGGATTTACTGGTTTATAAACATGATAAACCTTTGTTAATGCTGGTGCTTTGAACCTACTGAGCGCCTTTCAGCAGTGGATTCCAAAGCACTTCACTGACAGTAAACCCTAGGACCCTCGGGATGGAGGCTTTATTTCCATTTCATTGTCGGGGAAATAGATGCACGGAGTGCCTTGCTGGAAAGCATAGGAGAAGTCTCAATCAGGCTCACATCTCAAGGACTCAAACCAAAGCTAACCGCTAGTCTACCCTTCTCACATATGCATTTCGTAAAAGGAAAACAATGATTTTGAATGGATAAGAGTGAAGCATAAAGATAGGTCCCTTTCCACCTGTTTTAGCAAGTTTTTGAAGTTTTGCCTGCTTTTACGTTGGCTGGATTTTCAGATGATTAGCTCTGAGTGTCTTTTGTTTAAAGCATCTCGTGTAGGGGATGAGCAAGATCGGATGAGCAAGGATCTTTTCACTGCTTAGTCACTGGTTCATGTTCTGTCTAGATGGGTGGTGATCCACAGGGAGAGAAGTAAATATAGTGACCATCTTAACCCTGTGTTTGGGTGGGGAGAGTGGTTTCAAAATGAAAAAATTACAAAATTAAGGGTAAGTTGTTCATATTCTATGCAGAAGAATTCTGTGAATGCCTACAGACACTGGCAGAAAAGTACAGAAGGGAATAATTTTAGAAACAGAAAATCCTGTTCCTTCCAGAAAAATAAACAAAAAATGTAGAGCAAGAACACTGGAAGAAGGGGCAAGAGAGAAAGGCAGAGACAGAGAAATGAAAAGTGAAATCAGCAAGGCTGATGCCACCAATACTAATCTGTAAACAGATTTCAGCAGAGTTTTTAATCTCTCTGGACCAGAAGGGTTAAAGGGAAAACCAGGTGACACTGAGCTGCTGGGAAAGCAACTTTGTCACACCAATGTTCTAGAGAACAAGATAAAATATATTTCTAGTTTCTAAATGGGAATTTGAATCTATTTAATTGTCTAGTATAAGAGTGAAGTGAAGGAACTGGGCTCTGAAATCACTGCAGATGGTGACTGCATCCAAGAAATTAAAAGATGCTTGCTCCTTGGAAGAAAAGCTATGACCAACCTGAACAGTGTATTAAAAGCAGACATCATTTTGCCAACAAAGGTCCATATAGTCATGTGAGAGTTGGACCATAAAGAAGACTGAACACCAAAGAACTGATGCTTTCAAACTGTGGTTCTGGAGAGGACTCTTGAGAGTCCGTTTGACAGTAAAGAGATTACTCTCAGTTCAGTTCAGTCGCTTAGTCGTGTCCGACTCTTTGCGACCCCATGAATTGCAGAACGCCAGGCCTCCCTGTCTATCACCAACTCCCGGAGTTCACTCAGACTCACATCCATCGAGTCAGTGATGCCATCCAGCCATCTCATCCTCTGTCATCCCCTTCTCCTCCTGCCCCCAATCCCTCCCAGCATCAGAGTCTTTTCCAATGAGTCAACTCTTTGCATGAGGTGGCCAAAGTATTGGAGTTTCAGCTTTAGAATCATTCCTTCCAAAGAAATCCCAGGGCTGATCTCAGAATGGACTGGTTGGATCTCCTTGCAGTCCAAGGGACTCTCAAGAGTCTTCTCCAACACCACAGTTCAAAAGCATCAATTCTTCGGCGCTCAGCTTTCTTTATAGTCCAACTCTCACATCCATACATGACCACTGGAAAAACCATAGCATTGACTAGACGGACCTTAGTTGGCAAAGTAATGTCTCTGCTTTTGAATATGCTATCTAGGTTGGTCATAACTTTCCTTCCAAGGAGTAAGTGTCTTTTAATTTCATGGCTGCAATCACCATCTGCAGTGATTTTGGAGCCCCCCAAAATAAAGTCTGACACTGTTTCCACTGTTTCCCCGTCTATTTCCCATGTAGTCAGTCCTAAAGGAAATCAGTCTGAATATTCATTGGAAAGACTGATGCTAAAACTGAAACTCTAATCCTTTGGCCACCTGATGTGAAGAGCTGACTCACTGGGAAAGACCCTGATGCTGGGAAAGATTGAAAGCAGGAGGAGAAGAAGGGGACAACAGAGGATGAGATGGTTGGATGGCATCATTGACTCAATGGACATGAGTTTGAGCAAACTCCAGGAGACAGTGAAGGACAGGGAAGCTTGGTATGCTGCAATCCACGGGGTCACAAAAAGTTGGACATCACTGAGCAGCTGAACAATAACAAAGAGTGAAATAAGTCAGAAAGAAAAAAACAAATATCGTATGTTAATGTACATATATGGAATTTAGAAAAATGGCACTGATGAACCTATCTGCAGAGCAGGAACACAGATGTAAATGTAGAGGACACACTTGTGGGCACAGTTGGGGAAGGAGAGGGTGAGACAGATTAAGAGAGCGGCATTGACTATATACACTACCATGTGGGAAATAGCTGGTAGGAAGCTGCTGTATAGCACAGGCAACTCAGCTCGGTGCTCTGTGATGACCTAGATGGCTGGGATTTGGAGGGTGGGGGTGAGGGGTGAGACTCAAGAGGGAGGATACATATATATACATAGATCTGATTCACATTATACAGCAAAACCAACATAAGACTGTAAAGCAACGATGCTTCAATTAAAAATAAAAATAGTAAAAATTGTCTAGTGTAGGTGCATTAGATCAAAAAAGTAACTGTAAATCATCATTCACATAAAAGCAACATTTAAACTATTAAGACCCTAAACATGGAGTAATAAATAAACACCATTACTCAGGTCATGCACACTGCATTAATAAAAGCTCCTCTAATACTCCCACCCTATCCCACCCTCAAATGCACAAAAACCTTTTGAGATAACTCCTAGTCTGGATCCAATCTTCATCATCTAAGGAAGCATCAGCTTCACATGCTGACAGGCCACCCCTATTTCTTCTTTTCTCCCTTGCAGTTTGTAAAATCTGGGAACAGGAAGTGATATTTAGTCCTTGGTGTTGAGAACAATGACAGACAGTGAGGATATACTCGACTTTAAATACTGACCACAGCAAACGAGGCATTCCCATAGGAACTCTTACAAAGCTGGTGCTTTCATTTTTGAATGTCTAGATGATTTTCTTGTAATTTTTAAAAATTAAGAATGAATTGGCATTTGGGTTAGAGGAGAAATGAGCCCCATAGAACTAGAAGAGTCCATGGGACCCTTGTCCAGATAAATGCAGGGTTTTGAGTCTGGCAGAAGTGGGTGAGTCAGTGAAAGTCGCTCAGTCATGTCTGACTCTTTGTGACCCCATGGACTGTAGCCCTTCAGGCTCCTCTATCCATGGGATTCTCCAGGCAAGAATACTAGAGTGGGTTGCCATGCCCTCCTCCAGGGGATCTTCCCAACGGAGGGAGCCAACAGAGGCCTTCCACACTGCAGGCAAATTCTTTACCATCTGAGCCACCAAGGAAGACCAGGAGAAGGTGGAAGTGGGCAGGGGGAGATGATTTGATAATACTTTCACTCAAGGGACCTTGTGGATAAAATGAGTGAACCATGATTTCTCAGTCACAATTTTATAGGCTATCCAGTTGTGATGTAATTTTGTGCTGGCATTACCATACAACCTACATGTTTAGGGTTAAAGTTTCCTTTTCATTCAGAAGAAAAGGAAAATAGCAATGTCTGAAACAGCTTCTGCAGCAATTTGGCTGCTCTCTTCCGCATGACCTTCTTTTTGGAAAAAGTCATATAGAGTCATGGTTACTATCCTTGTTTAATAGTACTTTAAATGACCCAGCATAGAAACAGATGAAACATTATCTTATTGGTGCACTTCTTTTATATAATTAATTTGTAATATTAAGTTACCACATAATCAATCACTGAGCACAACTAGTATTTTGATTTAGAAAATAATTTGAAATAAGTCTCACCATTTCATTTTTCACTGTATTTTGCTTAAGTTGCAGAGTATTGAGAAAATTTTAATCCAGTCATTCAAGTCGTTACAAACGATGCCATTCCTACACAGCTCTCCTTGCAATACTAACATACTTTTCAAAAAAATGAGTAGCATTTCATTTAAAAAACTGAGTTAGCATTAATATACAACAATTGTTCATTCTTTCTCATAAATACAAAAGTCAGAAGAAAATCACCCAACATCTTTGCAGTAAGATTCCCAATTTTTACTGAACAAAATAACTTGTCATGAATTTTTGCACAATTGTGCAGTTATCCTGGGAACAGAGCTTGTTCTGAGCAGATTCCCAGGCCTGACCTGGAATTCAGTCGAGCTCGACATTCACATAACCCTGTCATGTACTTTTACATGAGTACACTTGAGCAGGCCTGAATTTTTAAAGGAACATTTAAGCACCATTACATTGCTAATAGATGGCACATTTAGGAGAAGGAAATATATTTTCAGAGAAGGCAGAAGAGATCGTTATCTTGAATCTACACAAAAGTGAGTTAATCTGAGGACATCAGTGATGTCAAAAGTGTTCAATGTAGGATACAGCATATTGAACACACATGCCATTTCCATTGACTTTTCAGATGGTAAATATATATATAAGTCTAGAACAAAATTCAAATCAAACATTTGCAGCTCCTCAAAGCACATTGCAGAGCCCCTCTGGCAGCCTGCACAATGCCTGGTGCAGATTCAGCAGTCAATCCTCCTTGACTGGATAATGGATTCTAGTTTGAAAATTCACTGGTATAATGTAGCAAATGCTTCTCAAAACTCCCTTGGCCTCTCAAGGGAGGTGGAATAGAAAACTAAGTCATTCCAAAGTTATCTATCTTCAGTACTTAACCACCTCTGAAGTTTATTTTTCATGGCTACTTTATGATGGAAGCTTTTAGAAGTGGAACTGTAGGTCTGCAAAAGAGGTATTGTTCCGCTATCATAGCTCAAAAATCAAAGCAAAATAATACTTATTAAGGTCTATTAAGGAGCCAGGTGAGGAATTAAGGTCCAAAACCTGGACCACAGGGCCCCCAAACCCATGCTTCCCCTCCTGCATCTCTTTGTCTTTGGCATTCTCCACCTCTCACTCTACCTCCTACTTTCCCCGCGATGTGACAACATTACACATCATTTAAAGCCTGTTTGGATCTGGGAGTTTAAAAAGCCACCATATCTAGAACTTGCTCTTGATCACATATAAAAAAATTGAAATAATAATTATATACACTAATATATACAGCATGTAATAAAAGTCTAAATATATAATGTATTTTATCTATACATCATGTATATGGAATAAGTCCATTAAGACTTGGCATAAAGTCTATTTCTCATTTTGTCAGAGCATTTCACAGTGAGGGGCCTTTCCTATTCAGAAATGAACATTATGTTTTTCCTCTAAATTTTTGTTTAAAGAAAGTTGCTTGAATATCCTCTTCATTTAGAAAATGGAGAGTGTGCTAAGCAAACGAACATAGAGTATTAAAATTGCCTTCCTGATAATTTTACTAAACCTCTGAAAAATCATCTCTGCTGCATAAATAGGATGCAAGCAACAGTCAAGGATCGGGGTTTCTCAGCACACAAAGTAGGCTTTGTCCAGTGAGTGTTTTCTTTGGGCTTTTTCTCCTCGACAGAGTGGCAACAAAAGTATAGCTTTCCCACTTTGTCCCGGAGATGAGGGTTTGAAGTCTATTGAGGGCAACTGTGTGCCTTATCTAAGCCTCTCACGGTGGGTCACTTAGGAGGGAAAGCCCCCGCTTCACTGACCCCTGGACAGGAAAGAGGGGCCACCGTGGGGACAGGGAGCAGTTCTCTGCTTAAAGGGATCTGGCAGCTTTGCATAAAGGAAGATGTTTATCCCTGTTTATGGCATATCCCTTCTGCCTTTACAATTCCCATGTTTGATGTTACTTTTTATAGCACGTCTGACTGTCTGGGAAGGAGCCACGTTATTCCACCCTTAGAAAGCAAAAGAGAAAGATGAGAAACCTTAGTAACGCTGTCTGCAGAAGTGTTTCTGGCTTTCAGAGTATACACACTCTGTGTGTGTGTGTTCACTCAAGCACATATATACAGTATGTGTGATGTAGAAATTTTTCAAATGGATAAATAAATTCTAAGAGATTTTTATTTATAAACTGCCCAGTTTCTCTTATCTATTGAGTACATTGCTAAACAAATATTATTAACAGTTGACTCAAAATTATATTTTAATGTCCCTTTTTGTGATATAATTAATGAGTAGGACCCCATCATCTTTGAGTTTTAAAAACACCTATAGAAAACACTAAAATTCCTGTGATCTACTTTTACTTTTATCATTGAGTTTGTGATTTTAATAAGAAAAGAAAGAAACTTCCAAGCAGAGTTTAATTTTAAAAAGGATGCAGGGTATCTATTAGAAAGATTTTCTTAATCATGTGGATTAATCCTGACTTTCAACTCCAGATAAGAAATAGGATATCCCATAAGGAGGATTTGCAGCATGCAGGGAGTATTTTGCCAACCAAGAAAGGCTCCCAGGGTCTAAGTTATTAAAGTTAAATTTATTGGTGATTATGTCTATTTCCTGTATAAAATGAAAATTCAAAACAAACACTAGAAAAAGTCAAGAGAAGTCAACTAAATGGCGTGGTCTTTATAAATGTAAAAGAAGTGGCTATTTTCAAAGGACCTCTTAGCTTGGCAGATTGAATAAATGAATGTGAGAGCTTAAGGTTAACCCCTGACAAATGCTGACACAGTTGTACACACACACACACACACACACACACACACACACACACACATGCTGTTCACAAGAAATAATAGACAAACTGCCAGGAGATACCCAGGTTTAATCCCATCAAGGGCTCTTGTGACATTGTAAACCGAATAACTAGAGTTTGAGTAGTTGAGGCTGTCCCTAGACCTTCTGGATGGGATTAATTCCCATGTAATTCTCTACAGCCCTTCCTAATTGGTTAAGATGGGTGAGACACCATCCGTCTCGGAATACTTAGCTACCTGTATCTCACAGGCCATTTCAGTGAGAAAAAAAATTCTCTAAAGAGAAGCCAGCAATTGGCTCTACCTAGCAGGAATATATTACTTAACCTTCTTCTGGACACTATGACAAAACAAAACAGTGAACATCAATGCTGCTATATCAGCAGCCCCGTCTCTGACCAAAAGGGCAATTAAAGTAGAGTTAACCAGGCTATGGCAGGTGGTTGGCCACCGCTCTCTCTGTACATGGAATTTTAAGTTTTGGTAAAAGTAAATGCCAAGCCTTGTGCAAGTATACCCTCTGGTTTCTTATAAAACTTTTCTTCACAGAGTTAAGCTGTCACAAAATAACCTACACCAGATGGAAAATTTAAGCCAAATCTATACCTGCTATCCACCCAAATACTCATTCTATTGAAGTTAGAAAGTAAATTATTGGTGCAACAAGAAGATGAGACAATCGGCTAGTTTGCTGAATTTTTTCACTTTTCAATTTGTCACAGTGTTGTATAAACACAACTTGAAGCCATAAGTCATTACAAGAGCAAAACTCAAACAAAACGATACTCCATATTACTCAGTGCCCATCGTACCCACCTGATGCTTATTCCCTGTTCAACCCAAATCCATCTGAGTGATCACTGGACACTGGCAATGAGTGTCCAACCACACATTTGTCTGAAGCACTGGAGACCTCAGCGCAATCCTGGCAGCTTAGAGGACAGACTCATGGAGGCCTATGTCTCTAGGGAAGCTAAGTGGATTTAATTATCTGAGTGCTTGATTTTTTGTTTGTTTATTTTTAATATGATGATTGGAAAAGGCATAGGAGAAAGGGTGATTTTCTTGGTAAATAGGATTGAAGATTACCAACCTCCTCCCAAAATGTGAGAGAGCATAATAGCACAGATGCAAGGCAATAAAGTCAGTTTATTTTTTACAGTTAACTATAAGAGAGCCATGTTACTCACCAAAATGAAGTCTTCTGGGCTGAATCTATTTCAGAGCAGTGATCTTTTCAAGTATGTTCTTGTAGGCACGTTCATTTGAATTATCCAGTGTCCTTATTAAAAATGATCCCCACCCCTGAAGCCTTTTCCACCCTCATCTTTCTTGTCTGATTGACTCCAAGTACAAACCTAGTGTGTTAAAAAGCAAAGACATCACTTTGCCAGCAAAGGTCTGTATAGTCAAAGTTATGGTCTTTCCAGTAGTCATGTATGGATGTGAGAGCTGGACAGTAAATAAGACAGAGCACAGAAGAATTGATGCTTTTGAACAGTGGTGCTGGAGAAGACTCCTGAGAGTCCTTTGGGAAAGTAAGTAGATCAAACCAGTTAAGCCTAAAGGAAATCAACACTGAATACCCTTTGGAAGGACTGATGCTGAAGCTGAAGCTCTAATACTTTGGCCACCTGATGTGAACAGCTGACTCATTGGAAAAGACCCTGATACTGGGAAAGATTGAAGACAGAGGGGAGAGAGGGAGACAGAGGATGAGATGGTTGGATGGCATCACTGATTCATTGGACTTGAACTTGGGCAAACTCAGGGAGACGGTGAGGGACAGAGAAACCTGGCACGCTGCTGTCCATGGGGTCGCAGAGTCGGACACAAACTGGCAACTGAACAACAGCCAAACCCTTGGAGCCCTCCTCGTCTGTTATGTGCTGGGTTTTCCCCGAAACTCAGAACTGCTTTAAGATGGGGATTGTACTTCACTGGTATCTCCAGAACTTAGCATTCATTCATGCTGAATGAATGAACATTGATCTTAAAAAAGTGGAATTTCGTCTGATTTCACAACAAATTGAAATAGTGAATGACATGTGTTTACCTGTCTGGTGGGTCTCAGAACAGCCTATTTTTCCATAGCCAGAGCCCCTGAGCCAGTATTCATGCTGTAATTGTAGACTTGGGGGTGGGGGTGGGGGGCAGGGAACTGTTGTGTATCAGACGTAACATGCTAGGAATGATGATAGGTATCTCATTTAACCCTCACGATACCACTAGACCACTTGAAGGAAAAATTACTGTGGCTCTCATTAGAGAGCCACTGTAGAAGCTCAAAAAGGTAACTCTACTGACCTGATTTATCAGACTTAAGAAGTAGCTGCAGAAAGATATCCTATACCTAAGGGGTCTTTTGTCCCCTGCCGCACCTGGGGGACAAATGAATTTTATCCATGTCTGAAATACCTGATTTCTCCTGGAACTGCCCCAGAAATTAAGAAAAACCCCAGACAGGGAAATTGGTTCAGTAGCACATCTTCTAGGTTTTCCATAGGTCAGGCAGGCTATTCAAAAGTAGCCTTTTCCAAAGCACTACTCTTAGAGCAGATGGGATGAGACCCCCCTTCCCCTGGCCCTCATTAGTCCTACCACCTGGCCGCTGGGCTCAAGCCAAGACACCAGTGGTTCATGGAGTCACTCCAGGGTTCCTATATTTCAACAGACAGCTCCACAAGTCTGAGCAGAACCTAGATCCCTCACATAGGCCGAAGTTCAGGGTCTAGGGTCTTTAACTCTGTAAAAGGACAAAGAGACCATTACTTCACACCCAGATCATTTTCTAGGCTTCCCAGCTGGCTCAGACAGTAAAGAATCTGCCTGCAATGAAGGAGACCCAGGTTCAGTCCCTGGGTTGGGATGATTTCCTGGAGAAAGGAATGGCTACCCATTCCAGTATTCTTGCCTTACTTAATATCTCAAATGCAGACACATTTTCTGGTCTTTCAGATGTACAAGCTTCCAAGAACCCCCTTTTCCACAAATGAAAAAGCTGGCTTAAAACTCAACATTCAAAAAACTGAGATCATGGTATCCAGTCCCATTATTCCTTGGCAAATAGATGGGAGAAAGTGGATTTTACTTTCTTGGGCGCCAAAATCACTGCAGACGGTGACTGCAGACATGAAAGTAAAAGACACTTGCTCCTTGGAAGAAAAGCTATGACAAACCTAGACAGCATATTCAAAAGCGGAAACATTACTTTGCCAGCAAATGTTCATAGAGTCAAAGCTATGATTTTTCTAGTAGTCATGTAGGGATGTGAGAGTTGGACAATAAAGAAGGCTGAACACCAAAGAACTGATGCTTTCAAATTGTGCTGGAGAAGACTCTTGAGAGTCCCTTGGACTGCAAGGAGATCAAACCAGTCTAAAGGAAACCAACCCTAAATATTCATTGGAAGGACTGATGCTGAAGCTGAAGCTCCAATACTTTGGCCACTTGATGTGAAGAGCTGACTCATTGGAAAAGACCCTGATGCTGGGAAAGATTGAAGGTGAAAGGAGAAGGGAGCAACAGAAGCTGAGATGCTTGGATGGCATCACCAACTCAAAGGATACGAGTCTGAGCAAACTCTGGGAGACACTGAAGGACAGGAGAGCCAAGTGTGTGCTGCAGTCCATGGGGTCACAAAAAGTCAGATACAACTTAGAGACTGAACAACAGGTACAGAACAAAATTAAATCTCTTCAGCATAGGTTTCCTTCTCTGGTTTAAACCTCCCTCTTTGATACATTTGATGTAGTTGAACAATTCATTTATTCTTGACATTTGCTATTTCAGAGGTCCCGATACATATATACATGGTTAAGATCTCCCAGGGTCCAAAAATGAATACCTACCCCCACCTCCCCGCCAAAGCAGCCCAGGAAAGTGCTTTCACACAGATATCATCTCTTTAAAAGAGGTCTTCCAGGTATGATCACGTTTAAAGAAATGTCATTACAAAGAAAGAAGCAAAGAATAGAGGAAATTCTGATATTCTTTTTAAAGTTACATTTCCCTTATTATTTCACTAAAATAAAAATATTTTTAAGGGAACTATCTGTGATTCAGTGGTTAGGACTTGGTGCTTTCACTACTGGGGACCCAATGAATTAATGTTGGTTTCCTTAGTTTCCCTTAGTTGGGGAACTATGATCCCACAAGCTATGTGGTAAGGCCAAATAAATAATATATGTATTTTAAAAGGCTGATACTAGTTGTAAGAAGAGTCATTCTCAACCTTAATTAATATTGGCAATAGTTCTTGAACTATGTCCAAATGTTTCTTTAAAAATTATGATAAAAATTTTTTTTTAGCTCTTAGGAAATGAGTACAGCTATGGTTCAACTTTCTCATTTTTAGGAACACTCTGTATACCAAGGCATGAGACTCATTCAACTTACTAATTTTTCCATGCACATGTTTTTTGAACTTTTCCAACTATATTTACATAGGTTTGGGAAAGCACAGGCAATTTCAGGGCAGGGAGAAAAATACCAAGTTTCATAGTATTTCAACAGGGGATTTCATCTGCCAAAGAAAACTCTGACATTTGTGAGTTGTTTACTGATGGATTGTTGGCTCTGACGCAGGCAACAAAGATGGGATCCTCCTTCACACCTCAAAGGAGAAATCTATTTTAGATTTAATGAGGAACAGATTTATAGGAAGACCTTCTTTATCCCTAACAATTCAACACCCTTTTAAAATTTCACAGTCTCCTTCCAAAACCACCTTTAGTGCCATAGAAGAATTCTAAACCACAACATTTTCCTAAGCCAGGATTACTCACCAAAATCAGGGCCTATGAAGATATTTTGGGTAAATTTTGTTTGCCTCCATCCTAAAAGAAGTCTATACTGAGTGTTTTGTTTGGAGGAGCAGCAAATTATGCTCAGAGATTGAGTTGTCTTTGCCAGTATTTTATTTAACACCGGTTCACTGTGAAAGTGAAAGTGTTAAGTCACTCAGTCAAGTCTGCCTCTTTTCGACCCCTTGGACTGTAGCCTGCCAGGCTCCTTTGTCCATGGGATTCTCTAGAGAGGAATACTGGAGTGGGTTGCCATTCCCTTCTCCAGGGGATCTTCCCCACCCAGGGATCGAACCAAGGTCTCCTGCATTGCAGGAGGATTCTTTACTGTCTGAGCCACCAGGGAAGCCCCAGATTCACTCTGCAGATTATTAGAATTTCACAAGACAGTAGGATAATGTCTCCTAATAAGCCAATAAAGAAATAACATATACCAAACCAATGATAGATTAATTACACCTGTGGTCCCCAGTCTTTTTGGCACCAGGGACTGTTTTCGTGGAAGACAGTTTTTCTACAGATCAGCGTGGGGGTGGTTTCAGGATGATTCAAGCACATTGCATTTATTGTGCACTTTATTCTTATTATTACTACATCAGCTCCACCTCAATCATCAGGTATTCGATACCGGAGGTTGGGCACCCCTGAAATTATGCTATTGGTTCATGCAAGGGAAGATGAAGGAATAAAATCCAAATTTAGCTTGAGGTATACCCTCAGATGAGTTGGGGAAAATGAAAGTCCCTTTTGGCTAGAGCATGTTGCTAGGCAACTGGGATATTTGTCGGCTAGATGAACTTCTTGGGGCCACTGCGTGGTTTTTCCCACTACCGGTCAAAGAAAAGCCTTTACCAAGGCAGAAGCCAATGCCTCAAGGTCTTACTAGAGCTATTTAGGTCAGCCAAGTGTGGCCTTGCCCAGACCGAACATCCTCAGATCATCCTCACAAACAAACCAGTTCCCTAGCCAGAGCTGCTTCTTTATGTTCTTATTGATAAGCCCCCAGTAGCACGCTCAGGCGCTGTGCTTATCAGCAACCATAGACATGGATGATGACATCCGGACACACAATTTCACTTTTCTATCAAAAGAATAACTTCATTATGAAAACACTCTTACAAACAGTCTCATTGTTGTCACAAACAAGCGGATTTGAAATCATATCAAACCCCTGCACAACACTGAACTGCAAAGGACCGGCCACCAAGGGACAAAGCTCAAAAAGGCAGTGTGATGGTTTTCCGTTCAAGCATACAGCATGGGCTTTCCCTTACTTGTCTGCTTACCCTGCTAAGGGAGGTGTATGCATCCATCATCAGTGAATTGGGTAAGGTCCCTCCTTGGCTTCCCTGGAGGCTCAGACAGTAAAGAATCTGCCTGCAATGCAGGAGACACAGGTTTGTTCTCTGGATTGGGAAGATTCTCTAGAAAAGGGAATGGCTACCACTCCAGTTGGAGAAGGCAATGGCACCCCACTCCGGTACTCTTGCCTGGAAAATCCCATGGATGGAGGAGTCTGGTAGGCTGCAGTCCATGGGGTCGCGAAGAGTCGGACACGACTGAACGACTTCACTTTCACTTTTCACTTTCATGCATTGGAGAAGGAAATGGCAACCCACTCCAGTGTTCTTGCCTGGAGAATCCCAGGGATGGGGGAGCCTGGTGGGCTGCTGTCTATGGGGTCGCACAGAGTCTGACACGACTGAAGTAACTTAGCAGCAACAGCAGCACCACTCCAGTATTCTTGCCTGGAGAATCCCATGGACAGAGGCACGTGGAGGGCTACAGTCCATAGCATCTCAAAGAGTCGGACACAACTGAAATGACTTAGCACTCACGCACTGAGGTTGCAAAGAGAGACAGAAAGTGTTAGTCACTTTGTTGTGTCCGATTCTTCCCAACACTATGGACTGTAGCCCTCCAGGCTCCTCTGTCCATGGGATTTTCCAGGCAGGAATACTGGAGTGGATTGCAGTGTCCTCCTCCAGGGGATCTTTCCAACCCAGGGATTGAACCTGCGTCTCTTATGTCTCCTGCTTTGGCAGGTGGGTTCTTACCACTGGCGCTACCTGGGAAGCCCTGCGATCAGTACAGAATAAACCAAATCCCCTTTTCCTGGAATGCTCTTCCCTCACTTCAGTCATGTTCCTGCCCTCAGTTATCAGAGCGGCCTTGCCCTGACCACCCTACAGAGACTAACCCACCACCGCCATCTCTGTATCTCTTAACCTGACGCTCTTCATCCTTATAAAGCATCACTTGCCACTTATATTTTTTGGTTCCTTCTCTCCAATTAGAATGTTATTTCCTTGGGGGCAGGATTTTTCATTCAATGTGATATCCCCTAAGGCCTAGAACAATGACAGAACATTATTCAATTATAAATTTAAGAGAATTTTTGCTTTTATCTTAATTATGCATTATAAATTAATTTTCATTACAAATTATGGATTCATAGAAGGCACTTTTGAGATATTTGTTTTGTGAAATCAATAATTGGTAAGAGACCTTGGCCTAGATTTTCAGGAAAGATTTAGGGCATTTACTGAACTGTTTTGGTGTGTGGCCCTTACATTTTGTGGGTGGCTCAGAGGTAAGGCATTTTATCACAGGATCTGGGGGACTTTCTTTAGGCTACAGAAAGGTCTAGGCTTCATAAGGAATGGGTGAGAGGATAAAATCCCCACTCACTGTGGCCTGATCAGAGGTTTAAAGTTCTTAGTCTGCTTTTAAGGCACTCCAGAGAATGACTCCATTCTTTCTTTCCAGCGTTTTCTCTCTTGGAGTAAACATAACCATTCTTGGCCAAGGGGAGCTACCTTATACTACACATCTTCACCCCTGCCCCTCAAAATGATATTTCATTTGCCCCCAAAATGTTCTTTCTACTTTCCCATCCTTCCAGGCACCCCTTGTCAATTCACCACCCTTCAAAACCTCCTCTAGGATTCATCCTTCCATGAAGCTCTTCTTTACCACCGCCCGCCACCCCGCCATCATCACCATTATCCATCATTCCATCCAGGCTGGAAGGGACCACTTCTCTTCCTTCTCACTGCTTAAGACCTCCATCTCCTTCACGGCAATAACACTCTTTATGCATAATCGAAGGTTTTGGCTGTTATTGTTTGTTTATTTGTTTTTGTAGAAGCCTCAGCTTCCCCATTAGACCAAACAGCACTTTGCCTTGTTTTTACTAATCTGCCTCCACCCAGTTCACATGTGCAGAGTATTCCTCATTCACAGTGATTTTCACAGGCAGGGCGCACATCCTAAGGTGGAGAGGGGTGGAAGTGGAGGTGGCAAGTGTCTGAGGTTATGGCGGGGGAGGATGTATATAGACTTAAAAGTTTCCCACCTCTTGCTACTCCACCACCCTCCACTCTGTGATTTCTGGCATCGCAAATAACCTCCCCATGTTTAAGATTTTTCATATTAGACTAGAAACGGTTTGTGTATTATTCCCCACTGTATTCCCTGCAGTGTCTAGCACAGAGCCTTGAACTTACTGGGTGCAGAACGAACGTCTGATGAATGAGCAAATGAATTGCGTCCATGGAAAACCTTTCTGTGTCCTTGCGCCTAGCACCTCCTTGATCCCAGACTTGAAACACACATCCTTAAGGCAGGCTCTAAGCCACCTTCATCTTTAATCCTTATCCCCTTCCATAGCCACCCACACTATCTGACCAGGCATTTATCTCAGGGCACAAAATGCCATTTGCCTGCTGATCAAAGGCTGTGGGAATGGGCGGCATGAGCAGAATGGCAGCTGCACTCAGATCCTGCCCACACCCTTCCTGTTTGCAGCAGCCCACCCCAGGAGCTATTATGTTTTCAGTAGGCTGAGCAGGGCCCCTCCCCCACCCCACCTCCTTCCCTGGTCCTTGCAGACACTCTGCGGGGTCTACAGTGGCAGCCCCTCACCCTCGGAGCCCGCTTTCAGCATCTCATTGTCCCCAGGCAGGCGCAGATAGCCAGCCAGACCTCTTTTCCCCTTTCCTGGGACGCTGATAAGGCCATGAAAATAGTTCTCTATTTTCCTGCACAAAAGCTGACTTAGAAGAATAGGGTGGAGCATAAGTGATAACCAGCTAGAATTTGTTGCTTTTTGAAAAGAAACGTGGGGGAGGGGATGGGGGAGACTGGAAGACTTTGAGCTTTTGCTCTGGGTTGTATAAGTCGGGCACTTTCCAACAGCAGTGCCTCCTTGCCAGCCTTGGAGCCTCGTTTTACTTCTGTAATGGGAAACGCTGCCCTCAGGTCAGAGGGCCACAGTGTCTCCTCCTGAGGTTGGCTGGCCACGTGGGAGCCTCTCGGGTGACCCACTTAACCAGACTGCAGCTTATTGGATGGAATTCAGGGAGGGTGGGGGTGGAGATTGGAATGCCTTCCTTGCATTGAACCCATTGCTGCTATTGCTGCTAAGTCGGGTCAGTCGTGTCCGACTCTGTGTGACCCGTAGACGGCAGCCCACCAGGCTCCTCCGTCTTTGGGATTCTCCAGGCAAGAACACTGAAGTGGGTTGCCATTTCCTTCTCTGATGCATGAAAGTGAAAAGTGAAAGTGAAGTTGCTCAGTTGTGTCCAACTCTTAGCGACCCCATGAACTGCAGCCTACCCAGGCTCCACCATCCATGGATTTTCCAGGCAAGAGTACTGGAGTGGGGTGCCATATCCTTGAGAACCCCTCAAATGGTCAATGTGCTCTCAAGACACGTGTGCCTTATGGAGAGCTTCACCAACTCCACGTGATCTTGGTTTATCACCAGCGTCCCTGATCAGGTGGTGGTGGTTTAGTCATTAAGTCGTGTCCAACTCTTCTGACCCCCATGGACTATAGCCCACCAGGCTCCTCTGTCCATGGGATTTCCTAAGCAAGAATACTGGAGTGGATTGCTATTAGTGGCCCTTTAAATAAACAAAACTGTCTGGAGTTTCCAAGTTATTTTGCAAGAGGAATCCTTCAAAGATGTAGTTGGTGTTGTTGACTGCTGAGGTGAAGAAATGAGGTGGGAAAAAAATGGAGGATCACCATTTCCACCCAGAGCTTTAAACAATGAAATGGAAGAGAGAAATACATAGGACTTTCTTTAAAAGTGATTTCTGCTGGGAGTACACTGCCCTGATTCTGGTGGTACTGCCCCCATTTTGCCACCACTTACTCTGCAACCTGTTGCAGTTAACAGAACCTGCAGGCTTTGTCTTTTGGGTGTATGTGTCAGAAAAATAAAGGGAATTAATGTTTTCGGGTGAAGTCCCAATACTAGTACTGTTTTTTAAAGCCACTAAAATGGTTCTAATGTACAGTCAGGGTAGAGAACCAGTGAGAAAGATCATCTCTAGTCTCTAAGGTATCTGCTGGTTCTAAAATGTTATGGTTTTGTAGTTTAGGGTCTGAGTTTCTTTATTTTTTTCTATTTAGATATAGCTGACATATAACCTTATATTAGTTTCAGGCATGCAATACAATGACTCAATATTTGTATGTATTATGAAATGACCACCATAATTAGTCTAGTAAACCTCCCAACACCATCAAGTTTCTCCATTAATCCCTCTCTCACTTACCTAAAGATTTGATTCATGGCTCCTCACTGCCACCCGTGTCTTTCTGAAATGCTGGAAAAGAAATTCACACAGGGAGCCCAGTCAGGCAGTCCTGTGATGATCTAGAGGAATGGGATGGTAGGATGGAAGAGATGATCAAGAGAGAGGTGATACGTGTATCATTATGGCTGATTTGCATTGTTGTATGGTAGAAACCATCATAACATTGCAAAGCAATTTTCCTCCAATTAAAACATAAAAAAAATTCAGCAAATGGCCACTACTACTTCTCCTCCCACTCTGGAACATCTGAGCAGGTGGTTGAGCATTTGCTGAGTCACCCAGAACCAAATTTCACAAGGCATGCAAGTTTAGAGGCTCTGAGAGAATAAAAGCAGGATTATATACATGAACTGAACATATCCAAGAAAAAGAGAGAACTTCAATGACATAGTAGCAGTGAGACAAAGAGGACACAGCAGTAGAACAATACTACTAGGCAATTTAGACTCTAATCCATTTTTTGTCACGAACAAGGCTGCACTGAGCAAATACAGCCCTGCTAACCACCAACTGGGATCTTCCTCTACTTCCCTTGAGAAAACACTTGATTATCTTTACAAATCTCACTACTTTAGCTTTTTGCTTCCTAAATCACCATCTAAATCATTCTTATAATACCTCTGTCCCCACTGTGCCTCCTTTCATCCAGCCCCAGGACCGACTTTCTAGAATCCATACTTCGGATTTGCCTAGGGAGGACCCACCACCCCAAAATAGTCTTGGGATTGGCTCTTTGCGACAGCTGTTTAAGGCATTGCCAACAGTTCTCAAGTGGTTTTAAAATCAAGTATGTGTGTGTGTGCTCAGTCACTTCAGTCATGGCCAACTCCTTGCAACCCTATGGACTGTAGCCGGCCAGGCTCCTCTGTCCATGGGATTCTCCAGGCAAGAACATTAGAGTGGGTTGCCATGCCCTCCTCCACGGGATCTTCCCCATCCAGGGATCGAACCCACATTTCCTGCGACTCCTGCACTGCAGGAAGATTCTTTATGGCTAAACCACCAGTGAAGTCCAAAATCAAGTACGTAGTTGCATAAATAGAAAAAGAACATGCAGCATAAAATGAAGTAAAATGCCAAATATCTCATATAAATGGAATAGGTAGACAATAAAAGCAAATAAATAAATATGGTTGTGTTAACTTAGATCTATAGAAGAAAATCCCAGGAATCTGAAAAGATTCTGTTCACCACATAGGCCAGCTTCCAAAGGATGGTCTCTTCAGCCTCCTCACCATATAGTCATATAGGATCTGACTATCCAATCCAGTGATGGAGTTCTTTCTCTCACAAGGCATCTCATTCCAGTTTTGATCTATTTTAATTAAAATCCAATTGAAGTCAAATACCCAGTTAGAAGCACTGTGAGTAATAGTGAAACCCTGAAGGAAACATCAGCCATGGAAGAAGAAAAGGAGAAGCACAAACTGGGGAGAAAGTTTACAGAATGGGCCACAGTGGTCTGAGATATTTAAAATTTCCCTTAGAATTAATTTTAAAGCTGTACATTCACATGGTCTTTCCATGTTCCCACTTAAAGAATAAATATTCCTCTTTAGCAGCTTGTGCTGTTAGATTAAAAAATTGAGGCAAACCTTATTTTAAAGTTTTTGTGTTTTTTTTTAATAAGAAGTTTGTTCTTTGCAGCTCCAACTATTTGGCAAGTACTTTTACACTCTAGTAATTTAAATGGTATGGATAAGCAGGGAGTATTATGATTATCTATCCCTATTCCTCCCAAATTCTGGACTTTTAGGAAAATGAATTAAAAATATGTGCAGGAATTATACCAAAACCATTGGAGTCAGAACATAGTTTTAAATCTGATGCTTCAAAACACAGTTTTCACCCAAGATACTTTAGGTAATGTAGATAAAGAAAGATAAGAACTCAGTGAGGGATGAAATAAAAGCAATTTGCTCTCTGGAATAAATTCCACTTCTCAATGCATAGATTTTACACCTTCAATGTGAAAATATTGCTCTTGAACTTGTTGCATTAATCAAAAGAAAGATATTCCATGCACATACTGAATTTTCAGTATAAATCAATGGATTTATTTTCAAGTTAGTTGGTAGGGCTCTGAAATGTTATAACTTTCAGAACGGGGAAAGAAAATAATAGTAATAATAGCAAACATTTACTGAGCACTCAATGATAGGCCTGGGAATATACTAAGAATTTTATATACATTATCTAATTCAAAGAAATAGTCTTGATTTGCTTTATATGAAACCACTTCACAAGTAGTACAAAAGTGAGTCTCCAGAGGCATTATGTTTCTGTGGCGCTTAAAACTTCTCTGTTCTTCCCTAGCTATAATCTCTTAAAGATACTTCATAGATAAAGTACATAGGGATAAAGCTAAGAAGATGTTAGGTGGAATTGCCTAAAAACAACCAAATAAGGAACAGCAGAGCTAAAAATAGAAGCTAAATCCTGCCCTGTCTCCTATCTTTATTTACAAAATGAGAAAACCTTGTGGGTTGCTTTCAAATTTCTTTTTGGTTTCAGAATCCCCACCCGATAAGTCTTTGCCCAAGGCCCAGAACATTTAGAAAATAGTGCTGTTTATTATCTTACAGTCAAATCTAAGCTTGTCTGCTGTCTACCTCCTCTCCACCTTCACAGATGTCAAGATGGATCCTAACTTTAGAAATGCACTTTAATCCAACAACTACCATGGTTGTTCATACTCTGGGAGTTTGGAAGAAAAATAACTAGTTACCGTTACCAAGAATTCTTAATATCCTTTGGAAAGACGAAAGTGAAAGTGAAGTCACTCAGTCGTGTCCAACTCTTTGCGACGCCATGGACTGTAGCCCATCAGGCTCCTCTGTCCATGCGATTTTCCAGGCAAGAATACTGGAGTGGGGTGCCATTTCTTTCTCCAGGAGATCTTTCCAACCCAGGGATCGAACCCAGGGTCTCTCGCATTGCGGGCAGACACTTTACCATCTAAGCCACTAGGAAAGCCTTTGGAAAGATAAAGGAATGAGATAACTCCAGCTGGGAGAAACAAGAAGTTGTCAACAACTCCAGTAACCATGGGGCTGGTGACCAGCTGGATAAATAAAAGCCATTTTTACAGGGCTGACTCTGGGCAAGCTCTGTGAGTCTGGGGAACTAGGGCAGTGAAGCATATCAGAATGGAATGGCTCCATTTGCTTAGTTCCTCTACATTATTCTTCATATCTAATGCTCAGCCCCCAAATGAAAGTCAGTGTGTTTCTGTGTGTGTGTGTTTTAATGATTTAATGAACAGAAAAGTAAGAAATTATTAAATCAATGGGCGTTCCTGGTGGCTGAGACGGTAAAGAGTCTGCCTGCAATGCAGGAGACCTGGGTTTGATCCCTGGGTCAGGAAGATCCCCAGGAGAAGAAAATGGCAACCCACTCCACTATTCTTGCCTAGAAAATCCTATGGATGGAGGATCCTGGTGGGCTGCACCCCATGGGGTCGCAAAGAGTTGGACACACATTAAATCAATAGTGTGGTAAATGTATTTATTCACCTGCTGAAAGAATATTTATTGAATATAACTCTTGACCTAGTGGCTACCCATGTAGCATTTACAATTTAATGAGGAGAGTTTATAACCTAATACGTTAAACAACTAATCACAATTAATTTGGTTTTTTTTTCCATCCACCCTGAGATCACATCTCTCTCACATCTGCCTTCAAGTCATCCAGTTAACTACTTCTCCTTGAGCCAAAAACTCCTTTCTGCTACACCATGGACCACCTGGCTGCCATTTACTGCGGGCACCTCTAGAATTCTGCTTCCTCCTCAAGGGCCCATGGGGAGGACGGCAGAAAACGAGGCAGGTCTCTCCCTCACCTGCTGGCTCCATCAACTCACCACACAGACTTAAATGGGCATATATATGTCACTCGATAGTTGTGCAAAATTAAGGGAAATCACAAAATATGAAGGGAGACATATTAAACTTTGTGCTAAATGGGACATCAGAGATTGAGAAGGGAGTATGCACAAAGCAAAACCCTCTGTAAGGGAATACAGTAAATTTGTTCTGAACTATGTCCTCTGGACTCAGCTGGTCCTCCCTTTCATCCTGAGAGCACCTTTTAAAATCCCAGCTACCTTTTGGGAAATGCCAGCTTAGATCGGTAAAATGCTTTTATTAATACTACACCCTGAAAACAGCAATAGTCATACAAGAAAACAGTGCATATAAAAATGCCTTGCCTTATTGACAGAGGCTTAAGAGAGAGGGTGGTACAGACTGTAGGGCAGCGCTAGCCACCACCACCCCTCCAGCTGCCCTTGGAGCTGCCGCCGCGTGGATCATTCCCCCTGGGGATAGGTGAGGGGGAAACCTTTCAAGACTGCTTCCATAGAGGAATATTACAGACGTCAGGCATCTCTAGACAGTGGTCTTGCTTTTAACATGCTAGCCCCCAAACAGGGAGTGGGCAGAAGAGTTCCCTATTGCTCTCTCAGAATACTCCCTGGGCCCTTTCTGATGAAAAAGTACATGAATGTTGTCAGTGGCCAAGAGAGGTCATCAGGGAGGGGCCAACATCAGAAGCCCAAGGACAGGAAGGTTCTACCTGGAAGCAAGAATGCAGTCAGGAAGTTCACTTCACTTCTCGTCAACAAGACTTTCATGAGCACCTACTAAGTGCAGGCCTGTGCTGAGGTCATGGATCACCGAAGTGAGCGAGCAACAAGCAATGATAAAAGCATGGAGCCTCTGGGAGAAACTACGGGAATGCAGATGCAAGAGCCATGGAGGCATCCATGCCCAAGAAAGCAGCTCCTGAGCAGGAAGGATGGAGCAGGGCGCCACAGCAGTTAGTTAGAGAAGCTGCAAATCCCATCTTGTGCAAGAAGAGAACCATTGAGCAAGCAGCTCCTGAGATCAGTGCCGACACAGGACAGGAGCTGTCACTCAGTTCCGTTCAGTCGCTCAGTCGTGTCCGACTCTTTGCAACCCCATGAACTGCAGCACGCCAGGCCTCCCCTGTCCATCACCAACTCCCCGAAGTTCACTCAGACTCACGTCCATCGAGTCAGTGATGCCATCCAGCCATCTCATCCTCAGTTGTCCCCTTCTCCTCCTGCCCCTAATCCCTCCCAGCATCACAGTCTTTTCCAATGAGTCAACTCTTCACATGAAGTGGCCAAAGTACTGGAATTTCAGCTTTAGCATCATTCCTTCCAAAGAAATCCCAGGGCTGATGTCCTTCAGAATGGACTGGTTGGATCTCCTTGCAGTCCAAGGGAACTCTCAAGAGTCTTCTCCAACACCACAGTTCAAAAGCATCAATTCTTTGGCACTCTGCTTTCTTCACAGTCCAACTCTCACATCCATACATGACCACAGGAAAACCACAGCCTTGACTAGACGGACCTTAGTCAGCAAAGTAATGTCTCTGCTTTTGAATATGCTATCTAGGTTGATCATAGCTTTCCTTCCAAGGAGTAAGCGTCTTTTAATTTCATGGCTGCAGTCACCATCTGCAGTGATTTTGGAGCCCCCAAAATAAAGTCTGACACTGTTTCCACTGTTTCCCCATCTATTTCCCATGAAGTGATGGGACTGGATCCCATGATCTTCGTTTTCTGAATGTTGAGCTTTAAGCCAACTTTTTCACTCTCCTCTTTCACTTTCATCAAGAGGCTTTTAGTTCCTCTTCACTTTCTGCCTTAAGGGTGGTGTCATGTGCATATCTGAGGTTATTGATATTTCTTCCAGCAATCTTGATTCTAGCTTGTGTTTCTTCCAGTCCAGCGTTTCTCATGATGTACTCTGCACAGAAGTTAAATAAGCAAGGTGTCAGTATACAGCCTTGATGTACTCCTTTTCCTATTTGGAACCAGTCTGGGCAGTGCTTATTTCCTGCTGCTTCCTGGGGAGGTTTTCCAGGTGGCGCTAGTGGTAAAGAACCCACGTGCCAATGCAGGAAACAGAAGAGACGAGGGTTCTATCCCTGGGCTGGCAAGATCCCCTGGAGGAGGTCATGGCAACCCACTCCAGTATTCTTGCCTGGAAAACCGCATGGATAAAGGAGCCTGGCGGGTAGAGTCCATTGGGTCACAAAGAGCTGGACACAACTGAAGAGACGGCACACACACACATACACACGGGGAGGCGGGACTGAGAGGCAGTTTGCTCCTGACTCCCACTGGGACAGGGCTTCCCCAGTGGCTCAGCAGTAAGAATCCGCCTGCAGCGGAGGAGCTGCAGGAGACGCGGGTTCGATCCCTGGGTCGGAAAGATCCTCTGGAGAAGGGCATGCAGCCCACTCTAGTATTCTTGCCTGGAGAACCCTGTGGACACAGGAGCCTGGCAGACTGTGGTCCATGACATCACACAGAGTCCGACAAGACTGAAGTGACTTAGCACACACACACACCCCACAGGGACCGGATGGGCGCTTCACAGAGACTCCACATCCTGGGGGTTAGTATGTTATTAGGTTTCCTTCTTGGCCTCTCTGCTCACCTCCAGACCTCAGGAACCCCTGGAGGCTTGGTCACAACTTGAAGTGCCACGGGTCCCTGGTCCCACTGCTCAGGGGGACCCTGCCCTTGACCACATTCTCCCCCGGGGCCCGGTGGCTGCTTTCTCCTGTTCCACCTTTGCTTTTCCTAGTCTGTTCCTCCCTCCTGGGGCTTGTTTGTGCACGAAAACCTCTCTCCCCATTTCCTGTGTCTCTGTCATTTCCTCCCATTGCCATTCTACACCGTGGCACTGAGGGCCATTGTTTTCCTTTCTAACCATATTCTAGTCTCTGGGAACCAGCCAGTAGGTACAGGACAATGTGG
The DNA here is from genome assembly GCA_917880005.1 of Nanger dama. NCBI lineage: Eukaryota > Metazoa > Chordata > Mammalia > Artiodactyla > Bovidae > Nanger > Nanger dama. Next base: position 2,260,157 of record CAKJTW010000068.1, on the reverse strand, counting down.
AGGAAGGCAGGTCTGCCGGGGCTATTTCGGAACCACTCTTAAGCACCAGAATATCACAGTAAACCAAACCGGTGTGGGGGTGGAGTGGTGTTTGCTTGTCAGCTAGGGAAGGAAGAAACTCAATATCAGGAGACAGCTCCTGACCAATTAATCCTCAGCCACTATCTAAACGGAGGCGTGTTCCCAGGAGCAAGACTGGAGATGCCTGACAGGGCTGATAACCATCTTTGCGAGAGGAAGCTGTGACTATCCCACTTGTTTTCTGGGGTTTTGACATGTTCTTACTGCTTTTTAAATTAACTAAAAATGAAAAATAAAATCAACTGAGCTGTATTAAGAGGGGGAGCTAAACAGAGATCTGAAACCCAGCACAGGACCTAGGGATGCCAAATGAAACCTACTTAGGAATGGATTTCCTTGTGGTTCTATTCAGTGCTCTATCTAGCCTGTTAACTTTTTTATCAGCCCCACGATTCACCCAACCCATATTGGAGTGTAAGGTAAACTGCTTCATGCTTTCCTGGCAGAGTTTGAATTACACAGGTTCTCACAGGAGATCCTGGGTCGTTTTCCTGAGCACAGGAAGAGGAGTTGGAAAAGCACCTGGCCTCTGGAAAGAGAAATGTAATGCCTTTTATTTACCATGGAAATGCCCATGCTGGGCTGCTGTGTTGATTTCCAAATATAAATGGGAGGAAACTGTGGTCCCTGTGCCACTGAAAAACTAAGCAACACGCTGGCTTAGGTTTGTAACCTTGGGCATTTCTCTAAGTGCAGTTCCAATAAAGTGAACTGAGCGAAGTTTGACGTAGGAACCTCAGCTTGGTTTTCCTAAGAAATATATCAAGCAGCACATTCATTTTGACTGTCACCTAGCTGAAGTATGCGGTTCTATTTTGGTAGCATTTGTTCCATAGAACTCTCATGGCTTTTGCCAGTTCCTTTCATTATACTTTTCCCACCAGTTATGACACTAAGGGTCACTCATCAAAGAGGTTTTGTTTATTTCATGTTTTACAGGGCAGCGTGGCTGCCAGGAACACGCAAACTTCCAGGTTTCTGTTAGAAGAGTAGAAAGTTGTAAAGTACAAATATAATAGAAACATATCAAATTCCCGTATTTCAAATAAAGATGTGTTTTTCATTAAAGGATTAAGGCATGCCCTGTGCCACCCCCATGCTGCAAAGCTGCTAATCTTGGGACACATTTTAAATACCAAGCCAGTCTCCATTTATAATTCAAGAAAACAACAGTCCCTACTACTTAGGACCAGGGGCAAATTTAAGTTGTAAAATCTTTTTCAGGGACCCCATTCGCCCCAAATCAGATTGGGTGCATGCTAAGTCACTTCAGTCGTGTCCGACTCTTTGTGACCCCATGGACTGCAGCCCTCCAGGCTCCTCTGTCCATGGGATTCTCCGGGCAAGAACACTGGAGTGGGTTGCCATGTCCTCCTCCAGTGGATCTTCCCTGACCCAAGGATGGAACACATGTCTCCTGTAGCTCCTATATTGCAGGCAGATTGTTTACCACTGAACCACAGAGGAAGCCCAAAATCAGATTAGCAGAAGTCATTTTAGAGGAGATATTCTGTTAAAAATAGAGGGACATTAAAAAAAAAAGATGGAGAGAGATTTCTTTTTCAGGAGGGTATTTTTCAAAGATTCTTATATTACTGGGGTTAAATTATTGCTCTATACTTGAGTTTTAAAAACTCTAGGACATATTGAAATATTTAAGGCTTAAATGAAATGAGTTTTGAGCTGTGCTTTAAGATAAAAGAGAGATGAGTTGGAGAGGTTTATATGAAACAAGACTGATGAAGAGTTGCTGATATCTGGAGGTGATGGGTAAACCAAGTTTCCTTATAATAATATGTCTATTTTTGCATGTTTCATCTGTAATAATAATGTACAAAGTGAAAAAGAATAACAGAGGCAAAAAATAAATTTATTTTTCAATAAAGAAAATTAACGTACTTCTTTAGTTTCTAATTAGGTAACAGTTTACTAGCATGCCACTCCGAGGAGGTCTTCTCAAAGAGGTCCAACATATTAGAACTGTTGGAAATTCAGAAATCTGAGCAGGTACATCATCTCTCAGGTGTTCAGTGAAAGAAATGCAAATCACACATTAACTGCATGCAAATGACTTGACATGATTAACTCAGTTATAATAACTCAGTTAGTAATAATTATTCAGTCTACACAATTTCCAATCCAGACCTCCACTTGCTTCATCTTAAGCCTAAGGTAGCCTCTTCCTCCAAAAGTCTTCCTTAGAGATCTCTCCATAACATTTGAGGAGTCAATTATTTTCATCACTTGATGTATTTCTAGATAGAATGAGATTTACAAGGAAAGTCTGAGAAATAGTAGTCCTGGTGAATAAATCTGAGAAATGGGTTTTCCCATGTCTGGTTCTACAACAAGCAAATACACAGTAGCTTAACTAAAAGTGTTCCAGAATTGCTTCACTGGGATGAGGTCCTTATATGAAAAGATAAAACTTTCCTTTGCTTATGAATGAGAAAGGACCCTTTCACTTCCACTGATAATAATGCTTGATACATGCAAGTCTGTATTTTTTAGGATTGCATCTCAGGCTCATGTCAGTGTTCCTTCTCTGTGCTTCTGACAACAGAGTCTTGTGTACCAAGATTTTTTCCATCACAGTTTTGGCAATCAGATTTGGCAATCACAACATCTGCTTCCTGGAATATTCTATTTTCCTCAGTTCACCTATTTTACTCAAATTACATCTGTATACAAATCTGCAACAAAAGGATCTTCCAAGGTGGCTCAGTGGTAAAGAATCTGCCTGTCAGTGCTGGAGATTCAGTAGAGTGGGTTCCATCCCTGGGTCAGGAAGATCCCCTGGAGGAGGAAATGGCAACCCACTCCCGTATTCTTGCCTAGAGAATCCCATGGACAGAGGAGCCTGGTGGATTACCCAGTCTATGGGATCGCAGAAAGTCCGACACAACTGAGCTGACGGAGCTTGCACACATACATGCCCACATGCAACAAAAACACTAAATAATGATTCACTGAGATAATACTTTCATTGTCAAAGTGTCCTGTGACGAGATCCTCAGAGCTGCCAGTAGACTGTCTACAAAAGGAAGTTAGGATCTGGGCCCAGAGATTCATTTCTTTATGTGACCCAGATGAGGAACAGATAACCAAGCCCAATATTTTCCTAACCAAGCATTTATGGTATTTTGAGTCTGTGCTTCCAAAGGAGGGTCAGTAAACAGCCTTTGGCACTGCCTGGGGAAACACCTCACTTTGGAGAGCACAGTAGTTACATTTCAGGCCATCAGAGAGAGGGGCTCTCCGCTAAACTGAGCTGAAATAGAAAAGAATCCTTACCTCTGTGCGGGTTAAATAAAGATCACCAGTTACAACAGTCGGCCTCAAAGGGTTGAATGGGCCTCTCCCAGACACTCATTCTACTTATCTGGGGTCTTAATCCCAGTCTGCACCTTTGATCAGGCAGCCCCCAGACCACGGATGACTTATCAAAGGGGTTGGAATTTGCACTGTGCCCATTGCACCCCATCTTACTGGCCACTTGTAGGCTGGATTGTGGGACTAACACTTCAACGCTCTCAAGTGGAGCCCTGGGGGAGGGGGTGGCTCATGGTGTCCATCACAGGCGAGGTGCCACGAGTCAAGTGGGAGGTCAAGCAGAACACACCAGAAAGCCTCCGGCAGCCTCTGAGCCTCTTCCCAGCTCTCCGTGATAACAGAAACATCCTTCCTCACTACGGCTGGCAACAGGGCTTGCTTTTCTTTCTTTAGAATGTAGGAACAAAACCCCTTCCCTTTTACACATCCTCTCCTTTTCAGGGTGGTCCTGCTGTCTCACCAGCTTCCCATTTCACCCCAGGAGGCGGCTCCCACCTGTGCCACCAGCCGGCTGAAACTTTCTGATCTTCCTGTCTACAGATTTCTGTTATCAGCCTCCAGGCCTGCTGTCTCCCAGCATCTGCTTTTAAGGATAGCAATATCCCCCAGGCCTTCAACTCCTCTCCAAGGGGAGCTGGACTATTACTAAGATTAATTACTACTCTCCTCCCCATCGGATTTCCCCATCCCATGTGCCCCAAACCCCAATTTAGAGCCAGCCTTAGCTAAAAATTATAAAACAAGGAGGTACATTAACCCTTGGTGGCTCCTCTCCACACCCTCGAACCAACTCCTGGACTAGCAGAAGCCACTCACTGTTATCCTCCACCTTGTTCTGACGTCTTTGATTAGTTTCTTCAACATTTTCTTTACACCTTCCAGAGTATCAAAATTTAGTTTCCTTACATTGCATTTTCTCCTGTTCCATCCCAGTGAATTACTCTCTGAGAAAAAGTTTTGGACAAGTTAATTAGTATTAACACAAAGATGTTGATAGTTAAAGAAAGTTGAATATGTGATACCTTCTGAAAGTAGTTTAATATGACTAAAAAGAAATGTTTTTAATGCCAGAATTTTCAAGTACCAAAGGAAGCAACTGGCCCAAGAAATATTTATTTTTGGGGAAAGGGTCGTTTCCTACCATCTCTTTTTATACAACACAGCCAGCCTTTCCTCTATAAGGTTGATCGTGGTTAATTTCCTATCAAATTTTCCCAAGCTGGAACTCATACCTCCAGATAGTTTTTAAACATAAATGTAGTCTGACAACTGCAATAAATACCAGTTAATTTCCTCATCACTTAATGTTTTATTTTTCACTAGTGACAGCTTCATTCAATCCTGCGGAACTAGCATAATAGCCTACCTGTTGACGTTAGTTACTAAAAACTCAGGAAGACATTAAGATCATTTGAAATCCAATTTTTGGCTAGTTCTAAACTACTTAGTACCATATCATGAGGAGCTGAAAAATAAATGGAAAAGATGGGGAAGCTGAAAGAACTGAAAACCTATTCTTCCTACTGAGGACAGGAACTGCCTTCACATTCAAATTTTGAGTATAAAGTCTAGTAATATAGCTTCTAAACAATTCACACGTTGGATTTTTTTTTTTTTTTTTTGGTCCCTTGAGAATAGTCATTATAAAATTATAAGTCTCACAGTGAGGAGGAAGTCTTCTCAAATAACAAACCTAAAATTTCCCTGCTTCTTGACAGTTCCAGAGGATCTTAAAATATCCATGAGTGCTTGATCTGGGTAAATGTCCTATTTCTATATGAAAATAGTTACCTAAATACAGTTTAGGAAAAGATAATATTTCTTGATTTTTTAAGCACCTCAAAAGGGAAATCTATATGACTAAAGTTGTCACTTTAGTTCAGTTCAGTCATTCAGTCATGTCCGACTCTTTGCGACCCCATGAATCGCAGCACGCCAGGCCTCCCTGTCCATCACCAACTCCTGGAGTTCACTCAGACTCACGTCCAGCGAGTCTGTGATGCCATCCAGCCACCTCATCCTCTGTCATCCCCTTCTCCTCCTGCCCCCAATCCCTCCCAGCATCACAATGAGGTAGCCAAAGTACTGGAGTTTCAGCTTTAGCATCATTCCTTCCAAAGAAATCCCAGGGCTGATCTCTTTCAGAATGGACTGGTTGGATCTCCTTGCAGTCCAAGGGACTCTCAAGAGTCTTCTGCAACACCACAGTTCAAAAGCATCAATTCTTCGGCTCTCAGCCTTCTTCACTCTTAACACTAATGACGCTTTCTCCTCACAGAGTCAGTCTCTCACAACTTAACAGATTTCTCTTTAAGCCAGTTTGTGCTTTTCATACAGAAAATGAAACTTTTCTGCTCCTGGGCTGGGAAAGAAGATGCTAATATCTTCCTTATTTCACTTTTAGTCACTGTTGTGAATCTGGAGCACATTAGCTTACTTGGTTGGAAACAACAATTTTAAAAGGTGGCTCATACTTATTGCCTATGATTCAGAGCTCAGGCTACAAAGGCTCCGGGAGCTTCTGAATGTGCCCAAGGTTCCCTAGACGTTGGCGGCAGAGTTCAGACTCAAGCGCAGGCGGCTCTCCTATCCCCGATCTGAAGGTCAGCAGCACGGATTGGCCCGAGGGAGCCAGTCAGCTTGGTGTCGCCCGCTTCGCCGGACCCTCAGCCACGTGTCCTTCTAGGCTGTGCCGTTGCCACCAGTGGAACCAAGTGAAAGAGAGAGTAGCCCACGCAGCCCCTGACAGAATCAGCTTGCCAGAGGGGACACACTCCAAGAGGCAATGTGGCTGACTCTGTTTCTCTGTCCTTTCAGAACCCCAACCTCCCTCTCAGTGCTTCAGTTGAAAAACTCACATGCAATTCAGAGTTTGCATGCACGCATGCTCAGTCATGTCCGACTCTTTGCAACCCCATGGGCTGTAGCCTGCCAGGCTCCCCGTTCATGGAATTGTCCAGGCAAGAATACTGGAGTGGGTTGCCATTTTCTACTCCAGGGGATCTCCCGGCCCAGGGATTGAATGCATTTCTCCTGAGTCTCCTGCATTGGCAGGCAGATTCTTTATCAATGAGCCACCTGGGAAGCCCAAATTCAAAGTTTGTCTTCCCCATATATCTAAATGGGCTTCCCAGGTGGCTCAGTGGATAAGGAATCTACAAAGAGACACAGGAGCTATAGGTTCAATCCCTAGGCTCCCTCTTCAGGTTTTGTCTTCTTTGGTAAACCCATCACACCTCTTTGGGGCTTCTCTGATGGCTCGATGGCAAAGAATCTGCCTGCAATGTGGGAGACCCCGGTTCGATCCTTGGGTCAGGAAAATCTGCTGGAGAAAGGATGGCAACCCACTCCAGTATTCTTGCCTGAAGAATTCCATGAACAGAGGAGCCTGGCGGGCTACAGTCCATGGGGTTGCAAAGAGTTGGACACGACTGAGCAATTAATACTAACACAGACTGGAAGGGAAAATGAAACATCCAGGCCCAAGAAAGGGCAGAAACCAGGGTAGCGAGAAGGTTCTACTCTGGAGCTGGTGGACTCCCTTGGACACTGCCACCACTCCAGTGGCCTTCAGGGCTTGGAGTCTGTCTACCACAAGGTCCCAGTTCCCAGGAGACAGACACTGGCTGGCCTAGCCTCAGTCATCTGTGCCAGGCGGAGGTCAAGGCAGGGGCACAACAAAGCTACATGGAATGGAGAAAGGGTGTCTCCCCAAGGAGCAGAAGAACAGGGGAAAGAAGTCCACAACGCCCAATAGCCTTCTCTTTGTATCTAATTGACTCCTTGATTCACCATTAACGTTTCTTCTAATTTTATTGTTGACAAAATGATTTTCACATTTGTTATCTAATCCCATTTAAAAGCTTCTCAGTTAAGTCTTATGTTCCTCTTTTAGAAACGAGGAAACTGGGTCTCTAAGAGATGTCACTTAATACAGAACTGAAATCCCAACCTTCTAAGTACAAACTCCAAGCTCTTTACATTACATGCCACTATTTCCTCTAAAATGAATTTTAAAAAATAAAGTGACATTTTGGAATTAAGTCTGAATCAATTTGGACTCAGTGTATGTGATAGTTTTCCAAAACATAAAAATTTTATAATAATAGCAAGAAAGAGAATTTTTGACTTCTGTGTTAAGAAAAGCTACATTTTCTATAAATAAGAAATGCAGGAGAGGGTACAGAGAAAAGGGAACCATCTTACACTGTTGGTGGGAATGTAAATTGGGATAGTCATTATGGAAAACAGTGTAAAGATTCCTCAAGAAAACTAAAAATAGAGCTACCATATGATCCAGCAATTCCACTCTTAGGCATATACCCAGACAAAACTATAATTAGAAAGGTATATGTACTCCTATGTCCATAGGAGCACTATAAACAATAGTTGAGACTTGGAAGCAACCTGAATATATACATATGTAGGTATGTATGCATATATATACATATTTATGAGTATTTCTCAGCCATTAAAAAGAATAAAATAATGCCATTTGCAGCAATATGAACCTAGAGATTACGAAACTAAATGAAGTCAGAAAAAGAAAGACAAATACCATATGATATCACTTACAGGTGGAATCTAAAATACAACAAAAACAAACATATCTAAGAAACAGAACAGACTCACAGACATAGAAAACAGTCTTGTGACTGCTAAGGAGGAGCAGGGAAGGGGGAAGGAAGTATTGGGAGTTTGGGATTAGAAGATGCAAACTATTTTACATATAAGATAGATAAATAATAAAATCATATTGTATAGCACCAGGAACTATATTCAATATCATGTGATAAATTATAACAGAAAAGAATAGGAAAAGAATACATATGTATAAGTGAGTCATTTTGTTGTACAGCAAAAATTAACACAACATTGTCAATCAACTATACTTTACAAAGTTTAAAAATAAATCGGGACTCCCTGGCAGTCCAGAGGTTAAGGCTCCGCCCCTTCCACTGTAGGGAATGTGGGTCCGAACATTGGTTGGGACATTAAGATCTCACATGCCACACAGTGTGGCAAAAAAATAAATAAAGCAAAATTTTAAAAATAAGTAAACTTTAAAAAAAAAGAAAAGCTACATTTGAAAAATGGTAAGATGAGTTTAAAGAATGCATGAAAACAACTTATCTGCAGACTGGAGTTTACTGTGTAAGTGAGCATTCCTTGTCATATTCCTGACTGGAAAGGCATCTGCATCATCAGAGGAATGTCCTTTACCCTAGAGAGAGTACTTTTGCATTGTTTTGCTGAAACAAACAGATATTTCTGTTCCAACATATACTCCAAAAAGTGGGCTTAGTTTAGTTTCTTAGAGACCTGCTTCTAATCTCCTCACAACTGCTGTCTTTAAATCTAATACCACTCTAAACACTTTTACAGTCTTAATTTACTCAAATTGTCCATTTTGTATCATGTAAATTGAGGCTTCCTTGGGGGCTCAGTTGATAAAGAATCTCCCTTGAAAGCAGGCAACCCAGAAAGACCCTCGGGAGAAGGGACTAGCAACCTACTCCAGTATTCTTACCTTGACAGAGGAGCCTAGCGAGCTACAGTCCATGGGGTGGCAAAGAGTTGGACACAACTGAGCAACTAACATACACCATTCATGTAAATTGTCCATCTATTGTTGCATTATTGTTTTTCTTGTGTAATGTACCCTTATTCGTCTATTTATTCAATGACCTACTAAGCACAGAACCATCTACGAGGTTCATCCTGTGATTCTGGGACCTACATCCCTAACCTCCATCATTTCTCTCTAAGCTCACTCCCTGGAACTAACACATTGTTCATCAGACATTCAGCAAAATGCTTACCATCTGACAAACTCCAAAGTTAGAATTAGGATGGAGTCTAGCACAGACTCCAAATGATACATCCACTCCAATGTAGTTCAAATGTCAACAGGATAAAATCCAGAGACCCTACAGGAGGAGGCAGAGTCACCTGAAATACTCTAGCACCTTTCTGTCAGGTCAATAATTGGAAAAAAGGATTCTTGCAATACTGGACCTGGAAATCTTAGCAGTCCTGCTTATAGGGCCCAAAAGGTGCCACTCAAAATTAAGCTGCTATCTTGGACCCACTTGGAAGAAAAGCATTTTTCTTGGCCAATGTAAATGTTTTTTTTCCATTCAGAGCTCATGTTTGATCCTAGACCAAAATCTGTACCCCAATTGTAAACAAAGCTATTAAAATACCCAGAATGGCCATGGTGGGGTAGTCTTCAGAAACAGTTCCAAAGGCATATGAACAAGCAAAGCCCTGTGGCCACTTCACAGAACCTTTGAAGTATCAACATCAACTCGAAACATATGGCATCTCAGCGTATGAAAAGGAGCCTTTCACTTCCCGGAGAGACGCCAGTCTTCCACTGGACAGACTCGAAGTTTCTGCCATAAGAGAGACCGTGGAGAAGATGCAGTGGCCTATGTGAAATATTAATACACTGGTGGTCTGACTGCGTTTTCATTGCTTCGTGTATTAATGATGCAACTTGTTCCTCCAGTTTGCATGAGCTGGTATTTTATGTCTACAGAAACTTGGAGACTACTTTATTCTAATCATTCAAATGTGGACCTTCTCATGTGGGAGACTGTTTGAGGCCAAGTGAGACCCACTCATTAAATAATTATTAATAAAAATTCACTTAGTTCCTTAAGTGAATAAAATTTGCAGCCACAAGATGGTAAGCCCCAGATTATCCATAAAGATGGGAGAAAGCAGTTATGCTAATTGGATCTTCTTACAGAGTTGTGTAGATCCCATAGACCACCAACTTCAAAAAATGAGAAGACAATACACTCACCTAGTATTAAAACCATACAGGGCAAATCCATTCCTGATTCAGAAGTGCCTCAGAATGTAATATGCCTTAGGGTCACTATTAAACATGTCATTTTTAAGAGCTGTGAAAGAATAAACTCACTCCCCACAGGCCTACTCTGGGATGGTCAGTTCTAAACAAACTCTTCACATTAGCTTAGTTACTTCTGATTTATTTCTTTCCCACAAAATTGAGCTCAGTGTATTAAAAAAAGAAATTCTATTTCTTTGAATATGGGAATCTAGATGTGGGAACTCTGATTCTGTGCATATTCTCTGACCTCTTTTCTGTGCATATTTCTTCATGGTTGAGGTTACACGGCTTAGAAAACACATTCTTCTTTTCTCATTTAACAGTCCCTTTGTCACGAGCATCTTTACATGTTACTGAAACTCTTTATTAACACATTATGATTGCAATGTCATATTGCCTTAATTAAATCAATTGTGATGTACTACTTTTCAGTTTGAGATGTGCATTGAAATTGTCAATAATTTAGCTATCATGAATATTGTGGTAACTTTAATGCGTTAATCTTTGTCTAATCGTTTGCTTAAAATAATTCCCTAAAAGTGAAGTTATGAATGAAGTGTTTGGTTCTTGAGTGTTAATTAAACTTACAGTAGTCAGTATTTCACAGTATATACATATATCAAATCATTATGTTGTACACTTTAAACAATGTGATATATCAATTATATCTCAATTAAATTGGGGAAAAAAACAAAGTGGTTCTTGATGCATATATCTATATCTGCCTATCTATATATTTTTATATATGGAATCTCCTCTAATTATTCTCCACACATATTATATATGTAATATATATATCTATAAATAAATATATAAACTATAAATTATATAGAAATAAATGCATATTAAATACACATTAAAATTTCCCCATAGGTTTACTAACTTACTTTCCATTAGCAACATTTCCAAGTATCTTATCCATTTTATCATCATCAACAGCACTGAAAATTCATTTTAATTGACTTTTATTTTATTTATGCTTCCATCATTCCCCTCAGACGTCTCTCTTGGTAGGTTACCTTATCCAATCTGCAAGTTCTTCTGAATGCAAACAATTCTTTACAAAAAAATATTACAAATACACAGCCTATTTTGAAGTTACTTTGTCTTTCTGCAATAAAGATGGCTACTCATAATTCTATATGACTAAGAAAGGAGGCTGTGGCATAGATGGAATGCAAAAGCTCTCTACTCTCTGATAAGTTTAACATGACAAGTAGAAGCTCACACTTCACTATTTTCTACAAGAAGGCTGTATTTCTGTCCTCATGATGCTTAGAACATTTATCTGAAAAATCCACATTTTTTTCCACATTCCTTTTTGAGTTATATTAAAATATTATAAGAGAGAAAGAGGACATGAAAAGCCCAAGAAAAAAATTAATGTACCTATATTCTGTCTTTGTATTTAACTGGGGGTCTCTGAGAAGAGCCGACTCATTAGATAAGACAGTGAAAAGATTGAGGGCAAGAGTAGAAGGGGATGACAGAGGACGAGATGGTTGAATGGCATCACTGATTCAATGGACATGAGTTTGACCAAGCTCCTGGAGATGGTGAAGGACAGGAAAGCCTGATGTGCTGCAGTCCACAGGGTGGCAAAGAGTTGGACACGACTGAGTGACTGAATACAACTCAAGAAAGGAAAAAATGAAGAGACCATGGCTCTGTATCTGCTTTGCAACCTTCTCCATCTCCAGGTTCCCCACATGGGGCAGGGCTGGCTCAAAAAGCAACATAGAAAAAGTTCTGGGGATGAATGACAGTGATAATTGTACATTTCAGTTCAGTCGCTCAGTTGTGTCCGACTCTTTGCGACCCCATGAATTGCAGCACACTAGGCCTCCCTGTCCATCACCAACTCCCGGAGTTCACTCAGACTCACGTCCATCGAGTCAGTGATGCCATGAAAAGGGTTAAAATGGTAAATTTTGCTTTATCTTTGCCCCACCTTCCCACCCCCATAGGAAAAGAGTAGAAGCTTTACTGATTTTTCTTGGCCTTCCTGAGCCTGCTGCTGCTGTCTCTGAATCTGCCACAGCTCACTAGCTGCTGTTAGGGACTTCGGATCAATCAAGGAAGCTAACTGACTCAGAAACACTGCCCCAACCCTTCTTCCAAATTAGCAGCAATGAAAGTATAGCGATAAACATAATATATGTGAAGCAAGACTACTGAAATAGTAGAAGCTGCTACTTCACTCCTGCTAGGTGACTGGAGTACAAGGTTTAGAATCACTGTCAGAGGCCCTGACTATAAAAGATGTCACTGTAAGTGTGTCTTGCTTTCTGTAATGGGCAGAATTCTGGAAATGGTATATGATTCACTTGGAAATTAAGCACATAGTGCTTAATGGTGGCAAGTATTGTTATTTGTCTCTTTTTAAAATGTTATTCGTGCACTCAGATACATGTCTCATCTTGCCAACTAGACTGTAAATTGATTCAGGACTATGTAATGAGCTTGTTGTGCATGTTTAAAGAGACGTAATATAACAAGGACCTAGTATAGTGTTTAGCACATGATGCAGGCTTCCCTGGTGGCTCATTGGTAAAGAATCTGTCTGCAGCAGAGGAGCTGCAGGAGACGCGGGTTTGATCCCTAGGTCGGAAGATCCCCTGGAGGAGGGTATGGCTACCCACTCGAGTATTTTTGTCTGGAGAATCCCGTGGACAGAGGGCCTAGGGGGCTACAGTCCATGTGGTTGCAAGTCGGGCATGACCTGGTGACTAACAACAATGACATGAGTTCAGTAAGTAGAAGTTTTAATTTTTCCCCAAGGTTTGTAACATACACCTCAGTCAGGAATATGTGCAAGTTATCAATTAACCATTGCATGTAAGAAACACCACACTGTGGGATAGTGTTTGATGACTCCCTTAAGCAATCCTTACACAGGACTTAAAAAGAATACCCTGGGTTCATATCAAACGACATTACCAATAGGGCAAAAATATAGCAAAGTTAGAAATATATCAAAGTGATGATGAATATAGGCTTTGGAATTAGGCAGATCCTGGTATAAATGTCTACTCCGACTCTTACTAGATAGGTTCAGTTCAGTTCAGTTGCTCAGTCGTGTCCGACTCTTTGTGACCTCATGAATCACAAGCACGCCAGGCCTCCCTGTCCATCACCAGCTCCCAGAATTCACTCAGACTCACATCCATCGAGTTCGTGATGCCATCCAGCCATGTCATCCTCTGTCGTCCCCTTCTCCTCCTGCCCCCAATCCCTCCCAGCATCACAGTCTTTTCCAATGAGGTGGAAAAGTACTTTCTTCGTACGAGGTGACCAAAGTACTGGAGTTTCAGCTTCAGCATCATTCTCTCCAAAGAAATCCCAGGGCTGATCTCCTACAGAATGGACTGGTTGGATCTCCTTGCAGTCCAAGGGACTCTCAAGAGTCTTTTCCAACACCACAGTTCAAAAGCATACCCTTGGCCAAATTCCATCACTCAGTCAGCTTCATATGAGAACAATGATACCTGTTCCTGTCTTGTAATAGGAATTAAAGGAACCAATGTATGTCAAGAACTGACGATTAGATAGTATTCAGTTCAGTTCAGTCGCTCCGTCGTGTCTGACTCTTTGCGACCCCATGAATCGCAGCACGCCAGGCCAGATGGTATTAGTTACTCTAATTAAAGAGTCCAAAAATTTTGTGTTCTGGGATTGAATATAGAAAGAAGATTAATGTGTCCTTAAAGAGAGGTAACTTGGTCTGACAGTCTCCTTGTCCACCAACCCAACCTTCACACTTTGAGAATTAAGTAGAGTAGATCACTCATATATGAACATGTTTAATGCATATAATTTTCTGGCAAAAAAATTGAAAATCTGAAAAATGTATTTGGTTGTTGAAAAACATGCCTTTGTGGTTTAGACTAAGATTAGATTAATAGACATCAGGAAAATACAAATCAAAACCACAATAAGATACCGCTTTATACCTACTAGAGAGAGTATAGTCAAAAATACAGACAGTAATAAATGTTGGTGAGGATGTAGAGGAAAGTTTGGAACCTACATTCAACACTGGTGGGAAGGTAATTGGAGCAGCCACTTTGGAAAATAGACTGACAAGTCCTCAGAATTGTACATTATTGTTAAGAGTTAGCATTAAAGTTGTCATGCATGCTTGCTAAGTCATTGCAGTTGTGTCTGACTCTTTGTGACCCTATGGACTGTAGCCTGCCAGGCTCTTCTGTCCATGGGATTCTTTGGGCAAGAATAACAGAGTGGGCTGCCATGTCCTCCTCAAGGGCACTTCCTGACCCAGGGATTGAACCCCCATCTCTTGCATCTCCTGCATTGGCAGGGGGTTCTTTACCATTAGTGCCACCTTGGAAGCACCTAAAATTATCTTATGACCCAGCAATTCCACTTTTAGGAATATACCCAAAAGAAATAAACACATATGTCCACACAAACTTTTACATGCAGGTGTTCATAGCAGCAGTATTAATAATAGCCAAAGAATGGAAGTGAAAGTGAATGTGAAAGTCGCTCAGTTGTGTCCGACTCTTTGTGACCCCATGGACTTAGTCCATGGGATTCTCCAGGCCAGAATACTGGAGTGGGTTGCCTTTCCTTCTCCAGTGGATCTTCCCAACCCAGGGATCGAATCCAGGTCTCCGACACTGCAGGGGGATTCTTTACCGTCTGAGCCACAAGGGAAGCCCAAAAGAATGAAAATAACCCAAATATCCACCAACTGATAAATGGCTAAACAAAACATGATATATCCATACAATAATTATTCCACAGTGAAAACAAATGAAGTGCTGATAAATGCTACGGCATGGGTGAATCTTGAAATTATGATGCCAAGTGAAAGAAAACAGTCACAAAAGGCCAAGATTATATGATTTAATTTATAAGACATGTTCATAATGAGAAAATTCTTAGAGACAGAAAGTAAATTAATAATTGCTGAGGACTAGGAAAAATGGGGGAAACAGGGAGAGATTGCTAGTGGGTATGGGGAGAGATTGCAAAAGATTCATTCACTTTTTGGAGTGATGAAAATATTTCAAAATTGATTGTGGTGATGGTTGTCAAAATGAATATACTTAAACCATTGACTTGGGCACTTTAAATGGATGAATTTTATGGTTTATGAATTATTTCTAAATAAGGCTAATTTTAAAAAATTTTCATTATTTGCTGTGTTAATTAGAAAGAGTTTATTAGCTCACAGAAAGTGGGGGAAAAAAAAAGGCAAACCAGGGAATTCCCTGGCAGTCCAGTGGTTAGGATTCTGCTTTCCACTGCAGGGGGCATTGGTTCGATCCCTGGTTGGGAAACTAATCTAGATGTCTTGAACACTATAGCTTCTCAGTATAGTTTGAAATCAGGGAGTGTGATACCTCTTTGATATTCTTTCCCAGTATTGCTTTGGCTATTCAGGGTCTTTTGTGGTTCCACACAAATTTTAGGTTAATTTGTTCTAGTTCTGTGAAAAAAAAAAAAATGCTGTTGGTATTTGACAGGGATTGCACTGAATCTGTAGATTTTTTTTTTTTTTTTAGTAGAATGGACATTTTAACAACATTAATTCTTCCAATCCCTGAGCATGGTGTATCTTTCTATTTATTTGTATTTTCTTGAATTTTTTTAACCCAATGTCTTATAGTTCTTAGAGTATAGGTTTTCACCACCTTGGTTAAATTTATTCTGAGGTGTTTATTCTTTTGATGCAACTCTATCCATCTTAGAACATGCAATTTTTGGATTCTTCCTAATAGGAGGAATTAATGCTATTTGGTTCTATGTCAGCTGTTCACATGCGCTGGTTCCTTTCATTCTTATAACAGTGGTGGAGCAGCAAACAGCATTCTCATTTGGAGCTGACAGTGTGATGTACTTTGCTTATTTGTTTGTCTTTCTCTATTCCTTTCTTCTTTGCTCTATTACCTTGTGATTGATGATTTTCTTTAGTATTTTTGTTTGCAGTCCTTTCTCTTGATTTTTCATGTATCTATTATCAGTTCTTGGCTTATGGTTATCAGAAACAGATTTTAATTGCTATTGAAATATCTTTAAGATTTACTTTATTTAATCACAGTGTGCTTAATATTTTTCTTTGTTAAATTTATATTTAATATAATTTTAGAAATGTTACATGCCCCTTAACTTTAGGATCTGATTCCTATCTTTATAAAACATATCTATGACTATAAAATATTTAGCAGCAGTTGAAATTACATCTAAAATCATTTAAAGTTGAAGGTAGATTTAAAATTAAGAGTTTCTATCAATCATACCTCAATAAAATGTTTTAAATATAATTTTTAAAGCAGAAGCTATTAACAGTAAACAAAGAAAACTTCAAACTTAAAACTTTTACCATGATACAATACTTATTTTAATAACCCCCAAATTAATTTTATTTCAAGTTGCTTCAAATTTTCACCATCATTCTGGTGTTCACCTTGTTATATTTTAGAAAACAAATTAGAGAAAATATACCATTTAAGAATAGGATTATACAGTTATTATTGAGAACTATGTGTCTCATTCTATAACTTCCTAAAAATAAAAATTTTATTTCAAAAATTATCTAAGAATTTTGTGAATTAAACACATTGTTTATACATTAATTGTGTTTTATTTTCTCACCTTATTTAGAAAGTTGAGTTGGTACAGGGAAAATTCACATTTATATGTGAGGAATTCTCCTAACACTCACTTCTAATTAAGGCTCATGGATCACAGTGAATAAGCTAACATGGATTTACATGTTAGCTTTAGAAAACAGCTTGACTTTCAAAGAAGTGACACCTTCTTCAGATGAACTATAAAGTCTTTAAAAGTTAGTAAAAAGATAGAAATTTCACATTTTTTTTCCCCACCATGGTAGTTCCACATATTTAAAAATATTTTTGTAGTCAGAGTACTACAGAAATCTGGAAGTACTTCTGATTTTAAAAGGCAACATTTTCAGCATCTTGAAGTTTCCTTTTAAGTGAAAATTAAAAGCCATGGCTAATGTTTCATTTTAGTTGATCTGTTACCCTGAACGTGAATAAAGTAATGATACTGGGAAGTAACAGAATACGTGCTAGACATAACTTAATTTCAGATCACTGACTAGGCATTGTGTGTAATGGAAATGCTTTTTATGTATGTAACACATTTTAAAAATTACTATAATGCTATCCACACATTTTTCAAAAGCAGGAAACAAACTTTTCAAAACTCTAACTCAAACCTTTCATACGTGTTAAGAGAAATCAAACTGAAGTTCTTAAATTATTTAAATAGACTGATTTATAATTGTTCAGTAGAAATTAGTGAGTTTAGATAAATGTATTTTAAATGTGTAAAAAATAGTCACGTGTGTGTGTGTATGTGTGAGTGTGTATAAATTTCTAGCAATTAATTTAGGCCCAAGCAATGTCATTGGAATGAATTCCTTGGACAGATGTAAAGGTCTTGATGACAGGTATTTTCCAGGTCGAGGGTTCCACAATCACATCTCTGAAAGATTTTCTACATGAAGTGTTTGAAGAAGTGGTGGACGTGTCACTGATCTCTGAGGTCCATTCTGGGTCTCCTTTAAGGTGGAGGTGGGGCAAATAGGAGAGAAAAAAGTGGTAATGCTGATAAGGGAATCTGAACCAAATGTTGTTGTATGCTAGAAATGATTAGATGCCCTTGTCAAGGAGCTGTTACTGAGGTCCAGGGTGAAAGCGGAAATAAGAGGTCAAGTGTGGGCACATGAGCCAAAAAAACAAAAAAAAGTTGGTGCTGTATAGTGGAGGGAAAATGAATCCTTAATCTACTCCTATATCTTCTCTCTTTTTCCTTTTTAAATGTTCTCTGGTCCTGGGATGGGAAGGATGGAGGCGGGTCTTGTTGCTATGTATTAACACATCTCAGGTTTAGCTACACAATATGTTTGTAATTAAAAGCCTGAGCAAAAATGTTTTGTTCCCTTCCTTTTGTTCCCTTCCTTCCATGTTCTCAGAGCATGGGCTTGGGGCACAGCTACTGAACTGACCTTCATTATGCAAAGCCTACTTTCATTTTTTATTATTTTTGCAAAGCCTACCTTTAAATGTCAATGTCTTATCACCATAGTTGCTGTTTGGCAGGAGTCAGATCTTAAACATTCATTCAATACTTACACCTTGAGGACCAGCTAGGGGCCAGGTCTTCTTCTAGACAAGGATCAAATGCACCCAAAGCTCTGCTACCATGAGGTTCACATAATATGCATTTTAAGTGATGGTAACTTTTATTTTATTGGTGATTTTTTTTAATGATAAGCCATAAAACTTCAGTGATAGCATTTAAGGTTCAACAAAGCACAGCAGAGTACTAGAGAGTAATAAATACTTTCAAAGAAGAAGTCTAGAGTGCGGAATATTGTAATTTTTAATCATGTGGTCAGGGATAACCTCCCTGAGAAGACGCTGTTGGGGCCCAGACCTAAAAGATGAGGGAACAAGCCACACAGAGCATTTCAGGCAGAGGAAACTGCAAACACTAAAGTCTAAGCCAGGAGGGTGCTTGGTCACGCTCTGGGGAATACAAGTCCTGTGTAGCAGGAACTGGATCAGGCAAGAGCAGCTGTGGTAGAAGGTGAAATCAGAAGAATAATAAGGAAGCCAGACTGTGCAGGGCCTTGCAGACCATTGTAGGGACTTTGGCTTTGGCTTTGGCTTTGCATGAAATGGGGACCCACAGGAGGGTTTGGAGTAGATATGACATATGATATGAATTGGGCTTCCCTTGTAGCTCAGTTGGTAAAGAATCTGCCTGCAGTGCAGGAGACCCAGGTTCGATCCCTGGGTTGGGAATATCCCCTGGAGAAGGAAATGGCAACCCACTCCAGTATCCTTGCCTGGAAAATCTCATGGACAGAGAAGCCTGGTGGGCTGCAGTCCACGGGGTCGCAAAGAGTCGGGCACGACTGAGCAGCTAACACTATGATATGAATTATACATAAAAGGTAAAAAGCACTTCTAACTGCTGTGTTGAGAATGGATGGACCTAGGGAGGGCAAGATGGACAAAGAAATCACTTAAAAATCTACTACATTATTCCAAATAAAAGCTGATGGTGGCTATCACTAGTGTGTAAGCAGCAAAGGTTATGAGTGGTGGACAGATTCTGAATAGATTTGGAAGATAAAACCAACAAGATTTGTTCATTCTGGATGTGGGGTTTGAGAGAGAGGTTTCATGGGTGACCCCAAGGTTTTTGGCCTGAAAAACTGGATCTGAGGTGATGTCATTAATTATTCTAATTGTAAATGAGGTTCCTCATGCTAAATCAACAAGTTTCTAACTGAATTTGTTGTTGTTTACTTGCTCAGTCATGTCTGACTTTTTATGACCCCATGGACTGTAGCCCCTCAGGCTCCTCTGTCCTTGGAATTTTCCAGACAAGAATACTGGAGTGTGTTGTCATTTCCTTCTCCAGGGCATCTTACCAACCCAGGGACTGAACCTACATCTTACTCACTGGCAGGCAGATTCTTTACCACTGAGGCAGCAAGGAAGCCCTTCTAACTGAATAGGGCCATATGTATTCCATATAGGAAATTTCAAATAGTAATGACTGTAAGAGTTCTGTACTCCAGTACAAGAATGCCATTCAACAAAGCAAGGGAAAAATGAAAGAAAGGCAAGAGTGGAGGGGAATTAATAGTACTGTACCAAGTGGTTCATGTACATTGTCTCATTTGATCCCAACAACAGTCACACAGGCTTGGTATTCAGTTCAGTTCAGTTCAGTTAGGCAGTCGTGTCCGACTCTCTTTGCGACCCCATGGACTGCAGCACACCAGGCTTCCCTGTCCATCACCAACTCCTGGAGCTTACTCAAACTCATGTCCAACAAGTCGGTGATGCCATCCAACCATCTCATCCTCTGTCATCTCCTTCTTCTCCCGCCTTCAATCTTTCCCAGCATCTGGGTCTTTTCAAATGAGTCAGTTCTTCACATCAGGTGGCCAAAGTATTGGAGTTTCAGCTTCAACATCAGTCCTTCTAATAAATATTCAGGACTGATTTCCCTTAGGATTGACTGGTTTGATCTCCTTGCAGACCAAGGGACTCTCAATCTTCTCCAACACCACAGTTCAAAAGCATCAATTCTTCAGCACTCAGCTTTTTCTATAGTCCAACTCTCACATCCATACATGACTACTGGAAAAACCATTGTTTTGACTAGATGGACCTTTGTCAGCAAAGGAATGTCTCTGCCTTTTAATATGCTGTCTAGGTTGGTCATAACTTTTCTTCCAAGGAGTAAGCGTCTTTTAATTTCATGGCTGCGGTCACCATCTGCAGTGATTTTGGAGCCCAAGAAAATAAAATCTCTCACTGTTTCCACTGTTTCTGATCTATTTGTCATGAAGTGATGGGACCAGATGCCATGATCTTAGTTTTCTGAATGTTGAGTTTTAAGCCAACTTTTTCACTCTCCTCTTTCACGTTCATCAAGAGGCTCTTTAGTTCTTTTTTGCCTTCTGCCATAAGGGTGGTGTCATCTGCATATCTGAGGTTATTGATATTTCTCCCGGCAATCTTGATTCTAGCTTGTGCTTCATCTAGCCTGCCTTTTAGCATGAGGTACTCTGCATAAAAGTTAAATAAGGAGGGTGACAATATACAGCCTTGACGTACTCCTTTCCCTATTTGGAAGCAGTCTGTTGTTCCATATCCAGTTCTAACTGTTGCTTCTTGCCCTGCATACAGATTTCTCAGGAGACAGGTCAGGTGATCTGGTATTCCCCGTCTTTAAGAATTTTCCACAGTTGGTTGTGATCCACACAGTCAAAGGCTTTGGCATAGTCAATAAAGCAGAAGTAGATGTTTTCCTGGAACTCTAGCTGGGTATCACTCTCCCCATTTTACAAGCAAGGAAACTGGGCCTTAGGTTGACTGAACAACTCACCGAGGTCGCGTAGCTGCGGTTGTCCCTAAGAGTTCTCCCCTTGGAACTGGTTGCAATTCTTTTCAGCTTTCAAATCAGGCACTGCATTTTTCTTACTATTTCTAGCTCTCCTTCCTTCTCCCAAAGAATATCAGTGATTTTTTTCTGCATGTCAGTGGAAGAATATTTCAGTAGGCACTACAGTGCTTTTCCAAAATGCATCTTCCAGCTAAGATACTTCAGTGTCCCGGAAGGGTCTTAAATTTCACTGGCAGAGCCCCTGCCCACCCAGAGCACCAGCCTTCATCCAACATTCAACCCTCCTTACACACTTCTTTACTGTTTTTCTGACCCTTCCTCCTGGGAGTCTAACCTCAGAACCTACAAGTTTTCAAACTCCCTTGCCATATTATCAGCAGATGCTCACACCTATGACTCCATGCCCCCTGAGCAGTGATTACACAAGAGATTCTCATGATGGGATGCTTGATCTTAGATGGTGAGCCTTCCCTAAATAGTTTTACCAAATCTAGTGCAGCATGAAGAATGAGGACATTGATATCAGCTAACACTTGGTTCAGGTCTGAGTTTCTGACACTTTCTGGCTCTGTGATTTTGGGCAAGACACCCAGCTTTTTGAACTTCATTTTTTTTTTTTAAATCACCAAGAGGCAGAAAACTATAACTATGTTGTGAGAATTGAAAGTGCCTGTGAACCATGGTAAATTGCATATGATCTTTTAGTATAGAAAGCAACCACTAAGAACAGTATACAAAGCTGTATATTCTCAGAGACTATACGTCAATTAAAATGCCACAAATACGTGAATGAATGAATGGAAATTGGTTCTTAGGAATATCTAATTTTTTAAAACCTTGCTTTCAACCAAAAAATCATTGCATATAAATTTTTGAAAATCATCACCAGTATACATGACAATGATCAAAAGATTTTTTTGTAAAGTATTGAATTAGGAGATTAACATTTTTAATTATGAAAAAAAAACCGTAAAATCTGTAAAGGAAAGACACAACTCCCCAAACAAACAAACAACAGCAAAGATAAAAATGCAGTCTAACAAAAGCAGAAAGTATGGTCATTTCATCCTCAAGACTCTGTCCTGATCCCATCCTTTCATTCAGATTACTTTTGTTTTTTAATTTACTGCCTCTAACTTGATGCAAAGCAGCTGTTTTCCCACAAAAGAATCTTATCTTTTGCAATATTGAGAATAAAATAGGGTTTAAAATGCAACCAGATACAGCCCCAGTCCATGAAGCGTCAGGTTGGAAGAGGCTACGAGCAGTACCAGGAGCTCATAAAGTTGGTCTGAGGTGGGATTATCTTGTTCTTTCAAGACAGAAGCCATTAGAACAAGGTGGAGGGCTGCAGCTCTCAGACAGCTCCGCAGCCAGCAAACTCCAGACCTCTTTCCTTGTCCTTGACAGAGAAGAACTCTTCAAAGAGAGAGACATGTGAGCCCCAGGGCCGAGGTCATCTCCGCTCCTCCTCACCCAGTGACCTCTGGCCCAAGTGGATAGAGAAAGAGACACTGCCTAGTGGGAGATCAAAGCCCTCGCCTTCCTCACTGGCTCTCTTGACTCCCCTTGGAGGAGGGGGCTGAATGGGCGGTTAAGGAGGGAGCAGGCAGGAGAAAAATGAAGGGCTTTTTAGCACAATGCAGATCACCGAGGGGTCCACAGAAACACTTCGCTGAGGCATCACTGGCCAGATGGCTAAAGGCTAACCAGTCAGCTGCCTCGGCCACCTCTGCTTTTAGAGTCCTCCAACAGCTGAGAACACGGGGCTGCTACACATAATGAAACGAGCAGAAATGAAGTTCGGAGAGCAGCTCTGACCGACAGGCCTTCTCTCCAGGGTCTCTCATTTCAGCAGCGGCCTCTGATTCACTCATCACAGGAGTCAAAGCAGAGCTCAGAAGGAGATGGGGCACCTCTGAGCCAACTCACCTTGTCTTGGACGGTTTTGTTTTCTCCTGTCTTGCCGTCACGCCTCCAGTGTGGGGATTTGGTCATGCAGTCCCTTTGGTCTGTTGGGGGTAACCAACCATCATGCTTTAGCCAAAATGCTCCTTCCTCTGGTTTTAGCACCAAAAGCTCCATTGCCAGGAAACCTCATGAAGGCAAAACCAGGACAGTGGGCCAGCCTAACAGTGGAACTGCGGGTTTGCACAGGTGACCGTGTTGTTTGTGGGAAGGTAACTACAGTGGGCAGGATGGTGTCCTCCCCCAAAGACATACCCACACCCCTATCCCCCAAATCTATGAATGAGACCTTAGGGGAAAAAAGGTCTTTGCAATTGTAAAGAAAGATCTTGAGGTTATCTGGATTTACAGTGGGCCCTCAGCGCAATGTCAGCCGTCTTTATAAGAAACAAGACGAGAGAACACGAATATGCTGGAGAGGGTGATGGGAACGCAGAGGCAGAGATCGCGGTGATGCTAACTCTCACCAGAAGCTGCGAGACAAAAGGAATATTATCTACCCGGGAGCCTTTGGAGGGAATACAGCCCTGCCAGTACCTTGGCCCTTCAGACTTCCGCTCTCCACAAAGATGAGAATGAATTCCTGTTGCAGTCATTTTGTTAGTTAAGCCACCCAGTTTGTAGTCATTTGTTATGGCAGCCAAGGAGACTAGTGCAGAGAACCTGGTGCTTGATGTCTACCCTGAGGTTATCATAAATTTTTTTCTGTGAAGACATGGAATGGCTGCAGATAGAATAAAGCCAGTGTAGTCAGTCATTAGAGGGAGAAAGAGCTTTAAGATGAATCCTTAGGAATCATCAATGAGTTTAGCAGATTGGCTTTCTTTTTTTCATAAATACTAGTTACATGCAAATTTGCCTTAGGGGAAAAATACTGACCTCTCTCAGTTATGTATGGGGCTTCCAAGGTGGCGCTAGCAGTAAAGAACCTGCCCCCAGTGCAGAAGAAGTAAGAGACGCAGGTTTGATCCCATGGTCAGGAAGATCCCTTGGAGGAGGGCATGGCAACCCACTCCAGTATTCTTGCCTGGAGAATCCCAAGGACAGAGGAACCTGGCAAATTACAGTCCACTGGGTCGCAAAGAGTGAGATTACTGGAAGCAACTTACCATGCACACACACATGCATACATGTCTTTATTTCGGGGTCGAGAGCTACTCCATGTCCGCGGTCAGGGACAGTGGCCTAGAGTGCCAGGCTGCAACAGTGCAAAAACAGCCAAGAGGAGCTACCCCGGATCCCAGGTCAGGGGGCGACGGCCAGGAGGAGGTACTCCACACTCGAGGCCAGGGACAGCAGCCAGGAGGAGGTACCCTGCATCCAAGGCCAGGGCAGTGACTGGGAGGAGCAACCTTATGCCCAAGGCCAGGGACGGCAGCTGGGAGGAACAACCCCATGTCCAAGACGTGGTGGCTGCCAGGCACAGGAGGGCCTAGAGGGGCCACCCCACACTGAAGGTCAGGAAGAGCGGTGGGAGGAGATACCCCTCATCCAAGATAAGGAGCAGCAGCTGCACTTTGCTGGAGCAGCTGTGAAGAGATACCCCATGCCCAAGGTAAGAGAAACCCAAGTAAAATGGTAGGTGTTGCAAGAGGGCATCAGAGGGCAGACACACTGAAACCATACTCACAGAAATCTAGTCAGTCTAATCACACTAGGACCACAGCCTTGTCTAACTCAATGAAACTAAGCCATGCCTGAGGGGCAACCCAAGATGGGTGGGTCATGGTGGAGAGGTCTGACAGAATGTGGTCCACTGGAGAAGGGAATGGCAAACCACTTCAGTATTCTTGCCTTGAGAACCCCATGAACACTATGAAAAGGCAAAATGATAGGATACTGAAAGAGGTACTCCCCAGGTCATTAGGTGCCCAATATGCTACTGGAGATCAGTGGAGAAATAACTCCAGAAAGAATGAAGAGATGGAGCCAAAGCAAAAACAATACCCAGCTGTGCATGTGACTGGTGATAGAAGCAAGGTCCAATGCTGTAAAGAGCAATATTGCATAGGAACCTGGAATGTCAGGTCTATGAATCAAGGCAAATTGGAAGTGGTCAAACAGGAGATGGCAAGAGTGAACGTCGACATTCTAGGAATCAGTGAACTAAAATGGACTGGAATGGGTGAATTTAACTCAGATGACCATTATATCTACTACTGTGGGCAGGAATCCCTCAGAAGAAATGGAGTAGCCATCATGGTCAACAAAAGAGTCCGAAATGCAGTACTTGGATGCAGTCTCAAAAATGACAGAATGATCTCTGTTCTTCTCCAAGGCAAACCATTCAATATCACAGTAATCCAAGATTATGCCCCAACCAGTAATGCTGAAGAAGCTGAAGTTGAACAGTTCTATGAAGACCTACAAGACCTTTTAGAACTAACACCCAAAAAAGATGTCCTTTTCATTATAGGGGATTGGAATGCAAAAGTAGGAAGTCAAGAAACACCTGGAGTAACAGGCAAATTTGGCCTTGGAATGCAGAATGAAGCAGGGCAAAGACTAATAGAGTTTTGCCAAGAAAATGCACTGGTCATAGCAAACACCCTCTTCCAAAAACACAAGAGAAGACTCTACACATGGATATCACCAGATGGTCAACCCCGAAATCAGACTGATTATATTCTCTGCAGCAAAAGATGGAGAAGCTCTATACAGTCAACAAAAACAAGACCAGGAGCTGACTGTGGTTCACATCATGAACTCCTTATTACCAAATTCAGACTTAAATTGAAGAAAGCAGGGAAAACTGCTAGACCATTCAGATATGACCTAAATAAAATCCCTTATGATTATACAGTGGAAGTAAAAAATAGATGTAGGGGCCTAGATCTGATAGATAGAGTGCCTGATGAACTATGGAATGAGGTTCATGACATTGTACAGGACAGGGATCAAGACCATCCCCACGGAAAAGAAATGCAAAAAAGCAAATAGGCTCTCTGGGGAGGCCTTACAAATAGCTGAGAAAAGAAGAGAGGTGAAAAGCCAAGGAGAAAAGGAAAGATATAAGCATCTGAATGCAGAGTTCCAAAGAATAGCAAGAAGAGAGAAGAAAGCCTTCTTCAGCATTCAATGCAAAGAAATAGAGGAAAACAACAGAATGGGAAAGACTAGAGATCTCTTCAAGAAAATTAGAGATACCAAGGGAATATTTCATGCAAAGATGGGCTCCATAAAGGACAGAAATGGTATGGACCTAACAGAAGCAGAAGATACTAAGAAGAGGTGACAAGAATACACAGAAGAACTGTACAAAAAGGATCTTCACCACCCGGATAATCACGATGGTGTGATCACTCATCTAGAGCCAGACATCTTGGAATGTGAAGTGAAGTGGGCCTTAGAAAGCATCACTATGAACAAAGCTAGTGGAGGTGATGGAATTCCAGTAGAGCTATTTCAAATCCTGAAGGATGATGCTTGTGAAAGTGCTGCACTCAATATGGCAGCAAATTTGGAAAACTCAGCAGTGGTCACAGGACTGGAAAAGGTCAGTTTTCATTCCAATCCCAAAGAAATGCAGTGCCAAAGCATGCTTAAACTACCGCACAATTGCACTCATCTCACATGCTAGTAAAGTAATGCTCAAAATTCTCCAAGCTAGGCTTCAGCAATACATGAACCGTGAACTTCTTGATACTCAAGCTGGTTTTAGAAAAGGCAGAGGAACCAGAGATCAAATTGCCAACGTCCACTGGATCATCGAAAAAGCAAGAGAGTTCCAGAAAGACATCTATTTCTGCTTTATTGACTATGCCAAAGCCTTTGACTGTGTGGATCACAATAAACTGGAAAATTCTGAAAGAGATGGGAATACCAGACCACCTAAACTTCCTCTTGAGAAATCTGTATGCAGGTCAGGAAGCAACAGTTAGAAATGCACATGGAACAACAGACTGGTTCCAAATAGGAAAAGGAGTTCGTCAAGGCTGTATATTGTCACCTTGCTTATTAAACTTCTATGCAGAGTACATCATTAGAAACGCTGGACTGGAAGAAACACAAGCTGGAATCAAGATTGCTGGGAGAAATGTCAAAAAACTCAGATATGCAGATGACACCTCCCTTATGGCAGAAAGTGAAGAGGAACTAAAAGCATCTTGATGAAAGTAAAAGAGGAGAGTGAAAAAGTTGGCTTAAAGCTCAACATTCAGAAAATGAAGATCATGGCATCCGGTCTCATTACTCCATGGGAAATAGATGGAGAAACAGTGGAATCAGTGTCAGACTTTATTTGTGGAGGCTCCAAAATCACTGCAGATGGTGACTGCAGCCATGAAATTAAAAGACGCTTACTCCTTGGAAAAAAGTTATGACCAACCTAGATAGCATATTCAAAAGCAGAGACATTACCTTGCCGACTAAGGTCCATCTAGTCAAGGCTATGGTTTTTCCAGTGGTCATGTATGGATGCGAGAGTTGGACTGTGAAGAAAGCTGAGTGCCGAAGAATTGATGCTTTTGAAGTGTGGTGTTGGAGAAGACTCTTGAGAGTCCCTTGGACTGCAAGGAGATCCAATCAATCCATTCTAAAGGAGATCAGCCCTGAGATTTCTTTGGAAGGAATGATGCTAAAGCTGAAACTCCAGTAATTTGGCCACCTCATACGAAGAGTTAACTCACTGGAAAAGACTCTGATGCTGGGAGGGATTGGGGGCAGGAGGAGAAGGGGATGACTGAGGATGAGATGGCTGGATGGCATCACTGACTCGATGGACGTGAGTCTGGGTGAACTCCAGGAGATGGTGATGGACGGGGAGGCCTGGCGTGCTGCGATCCATGGGGTCGCAGAGTCGGACACAACTGAGCGACTAAACTGAACTGAACTGATGCTAAAGGCGATCTCTGTGTTCTGACTCTCCACAGACCATGCCAAATGGGATTATTATTGATATCAGTGAATATCTGCTAACACCCACCAAGAACAGCTATAATAATTACAACTTGTCCATTTATCCAGCTTTCCTTTTTCTTCACGATGCCCATCTAGCCCCTTAAGTGTGGAACATGTGCCCCTTCCTCTGTGTGCCCATGCACCCTCAGGTCCTTTGTTATTATTTCCTATGTAGTTATCTTTTTCTCTCCCATAGACGGAAGGGTCCTTGGCATCAATGGTACCTTCTGTCTTTATAATCACTGTATGCCCATTATTTTGTAACCTTGGCTGAACCTATCACACTGCTTTACTCACTACCTGCCATACCAATCAAATGAAAACAAAACACACCCCAAGTTTTATTTTCTCTTTCAGACTCTCCTGTTTCCATATTGGTGGATGTGACCACTACGTAAACGGCAAGCATGGTAATGATGATGAAAAATGGAAAAATGAACCAATCACAATGGAACAGCAGAGGCCAACAGTTCCTCTGTTAGGAACCTTCTCAACACTGCAGAAGAACTGCTCTGATTTGATGCCAGCTGTGTGTTGTGGAGTCTGAGAAAGTTTACATTAAGCAAGCAAATGGAGGACCAAGAAAGAATCCTTTCCTCAGGTAACTGGCTGCCCACAATTATAGTCATCACTGAAGAGAGGAAATAAAACTGAAAATTACCACAGAAGTTGCCAAAAACCCAGCCAGAATAAAACAAAGTCAGATGGCATGGAAGCCTTACATGCCTGAATGAAAAATGACTAAATGAAACCAAATTTTGTCCCACAAGAAAAATGGGTAAAACTTTTACCCAATTAGAGAAATGCCATCATGATCAAATATGAGCCACATAATTATTACATGGAACAGTAAACATTTTAATTATATAATTAGATGCAAATGTAAGGTTTTTGTTTTCTTCTTTTGTGCGCTTGTGTTTTTCTGCTTTCATGGTCAGCAGCCTAATGTAGTGATTTAATTACCTCAGAGTCAGTCAGTTAAGCTGGCTGTCTGAACACTGCCTTTTCACAATGCCCCGAACTGACCTAAAGTGAAACTCAAACTCACCCTTTGTGTCCAGGGCTTTCCTGACAACAAAAGAGGTATTGGTTCTCCTTTCCCCAGATACCAGCCCTGGGCTCACTTCCCAGTCCTTTCTCCTCCTCCCCAGGTCTCTTTCCTCTCCTGTTCCTCGCCCTCACTCTTCTCTCCAGTTCATTCCCCACCCCCAGTCCCCTGAAATGGAAAGTAATGCCCAATCTGCCATCTTGTTTCTCTGGGTTATCACAGAAACAAGAGCGTCGGGATTCTCCTACGTTTCTAGGCACATAAAATCTTTCAGTCTCTCTCTAACAGCTCTGACCTTGGCTGCTATATCCATGCAAGGGAGTAGATCTCGTGGTCTTGTTTTGGAGTCATGTGTAAGAAAAGGAATCAGAAACACTCCCTAGTGAAAAGAGCTGGGCAATCACCTGACCTGTTAGAAGAACCTGGATTAAATCAAGAAGACTTCAGATTCTGATCCTTGGGCTCCGGTTCTACTTAACTAAGGAGAAATACCTTCTACAGAAAAGGCTTCAGTGGATAGAGGTGGATTTTCTAGTGTGTCTTCACCAGCTTTTTCCTCTGCAAACCATACTGCGTAGGACACACACCAAGGTTAGAGCTCGTGTGAGAGATGTCTGATACTCTCTAGGTAAGAACAATGATCAGGACCCCTGGCTCCATGTTTCACACAGGACATACCACCATGCCCTCACCTCATGCTCATTTACTATGTTGGTACTTTCAAAATCTCTATCAGCAGCACTGGGTACACGCCTCAAGTAATTTTCCTTCTCAAAGAGTAGCCTTATGTCATAATACTGAAAAGCCAAAGAGAATGAGTACCATGGGGCACTGATATAGGGGAGGAAAAGACAGCATCAAGACATTTTCTTAAATTTTTAAATATATACTACAGGTTATGGGTTATTCCTCTGAAAGGTATTTTTTTCAGTTCAATACATTTTCTGTTTCTGTGGCCTAGAGTCTAAGAAAATATCTAATATAATGGGACTTTTAACATCTTTACAGTTAAGGTCCTTCTACATTAAAATATGAATACACTGCCTAATAATTCAAGGGTGTCCTTTGAGGACCCTATAGCATGATCCCACAGTGGAAACTTTTCCACAGATAATACCCTGGAAACATTCTACAGTAGTTAGGCCCTGAGAAAGTTTTAAATCCCATTACCACTGACAGAATTTAGTAGTCTACTTCTACCACTGCTCCCTCTACAAGTTCTGCAAATTCTTTCTACAACTCACTTCACAGAGAAGGCAGTCAATAGGTGTGCCTGGTTATTATTCCACAGTCTGTGATTCCCAGGAACCACTAATGTGGGGGTCTGCATACGTAGAGTGGAGAAGGTAGTGGCACCCCGCTCCAGTACTCTTGCCTGGAAAATCCCATGGACGGAGGAGCCTGGAAGGCTACAGTCCCTGGAGTCGCTAAGAGTTGGACATGACTGAGCGACTTCCCTTTCACTTTTCACTTTCATGCATTGGAGAAGGAAATGGCAGCCCACTCCAGTGTTCTTGCCTGGAGAACCCTGGGGACGGCAGAGCCTGCTGGGCTGCTGTCTATGGGGTCGCACAGAGTCGGACATGACTGAAGTGACTTAGCAGCAGCAGCATACGTAAAGACATAAACTTTTATTATTCAGAGAGATTTGCAGGACTGGCTTGTGTTGTTTGATTTGCAGCAGAGGCTCAGTTTCTTCAGTTTTGAAAAGGCAAAACCAATACAGTATTGTAACGTAGAATAAAGTATTTAAAAAAATTAAAAAGAAAAAGAAAAGGATACTAGTGTATGTGTCACTCTGACAGGGAGACGATGAGAAGTGAACATCATACTTAAGCACTTGGCCAGTATGACCTGGCCTTCTTTAACATGGAGACAGGAAGTCTTGTAGTAACAGACAGACGTGGTATTCTTATTACAGAGGATGCGGATCAATACATTTAGTCTCTCTTAAGATCTGATAAAGAGAGGTAAGGGATTTAAGCTAGAGCAGAGCATAGTTGGGTGAAGTGAAGCAAAAGTCTATATTTCTACAGATAGAAGTAGAATGTATTTCTCTCCGCATTTTGATAGGTTCTTATTCCATTATTTTGGGTGTTACCGAATAACAGCAGGATGAATTCTTAGGGGCTCTTCTAATACAATTTTTTTCATAAAAATGGTTTGAATGTTAAAAATAGTGTAAGACTATGTATTAAAATAATTTCAAACAAATATGGCTTTCCCAATTGCTTTAGAATTATTGCACTCCTAGTGAGCATTTATTTTGTACTTAATTGGCTATAAGCTGCTGCTAAACTGGAGGAGGAGTAAACACATACATATTTATATGTGGTAAATATATATATATATATATATATATACCATATTATGTGATTAAAAGCACTGAGCTTACCGTTTTTAGTCATTATCCAGAAAAATACTGTTTTTCATATAGTTGCCATAAATATCCAAACATTACTGCTGTTACTAAAATTTTAATGTTCTCTAATAATTAGAAATGCTATAAGTAAATAGTCAAGAGTAGTGAAAACAGCTATTGGAAAACACTGAAAAGAAAAACAAACACAACTTTAAAGAAATAGAAAGAGAGAAGCAGGAATAAGTATTAATAGTAAACCTGGCCTGTAAGAAGTAAAATACCCACCCTTTTAAGTCAACCTGGCCAGACCATGGTGCCCTGGTGTTTGATCAAACACCAATCAAGATGTCCTTGTAAAGG
This sequence comes from Nanger dama, assembly GCA_917880005.1. NCBI lineage: Eukaryota > Metazoa > Chordata > Mammalia > Artiodactyla > Bovidae > Nanger > Nanger dama. The sequence goes on along the minus strand of CAKJTW010000068.1, from coordinate 2,228,309 downwards.
TTTTCTTAAATGAGATGAACAGCTAAGTCAGTAGACCCAAAGTAAGGTAGATTGCCCTCCGAGGGGGTGGGGGTGGGGTGCTTCATCCCATCAGTCAAAGGCTTTAAAAGAAAAAGACTAACATCTAAGGAAGAGGGAATTCTGCCTTCAGATGGCCCTCAGACGTGAGCTGTAACATTAGCATTTTCCTGGGTTTCCAGCCCACCACCTTGCCCTGCAAGTTTTGAACTTGCCAGCCCCTACAACTATGTGAGTCAATTATTAAAAAAAAAAAAAAAAAGCCAATAAATCAATCTCTCTCAGTTTTCTCATATATATAATATTTGAGAGGTATGTGATATGCATAAATATATGCGTGTGTATATATGCACACATGTAGTTTCTCTTTGTCTAGAGACCTTGATTCTGACTAATATGCCCACTCTAAAAACCATATATTTTTATATTTTTTTAATTACACTTAGCAGCTGGGTTTATAATTATGGATGTGGCCATTAATGCTTGCTTGTAGTAGGTACTCAAAAATGCAAGTTAATTTGAATTCAATAGAATGGAAAGAAGTCATATAGATTCGGTCATTTGATAACCTGATATTTCTGCTTTCTTGTACCCTGAGGGGTACAAACAAAGTAAAATGTGCTCTGCATTCAGACTGCATTCAGGTGCTATGAAGTGAAGTGAAGTGAAGCAAAGTCACTCAGTCGTGACCGACTCTTTGCGACCCCATGGACTATGCAGTCCATGGAATTCTCCAGGCCAGAATACTGGAGTGGGTAGCCTTTCCCTTCTCCAGGAGATTTTCCCAACCCAGGGATCAAACCCAGGTCTCCCGCATTACAGACGGATTCTTTACCAGCTAAGCCTCCAGGGAAGCCCATGGACATCTCTAATATCTGCAATCTTCAAATAATTCTCTTTAAAATGAAGGCATTGGAATGGATTAATTGTTCTTAACTGCTTAGAAGGACCCTTACAGAGTGAGGATAATTAGAGCCAGGGCCAGACTTTCCAGACCCCTTGTTGCAAGGCACCTTTGGGGTATGATAGATATCTTTATTTTATTGTTTTTTATACTGTATATTTTTGCCTGCAATAAAACATAGATTCATAAGCATTGTTATTTTAATCCCATGAATCTTCCTTAGCAATTGAAATGTGATTGTCTCTCTTATCACACCTGGGGACCAAATTTTAATAGAAATTGAATCCAAAGATGGAAATGAAAATGTGAAACAATCTGAAACCACATCACATAATTAAAGACTTGAAAGAAGTGAAGAGGTATCATCTGGGAAAAAAGATGCAAAAATCATAATATGTCATAGGATTTTGTCTATGTCTCTTTCAACTCTAAGACTGCACTATTAATTTTTTTCACACATTTCTAGAAGGTAAAGCAAAATAGTACGATGATATATTATTCTGAGACATTTAAATATAAGGATGAATTTCCAGCAATTTGGGGCTGTTTTAGCTGGAATAGGCTTCTTTATAAGGTTGAAACACCTTGTCTCCAGATGGTTTAAGAGACTAGAAAACAAGAAGTATGTATACATGGTACCATCGCCTTTCATTTCAAAATTATGGTAATTTTTACATTCCCTTTCAATGCTAATATATTAAAATTGTAAGATTTTTGTGGGTATAAACAAGAAGAGTCCCTATCACAATGACACCAAGATTAACTTTATTTATGGCATGTTTCAAATGTCTTCCTCTTGGGTATGTCTGGCTTTATTGTACACTGTGTAGACTACACATCCCTTCCCCCTTCTCAGCAAAAGTGAACATTCAAGTTTCCACTTAAAATCTAAAGGAAAAAAAAAGGTCAAAGCTTATTTTCTCGAAAATTTCCTTGTGACTAGAACAAGAAGGCAAAAGGGAAACTAACTGAGAATTAGCACACCTCTCAGCTGGCTGTCAAGAACTGGAAGGATGCTTCCAGGAAACACATATAACTGAAAAGTGCTGGGCACTGGGGGAGGGAACTGAGGTGGCTGCCAGGAAAAACAACAACAACAAAAGAATTTCATCCTTGTATTTCAAACATCTCTGGCCCCAGGAGGAGAAGGCAATGGCACCCCCACTCCAGTATTCTTGCCTGGAAAATCCCATGGACGGAGGAGCCTGGTGGGCTGCAGTCCATACGGTTGCGAAGACTCGGACACGACTGAGCGACTTCACTCTCACTTTTCCTTTCATGCACTGGAGAAGGAAACGGCAGCCCACTCCAGTGTTCTTGCCTGGAGAATCCCAGGGACGGGGAAGCCTGGTGGGCTGCCTCCTATGGGGTCGCACTGAAGCGACTTAGCAGCAGCAGCAGCAGCAGAGCCCCAGAATACCAGTTTGATTTTGGGAGGAGCACACCAGCGGGGAGGTAGCCCATTGGGTCCAAAACTGAGAGAGTTTCAAAAGCAGTCAACTGTGCTGCTGAGAGCAAGGCAAAGCATCCTCCCAGCGCCAGCGCCGTGGGCTGAGATGCTGCTGATAGGTGGCGGGATTGCAAGGCCGGACTGAGCTCGGCCGCCAGCGGTGCCCGGGGATCCGGATCCCGAGATTTCCCGGACAGTCGGTGGAGAAGACAAGAGCAGCCGGACTCTGCGCGTCACCGCGAACCGAGGACATTTTGAGAGGCCGATTCCAAAGGAGACGCCAGAGGGGCTGTTGAGACCTAAACCCAAGGCCAGGTTGGAGAGGGAAAGGAAAGCAGCCTTTTCTTGGGACAAGGGCCGATGGGCCGTAGGAGGCAGGGCTCAGGTGCCAAGCCATTTCCAGCAGCCAGTGCCTCCATGTTCACCCCATGGCAGTACGGGAAGAAAAGTCTTGGGCTTTTCTCCTCAAAACGACTGCTGAATAAAATACAGTCAGTCCAACAGCTTTCCATTTCATCCCCAAACGCAGCGTCTTGTCCAGACACGTACTGGAAAAAAGCTGTCTGCCCAAGCCCCCCAATGCAGGTAATATATCTTTAAAGGCAGCCTGGGAAGGAGTGGACACCCCCCCACACCCCACCCCCCCACCTCCCCACCCCCCCCACCCCCACCTCCCCACCGCCCCCCACCCCCCACCCCCCCCCTCCCCCACCTCCAGCCCAACTCAGGCACCGCCATCCATCCTGGTCTAACACTTCATAAATTACCAAAGAGGAAAACTTTCCTCATCTCATTTAAAGGAGTGAGGTGTATATGGCTTTAACAGATCCAGGACACTTATCTCAAGCTGGGAGTGTAATTTCACGGTAATAATTTGTTTCAAGTGTTGCTGATTGCTTCCTATTTCTCCCTTGCTAATGACTTTTGCACCTTTCACTGTTCCTTTTATGTGAGCTGCTATGGCAATCCATCCACAGGAGGCTGCGTAGACAGGCAGCACAGGGCCTTTCAGCAGGCTGCTGGGAACTATACTGGACACTCCGAAGATCTGAAAGTCTCTTTCATACCAATTCTTCTCTTTCTTGTTCATTTATTTTGGTTCACCTGTATCCCACAGTATGTGGGATCCTAGTTCCCCGACCAGGGATCAAACCAGCACCCCTTGTGCTGGAAGCAAGGCGTCTTAACCACCGGACTGCCGGGGAAGTCCCGATTCTTCCTTTTTGGGAAAAGATTTTACCTTCTGTCGGTACTTCGCCCCCACAATTATTACTACCCCTGTAGTGTATGGCTATCATTGGGCAACTGAGCAAAGCTCATTTGTTGTTCATAAATTTCCTGTTGACCGAAATCAGCTTGAGGAAGGTGGTGTGGAGGGGGCTTGATTTGGACATATCAAAGAACACATCTCAGGTAGGCTACAAGTCCAATGTGGAATATCTTAGAAAGTGTGTTAGGAGTTGGAGGGTCATTTGAGAACCTTCCAATCTTTACATTTTTAAAGCAAGCCATGCTTGTAAATTTTGGCATAGTATTTTCTTCTCCTATTGGCAGAGATTTCAAATCTGAATGATGAAGTAGCTTTGTTGTGTTTGGGAAAAAAAAAAATAGCATGCTCCTCATGTCACTGGGGAGCATAATGCATGAAAATGCCAGGGAGAAAGAGGTGCATGCAACATATGAGCATCACCACACTCCCCCACCTCTGGGCTGCCTTCTCTCCCCGTTTCAACACATCTGTTCTTTCCATTTATTCACCTTTTCCAGTCACTGCTTTTCTCTGTTCCTTGCCCTTCTCACCGCACTTTAATTCTGGCAGAGGCAGGGCAGTCTTGGGATCAGAAAAGAGAACAGAACGACTGAAAACCCCAGCCACTCAGGTTCAGGCATTGGATTCCACTGACCAAGTTCAGCATTTCAGCCCAAAGGTGAGTGTGAGTGAGGAAAGGAATGGAGATCCAAGATACCGCACGTGCGTCAGCAGCGCTGACAGCCCAGGCTCTGAATCACAAGGCACTTTAATCCCTCCATGGCAGACCCACCTAAGGAAAGGGATACCTGAAACCAGGCCAGGAAATATTTGTGCAGAAGGCAGGGAACATGATCCACACTGCTTTTCTCAGTCACTCAGATTCTAATTAAAAACAAGGACAATCCTAACTCCAAAACAGTGCTCACAACCCCCACGTCCCAAAATGTAACATGAGAAGACTTTGCCAAGCCTGTCATCTCAAGATTCCTCTCTATACTTTTTGGGTGACTTTCAGGAAAAAGTCTTCTCCTCAGGGTCCAGCGCTTTCCTGCTGCCATAGCCATCTTGTTAGAAAAGTCATGTCTGCAGCCTAGGTCTCTGAAGTTGATCACCTCAGTTTGTTTCGTATTCATCAGGTAATCAACCTCATCTTGGATAGCTATTCATATTCATTCTCTCAGCAAACGAATAAAGTGCCTACGATGTGCCACACATCCTTCTAGGAGCTTCCGGTACATCGTTTCCTCCCCTCATAGAGCTTATATTCTAGTGGTGAGTGGGAAGGACAAGAGACATAGTGAACAGGCAAGGAAGTGACCTCATATGCCAGCAGGCAGTCAGTTGTGTCCAGTTGCTCAGTCATGTCCGGCTCTTTGGGGCCCTATGGACTGCAGCACACCAGGCTTCCCTGTCCTTCACTATCTCCCAGAGTTTGCTCAAACTCATGTCCACTGAGTCAGCGATACCACCAGTCTCATCCTCTGTTGGCCCTTTCTCTTTCTTCCTTCGATCTTTCCCAGCATCTGGGTCTTTTCCAATGAGCTGACAATCAATGCTATCAAACAAATTGAACAGAGAAAGTGGACGGGGAAGTGGCAATACAAGTAGGGTTGTCTTAGTAGATCTTATTGAAGAGGAGCCATTTGGGCCAAGTCTTAAAGAAAGTGAAGGAGTTGTCCAAGCAAATATTAGAAGAAAGGATTAAGGAGCAAATACCCTCTAACAAGAGCCGGCCTAATGTGATCCAGGAGCAACAAGGAAGCCCCCAGGGTAGGCTCTGAGTTAGAGGGGAAGGGGTGGTAGAGGGTGAGGTCAGAAAGGGAACAAGGGCTTTACAAGCCTTTGTATGGACTTGGGGTTTTATTCAGAGCAGAGTAAAGAGTCATCTGAAAAATTTCTGAGAAAGGAGTTGAATGACAGGGCTTCCACTTTAAAAAAACTTCTCTGGCTGCCCCATTGAGAGTAGATGGTGTGTGTGTGTGTGGAGTTAGGAGGCCACTTAATCCAAGCAAGAGATGTTGGCGGCTCCACCAGAGTGGTAGGTGTAGAGGTGTTACAAAGGAATCCGATTCTGGAAAAATTCTGAAAGCAGAACTGGCAGGATTTCTGATGGACTGGTTGTGAGATGAGGGTGAAAGAAGAGTCAAGGATGACAGAATTTTTGGACATAAGCAATCGTAAAGCTATGGCAAACCTAGACAGCATAGTAAAAGCAGAGCCATCACTTTGCCAACAAAGGTCCATATAGTCAAAGCTGTGACTTTTCCAGTAGTCACGTATGGATGTGAGAGTTGAACCATAAAGAAGGCTGAACGTCAAAGAACTGATGCTTTCGAATTGTGATGCTGAAGACTCTTGAGAGTTCCTTGGACTGCAAGGAGATCAAACCAGTCAACCCTAAAGGAAATCAATCCTGAATATTCACCAGAAGGACTGGCACTGAAGCTGAAGCTCTAATACTTTGGCCACTCGATGCGAAGAGCCGACTCATTGGAAAAGACCTTGATGCTGGGAAAGATTGAAGGTAGGAGGAGAAGGGTGTGACATAGGATGAGATGGTTGGATGGCATCACCAACCAAATGGACATGAGTTGAGCAACTCATGGTGATGGTGAAAGACAGAAAAATCTGGCATGGTGCAGTCCATGGGGTTACAAAAAGTCAGACATGACTTAGTGACTTAACAACAACTGGAAAGGTGGAGTTACCATCACCAGAGATGGAGAAGACAGCAGATAGCAGAAGTCAGATGGTGGGGCTCAGAAGTTTAGTTTAAAATACATTGAGTTTAATAGATTTCTATCATTTAATAATGATTACAAAATAGTATTTTATGCTATCTTATTATTTGACAGATTGTGAACATTGAGATTTTCACTTTGTGCATGTCTAGAAAAGCTCGAAAGTCACAGTTAGGAAGAATACAGCTGAAAGGCAGCCTAGGATCTACAGACAGTGATTCTATACATTAATCTTATCAGTAAGTTGAGAAAGTACACCCTCTTTTTTGGAGGAAATCACTAGATGCTAGACAATCTCCTTACTTAAGGAAATTGACCAGCTTGTTCTGATGAATGAGATTTCTTCCATTCCCTCAGGTCGCCCTGCCAGCCTCACAGAGGATTTCCTGTGCACAGAGTTCAGTGGAGATAATGATGAAGTGCCATGGCTCACAGTCATGGCTCTTTGGGAAAGTCTGCAGAAGCAGCCGGATCCAGAACACAGATCAGAGAAAGAGGGGCTTTACCCCAGAACTGACAGTGTCCATACCAAAATAGTGCATACTTATGCTTGAAGTGTTAGGAGCAAAAGTCGTGGTTGAATGAAACACAGTTTCTTATAGGAAGAGTCTGAAAGCTCAAGCCAAAAAAAAAAAAAAAACCCTATCGTGTTGGTAGTTTCTGTGGGGCTACAAGCAGGATGGAGCAAGAAAATATCTAGCTGTCTACCTGTTTAGCATAAGAGGCCAATCTTAACCAAACTGGAAATGAGGTCTGGGCCAATATTGCCAGAAGAATGAACCCATTGAAAATTCTGATGGTTGTTTCTAGAGCAAAGGACCCATAGAGTAAATTTTTTTTCTCTCTGTTCTTTTCTTTGGAACCTTGACTCTAATAAAATAGATACTCGATTCCTATCAAATTAAGAAGAAGCAAATAACTGTTCAACTGTACAAATCAAACAGAATTTCAGAGCTGCAGTAAATAAAACAAGTGAATAAGCAAGAAAGACCTAACAATCATATGGCTCAGAGCAAAGAAATGTATCCCTCTCTTAGCTAAAAACACACGGTCAGTATTTCAGCCAGCAGGCAGCTTGGATCCCTGTGACCATTCAGGAGCCCAGGCTGATGGCAGTTCTGCCATCTTCCAGGTGTCCAAGGTCACAGTGCCTGGAGGAAAGAGGAAAGAGTAGAAGTTCAAAGCCAGAGAATTCTTCTGAAGCAAGTGAGGCAGAAGTTGTTCACTTCATTTCTGCTCATGTTCCTTTGGTAAGAGCTAAACTACATGACCAACTTTTGCCACAAGGGGCGCTGGGGAATGCAGCCTGACTGGGCATTCACTTGCCAATACAGCTCTATTACTATGCAAGACTGGTTCAGAATTGGGAAAGGAGTATGTCAAGGCTGTATATTGTCACCCTGTTTGTTTAACTTACACGAAGAATACATCATGCAAAATGGCGGGCTGGATGAAGCACAAGATTCATCCAGGAGAAATATCAATATGCAGGGAGAAATATCAAAAAAACTCAGATACGCAGATGACACCACCCTTATGGCAGAAAGTGAAGAACTAAAGAGCCGCTTGATGAAAGTGAAAGAGGAGAGTGAGAAAGCTGGCTTAAAACTCAACATTCAAAAAACAAAGATCATGGCATCCAGTCCCATCACTTCATGGCAAATAGATGAAGAAACAGTGAAAACAATGACAGACTTTCTTCTCTTGGGCTCCAAAATCACTGTAGATGGTGACTGTAGCCATTAAATTAAAAACACTTGCTCCTCAGAAGAAAAGCTATGACCAACCTAGACAGCCTATTAAAAAGCAGAGACATTACTTTGCTGACAAAGAAAGCTGAGCACTGAAGAATTGATGCTTTTGAATTGTGATGTTGGAGAAGACTCTTGAGAGTCCCTTGGACTTCAAGGAGATCAAATCAGTCCATCCTAAAGGAAATCAGTCCTGAACATTCATTGGAAGGACTGATGCTAAAGCTGAAACTCTGATACTTTGGCCACCTGATGCAAAGGGCTGACTCATTAGAAAAGACCCTGATGCTGGGAAAGATTAAAGGCAGGAGGAGAAGAGGGAGACAGAGGCTGAGATGGTTGGATGGCATCACCAACTCAATGGACATGAGTTTGAGTAAGCTCCAGGAGTTGGTGATGGACAGGGAAGCCTGGCGTGCCACAGTTCATGGGGTCCCAAAGAGTCAGAAATGACTGAGCGACTGAACTGGACTGAACTATAGAAGAGAGCATGGCAACTCACTCCAATATTCTTGCCTTGAGAATCCCATGGACAGAGGAGTCTGGTGGGCTATGCTCCCATAGGGTCACAAAGAGTTGAACACGACTAGAGCAACTTAGCACGCACTATGGAAGAAGAAATAAAAGCAGTTTGGAAAGAACTAGATGTTTTCCTCCCAACTGCATTCATTACTGTAAGATGGACTAGGAAATATGCACTTAGCTAACAAGGAAGGGAAGATGTCTGTCTGAAGAAAACTTTACTCTGTAAAGCTGGCCTTATGACCTGACTACCAATTCAACTCTTCCTAAACCAGTAGAATTACACAGAAGGCAGATATTCCCTGAAATTCTTTGAGGAAAGATTTCAGATTATCAGGAAGTTTAAGAACTTGATCTTAAGTCATCTAAGTCATATACCTACCTAAGACCCTAGTATCCCAGGATACCAGCTTGTTTGGACACTTGAGCTATATTGATGTATATAGCTTGGGTAGCCAAAATAAGGTGGTTAGATGTATCTGCAGAACCTACATACACTCATGTGCACAGAATAACCACACCAACAAAAGCACATATAACCACTGACATCTGGCTGAAAAACTTTCTCTTGTTGTACTACTTAAATGCACAAAAGGTCACTCGCCCTTGTGCTATGGTCTAGTGAAGGCTTTGGTTTAATCAGCGGTCTGAGATGAACCTACTTAAGGGTGGCAAAACACTCGTACCCTTCACCAGAGAAAAGATTAATTTGTAATAGTTGCTAATCTTTATTGAGTGCCTATCATTTTATATCTATCATCTCATCCTAACCCTCAGAAATGTCCTGTAAAATCTTTATGCAGCTATGGAAATTGATGTTCAGAGAAGTCAGGTAACTTCCTTAGGATCTCAGAAGTAGCAGATGATTGAGTCAGAATTTGAACAGACTTTCTGACTGTAGAATCTATGCTCTTTCCTCTACACTACGCTGTCTCTCACTATGCCAGGAATAATTTGTGTTTAAGTCACACTGAGAGACCAAAGTATACCTGAAAAACTGGGATTATCTTGTGGAGCAGAGATTAGATTATTCTACCTCTAGCAGACCCAGAAAAAGTAGAAGACAACACTGGAAAGCAGATTTATGTGAAGTAACAAGAAGACTTCCCTGGTGGCCCAGTGGTTAAGAACCCACCTGCTGATGCAGAAGACATGGGTTCTATCCCTGGTCTGGGAAGATTCCACATGCCTCGGAGCAGCTTAGCCCATGCATTGCAACTACTGAGGCCTGTGTGCCTAGAGCTTGTGCTCCGCAACAAGAGAGGCCACCACAGTGAGAAGCCTGTGCTCCACAGCTGGAGAGTAGCCTCTGCCTGCCGCAACTACAGAAAGCCTGCATGCAGCAACAAAGACCCAGCGCAGTCACTAATAAAATAATAATAAAGAGGTTTCAAGTGCCTTCCAGCTATCCCAGCTGTCTGACAGGAATGTCAGCTTCTGCATGTCGTGCTGAGTTTCACACTGCTGGACGTATTCATGCAAAAGCTTGGCAAACAGTCTTCTGAGTTTCTTGGAATGGAAACCTAGTTCAGTGGCTCCAAAGACCCCTTCCAATTCTCTTGTTTCTCTGGTCTAACTTCAAATGTCTAAGATGGCATTTTATCTTCTTTGAGAATTTTTTCTTAGAGTAACTGCAGTTTTGGTTATATAGACTTTGATAGCTGATTATCTGCCTTCTGAACCCCCTTTAAGTCCTGCCAATGATTGTAAAATATAGATGAGAAAAGGTAGAGCATATAGGTTGAGAGTTCATTTTTAGCATCAGATCTTTGGCCCAGTGATTCCAAGACTTACCAGCTGTGTCATTTAACTCTGCAAGCTTTAGTCTCTTCAACTGTAAATGGAAGTAATCAAACCTCTTTTACAGTGTTGTGTTACATATACTAAGTCACTTCAGTCGTGTCTGACTCTTTGTGACCCTATGGACTGTAGCCCACCAGGCTCCTGTATCCATGGGATTCTCCAGGCAAGAATATTGGACTAGGTTTCCATGCCCTCCTCCAATTGTGTTACATATCATATTATTAATATTTATAAAATCTCTAGCATACCATCTGGGACATGATAAGGGCTCAAAACATGATTTTTTACATAAAAAATAATAACAGAATTCAGAGGCCAATAAAAAAATCTTAATCATATCTCTCCTCCCAGAATGCTTACCTTCTCTTGGTAGATAATTTATATTACTATAAATGTAAGCTGACTACACACACACCATACAACCACCCGCCACAAAGGCTTGGTTAGTTGGTTGTTTATAACCCAAAGTTTACTTGGGTGACTTTACTGCCTTCTCCTCATGAAAAGAAGTGTGGCAGTGAGGATGGGAAAGGAGGAGGACAGCCACCGAAGAAGATCTTTCTCATCATTTAATCATTTATCATGTCTCTCAGGGAAAAGATATGCAAAATCACCTGGCCAAGAGTAAACAGAACCTAAGCTCACATCCATGTATACCTGGTATAAGCCACGACCTATGGGCTTCCCAGGTGGCTCAGACAGTAAAGAATCTGCCTGAAATGCAGGAGACCTATGTTCGATCCCTGGGTGGGGAAGATCCACTCCAGCCTGGGGAATCCCATGGACAGAGCAACCTGGTGGGCTACAATCCATGGGCCCACAAAGAGTCAGACACGACTGAGCAACTTTCTTTTCTTTCTTTTTTTGAAATTCTGGGCAACCTGCTCTAGCTTTTCAGAGACAAACTGATATACTAAGTCAAGCAGAAGTTTTTAATGCTGAGGAAGATGACTGGAACAGAATTTAGGAACATGCTTATGTTTGGGAACATGCTTTTATGTGTAGACATGTTTAAAAGTTGTTCATATGCTATATCTTTGTTTTCTTTTGTTCCATCAGGCTGTAGAACTATATATATATATAATTTATACAGTAAACATATTTGTTCTTTTGGTGTAGATACATTTGAATTACTAGAAACCACACACACACACACACACACACACACACACACACACGTATTTCCTAGGTACCACGTCTGACTCGTGGTACATCTCTAACAATTGGTCTGTTGTCATTTATAAGTCACTACATCATGAGAAACGCTGGACTGGAAGAAACACAAGCTGGAATCAAGATTGCTGGGAGAGATATCAATAACCTCAGATATGCAGATGACACCACCCTTATGGCAGAAAGTGAAGAAGAACTAAAAAGCCTCTTGATGAAAGTGAAAGAGGAGAGTGAAAAAGTTGGCTTAAAGCTCAACATTCAGAAAACGAAGATCATGGCATCTGGTCTCATCACTTCATGGGAAATAGATGGGGAAACAGTGGAAACAGTGTCAGACTTTATTTTGCGGGGCTCCAAAATCACTGCAGATGGTGACTGCAGTCATGAAATTAGAAGACGCTTACTCCTTGGAAGAAAAGCTATGATCAACCTAGATAGTATATTCAAAAGCAGAGATATTACTTTGCCAACTAAGGTCCATCTAGTTCAAGGCTATGATTTTTCCTGTGGTCATGTATGGATGTGAGAGTTGGACTGTGAAGAAGGCTGAGCACCGAAGAATTGATGCTTTTGAACTGTGGTGTTGGAGAAGACTCTTGAGAGTCCCTTGGACTGCAAGGAGATCCAGGTCCATTCTGAAGGACATCAGCCCTGGGATTTCTTTGGAAGGAATGATGCTAAAGCTGAAATTCCAGTACTTTGGCCACTTCATGTGAAGAGTTGACTCATTGGAAAAGACTGTGATGCTGGGAGGGATTAGGGGCAGGAGGAGAAGGGGACGACTGAGGATGAGATGGCTGGATGGCATCACTGACTCGATGGACGTGAGTCTGAGTGAACTTCGGGAGCTGGTGATGGACAGGGAGGCCTGGCGTGCTGCAATTCATGGGGTCGCAAAGAGTCGGACACGACTGAGGGACTAAACTGAACTGAACTGAAGTTGTGTCTGACTCTTTTGTGACCCCATGGTCTGTAGCTCACCAGGCTCCTCTGTCCATGAGATTTCCCGAGGCAAGGATGGGATGTCAAGAGTAGGATGCCATTTCCTTCTCCACAGGATCTTCCTGGTCCAAGGATCAGCTGCGTCTCCTGCACTGGCAGGGGAATTCTCTACCAATGAGCCACCAGGAAACCCTAACAATTGGTAGAGAATAATATTTAACACCTAGGAAGCATTTGCTGTGTGTTAGGAAATGGAAATGTTAGTCACTCAGTCGTGTCCAACTTTTTACGACCCCATGGACTGTAGCCCGCAAGGCTCCTCCATCCATGGAATTCTTCAGGGAAGAATACTGGAGTGAGTTACATTTCCTTCTCCAGGGAATCTTCCCAACCCAGGTATTGAACCTGGGTCTCCTGCATTGCAAGCAGATTCTTTACCATCTGAGCCACCGGGGAAGCCCCAGGAACTATTTCAGTACATTATGTGCGTTGATTCATTTACTCTGCCAATCATTTATGAGCAAGGTTCTTTTATAATCCCCATTTTGTACATGAGGAAGAATGCACAGGGAAGTTAAATAATTTGCCTTGAATCACACAGCTACAGTCAGAGACAGAATCTGAACCCAGCAATCCAGCTCCAGAGCCTACATGCTGATCACTATTTCTGGGACTCTGCTGGCCCAGGGAATCTCAGCCAGAGTAGATCAGTCTTCAAAGGAGCAGCTAGACAGAGGTCCCAGAGGACCACAGCTTCAGCCCTGGCTTTAGTCAGCATGCACTGACCTTGCCTCATAGCACCTCGTGGATGACTCTTGATAAACTGACTCTAGTTTATATCTTTCGTCTCTCCAGGTGCAAGTCACAGTTGCTCATCTGTCAGTTACATTATTAACATGTTCATAGATGTCAGCCTCCATTACTGTCCAGAGTTCTAGGCCTGCCTCTCTCCTTGGTTATAATGCACCGTAGCAATAGAGGCCCTGGGTCCAAGTCCTATTTTCACAACTGGTTACCTGTGTGACTTTGGCCAAGGGACTTACCTCCTAGAGCAGTCATTCCTGTAGCCTGAAGGCAATACTTACTGATAGGATTACAGAGGTTTAAGATAGTAAATGTAAAGCATGGTACCAATTCCCTTTCCCCCAATTTCTAACATTTGAACTCTATATAATTCCTGAATGTGTATTTGTTTCTTGCCACATATGTGTGGCACACACACACACACACACACACACACACACCACACACACACAAACCCAGCAATTTAATTCTACCTTCAATATTATTTCTTGATATTAAAGGTTAACATTCTTTGAGAATCATCCATTTTGAGTAAAGACATCCCACGATGCTAGAGTCTCTTCATGATGGATTAAAAGTCTGTTTTTAAAGCTCTGTTAAAATTTCCCTCTCAAATTGAGGGTGGGATGTACAGAGAGAGTAACATGGAAACATGCATTGTCATATGCAAAATAGATAGACAATGGGAATTTGCTATATGACTCAGGGAACTCAATCCAGGGCTCTGAAACAACCTACAGGGGTGGGATGGGGAGGGAGGTGGGAGGGGACATGGGTAAACCTATGGCTGATTCATGTTGATGTTTGGTAAAAACCAACATAGTACTGTAAAGCAATTATCCTTCAATTAAAAATAGATAAATAAAGAATTTGCCTCTCAAATAAACTGATTTTTTTAAACTGTAGCAGAATACACATAACATGGGATTCCCAGGTGGCTCAGTGGTAGAGAACCCACCTACCAATTCAGGAGACACAGGAGACACAGGTTTGATCCCTAGGTGGGGAAGACCCCCCTCGGAGGAGGAAATGGCAACCCATTCCAATATTCTTGCCTGGAAAATTCCCTAGACAGAGGAGCCTGGCAGGCCACAGTCCGTGGGGTCACAAAGAATTGAACACAACTGAGTGACGAGTACACACACGCACACATAAAAGTCACCATCTGAGTCGATTTTAAAATTTCATGTATTTTGATTGAGGATGATTGCTTTACAATATTGTGTTGGTCTCTGCCATACAGCAACACGGAAACACGGATCAGCCATAGGTATGCATGTGTCCCCTCCCTCTTGAACTTCCCTCCCAGCCCTCTGGGTTGTCACAGAGCCGTGGGCTGAGCTCCTGTGTCATACAGCGGGTCCCCACTGGCTACTGTTTTGCATATGGTGATGTGCACGTTTCAGTGCCACTCTCTCAGTCCATCCCACCCTTTCCTTCCCCAGCTGCGCCCACAAGTTCTGTCTGCCTTTCTACTGCTGCCCGTCAGTGCCATTTTTTAGACTCCATATACATTCATCCATATATGATATTTGTTTTACTCTTTCTGACTTACTTCACTCTGTGTAACAGGCTCTAGGTTCATCCGCCTCACTAGAAAAACTGACTCGGATTCCTTCTTTTCATGGCTGAGTAATATTCATCTTAGCCATTTCTAAGTGTACAGTTCAGTAGTGTTAAAATATATTCACATTGCTGCACAATCCATCTCCAGAACTTTTTACCTTATAAAACTGAAACTCTGCATGCACAAAAAAACTTCTCATTTTCCTTTCTTCCAGTCCCTGCCAGTCACCATTCTACTTTCTATCTCTGTGAACAGGCTACTCTAATACATCCCATGAGTAATCATACTGTTTGTTCTTTTTTGACTGGCTTATTCCCCTTAGCATAATGTCCTTAACATGTTCATCCACATTGTATCAGGGGTCAGAATTTCCTTCCTTTTTTTTTTTTTTTACATTTATTTTTTTAATTTTATTTTTTTAATACTTTATTCTACATTACAATACTGTATTTGTTCTGCCATACATTGACATGAATCAGCCACAGGTGTCCATGATCTCCCAATGCCGAAGCCCCCTCCCATCTCCCACCCCATATCATCTCCCTGAATCATCCTGTGCACCAGCCCCATGCATCCTGTATCCTGTATCCTGTATTGAACATAGACTGGCGCTTCATTCTTACAAGATAGTATACATGTTTCAATGCCATTCTCCCAAATCATCCCACCCTCTCCCTCTCCCTCAGAGTCCAAAAGTCCATTCTATACCTCTGAGTCTCTTTTGTTGTCTCACAGGAGGGTCATCATTACTATCTTTCTAAATTCCATATATATGTGTCAGTATACTGTATTGGTGTTTTTCTTTCTGGCTTACTTCACTCTGTATAATCGGCTCCAGTTTCATCCATCTCATTAGAACTGAGTTGAATTTATTCTTTTAAGGGCTGCGTAGTACTCCATTGTGTATATGTACCACAGCTTTCTTATCCATTCATCTGCTGATGGACATCTAGGTTGCTTCCATGTCCTGGCTATTATAAACAGTGCTGTGATGAACATTGGGGTACATGTGTCTCTTTCAATTCTGGTTTCCTCGGTGTGTATGCCCAGCAGTGAGATTGCTTGGTCATAAGGCAGTTCTATTTGCAATTTTTTAAGGAATCTCCACACTGTTTTCCATAGTGGCTGTACTAGTTTGCATTCCCACCAGCAGTGTAAGAGGGTTCCCTTTTCTCCACACCCTCTGCAGCATTTATTGCTTGTAGACTATTGGATCGCAGCCATTCTGACTGGTGTGAAATGGTACCTCATTGTGGTCTTGATTTGCATTTCTCTGATAATGAGTGATGTTGAGCATCTTTTCATGTGTTTGTTAGCCATCCGTATGTCTTCTTTGGAGAAATGCCTATTTAGTTCTTTGGCCCATTTTTTGATTGGTTCGTTTATTTTTCTGGAATTGAGCTGCATAAGTTGCTTGTATATCTTTGAGATTAGTTGTTTGTCAGTTGTTTCATTTGCTATTGTTTTCTCCCATTCAGAAGGCTGTCTTTTCACCTTGCTTATAGTTTCCTTTATTGTGCAGAAGCTTTTAATTTTAATTAGATCCCATTTGTTTATTTTTGCTTTTATTTCCAGTATACTGGGAGGTGGATCATAGAGGATCCTGCTGTGATTTATGACGGAGAGTGTTTTGCCTATGTTTTCCTCTAGGAGTTTTATAGTTTCTGGTCTTACATTTAGATCTTTAATCCATTTTGAGTTTATTTTTGTGTATGGTGTTAAAAAGAGGTCTAGTTTCATTCTTTTACAAGTGGTTGACCAGTTTTCCCAGCACCACCTGTTAAAGAGACTGTCTTTACTCCATTGTATATTCTTGCCTCCTTTGTCGAAGATAAGGTGTCCATAGGTGTGTGGGTTTATCTCAGGGCTTTCTATTTTGTTCCATTGATCTATATTTCTGTCTTTGTGCCAGTACCA
Organism: Nanger dama; assembly: GCA_917880005.1. Classification (NCBI taxonomy): domain Eukaryota; kingdom Metazoa; phylum Chordata; class Mammalia; order Artiodactyla; family Bovidae; genus Nanger; species Nanger dama. The sequence continues at coordinate 2,211,465 of CAKJTW010000068.1, read as the reverse complement.
TACTGTCTTAATGACTGTGGCTTTGTAGTAGAGCCTGAAGTCAGGCAAGCTGATTCCTCCAGTTCCATTCTTCTTTCTCAAGATTGCTTTGGCTATTCGAGGTTTTTTGTATTTCCATACAAATCTTGAGATTATTTGATCTAGTTCTGTGAAAAATACTGTTGGTAGCTTGATAGGAATTGCATTGAATCTGTAGATTGCTTTGGGTAGTATACTCATTTTCACTATATTGACTCTTCCAACCCATGAGCATGGTATATTTCTCCATCTATTAGTGTCCTCTTTGATTTCTTTCATCAGTGTTTTATAGTTTTCGATATATAGGTCTTTAGTTTCTTTAGGTAGGTATATCCCTAAGTATTTTATTCTTTTCGTTGCAATGGTGAATGGGATTGTTTCCTTGACTTCTTTTTCTGCTTTCTCATTATTAGTGTATAGGAATGCAAGGGATTTCTGAATGTTGATTTTATATCCTGCAACTTTACTATATTCGTTGATTAGCTCTAGTAGTTTTCTAGTCGAGTCTTTAGGATTTTCTATGTAGAGGATCATGTCGTTTGCAAACAGTGAGAGTTTTACTTCTTCTTTTCCAATTTGGATTCCTTTTATTCCTTCTTTTTAAGAGCAAATAATATTCCACTGTGTGCACCTACCACATTTTGTTTGTTCATTTATTTGTCAGTGAATACTTGCATTGCTTCCTCTTTTGACTATTGTGAATAATGTTGCTATGAACATAATCATAAAAATATTTCTTTGAGGACTATTTCCAATTCTTTGGAGTATATAACCAGAAATAGAATTACTGGTATATGAGCATTCTGTTTTTAATTTTTGAGAAACTGCCATACTGTTTTCCATTACCATTAATATTTTACATTCCCAGCAAGAGTTCACAAGGGTTCAGATTTCTCTACATTGTCACTAACATTTATTTTTATTTTCTGGTTTTGTTGATAGTAGCCGTCCTAATGAGTATGATTAGGAAGGCTAATGAACCATCTCAGTGTGGTTTTGATTTTCATTTTCCTACTGATTAATGATGTTGAGCATCTTTTCATGTGTTTTTGGGCCATTTGTATGTCTTCTTCAAAGAAATGTCTTCTCAAGTCCTTTGTTCACTTTTAAATAAGATTGTTTGGGTTTCTTCTTTTGTTGAGTTGTAGAAGTTCTTTATATATATTTTGATATTTGCTTCTTATCAGATATATGTTTTACAAATACTTTCTCCCACTCTCTGGGTTGCCTTTGTGCTGTGTTGATTGTGCCCTTTGATCCAGAGTCATTTTAATTTTAATGAAGTCTAATTTACTTATTTTTTTATTTTGTTGCCTGTACTTTTGGTATCATCCTCATCTATATAAACTACCGTTTTATGCATAGGACTAATAAGGCAAGAATCACTATCTCTTTAGGGACTGTCTGGGAATCTAAAACCTTTGCCTCAGACATTCCCAAGGGAGCCTTGTGAGTAAATACACTGAGCAAACCCTGTTGCAGGAATACGACCAAGGCTACTAGGCATAAAATTGGAACCCCTTGTTTATTTATTCACAGCCTGTGCGTGGAAGCCAGAGGGTTCTGAGATGCCAGGATCAGGCTTGAGAAGAGCCTGCAGTTCAGCCGTGCCTGCTGTCACAAGCGGAACAGGCAGCTCGTGTGGAGGGTCATGTGTCAATGAGTAATCACTAAGAAAAGCAACTCTCTGAAGGGCTGATCAACACTTCAGGGTCAGGACGCATCACATGGACATGTAGATGCCTTGGCGTGTGTGCGCGCATTTTAAGTACCTATTCAGACCTGTCAAACATGATCAAGTGGCTTTAATTAAGTGCCTGAGCCAGTCTGTATGCACACATATGCAACTGTGCTTTCTACCCACTGTAGCTTAATAAACACTCTCTATGAAATTTCATGTTAACTTATTTACCTAAGTAAATAAAATACACATTGAAAGAATTTTTCCTCTTTTGCCCACTCTTGAGATTCTATAAACATTTCTATATTTCATACACACAAAATCCTCACCAGCTATTTAGACAGCCAAAATAGGATCTAGAGGTGGGTGGACAGTCACTTAACTGTCAAATATCTCTAGTGAATTTTTTTCTCTAGTGATTCTGAACGCTCGCCAGAGCATTTGAGACAGTGTAGTGTGTCTAGCACTACTTCTCTTAATTTTTAATCCTGGGTGTATTTCAAGGGAATTTAATCCATCTGGTTCTGATTCACTTACTCTTAGCTCATCAAAGTGGCACTTTGTAATTGATGTTTGATGTCCAGAATGCCTTGTGGGTTTTCAGGTCATTAGAAAGATTCCCCTCTGCCTGCCTGTCTGCCCCTCCACAGCCCTGGCCGTACTCAAGAAGTTATATTTTATTTACCTGACTTAGTTTCAAATGAGCAGAAATGAGTACTTGACCAAATGTCAGAGCTTTCAGCCCTCCATAGTCACGATTTTGGAGTGTGACAAAGTGAGAGGCCTGGGGTGGCAGGTTGCCGGGGGCTGTGTGTGCACATTGGGCCCGACCGCTCAGGAGGCCGGACCACACACTCTGTACTGTCCCCTGGCTTGAGGTCTGTGTCCGCAATGGATGTCTCTAGGCGCCGGGAGCAGAGCTCTGAACAGTCTTTCATCCAGCACTCACACACGATGCCATGGCCACCCCCACGCCTGTAGCACATGCAGACGTAAACGGGCCCCCAGACAAGGTGTCTCATCGTGCGTGCATGCAGTCTCTTTAGGATGAATCCAAAACAAGCTCTTGACTCAGGAAACCCTGCTGTATCAGGAAAACAACATGCTCATGCCCTTGCAAATCCTACCAATAGGAAACTTAATACCATCTTCTCAAGGACTGGCCTCTCTCAAAGTCCTCCAAAGAAGATCCTAGAATGCTCAGCTCTCTCTCATGATGGGGAGAGAATGCAGTCTACTGTGTCCAAAAAACAATGCAGAATTTTAGCACCAGAAGTGGCCTTGAAGATCATGTAATCTTGATCGTCTCGTACAGCTGCAAAGGGTAAACTGTACGTTTATTTCTGTATTTGCTCTTTCTTTTAAATATTATTGATGTACGGTCATGGCCTTAGTCGGCTTCTCCAACAGTCATTCAACAGATCTTTGCTGAGCACCTCCCTTTATGTCAGACACCTTGCTGGGCCCTGAGGTTTTCAGAGGGCAAGTAAGCTTATCCTTGCAAGAGGTATGCATCCATTCCCTTCTCCATCACTGCTCTGCCCTTATAAGCCAACTAGTGACGTCAACTGCGAATAAGCAAAGAGTTCCTGAGGTTGCCAGTTTGTCTCAGATAACTTTGGAGAACTTGCTTTCATTTGTAAGGCTCCTATCAATAAATCTTGCCGATGAGATGACCCTCTTGTCTTGATTTGTGAACTATACAGCGCTATTAGTTTTCCCATCTGACCAAGACTCTCTGGATGGCATTTTGGATTTCTCAGGAAATAAATAAAAGCTATATTGATCAGTGTTTGTGGATTAACTCTACTTAGCTAACAAGTGAGCATCCTGCCAGCCAGCATAGAATCTTATACTACTGAGAGCAGCGGAGAAACACCACAGAGAGGGAGAGGAGGCAGATGAAATACCTCTTAAAAAGAGGCTAACAGCAAAAAAAAATTCTTTTTTCTTCCGTTTTTGTTTTAAAAAGGACTATATTTAAGCTTATGAAAACTAAAGAGTATGAACAGAAATAAAGAGTCTGCTTACTTAAAAAAAAAAAAATTGCACACAGAGGCAAAGCAGACAAGAGGTAAAGGGCCAAGTGAGCCCTGGTCACAAGCCCTTCCCGCTTCCTCTTAAAAATAGTTTCCTTAGCTTAAAGTCATTTTCTTTTGCAGCATCAAAACCAAATGTATGAACATTTGCATAAAGTCTGGCACTGCAAATATCACGGTGCAGCATCACATCTCAACCTTCTGCATGTTGAATATTTTACTTGTGAATATGGAATTCTTGTGAGGAGGTAGTAATCCAGGCAACTTCTCCTTTGTGATATTTACTTTTATCAGTTTACAGAAATGGAAAGCTTCTTTTGAACTGACTTTTGCTAGCTTTTCCATTTCCCTTGACAACTGCATTTTACTATCATACCATAAAGGAAAAGTTTTCAGGAGACTGATTCATGTGGCAGTGAGGTCATCTGAAGTTTTAGGACCTTAAATAGGAATGGCGTTGTGAAAAGAATGAGCCTGGCTCGTACCAGGCGAGCTAAGAGCTTATCTTACCAGGACACGGAGTCCCCAGTGGGTGGAGGAGATGGCCCGGCTGCCTTTCTTTCCTTCTCCATTAGAGTTAAGCAGATGTGGTTAGTCACTGTGTAAGGGAGCGGGTGGAAATGTAAGTATTCAAGCTTATGTGTGTTGCCAGGTCTCAGTCAGCCAGGCAGTCTTTTCTCTGGAGCCTAGAGTTGGCACTAAATTTCGCCCTCACCCACCAAATGGGCACACTTGCCCCTTAATCTGTCTTCCCGCAGGAGGGCTCCCCTGGCACCATCCTGCCTGAACTTGGGGCCAGCCTTTCCCTGGAGCCACTTCTTGTGAATTACAGCCTGCAGCCTGGGGGCTGAATAGAAAACAGCCTCCAGAAACTCAACTGGAAGGGCTGACCGGAATTTAGCCTAATGTGGAGAATGGCAGGAAAGCTTCTATTATTCTACTTCATTCTATCTGCTGGGAGGCAGTGCGGCGCCTGGAGTCTGACTGAGCTTAACTCATTTCCCTGGATTTCCGAGTCACAGCCACCATGCCTACTAAAGCCAAATATCTCACTCCCAGGGCTCACTCCACTTCCTGATATAGGATGCACTTGCCTGTCTCCTGGTGACCTAAGACACTAATAAAGGAGTCATAATATGACCTAGACAAGACCTGGAAGCCAACCAGAATGCAAATGATTGACGAGAGCGCTTCTAGTTATCTACTGTTTGTTCTGACTCTTTGGTGTGGTTCTTTTATTATGATTGTGGGAGTAGGAAGCTTAAAAATACATACAGGCATTACTCTCCACATTGGTGAAGGTTAATCCTAAAGTGTGGCAAAAGAAACTCTGTGTTACAGATTGGAAACCCACAGGCACCAGCTACAATTTTCTACCCCTTCCTTCCCCTGGCTTTCTGCAAGGATGGCCATGGCACTTCGGAAACAATTCTTAAATGTGACTTTTGTCCGATTCTGGGTACAGGGTTAAAGGAGCAACTTCTTTTGTTGACTTATTTTCCTCACTGATTGTTCTGATGATCTCTGCTTGCTATTTCTCAAATGTTATTAAAGTGATTAGCATTTCTGCAGAAAGGTCATGAATTCACTGTCCTATTCTTTCTTTTTTTTAATCTTTTTAATAACAATCTTAATCTTTTCTTCCAAAATAAGATAAATATTTGATATAATGCAGATCCATGGTTAAAATAACCACTTGAATTATGAATCAGGACTAGGGAGATTTTGGGGGTCATCTCTTAGGTTTGCTGGTTAGCGTGTTTCATTGTCTTTAACCTCAAATTCCTCTTTTTTTTTTAAGGAAGGCTTTTATATATCCATTGTTCCTTTCCCTTCTTCTTAATATATTTAGATTCAAATGCTCATCTTATATCCAGCTAGACAGAGGGGTAGGCTGCCCAGATGTTAGTTGCCTGTCTGTACTTGGAAAGTATCCACTGAAGTCAGCTTGCAAGAAGTTCTTGTAAACCCACCCTGGAAGTTTCAGTCTGCCATCCTCGGAGACCAGTGTCCTAAGGTGAGCCATCACAGCAATGCTGAGAATGGCCATCCTTCCTGTGGGAGTAAAATCAAATGGAGCCCGATTCCTCCACCCAGGGTACCAGAGTCAGACTGGACTGGCACATTATCCTCAGTGACAACCGCCCCAGCAGGCAAAGGTATGCTGTGAACTTCATTTGACTGTATTCCCTTTAATACTTACATTTCTGTATTAAAGAATTCCTCTACTTTTTAACATCTATTCTATTAGATTTAGATTTAACTAGTACTTCTGAGTTTCTACTATGTGCTGGGCATTGTGTTAAAGTCTTTCTCATATGATGATAGTAAAGTGAAAGTGAAGTCATTCAGTCGAGTCTGACTTTTTGAAACCCCATGGACTGTAGCCTACCAGGCTCCTCCCTCCATGGGATTCTCCAGGCAAGAGTACTGGAGTGGGTTGCCATTTCCTTCTCCAGTGATGATAATAATAATGCCTAATATTTATTATTATTATGTTTATTGTCTAGTATATATCTTCCAAGCATTGTTGAAATACTTTATGTGAATTAATTCATTTAATTCTTGCATCAATCCTATGAGAAATTTCATCTCATTTACCAAGAAAAATTTCCTGGATTTACATGGTGATTCTTACTATATAGATGATAATTCGAGGGTTCAGAGAATTTTCAGCACCTATTCAAGGCCAAAGATCAAGAACCAAGATTCATACCTAGAACTTTATCTGTGTATAGCATCCTCCACCCTTCTTGGCTGTATTGCATAAGTCATAGAAAACTCATTTTAGTTCTGTTGGATGTTGCTTCATCTAACTAATTCTTAGAGTTGGGTTGTTTCTAACATGTTATACAGATTTTTTAAGTAAATTTCTGAATTATTTTTCTATTGGTCTGTTGTCAATTGATACTAACACATACAGAAGTTAACCTGATACAGTATCTGAACACAATAAAACTGCAGAAGAGCAGATCCAACGATCAGATGCCATGGTATAAACATACTTTAATGCTCATCAACTACAAGGTTGCAAATTCCATGTTCTACACAAATAATTAATGCAAAGCTGTAGTTGGTACATCTGGAACTTACTTTAATTCATTTGCTGTGTTTGGTTACTCACACTTTGGTTGTAAAAGTATTGTAACACATTAGTGATCTTCTATCGAACAGAAATTTTCTATAAAATAATCTATAGAGAGGCCAAAATGAAGTCATTAAAATTATTTAAATATGCTCAAGTTCAAAGGGCTTTTCTTTTCCTTTATTTTAATATTTTATTTTTTCTTTGGCCATGCCCCAAGGCATGGGGGATCTTAGTCCCCCAACCAGGGATTGAACCCACACCCCTTGCACTGAAAGCTGAAGTCTTAACCACTGGACTGCCAGAGAAGTCCCTTTCCTTTCCTTTAAATTCATGCCCATTTCCTTAATCCTTTTTTAAAATGTTAATTTTCCATGCTTTTAATTACTTTTGAAAACACTCTAAGTCTTTTTGTTTCTCTCAAGTTGTGAAGCCCAGATATGGACACTTATCAAAACTGAGTAAGACATGGAGATGATTTAATAAAGAGTCCTACCTTCCCTTCTTATATTCTAAATTCCACATATTATTCTCAAAAAGCACTTTAACACATTGCCTCTTTAGCACAAAAGATAATCTCCAGATTTTATTTACGTCTCTCTCTCCTTTTTTTTTTTGCATACCCAGATTAAAATTGACAAATGCATAGTCTGATTTTCTTCTTAAATTAACCACTTTGCCTTTTCCCTTTAATCTCAGACCTAGGTGGGCTTGGTTTTTGCCTGTCCCTCACTTTGGAGGCATCTGAATCTTTGTGTTTGCTCTTTTCCTATGTGTAAGATTTTAAACACAATGCCAGGATCATAACCTGTAGAATAAGTTGTCTCCCCAGGATACCACAGTGACTTGGTAATAATGCCCTTCTCTGGGTATGTCGTAGCTCAGTCCACAAGTGTAGCTGGTGCAAAATTTTATATAAAAATATCATCTGCAAATCACTGGGCCAGTTGTTTTCTAAATCAACAAGCTCCTAACATAAATATGTCATTTGCATGTGGGAAAACTGGGCTGGATAAGTTGATTTCTTCAGTGACATAACCAGCCCTGCCTTAACTCTGCTTTATCTAGAGGGAGAAAAGCAGAGATACATAAACAACACAGGGTTCCCACCGCTTGGGTGGGAGGTGGGGGTGGAGTCAGATAGCCTGGGGTCCTTGGTTTTAATCAGGGCTTCTCTCCACTGCAGAATCAGGGACAATCGCCCCTGAATCCCACAGAGTTGTCTTCTTCCAAGCGGCTGATTCAAACACAGAGTCTAGTCTTGTTTATCTTTTCTTTTTAAAAATATGCATCCACAAAAAAGCCCTAAGGTTTCTTGTAAAAATGTCACTGAGATATTTCTTAGTGATTTCTCACTAGCTATTTTTCCCTGAAATAGATATTTTCACCAGCATTTCATCAGATATTAATGGAAATGCTGAGCTAAATTTTCAGCCTTCCTGATATGATTTGATAATTAATAGACTTTCACTTCTGGTTTTATAAATCTCTATTTCTGCTCTTGGTTATATGAATTATAGTAATGAGGGACTATTAAACCATGATAAAGTACAACAATTCTTTTCCAATTTTGGCATAAAGATTATTTCAAGGATAGAGTTCTTATGGATTTCTGTTCATTTATACATGATGAAATAAAAGTATCCTTTTAGCTGTTCAAAAATATTATTTAAGCCAAGATGGGATTTATCATTTTTAGTTTTTATACTTGCTTGATTTTTGTTACATTTGTTTCAGATTGTGGTTCACGACAGGGCAAAGTTTTTACAAGTAGGGAGAGGGTTTGATTACATTTTATGTTCTCTAAAGCTTATTAATCTTGGGAATAAGAATTGTATATTTTCCCAGAAAAAGATATAAGATGTTTGCGCTAAAGAGAAGCTTCAGTGATTATTAAAATCAGTATTGCTCAAAGGAGCTCTAGGGGTTCCTCAGACACTCCTGAAGAGCAGGGGGAAAGAAATCAGTTCAGGTTGGCATGGGTGGAGACAACTCGTGGAGTCTGCAGACACTGAACCAGGGCAGCTCCACTTTTGATTTGGATTATACACTGGCTTCTGTGTGATGTTTCATTTGAAAAGGCTACATGTGCTATAGGAATATTAATAATATTACTAACAGTAAGAAAGCTTTGAAATCCAATAGACAAATGCCTAAATTTTATAAGTGAGGAAACTGAACTTGAGAGAGAATAAATGATTTGTTCAAAACAATGCAGCTAGTAAAAAGTTAGCTGGATGAATGATTCTTAACAATTAAAAGGCGCAGAGGTAGAGAACCGACTTGCGGACACAGTGGCGGAAGGAGCAGGTGGGACAAATGGAGAGAGTAGCATGGAAACATGTACATTACTGTAGGTAAAATAGACAGAAGGTGGGAAAATACTGCATAACAGGGAGCTCAGCCTGGTGCTCCGGGACAGCCTAGAGGAGTGGGATGGGAGCGGCAGGAGGGAAGTTCCAGACGGGCGTGATATATGTACACTTATGGCTGATTCATGTTATACAGCGGAAACCTACATAACGTTCTAAAGCAACAATTTAAAAGAAATTTTAAAAATTTAAAAGGCTATGTTCGATTTAATCAACATTTATCAAAGCCCTACTAAGTGTAAGGTACTAGGCTAGGCCTCCAAGGAATAAAGAAAATAGCATATAGCCCTAGTATAGAAACTTAGTACAAGATTCTTTAGCATCTTGTCCTAAAGTTAGATCATCCCATCTAACTTCTTTGTTTTAGAGTTAGAAGCTTCCTCAGAGTCACACTGCAATTAAATGGCAGAATCAGGACATGAGTCTTACTTTTAAAATCTTCGTTATAATGCACTTCCCACTGTACCATCATGCTGTCAAATTTGGTTTATGAACACTGAGTATCTCAGGAAAACCCTCCACTTGAAAAACCCAACTGAACATTCGCATTTTAAAAGTTCTGAAAAGTCCTAGAGTAAAGAACTGTGCTTACCTATGGTTCCAAAACTTATGCCTTAGAATACTACTCATGCCTTATACATCTATGTCCCAAAGAACACACTTGAGAAATTCTGCACTATAACTTCTCCTCTTCTAGACTGTACTAGATATGATACTGAACTCTAGTAGGACCTTTTTAAAAAACCACATTTCCATGGTTTATATATAAATAGGGCTTGAGCAATGTACTCTCAGTGATGTGTTAGACCAGATGGATTATTTACAAATACATATTGTGTTTGAATGTCACAGAAAATATTATATACATATGTCCAAATAAGTGTAAATCAAATGCAATATACAAAATGCTAACAATGTATTGTTTCAGCCTTAATATCAGTTTATATCTGCCCCTATCTACCATGAGAGGCTCAAGGCTATCTATTTGCTTCCTAATTTTAATGTATGCATTTTAAGTCACCAGAAATACTGAATTAATTTTAGTAAGATAAGAATTGGTGAGTAACTTCTTGCCCAGTGTTCAGAGATAAAGTTACTGTCATGCAAAGTGAAGACCCATATCTTGGTGCATTTTGCTTTGGTCAGAATGCAAAACATAGAAAAGGAATAAATAGTAAAATTTCTCCAAAAAATAGTAAAATTTCTCCAAATATCAAGGTACACCAAACCAAGATAATACTGTAAGCCTTGGGAGGGAACCTGTTCTTGCAAGATTTGCAGACCAATTTTTCAAGATCAAAAGTGTTTCTATAAGCACACAAAGTCTTGGACCTTTTCCCAGACTAAACCTCCAACACTTCTGAGGTTGGCCCATCACTAATATTTACAATATTTTGACATTTCATAGGATGGACTCCATAGGCCTTTATGACAGGCAGGCTTCCGACTATGACAGAGTGCTGAAATGGTTTCTGGTGTGTGAAAGGCGGTCAGACAGCACTGGCATTTTGCAACAGGAAGGAAATGATTTGTAGGTACCACCAGCTTGTTGTATCTTGTCGGCTTTGTTAGATGAGAAGCATCACTGGGCACCCGTTAGTATAGGGAGGGCCATGCTGCTCACCTGACAAGTGCTCTTTGCCAAGCGACTTGAGGCCTGTGTTTAGGTGATGTTCTTTCCTGTAGCATTACATTTTTGTACAGAAAACTTTTAGAAACAGGACCTCCAGTGTGCTAATTCTCTTAACTCCTTTATTTTAATTTGAAAAAAAAATTTTTTTTTCCTTTTGGCCATACCATGCAGCATGCTAAATTTTCCAACCAGGGATCAATCCCATGACCCTGCAGTGGAAGCCTGGAATCTCAACCCCTGGGCCACCAGGAAGTCCTCTTAACCCTTTCAAATAAGACTGAGCATAGCAACTTACACTTCAGTTCAGTTCAGTCACTCAGTTGTGTCCAACTCTTTGCGACCCCATGAATCGCAGCACGCCAGGCCTCCCTGTCCATCACCAACTCCTGAAGTTCACTCAGACTCACGTCTATCGAGTCGGTGATGCCATCCAGCCATCTCATCCTCTGTCATCCCCTTCTCCTTCTGCCCCCAATCCCTCCCAGCATCAGAGTCTTTTCCAATGAGTCAACTTAGTAGGGCTTTAATAATAAGAGTTTTCAACAAATCCATGCATTTACCAAGTTGGAACATGTAAGATAAAATAAATCCTGTACTCTCTGATAACATATACCTCTAAGGACCTACTTATCCACTGTGATTTATTTATTTTTTCCCATTTTAAAAGTGAAAGTGTTAGTGGCTCAGTCGTGTCTGACTCTGTGACCCCCAAGGACAGTAGCCTACCAGGTTCCTCTATCCATGGGATTTCCCAAGCAAGAACGCTGGAGTGGGTTGCCATTTCCTTCTCCAAGGAATCCCCCAACCCAGGGGTTAAATCCCAATCTACTGCAATGCAGGCAGATTCCTTACCACCTGAGCCACCAGGGAGGCCATGGTCATTCCTAATAATGCTTCTAAAAAAACTGCATGATTATTGTACCTTCATTGCCAATAGCAGCAGTAGAATAAAGCCATAGGTGCTGTCCTACCCGCTAAATTAGCATTCTCCTCCATAATCATCATTGTTACTTTGCTGCTTTTAAGAGGTCCATTTCCCTTAGATGATGAGGGTCCACACTTGCAATCCTTACGCTCAAGGTTCTCCAGTCTCAATAGTTTTCACGTGTGACCAGGTAGGAGACACTGTTAGAAAAGACAGAAATGTATGAGATGTGAGTCCTGCTCTCAGAGAGTTTCAGTCTCATTGTGGAATCAAGAAAAACACAAATACAGGCAGTAACATTTATCAGTGACGTTTGAAGGTGCTGCTGTAGAAGCAGGGATTCAGATACTTATCTTGACAACAAAGAGGTTGACAATTGCATGTGTTCATCTGTTCTTTAGGGAATGGGGGATATAAATGAGACTATCTCATTCATCGGGCTTCCCTGATGGCACAGATGGTGAAGAAGCTGCCTGCAGTGCAGGAGACCTGGGTTCAATCCCTGGGTTGGGAAGATCCCCTGGAGAAGAAAATGGCAACCCACTCTAGTACTCTTGCGTGGAAAATCCCATGGACAGAGGAACCTGGTGGGCTACAGTTCATGGGGTCGCAAGAGTCAAATGCAACTTAGCAACTAAACAATAACAACTATCTCATTCATCATATGATTTAAAGCCAAAAATCAAGACTGTCGTTCTTCTGGAGCCATGGGTGTTTTCTCCTCCATCATCCCCAGGAGTGTCCAAGGCTTTACTCCTTTCTTTTCCTATCCTGGCTCAGCCTAAGTCTTTATGCGAGTTTGATCTTTCACTGTCAGAGCTCCACAGTGGGATTAGAAAGAGGCCAATCTAACAGGAGAGAGTGAGCACACCCGTAGTGATAACCCCAAGTTGGGGCTCTCTTCTTCTAACTGGCCACCATGTCTATCCACATACTTGATAATTTAGAGCTTGTGGTCTTGTGACATGGGCTTAGATTATTTGCAAGGCAGTTCCCAGGCAACCTGGGTACTGTACTCAGCAGTAAAACATTTAAGGTGGCAAGCAGATCGTGCCTGTCCAGGAGTCCAGCCCTATTAGAATATGTCCTGTAAGGCAAGCCTGCCAATTGAAGGGAATAATTATAAGAAGCTGTCTAACTGCCATGGCAATAGAAACTTAACCCAAGTGTTTTCAGGTAACTGCCAGCCCTGGGCCTGGCCCCCTTCCATAGGCCCCACAGCACATGGCCCTGTGTGAAGTGGGTGTTTTACAGCAAGTTACAGCAACGCAGCTGTTTGCACTAGAACTTAACCCAGGTATGCCAGACAGCTGTGCCAAAGCACGTCTTACTGTTTCATTAATTCAAAAGCAGCTCACATTAAAAAAAGAAAACAAAATAAAAAAAACTATGTGACCCTGACTGCTGGCTTCAATTCTTTGTCAAGAATTGGTTATTTAACTCAATTTCATAAAATGTTTCTATGTACCCAATATGTATTTTAGGCTTCCCTGGTGGCTCAGATGGTAAAGAATCTGACTGCAATGCAGGAGACCAAGGTTCAATTCCTGGGTTAGGAAGATCTCCTGGAGAAGAGAATGGCAAACCCACTCCAGTATTCTTACCTAGAGAATCCCAAGGACAGAGAAGCCTGGCAAGCTACAGAACATGGGGTCGCAAAGAGTCGGCGATGACTGAGCAACTAACTACACACACACACACACACACACACACACACACACAATATGTGTTTGACACCTGGAAATAAAAAGTGCAGGCCCTGACCCAAAGCAATATCCTGTCTAGTGGTAATAAACACACACACATTACAATTCAATGATACGTGCAAAAATAGAAATAAACATGAACTAAGTGGTGAAACAGAAGAAAGAATGGTTCCTGCAGACTACTCCAGATAGTCAAAAATGGCTTCCCAAAGGTGATGGTATTTGAACTGAAATTTGTAGTATAAATGAAAATTCTCTAGGCAGATGAGAAAGGGAAAAGTTCTAACAAACAGAGGGACTATGATGAACCAGCGTATGAAAAGCAAAATACAATGGGAGAAAAATGAGTAGATTAGATTTATGGAGGGTAACTCTTGAACAAATGAGCCAGGATGAGCAAGTCGTGTTGGTAAAGCCTGGGGTGTCATGCTTGGAACTGTAACTCATACAGTGCCCATGGAGAGATTTAAAGGGTGTTTCCCAGGGTGTGACATGAGTCTGGCAGCCCCTGCTGGAGGTCTATAGGAGGAGACTCAAGCTGCTGAGAAGCTACTATCATAGTCTAGGCATTCTTTACCATGATAATACTGAAAGTGTTAGTTGCTTAATCATGTCTGACTCTTAACGATCCCATGGACTATAGCCCACCAGGCTCCTCTGTCCATGTGATTCTCCAGGCAAGAATACTGAAGTGTGTAGCCATTCCCTTCTCCAGGGGATCTTCCTGACCCGAGATCAGTCCCAGGGATCGAACCTGGGTCTCTTGCATTGCAGGTGAATTCTTTACCATCTGAGCCACCAGGAATTCTCCTGGATGGACTCAAAGAAACTGCAAGTTTCCCCTTTCCTTCTGCAGCTGGACTTTGGGGCTTGTTGTACACAGATTTGTTGGTGTGTAAAAAGAAACTGTCATGGTTAGAAAGAATGGAAGAATATTAAAATGATAGAATTATAGAACATTCAAATTGAAAACTATCAAAAGAGGTCCATTCCACCACCTTCATTTACCTACAGGTGAGTTGACTCATGGCAAATTCTAGCCTGGCAGCCAGGTCCCTGGCCAGTGAAAAGCTGGGTTGTTTTTGTGGGGCATTATTATGGGTTGAATTATGTACCCCAAACAAGAGATATTGAAGAAGTCTGAAGCCCCCAGTACCTATGAATGTGACCTTTTCAGCTATAGCATCTTTGCAGGTATAATCAAGATGAACTCACTAGAGTGGGCCCTAATGCAATAGGACCAGTAACCTTTTAAGAAGGAGAATGCCATGGGAAGATGAGACATGGGAGAATGCCACGGGAAGATGGAAACAGACACAGGAGCTACTCAGCTGCAAGCCCAGGAAGGCCAAGGATTATGGCCACTATCAGAAGTCAGAGAGAAACAAGACTCCACCCAGAATCTCAGAGGGAGCAGAGCCCTGCCAATACCTTGATTTCAAACTTTAGGCCTTAACAACTAAGAGTAAACTTCTGCTATTTTAAGATACCTATTACAGTAGCTTAAAACAGCCCTAGGTACCAAAGGGTAAGGGGAGTGGAATTAATTAGGAGTTTGGGCTTAACATGTACACACTACTGTGTATAAAATAGACAGCCAACAAGGACCTACTGTATAACAGAGGGAACTCTACTTAATATCTTGTAGTGACCTATAATGGAAAAGAATCTTAAATTTGCACATATATATATATATATTTAGCTGAATCACTTCATATACACCTGAAACTAACACAACAATAAAAAATTTAAAAAACAGCCCTAGGAAACACGGTAACCCTAAGAAACTAATTCAGATATTGCTAAGATTTGAATGTTGTGCTTGTGTGTGTGGGTAAACTTAAATAACTTCAAAGATAATGCATAATGCAGAGCTACCTTTAAAAAAAAGACTATAAATTTTACACACTGTAAGTCAATTTGGTTTGACAATAAATCTCATTATCACAATTTTCACAGAATGATAAGATTTTAGAAAGTGAAAGCTGAGTATCCTTTATAAAGCATCTCCATCCATTGTCTCATGCAACCCTCATCCCAGTTCTGGAAGGTGGTAATCATGGAAAACCCACTGCTTGTTCCAAAGTTACCCTGTGATGGAATGAAAATCAAATGCCGTGCTGTTGCCTTCGTTCTGCCCCAGCGGCGACTCTCACGGCTTACTCCTGCTGAGAATCACTCAGGATAAACTGAGGTTACAGATGAGGAAGATCTCTGCCCTGCAGTTGCTTACGGGTGTATTCAAGAAGAGTGAACTTGAGGCACTACTGCAAGTGCCAGCAAGCAGGTCTACTTCCAGGAAAGAAAAGCTTTACAATGTAATATTATAACTAGTCTAATTCATTCCAACAGATATTTATATTCAGGGACTTGAGCAGAAAAAAGAGCCCATGAAATGACATGTTGTTACATCTCCTCCCTAGCTGTCTCTCCCAAGCCTGAAAAAAATAAGCTTTCTTTATATAAAAAGGGATATTTATAGCCTTGGAAATCAGAACCAACTCAGCTTCTCTAAGACAAACAGGGGTCTCCTCTTGCTTCACCCATCATCCTATAATTTACTATCTCCCTTCTTACTGTGGGATGTTTATGGTTGCTAAGAAAAATCATGCCTTAGGCAAGTGACACAATTCAGTTTTTGTTGTTATTGATTTGGAGTTTTTATTTATTTACTTAATTTTTGAGGCACTAAAAAGCTCATGTAGGTAGTTGTAGGGAGACAAACAGTTGACTAACGATTAAACAGAAGAGGAGAAATTAGCTTCTTGAAATAGTGTGATGTATGGACCCAAACGCCATTTATCAGAAATTGGCTAATGGTATTATGTTAATTACAGCTGTGCCATGCATGGGAGGAGGAAGGAGAGGGGAGAGGAGGAAGAGGAAGGAAGCCTCTCGATTTGCACAGATCAATCAATAAATGATAGTGGTTCCTTGTACAGATCAATAAATGACAGTGGTTTCTACTAGCAATCTTATGGAACTTCATTAAAAAGCAAAAAGAGTAACATTCAGTCTCAATCAGGAGGCGTCCTTGGCACCGCAGCTGTGAGGCATGACATTTCTAAGTGTTAACAAAGCTTAGGGTCATTCTCTATATGTTCATTTGCCTTCTCCTTTATCTCCTATAAGTACTTAAACGTCAAGGATAGTGGCTCAAAGGAGAACCTCAGCCTTTCATCTTTCTGACTGGGCTGAAGGCAAATTCATGACCAAACCTCCACCCAGGTCATAAATGTATGTCATGTTTGGTCTCAAGACAGACACCAGAAACACAGCAAATAAAGTCTGTCTCTCCATCTGCATTAAAGACCTTCTCCATTAGAGCTGTGACTGAGTGTGTAGAAGAGTTCTCCAGACTAAGGATGTTTGCCCAGGTGATGAAGAGTTTGAGTTGTTGCTTTTAAAGTGCTGACCCATGGTCACATAGCCTTCTCTGCCTTTCATCCACTCGTGCATGCATGCTAAGTCACTTCAGTTGTGTCCAGCTTTTGTGACCCTATGGACTGTAGCCCACCAGGCCCCTCATCCACTCATACCCTTAAATAAAATTCAGGTCAATTATGTTACAATATAATCCAGAGGATATCCAAATTCTTGACTGGTATGTTATAAATCATCCATTATTTTAAATAAAGAAGTCACGAGTTACATGTTAGAAGGTTTTCTTTTTCTTTTCTTTTTTTTTGAGGGTGTGTGTGTTGTGTGTGTAAAGTCGCTTCAGTGGTGTCCAACTCTTTGCAACCCTATGGACTGTAGCTTGCCAGGCTCCTCTGTCCATGGGATTCTCCAGACAAGAATACTGAGGTGGGTAGCCATTCCCTTTTCCAGGGGATCTTCCCGACCCAGGTATTGAACCTGCATCTTTTACAACATCTTGGGCATTGCCAAGCAGGTTTTTACTACTAACCAATTTTTTTTTTTTTTGGTAAAAGGACTTGGATTTTCCCTATGGCTTTTAAAGTAAAAATTGCTTAATCTTGCAAATGTTCAATATCTTCACATACTTGCAAATGTTTACAAAGATTTTATTCAGAAGTTCCAAAGAAGGTTGAGAAGCGTTTCATTTGGATAATTGAGACTCAACAGCTAAAGTCAACAGATTTAACGCAGACAGATTTTTGTGGCTTTCAGAATTAAAAACACCAGGACCCCCACTCACATCTTTACATCTGTCCCCACATTTGCTGAGCGCTTAGCCAACCCCAAGGCTGTGAAGGGCCGTCCCGGAATAGGAACCCCCAGCCAACGCAGGGCACCACACACAGCTTTTGACTTTTGCCCGTTAGTCAGTTGCTCTGCCCAGATTTCCAGGAGAAGGACAAGCCTGCCTGCTCCCCCACTACCCCCAGAGCTGCGGATGACCTCCCAGAAGCACAGAGGAGCTCTCCGGGGCAGCTGCTGTGAGGTCTGAGACTCCCCCAGCACTGAAGCGGTTAACTTGGAGGAAGACCCAGAGAAAGAAAAACAGACAGGCCTGCCTTGTGCTGGGAGGAGGGCTAGAAAACGAGGCTGTTGCTGTTGTTTTCATTGTGTGCGCTCTAATCAGGGAGAGTAAGAACAATGATGCATGTGATGCTGATTTTGGACCACGTCCATGCAGCTTTTCCCAGGCTAGACAGCCTTGGGAACCACTGATAGAGTGGCACACCAGGAGCACAGCCTCAATCACCAAGCCCAGGGCAGGGCAGCCTTTCTGGGGATAAAATATGTGAGGGATGACAAGAATCTTCCCAGCATGGGAAGTGGTGGAAACAAAAAATACACAACCGGGTGGGGGGGGGGGGGGACTGTGAGGGTTTTGCAAATCCCAGCCCAGGCCACGGGGACGTGTTATTTGAAAGATAGGAGAATTTCTCCTTCTGCCCACCCAACCCATTTTACTTTTTTGTTTGTTTGTTTCCCTCTTTGCATTCAACCGGCCCTCCCTTTTCTTCCCTGCTCCCCTCCCCCAAATCCCCTCCACCACACTTTGAAGCAGAGATGAAAGCCCTGTGTTGTGGCTGCAGGCCCCAGTCAAGCAGGGGACCGCTGAAGTGTGCTTTAGTTTAAAACGCTGTATTTTTCTCCCAAGGAAAAGAGGGGAAGAAATCAGCTTGAAACAATACATCGCGTTTTGCTGGAGAGCATCCTTTATGTATCTAAGGTTCAAACACGGTCCTAATTTTTCAAAGCTTTTGACTCCAAGGATAAGAAAGAGCTTAAAATGTGGTGGCCTCTCTCAAAGTGAATGCCTATAACTAGGAGGGCTTGCAGTGCAAGTGTTTAATAAAATAGAACAAGAAAGAGGAAAAAAATCAGCCGCATGAGCTCTTTGGTATTGACACAACAGCAGGTCACAACTTTCTCACCTTTTTGGACACAGCTCACTTATTTTGAAATAGCACATCCAAGCTTTGAGGCACTAAATGATTCTGAAGGAGTGACTTAGCTATTTGGCTGCCAGGTTTAGCAACTTCTGGACACACAGCTAGACCTGAATTTCAGGTAAAGAATGAAAAATCTTCAGTGTAAGTATGTACCAGCAATATATGGGATAAACATATGCTAAAAAGGTACTTGCTATTTATCTGAAATTCAGATTTAACTAAATGCCGTATAATATATCTGGCCACTCTAGAAGTTAGGATAGTTTTTAAATCAACTAATGTTTTGCAAAAATTTATGTGAAAACATTTGTAAAACCTTGTTTTAACATGAACGTATTTGGATTCGTCAAATTTGAACATAGGAGTATTCAACATATTGTTTTTGCAACAACACAGACTGACTGTAGTAAGGCCCTTTTGTGCCCTGCCAACCCATCCCTTAAACATAACACACACATATAGAACTACACACACACCTGACCCCCAGCATGAATATCCCACAGGGATTTTAAAAGGATTCTATGTATACATATATTTTCCATCAAAGAAAGGGCTGGCTAATGTGTTGCCTCGAGCAATAGGTCAATATTTATAATCAACTCCTGCCATGGAAAGTGCATATGGCTCCCACTCGGCCATTCTTAAAACTGCGGCTGCTTTGTCAAGTAGCAATAGCTCATGCAATTTAAATGAACCATAATTATTTTTGGTTGGAAATTTTTACCCAATATATCTACTTAATGTCCTGAAACCTGGTTTTATTATTTTATGTTTACTTAAAATAAATGTGCTTATAGACACAAAATCAACATGAAGGAGCCATCTGGAAAGCTCAGCTGATTTGATTCTGGATGTCGTGTCTGGAAATCTCTCATGTACACTCTTGTTCGTATGAACTTGGGTTCACTTGAACTTGGACAAAGTTGAAGACCTGGTATTTTTGCTCCTCATAGCTGCCAATCATGGGGACTGAAGAAGGGGCTAAAAGAAAAACTAAGACTAAAGGAGATTTCTGAGTGATCTTTGAACTCTCAGTGTGCACGAAATTCAGACAGAACTTAGGTACGTGGTGAAGGCTGCATTTAATTCTGCAGTTGGAAGGCTGTTGAGCATCATCTGAGGAGTCATGTCTCCCTTGGACTACTGGTTTCCTCCTCACCAATACTACTTTTTGATTAGGCAAATCATTACTTTGTCATAAAAGTGATCATTGATCAAAATTTCAGTGTAAGTTCTCTGATGCTTCCTCTTTCACTGGTACTAGGAAAGGAATTATTAGAAAATTTCTTGAACATCAGTATACTTTCCAGGAAAACTAACAGGATTTCAGCTTGAGGACTGACTTAAACTTGGATGTTTTCACACAAAGCTAGATAGATAATATTACATGATCTTAAATCATGCAGTTTTCTAAATGTAGTCAAGAAAATCTCCTTAACTGAATTCAAAAATTCACTTTATATATTAAAAAAAAGTAGATATATTCACTTCCTCATCCTAGTATTCAAATACTATCTACACTTATCTGCATCTCCACCTCAATGCTTATACAAAATACTAGCATGTTTAGCTAATTAGTCTATGTATATGTTTAGCTGGTGAAGTAGCATGATGACTGACTCTAGAGAATTCTGTCTACTTTCAGTTCTGATGCTAATAACTATGTAATTTGGGCAAATCTAGTCTGCATTACTAGTCAAAAGACAGAAATAACAAGACACTTAATGTCTTTGAAAAATAATGTAAAACCAGATGTTCAAAGACTCTTTCTGATACCACATCAGTTTCTACCAGTAGGTCTCTTTCCACTCTAAGGATCCAAAAGCAATTCTGCATCAATTAATTTCACTTAATTCAACTTTTTCTATGGTAATGGCTTATTTGGGGGAAACCTATGCCCAAGCAGAATTAGGAAGAAGTATGTAGAGAGGAGTGAAATTTTCAACTATTAGGTCTATAAGTCCTCTCCTTTGGGAAATTAGAATTTGTGAATATTGCATTTTGGCCACTGAATTTTCAAATAAGGACAACACATGGATATACATGAGTATCTATTCACTCAGATAGTGTGCCAATTTGTGGGTATCGCAAATTCAAGGATTCCAGCTGTGCCGGAGTACAGACAGACACCCAAGGAAAACATATAATTTCTTAAAGACAGCAAATGACACTCTCATTGCTTTCAGCAGTATCATCAAATAGAAGAGGACTTGGATCACTTATAGGATTGATATGGCATATGGCAAATGCTGTTCTTTTAGGGGGAAAAAATGCAAAATATGGAGACTGGGAACCAGGAACCAATCAAGGGAATATCTAAAAATGAAACAAGCATCTAGCTTGCTGATCAGAACCAGGCCCCAAGGATTATTGTGGAGAAGTCATTGAAATCATCAATTGGGTCGAAAGAGAGTAAAAAATGACAACCTGGATAAAGGGATAGAGAGAGAAACTACACAACAAAAGTCTCACAAGGGAACTGTTAGAGCCCAGAAGTCCTTTCTTCAGAACTTGAAGCCTCTAGGGTCAGTTTTCTTCTCCCTGCAGCTCCCTGGCACACGAAATCAGCCAGGTTCCCGCTCATTCTTCCCAGATTCAGACATCACTGATCCAGGGCAGAGTATTCTCCAAAGAGGGAATTCATTGCTTTCTCTGTTCTTAGAGATCTCTTCTTTTCCTTGACATATCATTCCAAGAGTCTTTTAATAAGGAGATCATTTAAAAGTGAAATCACATACCAAGTTATCATGTATGACTTTGCTGCTGCCAGCACTTGATTGCGATTAAAGCTTTTTAACTACCTATGTGTTTTACTTAAATATATATTCTGGGAAAAGAAAACAAAACAGGGTTTTGCTATAACTCACATGGTGTCTTTCATGTTTGTTTTATTATTTTCTCTTTATTTTAAGAATTAATCATCTTTCAAAAGATAGATACAAACTGTTATATATAAAGAGTCTCTCTCTCCAATACAAATTTTTCTATATTATTTTTCATACATCCTGCTTTAATTGGGCCACATTTTTCAAGTTGGCTTCCTGTTACCAACCAACTGTCTCTCAGTATACAGAAAATGTGCTCCATATTCACGTAAGATGGCTAGAAAAGTTCATATGTGGTGCCCACTTCCCTTCTGATTTCTGTGTTCACCTTAGAACTCGGTTTCCTCTCTTTAAAGGGAACAAAAGGGAATCGCTACCAGCTTGTGCAGCACCTCCTTAGCTGGTTAGAGGAGCCTCACATCTCCTCTCCTAATTAGGTACTGAATACCCTGGACTTGGAAGATTGACCCCAATTCAGATGAAAAATGTCCTGCTTTCTCTAAGAGGGTAAGTCACTTCTCCTTAGGTCCATATTGGACACTCTGGAAGCTTTGCCCAGCCTCCTCCTTCCGTTCACTGGCAAGAATTGGAGATCCTGGGGGCACATGAGCCACCGGCACTGTCCTCTTCCCACTCTGTGAGACATAGATGTCATGTCTAACTTGTTTCCTCCTCAAACTGTAGTCCCAGGACAAGAATTTGTTCACTCACTTAACAATCATGTAACAAGAAGTACACTAGGGAGCAGATGTTATGTGCCAGGCAGATACAAAGGTTAACAAACCAGATGTGGTTCCAGCCATCAAAAAGTCCAGTGAGAGAGTTGACCATTGGTTGACTGATCACTAAAATGCATGAGTAATTTAAAACTGTTGTGAAGTATGGGCCTCCCCAATGGCTCAGCAGGTAAAGAATCCTCCAGCAATGCAGGTGAGGCAGAAGACATGGGTTCGATCTCTGAGTGGGAAAGATTCCCTGGAGGAGGAAATGGCAACTCACTTCAGTATTCTTGCCTGAAAAATCCCATGGACAGAGGAGACTGGCTGGTTACAGTCCATGGGGTCACAAAGAGTCCGACATGACTGAGTGAAGAGATACTGCAGAATATAATAAGGGTATAAGAATTTCTCAATAAATTTCTCACAAGTGCCCTCATTCAGTGTCAAAGCACTGATTTTGGGGGAGTAGGGTGGGGGAGGGATGGAGAGCATAACTTGAATGCTCAATGCATATCGATTAGCTCAAAAGAGGCTTCCCCAACACTATGCCCTTCTTGAATTTGGTAAAGTTTATATATTCACTGTTTATAAACTTTTATTACAATCCAGTAATACAGTGTTAGTTTTCTTCATTTCTACATGCAAGCAGAATTGACAGATTTTGTATGGTATCAATTTCTAACTAGTCTGAACTGGCCAACTCCTGCAAACAATCATATCCATATTATAACAACTTTGTCTTTTCCCAGATTCTGAAATATACTTCACTAAAATGTTATCTTCTGCTTTAAGAATTTGCCCTCTTTTTGTATCTGGATGAAAGTGTTAGTAATTAGTCGATCAGTCATGTCCGACTCTCTGCGATCCCTGGACTATATTGTAGTCCAACAGGCTCCTCTGTCCATGGGATTCTTTAGGCAAGACTACCAGAGTGGGCTGCCATTTCCTCCTCCAAGGGATCTTCCCAACCCAGGAATCAAACCTGGGTCTCCTGTGTCACAGGAAGATTCTTTACCATCTGCGCCACCAAGGAAGGCCTGTATCTGGATGGAATGACTGCAAATGTTCTCAGTGGCTGTTTTCCAAGACTTATACAGAAAATAATACATGCTTATGAAATTTGTAAAATTGCAATAAAAAAACTTAATAATAAAAAAATTTGATTCAATACAGAAGATAAAAGATCCAAAGTAACAAGCTTTGCAATGCCATTTATGTTAGTAAAACCACCTCTTCTCTCTTTACCAAGCAGAATAGTTGGCAATAATAGATGTCAAAATATTTGATTCTTCAAGAGATTTGTAGAAGCTTCCAGTGACTTTAAAACACTTACTCTCCATTTCATGCCTTTAAAACATGTAAGTGATTTCAGTTATACCATTTTCTCAACTGTATCGTAAAGTTTTTTCAAAATGTATTGATGATGGCAGTGCTTCCACCATTTATTTTTTCCAAATTCCAGCTCAAAACTTTAACAGCTCAAAAAAAAAAAAAAAAGAAAGAAAGAAAGAAATTCACTGCTGCTACTGGTAATGACAATAATAAACTCTGCCACTTGCTGTCTGTGTAATCTGGGGCAAGTAAATTATTTTCTTCATCTGTAAAGTGAGTGAATTAAGACCCATCAAGATTAAAGATAACATGTGAAAAATGTCTGGGACTTACAAAAACTCCATGAATTGCTGTGGGACAGTGATGATTACTGTAGGATTCTGGTGGTTTAATTTATCCTCCAAACAACAGAAAACAAACACATAATACCATATGTAAATCATATTATTGAAAATAAATCATCAACAAAATAATTCATTTTTATAAACTGGATTGAGCATTCAATCATGCAGTTAGCAAAGCTAACAAATTCCTACATAAAGCTATGCTGTTCAGGTAGAATGAAACAGCTGGGCTCTGAGAATGAGACCAAAGGGGGAAAAATTGACCTAAAATTGCAAC
This sequence comes from Nanger dama, assembly GCA_917880005.1. NCBI lineage: Eukaryota > Metazoa > Chordata > Mammalia > Artiodactyla > Bovidae > Nanger > Nanger dama. The sequence goes on along the minus strand of CAKJTW010000068.1, from coordinate 2,187,140 downwards.
CAGAAAGATCTCTGGTTGTGAGACATCAGAGTCAGAGGATAAAACAAAACTGGCAGCTCCTTGGGTGGTTCAGTGAGTTGAAGTTCTGGATTTGGTTAGCTGACAGCCCACCAGAGGAGTGTAGAAGAGTTAAGAAATTCATCAAGGTGCCAATGACCCACTGGAAATTGTCCATTACATTTAAAAATGAAATTGAACTTAAAAGGACTAGTGTTGTATGCTGCAATGCTGTATGTGGTATCATTTGGTGCAATAGAATAATCTTTTCGCACAACTTACAGGAATTGCTATTACCAGCTTGCAAATGATTGACTCAACCTGAGATGAGGGCAGAGTTACCATGACCGGTTTAATATATTATCCTTGTTCATTTTTCACATAGTATTTATCCCAAAGGACAGCATGCTCCATAAGATAGTTCAGTTTGGGTTGCCAGTTAGTCTGAACTTCTTAAAGCTATTTTCAGAAACCATGATTCTACTCTTTGGCAATACAACCAACTCATACAGTCTACATTTGGTAAACAGACACTAGTTCCTGTAAAACTGTTTATTGCTTAAAATTATCTACAAAGACAGTCCACTGGAAATACTAAACTGGGACTCCAAGCCGACTGCTAATAATTTGGAAGCAAATGCTTCCTGATTTAACCACTTAGGGAAACTACCAAATTTCCATTCTCTCTTAAAAAAAACAACTTTAAAAGTACTTCTGTTGCAATTTGTATGACATATGCTATGCATACAGAGCTCTTTAAATAGGATTAGGTTAATCCACAGCCTTAACCTTAAAAAGTGTTTGACTCTGTGTAGCATGGTCTCCAAATGTGTGAGAGTGACACGTGGACCAGTCTTCCCCACCATGAAATACTTAGCAAGAAGCCATCAAGCACTTGAATCTCAACTAAATGCCTAGGATTTATAGTTATACTGTGTCTTTTGTTCCTAAAGAACTCCCTTGTTCAGAGGAATTTACAAGTTGGCAAGAAGATAGCAAAATTCAAATAAGGTATATGTATGTAGAAAGTGTATGTGTGTGTGTGTGTGTTTGTCTCAAAACTCAATGCTAAGAAACCAAACAGCCCAATTTAAAGAAGAGGAAAGAGATTGGAACAGATACTTCACCAAAAAATCATGAATGGCAAATAAACACATGAAATGATGCTAATCATTATTGGTCATCAGGGAAATGCAACTGAAAACCATAGTAAGATACCACTAAAGAGCCACTAAAGGGCTAAAATTAGGCAAACTAGCAAGAGCCAGGATGGGTGAGAATGTGGAAGAACTGAAACTCTAATGCATGTGTGCTGGTGAGAATGTAAAATGGTACCACCACTTTGGAAAAGTAGCTCTTTCTTTTTAAAAATGGTTCTTTATTCATAAATTTGATGCAAGTTTACAACATTTATTGCACATTGCCAAATAAATATGCAGTGAAAATAAATTTTTTAAAAACCCAAGAACCAAAAAAGCAAAGCATGCCAAATGTGCAGCTGTCAATATGCTAGTCATCTTGATAATCTATGAGGAGTCTGAGATGCATGTTAAAGGATACAGTTACACAGTAGTATGGACAGACTTCTAGGGATCACTATTCACCTCCTAGTCTATGTACATAGTTTGTCTTTGGATATGTAAAAAGCATAATCCGGGTGGCCTTATGTGGCAAACTTTACTAAGGAAGTTGTTTAGAGGTGAGGAATAGGATGTGGCTGGGAGTGGTTTTAGGGGCAGGCTGAAAGCTGGAAAGGAGGGTCATTCTTGAGGGGTAAGAAATCAGTTTTGTCTGTTGACCGCTGTGTGTGGAGGTGGATGTTAGTTGCTCAGTCATGTCTGACTCATTGCAATCCCTGGCCTATAGCTTGCCAGGCTCCTCTGTCCATGGGATTCTTCAGGCAAGAATACTGGAATGGGTTGCCATGGAAGGCATGTGTGATTCAGTAGGCAGGTCCAGTGGTATGTGTCCCCAAAGCTGGTGATAAGGAATGGAAAAAAATTATTAGGTACAAACCAATATTGGGTTTTCAATAGAGGAAAATAAGGTTAATTAAATTAAATTGCTGTTATGGACAGTTTTCCATTAAGAAATATTGACTTTCAGAAAAAACTGAGAGCTGTAAGAAAATAGCAAAAATTTAGTAGGGTAGAGGGAAGGATTGGTGCACATGGAGAGAGATATTGTCTCTAATTTCTTAAGGAGAACTCAGTTGTGTAGCAGGGCTACAAGAAACTAAGATTATTGAGCATCTGTCTGCTGTATGTTGATTTATTGTAATGGGAAAGCTAACAACTAATAAGAAAGTTATAATAGCTGCTACATATTGAGACTTCATTAAATCCAAGCTCCAACTTGTTCAAAAATCTTTATACATAATCCAGTTTAATCTTCACAGCAACTAAATGAGGTAATTATTATTGTTTCTATTTTGTAGGCAAAAATATAAAAGACTAGAGACTTAGGGAAATTGCCCATTGACCACACAACATGGAAGAGGAAAAGTTAGGACTTTAACTTGGGTGTTACTTAATCTTTCATTTATCCAAAAGTGAGACCAAGAATATAAAATTCTATTCTCAGTTCAGTTCAGTTGCTCAGTCATGTCCAACTCTTTGCGACCCTATGAATCACAGCACGCCAGGCCTCCCCTGTCTGTTACCATCTCCCGGAGTTCACTCAAACTCACATCCATCATCGAGTCAGTGATGCCACCCAGCCATCTCATCCTCTGTCGTCCCCTGCTCCTCCTGCCCCCAGTCCCTCCCAGCATCAGAGTCTTTTCTAATGAGTCAACTCTTCGCATGAGGTGGCCAAAGTACTGGAGTTTCAGCTTTAGCATTATTCCTTCCAAAGAAATCCCAGGGCTGATGTCCTTCAGAATGGACTGGTTGGATCTCCTTGCAGTCCAAGGGACTCTCAAGAGTCTTCTCCAACACCACAGTTCAAAAGCATCAATTCTTCGGTATTCAGCTTTCTTCACAGTCCAACTCTCACATCCATACATGACCATTGGAAAAATTCTAAAAAATAGGAAATAATATAATTACAGAAACTTCTACTTAGTAATTATTGTCACTAATTAACAGAGAGACCAAGAGCGTATGAGAGGAAGAGAAGCGTAAAGAGCGAAGAACATCTTGTTAGTCACCACTTCATGTCGCTTGTCCTACCTTGAAGTTCTCCAGGGTCATTCTAAGACATCAGGGTAAATCATCACCCATTTAATCTGCCCTCCAAAAGGACCCATGAAGTATGAAAGCAGTTTGTTTTCTTTCTAAACGAATTGCACTTCTAAAATGAAGTTTGATTTTCCTAGAAATCCTGGAAATTTTGCACAGATGGGATAGAATGACGAACATATTTTTAAGTTGTCCTCCCCCACCCTGAAAAAATGTTTACTTTCCAGTGCTTCTTGGCACATGTTAGAATCATCTGAGATACCAGGGCCTCACCTCACATTGGTGAACTCAGTCTCTATGGGATAGGCTTGGGTGTATCACCATAGACTTATATATATATTAATATATATAATTGTATTTATTTATTTATTGTTGGCTGTGCTGGGTCTTTGTTGCTGCGTGGAGTTTTCTCTAGTTGCAGCAAGGAGGGGCTACTCTCTAGTTGAGGGGCTCGGGCTTCTCATTGAGGCGGTTTCTCTTTTCGCAGAGCATGGGTTCTTGGGCACTGGGGCTTTGACAGCTGCAGCATCTGGGCTCAGTAGTTGCAGTTTCCATGCTCTAGAGTGCAGGCTCAATTGTTGTGGTAGACAGGCTTAGTTTCTCCACAGCACGTGGGATCTTCCCAGATCAGGGATTGAACCTGTGCACTTCTGCACTGGCAAGCAGATTCTTTACCTCTGAGCTATCAGGGAAACCCTCGCCACAGTCTTTAACCAGCAACTCCATCAGGTATTTCTAACATAAAGTATGAGCACAGAGTTTGGAAACTTCTGGGTCATAGCTAACTCATTTAACTAGTAGCCCGCACATCACGTGACATTAAAAGCTATGCGGTAGCCTCATCTATGGAAACTGGAACTGTGTCATATTCTATACCTCCTTGTCTCATTCAAGAGGAAGCAAACATCTCCAGTTCTTGCAAACAGCCTACTCAAAGATCAGAAGAGGCCTTGGATCCCAGTTCATATTCCCTGTCTTGGGTACAGATCAAAGGGGCCCCAGGATATAGTGAGACAGGGTAGGCTCTGCCAAGAGCAGGCCAAGTGGCAATGTCTCTGCTGTTTGGTTTTTATACTAGTGTCTTTTGTAAAACTTCGGTACAGAAACACACATATGTAAATACCTACATCAACATAATATGTATAATTTTTCAAGTTTTCAGAGATAAACGTCAAAGGACTGAAAGGTCCTTCCACTTACAGTTTATCATGAAAGCAATAAAAATATACACCAGGAGATACCTGATGTCATTCATTGTAGAGTGATCTGAGGCCTTGCCGTCTCCATCTCTTGCACCCCAAGCACCCATGTTGCATGTACTTCACAGGCAATGTCTGATGCAACCTGATTAGATGACAATCAGAAAACTCTGAATCAAATCCAGACTCACTCCCTAGAAACTCTGTGAACAGGTCACTGATGATCATGACCTGTAGAATAGGGGAGAGATACTACCTCTGGATACCAAGTCAAAGAGGAGGTAACACATACGAAAGCATTGCATATGGAAGCCCTGTATATAAACTGTTTTGATCATTTGTTTCATTTGCATTACATGAATTTTAGCACCCTGCCTCTAGGCAGGAATGAGGCTAACCTCAGACTAATTGGAACCAACACTTGACAGCTTCCAATCGCCTGCTTCCATGTGCTGTGGAGGCCTCAGCCTTGCCTCCTGGGCCCCCAGGCCAGTGGAATGGCTAAAAGGAACTGTAGGTGCTCTTATCTTCTACTTAGTACACTGGATTGATTGAACACTGGCAATTATTGGGAAGCATCATGTCCTTGATGACAGGAGGGCTCTATTACAAGGATCACCACCATCACCACCATCACACCTGTACCCCCCCACCTCCAGCAGGCGGCCAGTGACTGATGGGGAGATACAAAGCCTGGCTCCTTGGCCTCAAGTAGGGCAACTCTGCAGTGAGATTTAAACGTTCCACAATCAGATCAAGGATCACACCCTTGCCTGGCTCCTTCCCCTTACTTATCTTGCTTCCCTCCCTCCCTTACAAGGGTTTCCTGAGAAATGCTGATCAATAAATCACATACCTTGTTGACAAAGGTCACGTACAACTGAATCCTTGTCTGAGGACCTGTCTTTAGGCAACCTCACTAAGACAATTATATTAAAGTTACCTGCTTTATGTTTTATGTACTGAATATTTTAAAATGGAATTTTAGCCTCATTATTCAACCGTCTGCAGAGCACTTCTCCCTGTTATCTAGCACTGATTAGAAAAGAATGTAAAATAATTTAGTAATATCTCAAAAAACACACATATGACAGGGTGAATCCATACCTATTCAGCATTCCCATGTCAATGTCATTCAAGTAGCCAGAGAGAGGGAGCTAACATTAGACCTCCCAAAGAAGCAGAAGAGAGTTACAATCATCTCCTGAGCTTAGAACAATGGCTATTCCTAGAAGTTTGATGAAAGTTAGGAGCCTAAAAATCTGATAGAAGTTAGAGATCCTCTCCCCTCAATAGGCACAAACCACAAATATATAATATTTTGCATGAATTTTCAGAAATTCATTTCAGAAATGTTGTTAGCTTCTGAAGTAAATTCTACATCCCAAGTAAAGAATGTGGGGCTATAGCAATATGACCACATCATTTGAAGGGTTAAAAATTGCTTATATTTAGTACTGCTAAGTTAGTGCTAATAATAAGTTTAATTCCTATTTCATCTTCCATATTTAGCATATGGGGGAAAATCTACTAACACTCTACCCAAATGGAGACTGTCAGTCCCTTCTCCCAGGAACTGTAGGCCCACCTTTCCTGAGAAGCTGCCTGCAGACTGTCCTGAAGCTGCCAGCTTGACACCAGGAGGCCCAGATCTCTGGTTCACAGCCATGTCAGCCCACTCCAGCCCCAAACGAGGCTGACTCAGAAGCAACAAGGCCCAGATTTAACACCATTTGGAATTAGTACCATCCTTTCCCTCTGCCTACCCCCATCACGCCTCATTATCACTCCAAACATAACACCTTCCAGAGGTCTCTTCTCTTTCAACTCTCATCCCCATACTGTTTTCCACTTCCTCTCCTCTCTATCTTCTCTCTGATCTTCCAGATCTTTCACTCTTCCCTCTGGATCCTCCACGCCAAGATAAACAAAACTCTATATGCCCTCTACCTCTTTATCGAATGTTCATTTCCTTCATTTCTTTGCCTTAATTAAAACTGGGCTTTTCCACTGTGGAAGATGGTATGGAGATTTCTTAAAAAACTAGGAATAAAACCACCTAGCACTCCCGCTCCTAGGCATTTACCCTGAGGAAACCAAAACTGAAAAACATATATGTACCCCAGCGTTCACTGCAGCACTGTTTACAATAGCTAGAACATGGAAGCAACCTAGATGTCCATCAACAGATGAATGGATAAAAGTTGTGATATGTATACACAATGGAGTATTACTCAGCCATAAAAAGGAACACATTTGAGTCAGTTCTCATGAGGTGGATGAAACTAGAGCCTGTTATACAGAGTGAAGTAAGTCAGAAAGAGAAAGATAAATATCATATACTAACATATATATATATATGGAATCTAGAAAGATGGTACCAAGGAATTTATTTGTGGGGCAGCAATGGAGAAACAGACATAGAGAACAGAGTTATAGATGTGGGAAGAGGGGAGAAGAGGGTGAGATGTACAGAGAGAGTAACATGGAAATTTACATTACCATATGTAAAGTAGATAGCCGATGGGAATTTGCTGTATGTCTCGGGGAACACAAACAGGGGCTCTGGATCAACCTAGAGGGGTGGGATGGGGAGGGAGATGGGAGGGAGGGTCAAGAGCGAGGGGATGTGTGTATACCTATGGCTGATTCATGTTGAGGTTTGACAGAAAACAACACAATTCTGTAAAGCAATTATCCTTCAATTTAAAAAATAGATTTTAAAAATAGAACAAACAAAAAACTGGGCTTTTCCTCCAGACACAGCTGGAGCAGATGCTTCTATCCAGTCTTTCATGCTCCACAGACCAGGAAAAATGATCAGCAAGAGAACTGAAATTTTGTTTGCCTGGAGCAGTGACACTCTCATCTGCTGGTATATTTCTCCTCCTAACAGATCCCCAACTGTACTGCTCAAAAGTAGGCTGTGTTTTCCTAATTTATTTTGGGAAATTTCATTACGTACCAGCTTATCAGGGTCTTCCTTGGTGGCTCAGATGGTAAAGAATCAGCCTACAATGCAGGAGACCTCGGTTTGACCCCTGGGTTAGGAAGATTCACTGGAGAAGGGAATGGCAACCTACTCAGTATTCTTGCCCAGAGAGAATGCCACGGACAGAGGATCCTGGAGGACCACAGTCCATGGGGTCGCAAAGAGTCAGACACAACTGAGTGACTAACACTTCCACTTTCTTTCACCAACTTATCAAGAAGACTTTATTTCAAACATTTCAGTCACTAATATGCAAAATAGGAGCCTGGTGGGCCACAGTCCATGGGGTCATACAGAGTCAGACATGACTGAGTGACTAACACAACATGCAAGCCAGGTAACTTTAATATAAATGCATTGAAGTCAGGGTTCCCAGAAGCAGATCCTAAACAGGGACTCAGTTATATGTGATTTATTGTGAAGATGGTCTTGGGAAACTCTTGAAAGGGAGGGAGTGAAGTAGGGAAGAGGGTGAACTAGATCCTTGCCTGATTGTAGCCAGACAAGCTTTACAACTGAAACTTCCTGGCAGATTTCTCCCATCCTGAGGTAGAGGGGGCCCGGCACCATTCAGGGTCCTGAATATACAGAACTAAACTGAAGAGACAAAATCCCTTCTTCCATGGGACCGCCATTCTCTTGGGGGTGGGGGGTGGGGCAAGATAAATATATAATGTGTCAGGAGGTAGCCATTGTTACAAACAAACAGGCAGGTGAAGCTAGAGATGAGATGATTCAGGAGTTTTGTTTTGATGGAGTGGTCAGGGAAGACCTCTCTGGGAGATGATACATGCGTAGAGACCTGAATGAAGTGAGGAACTGAATATACTGGTATTTGGAAAGAAAGTATTTCTGTGGGACAGCAGAGGCAGAGCTCCTGATTCAGAAGCACATTTGATGCATTTAAGGAAAGGCAGGGAGGCCTGTGTGGCAGGAATGGAGACATAGCTGAAGAGCTGGTACTACCAGCTGGTACTACCAGGAATCTGCTGGTACTACCACCTACAGGCCAAGGTAAGAGGTTGGGCATTTATTATGAAACTGGTCTTACAGATCCCACCTCCCTAGGCACAGTGATTGGTCCATGGCTGGACTCGTGATCCTAAGTGGACCAATCACGGCCTCCCCCACATTACTGGCCACAGTATTAGACACAACAGTGGACACCCAACTGGGCCATGCCAGAGTTCTCTCCCCCAAATCTTCACAGTAGAGCTAAGAGAAGAGAGAGAGTTCTTCTTCTATAGCAAAGCTGAAAAATATGAGACTAGAAGCCAAAGGTAAAGAGATACAAAATGAGTGGTAGATAAAGACAGTGCCATTGGTGGGACATCCTTGATTCTGATCACCCAGGAGCAACTCCAACTACTCACACCCTCAGTTTGGCCACATGTAATAAATTCTCCTTGCTGCTGCTGAGTCGCTTCAGTCGTGTCCGACTCTGTGCGACCCTATAGACGGCAGCCCATCAGGCTCCACCATCCCTGGGATTCTCCAGACAAGAACACTGGAGTGGGTTGTCATTCTTAACCTAGACTAATTGGACTTGGATTTCTATCACTTGAAAGTTATCATTCTCCTAACTCCTAGCACTCCTTCAAACTTAATCCTTTTCCTCACTGGGGGAAAAACAGCCATCTGTTTATACTTCCTTGCTAACTCAGACGGTAAAGAATCTGCCTGCAATGCAGGAGACCTGGGTTAGATCGTAGTGTTGGGAAGATCCCCTGGAAGGGAATGGCTACTCACTCCAGTATCCCTGCCTGGAGAATTCCATGGAGAGACCATGGAATAGCAAAGAGTCGAACATGACTGACAACTGACACTTTCACTTTCTTATGCCATCAGTTTATGGCATGTGCCATCTTTTCTTGTTCCTGTCTTTCAGCAATTTCCCAGTCACTCCTTTTCATTCAAGTATTTCCAGAGTATTCCAGCATCATCCTGAATGTGTCCTCGTAAGGATTCCTGACCCCAAACTCACACTTCCTTGGCTTCCTCAGTTCACCCTACTTCCATCTCTACCTTAGTTTACTTATCTACATGGCCAAACTCTGAAATATGCTACTCGTGAGAAGTGTTCCATGTAAAAATCTTAAATACACTTCATCATCTCAAAATCAATCCACATCCTTCCAAACAGAATAAAAATCTGAAACAAAGGACCACCTGCTTTAGAATTAGAACAACTCAGACAGGAGCAGAGACTAGAGATTACTGAGGACATTGTTTCCCATCTAATAATTTTCTGTGTTTTTTTCTTAAGACTCGGTAGACTTTTTGTCACTTGTAATAGAAAGAGTCACCGCTAATGACTAATTCAAGGTCTTTTGCCTGTGCTGGGCCAGTTGCCTATTATTTCCCTGAGCAAATATCCCATATATGTTTTATTACATATCGATATGTATTTACCTATCCTCCTCAAGCTTTCTCACCTTTCAAGCATGCTCATATTTATAGCTGACCAACCACATCATCTACCACTTGAGAAAATTAAGGCAGACATGCTTGTACATACATATACACGCATTTTTAAATGATTCTTTCTTCCTTTCTCTCATCTTCCCTCTGGTCTCAGAGAATGTGCTCTCTCTCCCACATGCCAAAACTCCACCTAGTCTTGACTCAGTTCTCAACCCTATCCCTATCATTTTTCCCTGAAAAATCCCATCTCAAGCCTCTTCACTTCCTCCTTTCTCAAAGCAAGCTCCTTTTCCTCAGTTTAAAAACATGCTCCCTTTCCTGGGCCATGTCCTCCTCCATCTCTTTCTGTCTCCACAATTACTAACCTTCCTAGGTAAGGTCACTCACTTCTCACTTGTGATTACCCAGCTATAAGTTGGTATCTGACAAATTTTTATCCAGCACAAATCTGCCCCCAACAGCTTCAGAATCCTAAGTTCAATACCTCTTTACTTTTCAAAGTTTCAATTGATAGGCCTGTGACTGAGTTCACTATCTCTCTGCCATCCTAAACCTCCTCTTCTCTCTATTCTCACTGCCATCCACCTACTCACACAACTAGCCAATCATTCTCCAGTCCTGGTAATTGACTTTCTAAATGTTCCTTGAATCTCTGTCTGCCTTTCCACCTCACCATCTAGACTACTGCATTTAAATGAGGCATCCAAGTGGACCTAGAGACTGTCACACACACGTGAAGTAGGTCAGAAAGAGAAATATATCTCATTATATCACTGATGTGTGGAATCTAGAAAAATGGTACCTATGAACTTATTTACAAAGCAGAAATAGGCACAGATATAGAGGTCAACATAAGGTTACCAAGAGGAGAAGTGGGGAGGTGGGATGAACTGGGAGATTGGGATTAACATAAATACACTACCATGTGTAAAACAGATAGCTGATAAGAATGTGCTGTATAGCAGGGAACTAGATTCAGTGCTCTGTGGTGACTTCAATGAGAAGGACATCCAAAAGAGAGGGGATATAGGGATACATAGAGCATACATGTATCTTTCTGTACAGCAGAAACAAACACAGTATTGCAAACCACCTATACTTCAACACAAATTAACTTAAAAAAAAAAAAGAACAAAACCCATCCACATATCCATTCTCCACTACTGCAACAAATTCCTCTCCAAAATGCAAACATGACCGTGCCACCCTCTACCGAAAAATTGTCAGTATTTTGCAGATCTAACAAACTAAACAAATGTTTCTAGGAATATTGATTTTCATCGTTTAGTAGAGACACTAGTCATTTCTTTTTTTTTTTTTTAATACTTTATTCTACGTTACGATACTGTATTTGTTTTGCCATACATTGACATGAATCAGCCACAGGTGTACACGATCTCCCAATGTCAAAACCCCCTCCCACCTCCCACCCCACATCATCTCCCTGGATCATCCCGTGCACCAGACCCAAGTATCCTGTATCCTGTATTGAACATAGACTGGCGCTTCATTTCTTATATGATAGTATACCTATTTCAATGCCATTCTCCCAAATCATCCCACCCTCTCCCTCTCCCTCAGAGTCCAAAAGTCCATTCTATACCTCTGTGTCTCTTTTGTTGTCTCACATACAGGGTCATCATTACTATCTTTCTAAATTCCATATATATGGAGACACTAGTCATTTCACACCAAATGAATTTTTTTTCTCTTTTGGGCAGTTTGCATTATCCATGGCACTTTTATTCCTCATTACAATGCCATAAAAAACTGATTATGTTAAGCTTTGGTCCATCAAGTTTCAATTATTTGTCCCTCTCTCTGTAGAGTTTAATGAATGACATGAATTTAGAAATGAAGAAATGGGTTGACACAGTAATGGAGCACCTATGAGTATAAGGTATGGGATTTAAATCAACATGACATATTTAGAGTGTAAGCAGCTTTTGGTATCCAGTATGCCTGATCTTAGCCAAACACAGTTTCCCTAGAAAACCTTGAAAAGTTTCCATAAGATGGACTGAAAAGGCTTTGCAGACTTCAAAGCACTGTTTAAAATATTTTGATGAGTTACATGTAAATGAACATGCAGATTAAATTTCCATCTAAGGCCACATGCTCTTAAAACATTGAGGAAAATTGCTTCGCCAAACATGCTCTGGGTCATTCTGAACTCAAAGCAGTTTGCAATATTCAACAAACCTAAATGTGGCAGGGCTCACCCATCTCTTCATTTGTCTCCTTACTACTTCAAAGCATAGTCACTAACCAGTAAGTGTCAATAAGAAAGTAAAATGTACACAGAGGATTGAACTAAATGGAAACTAAATCCTAAAGGAAATCAACCCTGAATATTCATTGGAAGGGCTAATGTTGAAGCTGAAGCTCCAATATTCTGGCCACCTGATGTGAAGAGCCAACTCATTAGAAAAGACCCTGATGCTGGGAAACATTGAGGGCAGGAGACAAAGGGGGAACAGGATGAGATGGTTGGATGTCATCACCGACTCAGTGGACATTAGATTGAGCAAACTCCGGGAGACAGCAAAGGACAGGGAGGCCTGCTGTCTTGCAGTTCATGGGGTCGCAAAGAATCAGACACTACTGAGTGACTGGACAACAACATCAAAGGAGAGGATGATATCTTCGAGCCATGAAAGAGCAACATGGATGGACCCAGAGTGTATCACACTAAGTGAAATACTGTCAGACACAGAAAGGCAGATATCGCACAATATCACTCATACGTGGAATCTAAAAACATGATACAAATGAACTTATTTACGGAGCAGAAACAGACTCACAGACTTCGAAACAAATTTATGGTTACCAAAGAGGAAAGATAAATGGGAAAGGGATAAATTAAGAGTCTGGGATTGACATACAAACACTACTATATATAAAATAGATAATCGACAAGGACCTACTGCATAACACAGGAAACACTACTCAATATTCTATGATGACTTATACGGGAAAAGAAGCTGAAAAAGAAAGGACAAGTGTATACGTATAACTGAATCATTTTGCTGCACATCTGAAACTAATGCAGTGTTGAAAACCAACTACATCCTAATGTAAAATAAACATTAAATTGAAAAAGGTAAAAGAAGTTTATTTTCTTTCTCCAGATTTTATTTGTCCAATTACTGCTTTAATCAACAAGCTTATTTTTGAGCAGCTACTATGTGCCAAGCACCATAAAGAAATCAAAGAGGTATATGGATTGCCCTTGACTTTCCTGGAGACAGAAAAAGATTTCATCTGTTAACCAAAAGGACAGTGTCCAGATGCACATAAGCCATGGGAAAAATGGAGTAGAAGGTGTAGAAAATGTTCCCATACATATATTCCCCAGTCTGAAAGTGAAAGTGTTAGTCACTCAGTTGTGTCCAAATGTTTGCAGCCCTGTGGTATGTCCATAGAATTCTCCAGACAAGAATACTGGAGTGGGTTGCCATTCCCTTCTCTGGAGGATCTTCCTGACTAGGGGATCAAACTCAGTTCTCCTTCTTTACAGGCAGATTCTTTACCATCTGAGCTGCCAGGGAAACCCATTTTCCAGCCTACAGGGCCAGGAAGGGGCACACTGTGGTTTCTGTTTTCCTGAGATAGTTGAAGGGCTGGGAACCACATCCTGAACCTTGTGCCCTGCTCAGCACCAGCAGGTCCTGCATATCTTGAATCTTAGAATTTCAGCCTCCTGCCTGGAGTAGTCAGCTTGTCACTGGAGTTCTGGAAAGTCCAGATTGCTAAACATTTTTGACTGCCCCAAATGGAGAACCACCTAACTCAGAAATCCATTTTGTCAGCATACAGTCTGGTGACAAAACCACGGAATGCCTAATTTGGAGTTTTCTGGCTTAAAAAATGTTACCAGTTCCCCAGTCTTGACCATGCTGCTCAGAATTCTCTGTCATCCAAGTTTTCAGTCCCAGAGTTTTGAGAGTTTGCCTGATTCAAATGTAGCTGCTGGTAAGTAACATTTTTTTAAAATTCACAATTATTTCACTTTCTCTTGATGAGAAATAAGATGTGATCATCTTACTGTCCCACAGTAGACCCACAAAAGAGATGAGGATAGTTGAGTGACTATTCTTAAAATGTTCAAAAGAGAAGGGAAAATATTACAGGGTACAGACCTCTTTGATTATAGGCATTCTAAGAGTAGGGGCCTCACATTATTCTTTTTTTCATGCTTCCTCATAACACCTAATTCATAAAACGCCACCACTGTAGCCCACCAGGCTCCTCTGTCCATGGGATTCTCCAGGCAAGAGTACTGGAGTGGGTTGCCATTCCCTTCTCCAGGGGATCTTCCCAACCCAGGGATCGAACCCAGGTCTCCTGCATTGCAGGCAGAGGCTTTAACCTCTGAGCCACTAGAGAAGCCCATTGACTAACAACAACAAAAAAAAACCCAACACTAAAATCAAGGCTAAATGAGGGAAGGACAGAGTCGTGGAGGAGATTGAGGGGGAAAGGGTCCCTGAGAAATGACTCTCTGGTGACAAACTACAACCTTTTCATCTCCTCCTGTTTTGTACTTTGTCAGTCACTTTTGGCAAAGTAAGAAATGAGAACATTCCTCACCTAAGAAATGATACACATTTAACTGCACATCTTTAACAGCCCCTGGACAGGTTGAAAACAAACACAAGAGGATGAATGAAAGGAAAGGAACCATGCTGTAGAAGTAAGAGAGGGTTCTGGTGTGGGTCGTTGCTATCAGCTTTTCTTTAGCAACTGTCACATGGCAATTAAGTTACATTAGATATTGTGGGAATGAATTGCTAAGCTGGCAGTGGCCTCATGTTGGAGGCTCTTCCTTGGATCAAGAGTTGCAAAACTGAACAAGAAAAATGCACCCCAAAATCCTTTCCAGAATGTAGAGGCTTTATTATTTCTATTTCGAGTGGTGCTGTGCCCTGGCCACAAATTCCAAGGTCATGCAGTGAATTCTCAATTTTGACCTGCTTCTGAGCTTCACAGAACAAAGACTCAGCAAATCAGATTTTCCCAGTACATAAATTACATCCAGGGAGTAAATCAGGCACCTCTGGAAGCAGCGATGACTTTTTAGGCCACCAGGACAACTATAACTGAATTACTGCTTCTGTGAAATAAGTGGACTCTTGTCTTGATCTGAAAGAGCTAATTCAGTTTCTTAAAGGGCCAGATACAGTATTTTTGGAAGACATGGGAAGACTGTGGGTTGAACAGCCTGGGTCAGAGTGCTAGATGTTGGATTCCACCAGTTTACGATGGATCAAAGCCAGATAGTGTGGTGGTCAGAGAAAGTGACAAAGACCTGTGGTAGAGGGTGAATGATGTCATTGATAGATATACTCCTGAAAGACTAGTCCTGTCTATCTCCTCATGCCCCCTGCTTATCTGTTAAACATGGTGATCCTAGATTGGACAAGAAGAGGTTAGACAAGCAAGCCTTAGTGGTCCCAGACCTCCAGCCATCAGGCAGCAAGGCTACTACCTGTGGGAAAAGCAGCAGGAGAAGACTGCTGATCCATGGGCCCAGCGCTGGGGGCTGTCTCTTCCTACCTGAGCTCCACCTGGATCACAGAAATGCTGTGCGAATTTGCTGATTGAATGAAGATTGTTAAATACCATATATGTGCTCAGCTAGATATTAAACAAATCAAGAAAGAATGCTTCATGTAAGTATACATTTAATTATTTAAGTTTTTAAGGAAAATTTTTAAATTCACTAATACTTTCAAATTAATGAACATCTTCAAACATCATCATAATAAAAAAGAATATAAGATGCAATAGAATGCACTAAATGATACAATTAAATTTTTGAATAAGATTTACACATTGCAAGTGCTTAAAGTATTCCAGGAATTATTTTAAGCACTGCAGATTTTAAAAATTGTATTTGTTCCTCATATGGAAATACCTATTATCAGAATGAGAAAATTTGAAAGTATATAAAGAATATTTTGGGGCTTCCCTGGTGGCTCAGAGGTTAAAGCGTTTGCCTCCAATGCAGGAGACCCAGGTTCAATCCCTGGGTCAGGAAGATTCCTGGAGAAGGAAATGGTAACCAACTCCAGGATTCTTGCCTGGAGAATCCCATGGACAGAGAAGCCTGGCAGGCTACAGTCCAGGGGTCACCAAGAGTCAGACATGACTGAGCAACTTCTTCACTTCTTCACGGAGAATATTTAACCTGATCCTTTTGTTTTTACCAGTTGGCTTCATATTATACTATATATTTGTAAATGTTTTTACTTGAAAATATGAAAAACAAAAAAGACACATTTTACCATCCAGAAGCAGCTTGGGGCCTTTTCTTTCTTTTTCCTATATTTATCTAGCTATCACTACATTGAAAGAGAAAGAGAGAGGAAACACCTTTTTTTTTTTTTAAAATCCGGTTCTACTTTTTGATTTAGAAAATGTATTTTCAAATTATAGCAAATCATTGACATTATTCAGGATAAGCAAACATAGAGACTCATCATTGTTTTTAGAGGTTACATAGTACTTTATTACTTTATGCACTGTAAACTAATTCATTCTTCCTGTATTGATGGACAATTAAATACTTTTCTTCTTCTTTTTTTTTTTTTTACTACAACCTGAACTAAAATGAAGAATCTTACATATATCCATCTATACCTATATCTATACCTATACTTATATCTATGGACTTCCCTGGTGGCTCAGATGGTAAAGCATCTGTCTACAATGCGGGAGATCTTGGTTCGATCCCTGGGTTGGGAAGATCCCCTGGAGAAGGAAATGGCAATCCACTCCAGTATTATTGCCTGCAAAATCTCATGGACAGAGGAGCTTGGTAGGCTACAGTCCATGGGGTCACAAAGAGTTGGACACAACTGAGTGACTTCACTTTCCATACCTATGTGTGTGCTAAATCTCCTCAGTTGTGTCCAGCTCTTTGCAACCCCACAGACTGTAGCTTTCCAGGCTCCTTTGTCCATGGAATTCTCCAAGGAAGAATACTGGGAGTGGGTTGCATGCCTTTCTCCAGGGCATCTTCCCAACCAAGGTATCGAACTTGTATCTCCTGCACTGACAGGTGGGTTCCTTACCACTAGCACTACCCAGGAAGCCCATATACATAGATAGATAGATAGATAGATAGATAGATAGATAGACAGATAGATAGACAGACAGATAGATAGATGTTCTAGGCTCTGAATGAGATGTTGAAAGGGAAGATGCTAGATCAAAGATCTCCATTTTGTCCCACACAGGTCCATGGAGGTTAGCTTGTATAAACTGGAAGGTTCATCACCTCCATCTCCCAGTGTCAGGCTTTATTTTTGGGGGCTCCAAAATCATTGCAGATGGTGACTGCAGCCATGAAATTAAAAGATGCTTACTCCTTGAAAGAAAAGTTATAACCAACCTAGATAGTGTATTGAAAAGCAGAGACATTACTTTGCCGACTAAGGTCTGTCTAGTCAAGGCTATGGTTTTTCCTGTGGTCATGTATGGATGTGAGAGTTAGACTGTGAAGAAAGCTGAGTACCGAAGAATTGATGCTTTTGAACTGTGGTGTTGGAGAAGACTCTTGAGAGTCCTTGGACTGCAAGGAGATCCAACCAGTCCATTCTGAAGGAGATCAACCCTGGGATTTCTTTGGAAGGAATGATGCTAAAGCTGAAACTCCAATACTTTGGCCACCTCATGCAAAGAGTTGACTCATTGGAAAAGACTCTGATGCTGGGAGGGATTGGGGGTAGGAGGACAAGGGGACGACAAAGGATGAGATGGCTGGATGGCATCACCGACTCAATGGACGTGAGTCTGACTGAACTCTGGGAGATGGTGATGGACAGGGAGGCCTGGCGTGCTGCAATTCATGCGGTTGCAAAGAGTCGGACACAACTGAGTGACTGAACTGACTGAACTGAATCCCATGGAGGACCAGCCATGGTGGAAGCAGGGAGCCTTGGCCACCTGCTTAACGGTAGCCCCCAAAGATGGTGTGAGGATGGACTACAGTTCAGAGAGGGAACAGGAAGTAAAAGAGAACACGACAAGAACTCAAAGCAGAAGAGGCCCAGCTGTATGGCTGCAGGCAAAGACACACTCTGAGGGGCTTCAAGATATCAGCTATTCTGCAGTCGTTCTCCTTCATCCCAGACCTTCAACAAAAGCTGCTACACACCAGAGCGTGGTAGTAGCAGTACCTTGGGGAACAAAGAAAGAGAAAGACTGTCCCAAGTTCAAGAGTGTCAAGGACAGTGGAGACTGGGCTTACGTGGGGACATGGAAGCAATGGCAGAGGAGCAGGCTGGTGCCTGGCCTGACTCCAAGCAGAAGACCCCAAACTTTAATCCCAAATGTACTGGGGGCAGGTGGCCTGGCAGGGGCGGGCAGAGTCCAGATTCTTCTGTTTCACTATAAAAGGGTCCGTCCATGCAGCAGACACATGGTCCACAAATAAACAGGTCTGTAATAATCTTAACTCTTTTTCACTTCAGCAGATGTTCCAGAAACACATTCATTTCAGAATCCAACAGTAGTTTTGAGAGAATTTTTAGCCACTCATTCCTTGCCACACAGGTCCTAAACCCTAGTTACCAAATCTCTGTGCTAGATACAACAATTTGCTTCCAGTCCTTCCAGCTTCTGCCAGGCCCTCACGCATGCAGCTAGCCTCCCGCTGGCCCCGAGGCACAGCACCCCCACTGCCGTTGCTGACGGTGAGGTCTGCCAGATGCTCCTAGCAGCAGCACAGACCCATTGGGTAGGGACGGGGAGAGTCAAGGCTTTTTTTTGTTTTGTTTTGTTTTTAATTTGGGGCTGCACCCCCATGGTCTGTTGAATCTTCATTCCCTGACCAGGGATCAAACCTGTGTCCCCACATTGGAAGGCAGAAATCTTAATGAGTGGACCACTGAGGAAAGTACTGGCAAGGACTTATTTTTTTCCCTCCATCAGTTCTCTCTTTTCTCTCCTCTCCCTCTCTTCTATTGGTCTCTTGGCAAAGAAACCTGGTGAGACCAGATGTCAGCCATAGTTTCAAATCTGCTGTACTCCTACTGTTCCCACTAGAGACATTGTTCCTCTGAGGACTAGGACATCTCCACCCACAGAGCCTAAAGCTGAGATTGCATGATTCATTTTGGAGGACGATACTCCATCCTCAGATGGTATTATCTCCGAGCTGGCGTCTCATCATGTATTTATTTACTTGTTTATTTGTTGTTTGTTATTTTATTTTACTTTACAATACTGTATTGATTTTGCCATACATTGACATGAATCTGCCACGGGTGTACATGAGTTCCCAATCCTGAACCCACCCACCCCCACGTCTCTCCCCATATCATCATTCTGGGTAATCCCAGTGCACCAGCACCAAGCATCCTGTATCCTGTATCAAACCTAGACTGGTGATACGTTTCTTACATGATAGTATACATGTTTCAATGCCATTCTCCCAAATCATCCTACCCTCTCCCTCTCCCACAGAGTCCAAAAGTTTGTTCTATACATGTGTCTCTTTTGCTGTCTTGCATACAGGGTTATCATTACCATCTTTCAAAATTCCATATATATGTGTTAGTATACTGAATTGGCGTTTTTCTTTCTGGCTTACTTCACTCTGTATAACCGGCTCCAGTTTCATCCACCTCATTAGAACGGATTCAAATGTATTCTTTTTAATGGCTGAGTAATACTCCAGTGTGTATATGTACCACAGCTTTCTTATCCATTCATCTGCTGAAGGACATCTAGGTTGCTTCCATGTCCTGGCTGTTAAAAACAGTGCTGTGATGAACATTTGGGTACACGTGTCTCTTTCAATTCTGGTTTCCTCAGTGTGTATGCCCAGCAGTGGGATTGCTTGGTCATAAGGCAGTTCTATTTCCAGTTTTTTAAGGAATCTCCACACTGTTCTCCATAGTGGCTGTACTAGTTTGCATTCCCACCAACATGTAAGAGTGTTCCCTTTTCTCCACACCCTCTGCAGCATTTATTGCTTGTAGACTTTTGGATTGCAGCCATTCTGACTGGTGTGAAATTGTATCCCATTGTGGTCTTGGTTTGCATTTCTCTGATAATGAGTGATGTTGAGTATCTTTTCATGTGTTTGTTAGCCATATGTATGTCTTCTTTGGAGAAATGTCTATTTAGTTCTTTGGCCCATTTTTTTGATCGGGTCGTTCATTTTTCTGGAATTGAGCTGCAAGAGTTGCTTGTATATTTTTGAGATGAGTTGTTTGTCAGTTGCTTCATTTGCTATTATTTTCTCCCATTCTAAAGGCTGTCTTTTCACCTTGCTTATAGTTTCCTTTGTTGTGCAGAAACTTTTAATTTTAATTAGGTCCCATTTGTTTATTTTTACTTTTATTTCCAGTATTCTGGGAGGTGGATTGTAGAGGATCCTGCTGTGATTTATGTCGGAAAGTGTTTTGCCTATGTTCTCCTCTAGGAGTTTTATAGTTTCTGGTCTTACGTTTAGATCTTTAATCCATTTTTAAAGACCTATATATAGAAAACTATAAAACACTGGTGAAAGAAATCAAAGAGGACACTAATGGAGAAACATACCATGTTCATGGATCAGAAGAATCAATATAGTGAAAATGAGTATAGTACCCAAAGCAATCTACAGATTCAATGCAATCCCTATCAAGCTACCAGTGGTATTTTTCACAGAGCTAGAACAAATAATTTCACCATTTGTATGGAAATACAAAATATCTCAAATAGCCAAAGCAATCTTGAGAAAGAAGAATAGAACTGGAGAAATCAACCTGCCTGACTTCGGACTCTACTACAAAGCCACAGTAATCAAGATAGTATGGTACTGGCACAAAGACAGAAATATAGATCAATGGAACAAAATAGAAAGCCCAGAAATAAATCCACATGCGTATGGACACCTTATCTTTGGCAAAGGAGGCAAGAATATACAATGGAGAAAAGACAATCTCTTTATCAAGTGGTGCTGGGAAAACTGGTCACCCACTTGTAAAAGAATGAAACTAGAACACTTTCTAACACCATACACAAAAATAAACTCAAAATGGATTAAAGATCATCATGTATTTAAAAGGCCATGACACCACTCTCAGGTCAGCAACCTCCACGTATGATGGGACCAATGCATCCATGATCATGAACTCAGTGGTGCATATCCTTTGCTGTAAATTAGGGCCATTGGTGCAAGGCAATGTTAAATCAAATGCTTTGTAAGTACTCTGATAGTGGTGATGGAAGAGTTTCTGTTGGCAGGAAAGGCAAAATTATACCTCAGAATACATGAAGATTCCAGTAAAGAAGAATTGCTGCATTTTCCAGAGTGAAAGAGATCTGGAGTAATCAACTTGCTTGGCACATCTTAATAGTTTAGCTTAGGTTTTACTCTTGGTATTGTAAATTATATGGTTTTGTGCAAAATATTTTTCTGCTCTAAAAATCCTCTGTTCTCTGCCTATCCATTCTAACTAGCCCTACTCACCAACCCCTGGCACCTGGCAAACAATGATCTTTTTATTGTCACCATAGTTTTGTCTTTTCTAGAATGTCATATCATTGGGATCATATAGGATATTCTGGTTTTCAGACTGGTTTCTTTCACTCATTCATAGCCATTTAAGATGCCTCCATGCCTTTTCATAACTTAGCTACCCACTCCAGTATTCTGGCCTGGAGAATTCCATGAACATTTCTTTTTAGTGCTGAATAATTGTCCATTGACTGGATATATCATTATTTATTTAGCCACTTAACTACTGCAGGACATCTTGGTTTCTTCCAAGTTTGGCAATTGTGAACAACGTTTCTACATACATCTAATACAAATTTTTGTGTGGGCATAAGTTTTCAATTTGGTATTTACCAAAAGGTAAATACCAAGGAACGTGGTTGCTGGAATGTGTGGTAAGAGATGTTGTCATTTGTTGATCACCAGAAAGGAAAGGGAGGGTAGATACTGGGGATGGGGCAAGCACTTTCCTCATTGTTGAGTCTTCTGCAAGATCCTCAAGCAAAGCAGTGGCACCATTTTCTAATAAAGGAACATGCATCACTTCTGTAAGCCCAGCAAATTTCAGGGAATTAGAGATTTCAAAGTTCACAACTGCATTTACCCAGGTATCCTCAGCCCAAGTTTCAGGATTCCACTCTGCTCCTAGTTTGGCCCCCAACACTGGCTCCAGAGAATCACCAGGATGGGAGTTCAACCTTCTCTGAAGCTCCAGTACTCTTATGATTAATTCCTGAACTTGGTTCTCCTCTTGTCTGCCCTCCACCTGGAAGAGATTAGGATTTCCCTGAAGGCTGCCAAAGAGTCCCTCTAATTTTTATGTTCTGCCTTGAATTGGTAATTAATCACCCTAAGGGTGTCATTATCCCTCTTCAATGAATCAGTGGTGCTAAGCAATAGTCATCCAATTCCAAAGTCCTTATAGTTACAATTTCTGTCATACTTTTCAATACTAGTCAATATGTGGAACCAGCCAGTATATCTTCTTCTACTAATATCCCAATCCAGTTTATACCAGAGAAAGTTTTCCCAGTTACACCAGGGCAAGATGGCAGGGACTATATATATTCTACCTGTATGTAGTAATGGGTCCTCATAGCTAATGAGCCAGCAAATAATTTTTCTCTTAGTGTCTATTTCCTATAACCATCTTGGTACCAATCATCTTCAACTGAGCTCACTGAAAATCTAAAAGATGTCTAAAAATGGAATGTTGCATGTTCTCAGAAGAGACACCTATCAGGAAGTTAAAAAAAAAAAAGGTAGGATCGGTCATAGGGAGATGGTGATCTATGTGAAGTGACAAGTAAACTTCACAGATTTCATGGTGAGCTTTAGAGCTTCACGGCCCTTCGGAGTTATTCCAAAATGAAGCAAAGGGGACAGGCCTATGAATCCCTACAGAAGACACGCATTGGTTTTAATTAATCCTTTGGGAGGAGATGAAACCTCGGGTGGGACAATTCTCTACTATGGAGAGCAATTCCCAGAGAGGACAGCGGCTTTGAGCCTGGCTGTTATCCCCAGGAGTGAGGGCAGGGTACATCAGCCTTGAGAACACGACCTCGGAAGAGCTTTACAGTTTTGATTGTTGTTGTTGTTCAGTCGCTCAGTCATGTCCAACTCTTTGTGACCCCACGGACTACAGCACATCATGCTTCCCCGTCCTTCACCATCTCCAGGAGCTTGCTCAAACTCATGTCCATTGAATCGGTGATGCCATCCAACCATCTCATCCTCTGTCATCTCCTTCTCCTGCCTTCAATCTTTCCTAATATCAGAATCTTTTCTAATGAATTCACACTTTTCATCAAGTGACCAAAATATTGGAGCTTCAGCTTCAGCATCATTCCTTCCAATGAAAATTGAGGATTGATTTCCTTTAGAATTGACTGGTTTGATCTCCTTGCAGCCCAAGACTAAGAGTCTTCTCCAACACCACAGTTCAAAAGTATTAATTCTTCGGCACTCAGTCTTCTTTTATGGTCCAACTCTCACATCATGGAAAAACCATAGCTTTGACTAGATGGATCTTTGTTGTCAAAGTAATGTCTCTTTGTAACGTCTCTTTTAATATGGTGTCTAGATTTCTCATAACTTTTCTTCCAAAGAGCAAGTATTTTTAATTTCATGGCTACAATCACCATCTGCAGTGATTTTGGAGTCCAAGAAAATAAAGTTTGTTACTGTTTCCATTCTTTCCCCATATAGTTGCCATGAAGTGATGGAACTGGATGCCATGATCTTCATTTTTCTGAATGTTGAGTTTTAAGCCAGATTTTTCACTCTCCTTTTTCACTTTCATCAAGAAGCTCTTTAGTTCTTCACTTTCTGCCATAACGGTGGTGTCATTTGCATATCTGAGGTAATTTATATTTCTCCTGGCAATCTTGATTCCAGCTTGTGCTTCATCCAGTCCAGCATTTCACACAATGTACTCTGCATAGAAGTTAAATAAGCAGGGTGACAATATACAGCCTTGACATACTCCTTTCCCTATTTGGAAGCAGTTTGTTGTTCCATATCCGGTTCTAACTATTGCTTCTTGACCTGCATACAGGTTTCACAGGAGGCAGGTAAGGTGGTCTATATTCCCATCTCTTGAAGAATTTTCCACAGCTTGTTGTGATCCACACAGTCAAAGGCTTTAGCATAGGCAATGAAGCAGAAGTAGATGTTCTTCTGCAATGCTCTTGCTTTTTTCAATGATCCAACAGATGTTGGCAATTTGATCTCCAGTTCCTCTGCCTTTTCTAAATCCAATTTGAACATCTGGAAGTTCTTGGTTCACGTGCTATTGAAGCCTAGCTTGGAGAATTTTTAGCATTACTTTGCTTGCATGTGAAATAAGTGCAATTTTGCAGTAGTTTGAACATTCTTTGGCATTGCTTTTCTTTGAGATTGGAGTGAAAAGCGATCTTTACCAGTCTTGTGGCCACAGATGAGTTTTCCAGATTTGCTAACATGCTGTGTGCAGCACTTGAACAGCATCATCTTCTAGGATTTAAAATAGCTCATCTGGAATTCTATCATCTCCATTACCTTAACAGCATCACTATGAAGAAAGGTAGTGGAGGTGATGGAATTCCAGCTGAGCTATTTCAAATCCTAGAAGAGTTTCCTAAGGCCCACTTGACTTCCTACTCCAAGATGTCAAGAATAATAGTTTTGTTATTCAGTCACTAAGTCATGTCCAGCTCTTTGCAGCTCCATGGACTGCAGCATGCCAGGCTTTTCTGTCCTTCACCATCTCCCAGAGTTTGCTCAAACCCATGTCCATGGAGTCAGTGATGCCATCCAATCATTTTATCCTCTGTTGTCCCCTTCTCCTCCTGCCCTCAATCTTTCCCAGCATCAGGGTCTTTTCCAATGAGTCAGCTCTTCGCATCAGGTGGCCAAAGTATTGGAGCTTCAGCTTCAGCATCAGTCCACTATACATATTTTATCTACACTACCATTGGGTACAAATGAGAGTGCAACCTTCTTTGTTTTTCCTGCCTCCACAGCTGTCTTTTTTCCATGAGTTACAGAGAAGGACTTAAACAGAAGTTAATTCCCTGCATGTGGTCAAAATGGGGTGAATGACAGAGACAGTAGGATCAATCAGGCAAGCTGGGTAAGTCACTATGAGCATCAAGCAAGTGGTGGAATTGCAGTCTTCATTTGAAAGACCTGAACTATGCACAGGAAGTCTCTAGAAGAGCTTCAGCATTTGGAGTCCAAAATCTTATAAAGTTCATTGTCATAACATCAATAGGCAGGCTTTAGCCCAATTTCTCATTGTTGTTGTTCAGTCACCAACCCATGTCCAACTCTTCTTGACCCCATGGACTGCAGCATGCCAGGCTTCCCTATCCCTCACCATCTCTGAGTTTGCTCAAACTCATGCCCATTGAGAGGATGATGCCATCCAACCATCTCATCCTCTGCAACCTCCTTTTCCTTTTGCCTTCAATTTTTCCAGCAGCAGGGGCTTTTTCAGTGAGTCAGCTCTTCACATCAGGTGGTCAAAGTACTGGAGCTTGAGCTTCAGCATCAGTCCTTCCAATGAGTATTCAGGGCTGATTTTCTTTAAGATTGATTGGTTAGCCCATTTTTTCAGATTTTGGCAAAAATGCTTCTGCTTGCTTTTAAAAGGAAACAGCTAAGGCCAAGCTACCCAATCAACCCTTCTAGAGCAGATTTTACACCATTAGAGGGGCCTGACCGAGCCCTGTCTAGAACACTCCACTGCCTGTCTTCTGATGGCCTAATGTTGCCTTGTGGCCTTTAGGGCACCAAGAGAGAGTGCCGTGTATCTAGCAGTCTCTGTTCTCAGAGTCCACCTTCTTTTCTCCTCATTTTCTCAGCATTGGGCAGAATCGTGGTCACTCTCCAAGTCAGTGACATAAAGCCACAGTTCCTACTCTAGGAAAATGTGTTGCAAGATTACTTTGCAATTGTCTAGTGACTCGCATTCAGGAGAAGATTCACATGCATTGCCACAACTTCTACCAAACACTCCTTCAAAGCACATAAAAATGTGAATTTGTCCCAAAGTTTGCCAGAGATCAAGTTCAGTGGCCAGGGTCCACTTCCAAATCATTGTAGTTACTTCACATAGTTAGTACTAACAAATCTGAGAACCACTGATTTTGTTGCAAAATCAATCTTCTTCTCTGACCACGGGCCACACTTCCAAATACAAGCAGCTTGATCCCAGCTGCAGACAGGGTTCTGGAGAAAGAGCCTGGGCATGTGAATGGACCACAAGGAAAGATCACAGCCCAGAGGTCACCCTCTTGATAGCAGGCCAACTATCTTAACCTCCTCAGGGAAATAAAATCACTGTGAGGGATCTATGAGTGCTGAATAGCTATTTATAAAATTAATGGCAAACTTCTTTAAGGGAGTAATTGTTGTCTGCATTTCACATGTCTGCCCATGGCTTGTCTGTTTCCGTATGGAACCAGAAATTAATGCTGAGCAGAGATTTCCCTCCACTTCATCCACTGGCAGAAAGCATATCATGTCTCAGCACACCAGGGGATACCCGGTAACCTGCTGGGGAGCGTGAGCTGGAGCCGTTCCTATGACAGCATGTGCCCCTTTGCCTTAATAAAAGTTACCAAACCGAAAACAGATGACAGCCACAGATGCTGAGAAACTGAAATGTATAAACAGTCTCCTTTCTTTGCTATAGTTTTTGGTTTTTTTTTAATTTGGTCAGTTTTTGTTTTTTTAACCAGTTGTGTGTGTGTGTGTGTGTGTGTGTGTGTGTGTGTGTGTGTTTGCCCATGTGTTAATGAAGACTGTGGGAGGCCCTTGGCCCAGTGCTGTTCACCAGGTTGTAGCCTGAAGAAAAGGCTCCCTGGGACACTGACCAGACTTGATGAAATGAAGGGTGGTCTGCTCTAGAAGAATCCACTTCACACAGGGGGTCTCCTTTGATTATTTCTACTTTTTTCATCAGAAAAAAAAACATGGGAATCCGGTCTCTTTTCCTGAATCTTCCTGAATCTTCCTGCACTATACCAGTTCCCCTAGTTTTACACTCTCTTTCCCTGCTAGGTCACCCTATCAGTCAGCAATATTTATGAAAACTCTTTGTAGGCCGAACAGCAGCATTAGATTCCATGAAATACAAAGAAATAAGCAAAATAATCCCTGCCTTTGAGGAGCATATAGACTATTGTAGGAACAACCACGCACGAGCATGAACAACATGGCATTTTTTGAAAGCAACATCATTCCAGAGTGTAAAATGTCATTATAAATTGGAAAGCGATACGGCACAAGTGAAAAAGAGTGAAGTGACGTGTAAACAGTCCTCCTAGAAGAGGTAAGTTCTGAAAAAAATCATTGATAACACCGCCACGTACTATATTCCCAGTTGCAAATAACTCAGATCATCAAGTTTCTTTGAATCTACCTTCAAGTTTCCTTCGGTCTTTTTTCCAACCCTGCCTTTTTCTTCCTACCACCACCAGGCCATAAAGCACTTTGTTCCAATAACATTTTAACTGGCCTTCCTGTGTCCAGCCTCTCCTCCATTTCATCTTTTCATGTGCAAGTATCAGATTTTCTTTGTAAAATATAATGATTTCCATTAAATAATTGGCCTGCTCAAAAATGAATAATGGCCCCACATTGCTTCTCAGGAAAGAGGAGAGGGACTGTACCTATAGAATCTGGGTATAATCTATGTATAAATCAGCATGTAATAGCTAAACAGTTTGTAACAGATTATTAAACTATTCTTATTAATATTTAGGTAAATGCTTGTTAACTGTATGTATTCCTTTTCATAGCATTGGTTTCATCATTCACAGAGAATTGAGTCTTGAAATAAAAGAACCTCTTCAAAGCCATAAACCTAAATTATGTAGTCATAAGCAAAAATTTAGGATAATTAACCTAATATGCAAAGTGTAGAAAGAAAGAAAGATATACTATTGAAATCTAGATGGATCATCCTTTGCCAAGATACTTACCACCTAGATGGCAAACTGATGAGACAACAAGAAGGAAAGATCTCGGGTTGAAAAAGGCTAATGTTTAATATTATAGTCTATAATTTCTCCAGCAAAGCAGGTGACACCATCTTCCTTTCACCCTGGAAACTTTTACTCACCTGATTTTTTTCATCCTCCCAAGAACACCTAGTATCAAATGAACTCATCAAATCAAGAAGAATGGATAAAGTTGAAAACTTTTTCTAAAATTATAATACATAAGAAGCTAAAATAATTAAAACAACATGGTTTGGGTTTCTAAATAGACAATCAGATAAAATAGACAATGATGAAACAAAAGGTATAATGTCAAAAACTAGATATTAAATACCTATAAGAAATTAGTATATATGACATTTTTAACCAATGATGAAAAAACAATGCTCAGATAAATAGGTAGCCACCTTGGGGTCGGGGGAGGGGGGCAGGTAAAGATAAGATTTAAATATATTTTTAAAGAAGCAGTAAAAGTCCAAGAAGAAAATGTGTCAAAATATTTTATGAAACAGAAAGGAGGGGTAGCTGTTTTGGGAAACAGTTTGTTATTTCCTCAAAAACTTAAACATAGATACCACATGACTCAGCAGTTCCACTCCTAGGGATAAATCCAAGAGAATTAAAAATATATGTTCATACAAAAACATTCATGTATGTGAATATTCATTGTAGCGTCATTCACAATAGGCAAAAGATGAATCTAATCCCAGTGTCCTTCAACTGGTGAATATATAAACAAAATGTGGTATAGCCAAACAATGAAGTATTAGTCAGTCATCAAAAGCTATGCAGTACCTATAGATGCTACACCATGGATAAACCTTAAGAACCGCATGCTAAGTGAAAGAGGCCACACAGAGGCCACAGAGACACAGAGGCCACACATACGTCATATGATTCTATTTATATGAACTATGCAGAATAGGCCAATGTATAGAGACAGAAGGTAGATCAGAGGTTGTCAGGGGCCAGAGGGAGTGGGGATGAGGAATGACTGCCAGTGCGTAGAGGGTTTCTTTTTGGATGATGAAAATAGTCTCTGGTTATATAGTGATGATATTCATTTTGGAATCATAATAGAAACAGCAAGCAAGACCTCACAAGGTGAGAGCAAATCTCTTTTCCATATCAGTTGAATCTCAAAGAACAACTTTGGATTCTGAGAAATAAGATAGGTATATTTTTTTATTTTATAATTTGTTTTAATTAATATCATGATATTAACTTCCTCCTGTAATTATATGACTTATACATATGTTAAGCTATTTAAAGTTATTTTTATTGTAAAATGAGACCAAAGTTGGTTATACAGTCATATATATCATATAGTGGTAGTATCTATGGGTTTCTGTTATTTTGGGGAACTAAAGTAACCCATAGGAAAATATGATTTATATTGAAAAATTCATTTTATAGTCAACTGTTCAGGAAGATGAAAGACATAAGGGAGAAATATCTGTAAATAAAACAAATCTACAGGGTTACTGTGAACTATTGATTTTTTTAAAGTCTATTTAAATTTGTATAAATCTATATAAAGTTCAAAGAGCTATATTATATTATATTAATATATTATGTTATATTATATAGTACTATGTTTATAATCCCTCAGCTGAAATCCATGTGGCCATGTGGATTTCAAACTTCAGAACTGGGGGATTTCACAAAGGTAACACAGCATCTCTACTGCATGTTGCATATCAAGTCAGCCAAGGCTGGCGCCATTCCCTGTAATCAAACCCATTCATATTTGCAGAAAAAGCACAAAAACTCATACTAACTGAAGTAAATAAGACTATAAATAGACTCAAATAAGTTCAAGTCAGGTTTTCTTCCAAATTTGTTCAGGTCACCTTAAGTTTTGCCATCATATAAAGTAAAGGAACTTAGTTTTCCTGGCCTGTTGCATTTCAGAACCGTGTCTGAGAGATTCTGGATCTGTGTCTGTGCATGCTCAGTAGTATCCTACTCTGCAGTCCATGGACTGTAGCCACCAGGCTCCTCTGTCCATGGGATTCTCCAGGCAAGAACCCATGAGCGGGTTGCCATTTCCTTCTCCAGGGGATCTTCCCACCCAGGGATTGAACCCACATCTCTTGCATCTTCTGCACTGGCAGGCAGATTCTTTACTAGCTGAGCTATGGGCAAAGACTTTATGGACCTAATATATTGCTATTTTAAAATAATTTGTCTTGAAACTCTCTATATAATTAATTTACTAAGCAATTCTATATTTTAGCATTTCTGAGTTTTGAAGGTGTTCTTTTTTGATGCCTGGCAATTTTGTTTGTTTATTCAATCCAGGGGTTCTTCAAGAAAAGATTATACTTCACTTTAAACAGTAAATGTGCTTGACATTCAAATCATACTATGTGCAAAGCTAGATGTTTATTTAAAGTAATATTGAAAAGAAATGATCATTCCAGAAGTGATGTGTTTTGTAAGTAGAGATTTTTACAGATCAGAATTTGTTAAAATAGCCCTATTAGTACCATAAAAATCAGCAAAAGGCAAATCAAAGTTTTTAATCTGTAATACAAAGACATAACTATATAACTATGAAACTATGAAGTTATAGGCATAATTTATCAACTTTCTCTTTGGTTTGTGGGGAGGAGCAGTCTCACACACACACACACACACACACCTCACTCTCCAGTCTCAAGTTCTCAAAATGTCACTACTATAATTGTTGTTCTGCTACCTCTCATGGGAGCTTCTAACTCCTCTGGCTTATTTGCATTTTTAAATTCCCTTCCTTTCTCCAGGGTTGTGATAACATGCACCTCGTTTTATTTGTGTTAGTATTATATTGATAGCTTATTCAATCATTGTAGCTATGCCTTATAAATATTTCCTACTCTGGCATTTAAAAAGCAATGTTGTTTTCAAATAGCATGACTCAGGACTTGAATGCCAGCATGAGCTAAAAATATGAATCCAAAGAGTTTCTCATCTTTTAGAGTAAAAAGTACTAAAAACTTTAGGATCCTGACCTTCTTTAACTTTAAAAATCTCAGAAATAATTCCTTATATTGTATAAAAGTAGTAATTTTAAAAAATTATTCCACTATATAACAAATTTCTAACAAAGTCTTCACTGCTTGAGAGATTGAATTTGATAATGTCACTACTGAAAGCACAATTTTGAGTTAGAAGGGAATCTGATCAACCCCTCGTTGCACACATAAGAGAACTGAGATTAGTAAAGGTTGTCGCCTGCAATGAAAAAGTTGCAGGAGACACAGGTTCAATCCCTGTGGGAAGGGAAGGGATCCCTGTGTTGGGAAGACCTCCTAGAGAAGATCATGGCAACCCACTCCAGTATTCTTGCCTGGAGAACCCTATGGACAGAGGAGCCTGGTGGGCTACAGTTCATGGGGTCACAACAGGTCAGACATGACAGAAGTGACTTAGCATGTACGCACTCATCAGGACTCAAGCTGAGATCGCTAGGACTAGTGCTCTTCATCCCACCAATTTGGTTGCTGTTGCCTTGGTCTGTTTATCTCATATCCCCATTAGAACCACAAGCAACCCGACCAGAGGAATCAGGCATCATTCTTCCCTTTCATTTTCCTTTATACAATAGATTTTTACTTCATACATATGGAGCTATCATCAATCTCATAAGTGCTTGAAATTGCCACTCATTTGTCTTTCACTGTGATTTTAACTTAACAGCATCCAAGACGCTGCTCTAATTTTTCCAGCCATTTGCATATATTTTCAAAGAATTCCCAGCTGCAAGTCCTTATGCACATGATATTAAAGTAAGAGCCCAACGCACATCAACAAGTCACAATGCTTATGTCAGGTGAAAATTGTTTTACTCTCACAATACGTCTTCCCAAAGATGAGAAGATCAGGTAATTAGACCATGCTGGGACACCTTCTTAATCTAAAGCATCAGACATGGGTTGAAATTTACATGAGAAGCTTTGCCGTTGGAAAAAGTGGATGGAGGGTAAAAGAGACCCTTTGCCTTTGCCCGGCACAAACATCACAATGAACTTCAGTTCAGTTCAGTCGCTCAGTCGTGTCCGATTCTTTGCGACCCCATGAATCGCAACACGCCGGGCCTCCCTGTTCATCACCAACTCCCAGAATTCACTCAAACTCATGTCCATCGAGTCGGTGATGCCATCCAGCCATCTCATCCTCTGTCATCCCCTTCTCCTCCTGCCCCCAATCCCTCCCAGCATCAGGGTCTTTTCCAATGAGTTAACTCTTCGCATGAGGTGGCCAAAATATTGGAGTTTCAGCTTCAGCATCAGTCCCTCCAATGAACACCCAGGACTGATCTCCTTTAGGATGGACTGGTTGGATCTCCTTGCAGTCCAAGGGACTCTCAAAGGTCTTCTCCAACATCACAGTTCAAAAGCATCAATTTTTTGGCACTCAGCTTTCTTCACAGTCCAACTCTCACATCCATACATGACCACTGGAAAAACCATAGCCTTGACTAGACGGACCTTTGTTAGTAATGTCTCTGCTTTTGAATATGCTGTCTAAGTTGGTCATAACTTTCCTTCCAAGGAGTAAGCGTCTTTTAATTTCATGGCTGCAGTCACCATCTGCAGTGATTTTGGAGCCCCCAAAATTCGACCATTCTGGGACACCTTCTTAATCTAAAGCATCAAATGTGGGTTAAAACTTACATGAGAAGCTTTGCTGTCAGAAAAAATGGGCAGAGTGTAAAAGTGATCCTTTGCCTCTGCCTGGCACAAACATTACAATGAACTTGGTGAGGCTATGGCTTGTTGTTTCTAGAGTTGTTGCCACGACAGTGTATTCTGTGGGAGATGGGGCATTAAAATGATTCATTTAAACTTTTTAACTCTTTGATCTGTAAAATGAGGACAATCCTTGTATTTGGTTTAAATGATTATGAGGTTACCATGAAGAGCTCACTGGGCCTTGAAACACCAGAAATCTAATATACCCTGCATTCTTTTTCCATGTTCCATTCCCAATTTAAGATTACTATTGAATGCCAGAGTGTACTATGTTAATAGGCATTTTCCCTTGCCTGTGGACAGCAGAGCAAATCTTTAATAGTGGCTATGTGTGAGGGTGAAGGTGGCGAGAGAACACTTTCTGGATTGAAACGTCACTGCTAAAAATATCTCACATTTTATGTAAAAAAATTCTATTGTTACTTTTTGTTGTTTTTGTTGTTTTAGTTACTAAGTCATGTCTGACTCTTTGCGACTCTACAGACTGTAGCCTGCCAGGCTCCTCTATCCATGAAATTCTCCAGGCAAGAATACTGGAGCGAGTTGCCATTTCCTCCTCTGGGGGATCTTCCCAACCCAGGGATCCAGCCCGTGTCACCTGTGTTTCCTTCATAGGCCGGTGGATTTACTTTTTAGAACTTTTAATTTTGATCTAATTTTAAATATACAGAAAAACTATAAGAATGAGTAGGACAAGGACTCTTCATATACCCTTTACCTAGATTATATGAACTGTTTATATATTTTTCCCATTCTTTGTCTCTCTCTCTCGACCATTCGAGAGGAAACTGGATACATCATGTCCCTTTATCCCGAAACTCTTCAGTGTGCATTTCTTAAGAGCACCAACATGATTATCACTTACCAAAATCAGGAAATACAGCATTGATAACATGCAGTAATTGTAATTATTAATTTTTTTCTTCTTTTAACTTGAAGTTAGTTGATGTAAAATATTATCCAACCTGCTGCTGCTGCTGCTAAGTCACTTCAGTCGTGTCCAACTCTGTGCGACCCCATAGACGGCAGCCTACCAGGCTCCGCCATCCCTGGGATTCTCCAGGTAAGAACACTGGAGTGGGTTGCCATTTCCTTCTCTAATGCATGAAAAGTGAAAAGTGAAAGTGAAGTCGCTCAGTCGTGTCCGACTCTTCACAACCCCATGGACTACAGCCTACCAGGCTCCTCCGTCCATGGGATTCTCCAGGCAAGAGTACTGGAGTGGGGTGCCATTGCCTTCTCCGATTATATAAACTACAGATGTTCAATACAGTAATTCACAATTTTTAGATGTTATACTCTATTTGAAGTTATTATAAAATATTGGTTATATTCCCCATGCTGTACACTATATCCCTGTAGCTTACTTTATCCCTAATAGTTTGTATGTCTTAATCCTCTCCCCTCATCTTGTCCTTCCCTCTTCTCTCTCCACACTGGTGATCACTAGTTTGTTCTCTGAATTTGTTTCTTTTTTGTTGTATTCACTAGTTTATTTTTATCCACATATAAGTGAAATCTTACAGTATTTATCTTTCTCTGCCTGACTTATTTCACTTAGCATAATACCTTCCAAACCCATCTACGTTGTTGCAAATGGCAAAATTTCTTTCATTTTTATGACTGAGGAGCAGTCCGTCGTATGTATACACAGACACACACACAGATACACTACACATTCTTTATCCATTCCTCTGTTGATGGACACTTAGGCTGCATCCATATCTTGGCTGTTGTATTATAAATGATGCTGCTATGAATATTGGGTGTATGTATCCTACAGCTAATATCTGCTATCTGGTGTAGACCTCATACTCATGGCAAGAGTTGTACAATATTATGTGGGTCATATATTGTTAACTATCTAGAGATCTGTTGCTGTAATGACACACTTGACTTCCCTGCTCACATTTCTGAAAGCTGGCAACATTAAATAAAGATCAAAATTATGTAAAAAGTGTAGAAGACATGAAAAGAGTGATTTACATTAGGGAGAGCTGAGGACCAATTAATAGAGAAATGTAAATTTAGAAACTAAGCAATTCTCTTTCCCAAATTTCAGCATCATTAACTGCAGCTTCTCCCACTACTGTGTTTTTGAGTTTTCAATTGTGGGGTTACCAGGGGTGCTCCATTATCAAATATTTTAACTCGTCAAAATATTACTTATAATATGCCTAGAATTCAGTTAGTCAGTTCAGTTGCTCAGTCATGTCCAACTCTGCGACCCCATGAATCACAGCATGCCAGGCCTCCCTGTCCATCACCAACTCCCGGAGTTCACCCAAACTCATGTCCATTGAGTCGGTGATGCCATCCAGCCATCTCATCCTCCGTTGTCCCCTTCTCCTCCTGCCCCCAAACTCTCCCAGCATCAGAGTCTTTTCCAATGAGTCAACTCTTCATATGAGGTGGCCAAAGTACTGGAGTTTCAGCTTTAGCATCATTCCTTCCAAAGAAACCCCAGGGCTGATGTCCTTCAGAATGGACTGGTTGGATCTCCTTGCATTCCAAGGGACTCTCAAGAGTCTTCTCCAACACCACCGTTCAAAAGCATCAATTCTTCGGCGCTCAGCCTTCTTCACAGTCTAACTCTCACATCCATACATGACGACAGGAAAAACCATAGCCTTGACTAGATGGACCTTAGTCGGCAAAGTAAAGTCTCTGCTTTTCAATAAGCTATCTAGGTTGGTCATAACTTTTCTTCCAAGGAGTACGCGTCTTTTAATTTCATGGCTGCAGTCACCATCTGCAGTGATTTTGGAGCCCCCAAAATAAACTCTGACACTGTTTCTACTGTTTCCCTATCTATTTCCCATGAAGTGATGGGACAAGATGCCATGATCTTCTTTTTCTGAATGTTGAGCTTTAAGCCAACTTTTTCACTCTCCTCTTTCACTTTCATCAAGAGGCCCTTTAGTTCCTCTTCACTTTCTGCCATAAGGGTGGTGTCATCTGAATATCTGAGGTTATTGATATTTCTCCTGGCAATCTTGATTCCAGCTTGTGTTTCTTCCAGTCCAGTGTTTCTCATGATGTACTCTGCATATAAGTTAAATAACCAGGGTGACAATATACAGCCTTGAGGTATTCCTTTTCCTATTTGGAACCAGTCTGTTGTTCCATGTCCAGTTCTAACTGTTGCTTCCTGACCTGCATACAGATTTCTTAAGAGGCAGGTCAGGTGGTCAGGTATTCCCATCTCTTTCAGAATTTTCCAAAGTTTATTGTGATCCACACAGTCAAAGGCTTTGGCATAGTCAATAAAGCAGAAATAGATGTTTTTCTGGAACTCTCTTGCTTTTTCCATGATCCAGCGGATGTTGGCAATTTGATCTCTGGTTCCTCTGCCTTTTCTAAAACCAGCCTGAACATCAGGAAATTCACGGTTCACGTATTGCTGAAGCCTGGCTTGGAGAATTTTGAGCATTACTTTACTAGCATGTGAGATGAGTGCAATTGTGTAGTTTGGGCATTCTTTGGCATTGCCTTTCTTAGGGATTGGAATGAAACCTGGCCTTTTCCAGTCCTGTAGCCACTGCTGAGTTTTCCAAATTTGCTGGCATATTGAGTGCAGCACTTTCACAGCATCATCTTTCAGGATTTGAAATAGCTCCACTGGAATTCCATCACCTCCACTAGCTTTGTTTGTAGTGATACTTTCTAAGGCCCACTTGACTTCACATTCCAAGATGTCTGGCTCTAGATGAGTGAGCACACCATCGTGATTATCTGGGTCTTGAAGATCTTTTTGTACAGTTCTTCTGTGTATTCTTGCCACCTCTTCTTAATATCTTCTGCTTCTGTTAGGTCCAGACCATTTCTGTCCTTTATCAAGCCCATCTTTGCATGAAATGTTCCCTTGATATCTCTAATTTTCTTGAAGAGATCTCTAGTCTTTCCATTTGCTTGTTTTCCTCTATTTCTTTGCATTGAATGCTGAAGAAGGCTTTCTTATCTTTTCTTGCTGTTCTTTGGAACTCTGCATTCAGATGCTTATATCTTTCCTTTTCTCCTTGGCTTTTCACCTCTCTTCTTTTCTCAGCTATTTGTAAGGCTTCCTCAGACAGCCATTTTGCTTTTTTTATTTCTTTTCCATGGGGATGGTCTTGATCCCTGTCTCCCATACAATGTCACGAACCTCATTCCATAGTTCATCAGGCACTCTATCTATCAGATCTAGGCCCTTAAATCTATTTCTCACTTCCACTGTATAATCATAAGAGATTTGATTTAGGTCATACCTGAATGGTCTAATGGTTTTCCCTGCTTTCTTCAATTTAAGTCTGAATTTGGCAATAAGGAGTTCATGATGTGAACCACAGTCAGCTCCTGGTCTTGTTTTTGTTGACTGTATAGAGCTTCTCCATCTTTTGCTGCAGAGAATATAATCAATCTGAGTTCGGTGTTGACCATCTGGTGATGTCCATGTGTAGGGTCTTCTCTTGTGTTTTTGGAAGAGGGTGTTTGCTATGACCAGTGCATTTTCTTGGCAAAACTCTATTAGTCTTTGCCCTGCTTCATTCCGCATTCCAAGGCCAAATTTGCCTGCTACTCCAGGTGTTTCTTGACTTCCTACTTTTGCATTCCAGTCCCCTATAATGAAAAGGACATCTTTTTTGGGTGTTAGTTGTAAAAGGTCTTGTAGGTCTTCATAAAACCATTCAACTTCAGCTTCTTCAGCGTTACTGGTTGGGGTATAGACTTGGATAACTGTGATATTGAACGGTTTGCCTTGGAAACGAACAGAGGTCATTCTGTCGTTTTGAGATTGCATCCAATTACTGCATTTTGGACTCTTTTGTTGACCATGATAGCTACTCCATTTCTTCTGAGGGATTCCTGCCCACAGTAGTAGATATAATGGTCATCTGAGTTAAATTCACCCATTCCAGTCCATTTTAGTTCGCTGATTCCTAAAATGTCGACGTTCACCCTTGCCATCTCTTGTTTGACTACTTCCAATTTGCCTTGATTCATGGACCTGACATTCCAGGTTCCTATGAAATATTGCTCTTTACAGCATCGGATCTTGCTTCTATCACCAGACACATCCACAACTGGGTATTGTTTTTGCTTTGGCTCCATTCCTTCATTCTTTCTGGAGTTACTTCTCCACTGACTTCCAGTAGTATATTGGGCACCTACTGACCTGGGGAGTTCCTCTTTCAGTATCCTATCATTTTGCCTTTTCATGCTGTTTATGGGGTTCTCAAGGCAAGAATACTGAAGTGGCTTGCCATTCCCTTCTCCCAGTGGACCACATTCTGTCAGACCTCTCCACCATGACCCGCCCATCTTGGGTTGCCCCTGCAGGCATGGCTTGGTTTCATTGAGTTAGACAAGGCTGTGGTCCTAGTGTGACTAGATTGACTAGTTTTCTGTGAGTATGGTTTCAGTGTGTCTGCCCTCTGATGCCCTCTTGCAACACCTACCATTAGGCATAAAAAATATTTATATTTATATCCTACTTTATTTCAAAAGAATTTATGAATGCTTTAAAATTACATAACATATAACAGGGAAAGATAAACATCAGAATTATTGAATTAAAAAATGAGTGTGACAAAGTTGAGCCCATTACAAGTTCCCTTCCCAGCATAGCATTTAGTATACAGCAGGTACTCAATAGCTATTGATTGATAATAAAAGAAAACTCTATTAAATGTTTTTCTATGTACCACTTCTGGTATCTAATGGCAATAAAAGACCAATTTCATTTAATCCTCACATTCATCACGGAGGTGAATTCTCTTCTTATCCCCATTATACAGATGCTTACACTGAGCTTCAAAGAAGCTAACTTGTCCATCAGTGGTAAAGTTAAGCTACAAGCCCAGCTAGTCTAATTCCTGGAATTTTAACCACTGCAGCATGTAGCCTCCAAAATTAATTCTCTAAAATCCCTGCTCAGGAAACCTCGATAGAAAACAAAGAAGGCCGCCTCAGCATCACCTCAGCTCTGTCAAATGAATGAAATAACAAATGAAAATTTGGTAGCCACACATTTTCATCTCCTTGGCCTTGAATAAGTCATGTTCCCTCTGTCTGTTAAATGAAGGTGGGGCAAAAATTTTCACAGTTTCCTTCAACATGATAATGACTGGCTAGACTATTCCATTTTACAAACAAGGACCTCAAGATGAAAGAGTTAAGGGGATTACAGACTTACATTTACAATAAGAAAATAAATTATTTGATAAAATTCATTAACTCATTCACAGATGCTATCTCCAAAGTCTTTGAGTAATATCACTCAAGTTACTTGGAGCTCTTGAGTTTTGCTTCTTAAATGACTACTTTCACCCATAAGTGAGAGCCCATTATGAACTACCCTGACTATGATCAGAGTCAAATTTAAAGAACTGAACTGAACTGTACTTTGATTATTCAGTATACAAATAGTGTTTAGCTTCAGCCTTGGTGGTTTAGTCACTAAATCGTGTCGGACAAATAGTGTTTAGCTTCAGCCTTGGTGGTTTAGTCACTAAGTCATGTCTGACTCTTGTGACCCCATGGACTGTAGCCTGCCAGGCTCCTCTGTCCATGGAATTCTCCAGGCAAGAACACTGGAGTGGGTTGCCACTTCCTTCTGCCGGGGATCTTCCCAACCCAGGGATCAATCCCTGGTCTCCTGCACTGCAGGCAGATTCTTTACTGACTGAGCTAACAGGGACGCCCAGTTCCAGCCTTACAATCAGTTAAAGTGTGCTGCTGCTGCTAAGTCGCTTCAGTCGTGTCCGACTCTGTTCGACCCCACAGACGGCAGCCCATTGAGCTCCCCATCCCTGGGATTCTCCAGGCAACAGTGGGTTGCCATTTCCTTCTCCAATGCATGAAAGTGAAAAGTGACAGTGAATTCACTCAGTCGTGTCTGACTCAGCGACCCCCATGGACTGCAGCCTACCAGGCTCCTCTGTCCATGGGAGTTTCCAGGCAAGAATACTGGAGTGGGATGCCATTGCCTTCTCCACAGTTAAAGTGTAGTTAACCTATTTATTTGGTAAGGATGGGAAGGTGAAAAAAGGTAAGAAAAATATTTATTGAGTCCGTATTGTGTGCCAGGCACTTTGTGAAAGTTGTCCTGTTTAATGCCCAGGAAGGTTAGATGAGACAGCAGAACAGGAATCTCAACCCAATATCATTCTTCCAAATCTGTTTTCGGACCGTAAAGAAGGCTATGTCCCTCAAAATAGAAACTTTCGAATTGTGGTGCTGGAGAAGACTCTTGAGTCTCTCGGACAGCAAGGAGATCAAACCAGTCAATCCTAAAGGAAACCAACCCTGAATATTCATTGGAAGGACTGATGCTAAAGCTGAAACGTCAATACTTTGGCCACCTGATGCAAAGAGCTGACTCACTGGAAAAGACCCTGTTGCTGAGAAAGATTGAGGGCAGGAGGAAAAGGTGGTGACAGAGGATGAGATGGTTGGATGGCATCACCAACTCAATGGACATGAGTTTGAACAAACTCCAGGAGATAATGAAGGACAGGGAAGCCTGCTGTGCTGCAGTCCATGGGATCACAAAGAGGAGGACATGACTTAGTGACTCAACAACTCTGTTCTTATTTAAAAACAGGAATATTAGTTTTAACTTCAGAATAAAGTTGTGAGGATTAAACGGGAAAAAAGAAATGTCTTTGAAAAAGAGCTTTGTAAATAAAGTACTATGCCCACATAGAGCAAAGTGCATGGTCTCCTAAAGAACATTCTACTTGTAACTTTTAATATGTCCAGACTCAAGATTATCATATTGAAGATATCTAGGTCCTTCTGTGGGCTCCCAAATAGAGTTCTGAAAAAACACATTGGGGGCATCTTTCAATTCCAATCCCTTCTCCCTTCTACATACATCTCCACCCACAAACAACTGTCCTAAACCAAACCTTCTTCTCTCTACCTTCCCCAGGACTACCCAGTGCTATAGAGAAAGAGGAGCCACATGGATTGCTATACGTCTATTGTTATAGCTGAGTATATAGCAGGAGACATCCAGGAAGTACTTTTCAAGACATCTGACTGCATTGAAATCATCACCCTTCTATTTCCCTATAAACTGAATTTCCTACACAAACTGCAAGCAAGCTGCCATAAAATTTTAGATTCCATCTGGCAAGCCAGCATTATGCATGGATTTCTCTACCCTAAGTGAAGGGTATTGTCAGATTTGAATCTTCCCCAGAGAAACTGGGACACCAAGCACAACTGGAGACAGGAGCTGTGCATGCCAACCTGTGGTGTTCATTCTAAATGGATGACACATGAACTTCAAAGAGCATTTTACAATGCACAGCATAAAAGAATTCAAGTCAGGGGTGGCTGGGACTGAAAGACAAAACAAACATTTCCATTTGCTAGGTAGGGAGCGAACCAATTGCAGTGAGCCCCCTTGTTAAAACCAGGGCCTGGAGTAAAAGTGTAGTGAACATGCCGAGCTCATTATTGCGCTTCCTAGTAAAGTGGACCAAAAGCATATTTCTGAAATGATGTTTATTACCATATCGTGTATTCTCTTAAGAAGCTGAACAGCTGCTGTCTAACCACTGTCTTAATGGAAAGCAAATTTAAGATTTTGGAAGCTTTTGGTGGTAATGGGTGTTGGGAGGCTGGCGGGGAGAGGGGGTTTCCTTCCTTTCTATCTCCCTTTCTTTTTTCTCTTTTTATTTCTTTCTATAATTTGGCAAAGACTGTACTACTAGATGATTGATTGGGTTATGTAACTAAGTCAGTGTAAAAAGCCTCAAGTGTGCCAAGAACAAAGAAAAAGTTAGAATTTAGGCAAAGATGAGAAATTTTACTTTGCCCAAATAACTAAATCACTGATTGCTCCAATGATTGTCCTTGAGAGGAATGGTGTTATCATTTTAACAGAAAGGAAGGGGAAACACTGAACACTTAAGTTTGCAGACTCACTTTGTAAACTCACCGCAGCACAGAATCATCACTAAGTCAAACTTTACAGTTTCTTTTCTCACCCAGTTCAAAAACATAAAGATGTTTTGGCAGAAGTGTCTGTCAAATTCTCAAGACTATCCAAAAACAACCTGCTCAGAGATTCAGCAAGCCACACCCAGAATAGACACACACAAAGTCCAATAATGTCACAACACACAACAGAAAAGTGGTCGAGAGCC
Source organism: Nanger dama (assembly GCA_917880005.1). Taxonomy (NCBI): domain Eukaryota; kingdom Metazoa; phylum Chordata; class Mammalia; order Artiodactyla; family Bovidae; genus Nanger; species Nanger dama. The sequence goes on along the minus strand of CAKJTW010000068.1, from coordinate 2,145,479 downwards.
CAGGGTGGTAGCCAAGTGATGCTGGGCTACTTTGGAAAAATAGCACAAAATCTCTGAAAGGATAACTGATACACACGTGGAGAGTGAAGAGGCCCCTATGTCTTTCTGTGATATGGTACCCCAGGGTCAAAACAGGGAAAAGCAGTAGCTTTGACAAAAATGGTAAAGAACAAAATTTCAGTGGTATCTCAATAAAGCTGGAAACAATTCTCTTTCATTTTAAAGAAATACTAACAGACACAGACACAAAATTTTAATTAAGAAAAACATCTGAGCACAGAATTTCAATCTCCAGTTGCAGGTTGAAGTTGCAGTTTTTAAGCCTTGAATCTATAAACCTGTAAGTAAGATGAAAAAGCAAAGAAACAGAGCAAGGAATATATGAACATAGAATGACCAAAAGAAGGCTCTGGAGGAAAATCAACGCTTTAACCCAGAATAATTCTTCATTATTACTACAGAGGATTATGGTGGCTACCATCAAAGTGAGAATGTGTTTGAGACTGATTGAGTGTTATTATATACTTTGGAGGATTAAGCCTCCCCACACCATGGAAAACTCTCAGATTCATCCCATTTCCTGATTTCTGATGATTGGTCCTCATCATCCAACTATAAAGACCTGGATCATCCCAGTTGCATTTTGTAGTTACAAGGGGCTGAGCACATCTGCAGCACAGCAGTGAGCACTGAAGACCTCAAAGGAAAGTCATCCACATGAGATCCGTGATGTGTGTTTCCAATGTCAAATGCAATTAATTTTTAAATGGGCACTTGGGTTTTAGGAGCATCCACCCAAGGCTTTCCCTGGTGACTGCCTGAGTGATGATTTCAGTTCTGCTCATCAAGGGCAGCTGGCCCTTCTATCCACTCACTCCTGGAAGAACCTGACACGCACTGCAGTCTGCTCAGCCCAGGTGGATAACGCTATCAGATCTATGCTTGTTCATTATCATCTCCCCAAACATGATGTCATGGGAGGCAGAGACAATGCTTGTGAGAAACATTCTCCATTACTTTACACCATTATTAACTTTAAAGTTTCCCTTTAAAATGTACAGGTTTGATGTAGAATAGATATCATAGCATAAGGTTTAGATTTCTCTGTTGCTGTTTTGCTGTTTAGTCACTAAGTTGTGTCCCAACTCTTTGTGACCCCGTAGACTGCAGCCCACCAGGCTCCTCTGTACTTGGGATTTCCCAGGCAAGAATACTAGAATGGGTTGCCATTTGCCACTCCAGGGTTAGACTCCTCTATCTCCTACATAAATGTTCATCTACTGTAACTATATGTGGCATTTCACTGGGGTTTTCATGAAGTAGAAGTTTCATTTATAAGTAATGCAGGATTGTCCACTTTATACAATTATTATTTCATCATCTTGAAATTCAGAAATGGTTTTATTTCTTTCATTTTTGCCTCCCAAAGGGGTATCATTTCAGTCACATGTGAATGTTTTTAGATCACTGATATACAGGTAACTGGTTTTGAGACATGATCAGTAAAATAGGTAGTAAGAAAAAATATGCTACTTAAATCTATCTGATTTTGAAGGTTAGAATTCAGGGTTAAGATTCAAAACCATAGGAGCTTAGTAATGATCCCACCACATTTATCTGGAAGTTGGTGCTGCTATGGGCTTCCCCGGTGGCTCAGATGGTAAAGAATCTGCCTGCAATGCAGGAGACTCAGGAGATGCAGGTTCAGTCTCTGGAGAGGCGAATGGCAACCCACTCCAGTATTCTTGCCTGGAGAATTCCATGGACAGAGGAGCCTGGTGGGCTACAGTCTGTGGGGTCGCAGACAGTCGGATACAACTGAGTGACTAATACACACACGCGCGTGCGTGCACACACACACACATGCAGTGCTGCTATATGGTGAGTGGATAGATCGGCTACACATGTTTAAGCGCGCTCTGTAGAAAAGGCCAAGTAGAGGAATATAAATTAGAATGAATACATTCTGAAGCAGGTCTGTGCTACAGGGGATCTTGAGAAAGTTTCTGTTTCTCAGAGATGTATAAGGTTCACTCTGCAATTTTATTCATTGATTCTCAGGCTCCCACCTTCAAACGTATTGGATAAGACCACACTTTTAGGAGGAGCTTCCAAGACCCTGCTGCCTCAAGCTGAAGAAGGAGGAAATACAGATGCAGACAGTGAGCGAGTCTGTCCAGAATCCCTGGGCTGGGATTAAGCACCTTAGGTGTGTGACTGTCATGCTAAATAACTTTAAAATGGTAACATAATAATAATAATTTCCAAAAGGAAAGCATGAGATTTAGAATTTATTTATGAAAAGAAAGAGGAACTAATCTGGATTAAATAGCCCTCTTCAGGTATTACATAGAGAAGAGGGTAATCAGCTGGTATTTCATTCTACTGCTTTTAGAATGAGAAAGAATTTAATTCAGCTTAAACATGCTGAGCGCCATGTAAAAGCTTCATGTTAACCTGTGACTGCTCAAGTTTATGTCAGATATTTACGTTGTACAATACAAAAAGAAAAGATGTCTGTTATTTGACAGTGAAATTAGTTGGGGAAAAAATTGGTTGGTGAGATAAAAAAATGATTATGGAGTATGGTGACTTTAAGGATAAATATCTACCTGTCTATAGAGTGAATCTATCTGGAAAGAGGGGAATCTATCATATCACCTCTCATCTAATATAGTGTCTTTTAAATTAAAAAAATTTGTTTGGACCTCTCTGAATAAATTAGAATTATAGCAACCTAAAACTTTAGATTTGCATAACATGTATGGTGGTCTGTGGTCACTTCCATCCCTTCATCAAAGAAAGTAAAGCAGATTCTAGGATGAAAGAGCTGTCTTGCTCCAGATAGTAGTAAAACTACCACTGGACTTGGTGGCAGAAGGCCTGAATTAGCATTCGAGCTCTGCCACTTACCAGCCAGGTAACTGCAGGCAAATTGTGTGTGTGTGTGTGTGTGTGTGTGTGTGTGTGAGAGAGAGAGAGAGAGAAAGAGAAGCTATATATAATTATGTAACTCTCTCATTTCCTTCACACATAAAAGGCAGTTATTGAAAATAATCAGTCAAGCAATTATTCTGAAGGTTAAATAATTCCTGGAATGTAAGCTTCCAACACCTAAACTGATGCCTGGCATATATGTTTAATAACTATTCATTACTGAATAAATGATAAATTAGTATACATACATATATATATATATATCCATAATCACTAGCAAAAAGAATGCAAACTGACATAACCTCCTTGGTCCCATTGCCCTTCTACAAACATGACATTTTAATCTGGGAACTTCTAAGAATGTCTAAAAACAAACTTCCTACTGTGGTTGTAGTCATGATGATTCTTGTTATCCCCATCACAGCAGCATTTGTTGAGGTTTACTAAGCACCAGGCACTGCACTAAATGTTTCACATGCTTATCTCTTATGATCCTCACCATAGCACTGGAGGCAAGAAGATTATTGCCCCCATTTTATAGCTGGGGAGACCAAAGCTAAAAGAGGCTAAGTAACTTCTGAGAAAGCTCACAGCTAGCTAGTGGTGGAGCTCAGGATGAGAATGCAGACATCAGAGTCCAGAGCCCAGGCTCATGGGAAAGAGCAAGTGTTTGGAGCAAAAACCTGTATTTGAGGATCTGCATGGCCCCGTCTGAGTGTGAATATATCGACACAACTTCTCACAGCCTAAATAATCAGAAAAATAAATCCCACATCACAGGGCTATTGTGAGTACCGAGTAAATGACCGTAGTTTACTTTCCTATGAACATTGTGAAAGGAGGACCATATTCTACTACTACTAAGTCACTTCAGTCAGGCCCGACTCTGTGTGACCCTACAGACGGCAGCCCAACCGGCTCCCCGTCCCTGGGATTCTCCAGGCAAGAACACTGGAGTGGGTTGCCATTTCCTTCTCCAATGCGTGAAAGTGAAAAGTGAAAGTGAAAAGTGAAAGTGAAGTCGCTCAGTCGTGTCCGACTCTTAGCGACCCCGTGGACTGCAGCCTACCAGGCTCCTCCGTCCATGGGATTCTCCAGGCAAGAGTACTGGGTGGGGTGCCATCACTTTCTCTGGGACAATATTCTACTAGTATTTAAATCCTAGGTACTAGACCTTTGAAAAGGTCTACTGTACCTGTTAGATAAACAGAATTTGAGTAATTTAATAGGAAATTCTGCTGTATAACCAGAATTCTGTTGTATAAATTAATATTCACAAGTTGCTTTGTAACTATAAAACATTGCAAATTCCAGTAATCCTCATTATCAACAACACAACCATAGATTAACCAAGAGCCTCCAGCTTATAGACTCTAAGTGATTCCCAAACTCTCTCAATGAACAAATACTCTGCCACAATACAAAGGTGACTTTGATCATCACTGCCCATGAAATCATGATCTAGGCCTTATAATAGAAGATGAGTAGCTGGTCACCCTAATTACCAACAGATGATTCCAGAAATGAACCTTTTTTTCAAGGAAGTAGTTGAAAAATCATTAGAAAAACATTCAAAATGTGGTCAACAGCAGGGGCCCAGTGTGAGGCTCAAAGCAAACAGTGGAACCTTTAGAAGCCGACTTTGGGTTCCCAGGGTCAGGGGAGCGGAGGCACACTGCAGCGCTGAGCCACTGCGGGAGCCGGAGGCTCTCCTCCAGCCATCTTGAATTCAGCAGGAAAAAAGGATTGTAATTAAAAAAAAGAAAAGGGAAGTGATATTGCTCATAATATAAATATTGCGATAATGAGCCATATCAGATATGGCATCTCAGCTACTCAAAATAACCATGGGCAAAACATAATTTGTCAAATGTTTCCAATTCTAAGATGAGAAAATGAAACTGGCTAATGGTAGCCTGAAACAGGGTCCAGAAAAATACAGGTTACCTACCTTGATGTTGCAGTAAGTACATCCCTGGGCTTTCGCCTCTTGGAGCACACCGCAGATGGTCTGAAGGCTTAGTAAGTTCTAGAAAAGACCCAGCCCCGATCACTCTTCCTATGTGAATAAACATGCCAAACAAGACGAAGACTGCAAAAACATCACAAGGAGTCCAAATCTTAGCTCATAAGGTGTGATCTGACATATGGTTTCACTTGTAAATCCATCAGTATCAGTCAATTCTTTCACTTAAAAATATCCTTATGATAGAACTCTGAACACAAAATAGGGTAGACCAAGTAGGGACAAAAAGCTTTATCTGGGTCAAAAATTTCTTTTGATTCAAACCTGAAATATCACTTAAGAAAATAAAAAGAGGACACTGCTGCTGCTGCTGAGTGGCTTCAGTCGTGTCCATCTTTGTGAGACCCCAGAGACAGCAGCCCACCAGGCTCCCCACCCCTGGGACTCTCCAGGCAGGAGCACTCCATTTACTTCTAAATTCTTTCTTTCATGGAAATAATTACGTTCTGGGTCAGAGAGTGTTGTGCCTGTGGTGGTAAAGACACTATGTACATGATAAGTCACCTCAGTCGTATCTGACCCTGTGCAACCCTATGGACCGTAGCCCGTCAGGCTCCTCAGTCCATGGGATTCTGCAGGCAGGAATACTGGAGTGGGTTGCTGCACCCTCCTCCAGGGGATCTTCCCAACCCAGGGATCAAACCCAGGTCTCTTACGTCTCCTGCACTGGCAGGTGTGTTCTTTACAACTGGAGCTACCTGGGAATCAGTAAAGAGAGTATCTGTCTCGGAACTGGGTCACTGAGTTTCTGTTACAGCTCTAAATCAGTCAGTCTCCTTCAGTTTCTTCATCCAAGATCTCCATCACACCATTCTGAACTGGGCATATATCATGTTCCATGGACTCCCTAACAGGTTACTTCATTTAACCTCTTCATTATTATTCCCATATTCCTTTTACTGTGTGGATCACAACAAACTGTGGAAAATTCTTAAAGAGATGGGAATACCAGACCACCTTATCTGCCTTCTGAGAAATCTGTATGCAAGTCAAGAAGCAACAGTTAAAACCGGACATGGAACAACAGACTGGTTCCAAATTGGGAAAGGAGTACATCAAAGCTGTATATTGTCACCCTGCTTATTTAACTTATATGCTGAGTACATCATGCAAAATGCTGGGCTGGATGAAGCACAAGCTGGAATCAAGATTGCCAGGAGAAATATCAATAACCTAATACCACCCTTACGGCAGAAAGTGAAAGAGGCTCATGAAAGTGAAAGAGGAGAGTAAAAAAACTGGCTTAAAACTCAACATTCAAAAAAAGAAGATCACGGCATCCAGTCCCATCACTTCTAATAGATAGGGAAACAATTTTCTTGGACTACAAAATCACTGCAGATGGTGACTGCAGCCATGAAATTAAAAGACGCTTGCTCCTTGGAAGAAAAGTTATGACCAACCTAGACAGCATGTTAAAAAGCAGAGATATTACTTTGCCAACAAAGGTCCATCTAGTCAAAGCCATGGTTTTCCCAGTGGTCATGTATGGATGTGAGAGTTGGACCATAAAGAAGGCTGAGCACCAAAGAATTGATGCTTTTGAACTGTGGTGTTGGAGAAGACTCTTGAGAGTCCTTGGACTGCAAGGAGATCAAACCAGTCCATCCTAAAGGAGATCAGTCCTGAATATTCATTGGAAGGACTGATGCTGAAGCTGAAGCTCCAATATGTTGGCCATCTGATGCAAAGATCTGATTCACCGGAAAAGACCCTGATGCTGGGAAAAACTGAAGGCAGGGGGAGAAGGGGATGACAGGATGAGATGGTTAGATGGCCTCACTGACCCGAAGGAGATGTGTTTGAGCAAGCTCTGGTACCTGGTGATGGACAGGGAAGCCTGGAGTTCTGCAGTCCATGTGGTCACAAAAGTCAGACACAACTGAGCAACTGAACTGAACTGAACCAAGATGAAAAAATAAAGAATTCATAAGAAGCCAGCTCCTAGGTGGAGATAAGAGCATAGGATGTGGGGTGAGAAGACAGCCTCACCCTATACACCTCTTTGTTCCCTGGTCTTACTTTTATGTAAAGTGCATCCTGGCACATGCCATAAACACTGACTCTGCTTCTTTCTCTCCCTATATGTGCGACTCTCCAGTGCCAAAGCTAGAATTCAAATTCAGACCTGTTGACTTAAAACTCAATGAATAATCTTCCTTTTTTTCTGCAGAGGATGTGAGCAGGACTTCCCTGGGCAGAAGATGATTCAGAACATATCAAAAAGAGGCAGCTCAGAGGCAGGGAACCAGCAAGACCAAGTCCTCCCCAGGGCTTACATCCGATGAATCACGGAGTAACAGGCTGCAAGACAGACTGATGAACATCGCTTTCCATAGCTCCTTTCTGGTGATTATAAAAAGTATGTCCTGATGCTGAATATAAAGCAAGGCTTTGTAGAGGCTTAGGTTAAGGATATTTCTTACTGTAAAATATTAAAAACATTCATTATATAGGTTATTTGACAGATCATATCTCCCCAGATAATGAAACATTCCATCTCTGGAAATAGCACAATAAAAGTAATATCTGCTAGTAATCAGGGACAAAATATCAGCTACAGTTAACTATGTGACTGTGCTCAGTTGTTTCCGACCCTCTGCGACCCCCTGGACCATAGCCCGCCAGGCTCCTCTGTTTGCAGATTTTCCCAGGCAAGAGTATGGGAGTGGGTTGCCATTTCTTTCTCCATGGGATCTTCCCAACTCGGGGATAGAACCTGCATCTCTTGCATCTCCTGCATTGGCAGGCTCATTCCTTTACCACTGGTGCCATCTTTATACTACCCTTAACAAGCCACTGTTAACAATATGGTGCATTGACATCCAACATTCTTTGATGCATATATAGTGTAAATTTAGAGAGAGGATCTGTATATGTATATATATGTATGTATATATATGTGTGTGTGTGTGTGTGTGTGTGTGTGTGGTGAAAATATGAAAATGGGATCATTACTGTTTATACATCTTTGTATCCTGCTCTTCTAAATTAACTTAAATTGTTAATGAAATTTTCCAGACTTCAGTCCTCCATTGTTGGGTATGTTGGCTGTGTCCAATTTTTTTAACCAACATAAACAATGCTACAAAAGCATCCTGGTACATAATTTGGCAAAGCCTTTAAGAAAGATATTCTAGGTAAGCTTAGAGCATGTTAGGAGTGTTTACTGTGTGCCAAACATTGTGCTTTGGTTTGCGAGCATTACCTCAGACCCTGCCAACATCTTATGAGATAATCTGTGATTAATATTTCCTTTTACAGATAAGAAAACTAAGTATCTTGCCCAAGTTAAAAAAAAAAATTGACCAGAGCCAAGATTAAATACATCCAGTCTGCCTCCAGCGCCTAGACTTCTCATTAGAATGATACCATGTGTTCTAACATTCTCCCTGCTTAAAACAGGATTTTCCACCACATCAGATACATGTACAAAACCTCTCTGATTGGACAGTCTACCTGGACAGCTTGAAAAGACTCAGGAATCTGAATCTTTGGTCTTCTGGGCACAGGGTGTCATTCACATGTAACCACATATTCTATGAGGTGGTAGCACCACCCAGCCCCTGAGACCACTCTGGCATAAAGGACATTTACTTCACACACTGCTGTATTTAAAACAGATAACCAGCAAGGTCCTACTGTTTACCACATGGGACTCTGCTCAGAGTTACGTGGCTGCCTAGATGGGAGGCGGGGGTTGAGGAGAATGCACACGTGTATATGTATGGCTGAGCTGCTTTGCTGTCCACCTGAAACTATCACAACATCATTATCAGCTATACCCCATAAAAGGCTTCCCTGGTGGCCCAGATGGTAAAGAATCTTCCTGAAGTGCAGGAGACTTGGGTTCCATCCCTGAGGTGGGAAGATCCCCTGGAGGAGAGTATGGCAACCTACTCCAGTATTCTTGCCTGGAGAATCCCCAAGGACAGAAGAGCTTGGCAGGCTGCAGTCCGTGGGGTCACAAAGAGTCAGACATGACTGAGTGACACAGCACATACCCCATAAAAAATAAAAAGTTAAAAAATAAAGACATTTACTTCAAGAATCCTGACAGCACAACCTAACAAAGCCACACTGCAGATGTTTCTAGAAGCTCTTCCCCTAAAGCTGACTTTTCATCTTGTTGCTTAAGGACATGTATCTCTCTTTTCTAAACTTATATTCTCATTTCTACAAAAATAATTTGCCATCATCAAGTGTCTAACAAAGCTCATTTGTGAAGAGTAAGCCTGTTGAGAGGAAACACAAGAGCTTTATAGTCATTAACAGTATTGGGGAGAATATTAGGATCACTGGTGTTACAAAAACAAGTTTTTAATAGCACCTCCACTATATTATGAAAATTAGACTTCTACTCCTTGCTCACATATGAAGAAAGATACAAACAAAACGTGGTAGAAGGAATACCCAAAAGCGACCTGGCTTTCTCCACAGTGGAGGACAGGATGTGTAAAGGCGACTGAATGACACAAAAGGGGTTTTAATCCATGGGGGCTCGAAGGTGGGAACCAGCATGCAGCCACCGAGGGGGAGACTTGGTACAAGGGCAGTGCTGGGAGTTAATGGGACTCAGCTGAAGAAGGGAGAACTTGAGCTGGGTGCCAGTGAAGGCTTCCTGGTGGTGAGAACTACTGGATTAGAGAATAGCCTCCCCAGGGAAGGGCGAGGAACTCCTTCCCACAGGACACTGGGAACCAGACAGAGCACACCAGTGAGGGCCCAGCTGAAGGTGGAAACCCTGCACTAACGGAGGATCAACTGGAGAACTTGTAAGGTCTTTTCTATATGGAGTTACTTTGATTGCAGTAATGCAATCCTTCAGGGACGTAGGAGAGGCAGTAGGGGCAGAGTGTTTTAAATGTTTGAGTGAACTGAATTCTGATGGAAGGTGCTGGACCAACATCCTAAGAGACAAAAGCATCCACACAACATTGACAAGAGATACGTCTCCCCACTGGGCTTCACCAAACGTGTCCCCAGTCCTGGCGTTAAAGGAGAAGGAAAGCTGTGTCCTTTTGCCCCTCGACTCCCGGCTTCTCCTCGTTGCTTTCCTACACAAAAGGGCTGTCGGTTTTAAACACTGGCCCTTAAGCTCCCTCCCTACTCACCCCACCCCACCCCACTCCACCCCAACAACTGCAGTGCTACGTTTCGAAGGGACCACAGAGAAGCTTTTAAAGCATCCATCTGGGAAGTATTAAAATCAGCAAACTGTTTTCAAAGGCCGGTGTGTGGCAGCAAGTCTTGGCTTCTGTTATTCTCTTTCCTACATGGACAGATGCAAGGAATGGATGAGTATTAATAAATGGATTGGTGTGTCATTCCTCCCTACCTGCTGCTTCTATGTCTTGAACAGGAGCTTTCAGAGCAGCATCCTGCTCCCTTTCCATTCTTCTTTATCTTCCATTTCCTTCCACACCTCTCCTTCCAAAGAATACTTTATGTCCTTCCTTAAATTTGTTTGGAACGTGCCAGAATGTGGGGATCTCAGTCACAGGAATTTGGAGTTTAGATCTTCACCCACCAGACACTCTGCCGGTTAATTCAGATCTCTTGTGTCTCTCATGCATTTCTCTTGAGTTGCTGGTTTTCTGTTTTCTTTACTTGAATTTTTGCAGAAGTAACCTCAAAGTGTTGGGCAGGTTCTGCATGAAAACCAAACAGGAACATTCATCTGAGATCCAGGTCTTTGATCTTCTCTATAAACAGATCTCTTCTGTGTAAAAGTGAGAATTTAGCTTTCTATCTCTCTCTTCTGCTCAAGCAAGACATCCCTGGTATGTCCACATCGTTACCCATCATCCTCTTATAGAAAGCCTTGCTCTCACTATGTCCCATTTTATCTGCTTTTCTAGAAGATGTGTGAGCAGGATGAATGCTGCTTGTTCTTTGTTGGGCTGAGTAGACCTGGCCAACCTTGCGTCGCATCCTTGTGGATTCAGATCTCAGAGAGGTGAAACTTCAGGTTAAAACAACAGTGCAGCAGGTGGGACAGAGCCTTACCTGGGTCCTAGCACTGAATTCAGGGATATGAGATGTAAAGAGAAAGGCTCCTTTTGACTGCCCCCCATTTTGTGCAGTGATTGTTAACAAAATTCCTTGCATGTTCTGACAATGAACATATCCATTTCCTTATTTCCTATAGAAAGTTTCTCTTACACCTCAATGGACTTGGGTGAAAACAGGTCTGACAAGTGGCCCCTGAAGGATTCAGAGGGCGTCCTGGCTGCTGCTTGCCTTCGGAGGTTGGAACTTGTTTTCCCCCTCTGTGTTTAAATAATCAAACAAACATCTACTCCGTGACAGAGAGTTGAATTGGTCAGGAAGTAGTTGTTACCTTTGATTTCCTGCCCCTTCATTGCAGACAAAAAGCCGGCTATATAGTTACCTGCATGACGTGTGGTGTGCATTGCAGACCACAATGTAGGTAAGTAATGAATCCTGTGAGAATCTGAGTGACCCAACCCAAGACCCCACTCACAAGTGGGCAGACGACCTGGAACCTGTAAACGCACTGATTTCAAGTTACTGAAAAGCAATTTGTAAAACATTAAAATCACCTAAAAGTAGAACACAATGACTCTCCAATGAAGAGTGATTATTTGCATGGCGATTAAGAAGAAAGTGATTCGACACATACAACACCCACGAGTAAAGCACCATCAAGTACAAGAGATACACCTCGGTGAATAATCACCTCCTTGAATCCACTTACTGCCCAAGAGTCTCCTGCTTCAGGACTTGTGTATCTCCACAGCTTACCCAGCTAGCAAGAGAAAGTTTCCTTGAAAAAGGACCTGACGTAAACTTTGTAATATAGACGAGCTGTGATAACCTCTCCACAACCCCAGGAAGAAATGTATCACTCTGTCTGCAGACACTTGGCACGCTGACTCCCTTGTACAGCACTTCCAACACTGCGGCCGAATTGTCGACTTATCGCTTGGTTAGTCCTTCAGTCCCTAAACAGAAGTGCCTTTTGCCAGGAGTACCTCTCCTGAACTCCAGGATCACATACTTTCTGGGATATAGCAGGGCTAGTGCAGCCTGTGTGCTGTTGGTCAATAAAATCTACCCCACGTTGTGGGGTAGATTCTACCCTGGCCCTGCATGTCTAAATCTAGTACACCAGCCATGGAACGCCTGAAGTCGTATCCTGGGTCTTTTGCACAGGGACCAAGTTCCTGGCCAAAACGATCTGATGCCTTTCATTATAATCAATCATTATCACATGGTCTTTATTTTCATTTTAATTCCCTCATAAAGTAGACCTCCCATTCAGCTAGGTCTCCTACATAAAGGAGCTCTTTTATGCGTATACAAAGTAAGTCATAGGCTTATAAAGAGATTGCCTATTGCCCCAGAGTCCCTTTGCATCCTTATACTCAACCCACATCAATATAATCCCCTTCCTATATAACTCGGAATGGCAAGACCCATTCTGGACATGAAGGAGTTAGGTTCTCTCACAGCTTTCTTGATTTGAACTAAAGGAATCCATGGGAGCTTATCCACAAGCCTCCCGAGACACCACCTGCCTCATGTCTTAATTGAAATTTCTTCCTAGAGGAAACTATGCATCACCAGAAGCTCATGGTTAAAATACTGGCTACTTGTTCTTTCCTGTTAGTGTTCAACTTAACCATCCTCTCACTCCCACATGCAGCTTTTCTACATTATTTCACAGAAATAGCTTTTTAAAATGTTTTATTTCACAGAAATAGCTTTCAAACTATTTTCCAGGACACCTGAAACATGCATACACATACATAAACACGCACAGAGCCTTCCTTTAAAGGCCACTGAGTGACTTAAAACAGTTGTTTTGTTTTGCTCATAGTTTTGTGGGGAGAGCTTGGCTGTGTGGCTCTTCTCTGATCCTGATGGTATCCTCGTGGGGTATTAAGCTGATAGTTAAGACTCCTCTTCTTTAACGATTCTTCATTCTAGAATCTAGTAACTCCATGCTTCTTGAACTCTAGCCACATGATCTTGCCAAGATCTCTCCATGTGGCTTGAACTTTTATGAATGATGGTCTTGAGATGTGCTTTTACACAGATGCTTAGAGTTATAAGATCATTTTAGAAGACCCCAAAATAAAAGTGTCAAGGCTTCTTTCTGACTTAGTCTCAGAAATCCCTGAATATCCCTTCTTCAACATTCTATTAATTGAGGAAGTCACAAAAGTCAGTCCAGTTTTAAGCAGTTGGGAGAAAAAGATTCCACCTCTTGACCAAAGAATGACATCTAGGAAGGAAAGGGATTGATGGTGGCCATCTTGGATATAAACTAGTACAGAGAGAATGCCACACTTCCTCCACGAGCGTCACATTTTCCCACAGAGGTGCAAAGAGCAATGTCATTTTGTACCTCACTTTCTTACAAAGTTTTATTTTGAAAGGGTTGCTTTTTTTATCTCGTGGAGGTCTACTTATTCATAGCCTTAAGATATAAATCCATGAGAGATTGGACTTAGCTATCTATCTATTGATGACAAACACTATGCTTGACTTAGAAACTCCTCTCTGCTAAGAGTATGTGTACAGAACCAAGTTGTCTATTGAACTTGTTCTTCCCTCAAGATAAGTTCTCTTCCCAGGTGCTTCTAAGTTCTCCCAAACTTCTGGAAGATCCATTTTGCCAGGTCACCAAATGCGCCTAGACATTGCAGGCTCCAAATGGTGATGGTAGTCTGGGCTCAAGCTGAGACCCTGCTACACAAGTTAGCCAGCACACATTCTGGCACATCTGCAGCTGCCCAGCAAGCAGTCTGGGCATTCCTTTCCTTCTCTGACTATGTACTAAGACATAGGTTAAGTATTGGATTATGATTCCCATTTGCTTGTGCTCGTGCTAAGTCACTTCAGTCATGTCCAGCCCTTTGTGACTCTATGGACTGTAGCCCTGCCAGTCTCCTCTGTCCACAGGATTCTCCAGGCAAGAATACTTGAATGGGTTTCCCGTGCCCTCTTCCAGGGATCTTCCCAACCCAGGGATCGAACCCACATCTCCTGCATCTCCTGCATTGGCCGGCAGGTTCTTCACTACTAGGGCTACCTGGGAAGCCCATGACTCCCACTTACAGATGGCAAAACAAAGCTTAGAGACCTGCCCAAGTTACATATCCGTTATGTAATGCAGTTGAAACTTGAGCCCAAGTCTTCCAAAGCTTAGTCTAGAGTTCTTTCAACTCCACCAAGGTTTAGCAAAGTGCATTTATTCCTTGAATTCCAAGGTAGAAAATAAAGAACAGATTCTCCAATGGGGTTAAAGTGTCTGCCTCCAGTGTGGGAGACCTGGGTTTGATCCCTGGGTCAGGAAGATCCCCTGGAGAAGGAAATGGTAACCCACTCCACTATTCTTGCCTGGAGAATCCCATGGACAGAGGAGCCTGGCAGGCTACAGTCCACAGGGTTGCAAAGAGTCAGACACAACTGAGCAACTTCTTCTTCACTTCACATTAAGAAAAATGGGATGCCAGGGTTGGTGGAGATGGGCATTAAAACAGAAGTAGCAGTACTTTCCTGGTGGGCCTGTGATTAAGAATCTGCCTTGCAACAATGCGAGGGACATCAGTTCAATCCCTGGTCCGGGAAGATCCCACATGCCACGGAGCAACTAAGGCCATGCGCTACAACTACAACTCTGAGCCTATGCTCTAGAGCCCTTGAGCCGCAACTAGTGAGACTATGCATTGCGACTACTGAAGCTTGCCACCTAGAGCCTGTGGTCCACATCAAGAGAAGCCACCGCAGTGAGAAACCCCACACACCGCAAGGAAAAACAGCCCCACTCTCACAACAAGAGAAAAGCCCGCACAAAGCAATGAAGAGCCAGCCCAGTCAAAAATTAAAAAAAAAAAAAAAAAAAAGAAGTAGCATACTATAAAAATCACGCCACCTACTCATCAGTTTTGCCTAGCACTAACTTTATTACATTCCCCAGAAATCATATTCCAGAGGACTTTATTCCTGCAAGTATATACCAAGGGTGCTTTTGATGTTTCCAGTGGAAAATATCAGAGATTCTAGCAGATAATTTTTAGCCTTGTGCAGCCCACTCCAATTCCCTCTTAATCTCTCACATCCTGCTTACAGTGAATGGAATGCCGAAGGCCATCTAGCCCTGTGCTGCAGACCTCCCAGCAGGACGTCACTGCTGTGTATCAGTTACTAGGTGTGGGTTTCCTTTTGCACCAGCTTGTTTGCCTTCCCAGGGATGAAATGAAGCTTTCCCTGAGGAGAGAACCCAATATCATTGCCTCTGGCCTGGTCAGTGTTGCTGCAAGGCCAGTGGCAGCCTTTGCTTCCAGCAACAGCAGGCTGCGTATCCATAACAAAGGTGGCAGGAGGCTGTGATCTCGCCATCTTCAACTCTGTCATTTAGCCAAGATGGTTTTCAAACCTTGCCCAGAGCTGTCAGCCTGTGATCTTTGGTAGCCCTACCACCTGGTGTATACTAATGGGTATACTCAAGAAGAGTCTAGGTTCACCCCTCCTTGACTCACCAACTCCCTGTAACTATGCTGATAAACGTTACTTCCTTTCCTCAAATGGACAAGGGAATGGCAACCCACTCCAGTATTCTTGCCTGGAGAATCCCACAGAAGAAGAGCCTGGTGGTCCACAGGCCACAAAGAGTTAGACACGACTGAGTGACTAAGCACACACACCCTCACTCAAACATCCAGAGGATACCTGCAAGACGGTGAGTGACCTTAGGCCACAAATGTATATATCATTTTGAAATGCAAATGCATAAACATTGGCCAAAATCACAGTATTTTTATGCTATCCTGAAGCAAGAAATAAATAAGTGTTTCATATTCTGTGATGACTTTATTTTAAATGATAAATTATATTATTTAAGTACACTGTTCTTATTAAAATATACATGTTGAAATTCTGGAAAGAAGTATGAGAATTTTCTCCTTGAATTAACTTAATAGCTCCTTCCTAGGGAAATATGCCTGGTAGGGGCTGGTGTAATAATAAAAGTAGCTCCAACTCTGCAGGCAAAGTATTTAATTTTACTTTCACCAAAACAGGGAGGGGTGAAAGGAGAACACACACACAATGTTCACCTATGTAAAACAGACTGGATCATCAGTTGCATCCAATACAGTTTACTAACTTTTTAAAATATACAAATGATATGGAATCATTATAAAAATTAATGAAAACAATCAAATAAAAAATAAAAATCACCGAAAGTCAAGAACTACATATAAGTGACATCTCACATATATGTGACAACCATGTCACACACACACACACATATGTATGTATAGACATAACAGCTGTAAATGCCTTGGGATTTATATCCCTCTAGACCTTTCTCAGTGAAGAGGAACTAAAAGCCTCTTGATGAAAGTGAAAGAGGAGAGTGAAAAAGTTGGCTTAAACCTCAACATTCAGAAAACGAAGATCATGGCATCTGGTCCCATCACTTCATGGGAAATAGATGGGGAAACAGTGGAAACAGTGTCAGACTTTGTTTTTGGGGGCTCCAAAATCACTGCAGATGGTGACTGCAGTCATGAAATTAAAAGACGCTTACTCCTTGGAAGGAAAGTTATGACCAACCTAGACAGCTTATTCAAAAGCAGAGACATTACTTTGCCGACTAAGGTCCGTCTAGTCAAGGCTATGGTTTTTCCAGTGGTCATGTATGGATGTGAGAGTTGGACTGTGAAGAAAGCTGAGCGCCGAAGAATTGATGCTTTTGAACTGTGATGCTGGAGAAGACTCTTGAGAGTCCCTTGGACTACAAGGAGATCCAACCAGTCCATTCTGAAGGACATCAGCCCTGGGATTTCTTTGGAAGGAATGATGCTGAAGCTGAAGCTCCACACGCAAAGAGTTGACTCATTGGGAAAGACTCTGATGCTGGGAGGGATTGGGGGCAAGAGGAGCAGGGGAAGACAGAGGATAAGATGGCTGGATGGCATCACCAACTCGATGGATGTGAGTTTGAGTGAACTTCGGGAGTTGGTGATGGACAGGGAGGCCTGGCGTGCTGTGATTCATGGGGTCGCAAAGAGTTGGACATGACTGAGCAACTGAACTGAACTGAGACCTTTCTCTGTGTGTGTGTTAGCACTTTTAACAAAACTGAGAACTTTGAAGTTCGTAATTTTCTATTTTTAATTAATAGAGCATGAACATCACTCCATATCAACAAACATACACCTGCATTTCAAAATATCAGACCACATTAAATTGAAAATGCACCTTTAAGTAAAGGCACTTACTAGTCAAGCCAATCTTTGCTAATAATGTGATTGCCTCATGTTCTGTGCCTCCTGACATAATGCCATAGGAGGTACATACATCATCTATGAAGAATTCTTGCCTGAAATGTCTAACCTGAATTTAATCACAAAGAAACAGATTAATCCAGAATTTGGGGCTTTCTGTAAGAAGGCTGAGCTGGACTGTTCAAAGGGTTTGATATCATGAAAAGACAGGGGAACAGTGTTCCAAACTAAGGGGAACTGAAGACAGAAAGCAGTCGAGGCCTTGAGTGAAACTTCATCAGAACTGGGGTCAGAGAAAAAGAACAACAAGAAATTTTTTAGGATCATTTAGATGTTTGTGAATAATGTAATCGAATTAATGATGATTTTATTAGGTGTGGTAATGGTGTTGTGAAAGAGAATACTCTTATTCTTGGAAGAGGCATGAGGAAGGAGATACAACATCATGATATTGGTAGCCTGCTTTCAGTAGGGTTAGCAAAAGTAAAGAGTGTGCATGTACATATATAAGTGGATAGTGAGAGAGAAAGAGGAGGTATTACAAGTTGTTAACAGATAATCAGTGTACCATTCTTTCAACTGTTCTGTGCACTTGAACAGAGAAGGCAATGGCACCCCACTCCAGGACTCTTGCCTGGAAAATCCCACAGATGGAGGAGCCTGGTAGCCTGCAGTCCATGTGCATTTGAAATATTTCAAAGTAATATACATATTTACCTTTATATATAAATATATAATAAACATATTTCTATCTCAATCCCATCATATTTAATGACCAAATGTGATTCTATTATGTGGAGTCACAATAATCTAACAAATTCTTGGTGGTCAATACTTCATTTATTTTAATTTTTAACTAAAGAGAAGTTTCAAAGAACCCTTGTAGTAAATTGTTTGCACATATTTTTAACTATTTAGGATAAATTCCTAGAAACAATTGTTCAACCAAGTCTAAGGACATTTTTAAGTTTTGGCTCTGCAACCTACAACACTATTATTTGATTCAGTTCTGATTATTTTGGGTGGCCCTCAATTCCCAGGACCTAATAATTCTCCTTAAAATGGTTAAATTTGTCAAATGATAAGACTTCTAATATTGATATCCTATTTTCTGGGTTGTTTGGTAAAATCAGAGCTCTCAGTTCTTGACAACACCTAGTAACTTTATGTGCGTAACCATGGACATTTCAATCTGCACCAAAAACTGCTTTGTTGCAACCTCAGGTCTCCCTGTAGAACTTAGGAAGTGTCAGTCACCTTTCCTGTCCATCTGTTCTAAAAAATGTCTGTCTTAATTATCGGCAGCAACATATCTTTGGACACTATCCCAACAAAGGTGGCCCTGCCCTGACCCTACCGAAGATTAGACCGAGCAGTGTGCCAGAGTCATTGGCACCGTGTGAGACACCTCTGAAGACAGAATCTGAATCCTGTCACAGCCTCAACCACTGCTCCCAAGGATACGTCTTCCAACACTTACTATGTGATCTGCACATCATGCAAATAACACTTACTCAGCAGCTGGAATAGAACCTTAGCCAGTCTCAGTCTTAGCCAGTCTCAGTCTCCTAACAGGTTTGGTCTATTGAACAAGCCATGCTTACCATTATAATTCATTCAGATGCAGCTAATTCATTTGAGTGTGCACTCTCTCTCTCACACAAACACATGCACACACACATTTTCCCCACACTTGAGCATGTGGGAAATATTTTCCAAGACCTCACTTTGGCTAAGTGACCAAAAAGGAAAGTCTGAAAAAAATTGACGCAATCCTTTTAAGTAGTATATTTCTGCCACTAGAAGTGAAATTGTTGACCCAAGAATCCAAGCAAATTCTGTTTTAGCTGGATCCCTTTCAAATAACAATAGTTAAGAAGCCTTCAAATAACTAGAATCAAAGTTGCCATTTATGGAAGCACTGAGATAAACCCATGCATGCTTCAGGCTTCTCACAAGCTGTAGGATCAATATTTCTTTGTTACTGGTTCTAATGTGGTACCCAAGCCCAGGTCACATTGACTAATAACGGAGTTTGTCCAAAGAAAACAGATAACATGTTCTATTGAAACTCTTAGCGCCTTTCCAAAGCAACTATTTTTCCTAAGAACTCATGGTAGATCCAAGTTCCAGTGCCTCTTTGCAGTGGTTTTGGCTGCACGTTTTGCATTGAAAGTACATTGGCCTGGTTCTTTCATTGACTCATATGGTACAACACATAACTTCCTAGATGCTAGGGAGCCATGGTAGAACGTTCCTTAGGGTTAGGCAGTGTATAAGGAGCACACAGGATATTCATCTCCCAGAAAGGGATATGTGAGGCCTGGATCACCTGCACGAACTATGTAACCTCAGGTAAATCTCATAACTTCTCAAAAACATAGATTCCACATTTATGTTCTGGCCACTGTTTATTCAAACCCACAAAGTTACTGTGTGGAGAGGGTCGAAAACTCTCAACTACAATAGTTCAATGTTTATTTTGTTTATTATTCATTATGATTATACAGTGGAAGTGAGAAATAGATTTAAGGGACTAGATCTCATAGACAGGGTGCCTAATGAACTATGGACTGAGGTTCATGACACTGTACAAGAGACAGAGATCAAGACCATCCCAAAGAAAAGAAATGCAAAAGGCAAAACAGCTGTCTGAGGAGGCCTTACAAATAGCTGTGAAAAGAAGAAAAGCGAAAAGCAAGGGAGAAAAGGAAAGATATAAGCATCTGAGTGCAGAGTTCCAAAGAATAGCAAGGAGAGATAAGAAAACTTTCCTCAAAGATAAATGCAATGAAATAGAGGAAAACAATAGAATGGGAAAGACTAGGGATCTCTTCAAGAAAATTAGAGATACCAAGGGAACATTTCATGAAAAGATGGGCTCAATAAAGGACAGAAATTGTATGGACATAACAGAAGCAGAAGATATTAAGAAGAAGTGGCAAGAATACACAGAAGAACTGTAGAAAACAGATCTTCATGACCCAGATAATCACAATGGTGTGGTCATTCACCTAGAGCCAGACATCTTGGAACATGAAGTCAAGTGGGTCTAGAAAGCATCACTATGAATAAGCTAGTGGAGGTGATGGAATTCCAGTGGAGCTATTTCAAATTCTAAAAGATGATGCTGTGAAAGTGCTGCACTCAATATGCCAGCAAATTTGGAAAACTCAGCAGTGGCCACAGGACTGGAAAAGATAGTTTTCATTCCAATCCCAAAGAAAGGCAATTCAAAGAATGCTCAAACTACTGCACACTTGCACTCATCTCACACGCTAGTAAAGTAATGCTCAAAATTCTCCAAGCCAGGCTTCAGCAATACATGAAGCATGAACTTCCAGATATACAAGCTGGTTTTAGAAAAGGCAGAGGATCCAGAGATCAAATTGCCAACATTCGCTGGATCATCGAAAAATCAAGAGAGTTCCAGAAAAACATCTATTTTCTGCTTTCTTGACTATGCCAAAGCCTTTGACTGTGTGGATCACAATAAACTGGAAAATTCTGAAAGAGATGGGAATACCAGACCACCTGACCTGCCTCTTGAGAAACCTGTATGTAGGTCAGGAAGCAACAGTTAGAACTGGACATGGAACAACAGACTGGTTCCAAATAGGAAAAGGAGTACGTCAAGGCTATATATTGTCATCCTGCTTATTTAACTTCTATGCAGAGTACATCATGCAAAACGCTGGGCTGGAGGAAGCACAAGCTGGAATCAAGATTACCAGGAGAAATAACAATAACCTCAGATATGCAGACGACACCACACTTATGGTAGAAAGTGAAGAACTAAAGAGCCTCTTGATGAAAGTGAAAGAGGAGAATGAAAAAGTTGGCTTAAATCTCAACATTCAGAAAACTAAGATCATGGCATCTGGTCCTATCGCTTCATGGCAAATGGGGAAAGAGTGGAAACAGTGGCTGAATTTAATTTTGGGGGTTCCAAAATCACTGTGGATGGTGACTGCAGCCATGAAATTAAAAGACACTTACTCCTTGTAGGGAAAATTATGACCAACCTAGATAGCATATTCAAAAGCACAGAGATTGCTTTGTCAACAAAAGTCCGTCTAATCAAGGCTATGGTTTTTCCAGTGGTCATGTATGGATGTGAAAGTTGGACTATAAAGAAAGCTGAGTGCCAGAGAATTGATGCTTTTAAACTGTGGTGTTGGAGAAGACTCTTGAGAGTCCCTTGGACTGCAAGGAGATCCAGCCAGTCCATCCTAAAGGAGATCAGTCCTGAGTATTCATTGGAAGGACTGATGCTAAAGCTGAAACTCCAATACTTTGGCCACCTGATGAGAAGAGCTGACTCATTTGAAAAGATCCTGATGTTGGGAAAGATTGAGGGCAGGAGGAGAAGAGGATGACAGAGGATGAGATGGTTGGATGGCATCACTGACTCAATGGACATGAGTTTGGGTAAACACAGCGAGTTGGTGATGGACAGGGAGGCCTGGCGTGCTGTGGTTCATGGGGCAGCAAAGAGTCAGACACAACTGAGTGACTGAACTGAACTGAACTAATGAAGTACCTTAATTCAAGTGAGAGTGTTTAGTGTAAACATTGAGACGATTTTCTGGTCTATTTTTAAGAGAAGATCAACTGACATAAGACCTAAAAGAAGAGTCTTATGTGAAGTTACTTTTAAACCATAAGTTATAAAGGAAAACTTTTTGGCAAAGAAAGTTGTTTTGAAAATTTTATCAATAAAAGATGAGTTTTAATAAAGTATGTGCTATTACCTATATTATACAAAAAAAATGCATATCGGGTAACTTTAAAGAAAATCAGAGACACATTTATTTTACTTCTTTTTTAATATAAATTTATTTATTTTAATTTGTGGCTAATTACTTTATAATATTGTATTGGTTTTGCTATACATCAACATGAATCCACCATGGGTACAAACACATTCCCCATCCTTACCCCCCCTCCCACCTCCCTCCCCATACCACCCCCTCTGGGTCATCCTAGTGCTCCAGCCCCAAGCATCCTGTATCATGCATCGACTCCGGTCTGGCAATTCATTTCACATATGATATTATACATGTTTCAATGACATTCTCCCAAATCATCCCACGCTTATCTTCTCCCACAGAGTCCAAAAGACTGTTCTATACATCTGTGTCCCTTTTGCTGTCTCGCATACAGGGTTATCATTACCATCTTTCTAAATTCCATATATATGAGTTAGTATACTATATTGGTGTTTCGCTTTCTGGCTTACTTCACTCTGTATAATCGGCTCCAGTTTCATCAACCTCATTAAAACTGATTCAAATGTATTCTTTTTAATGGCTGAGTAATACTCCACTGTGTATATGTACCACAGCTTTCTTATCCATTCATCTGCTGATGGACATCTAGGTTGCTTCCATGTCCTGGCTATTATAAACAGTGCTGTGATGAATATTGGGGTACACACGTCTCTTTCAATTCTGGTTTCCTTGGTGTGTATGCCCAGCAGTGGGATTTCTGGGTCATAAGGCAGTTCTATTTCCAGTTTTTTAAGGAATCTCCACACTGTTTTCCATAGTGGCTGTACTAGCTTGCATTCCCACCAACAGTGTAAGAGGGTTCCCTTTTCTCCACACCCTCTCCAGCATTTATTTCTTATAGACTTTTGGATTGCAGCCATTCTGACTGGTGTGAAATGGTACCTCACTGTGGTTTTGATTTGCATTTCTCTGATAATGAGTGATGTTGAGCATCTTTTCATGTGTTTGCTAGCCATCTGTATGTCTTAGGTTGGGCCAATGGGAGACCTTATTCCATCCTCTTCCAGCAGAGTTGATGTATTATCTGGCTGTTTTAACTCTACCATGGGTCTAGAGTTCAGTGGCAGCAGGATCATACCCCAGCTATTCCACTTAGAAATTGTATAACTTTCGGTACTTATTTTAACGCTCTGAATCTCTTTACCTGCATAACAGGGATAAAAATCCTTTCTTTGTGCATCCTGTGACTGATTTTTATTCAGAACTGACATCCGGGCCCCCATTTGGAATAACTCTCAAGTATTACTCCAGCTGCAGAACTCCCAGTAGGAGGAGCCGAAGCCTTTATTGCAAAAGCATTGTAATTCAGCTTCTTCTCTGCCTAAGCCTGCTTTCCTCACCTCTCAAAGACACTGTTGCCAAGAACACTTCCCAGCACATTTACTGTTTATAAATCTCAGAACTTGTATTAGGAGAACCCAAACTATGACACATCTCTTCCATAAACATGGAGGAAACATCTGTGTCATAGGGATTTGTGATGCTAAGTATACCTTCCAGAATACATCAAAACCAGAATAAACAACAAGAAAACCTTGGTGATCTGGTTTCTAACTTCTTCAGCAACTTCTGCTATAGGATCTTAACAAACAACAGCTTAACGAGATAAGAGAGCATCTGCTATCAACCAGAAGTCCCCACTCCCAGAAGCAATTTCAGTGTTACTTGTTTCTCTAGATTTGCTTCCCCTTCCCATATCATTTATTCTTGCTTTATCTTCCAAATATACAGACCATGTCTGTGGTGGGATCTTGGTATAGCCTCAGAATCGACTCACTGTCCATCTTCTACAATTACACACCTGGTTCTGGTAACACTTGTTCTAGTTTTATTTCTCCCTCAAAGCTCTGTATGCTGCATTTAATCCAATCTCATCACTGTCTGTATCCTCAACCAAAGATCAAAACCTAACACAGAGGATGGGAAGACTTCAAGGCTGATTTCAACTGGCTCAGGGAACAAGTGCCTCAGAACACTGAGAATGCCAAAAAAACTCCCAAGTGGCATATAAAACCCTCTGTTTAGAAATAGAGCCTTTAGGACTATATTTAGCACAAGACATTATCCCCTCCCGTTTCACTGTCAGTTTTCGTCTGTTCTCTCTGGAATCTGGTTCTCTCAGCTATCCAAAAAAATGATGGAACTGTCTCAAAGGTATTGCTGATATCCACCTTCCCCAGTGTTTCCACATTCCTCGAGTTCCCAGTGCTTCAGTCAATTAGGTGACAACAGACGGTGACCATCCAGATACCTTCTGCCCCAGCTGCTGAGCCAGCCATGCTTTTCCAGATGAAAAGTGTAAAGTTGAAGGAGTGCCCCCTTGACAGCACTCACCTTGGCAGAAAAAGGCCTTTTAGAAGCCCAGATGTTGCCAACTGAACTCTCAAATTGTGGGGCCCAATAACAGTCCAGACAAACCACTAGTAGATTCAATGTGTTTTTAAAAGGGTTTAGAACATACAAACTTTTTTTTTCTATTTCTTTTTTTTTTTTTGACTTGATCCAATCTGCCTTTTATTTGCTTAGAGAAATGAGGTTGTATAAAA
This sequence comes from Nanger dama, assembly GCA_917880005.1. Classification (NCBI taxonomy): domain Eukaryota; kingdom Metazoa; phylum Chordata; class Mammalia; order Artiodactyla; family Bovidae; genus Nanger; species Nanger dama. Next base: position 2,120,911 of record CAKJTW010000068.1, on the reverse strand, counting down.
GTTTATCTCAAGTCTTTTTTACCCCATAAAGTTTTTTTTTTTAATTTTTTTTTAATACTTTATTCTACTTTACAATTCTGTACTGGTTTTGCCATACATTGACATGAATCAGCCACATGTGTCCACGATCTCCTAATGCCGAAGCCCCCTCCCATCTCCCACCCCACAGTCTCCCCGGATCATCCTGCACACCAGCCCCAAGCATCCTTTAAATAAACTCCTCTCTGGTACGATCTTCATTTTCGAAGTGCCTTTGTGAACACTGGCTTATTTTCCCTTCTGTTCTGGCCACACCAGAAGGGAGGAGTCCTGTGAACTCACTTCAGGACTGAGTCAGATCCATCCCTGAAACAAAGTTTTGAACAATGTAGTGGTGGTTATAAATGTCTTATTGTGTATTTTTGTTCACAACTTTAAACAAAGAAATTCTAATGTTTCTAGCTTGTTTTTCCTTTTTTAAATTTAAATTAGTGACTCTCAACAAAATTTCTAGGAGGTTAAGATTTTTCATTATCTCCAGTAAGTAGCAAAAAAAAAAAAGAAAGAAAGAAAATAAACACCCAACAGTTTTTAGGTGAATGCAATATTAATTTTTCATGAGATATTAATATTTCATGCAATATTAATTTTCCATGAGAAACACTGGGATGGACAAAGCACAAGATTTCCAGGAGAAATATCAATAACCTCAGATATGCAGATGACACCATCCTTATGGCAGAAAGTGAAGAAGAACTAAAGAGCCTCTTAATGAAAGCGAAAGAGGAGAGTGAAAAAGTTGGCTTAAACCTCAACATTCAGAAAACGAAGATCATGGCATCTGGTCCCATCGCTTCATGGGAAATAGATGGGAAAACAGTGGAAACAGTGGCTGACTTTACCATCTTGGGCTCCAAAATCACTGCAGATGGTAACTGCAGCCATGAAATTAAAAGATGCTTACTCCTTGAAAGGAAAGTTATGACCAACCTAGATAGCATATTCAAAAGCAGAGACATTTCTTTTCCAACAAAGGTCCGTCTAGTCAAGGCTATGGTTTTTCCAGTGGTCATGTATGGATGTGAGAGTTGGACTATAAAGAAAGCTGAGCACCAAAGAACTGATGCTTTTGAACTGTGGTGTTGGAGAAGACTCTTGAGAGTCCCTTGGACTGCAAGGAGATCCAACCAGTTCATCCTAAAGAAAATCAGTCCTGAATATTCATTGGAAGGACTGATGCTGAAGCTGAAACTCCAATATTTTGCCCAACTGATGCAAAGAACTGACTCATATGAAAAGGTCCTGATGCTGAGAAAGATTGAAGGTGGGAAGAGAAGGGGACAACAGAGGATGCAATGAGTAGACGGCATCACCAATTCAAAGGACATGAATTTGAGTTGGTGATGGACAGGAAGGCCTGGCGTGCTAGAGTCCATGAGGTCACAAAGAGTCAGACACAACTGAGTGACTGAACTGAACTGAATATTAATTTTTATGATGTGTACACGTCATGGAAATCTTCAGTCCCTTCTGAAGGAAATCAGCCCTGGGATTTCTTTGGAGGGAATGATGCTGAAGCTGAAACTCCAGTACTTTGGCCACCTCATGTGAAGAGTTGACTCATTGGAAAAGACTCTGATACTGGGAGGGATTGGGGGCAGGAGGAGAAGGGGACAACCGAGGATGAGATGGCTGGATGGCATCACTGACTCGATGGACACAAGTCTGAGTGAACTCCGGGAGTCGGTGATGGACAGGGAGGCCTGGCGTGCTGCGATTCATGGGGTCGCAAAGAGTTGGACATGACTAAGCGACTGAGCTGAATTGAACTGAACAGGTCATGGAAATCTTCAGTTAAAGTAAATACATTCTGCATCTTCATACAAATTATTTTCCTAATTTGCCAGTAATATTAAGTCATTAAGCAAAAAATAGTTGCTTGAATGTAGCTTGACTAGGACTAAGGAGGCATTACTACCTGTGTTTAAAATCACCTCATGACTAAGAAGCAAAACTGGCATAAGATTCATTGAGCTGAAAGAGGTTTAGCAAGATAAATTTTTATCAGGGATGATCCCTAATAAAACTGTAAACTATATCTAGCATGTAAACTATATCTGGCTCTCCTAAATGTAGATGGAATGTAACTGAAAAATGAACATTTCTGAATGTCACAAAAACATTTTGCTTCCATTTTGGTCAGAAACAAGTCTAAAACACTTCCCTGTTTCTTTTCCAAATCCTCTGTATGTAATTTATAAAGTATTAGAAATTAAATAGTGTATAGTCCTGACTCTGATAAATGTGAATTGATTGCATTTACAAGATTACATTTCCTATTCCTGCTAATATCTTTTGATGTTACATCAATATTTTTCAATAATAAACATTGCATTATTGAATGAGATTTTGTGCCCTTAAGAAGAAATAAGAGGGAAAAAGTTTGAACTTATCCTCCCAACCACTCCTATAATTGCATGTTTATAATTATAGGAAAATATTCTTAGAAACCAACTTGGGTAAATCTTGGGGAGTTCTATAAACCTTTCACAACTTTTTGAAATGGAAACAATAATTAATTTACAGTAAATGTTTCTTCGTGCTTGTGTTTAAAGTACTTCTCTGAGGGTAGAGCTATAGAAAAAAGGAAATGGTTTAAGAAAGTTTAAAGTAGCTCATAGAGGTAATTTTAAAACCTTTAAAAAGAATACTTGTACGTAGAATTCAGTTTCATTTAATTCTTCATTTAGGGTGTAAGTTACAATAGTTGTGCCTAAGAGATGCACTGAGTTATATCACAAAAGCAATAGAACAGGAGTCAGTAACATGTGGCAAGACAAGGGACCTTACTATGAGCAAGTTATGAAAGCCAGCTAAGTCCTCAGGGTCTTGATTTCCCATCATTACCAAGGTCTCCTCCTGCTCCAGCATTCTGCAATTCCTTATCCACTTGACAAACTTGGCGTGCGTGTGTGCATGCCCAAGACCCAGAGGACTCAGCTGACTTTCATAACTTGTTCATGGCACTTGTCATGCCCCCATTTCCTGACTCCTGTTCTATTGCTTTTTCTGATATAATTCATTGCATCTCTTGGGCACCAAGAGTTTATTAAATGCCAATTTGCTTTGAAAAGATAATTTGTTACATTGCCCACAACCCACTCCAATGTTCTTGCCTGGAGAATCCCAGGGACAGGGGAGCCTGGTGGGCTGCCGTCTATGGGGTCGCACAGAGTCAGACACAACTGAAGCGACTCAGCAGCAGCACGCTAGTGGTAATGAACCTGTCTGCCAAAGCAGGAAACGTCAGAGACTCAGGTTCAGTCCCTCAGATGGAAAGACTCCCTCCAGTGGGAAATGGCAACTCACTCCAATATTCTTGCCTGGAGAATCCCATGGACAGAGGGGCCTGACAGGCTACAGTCCATGGGGTCCCAAATAGTCAGACACGACTGAGCGCTCATGCACAATGCCAAATATTACATCCTATATAACACTTTACTTTTCACCTCTTCTCCTTAGAACCCTATGCAGATAGACAGATCAAGCATCACCAAGCCCATTTTTGGATGAGTAAACTGAGCCATACAACAACTAAGTGACTCATCCAGCACCAGTACAGCTAGCAACAGAATTAGTTCAAGAATGCAGGTCTCCAGAGTCCAATAAAATAACCTCTCTATTTGAGCACTCTTTGCACAAATTAAAGAGTGTACCTGGCCATATTACTGTTCCTTTGTTTCTTTCCCACAAGGATATCTTGCATCAGCATTTTAGGGGAGTTGTAGACATATTTGTACAGAATTTGAGACCAGGGCTGTGGCTTGGTCCCAACCTCTCCTCCAACACCCTGGGTGACCTTGGGCTAGTGATCCACTCATGGAATAAAGATCTAAACCCATGAGGGTACTCTTAGCATTAGGTTATGTTACTGCCTGGGTATGTTGTGGGAGCAAATGTTCATGGAGTCCTTGAATAAAAGCAATAAACTTTATAAATAGACTTCTACCAAAGTTTCTTTCAATAGAAAAACTGAGGTTTCCAATCATTGCTTTCTCAAAGCCATTTTTGTCTCACATCTCTTGGTTTCCAAGGACACAATAAGGTCATGAAGACTGCTATCATGGTTAGTTCCATGCTACATTCCCCAAAAGGCAGAGCTGGTGCCAGATTCCTGGAGATGTGGGGAGGGGAAGAACAGGAGACTCACAAATGCTTATGGAGGCACTAAAATATTTTATGTGCTTTTCATATGTTGAAAAGTTCAAAACAAATCACACTTTTTCTGTAGCAAAAGATTTCAACAGAGAAATTCTCTAAACTCTACATTCAAGCTAAGATTTATTCCCCATAACTTGGCTCATACTTTCCAGCCTATTTTGAGCATATTCTTTTTTGTGCCCCCTTCTTCAGCCCCAAGTGGGGAAACTGATCAAACACATTCTGTACATACCTCTGTGCCCACAGACTCAGCCTCCCAGCTGTAGCACTAACCTCACAAATTCAGAGACCATCTCCCACTTTCAAAAGTACAGTGGCTTTCTTGACTTGAGAAACACCCCCAGACACAACCACTATTCTCAGCTTGCCTGACTTTTGCATCTCTGTCTCATTATCACTGACACCATGTTCCTGTCCAATCAGGCCATTAGATAAAAACGGATTTCTCTTTAATATTAATAGAAAGAACTTTCTTTCAATACTCTTGATTTCTCTCCCCACATGACAATTTCATCTTCATATTCAATCCTGCATTACAACAGTTGCCTTATTTCCTTGTCAAGGTCCTGACAGTGATGAGGTGTCAGGGCATCACCATGTTTTAAGTTGAAACAAAAAAAATTGGCAGATGAAAATTCAGAAAAGCTGCCAATGGGGCAAATGTTTAATCTTGGAGAAAGCCCTTTGTCAGCCTTCTATGCAGCTGACATAGAGGAAGGAAAACCACAAAAACAACAGGGTAATAATATTAAGACTGGTTTCCATACACCAAAAAGAAAAGGAGACTCAGAGCTGACTTCCATATCCCGTCTTATAATTCATCACAGCAGGATAAAATATGCAGATGACGTTTCCTCTATGAAACTGGAAATTTTCAGTTTCAAATTTGAGCACAAATTTCAGAATCAGATAAGCACAAATGTAGCAAAATGGCAAAATGTCTGGCTATTCTTTGCACTTTCATGGTTATCATCCACTTAAGGTTCTCATAACACTTTGTAATAATGAGTCTCCATATATTATAGCTGAGAAAAGTGAGATTCAGGCCAGTAAAGTTATTCCTTAAAACACACAGAAAAGCACAGCCACAAATTGAGTTGCACCTCCTTTTCTCACACCTGCTATAAAAGTAACCCTTGGTAGAATGCTTTTCTCAAAAAGAAACTGCCTTTCAGTCAAAAGCATTTAAAACCGTTCTATCAGACAAACAAATTTACTATAAGATCTTTGTAACAAAGACTCTGAATATATGTTTTAAACCAAATTTTAATTCATTTGTAATAATTTGAAAATTATTGATAGGTCTTTCCAAACTCATCTTCTAGTTTCAATGATTCAGTAAATTTTCATGGCATAATCATGTCTAATTATTCTGAGAAAAAAATTTTTACTCCTTAATATTGAGACATAAAAATCATAAAACATAGCCCTAAATACCTAAAACAGGGAAACAACTTAAATATTTCAGATAAAATGTATATCAACTTAAACAAGGTTCTGTGGGAGTTTCATTTGGTTTGTTCTGTTTAAATTTTTACCTTGATAAATTATGAGAGAACTTCTCCCATCCACCCCAAGTTCCTCTCTGTTCCTTTCTTAATTAAATGTGTCATCTGAATGTTTTGAATCAACTTACCAAAAGTCAGCACCAAAGAGTTGATGCTTTTGAACTGTGGTGTTGGAGAAGACTCTTGAGAGTCCCTTGGACTCCAAGGAGATCCAATCAGTCCATCCCAAAGGAAACCAGTCCTGAATAGTCATTGGAAGGACTGATGCTGAAGCTAAAACTCCAATCCTTTGGCCACCTGATTTGAAAAGACCTTTATGCTGGGAAAGATTGAAAGTGGGAGGAGAAGGGGACAACAGAGGATGCGATGGGTGGATGGCATCACCAACTCAAAGGACATGAGTTAGAGTAAACTCTGGGAGTTGGTAATGGACAGGGGGGCCTGGCATGCTGCCATCCATGGGATCGCAAAGGGTCAGACACAACTGAACTGAACTGAACTGAACCAAAAAATCATTCCCATAATAATCGTACTGAGGTCAGAGCTTCCACGATCCAAGTCTAACTTGGAGAGAGATTTCTCCAGAGTGGCTAGATGCAGCAGAGCTGGAAGAGAATGTGGGTGACAGTCAAGCAGGGAGCGAAGAGTTCAGCCAAGAAAGTGTGCCAAGCCTGGTCTGAAGAAGCAGAGCAAGATTACTGAAGAAGAGAATGTGAAGCGAGGTCAAAAGTTAAGAGGAAGAGAAGGACATGAAAGTCTAAAAGATCAGCAGGTAGACCCTCAATATGGAGCAGGGAAAGTCAGTGAAGAAGAGAGAATAAGGGTGGAGATGATGCAAAGTTGCTGAAGTTCCCATTTCAGTAGACCCAGGTGGCTGAATGTGGCGCAAAAGAGCCAGTCACGCAGGGCCAAATAGGCCCAAACAAATAATGCTGAAAAAGGAAAGCCAGTGAAGGCCAATAAATGCTCACATGACATTTTTAAAAACACTGCTGATTCTCAATGCAGAATAAAGATAAAATAAAGACGTTTTTAAAAATAGGAAGAAGAACTCCAAAAGAACTCACCACTAGCAGACATGCATCAAAGGAATTCCAAAGGCTGTTCTTCAGACAAAAGGAAAATGGTCCCAGATGGAAAAATAAAGATATAAGAAGGAATAAAGAGCATCCAAAAAATGGTATGTTGGTTAACCTAAATGATTATGAAAGACTATAACAATGGTAGAGTTAAGCTCAGAGCTCACAAAACATAGGATGCAAGGAACAGGATAAAACTGAAGGCATTCCAAGAAGGTGAGTGAAGGGATATCCCAGGATGATAAGCTATATTGGAAGGAGAGGGCATTGGAAGGAGAGGGCAATTAGCTAACACTGGAACAACGAGATTAAGATCTTTTCTTCATGAGCTGAGAATGTCTAAGTGATTCCACCAAAATTATCATCTATACTTGGCTTCTTTTGACTACCTGCTGAGTAAGTTACTGCTGTCCACCCCATGGCTTGCAGCCTAGATGAGCTGAAGACACTCATTTCATTCCAGGGAAGTGTTCTGCTTTGATCTGCTCTCAGGCTGCTGCTGCTCCTAAGTGGCTTCAGTCGTGTCCAACTCTGCGACCCCAGAGACAGCAGCCCACCAGGCTCCCCCGTCCCTGGGGTTCTCCAGGCAAGAACACTGGAGTGGGTTGCCATGTCCTCCAATGCATGAAAGTGAAAGGTGAAAGGAAAGTCGCTCAGTTGTGTCCGACTCTTCGCGACCTCATGGACTGCAGCCTACCAGGCTCCTCCGTCCATGGGATTTTTCAGGCAAGAGTATTGGAGTAGGGTGCCATTGCCTTCTCTGTAAGAGCTGGAGGTAAACTTAGAAACTGAGCAGCAGTGATTAGCTGAGAAGCAAAAAAATAAAAATAAAAAGCAATTCCCTTTACTACGATTTTCCTGCTAGACATCTAGAACCCAGCCCCCAACACAGTCCTGGTTGCTGGCCCAACTTCAGTAGGCCAGCCCAGTGTTTCCCAGTAGTCAGGCAAGACCTTGCCCAAAGACTTCTCCAGGTGAAGGGTCTTGTCAACTTTCAGAAAAGCTGTAGCCATATTGTGACCATGCAGCCCTGGTCACTCATCTCCTCCCAGAAACCTCTATCTCACAGTGGCCAGATTAAGGTAGGGATGCATATATCATTGGTAAATCTATAAAGACGCATAGGAGAATGATCAAAACAAGGCAGGATGATGGTTAACAGGAAAAAGATATGACTGAGAAGGGGATCACAAAGGCTTTTAAGGTATTGGTTGTATTTTTATTTTTAATCTAGCTGATGAATAGTCAAGTGTTCATTTTAGGATAAATCTTTACATTGTTCCTGTGAATTCTATAAACAATCAAAACTAAAAGAAGTATGTCACTTAGCTGCTGTATACTTCCATTCTTCTCTCACCAACTCAAACTAACAGCATTTAATGTTTCCCTAGAAGCACTTTCCCTTTGACTGTAATAGTCTAAACCAGCTTCATCTCTTGCCTGGATTATTAAATAGTTTCCTCATTTGTCTCTCTGTTTCTATGCCTGTCCCTTTACACTGCATTTTTTCGATGAAAGCCAAAGTGACCCTTTTAAATCATAAGCTGGATCTCGTCATAGCTTGTTCAAAACCTCCAAGGCTCGCTCTCACCCAGCTCAAAGCTGGGAGTTCTTACTATATGTAACCAAGGCTGAAGTGATCTGGTTCTGTTACCTCTCTGCTTTCACCTGCTGGTTTACCTATTCTATCTCTAGCTACATGGGGCTCCTTGTTGCTCCTTGAATTTACCCAGCAAACTCCTACCCCAAAGGCTTGCTTTTCCATCTCAAGATAGTCATATAGCTCACTTTTCACGTTATTCTGATTTCAAATCAATGACTTCTAATCAGAAAGTCCTTCCCTAAATAAACATTCTATTTAAATATTATTCCCCTGACCTGCTTTTTCTTTTTAGAACTTATTAACACCAGACACATGTGTTTATTTGCTTATTTCTTTATGTGTATTACCTTTTCCCCATAACTAGAATGTAAGTTCCATAAGGCCAGGAACTTTGTCAGCTTTGTGAACTGTTGAGCAGTGCCTGGCAACATAGTAGGAGTTCTTTTAATATCTGTTAAACAAATGAAAGGCAATCCTTTTTATACACCTTCAATCTTAGCCAAATTTCCCCAAAGTCCTAATTTACTGGACTTTCATTTTGTATACTCAAGTTCTTATAAATGATAACTGGAGTGGGAGTTTGATGTATGATGCAGGGAACCCAAAGCAGGTGCTCTGTGATGAGCTGGAGGCATGAGGTGGGGAGGGAGGGGTCACATGTATGCCTATGACTGATTCATGTTGATGCATGACAGAGGCCATCACAATATTGTAATTATCCTCCAATTAAAATTAATTAATTAAAAAAATGATAACCGGAAGAATGAGAGTATGTCAAATAAGTCACTTGGGGGAAAAATGATAGTTCACAAAAGCAAGGGAATATAAAGATATTGGTGAACTCTGAAAAACTCAAAACTCAAATATTAGCATGAAAATGAGTAAAATAGAAAACTGAAAAATCTGAATTATGTGTTTAAGACTTAAAAAAGAGTATAAAATATAATCAAAGAAAATAAAAACAACTATAAGCCATGCATGAAATGTGTGACTGACTTTAGTTTAAGTCCACATCGCTAGGAAAAGAGGCTGTTTGGCTTACAGAATAGAAAAAGACACAACTTCAGCTATGCCAGGCCAGTAACTATACTTAAGTGACTATGAAAATAAACAGTTAAAAGATATTTGAGATTTAAATCACTCTAGATTTTAATGTATTTAACTGCAATCACAGACTACTAAAAAAATAAAGCTAATTTTAAGAGAAAGATTCATAGACATCTTGGGAATGCAAACACACACAAAAAACACAACATACCAAAATGTATGAGACGCGATGAAAGCATTGCTCAGAATAAAGTTTATAAGAGAAACAAGAAAAGAGCCAATTGAACCCAGGGTGAGAAAAATGAAAGAAATATTAGTATGAAAATGAATGTAATAGAGAATTGAAAAATAGAGGAAATCAACAGAACCAAAAGTTATTTGAAAAGATCAACAAGATCGACAAACCTGGAGGTAAAGTGACTGAGAAAAAGACTCAAATTACTGAATCAGGAATAAAAATGGGGGTATTATTTAGCCTTCAGAAAAAAAAAAAAAACTATAAGAAAATACCATGAAAACATGCCAAAGATTAATAACTAGATGAAATGGACAAAGTCTTAAGAAGACACACTCTAACTAAACTGAATCAAGAAGAAATACAAAGTGTAAACAGGCCTATAATAAATTAAGAAATTGAATTAATAGCTAAAAACTTCCCACAAAGAAAAGCTCAGAAACAAATGTCTTCACTGGTGAATTCTACCAAATTTTGAAGAAGAGAATTAACATGAATCCTTCACAAAGTCCTCCAAAAAAATACAAGGAAGGGAACACTTTCTAAATTATTCTAAAATTAGACAAAGATATCACAAGAAAGAAAACTATAAACCAATATCTCATTCACAAATATAGAGACTGGAAATTCTAACCAGGGCAATCAGACAAGAAAAAGAAATATGATGCCTTGAGATTGAAAAAGAAGAAATAAAATTGTGTGTATTTATAGATTACATGCTCCTGTATATAGAAAATCCTAAGAAATCCACAGACAACCAAAATTTATTAAAGCCAATAAATGAGTTCAGCAAGGTTTCAAGGTATAAAATCAATATACAAAAAGCAACTGTATTTCAATACACTTTCAATAAGCAATCTGAAAATTAAGAAAACAGTTTTATTTATAAAAGTGTCAAAGAATAAAATACTTAAGGAATGATCTTAACAAAATAAGGTGTAAGAGGTACACATTGAAAAATATATAAAAAGGTGTAAGAGGTACACATTGAAAAAATATAAAATATCACTGAAAAAAATTAAAGAATACCTAAATAAATAAAAAGATATTGCATATTCATGAATTGGAAGTGTTGATACCATTAGGATAACAATACTTCCCAAATTAATTCAATATTATCCTTATCAAAATCTCAGCTAGCTTTTTAAAAATTGTATTTATTTTCATTGGAGGATAATTACTTTACAATATCGTGACATGAATCAGCCATAGGTGTACATGTTGCCCTCCATCCTGAACCCCCGCCCACCTCCCTTCCCACTCTGTCCCTCCAGGTTGTCATAGAACACCTCAGCTAGCTTTTTGCAGAAGCCAACAAGCTGATCCCCAAATCTGTATGGAAATACTCATAATAGCTAAAACATCTTGAAAAAGAGTAACAAAGTTGGAGGACTCACACTTTCCAATTTCAAAGCTACAGTATTTACCACAAAGCTATAGCAATGAAGACTGCATGTTACTGGTATAAGGATAAACAGATCAAAGAAATAGAATAAAGAACCAAGAAATAAACCTAAACAATCATGAATAGTTGATTTTGACAAGAGTGCTAATCATTCATGGGGGAGAGGGGGCGGAGGAGGAAAATAAGCTTTTCAACAAATGGTGCTAAAAAGTTGGATATATGCATTTAAAAGAATGGAGTTGGACCCCTATCTCATACTATATGCAAAAATTAACTTCAAACGAATCAAAGATCTAAATGTAAGAGGTAAACTATCAAACACCTAGAAGAAAATATGAGACTAAATCTTCATGATCTTGAAGTAACAGTTTCCTAGATGTGACACCAAAAGTAAAAGCAAAAAGAAAAAAATAGGTAAACTGGAAATCATCAAAATTAAAATATTTTTTCATCAAAGGACACTATCAAGAAATAAAAAGATAAACCACAAGATGGGAGAATATATAGATATTCTATATATCCTATATAGAATATAGGATATATATCCTATAAGATATATATCCTATATATCCATAAAGGATCTAGTTTCCAGAATACATAAAGAACACTTACAATAGACAATAAAAGACAATCTAATTAATAAATGAACAAAGAATTTGAATAGACATTTCTTCAAAGAACATATGCAAATAACCAATAAGTTCATGAAACAATGCTCAATATTTTTAATCATTATAGAGATACAAATCAAAATCACAAGATACCACCTCATAATCACTCAGTTCAGTTTAGTTGCTCAGTTGTGTCCAACTCTTTGCGACCCCATGAATCACAGCATGCCAGGCCTCCCTGTCCATCACCAACTCCCGGAGTTCCCTCAAACTCATATCCATCAAGTCAGTGATGCCATCCAGCCATCCCATCCTCTGTCGTCCCCTTCTCCTCCTACCCCCAATTCCTCCAAGCATCAGGGTTTTTTCCAATGAGTCAACTCTTCGCATGAGGTGGCCAAAATATTGGAGTTTCAGCTTCAGCAACAGTCCCTCCAATGAACACCCAGAACTGATCTCCTTTAGGATGGACTGGTTTGATCTCCTTGCAGTCCACAGGACTTTCAAGGGTCTTCTCCAACACCACAGTTCAAAAGTATCAATTTTTCAGCACTTAGCTTTCTTCACAGTCCAACTCTCACATCCATACATGACCACTGGAAAAACCATAGCCTTGACTAGATGGACCTTTGTTGGCAAAGTAATGTCTCTGCTTTGAATATACTATCTATGTTGGTCATAACTTTCCTTTCAAGGAGTAAGTGTCTTTTAATTTCATGGCTGCAGTCACCATCTGCAGTGATTTTGGAGCCCCCAAAATAAAGTCTGACACTGTTTCCACTGTTTCCCCATTTATTTCCCATGAAGTGATGGGACCGGATACTATGATCTTCGTTTTCTGAATGTTAAGATTTAAGCCAACTTTTTCACTCTCCTCTTTCACTTTCATCAAGACGCTTTTTAGTTCCTCTTCACTTTCTGCCATAAGGGTGGTGTCATCTGCATATCTGAGGTTGTTGATATTTCTCCCGGCAACCTTGATTCCAGCTTGTGCTTTTTCCAGTCCAGCATTTCTCATGATGTACTCTGCACAGAAGTTAAATAAGCAGGGTGACAATATACAGCCTTGACATATTCTTTTTCCTATTTGGAACCAGTCTGTTGTTCCATGTCCAGTTCTAACTGTTGCTTTTTGACCTGCATACAGATTTCTCAAGAGGCAGATCTGGTATTCCCATCTCTTTCAGAATTTTCCACAGTTTATTGTGGTTCACACAGTCAAAGGCTTTGGCATAGTCAATAAAGCAGAAATAGATGTTTTTCATAATCACTAGATAGTTATAATAAAAAAGACACACAATAACAAGTGTTGCTGAGGATGTGGAAAAATTGGAACATTCATACTTCACTGCTGGAAGTATAAATGGTGCAGCCACTCTAAAAATAACTCAGCAGTTCCTCAAAAGTTAAACATAGAGTAACGTTCAGTTCAGTTTAGTTCAGTTCAGTCACTTAGTCATGTCCGACTCTTTGCGTCTCCATGAATCGCAGCACGCCAGGCCTCCCTGTCCATCACCAACTCCCGGAGTTCACTCAGATTCATGTCCATCGAGTCTGTGATGCCATCCAGCCATCTCATCCTCGGTCATCCCCTTCTCCTCCTGCCCCCAATCCCTCCCAGCATCAAAGTCTTTTCCAATGAGTCAACTCTTCCCATGAGGTGGCCAAAGTACTGAAGTTTCAGCTTTAGCATCATTCCTTCCAAAGAAATCCCAGGGTTGATCTCCTTCAGAAAGGACTGGTTGGATCTCCTTGCAGCCCAAGGGACTCTTAAGAGTCTTCTTCAACACCACAGTTCAAAAGCATCAATTCTTTGGCACTCAGCCTTCTTCACAGTCCAACTCTCACATCCATACATGACCACAGGAAAAACCATAGCCTTGACTAGACGGACCTTAGTCGGCAAAGTAATGTCTCTGCTTTTGAATATACTATCTAGGTTGGTCATAACTTTTCTTCCAAGGAGTATGCGTCTTTTAATTTCATGGCTGCAGTCACCATCTGCAGTGATTTTGGAGCCCCCAAAATAAAGTCTGATACTGTTTCCACTGTTTCCCCATCTATTTCCCATGAAGTGATGGGAGTGGATGCCATGATCTTCTTTTTCTGAATGTTGAGCTTTAAGCCAACTTTTTCCCTTTCCTTTTCACTTTCATCAAGAGGGTTTTAGCTCCTCTTCACTTTCTGCCATAAGGGTGGTGTCATCTGCATGTCTGAGGTTATTGATATTTCTCCCGGCAATCTTGATTCCAGCTTGTGTTTCTTCCAGTCCAGTGTTTCTCATGATGTGCTCTGCATAGAAGTTAAATAAGCAAGGTGACAATATATAGCCTTGATGTACTCCTTTTCCTATTTGGAACCAGTATGTTGTTCCCTGTCCAGTTGACCCTGCAATTCCACCCCTAGGCATATATACCCAAGAGAACTGAAAATATATGTTTACACAAAAACCTGTATGTAAATGTTCAGAACAGAATTATTTATAATAACCAAAAAGTAGAAACAACTCAGATGTCCATCAACTGATGAAAGGTTAAACAAAATGTGATCTACAATGGATCATTATTCAATCATATAAAAGGAATGAAGTACTGATATATTTCTACAACATAAATGAAACTTGAAAGAAGTCAGTCACAAAAGGTCACAAATTGTATAATTCCATTTATGTGAAATGTCCAGAAGAGGCAAATCCAAAGTGACAAAAAGTCAATTAGTGACTGCTTAGAGAAGGAGAAGGGATCAGAAGTAACTGCTAGAAGGGTAGAGGGTTTCTTTTGGGGATAATGAAAAAATCCTGGTATTAGCAATGATGGTTGGATAACCTTCTGAATATATTAAAAGAAAATCAATTGTATTGGTTAAATACAATTTAAAAAATGAATTTCATGATATGTGATATGTGAATTAAACCTCACGTTTTAAAAACATCTGAATCTAGAGTATAGCAAGATGTATCAAATGAACTGTACATGCTGGAATATATCTGCTGTATTACATGCACATAGTGAGAGTAAGGTAGAAGAAGACAGATAGAAGTTTAATACTTTAAAAATGAACAAAATTAATAATTTTTCCCCCTTCAGGCAGAAAAATTCTTAGGCACCCACGACAAAAAAGGTTAGTGACTATTTCCAGAACTGACATAGATTTTTTGAAAAATGAAATGACCCATGCTCAGATATGCCACTGGTGGTTTTAAGACTAAAAATGCAAGGTGATTTGATACCTAGATCACACTTTTTTATTAAGCAAGCAAAAGTCAGGGCACGGTTATGTTTAATTTTAAATCTGTACCCCTCCCCAGTCAGGCCCTTTAGCCAAAGAGGTGCTGCGACACTTTCCATTGCCCTAGTTAGCATGGTCTTCAGAGCTGAGAGAAAAAAATCATGTCACCAAAAAGAAAGAGAGAGAGAGAGAGAAGGTTAAAAAAAGACTTTGTATTTAAAAAGTCTCTACCTTTATTTAAAAAATTTTTAATAATTTTGTGCTTTTACTATAGAGAAAACAGATACCATTTCAGGATAGCAGTTACCTCCAGAGAGGAAGAGAAGGAAATACAATGAGACCAGAGAAGTAGAAGGTGGAGGCTTCTAATTTTAACATTATGTTTTTATAAAGATATAGAGAAAGCTGCAGCATCTCTATTTATTTAATTTTAGTGACTGATATACATGCATCTGTTATTTTAATTTCTGAAATTTTCAGTTCCTGAAATGTTTCAAAATTTCAAAAGTATTAAATGGTTTGATATTAAAACATGACATATGTATCACCGTAATATTTTCTCAACACATTTTATACTTAATTTTATTTTTAAAAAATTTCTGGCTGTAGTTAATAATAGTTAAGTTCTGCTATCAGCTGGCAGAAAGTCCTTAGAAATACATTCAGTCAGTTATGAAATATTTATTCAGGACCCACATAGCACCAGGTGCCAAGTGCTATAAAAGTTGCTCACAAGACAAAGTTAATAAGACACAGTCTCTGTTCTCAAAAAGCTCTCATCCTAGTGGATAATTCAGATAGATGAATGCATCATTCCAATACAATTTAGAAAGCGCTACGAGAGATATATGTGTGGGAGGCATGGCTTCAGAGAAGGAAGTGGAAAAGCAAAATCCATCATACACACTCTCAATTCTCCCCAGTGAGTTAAGCACCAGATACAGCAACCCTGGGTGGGGAAGAGGGTGTAGGGAGACAACAAAAAGTGTTTATTCTACCTAACATAATGACCAGGGGGCGCAAGCTGCAGAGAATCTGCCTGCCAATGGAGGAAACATAAGAGATGTGGGTTCAATCCCTCAGTTGGGAAGATTCCTCTGGAGAAGAAAATGGCAACCCACTCAAATATTTCTTGCCTGGAAAACTCCATGGACAGTGGAGCCTGGAGGGCTATAGTCCATGGGGTCACAAAGAGTCAGACACAACTGAGCACACATACACTACACTACCAACAAAAACAGCACAATGACACAACCCGCTGAATGTGGGCTACAACTATAATTTTCCCTCCTGTAATTTTTAAAGCCTCAATTTTATATGTTTACTTTAATCAAATGCTATTTAGCCAGCTGCAAAATTTCTGCATACTTATACCAAGGAAACGTTTGCAGCGAACATGTATTTTTCACTACATAGAAAGCACTGTGCATGGATTATTTCATTAACTCATCATAACGTATCTGGGAGATAGGTGCTGTCAGTGTGTCCATTTTACAGATGAAAGATTGAGCCTCAGAGAAACTAGAAAACGTGTCCAAGTTTGCAGTTCCACTTATACAGAGCCCTGAACCATCTGTCCATGCTACATCAATGTTACTTACATAAGGGAGAAATCAAAGATCTATGGAACCCACTATTAGCACAGAGAATATTTTCATCATGATGCTTGGAATTCCATCAAAATTTTAATATTAAAAAAAGTCCTTTTGCCTTCTTATATCTTAGAAATAGACTGCTTATATATTTAATCTTTAGCTCTGTAAGTGTGCAAAGGCAAACCAACCCAAAAGCATTCATTTTTTGTGATCATTAACTGGATTTGGTTCTGGTCAATTAAAATAGTCTGCCCAGGGAAATTCCCTGGTGGACCATTGGTCAAGACTTGGGCTTTCACTGCTGTGGACTCAGGTTCCATCCCTGGTCAGGGAACTAAGATCACACAAGCCATGCAGTGCAGCCAAACACACACACACACACACACACACACACACACACACACACTATATCAGGGGTGAGTTGTTGTGATTCAGTCATGTGCAATTCTTTTGAGACCCCATGAACTGCAGCACTCCAGGTTTTCCTGTCCTTCACTATCTCTGTGTTTGCTCAAACTCATGTCCACTGAGTCAGTGATACCATCCAACTATCTCATCCTCTGTTACCCACTTCTCTTGCCCTCAATCAGGGGGAAGGATGGGATGAATTGGGAAGTTGGGATCAATATATATACACTATTGATACTATGTATAGAGGACTAATAAGAACCTACTGTATAGCTCAGGGAATCCCTGTATAGCTCAGGGAATCCCAGTGTTCTTTGGTGACCTAAATATGAAGGAAATCCAAAAAAAAAGAAGGGATATAGGTATATGTAAAGCTTACTCACTGGAAAAGTCCCTTATGCTAGGAAATATCGAGGGCAGAAGGAGAAGAGGGCATCAGGGGAAGAGATGGCCGGATGGCATCACTGATACAATAGACATGAACTTGGGCAAACCTTGGGAGATGGGGAGGGACAGGGAGGCTTGGCGTGCTGCAGTCCACGGGGTCGCAAAGAGTCAGACACGGCTGGGCGACTGAACAGCAACAACATAGCTGATTCGCCTTGCTGTACTGCCGAAACTAACACAACCTTGTAAAGCAACTATCCTTCAATAAGAATTAAATTTTTAAAAATTGGTCTGCACAGGCTTCTCAGCAGGCTGGTGGTTGATGTTAAGAGAGTCCTTACTGAGACTTATAGACTGCTTTTTAAAGAAAACTCACAAGGACTCAGTGGTGTCTGGACTAGGGGGACACAGTGCCATTGACAACCAGCAGGGTGCTAGAAACAAACAGAAAGAAAAGGCATGTATAGTTTAATAGAGATCTTTCTACTAAAGACTCTTATTAGAACCTCTATGTTCCCAAGGCTGGGAGGATTTGCAGCAGACTCACCCAACAACAAGAACACAAGCACATCAAACCGAAGAAAAACACACCAGAAGCCACCAGGAGGCCAGGGAGATAACCACCTCCGAGCTGGAATGCAGATGATGATGGTCTCAACTGCTCTCGAACTTTGGGGGATGCCAGACTCCTGGGACCACAGGGACTTAAGCCTTGGGGCTGACAAGAGATGCAGAAGTGTAGACATTTAGATGAAGCCCGAAAGAAAGGGCCAAGCTGCTATAATTTTTTGTTATTGTAATGGGTTTTAGTTCAGGTCCGGGCCAAACGGGCTCCTATGTTTCTTGGTGACCCAGCCACCTTCAGGCTACACACCCACGTGATCCCTTCCTGTCTCGCCAAGTGTGGGAACAAATCGGGTTGATTCTCCTCCAGAGAGATCTTGGTGATCAAACAAAAGGTGGTGCCTCTCACACAAAGGCACTTCCTTGTATTCCAGTGAACTTCGCTTCTACCCTTTGCTTCCCACCTCTGCATGCCTCCCGCAGACACTCAGCTACATATTACATTGCTTTGTGGGCTCTCGCGACTTGTTCCATTCTCTAATAAAGAGTGCTTTGACTGAGGCCGTGGGTCACAATGACAGTGACTGTCCTCCTCAGAGAGGCCAGGCCAAGGATGAGGGGGCATCCAACTTTCTGACCATTCGTTTCACTGGAAACGATGCATGAAGCAGGAATTCTAAGGGAGTGTCCTGAATTTGAAAACTTTGCTTCCCTCCCTTCCCTGCCTGTTTTAAGAACACAGATCCAACAAAGGCTAAATTCTGCTAGAGTTTCAGAAAGCAACACTTCAATGGTGAATTACCTAAGCAAGGTGCCATGTTCATTCACAGGGACAACTATGGAACTACAAAAAGGAAATCCAAAACAAACAAACAAACCAAAAGGGATATATGTATACATACAGCTTACTCATTGGAAAAGCCCCAGATGCTGGGAAAGATTGAGGGCAAAAGGAGAGGAGGGCATCAGAGGTTGAAATGACCATGACCGGATGGCATAAAAGCACTCTGTGTGAAAATGCATATAGCACTGGGAGTTAAGAATGGAACTAAATATTTAGTTTACATTCACTATTTAAAATGCTGAAACCTACCAGGGATAACTAAGATCAGAGTCTAATCATAGTTTGTTTGTCCGATAAGGATGCAACTCAGAAAATGATACTGTGTATGTTGAACAATCTCAGAGAAAATAGGGCTCTCAGGTTTGGAGTTTCTTAGAGAGAGAGCTCTTCTATAACGGCTTAGGAGTCCATGTGGTTGTGATATTTCCAGAATTAAGGACTAAGTCAATCCTGATGAAACTTTGAAAGATGCCACCAAGTCTAAATGTTTCAAAGCCAACACTTGAACTGCTAAATCATTCCCTCTGTTTTAAAGGAGTGATTATTTGATTGACAACGGGGGTGGAGAGAAATCCTTCAGCAGTAATGCATATGGGCACATCATCTCCCTGATTACACATGAAAGAGGATGGGATGTGGGGGAAACCTCTTGATTCATTCAGACACAAATCATCCAGAGGAGGGGCGTACCCCGTTTTCTCTTGAACTCTAGTAGGAAATTTCCCATGCCATAATTGTATTTGTTATACTGCAGTGATCAAAGTCCATAAATTCCTCCATCTATCCTCATTCAGAGAAACCATATGGTACTACTAGGAGAGTCACATGTAAGGCTGGTTTGCTGTATACATGATTAAATATCCATGTGGGAAAGGAACACTGGGGAGAGCAAAAACATTTAAAAGAAGAGGCTAAAAGCATAACTCTAAGAGATACGTGGATATATATTCTACTTCTGTAGGATCTAAAGTGTTAGGGGTATACAGAAAACATAACAGCAGTAAGATCATGAAGGGGAAGGAGGAGGGATTTCTGCAAACAAGTGGTTTCTCTCAGCAGCTGTGCACATAAGGCATGTGTGGTTAGTGCTCAGTCGTGTCTGACTCTGCCACTCCAGAGACTGTAGAACGCCAGGCTCTTCTGTCCATGGGATTCTCCACGCAAGAATACTTTCAAGAGGGTTGCCATTTCCTCCTCCAGGGGATCTTCCTGACCCAGGGACTGAACCTGCGTCTTCAGTGTCTCTGGCATTGGCAGGCGGGTTCTTTCCTACTGAGCCACTGCAGAAGCCCCACATGGGCCTTCATCAAAAACTCTAGAAGGCAAACACGGTCATTCAGAAGTCTATGGACTATCAGACAGCCCTAGGATCTTGCGCTCTGTTTGGTAGCAAGGAAAATGATAACTATTTAGTGAAAAACAAGGAGATAGATTTCTTTTTCTATAAAGTTTGATAATGCCCAGAATCTGTGTGGATACAAAGAAATAGATACTTTCAGAGTAAGTAATTTTTGAAAATGCTTTTCAGCCATATTCATGAAATTTTAAAATTTTCATAAACAACGGCCCCCCACATGGTTAGGCACAAGATGTGTGTGTGTGTGTGTGTGTGTGTGAAGTCACTCAGTCGTGTCCGACTCTTTGCGACCCCGTGGACTGTAGCCCACCAGGCTCCTCGGTCCATGGGATTCTCCAGGCAAGAATACTGGAGTGGGTTGCCACTTCCTTCTCCAGGGAATCTTCCCAACCCAGGGATCAAACCCAGGTCTCCTGCATCAGAGGCAGACGCTTTAACCTCTGAGCCACCAGGGAAGTCCTATCTAATAGTAGAGGAATGACTAAATGTATTAGAATAATTCATTCAATAGAAGTATATGCAGCAAGATGAAAAAGGTAAATCTACCTAATTCTGTGTCCAAAATTTTTTTTAAGTCATAAAATAAGAGTTTTCTTGTGAAAGTGAGGAAGGAAGGAAGGAAGAAGTAAGAGAGGGAAGGTGGGAGGGAGAAAGGAAAGAAAAATTTAAAGCATAAAGCACATCTGATAAATGTTTGTTTATAACAAATAGAAATAATGTAGAAAATTAATGAAAATTTTCTTAAATTGTTTTTAGCAAGATGCCCAAGAAGTGGTATTTGAAGAGAAAAAGATTTTTGCTTTACATTTATACCCTTCTATTCCATTTTTTTCTTTTAAATAAGCATGTAAACATATAATTTTTAAAAACTAACATAAAAAATCATTTATAGCCTAAATTTTTCTTTCTCCTATGAAATCTGTATTGAAGAACAACTTATATGCAATAACATTCATTGTTTCCAGATGAAATATTCAATGATTTATGACAAATGTATACAGTCACAGTGGAGAAGGAAATGGCAATCCACTCCAGTACTCTTGCCTGGAAAATCCCATGGATGGAGGAAATTTGTGCAGGCTGCTTGTCCATGGGGTCACAAAGAGTCAGGCACGACTGAGCAACTTCACTCACAGTCATAGAACCACCGTCATAACTATGATGTAGAATAACTCCATCACCTCTAAATTTTGCTCTTACCCCTTTGCTACCAATTCCATAATTGGATCCCTTTCTCTCAAGGATTACTGTCTTGATCTGCTTTTGACTGTTGTCCAAAAACTATTGCTTCATATGTTTTCTCTGGTTTTCTAGTTTTTAAGGTGGACTGTATATCCAGCCCTTTACTCTATGCAAAGATTTATCATTTGCAAATAAGAGAAATACAGATAACACCAAAACTATCTGAGTAAAATTTACTTTTATGAGACCTCAAAATCTTAGATAGCCTTCTGGTTATATTTCTAACAACCAGTTATCATGCATTGTAGTTCCACAGGATCATATTGAATATATATAAAACTCTGAAAGTGAAAGTCGCTCAGTCATGTCCAACTCCTTGCGAACGCATGGACAGTCCATGGAATTCTCCAGGCCAGAATACTGCAATGGGTTGTATTTCTCTTCTCCAGGGGATCTTCCCAACCTAGGGATTGAACCCAGGTCTCCTGAATTACAAGAAGATTCTCCAGCAGCTGAGCCACAAGCAAAGCCCAAGAATACTGGAGCGGGTAGCCTATCTGTTCTCCAGCAGACCTGCCCAACCCAGAAATCAAACTGGGGTCTCCTCTGGGAGAGACTATTACAAGCTTTTTCCACTATTTCACTGCCATCCCGGGTGAAGCCAATATTTACAGGCAATTGCTGCAACTCTGTTTTCACAACACTTTAAAGTGTTGTTTATTTTCTGAGTACCTGTCAGATCCATCTTCTGAGCTTCTCTGCTTCTTTCTGCCTCCTGTTCAGATTTAACCAACAGGAGGCCTTGGTAGGATACCCAAGAGTAGAAGAAGACAGTGATCCCATCCTCATACATTCTTTTCTAACCAAGATTTTGCCAATAGTTGCATTCATCTGGTTATGGCCAGAGTTCTTAGGAACAGTACCTCTCCCATGGCAGTACCACCAGCCAAACATCACTTCTCCTTGATTTTTCAGGCCTACCTAGGGATAGAGAAGGCAATGGTACCCCACTCCAGTACTCTTGCCTGGCGAATCCCCATGGATGGAGGAGCCTGGTAGGCTGCAGTCCATGGGGTCGCTGAGAGTCAGACATGACTGAGCAACTTCACTTTCACTTTTCACTTTCATGTAATGGAGAAGGAAATGGCAACCCACTCCAGTGTTCTTGCCTGGAGAACCCCAGAGACGGGGGAGCCTTGTGGGCTGCCATCTATGGGGTTGCACAGAGTCAGACACAACTGAAGCAACTTAGCAGCAGCACCAGCAGGGATGAAAATGGCTTGGTTTTCTGTCTCTTTTTGTGTGTGTGTTAGTTGCTCAGTCGTGTCTGACTCTTTGCAACTCCATGGACAATAGCCCGCCAGTCTCCTCTGTCCATGGAATTCTCCAGGCAAGAATACTGGAGTGGGTAGCCATCCCCTTCTCCAAGGTATCTTCCTCACCCAGCAATTGAACCTGGCTCTGCTTATTGCCAAATACATCACCATCCTTTGTTGTGGTTTTTTGTTTATTTGTTTGCTTTACCAGCTCACACCTCTGTAAACACTCTTTTTATTCAACTCTCTCTGGTTAATCGTTAGTGGTTTATTCCCTGCTGCAGCTTCCACAACCCCAGGCCATACTATTTATGCTTCACCTTTGCCATCATAGTTTCATTGAGTTAGAAAGGGCTGTGGTCCATGTGATCAGATTGGTTAGTTTTCTGTGATTGTGGTTTTCAGTCTGTCTGCCCTCTGACAGAACTTGGTCCACTGGAGAAGGGAATGGCAAGCCACTTCAGTATTCTTGCCTTGAGAACCCCATGAACAGTATGAAAAGGCAAAATGATAGGATACCAAAAGAGGAACTCCCCAGGTCATTAGGTGCCCAATATGCTACTGGAGGTCAGTGGAGAAATAACTCCAGAAAGAATGAAGAGATGGAGCCAAAGCAAAAACAATACCCAGTTGTGCATGTGACTGGTGATGAAAGCAAGATCTGATGCTGTAAAGAGCAATATTGCATAGGAACCTGGAATGTCAGGTCCATAAATCTAGGCAAATTGGAAGTGGTCAAACAAGAGATGGCAGGAGTGAACGTCGACATTTTAGGAATCAGTGAACTAAAATGGACTGGAATGGGTGAATTGAACTCAGATGACCATTATATCTACTACTGTGGGCAGGAATCCCTCAGAAGAAATGGAGTAGCCATCATGGTCAACAAAAGAGTCTGAAATGCAGTACTTGGATGCAATCTCAAAAACGACAGAATGATCTCTGTTCGTCTCCAAGGCAAACCATTCAATATCACAGTTATCCAAGTCTATGCCCCAACCAGTAAGACTGAAGAAGCTGAGGTGGAATGGTTTTATGAAGACCTACAAGACCTTTTACAATTAACACCCCAAAAGATGTCCTTTTCATTATAGGGGACTGGAATGCTAAAATAGGAAGTCAAGAAACATCTAGAGTGACAGGCAAATTTGGCCTAGAATGCGGAATGAAGCAGGGCAAAGACTAATAGAGTTTTGTCAAGAAAATGCACTGGTCATAGCAAACACCCTCTTCCAACAACACAAGAGAAGACTCTACACATGGACCTCACCAGATGGTCAGCAACAAAATCAGACTGATTATATTCTATGCAGCCAAAGATGGAGAAGCTCTATACAGTCAACAAACACAAGACCAGGAGCTGATTGTGGCTCAGATCAGGAACTCTTTATTACTAAATTCAGACTCAAATTGAAGAAAGTAGGGAAAACCACTAGATCATTCAGGTATGACCTAAATCAAATCCCTTATGATTATACAGTGGAAGTGAGAAATAGATTTAAGGGCCTAGATCTGATAGATAGAGTGCCTGATGAACTATGGAATGAAGTTCCTGACATTGTATAGGAGACAGGGATCAAGACCATCCCCATGGAAAAGAAATGCAAAAAAGCAAAATGGCTCTCTGGGGAGGCCTTACAAATAGCTGTGAAAAGAAGAGAGGTGAAAAGCCAAGGAGAAAAGGAAAGATATAAGCACCTGAATGCAGAGTTCCAAAGAATAGCAAGAAGAGATAAGAAAGGCTTCTTCAGCGATCAATGCAAAGAAATAGAGGAAAAGAACAGAATGGAAAGACTAGAGATCTCTTCAAGAAAATTAGAGATACCAAGGGAACATTTCATGCAAAGATGGGCTCGATAAAGGGCAGAAATGGTCTGGACCTAACAGAAGCAGAAGATATTAAGAAGAGGTGACAAGAATACACAGAAGAACTGTACAAAAAAGATCTTCATGACCCAGAAAATCATGATGGTGTGATCACTCATCTAGAGCCAGACATCTTGGAATGTGAAGTCAAGTGGGCCTTAGAAAGCATCACTACAAACAAAGCTAGTGGAGGTGATGGAATTTAGTGGAGCTGTTTCAAATCCCGAAAGATGATGCTGTGAAAGTGCTGCACTCAATATGTCAGCAAATTTGGAAAACTCAGCAGTGGCCACAGGACTGGAAAAGGTCAGTTTTCATTCCAATCCCAAAGAAAGGCAATGCCAAAGAATGCTCAAACTACCACACAATTGCACTCATCTCACATGCTAGTAAAGTAATGCTCAAAATTCTCCAAGCCAGGCTTCAGCGATACGTGAACCGTGAATTTCCTGATGTTCAAGCTGGATTTAGAAAAGGCAGAGGAACCAGAGATCAAATTGCCAACATCCGCTGGATCATGGAAAAAGCAAGAGAGTTCCAGGAAAACATCTATTTCTGCTTTATTGACTATGCCAAAGACTTTGACTATGTGGATCACAATAAACTGTGGAAAATTCTGAAAGAGATGGGAATACCAGACCACCTGACCTGCCTCTTGAGAAATCTGTATGCATGTCAGGAAGCAACAGTTAGAAATGGACATGGAACAATAGACTAGTTCCAAATAGGAAAAGGAGTACATCAAGGCTGTATATTGTCACCCTTATTTAACTTCTATGCAGAGTACATCATTAGAAACGCTGGACTGGAAGAAACGCAAGCTGGAATCAAGATTGTGAGGAGAAATATCAATAACCTCAGATATGCAGATGACACCACCCTTATGGCAGAAAGTGAAGAGGAACTAAAAAGCGTCTTGATGAAAGTGAAAGAGGAGAGTGAAAAAGTTGGCTTAAAGCTCAACAATCAGAAAAAGAAGATCATGGCATCTGGTCCCATCACTTCATGGGAAATAGATGGAGAAACAGTGGAAATAGTGTCAGAGTTTTTTGAGGGGGGCTCCAAAATCACTGCAGATGGTGACTGCAGCCATGAAATTAAAAGACGCGTACTCCTTGGAAGAAAAGTTATGACCAACCTGGATAGCATATTGAAAAGCAGAGACATTACTTTGCCAACTAAGGTCCATCTAGTCAAGGCTATGGTTTTTCCTGTGGTCATGTACGGATGTGAGAGTTGGACTGTGAAGAAGGCTGAGTGCTGAAGAATTGATGCTTTTGAACTGCGGTGTTGGAGAAGACTCTTGAGAGTCCCTTGGACCGCAAGGAGATCCAACCAGTCCATTCTGATGGAGATCAACCCTGGGATTTCTTTGGAAGGAATGATGGTAAAGCTGAAATGTCAGTACTTTGGCCACCTTATGTGGAGTTGACTCATTGGGAAAAACTCTGATGCTGGAATGGATTGGGGGCAGGAGGAGAAGGGGACGACAGAGGATGAGATGGCTGGATGGCATCACGGACTCAATGGACATGAGTCTGAGTGAACTCTGAGAGATGGTGATAAACAGGGAGGCCTGACCTGCTGTGATTTATGAGGTCACAAAGAGTCAGACACGACTGAGCGACTGAACTGAACTGAACTGCCCTCTGATAGAGAAGGATAAGAGGCTTATGGAAGCTTCCTGATGAGAGAGACTGACTGAGGGGGAAATTGGGTCTTGATCTGATGGGTGGGACCATGCTCATTAAATCTTTAATCCAGTTTTCTGTTGAAGGGCGGGGCTTGTGTTCCTGAAGCCAAACTATGGTGGAGGTAATGAAGATATGGGGACCTCCTTCAAAAGGTCCCATGCCTGTACTGCTACACTCAGCGCCCCCACCCTGCAATAGGCTACCGCCGAGCCACGCCTCCACCAGACTCCTGGACACACGCAAGCAAGTCTGGCTCAGTCTCTTGTGGGGTCACTGCTCCTTTCTCCTGGGTCCTGGTGCACACAAGGTTCTGTCTGTGCCCTCCAAGAGTCTGTTTCCCCAGTGCTGTGGAAGTTCTGGAGGCTCTATGGTGGGGTTAATGGAGACCTCCTTGGCTTATGCCACACCCAGGTCTGCTGCACTGAGTCCCTGCCCCTGTGGCAGTCCACTGCTGCCCCGCAACTCCACAGGAGACATTCAAAAACAGTTCTGTCTCAGTCTTTGTGGGGTCTCTGGGTCCTGATGCACACAAGGTTTGTTTGAGTCCTCTGAGCTTCTCTGGCAGGAATGGTGTTTGATTGTAAATGTGAATTCTCCCCTCAAACTATCTTGCTGGGGCTTCTCTTTTGCCCTTGGATGTAGGGTATCTCCTGATAGCCACTCCAGCACCATGCAGCTGCTGCTCCAGGCAAAGGCTAATAGAGTTTTGTCAAGAGAATGCACTGGTCATAGTAAACTCCCTCTTCCAAGAGAAGACTCTACACATGGACATCACCAGATGGTCAATACCAAAGTCAGATTGATTATATTCTTTGCAGCCAAAGATGGAAAAGCTCAATACAGTCAGTAAAAACAAGACCAGGAGCTGACCATGGCTCAGATCATGAGCTTATTGCCAAATTCAGGTTAAAATTAAAGGAAGTAGGGAAAGCCACTAGACCATTCAGGTATGACCTAAATCAAATCCCTTATGATTATACAGTGTAAGTGAGAAATAGATTCATGGGATTAAATCTGATAGAGTGCCTGAAGAACTATGGATAAAGGTTCATGACTGGAGACAGCGTTAAGACCATCACCGAGAGCAAGAAATTCAAAAAAGCAAAATGGCTATCTGAGAAAGCCTTACAGATAGCTATGAAAAGAAGAGAAGTGAAAAGCAAGGGAGAAAAGGAAAGATGTATCCATCTGAATGCAGAGTTTCAATGAATAGCAAGGAGAGATAAGAAACCTTTCCTCAGTGATCAGTGCAAAGAAATAGAGGAAAACAACAGAATGGGAAAGACTAGAGATCTCTTCAAGAAAATTAGAGATACCAAGGGAACATTTCATGCAAAGATGGGCACAATAAAGGACAGAAATGGTTTGGATCTAACAGAAGCAGAAGATATTAAGAAGAGGTGGCAAGAATACACAGAAGAACTGTACAAAAAGATCTTCATGACCCAGATAATCACAATGGTATGATCACTCACCTAGAGCCAGACATCCTGAAATGTGAAGTCAAATGGCCCTTAGGAAGCATCACTCCAAACAAAGCTAGTGGAGGTGATGGAATTCCAGTTGAGCTATTTCAAGTCCTAAAAGATGATGCTGTGAAAGTGCCGCACTCAATATGCCAGCAAATTTGGAAAACTCAGCAGTGGCCACAGGACTGGTAAAGGTGTTTTAATTCCTAAAGAAAGACAATGCCAAATAATGTTGAAACTACTGCACAATTGCACTTATATCACATGCTAGCAAAGTAGTGCTCAAAATTCTCCAAGCCAGACTTCAACAGTATGTGAACCATGAACTTCCAGATATTCAAATTAGGTTTAGAAAAGGCAGAGGAACCAGAGATCAAATTGCCAACATCTGCTGGATCATTAAAAAGCAAGAGAGTTCCAGAAAACATCTATTTCTGCTTTATTGACTATGCCAAAGCCTTTGACTGTGTGGATCACAACAGACTGTGTTAGAGACAGGAATACCAGACGACCTGACCTGCCTCTTGAGAAATCTGTAAGCAGTTCAGGAAGCAACAGTTAGAACTGGTCATGGAACAACAGACTGGTTCCAAATAGGAAAAGGAATACATCAAGGCTGTATATTGTCACCCTGCTTATTTAACTTCTATGCAGAGTACATCATGAGAAATGCCGGGCTGGATTAATAACACGCTTGAATCAAGATTGCCAGGAGAAATATCAGTAACCTCAGATATGCAGATGATACCACCCTTACGGCAGAAAGCAAAGAACTAAAGAGCCTCTTGATAAAAGTGAAAGAGAAGACTGAAAAAGTTGGCTTAAAACTCAACATTCAGGAAACTAAGATCATGGCATCTGGTTCCATGGCTTCATGGCAAATAGATGGGGAAACAGTGGAAACAGTGAGAGACTTTTTTTTTTGGACTCCAAAATCATTGCAGATGGTGACTGCAGTCATGAAATGAAAAGACGCTTGCTCCTTGGAAGAAAAGTTATGACAAATATAGAGAAGATATTTAAAAACAGAGACATTCCTTTGCTGACAAAGGTCCATCTAGTCAAAGCTATGGTTTTTCCAGTGGTCATGTATGGATGTGAGATCTGGACTATAAAGAAAGCTGAGTGCAGAAGAACTGATGCTTTTGAACTGTGGTGTTGGAGAAGACTCTTGAGACATCAAACCAGTCCATCCTAAAGGAGATCAATCCTGAATATTCATTGAAAGGACTGACGTTGTAGCTGAAACTCCAATACTTTGGCCATCTGATGCGAAGAACTGACTCATTTGAAAAGACCCTGATGCTGGGAAAGATTGAAAGCAAGAGGAGAAGGGGACGACAGAGGATGAGATGGCTGAATGGCATCACCAGCTCAATGAACATGAGTTTGAGTAAACTCTGGGAGTTGGCGATGGACAGGGAGGCCTGGCGTGCTCCCATCCATAGGGTCACAAAGAGTCGAACACAACTGATTGACTGAACTGAACTCACCTGAAATTTGCCATCGTAAACTCACTATCTCCATCTTTGCCCACAGCTTCCTGTCCTTTTGGTTCTCTGTTTCCGTAACTCAGTCTGTCTGTCCTTTCTCCATTCTCGATCCCTCTCTCTCCTGCTTTTCCCCATCTTTCAGCCTCTGTCTGGATTTACTTTCTCCCCAGTTCAGCCTAGACTCAACAGTCCTTCATTCCACTCACCCTTATGTCCCCCCTTGTGTAACAGTTTTCTTCATTTCCAAGAGTGCTGACTCTTCAGCTTAATGTTCAAGTTTCTTAAGTATCATGGGTCTTTCTTTATCTACAAATCAAGAGCTGGATAAGGTAATCTCTAAGTAGGATAATCTAAGTAGGGCTTCCCTGGTGGTTCAGATGGTAAAGAATCCACCTGCAAATGCAGGAGTCCCAGGTTTCAGCCCTAGGTTGAGAAAGATCCCCCGGAGAAGGGAATAGCCACCCACTCCAATATTCTTGCCTGGAGAATGCCATGGACAGAGGAGCCTGCGGGCTTTAGTCCATGGGGTTATAAAGACATGACTGAGCACATAACAAATAGGACAATCTCTGCCCCCATCCAGGTTGCTTTTGAGGATGAAAAGGAGAAGTTTTTCATTATTGCATCAGGACACAACTGAGCATGTGACCATCTATCACTATAGCCTCTTCCTGCTCCAAACTATATGATTATGTTACATACATTAAAACCAGAATATAGATCTCCATTTCTTCTGAAGTCATGAGCTTGACATTTAGAATACATTCTGTTTAGTGAATACAACAAAACATTTGGAAAAAATAAAGATAAGGAAAAGAAATCAAGGGCCGAGAGGTAAAGGTTGTGAAGTGTGAACACAGCGCAAGAAGGAAAGACCCACAAAAACATGTCTCCTTTCAGATCTCAGGCTTAGCAGACAGAGAGCTCAAGGAAAAGCTCTGCTTTTTCGAATAAGCAAGTGGAAGTGAGCGCACAGAATAACCTACACATTTGGGTAAAAATCGGATGCCTTCTTGCCTACTTGTGTCTTCTCTTCCATTTTCAGTTTTCTGTTTCAAACCACACGGAAGCTGATGCTCTGCCCTGTGGGCTGCCTCCCATCCCACAACACAAAGGCTCTTCCGAATGAATAGCCGTGGTCGCCATGGCAGCTGGGGGTCATAAACTCCTGAGCTGTGGGTCCTGGCACAGTTCCATGCATTATCTGCATCCTGGTGCAGATTAGTCTCTTTATCTAATTAGTAGCCTTACAAATAGCCACCTGGCCCAGAGCTTAACCATTAAAGATGCAATGTTGCTGAATAGCTGCAGACAAGGAATGAGGATAAGAGAAAACTGAAAGCTGATCTTAGCGAGGTCCTTCTGTCCTGGCCACAGACACCTGCAAGCCCTGGCCCACCCACAGAGTAGAAGTTCAAACACAGGCAGAGAACAAATCGCTCTGTGTTCTCTTCACTGCTCACCTTGAGCGTCTCTTGATCCTCCAGCCTCCCAGAAACTGCCTATAGGACATGCTTGACCATTCCTGCTCAGAGGCCCAGCCATTCCCTGCCTCAGAGCGTTCTACCTGAGGCACCCAGGCTGGTTACTGTTTCTAGAACTTGACCAATTGCCCTGGCCTGATGTATCCAAACCCTGGTCTGGATACTTCAGAACTATCTCCCGATTCACCTGAAAGGCTGTATTCTTTCTCATTTGTTTAAGTGCTAAAACGTCCTTGTGCTAATGAAACATGCCCCAGACACATATTATCTAGGTGTTTGTCAGGTTCATCTTTTCCCACCCAGTAAAAACAAAATTATTTTTTTGTTATTTACTATATAGAAGTAAATATCTATAAAATAATAAATATAGAAGCAAACTTATTTGCTTCTATATTTACTATTAGAAGCAAATATCTTCCTACATTCATTCTATAAATAATAATAAATCTAAACTGCTATAAAAAAAATTAAGACCAATGCATTCTGAAATTGTATAATGCAGTCAATCTAACATTTGCATCCTGGGATGAATTTTAGAAATGCTATCAAGTGCTTGGGATGGACAGGGGTAGAGAGCTGACAAAGGAGTCCAGCCGCTAGTTTATAGTTGATGCTCTGGTATCACATTTGAGTATTTCTATCTATTACAAAGGGAAAGAGTATTCTAATCAGTATACCCACCATGAGCTTCTGGAATTAAAGCAGACTTAAAGCTCACCCAATAGTCTTTTATTCTGGGGAATATTTATTCCAGATGTGCAGAGCAAGAACATGCCTCACTGTACTTTTATTGTCGTGTAATGATTTCAGACTTTCTTGCTTTTTATTATCGTGCTATGTGTTTATGAGAATATATATCCAATAGAAACCTATTAAACCAGGAAATGATTATTATGTGAGTAATGGTCAGTCAAATATGAAAACTATAGCAGAAAATTTACAGTAGAAAATCTTTACCTAGTCTTTTTATCTATTCTTTTGTTGATGTAAGCTATCGTTTCTTTTGTTTTACCATCAGATAAGTCATTCCAGTTTGAAATGATATCAAGCAACAGGGTTTCTTATACTTCCTGAGTCATGCTATTTCAGAGCCTAGCAGATCTGACTGATATCTTGACATTCAGGTACAGTCTCCTTTCTTGCAGTTTCCATTGTTGCTATTTATTAATTTATATTTCTAAATAAAATACCTTCAGGGTTTCTGAAAAGAAGTCAGTGTTTTGAATCTGTGCGAGCAAAAATGAAACCAGACCCACACTCACTCCATGCCCACTATGACCACCCCCTAGACCATTCCAGGAACAACCAATTTAAGTAGCTATGCCCCGAACCAAAGCCAAAAGGCCATTATTTAGGTTTCTTCGAGAAAGGGAGAAACTACACACTTAAAAATAAAGCTGTCTTTGTAAAAGCTTTTCACTTCTCCAATCTTAAGTAAGGATTGCCAAGCATCACCACTGTACTCAATACAGATTGAAATATTCTTATGTGCATTTATCTCTTTGGCCACTTCTAATCATTAGCTTATTAAAGAACAGCATTCAGTACTTACAGAGGTGATGTCTTCCTGGTACATTAATGCCTATTCAAGGTCTGATTTCTCTCCAGACTTTTAACTCCGTGGGGGCAGAAACAGTTTATTCCTTAATCACCATTTCATCCCTGTGAAAAGATGTTTATAACAAGAGGAAAGTGTGCCATGATCTCCTTATTATTTAGGAACTATGAAGAAGAATGAGCTAAAATTCTTTGGCTTTTGAGAATTACAAAGTATCATTCATATTCTTAGTACTTCTTAACAATATAAACCAATTTATCATCAATTAATGAGCAAAAGCAATGTCTGGGTTTCAAACAATGGAAAAGATATGTTTGCAGAAACTATGACTCCAAAAATTAAAAAAAAAAAAATCCCAAACAACCATTGTGTTGAAAAGATTCCCCATTTAAAATCTGTTGAGTTACCCTCTCAATGTTATGTGGCAGCCTGGATGAGAGGGGAGTTTGTGGGGAGAATGGATACAGCAAAAGGCTGAGTCCCTTTGCTGTCCACCTGAAACCATCACAACATTGTTAATTTGTTATATTCCAATTTAAAATACAAAGATTAAAAAAATAAAATCTATTGAGTTATTCAAAGAAAGCTGTGTAAGCCTAAACTACATCTTTCAGAAACACCTGAGATAATCTGTAATTTCTCACATGCATGGTTTCTGGGATCTAACTTTTGACTAACTTCCCAACTTGACAAATTTATAATTATAATTAATGAATACCAAATATATATATATATTTTTTCTCCAGACCATCTTGTCCTCCTCTACAAGTCCCACAGAGGAAATAGTAGAGAGGGCAGGAATGCAAAAGAGGCCTGTGGTTTGGAACTGGCCCAAGCCAAACTGAATTTTTCCTAATATACATTAAACTGTCAGTAAAGAGCGCCACGACTCAGAACTTGAACCAAGGGAAAATCCCACAGCCCTCTGAAGTCACTAGTTCTGTGAGTTGTTTTAGAGAGGGCATACAACCAGGGATTATTCACATATTTAAAATGTGTCCTTTAAAGTTCCAGCAGAACCTCCTCAGGAGAACACTGAAATGAGTTCCCTTTACCTAATCCAGGTTAAGTGGGCATTCCTCTGAGCAGCACATCTTTGAGAGCACTTACTGGGTCTGCGGTTTTCCAGGTGGCGCTAGTGGTAAAGAATCTGCCTGCCAGTGAAGGAAGACGCAAGAGATGCAGCTTTGATCCCTAGGTCGGGAAGATCGTCTAGAGGAGGAAATAGCAGTCCACTCCAGTATTCTTGCCTGGGAAGTCCCACAGACAGGTGAGCCTGGCGGACTACAGTTCATGGGGTCACAAGGAGCTGGACACGACTGAAGTGATTTAGCACACAGGCAGGCATGCAGGGTCTATAGATTCTCACATCTGCTCTGAGACTTGCAGGGTAGGATCCCACCTTCATTTTAAAAGAACGTCTCAGGAAATTGATATCTGAGATCTGGAATTGCAGCAACCCACTCCAGTGTTCTTGCCTGGAGAATCCCAGGGACGGGGGAGCCTGGTAGGCTGCCGTCTATGGGGTTGCACAGAGTCGGATAGGACTGAAGCGACTTAGCAGCAGCAGCAGAACCTGAAGGTAAGCAAAGGATCCCAAGTTTTCCTGAAACATCCCCTCTCAGAGACAGCCTAGATAGTTGTGGAGATCCCAGGCAGAGGTTTACAGAGACGAGAGAAAGGAGAACGGAGATAAAAACAGCTTCCAGCTCAAGACTGGCCCATTGCCCCTCATTCTGGGATGATTAATTGGGAAAACAAAGGGCAGGTGAGAATCATCTCCACTCATGTGTTTATTAAACTCTTAAAGAGTAATTCTCTGTTGACTATATTGGTTTATTTATATCTGATGAATACAAACGTAAGATGGCATCATTGGCACAGGTAATAAGGAACAGGCAGAAGCAGAGTTAACTTTGATCATCAGAATTCTTGTTTTGCTTAAGTAGCTGTGTGAATATGAGCAACTTAACTTCCCTAGGAACCATTTCTCCATCTTCTGAATAAGACAGATGAGGCCAAAAGTTTCTGAGATTACTTCCTGCTTTGCCCTGGTAATAAATGTTTATGAACGTTGCATGTAATCCAAGTAGAAAACATATGCAGTAAGTAATAGTTGGTGACAGTACAAGGGGGAATCATGCGGAAGGTGTGTCAGTGAGATCTGCTGCTCTTTTCCAGTCATCCCAGGGAAATCTATGGAGAAAAAAGAATGTTCTAATGCATAAGAATGTCTGCTGAACTGAAGTGTACAAGCTTCACAGACGTGAGTTGTAGCCAAGGGGATAAAACTTAAGGATGGAGTAGAAATGTTAAGGAATTTTCTTCTAGAAAACAGCAAGGATAGGGGAAATAGATATTAGTAAACTCACAACAATCACAGAGCTAAAGTGCTTTGAAATAGGATGTGAAGGCCCAGACATATTTGAGAAGATTCGTTATAATCAAAGTGAAGGAAGGGAAAGGTGACTTGAGTCCGTCATGATGGGTTTATAGAGAAGGCTTATCGTGGTGCCCATGAATCCAATGAGGATGAGGAAGGCAGTAATAATAGCTACCATTTATTGAATACTTACTAAGTATTAGAACTTTTCGCTAGGAAACTTATAAAGACCTTGTCTAATTTCTAGAACTCTAAAAGATATTGTGATCTTCAACGTGTAGATAAATAAATGAAGGCTCAGGAAAAGTGACTTTTCCAACGGTAAACTCAGGTCTATCCATGCTATTTTTAATACATCATTACTTTTTGCCCATGAATAGGAAAGCCCTTCATCCAGGGCTTTGAGCAATTAAGAATTATTAAGAAAAAGGTTAACCATTGATGGATCAATCGAGGGAACTGTTTCTCCTTGAGCAAAGGGACTGTGTCTTCCTCACCCACTTGTTCCCTCCACTTTGCCCAGGTTCTGGCCCAGAGATGCCCTTTCAATGACAGACTTGCTGCCCGGCTGCTGGGACTGGGGTCTCCTTCCAACTGTCAGCTCCATCCAGAATAGTTCTTTAAGATGAAATGAAAATGGCATGTCCACTTTCATATACATTGATTTGCAATTTCAGCCTCTCTTTGGTCAACTGAAGGAAAATATCTTCTACAACTGAATAGCTAAATGATATTAAGTTACTTCAAGATACTTTCCATCATTTCTTATAAAGACCTTGATCTATAGAAAAGTGTCACTTAATGTTTCTCCTCTAAGGGACAGCCTTAAAATCTGAAATAGTTTTGTAAAATACAATGAATTTGTTTCTATTCAGAAAATGTTACAGGTTTTACCTTAATTTGTTTTATCCAAAGCAGTTTTTAACAAATATATGTATACACAAAGTAGTTGGAAGTGGAAGAAGGAAAAAATCACTCTAAGGACTTTGTGTATCCTCATATCTGCTTTGTTCTCCCTGCTGAAGCAGTGGCTGGTGATGCTGTTGCCATTTTCACTTTCTTTCAGCATGTGGGATCTGAGTTCTCTGGCCAGGGATCAAACCTGCATTGGAAACACAGAATCTTAACCACTGGACTGCCCGGGAAGTCCTGATGCTTTTGTCATCTTATTCATCCTTAAAATTCTGTCCAACTCTCCCTACCACAACCACACTATCACCCCCCCGCCATTCTCTATCCATTCAATATTCCTTTTCACCAACGGGCGCTTTGCTCCTGTCTCTGATACCAGACTTTGAAAGAAGAAAAAAATTATTTATTTCTTTAACTCTGTATTCTCATTTAAAATCTCTCCCCGCTTCCTCTTGTTCTCACCCACTCATCACATCTCCAGCTCACCTCTGACCCCTACACCTCCCCAGCCATTTCATCACTAACTTGGCCTGAGTCAGACGAATGATTCATGGAATCGTAAAACTTAGGGTGGAAGAGACCTTAAAGGTCACCTAATTCAACCACCCAAGTAAGTGGAAAAACCAGCTCTTATTTTCATTCTTTCTCTCCCGACTTCCCAAACTCAATTGCAAACATCAGAACAATGTCTCTAGTTGTTATGGAGCTTCTGCTTTGGATATCCTTTTAACGAAGGATTCCCCTCTCCCTGAGAGGGGAGGCTTGTCAATGGTACACAATGGATTACAGATGTGGAAACCTACAATCCTCTGAATATAGAGTTGGTTACTCTCTCAGAAAAGTGTTTAAAAATGAGCATGTTTATTTCACTTACTTCATTTATTCCATGGGACAACTGAATACTGGCCCCAGAAAATATAAATAGATTACTTGACGAAAGGAGGTATACAAATGGCCCATAAAAATATTAAAATATGATCAACCTAATTCATAGTAAAATAAATAAATGTCAATTAAAATTACAATGAGATTTTATTTCTCTATCATATGCAAAGATATAAAACAGGCACACTCATATATTGCTAATGGGTATGTACAAAACCTGCACAGACAGGGATTTGCAATATTTAACAAAACTATATGGCAATGGCACCCCACTCCAGTACTCTTGCCTGGAAAATCCCACGGATGGAGGAGCCTGGTAGGCTGCAGTCCATGGCGTCGCGAAGAGTCGGACACGACTAAGCGACTTCCCTTTCCCTTTCATATGTGTATCTACCTTATGACCCTGCAATACCACTTCTAGGAATTTACCCTGAAAATACATCTCCAAAAATATATTTGTAAAATATTATTCAGATTATTCACTGAAGTATTATTTATAATGTTTAAATATTGGAAACAGCCTAAATGCCCATTGGGAAAGCGGTTGAATAAACAATGGCACATCCACACAGTGAAGTAGTAGGCAGCTATAAGAAGAATGAATAAGATCCTTATGGAAACAATATGGAGTGCCCTCCAAGATACACGGTTAAATAAAAAAGAAAAGCATGTCTATAGTAAATTATTTTTTGTGTAAGAAAGAAGAGAAATTTAGAAAATATACAGTTCAGTTCAGTCGCTCAGTCGTGTACGACTCTTTGCGACCCCATGAATCGCAGCACACCAGGCCACCCTGTCCATCACCATCTCCCAGAGTTCACCCAAAACCACGTCCATCAAATCGGTGATGCCGTCTAGCCATCTATCCTCTGTCGTCCCCTTCTCCTCCTGCCCCCAGTCCCTGCCAGCATCAGAATCTTTTCCAGTGAGTCAACTCTTCGCATGAGGTGGCCAAAGTACTGGAGTTTCAGATTTAGCATCCATCAGTCCTTCCAAAGAACACCCAGGACTGATCTCCTTTAAGATAGTTGGATCTCCTTGTAGTCCAAGGGACTCTCAAGAGTCTTCTCCAACACCACAGTTCAAAAGCATCAATTCTTCAGTGCTCAGCTTTCTTCGTAGTCCAACTCTTACATCCACACATGACCACAGGAAAAAGCATAGCCTTGACTAGACGGACCTTTGTTCGCAAAGTAATATCTCTGCTTTTTAATATGCTATCTAGGTTGGTCGTAACTTTCCTTCCAAGGAGTAAGCGTCTTTTAATTTCATGGCTATAGTCACCATCTGCAGTGATTTTGGAGCCCGAGAAAGTGAAGTCAGCCACTGTTTCCACTGTTTCCCCATCTACTTCCCATGAAGTAATGGGACCAAATGCCATGATCTTCGTTTTCTGAGTGTTGAGCTTTAAGCCAACTTTTTCCCTCTCCTCTTTTACTTTCATCAAGACGCTTTTTAGTTCCTCTTCACTTTCTGCCATAAGGGTGGTGTCATCTGCCTATCTGAGGTTACTGATATTGCTCCTAGCAATCTTGATTCCAGCTTGTGCTTCTTCCAGCCCAGCGTTTCTCATGATGTACTCTGCATAGAAGTTAAATAAACAGGGTGACAATATACAGCCTTGACGTACTCCTTTCCCTATTTGGAACCAGTCTGTTGTACCATGTCCAGTTCTATATCTGGCCTATATGGAAAAAGGACCTAAAAAGAGTGGATATATGTATATGCATTACAGATTCACTTTGCTGTGCACCTGAAACTAACACAACATTGTAAATCAACTATACCTCAATAAACTATTTAGAAAAAGAAAAGATGTATATATATATATATATATATATATATATAAAGGCTCTTCACAGCTAAGTCACTATGTATACTCAGACATATAAGGAATAAATAGTTCAGTTCAGTTCAGTCACTCAGTCGTGTCTGACTCTTTGTGACCCCATGAATCGCAGCACGCCAGGTCTCCCTGTCCGTCACCATCTCCCGGAGTTCACTCAGACTCACGTCCATCGAGTCCGTGATGCCATTCAGCCATCTCATGCTCGGTCGTCCCCTTCTCCTCCTACCCCAATCCCTCCCAGCATCAGAGTCTTTTCCAATGAGTCAACTCTTCGCATAAGGTGGCCAAAGAACTGGCGTTTCAGCTTTAGTAACATTCCTTCCAAAGAAATCCCAGGGCTGATCTCCTTCAGAAAGGACTGGTTGGATCTCCTTACAGTCCAAGGGACTCTCAAAAGTCTTCTCCAACACCACAGTTCAAAAGCATCAATTCTTCGGCACTCAGCCTTCTTCACAGTCCAACTCTCACATCCATACATGACCACTGGAAAAACCATAGCCTTGACTAGATAGACCTTAGTTGGCAAAGTAATATCTCTGCTTTTGAATATACTATCTAGGTTGGTCATAACTTTTCTTCCAAGGAGTAAGCGTCTTTTAATTTCATGGCTGCAGTCACCATCTGCAGTGATTTTGGAGCCCCCCAAAATAAAGTCTGACACTGTTTCCACTGTTTCTCCATCTATTTCCCATGAAGTAATGGGACCAGATGCCATGATCTTCTTTTTTCTGAATGTTGAGCTTTAAGCCAACTTTTTCACTCTCCTCTTTCACTTTCATCAAGACGCTTTTTAGTTCCTCTTCACTTTCTGCCATAAGGGTGGTGTCATCTGCATATCTGAGGTTATTGATATTTCTCCTAACAATCTTGATTCCAGCTTGTGTTTCTTCCAGTCCAGTGTTTCTCATGATGTACTCTGCATAGAAGTTAAATAAACAGGGTGACAATATACAGCCTTGATGTACTCCTTTTCCTATTTGGAACCAGTCTGTTGTTCCATGTCCAGTTCTGACTGTTGTTTCCTGACCTGCATACAGATTTCTCAAGAGGCAGGTTAGGTGGTCTGGTATTCCCATCTCTTTCAGAATTTTCCACAGATTATTGTGATCCACACAGTCAAAGGCGTTGGCATAGTCAATAAAGCAGAAATAGGTGTTTTTCTGGAACTCTCTTGCTTTTTCCATGATCCAGCAGATGTTGGTAATTTGATCTCTGGATCCTCTGCCTTTTCTAAATCCAGCTTGAACATCAGGAAGTTCACAGTTCATGTATTGCTGAAGCCTGGCTTGGAGAATTTTGAGCATTACTTTACTAGCATGTGAGATGAGTGCAATTGTGTGGTAGTTTGAGCATTCTTTGGCATTGCCTTTCTTTGGAATTGGAATGAAAACTGACCTTTTCCAGTCCTGTGGCCACTGCTGAGTTTTCCAAACTTGCTGGCATATTGAGTGCAACACTTTCACAGCATCATCTTTCAGGATTTGAAACAGCTCCACTAAATTCCATCACCTCCACTAGCTTTGTTTGTAGTGATGCTTTCTAAGGTCCACTTGACTTCACATTCCAAGATGTCTGGCTCTAGATAAGGGATCACATCATCATGATTATCTGGGTCATGAAGATCTTTTTGTACAGTTCTTCTGTATATTCTTGTCACCTCTTCTTAATATCTTCTGCTTCTGTTAGGTCCAGACCATTTCTGTCCTTTATCGAGCCCATCTTTGCATGAAATGTTCCCTTGGTATCTCTAATTTTCTTGAAGAGATCTCTAGTCTTTCCATTCTGTTCTTTTCCTCTATTTCTTTGCATTGATCGCTGAAGAAGCCTTTCTTTATCTCTTCTTGCTATTCTTTGGAACTCTGCATTCAGATGCTTATATCTCTCCTTTTCTCCTTGGCTTTTCACCTCTCTTCTTTTCACAGCTATTTGTAAGGCCTCCCCAGAGAGCCATTTTGCTTTTTTGTATTTCTTTTCCATGGGGATGGTCTTGATCCCTGTCTCCTGTACAATGTCACGAACCTCATTCCATAGTTCTTCAGGCACTCTATCTATCAGATCTAGGCCCTTAAATCTATTTCTCACTTCCACTGTATAATCATAAGGGATTTGATTTAGGTCATACCTGAATGGTCTAGCGGTTTTCCCTACTTTCTTCAATTTGAGTCTGAATTTGGTAATAAGGAGTTCATGATCTGAGCCACAGTCAGCTCCTGAAATAAATAGATCAAATGTAAAAAGAAATGACAGAGACAGCTCCTATATTATTTTTATTTTCTTCAAGAATGCTTATGAACTACAATTTTAAATTGGTAAACATAAACAGGTAAATATATATGAATCCAGAAAAGAAAAAAGAAGAAAATATACATATATCTACTCATCTGTATGTAAACACAGGATAAACTAGAAACCAGTGGCAGTGGTGAAAATCATAAAAGGAATGGTAGGAAATTACACCACTTTTATATAATCCTGACTTTGGGAATCATGTGAATGCTTCACACATCAAGAAAACAAGGATGAAGGAAAAACTAAAGTGGAATACAAACAGAAACAAACAAATGAACCAAACTGGGGGACATGGGAGAACAGTAACTTAAGAAACTTTAAAGTGGAATAGCTGGACTAATACCTTCAGGCCAAAAACAAACAATGTTAACAATTATTGAAGTCCAGTTAGCACGGGTTTCTTGCTATCATTGAAATATAGTCATGGAACTATTTTCTTTATATATATATATATTTTTAATATTTAAACATTTATTAATCTATTTATTTAGCTGCATTGGGTGTTAGTTGCAGCATGTGGGATCTAGTTCCCTGACCAGGGATCAAACCTTGGCCCCCTGCATTGGGAGTACCTAGTTTTAGGAGCCTGGTGGGCTGCAGTCCATGGGCCCGGTAAGAGTCGGACTTGACTGAGCAACTTCACTTTCACTTTTCACTTTCATGCAGTGGAGAAGGAAATGGCAACCCACTCCACTGTTCTTGCCTGGAGAATCCCAGGGACCGGGGAGCCTGGTGGGCTGCTGTCTATGGGGTTGCACAGAGTCGGACATGACTGAAGCAACTTAGCAGCAGCCACATCAGCAGTCTTAGCCGCTGGACCCCAGGGGAGTCCCTGAAACTATTTTCTGTATATTCTAAGATCTTGCAAAAAAAGTAAATCTATCGTGGTCAGTGGAAGCCTGATTTCTCACCGATAATGAAAAGTTACATATGTGGAAAGAAGGAAGGTCTAAATGATCCCTGTGGCTTTTTCCAGCTCTGTCTACTGAGTGGGCCAAAAGGCAATACCTACTCTCCACTTGCAAAACAAAACTAGTCTGGGGCAGGGCAAGTACAACTTGAAACTAAAAATCTTTTTGTGGCAGAAAATAAGGAAGTGCTCAAAGAATGTTGGGAACATACGAGAAGGACAAAGAAGTTAGCTTGAAGAACTTCCCAGGAGTCAGACTCTGAAAATCTGAGCATCAAATAATGATAACAGCAACTTATTGTAACCCATTGAATAAAATAAAAATCCATGAGTCTATACTGTTATTTACACATGCATACATATAAAGAGAAAGATCTTCTCTATAGTAGAAAATCAACTAATAAATTTAGAAGAAACAGTGGACTTGCAAGGTCACTATCAGTAACCATCATTGAAATAATTAATTCAGGCCAGAATCATTAATGGGTTCTAAACTGCTGCTGCTGCTGCTGCTGCTGCTAAGTCGCTTCAGTTGTGTCTGACTCTGTGCGACCCCATATACGGCTAAACTAGTGTGCATGAATTTAATCAGTAGCAAGAGTGTTTGAAAGAATGTGCAAGAGTGTTTGAAAGAATGTGAAAGTGTTAGTCGTTCAGTCAGATCCAACTGTTTGAGACAAGGTCACCATGCTTGTCTGTCCATGGAACTCTCCAGGCAAAAATAGTGGAGTGGGTAGCCATTCCCTTCTCCAGGGGATCTTCCCAACCCAGGAATCAAACCCAGGTCTCCTGCATTGCAGGCAGATTCTTTACTATCTGAGCCACCGGGGAAGACTCCTAAGAGTGTTTACATAGTCTTAAGTTTCTCCTGTAAGTTTCTGCATTAACTACAATGAAAAAGTAGCAACTTTTTGGTAAAGAAATCTGGCAGATATCTCTTAACTAAATGATCAGACATTATCATTAATGGGCCATATCCATATCACATGCCTCCTGGTATGATACTCTGGAAAGGAAACAGCATCACTCCTGTGGGATTTCTGCTGAAAGTGCATACCCCAAATTTAATCATGAGAAAACACTGGCAAACTCAAATCGAGGAACATTCTTAAATGTAACTGGACACACATTTCAAAAATGTCAGTGTCATAAAATAAAAAGCAGGATTGAAGAACTATTCCAGGAAAAAGGAGACTAAACTGTATGCAATGTGAGATTCAGCAGGGTTTTTTATTTGTTTGTTCTGCTGCTACTGTGTTTTTGCTAGTTTATTTTCTATAAAGGTAATTACTCGGACAATTTGAAAAATCTGTCAGTATCTTAAATAAGAGTTATGTATTGATGTTAACTACCTGATTTTGATAATTACACTTAGTTATGTAAAAGAGTGTCCCTGGGACTTCTCTGGTCGTCAGGTGGCTAAGACTCTGTGCTCCCAACACAGGAGGTGCAGGTTCTACCGTTTGTCAGGGAACTAATAGCCTGTAAGCCACAATTAAGTCTCAGCACAGCCAAATAAATAAATATTTTTAAAACTATCCTTGATTTTAGGATATACAAATAATTAGAGGTAAGTGACCTCATGTCTGTAAGTTTCAGTTTTTATCTTTTTGAGATTCTAAGTGAAGGATATAAGAGAATCCTTTGAAATCATCTTGCAACTTTTCTGTAAATTTGAAATTACATGAAAATAAAAATATACAAGAAGAAAGCAATTATCTTCTTGAGGTTGATCCCCTCATGACTTACAGAGCACTTATCACATGCTCTCTGCTCTACTTCATTTTGTGTTGCATTCTATGGGATCCACCCAGACATCCTAGTAACAAAATTGGGCAGATGGGCAGCCTTTTGATTCTCCTGACTCTCAGATGTAAAAAGCAGACATAGCCCCATTTTTATTTAACATGTACCAAATCCATCCTTCATACACAGTAGCAGTTGTTACGGGTACATATGCTTCTCTCATTATGTCATCTACCAAAGGTGGCTGCAAGAATATGATGTGAGACATTTGGGCCAATTCCAGTCCTTTTCTATAAATCCATTCTAAAGCAGGAACCCTTAGACACCTATATAGTCAGTCTAAAGACAACTAAGGGAGACTAAATTGTACATTTTTA
This sequence comes from Nanger dama, assembly GCA_917880005.1. Taxonomy (NCBI): domain Eukaryota; kingdom Metazoa; phylum Chordata; class Mammalia; order Artiodactyla; family Bovidae; genus Nanger; species Nanger dama. The sequence continues at coordinate 2,077,427 of CAKJTW010000068.1, read as the reverse complement.
GAAGTATGCATACACTTGAAGAAGAGCTTGTCCCCACTGTATTTAAGGCACTGTGAAAATGTGCATGACTCATTCATTCATTCAGAAGGCCTTCATGGAAAAACAAGTACTCACCAAGTTTTACGGGTAAGTTCTACAGGCTTTAAAGCTAAAGGAAATGTTCCTCTTCTGGAACAGTATTTTCTGGAAAGAACAACATGGTAAGTGCTAAAACAGAATTATATACTAAGTATTTTGGAATTACAAAGGAGAGCATGATTAACCTCACAACAGTTGATATTAAATCACAGAAGCAAGAGTCAAAAAAACCATAAAAGACACCTAAGCTACCTACCTTTTCCAGATCAAGGTCCTATACCTACCTTTTCCAGATCAAGGTCCTAAATCTTGTCTGTGGTATTCCTGACCCCTGAACATGGAAAGGGATGAGCTATCAAGCCCACACCTTGAAACTGACATGGAAAGGGATGAGGTATCACACCTACACCTTGAAACTGATTGAGGCAGAGGAAGGGAGAAGATGAGGTACTGAAGTAGGGAGCTGACCAGGGCAGACCATCTCCTAGCCTTCTAGCTCCACCCATGCAGAGGGCCTCCATCTCATAGCTTTAAGATATACACTTGCCACAAAATAATATTTCACTTGATAAAAAGATTTTAAAAATTGATCTAAACATGAATTTTAGCACATGATTTCTCACACTGATGTGAATGTGTGTTTGTAGGTACACTGCCAGATGGAATGTGTGTGCACGCTTCCAGCTCTCAATATCTGGCATCTAGGTACACAAAAAAATTTGAAGAGGCTGTGCTATTAATAACAATAGTCAGTTTATATTAAAGGATAAATATTGATGCAATGTTTATAAGAATTAAACGCTGATACCACAACTTAAACATCCAGCAAATGGTTAGATAAATGCTACACTGAGCCATATTTTGAAGGGATATTTCTAAGAAGCTTGACTCATATGTGTTCATCAAAAAGATTGTTCTGAGTATGTTGTGAAATATACATACAATGTTATTATCATTACAATGCTAAAGAAGTATGAATTTTGATTTACAAATTCAGATATGTAGGAAGTGTCATTTTTAAAAAATAATGAACTTATTTTCTGTTTTAGCCTTATGTTTATGTGGTCATAGAAAATTAATTCCTGATATTGCAGCTGTGCTCCAGAAAGGCTTATTTAGGGTCAAAATATGGGTGAAGAGACATCTTGTCCTTGATTTTGTCCTCTATCAAGTACTGGTATCCTGGGGACTTCCCTATAGCTCAGATGGTAAAGAATCTGCCTACAATGAAGGAGACCTGGGTTCAGTGCCTGAGTCAGGAAGATCTCCTAGAGAGGGAAATGGCAACCGACTACAGTATTCTTGCCTGGAGAATCCCAAGGACAGAGGAGCCTGGAGGGCTACAGTCCATGGGGTCACAAAGAGTCAGACACGACTAAGCGATAACACACCCACTGGTTTCCAGGGAGCCACTCTTACCCTGTCCAGTCACCCATGTTAGGATCGTGCCAGTCACTTCTGCGTCCTCCGCTTCCCAAGTCTGGCTTTCCCAGCTACCTCCATGCCTTTCCCAAGGATCATTCCATTCATACTACACTGTAGGAAATTCTGAGAGAATGTCTAAAGTCCACTGGGTCTAGACACATTCCACTGGCGTTTCCTGGGGCCTTGACACCAGCCCTGCCTGAGGGCCTACCAGGACAGCAGGCACAGCCTCTCCACCTTCAGATCTGCTAAACCTGCTTGAGTCCTGTCTCTCCACCACTAAGTTCATCTGCCTTGAGAAGTCAGGGCAGAGGACCTTCTTTCCCAGGAACTCCTAAGAAAAGATGCTGCAATACGGTTGTGTGAGATGAATACCACACAAAAGTACTTGCTTGAATATGAGTAAGGATGAAATCTACAAAGTCAATGGCATAGGGCCAAGTTTGCTGGAAGAAGGAGGGGCTTGTGTCTTCATATGAAGGTGTTGTCATCCACCTAAGCCACTGCCCCTGGGAAGGATCTGCTCAACAAGGTACCTTATTATAATTCATTCACCAAAATGTGGTCTTTTTCTAATTTTCAGAATGAAGCTGTATAAGCTGCTAGAGATCCTTTCTTCCTCTCTAAATCACTCTCTTCTTCCAAGAATTGATGGCTTTTTATCTAGTCTTGAAAGCTCTAAGGCTTCTTTGGACTTATCATATATTCTCCCAAATCTCTTTTTATTCCATTTCTTTTTCTGTTCCCACAAGGGCTCAAAATGTTGAGATTCAAAAGTTGTTGACTTCCTTTTTAAAATGCATTTGGTTAGGTCATCTTTTCCCTGAAGCAATGAATACAAAATGTTCTAGTTTATGGAATAGGTGAAAGGCCAGGACCACCAGGAACTACAGTGGGGAAAAAAAATCCTCAGTTAATATCTTAAAATGCCATCTTACCATCGCGTGGGTATACACCAGTTCTGGCAGGCTGCACTTGTCTAAACTGTGAGCAGTAATTCTCCTCAGGAGTGAAATTTGGAGATGGGAGCTTTTTTTTTTTTTTGCTATATAAATTTCTGCACTTGAATTGTTTTTTATAAGAAGCTTGTATGAATTTTGCAGATTTTTTTCCAAAGGCCAACTTTTTTAGAACTGGGGGAAAAAAAATGTTCCAGTGTGCTTTTAGTGACAGTATGCAGAATGATAGCCTGTTTGCTCTCCATTTTCATAAATTCTTTGTGCTATACCTGCTTCTGTAGAGTTGAGTTAAACTATTTTTAAGTTCTGGATCGTTGCATAAATGGAGACTTTAGTGTAAGTTACAGAAATGGCGGGGTTAACTGAGAGATACAATTAAAATGCACATGACTGACATAATTTAATATAATAGACCTTCCAGGTGGGGCCACAAAGGGTCCCATGACTGGAATTCTGATTTTGCGCTTCCTTTTGCAGATGAGAAAGGGCCAATACTTAACAGATAACAAAGAGTAATTCCCAAAAGGTGGCCCATAGGTACAGAGTTGGGAGAGTCGGGACAAAGCTCCTGGCTCACTTTGGGCTACTTCTTTTCTTTGGTGAATATAGAGAGACTGGTGAGCAGAAGTGAATTTAAGTGAATGAAGTTTAAGCTTCAAGTACCTAATTTGCATGGGCCCTTTCTAAGGCCCCAAGAGGGCCAAAGCATTGAGTTGACATGAGTACATGACTTTGTAAAATGTTCAAAGTAATATGCATATATTTTTTGACAGCAAGAGATTCAGGCCACTGTCTCTTTCCACTCCAACTTTCCCTCCTATTAGGTAACACTGGATGGCCATGTGCCTTTGAAGGATATGATTAAGGCGTGGTTGATTCAGTTAGGGATACATACAGTTTCAGTACATTGTCATATGTAGATGGTTCACAGATACTTCTATGAAAGTCATCACCACCATACAGGTATAGATTCTAAGAATCCTCTTACAACCCATTGTGTCAACTCTCCTGTCCTCCTGACATAGAGATACAGGACCAGAGGTGGATTCTTTCATAGCTCAGGTCTGATGGCATGTGATGGTGGAGTGATGAGGTTGAAATGTATGGAGCCAGAAGCTAATCTGTAGAAATTTCTTCAAATATCAAGTGTCTGATATTTTAACAGAGGATTTGGTTCTCATTAAAGTCTAATCAAAAAGAGATGTTTTCTCTTATAAGGAATACATTTTAAGAAGCATTTAAATACAATTATTTTATTTTCTTGGGCCCAAATTCACTGTGGATGGTGACTGCAGCCATGAACTCAAAAGATGCTTGCCCCTTGGGAGAAAAGCTATGACAAACCTAGAACATGTAGGAAAAAGCAGAGACATCACTTTGCTGACAAAGGTCCCCATAGTCAAAGCTATGGTTTTTCCAGTAGTCATGAACAGATGTGAAAGTTGGACCATAAAGAAAGCTAAGCACCAAAGAATTGATGCTTTTGAACTATGGTGCTGGAGAAGACTCTTCAGAGTTCCTTGGACTGCAAGGAGGTCAAACCAGTCAAACCTAAAGGGAAGCAAACCTGAATATTCATTGAAAGGACTAGGGCTAAAACTGAAGCTCCAATACTTTGGCCACCTGATGTGAAAAGCTGACTCATTGGAAAAGACCCTGATGCTGGGAAAGACTGAGGGCAGGAGGAGAAGGAGGCAACAAAGCATAAGATGGTTGGATGGCATCACTGAGTCAATGGACATAAGTCTGAGCAAACTCTGGGAGATACTGAAGGACAGGAAAGCTTGGCATGCTGAAGTTCATGGGATCACAGAGTAAGATATGACTTAGAGACTGAACAACAACATGCAATTATAAAGGTCCATATTTCTCACAGTTTATGATAACAGTGTGAGACAGAATTTAGCAGCATTCTAGATTTAAACAAATCCTTAACTACATTAAAAATAGAGAGCAGGTTTGTCACAGTGCAACAGTACGACAAAACGTTTTCCCAATTTGACGACAGTTGTAAAAATGTATGACATTAGTAACAATGATGGTGCCAAACTTTTAACTAAGCAATAATTTTTTAAAACAAGACTAAACTATCTTTCTTATCTCCCTACAGAGCATAAAATTGATACTTAGTAAGGAAGCAAAGAGCATAGAGTCAAAACAGTATTTTTTTAAAAGTAGTATAGAGGAGTGGCATACAGTTAATTTAATAATTGCTCTTTCTATAGCTAAGGAAGCAGTTACAACAGTTCCACATCAAGATGATGGCTATGGGAGGTTTCCAGCCCATCCTGACTTTTAAAACAAGGACCAATTATATCCTGCCCCTGGGGTCCCTAAATCAGGCATTGAGAGCTCTTTACTCCCTGACAGGCAGGGTCAACATCCCTACTTGGCCTTGAAGCAATTTCAGAAGATGCACCATCACCCCTCTGCTTCCCATAAGAATATGGGAGTAAAACTTCTGAGAGGGGCAGTGAAACAGGAGGGAAGGGGGCAGGGCAAAACCTTTGAAAGAATGAGATAAACTGAGGACACAACATGAACGCATTAGAACCACAGACGTCTAAGATGGCGAGGAGGTGACTTCCACTAGACCTTGAACCTTAGTATAACACATCAGAGAGCTATATAACACACCCACAGGCTCCATGACAGTGCCAAGGCCTACCATCAAAGACGAAAACATGGCAGTGACCTGATTCCCGGAACTCTCCACCCATTTCCCAGAAGAGTTGGAATAATCCTTCCACTCTTTAGCCTATGAAATTACTTCACATTTCAAGGCTACTTTTGCCTTCTGAGATGGCCTATGGAGTGTGTTTCTCTCTACATACATCCATTTATCACCTACAAAGAAAAAAGTTGCTCTTTGTAGATTTTTTTCTTTCTTTTTTGGTATTTATGGCTTCATAGGCTTTAATAATGGAGAAGGCAATGGCACCCCACTCCAGTACTCTTGCCTGGAAAATCCCATGGGCGGAGGAGCCTGGTGGGCTGCAGTCCATGGGGTCTCGAAGAGTTGGACACAACTGAGCGACTTAATTTTCACTTTTCACTTTCATGCATTGGAGAAGGAAATGGCGACCCACTCGTGTTCTTGCCTGGAGAATCCCAGGGGCCTGGTTGGCTGCCGTCTCTGGGGTTGTACAGAGTCAGACACAACTGGAGTCACTTAGCAGCAGCAGCAGCAGCAGGCTTTAATAAATTTGGAATTTGCATGTGTTTTTAGAGATATTGAGTTGTTTATGCTTTGGAAAGCCATTAAACCCAGCTTCACCCTGACAGGGAACATAATTTTAGATTTACTTTTGATGCTTGCCTCTAGAATTCGTTAATTCCTGCCTTTTCCTGACTTCCCATCCCACTTCCCCCTGCTTCTTCAATCCCTCATTCCTCATTCTTGAAGGTAGCAGGCACAGAAGTCTTCCCTAGATACCTAGTCAACATTAATGGTTCTTTTCTGCAGTTTTCACAGCAGCCAATATTTGCCTTTTTCATCATACTTATCAGAATCTGCCCCAGAATAATTTATATGTCACATATATATTGAGGATCAATTATATACTGGGTTCTGTGCTGGGGCTCAGTACCTCCCTTGGCCTAGGTCTTGCCCAGGGCCCTGAATCTTAGAAGACCCTCCAGCCACAACCCTCCACATGGGCTGGAGTCTGTGGGCCCAGCTGGGCATGTTCACCCACAGCCTCAGTTTACTTTCCTAAATCACATACCTGGGACTCCAGAATTATTCACTTAAATCTACACTGAATCTGCTTTTGCATGGGCCTCTTACCCACACAAAAGCATATTCTCTGGTTCTTCTTCCTTCCAAAGAGCTGATTTGCCTTTGGTATGCTCACTCCCAGAGCCAAAAGAAGTTGTTATCGCAATGGGGGAGAAGGTACAGAGCTTGAATATAAAGGGGGAGCTCCTCTGTTGTAATGGGAAAAGACAGGAAGAAGCTAAGAGCTTCATTTCTATCAAACCTCAGACCCTACAAATGTCAGTTATGGGCCTGCTAAGACTGCAGTTGGATGTCTATGTCTTATTTTTATCCAAGAGGTTCCTAGACTTTTCTGTCTCTGTAATCTTTTAGTGTCTTTATAATTTTTTTCATGGCATAAGTAGGACAAAAGAAATGTTTAATGGTTCTATTCACTCAGTAGGAACTTCTTTGGAAAATATAGTGTTTCATTCATTATGGCAAATGTTATTTTCCAAAAATAACCACAATCCAGTTCCACATGCTTTTTTAGAAACTTAGCACTCTCAGTGAGATATGAAGTCTAATATCCTTCTCCTTGAATCTGAAGGGACTGATGACACTCCTGTAATCAATGAAATGCAGCAGCAATGATACTGCTTGACTTGTAAGGCTAATCATGAAAGTCGATATAGTGTCTACTTTGTTACCTTAAACTCTTGCTCTGAGCTGTCATGCAAGCAATCCAACTGCCTTGATGCTTCCATGCTGTAAGGAAGTCCAACCTATCCCACTCAAAGAGGCCACACCGACAGGCCCTAAAGCCCCTTGAAGGAAAATAGAGGCCTTAACTCCTCTAGCTCTCTTGCTCTTCCAACTCCAACCACTATCTGAGTGCAACCATATGAGACACCCAATGCTGAAATGACCCATCTAAGCCCCTTCCTGAATTCCTGCTCAAAGAACCAGTGGTCATAATAGAATGACTTCTGTTATTTTAAGCCATAAGTTTTGGAGTGATTTCTTAAATGACAGTGGTGACTGGAAAATTCTTTTTCAAAATCACCTTGACAGCATGCTGCTAAGTTGCTTCAGTCGTGTCCGACTCTGTGCAACCCCATAGACGGCAGCCCACAAGGCTCCTCCGTCCCTGGGATTCTCCAGGCAAGAAGACAGCATAGTAGTTTGAATATTTTGGAAAGTTAATAAATGTTCATCAAATTGCATGGAAAAATGGAAAATCTCAAAGTTCTAGTGATTAATCCAAATATCAATAATGATTGATAAGGACAAAGTTACACATATATATGCTAAAAATATAGAACTTAGGTTATATGTATTCTGATTTCATAGCAAATGTAAGACACTAGGATTTGATTTTTTAGACTTTTAATAAATCCCTTAAATGAGTTAATTTCCTTGCCTTTTGTTTTCATGTCCTCACAACAAAGGGTAGGAAAATAATTCTAGATATTCATTAGCAAGTTCACTATATCTTGAGGTCACTGTAGGGGTCATGTATACTGAATTATCAATTCCAGTTAATTGAGGATTTTAATTAGTCAATTCAGATTAAGCAAGGTACTACCATAATTGGTGGGCTCCACGGGCAGCCATCTGTTCCCTTTGTATTAATATTATGTCCTATAGAGTCCATCAAGGAGAAGAATTTGTCAAGTAGAAATCTTCTTAACATGAGCAAAAGGTGAATGCTTAGGAAATGAAAGGGAAGAGCTGGGGAGAAAATAAACTAAAGACAAGACATGAAAGAAAACAAAAGAAAAAGCCTAGGAAGAAAGGAAACAGTCCAATTATTTGCTATGTGAAGAGAATCAAACTGAATTTAACCTTAGACATCTGTTTCTGCCTGATATTTTTTTCCCCCACTAGAGTGGAGGGAGGTAATTAACATGCCATGTAGCTGCTTGCCTTGTATGCATTTCTCAGCATAATTCAGACTCTTATGACTCTGCCCTCTCAAAGAAATAGTTGATTATAGAAACAGAACAAAACCTCTTTGATCCCTCTTGTGATACAACTAGGTCATAAGAAGCAGAATTCCAAATGCATTCTGTTTTGGATGATTCCTCATGAAAAGTTTGACTTGGGCAAGTTTTGAAATGAACAGTGATGGAAACCAAGGCAGAATATAAAGCAAAAGACTTGTTGACATGAAAAAAACACCAACTCTGCAAAGGTTACCTAAATGGACTTATTGTTGACATGCCTTTTCTTTTTCTAGCCTCCTTCATAATAGGGTTTTTAACTCCTAACAGACAATGCCTAGAAAGTGCAGTGATAAATATCAGGAGCATGTAATGATAGATGAATTGTGCCATGCAAATCCCATAACATCTTGGGTACTTTCCGGGAAAAGGACAACATTTAGGAGTTTCTCATAAACTTCAGCCTGTTTTTCTAGTGGTTTTGTTACCTAAAATACACAACGGTATCTTTGTCTTCTAGTCAGAGGAAAATTATTGCGCCTCTCTAAAAGCAAAAAGTTAAAACTATTTTGCATAGAAACTAGTATTTTTTTAACATTTCCTTGTAAAATAATATAATTAAGATAGGGCTATGTATATCAATTAAGGTGGTTTTTCTCCCTTACAAAGAACAGACAACCTCTAATAGACTAGTTTAAAAACCAAAAGGGACTCACATAACAGTAAAGGTCAGAGTTAGGGCTGGCTTCAGATGTAGCTCTGTCAGGAACATGATTCTTGTTTTTCTACAGTTTTCTTGGTTTTGCCCTTCTCCATAATGTCAAGTTCAGCCTTCCCTCATGACTCCAAAACAAGTTTCCCAGAAAGGTTGTTTCACATGCTCTCACTCATATCTCTCAAACAGCTTGAGATTGAATTTCTGGTGCACCAATAATAGTGACCTGGGGACTGCTGCACATTCATATATAAGCCTATAGCAAGCAACAGTCAGGGGATGTTCTGATTGGTCTATACCAATTCAGGTCCAACCCCTGTACTGCAGGCAATTCAATCGCATCCAACTAAGGGTTACTACACAATGAAGAGGGATGGCTCTTCCAAGGAAAACCTGAGTCCTGCAAGGAAGGAGAGAAAGGGGGTAGATAATTGATATTCATTCACTACAGGTAGTTCGTACGAACTGTCACAGCAGCTCTTACATTTTCTGGGCAAATGTTAACCATGGTAAAGTATAAGATTTTCACCAGAAAAAAAAAAGATCTTTCTATTCTAAATTGTGTTTTTAAATATGCAGAACCAATGAGTTTGTCAGAAATCAATCAGAGAATCAAATTAGTAAGGATTTCAACTATGGAAAATGATTTACATCAGTAGCTCTGACTCATTTAGCAAATATTAAGTATTTACATGTACCGGGTACTGTGCTAGGTTCTAGACACCAAGGATATCTTCATAATTTTTCTACACGAATTCCATACTGCAAAAAAATTATCTATCAAATAAACTACAAAAGCATTAACTTTCTTTCTCATTTCAAAGATTAACCAGACACATCAGTTATAAGAAATCCTAAAAGGTAAAAAAGAAAATGATACAATTTTAGATTTAGAGAATGAAATTATCATTACCAGGAGGGAAGGGTGGGGAGTAGGGATAGATTGGGAGTTTATGACTGATACGTACAAACTGCTATATTTAAAACATAACCAACAAGGACCTAGTATAAAAAAATTTTGTTTAAGTCCTAAAAGGTAAACAATGACCAGTGCTGAAACACTGAAGACAGTTGATATTTTTATCATTCTATTCAGTATCATTGTGATAAAATAGATAATATAATTTGTTACCCTAAAAGCATTATTAAAGTTTAAATAAATAACATATAGGATTTCTCTTAGGCTTTTAGAAATAGTTTCTCCCCCTCCCCCAAAAATATTCATGATGACCATTGTGAATCACTAGTGATACAGGGCCCAAGATTAGGGGCAATAATCAAAATAAAAGAAGCAAAAAGGGTAGATACTAATAAATACGCATATATCATATACATCCTATAGTGGTGGTGGTTTAGTTGCTAAGTTGTGTCTGACTCTTGCAACCCCGTGGACCATAGCCCACCAGCTCCTCTGTCCACAGGATTTCCCAGGCAAGAATATTGGAGTGGATTGCCATTTTCTTCCCCAGAGAATCTTCCCAATCCAGGGATCAAACCAGCATCTCGAACTCACAGCCCCTGCATTGCAAGCAGATTCTTTACCACTGAGCCACCAGGGAAGCCCATAAATCCTATACACTCTTGGTATTAACTTTTAAAGTTCAACCCTCCACTAAATTATTCTCTAGCAGGAAGTTATACTCTGACAAAGGGCTTCCAAATTTCTTATCTACCATTTGCTTCCCTGCAGGAGTCAGAATGAGCCACCTGGACTCAATCTGAGTCCAACCTGGAGTTGTTTCTTCATGCTATGACATGAGACAACTCAACCCCAGACTTTAGGGTGCCATTGAGTACACAGTATGCGGAATTAACCCTACGAATTAATATCTTTAATATGTAAGTAGCTCATGTGCTGTGCTTAGTCACTTCAGTCGTGTCTGACTCTTTGCAACCCCATGGAGTGTTCCCCGCCAGGCTCCTCTGTTCATGGGATTCTCCAGGCAAGAATACTGGAGTGAGCAGCCTATCCCTTCTCCAGGGGATCTTCCCAACCCAGGAATCAAACCAGGGTTTCCTGCATTGCAGGCAGATTTTTACCAGCTGGGCTACCAGGGAAGACCTAAGTAGCTCATACCACTCAAAAATCTCTCTCTCACAAAGAATAGCCTGAATTTTATATATTACTCAAAATCCTAACAGAAGGGTACACAGAATCAGCCTAGCACGCAGCTGACTTTGTATTAGCAATGAATGCTCTCTGAGCACTCATAACCCACTTTCCAAATTTCTGTCCCACCCCCACACAGCCAAGCTCTGTTCAGATGATCATTTTTACTAAACACTTCACCTCCCACAAAGCAATAGTGTATAAGATTTACATAATTAATGTTTGTAAGGGACTGCTAGAGCCTGGTCTGAAAGATGCCTTTGAAGAGGAAAAGATTGTTGATGCTATGATGTCCTGGGTTTTTTATCTTTATCAAGACTGCTTCTATGAGGAAAAGCTACAGAAATGATAGATGGGACCATTTTTATTTAGCACAGTTACAGGTGGCAAAACAGTACTGTAGGACTCGGGCAAGAATATGTCCCTAGGCGACAGCAACTGCATAAACATGTATCCTGTCAATCACTAGGAATGCAGGTCCGATACTTTATAGACCAGGGATAATGTTAATCCCATCCTGCTTACAGTATTCTTTGTACTGGAAAAGCTCAAGGCGCTTTGCAAGCACCATAATTTAGAGAAGCATAAAATGAAAGCTACACATAGGAAAGTTGAGGCATTTTGAAAAGTTAAGACATTATCTTTATTCAGCCATTAACCAAGAAGAGTTGAATTTTCAGTGCCACAAATGGTTCCCACATACAGACTATTTTTGTTGTTATTTAGGGAAGGAAGGGGAAGGAAATGGCAACCCACTCCAGTATTCTTGCCTGGAAAATTTCATGGACAGAGGAACCTGGTGGACTACAGTCCATGGGGTCGCAAAGAGTCAGCCGTGACTGAGCACATGATCACAGGGAAGGAAGGAAAAGGAGGCTGATCTTCACTGAGTGTTTACAATGGACTACATGTTGCTAGGAGGCCTCACACTATTTATCTTGTTTGAGCTTTAAAACAGCCGAGTGAAGTATATTTTATAGTTGAGGAAACTAAGGCTTAAAGGAAACATTAATTTGACTGAGATAACATAGGCTACCAAGTGACAGAACCAAGAACTTAAGCCATTTATACACAATTCCAAAGCCACTGACCTTTCCACTACACATGCAAAAGTGGACTAATAAACATCATCAGTCTAATAGTTTCTTTCCTCTAGAAGTTTGTCCTTTACCTTTGCAAAGACCAGAAGAAATGTATCTTTTTCAAATAAATTATTCTTGAAACACCCATGAAGCTGTCCCATACCTTGCCAGCCCTCAATTCTCTTTTCCTTCCCTGAACTACGTACCAGAATACACAGTTTAGTATTAGATTGTTAACAAGATATCTCTGTTTTAAAATAGTACCTGATTTATACCGACTCACTGCCAATCAGACACACAAACTACCTCCAACACATCTACTGTCACTGGAGTCAATAATGATCCTTACTAGAGTAGGAAGTCCAATAGAAAATTGAGTTCATATTTCACACAGAAAACAGCTGACAAAAGAGGGATGCCTTAACATACTGTGGATGGACAGGCAGCCTTAAGAAGCTATCAACTCAAAAAATAAGCCACCCTCCTGTAGACTAAAATTTTAAAAGATATTTTGCTATGTTATTGGAATGGTTTTTTTAAGAAAAGCAAATCATTTAAATTCACAAATATCTTTTTCCTAAAATACACATTCCACCAAGAGGCGTCTAATTTTCATTGTTGTTGTTGTTGTTGTTAAGTCACTCAGTCATGTCTGACTCTTTGTGACCCCATGAACTGTATTCCGCCGGGCTCCTCTGTCCATGGAATTTTCCTGGCAAGAATACTGGAGTGGGTTGCCATTCCCTTCCCCAGGGGGACCTTCTCGACCCAGGGATTGAACCTGCGTCTCCTGCAAGTCTCCTGCACTGCAGGCAGATTCTTTACCACTGAGCTACTAGGGAAATAGCTAAGGGATAATTTAGATTCTTTTCTCAATACCTCTATGAGATTAATTGCAAATAAGAAATTGTCCATTTTTATTGGAGAATGAAGATGTAACTAGTTAACTGTGAAGCATGAGGCAGCTTGAGGGAACTTCAAGGATCAAGGTAGAGTGCTGGCTTGGGCCAGTATGAAGGCATTCTGTACTAGTAAACTGGGAAGACAGGCTTAATAGAATAAAAGGTAGATAGAAAGGGACATTAAAGAATGTTAAGAAGACATTAGAGGAGTTTGGGAGAGGAGTTTGACAAAATAATTCCAAAGTTCTTCCAGAAGTATAATACAAGGGACACCACCACTGAATGGATATATGCAAAGGGTTATATTACCTACACTGGAATATTATCTAGCTATACAAAGAAGTCAGGCTCTGATATGTGCTACAACACGGATGAACCTTAAAAACATGCTAAGTGACATAAGCCAGACATAAGAGGACAAATATTTTTATTTCACTTATATAAAACCCCTGGAGAAGGGAATGGTAACCCATTCCAGTATTCCTACCTGGAGAATTCTATGGATAGGGGAACATGGTTGGGCTACAGTTATCGGGTCACAAAGAGTTAGTTGGACACGACTGAGCAACTAACACTTTCACTTCACTTTCATATAAAACATCTAGAATGGCAAATTTATTGAGAAAGAAAGTAGATTAGCAGATGATACCACTCTTATGGCAGAAAGTGAAGAAGAACTAAAGAGCCTCTTGATGAAAGTGAAAGAGGAGAGTGAAAAAGTTGGCTTAAAGCTCAACATTCAGAAAACTAAGATCATGGCATCTGGTCCCATCACTTCTTGGCAAATACATGGGGAAACAGTGGCTGACTTTATCTTCTTGGGCTCTAAAATCACTGCAGATGGTGACTGCAGCCATGAAATTAAAAGACGCTTACTCCTTGGAAGGAAAGTTATGACCAACCTAGATAACATATTAAAAAGCAGAGACGTTACTTTGCCAACAAAAGTCCATCTAGTCAAGGCAATGGTTTTTCCAGTAGTCATGTATGAATGTGAGAGTTGGACTATAAAGAAAGCTGAGCACCAAAGAATTAATGCTTTTGAACTATGGTGTTGGAGAAGACTCTTGAGAGTCCCTTGGACTGCAAGGAGGTCCAACCAGTCTATCCTAAAGGAGATCAGTCCTGGGTGTCCATTGAAGGGACTGATGTTGAAGCTGAAACTCCAGTACTTTGGCCACCTGATGTGAACAGCAGACTCATTTGAAAAGACCCTTATGCTGGGAAAGATTGAAGGCAGGAGGAGAAGGGGACGACAGAGGATGAGATGGCTGGGTGGCATCACCAACTCGATGGACACGAGTTTGGGTAAACTCCGGGAGCTGGTGATGGACAGGGAGGCCTAGAGTGCTGTGGTCCACGGGGTCTCAAAGAGTCAGACACAACTAAGCAACTGAACTGAACTGAACTGAGAGTCTGGGGAAAGGGGATTATAGGAGGTCATTGCTTAATGGACACAAAATTTCTGTTTGAGGTGATAAAAAGTTTTAGAAAAAGATAGTGGTGGTGATATCACAATACAGTGAATATAATTAATGTCACTGAATCATACAGTTCAAAATTGTTAAAATGGAAGATTTTATGTTATATATGTTGTGACACAAGAAAAAATTTAAAAAATAAATAGAAGAGACAAGTCAAGAAAAGATTAAAGAACAAAGCAAGAGGAATGAAATTCAGTTCTTGCCTTGCTATTTATTAAAATGCATTGTTTTAAGATTATGATAATTAAAACAGTGAGATACTGGCACAGAAACAAAGAAATAAATAAATGGTATCAAATAGAAAGTCTATAAGCAGACCTGACTATACATATGTATTTGGTGTGTAATGAAGGAGGAATTTAAGTCAGTGAGAGGAAAGTAATGTACAAACATCAACTAATGAGCCACTTGAAGGAGGAGCTCCTCCTGTGGACAAGGAATTCTGCCTGTCTTGTACACCAATCGTTGCACAAGCAAAATCATACCCAGTACATTGTAGGCATGTATTAAAAATTAATGTTTGTTGAATGAATTAAAATCATTTTTATATAATAAACTATACTAAAATAAATTCTCGATTAAATACAATTTTAACTGAAAAATTTAAATGAAATTTTAATTTCATTTTAAAGACATCAAATTTCATGAAAAAAAAATCAAATAGTGATAAACTTGAAAAAGTAAAAACCTCTACACATACATATCAAAAGGTACATAAATAAAATTGAAGAGAAAATGAGAAATGTAAATAACTATTTATGTACACTTGTAATATATGAGACAAACATTGTACCTTGATTTATAATTAGCACTTTTAACTCAATAATGAAAGAACAACTATCTCAAGAGAAAAATAAAGTGTATCAAGTCATAAAAACTACTAATAGCCAAAAAGACTATGAAAAAATCTTATATCATTAATAACCAAAGAAACTAAAATTAAAATGATAGATATTATTTCACCTATCAGGTTGGCAATTATCATACTATCTAGTGTTGCTGATGATTCAAAGAAATGAATATTTCCACACATGGCTGGAAAGGATATAAATTGATACAATAGTTATGTAAGGTAATTTGTCAGGAAATACCAAAAGTGTTTAAAATGTAAATACCATTTGGTTACCTGATTCTATTTCTAATGATTTAAGCTAAAAATAATTTAAAACAAATACACATTTTTTACCTACAAGGCTGTTTATTTCAATATTGTTCATAATAGAAAAAAGGTTGTAAAAATTTAAATCTCCAGAGATAGTGAATGGTTAAGTGAAGTTATGGTATATCCATAACAAAGAATTCTATACTATCAGGAAAAAAATGTTATAGACTTAAGGGAATGAGGGAAATTCTCATTATATTTTTAAGTTTAAAAGCAGATTATTAACTATTATGAGGCAAAATGATTCCATGTTTTGTGAAAAGGAAAAAATACCAAAACTGAAAGAATAATTATCTAAATATCAATGGTGACTCTCTCTGATTGTCAGGTTAAATGGCAATTTAAATGTAATTATTACTAATAAAATCTACTAATTTTTCTGCAATGAATATATACTGCTACTATAATATAAAAGCAATGAAAGATGTCCTTAATTTTAATAAAGAAATAAAATAACAAAGTTGGTCCCCTGTTCTCAGAACCCATGCTGAGTGAGGGAGTGAAGCTGCTCAATCGTGTCCGACTCTGCGACCCCATGGACAGTAGCCTACCAGTCTCCAAGATCCATGGGATTTTCCAGGCAAGAATAATGGAGTGGGCTACCATTTCCTTCTCCACAGAACCCATGCTAATCTGCTTTAAAACCTGTCTCTTTCTCTGTGTCAAGCACATTACTAAGCGCTTGGCACTCTTATTTTATTTGATCCTACTCTTTTATTAGCTATCATTAACCCCGTGAATGAGGTCCTGGGTTTAGAAAAAGGAGTGTGTTCAAGGCCATGCAACCAGTGGCAGAGGTTGGAATTCCCCCTTGTTGTCTAATGCCAAGGCTTATGTTCTTAACTACAAACTTTCCTGGGTTTGTTAGGAAGTAGTTAGGCTTTTTGAGAGCAGACTCAAAAACTAACCACCAGATATCATAGTTTCTGTAAAAAAAAAAAAAAAAAAAAGGCATTCTAAACAACACATTTACAAACTGCCTTGGGGAAACAATTTTTTTTTGTTTTACTTTTTAAATTTTATTGGAGTATAGTTGCTTAGCAATATTGTGTCAGTTAACAAATTTTTCTTTACGTGTGCATCGCTTCTACTGATTTGCAAAATCTGTGTCTGTGTCATGCAGATTCTTCTCAGAGGTAATGTCCAGTAATGGGTAAGAGCACTGGCCTAGAGTAAGATTTCCTGGGTTAAACCTGGCTTGACCTGTCCTTTAATATTTATAAAATCTTGGGCAGTTATTTAACATCACTGGGTCTGATTCCTGACCAATAAGATAAAGACAATGAAACATCTAGTTACAGGATAAGTAGTAGGGATGTGATATATGACATGGTAAATATAACTAATACTGCTGTATATTATACATGAAAGTTGTTAAGAGAATAATTTCTAACAACCTCCATCACAAGGAAAAGATCTTTTCCTATTTCTTTAATTTTGTATCTATATGAGATAACAGAAATTCACTTAACTTATTGTGGCAATAATTCCAAAACATATGTAAGTTGAATCATTATGCTATGTACCTTAAACTTTTACAGCGCTCTATGTCAATTATATCTCAATAAAACTGGAAGAAAAAATATAAATAGATAATCTAAACTCACAAGCATGCAGGCAAACATACATACATAAAATGATAGTCTTACGTCAAGGAGTCTGGATGAGGATTAAATAAACTAATCCACATAGGACTTTGATAGCTAAATATCTGAAATAAAGCAAGCATTTGATATATGGCAGTTATTCACATCATTAATGTATTCTCTAGCTAGTAAACTCTCCAAGGGCAAAAATCACATGTTAAATTGCTTTTGAATTTCCTAATGAGTACACTAGATGTTTGTTCAGTGGACTGAAGCTGAATGTGAGGTATTATCTGAAGAGAAGTCTCTGCATTTAAAGTTCTCTGCTCTGATTCAATTTCAAACAGAATCCTACCTTGCTAACCTTTGTCCACTAATAGGAACTTTGTTTTATTCTCAAAAGAAAATCACAATGTTAAGACTCTCTTGCATTTCTTAAACAAACATTATTGCTGTTTACTGATAACATATCCAACACTTAAATACAAGTTACTTTCATTTCAACAAGGCTTCTCAGGGAAGGATGGAATTTTACTAGTCTAAAAATTGTTAACCAAAACTCAAGTTGTAACATCCTTGAATATTTGTTTCTGACATCCTCTAGAAATGTAACTACAACCTATTTCTCTCCTTCAGCAAGGAAAGAATTTGGCTCAATCTTTCACTGAAAGTATTCAATCTGTATAAATCTAAAATAGCTAGCAACTTTCATGTGATGTGTTGCTTTGAAGTCAACGAAGCTGAAAACTCACTTTAGAAAGTTCTCTTAATCTTTGAGAAAATAACAGTGTGCTATTTTAATTATCACACGACAGGTTGTAAAACAAATGTACAAATATTGATATGCAAGTCCTGGCATAATTCTGTGAATACTGCACAAAACAGGTAGTGAATATGTTCTTTCATCTAAATCAAGACATATTAAATAAATCCAAAGAACCCGATTAAAAGCAACGAGTTTCCCAAGGACTGAGTTAACAGTCCTATCTGACATTGCTCTTTGGTGGCTAAATGACTTGCACTGAGAAACAAAGAGGAAGAATTCCATTTATGAGGACAAACCACGCTGGAGTTTTTCTTCTATTATAATGTTTTCAATTCAAATTAGTGACAACTAAACCAAGGAACAGAATTGACTGGATCAATCTAATGAGTTATAACTATAAACATGTCACTTCTCTTAAAATCCTCCAGTGCCTCTCAAATGACGTCAGGAGACCCATTTGGCATGAAAGCTCCACCATGATTTGGCTACAGCCTAATTCATTTCCCGAACAACTCTTTCCCTTCCACCCACTTTCCTCCTTATTTCTCATGTCAGCAGAGAATCATCCATATTCCCCTAAGAATCTAATCACTTGCATTCTTCAGTTGTCTGGGCGATTTTGATCCCTCTCCATGAGACTATATTTGTGACTGTAGCTATTCTGCAAACCCCTCAAGGCTCTTTTCATTTTCTCCCTTAATCTCATGATTGCACCAAAGGATAGATGAGGGCTTAGAAACCTCTGCTTCTCATAATATTTAACAGCTATACAAAGACATCTCAGTAAATACAATTGTAACTAAGAGTGTGATTGTCACATAAATGGAAATTGAACACCAAAGTCCTCGGGCCACTTCCACCCTTCCAATGGGGTTGCTGTCCTTAATCTTATACAAAAAATCTGGCACTGCCACTGATTCGATCTCCCTTTAAAAATGAATCTTATTTCACTCCGTGCCCATAGCATACGGTTTTCCTTTCACTTTGGCCTTGACTGCATCCCATCTTGGTAACCGTTGTTTGTGTTTAGACGCCTGTGTTATTTCCCTTGCGCTTTCCTGAGAACAGGACGGGAGGCTTATTCACCAGGTATCACCCACACTGCTTAACAGAGAGCATCACTCAAAGTGGATGTTCAACATTTAGTGGCCTGGAAATGAGAACAAATTATAAGACCAATTATGAGAGGCACAGTCTGAAAAATCAGGCCATGATTAATGAGTTAGCCTTATTAGTTTCAAGCACACACACTAATAGTTCTGTCAGCGATCTCTGTCTACAACCTCTTTGGCTTTACTTTCAGATTATTTCCTCCCACACTTCTGTTTATTTAGTCCCCACTGTGATGTTCCTAACATACTAGTTCTCAAACTACAGTTTTGAATGAAAATAAAGAGTTTCTTTGTTAAAATTAAAGTATGAATAAGCTTTTCTCAATTCACATAGATACACACAAATAAATTTATGGTTAGTATGTTTCCATTTTAAATCTTGCTCTTAACTAGAAGCTATGCATTCAAATATAGTTATTTATCAATATTTCATGGGTTCATGTAAAGACAACACGGTTCTTCAGCTGTTCACCTGAACACCAGAAAGAATCACTCTCCCAACGGTTTAACACGACAAAACCCTTTAACATAATTTTGCACCAAGAGGCTCAACTACTAGGCTACTTTTCTAAGGATCTACATTTTTAAAATTACATAATGAAGGGCTTCACTGGTGGCTCGGTAGTAAACAATCTGCCTTCTAATGCAGGAAACACGAGTTTGATCCTTGGCCCAGACTTCCCTGGTGGCTCAGAAGGTAATGCAATGCAGGAGACCTGGGTTCGATCCCTGGGTTGGAAAGATGCCCTGGAGGAGGGCATGGAAACCCACTCCAGTATCCTTGCCTGGAGAACCCCCCATGGACAGAGGAGCCTGGTGGGCTGCAGTCCCTGGGGTCACAAAGAGTCGGACACGACTGAGCAGCTAAGCACACATGCTGGGAAGAGCCCACATGCCACAGAGCAACTAAACTTGTATGCCACAATTATTGAGACTGTGCTCGAGAGCCTGGGACCCACAGCTACCGAGGCCCTCCCATCCCAGAGCCTCTGCTCTGCAACAGGAGAAGCCACTGCAGTGAGAAGCCTGTGCCCTGCGACTGGAGAGTGACTCCTGCTCACAACTAAAGAAAAGCCTGTACAGCAATGGCGATCCACCCCAGCCAAAAATAAATAAATTATAAATTACATAAGGAAACACTTGAAATGTAGACAATAAAATATCTAAAATATCAACTGGAATACAGCGAATGTAATTTTTTTAAGTGCAGAAAATTCACACAAAAATACATAGTTTGTAAATGTCTTGTTACAAATAGTGGTTTAATTACAATATGCAACATTTTCCTGTGATGTGAGCTACTGGTCATTGCCAGATTATTACCATAGACATTTATATATTAACAATGAAATCATGTCAATTAAAAAACTTTATTTTGTGCCTTTTATATCTATATAGAGAGAGATATAATATTTATTGGAGTATAATTGGTCTACAATGTTGTGTTCATTTCCGCTGTACAATGAAATGAATCAGTTATAAGTATACACATATCCCCTCCCTCTTGAGCCTCCCTCCTACCCTACCCTTCATCTCACCCCTCTAGATCACTGCAAAGCACCAAGCTGAGCTCCCTGTTCTATACCACAGTCTCACCAGCTATCTATTTTTACAAATAGAAGACCAAGTTATGCACAGAAAACAGAAAATCAATATAAACAAAGTATGTAGGAGTATATGTATCTGTCTATTTAAATACAAATGGGTAGATAGAAGAATCTGTGTATAATATAGAGATACTTAGAAGAATCTCTGTAAAACAGAGATACTTCTATCTATCCATTTATATGTAGATAGATAGATAGATATACTCCCCACACATCCTTTATGTTGGTTTTCTGTTTTCTATCCATAACTTGGTCTACCATTTTCAGACTCTATTTATGTTCCTACTGAGACTGTTATTCTAGTGAAATCCTGATAGCTGGCCTTGACAAGTGTTGTGGTGAGTTTAGATTCATGATTCAATAAAGCCCTAGGATTCTCAGATTAAAAGTGCTATGGAAATGTACATTCCGTGCACTTTTCTTACATATTCAAGGCAGAGAACACAGCCCTTCTTCACGCCGCAGCTGAGCAAGGTTGCTCTCTACTAAGCACCAGGCCTTTCCTTCCAAACAGATTGCATTGCCCCGATGACTACTGCAGTTGCTCACAGAACTGTTATTTTCTTTATTCATTTCCTGGGAATAGAATGAGCTATTACTTAAAACCAAAATCTACCTCTAAAAATTTTAGTCATATGTTACCAATACAGTATAGCATTATTAAATTATTTTAAAGGCTAAAGTCAGAAACGGAGAAGGCAATGGCACCCCACTCCAGTACTCTTGCCTGGAAAATCCCATGGATGGAGGAGCCTGGTATGCTGCAGTCCATGGGGTCGCTAGGTGTCGGACACAACTGAGCAACTTCACTTTCACTTTTCATTTTCATGCATTGGAGAAGGAAATGGCAACCCACTCCAGTGTTCTTGCCTGGAGGATCCCAGGGACAAGGGAGCCTGGTGGGCTGCCATCTAAGGGGTCACACAGAGTCAGACACGACTGATGTGACTTAGCAAAGTCAGAAAAACAAGAAAAAACTTTGGTGCTGTCCCCTCAACCAATAGATGCCAAAACTTGCTATTTTCTATGTTTCTTGTAAAGTACTACTTCAATAGGCTTACAGGCTTATTTTTGAAGGTCCAAAAGTAGCCTGTATTTTTCCATAATAAATCTAAAATTAGCAACTTATTTCAATCTATGAAGTGTTTTTCCCCATAAATTCTCTTATCAATTTAAAAATAAACAGATAAGGGCCTAAATGTACACACATCTAATAAAAGTATTCTAATAAAAGTGTGAAGAAAAATATACGTGGTCTGCATTTTGGTGGGAGATGCTTTTAGTCCTAAAATTTTCCATAGGACTTGCTATTTCAGAAATCTATAGAATCTCTTTCACTTTTATCAAGTAATGCCAACCAACCATATCCAGGAATCTTTGATTTAATTTTTTCTAAAACTGAAAGAAATTTTCCTATGGAGAATCCACATTTTTGTAACTTTGTGAGACACTGGTCTTATTAATGTCATTTTATTAACCTTGAGAGCATAGAAAATGACTATTCAGCTAGCAGGAGATAAATTATTGTCTTCATTTAGACATCATATGAATGTGCATGTAATAATTAATGTAGATACTTGGGGAAGAATTTTAGATAGATAAAGAAAATATTTGTTCTCAACAAAATTAAATCTTAAAACCTGTGAACAAGGCAATCATGTAGTTGTTTTAGAATTTAGCAGTTGAATAAAGTTTTCTTTGACACATAATATGCTTTCTCTTTTCTGATTATAAGAATTAGAAAACTCACTATGTTTCCCTTTCTGACTTGGCTGCCAGGAAGCTCAGGGGTGAACTAATGGCCCATCATAATAAATGCTTTCCTGCTCATATTTAAATATATTCTCTTTTTTTTTCATGATTTTTCACTTCACAGTTGGTTATTTCCATTTTATTATTCTGAGGTATCTAATAGATTATATATATATATGGAAAGACACAAAGAATTAATTCATTTCAATTAGAATTCATTCCAAACCATTTATTGTGTATCCATTAGGTGTCAGGCACTGTTCTAGTCTAGATGATGCAGATGCAGTTAGTTAAAAAATGATGTCCATAACAGGAGTGAATATTCTTACTGTATTCATAAGAGAGAGGAAAAATTTGTAAGTCAAACCAACTTCAATAAAATGAAAATTTAAAAGAAATTTTCTTACAAGAAAAACCTGCCAACAAGTTAACCCTCACAAAGAGGAAGTTAATATAGTCAGTATAATTATCTTTTGATTGTTGCTTTCAGAAATATGGAAAACTGATTACTTAACTATACAACCCTCTTTTCACGGGTCCTGGAATAAAACCAGCCTTTATACTTGGACATGTGCTAAGTACTAATAATGTGTGTGTTAGTTGCTCAGTCGTGCCCAACTCTTTGCCACCCCATGGACTGCAATCCACCAGGTTCCTCTGTCCATGAGATTTTCCAGGCAAGGATACTGGAGTGGGTTGCCATTTCCTTCTCCAAGTACTAATAATATCACTCATGAAATAAAAGTTTTCGAATAAATTGCCCCTTAATAACAGATCAACTTAAACATTCTAACTCCCAAGAAAGGGGGTTTGGGGTCTTAAGACTCCTGCCTTAAAGCTTCTGATGTAACAAATAAGCAGTACCTACTGGGTCAAACCAAGGAATACAGTGCACTTTGTGTGGCTAACCAGGCAAGTATCACTGTTACCTGGTAAAGCAGTTCCCTTTTAGAGATGACTTCAAAGTTGGTGGGCCTAAATTTGCCCTTGCTTTTAGGTTTGTTTTGCTCTACCGGCTTACAAATACATACCAGTCGCACACTGACCCTAGGGTGGCCTGCCTGCTGCTGGCCTGATGTTGGAAAAGCTATTGAAATTTACAAGCATCTTGCCCTTGGCCTTCACTCTCAGGGTGCAGCATTCTCACACACTATCAAGTGTTGCCAGCTCACAATAACCTTGTAGTCAGAGAAGCCAGCCCAGCAAGGCTGCCTGGAGATGTGGGTCACCTGCCCCAACAATTGCAAATACACTAGCACGCACATCTAGACGACCTGCTTGTCTTCCATTTGCAAGAGAAGGCTGTGTAAATAACTATATTTCCAAAAAGGCAAAATGTTAGACTTCTCAATTCGAACTATGCACACTTAGCCTTCTCAGACTAACACAAGGGTCTTTAAATGACAGAGTTGCTTGTATTTCACTAAGAAGTTAAACTAAAACATTTTTTAAAGTGTGTCATGCCTTAGTGACTTTCTAGTGAACCCAAACACTGGAGTGGCTGACACTTTTAAAGTAACTGTAAGCAGCATCTCAAAGGATTCAGAGAAGCAACAAATAAGGAAGTATAATCACTGATCTTGAAAAATCTGAGGGCTCTAATGAGGAAAAAAGCAGACCAAGAATAAAAAAGATCCCAGATCCCTTCCAAAAATGCTGCAAGAATTTTAGAATGCTGCAAAGTAATCACTTCATTAATTTATGCAACGTCTCAAATTTTGTGGGACCAGAAATAACAGGGTCAGGGTGGCCAGGCGTGTATAGGTGCAAAAACTGCAACTTTATATTAAATGGTTGAGGGAAGACTTGGGGAGGATGGGTACCACTGAGTCTGATGTTTCCAGATGTTGGCACTGGACATCTCACTCATGTCATGAAGTGAGCTAAATCACAGAAGGAAAAAAAAGGGACGAGAGGACCAATTTCGAGAAGGCAGCTGAGTCTCCCCTTCTCCGTTTTGTTCAGATTTGTCTTTCTGGCCTTTCTTTCCTAATTGCATTCTTTTGTAGGGAAGTTCCTCACATCTTTCGGTCTAATTATCTCATTGTACAAATCTTTGAAAAGGAACGAACTGCGGTTTGCTCTGCGCGCAGACATCTTTTCTTCTGCCGAAGTTCTTAACTAAGCCTTCAACCAACTTTCGCTGAAAAGGATGTCGCTGAGGAGCGATGAGGCTTGAAATCCCGTGGTTTTCTCATTCTTTTTTCTTTCTCTCCGAAGACGCCACCCCTACACCTCGGCCCGCTCCCCACCACCTCCCGACTCGCGACAATTCACCACCGTTTTTAAGGGTGTTTTAAGACATCTCCTCTGCCTCTTCCTCTGACCCGAGAAGCTCTTTCAGTGTTAGGGCGCCTAACCAGGGGATAGGCAAATAGGATACTTAAAGTGAATAAACGACCTAATTGAAAAATTTCCTGCTGCTTAGTTACGATTAAGTATGTTGCAGATAAGTGAGCATATTATTAATTTGATCATGTGCAAAACGCCGAGGTCTTTTGCCTTAAGCATTCATGTTTATTTAACAGACGTATACAGCGCGTACCATATACCAGACACTATTCCAAATGCCTTTAAAGCACGACCCTCTTTGGTTTTAAAAGTATTTCTAAGTGACATTAAATCCGCGTGTGCATTTCGAAGGTCTTTGCCATAGTTTTCTTTATAACATGGGTACAGTGGTTAAGTCTTCAAAGACAAATACGGAAAAACTTTAACCAGTTGCAACTTTATTGCAAGCCAGTCATTTCCCTCTTTGCGATTTTTTGCAATTATTATAATTAAATGCAGCCGTATAGTGAGAAAGAACTTTTTTTTTTCAATGACGATTTTGCACCCCGGGCGTTTGGAAGCGCCCGCTAATTTGATAGCGTGGCCAAGGTTGATGGCACCTGTAGGCATTCACTTTCAGAAAAATGCGCAGCCTTCGCTAGAGGTTGTGAAGGCTGAGATCGCAGGTCGGAGGCGATGTGTCCCCCAGTGGCCTGTGCAGACTGGACTCGGGCGCACACACCGGGGAGAAGCGATTGGCCACCCGCGCACACCCGCTCATCCTAGAGGGGCTTGGAGGGCCGGGAGTCGAGTGGCGTCGGGGGAGGTCGGAGCCGGAGGGACGCGATTCCGTTCGGCTCCCCGCAGGGGGCTCGGGCAGCCGAGCGGACCCGCACAGAACAGAAGCCCACAGCCGAGCTGGGGGTCACAGTCCCCCGCGGCCCCGAGCTGACCCGGTCCAGCCCCATCAGGCCCCGCCCGGCCTGCCCCCTACCCGCCACCTCCCCGAGACTCTGCTTTGCCGGGTGTTAAGTTTCAGAAGTCAGGATGGAACGTTTCGGGTTTCTGTTCACACGGTTATTGCAGGCGCCGCGGTGGGGACCGCACAAAAGAGACGAGGGCTTGTGAGGAAGGGGTTTTGTGGTTTAACGAGGGCTTAACCGGCGGACTGCAGGTCCTTCTTGCTCCTCGCCTGCCCAGCTCCCGCCCGGGCTCGGCCTTCTCAAGTCGCGTCCCTTCCTCTTCTCCCCGCCCCGCGCCGGCCTTGTGTGAGGAGAGAGAATGCAATGTGAGAGGGACACCCTAAGCAGATCCCCAGAAAAATAAGAATCCGTCCGTGGCGCAGGCTTCTGGCGATTGATTGACGCCTCTTTCTCAGAGGTTTTTCCGCACTTAGCACAGAGCTGCCCGGACGCGATGACTGCAGTCCCGGCTTGACCCGGACCGACCCGGCGCCCGCCTCCCGGTATCGCGGCCCCTGGGCGGGCAAACCGCCGCCAGCTGCCCTCGCAGACACATCCGCGTAGCCGCCGGTTCCAAAGATTCTACTTCAGATCATGGAGAGAAAGAGCAGCTTGAAAATGTGTTTTGAGGGCACATTTAGAATGGTATACACCGACGCTGTCCAATGCACAAAAAAATGGACACGAATTTCGTCTTTTAGAAAACAAGTTTCCAAGCCCGATTTTTGTTCTTTTCTTTCACGTAAGGATTCTAATTAGCTCTACCGCTGTGACTACCCAAACCAGAGACTGTGGAGAATTGCAATTATCTGGATCATCCAAGCCCGAAAAACTCGAACTTGAAAAAACTAATAAACTTCTGTCCTAAAATACTCGCACCATTGATTTGTCCTTCCTGTCACCAGAGGAGACACAACTCCGACCCAAGGTCTACTCAGCGGGATCTATTATCTACAGT
Organism: Nanger dama; assembly: GCA_917880005.1. Classification (NCBI taxonomy): domain Eukaryota; kingdom Metazoa; phylum Chordata; class Mammalia; order Artiodactyla; family Bovidae; genus Nanger; species Nanger dama. The sequence goes on along the minus strand of CAKJTW010000068.1, from coordinate 2,050,850 downwards.
CTACAGCCCGGGTAGCCAAATGGAAAGAACTGATTCAGAGCAAATCGAAAATCGTTTGGTGGCCTGTCTCTCAGACCCTCCGACCGCCAGTGGTTTAAGTACCTGGTCGGGGAAACTCGCGTCCTTATCTGTTCTCGGCCCAGAGGCCGCGGAAGCAGCCGTGCGAGTTGCCAGGGAGAAAAGCAACTTTGATTTAGGGTTTCCAAAACCCCAGAGGGCAAATGTGACCGCCAGGGTCAATCAGTCAGCAGTTTTGGTCCAGACAAGGGACAGTCGAGTGGGGCGGTTCGGTTAAGCCACGGCGCCTCCCGACGTCACACACGTTCGCTCACACTCAGCCACGCGCTTGGGGTTATTCTTTAAACACAGGGCTGAAACTTCACCGGCAGACAGCGGGGTGCGGAGGAGCGCCAAAACCCAAGGTCCAGAGCCCGCCCCTCTCCGGCCCGCCCCCGCCGCGCCCGCGCCGGCGCCCGTACCCACGTCCGCGCGCCTATCTAGGGTTAGCAACTTCGCGCTCCCGCTCGCCGCGGCGCCTCCCCCACCCGCGCTCAGCTCCGGGGCCGCCGAGGCGCGGCCGCGTTCCCACGCCTCAAGCCCGGGCTCCACGGCCCGCATTGGCCAGCGCGGCCCCGCCCCTCCGCCTCAGCCAATCCCAGGTCACGCTGGCTCCGGGAGGCGGTGCCCGGCGGAGCGGGCGGGGGCCTGCGCGCGGGTGGCGGGCGAGGGGGGGCCCGCCCGCGCGGGGAGGGAGGCGTGGCCGGCGCCGGCTCTTGCGGCCGGGCTGGGCTGCGGCGTGGGAAAGAGCCGCGAGGAGCTCACCGCGCCGCCGCCGGAGCCGCGCCTGCCGGGGCCCAGGGAGGGCAGGCGGGAGGAGGGAAGGCAGAGAGGGCGCTGCGTCCCGCTCGGCGTCCGTGGCTCCGGCCCGGCTGCGCCCTGCGCGGTCCTCTCCGCGATGAAGCGCCCTTGCGAGGAGACGACCTCTGAGAGCGACATGGACGAGACCATCGACGTGGGGAGCGAGAACAATTACTCGGGGTGAGCGCGGGCTCGGCGGGAGCTGTCCGGAGCCCGAGGCATCGGGGAGCTTTGTGTACCAGCGGCTCGTTGGACATCCCAGGGTTCTTCGCCGCCGCCTTCTAACCGAGCAGGGGAAAGTTTTGCCTGGAATACTTTTGAGTGGTGGGCGCTCGCGGAGCGCGTGTTGGGGTGGGGCAAGGCATGTGGATTTGCACTCGAGGGGGTGGGGCAAGAAGACGGGGGACGCGGCTGAAGTGTGCAGGGGCTGGCGAAGGAGGGTCCCCGGCTGTCAGCGTTGGGCACGTCTGGGCGACCCCGCGACGCACCCGCCACCGAAATTGTGTTGGGGAGCACTTTCAAAATGGGCCAGGCGAAGAGAGAGGGGGGAAAAAAAGATTGTCTTAATTTTTAGAGATGCTATAAGATGACTTGCTTTTGAGGAAATTAAAGCAATTTGCGATGGCAAGGCTAAGTAGTTTGAGATTTCCAGGTTGGTCGTGTGTAACTTAGTTGCGGAGGTGTGAGTGACAAGTCTTTTGGGCATCCTCTCTCTTACTGCTTGTTCCTGTCTGGAAAAGATCGGGGTCGTGATCACAGAAGCCAGACCTCCACTCTGCAGTGACAGAGGGAGGTTATGGAGGCGTTTTTTATGCCAAGGCGGGTCAAATGATAATTGCTTCTAATTGGCATCCCCAGAAGCTCCTTAATTATTTATCTGCAGCTGTCACTCAAGAGTAAAGTTCTTTCTACCTTTGGAAAACTGGTTTTGTTTCAGTGTTATTCTAATATGTACAGACCTTAGCCTGGAATCAGCAGAAGCAAAGATATTTACTTGAAATATTGTTTCCAAAGTATCTTACAATTATTAAAGTGTGTCATCTTAAAAAAATGAGATCGGAAAAACAAAAGATGTGTGAAAGGTGAAACCAGTTGAGAAAGGGTGGGAATGAGGGAACAGTTAATTCAGAAATAAGATCCAGAAGTGAGAAGGCGAGGTAATAAGAACCTGGTGTGCAAAACATTTCTAAAATGAAAGAACAAATAACAGGAACCTGGAGAATTTGAGAACATGAAAAAGCAGAGCATCCATGAATTATGAAGAGAAACAGATACCAACTAGAATGTATCATAAAAAATTATGCGACAGTGCAGTGACTTGATTGAACTTTTGATACAAAATATTTTTTTATCAGCAAACTCAAGATGGGTTACAACTCAGAGTTTTAAGCTTAGATTGAAGGCTGAGAGATACTCACCTAGAGTTTTATTTTCAAAGTAAAATATTTATGTAATAGTTTATCTAATTTTAATTTTTTCTGTTAGTGGCATATTTAATTTGGGGTCATTCTTTTGGAAAATTGACACAGAAAACATTGAATTTGTCTTTTTTTTTCTGTATGACTAATTGGAGTTTTGAAATAGTAAGATAACTTCTGTTTATCTTAAAGACTACATCTAGGGACAGCAGTTTGACATATGGTGACTGTATATCTGTTTGATAATACTGCTAAACATGGCCTTTATTTTACAATAGCATTGCTTTGTTTAGTGGGTCTGACCTCAGGGAGGAGGAGGGATGCTATTAGGGATTAGCTGACTTTTAAGAAACATTTATGAGTGGAACTAGGAAGTACTAATATCTAACTTCTCACCCTGACTGCCCATAAGTATTTCATTGGGAGACCAATAAAAGTTTAGAGATGTTTTCTGCCAGTAGATTTGGCATCTGGATTACTCATTAAAAGAAAGAAAATGACATGATTCTTTCCCGAAAAGATATGAAAGAGCTGAAAGCAAAGTTTGTTAGGAATAAGAATTAAAAATACAATATAACACTGATCTGAACTATGCTCTCTCTCTGAATTATTTCGTGGGTGCCTTCAAGCACCCAGAGGAAACAATTGTTATGTTCATACAACACCTGAGAAACTCTTCTTATCTCGCAGGCAAAGTACTAGCTCTGTGATTAGGTCGAATTCGCCAACCACAACATCTCAGATTATGGCAAGAAAGAAAAGGAGAGGGGTATGTGATTCTTTATTTTTTTCGTTTCCTGTAATCCTGCCTAACGTGTAGCAGTTGTATTTTTCCATTATGAATCATTTTATCATCTATGTATTCATAAATTTTTGTTGTTTTGCTTTTTTTGGGGATAGATAATAGAGAAAAGGCGTCGAGATCGGATAAATAACAGTTTATCTGAGTTGAGACGACTGGTGCCAACTGCTTTTGAAAAACAAGTAAGCTGCCCCCACCCCTCACCATCCCACCAAAGAGCTCAAAAATCTAATTCTCTCATCTGGGAATGTGGGTTCTTGTTAAAGCTCATTAAAATAATGGTGTATGTGCCCTGATCTGGCACACAGCAGCTATTTCAATAAAATGCTTTGTTGTGGCAAAACTATTAAAAACATAATCCATCATGAAGCTGAAAAACATTTCCATTCTCTAGCTTATTTTCCCCTTCAGGGTAACATGTTCATGCTTTCTCTGTTCTTTCTATGAATACCAGTAGTGGTTTAAAACTGAGCTGTATGTAGTAGTCTTCTTAAAAAAAAAAAAAAAAAAAAAAGATATCTACGTGAAATTTCATTTTTGTCTCAAACTATTCTTGTAAGTAAGCTTTTTTTATTAAAAAAAAAAAAAGCCAAAGCCAAGGAAGTAACATCTCTCGTTCTATTTCCTAAATAATAGTACTAACAAAATTTATTTACCAACCACTTGGTTTCATTTTTAATCCCTGGGTTAACAGAATCGTGTTTATTTTGAGGCGTATTTGTGAAAGTTTGGTAAAAATCAAACTAGCCATAAATTCCCCTTTTCAGAATTCAAGTGTTTGTTTACCAAAAAAGAAAAAGGAAAAAATATTTTGCACACTTGATAAAGTAGGAAGCCAAATGTTTAAATCTTCCTCTGTCATTTTGGAAAAGTTGTGGTTTTCCCTCGGCCTCCATGGTTGACGGTCAGAGTTCTAACAGCATCTTTCAAACAGCATGGCATCATACCCTTGTTGAAGATGTTATACTTTCAATTAACTTCAAATAGGCTATAAGACACCCATTGTTTGTTTATTCCACTTTGTTGTTTCATGAACCACAAACATTATAAAGCAAGCCCCACAAAGTCCTTGGAAATTATCCAGAAACTGCAGTTTTGTGATTTGTCACTTTCACTGAAACTCCTGTTCATCTTCATGGAAAAATTGAACATGAACAGAAGTACAAGGTGTCGTATGTTATTGATTATAGATTTTTAAAAGAAAAAAGGCACCCACTCTGTATGCTAAAACTGATAAGCTAAATATAATGGGCAAGTTGTAGTTTTGATTAGTAACATTTCCCACAACACGCTGAAAATGAAAACATCAGTAGCCATCAGTGACGTTTTTACTTTCAGTACTGAAATGTCTACAGTTATAAGGAATAGTTCGGTGATTTTTGGAGGAGGAGGGAGGGTTGTTAGATTTTTTTCCCCTTAACTGTCGACTTAAAACAAGCCTTAAAAGCAGACCTCAGTAGTTTGGCAGTTAGTTACCATAAACACAGGCTTTCCCATTTGCTGAGCTTGGCGACCAACCCTGGTGAGCTGGCTGTGTCACAATATGATTAGAAGAGTGTGCTTTTGAGCAGTTTAAATAACTCTGGCACTCTCACCATGTACTGGGTGCTGACAATTTTCAAAAAACAAGTAAAGCATAGGAACCTGAAATAAACTGCAGTTTCCTTTTCAAGAAAACATACTGATTTAATTATTTAGCTCTTCCAAGAAATTAGAAGCCACCCACAGCCCTCTGAGACAGCTTGAAGTGGCACATTTGTATTCCAGTTGGTTTCCAGAGGTGCCTTAAAATGGGGGAATGGGCATAAAATATATTTCCAAGACAGTTTTATTAAGAGCTGTTTTAACGCGTTCAGATATCCGTAAGCATTTTTGATGCTTACTAGATGAAGAGGTAGATTATGCTTCCTTGTTTATGATCTTGGAATTTACAGTGACACCTGCTGGTAGTTATTGGGGAAAAAAAACTTTGAAGTCTCCCTTTTGCACTTTCGGTACTACTCAACAGTAAGTAGTATAGTATGAATTACCTTAAAGGCATCTTAGAATTCTATTTTTTGAAAAATATGCTTTTAACAATAATTTGCTGAGATCCTATCTCCTTTTCCTCCAGAGTTGGATTCAACTGATTCAGACTTTGTGTCAGTTGCCCTATAGTGTTAATTGCTCAGTCGTATCCGACTCTGTGACCCCATCAACTGTAGCTTTCCAAGCTCCCTTGTCCATGGAATTCTCTAGGGAAAAATACTGGAGTGGGTAGCCATGCCCTCCTCTAGGGGATCTTCCCCATCCAGGAATCGAACCCAGGTCTCCCGCATTGCAGGTGAATTCTTTACTGTCTGAGCCACCAGGGAAGACTATTATATTTCGCTTAATAAAGTATATTATTAACCAGGGCAGAGATTGATGCAAAGTTTGAGAATTTTGCAGCTGTAATAGTTTGGGTGGAGTTATCTTAGTGTAATTGTTTTGTGATCAAAAAATTACTTATCATGCCTTTTATTCTTTAAGAGTTAAAATGGCAAATCTGTCACTAGGTGTGACATAATTTGTGTCTTCATGTGAAATTTGGAAGGAGTTCAGATTTTTTTTTCTGTGAAAAAAATTAAACTGAGAATTTCTTAGTGGGAGGGAAAATGTACATTCAGGATAAATTGTTCCAAATTTGTTTCCATGGGATTTATGAGACTTCATTATTTGTTTATTCAGGGATCTGCAAAGTTAGAAAAAGCTGAAATACTTCAAATGACAGTAGATCACTTAAAGATGCTGCAGGCAACTGGGGGTAAAGGTAAGTCAGTGACTTCATTCCTCCCCCTCCTTTCTGCCTTTCTCTTTTCATTTTTTCTCCTTAAGATTGTAAGGAAGTCATAGTTGAACAGTTCTTTAACAAGCTGAGATAGGAGGTCCCAGATTAAAGCCGTGGAAATCAATGCTAATGGCAGGATTGAACTCGTGGGAAAGAACTTCTGGAACAAAAGAAGCACTTGACCCTGGGCTTGTGTTTGCTTTCATAGTACTGTGGGAGTAAGGCTTCATTCACAGCAGCCTGGTCAGAGATTTGTTTGGGACTTTCAGAAGTGCATGCTGGAATTTGTACCAAAGACAAAACAAACACACAAACATCCAAACATAAACAGGAGGTTAGAGGCAATCTTTTTATCTTCTTCTTCCCCTCCCCCACCAACCTCCCCTCCACCCATTAAATCAAGGCTAGGACTCAGTATCATGCAGCTATTCCAAAAGAAGGGAATTTTCATTGTTGTTTTCAGAGTCTGATTGGTCTTGGATTTAGACCACACAGAGCATTTCAAGTGCAGGTAGTGAATCTCTGTCCTGGAAATCACTGATGGAACAGTCATTCCTGCAGAGAGCAAACAGGAGCAGGTGCCCTGGCCCAGTGCCATGGAGAGATGTATTCTGTACCAGATAGTGATTTAGGAAAGAATAGTCCAGGGGTCTCAGGGACAGACCCTCATTTTATGGTATAAATGGACTTGAGATCCTGAACGCTGATTCATTCAGATTTCATTATCTTACTTCTCACATATCACTCAGACTTGATTTTGCCCATTGTATCTTTTTCACCCTCAAGAAGGCCTTCGGTATTCGTCTTACCCAAGGGTGCTAGTCCGTGTATTTGATGACTGGCTGAGGAGAGGGTACCACAGAGACGAAGCACTGCAGCTACACCCTAGAGGCTTCTCTCTGTTCAGCATTAGCTTTTCAGTGCAGAACACCAGCGTTTTCCCTAGATCAGGGCAGAAGCAGGGCACTGGAGAGAAATAGCTGTTTACCAATTGGTGCCCAAGTATTTCAGTGTTTAACTCCAGCTGAGGACCTGTGGAACATCAGCTCTGAGCATCTTTCTACCTGTGTCAGGTGGAGAGTGATCATGGTAAATTGATGCCCTCACGCCCAGTGTGACTTACCCTCTGTTGTCCCTGGTCAAGGAACCGTCCTGCATGAGTAAACATACTGAATGGGTATGGAATTGTGATTTTTTTCTCATTAAAATGTAACCCTCCGCAAAGCATGCAAATATTCTTACATAATAGAGAACTGGATGAAATTGTAGATGCCAGTGATCCAGCCCAGCTTAGCCTCTGCCCCCACCTTTAAACTGAGACAGAGGTGCTGAGCTACATGGGGAGGCCTGTACTAGCAGCACTGAATTTTCCAGGGTCCCCACAGCCCCATGATTCTCTCTCTACACATGCTACCTCAAGATATTAGGAGACTGATTGAGTTAGAGATGCTGCAGGGGAAAGCTGTTTGATTGCTTTACCTCTCTTGGCACTGTTAGCTGTAAAGCTAAGAATTTTTATCAGCGTTTCAAAAAATTGGCATGAGCTATACTTCTAAAGAGTAATATTGTTCTTATGCCTTAGTATAAAAACGAAGTTCCATCTTGGTTGCTATTCTGGGCTACCTGAACAGTCCTAAAATCTGTCCCAAAATAGTCTGTGAACAGACATTTGCGAGCAAGTTCCATACAAGTCGCCTGACTGCCCGGTCATTAGAGAGGTCACCTCACCAGAGAATGTGTGGGCCTTGAGGGGAGGAGGGGCTGGCAGTGTGGGCGCAAGTTGTTAGACTCACAGCAACTATGGGGCCTCAGAATGAACTGGCGAAGGGCAGAGACTCTGCGGTTAGGTTGCCTGGTTTCAAATCCTGGCTCTGCTATTTTTCCTTTTTTCTTTTTTTTTAAGCTCTGTGATCCTGGATAAGTTACTAACCTTCTCTAAAGCCCTGTTTCTTCATCTGCAAAATGACAGTGAGAGTGTTTACTTCACAATGTTGTGAGTTTAGTCACTTAAAGCCCATAGAGCAATGATGGAGGTGGCGTGGACCCCTCTGCTATTATTATTGGCCCAAGATCCAGTCAGAGGAAACAGCTGCTCATCGTGGTTTCCCTCTGCATTCAGGAGTAGAATAGGAATTATATAATTTATATGCCTTAAGATGCAACAGAGAACTCAGCCATGTGCAACAATATATAGCCAGCAAATCACCAATTTCAATTACTTTGTGCCTAGTCATGAAAATTCTTGGAAGCTCTTGGGGTTCAATTCTTTTGATCTATGCTTTAGTCTGTTTTGCTAAGGCAGTAATTTTTAGAGAAGATTTAGAGTAACCTAAATTTCTAGATCCCTCTGGGTTTCTGGACTCTGTCTACTCTGATGATTACCTCCCTTCTCTCATGGAAGTCAGAAGTCTGCAAAGCCTTACAGAGAACCCTAAGGACACTTAATGTGAAATCTTTCTTTGGAGGCATCTTCTTCAGGAAGAACTTTACCTCCTAAATGTCAGGGGCTTTATGGCTAACTGTGCTGAAGGCCTGGGATGATAACGATTTTTGTTGCTTATCTTCCACATTTCATGATATTCTCTTATGTCAGCTTTGTGCTATTACTATCTTAATGTATATATATTTTCCCCAAATTTCTTTTTGAGACTTCCAAGTTTCTCTTGGAATTCTAGCTCTTTAACTTTGAATACTGTGACAACTATTTTTCCAAAGTCAAACTATAGAATAAGTTAGTTTAAATGTTAATAGATGATAAATGAAACAGGTAATACATTGATCTACAAAAACAAAAAAGATAATACAGTAAATGCCTTAGATGAAAATAACCTTGTTTGAATGTGATATTTGTCATTTATATACACACATCCCCAGAGTGAGTAGACTGCATTTTAATTTGAAAATTGTTTTTAAAAAGACTTGCAAATGAGAAAAAAAATCTGAGAAGGATATGTTTGTACATACTAGAGGTCACTAATTCAAAGTGGTGACATTTCCCCAAATCTCTGATTATTATCAGTACCCTAAATTGGAACTGATACTAGTCAGATGTTATTATTTTCTATTCTAATGTATTATCTTTGGATAAAAAGAGATTCTCATAAATGTGATGGATTTTAGCCATTTTTATGATAATAACCTTATGTGTAGGGTTACAAGCATACACACGGACATAATTAACATACATTTGTTTTCTTGAATAAATGCCAGAAAAAACTTAAGATAACCAGTGAAATAAATTTATATTGGAACTTCAGGAAAGCTAGGAGTTACAGTAACCTCATGGTAGCCAAGGAGCCTCATATTATTACCTGATAGAAAAGTCCGATCTTCAAATTAGTCATCACATTTTTAAAATCATTTTTCTTTCTTTAAATTTTTTTCATACAAAGAATGGCGTTTTCATTTTATCAATTAAAAAAAAAAAACCCACCCCGAGTCATGAAGCATGTGTGACTTTATTAAGCAGTTCTAGCACATTTCTAACAAAGTCCTCAATCTGGTTGTATGCTTTTCACATCTCTGCTACAAATGCCAAGGGGGGTGAGGATGTTTCCGATAAACCCTTTAATCTCTAACTCATGTGACAGAGACAGAGAGACTGGTCCTCTGTAATACCCCGTGCAAAAGTTTACTAGAGAATTTCACTGTCCCACCATACAAAAGAGACACCATTTTTTTTTTTTCTGGAAGTGTTTGAAACACAGATGTTCTTAATTTTTACCCCCACTGTGATATTTGGTTGCAAGAACAGCTGTAGTGTATAGCACTACCAGAATTGTCACACATGTGAATTGCAAAGCACACTTTCTTAACGTCTGCAAAAATTACGGCCATAAATAGCTGGCAACATCTTCAGAAAGGATCGCTGCTGCTGCTGCTAAGTCGCTTCAGTCGTGTCCGACTCTGTGCGACCCCATAGATGGCAGCCCACCAGGCTCCCCCCGCCCTGGGATTCTCCAGGCAAGAACACTGGAGTGGGTTGCCATTTCCTTCTCCAATGCATGAAAGGAAAAGTGAGAGTGAAGTCGCTCAGTCGTGTCCGACCCTCAGCGACCTCATGGACTGCAGCCCACCAGGCTCCTCCGTCCATGGGATTTTCCAGGCAAGAGTACTGGAGTGGGATGATACTGCCTTCTCCCTAGTTGTACGTACATCTCTGAAGGAGAGGGTGGAACGTAGTCGGTGCTTACCTTTGGTAACGGTTATCATTGTGTCTCCCTCGCTGTCTCTCCTTGCCCGCACTGTGCTCGAACCCCCTTCTAGGCTACTTTGACGCACACGCCCTTGCCATGGACTTCATGAGCATTGGATTCCGGGAGTGCTTAACGGAAGTGGCGAGGTACCTGAGCTCCGTGGAAGGCCTGGACTCCTCCGACCCGCTGCGCGTGCGCCTGGTCTCGCATCTCAGCTCGTGCGCCTCGCAGCGGGAGGCGGCGGCCATGACCTCCTCCCTGGCCCACCACCACCACCCCTGCATCCGCACCACTGGGCGGCGGCCTTCCACCACCTCCCGGCAGCCCTGCTCCAACCCAGCGGACTCCACGCCTCGGAGTCCACGCCCTGTCGCCTCTCCACCACTTCGGAAGTGCCTCCTGCCCACGGCTCCGCTCTCCTCACCGCCACGTTCGCCCACGCGGATTCCGCCCTGCGGATGCCCTCGACGGGCAGCGTCGCCCCCTGCGTGCCGCCCCTCTCCACCTCTCTGCTGTCCCTCTCCGCCACCGTCCACGCGGCCGCGGCCGCGGCCACCGCAGCTGCGCACAGCTTCCCCCTGTCCTTCGCTGGGGCGTTCCCCATGCTTCCCCCAATGCAGCTGCCGCAGTGGCAGCTGCCACAGCCATCAGCCCGCCCTTGTCGGTATCAGCCACGTCCAGCCCTCAGCAGACAGGCAGTGGAACAAACAGTAAACCTTATCGACCCTGGGGCACAGAAGTAGGAGCTTTTTAAGTTTTCACGGAACTCCTCGCAGTAGCAACTGAATGTCCTTCATTTCCGAGTCAGCTTAAAACCTCTGCAACCCTGGAAGTAGCCACAGAGATGTCTGCAGACCCACAAAGGAACAGTAAAGCTGTTTGAGACACAAACCTCACAAGTGGAAATGTGGTATTATCTTTTTTTCCCCTCTGTTTTGGTTTAAGGCGATTTGTCACTTGACATCAGCAACTTTTGAAAACTTCACACTTGTTTCCATTTAGAAGTTTCCTGGAAAATATATGGACCATACCATCCAGCAGTGCATCAGGATGTCTGAATTGGGGAAGAAAAATGACTTGACTCAATTCTCTTGAAACTAGATGGGAAAAAAATATTTGTGTTTCATAAGTGCCTGAGCTAGTAAAGTTTTCTTTTGAACATACAACATTGCACAAGTAAAGAAGAGTGTAGAGGTTGGGTTAAGAAAGGATGAGGGACAGAAGTCCTGCGTTAGGCTGCAGATACTTCAGTACAACACAGGAGAAGAGCACTCTGTTGAAACCAGCAGGTTTTATTGGCCAAAAGGATTGCTGAAAATAATTTTCAAGTTGAAAGTCCTAGTTTTATCTTAGTTTGCTTTCTTTGTACAGACTTGCCAACTGGTGACATTTAGCAATGCATTAGTGTAAGCAATTATTACATCAGTGCTCAGATTAACAAGCATTTCTGCCCTGCCTGCAAACCCCCAGGCATTTTCTTTCATGGCTCAAAACGTGGTGCTTCTTTATATAAACCATGCATTCATAGGGTGCACCTAGAAGCAGTTGCTTACTATGTGCCCATCAGAGGCTATCTGACTCATGCCAACTTGAAAACTCTCCAGTTGCAAAAGTTTAATTTATTCTGTATCATTTGGACAATTTTTACATATTTATCTTCTTGATTTCATCCCAATAACATGTAAAATCTATTGTCACCTTTTGGAGAGAAGTTGCATTTCTGGAAGTGATAAGGCAGGGAGAGAACAATGGTAAGAGAAAAGCCACGATTTTTAAACGTCCTTTGTCAAGCTTGTGATTGCATTTGATCCCAAATCAAGATGAATGTATTCAATGGGATGTACATAAATTATTTTTGGCCATGCCTAGACTAGTGCTACATAATGTGTTTTGGTTTTGTTGTTTTTGTTTTGTTTAACGACAAAATAATCTCTTAATACTTTGAAATTGAGCACATGAGATTTTATGTTTGAAAGACAAAGACACAGCATGTATTATTATGCACTTCATTTCTCTGCTGTGTGGAGAAAGCAATAAACATTATGAGAATGTTAAACATTATGCAAAATTATACTTTTAAATATTTGTTTTAAAAATTACTGTACCTAGTCTTCTATGCATTACTTTGTAACCTTTTTCTATGCAAAAGTCTACATATCACTAATTAAATGAAGTCCTTTTGACCATTTTAATGTGGATGAGTTGCTTTGCAGAATGAAAGTTTACAGGAATTTCAAGAAAGGCCTTGTTTCACTAACAAATTAAGCCTTGGCTTTTCTTTTTCCAGGTAATTTGGTATAATTCACAGCCTTGAAAATGATATTTGAGTTTGAAAATCAATTAAGTATAGGTGAGTATGACACCATTTGGAGGCAAGAAGTGATTGGTTTCCTCTGCCTTTTATTTTTAGCATAGTTCTTGGAAAAGTGCAAATAGCAGAATGTCAGTACCCTATACTGAACATAGGGCAATAAGTTTGTGTCATACGTTTTGTAACTCAAATATTTATAGTGTTTTTGAAACATCACGTGCTCTTTACCTACCTCAAGATTCTTTTGATGCTGTAAAAACTATGCGGGAATCCCTCCTTCAGTGAAGCCTAAAATAGATTATCTCAGAGTTTCTGAAACTATTGGGCCAAACATAGGAGAAGATTTTTTTAATGTTCTTGTTATGCTTATCAATTATGCTTAGAGTTAAAGGAAAAAGTGGGAGACCTCTTAAATAATTTTAATTTTGAAAAATCAAGCATATAGTTTCTTTTTTTCTTTCTGTAAGTGGGTTAAAAGAATGAGCCAAAACAGATCACCTTTGTTCCTTGTCTGTAAGCTCTGTGGTTATTTTATGTCAGTTAGCTCTGATGGGATTAGGTAACAACAAAATGGGTTTAGTGGTATTTGGAGTTTGTTTCTTAGTCATGATTTGTGGATAACAGGCATAGAAATAATTTTGATTTAGGATCTAATAGTTGATTCTGTGCCTGTTGTAATGACAGCATTCAAATAACTTGTAGATTGTAAACTTTTAGTGTTCAGGATTTTTTTATTTGAATTAAATATTGAAAGTAAATCCCCTCTTCTTTCTTTCATCTTTTTCTCTTACTTCAGTTAGATATTGGTTATTATTTTTCAGTTGAGTTGATTAAAATATTTGCCAGCCAACATGTTACACAATTGCTAAGGGTTGTCAGTATTCCTAAAGATACTGGGTCCCTAGCAGGGGCCCTCAAAAGAAACAGGTGCCCTGAAAATGAGGAAAGGGGTTTCTAGAAACTAGCTAGGGAGGCTCTTTATCTCCTTGGGATCTTTTGCAATTACAAATATGACATTTCCTGTCATATTTGGAGAAATCTAAGGGACTTTTAAAGTAATGTTTAAACATAGAGTCCAAATATTAACTAGACTGTTGGCTTATAATCCACATGTACAAATGTATCCTCAGTTTTAAAGATGCCTTTTAAATTATCTTTCTTATTATATATTTAACTTGTCCCTTTACCAATAATTAATGCAAGGTAAAAGTAATCACAAAGCAAGATGATTTTAGAATTTCATATCTCTGTAAGTCTAAGACTCCATCAATTACAAAGTACACTATTAGTTTAGGTTTTTAAGGAAAAGTACCACCACAACATAATTTTACATACCCCAATTTCCAAAGTGTGAAACTTTTTAAAAATTGGATCTTGCATTTGAGGTGTTACAATAATAATATATTCAAATGTAATTTTTAAAATCCATGGCTAGAAATGTACATAGATTAAAATGTAGAGGATTTAGTTTTCTTTAAAAATATCAGCAAGAGTCTTAGTCAAATCAAAGAATCTGGATTGACCTAATGGTTTAATGATCTAAAGATAGATGTATTTTTTTAAGCTTTTCATGTTTTATTGCCCAATGGGACTATTCCTAGTTCTGCATTATACTGAAGAAAGGAGTTTGACTTCCCCTTGTAATTCTTTTAAGATCTAAGCAGTAACTGAGGTTGTGAATATTTTAGCAACTACAAAGAAAGCATTACAGCACATACGACATCATCAACTGTGACTATAGCTTGTGTTCTTTGGAATGAAGGATAAGTCTTTGAACTTGAATGAGATATCTTTAAAAGAAGAAAAGTCCCTTAGCTTCCATAGACAGTCTTGTACAAGAGGCCAGAGGCAGATGGGAAATGGTTTTTCAGGTACCAGATGGCACCTTCTCCCCCTCTTTTAACTTTAGAAGAACAGACTGGAATGGGGTTGGTTGGTCAGGGAGTCAGGTCCTCTTTTAAGACTGACAGAATCAACAACACTAGTCTAAAAACAAATATAAGACGTAATACTATTAATACTGTTCCATTTTCTGTGCTAAGCTCCATGTCAAGTGCTTGACATCTGTTACCTCATTGAAGCCTGGTTAAGTGTCCTATAGAGGAGATAGTCTTATTATCGTTACATGTTAGGAATGGAGAAGAGGTTGATTTCCAAGGTCAAACCTAGCAGTTTGAGCTGTGAGTCAGCCCAGGCCTCTCTGATTCTTAAGCCCATACCTTTGACCTTTAGGCCGTAGCTTCTGGCAGAACTTTTGGACATACTCATTCAGACTAACCAAAAGTTTCAACCTGCCTGAGATCACTTTGAGCTAAACACAAGAGTAAATTAGCATAAAAATCACTATCATCTCTCCCGTTTAGTATATGAAAGGATAAAAATACTAACTGCACTTTATAATAATGCAACATAAAAGGAAATTATTTTGGTAGTTCCCTGGTTTTAACTTTCAACTGTCAAGCAGTTGAGAGTTAAGTTTTAAACTGCTTACCTTAAGCAGTGAAGTTACCCTCTGTAAAAGCTATCAAAAAATATTCTATGATCTCAGTCAAGGTGGCTGACAAAAGTGAGGCAAAATAGTTACTAGATAGCTGAGAGGATTGAATTTGAGAAAAATTCCTGTCTTCCATTAGATATAAAAGTTAAGGTTTTTTTTTTTTTTTTTTTAGGGGAAAATGATGGATTATTCTGAATGTTTACATTCCAGGTCCATCATGTCATAAAACAACACTCTTCGTTTGGCCTATGAAGACCTACTCAGTAATCCACTCACTTTAACAAGTCTTGTTATCAGGAAGGGCTCTTTAACTAACCTAAAATTTTCCACCTGCTGTTAAGCATGCTTTCTATAACAGTTTATATGTGTATAATTTTTCAAAATCTTATATCCAGAGACATTTTTATATGCCTCTAAATTCTCAGTCTTCTGAGAACTGAATATTCTGTATCCTTGACCTCTGTTGTCATTCTGTTAGTCTGTGGGAATGAAGAGATTTATGCATATGAAATGAAATATGCATGTAACAGAATGCCTCATAAGCTTTTTTTTTTTAAGGGACCGAAAGAGGCAAGTTAACTCTAAAGTTTCTTGTCTTAAGCTTGCATTGCAGTCATTTTGTGTTTTCATTGCAGTGAAAACAAATTTTCTCATGCGGAAGAAAAGCTATTTTGCAAAGAAGAATGGCTATTATTTATAATGTTTTCCTTGTGTATGTGGGATGATAAATTTTATATTTCTCACAAATTCCTGAAACAACTGAGTATTTTGAATTAATCCCGCCTGTTCTGATTATAAGTTGTTGAGCTGAATATTATTTACTACATTATAAAACTAAAACTCTGCCTGCTTTCTAGGTCTTTCGTTGCTTTTTTTTTTAGTCTTTTCCTTTAAGTGCAGAGAACCAAAGACTTTTTTTTCCCCCAGCAAAACAGCATGAACAGAGCTTAATGTAGCTGCTTGTGTAGACCTTCTCCTGGGCCAGCAAAGTCTGTCGTCTCCCATATCCTAGGCGGTCTGTCCCAGCACAGCTGCTTTAAATAGGCTTTCCATGAGACGTGGCCACAGTCAGGAGGGCAAAGCACAGAGGTACAGAGACCATATGTCACCATCGTCATAACACATTTCTCAGTCACAGTCACCAGCCACCTTCCAAACAGGAACTAAGCCAGACACTTTTTTGTCTCACAGGCAGCCACTGTCAAATTTATATTTTGACATATTTCTGACAGCAGAAAGATAAGCATAGCATAGTGCAAATGGTGGAGTGTGGTAACGTCAAAACCCACATACAGCCTGGTGGCATCGGATAAGGGTACTATCATCTCATGAGGATACTATCAAGCTCATCGGGCAAGCATTGTCTCTGGTGACCACACCCTTTATTGCTGCAATAAAGAGGCTTGAGGGGACACTGAATCCCCTTTCAAGGTACAGAAAACCCCCAAAAGATGTCCATGAGTCCACAGTTGCTGAGGCATTAAGCAGGCTTAAGGCGTACATGTTACACCAAGAGAGCATACCTGAACACCAGGTACCACCTGACCATGACTATCAGGAGAACAGGTCTCACAGCAATAAACCCATGAATTCCTGGCTCGTGCTGCCCAGGTCTCACAACACAGTCTACCGACTTTGATGCGACCGTCAGACCCCAAGTGTGCCCAGCAGCGGGAGCCACAGACAAAACAACCCAGGAGCAATAACTCAGTGTCTAAGTGCCTCAGCCAGTTCCCAAGACACTGACGTCTGGCAGCCAGCTTTCTTGCTTTGGATATCAGGAGCTTAAGACAGAAGGATAAACAAAATTCAGTACTGTTTATTTTCAAGATGTGAGAAGCCAGAGAAGTATAAAAGTTATTCATTTAATGTTCCCTTTAAATGTATGCATGCTGCCTGCTATGTTGCTTCAGTTGTGCCCGACTTTGTGTGATCCTACAGACTGTAGCCTGCCGGGCTCCTCTGTCCATGGGATTCTCCAGGCGAGACTACTGGAGTGGATTGCCATGCCCTCCTCCAGGAGATCTTCCTGACCCAGGATTGAACCTGGGTCTCTTACTTCTACCTGCATTGGCAGATGGCTTCTTAACCATAGTGCCACCTGGGAAGTTTAAACATATAGCTGCTGCTGCTGCTGCTAAGTCGCTTCAGTCGTGTCCGACTCTGTGTGCCCCCACAGATGGCAGCCCACCAGGCTCCCCCGCCCCTGGGATTCTCCAGGCAAGAACACTGGAGTGGGTTGCCATTTCCTTCTCCAATGCATGAAAGAGAAAAGTGAGAGTGAAGTCGCTCAGTCATGTCCGACTCTTAGCGACCCCATGGACTGCAGCCCACCAGGCTCCTCCATCCATGGGATTCTCCAGGCAAGAGTACTGGAGTGGGAGCCATTGTCTTCTCCAAAATGTATAGCATAGGGGTTTAATTCTGTAGGCATATCCCCTGTTGATACAGGAAAAACATATTAACATATCTGCTAAATGACAGTGCCACTCCACAACACTATTCAGTTTACCATATGTTTAGTTAAGTCAGGTAAGCAGTTTTAAGATGTGGTAGCTTATTAAAAATGTTGGTACTTACTCAGATCATTTATACATAACTTGAAATTCGTATCTATAAGTCTAGTCAGTTTCTGTCTATTCTACTCAATATTGGTAAGTCATTTATAAAATCTCACCTCTTCAGTGAGTAGAATACATAGTATAATGACTAAAAGGACAAGTTCTGAAGTCAGATCTTGAGATGTATTGACTGTGTGACTTTGGACAAATGAGTGTATCTGTGTTAGCTTTTTCTCATCAGTAAAATAAGATTTAAAAAGCAGCACTTAGGGCTTCCTGGCAGTCCAGTGGTTAAAACTTGGTAATTCCACTCCAGGGAGCGGGTTCAGTCCCTGGTGGGGAAACTAAGATCCTGTATGCTGTGTGCAGTGCCGACCCCCCGCCCCCCGACCAAGAAAGAAACACCTATTTCACAAGGATTTTCTGAGGATTAAATGAGATAATGTTCGAAAGACCTGGCACATGGCATGCTATCAATAAACAGTAATGTTGCTCATTCAAATTTAGTTTGTTGAAAGTGTCTTAAGATCCAGAATAAGTCTCACTTGGTCCCATTCACACAAGTTTATGCGAATATGTGCCCACGTAGGCCAGCAAGACCTATTCTCTTTACATTAAATTAGTGGCGTATACATATTTCTTTTTGAATGTATTTATAGGTGGATAGAATTTCAGACTTAGAAGAACATAATTTAGGCCAGTGCTTCATTTACTGGGTGAAAAATACAGACAGTCAGTCAAGTTAGAGTTTTTCCCACAGTCATGTAATCCAGGTTTCCTGATTTCTAACACATGATCAAAAACTAAACCTTTTCTTTCATACCTTTTATATTTTAGGTGCCAAAGGTTTTTGTTCTGTTGTGGATGTACAAGATCGGCCTATTTATTTGTTAAGAAGTACACCTTACATTTCCTGTCTTCAAAAGCAATGGTTTCTAGTTTGATTCAAAACAAATATAATAGAGTCTTGTTTCTTTAAAAGAAAAATCTGAAATCTAACACAGCTGAGACTGAAATTGTATTTTAATGAGAGGACTTCCCTGGCAGTTCAGTGATTACGACTCCATGCTCCCAAGGCGGGGGCACAGGTTCGCTCCCTGTTGGGTAACTGAGATCTCACATGCTGCATGGCCTAAAAGTAAATAAATAACATCCTTCACTATAGAAAAACTGATCACGCGTAGGTGAGCAGAGTCGTGCCACCATCTAGCACTTAAGGCAGAATCTGTCATACACCCTGATGAAGCTATCTCACTAGTAACTGGGCAGGGGTTTTGAGCTGCTCACACCTCTCTTTCTGTGCCTCCCTGTTGCTCTTAGAATGAAGACAAAATCCTTAACCTCAGGCCAGGAGGCCATGTAAGATCCGACACCAGCCCACTTTGTAAACCTCTCTTTACCTCTGTCTGGAGCAGGGCATGGCAACCCACTCCAGTATTCTTGCCTTGAGAATCCCATGGACAGAGGAGCCTGGCGAGTCACGGTCCATAGGGTCAAAAAGAGTCGGATGTGACTGGCGCGATTTAGCAAACACACACACACCCCGACTCTGCTACTTCCGACTTACCACCCAGCCATCTGCCTTTTTGCCAGCCCTTTTCTCATTGCTCTCCCCTGCTACAAGGTCTTGTACATATTCCTTCTACTCTGAATGTTCTTTTCTCTCCTTACCTAGGTAACTTATCTTACTTTTCAAACCTTGAGAGATGGATCACTCCTCTTACATCTCCAGTTGGTTCAAAACCATATTGTGGAATGGCTTGAACCACATACTTTTCCTTCACTGAATGTATGAGTTGCGATTTAAATTTGTTACTGTATGATTACTCTATGTCCACCACTACGCGAAAAGCAAACAGTAGTGACTATGTTCCCAGGTAGCACAGTGGTAAAGAATCCGCCTGCCAGTGCAGAAGGTGTAAGAGATGCTGCTTCGATCTCTGGATCAGGAAGATCCCCTGGAGAAGGGAATGGTAACCCACTCCACTATTCTTGCCTGGAAAATCCCATGGAGAGAGGAGCCTGGTGGACTACATACATGGGGTCGAAAAGAGTCAGACACGACTAAACAACTGAGCACAAACATGTTTTGTTCACCATCAAGTTTCCAGGGCCTCTTTGCCTTGTGTCTGGTGCAGAAGAGAAGCTCAAAATATACGTGTCACATTGGACGAATGACAATACACAAATGCATGACTGAGTGAATAAATGTCATACACTAAACCTACATTATTGTTGCACTGAGTTTATCTGAATTGTTTTTCCCAAACTTTAATTGGATAGCGCAATATATATGCAGGTAAAATCACGCATATTTGATGAAGCGAGATGAAAGATGCTAAAAGAAAAAGAACTTTATATTGCTCCTTATGAATATAATAAACTCTAGATTTTGACCGGGTCCAACATTCTCAACTGGTTCCAAATAGGGAAAGCAGTACATCAAGGTTATATATTGTCACCGTGCTTATATAACTTACATGCAGAGTACATCATGAGAAACGCTGGGCTGTATGAAGCGCAAGCTGAAATCAAGATTGCCGGGAGAAATATCAATAACCTCAGATATGCAGATAACACCACCCTTAAGGCAGAAAACGAAGAACTAAAGAGCCTCTTGATGAAAGTGAAAGGGAGAGTAGGAAAGTTGGCTTAAAACTCAACATTCAGAAAACAAAGATCATGGCATCTGGTTCCATCACTTAGTGGCAAATAGATGGGGAAACAGTGGAAACAGTGGCTGACTTTATCTTCTTGGGCTCCAAAATCACTGCAGGTGGTGACTGCAGCCATGAAATTAGAAGACGCTTACTCCTTGGAAGGAAAGTTATGACCAACCTAGATAGCATATTAAAAAGCAGAGACATTACTTTGCCAACAAAGGTCCATTTAGTTAAGGCTATGGTTTTTCCAATAGTCATGTATGGATGTGAGAGTTGGACTGTAAAGAAAGCTGAGCACGGAAGAATTGATGCTTTTGAACTATGGTGTTGGAAAAGACTCTTGAGAGTCCCTTGGACTGCAAGGAGATCCAACCAGTCCATCCTAAAGGAGATCAGTCCTGGGTGTTCATTGGAAGGACTGATGTTGAAGCTGAAACTTCAATACTTTGGCCACCTGATGCAAGAGCTGACTCATTTGAAAAAACCCTGATGCTGGAAAAGATTGAACATGGAAGGAGAAGGGGACGACAGAGGATGAGATGGTTGGAGGGCATCACTGACTCACTGGACATGAGTTTGAGTAAACGCTGGGAGTTGGTGATGGAGAGGGATGCCTGGCGTGCTGCAGTCCATGGGGTCACAAAGAGTCAGACACGACTGAGCGACTGGAACTGAACATTCTCAAAGTAACTATGGGGTGTGTGTGTTTGTGCTAGCTGCTCAGTCGTGTCCGACTTTTGTGTCCGACTCTTTTTGGGACCTCATGGACTATAGCTGCCTGGCTCCTCCCACAATGCAGGCAGATTCTTTACCACCTGAGCCAAGTATATGGGCTCAGTTCAGTTCAGTCACGTCCAGCTCTTTGTGACCCCATGAACCGCAGCACGCCAGGCCTCCCTGTCCATCACCAACTCCCGGAGTTCACTCAAACTCATTGTCCATCAAGTCGGTGATGCCATCCAGCCATCTCATCCTCTGTTGTCCCCTTCTCCTCCTGCCCCCAATCCCCCAGCATCAGAGTCTTTTCCAGTGAGTCAACTCTTCACATGAGGTGGCCAAAGTACTGGAGTTTCAGCTTCAACATCAGTCCTTCCAATGAACACCAAGGACTGATCTCCTTTAGAATGGCCTGGTTGGATCTCCTGGCAGTCCAAGGGACTCTCAAGAGTCTTCTCCAACACCACAGTTCAAAAGCATCGATTCTTCAGCGCTCAGCTTTCTTCACAGTCCAACTCTCACATCCATACATGACCACTGGAAAAACCATAGCCTTGACTAGACGGTTACTTGGATTAAATGTGTCTGAATGAAACACATGAGGCTAGGGCACCACCTTGTGGTTTATTTTCATATTTATAATTTTCAATCTTCACAGAACTTTTCTATTAATACTTGACCAAAAAACCCATTAAAACTACAGCAGCAGAAAGGAGTGGAATTTTTTGTCAAATAAATATTGCTTGCATATCATTATCCCAAAGACTTTATTCTAATATTATCATTCATTCCTTTTTATTTTAATTAAATATTGAGCTGATAGAAAAAAGTGTAACATATCTATGTTATAAATAATAAAATGAGAATTAATACTTGCGTACTCACCACCCAGATCAACACTGCCAGTACTTAGAAAGACTCCTGTGTGCCTGTGTGCCTGTGTGCCTCTCGCCAAATCCTTTCTCTGTTTTCACCATTAACCAGGCATACCCACTACCTTGTTTTTATGTATAGTTTACCATCCATGTACCTATCAATTGGGCTTCACTGGTGGCCGAGATGGTAAAGAGTCTGCTGCAAGGCAGGAGACCCGGATTCAAACCCTGGGTGGGGAAGATCTCCTGGAAAAGAAAATGACACCCACGTTAGTATTTTTGCCTGGGAAATCCCATGGACAGAGGAGCCTGCTGGGCTACAGTCCATGGAGTCAGGAAGAGTTGGACTCAACTGGATGACTAAGCTCACATGTATGTACATATCATTAAGCAGTAGTTTTCATTTAGCCTTTAAAACTTCACATGAAATGATACTATTCTGTATTGGATTTGATTTTGGAATTATACAGTATTTTTCTGCAGTTCATGTTGATTAAGAGAAGCTGTGATTCATTTGTTTTCACTACTCTGTACTATTTCATTGAATGACTATGCCACAATATATCTAGATGTTATACTCTTTTTTTTAAACCCTTTTATTTTCTACTGGAGTATAGTGATTAACAATATTGTTACAGTTTCTGTTAGTTTCAGGTATGTATGCCAAAGGAATTCAGCCATACATATATCCATTCTCCCCCAAACTCCTCTCTCATCCATGCTGCTGCTTCTACTCTTGATGGATATTTAACTTGCTTCCAGTTTGGGTCTATTATGATGGTGCTACTGTGAACATTCTAGTATGCATCCTCTGGTGCTCACATGAAGATTTCTCCCAGGGGTTTGAATTGCTAGGTATGAGAACCTCCAACTTTACTGGATAATAAATTATTTTTCACTTATTTTATTGCACCAATTAATACTCTTACCACTAGTGTATACACATTTCAGTTCAACATCTTTAAAAGCACTTAATATTGCTAGGTTTTTCTCCAATTTTTATACTTTATGGGTATAAACTGAATCTCTTTTGTTTTAATTTGCATTTCTTGATGACACAGAAGGCCATCCTCTTTTCAAAGGTTTATTGATGACCCATGTTTCTTCTGAAAAGTGCCAGTTCTGATTTTTGCCTCTGATTTTTCTTTAATTTATCCACTCAAGAATCATATTAATTGCTACTATGTGCCAAGTACTGTCATTGTTTAGAGGATACAAAGATGACTATGATAATCCAAGTCTATGCCCCAACCAGTAACGCTGAAGAAGCTGAAGTTGAACAGTTCTATGAAGACCTACAAAACCTTCTAGAACTAATACCCAAAAGAGATGTCCTCTTCATTGTTGGGAACTGGAATGCAAAAGTAGGAAGTCAAGAGATACCTCGAATAACAGGCAAATTTGGCCTTGGAGTACAAAATGAAGCAGGGCAAACGCTAATAGAGTTTTACTAAGAGAACGCACTGGTCATAGGAAACACCCTCTTCCAACAACACAAGAGAAGACTCTACTCATAAACTCTACACATATACCAGATAGTCAATACCGAAATCAGATTGATTATATTCTTTGCAGCCAAAGATGGAGAAGCTCTATACAGTCAGCAAAAACAAGACCAGGAGCTGACTGTGGCTCAGATCATAAAATCCTTATTGCCAAATTCAGACTTAAGTTGAATAAAATACAGAAAACCACTAGACCAGATATGACCTAAATCAAATCCCTTAACTATTATACAGTGGAAATGACAAATAGATTCAAGGGATTAGATCTGAGACAGAGTGCCTGAAGAACTATGGATGAAGGTTCATGACATTGTACAAGAGGGAGTGATCAAGACCATCCCAAGAAAAAGAAATGCAAAAAGGCAAAATGGCTGTCTGAGGAGGCCTTACAAATACCTGAGAAAAGAAGAGAAGCTAAAGGCAAAGGAGAAAAGGAAAGATATACCCATTTGGATGCAAAGTTCCAAAGAATAGCAAGGAGATAAAGTTTTCCTCAGTGATCAGTGCAAAGAAATAGAGGATAACAAAAGAATGGGAAAGACTAGCGATCTCTTCAAGAAAATTAGAGATACCAAGGGAACATTTCATGCAAAGATGAGCACAATAAAGGACAGAAATGGTATGGACCTAACAGAAGCAGAAGATATTAAGAAGAGGTGGCAAGAATACCCAGAAGAACTATACAAAAAGATCTTCATCACCCAGATAGCCACGATGGTGTCATCACTCACCTAGAGCCAGACATCCTGGAATGCAAACTCAAGTGGGCCTTAGGAAGCATCACTACAAAGAAAGCTAATGGAGGTGATGGAATTCCAGTTGAGCTCTTTCAAATCCTGAAAGATGATGCTGTGAAAGTGTTGCACTCAATATGCCAGCAAATTTGGAAAACTCAGCAGTGGCCACAAGACTAGAAAAGATCAGTTTTCGTTCCAGTCCCAAAGAAAGGCAATGCCAAAGAACGTTCAGACTATCACACAATTGCATTCATCTCACATGCTAGCAAAGTAATGCTCAAAATTCTCCAAGCCAGGCTTCAGCAATACGTGAACCATGAAATTCCAGATGTTCAAGCTGGATTTAGAAAAGGCAGAGGAGCCAGAGGTCAAATTGCCAACATCCACTGGATCATTGAAAAAGCAAGAGAGTTCCAGAAAAACATCTACTTTTGCTGTACTGACTATGCCAAAGTCTTTGACCGTGTGGATCACAATAAACTGTGGAAAATTCTGAAAGAGATGGGAATACCAGACCACCTGACCTGCCTCCTGAGAAATCTATATGCAGGTCAAGAAGCAATAGTTAGAACTGGACATGGAACAACAGACTGGTTCCAAATAGGGAAAGGAGTATGTCAAGGCTGTATATTGTCATCCTGCTAATTTAAATTATATGCAGAGTACATCATGAAAAATGCTGGGCTGGAGGAAGCACAAGCTGGAGTCAAGATTGTGGGGAGAAATATCATAGTAACCTCAGATATGCAGATGACACCACCCTTATGGCAGAAAGTGAAGAGGAACTAAAAGCCTCTTGGTGAAAGTGAAAGAGGAGAGTGAAAAATTGGCATAAAACTCAACATTCAGAAAACTAAGATCATGGCATCTGGTCCCATCACTTCTTAGCAAATACATGGGGAAACAGTGGAAACAGTGTCAGACTTTATTTTGGGGGCTCCAAAGTCACTGCAGATGGTGAGTGAAGCCTTAAAATTAAGACGATTGCTCCTTGGAAGAAAAGCTACGACCAACCTAGATAGCATATTAAAAAGCAGAGACATCACTTTGTCAACAAAGGCCCATCTAGTCAAAGCTATGGTTTTTCCAGTGGTCATCTATGGATGTGAGAGTTGGACTGTAAAAGACAGCTGAGTGCCGAAGTTCCAAAAGCTGATGCTTTTGAACTGTGGTGTTGCTGAAGACTCTTGAGAGTCCCTTGGACAGCAAGGGGATCCAATCAGTCAGTTTTAAAGGAAATCAGTCCTGAATATTCATTGGAAGGACGGATGCTGAAGCTGGAGCTCCAGTACTTTGGCCACCTGATGGGAAGAGCCGATTCATTGGAAAAACCTAGTGCTGGTTAAGGTGGAAGGCGGGAGGAGAAGGGGACGACAGAGGATGAGATGGTTGGATGGCATCACCGACTCCATGGACGTGAGTTTGAGTAGGCTCTGGGAGTTTTTGATGGACAGGGAAGCCTGGTGTGCTGCAGTTCATGGGGTCGCAAAGAGTCGGGCACGACTGAGCAACTGAACTGAACTGATGACATAGAGCCTGTCCTCATGAAGCTCCTGACTTTCTATCACTTCATTGCCTTCAGGGACCTAACTAATTATCAGGACCAAGAAAACAACAGTAATTTGAAACACAATTTTGTGATTATCACTTTAGAAGACAGAAGTATGTTTTATGAACTCTGACTTCAAGGAATTTACAGTCATGCCTTACACAGAACAATAGCAAAGAACTGGAAGTACTATATATTATAAAAATTGAGAGAATATAATGAGCAGAAAAAATAATTGATCAAATGTGTCCATAGTTGAAACAGATTGCTTTCATTTTATGTAACTAATGTAAAAACAGTTTTTTCTATAGCCTACTCATTAAAGGAGGAAAATGAAAAAAAAAAGAACCATTTTTATTTAAGTCAATAATAGTGATCTACATGGCGATGTGGCAAAGATTAGTTTTAATTAAATAAAAATTAAACTGAAGAAAAAAGCATTTTCACAAATCAACATGTTTATTCAAAAATTGCAAGTATGCTGTGTTTTCTATTAAACTTATTTCTTGATAAGATTTCCCCAAGTTTTTAGGAATTTGGTAGCTTCCAGTAAGCAGCTGCTAGGGTTGACTCTAACTAAAGTTGTAATATGTAGAGTTCAATTATACATTTGAAAGAGAACCTTAAATATCAAATACTTTCTTTTTCTTTCTATGGAACACCCTCCATAAACCACACTATTTGTAAAGACTGCTCTAAAGAACACGCCACAGTATGACCTGGAAATCAGTTGTCACTAGAGAATCTTAAAGAATACACGACTGAGGCTGGGCAAATCCAGGTTGGAATCCTGGTTCCCTGACATAATTGTGGACTTTAAGTTACAAACTTTCTAAATTTCCTAAACTACAAACCAAAGATTATTATAAGAATTGATTCTAACATTGTAGATAAAGTGCTTAGTTCAGCATTCAGAACCACCATAACTTACACAAAATAGTAGCAAATTATTAAATGCACTATTGTGTTAAATATGTCATAGAAATTTATAGAAATAATTTAGAAATCATCTGAAAACACACAGTAGCAATAGCCATTATTCAGGATGACTCAGTTGAATTCTTTTTCTACTTTCTGCTCTCAGTGGAAATATAAAGGTGTTATTCATAAAAAACCGTATTATAAGGGGTTAGATTTTAAGTGAAGACCTAGCAACCTACTTCTTGGCTCAACTGATTAGTTAATTCATTCATTTACCACCAACCATATGTCAGGCACTGTACTAGATGCTATTGAAAGTCCTTCCTCCCCACTGCCCCCTCACCCGTGCTTACTTTCAGACATCCTTATAATTTTAGAATTTGTCAGCAAAAGCCTAAGTCCATCTTTGGGTGAATGATGATTATTTAAATAAAGCAATTTGATGGAAATACATCTTTTGGTATACAGCAGATAACCGTTGCTATATTAACTAATTTCTATTCCTTTACCCTTAAGAAACCTCTTCATATGTGGAGTATTTCTGCAGACAGTCCTTCAGCTTTTCCCCACTCTTCAAAAGGCAAGAAATGAAGTAAACTGTCTCTACAAAGCAGCAACGTTGTGCTATGTGTAGGTTGTGTGTTTTTTATTTTTTAATTGGTGGAAAATTGCTTTACAATGTTGTGTTTATTTCTGGCATATGACAATGTGAATCAGTCAGAATTATATATATATCCCCTTCCTCTTGAGCCTCCCTTCCCTCCCTACGTCCCACCCCCTCAAGTTCATCACAGAGCACCAAGCAAGCTCCTTGTATTAATATGTCAACTTTCCACTGTTTTACACCTGGTAGCAATGGCACCCCACTCCAGTGCTCTTGCCTGGAAAATCCCATGGATGGAGGAGCCTGGAAGACTGCAGTCCATGGGGTTGCTAGGAGTCGGACATGACTGAGCGACTTCACTTTCACTTTTCACTTCCATGCATTGGAGAAGGAAATAGCAACCCACTCCAGTGTTCTTGCCTGGAGAATCTCCGGGGTGGGGGAGCCTGGTGGGCTGCCGTCTATGGGGTTGCACAGAGTCGGACATGACTGAAGTGACTCAGTGGCAGCAGCAGTATATATATGTCAGTGCTACTGTCTCAGTTCTCGCCACCCTCACCTTCCCCTCCTGTGTCCACAAGTCTTTTCTCTACTAGGTTCATCAGTATCATTTTTCAAGATCCACATATATGTGTTAATAGCCGATACTTGTTGTACTCTTTCTGACTTACTTTACTCTGTATACAAGGCTTCAGATTCATCCACTTCACTACAACTGACTCAAAATTTTTTTTTCATTTTTATGGCTGAGTAATATTCCATTGTATATAAGTACTACATCTTCTTTATCCATTCATCTGTCAGTGAACATCTAGGCTGCTTCCATATCTTGGCTATTGTAAATATGTGATATTTTTGTGTCTAAATCACAATATCATTTAGAAAAACTGATAAAAATAACAATAAAATAAATAAAATGCAATTAAAATGATTCTAACCATAACACTTACTCCTTGGAAGAAAAGTTATGATCAACCTAGATAGCATACTCAAAAGCAGAGACATTACTTTGCTGACTAAGATCCGTCTAGTCAAGGCTATGGTTTTTCCAGTGGTCATGTATGGTTGTGAGAGTTGGACTGTGAAGAAGGCTGAGCGCTGAAGAATTGATGCTTTTGAACTGTGGTGTTGGAGAAGACTCTTGAGAGTCCCTTGGACTGCCAGGAGATCCAACCAGTCCATTCTGAGGGAGATCAACCCTGGGATTTCTTTGGAAGGAATGACGCTAAAGCTGAAACGCCAGTACTTTGGCCACCTCATGCGAAGAGTTGACTCACTGGAAAAGACTCCGATGCTGGGAGGGATTAGGGGCAGGAGGAGAAGGGGACTTGACTCAATGGACGTGAATCTGAGTGAACTCCGGTAGTTGGTGATGGACAGGGAGGCCTGACGTGCTTTGATTCATGGGGTCGCAAAGAGTCAGACACGACTGAGCAACTGAACTGAACTGAACTGAACCATAATCAAAGAAAATAAAATCCCATTAAAAAATAAACCAAGCAAGAGAAATGTGCTTATGCTATCAATGACTACCCTACAATCTCCAGGGTCTTTCTTCTTTGACTTCCTTCACCCTAACTTATCCTGACTCTCTGTTCCTTCAGACTTTGTTCCTTTATTCTCCTCTCGCTAGTTCTGCAAACCTCAGCTCTTCTTTTTTGCTGCATTCAGTCTCTTGGTGTGCATCTCCATTCATGAGGGTTCCATCCTCACTTCAAAGCCGAGTCTCCTCTGAATCTGTCATTAGTCAAAGAAATGTCAACCTACTTTCAGGACAGCTTCACTTGAAGACCTCTCTTTAGTCCAGACCTAAAGGCAACTTGACTTCTTGCTGTGCCTCGATCCAAATCAGCACCCTTTCCAAGTTAATAGGCCATAATCAAAACCTTAGTCACTTTCTCCTTTGATTCCTACTCAACCGTGTTAGAGTCTTATTGCCCTTTCTTACCTGTGCCTAGAACAGTGACTGACATGGAGTGAAAATTCCATAAGTGCTTGCTAAACCAATGAATGAATGGATGACAATAACTCTGTGAAGCATGCCTGGGAGCTAATAGCAACTCCATTGTGCAGGTAAAGATCCAGAGGCTCAAGGTAGAGTGAGTGAGTGAAAATATATTATAGGAGAATGGGAAGAAGTAGAATAAGTATGAAGGAAACAGCAAAGGAGCAGTAAGAGAGTTTATAAGTCACTCAGTCGTGTCCAACTCTTTGCAACCCCATGGGCTGTAGCCCACCAGGCTTCTCTGTCCATGGAATTTTCCAGACAAGAATACTGGAGTGGGTTGCCATTTCCTTCTCCAGGGGATCTTCCTGACCCAGGGATTGAACCTGGGTCTCCTGCATTGCAGGGATGCTTTACCATCTGAGGCACCATGGAATAATCAAGATAACTCAGCTGCTATTGACAGATAAGATTAATTCAGTCTCTGGCTCCTGAACAGGAGTGCTTTCTGTGCTTTCCTAAGACTCTTTGTCTTTTCGGTATTTGCTCTTCTGTGACATCTAGTTATTGACAGGTTTGCTGTCTCTTTCTAACACTAGTTCAGACCTTCAGCACGTGGTGCGTGTGTGTGCCAGTTGCTTCTCTTATGTCTGACTTTTTGCGACCCTATGGGCTGTAGCCCACCAGGTTCCTCTGTCCATGGGATTCTCCAGGCAAGAATAATGGAGCGGATTGCCCCGCCCTTCTCCAAAGGATCTTCCCAACTCAGGAATCGAACTTGTGTCTTTTAGTTTCCTGCATTGCTAGGCAAGTTTTTTACCACTAGTGTCACCTGGAAAGCCCCATTTAAAGCTATAGCCTCCTAGATAGACTTAACGTCCTGTGGTCTGGCTTCCACTGGTCTATGCAGCACCCAAAAGCCATGTCTCACCACCCATCTTTGCTTAATTTCCTTGATAATTCTCCTTGACGTTTCCAACCTTTCTGCAATATCCTATTCTCTTCATTGCTACTTCCTTCTTAAATTTCTCTGACCTGCTTATAAACTCTCTTACTGCTCCTTTGGTGTTTCTTTCATAGTTATTCTACTTCTTCCCATTCTCCTATATTTTCACTTGGTTCATTCCTTGGTCTTCTGTCCTTTTTATAGATTCTCTTGCCCACATCTTCTCAAACTTCTAAGCTAATAGCTCCAAAATCCCTTACCTTCCTAAGTGCCATCCTGTTTTTCTAACCACCATTTAGCTGTGCTGCCTCTGTTGGGATCAAACTGGACTGACGTCTCTCCTGAATCTGTTTCCCCACCTCAACCTCCTAATCACATTTCAGGCCTCTCCAACTTAATTAACCACACAGAACACAACTTCTGGAGCCATTACTGCTTCTTCCCTATTATTATTAGGCTTTTCTGTCCTATCAAATACCTAGGTTTGTTGCATCCCGTTTGTGACTCTATAGCTTGTCTTCAGGTCCTCCATAATGTGGCCACACTAACCTGCCTGACCTGCACCTGCACTGATCCCTGGCACAGGTGCCCTGCTATGGCCAGCCTGGTGCAGCCACCCTTGGTGTAGATGCCAGGCTTTGGACCTCCTAAGGTTAAATGCTCCCTGTCTCAGGCTTTCCAGATCCTCTAGGTTATTTGGTTAACCAGTTTTCAGTTCTGTTTTCACTCTCATATCCACTTCCTTCTCCCTTTCCTCACCATGTACTTCAGTTATTTGAAGTACCTTTGTTGTTGTTTAGTCACTAAGTCCTGTCCCACTCTTTTGCGACCCCATGGACTATAGCCCTCCAGGCTCCTCTATTCATGAGATTTCCCGGGCAAGAATACTGGAGTGGGTTGCCATCTCCTTGTCCAGGCAATCTTCCCTACCCAGGGATGGAACCTGTGTCTTGCATTGGAAGCTGGGTTCTATACCACTGAGCCACACCACATAGCAAACTGTTGAGAAATGGTGTGTTGTTGTTGTTGTTGTTGTTAATGGCAACAATAATAACAAACATATTTGTGTCTTAAATCCTTCATGAGACACTCCTTAAACACTTGGGCTTTTTCCAACCCCCTGGGCCACACATTTTCCTCTTCAAACCAGTCTCAGCACAGATTAAAGGTAAGTAAGACAAAGCCATGAAACGCCAGTACTTTGGCCACCTCATGTGAAGACTTGACTCATTGGAAAAGACTCTGATGCTGGGAGGGATTGGGGGCAGGAGGAGAAGGGGACAGACAGAGGATGGGATGGCTGGACGCCATCACTGACTTGATGGACGCGAGTCTGAGTGAACTCCAGGAGTTGGTGATGGACAGGGAGGCCTGGCGTGCTGCGATTCATGGGGTCGAAAACAGTCGGACACGACTGAGTGACTGAACTGAACTGAAGACAAAGCCATAGGAGCTGTAATCAAACTCTTAGTTTATTTCTATGCTACTGTGAAATTTCAGGCTTAGCATGAAATGGTTAAAAAAACAAACACAGTAGCTTAAAAATAGCAAAGGTTAGAATGATTTTGAAATTTCCAGATTAAAAAAATGTAATGTCTATATATTAATAGCACCATTTAATCTTTTTATGCCAACATTTCCATATTTTCTTTTGAGGAACCCCAAGAGTCTTTCTTTGCCTGTATGATAAATCTATAGGGAACTGACACAATGGATGCAAGAAATTTGTCATATTTGTGTGAATGTCTTTGAGAAAAGTTAAAATATAACAGGCAAAATAATTAACAATAATGGTTAGGTAGAATGGTTAGAGAAAATATAAAACAATTACTTGGTAATTAACCAACAACATATCTCAAAAAGATCTTAGATTCATAAAGGAGAACAGGATAAGAACAGTTCAACTATATGCAATCTACAAAACACATAATCCAAATATATGAAACGTGACTCTTAGTATGATGTATAATAGATAGAATCCCTTCTAAAATTATTTTCGTCCTCTTCTTAGTCAAAGGAAACTCCAAATGAACAAAGATCAATAAATTAATGTTTGTATACACATCCAAATTGTCTTCCAAAGCTGGAAAATGCAATTTTATAAGTGGCTTAAGTTGTGTTTAGAGTATTTTAGAATCAGAGATCACTTTGTTGTTTGATTGCAATTATCTGTTAAAAGGTATGGTGTATTTTAAGTCTCCTGTTTAATAATATTTAAAAAACGGATTGAATTTTTATAATGAAAAAAATCGGTAACAGCTATAGTGGGAGAGAAATCAATAACTCGAAACAGCAATAATGGGTAGGAAAAAAAAAATCAGTAACTCCACTGCAAGTAAGAAAATACGCATTTCCCTGACCGGGAATCGAACCCGGGCCGCGGCGGTGAGAGCGCCGAATCCTAACCACTAGACCACCAGGGAACTTGAGTTAGGTTTTTCTTCGGGAGTATTTGGTTCTTTAAAAGTCTCTACGTAAACCGGACCAATGGCGGGAAAGATTGTTGACTTTAAACCCTGCCTACTTCTTTCCGGTTTCGGATTTCAGACTCTGAAACTCCGGCAAATTCTCGGCGCTCTCAGGCTAGCTCCGCCACGGCTCCCAAGGCTGGAGACTCCAAATCGAATCCTCTTCTGACTGCCACGCTGCAAAAGACGTCCTGGGATTGTATCCGAATTACGTGACGTGTAAATATCTATACCTGGAAAATGTTAAAAGTACTGTCCAGAACCGTGTATTTGCTTTATTATTTTCTCAGTCATTTAGCTGCTCCTTCTAAATCTAAGCTCTTTCGGTGTATGTCTTTCTGTCTTTCCTTCTCCCGCAGTTGTTAAAATCCCTCTACACTGTTTACAAAATCGAACGTTTGATTGCCGCGGGCGGAGAGCGTTTCCCGGTATAGAGCTCGGTGCGACCCTGCACACGACCTTGGCACAGAGCACATGCGGGCTAAACGTGGACGATGAAGGGCTTCGTGGCCTTTTAGGACGCGAATGTTTTATTTATTGGGGAGTCAGATTAACGAAGCTAGGACGGCTGCGGATGTCTTGCTTAGTGAAAAACCCGGGCCTGTGCACTCGGGTCCAAGTGAACCGTTTTGCACTGTGCTACCATTGCCTCCTATTTTTCAAACTGTTATTATCAGGGCAGTTGCTTCACTTATTATGTCGAGAAAAGGCCAGGGAATGATGCAATTACCAAAGGAATCAAGAAACCTTCCAGCCCAGCCTCAGTTCAGAATCCCTCATGAAATAGGAGCAGAAGGCAATAGCATGTAACTCAGCTTTGAAAGTGCCAACCGTTCAGTTGGACTGATGTAACCCTAGAGACCCCGCTCCCGCTGCAAGATGGAAGGAGGCTTAAGTAAAACAGATATAAATTTGTAATGAACTTGCTCGCAACATCCGGCGCCGCTGTGAATTACAGCCTTCGTCCATCACCGTAGACTTCAGGATTTGTTCTTGTTTTCAGCAATTCAGAAATGGAGTTTACATTCTTGATAAAATTTGTCAAAAATTATTTAATACGCAAACAGGAAGATTTAAATGACTTAATAAATAAAGATGGAAACATCACCAGAAGAAATTTCTAAACGTAATTGCTATATTTTAGATGGGACCCACACTCCTTTCCTGTATCAAGGAATTTTTCGGAAATCGGGCGCTGTAGGTGGAGCTCTTAGTCTCAATTGGGGATTTTCAGAGCTTAAACATGATAAGTATCTGGTTTTGGATAAAAAGATAAAGCAGATATTACTTTTAGAATAATTTTAAGTTGTAATAGGTTTGGTCACAATCTTGTACAAAGCGTTAGAAAGAGTACAACAAGAAACATCATCCCTCTTTCATCTTGTAATCACTCTTCACGTTTTCTGTCCAGAGCTGACCATTGTTAACAGTTTATTCTGTATCCTCCTGGAAATCGTTTGTGCTATTTTAAATTGTTTTTATTTTCTGTTCCATAGAAATATCTATTTCTTTTTCCTCAAACTTTTTATCTTGAAACATTCCAAACCTACAGAAAACTGCAAGTATAGAACAATGAACACACATATACCCTTCATCCATCTTGTGCTAATTTAGTGGTACCAGCATCCACTGTGTGACTTGTGCACTGAAATGTGACTAGTAAGAGTTGAGGTGTTCTATAGCTGTTGAATGAATACTGGATTTTTAAGCCTTTGTATGGAAAAAAATGTAAGCACTCATTAATAGTTGAGTACATTTTAAATGCTAATTGAGTATATGAGTTAAAATATTATTAAAACTTAAATTATTAATATTAATTTCTCTTTATTTTTTGTTTTTAATGTAGCTGATGGAATATTTAAAATTATACCTATAGCTTGCATTATATTCTAATTTATAGTACTAATCTAGAGTCAACAGTTGTCAATATTTTGCCCTAGAAGGCAACGGCAATCCACTCCGGTACTCTTGCCTGGAAAATCCCATGGACAGAGGAGCCTGGTAGGCTGCAGTCCATGGTGTCGCTAAGAGTCCGGCATGACTAAGCGACTTCACTTTCCCTTTTCCCTTTCATGCATTGGAGAAGGAAATGGCAACCGACTCCAGTGTTCTTGCCTGGAGAATCCCAGAGACAGGGAGCCTGGTGGGCTGCTGGCTGTGGGGTCGCACAGAATCGGACATGACTGAAGTGACTTAGCAGCAGCAGCAGCAGCAATATTTTGCCATGTTTACTTTCTTTTGATCTTTTTTCTGAACCATTTGAGGGTAGTTGCAGACACCATGATGCTTTATTTTGAAATACTATACCTAAGAACAAGCAGTACAATTATCACACTTGGGGAAGTTGAATTTTATACAGTAGTATTTCTTATAGAGTTCATAGTGAAAATTTCCAATTGTCTGACACCTTTTATATTTTTTTGTTTTTATCCAGTATCCACTCAAGGATTATACATTGTATTTGTCTTGTTTCTGTAGTCTTCTTCCTTTAATCGGAAACAACTCTCCCCCTTTTTTTTACAGCACTGGATAGTGGAGGACAATTGCTTCAGAAAGTCCTACAGTTTAGACAAGTATTTCTTTTGTCAGGCAACTGCCTTAGTTCAGTTCAGTTCAGTCACTCAGTCGTGTCCGACTCTTTGCGACCCCATGAATTGCAGCACGCCAGGCCTCCCTGTTCATCAACATCTCTCGGAGTTCACTCAGACTCAAATCCATCGAGTCCGTGATGCCATCCAGCCATCTCATCCTCGGTCATCCCCTTCTCCTCCTGTCCCCAATCCCTCCCAGCATCAGAGTCTTTTCCAATGAGTCAACTCTTCCCATGAGGTGGCCAAAGTACTGGAGTTTCAGCTTCAGCATCATTCCTTCCAAAGAAATCCCAGGGTTGATCTCCTGCAGAATGGACTGGTTGGATCTCCTTGCAGTCCAAGGGACTCTCAAGAGTCTTCTCCAACACCACAGTTCAAAAGCATCAATTCTTCGGCGCTCAGCCTTCTTCACAGTCCGACTCTCACATCCATGCGGGGCGCTCCGCAGAAAGACCTGAGGCAGTGGAACTTCCCTCAGCAAAGCCAAGGGGTTCCGGAGGAGAGGTGAGCCTGCTGTCCACCAACCCAGCCCCTCGGCGAGCGACAGACAATCAGACATGACAGGGGTTCCGTCGAAGCAGTTCCGGTTTATTGTTGCAAACTCTCAACTTATATAGACAAACAGGAGGGTTTTAGGAGGGACTTTCCATAGTTGCACCAATCACATTAAAGGTCAAATTGTCACCTTCATTATAACAGGAGTCTATAGAGATCACACACTGTCGATGTGCACAGAAATCAAGAGAGCCAATTAAAAACTTTGACAGACAACATAGACCCTGCCCCCATCTCTTCCACCAGGCGCCATCTTAGGTTTTCGACCACAAAGCTAGCCCCTTTGTTTTTAAGTTTTCCCATTTAGGGCCCCACACATCCATACATGACCACTGGAAAAACCATAGCCTTGACTAGACGGACCTTAGTTGGCAAAGTAATGTCTCTGCTTTTGAATATACAATCTAGGTTGGTCATAACTTTTCTTCCAAGGAGTAAGTGTTTTCTAATTTCATGGCTGCAGTCACCATCTGCCGTAATTTTGGAGCCCCCCAAAATAAAGTCTGACACTCTTTCCACTGTTTCCCATCTATTTCCCATGAAGTGACGGGACTGGATGCCATGATCTTTGTTTTCTGAATGTTGAGCTTTAAGCCAACTTTTTCACTCTCTTTCACTTTCATCAAGAGGCTTTTTAGCTCCTCTTCACTTTCTGCTATAACGGTGGTGTCATCTGCATATCTGAGGTTATTGATATTTCTCCCAGCAGTCTTGATTCCAGCTTGTGTTTCTTCCAGTCCAGCGTTTCTCATGATGTGCTCTGCATATAAGTTAAATAAGCAGGGTGACAATATACAGCCTTGACGTACTCCTTTTCCTATTTGGAACCAGTCTGTTGTTCCATGTCCAGTTCTGACTGTTGTTTCCTGACCTGCATACAGATTTCTCAAGAGGCAGGTTAGGTGGTCTGGTATTCCCATCTCTTTCAGAATTTTCCACAGATTATTGTGATCCACACAGTCAAATGCTTTGGCATAGTCAATAAAGCAGAAATAGATGTTTTTCTGGAACTCTCTTGCTTTTTCCATGATCCAGCAGATGTTGGCAATTTGACCTCTGGTTCCTCTGCCTTTTCAAAATCCAACTTGTACATCAGGGAGTTCACGGTTCACGTATTGCTGAAGCCTGGCTTGGAGAATTTTGAGCATTACTTTACTAGCATGTGAGATGAGTGCAATTGTGTGGTAGTTTGAGCATTCTTTGGCATTACCTTTCTTTGGGATTGGAATGAAAACTGACCTTTTCCAGTCCTGTGGCCACTGCTGAATTTTCCAAATGTGCTGGCATATTGAGTGCAGCACTTTCACAGCATCATCTTTCAGGATTTGAAAGAGCTCAACTGGAATTCCATCACCTCCACTAGCTTTGTTCATAGTGATGCTTTCCAGGCCCACTTGACTTCACATTCCAAGATGTCTGGCTCTAGATTAGTGATCACACCATCATGATTATCTGGGTCATGAAGATCTTTTTGTACAGTTCTTCCATGGTGGTATTCTTGCCACCTCTTCTTAATATCTTCTGCTTCTGTTAGGTCCAGACCATTTCTGTCCTTTATCGAGCCCATCTTTGCATGAAATGTTCCCTTGGTACCTCTAATTTTCTTGAAGAGATCTCTAGTCTTTCCCATTCTGTTCTTTTCCTCTATTTCTTTGCATTGATCGCTGAAGAAGCCTTTCTTATTTCTTCTTGCTATTGTTTGGAACTCTGCATTCAGATGCTTATATCTCTCCTTTTCTCCTTGGCTTTTCACCTCTCTTCTTTTCACAGCTATTTGTAAGGCCTCTCCAGACAGCCATTTTGCTTTTTTGCATTTCTTTTCCATGGGGATGGTCTTGATCCCTGTCTCCTGTACAATGTCACGAACCTCATTCCATAGTCCATCAGGCACTCTATCTATCAGATCTAGGCCCTTAAATCTATGTCTCACTTCCACTGTATAATCATAAGGGATTTGATTTAGGTCATACCTGAATGGTCTAGTGGTTTTCTCTACTTTCTTCAATTTGAGTCTGAATTTGGCAATAAGGAGTTCATGATCTGAGCCACAGTCAGCTCCTGGTCTTGTTTTTGTTGACTGTATAGAGCTTCTCCATCTTTGGCTGCATAGAATATAATCAGTCTGAGTTTGGTGTTGACCATCTGGTGATGTCCATGTGTAGCGTCTTCTCTTGTGTTGTTGAAAGAAGGTGTTTGCTATGACCAGTGTATTTTCTTGGCAAAAACTCTATTAGTCTTTGCCCTCCTTCATTCTGCATTCCAAGGCCAAATTTGTCTGTTACTCTAGGTGTTTCTTGACTTCCTACTTTAGCATTCCAGTCCCCTGTAATGAAAAGGACATCTCTTTTGGGCGTTAGTTGTAAAGGTCTTGTAGGTCTTCATAAAACCGTTCAACTTCAGCTTCTTCAGCGTTACTGGTTGGGGCATACACTTGGATAACTGTGATATTGAATGGTTTGCCTTGGAAACAGAGAGATTATTCTGTCGTTTTTGAGATTGCATCCAAGTACTGCATTTCAGACTCTTGTTGACCATGATGGCTATTCCATTTCTTCTGAGGAATTCCTGCCTTCAAGTAGATATAATGGTCATCTGAGTGAAATTCACCCATTCCAGTCCATTTTAGTTCACTGATTCCTAGAATGTCAATATTCACCCTTGCCATCTCTTGTTTGATTACTTCCAATTTGCCTTGATTCATGGACCTGACATTCCAGGTTCCTATGCAATATTGCTCTTTACAGCTTCGGATCCTGCTTCTGTCACCAGTCACATCCACAACTGGGTATTATTTTTGCTTTGGCTCCATCCCTTCATTCTTTTGGAGTTATTTCTCCACTGATCTCCAGTAGCATATTGGGCACCTAATGACCACCTACCTCTTGAGAAATCTGTATGCTAGGTCAAGAAGCAACAGTTAGAACTAGACATGGAATAGACTGGTTCCAAATCAGGAAAGGAGTATGTCAGGGCTGTACATTGTCACCCTTATTTAACATATGCAGAGTACATCATGAGAAATGCTGGGCTGGATGAGCACAAACGAATCAAGAATGCTGGGAGAAATACCAATAACCTCAGAAGTGCAGATGACTCCACCCTTATGGCACAAAGCAAAGAACTAGAGAACTCTTGACGAAAGTAAAAGAGGAGAGTGAAAAAGTTGGCTTAAAGCGCAACCAATATTCAGAAAACGAAGATCATGGCATGTGGTCCCATCACTTCATGGGAAATAGATGGGGAAACAGTGGAAACAGTGTCAGACTTTATTTTGGGGGCTCCAAAATCACTGTAGATGGTTATCGCCACCATGAAATTAAAAGACACTTCCTCCTTGCAAGGAATGTTATGACCAACCTAGATAGCACATTGAAAAGCAGAGATACTACTTTGCGAACAAAGGTCCATCTAGTCAAGGCTATGATTTTTCCTGTGGTCTTGTATGCCTGTGAGAGTTGGACTGTGAAGAAAGCTGAGCACTGAAGAATTGATGCTTTTGAACTGTGGTGTTGGAGAAGACTCTTGAGAGTCCCTGGACTGCAAGGGAGATCCAACCAATCCATCCTAAATGAGATCAGTCCAAGGTGTTCATTGGAAGGACTGATGCTAAAAGTCCAGTACTTTGGCCACTTCATGCAAAGAGTTGACTCATTGGAAAAGACCCTGATGCTGAGAGGGATTGGGGGCAGGAGGAGAAGGGGACGACAGAGGATGAGATGGCTTGATGGCATCATGGACTCGATGGAAGTGAGTCTGAGTGAACTCTGGGAGTTGGTGATGGACAAGGAGGACTGGCGTGCTTTGATTCATGGGGTCGCAAAGAGTCGGACACGACTGAGCGACTGAACTGAACTGAATATATGTTAGTCACTATGTTAGGCACAGGATGCCTGATCTTGTTTAGTCGGTCAGAGTTCAAGTAAACAAGCAATTACAGTTAGTAGAGTAGTGGATGGTATTGATAAACATTTGACTGTACTTCAATTTAATAAGTTCATTTAATGGATCATCAATGCACCATTTATCACACATATTTTGCTGATATGAATGTAAAATGGTACAACCACTTTGGAAAATAGCTTGGCAGTTTCTTATAAAACTAAGTATGTACATAATATGATGACCCAGTCAGTTGTACCCTTAGGCACTTACACCAGAAAAGTGAAACCTTATGTTCACATAAAATCTGCACACAAGTGTTTATAGCAGCTTTATTCATAATAACCTAAAACTGGAAACAACTGAAACATCCTTCAGTGGATGAATGGTTGAACTGTGGTACACCCACACAGTGAAATATTTACTTAAAAAAGAAAAACTATTGATACCTGTAACAACTTGGAGAGATCTCAAGTGAATTATGCTGAATGGAACAAGAATGACAATACAAAAGGTTATATATTATAGATTCCATTTATATAGAATTTTTTGAAGGTATATAGATGGGAACAGATTAGAGATTTACAGGAATTAGATGTGGTAGGGAGGAAGACAGAGGTGATGGTAAAGGGCAGGTATGGTACCTTTGTGGGAATGATAGACTGGTCCTATAGACTGGTGGTGGTAGAAAGATCTGTATCGATGATAAAATTGTATAGAGATCACACACACATACATAAACACACACAGGCAATGAACTCTAAAGATTAAGCCAGCGCCATTTTCTGGTTTTCATATAGTACTGTAGTTACACAAGATGTTATCTTTGGGGGATAAATAGGGGAAAACCCGGGGCTTCCCTGTACATTTTTTTGCAACTTTTTATGAATCTCTAATTATTTCCTTTGAAAAACTCCCTTTTCAGCTTGAAAAAGTGAAAGTATTAGTTGCTTAGTCGTGGCTGACTCTTTATGACCCCATGGACTATATAGTGCCAGGCTCCTCTCTGTCCATGGAATTCTCCAGGCAAGAATACTAGGTGGCCATTCCATTCTTCAGGGTATCTTCCCACCCAGGGATGGAACCCAGGTCTCCTGCATTGCAGGAAGATTCTTTAGCATCTGAGCTACCAGGAAGTCCCCTCTTTTAGCATACCGCACTGTAAATTTCTTTGACTCAAACAAGTCCAAACAACAATCACCACTTCACATCACTTTGAGTTTAGGGATTCATTTCAGAATTTTAAATTATATCTTAACTAATTATCTCAGCACCATGTTATTTAGATAAGTTTTTAAGAAATTACTGAAAAATATAATGGATTCTTATATTTGGGCTTATTCTAAATAATCAGCCATAAGTTCTGCTAACAGGCACCCAGACAGCAGTTCATTCCTATATATGTCAGTATTTCTTTCTCAATGTGTTCTGGCGATTCTTCCTCTTTTAAAATGACGAGAAAATTTCCGCCTCCTGTTTAAACACAATTTCTACCTCCTCTTTATAACAGGCTGAGAGAAGCCCTGAACCTAGGCCGACCCACAAAAGCAGCTGTTTGCATTCTCCTCAAAACTCAAGATAGTTATCTATGATATTCCGGACCAGTGACCCCAGTTGTGAAAAAGAGCCACTGCCTTCAACAGTGTTCAACAGTGAACCCTAATCTGCATCTTTAGGTGCAAGTTAACTTTCAACAGACCTCCCAGAGGTATATTTCCTTCCTATGGAACTCCTGTGTCTCAACCAGCCTAAGGCAGATGTGTGAAAGCAGGTATGTTTTTCTCTTTGTGCTAGAAAAAGCAGGATTGGTTTAACCACTAGAGAATGAACTGTTTTAGTGCTGGTAGATTAAATTTACTACCCAGTAAAAAAACCTCTTCAACCCCTTTCCAGAGAATACTCCCAAAGAAGTTTCAGGTCTTTCCGTGGTTGTGAGCTAATTCCTTACCGGGGGAGGTTTCATTTTGATAAAGTGCTGCAGCGGTATTTGCCTGTTTCTGGAATTACCGTTTCATGAGAGGTTACTAGTATTGTGGTTAAAAGCAGACGCACTGGTCATACTTCATTACAAAACTATTCTTGGATAGCTATGTAAGAAAAATACCGAACACATTTGCAGTTATGGTTGCTGTTGTTTGATGATGTTCCCTTAGCTGTGGAATTCCTACTAACGCCTCTGGAAAGTCCCTTGGGAGAATATCTGATGCCTGAACTCCGGGATAGGGGTCCCACTGTCCCATTCCTACCCTGAGGGGGCAAAAAGAGGTGGGCAAGTGACTCTCTTTTCTTCCTTTAAGGGCTGAAAAAAATCTCTGCTTCTATCTGCTCCAAAGTCTCATCGTACAGGGTTCTTTACCCCAGGAAAAGCAACACAACAGTTCTACATAAATTGTTCTAGAATGGCCTCTACCCTGCAATAGAGATGAAAAAGTCTGTTTTCCATATTTAATAGAGGCCCTCAAAGACATAAAATCAGTGTTGCCTTATAATTTCTCATCAACTCAGTGTTTATCAAGCACTTTATATTACCCAGGTACAGTGAGGAGTCCTAATGGTATAATTAAAAAACAACAACAAAAACTTTCTTATAATAATGTATATTGTTGTAAAAATACCTTTCCTGGAAGTCATGTTCTAGAATTTAGTCTATCACTCATGGATTATCTCATGTAATTCCTATTGTTTTTGCTGTTGTTTAGTTGCTAAACTGTGTCTGACTCTGGACTGCGAGGAGATCCAACCAGTCAATCTTAAAGGAAATCAATCCTGAATATTCACTGAAGGACTGATGCTGAAGCTGAAACTCCAATACTTTGGCGCCCTGATTCACTGACTCATTGGGAAAGACCCTGATGCTGGGAAAGATTGAAGGCGGGAGGAGAAGAGGCGACAGAGGATGGTTGGATGGCATCACTGACGCAATGGACATGAGTCTGAGTAGGCTCCAGGAGTGGGTGATGGACAGGGAGGCCTGGCGTGCTGCCGTCCATGGGGTCGAAGACTCAGACATGACTGAGTGACTAAACTGAACTTGTTACTCAGTGAACTGTAGCCTGTCAGGTTCTTTTGTCCATGGGATTTGCCAGCCAAGAAAACTGGAGTGGGTTGCCATTTCCTTCTGCAGGGTGTTTTTCTGACCCAGGGATTAAACCTGCTTCTCCTGCATTGACAGACCTCTTCTTTACCACTGAGCCACCTCGGAAGCCCTTAATCCCTGTGTGTGCTGTGCTGTGCTTAGAAGCTCAGTCGTTTCCAACTCTGACTCCGCTCCTCTGTCCATAGGGATTCTCCAGGCAAGAACACTGGAGTGGGTTGCCATGCCCTCTTCCAGCGGATCTTCCCAACCTAGGGTTCAAACCTAAGTCTCCCACATTGCAGGTGGATTCTTTACCGTCTGAGCCACCAGGGAAACCCTATATCAGTCCTGATATTTGTTACTATTATCATCTGCCTTTTATAGATAACAGCAACAGAGGTTACATTATTTACCCAAGGTCAGCATGTGATGGAGCTGAAGTCTGAAGCCAGAACCTGAACTCTTAGAGATTACCCTGTTAAGAAGTACACATTCTACTGAGGTTTGATTTGTACTGTACTAAGATTTCCCAAATAAGTTTATGTACTGTATCTTTTATCTCAATTAAAATTTCACTTTCTATGTAGAGCAGTGCTGTCTAAAAGGATTTCTTGAAATAATGGAAATTTCTATTCTCTGCTGTGCAATGAGTCACGCGTAGCTCTTTAGCACTTGAAATGTGGCTAGTGAAATGAAAAGCAACATCTTAAATTTAGTTTAAATTTAAATGGGCACATGTGGCTAGTGGACACTGTAAGACACAGCACAGCTCTAGAGCATAAAGAAATGGTTTGTTTCTTTGGATTTCACTGTAAAGACAAGGCTTAGGCAAATCAGTAAACATCGAGTAAATGAAAAAATAGTAAAGGGGGATTTTCTCCATCTTTAAACTAAAGGGCAGAAGTCTTTATTCTACCGAAACTTTCACTGTAATAAACTGTTATAATAAGCATGTGATATAGCCTGTAGTTCTAGAGCTAGAGCAGTTCGTGAAGATAGTAAAGAGGATCCTTAAATTAGAAGCAATGTTTTTGAAAGGTGGAGAAACATTTTATAATTGATGGTTAGTACTTTTAAAATATGTTTGTCTAATAAAAGATCACTGTTATGCCCAAGTTGCGAAATCTCCCAATGAGCACCAGGGAGCCGATATCCGATGCAAAAGCAAGAGAGTTTTTATTACCAAGCTCGAGCTGGGGCTCGCACCGATACCCGACGCACCTCCGGGGTATAGGGAGAAGCCCTGAGCTCTGGGTTACATTGTTTATATAGGGTATTCTCGCGCCAAAATTTGAAAAATGGGAGTTTCTGGGTTGGGAGATGTCTAATTGGTTACCTTCTGTGGAAGGGTTAGGTGTTGGGTTCTGATTGGTTCCCATTTCCCGGGCTGGCCACAGGTTCTGATTGGTCCGCAGGTAGTGGGGGTGGGGTTAAGGGATTTCTAAAGGCTCTTTTCCTGGAACCTTACAAAATGGAGTAGCTTAGATTCTTCATTCCCTTCTCTAGGATCCAGGACAGACCCAATCATGGGTCTGGGGTCAGCTTTATACTGTCTCCCGCTAAGGGGACCATTGGCAAGGCTTTATACTGGGATCTGCGCACCATGAGCTGATGCGGCTTTTAATGAAGGCCACCAATTAGTTTAGTAAGCATGGCCTGAGAGTGAGTAGCATTAACAAGATAATCAGGGGCCCTACCAAGGAAGATAAGAGAGTTGTGAACCAGAGGGATGAGTTGAACCAGGATTCAAACCAATTTTGAGACATTTTTCTTTCTCTTTTTTTTTTTTCTGACTCAGCTCTTCTCTTATCTTGGCCAGGGACTCCCTGACTACCCCTGAGTGATTCACATAAAAACAACATTCTTCCCCTAATGCAGCACATAGGCCCCCTGAGAGACTTCATACTCAAGATACTTCTTGGGAATTGGGGCGGAGGTCCCTTTCTTCTGTAACTTCTTCCTGCTGTGCATGGGCCTAGACCTGCCTAGCAGAGCAGAAGTCTCTCTCTACCTGATCTAAGTTGGGGTTTTCCACATGTGAAACCAGCTTTTATCCTTGTAGTAAAAGCAATTTAGTTGGCCCCTCTCAGAGATGAAATAGACAAGGACCAAACAGGAGACCTAACAGGATAGTCATCTCTGGTCCCTGGAAACAGAAGGCAACATTTGGGGTGAGGGTTGCAGGGTTTGTGACCCCCTTCTGATTGACTGGTGGTGAGGCAACAGAGCTGTGCTCCAGGAATCTTGTGTTCAGTCTGAAGTTACCATCTTCCACCTGGGTGGGGGCTCAAAGACATTGTTTTGAAAATGGTGGCGTCCAAGCCTAACACGACTCAGAAAACTCAAGTGTTTAGCAATACAAGCTCTAATCTGAAAGTACACCCATAGCATCACTTAGTTATTTCCCAGGATATCTGAACCATAGCTACTCTATTTTGACTTTTAATTGTAAAATTTTCTT
This sequence comes from Nanger dama, assembly GCA_917880005.1. Classification (NCBI taxonomy): domain Eukaryota; kingdom Metazoa; phylum Chordata; class Mammalia; order Artiodactyla; family Bovidae; genus Nanger; species Nanger dama. The sequence goes on along the minus strand of CAKJTW010000068.1, from coordinate 2,005,906 downwards.
TAATAGCCAAAGAAGATTTCACCGTTAATGATGTCAGTGTTTCTCTAGGTATGAGAAGATGCAAGAATTGGGACTCATAAAATCTTCTCCTGAAAAGATCTAACTATCTGAAGGCCTGTTTTGCCAGTTTTTCCCAGAGCACAGAGTGCCTCATTCCTGATTCTTACCCTGAACTCCTTTCAGGGGCGTTGAAAGTCAGCAGTTGCAGCGGCCATGATTTAATCTTCGTAGATGTAGATGGCGAGTGTCAGTCTTCAGTTGGCAGAGCCGCTTTTGCTCATAAACTTGACCATGATTTTGAGGGGGCAGTTCATGACCATTTTATCCCATGGTGCTGAGAATGTCCATTCTCAGGTTTGGCAAAGATTCTTTTGACAGGCCACTCAATGTGCTGTTACTGGACTAGGCCATTAAACAGTATCCAGAATTCTCTGGACCACCTGTCTTACTAGCTTCTTGGTCCAGGAAAATATTCCCCTCTTGTTGCTTCTTGCCATATCTAGAGTTACACTGTTACCATCATCGATCTCATATGGGACTATATATTACTCTATTAGAGGCCTCACACACATATTTGACAGTATAAGAAAGAGCAATTTCGTAAAACAGGTGATATACAATTAACATAGCCAGCAGTATTAGTAAAGTCACAAGTTGAGACTTATGTTAAGAACTTCCATTAGATGTAGCCCAGTATACCTCCAGGTTATCTGACTTAGTCTGCCCTGTAGAATCTTTATTTTCCAGGGAAATGATATATTGGCACCATCTATAAGGCACATAGCCCAGTTTTCTAGTGTTACTAGACTGATTATCTTTAGTATGACTTTTTTTTTTTCAACACAGAGGAGACTAAACCTAAATTACTGTAGCCTGGTATTATCTATATAAATCCATCCCATAACTGTGGGAGATCTTCCCCTCCTTTACGGAAATTTTTCTCGTTCTGATTGAGCTTGGGTAATAGAAAAAAGCTCAAATTTATAGCCAGAGTCAGAGCAGGCATTATTAATTGGCCCGGTGAGGGGATCCTATCTAGTACTATCACAGTGACATGAATATGACTATAATTTTTTTTTAAGTAAATTTTCTCAGGGCCAACCAGTTCGTCTGGTAGTAGAGAAATTTACCAAGGTAACCCAGAACTAGACACAGGTAATTGGCCACAAACCCAAAAATTGGATTGATTTTTAAACCTAGCATAGGATCAGGCCTACGATAGAAAAGCATTTGACTTATATGCAAAGGTCTAAGAAGTTAAGAAAACATAAATGATCATACGAATCAGGTCCAGCATCTCGGGAAGCTGTCTACCTCTGATGTCGTTGTCTTCTCATCCTGGTGCAGTGTAGTTTCTCCTGATAAAAAAGCCCTTTCATCCATATTGGAGACAGTCCCTTAAGTTATATCTTTTTCCAGTCCTGGTTGCAGGTCATGAGGCATCTGATCTTCATCCAAAGATAGATTACTGAGATAAGCTTCAGAAACAAATATAGGATGTTTTTCAAGAATTCAATTAAATTTTACATTAATATCACATAACAGCAAAGAACTATCTAAGAGATGAGTCTTATTAGATGCAGACCTCCATTAACAAACTGGTATTTAACATTTTGAAATATCTTTTTCTCCTTAAAGTTATCCTTATTTTTATTAAATATAAACAAATTAAGGCTAGTTTGTTTGCAAAATAGGTCTGTTCTCACTGATTTTGGTCTGATGATTTTTATAACCATAATTGATTATAAGCTTTTTATTTTGCTGAAACATTTATAGAGTCTCAGACTGAACTTTTAAAATAAAACAGGGCTGGGAAACTCACACCAAAGGCTTATCACAGATTTTGCCTAACAAATCTAGGTGAATTTTTCCTTTTAAGGTCTCAAAAATTTCTTGAGATTTTTGTACCCGTGAGATAACTTTCCTAACTCATTTAATAACCTTACTGGAAGCCTAAGAAATTCCAATTTTTAGAGGAGTCAGATAGAAAATATAATTGTTTTGTTTAAAATGTTTAATTTTACTGAAGTATTGTCATAATTAGTTTGAGAGGAAGATTTTCCCTACTCCCTGAAAACATAAGATTCAAACCCAGAATTTTTCAGATAGAAACCATAAAAGTTATAAGCATATTCACTGGTTCATTCAATCCTTTTGTTAACTTTTGTGAAGTCATCAGGTTTTCCATTAAAATACCAGGACATACCAGAATGTTAAAAACTCCATATAATTTCTAGGATATCTGTATTAGTTATTTCACCATACATTATAACATGAGCAGATTTATTACTCATTTGATAATCTTTTCCATGTAATTTAACCAACCAAATAAACACAGTTTAATATCTCTCTTTGGGATGTTCCAGGGGCCCTCTGAAACACCCCAAAGTTAGCTAGAGATCAAAAGAACTTCAAAAGAGTTCTATTTAGGAAGTTGGGTTTTTTTTTCACTTGAGGTAATTTCCTTGTTGACAAACTTATAACAGATATAATATTTAACTTATATTAAACCTGGGTACAATGAAAATATTCTACTTAATGTTAATTACTCTAAGACATGTCTATATTAGATAGGTCAACAAACAAACAATATTAGGTATTTAACATTGAATATTTCCCAGTTCACATGAACCTGGAATTTACTGTTTAATTTAGAATTACTTGATTTGTAAGCACTTACCTTTTTTAAGCCAAATAAATAGAGCTCATATATAAATTAACCTCAAAAATATTACCCAGAGACAGAGACATACCAAGACATATTTAGACAGACACAGTGCAAGATCTAGCTTCAAGCCTTTTTTTTTTTCCTCAGTGTTAGGAGTTAGAGATGGTTTAGATAAGTGCTCCTAAGAGCCCTGGTCTCAAGGCACAGGGAAAGAAAATCAAGTTCTAACAAAATGGCGGCAGGTCTAAACCTCATGGTGGCCAGACAAAGCAAAATGGCCATCAAAAATCACAACACAGAACACAGAGTTAAAACACACAGAGATAAACTTGGCAGTCCATATCAAAGTGAAAGTAAAGTTGCTCAGCAGACGCTTTAACCTCGGCTCCACTAGGGAAGCCCTTAAATACAGGAACATAGTCTCTCAGAAAACCTCCTATAGAGCCACAGAACTTCAGATCCAAGTACTAACATCAAAGATTCCAAGGGAGGAAAGGACGCCAGGTTGAAACAGAAGGGGGAGGAGGCGGGAAAGGGGGGTGAAAGAGGTGGCCTTACGTCTCCTGCCACCTACAGATACCCAGGCATTACAGGACTTTTCCCTGGGCCTCCAGAGAAGGGAGGACTGGAACTCAGCCCTACTAGAAATCAGAACCAGAATTCGAGTTCTCTGCCAAGAGGAGGTGATCAGTCTCCAATCCTCAGCTCAGGCTGAGGGCCCTTCGACCAGATTCCTGCGTCCAGGACCAGGGACTAGAAAAACAGGGAAGGATAGGAAGGGTTAAGGAGAGGAAAGAGAGAGGGAAGGGAGAGAGAGATCAATAAAGTCTCTTGTTCCTTACCGGTCGGGGCACTCTGGCCAGTTGTCCGAGTCAGGAGGAGACCAGGGACAAAAGGGTCCCGGTTGCGGCCTCTGGGTCTGGTCCATTGGCAGGCAAGCTGGCCCCTGAGTACCCCGAGTGGTCAGGATGTCAGTCTCGGCGAAGAAGAGTCTCACCAGAGTCACCATTTGTTGCAGGAAGAGGGACCCCTTCCAGGGCCCAAAACTGGGCTATTGTCTAACACTTGGAAATGAATTGTCTGAGGAGACATATGTGCTGACAAAGCAAGAGATTTTATTGGGAAAGGGCACCCGGGTGGAGAGCAGCAGGGTAAGGAAACCCAAGAGAACTGCTCTGCCGCATGGCTCACAATGTACACGCGGTGTCTCCTTTAGACCTTTCCCGATCCCTTCTGGTTGGTAGAGGCTTATTAGTTCCTTACTCCTTATCAGGATCTCCTGTCATAAAACAACTCATGCAAATGGTTACTATGGTGCCTGGCCAGGGTGGGCGGTTTCAAGCAGTGTGCTTCCCTAACAATTCCCCCTGTAAGATGGGGTATAGTGGCGCCGTTGGTTCCTGTTCCTTGGGATTCTTCGGGTTCTTTCCTACACGTAACGCCAACACCTGAATGGTAGAAAAATCCCTCTTGAGGCCAAAAAGGTTTCACCCAAGGAGGGGGCTTGATCAGGGTGTCCGATCCGCAGTCAGAAGATGATATCTCAGACTTGGTGTACAGTACAGTTCCCAAGTCAAAGGTGCCTTCTGAGGGCCAGCCTACATGGAAGGTCGGCCATTCTGCACTGCAAAAAGGGATTAATTTATTCCTTTTAATTTCTACACTGAGGTCATAAGCGCGCATCTTGACCTCCTTAAAATTATCAGTAACCAAGGACAGAGGTGTGGGGCCAGAATGGTGTTGCCCCATCATCCCGGGACCAGTCAGATGTTAGTAAATTAACACAGACAGTATGAACAGCCACACAGACAGAGAGACAGGAGAAATACACCTTCGGAGGTAAAACCGAAGGACGACGGCCTCCGGCCATTCAGCGGGAGCGACCCGCTATCGTCTACAGAGAACAGGGGCACTCCATCCCCCTCCCGCTGGGGTTGGGGACGTCTCCCAATGACCCCCACCGGTGACTCTTCAGCGCATCCACCTGAGTCGTACACCGGTCTCAGTAACCAGGCCCTGCCAGAAACGAAAGACAGAAGAAAGCTTACAGGCTACAGATGACTCTCTGGATCGGTCTTCCCATGGAGCTGGTGGGAGATCCCGGACGAGCCCCCAAATGTTATGCCCAAGTTATGAAATCTCCCAGTGAGCACCAGGGAGCCGATATCCGATGCAAAAGCAAGAGAGTTTTTATTACCAAGCTCGAACTGGGGGTACCACCGATACCGAAGCAGCCGCTATAGAGGCCCTGAGCTCTGGGTTACATTGCTTATATAGGATATTCTCGCGCCAAAATTTGAAAAATGGGAGTGTCCGGGTTGGGAGATGTCTAATTGGTTACCTTCTGTGGAAGGGTTAGGTGTTGGGTTCTGATTGGTTCCCATTTCCTGGGCTGGCCACGGGTTCTGATTGGTCCATGGGTAGTAGGGTGGGGTTAAGGGATTTCTAAAGGCTCTTTCCTGGAACCTTACAAAATGGAGCAGCATAGATTCTTCAATCACTGCTTTTTCTTGAGAAAATCTGGGGTCCATAGAGAGAAAAACAAAAAGGGATTCTTGATGGAAGGATGGAAACAGTCCAGAATCGCAACTCAAGGGACATTTCCTGCACAAACTACAATCTAAAGCAGACCTCTTTACAAATGTTAAGAGTAAGAAACTGCCAAACCTCACTGCGTGACTTCATTCTTTCACTTATTCATCACATATATACATATGTTAGTCAAGTTGTTCTGAATATGGGGCAAAATACATGAATAATAATAGGTACTTTTGAAAATAAAATAGGGCTCTCGATCAAATCAGAGTCTCTGGAGTGACCGAGGCTTGTGGCTTGTGTTTCCTGACCCATACACAATGCAGGTCCTACCCTGCTGGATGTCTACTTACAATAATTCATCTCAAAAATTTTATCACGATTTTACCACAGCTTGTACTGCTGTGGAACGTGTCTTTGCCAGTTTTTACATTAATCTTATATTTCAAAAACATCAAAGAAGTGTGAGAGCCTCTCAGTTTCTCTGGAGGTACCAAACCAAGTTCTTCTGATTCAATGAAATCAGCCCTTTAAATTGCAGGAGCCTTATTTTCCCTTGGAAATCATTTACAAATAACATAATGCCTAAAGAAAAAAAAAAAAAATTCCAATTCCTCACATTAAAAGCAAAAGTGTAAACCCAAGGTCCAGTTTTATACATGCTCAGTGCAGAATTGAGTAATTATTCCATATTTTGCAAGACGCGATCAGTTGCAACTGAAATTCCAAAGCCATCTCTGTGAAACGCTTCTCTTGTCTTTCAGGAGACTGTTACAGCATAAGCAGCAACAACAAGCCAGAGGAGGCTGCTATCTCTTGGGCCTGTGTGTCTGGCCTCTGACACACTAGTATTATCGCACCAGCTGCAGGCTCCACCATTAAGTCTTTTCCTTACGTAAGGGTCAATTTCACGGCCAAATCCACCTAGTCATCTTGCAGTGCTGGTCATGGGACCTTAGAAGGAACAGCTCCCCAAAGGGGATGGGAAGCTCACAGGCACTGGCCCGCAGCTGATGCCAATCTTTCCAACCCAGGCTCCCTCCGGTCTTTGCCAAGAGTCAGCCTAGAGGGCTCAATTGCTCGGTCCCCACTGCTGCAATGACAGCAACTTGGCAGCACCCCGGATGCTGTGCGGAGGATGGGAGCGGGAGGGGGAGGACATGGGGGCCCCTCTCCGAAACACAACGCCGGAAAGGACAGAAGGATGAATTTATTGTGACCAGCGGTCCCCGAGTTACAAGGAACCTCAAGGCTTTAATGCTCGGGAGACACGAACTCGAGCTCTGCTCTCAAAGCCGTATTCACACTGAGAGTGGTGGCCAGCAGTAGCGGATTACACGCCCGAGGCGAGGTAAGAAGATCTTAGGCTCCGCCGCCGGCCGCCTGGCCGCGAGAAGCGCCACGAGCTCACTCCCGGGAAGCGTCACAAAGGGCCTCGGCCTGCGGAGGCCGCGCGCGCAGCTCTCTGGGGGCGGAGCCGCCGCGCCGGGGCTGGAGCTGCGCCCAGGCCGCCCAGGCGGCCAGCCGTCGCGGGTGCCCCCAGCCTCCCAGCCCGGAGATCGCCGGGGCGGGGAGGATGCAGCAGCTGCAGCCCGAGCGGCCGAGCCAAACCTCCGAGCTCCCCGGCCCCCGCCGCGGCGGAGGGGCGCCGAGCGTGGCGCGGACCGGGCGGAGCTAGAGGCGGGCGTCTGCACCGTGTCGTTCCACCCGCAGCTCCCCGCCTCCGGCCGGGCCCGGCAGCCTGTCGCGGCCGATGTCCTGACTCGCGGGCGTACCCGCAGGGTTGGCTAGGCGCCGAGCGAAGGGGAGCGGCCTGCGGAGTCCTGGCGGCAGCGGCCGCAGCGTCCACTAGCACGGGACGCCGGCGCCGCGGGGCGCGCGCCTGGGCGCTCCTCCCTCCTGCCCAGCTCCGCGTCACCGCGCGGTCCTCCCCTCCCCCTCCTCCCACCCACCCCGGAGGATGCGCTCCCCCGCGCCCAGCGGCAGAGGCCACTGCTCCCAGAAATGCGAGCTCCCGACGCCCTTCTCCGGGACCCGAGGAGCCGGCGCCCCCGCCCTGTAGTAGGTAGGTGGCGAGGCGGGGACCAGCCCTGGCCGCCACCCGCGGCTGATGCTGCCGCTGCGGGGGGCGGGGACCGGGGCCGGGACCCGCGAAACTTGCCTCCCGCTGGAGCTCGGTGCGGCGCTCGGAGGTGTTCTAATGGCGCTGGGCGCAGCACCCCCCGTGTTAACCTGACAGCCTCCTCTTGAGCTCCGGGAGGCCGAGCGGTAGCGAAGGAGAGCGTGACCCTTCCCCGTCCAGCCCCTGGGCCCGCAGGGGCCCGCGCTGCTTGCAGGGGCGGGGAGGATGGATTGGTGTGAGGATTATTGGGGGATGGAGAGAAGGAGCACGGCCGAATTTTCAGGAACTCAGGTGGATAAATGTCACCGTATTTTTTCGGCCTGATGAACGGATGCCTTCTTCCTGTTTTCTCCCAATGTGCAACCACGCAAAGAGTTATTCTAGCGGCAGGTAGAAGTCACTCAGGATTTTGATGTATTTCGGAGCTGATTGATACGTGAAAGTGACGTCTCAGATTCTTGTAGTCAGTCACTTAGGGCCAGTTGGAGAAGGCCCCTTTAGAAATCAGATATTCAGGAGCTAGATGAGGCTGGGGAATTCTCGTGCTGCCTACCTGGGAGCGAGCCTTCAGCTTTCGTGAAGAGATGTGTTTGGGAGCATGGCAAGTTTGATACAGGTGTAGGGAGTTTAGAATCTGCTGGAAAGATGCTCGGAGTTGGCCAGCAGAGGCAGCCTTAGGCAGCCTAGCTTCCAGCTAGATGTTAATAAGGTTTGTACTTTTGAGAAACTGGCTATAAATTGTTTCTTCTCTCCCATGTACGACGTAAAGTTCGTACATCAGAACGAACGATAACCTTTTGGCAAGATTAACTCTTCACAGGCTATCATTTTTAAATTTCGTATTAAGGAGTAAAGTTTAGAATCTGGGAAAGTGGATCATTGTACGCTCCGATTTTATTAACGTATTAAGGTTGAAGCTGCAGGAGAACAGAGACTTCCTCTTGTTCAGTCTCCTAATCCCCTGGTCTGATGCATAATAGGTGCTCGTGGGTTATTTGTTGAATGAGCTGTGTGTTCAGGCTTCATCTAAAGACAGTTTAGGTTTAAAACATATTTGTTTACTCTGTGGTGGTTGAAGCTTAACTGTATTTTTAAAATTACTTCTTTGCATAAATAGTCAAAATCAGTTATCTCAACATTTAAGTTGAATTTTGACATTTTTAGGACGATATGTTTTCCTTCTTTAATGTGTTGTTAAATAAGGTAATTCTCCCCCAAATGCTAATATAAGTTAATTTGATTTTTAAGCTTGCACATTTTTTCTAATGGGTAATCAAACCTATTTTAATTAAACTCTAAAACACACTTAAAAAGTGCAACTTCTGTAAAGAAAATTTCAGGTTACTCCAGGAATAACAGCGATTTGGTTAATAAGTGACATATTAACTTATTTTAGGATTGAGTTGTTGTGGTTGACCTAATTATAATGTATTTATTACAGTTAAAGGTGAAAATAAAACGTTTAGAAGAGTCTGTGATTCCTAAATGATTCAAAATACATGATATAGATATACGTTTTCAACAGTATGGGTTTCCCTCAGTATTGGGGGCTTCCCAGGTGGCTCAGAGGGTAAAGCGTCTGCCTGCAATGTGGGAGACCTGGGTTCAACCCCTAGGTCAGGAAGATTCCCCTGGAGAAGGAAATGGCAACCCACTCCAGTATCCTTGCCTGGAAAATCCCATGGACAGAGAAGCCTGGTAGGCTACAGTCCATGGGGTCAAAAGAGTCGGACATGACTGAGCGACTTCACTTCATAAACATCAGTTTTCAAGTTTGAGAACCAAAGTGGTTGTGAAATCAAGGGTTTGGAAGGTTTGTTTCCTTTCTCCTTTTTACTTTTATGTTATCTTGAAATCATCGAAGATAATTGCATTACATTTGATTTGCTTTATTTTTGCACTATGGTATTTCCAGTTTTGTTTTTATTTTTCCATTATATAAGTTTTTTGAATCAGTATTAACCTTTTTTCACTTTGTTTAACAAAATTATCTGGGAATGATCCAGTCACTTATTATCTTTCCTTTTTCTTCCTTTCCTTTTTTATCATTTTAATACTCTTCACCATCCTTATTACATATTACCCCAAAGACTTATTTCCACAAAAGTATGGTAAGCCCTAGTTTATTACTATTGCTCCTCCAGCCTACATGGGCTCTTGCTAGATGGTGAGGAAATAACACTTTTATGTAAAAGGTGGCGAGACTGGGCAAACCAACAGTAGGAGGGAGCTTATGAAAAATACGTTATGATTTATTTGAACAGAGCAAAAATTCTCTCATGACATAAAGATAGCAACATTTTATGCATGTTAAATTTGTGGTCAAGGATATTGAGCAGTTAATTTACATCATTCTACTTTGCTCGTTCTAAACTTCTTAAAAGAACCCTCCCCTGCAGTTACATTAAACTCTCTTTGTTGCAGATAGCTTGATTGTGCTGGCACTCTTGGCCTTGGCATCAGTTCCTAATGTCAGAATGAAAGAGGCATTTTTCTCTGAGACCCGCATCCCAGTGCACAGCACCTCTGCAATTGAATGACTCACTACCTGGATCCTGACCACTGAGCCCCCTAGCACCTTGCCTCCACATGCACCACTGGAATTCAATCCTAAGACCTGGATTTATTCTATCTTATTTTTCTATATCTTTCCTAAGTTTTATTACCAAAACCCCTGTCCCCTTCCTTGCTAAATGTCGCTTGCGTGCGTGCGACCTAAGTAGCTTCAGTTGTGTCCAACTCTTTGCGACCCCGTGGACTGTAGCCATCCAGGCTCCTCTGTCCATGGGATTCTCCAGGCAAGAATACTGGAGTGGGTTGCTATGCCCTCCTTCAGATCTTCACAACCCAGAGATGGGACCCACATCTCCTTTACCACCTGCATTGGCACATGGGTTCTTTACCAGTAGCGACTGCTGGGAAGCCCGCTAAATGTACTTACTGTCTTTTTTTTTTTTAATCCCAATCCATAATTTTGTTATTGTTTACATCCAGTAACATCCACTCAATTCACCTATGTTAGAATGAGCATTGTTATGGTTGCAGAAAAATAGAGAAAAGAAAATTTATATAACCTTGAGTTTCAAATGTGGGTAACTAATGGATGAAGAATAATTGTATACTAATCTCCCTTTAATGGTGGTATAGAATGCCGGGGACTATGACTTGTCTGCTCATAAATTTGATCAGAAGCTTATATGAGAGAAATAGTTATATAGAGAGTTGGCTGAACGAAGGCTATGATGTCCGCCCATTCCTGTCCAGTTCTCAGTGTTAGGCCAGGTGTGTAGCCAGATCTTCAGAAACTGTGTACTTTGTTTACTTTGTTTTGCATTCTTTGCACCCCTCCCCCAAATGGTGCTCACAAGGAAGTGTTCTATTAATAAAGACAGTCACAAGAAACCTACTGTTGTTACTTAAGAGATGTGGTTATTAAGATCATAGTTCATTTTTACGGCTCCTATTTGAAGACTTATGCAAGAAATTTCATTTAACTCTAAATGCCAAAGAAAAGCTTTACCTCCCCTGAATAATTATTGAGTGTCCTTTTTTCATTTCATCACGCAGAACTAGAATTAGATATTGATTAAGTTTCCCTTTCTATTTTGCAATTAGGAAACACAGAGTCAAATTTGCAACTTAATTTTAATAACCCTGTAAAAACCTATGAGCTAATATTGATGATCTAACTCTCTGTTTGGTCTTGAGTTTCTGTTTTACCTTTTTTTCTTATTCTGATTTTTTTACCTAATAGAATTTCCCGTTTTATTGAATTTATTATTTTAAGCTGACTCACAACATCTTTTGTAGAACAAGTCAAAATATAAACATAAAAGCAATGAATGGAAACATTTGCAGAATTGATCTTTGGACACAGTATGTTTTGATTAATAAGTTTAATAGGTACCATTAACTATGCTTTGAACAAGTATTGCAAGTTTAGTATATTTGAGCTTTATGGCCAAATGGGAAACAGTGTTCTTATTTAGTTTTGCAAAGCTAAGATCCACTTATTTTTTAACTATTAAATTTATGTCTGCTATTGGCTAATTTAAAATTGGTCAAGCCATTCACTTTAAGTCAGTTATTTCTGAAGTACCTGCTTTATATGCTGTTATCAGGCTGAATAGGAGATTCAGTCTATTTAATTAAAAAAAAAAAAACGAATATAGGCTAAAGGGTTAGCCTATATTAGCTTAACACTCACCACACTGGACCTCACATCTGATCTCTTTCACATCGGTAATTTATTTGATTCATCTTTGTTTTTAGTAAATCATAGAGATTCTTCTTTGAGCTCTTATCTTACAATTGAGAAGACTGAGCTCCCTGAGTTAATTGATCAGACTTTCTTCGTTCTGGTATTTTGACAACTATGTGTTAAGTTGGTTGAATGTAACCAGAGAAATAGTTGTTTATTTATATCTGTATGGTGTCCACTTCAGTTTCATACATTTATCACCCTGGTCAACAGAGAGACTGGCCCTTCTTAAGGGACTATCATGGGTGCAGTCCAGGAGCATTTGAGATAAAAATAATCTGAATTCAGAAGTGCAGCTTGAAACACTGAGAGGGGGTTTGGAGAGAAAAAATTAAAATTTTAAATAGAGGCATCTTATTACAATAAGCTCCATGTCTTTTTAAAAAACGTTTTATTTTTATAGTAGGCATTACCTTCGTGTGATTCAGAAGGTACAAATGGGTAAACAGTGGGAAGGATGCCCTCTCATCCTCTTTATTGGTTACCTGCCTCCCTTGTCCACTGGCAACCAGTGTTATAAGTTAATTGAGAATCCTCCCGGAGACACTTTGTGCATACATTGATACAAGCAAACGTGAATATTCAGCCTGCTTGTTTTGTCTCCTAATCATTTCTCTGATTCCCTTCTCTCCATTCCCACTGCTCTTGTTTGGCTCCTGGGATGCTTTGGACTGTTGCCTGCACTTCACTTTCGCCTACATTTCAGTCTTCCTTTTACACATCCCTTTTCATTCTACTAAAGGATCCCAGTCTGCACAGAAAGGAGTCCAGCATGACTCAGCCTGGTCTTGTGGCCCCTGAGGAATTCATCTCTTGTCCCCTGCCCCTCCTTGTCATGCATTTGGTGCACAGTTTTTCTTAACTCATCTCCCCATCCCCAATCAGGGATACTTAAAAAAATATATATGATAAAAGCTCGTGGTCGCATCAGACACTGAACACACTGCTTTGCCTCTGTGTCCTTGTTTTCCAGACCCCCAAGTTCAGAATCTCTATTTTGGTAACACAGAACTGTTTGTCACTTCCTGCACATGCATTGCATATGATTTTTCTTCTCCAGGCCATTTCCTCTGTGTGGAACACTTGTCTACTATTTTCGTTAGCAGGCCACACTCAGTTCTGGTGTCATCTCTACAGACCATTCTTGGGTGAGATTCCAGAAACTCATGGAGCCTTCTATAGGTGGTGTAGCAAGTAGGCGTCCATACTGGGAACAGGCATTTCTCATCATGTGATTTTGGATAACATGCTCTGATGGGTCCAAAAAGTGAAGGTTGAAGCTTCATTTATCTAGTCATCTCTCCTCTACTGCTCATTGCCCACTGCTCAGTAACATACATGTCCATGTGATTTATTTTCTTTAGCATCCCTGCCTTACTTTACTAATTCTCTTCTCAAACTTTGTGTTAATACTCATTTTAAAAAAACCTCCGTATTTATTATGTCCCTGAGAGAGAGCATGCATGTGTGCACATGTGTGTGTGTATTGCCTCTGACTCTGTAGCTGGTAAAGGAGTGAAACTCTCTAAGTATGGGGTTATCCTTAAACAAGCGAAAATGCTAACCATCAATCCTGATAGATGACATGAACCGTCTGGAAACAGTAGCTCATCCTAAGAAGTGACTCCTACGTATGCAAATGTGGTGTTTTTCTTTCCAAGCTAGGTAATCAGAGGGTGTTCTAGGTGCTCAATTTTATTGCAGAGTGCCTGGCATGACGTAAATTGTTAACTGATTAACAGAGGGTTTACAGGTAAGAATTTAATAGCTTTGGTTCCCCACTGTTCTGGTAGAATCCTCTGACTAGTGGATGATTCTGATCACCAACCGCGCTAGCTATGTAGAAAATAGGAAAGATTTGTGAGACTGCTCCGTAGGTGTGAGATCCCTGTAGAGCTTTCATTTTCCTTTGTAATTCTGACTTCACTAAACAAACATCCCTGGTGGCTCAGATGGTAAAGAATCTGCCTGCAGTGCAGGGGACCCAACCCCTAGGTCGGGAATGATCCCTTGGAGAAGAGAATGGCATCCCACTCCGGTATTCTTGCCTGGAGCCTGGAGAATTCCATGGACAGAGAAGCCTGGCGTACTACAGTCCATGGGGTTGCAAGGAATCAGACATGACTGAGCAACCTACAAACACTCATAAGCAAACATCAGGTTTACTGATTTGTGTTCACAGACATGTTGATATGAGAAATTGAGTCTCTCGAGTACCATTAATGACTGTGCCAGCCTTCAGATCAGTACAGCCCCTGCTGTGTGGTATAAAGCAGTTTTAGGCTGTTAGTGTGTTGGGAGAGCCTGTTCAGTCCTTATAGCCCCAGGTGTTTACAGCTGAGCCTTCAGCCTTGGGTCCTGCTGATTCTCCTGAGGTACTTGCCTATCTATAGGCTACCACTGAAACAGCTAGTTAGCAATCCTCTGGTATCTTTTAAAATAGTTTCAATTGAACGCACTTTACTAAGCATTCTAGGAAGGAATCATTTGAGTCCATTTGGGCTGCTATAACAAAATTGCATAGACTGGGTGGCTTATAAGCAGCAGAAATTTATTACTCAGTTCTGGAGGCTGGAAGTTGCAGATCAGGGTGCCAGCATGATCAGGTTCTAGTGAGAGCCCTCTTGGAGTTGTAAATTCAGGGGCTTCTTGTTTGTGACCTCACATGGTGGAAGGAGCTGGTCATCTCTCTGGGCTTCCTTTGTGAGGGTGCTAATCCCATGAGAGAGGATCCCTCATGACCTAATCACCTCCTCAATGCCCTCCCTCATACCATCACCTAGAGCATTAGGTTTGCAGTGTATGAATTTGCGGGTGGGGATGGGGGACATGAACCATCTACATAGTGGGAATAGAAAGCTCACAAAACAGGAACTACAAATAGCCAAAACGTGAAAAAATATTCACCTTCATTGCATCAAAGAAATGCAGATTATAATTAGATTGTAGAAGTCCATGGCAATGATGAGGCTGGGGCATTTCCCTTTTCACAGGTGGTAAGAGGGTTATATGGGGGTATTATGCCTTTGATGGAGAGCAGTTCAGCTCATAGACGTCCTTGGCCCCTGTGATTCTATTCTGTTGCTGTTTACTCGCTAAGTAGTGTCTGACTCGGCGACCCTGTGGACCACAGTCCACTAGGCTCCTCTGTTCATGGGACTTTCCAGGCAAGAATACTGGAATGGATTGCTGTGATTCTATTCTGAGTACATCCTTAAAAAAATCAGAGATGAAGCTTAGTTTCAGTGATAAGCACATTGTCTCTGGGAGGCAGGTAGTATGGCAGATGGGTTAAGAGTGAGGGCAGTGGAGCCAGTTACCTGGCTTAAAGTTCTTTTTCACCGTTTATCAGGTAGGTGAACTTAGGCAAGTTAATTTCTTTTTGATTTTCTCATCTGTGAAACGAAGATAATAATAGTATCCACCTCTCACATTGTATTGAGAATTAGCTAGTAAGTTAATATATATAAAGTACTTGAAATTCTGTCACAGAATAAGCAACTATATAAGTATTAGTTATTAGCAAGGTTCATATTGTAAAAATTGAGGTGGCTCAGACGGTAAAGCACCTGCCTGCAATGTGGGAGACCGGGGTTCTATTCCTTGGTCCGGAAGATCCCCTGGAGAAGGAAATGGCACCCCACTCCAGTATTCTTGCCTGGTAAATCCCATAGACGGAGAAGCCTGATAGGCTACAGTCCATGGGGTCGCAAAGAGTCAGACACGACTGAGTGACTTCACTTTCACTTTCATACCAAACTATATTACAAAAAGACCCTAATTTGCTTCATAAATGCAGCTGCATAGCAGAAAAGATAGGGACGTGACAAAACATTGAGACTTTGTCCCCAATAATGGTATATAGCAATTTCCATTTACACATTTTATTTGTGAAATATTTCACATTTATCATAAATATTACAATGATAATTGTTAGAAATAATTGAAATTAATATATCATAGGCCTTATATTCTTGAGTTTTCTTTATAAAATGCATATTCATTTTGACATATTTTACTTTCTCTTCCTCTTTTCAAAGCTGCTAATATTTCACTTCCTCCACATGTTCACCCACACGCCATCTGCTTGATATTTTCTTGCATTTAGCTTGCTTGCTTGTTTTATGTATAGATCAGCCTCAAGGCTAGTTCTCCAAGAATAAGTAGACCAAGTGAAATGATTTATGAGATATTCATGGTGGTGGCTTTCTCATGGAAACTTAAGCCAGAGAATCCTGCTTAGGCAATGATGGCATTGTATCCTGGCATTATATCATCTCCACATTTTGGGGACCCAGCCTTATCTCCCTAGCCCCACCTGCATACACTCAGCAAGTTAGTAGGATCAGAAGGCTTCTCAGTAATCCTGACAACCATGTGGTAATTCCTGCCTTCAGGCTTTTGACTGCCTCCTCTATCTGAATTTCCTCACACATTTCTTTCTTGAAAGCCAGTATTCTGTACCAGGTTGATACTTAATTCCATCAACACTTTCTAGGACATCTACTCTACCCCTAATTTCATTTTCTTTCGGCGCTTAATGATTTGTACTACAAATTAAATACGGATTTTCTTTATAGCTTATGGCTTACCCCAGTGACTCATCAGTAAAGAACCTGCTTGCAATGCAGGAGACCTAGGTTTGATTCCTGAATTGGGAAGATCCCCTGGAGAAGGGAATTGCTTCCCACTCCAGTATTCTTGCCTGGAGAATTCCATGGACAGAGGAGCCTGATGGGCTACAGTCCATGGGGTCACAAAGAGCCGGACACGACTGAGCGATTAATACTTCCACGTTTATCAGCTTACTGTAGAACTAAGCTATAAAGCAAAGTGAAAGTGCTAGAGGAACTTGGTGGGCTACTTTCCATGGGATCACAAAGAGTTGAACACGACTGAGCAACTAACACTTTCACTTTGCTTTATAGCTTAGCTCTACAGTAAGCTGAAAATGTGGATGTATTAATCACTCAGTCGTGTCTAACTCCTCTGCTACCCCATGGACTGTAGCCCACCAGGCTCCTCTGTCCATGGAATTCTCCAGGCAAGAATACTGGAGTAGGTTGCCATTCCCTTCCCCAGGGGATCTTCCCAACCCAGGGACTGAACCCTGGTCACCTGCATTGCAGACAGATTCTTTACTGTCTGAACCACAAGCAAAGCCCTAAGGGCCACAAGGCAACCCCTAAGCTGATAAGGGGTTGTGTTTTATAATACTCTATGCCCTTCAGGTTTCTGGCAAAATGTCCACATGCACACAGATGGAACACGAGAAAACTGGTTTTTGTTGTGTTGATAACGTTCTTAGGCAATGACCTATGAAGTTTTCTGTTCCATCTTCATTTTGCCTATCTTTCTAGTTCTTGCTCATGTGTGTAAAATACCACACACTCCGTGCCTTTGAGAGGCTTACGGTCTGACTGAAAGGGATGTGGGCAAGAGGTGCCATTCATTAGAAAATGGTACAGGATAGCATCAGTGTGTGTAAGAAACCTTGCAGCATGAGTTTGTTAGACGAAAATCGCTGAAGTATGGTAAGAGTGCCATAATACATGGTGATGTTACACTCTCCGAAGATTTCAAAGTTCCATTTTTGGTAAGAATTTTCCTTGATAATCAGGTGAGTTCTTAGTCCAGTACTCAATGAAGTGTACTTGAATTACCTCCTGGGTACAAATGTTAACTGTGTGAGCTTTCTGCTCTAATATTCAAAATAATATTTACCAATGCTCTCAACTGCATGTGCAGATTTCCTTTAAAAAATAAGAGAAAGTGGCAGAATAGACATGATGGGGAAGTCATGTTTTTGATGCAGTATCCTTTTGAAACAGTTATAGTATGTAAGATTTAAGACAAGTGAATTGGTTTCCCAGGGCTGCTCTGACAAGTACCAAAAACTGGGTAGCCTAAAACAATAAAGAATTCATTGTTTCACAATTCTGGAAGGTAGAAATCTAAAATCAGGGTGTTATCAGGGCTGTGATCTCTCTGAAACCTGTAAAGGGATCTTTTCCTGCTGCTTCTGGCTTCTGGTGATTCCCTGGCAGCCTGTAGCATTCCTTGGCTTATCGCTGCCTAACTCTAATCTCGGCTCTGTTTTCATGTGGTGTTTTTCTTGTGTGTCTTGATCGTTATACGGCTATCTTCTTATACAGACGCCAGTCATTAGAGGCCCACAGTACTCCAATAAGATCTCAACTGAATGTGTCTGCAATGACCTCTTTCCAACTAAGGTCATATCCTGGAATACAGTGGATACAACTTCACTGTAATTGGGGGATTGTGGGGTGTTCAGTAATGCAGTTCAACCCCTAATGATAAGTAATATCAAATTCCATGGACAGAGGAGCCTGGGGGGCTACAGTCCCTGGAGTCACAAAGAGTCAGACACGACTAACACTCACTTTTGGACTTCCCTGGTAGCTCAGATGGTAAAGAATCTGCCTGCAGTGTGGGAGACCCTCATTCGATCCCTGAGTTGGGACGATCCCCTGGAGAAGAGAATGACTACCCATTCCAGTGTTCTTGCCTGGAGGAGGAGTCTGGCGGGCTACAGTCCATGGGGTTGCAAATAGTTGGACATGACTGAGCGACTAACACACACAGATAGATGAATGTACCAAGATGTATGTAAGTCTTGCTTGGTGTTAAGTGATGTTTTCTTATAGTTAAACTTGCATGGCCATGCATATTGGTTATGGGATAAATGAGAACTGGAAGGAAGGGATGCTTTCTTGGCCTGTTTTGTTAACTGACTGTTTTTGTCTCCGCTTTGGTATTCCTGACTTTGGTAGAATTATGCCTATGGATAGTAATATGTACCCTGTGGCTTTGATCTTCTTGGTAAAAATCCACAGAGTAATTTGTGGATCAGGATACTTCCTCAAGGTGTGTTGATTTTGTTTTTGTTGTTGTGATACTATCCTGCATGTGAAAGTGAAAGTGTTAGTCACTCAGTCGTGTCCTACTCTTTGTGACCCCACGGACTGTAGCCCATCAGGCTCCTCTGTCTATGGGATTCTCCAGGCAAGAATACTGGAGTGGGTAGCCATTCCCTTCTCTAGGGGATCCTCCTGACCCAGGGACTGAACCCAGGGCTCCTGCACTGCAGGCAGATTGTTTACCATCTGAGCCACCAAGGAAGCCAGATACTTCTGCCTAACACCATCCAAAGCTTAGTGTCTTAAAACCACAAATGTTTATTTCACATTCACGAATCTGCAGGTTGGCAACTGTTGACTGGGTCCAGAAGGGCTGGGCTGGCCTCCAAAGCTGAGGCAGGAGTTCAGGTCTGTTCCATAGGTCTTCATCCTGGGACCCGTGTGAAAGAAGGAAAAGCCACTACCCGGGACGTACTTTCCCGAGAGAGAGCAGAAACTTGCAGGCCTGTTAGAGCCTCATGTTGAATGGGCCCACTGTTTGTCCTCAGTCTGTTGATCAGGACAAACCACGTGGCCAGCTGGCTTCGAGCAGCGTACTCTATGCTAGTGCAGAGCACCACTCAGGGGCATAGTGGAAGGTGTGCGTGTGTAACTCTGTTACAAGGAAGGAGTACATACTTGAGGACAACAATCCAGTCTAGCCAAATGGCCGAAGAGCCCTTTTTCTTTGGAATTCTTCAAGAATTTTTATATCAAACAACTGTAATAAACCTTTAAAGGAAAGCATACTTAAACTGTAGACTTGATTTCTTAACCAGATCTCTTGGAAAATTCGTATTGACTACTATATGCGTAAATTTTTTCTTGAAGAAGAGGTCACAGTACCTCCCAACCGTGGTCTGACTTTGGGTTGGACAGATTTCCTGCCCTGAAGACACTTTTCATCCTGCCTTCTTCCTGAAGGGATATTTGTGTTTTTACCACAGTTTGTACTATGCTAACTGAAGCAATACAGGCTTCTCTCCATCTTTGTCCTATATATCTGAGAGGAGCGTGGCATTTCGGTCTTCTTGAGCATGCTCTGATAGAGCACTCTTTCATTAAGGATACAGCTCCTTCTGGATTACAGATATGACTGTCCATTGTGTAGCAATGCGGAGCTACCACCATGAGTGGTTATGTCGGTCATGTCTGACTTTACACACCCCCTAGGAATACTGGCCCATGTGACCTGGCCCTTTTCTTTTGGCTGCTACTTCTCTGTGTGAAAAGTTTTATTTGGCACAGCTTTTTAATCATACCCCTTTTTTTTCTGATTATTTTACTTATGTTAGTTTTATTTCCTTGTTAAAAAATTAAAGTTTTCTTAGTGTATTGAGTCCTCTTTATATGTATAGGTTTCAGATATATAGTCCAGTGGTAGGCATAAAACATGTTCTTTATAAATGCTTACTCACTGAAGTGATGGCTTGTCAGTATGTGACAAGGTACGATTTTGGAGTAAATGTAAATTGTTTATTGCCACTTGTACATTTATGTTGTATGCTTACTTGTATGGAAATATACTGAAAGCATATTAAAAGAGTGATAAATCAATTATTTTTTATTTGGCATTTTCACATGTTTGAGTGCATGCCAGTGTATTTTGAAGATGGCACTCAGTTGCCAATGCCGTCCACATGAAAACAAAGAGGCATGTGGCTTTTCCTTAGTGGAATGGCAATTTACCTGGTAAAGTGAGCATTATGCCTCTCGATTGTCTCAAAAGACAGATTTAATTCTTGAAAACTAGTGCTTACAGCCTATATGTTCTTTGTAAAGGCATTCCATTTATTACATCTTCCATCTGTCAAATTTTATTGGTTTTGTTTGCATCAGTTAACCCTGATTCAGATTCATCTAACAGATAGCTCCCACCTGATAACAGTAATAGTAATAATAATAAGAAGAAGAAATAGAAGTGGTAACCACTGCCCATGCTTATTCCTGTTCTAAAATTCAAGGAGTCGGGCGTGATGCAAGACCAGGACCCCTGCAGTAGTGATGGCATTTGCTGTGAGCAAAGGTAGCTGATGGCGTGAATGATACTGGTGCCTACTCTTTTGGGAGGCCTACACTTTGGGGAGTAGGCTTGAGTTCTGTACTAGTAGAAAGAGACTCCAGAAGACTCTGGAATTTTTTTTTTTTCTTTTTTTTTAAAAATTCCTTTTGGGCCAGGGCTAGAAAGATAACTGCAAAAAAAAAAAAAAAAAAAAGGCAAATAGGCCAGAGATCCTAGGATTTTAGTAGTGGGTCTGTCTAATAATATTAAAATGAATGCCAGAAGTAATTGAAGACAAATTTTTCTTCCTGTGTCATTTTTTAAAAATAGTATTTATTTGTTTGGCTGTGTCAGGCCTTAGGTGGACACACGGGATCCTTTGTTGCAGTGCATGGACTCTCTCTCATCGTGGCCCCCAGGCTGAGCGGACTCTCTAGTTGGGGCACGCAGGCTGAGTTGCTCCGCAGCGTGTGGGATCCCAGTTCTCTGACCAGGGATGGAACCCGCA
Organism: Nanger dama; assembly: GCA_917880005.1. Lineage (NCBI taxonomy): Eukaryota > Metazoa > Chordata > Mammalia > Artiodactyla > Bovidae > Nanger > Nanger dama. The sequence goes on along the minus strand of CAKJTW010000068.1, from coordinate 1,984,890 downwards.
TCCTCTGCGTTGCAAGGCAGTTTCTTAACCACTGGACCATCAGGGAAGTCCCTCACATAAGTGTTTGTTGCTGCCATTTGGAGCCTGCCACCTTTGGATTCACCTTAGAGATGATCTGAAGTGATCTTCCAGTGCTGGAGCAATAATAGGGGTGTCCCTAGAAATCACCTCGTGACGTTGCAGGCGTCAGATTTTTTTCCCAACTTTTGTGGGTTTTGGACACTCATATGCCTGGAGCAGACACCCGATAAATAGTGACTGATGGTGAGAAAGAGGAAGTTTCCTGGTTGAGACATGAAATCAGCAGAGCAGACTCTGTTGTGTTTTCATTGTCTCCAATAACTTTTTACATGACTTTCTGTATATTTTGCCCATTTAATTTGTGTTTGTGTACAGACAGAAAACTGTTTAAGACTAAATAGTTATGTCTTTTTAAGTATTAATGAGAAAATGCATGCAATATATTAAAGACCTCTGGTAGAAGTTTTATAAAATCATAACTTTTAGTTCTAAAAAGAATCATCAGTCTTAGTCCCTAGGGGAAGAAAAAAGGGACTTTTGTAATTTAAAATCCATAAGGAAATTTAAAAAAAAATCAAAATTCTGATGCTGTGTGTTTACTAATTTTTAAATTCTGATGCTGTGTGTTTACTAATTTCAGTGGAGAAATAATTGGATTGGCAGACAGTTACTTTTCATAACAACAGAAACAAAAAACATGCCACTGCTAAGGGATATATTTCTGGTGTAGTCAGTTATATCATTACTTCAGTCCTTAATAGTTAAGAGATATTTCACTCAATTTAATGAAGTAAGGGGATGTGCGTTCCAGTTAGCTTTTTAAAAGCAGTAAATGTTTATTAAATGGGTGAACATGTTTAGTGCAGTGCATTTATTAATGAACAGCAATGACTAACTTGAATGTGGTTCAGAATCAATGTCCTAAAGAACGAATGACAAGGACGCTGGTGTTCACTCTCTTCTTTTTAATGGTAGGTAGAACCAACGGCCAGGAAGAACCAGGCAACTGATGTGAAAATTCTGTGTAGTGTTACAGCCTCGTATTAGAGATCCATTATGAATGGTTCTGAGTTTAGTGTTGGACAAAGCTGATCATTCTGGCTCCAACTCTTATGGCTGTTTGACCTTGAATAAATATTTTAACTTTTCTGAACTTCAGATTCTTTATCTAAAAGGATTGAGAAAATGAACTCTCATAGAGTCATAAAGATTAAACTGTGTGTATGATAGCACTGAACAAAAAAAATCCGGTGCATATGGTTAATGTTCGGTAAATGTTTTGATGTTGCTGCTTCTCCTAGGCTGCCTGGCTTGAGTTAATTCATGATCTAACATGTCTGTTTAGGGGCAAATTTGAATCTAATTCTGCAGGCGCTGATGAAGATAGGTGTAATTTTCATGAACACAGGAACATTTTGGCTTGTTGAAATCTCAGTGGAGGGAATTTTCTGTTCCATGGGATGCTAGACTTGATAAACATCTCTTGGACATGTTTCATTTCTAGACCAACCCTTTCACAGATAAGGAAACTGGAAGCTAGAGAAATCAAGTAACTAGCTCAAGGCTCTGTACCTTAGAAATGCTGGAGTCTGGATTCCAATGGGGTCTGTCCAGCTTCAAAGGTGCCTGCCTACTAAGTCGCTTTAGTCGTGTCTGACACTCTGCTGACCTTATGGACAGTAACCTGTCACACTCCTCTCTCATCAGATTTTCTAAGCAAGAACGCTAGAATGGGTTGCCATGCCCTCCTCCAAGTGATATTCCTGACCTAGAGATCCAACCTGCATCTCTTAGGTCTCCTGCGTCAACAGAGGGTTCTATCCACTCACGCCACCTGGGAAGCCCCTTTAAAGGTGCTGTGCTGCCTTAACATGGGTAAAGCACAGAGAATCTTGAAAACAGAACTACTCAGGTGTGTGAAGTTTGTAAAATCTCAGCTTTGAAGGGATTTTTGACATGAAAACTTATGGATAAAAAAGTAATTAGAAATATTAGGCTATCCATGCATTGGCTTCTGCCATACATCAGCATGAATCAGCCATAGATATACATATGCCCCCTCCCTCTATTAAATTATTTCTGATCTCCTTTCACCTGTAGCTAAACTTGTGCTGGTATAAGCATCTGAGCATTTGTTGTGTCTTCTGATGAACTTCTGCTTGAGAACTTACTTTACGATCATAAGTTATTCACTTATGACTTACCTGTTATAAGTTACTTGTCTTTTGGCATTATATTGGGAATTTAGATGTTGAACTACCTGTGATCAGTTGCTTTCCTTTAAGGCATTATGTCACCTTCATAAAACTGTGTTAAATGGGTTATATTGTTTATCAACTTCATCTCCACATTATAAAAGGGCATGTTATAAAATACTTATATACAATTGACCATTGGAAACTGAGAGTAGGGGTACTGACTCTCCAGGAAGTTATAAAAATATAGGTGTAACTTGCAGTGGGCCCTTTGTATATGCAGTTCTTTTGTATTTTCAGATCATGTGATACTGTAGTATATTAACTGAAAAAATCTGAATGTAGGTGGACTCACGGAGTTCAAACTCCTGTCGTTCAAAGGTCAGCTGTATTTATTAGGTGAGGGGTGTTGATGTTTGGTAGAATTGAAATCTACCAGTCCACAGCCACCCCACAAAGTGGTCCAGCTTGTGCTGTCTTCTCTGGAAATTAGGAAGCTGTCTTCTCTGGAGACAGCTCTTTGCATCAAGCCCTTATGTTGAGCCAAGACACCTCTCAGTACCCAGTGCCTGGTTCTAGGTTGGTACAAGCCTAAATCCTCTACTAGATAAGATCCTTGAGATATTTGAAAATAACTGTCCTTTCCTCTAGGGCTTCCCAAGTGCCTCAGTGGTAAAGACCCCACCTGCCAATACAGGAGACTCTGGTTCAGTCTCTGGGTTGGGAAGATCCCCTGGAAGAGGAAATGGCAACCTGCTCCAGTATTCTTGCCTGGAAAATTCCTTTCCTGACAACTCCTCTTTCACATCCTTTCCTCTCAACTGACCAGCTCCTTTGACTAATATTCTTAAAATTTGGTGGCTCAGATGGTCAAGAATCTGCCTGCAGTGAAGGACACCTGGGTTCGATCCCTGGGTTGGGAAAATCCCCTGGAGAAGGGCATGGCAATCCACTCCAGTATTCTTGCCTAGAGAATCCCCATGGACAGAGGAGCCTGGCAGGCTATAGTCCATGGGGTCACAAAGAGTCGGACATGACTGAGCAACTAAGCACACATAAAGTTTAGTTTTAGGTTATTTAATTGTTCTATTTGTTCCAGTTTCCTTCTATTTCTCCTGTATGAGGAGATCCAGAGCTAAATGCGATAGTCATGGTATAACCCTCAAAAGGGTAGGGCAGAGCATCATGGTCTTTTTTATTCTGGGTAGACTGCATTAGTTTTTTGTTTTTTGGCCTAGGTGGGTGGGGGGAGGTGTTGTGAAGCAGTGGAATCACACCGCTGGGTATGTGAAACTGTCACCCCAAACATGATATGCTGCTGCTGCTGCTGCTAAGTTGCTTCAGTCGTGTCCGACTCTGTGCGACCCCATAGACGGCAGCCCACCGGCTCTGCCATCCCGGGATTCTCCAGGCAAGAACACTGGAGTGGGTTGATAATATGTCTGTCCTATTCATTTGTGCTAATGCCAGGTTCTACCTTTCCCAGATGTAGAACCCTCAGTTGATCTACAGACAGCTGACATCTGTCTGATTTGAAATGCTGTTATCCAAGATGTTATTTATCTATTCAAAAGTCTATTAAGCACATATTTTCATTCAAGTCACTGGTAAATGTATTAATGAGGACAAGACTTAAGAAAGAACACTGCATTAAGCTGTTAACACCCTCCCTTTAGGTTGAAGTTGGAAGTCTGCTCCCAGCTCCAGATAGAGGCCAGGCAGTTGGTGAGCACATACCGCTTGGTACAGTGATTCAGTGCTTTCTGTAATCAGTCCAGTCCTGGGGGCATTCATTCATGTCTAGGCCACATTCTCAATCTTACTCATAAGCAGATCAAGAGAAACTTACCAAGTGCCTTATAAGTACAGTTACACTATGTTTGCCTCATTTCCTTGTTGCACTAGCATAGTAACTGTGTACAAGAGGGAAATTAGGTCAGTACAGTTTGGCTGTGCCCCATTCTTGAACTTCCTTCTCTCTACCAGCTCTGCATGCCCACCATACCAGACCACCAGGCCTCCTTGAGTACCACGCATTCTCTACCAATGGCTTGTATATCCTCATTCTGCCTAATGAGACCAACTGCTTCTGCATTCAGGCATCAAACTCTTTGTTCCTCCCTCATAGTCTGGCTCTGGCATCATCTGTGGAATTTCCCAGACTCCCCTTCCCTTCCCGGCAGAGTAGTTGCTTCCCTTCTGTGCTGTGTGGTTCCTTGTACCACCAATATCAGACTGCTTGCCACTTGCCTTACCACCTGATGGATGTCAGTTGCCTGTTTCACCTGAGCTGGCTGGCCGGTGAATGCTGTCCTCTTTGCATCTCCAGGGGAGTACTTGGTCCCTGGGAGATGCTTCAGAAAAGGATCTGCTTGTTTGTTGTTGCTGTTCTGCTGAATGGTTGATTTTCTGTGAACATCGTGGATCTCAGGGTTCACTGCCTCCTCTTCTAAGTTCTTCCCAAACTGCCTTTAATTATCACATCTAAAGTTTTGCTGGGGATTTGTATGATGTTCTCCAGTGTGTAATTTGCATACTCCCTTTTCTAACTTTTGTTGAAAATTAAAATCTGTTTGCATCTTGTTAAGCTTTTGGCTTTTTCCACATATTCAGCAATTCCTCACCCTGCTAGTGATGCTTTAGAAATCTTATTTGCACATACTCTTCCTAGAGGGAACTTACAAAGTGACTGTCAAGCCCAGAGGTGGATCTTTCTTTAGAGTATCAAGGAGATTTGATGAAATCTCTGTACTCATTTTGGGTAAGACAACACTGATAACCACACTTGTTTAATTCTTTTCAGGTCTAATTTCAGTGCCCTTGGCAAAAACCAATGGAATAGGAGTTGATGAGGTCTCCATTTTGCCATCCACTGGCTTTGTCCCATTCAAGTGGTAGCCTTGATCATCACCTTGATTCAAGTATAACTTTGTAGTTCTTTGTTGCTATTAAGTTCTGTTTTGTTTCTGTGACACACATTTGTTTATCTGGGAACGTCATCTCCTAGATGTTTCCCTAAAATGTTTGGTTGTTGCAGCATGCTTTTGTTCTATTTCTATGTCTTTCTTCCCAGATTTCTTGTTAGAGTATTCGAGTTCTGACCTTTGTTTAACACCTATATTTCTGAATACCCTTTCTGTGTTTAGATGACAGTAGAGCTTTGAGAATTTCTATGTCTTTCTTCCCAGATTTCTTGTTAGAGTATTCGAGTTTCTGACCTTTGTTTAACACCTATATTTCTGAATACCCTTTCTGTGTTTAGATGACAGTAGAGCTTTGAGAAAGACTGGATTCCTGTCATATTTCAGCATAACTGTAAGTATTTTCTAGGAGGAAGTGTTTGGATAGAAAGGTACATTTTAGCCTGTTCCTTATGTGGCCAAGGCCTACAGCGTGTTGTCGTTATTTCATTTGTATACTAGGAAGCATGTTGTTGGGAAAACAGCTGACGGACATTGTGTATGCTCTGGTGTTTTCCTAGTTTCCACTGGTCATACCTGAATGAGCAAGGAGCTGCAGTGTGTTCGATGGGAAGCCAAAAAGCCACCCTGGGCTGTGTGGGTCCATACTGGTTTGATGGAGTTAGGGAGGGAGTCTGATAGCTCTGTCCTTAAGTTCTTTCTAAGTGGCATCACGGGGAGCATCAAACATTTGTTGGCGATACAGAAAATACTTTGTCTTTAACACAGCTCTTAGGGGGTAAGGGTTTTGTATATGCCATTTAAAAAAATAATGAACTAAATTTAAATTGACTATACTGATTTAAGATCGCAAAAAGAAATATTTAGGTAGAAGATACATCTTGTACTCCCTCATAGCATTCTTCTTGGTCTGTAATGCACCCTGAATGCAAGACACTCTTGTAATTCAGTGTTTGGATGAGTCTAGGGTTTATTGATGTGAGGAGAAAGTCAACATTAAATGGAAGAAGGGCTTTTAAGAAGCCCATTATAGCCACTTATAATGGAGAATGTAGTTCCCATTAAAGATTGATTTAAGGAGCTCTGGTTCTTCAGTGAAGCATGAAGGCTGCCAGGTGGTGCTCTGTGCAAATCATTTTTATAGCATCCTTTGCTGATCTCTTCCTGGTTAATCTGTTGGTGTGTCCAGACCTGAAAGGGCTGCATCCATCTGGTTTAAGAACTATATCAGTTCCAAGAAATTTAAAAGAAACTAAAGATTTGGATTTTTTTATCTGTTGAATAGAAAATGGAAAAAGAACTCCACTAGTTCTAAACAGACACAGCAGCACCAGATGTCAGTTCTTGGATCATTTAATCTTTTTTTTCCTTGTGTTTATTTTTGTCAATATTTTTCCACTAGAACCAAATATTAGTTTCTGGCTCAGCTTGCAATACAAAAATTTTCCAATTAGGTGGTTATGACTTCATTTTTATTCATGAGGGGAAATCTAATAAGTAGAGATCATCACATATGATGGCATGCAGAAGCGAAACTTTAAAATAAATCACCTAGCCCAGAGCAGGGCAGAGAGCCAGGGTTCTAATTCTTTCTGGAGTGTCCCCATTTCCAAATAATAATTACATATATATATTTGGCAAACCATCAGGGATTGAACCTGCCCACCAGGGAAGTCCCCAGATAACTGTTCCTTTGGGAGGAATCCTTGGATTGATGTCTGTCTACCATGTCACTAATCTTATCCCCAGGTCTGGATTAATTCCTTGCTTAGCTTTTATGTGGTTTTCCTGCCTAGTTCTGTGCGCGGCATTTAGGGAAGTGTGAGCAGAGTATGAAGCGAGATGGTTTTTGACTCGGGGGAACCTCGGTGGTTTGGGGCTGAGGCGGCTAAGTGAAGTGGCGCTGTCACGGGGTGTAGGATCGAGTGCCTCACGGTAAGTGACAAGTGACACGTGCAGTACACTTCGAAGGCAGAGAGAGGAGGGCACACAAGGAATCAGGGAAGCACGACCGAATCTTGTGTTGGATCCGGTCAGAGGAAGAAGCGTAGCAAGATGACCCCAAGGCTGGAGAACAGTAAGGATGCAGGCACAGAGCTGGCGAGGAGCCCCGCGGGTGCAGGCCACACGTGGGATGGAGGTGGCGAGAGCTGGACACTTGGCTCCTGTCTTTTCCCTCCTTTTCTCCCCCAGTTTTCTAATGAGTACTGTCCTAGCTCGTGAAGGCGTGGCTTCCGCCCCCACCACTCCACTTTGCTCACTCTCTCCAGTCGTGTCTGACTCTGCCACCCCATGGACTGCAGCGCGCCAGGCCTCCCTGTCCATCACCGTCTCCCGGAGCTTGCTCAAACTCATGCCCATCGAGTCGGTGATGCCATCCAACCATCTCATGCTCTGTCGCCCTCTTCTCCTCCTGTCAGCAGTCTCTCCCAGCATCAGGGTCCTTTCCACTGAGGCCGTCCTGCTGGAAGTCTCACTGACCCGCTGCCCCTCCGCCGTGTCGGGTGCATTGGTCTTAACCTGAAGGAGCCTACGCCGAGGCATTAGATGCTGCGGATTCCAGACCACTTTCCCTAACTCATCTCCAAAAGCTTTCTGGCCTCACAGGTTATCAAGAGGCAGGAAAGCTACACCAAACTGGATCTAAATCTCTGCTCCACCAAGGCTGGGAGGGTTGAACTAGGGAAATAGCATCTCTGAGCCTCAGTTTAATGGAAGTAAGGATGCCTAACTCATAATGTGGTCTAGGGATGAAAAGAGAGAGCATGTGGAAAATGCTGCAGTGATGACTTGTGGAAAGGAAAGGTGGCTTCCTTTCCCTGCCCTGGCCACTCTGCCCTTTCGTGTCCAGACTTCACGCTCGGCATTCCCTCTTCCTGAAATCCTTTCTCTCTTCCCTCTTTACCTGTTGAAATCCTCTCCCTCCTGAAAGGTGTACTTTGTTACCTCAGAGTTGAACTTTGTGTCGTGTGGATTCTTGGTGTTACTTTGGACAGCTCTAAGTTACTAGCTGTCCATTTTAGTTATGGGCACACATTGATTTCTTACTGGCTGGTAGATCCCTTGAGGGCAGCCCTGCGTCATGGATTCAGAGATAAACTAGTCAGAGCGGAGCCCGTGTCCTTCATTAGTTGTCATATGTGCAGGGTGTTATCATCGTATTGGTTTTTCTTTTCCTCAAGTATAACCATATGCTGTTAATTTCTCAATCTTTTTCTCTAGCCCTCTCTGCACTCCTGTGCTGTATGAAATCTAACATCTGGTGAGTGTCTCCAGCTAACAGTCCCGTGGGTACTCAAAGGCAGCGTGTCCAAAACTGATCTTTCATCTGTTTCTGCTCTCGCACCCTGCCAAGTGCCTGCCCTTTTCCTGTAGATCATATTTTATCTGTGGTATCACAGTCTATCCAGCCCCTGAGGCGGAAACTTGGAAGGCATTCATTATTCCTTCCTGTCCCATGTTGTCTTCATGGAGTACGTCACCAAATTTGGACTCATTTGCCTCCTTAATATGTCTTGAACTCATGCCTCCTCTTTCTGTGTAAATACTGTTGGCCTAAGTGTGGGCCCTCTCTCAACTAGTTAGACTGTGATATCTTCTTTAAAAAAATCATGTATTATTATCCTCTTTAAAATTTATTTATGGCTGTGCTGGGTCTTCTTTGCTGTGTGTGGGCTTTCTCTAGTTGCAGCAAGCAGGGGCTACTCTTCATGGCTGTGTGTGGGCTTCTTTCTGCGCTGGCTACTCTTATTGCAAAGCATAGGTTCTAGGGTGCTCGGGCTTCAGTAGTCGTGACGCATGGGCTTAGTTGCCCTATAGCAAGTGGAATCTTCCCAGACCAGAGATCAAACCTGTGTCCCCTGCATTGGCAGGCAGATTCTTAACCACTGGACCTCTAGGAAAGTCCGCCGTGATATCTTCGAGCAGAGTCTGTTCACCCTCTGGTCAGCCCTCTGAAGTCCATTCTCTGTAACCTGTGGGTGTTTCACGCCCTCCCTCCCTGCGGCAACGTCTGTCAGGAGGGCGGCTGTGGGGTCAGCCTGAGCCCTTGGTGACAAGGTGCTGGCACAGGTGCCGGGAAGCGTAGGCAGCACATAGTGGGTAGCGAGGATAAAGTTCCAGCTCTTCGCATGACATGAAAGGTCTTCACGACCCTGATCCTGTCCATGTCTTCATCCTCAGCTCCCACCGCTCTCCTGCTTCACATTTGATCCTGGAGCAGCAGAGAGAGACTGTGTCTCCATGTCGCTTTTGTTCAGCCAGACCTGCTTGCTGTGCCCTTTAACTAGGAACTCATGCTCATCCTTCAGATCTTGGTGTGTGTGGACCTGCAGTAGGGTGGGCCTGTGGAAGGCTCAGTGTTCTTCCTCTAGGCTCTGTGCCTTCTCCACAGCTGTGTGTATCCCACAGAGCTGAAATCCTAAGTGTCTCCCTTGCAAGACAGTGAACACCATTAGGGCAAGTCTCATGTCTTATGGGGCTTCCCTGGTGGCTCAGAATCTGCCTGCAGTGCAGGAGACCTGGGTTCCATCCCTGGGTCAAGAAGATCCCCCTGGAGAAGGAGATGGCAACCCACTCCAGTATTCTTGTCTGAAGAATCCCATGGATGGAGGAACCTGGTGGGTTACACTCCATGGAGTCGCAAAGAACTGGATACAACTGAGAGAGTTTCACTCATTCATTTCACTCATTTATCACAGTACCTTCCCTGTAATAGGGACTGTGAAATAAATTCTTTATGGAGTTGATATAAATTAGTAAATAATTTTGATTGATGATTTTTTTTTTTTTTTTTACTTTGAGACTCAATCAGGGTGAAAAGGCAAGCTTTTAGGAAAGGCGAATGCTATGCAGAAAATTTAGAGTAGTGCACCAGGCAGTAAGTGGACTTGGGGAGTTTTTGAGCAGGGGCATGGCATGATGAAAGTGGCATTTGAGGAAGACTGATCTGGAGACAACCTCTTATTATAGGTTGAACCAGGTTGCTCCCGGGAACCAGAGGTGAGAATTGCATGGGTGAGACAGTGAGGTAGAGGCAAGCATATAAAACCTTTCTGAGGGATAGCTTCCCGAGGCTTTGTGCTTTCATTTCCACATTCGCTCGAGTGAGATGTATTGATACTTGCTGGCATGTTTCCAAAATAGAACACTGATGTTATTTTTATTTTTAAAGGAAGAACATTCTTGTAAAACACCCAAGTGATCCATTTTTTTCATCATTGTAGATGAGACATATTCACCATTAATGGCTTGAAAATAGTGATCATGAATTCAAAGACTTTTTAAAAATTAGCTTCTGCATAGCCAGCCTAAAATTTTCCAAAGTCAGCAGTTTTTGCTTTAGCACACTTTGAAATAATTGTTAATTATGAGGAAAATACTTCAACTTATTTTTCCAGCTACTTTTAATTTTCTTAGTTTTAACACCTCCGTTCTAATTATAGTTTTCTGCCCCCTACTTCCTGCAGGGGCACTTGTATTTCATATATGATTCATGTGACTGTACTCACTGGTTAAAGTTTAGCTTCCATTTGTTGGGGCCATGTAGCTCTATTTTGCTTCTTTCTTCATATTGGCCATTAATGAACTTCTTAATTTACAGTCACTCTTTTTTTTTTTTTTTAACCAGGGTTATGACTCATTGATTAAAAAGGAATTTTCCAAATATTTTGCACTTTTGATCGCATATTATGGATACCAAGGAAGAGAAGAAGGAACGGAAACAAAGTTATTTTGCTCGGTAAGCATTTGTTTGGCAAATTTATACCATTATTGAAAAATGTTTGAGGGGACTTTGTCCTTAAGTATTAAGGACATTTTGCCTTTTTTGGTGACTGTTTCTAAAGAGAGCACGTAACTAGGAGCAATTAGATGGACTTTGTTTCATCTTTTTCCTATTTTTACTAGAGAAATAACATTTGGTTCTTCTCTTTCTATCTTTGACAGTTCTCTCAGGCCAGTGCTGCTCAGAGAGTGTAGCTGTCTGTCTGTATCACACTGCAGACTGCTCAGAATTCTGTGTTTAGCAAGCTACATTGAATTTTAAATCCTAAGTACTTAGTTCCTACTGTTCTTTAGCTTCATTAGTTGAGCTGTAACTAAAGACCTATGACATATTTGAAGTTTAGTACCTTGTGGGGTGTCTATTACTGAAAAGTATTTTTGTAGGTAAATGGAATGGATGAAATTATGTCGTTGTAGTCCCTGTCATTTTTAAAGCTTGAACTCATCCAGTGTATACGCATATGTTGGTATCTGAATGGAAACAATCTACTATATGATTGGTTACTATTGATAGATTGAGACACCTGTATGGCAGCCAGTCACTATTCATAACAACATGAAAGGTACACTAGAACATTCATAAACCATTTTGATGGTTGGACTGTTTTCAAGCTCAGAGTGAGAACATGGGTTTAAAATGATGATTATAATCTCCTAAACTGAAATGTTTCTTAAGAACCAATTCAGCCTCACCACATCCCCAACTCCTAGCATGCTTGTTGAAGATGCATTTCCTGTTTTCCAAACAAACGTCTTGGAAACTGAAAACCAAACTTTTTGTTGATATTTTTATGTCTGGATAGATTGTTAGTGGGAAAATGAAGGGAATGAGCATTTAAGGAACTGTGCCAAGTACTTTACTTACTGTTTTATGTAGCTTCACAATAGACTTATGAAATAGGTTTTACCCCATTTATTAATGAGGTAACTCAGAAAATAAGTATTTTGTCCATTTGATGTAGTGTTAGAGTCAGTCTTCAAATATAGGTTTATATCCAAGGGACATGTTTCAATTAGTACTACTAAACCATGAATAAGAATTTTTAGAAAGCAAGAATTAAACTACCAATTTTAGTGAATTGTTTTCCACTGTTAGGACCCCAGAGAGTAGCCAGGTTGTTTAGGGAAGGAAGAAATCAGGCATCTAATGGGTGAACCATAGAAAGACAGGACACTTGGAATAAACACAACAATACAGTGATTTTTAAAAATGTTTGAGATAATTTTAGATTCACATGTAGCTCTAAAAAATAATAGAATGATATCTTATACCCTTCATTCAGTTTCCCACCCTACATGACTATTGTATGATAAATGTCACAACTAGGAAATTGACTGGAGAAGGTGATGACAACCAACTCCAATACTCTTGCCTGGAAAATCCCATGGATGGAGGAGCCTGGTGGGCTGCAGTCCATGGGGTTGCTAAGAGTTGGACACGACTGAGCGACTTCACTTTCCCTTTTCCCTTTCATGCATTGGAGAAGGAAATGGCAACCCACTCCAGTGTTCTTGCCTGGAGAATCCCAGGGACAGGGGAGCCTGGTGGGATGCCATCTATGGAGTCGCACAGAGTTGGACACGACTGAAGTGACTTAGCAGCAGCAGCAGCAGCAGCAGGAAATTGACATTGATACAATCCTCTAACCTTATTCAGATTTCACAAAGGTTTACAAGCATTCATTTGTGTATGGCTGCATGTGCATGTTTTAGTCCTGTTCAGTTTTATTACATGTAGATTTGTGCGGCCACCATCACAATCAAGATACAGAGCAATTCCATCAAAAAGATTTCGTGTGCTACCCTTTGGAAGCCATACTCACCTTCCTCCTTCTGCCCATCACTCCTGACAACTACTGCTGTTCTCCATCTCTATAATTTGTCATTTCAAAAATATTATATGAATGTAATCGTACAGTAGCTAACCTTCTGAGATTGTTTTCTTTTCATGCAGTTCAATCCCCTTGCTATCTTAGTCCATTTGTACTGCGTAACAAAACACCACAGACTGAACGGCTTATAAACAACAAAAGTTGTTTCTCACAGTTCGGGAGGCTGGAAGTCCAAGATCAGGGAGCCATCGTGTCTGTCTTCTCACTGTGATTTCCATGTAGTAAAAGAGGCAAGGAGCTTTCTCCAGGCTTCTTGTATAAGGGCACCAATTCATGAGAGTTCTGCCCTCATGACCTGGTCACATCCAGAAGGCCTATATCTCCTAATAAATACCTTCACATTGGGCACTAGGTTTCAACATATGACTTTTGGGGATACACAAACATTCAGATGACAGCACTTGAGATCTTCCCAAGATGTTGCTTGTATCATATAATAATTATGTAAAAATTATATAATAATTTTTCCTTTTTGTTGCTGAGTAGGATTCCATGATGTATTACAATTTTTAACCATTCACTCATTGAAGGACATTTGGGTTGTTTCTAGTTTGGAACTGTTACAAATAAAACTAGGATCATTTGTGTAAAAAATTTTTTTTGTGAGTATCAGTTTTAATTTATTTGAAATGAATGCTCAGTGGAGTGGCTGAGTCAAATGATAAGTACATTTAATTTTATAAGAAATTACCATACTCTTTTTCAGAGTGGCTATACCATTTTCCATTCCTTCCTATCTGCAGTGTGTAAATGATCCAGTTTCTTGGCATCCTCATCAGCATTTGGTAGTCTCACTCTTTTTTATTTGAACCATTCTGAGAGGTATTTAGTGATAGCTCATTGTGATTTTAATTTGCATTTCTTTAATTAGTAATGAGATACAATGTCTTTTCATGTGTTTTTTAGCCGTCTGTTCATCTTCTTCAGTACAATGTCTTTTCCTATCTTTTGTCTATATTCTAACTGGATTGTTTTCTTATTGTTTAGTGCTGCAAGTTCTTTATACTTTCTAGATACTGCTGCTGCTGCTGCTAAGTCGCTTCAGTCCTGTCCGACTCTGTGCAACCCCACAGATGGCAGCCCATTGGGCTCCACCATCCCTGGGATTCTCCAGGCAAGAACACTAGAGTGGGTTGCCATTTCCTTCTCCAATGCATGAAAGTGAAAAGTGAAAGTGAAGTCACTCAGTCGTGTCTGACTCAGTGACCTCATGGACTGCAGCCCACCAGGCTCCTCCATCCATGGGAGTTTCCAGACAAGAGTACTGGAGTGGGATGCCATTGCCTTCTCTGTTCTACATACTAGTCCTTTGATAAATAGTTTGCCAGTATTTTCTTTCAGTGTGTGGCTTTTCCTTTCAGCTTCTTAACAGAGTCTTTTGCAAAGCAAAAGGTGTCAATTTTAACTTTAATGATTCAGTTTACTAGGTTTTCCTTTTATGCATTGTGCTTTTGGCATTAAGTCTAACAACTCTTTGCTCAGCCCTGGGTCCTGAAGATTTTCTTTCATTTTTTCCCCAAACATTTTATAGTATTATGTTTCATACTTAAGTTGGCTATCCATCTTGAGTTAATTTTTATGTAAGATGTGACTTTAGGTCAAGAATCTTTTTTTCCTTTTGCCTCGGGATGCTGTAAATAGTGATTCCACAAGCTGTAGCGCCTTCTCGGGCTGCATCCAAACTGATATCAACAGTAAAGGTGACTGTGGTTCATCAACAACCTGCTCGGGGTTAACTGTGTTGTGTTCCTAAGATGCAGGGGGAGGGGAGCCCTTAAACTGAGAATTTCTGGAAGAACAGCCTGTATTTTTCAACTCAGAAATGCAAAAGTTAATTGTCACGCTTGCCTTGACCTCTTGTGGAGAGTATTCTAACAGTGGAAAAGAAAACCATTCAAAAATGGGGTGTGATCCTAGAGGCATAGAAATAACAGAACAAGGCCAACAGTCAGTGGTACTGTTAAATAGTAAATCACCATGATGAGTTATTAGGAAATGAAAGAGGGAACAGTTTAAACTGTTTCAACCTGCATTTTAGCTATTATGATGCTGTTGTAGCCCCAAATGGTCAAGCTTTAAAAGCAAACAGCAAATAAACAAGTAGAAACCTGAAAACTTTATTATCAGGAAAGAGGCAGCCAGAATCAGAAATCTTTTCAACTGCCTCTGACAAACCGTAGAATTCCATAAAGTGGAATTACCAACAGGATCTGCTTGAAAGCAAGTTTCTGACCACCTAGGGTAGTTTGCTCCAGTGTCTGTATTTACAGGTGCTCCAAGCAAGATCTCTAGGGAGGATCAGAAAGTCGGGCCAAGGGTACAGCCGCAGTGATGTGGCCACACCACGTTACACAAATAACTAGTGAAAGTGAAGTTGCTCAGTCATGTCCAACTCTTTGCGACCCCATGGACTGTAGCCTACCAGGTTCCCTCCACCCATGGGATTTTCCAGGCAAGAGTACTGGAGTGGGTTGCCATTGCCTTCTCCACTGCTAGTGTGCAGAGGAGAGCAAAAGCAAGATCTGCCCTGATTTCTGCCTGCTACCACAGTATGTATCAGAAATCCTAAAACTTGCTTTTGAACTCTCATCCCCTATCCCTTTACCCTTCTGAGTAGTTAAATAGCCTCTGTTTTTTTGTACACTATTTTACCTTGTGGTTTCATAAACATTGTTTGATTGTTTAGTCAATAATCCTTTACCCACCCCCTTTGTTTATGGTTCTCTTTCTTTCTGAAATTAACATCAAAGCAAAGTTAAATTTAAAAGACCCCATTTTAATAGTTTAGGTGGAACTGGTTACTTGAGGATCACCCAATCCTTCCTTTTCTTTCTTGAAATATGCTGCGTAGCTCTAAATGGAAGCACGAATCAGCATCACTACTCGATAAATCTGTTCTGGATGAGCCCTAAGGAGCTTTCAGATCTCCTGGCTCTGGCGCACTTGGTTCCTCAGCATCTTCAGTATTTTGTTCTAATTTTGTTGTTGTTGCTGTTCCAATTTTTTATTCCTGATCACATGATTCATGAAACATTTTCCCACACTTTTGCTAATAGTTTGTATATACACAAGTCATATATTATATATGTGGGTATTAATTCTGTGATGCTCGATAAGTCTTGAAATCAAATGAAAAACTGCATTATTAAAGGAAATTATACTTTCTGTACTATCTCCAGGGTGATCATTATTCCTTGTGGTCTCTGCTCCTTCTTTCTTCCTCTCATGGTTAGAAGGCAGGTATTTTGTATTATTTTTTTTTCTTCCCAATCATGCCATAGGTTTGCCTTCTTTCACACTGGTTTTAACATTATCTGGCCCTTGCAGAAATCAGTGTTCTTTCAGTGATTTTTGTGTAGGCTCCTTTTGTGCTCTTTATGTATGTGGTTCATCCCCAAATATGGTTTGACTGCTGTGGAAATTTAGACTGAAAGGGTTTGAATAGCTTCAGTGAGATTACATAACAGGCAGGTGAGGCAGCGTTTGAGCCTGATTTTGTCCTTAACAGGGCTGCCCAGGGCTGTGTGGCAGCTTCGTGGCAGAATGGCACCCACAGAACACAGGTACCTGACCTGCTGCCACTCACATTATGGGCTGAATAGATTTCTGTGGGCAGTCCTGGCAGCTTAACATTAATTCATACCACTGTAAATTAATACGCAGAAATGCATCATGGATTCTAAAGATCTGCGTTATAAGTGACCTTTTCTACAAACACCTTGTTTATAACTTGAAGATGTCCCATAATCCATGTCTTATTTACTTTGTGCTGTGTGCACAGTCACTTAGTCAAGTCGAGCTATGGTGACCCCATGAACTGTAGCCCACTAGGCTCCTCTGTCCATAGGATTAAACCAGGGAAGAATACTGGAATGGGTTGCCATGCCCTCCTCTAGGGGATCTTCCAAACCCAGGGATCGAACCTGTGTCTCTTGTGTCTCCTGCATTGGCAGGTGGGATCTAGCGCCACCTGGGATCTACTTTATCCATCCATATAATACAGTTAATATCAGTATTAACCAACCAAGGCAATATGAAACATACAGTCTGTATACCCAACCTGTGAAAGTCAGGTGTGTGCATTACAGTGATCCAGTTTATACCCCAGAATTGCACCTTGTCTAGAAAAAGTAGTTGCCCATAATAGGAATGAATGCAGATCTACATTTGGACAGACGATCTCAGCTTGCCTTCTTGGTCAAGTTCAGAGTCTAAGACTCAGTGGAAAGCGTCACCTGGCTGGGTCTGGCTGGTTGATCAGCAGCACTGCTGAGGACCCAGGGAGTACCCCCTGCTCCAGCCCCACGGAAGCACCTTTGAACCTTAGGAAAGAGCCCTCTCTCTGTGGTACAGCTGGGCTAAGAATGCATATACCACGTGGGTGGAGTGGTGTGATGTGAACTCTTGCCCTTCCTTTAATTAACAGTCTCTAGGTTGTTTTTTTCCTGCTGGCCAAGGGCCATTAGAGAAGAACCTTAGTATGTCCCAGATTTGAGGGAAAACCTTATTATTTACCAGGTGTTGGATTCAGATATTATCATATTCCTGGCTTTACTTGAGCTAGTGTATGAAAAGCAAACAGACTCATTTTAAGTGCTTGCTATGTGTTAACACTAAACCTTCTGAATATTTGGTTAATATCTTTTCAGTTTTACTGTGCCTACTGATTCTAATAAAAGTTAATAATCACAGCATCGTGGTGCTTTATAAAGTGCTTTCAGGTGCGTTCCCCCACTTCATGATTGTGTGAGTAGATAGAAACGCAGATGATGAAGCAATAGTTTGAAGGTTAAGTAACTTGCCCTCAGTCACTGAGCCTTTAAATGGATGGTCTGGACCCTGTATCCCACTCTGCTTCATCTGTATCTCTGATTGGATTTCTTCATTCTGTGCCGTTTCAGTTTAAATTGCATGAAGTGTTCATTTTTACATTGTCTGAGAGGGGATTAGAACATATTTGTAGCATCATACTGTGATAAGTAGGAAAAGTTGTATATAGATTTGGAAGTAGGATATCCTCTTTGACTTCACTGGAAACCGTATCTGATTTCAGCTTCTAAGAACCATCCTAGAGGGCTGCTGGGGACACATGCCTGTAGTGATCCATAGCCCTACACAGGAACACTTCCGTGTGTGATGTTCTTAGCTCCTATTTGTGTGTATGTGTTTACAGTCTTTCTCCCCCTAGATGGGCCATCTGGAGGGAAGGGACTCAGCAATAGTTCATTCTTCTTTCCTTATGCCTTCTTAAATATTGGTTAACATATGTTGTTGTTCAGTTGCTCAGTTGTGTCCAATTCTGCAACCCCATGAACTGCAGCACGCCAGGTTTCCCTGTCCTTTACCATCTCCCGGAGCTTGCTCAGACTCATGTCCATTGAGTCAGTGACATGTTAAGTATTTTTTGACCAATCAACAGACTGAGAATATTCATTTAAAACAGCTTCTTTAAAGTAGTATATAAATGGTTTGTGAGTCTTAATTTTTTATCACCTTACGTTTTTCAGTATTCAGAATTTTACTAACCTTAAAAATTAAGAATCCTTTCAAATCATTTCCTGTGAAAAAGCTGCATATGCCTTATTTGAAAACATTCCTAATTACCAGTTAAATTCTTGTGTGAGCTGTAATGTTGTTTAAGGCTCATGTTTCCTACTTTTCTTGGTTTGAATTCAGAGCAAGTGGCTCTTAAGGGAATATTTACATATTGCTTGTCATTCATTACTGGGAAAAACGGCCATGGTCGAGTTTGATCTGCTAATGCTTTCAGGAAATCATTAACTTTTTTTTAAGATTAAAAAAAGGCATATAAACATTTAGCCAGTAGCAGACTTGTGCTTTTTGCTTTATTTTTAAAGAACAGGCAAAATGACTTGATTTAATTGAGGAATACTGCTTTTCAAGCTGTAGGTTACCAACCCATTGGGCATCGTGAAATCAGTTTAGTGGATAGGAACCAGCATTGTTTTAATGGAATAGAATAGAAAAGATCAGTCAGGACTGAGCTAGACTGAATAGAAAATAATCAGTGTGTGTTGTATGTAGTCAGAATAAATATTATTTCATGAAAATCTTGGTTTAAATATTTATAAGGATGTTTATGTTGAATCTCAAGTTAAAGTTTTTTTTGTGTGTGTGTATGTACCATATTGAACAAATGACTCATTGATTTAGAAAATTCTTAAGTGGTTGGTATACTGGTAGTGAAGTTATTTTTCCTTCCCGAAAAACAAATTTCTTTGATCTAACACACATTAAGCAATTGTTCAAAGAGAGCTGTATATAAAATGCTTGTGATTATATAAATGTGGTTTCCCACAGTGCAGTGTAATGGGTCTAACCAATTTTAATGATAAGTGACAAGCTTGTCCCTGTTTAACCTGAAATTCCCTTGCTGATCTGGACTGTCCCAGATTCTGGAGTGAGACCCAAGGAAACTGTAATTCAGCAAAACTACCTGATGAAACTAAGCTTATGCAGCTTTTGTTTTGGGGCCTCCTGTGGGTTATTTCTTCTCTGTAAGACTGCTAGCTGTGGGGTTGTATAGTTTTCTTTTCTCTTAAATGAGAATAATAATAGTAGTTACCTATTTTTTAAGATTGTTGAGAGGATTGACTGAATTAAAATACATGAAATCTTTGGAATAAGCTCTATTGAAAAATAAGCACTAATGAATTTTAATATAAATTTATACTGCCTAAGTAAGGAATACATGAATAAATGAAAGATTGAGAAAGAGCAAGAATAAATATAGGCATGAATTTTGTGTACATTTCAGGGAGTTTATCTTTCCCTTGAAATTTGTCCAGGTTCTAGTCATGGCTCTCAGTGAAAGACCCAAGACAGGACTCAAAGATACAGAAAGACCCAAGCACATGAAAAGTAAATGATTTAAGCCGCCCCCTCCTTGCCTGTTGTTGCTGACAGTCAAGAAAGACTTTAGCGGAACTGACTCCTGAGTTTGGGCTTAAATTTGTCACTACTGGCTCCAGAGACTTTGGCCACATGCATTTGAAACCTTTCCTTGCTGTTGGTCTGGGAGCTGGTAAAGGACAGGGAAGCCCGGCGCTGCCGTCCATGGGGTTGCAAAGAGTCGGACATGACTGAGTGACTGAACAAGGACATATTGCTGTTGGTACAACAGCCCTTCCACAAGGGAAAATTGAGTTCTGAACTAGAAAATCCTTAGTGCTCACAGCTCAGGAAGTTCACCACTTAGGCTTATAATCCAGCTGTCATTGATTTTGGTAGAAGTTTTCCTTTCTTTGCCCCTCAGATCCCTATCTGCAAATTTCTGCAGTCTTCACCCCCTCTAGCTCACAAGTCAGATGCTGACTGCATACCCTCCCACACACCCTCCCAGGTTAGTCTCTCCGAGGCCCACTTCAGATATGTCACCTCCCGATCCCAGTCTTCTCTTGAATCTGAGGTTCTGAACAAAATGGCTCGTTCTTGTCTTTTTGTCTGAATCTTTTATTTTTATTTTCTGTACATTTCTTACTCTTTGCCTCCTCAGGCCTCTGCTTTCATTGTGCGAAGAACTGCTCTTTCCGATCCACTTTTTATTTACAGTGACGTCAGACCCGTCAGTCTGGCAACCCCATCTTTAATTATCTCCTTGAGGCCTTTCCTGTTTCATCTAATCCTTCAGCACTACCCACACACATAACTAGATGTACCCAAGGCATTGCGAGGCTTCCTAATCCCTTCTCATGGGGCCCTGAATACCATTCGTCTTTGGATACACGCTCATCTTCTCTGCCTTATTTGCTTGCATTATTTATTGTCAGTTCTTTTAAATTTTTTTTTGACTTCCCTGGTGGCTCAGATGGTAAAAGCGTCAGTCTACAGTGCAGGAGACCGGGGTTCGATCCCTGGGTTGGGAAGATCCCCTGGAGAAGGAAATGGCAATCCACTCCAGTACTGGAAAACCCCATGGACAGAGGAGCTTGGTAGGCTACAGCCCATGGGGTTGCAGAGAGTCAGACATGACTGAGCGACTTCACTCGCTCACTCAGTAGCACTCTCAACTTCTCTGCCTTATTTGCTTGTGTTATTTATTGTCAGTTCTTTTTCATTTTTATATTCTTCTCAGGGTATAGGTTCATGTCCCACTCCTAACAGTCGTTCACTGTGAATGATGACCAACATGTACTACAGAACAGAGACTGATTTGTGTACTCATCTAGTCTCATAATTGCTCTGTTAGTATCCTGATTACAGACAAAGATGCTAAACGGTATCACAGATGTTATGTGATTGACCCAGGGTCACGTAATGATGAGACAGTGGATCTGGGACGCAGCCCTGGTATGCCTGACGTCACAGATGATGTTCTTAATTATTATGTTTTATTCTTCATTAAACTATGTTGAATTGAATTTTATAGAACCTTATCAGTTACCCATATAAAGATAAGTAGGACTCACTGATCTAAATGATACAGTAATTAATTAAAACTGATATTTTCTGCTTTCCACTGTAAAGGAATTACTAGGAACTTTGGAATGAGCTAGGAAATCTCTGTGCTTTCAGGAAACTTTGCAAGTCCTTACATACCAGTGAAAGTCAGCAATCTCCTGAACTTCCTCTCTACTTGGGGCGTATATCAAGGATTCCCCTATGATTTCTTCTCTTGATTCAGAGTTGGCGGCCCTAACAAGTGAAAGTCTTGGTACTTTTGTTGTAGAGGCAGTGACCTGGTGCTTGTGCCACAGGACATGTACGTGTTCATACATTTTTTTTCCAAGAACTTTTAAAATTAATTATTTCTCTTTTGGCTGTGCTGGGTCTTCGTTGCTGGGTGGGCTTTCTCTAGTTGTAGTGAGCAGAGGCTTTTCTCCGGTTGCAGTGGCTTCCCTTGTTGCAGACCTTGGGCTCTAGGGCACATGGCCTTCAGCACATGAGCTTAACAGTTGGGGCCCCTGGGCTCCAGAGCACAGGCTCAGTAATTGTGGTGCTTGGGCTTAGCTGCTTTGCAGCATGAGGGATCTTCCTGTACCAGGGATCAAACCCTTGTCTCCTGCATTTGCAGGCAGATTCTTTACCACTGAACCAGCAGGGAAGCCCCTGTTCATGCATTTTTACTTCCCTCTTCCTTCATGTACCTACCATTTAAAATAAAGTTTGCATAAGCAAAATGGTTAATTCCCCCCTTTTTTTTCTGTACCCATTTTTGTGCTGTACCAGCGAACATGCGCTGGGCCTGCCTACTTGTTTTAGCTTTTTGCTTCTCACATGTAAATGAAAACAGTATTGAAAAGGATAATGGGCCAAATTTAAAGAGACTGAGCAAGACGTAGGGTGGCCTATGGTTTGCAGATGTGACTCAGCACCAAATAAAGCAGACAGATGAGTCAACACCATGGAGCCTGAATCAGTGTCCCAGGGATGAGAAAGGAAGATGCTAGTTGAATTGGGGAACCTCCTGGATCTCTTCCCCAAGCAAGACACTGTCTAGCATCTGCTGAGGCAGAAGGTGGTGGCAAGCATGAAGAAGGGCTTTTCTTAATGGTTCTGTTACTAGAACCATGCAGTTGATTTCACTTGAACCATGTAAAGGTGACTTTGAGGTGGGTATATCATGTACTGAAATGAGAAATGTAGCTTTCTAGTTTTGAGACAAGGTTTCTTTAGGTATGAACTGAGAGTGTGATGTGCATATAGAGGAACCAGAAAACAAGGCTATGGATTGCATCAAAATTTAAAAGTAGTATTTATCAATATACTTATGGAATACTTGACAAACTAGATAGCCAAAATATGAACCTGGGAACATAGGAAACAGTTAATTAGAGGCCAGTTATTCATGCTTAAAATATTCTTTTCTATTATTAGGGAAAAACAACCATGAACCCTAATTCTATTTCTAAATCACTCTATGGCATTTAAATACAGTTTATACACACATGTCCAAGAGCACATCTGTTGTATAAAGAGGACTAGTTTCAAAATGGATTGATCCTGCTTTTGAATAGGTGGCATGATTTGAATATAATTCCTGTCGTGGATGCTTTGAGTTAAGTTGTTAATCTTTCCATTAATTTTTCCTGTGCATGTGAGAATGTTACTGTTGATTATGAAAACCTTGGTTCATGTTCTTTGCCATTTGAAGAGGTTTTGGTTTAGAAGTTGTGTAATGTATAATTTAAAGCAGGTGAATTTTGATATTTCAGGTTAATTTTGTTAGCACAGCAGAAAGCTGAACAGTAATTTGGTTATTTCATTTTCAGAAGGTAATTGAAGCAGATGCTGGTGAGGTCACTGGGGAATGAGCCATCTCCATTTCAGTGGCTCCATCATTTTTTTAAGTGGGAGGTATTTCCTTTTACTTTGCTTAATCAACTGCTTTTACTAGATAACGAGAGAAATTTAATTTCTTTTAACTATAACTCTGAGCTTCTGTAATCAAGATTTCAAGATATTTTTGAATAGTTTTGGTTTTTGATAGTTTTGGTTTAAGTGGAAAAGTGTGTAATATGTACACATTAGGTATATGAAAACAAATTTTCTGAGAGTATATGGATTTTTAAAATTAAGAGTTATAAACACACATATTTACCTTTAAGTGCAATTTGTACTGTCTTAACAGGTCATTGAAAACTTAAAATTATAAAGCTGGTTGAGTTATAAACCTAATCTATGTAATCTTTACCTTCTTTCTGTTTATTTTTAACACATAGGAAAATCTTTCTCTACTTTGAATTTGGTGTCCATATTATCTGACTAGTTCTTTCATCTAATCAAAAGTAGATTTTATTTGTTGTTACTGTTGTTCTGTCACTCAGTCATGTTGAACTCTTTGCAACCCCATGGACTGCAGCACACCAGGCTTTCCTGTCCTTCGCTGTCTCTTGGAGTTTGCTCAAACTCATGTCCATTGAGTCAGTGATGCCATCCAACCATCTCATCCTTTGTTGCTCCCTTTTCTTCCTGCCCTCAATTTTTCCCAGCATAAGGGTCTTTTCCAGTGAGTCAGCTCTTTGCATCAGGTGTCCAAGGTATTGGAGCTTCAACTTTAGCATCAGTCTTTCCAATGAATATTCAGGATTTTGTGTAGGATTGACTGGTTTGATCTCCTTGCTGTCCAAGGCATTCTCAAGAGTCTTCTCCAGCATCACAGTTCAAAAGCATCAATCTCTTGGTGCTCAGCCTTCCTTACAATCCAACTCTTAACATTCATACATGACTACAGGAAAAAGCATAGCTTTGACTAAACAGATCTTTGTTGGCAACATAATGTCTCTGATTTTTAATACACTGTCTAGATTTGTCATAGGTTTCTTCCGAGAAGCAAATGTCTTTTAAATTCGTGGCCATCCACAGAGATTTTGGAGTCCAAAAATAAAATTTGTCACTGTTTCCATTTTCCCCCATCTATTTGTCATGAAGTGATGGGAACGGATGCCATGATCTTAGTTTTTTGAATGTTAAGTTTAAGCCCGGTTTTTCGTTCTTCTCTTTCACCCTCATCAAGAGGCTCTTTAGTTCCACTTCACTTTCTGCCATAATGGTGGTGTCATCTGCATATCTGAGGTTATTGATATTTTTCCCTGCAATCTGAATTCCAGCTTGTGCTTCATCCAGCCTGGCATTTCTCATGATGTGCTCTGCATATAAATTAGATAATCAGGGTGATAGTATACAGCCATGACATACTCCTTTCCCAATTTTGAACCAATTTATTGTTCCATGTCCAGTTCTAACTGTTGCTTCTTATCCTGCATATAGGCTTCTCAGGAGGCAGGTAAGGTGGTCTGATATTCTCATCTCTTTAAGAATTTTCCATTGTTTGTTGTGATCCACACAGTCAAAGGCTTTAGCATAGTCCATGAAGCAGAAGTAGATTGTTTTTGGAATTCCCTTGCTTTTTCTGTGATCCCTCAGATGTTGGCAATTTAATCTCTGATTCCTCTGCCTTTTCTAAACCCAGCTTGTGCATCTGGAAGTTCTTGGCTCACATACTGCTGAGGCCTAACTTGAAGGATTTTGAACATAATCTTGCTAATGTGTGAAATGAGTGCAGTGAGTTCAAACAGTAGTTTGAATATTCTTTGGCATTGCCTTTCTTTGGGATTGGAATTAAAACTGACTTTTTCCAATCCTGTGGCCACTGCTGGGTTTTCCAAATTTGCTGGCATATTGAATGCAGCACTTTAACAGCATCATCTTTTAGGATTTGAAATAGATCAGCTGGATTTCCATCACGTCCACTAGCTTTGTTGATAGAAATGTGTATTCTTGCCACTGCTTCTTAATCTCTTCTGCTTCTGTCAGATTCAGGGCATTAGTTCTGGTAGACAAGTACCTGAAGAACTGTGGATGGAAGTTCATAACATGGTACACAGGAGGTGACCAAAATTATCCCCAAGAAAAGGAAATGCAAGAAGGCAAACTGGTTGTCTGAGATGGACTGACAAATAGGTTAAAAAAAAGAAGAGAAGCAAAAGGCAAAAGAGAACGGGAAAGATATACCCAACTGAAGGCAGAGTTCCAGAGAACAGGAAGAAGAGATAAGAAAGCCTTCTTAAGTGAACAATGCAAAGAAATAGAGGAAAACAATAGAATGAGAAAGACTAGAGATCTCTTCAAGAAAATTAGACATACCAAGAGAACATTGCCTGCAAAGATGGGCACAACTTGGATAACAGCTGGTAAATTTATTTTTCCTGCATTCAGAAATCTAATGAGTGTCTCCGTGGCTTTCTTTTTAAAAAATAATTTTATTCATGTATTTATTTAGTTGCTTTCATTCTCCCTTGGTATAAAGCTTTTCTCTAGTTTCCACGCACAGGCTTTTAATTGCAGTGGGTTCTCTTGCTGCAGAGCAGGCTTCAATAGTTGGGGTATCATGGACTCAGTAGTTATAGCTCCCAGGGCCTAGAGCACAGGCTCAACAGTTTTGGCACAGAGGCTTAGTTCCTCCAGGCACGTGGGATCCTCCTGGACCAGGAATAGAACTCATGTCTCCTGCATCGCCAGGCAGATTCTTTACCACTGAACCACCAGGGAAGCCCCTCCATGACTTTCTTTTAGTGCACAATTTCATAACAACTGAATTTTATAGGCACATCATGTAAGAATCTTCAGTCCCTCTCTGAATAGGTTTGAGATGTAGAAGCACCAGGTTATATAGTAACTTGGTAATGGAGACTTGGTTCTGGAGACTTGAAAGAAGTGATTGAGAGTTATCTTGATATCTCATTTTCTTCCTCCATTCTTCCTCTTAACACAGGCACCATAACTAACTTCAGAAACATAAAATCTTTCAGTTGAAGTACAGAGGTCATCTGGGCCTCTGTGTGACCTCATGGACTGTAGCCCACCAGGCTCCTCCATCCATGGGATTTCCCAGGCAAGAATACTGGAGGGGCTTACCATTTCCTTCTCCAGGGGGTCTTCCTAACCTGGGATGTCATATATGGCCTTTATTATGTTGAGGTAGGTTCCTTCTCTGCCTACTTTCTGGAGACTTTTTATCATAAATGGGTGTTGAATTTTGTTGAAATCTTCCTCTGCACCTCTTAAGGTGATCATATGGTTTTTGCCTTTTAGTTTGTTAATATGGTATATCACATTTATTGATTTGTATATATTGAAGAATCCTTGCTTCCCTGGGATAAAGCCTACTTGATCATGGTGTATGATCCTTTTAATGTGTTGTTGGATTCTGTTTGCTAGAATTTTTTTGAGGATTTTTGCATCTATGTTCATTAGTGACATTGGCCTGTAATTTTCTTTTTTGGTGGCATCTTTGTCTGGTTTTGCTGTCAGGGTGATGGTGGCCTCATAGAATGAGTTTAAGGGTTTTCTTTTGTCTGCAATTTTCTGGAAGAGTTTGAGCAGGATAGGTGGTAACTCTTCTCTGAACTTTTGGTAGAATTCACCTGTGACATCATCTAGCCCTGGGCTTTTGTTTGTTGAAATATTTTTTTTATCACAGCTTCAATTTCTGTGCCTGTGATTAGTCTGTTCATATCTTCTATCTTTCCCTGGTTCCATTTTGGAGGGATATAGTTTTCTAAGAATTTGTCCATTTCTTCGAGGTTGTCCATTTTATGGCATATAGTTGCTCATAGTAGTTTCTTATGATCCTTTGTATTTCTGCATTATCTGTCGTAACTTCTTTTTCATTTCTCATTTTATTGATTTGAGTCCTCCTCTTTTTTTTTTTTTTTTTTGATGAGTATGGCTAAGGGCTTGTCAATTTTGTTTATCTTCTCAAAGAACCAGCTTTTATTTTATTGACCTTTGCTATTGTCTCCTTCATTTCTTTTATTTCTCCTCTGATTTTTATAATTTCTTTCCTCCTGCTACCTTTAACTTATTTTACTCTTTGCTAGTTACTTAGGATCCACACAAAATAAATCAAATCCCTCTTTCATATATTATCATTGTATGTATTTGAAGATAATGTCGTATTCTCTCTGGACCCTCTCTTTTTCAGGCTGACTATCCTGTTTCTAAGTATCTTCACTTAAAATAGTTTTCAGATTCTGCACTATCTTGGTATGGTTTTGATTAATATATTTGGAGAAATATTACTTGTTACACTTTTGTTAATACAGTGGTATACTTCATTAGTTTATTGACAGTCATTCACACTAAGGGAAAAGAGTGTTTTCCTTGTGAATTAGAATTTTAATTTTATCTTGTTTTCCATCCATTATTCTAATTTTACCGAAAGTTTGAAGCCTGGTTTTTAACATCAAACATATTTGCTGTCCATTCTGCTGCTGCTAAGTTGCTTCAGTCGTGTCCGACTCTGTGCGACCCCATAGATGGCAGCTCACCAGCCTCCCCCGTCCCTGGGATTCTCTAGGCAAGAACACCGGAGTGGGTTGCCATTTCTAGCTTGGGCCAAATTATACAGGCTGAACAACAGGCTTGCTATGTCCTTATCCACATAGTTGATAAAAATGCTGAATTGGAGAGCTGTATGCATTATGGCATATTTGTACTATTAGTAGTTAAATAATTATCTTTAAGTCTTTCAACTTGCTGTGACTCAATTTTCTCTCAGTTCACTTAACCAAAATCTCTAGCTCAGCTCTTTTCATCCTACTTTCATTAATAAGAAGCTAGCCACAGAGATTTTCAGGAGCCTAAGTGAAAACTTCTTATATTGCCTCCTGTGACATGAGCATCAATATGCCAAATCTAGCAGCCTATTAAAGAGAGAATTATTTTAGTTCATATTCATTCATTTTAGTATACCCATGGTGTCTCCCAGTAGCCAGTAATTCATCTTTAAGTAATCCCAAGCGATTTGTCTAACATCTGTGAGTTTGTTTTTCTGGGAGTGGGTATCAAGCTGCTTTTATTGTGTCATTTCTAGAATCTGTTTTGTTCCTTTTTAGAGCAGGATCTTTTTTCCCCCTACTCTTTCTCCATGATTCTTCAGTGATTACTAGTAATAGATTCACTACTCAAGGGGTACTGCTTATAGGGCTAGAGACTTCATCCTGGGTTTCGTTTTTGGCTAGCCATGGGTGCTCTATGCTTTTAGTTTTATACTTAGTCTGTTTGATAGAGCTGCAGATTAGGATTGAACGAGATCTACTTTCTCTCTCTTATAACTTCATTCAGGGTGCCAGTGGGCTTATTACTTCTTGTCTCTTCATCCCCTCAACATTCCTGAAATTTTCCTGTTACTTTTTCCTGTGCATTGTTTACAAACTTCTGCTAACTCTGATCTTCGGCTCTCTCTCGTTGGTCTCATGGGTTTCTGTCATTTGCTTTTTGCTTTTGTTTGAGTTTCATTATGTGCCTTTCTGCATCCTTTATTTATATCCATTGAAAACATGGGTTCATCAGGAAGCATTTGTTTCTAGAGATGCTTTTTGCTTTGCTTCTTCAACAGGTTCATCTGTGGTAGCACTGGCAGAATTTGTTTTGAAAGAGCATATGCCTCTTGAGCCATTTCCCTTTTAGACTCTGGCCTTGAAGTCACACTTATCTGTCCTTCCCTCAGCAGACATTTGTAGGAATGCAAAGTCTAGTGTAACAACAGGATACTTGTAGAAACAATGGAAAAATGCTGGAAGCAATGTGACTGTCAAGTGCTCTGAGTGTGAGGCAGAAGAAGTGACTGCTCAAAAGAGCCAGGGTATCATCATCAAAGAGGTGACATGGGGCTGTGTTCAGACAGCAGAAGGAGAGAGTGAGGGTGGAAACCCTTGCAGATGCACAGTCACGTGACTGTGCCTGGGACGCTGGGAGAGATTTCCTTCCATCAGTTGCGTCAGTACCTAACTGTATACTTCAGTATCTTCCTTTTGAGTTACGGTCACAATCTTCAGCTGAAAGGTAAGGAGAAAGTATTGCTGAAGATCCAAATTCACAAGATTCCTCCCCAGAATTTCCAAGTCACTTGAGAATTGTTTCAGGATTTTTCCCATTGTAGATGAGTCCCTTGACCAGGTGTCTGGACAAGTTCCTCCTGACTGATGGTTTTAATAAGTGTTAGGAGGATCTCTGCCACTTTGTCCTAACTAACCCAGCCTGGTCAATTTTTGTTTGCTTCTGAGTGCTTTACTCTTTGTTTTTTAACTATTATAGTAATCAGTAAAGCAAGCACTGAGTTAATTTATTACTTGCTAGATAAGAAATCGTTCAGTAATTCGTTGGTAATGCTAATGCAGGATTGAAGTTTGCCTTCTGAAGAGGAAGAATAAGCCCACAAACCATTGGTTTTAACAAGTCCCCTTTGTCACTGGTCAGTTAAGAGGCTTCATTCGTGGTCTGTGAGGGTCTAGTGTACCAAACCTGCTCACAAGTTGAGTTTTTAATTTTTTTAATATTTAAAAATGTTATTGGCACATGGTTGGTTTACAGTGTGGTGCTAGTTTCTGCTGTACAGCCACGTGACTCAGCTATGCATATATATATTCTTTTCCATAAGTTTTTTCCCATTATGGTTTATCTCACGATATTGAATATAGCTCCCTGTGCTATTCAGGAGGACCTTGTTGCTTATCCATTCTGTATATACTCATTTGCATCTGCTAATTCCAAACTCCCAGTCCTTCCTCCTACCCCATACCCGCTGGGCAACCACAAGTCCGCTCTCTGTGTCTGTGAATCTGCTTCTGTTTCTTAGATATGTTCATTTGTGTTGTATTTTAGATTCCACATGTAAGTGGTACTATCGTATGGGATTTGTTATCCTCTTTCTGCCTAGAAGTTGGGTTTAAAATCAGCTGTGGCTGATGGACTGCTCACAATTCACAACCAGTTATAGTGAAACAATGCACTAAGTCTGTCTGCTGGGAAGGTGCTGTTCCGAGTGGGAAGTTCTTTGGCAGGACTCCTGAAGGACAGCTAGGATCTCAGCAGCTTTGTTGTTTTCCCGTAATCAGGCTGGTCCGGCTCGCGCGCCGGTGTGACGTCATCACCCTGCGTCTCCCACGTGGCAGTCTCTGAGCCTGCTCCCCCACGCCCCGTCCCGCCGCGTGTCCTGCCCACCAAAATTCTCTTACTAGTTTTGCTTCTGTGTGGAGCCACTGAATAACTTTCTTTCTCACATCTCATATAAATGATTTTCCAACTTCTAGAAATCAATGAAGCAAATTCATTTTTTTCAAGGTAAAATTTTGCTCCCATCTTTGTTACTATAGAGTGAATCGGTTGGTCCTAGAAATTCAGTGACTTGTTAATAATTTGAGGTCGTAAATTTAAGTGAGTCTCATAGTTTGACCTCATTGTGGAGAAAGTGATAAATTAAGCAAAATGCAGAAACCAAGGAAAGACAAGTGTGATCACACACAGACACACAAAAAATTTTGCTGTGTAGGCAGACAGCTAAAAATGTTTGAAAGGAATAAGGGGAGGGGGGCAGGTCTTTTGTGAGGCTGGAGGCAGGAGCTGCTCAGGGGGCTTCAGTACCCTCCCTCATGCTGCTGCCATCAGCACGCCCCCCGTGCCACCCGAATAAACCTGCAGTCCTGACAGAAGGAGTCTGCCTGCTTAGCAGGTGCAACTTTAAGGCAACTCCACTTTTGTGCAACTTTTTACAAAAGTGAAAAGTGGAAGTATTAGTCACTCCATCGTGTCCGACTCCTTCTGACCCCATGGGCTGTAGCCTGCCAGGCTCCTCTGTCCATGAGATTCTCCAGATAAGAATACTGGAGTGAGTTGCCATTCCCTTCTCCAGAGGATCTTCCCAACCCAGGGACTGAACCTGGGTCTCCTGCATTGCAGGCAGATTCTTTACTATCTGACCAATCAGAGAAGCCCAAGACAACTTCCCAGGTCCTCCTTAACTCTTCCAAAATTCAGTTCTGCTCCTCAGTCCTTCTTGCAGAGAAATTATAAAGTTATTGCTAGCTTCAGTAAGGCCTCTTTCCCTCTCTTTCTTCCTTCCTTTTTGGTTATTCCACAAAGTTGCTTCCTCTGAGAAATAATAATGGCCCTTTAAAAGGAAAAAACTGGCAAGTTAAGCTGTGACGTTTTCATTGTTTTTTAAAAATCATAATGCATACAAATATATTTGATAAGCAAATTATTGTGAAACCATAGAGAATCTTTAAAAATAAGATATACTTTGATACATAGTAAGACAGTATTAAAAGGAACATGTGAGTGGTTTATTTTTGTTTTTTAATAAGCAAAAACTATTTGGCTTTAACTGTGGAAAGCAAGCACTTAGAAAACACATAGCTCTGTATCTGAAATCACTAGATGCAACTAAAGTGACTTAAAAATACAAATAATACTTATTAAATATGTGTAGACATAGGACAGTCCTCTGCAACTGTAAGAAAATTCTAAGAAACTTCAAAATATATATAACGAAGATTTTTTGGTTTTCTGAGTAATCAATCTCCATGTGATTTTTAAAAATTTTTATTCATTTATTTACTTAGGCTGTATTAGGTCTTCATCGGAGAAGGCAATGGCACCCCACTCCAGTACTCTTGCCTGGAAAATCCCATGGACGGAGGAGCCTGGAAGGCTGCAGTCCATGGGGTCGCTTGAGGGTCGGACACGACTGAGCGACTTCACTTTCACTTTTCCCTTTCATGCATTGGAGAAGGAAATGGCAACCCACTCCAGTGTTCTTGCCTAGAGAATCCCAGGGATGGGGGAGCCTGGTGGGCTGCTGTCTATGGGGTTGCGCAGAGTCAGACATGACTGAAGTGACTTAGCAGCAGGTCTTCATTGCTGTGTGTGGGCTTTTCTCTTGTTGCGGTGAGCAGGGGCTACTTGTGGTTTGCAGGCTTCTCATTGAGGTGGCTTCTCTTGTGGCGCACAGGCTGTAGGCATGCGGGCGTCAGTAGTGTGGGCACACGGGCTTAGTTGCTTTGCAACATGTGGAATCTTTTGGACCAGGGATCGAACCCATGTCCCCTGCATTGGCAGGGAGATTCTTAACCACTGGACCACCAGGGAAGGCCCTCAATATGATTTAAATTTGTTATTTACCTTGTTTTGTAAATTTTTTATAGGGATTTAGGGCCAAAAAACACCTCAGAAACTACTTAAGCTAATTTCTTGGTAGAGATGAGTTCCTGAGTCTTGAGATGCTGTTATTTAACGAGGGTCAGTTAGTGACTAGTTAGGGAATTTCCATTCATTCATTCCACAAATGTATATTTTGTGTATCCTGTCTACTGTGCAAAGAAAGCACTGAATCTATAGTGGTTGTTAAGACAGACATTGTCCCTCATCTCACATTCTGTTGGGGGAATCAGCTATTAAACAACTAATTGCAGTAATCATTACTCAATTACGCTATTGCTAAGTGCTTCAAAGTAAAAGTAGATGGCGACACAGAGTTTGGTAGGGAGACCTAACCAAATCTGAGCATTAGGGAAGGCTTTCTTGAGGAAGTGATGTTTGGTCTCTTGAGGGATGATAGAGATGAAGCAGCGAAAGAGTGATGGGATTCATTCTTGATGGAGGGAGAGCTTGCATAAAGACGGAAGGTACAATGAGTAGGAAATAGTAATAGTGGAATGTGGAGATTGAAATGGAGCAGGATCCAGGGTCTAGTTTTCCATGTAAGCAACTTAGTGAATAGTGGAACCGCCAGGAAGCCAGGGTCTGGGGAGACAAACCGTCAGGTTCAGTTTTGCTCATTGTGAGTTTGCTGTACTATGAGAAGAGTACATAGGATTATGGAGTAGCTGATAGGATCCACAGAGAAGAAGCTCGAGCAGAATTCTGAGCTGGAGGTAGAAAGCTGAGAGTTAGCATTTGGGGGGTAAAAATGGAAGCCATGGGCAGTGGGTCTCCTGAGAAGAGTGTGAGGAGGCAAGTCCCTAAGCTGATTTATTCTTGATCTTCTCCATCACAGTTACTAAGCAAGACCACCCATTAATTTAAGCCAAAAATCTGGGAGTCCATTTTAACCTTCTTTCTGTGCTCAGATGGTAAAGAATCTGTCTGCAATGCAGGAGGCCTGGGTTCAACCCCTGGGTCGGGAAGATCCCCTAGAGAAGGGAATGGCTACCCACTCTATAGTTTCTTACCTGAAGAATCCCCACGGACAGAGGAGCCTGGTGGGCTACAGTCCATGGGGTCACAAACAGTCAGACACGACTGATCAAGTAACACTTTCACTATCTTTCAGCAAAGCTGGTGGACTTCACCTCTAGAACATAATCTGAATCTGTCCACTTCATCTCCTAATTTCCACTACCTGTCTTCTGAATTGCTGCTGTAGCCTTTGACTAGCCTCCTCACTTCCACTCTTGCCCTTGACAACCCATTCTTTACATAGGAGCCAGAAAACACCTTTTAAAACACACATCAGGTCATCTCATTCTCTGTGTTAAATCCTCTGGTAGCTTTTCATAGCCCTTGACATGAACTAAAACTCTAAACTCCTTACTCTGGTACCAAGCCTGCATGTCTCAGCCTCTGACCTCTCTGATCTCATTTATCAGTGTTCATCTGGGCACCTGCTCTCTGTTGCCGGTGACCTTCCTCCTGAATACACACACAGAGGGTAGAGATGAAGAGGCCCCTCCACACCAGCAGGGGAGGTGTCAAGAAGGCCGGAAAACATCTGGTTAGTAGTGTTGGTTACAGCTGAAGGGACAAATGAGGCCAGAATTAGAAATTACCTACTGAGGCCTCAGAAACCCTGGCCCCTGCTGGTTACATCATCAG
This sequence comes from Nanger dama, assembly GCA_917880005.1. Classification (NCBI taxonomy): domain Eukaryota; kingdom Metazoa; phylum Chordata; class Mammalia; order Artiodactyla; family Bovidae; genus Nanger; species Nanger dama. The sequence continues at coordinate 1,950,960 of CAKJTW010000068.1, read as the reverse complement.
TGCTGAGCCCTGTGCGGGGCATTTCCTGAAGCCAGCTGCTCTGTGACTGCACTGTCCCTCGGAGAAGTGTGTAATCCTGTGCCACGAAGAAGCTTGGTGTCAAGCTAACTGGTCAAGGTCACTGCACACTGAAGCATTATTCTTGGTGGAACAAAAAATAGGAAATAGAGGAACAAAGAAGTAAGTGAGAAAAACCTCTATTTTTACCAATTGCGGAGACTCACCCTTTTTTCATGATTCAAAACAACAGTGATACCAATATGAAATTCAAATGGTATAAAAGAGTGTAGCGCACATAATTTTTGAAGTCCTCTGACCTTCTTTTTTCCCCTCTCCTCTGCAATTTATTCCCCAAAGGTAACTTGGAGAACAGAATTATACCTATCTTTTCAGAAATGTCCATGCATATATAATCATGTTTTCTCTTACTTAATACTATGTATAGACATCTTTCCATGATGCCTCCATTTTTTTTGTACTTAATACTTTTTTAAAACTTAATACTATATATAGACATCTTTCCATGATGCCTCCTTTTTTTTTTTTTTTTTGCTATTACAGTGTTGCATTGAATTGCATTGTATACATATCTCTGTGTTTTTGTGCAACTATTTCTGTAGAAGCAACTCCTAGCAGTGATCAAAGCCTATATACAGTTAAAATTTTGATAATGACTCCAAATGCCCTCCAGAAAGTTTGAGTTTGCACTCCCACAAGCAGTATTTTCATAGGATATGACCATTCTTCTATGAAATGCATGCTTTTTAAAAGTGGTTACTTGGAAATGTCTTGGTCTATTACAGGTTCTCCCTCTTCCTTCCTTTCCTTTTCCTCTCTTTTTGTTTTTCTTTTTCTTTCTCTCCTTCCTTTCTTTTTCCTCTGCCTCCTTTTCCATCCATCCAGTCATCAGTATGTGAAAGAGGCTCTTCCACAGCTGACAGTGTGCTGTGACAGCCCTGAATGGCCTAGCGTCTCCTTGAGGAGATGAAAACGGATTCCATGCCTGCCTGCCCAGGCCCCAGAGGAGATTCTGCAGGCACTCAGCTGTGTGTGTTTGAGAGCAATGAGCATAATAGAAACCCATGCATATCTTGTGTGAAGAGAAATGGAAGGGACTGGAGGTATTTAACTGGAAGAAGGGAAAGAAAACTTAGTGTGAGATTGGGTGTCCTCTCTGTCTCGTATTTTGAAAGGCTTGCCACAAGGAGCAGGAATCTCAGTTCTCTGTGGTACAAGGAGAAGTCAGACTAAGGCAGGGGAACTTCAGAGGCAGGTTCTGATGCTCAGTTTCATGAAGAACTTTGTAAATGCCTTTGATTTACTTACAAGTCCTTCTGGTTCAGTTAGTGTTCTTTTTCACACACTTGGAGGAAAAAAATCTCCAAGAGTAGACAGGACACGAAGAATGGAGGACTTCTGGGTTCAGCCACCACCTCTCTCAACTGTTCCTTCTTCACTCTCAGACCCCACAGGGAGCTGCCGGGGCGGCTGTAGACCCTCATTGTGCAGTGATGAGCAGACTGCCTCAGCTCTAGCCTCATGTCTTTCTGGGTGGGAAAGAGCTTATCTAGTGGTTCAGCTCAAGAGTTGCCCTGACTGGACTGTGCAAACTCCCTTCTGGAAAAAAATCAAAGATAAAAACCAAACAACTCGAGTTTGGGAAAGGCGGCTGGGAAGGAGCGCACGGTGGCCAGTGGTCTGCTGTCCTTGGCCCATCTTGCTGGACAGGAAGAGCAGGATCTGCTGCTCTGGGAGCGGGTCAGTTCCCTGCACAGCCTGAGGGCAGCCCCAGTTCTGCCCAGAGCCGCTCGTCCACTGTTTGGACAACAGCGGGGGAAGAGCCTTCTGGGAATTGGACTTCTCTAGAATCTGTCTTCTGATGGCAGAGATTCGGGGACCAAGCACTTCCTTTGAGAGTTGAGCAATTACAAGTCCATTTTGTTTGACAAATCAAAGATTTTTTTTTTTCCTGGCAATACAATTCCGTTAAAATATTTAGCAGGCTTTCATTATGTTTTCATTGGCCAAGTACCAAGGCTGAAAACCAGAACCATAGACTTGGCGGAGCCATGGTCTTTGAATGAAGATAGAATTTGGCTTGGGAATTTTGGGTTTCTCAGGTGCTTCCCTTGTGGCTCAGCTGATAAACAATCCACCTGCAGTGAGAGAGACCTGGTTTCAATCCCTGGGTTGGGAAGATGCCGTGGAGAAGGGAAAGGCTACCCACTCCAGTATTCTGGCCTGAGAATTCCATGGACCATATAGTCCATGGGGTCACAAAAAGTCAGACATGACTGAATGATTTTCACTTCACAGCTGTGAGCGGGTCCTCAGCCCATTTCCTTACCCTTGAGGATGGCAGAGGATGAGATGGTTAGATGGCATCGCTGACTCAATGGACATGAATCTGAGCAAACTCCAGGAGATAGTGGAGGACAAGGAGGCCTGATGTGCTGCAGTCCATGAGGTCGCAAAGAGTTGGACATGGCTGAGCAACTGAACAACAGCAGCAACAGCTGAGTCTCTGCTTCAGGGCAGTGAAAGTCAGTGACCTGAGTTGGAGAGGCACTGTTGATTTCCTTCTTAGGAGTGCTGGACTGTATTTCTGCATCTGTACAATGGGGCCATCATCATGTGTGTCTAGCAGAAGGAATAAATTGGAGGTATTTGGGAAGGACTTCTCACAAATACTCACCTGAGAACAGCCAAGTCCCCTACTTTCCTTGAGGCAACTTTAGATTGGGGCAGATACTTTGGCTTTCCCACCTTTGCAAGACTCCAGGTCACCCTACTCTTAGTGGCTTTCCACGTGGCACTAGTGGTAAAGAACCCACCTGCCAGTGCAGGAGACTAAGAGACACGAGTTCGATCCCTGAGTCAGTGGGCATAACAGCCCACTCCAATATTCTTGCCTAGAGAATCCCATGGACAGAGAACCCTGACAGGCTATGGTCCATAGGGTCGCAAAGAGTCAGACACGACTGAAGAGACTTGGCACACATATACTCTTAGTGACTGAAATCACAAACAAAGATTTTCTCTTAATGGAACTGTATTTTTATCTAGCTCTAATTTTAGCAGATCAGTTATAGCCTAAACTTGTTTCTTTTGTAAGGCTAAATAAGTGGACAGTTTAGTGCAGAATCCTGAAAATTCTCTCAGGTCCCTTAATGATGCAGTCCTTTTGGACACGTGATCTAGTTTTAGGATACAGTGGACATCTGTTTTATTGTCACATGACACAGATGGCCAGCTTCCCAGCTGCTGTCCAACATCAACTCAGCCAGTACACGTTTTGGGGTCATTCATGTGTATTCACATAATTGTCTGAACTCTCTTTTGGGGGTGGTGATGTCAAGTAAACATAAAACCAGCTTAGGGGAAAAAAGTAAGGCTTCCCTGGTGGCTCAGATGGAAAAGAATCTGCTTGCAATGCAGGAGACCTGGGTTCCATCCCTGGGTTGGGAAGATCCCCTGGAGAAGGGAATGGCAACTTACTCCATTACTCTTGCCTGGAGAATCCCTTGGACAGAGGAGACTGGTGGGCTACAGCCCATGGGTTCTCAAAGAGTTGGACACGACTGAGCGACTAACACGTCCACTTTCATTTTTATAAGTTAAAAAGTCCTGGGATAGATTTTAGATTTGACTTAAAGAATACCTTGATTTGGGACCCAGATAATGTTATCCTGACTCAGTTTCTTTGTAGATAAGCTCTTCTATTCTTTTGACTTCCTTCCCAGGTTTGACTTGATAAACCCTGAGTGTGTTACCAGTGAGTCCTGAGATTCACTCTGACTGGAGCAGCTTAGGTCATGTGCTCTTTCTTGGCTGTTGTGCAGATGGTGCCTCAGTAGTCTGATTGGCCTCGGTGGGATTCAGTTGACCTTTACCAACATAAGAGTTATGTGCGCCAACCTTCCATGTAGTCAGAAACCCTATATAACTTAGAGTTGGCTCTCCACATTTACAGTTCCTCTGTATTCACAGTTCTGCATCCATGGATTCACCCCCTCTCGCATCATGTAGGACATAGTACTGTCTGTTGAAGAAACCTCCATATAAGTGGACCCGTACAGTCCAAATTTAAATTCTTCAATTATATTGAACTGTATTTTTTGTCCTTGGAGCTGGGGTGGGACCTTCCCCAGATATAGTATTAAATGTAAGGGGAGGGTATATTTATTGAAAATTGGTCCTTGATGGCAAGACAAGGAGGAGAAGATTATAAGGGAGGTCAACAAAAGTCTTCTATAATTATCTATAGTGTGTCAGATACTGAACTAGGTGCTGGAGTTGAAGTTTTGAAATGAAGAATAATACATGTTGAATCTTGGTGAATTTCTAGGCACTGGAGTGTATTGAAGGAGTCTGTAAATATAATAATTAATCCCATCATTGGATAATTCAATGAGCTTTCCTACCTGAAGTGTTATGATTTGTGCTTCTTGGAAAACAAAATAGAAAAGATAATTTTTTTTAATTGGCTTAGATAATTATTTTATCATTTTATATTATTACTTTTACCATTTTAGAATTTTTAATATTGTGACAGCTTTCTGTAGAATTCTGAAACTCAGTTTAGTTCTTTCTTTAGTATCACAAGTCCCCTAAAACAATATCTGAATATAGAGGAATAATATATATTGATGAAAACACCTTAGTTTTTATGTGTAAAATAGTTTTACTAAGGATATAACAATTGATAAATACTGAATTTTAGTTTTTGCCCATGTTCTTGTAAAATTGTAATCTGTAGTACATGGGTTAAATACTGGGCCTTGCTTTTTGCTGGTTGGGGCTTCTTTGCTCTAATCCATGTAAATAGCAGTGAAACTTTGACTTTCATTTGAACTGTAGCTAGTATACCCCTGCTGAGAGTCTTAATGAGAGTTTAAAAACATATTTATCTTCCATCATCTTATAAAATATTGTTATCATGATATTTTGATTTTGTTCAGAAGCCTTCTTTCAATCTCAGCCAAAATAAAGTCCAGTTGAGTTTTCTTATGGCTTTACACAGGAACGTGCAAATCCACAGGAAATTTGATTGGTTATTATTCCAGTATTATAAACATGTAAAAGAGTTCTATAATATGTAAGAAAATTAAGAAGAATTTCTTAGATCAGAATATTTAAAACTACATAAACAAAGGCAAATATATATGTGAAATTACTTTGCCTTTTATCAACTACTATTAAAAATCAAAAGAAAATGTAATAAAATCAAAGTGAAAGTTTCTTGGTAAAGACTGTCCTTGGAGAGAGGATGGTTTTATTAGTTAATGGCATATAATGAATTTTGTTTCTCCTCCCTGTACCAAGTGACATATTAGGTATGAAGAAGAGTTAATGTTGATAAAGTCCGCTTGTCTTTCTCTGAGGAAATGGGCAAAGTGCTCAAGTGATGAGGGAGTTGTTAGGTCTCAGTGTAGTTGTCCCCCACTAAGCACCTTACAGGCTTTTAAATTAGTACCTTGATGTTGAGTGAAGTTTAATTTCTGTCGTATGAATATCAAGCAACTTCACTTCTGATATTAGTTCCTTTTAGTGTACGTGACATGATGGGACTCAAGGATTTTAACAATTTGTGGATTTGAGATAGGTAACTTATAATCAACCTGCTTTATTATTGCAGCCCTTAATTCTTATCTATTCATTCATTCATTCACACCTTACCTTGTTCCACAAAAATTTCGGATACCTTATAAAAACTACATTTATGAATCCCATCTATATGGGCAGACTTGTTTTGGTCTAGTCCCAGCATTAAGTCACATTCCAAGAAATAAATATGACAATGAAAATAATTAAAAATAATTCAAGTATTTACTTCACCTCTCAGAAAACATCCAAGAGAGGAGTAAATGCATCATGTATAATAGAACTTTAAAAATCCTTTCCCTGTCTCTCTGAACATAGCTGTCAGTTATCCTCCCAAACTGTCTCTGACTTCTTGAAACACAATGTTCAGTCATCCAGTGATGCCCGACTCTTTGCAATCCCACAGACTGCAGCATGCCAGGCCACCTTGTCTTTGTCTCCCGGAGTTTGCCCAAGTTCATGTCCATTGCATAGATGATGCCATCCAGCCATCTCATCCTCTGATACCCTCTTCTCCTTCTGCCCTCAATCTTTCCTGGCATCAGGGTCTTTTCCAATGAGTCAGTTCTTTGCATCAGGTGGCCAAAGGATTGGAGCTTCAGCTTCAGCATCTGTCCTTCCAAAGAGTATTCAAGGTTGATTTCCTTTAAGATGGACTGGTTTGATCTTCTTGCTGCCCACGGGACTCTTAGGGGTCTTTTTCAGGACCACAGTTCAAAGACATCAGTTCTGTCATGCTCAGCCTTCTTTACAATCTAACTCTCAAAACTGTACGTGATCAGTGCAAAGACCATAGCCTTGACTATACGAACCTTTGTTGGCAGAGTGATGTCTCTGCTTTTGAACACTGTCTAGGTTTGTCATAGCTTCCTGCCAAGAAATAATCATCTTCTGAATCCATGGCTGCAGTCACCACGCGCCTCTGCAAATCCAGGCAGTCCTGTCTTTCCCCTTCTTTGTTAGGTGTCTTGTCTTTTGTTTCTTCTCTCACTGTATGTTCTTCTCCATTTCTCTCCTTCTTCTAATTTATTTCTCACACTTCTGTCAATAAACCCAGAACTAAAGAAAGGGGGAAAAACAGACTCAAACCCAGAGTTCCCACAGGCAGTGAAGCTGCAATTATCCACATATTAGTATATTTTTTTTCTTTGTCACCCTTATAAAAAAAATTGTAAAATACTAATTAAAAACTGAAAATCCTGGCCAGGAAACATATAAATTGAGAAGAAAAATAGAATACTCAGCAGCACAGTTGTGTAGTTGACTGAGAACTACAGTTGACCTTTGAGCAAACATGCATTTTAATTGCTCTATCCACTTATATGCAGATTTTAAAAAAAATAAAGGTACCATCAGCTCTCTGAATCTGCACATTCTACACCCCTGGATTCACTCAACTGTGGATCTAAAAATTAATACAGGATCCAAGGTTGGTTGAATCTACCGGTGCACAACTAGCCAATAGGGAGGGCCAAATGTGGGATTTGCACATCCATGAATTTTGGTATCTGGCTGAAGATCTAAACCAGTCCCCCAAGGATACTGATGGAGGAGTACTTGATGTTTGGTGATATAAAGGGACTCCTTTCCATGTTGTTGTTCAATTGTTAAGTCACGTCTGACTCTTTGTGACCTCATGGACTATAGCATGCCTGGCCTCCCTATCCCTCACTGTCTCCCGGAGTTTGCCAAGTTCATGTCCATTGACTCTGTGAGGCCATACAACCATCTCATCCTCCCTTCCATACATCAGTGGAGCATATACCAGTTCCCCAGGTGCAAAGCCCTTATTTCTAAAATTATATACGATTTACAACCTAGATAAAAGGAACACTGAAAAACAAAACAAGTAGGGGTAGTGTCTTTAATAGCAGTTCATTGCAGTGACTGTGAGTGAAAATAGAGGATTTGATGCCAAAACATGACTCAAAGACATTCTGTAGTAGGCCGACACAATGTAATCTGAGACTGCAGCTTCCTGATGATCTGAATTGACCTAAGAATAAAACCTTATGTTCTCCGTAGCAAAACATGCAAACAGTGACTTTAGGGACCAGAGTGGTGGTATAAATGAGTGGGTGCCGAGTGGTAGCTGCCAGCCTTCAGCCTGGGGTCATTGTACAGATGGACGGGACTGGTGGCCACACAGCACGGCCGCTGTCACAGCGGACAGCTGCTCGTTCTCTGTGCCATCCTGTTTTGTCATTTGGGGCTCTAGTCCAGTGCCACTGTGTCTTCTAATGCTTCAAGGTGAACCTGAAACCCAATTTACTTTTTGACCTCAGCTTGTGAGATCTTAGTTCCCCAGCCAGAAATCGAACCCACATCTTCTGCATTGGAAGCACAGAGTGTTAACTGCTGGTCTGCCCGGGAAGTCCTCTGAATTCTGGATTTCAATGTGAAATATCCCCATTTTAAATGCTCAGTCATTAAGTCATTTGGGCTTTCCTGGTGGCTCAGTTGATAAAGAATCTGCCTGCAGTGCAGGAGACCCAGGTTTGAGCCCTGAGTGGGTAAGATCCCCCAAAGAAGGAAATGGCAGTCCACTCCAGGATTCTTGCCTGGAAAATTCCATGTACAGAGGAGCCTGCAGAACTACAGTCCGTGGAGTCTCAGAGTCGGACATGACTTAACAAGTAAACCACCACCTGGGCTAAGCAGGACTTGCCAGCATGCCTTCAGTCATCCAGCTCTCATCATAGGAAAGTGTAGCCTGCCTGTTTCTCGTGCAGATCTTTATCAGTCTCAGCACCATCGTCTCTGCTGTGCTCAAAGTTGGTTCTCTGGCAAAGTCTAGAATCTGATATTCTCAGATTCTCCAATACCACCTGGATGTCCAGCCACTCAGTTCACTTCTGGTCCTCTCTGAGTCAGTGTCAGACTCCACAAGTTTAAGGGCTCAGTTTCTCATGACTGCCCTCACTCCAGATGCTACTTGTTAAGTTCCACATCCCTAGTTAACCCAAATATAAAACCAACTTGGCTACGCGTATGGTTCCCATGATCCTCTACTCCGGTCTGAATTCACCAGAATGACTCACAGGACTCAGGGAGACATTTTACTTATATTTGCCGGTTTATTATAAAGGATGCAACGTAGAAACAGCTCAGTGGAAGAGAAGTGTCAGGCAGAGTATGCAGGTGGAGGTAAATAGAGCGTCCATATGCTCTCTGGGTTCTGTTCTCTCCCAGAGCATTGATGTGTTCACTAACCCAGAAGCTCTCTGAGCTCCGTCATCTAAGGGCTTCTTATGGAGATTTCACTGGGTAGGCTGCCCTGGTGGCTCAGATTGTAAAAATCTGCCTGCAGTGTGGCAGACCCGGGTTCAATCCCTGAATTGGGAAGATCCCCGGGAGAAGGAAATGGCAACCCACTCGTGTATTCTTGCCTGGAGAAATCCGCGGACAGAGGAGCCTGGTGGGCTACATTCCATGGGGTCACAAAGAGTCAAACGTGACTGAGGGACGAACATACACACAGAGGCATGATTAATTGAATTATTGGCCATTGGTGATTGAACTTTCATCTCCTGACCCTCTCCTCTTTCTCTCTTTTCTCAAGGTCTGGGGGTGGGGCTGAAAGTTCCAAGCTTATAATCACGCTGCGGTGTTTCTGGTGACCAGACCCTATCTTGAAGGTATCTAGCCAGCTCCCTCCCCTGTGCCTCCTCCACAAACACAGCAGGAGTCGCCTCATTAGCATACAAAGATACTCCCACCACTCAGGAGACTGCCAAATGTTCCGGGGATTCTGAGCCAGATAGGAAAAAAGATCCAAATACTATGTTTTTATTAAACCACAGGTGTTCTTTTTGGTTGGTTAAGAGCAGGCTAGTATACAGTAATGGAGAAGGCGATGGCACCCCTCTCCAGTACTCTTACCTGGAAAATCCCATGGGCAGAGGAGCCTGGTGGCTGCAGCCCATAGGGTCACAAAGAGTTGGATACTACTGAGGGGGTTCACTTTCCCTTCTCCCTTTCATGCACTGGAGAAGGAAATCGCAGCCCTCTCCAGTGTTCTTGCCTGGAGAACCCCAGGGACGGGGGAGCCTGGTGGGCTGCCGTCTGTGGGGTCGCACAGAGTCGGACACGACTGAGCGACTCCCAGCAGCAGCAGCAGCGGCAGTATTCCATTGGCCTTCCTGGTGACTCAGGGATAAAGAATCCGCCTGCCAGTGCTAGAGACACAAAGACATGGGTTCAACCCCTGGGTTGGGAAGATCTCTTGTAGTAGGAAATGGCAGCCCTCTCCAGTGTTCTTGCCTGGAGAACCCCAGGGGCGGGGAGCCTGGTGGGCTGCCGTCTATGGGGTCGCACAGAGTCGGACACGACTGAAGGGACTTAGCAGCAGCAGCAGCAGTATACAGTAAGACCCCTGCATGTGAACCTTCAAGTTGCAAACTCTCAAAGATGTGAATCAAGTCAAGCATAAGTGAAACTGCAGCTTGCCCTCCGAGTCTTACTGTTGATGATCCTTCAGCTCTACCGTCTCCCACTGCCTCTCCCTCTTCCTGTCAGTAACTCTTCTTTCCTGTTCACTGGATGCCAGCGCCTGTATGCCAGCTGTTGTACTGTGCTACTGTACTTTTCAAGGTACTGTAAGATTAAAAAAGTGTTCTTAGTTTTTTGTGTTTGTTTTTGGGTGTTATTTGTGTGAAAAATATTACAAGCCTATTATAGTACAGTGCTATATAGCTGATTGTGTTGGTTCAGTTCCTAGGCTAACACTACAAATGCACTCTCGGAACATAACTCATTCATGTGTAGGGGACTTATTATACTTGAGAGATGACCACTGGTGAGGTTTTTCTTTTTTGAATACCCAGACGGAGACTGCCATGCGGTTGGAAGATCATCACCCTAGAGATGAGCCCTCAGATAAATAAAAGCAAGGCCAGGAGTTTTCTTCAAAAATCTGTGTTTGGTTCACCCTGACACACAAATGAATTACCCCCAGAGTTCTACACTAATTTTAGAAGGGAAATATTTCAAAGTAGATATTACTAGTCTCCCACTCCTGAAATCCTAGTTTGGAGCAGTATCACTTCCCAAGGACGTAGATAGTATATATTCATTGGAAAAAATACATCTACAAACAGGATGGTAAAACAACTAGATTGTGGGTTTCTGTGAAACTAATTTAAAATGTATGCCTGATATAAGGTTCTTCTTTCTGAAAGAATCCAAATCCATAATGGTAGGAGGAGTTGTGATGCCATGTCTAATTTATGACATTGAAATAGCATTATTAGAACAGGATATGTGTGTGTCTAAAGTTGCTTAAAAGCAGTTAAAGGCTATTAGAATATATTTCAGAAGTTGCAAGGAAGAGAGAAGTTGAGTTGGCGTATTATAGTTTCATGCCGCTCATAATTGTTCTCTGTCAGCGGACCATTTCTGCTGACCATAAATGTTGTGTTTCACTCACTAGGCCTTTAGGAGAACATTACTGAATATACTGAACTTGATTTTTTTCAGGATTGTATTTTTTCAGCCTTATTTTTCCTCCATTTTTCTCCAGAGACTTAGATCTGAGAATAAGATCCCTGGCATCTTTATATTTCTGCTTGAAATTTTTCAGAGTAGCTATGCTTTAGTTGCTTGTTTTGCTTAAATGGCTTTAATAAATCAAAATTTTCTATTTCTTCAGAAGAACTGTATCTCTGAAATATTTTGTTTTTATGCTGAAATATGTTCATTGTTGAAATATATATCCCAGTGCTTTTTTCTGCAAATGTCACTGGAAAGTCTGAGCATATGATTCATTTTAAGTAAAAAATATTAAAAAAATATTTAACCAACTTAAAAATACGAGATTTCTGGGTATGCTACAGGGCTCTCGTAAAAGAAGAAAATATTTGGAGGATTATGTGGCTTTGGTCATAAACAGTGACTGACTTCAGTGACAAAGAAATCAGATAGGAAAATGAGATGAACTCATTAGAAATCCCTCCTGTTAAAATTTTTCCTTATAATACCTACACCTCCAAGAAGCTATTTTGGAGTCACTGCACATAAAATGAGAGCTTACGTCTGTAGTATTTTCATTGCTTCTTTAGATTTCAGGATAGTTCTGAGTAAAATTTTGAGGTGTTTTCTTGAGAAATACATGCTGTCAGTCACTGCCAGGAGTGAACTCTAACACAGACAATACAGTGCGTGGACGCAGCAATGATTTAGATATAGGAAGCTAAGACACTGCGATATGCTGCTCATTTTACAATTATTTATGACACAAAAGCAAATTTATCCAGTGTGGCAGACTAAATAATGACCCCCAAAGACTGTTGTTGTTTTTCAGTTGCTGGGTTGTGTCCAACTCTTTGCAACCCCATGGACGGCAGCACACCAGGCCTCCATGTCCTTCCCTATCTCCTGGAATTTGCTCAGACTCATATCCGTCAAGCCAGTGATGCCATCCTCCCATTGCTTCCTCTGTAGCCCTCTTCTCCTGCCTTCAGTCTTTCCCAGCCTCAGGGTATTTTCCAATGAGTCAGCTCTTCCCGTCAGGTGGCCAAAGTATTGGTGCTTCAGCATCAGTCCTTCCAATTAATATTCAGGGTTGATTTCATTTGGGGCTTCCTGGTGCTCAGACTGGTTTGATCTTCTTGCTGTTCAAAGATGTGTGTTAGTTGCTCAGTCATGTCCAACTCTTTGCAATTTCACTGACTGTAGCCTTTCAGGCTCCTCTGTCCATAGGATTTTCCAGGCCATAATACCAGAGTGGGTTTCCTTCTCCAGGGGATCTTCCCAACTCAGGGATCAAACCCATGTCTCCTGTGTTTCCTGCATTGCAGGCAGATTCTTTACCCACTGAGCCATTGGGGAAGCCTGTTCATAGATACCCAGGTTCTAATCCGTGGACCTGGGAATGTTAACCTTCTCAGGCTTAAAGACCTTGAAGATAAGATTAAGACTCTGAGATGGGAAGATTATCCTGGATAATCTGGGTGGGCTTCTGAATGCAGTCTCAGTGTTCCCATAAGGAGGAGGAGAGTTGACTGCAGAGGAGAGTTGACTGCAGAGAAGAATGTGGTGTGACAGTGAAACCATATACTGCACTGTTGGCTTTGAAGATGGAAGAAAGCAGCTCTCGCCGCTGGAAAAGGCAAGGGAAGAGAGTCTGCAGGGAGTGTGTGACTGATTTTGGACTTCTGATCTCTGGAACTGTAAGAGAATATGTTTGTGTTGTTCTAAGCTACCAAGTTTGTAGTCATTTGTGATAGCAGCCATAGAAAGCTAATATAGCTAATTAGTTGATGGTATTAAGTTAAATAAACTATCAATACGTACCAAAAGGGAGTCTACAAGCTACTACGTACTCAGTCATTTCTTAGCATTTGTATTTGCAGATTTTGGTTAACTTCTGCATTGCTGTATTTATCAGCTTATTCTTAATTGACAAGCAGTAAAAATTCCTAATATTTAAATGTTATATTTATAGGATTTGGCTGATTACTCTTAGCAGAATGCAGTTCACTTATCTCCCAGAGCAAGTTCCCTTTGTGCTTCCCTTCACTTTATAGCTGAGATGTATATTACTATCGTCAGTGCTGTTGATTCCCATGGAACTTTTTCAGGCTGTGACTCAGCATCCTGATTTTTCGAAAAGGGAACCAGACTCTCACATGGGCAATCTATAGATGCAACAAAAGCCTGTCTTGTTTTATAAATACAAGGCACACATTCTACACAGTAGGCATCCATTTTGTGACAGTACCATTATCATCCTGGTACTAGGGGAAGCATGGAAGGTTCTCTGAAACATCCAGTATGAACCCACCCCAACGCTCCTCTGAAAGTGTGACTCCTGGCACCTGCACTTTGATTACCAGAGTCCCCTCAGATCTCCTGATTCCACAATGTTATAGAACAAAGAAATCCTAGAAAAGGGAAAATTTTGTCATGTGTCCCTTATTGACATTCTGTCTAGCAGTCTTTGTTGGAATGCACTTGTTTCTTGAGGCCAAGGGAAATTCTGTTGTAGTGTTCACCTGTGTGGGCATATTGCTGGTTATTAAACCCAAAGCCAAAGGATTTCTTTTTCTAACTGTAGGTTCTTTGGAGCTGGAGTATTTCCATTTGAGCTTGATGAATTCTCTTGGGGGAGAGGGAGATTTCAAGATCAAAATTAAACTAAATAAATGAATGCTCATTTCAAAGGTGGGGCTTCAATAAGGTACAGCTGTAGATTTTTTTCCTCCCAGGGATTACTGGAACTTTTGATTTTATTTGATCATAATTCCAAGACAGGATTTTCATTAGGTATTTGTTTTGTTTTTCAGTGATTCCCACCACCACCCCCGACACACACTTTAAGTTTTATTTTATTTGGCATTTATCCCAGTTGGCAATTTGCAGTGGAAACAGGAAGCTGACCTTCCATTTGTGAAATCACAAAGTGAAATGGAATACCAGAAATGATGTTCTCCTAGAAATAATAAATAGTTTTCTAGCTTTGTGCTATTGTCTAAATTCATAGCACAGTATTAACTAAAATTAATGTTTATGTATAGTGAGAATAATAATGTCTAGACTTAGGTACCTTCTTGGTTGTATTATATTACTTTATATGTTACTTCATTTTTGGGATTCTTAGAAATCCTCAAGTAGAGACGACAGCAGTGGCATTACCAAGTACTGGGTTGGCCAAAAAAGTTAATTTGGGTTTTTCCAAATTTGGTCAATTTGGGTTTTGCATCTGGGAAAAACCCAGAGGAACTTTTGGCCAACCGAACAGTAACATCTGGTTATTGAGCTCTTACTGGGAACCAGACACAGGTTGTATTTAATAATACAAGTAAGCGTTCCTTGAACTACTTAGTTTAATCATCAAACAAAACAAAACAAAACAAAACACCTATCTGAGGCTATTATTTCCCTTGCACGGACAAGGAACCTGAGGTTGAGATTCAGTAACTTGCCTAAAATTCCCATGGGCAGAGGAGCCTGGCAGACTGCAGTTCACAGGGTTGCAAAGAATTGGACAGGACTGAGGGACTAAACAACAATGACACCTGAGGATGTTGTTGTCATTATCCTAATAAAGGATAATGAGTATTCAAACAGATGTTTCTAGCCCACAGACAGAGCTTATTCCATGGCAACAGCCCATTCCTTGAGTCTGGAGATGGCAAGAGTCACGTTTAGGCAACCAGGGAAAAACAGCCAAGACTCTGAAGGTCAGAACAGTACAAGAACAAAGATTCAGTGGAACAGCCAAGAACAAGAACTAAGAGAAGGTTCCCTGAGGGCCACAGAGCAGCTCTGCCTTGATAAAGAAGGGGGATTGGGGCTGCAATGCAGCAGTTCACTGTGACAGCTGGACTCAGGAGAAGGAATGAACCTCTGAATAAGATGTAATGAAATTTCGTCATAGTTGCAGATGTTTCATTTTTTTAAATTAAAAAGTTGGCTCATAATTACAAAGTAATATATCCTTCCTGTACAAAAAAAAAAATCAGCACCAAATTATGTAAGTATGAAGGAACATGAGTTTGAGCAAACTCCAGGAGGTAGTGAAGGACAGGGAAGCCTGGCGTGCTGCCGTCTATGAGGTCGCAAAGAGTCGGACACAACTGAGTGACTGAACATAAAAAAACAGAGTCGTCCCTCGTCTTTCCTTCCTCACTGACCCACCATTTTCCCATATATATATATAAGTCTCATATATATATAACTGAATGGAATAGTTGTTGGTCTTGGACGGTTTTCTTCTATTTTTGGTTTTATTTCACAAAAATAAGGTCATACTATCACTTTGCCAACAAAGGTCCGTCTAGTCAAGGCTATGGTGTTTCCTGTGGTCATGTATGGATGTGAGAGTTGGACTATAAAGAAAGCTGAGCGCCAAAGAATTAATGCTTTTGAACTGTGGTGTTGGAGAAGACTCTTGAGAGTCCCTTGGACTGCAAGGATATCCAACCAGTCCATCCTAAAGGAGATCAGTCCTGGGTGTTCGTTGGAAGGACTGATGTTGAAGCTGAAACTCCAATACTTTGGCCACCTGATGAGAAGAACTGACTCAGTTGAAAAGACCCTGTGGCTGGGAAAGATTGAAGGTGGTAAGATAAAGGGACCACAGAGGATGGGATGGTTGGATGGCATCACCGACTCAATGGACATGAGTTTGCGTGAACTCTGGGAGTTCATGATGGACAGACAGGGAGGCCTGGTGTACTGCAGTCCATGGGGTCGCAGTCAGACACGACTGTGTGACTGAACTGAACTGAGCTGAACTAGCCATACTGTTCTATGACTTTTAAAGGAAATAATAACACATCTACATCTTTGATGTTAGTACTCTTATTTCCCTATGGAAGCAATTTTGAGGAGAAATACTTGTATTAAAGAAGACTGTATTGGGGGATGGGTGAAGGTTGTCAAAAAGGTACAAACTTCCAGTTATAAAGTGAGTTCTGTGGATATAATGTATAGCCTGGTAACTACAGTTAATAGTACTCTATTGTATATTTGCAAGTTACTAAGAGAGTAGGTCTTAAAGTTCTTATCACACTAAAAATTTGTAGCTATGCACGCTGATAGATGTTAACTAGACATTATAGTTGTCATTTCACAATATGTATCTACTGAGTCATTATATTGTACACCTGAAACTTATACAATATGTCAATTATATCCCAATTAAAAAAATACACAGGGTTATTCCTTGTGGTTTGGGAGGTCAAAACTTGAACCTGTCCTGCTTGAATACTTCCAGTGACAGGGAGTTCCCTTCTTTGTGATGCAGGTGGTTCCATTATTAGATTGCTCTGTTAGACAGTTACCCTGACCTAATGTTTCTTTCTCTGTGACTTCCTATAGCTCATTAATATGTTCTCTGGAGTTCCACAGACCAAATCTTACCCCCTCTTCACCTGTAACTAGATGAAATGAGACACCAAAGGGTTTGCTTAAGAAAATTTAAAAGTGAAAGAAGTAAAAAAGTAAAAGAAAAAAAAATTATATTGCTTCTGTGGCCGGTCAGTTTTCTCATTTTCTACTTTTCTTCGTGGAGCTATTAGCTCCAAACTGTAGAAGAGAGCCTCTTTGCCTTTTAAAAGTTTTTAGTTTTATTTTTGTTATTGTTTTTAAGCATCCTTTGTATACAAAGGTGTTCTTTCTTGACCTCTGGAATTTTCCAGGGCTGAAGGCGCTGTTGTGGAAGGAAGGTGTCATCGGATATGAGGGAGCACAAGGAAGTGCAGACTCTTAAGAAGCTTTAGTTTGGATTTAAGAGAAGAATTTTTTTTTAACCTCAAAAATAGTGTTAGCACATTTCCTAAATCTCAGCCAACTGTTAGAGCCAGACAGACCTTGAAAATCATGTCAACCTCTTGCTTTTGTTTACCTTAGAAGTCCTAGAGCGTTTATCTTATTTCCAAAGAGAGTCATGACTGATTATGAGATAGCCAAGCCCAGAACCTAACTCTTTCCTTCCCGTGAGCATGATTCTCCATTGTAGCCTACTAGATTGCCAAACCATTCTTCCCCAAGAAGTTCTGAGAATTTCCAAAGTCCAGTGGATTTTAAAGTCGCAGTATATATACATTTGCTGTAGAATACTTTCAGGAGAGATCTTGGAAGTTCCGTGGCCTTTGTGAATTCCTGTTCCACAACTTAACGAAGCCCTGTGACCTTGCAAAATGGCCCTAATTTTCTCAGCTGTCCTTTTTTTTAATCTGTAACATGGAGATAAGACTGCCTACATCACTGGACTTTTATGAGGATAGGATAATATTTGGAAAGTTTGTAGCACAGTGCCTGATTCATTAGTCAACTCAATAGTAGTTGCTGTTAGGAAAAAAGTTCTTTCAAACTTTTCATGATAATCTTTTTTAAAAAGTAAACTCAGTTTTTTAAATCTGATAACGTATATGAATTAAATTATTATAGGAAAGAGACTTCAAAGACTAAATATTAAAAATTTTTGACTAGCTATTGTGCATGGTTTAAAATATAAAAAGAGAAGTTAATTTTTTTACTCTCTCTCCCCACAACTTTTACCTTTCTTTTGCTAGAAAGTCACCAAATTTTTTGTTGTACCCTTAGACGACAGAGGATGAAATGGTTGGATGGTATTACCGACTCAATGGACATGGGTTTGGGTGAACTCTGGGAGTTGGTGATAGACAGGGAGGCCTGGCGTGCTGCGGTCCGTGGTGTCGCAAAGAGTTGGACACAACTGAGGAACTGAACTGAACTGTAGATCTTGTATTCTGTGCATATACTCAATAAGCTTTAAATATGAAAACATTTCTATCTCTTGCTAATAGGCTTGTTTTTTGTTTTGTTTTGCTGTACCTATGGCTTGCAGGATCTTAGTTCCTCGACCAGGGATTAAACCTACAGTGAAAGGGCAGGGTTCTAACCACTGGATCGCCAGGGAATTCCCATGTGGAGGTTTTAAAATATGGCTCTTATAACTGAAGAACTGAATTTAGATTTTTTTATTTAAAATTTTACTATATTTTGTCTATGACACTTTTTATAGAAAAACGTGGACCACAAATTGTGGAATTAAGTAAGAGTCATAGAGAACCACTAATTTAAAATTAATGAAAGAAGTCTATTTAATATATTTTTAATTATATATGGCTAATATATTTTCTTTTAAGTATCTAGATAAAGAGAGGGGCTTTCCTGGTAGCTCACAGTAAAGAATCTGCCTGCAATGTGGGCGATCTGGGTTCGATTCCTGGGTCGAGACTATCCCCTGTAGAAGGGAGTGGCAACCAACTCCAGTATTCTTGCCTGGAGAATTCCATAGACAGAGGAGCCTAGTGGGCTACAGTCCACGGGGTCACAAACAACTGGACATGATTGAAGCAACTTAGGATAACATAATATCAAATAAATATTTTTGTATTAGATTTAATTTAAAAAGTTTTAAAATATAAATGCGGTATGTACAATAGCCCTCAACTTTTGGAAATAGTAATTAATTTGGTGATAAAAGGCTCTTTCATGGTTTTTCACATTTATTTCTCATATTCCTCTAAGTTGGGCTATATTACAGAGGAAGAAACTGAAGAATTGAGCAAGTTAGTAATTTACCAACAGATCAAGAGATGAGAGCTTATTTTTGAGAACACATTACTAATCAAAGCTGTGAAATGGCATATTTGTAGGAGAGCAACTCTCAAACCAATCAGAACATAACCTCATTTATCCACTTATTGATTCAAGAAGTATTTATTGATGAGCTAATGTTTAATGTATAGACCCTGGGAATATGGCATTTAATAAAACCTGGACAAACCCCTGCCCTCATGAAGCTTTCACTCTATTGCAAATGAAAGCCTCCTCTCTCCATTTGGTGCCTTTTTGTGTGGCATTCCACTGGAAGTCAGCAAGCAACAGTGGAGACCTCTTGCAGAAACAAAGAAAGGAACTTGCTCTAGGTCCTTGACTTTGATGGCTGCCTGGCGGTGAACATATTACCTTTAGTAAAGGAAAAACCTCGGAGTGAACAGTTTTTACTGAGCTATTAAAAATGCTTTCTTCGCAGTATCACTGTATTTCTTTAGCTCTGGGTTAAGATATGAGTAGGGAAAAAATGAGGTGTGCATATGTCTTATAAATGCACACAATTTTAATGTAAAAAGAGCCAAAACCCTCCAAAAAGCCCTTCACTATTCCTTTATAAAAATGATTGTAGTTAATTTACAATGTTGTGTTAGTTTCAGATGTACAACAAAGTGATTCTGTTATAGTAGTTATTTCAGTTGCTCAGTCGTGTCCGACTCTTTGCAATCCCATGAATTGCAGCATGCCAGGCCTCCCTGTCCGTCACCAACTCCCGGAGTTCTCTCAAACTTACATCCATCCAGTCGGTAATGCCATCCAGCCATCTCATCCTCTGTCATCCCCTTCTCCTCCTGCCCCCAATCCTTCCCAGCATCATCAGGGTCTTTCCCAGTGAGTCAACTCTTTGCATGAGGTGGCTAAAGTATTGGAATTTCAGCTTCAGCATCAGTCCTTCCAATGAACACCCAGGACTGATCTCCTTTAGGATAGACTGGTTGGATATCCTTGCAGTCCAAGGGACTCTCAAGAGTCTTCTCCAGCACCACAGTTCAAAAGCATCAATTCTTTAGTGCTCAGCTTTCTTTATAGTCCAAATCTCACATCCATACATGACCACTGGAAAAACCATAGCATTGACTAGACAGACCTTTGTTGGCAAAGTAATGTCTCTGCTTTTTAATATGCTGTCTAGGTTGGTCATAACTTTCCCTTCCAAGGAGTAAGCGTCTTTTAATTCATGGCTGCAGTCACCATCTGCAGTGATTTTGGAGCCCCCAAAAAGTCTGCCACTATTTCCACTGTTTCTCCATCTATTTGCCATGAAGTGATGGGATCAGATACCATGATCTTTGTTTTCTGAATGTGAGCCTTAAGCCAACTTTTTTCACTCTCCTCTTTCACTTTCATCAAGAGGGTTTTTAGTTCCTCTTCGCTTTCTGCCATAAGGGTGGTGTCATCTGCATATCTGAGGTTATTGATATTTCTCCCGGCAATCTTGATTCCAGCTTGTGCTTCTTCCAGCCCAGCGTTTCTCATGATGTACTCTGCATAAAAGTTAAATAAGCAGGGTGACAACATACAACCTTGACGTACTGCTTTTCCTATTTGGAACCAGTCTGTTGTTCCATGTCCAGTTCTAACTGTTGCTTCTTGACCTGCATATAGCTTTCTCAAGAGGCAGGTCAAGTGGTCTGGTATTCCCATCTCTTTCAGAATTTTCCACAGTTTACTGTGATGCACACAGTCAAAGGCTTTGGCATAGTCAATAAAGCAGAAGTAGATGTTTTTCTGGAATTCTCTTGCTCTTTTGATGATCCAGCAGATGTTGGCAATTTGACCTCTGGTTCCTCTGCCTTTCCTAAAACCAGCTTGAACATCAGGGAGTTCATGGTTCACATATTGCTGAAGCCTGGCTTGGATAATTTTGAGCATTACTTTACTAGCGTGTGAGATGAGTGCAATTGTGTGGTAGTTTGAGCATTCTTTGGCATTACCTTTCTTTGGAATTGGAATGAAAACTGACCTTTTCCAGTCCTGTGGCCACTGTTGAGTTTTCCAAATTTGCTGGCATATTGAGTACAGCACCTTCATAGCATCATCTTTCAGGATTTGAAAGTGCTCAACTGGAATTCCATCACCTCCACTAGCTTTGTTGTAGTGATGCTTTCTAAGGCCCACTTGACTTCACATTCCAGGATGTCTGGCTCTAGGTGAGTGATCACACCATCATGATTATCTGGGTCATGAAGATCTTTTTGTATAGTTCTTCTGTGCATTCTTGCCATCTCTTCTTAATATATGCTGCTTCTGTTAGATCCATACCATTTCTGTCCTTTATCGAGCCCATCTTTGCATGAAATGCTCCCCTGGTATCTCTAATTTTCTTGAAGAGATCTCTAGTCTTTCCCATTCTGTTGTTTTCCTCTATTTCTTTACACTGATCTCTGATCTTCTTATCTCTCCTTGCTATTGTTTGGAACTCTGCATTCAGATGCTTATATCTTTCCTTTTCTGCTTTGCTTTTCACCTCTCTTCTTTTCACAGCTATTTGTAAGGCCTCCTCAGACAGCCATTTTGCTTTTTTGCATTTCTTTTCCATGGGGATGGTCTTGATCCTGTCTCCTGTACAGTGTCACGAACCTCATTCCATAATTCATCAGGCACTCTATCTATCAGATCTAGTCCCTTAAATCTATTTCTCACTTCCACTGTATAATCATAAGGAATTTGATTTAGGTCATACCTGAATGGCCTAGTGCTTTTCCCTATTTTGCTCAATTTGAGTCTGAATTTGGCAATAAGGAGTTCATGATCTGAGCCACAGTCAGTTCCCCGGTCTTATTTTTGTTGACTGTATAGAGCTTCTCCATCTTTGGCTGCAAAGAATATAATCAATCTGATTTCAGTGTCAACCATTGGTGATGTCCATGTGTAGAGTCTTCTCTTGTGTTGTTGGAAGAGGGTGTTTGCTATGACCAGTACATTCTCTTGGCAAAAACTCTATTAGCCTTTGCCCTGCTTCATTCCGTATTCCAAGGCCAAATTTGCCTGTTACTCCAGGTGTTTCTTGACTTCTACTTTTGCATTCCAGTCCCCTATAATAAAAAGGACATCTTTTTGGGTGTTAGTTCTAAAAGGTCTTGTAGGTCTTCATAGAACTGTTTAACTTCAGCTTCTTCAGCGTTACTGGTTGAGGCATAGACTTGGATTACCGTGATATTGACTGGATTGACTTGGAAATGAACAGAGATCATTCCGTCATTCCGTCGTTTTGAGATTGCATCCAAGTACTGCATTTCCGCCTCTTTTGTTGACCATTGGCTACTCCATTTCTTCTAAGTTAAATTCACCCTTTCCAGTCCATTTTAGTTCGCTGATTCCTAGAATGTTGATGTTCACTCTTCCCATCTCCTGTTTGACCACTTCCAATTTGCCTTGATTCATGGACCTGACATTTCCAGGTTCCTATGCAGTATTGCTCTTTACAGCATTGGACCTTGCTTCTATCACCAGTCACATCCACACTGGGTATTTTTTTGCTTTGGCTCCTTCCCTTCATTCTTTCTGGAGTTATTTCTCCACTGATCTCCAGTAGCATATTGGGCACCTACCGACCTGGGGAGTTCCTCTTTCAGTATCCTGTCATTTTGCCTTTTCATACTGTTCATTGGGTTCTCAAGGCAAGAATACTGAAGTGGTTTGCCATTCCCTTCTCCAGTGGAGAAGGGAATAGATTTAGTTATATATACAAATAAATAGCTTTTCATATTCTTTTCCACTTTAGGTTATTATAAGATATTGAATATAGTTCCCTAAGCTGTAGGGAACACTAGGCCCTGTGTATCTGTTTTCTATGGAGCGGTGCATGTAAGAAGCTCAGCATCCTGCTGGTCAGCCACAGCCCCCCTTCCTCTGCGCTTGGGGAAAGGCTGGCTCACTGTGATTGCCCCTGCTTTCCTTTTCTCCCTCAAGCAGTGATTGCTTCTGTGTTAGCATTTCATCGTAGAGTTCTTTCTTTTTACTTTGCTGCATTTTAAAAATTTACTAGTATGAACATGTATTATTTTCAGAATAAAACAGAGAATAAATTATATTGTAAAAACACAGTTCAGTCAGAGAGAGAATGCAAGCCTAAAATCATTCCATGGGAGCAGAGACCAAGAGGAGGCGGTGAAGAGAAGGAGAAATTCGGGAAACAGAATTGACAGGGCTGGGTTACAGCAGTGACAGGAGATTTAGGACGAAACACTCATTCTATGTCATTGTGGCCTTTTATTTTTTTGACAAATAGAGCTTTACAAGAGGTTTTTTGATTTTTAGGGATTTTTTTTCCCACATTCACAGCCATTATATGTTAAACATGTTTCACTATTTTCAATCACCTATCTGTTTAAGGTAATTTGCCAGGTAATTTTTTTAGTCCACCATGTAAATGTTTACATTTGGGGTCATTAAAAAGCTTTGGTGAAATAAGGGAGTGTATTTTCTTGTAGAACTTTTTGTTTCCAGTTTACCTTAATTGAGTGATAACAGAACCCTTCTGTGGGAATGTCTTGCAGTGATATTGATTTGAAAAACAAAAGGAAAGGCCTCAAAGATAAAAAGTCCAGAAAGGAATGTTTGAAGAGCATTAGCTATACCACATTTATCAGATTCACAATTATTTCCCCTTCAGTTCAGTTCAGTTCAGTGGCTCAGTCATGTCCGATTCTTTGTGACCCCATGAACTGCAGCTCACCAGGCCTCCCCTGTCTGTGACCCAACTCCCAGAGGAGAGTCACAAACTCTCCATGTCACAACCTCATGTCCATTGAGTCAGTGATGCCATCCAACCATCTCATCCTCTGTCGTCCTGCCTTCAGTCTTTCCAAGCATCAGGGTCTTTTCCAGTGAGTCAGTTCTTCGCATAAGGTGGCCAAAGTATTGGAGTTTCAGCTTCAGCATCAGTCCTTCCAATGAACACCCAGGACTGATCTCCTTTAGGATGGACTGGTTGGATCTCCTTGCAGTCCAAGGGACTCTCAAGACTCTTCTCCAACACCACAGTTCAAAAGCATCAATTCTTCAGTGCTCAGCTTTCTTCACAGTCCAACTCTCACATCCATACATGACCACAGGAAACACCATCGCCTTAACTAGATGGACCTTTGTTGGCAAAGGAATGCCTCTGCTATGTAATATGCTATCTAGGTTGGTCATAACTTTTCTTCCAAGGAGTAAGCATCTTTTAATTTCATGGCTGCAGTCACCATCTGCAGTGATTTTGGAGCCCCCAAAATAAAGTCTGACACTGTTTCCCCATTTATTTGCCATGAAGTGATGGGACCAGATGCCATGATCTTCGTTTTCTGAATGTTGAGCTTTAAGCCAACTTTTTCACTCTCCTCTTTCACTTTCATCAAGAGGCTCTTTAGTTCTTTTTCGCTTTCTGCCATAAGTGTGGTGTCATCTGCATATCTGAGGTTATTGATATTTCTCCCGGCAGTCTTGATTCCAGCTTGTGCTTCTTCCAGCCCAGCGTTTCTCATGATGTACTCTGTATATAAATTAAATAAGCAGGGTGACAATATACAGCCTTGACGTACTTCTTTCCCGATTTAGAACCAGTCTGCTGTAGCATGTCCAGTTCTAACTGTTGCTTCCTGACCTGCGTACAGGTTTCTCAAGAGGCAGGTCAGGTGGTCTGGTATTCCTATCTTTTCAGAATTTTCCACAGTTTGTGGTGATCCACAGTCAAAGGCTTTGGCATAGTCAATAAAGCAGAAGTAGATGTTTTTCTGAAACTCTTGCTTTTTCAATGATCCAGCAAATGTGAGCAATTTAATCTCTGGTTCCTCTTCCTTTTCTAAAACCAGTTTGAATATCTGGAATTTCACTGTTCATGTACTGTTGAAGCCTGGCTTGGAGAATTTTGAACACTAATTTACTAGCGTTTGAGATGAGTGCAATTGTGTGGTAGTTTGAGCATTGTCTTTCTTTGGGATTGGGTGAAAACTGACCTTTTCCAGTCCTGTGGCCACTGCTGAGTTTTCCAAATTTGCTGGCATATTGAGTGCAGCACTCTCACAGCATCATCTTTCAGGATTTGAAAGAGCTCGACTGGGATTCCATCACCTCCACTAGCTTTGTTTGTAGTGATGCTTTCTAAGGCCCTCTTGATTTAGAATTCCAGGATGTCTGGCTCTAGGTGAGTGATCATACCATCGTGATTATCTGGATTGTGAAGATCTTTTTGTACAGTTCTTCTGTATATTCTTGCCATCTCTTCTTAATATCTTCTGTTTCTGTTAGTTCCATACCATTTCTGTCCTTTACTGTGCCCATCTTTGCATGAAACGTTCCCTTAGTATCTCTAATTTTCTTGAAGAAATCTCTAGTCTTTCCCATTCTGTTGTTTTCCTCTATTTCTTTGCATTGATATCTGAGGAAGGCTTTCTTATCTCTCCTTGCTATTTGGAACTCTGCATTCAAATGGGAATATCTTTCCTTTTCTCCTTTGCCTTTTGCTACTCTTCTTTTCATAGCTACTTGTAAGGCCTTCTCAGACAGCAATTTTGCCTTTCTTTTTATTACCCCTTAAGTAAATGTTAAAAATGTGATTCCATGCTTTGAAGAAGGATTTTACAGTGGGCTTCCAGAACTCACAGTATGATTTCCAGTTACAAGGGCAGAATGTTCCAGTCATATTTATAACCTCCGGAGAAGCAAATTTGGGTAGTTTTCTAGTCAAAACAAAAGATGTAACTGATTGTAAAATCACCGAAGTGTTAAATTGTACTCTGTCTTCTGTTATGCAAGTTTGGTATTGCTATTATGTAGCTCCCCCTCCCCCCTCCGAAATATCAGTATTTTTGTCTCTATGGCTTGACAATAAAGGTCTGTGTGGAAAAGGGGAAAGTGAATGAAACAGTGTATCCCATTTTGTTATTTCCACCTGTGAAAAACAGTCTCTGGTGAGATGTCCCCAAACAGTGCTGCTGTTCATCAAAACATGTGCCCTAGATCTGAGTGATTTTAATTATAATGGGAACAGTGAAATGAGGACATTTAGGTCAACTTACAGTGGCAAAATTGAGAAGATTAAGAAGCAGCAACTATCTCAGGCTGCAAAGAACTAATTTTGGAAATCTCTTTTCTCTCCTCCCCGGAAGGAATCATTTTAGGAAGTGGGCAGTAACATTCATCTCAGGCATGTTTTTGTTAAGCCAATATATCAGAACAAGATTAGCATGTCCTTCTGGATACAGAGATCAGCCATCTGCATAGACCTCCCTAAGCAAAGAACTTATCTCTGTGTGATACCTAGGTTGTGCATGCGTGCTGAGTCATGTCCAGCTCTTTGTGACCCCTTGGACTGTAGCCCACCAGGCTCCTATGTCCGTGAGATTCTCCAGGCAGGAACACTGGAGTGGGCTGCCATTTCCTTCTCCAGCGGGTCTTCCTGACCCAGGGACTGAGCCTGCATCTCCTGCACTGGCAGGCGGATTCTCTTACCAGTGAGCCACCAGGAAAGCCACCACTGCATATTAATGTCAGCCTCATAGAAATCGTGATCAATGAATTGTTTTATTAGGAGCATTATCTGACTCACCTTTGCAAAGAGCTACATACTGTTTTACCTGAAAAAAGCAGTTTAAAATGTGAGGGTACAAAATAAAAATGTGTTTATTGGGTATAATTCTTTTTATGAGTTTCCAATTTTGTTTAGATTGTATTCTTGTTTTTTGTTTGTTTGTTTTTTAACAAGTAAACCTAAAGAGAGAGCTAAACTCAGAGATGGGGAATATAATCATCTATTGATTTTTCTTCTAGCTGTGCTTTCTCCTATGCCATATACTTATTTATTTGCCAGTGAAAATCTAAGAACTTGCCTGCTCAGTGTTCAGTGAATGACAGCCTAGTTGAAATATTTGTTGGAACATGAGACTGTTATCTCAGAAGCTAAGTGTGTTGTATATCAGGCCATACTTAGTCCTCATGTCATCATATGATTGTATTTGGGTATATTCTATTGTTTGTGTGTGTTCTATTGTTGATACATATGATTTCAATTGATCCTGATAAAATATTGCATTGGATAGCCAAGCCTCAGTGACTTTAACTTTTAAATTTATTTGGCCAACATTACAGAGCAAAGCAGCATAAAATCAAACTTTGTCCCTTTCTGATCCTAATTATCTCCTTTTCTTCCCCAAACATTTCCTCATCCATTGCCCAACAGCACATTGTATAGATGCTCAAGGGAGTAAAGGAAGTAAGCGTGTGTGAAAAAGCTGGCGTGCCTAGTAGAAGAGGGGAGAAGCATCCTAATTTTAAAAATGTTTGTATATGACCAGCCTGTCTCATACAGTGGAGGCCAAGGCCATTACTCTTTACATTCTGGGAGGTAAAAACGTTCTTAAGAAGGACTAGTGAGTACAGAATGACATGTGAGTTAATCAGAATGATACATCAACTGGAAAATATTTTGAGTTACTGGATTTCGGTGAATTATGGTAAACCTTTTACACGTCTTTGAGGAGTAAAAGTTGAAAATGTCAAATAAGTTAATGTTATCAGTCAGCTTTTATATTAGTAATTATACTCAGTTGATATTGTCATTATGGCATTGTCTATCCCAGGAAGTTCAGATCTTTCTTACTACTACATAGGTGTAAAGGAAAAGAATTACTCAAACCTGAACCAGCTCACACCTTGACAAACCTTTATATTCAGTGTGTGAGTCAATTATACAGAATTTGTTTTTATAAATTTGCTTGCTCATCAGGCTAAAGGTACCCTTGAGACCAGAAACAGTTAAAAGTAACACAGTAAACATGGCATGATAGTAAAGTAGCTGTACATTGTGATAAAAAACATACCCAATGTCTTATAGCCTGCAGAAGAATCTAGTATTTCCTCAGGTCTAAAGCATTTCCCAGTGATGTTTTTGAGATATAAATATTGAGGACATAACAGAGGAAAGGCCACAGATCTCCATAAAAGAATTTTTAAGTGATTAAAAACAAAAAACAAGAGAAAAGTATAATTAACAATAATATATAAAAATAAAAATGGAAAAAACTCAATAATATAAAGTGTTTTCAATATCAGTTAATTAGTTTCTCAAAGCCCAGTAGCATGAAATTAATATAATTTCTCTTAGCAAATTATTTTTCTAATGTTTTTCCTATTTATTCCTTCTCACCCTTAGATTGAAAAAGAAAAAGCAAGCCAAACAAAATGCAGAGACAGCCTCAGCTATGGCTGCAAGGACTCATTCTGGAAAAGAAGATGCTAGTAAAGTCATTTTAGAGCAAGACAAGTGCAACATTGCTGTGGAAGAGGATTACATTACTGATGAGAAAAAGAAGAGAAAAAGTAATCAGTTAAAGGAGATCAGGCGAACAGAACTAAAGAGATATTATAGTATTGGTGAGTATTGGTGGCAACTCTGCAGTATTTTCATTTTAAAACTGTAGTGATTTTTAAAAGATGATAATTTGTTGCTGGTAATAGTATGTCATATTAGAGTAGTGTAGAGTTAGTTGCTCAGGCATGTCTGACTCTTTGCGACCCCATGGACTGTAGCCCTCCAGGCTCCTCCGTCCGTGGCATTCTCCAAGCAAGATTACTGGGGTCGGTTGCTGTTCCCTTCTCCAGGGTGTCTCCTCAAACCAGGGATGGAACCTGGGTCTCCTGCATTGCAAGCAGGTTCTTTACCATCTGAGCTACCAGGGAAGCCCATATATTATAATATGCTATATAATAATAATGAGAGTGAGAGGTGCAACTTGAGGACTTTAATATTTGTTACTCTGGCACATGCGTGCTCAGTCATGTCTGACTCTTTGTAACCCGTGGACTCCAGCCCACCAAGCTCCTCTGTCCATGGGATTTCCCAGGCAAATATACTGGTGTGAGTTGCCATTTCCTTCACTAAGGGATCTCACCTACATCTTCTGAGGCTCCTGCACTGAGCCAGGTGGGAAGCCTGATACAATAGTAACAGTTTATTGAGCAGCTTCCATGTGCTGCCAGGCCTTGTTTTATATATCTTATAAATCTTATATAAAGAGAAGTACAGTTAAATAAGATTGATGTGTCTTATTTCATCTTGTCTTCCAGCATCTAACACAGTGTCTAGAACATAGTGTCTGCTCATAAATATTTATTAATGGTCACTTACCCTGTTTGAGAAGTGTTTTTCTTAATGTTTCTAGACATATCCATAGAAGTCTTGGTAGAAATGCCTGCACAGTTTGGTATCAGCTAGGCAATAGGAAATGGAGGAGATGTGGCCTGGCATCCTTAGATTTAAAAAAAAAAAAAACACACAAAAGACCACGACGATGGTGACTTGGAAGTTGTAGGTAAGAGGCCTCTTAAGATGAACCCACAGGTCACACAGTGTCTGGGGATGATTGTTGCGTCTGTAGTTGTGTTAGCACAACTTGCTAACATGTTAGCAGGGACTTGCCTAGCGTGATGGAGGTCATGCTCCTGTTTTGCTTTACCATGCTTCTCATGCCTACTGATCCTGTCACAGGCAGGCCTGCAGTATGTTCAGAGGTCTCCTGCATTGCAGGCAGAGTCTTCACCATCTGAGCCGTCAGGGAAACCCCTAAAGAAAGGGAACCAGAGGATGAAACTTGGTGTGACACAGATTACAGTGTACTGAAGATCGTGAGGCTCAGAAGACTAAGGCGGTCTCTAAGGATGAACTGCAGTCCAGCATATGAAACCTGGGCTGGTAGCAGGCACTTGGTCTATAGGGCCCCAGACTTGGTCCCAGTCAATGCCAGTTACCAGGGTGCAGAGCTGGTCTGTGTGTTTAATATAACTTTCTGCTAGTTCTTATCAAAGATACAGGTGGGCTGCCATTGGGATGGTTATAAGTGAGGTTTTGCTAACATTGCTCCAACAGAGGCAGAGGCCTCCTGTTATAGATACCTGCCTGTTTTTAATCTGAAGCCATCCAGCATTTTATGAAAAGCTATAATTGTAAACATTTTGAAAGAGAATTCTGTGTGATTAGTAAACTCCCTCTTAAAATTTTCAGTGTTGAGTATTATCTCAAAAAGAGAAATAGGGTAAGCAAAATGGCTTCTCACATCTTTTACAGTGTACACATTGGACATTTAAAAATGTGTGGTTTTTACAGTCACACAGTTTAAAACACTGTCTTCTCATCCTACTTTAAATGCTGGTGCTTACAAAGTATTTTGAAATCGAGACATTTTGCTCTGTAGAGTTTCCCTGAAGGAAGCTGACAGAGTCCTTCCCATTGAGATTTCTCTTTTCAGGATGCTCTGCTCACTTCAGCTGATGCATTAGGCTAGCTTTTTAGAGGGCTGCACTCTGTTGTGTGTGTAGCACTTTGAAGCAATACCGTTCACTCTGTTGTTCAGTTGTTGTGTCCAACTCTTTGTTACACCATGAACTGCAGCACGCCAGGCCTCCCTGTCCATCACCAACTCCCAGAGTTTGCTCAGACTCATGTCCATTGAGTCAGTGATGCCATCCAACCATCGCATCCTCTGTTGCCCCCTTCTCCTCCTGCCCTCAGTCTTTCCCAGCTTCAGGGTCTTTTCCATTGAGTTGGCTCTTCACATCAGGTGGCCAAAGTATTGCAGCGTCAGCTTCAGCATCAGTCCTTCTATTGAATATTCAGGGTTGATTTCCTTTAGGATTCACTGGTTTGATCTTGCAGTCAAAGGACCTCTCAAGAATCTTCTCCAACACCACAGATGGAAAGCATCAATTCTTTGGTGCTCAGCCATTTTTATATAAGTCCAACTTTCACATCCATAAATGACCACTCGAGAACCATAGCTTTGACTAGATGGACCTTTGTCAGCAAAGTGATGTCTCTGCTTTTTAATACTGTCTAGATTTGTCATAGCTTTTCTTCCAAGGAGCAAGCATCTTTAAGTTTCAGGGCTGCATTAACTGTCTGCAGTGATTTTGGAGCCCAAGAAAATAAAGTCTGCACTGTTTCCTTATTTATTTGCCATGAAGTGATGGGACCAGATGTCATGATCTTAGTTTTTGAATGTTGAGTTTTAAGCCAGCTTTTTCACTTTGACCTTCATTAAGAGACTCTTTAGTACCATTGGCTCTACTCTTTACTTAATTTTTAAAAATTTATTTATATTTTAATTGAAGGATAATGGCTTTACAGAATTTTGTTGTTTTCTGTCAGACATAAACATGAATCAGCTATAAGTCTACATACTTAATTCTTACTAGACTTCACCAGCCACCACAGTCCTCATTTCTTCCAGGAACCCCACTCTTACCCTGGACAGGTTAGATATTCCTTTCTGTATTCTCATCATGGATTTATTTACCTTCTTTCCTGTTTGTAGAGTGCAGTGGATTAGACCCTGTATTACTAGCTTTGTTAGAATCTGCTTTACAAGTGCTCTTTAAATGTGCATTGAGTGGATGAACTATACACAAATGAATGAATACTGAGATTGTTTGGACTTTCACGAAAATTCTGGAAGGATATAGGCAACAAAAAAATAGTTGACTCAGAATTATCCTGTGATTTTATTTGGTGACAGTAACGAAAGAGATGCCATTATAACTTTTCATCTTTCGAGAATGGCACTAATAACTGGGTTGGAGGTTTCAGGCACTTCCCTAGGAAAACTCAGTGCTAACAGAGCACAGCTAGGTTGGCCACTGAGTCCCAGGGTTCCTTGTCTTTTCCACGTCTTACTCTACCTGCTGGACGCCTGTGTTGGCAGGTTTGCTTGACCTCACGGGGTGGACCTGGCATATTCCCTGGATTTCCACCCAGGAATGATGTCTTGTACCACTAGGGGAGCTTAGACTCAAGTCAAAAGTAATTGCGGTTTAAGTCCTTTTGAGGGCTCCAGTCTGCGGGGAGAGGTGCTAACATGGGAGGATCTTCTTGTAAGCCACATTTGTTGTTGTTTAGTCCGCCTCTCTGCCCCATGGACTGTGACCCCACACCCCCCCCCACCCCCCGCCTCCTCCAAGCTCCTCTGTCCGGGATTTCCCAGGCAAAGAATTCTGGAGGGGGTTGCCGTTTCCTTCTCCAGGGGATCCTCCCAACCCGGAGATCCAATCTGCGTCTCCTGCAGGGGCAGGCAGACTCTTTACCGCTGAGCCACACCGTGAAGGATTTGGATTTTATCCTGTATCTGTGGAAGCCGTTGAGGGAAGAAACCCTCTGTTTTAAGAGGATAAATCAAAGGACAGTGGGTGGAAGTGAGCCTGAAGGCAGGTTGGAGACCGGGTCAGAGGAGAAACAGAACCCTAGGGAGAGAATTTGCTCCTAGAAACAGCATTGTTTGGTATGGTTTGTGAGGGAGAAAAGGACAGAGTCAAGAATTGGCAAACTTGAAAACTCAAGAAGGGAAATAGTGAATATGGGTTTGGAGATAATTTAGAGGTACCAAGTAGATTTGTCTAGAGGGGCCTGAATTTCAGGTGAAAGGCCTGGAAATTGCTACTTCAAGGTATAAGGTGAATACATATAAAAGACGCAATCCAGGGAAAACAGAAAGTCAAAACAAAAAGTTAATGGATGACAAATGATAATGAGTTTATAGAAAAACAGACTAGAAGGATCTGGAAAGGTAGGCTGATTTTTGTTTTCTCTGAGTACAGAAATTACAAAAGAGTTTTATTGTTTTCACATCACACAGTTTAAAGTTATTTTTAATACCAATCAGAAAATTATAGCGAACTGAATAATATAACAGAGCAAACCCAAGGGCTTTAGAAGAAGAACATTAGACAAATGTAAAGTTCTATCATCAATATAAAATAATTGCTTCCTGTCGGTATCTGTTTCCACATCTGTAATATTACCTACTTGATTTAAGGAAGCGTATTTTGACAAAATAATATTTTTAGCTCTTTAGATTTATCTGTGGCTCATGTAAGCCTTGGATAGCAATTCCTTACTCCTACCACTTAGAAGAACACAAGAGCTAAGATGCTGATAAAAGATGTTATGGAAAGACTGAATCAGGAGAATTGCCTGTAACAAGATGACAACCACCTCTAAAAATGCTTTGTTTTTGAGGAGGGGAAATAGGAGTAATTTCCTTGAGGCAGATGGCATCAGATAAATGGAGATCTAGCACCTGCTATAGGACCAGGCACATGGTAAGCATCCCAATAAAATCTTCTGACCTAACTGAGCTCAGTTCTTCTGTGCCTGCCCTGGTATTTACTGATACATAGAGCTCCTTACTCAGTTATTCTTTTTATTTATATAAACCCTTAAGGAATTATTTGATAACAGTATATTTTTGCAGCTTTATATTTTAATAATATGCTAATATATTTTTCAAAATTTGCTGTTATCGTTAAATTTGACACAAGTAGTAGTAATATTTACATATGTTTCAAAAGATGTTTGGTCCATATCACAGTATCAAAATATATTGAGTGGCATGAATTAAATATATCTCAAAATTCTCTTATATTAAAGGAATACATTATTCCTTCACATTAGAAGAGTATACATCTTTGCTTCTATGGAAGTAAAGATAGGAATGGGAATTTTATAAATGTGGATACTGTCTCAGTGGGAAGTTCTTCAAACTGAAACATAGATATACAGATGTAAGACCTGAAAGAGAAAAGTTTTATAAATATGGGAGGCAAGACTAAATTGGAATAAAATAAATCACTATGTTTTTGTAGTGTGTTTATGTAAAAGATTAGTAAGAATCCTGAATGGTAAAGTAGATATTTTAAGAGAATTAGGAGGTGATTTTGACAAACAGAAAGCGCTTAGATATGAGTATGGTTAGTTTTGTGGTTATAGTGATAAAGATTTATTTAGAGAAAACCTCTGCAGTATAAAGAATGAATTTAGCTTTTCAACAAAAAATCTGTAAAGTCTAAAGCATTTCAAATTGTAACTTTCTCTTCTGAGTTCAAAAGAAACATAACAAAAGTAAAAGAAATGAAATTCTCCACTTTTCCTTTGTTAAACATTTTTGGGGTTTGCCACACAATAAAAGTAAGCAACTACCGAATTATTTCTCACGATGGCAACCCTAAGACTTTTCCTCATACAGACTATTTTTCCTTAGGGTATTTTTTAACCATACACGTGAAGATTTCCCATCTGTCATTTATCGTTGGTTCACTTTGCGAGTTCAGAAAGCCAAAGCTGTGCTATTTTGATAAGTTAAGTCCTACACATAAAAGTAGGTCAAACCACAGACATACAATAGCATTAATCTTCTGTTCAAAACTAATGTTCATTCTCCTACTTCAGAGTTCAAATTAAAGGGTTAAAATGGACTTTGATGTGGAAGGAGGATGTCAAGACGCTAATTCATAATTTTTTAAAATCAAGCAGGATACTTGAGGGACTAGGGTATAACAAATTGAAATGATTAAGGTGGAAATAATTGGGCCTGTGCTTCTTGGAGCCATCAAGGAAATCAGACTAATGTTTAAAGTCTTCTCATGAAAGCCTAGGTGGTGAACAGGTCCAATCTGACGAGTGCCCCAGAAGAGTGCTTTCTGTTAGGACCTAACTGGAGCCAAAACAGGCTCTAAGGGGCAGGCTAGGTCTGAGGTTTAGTCTCTAGGAAAGCTGAGGTACTGGGAACTCCCACAGGCGGTGTAGCTTGACCAATAGGAGAAATCCCCTGAGAAAGCCCTCGCGTGTGGGAATCTAGCCTATTAGTAGATGCCAAGAGACCCTTGCAACCAATCCGCCCTTGCCTACTCCCTGTCTTTGTTCTAAGTTTATAAATACTGCTATAATTCAGGGCTCAGGGCCCCCTGCCTTACTCTACTGTATTGGATGCGGCAGGGTGCCCTAACTCGAGTTAGCAATAAATAAACTCCTTCTTGCTTTTGCATTGCCTTGATGGATTTGTTCTCTCAGTTTATTCGGGGACTTGGACACGGAGCATAACACTTTCATGAGCAGAAACTTACAGTTTAGTTCAGTCCAGTCGGTCAGTTGTGTCCAACTCTTTGCGACGCCATGAGTTGCAGCACGCCAGGCCTCCCTGTCCATCACCAGCTCCCGGAATTTACCCAAACTCATGTCCATTGAGTCAGTGATGCCATCCAGCCATCTAATCCTCTGTCGTCCCCTTCTCCTCCTGCCTTCAGTCTTTCCCAACCTCAGAGTCTTTTCAAATGAGTCAGCTCTTCGCATCAGGTGGTCAAAGTATTGGAGTTTCATCTTCAACATCAGTCCTTCCAATGAACACCCAAGACTGATCTCCTTTAGGATGGACTGGTTGGATATCCTTGCAGTCCAAGGGACTCTCAAGAGTCCCACAGTTCAAAAGCATCAATTCTTCAGTGCTCAGCTTTCTTCACAGTCCAACTCTCACATCCATACGTGACCACTGGAGAAACCGTAGCATAACCAACGACTAGACAGACCTTTGTTAGCAGAGTAATGTCTCTGCTTTTTAATGTGCTGTCTAGGTTGGTCATAACTTTCCTTCCAAGAAGTAAGTGTCTTTTAATTTCATGGCTGCAGTCACCATCTGCAGTGATTTCAGAGCCCCTTCAAAATAAAGTCTGCCACTATTTCCACTGTTTCCCCATCTATTTGCCATGAAGTGATGGGACCGGATGCCATGATCTTAGGCTTCTGAATGTTAAGCTTTAAGCCAACTTTTTCACTCTCCTCTTTCACTTTCATCAAGAGGCTCTTTAATTCTTCTTCACTTTCTGCCATAAGGGTGGTGTCATCTGCATATCTGAGGTTATTGATATTTCTCCCGGCAATCTTGATTCCCTTTTCGATGCTCCAAGCAGAGGTTGGCCATTTGATCTCTGGTTCTTTTTCCTTTTCTAAAACCAACTTGAACATCTGGAAGTTCACGGTTCATGTACTGTTGAAGCCTGGCTTGGAGAATTTTGAGCATTACTTTACTAGCTTGTGAGATGAGTGCAAGTGTGGTAGTTTGAGCATTCTTTGGCATTGACTTTCTTTGGGATTGGAATGAAAACTGACCTTTTCCAGTCCTGTGGCCACTGCTGAGTTTTCCAAATTTGCTGGCATATTGAGTACAGCATTTTCCCAGGATCATCTTTTAGGATTTGAAACAGCTCAACTGGAATTCCATCACCTCCGCTAGCTTTGTTCGTAATGATACTTCCTAAGGCCCACTTGACTTCACATTCCAAGATGTCTGGCTCTAGGTGAGGGATCACAGCATCGTGATTATCTGGGTCATGAAGATCTTTTTTGTACAGTTCTTCTGTGTAATCTTGCCACCTCTTCTTAATATCTTCTGCTTCTGTTAGGTCCGTAGCATTTCTGTCCTTTATTGAGCCCATCTTTGCGTGAAGTGTTCCCTTAGTGTCTCCAATTTTCTTGAAGAGATCTCTAGTCTTTGCTATTCTGTTGTTTTCCTCTATTTCTTTGCAGAACATCTTGTTATATTTAAGCAGAAATCCTGGGAAAACTGCACTTACACTGTTGCAGATATTTGCAGGTTATGGATTACTGGTAAAAAATAAACAGGTGAAAACATTAAAACCTTTACAAACTGTTCCTGCAAGGAGCAAAGAGGAGAGGCACAGACTTCTCCACAGCAGGGGAATTAAACTTCTTCAGAATTGTGAAGTGAAAGTTGTTTTCCAGGTTCAAAGATAACAGGACATCCTCAGACATACTAAGGTGTCAAGAAACAGACCTTTTGTGTCATACTTTTCTTAAAATAAAGTTACTGTGCAGGAGTGATGTTCTTTTCTGAGACGCATGTCGAAATGCAGTCCTCAAGAATGAAAAAGTCATTGTATAAAAGAATTGTTGGTGGTCAGTACTGTAACTAATTAAACATAAAATTTAAAATATATAATAATGATTATAAATGTGGCTTTAAATATTACTATAAAAAGGCAGCACAATTCTCTTTTCCAGCTTTATTGAGATATAATTGACATAAAATTGTGTAGGTTAATGTATATAATATGTTGATATATGGATATATTGCAAAATGATTACCACCCTGGCATTAGCTAATGCCTTCATTTGGTCACATAATTACCATCTCTTTTGTGTGGTGGGAACATCTAAGATCCACTCTCTCAGCAACTTTTAAGTATAACATACAGTATTATTCACTGTGATCACCACGCTGTTCACCAGATCCTCAGAACCTATTTGTCTTATCATATCCCTGGAAGTTTGTACCCTGATCAGCGTCTCCCTGTTTTCCCCCCGCCCTACCAGTTCCTGGTAATCTGGCTGAGTTTTGCTCAAGGGAAACTCCTTCCTTTTCCTCTCACAACTCCAGCCCTCCCACTAACACAGTGTATTGTAATCCGTTCTAGTCACTGAGCGGAGCAGCTATGTCTGGCAGAAGCTGCTGTACTCTGAGTTCAAGTTGAGAGTCTAGTCCTTTTGTGATCACGGTGCTTTGCATCATGCAAATCTTGATTCCTGCTCAGTCATTTTGTGATATCCACTTTGTATTATGAGAAATCTCACTGCTGGTCAAACACTCAAATGTGGTTTGGGCTGAGAGGACAGCAGTTCAGACTCAACAGGGTTAGTGGTTTTTCAGTTGGAGTGATTTTGAAAAATCAAATTAGAACTGAACTGGGAGTTTGCAAAGGAAAAATGCTGACTGGAGGAGAGTGTGATTGGGTCTTTTTGGAAGGCAGTCTGGTCACTTTTATCAGGAGTTTTACTTTTGCACACTCTTTGACCCAACAGTTCTTTTTGCAGAAGCTTACCCTAAGGAAATGATGGTGCACGTCGATAGATTTGACCACAGAGACTATTACTGCATTGTTTAAAATAGTGGGAAAATTAAGATAACATCAATAACTTAACATGGAATGCTATGTGTCATTTTTTAATGATGAAGAAAAACAGTTGACGACATGGGAGATTTTCACAAAATACTATTATAGTGGAAAGGCAGGTTGGCAATAGGAATAGACTGTGATTCCATTTTTGTTTAAAAGAAGGAAAGCTGCTGAAAGTACATTTACAGAAATCAGATGTTTCTCTCTGAACCAGGGTAAAATGGGTGATTGGTATTTTCTTCTTTTGTTCCACTGTATTTTCCAATGACTACAGATAATTTTGATTCATATAGAATTGCTTTCACATTTCCTAAAATTTCTCCTAAGGCTGAAATTTACTCAGTTAAGGCCTTGATCTATTTATACAAAAGAAGAAAAGACATTTTGAGAAATTTTTTTCTCAGAGGGTGGGAAAGAAGGTGGGAAGGTGAAGAGCAGCAGCATCAGACAAGAGAGAGAGCAGAAAGAATGTTTTGGGTGAGTGTCTCCTGTGGGCTAGATGCTTTATCTCATTATTTAATTTTCTAATCATCACGATCTACTGCAGGCAATAGTAGCCTGTTTTGTAAATGAGAAAATCTAGAAGCTGAAAAACTTTCAGACGGTCCCACTGCGGCTCTGCATGAAGCCAGGTTCAAGCCCAGCTCTGTGGTACTGGAGCCCGAGTAAAGCCTCCCTCATCTTTCTTGCTTTCCCCCAGTCTACTGTGAGAGAAAAATAAGGCAAGAGTTAAATAACATTTTCATGTCTTCTCCCCTGCCCCAAGAACATTGTTATATCTTAGTGAGGAATAAAAAGGTGACTAGGCATGGAATTTCCTTTGCCATGAGCTGTAATGAATGTGATGATAGGGTTGAAAGTTCTCACTTAATTACCTCACCCAGTCACATACGTGGTCACATTCAGAACACTCACTGATTTTACAACTAAATCAAATGCTGAGAGAAATAACTGGTTCCTTGGAGTCAGAATGAGACTAGTTCGTTTATTCCACAGCGTTGTGTTGGTGGTATAGTGGTGAATCTTCATACATTCTGCAGACAGGTGAGGGCGTGATCAGAGCGGAGGGTGGTACTGGGCTCTGAAGTAGAATGTTCTGTGAGAGACAGCTCCTCCTCTGCCCTTCTTCCAGCCTAGGTTTTACTTCAGCCTGACTCATTTTTAATCAAGGACTGTAGTGTGTGTGATGTGCTTGAAGGAAGGTAAATAACACCTACTGAAGACATTTCCCTTTGTGTCAACAGAGGATGAAACATGGTGTTCACACTGAGTTCAGAGTTCTTCCTCACGTTCCCACCCTCTCCAGGCTCTTTATGGCATGGCTATCTAAAACTTTGTTAATGGTTTATGATCAGGTATTCCAGAAATTACCCTTAGAATGCTAAACAACAATATTGAATATTTTAATTGCACTCTTGACTGAGGCAGGCTAGTGATACGGAAAGTGTGTATCACCAATAGAGAAAATGTGACATCTTTAAGCAAAGACAAGTCCTATGTTTTCTTCAAGAGTATTTATGACTTGACATTTTACTGTTAAATCTTTGATCCATCATCTGCTTTGACCTCAGAGTGATACGGTTTTATCTCCAAATATTAGCTAGTGCGCACCATTATCATTTAATAATAGTCCTTAAGGTTTCCTGAGCCCTTTCTTTGCACTTTGTGGAGTGCTTTACCTGATTGAATTGCCTTATCTAGTCCTTACAGTGACTCTCTGGGAGAGTCCAGCTGGCATTCCCATTTTACACCCTGAGAAACCGCCTTAAGTCACTTGTCCAAGATCATGCAGTGAGTCAGGGACAGACAAGGATTCAGTCTATGTGCCTGATGCCAGAGCTTCCACTATAACATGAAGGTAGACATATGTGTGAAAACTGAGCTTTTTCTTACTGGCTTTAAAGGTACCTTTATTTTACATGAAATTCTTTCAATACCAGGCTTCCCTGGTAGCTCAGATGGTAAAGAATGTGCCTGCAGTACAGGAGACCTAGGTTCATTCTGTGGGTTGGGAAGATCCTCTGGAGAAGGAAACGGCACCTCACTCCAGTATTCTTGCCTGGGGAATCCCATGCACCAAGGAGCCTGGTGGGCCGAGGTCCATGGGTCTCAAAGAGTCGGACACGACTAAGTAACTTAACACACACCCTTTCAACACAGCTCTGATTTTTGGTTGTTTCACTACAGTGTTTTAATTGCTACGACTTTATAATCCTGTGTTTTAACATGATACAGTATTGTTGTTTAGTCTCTCAGCTGTGTCAGACTCTTCTTGACCCCATGAACTGCAGTACACCAGGCTTCCCTGTCCTTCACTATCTCTTGGAGTTTCCTCAAACTCATGGCCACTGAGTCGGTGATGCCATCCAACCATCTCATCCTCTGTTGCCCCCTTCTCGACTCCTTCTCCTGCCCTCAGTTCCCAGCATCAGGGTCTCTTCCAATGAGTCAGCTCTTCGCATCAGGTGGCCAAAGTATTGGAGCTTCAGCATCAGTCCTTCCAATGAATATTCAGGGTTGATTTCCTTTAGGATTTCCTTTTGGATGATATAGCATACCTACCCTCATTTCTCTTTCAAAATAATTTTGGATAATCTTCTGTATTATGCTTCTAGTCTTATATATTTATGCCTAGTTATCAATTTGACTTATTTCCCTTCTCAGAAATTTTTTAAAATTTTTTTTACCTAAATTGCATATAATTTAAAAGTTAATTTGAAGAGAGAGATATTTATAAGAATGATATTTCTTATTAGGAACATTATATGAACTGCCCTTTATTCAAGCTTCTGTTTATATACTTCAGAGAACCTTTAAAACTTTCTTTCTATGTCTCTTGTCATTGTCTGGCTATATTTATTCCTAGATATTTTCTAGTTTGATATCATTATGTCTGGGACTTTTCCAAATAGTTTCTGTTACAAGTGTAAAAGACTGTTACATCTGGTCACCTTACTGAACAATTTTACAATTTCTCATTTTTAAAAAATTTATTTATTTAGGCTGTGACGGGTCTTAGTTGTTGTTGCTGCTGCTGCTAAGCCGCTTCAGTTGTGTCTGACTCTGTGCGACCCCATAGACAGCAGCCCACCAGGCTCCCCCGTCCCTGGGATTCTCCAGGCAAGAACACTGGAGTGGGCTGCCATTTCCTTCTCCAGTGCATGAAAGTGAAAAGTGAAAGTGAAGTCACTCAGTCGTGTCTGACTCCTAGAGACCCCATGGGTTGCAGCCCACCAGGCCCCTCCGTCCATGGGATTTTCCAGACAAGAGTGCTGGAGTGGGGGTGCCATTGCCTTCTCCGTCTTAGTTGCTACTTGGGCTTTTCTCTAGTTACAGCGAGTGGGCGCTACTCTCTCGTTAATGAGTGGGCTTCTCGCTGCAGTGACTTCTCGTTGCAGGGTGAGGGCTCGGTAGCTGAGGTTCCCGGGCTCTAGAGCGCAGTCGTTGTGGCTCACGGGCCTAGTAGCTCTGCTGCATGTGGGATCTTCCTGGATCAGGGATCGAGCCCACGTCCTCCGCATTGGCAGGTGGATTCTTTACCTCTGAGCCACCAGTGGATGTTTTTATGGTTTGGCGCTATAGGTAGATAACTTATCTGCTAATAATCAAATTTTCACTTCTTTCTCTTCAGTATTTAAACTTTTTTATGTGTTGCTTTTGAATGGAGATTCCAGGGGAAAAAAGTTGACTATAAACTGATAGTAGGAGTTCCTGTATGTATTTTGGTTAGTGTTTTACTTTTTATATTTGCTTTCAATTTCTGCTACAAGAATGCTTCTCAGTTTACTCAGGTATGACTCAGGAGGGTTTAGATATTGGTGCTTAATTTCTAGAGACCATAGGGGAACCAGCGGGTGCCTAGTGTTCATTCTGCGAAGGTGTTGCCTTTCAGGGTTCTGAAAGGGGACCTCCAGTAAAGGGCAGGGATTTCCTCTTCTCGGATTTCCAGGCTGTCTCCTTATATTTGAAGTGTTTCTGATTTCATCTCCACTACAAAGTTTATTCTATGACTGTTGATACTTGTGGTTTAGCCTTGCATCACATTATGTTAGCCTCTTTGTTGTAATTTCATGGGCTGGAAGATACTCTGCCCAGAAGCATTAAAGCTATGCTAAAGTGCTCTCAGGCACTTATCTTCACAGAACAGGAAAAAGAAGACTGGATGGAGTTTGTACAGTGCCAATGGGTGTCTCTCCCACTGCAGGCCCTGGAATCCTCTGCAAGGCTGGGGCAGGGGCCTCACTCGTGTGTTAGTTCAGGCTGCATTTAGGTAATTAACAAGCCACGCAGTCCTGAATGATGTTGTGAAGTCATTCTGTTTTCATTCTTATGGGGAAATTGCTTTTGGTGTATATAACCTCTAGGGTTTCATTGCTTTTTTCAGAAGCCTATTTCTCATGAATGTCACAGAATAAACATTGTTCATCATGTTAAGGAAGGTCACTGCTATTCTTAATTTTCTAACAGTTGGATTTTTTATTTAAAAATGTATAATAATGGCTATTTAATTTCATCAGATTCTTTTTTGGTCATATATCAAAGTGATCAGATAAGGCTTTTCTCCTTTAAACAATTTATAATCATCTATTGCATTAATGCTCTATCATTCTCATATTTCTGTATTCAAACTTTAACATTATTAATGTTACTGTTGTTCA
Source organism: Nanger dama (assembly GCA_917880005.1). Classification (NCBI taxonomy): domain Eukaryota; kingdom Metazoa; phylum Chordata; class Mammalia; order Artiodactyla; family Bovidae; genus Nanger; species Nanger dama. The sequence continues at coordinate 1,908,895 of CAKJTW010000068.1, read as the reverse complement.
GTCACCAAGTCGTGTCTGACTCTTCAAGACCCCATGGACAGCAGCACAGCAGGCTTCCTTGTCTTTCACTACCTGCCAGAGTTTGCCTAAGTTCATGCTCATTGAGTCAGTGATGCCATCCAACCATCTCATCCTCTGTTGTCCTCTTTTCCTTCTGTCTTCAATTTTTCCCAGCATCAGGCTCTTTTCCAGTGAGTCAGCTCTTTGCATCAAGGTGGCCAAAGTATGGGAGCTGCAGCTTCAGTGTCAGTTCTGAGTATTAGGGTTGATTTCCTTTAAGATTGACTGGTGTAGTCTCCTTGCTGTTCAAGGTAGCATTTGTTAAACACTCTGTGCCAGGCTCTGAGATAAACTGTGCCCATTATCTCATTTAATCTTTTGAGCAACATTGTGAGACATCCATTTTACAGATTAGGAAATGGAGGTACAAAGATTTTAAGTGACTTGTTCAGTATTGCACCGCTATGAGGGGTTGATTGGTGAAGCCAGCTCGTTTGACTCCAAAACCAAACTGTAATCAGAAAAAATGTGGGGGTAACATAAGGGAAATGGTACATGACCTGACTGATTAATATCAAATTGTGCCATCTCTTTCCAGTCTGGGGCTGTGTCTGTCATTGGAAACAGCTTTTCCTGTTTATGTATCAGGATGCCCTTTTCTTAGAAAGCTCTACACTGGAAAAGGAAATGGCAACCCATTCCGGTATTGTTGGCCTGGAGAATCTCATGGACAGAGGAGCCTGGCAGGTTGCAAGAGTCAGACACAACTGCGCGACTCAACTACCATGAGACAGGCATAGACAATTACCGCTGCACTGATGCCCCTCTTCTGGATGTCATGGAAGTCATCCTTCCTCTTTAGACAAGTGTGTAGTGAGTCCTGCCGTCAGCCTCATGCCCCCATTCAGATGGTCTTGTGATAAGGATGCAAGGAAGGAAAAGAACTGATCAAGAGGAGTACAGGAAGAAGGGACACACACAGTAAGTGGAAGGCCAGAGCAAATTTGATCCTGATAAAATTTGAAAACTTGGTAATTTTCAACACTCTATTTGTGCTTGTTCAGATAGTAAGAGGAAAGCTACATTCTGTCTTTTCTGTCCTTCTTCTATCTATGTAGAGCTTATGGAACCAAGAGCCAGGGAATCCACCAGTGTCTCTTGTTTCTGTTTTCAAGGACAATAATGGATAATGTCCACTGTCCTGACTTCACTTTCTCCAGTCGTCTGTGCCTGGAGCCACATGCCCAGGTTTCAAGGTCATGGACAGTATCTCATTTTTGCTGGACAGTATCTCATTTTTCAAAACCAAAACACATAACCAGAGCTGCATTCCTTAAGCCCCTCTACCCTTTCTCCCTTCCCCCGACCCCAGCACACTCACATACCTGGGTTACTACTTGAATTATCAAAAATCCCCTTTTCGGATCTGAACTTCTTTTGTCTTTTCCCGTAAGCCTGTTCTCCATCTCTGGTAGGCAGAATAATGTCCCCTACCCCTTCACAGAAGGTGTCCGTGTCCTAATTCCTGAAACCTGTTAGGTTACACGCAGAGGTGAATTCAAGTTGTGGATGGAATTAAGGTTGCTAATCAGCTGACCTGAAGGAGGAGAGCATCCTGGATTATCTAGGTGTGCCCAGTGTGGACACCAGAGTGCTGAAGAGTGAGAGGAGGGTGGCAGGAGAAACCGGAGAGGACTCGGCTGGATGTTGCTGGCTCTGCCGACGGAGGGAGGGGCCTTGAAGCCAGGAAGGTGGGCTTGTTCTGAGATGAACAGACAAGGAAGCCAGTCTTCCCCTCAAACCTCCAGAAAAGAGCTGCCTGCTGACACCCTGAATTTTTCCCAGCGAGACCCCATGTCAGATTTGAAATGGTATAGCGCTGTAAGATCATAAGTTGGTGTCTGTTTAAAATTCGGAACCACTCGATTTGTGGTAATGTCTTAGAGTAGCGGCAGATACACCGTGCCATTCTCCTAACACAGGTGGCCGTGACGGAGGGGGCTTGTTTATTCCTTCCGTGGTCTGTCACCTTGGTGTTGAGACCCAGCCCTCAGGGAAACCCTTACTGCTTCTTCCTGTTGCTTCTTTCAGTATTTATATCTTTGAAACCTCATCTTTGCCGCAATAACTCTTGCAAATTTCACAGCCCCTTAAGCCCCCAGTCCTGTCTTCAAACTCCTTACGTTTCAGCAGATGACTTCATCCCTACTTTACTGAAAGGGTCAGCACATCTGTCCTGAGATCTCTTCCTTTTTACCGCAGGACCTCTGTGACCTCCCAGTTACTCGTTTCCAACTTTCTATCTCCCATCCTCAGGGTAACATTTGACAGTGTCAGTAACAACCCTCCTTTAACTTGGTTTCTGTGCATTTGTGACATAACACTTATTTCCCTTTCTTCTCAATCTTTCCCACCCCCTCGATCAGCCACATTTCTTTTTACCTCCCCTGCCCCCCCTTCCAAGTCTCAGACTTCTGTAGGTTCTGTTCTCAAGCCTCAGGTATTCTCTTAAAATGTATCCCCTTGGCCATGATAAGTTTCCTTTACATCCAGCCTTCCTGCCTTACCAGGCCCTGGACTTTCTCCTAAACATCAACTTCTGTTAGCCTCATCGCATGGAGAGAGAAAGGAGTCTTTCAACAAATGTTATCTAGGATGTCTTCAGATGCCGGAGCCAGTAGCCATGTGTTCCAGACACCCCTGGCCCTCCTGTGGGCAGGGTAGGGGTGGAGGAGGCAGGACCTGTGGGCAGGGCACCAGGTCAACGCTGATTCCCCCATTGCCCATTTCAACCCTTCTACATTTGTGGAGAAAAAAGACAGTTTAGGCAAAAGAGCCTGTGTTTCATTCTTCCAGGGTTTTGTTCAGTACACTTATTGGACTGGGAAAAGCTGTCTCTGAAAACTTTTCAGAGGTGCGGCAAACAGGAGGTACAGTTGCTTTCCTGTGAATGGCTTCTGAGGACCACTTGGCCAGTGTTCTCCTCTGGCAGTAGATACTTCTAAATCATTTGCTTTTGTAAGCAGGGGGAGGATTTGAATTTTGGCAGGTGTAACAGATCTGAGGCAGAAGGAGAAGGGAGCGGCAGAGGATGAGATGCTTGGATGGTATCACTGAATCAATGGACATGGATCTGAGCAAACTCTGGGAGATGGTGAAGGATAGGGTAGCCTGGCATGCTGCAGACAATGGGGTCACAAAAAGTCAGACATGACTTAGCAATTGAACAACAGAACGGTCTAAGGTGGCCTGAAGCTCGAAATAGAGATCTCAGGTATCGTTAGGAGATACCTGCATCCTTGAGGATGGCTTTGAGTCCTCACCTAAGGACTGAGGGGTTCAGGCAGAGCCCCTCCTGAAACCTGGCAGAGAAGTTCTCTCCCCAGGCAGTCCGGGGCTCTGCTCGGCTCTCCCCAGTGCTTCATGGACCATGTGCTGCAGAACTTGTGGAGGTAATGTATCCAAGACTTCACTTACTGAGAGGAACAGGTGGCCGTCCTGAAAACTTACTGCAAAAAAATATTTAAGAAGCAGTATGACCGTGTGGATCACAACAAACTGTGGAAAATTCTGAAAGAGATGTGAGTACCAGACCACCTGACCTGCCTCTTGAGAAATATGTATGCAAGTCAGGAAGCAACAGTTAGGATTGGACATGGAACAACAGACTGGTTCCAAATCAGGAAAGGAGTACATCATGGCTGTGTATTGTCACCCTACTTATTTAACTTCTATGCAGAGGACATCATGAGAAACGCTGGGGTGGAAGAAACATAAGCTGGAATCAAGATTGCTGGGAGAAATATCAATAACCTCAGATATGCAGATGACACCACCCTTATGGCAGAAAGTGAAGAGGAACTAAAAAGCCTCTTGATGAAAGTGAAAGAGGAGAGTGAAAAAGTTCAGCTAAAGCTCAACATTCAGAAAACTAAGATCATGGCATCTGGTCCCATCACTTCATGGCAAATAGGGAAACAGTGGAAACAGTGGCTGACTCTATTTTTTGGATTCCAAAATCACTGCAGATGGTGACTGCAGCCATGAAATTAAAAGACGTTTGCTCCTTAGAAGAAAAGTTATGACCAGCCTAGACAGCATATTAAAAAGCAGAGCCATTACTTTGCCAACAAAGGTCCATGTAGTCAAAGCTACGGTTTTTCCAGTGGTCATGTATGGATATGAGAGTTGGACTATAAAGAAAGCTGAGCACCAAAGAATTGATGCTTTTGAACTGTGGTGCTGGAGAAGACTCTTGAGAGTCCCTTGGACTGCAAAGAGATACAACTAGTCCATCCTAAAGGAAGTTAGTCCTGAATATTCATTAGAAGGACTGATGCTGAAGCTGAAACTCCAATATTTTGGCCACCTGATGCGAAGAACTGACTCATTTGAAAGACCCTAATGCTGGGAAAGATTGAAGGTGGGAGAAAGGGATGACAGAGGATGGGATGGTTGGATGGCGTCACCGACTCAACGGACATGAGTTTGAGTAAACTCCTGGAGTTGGTGATGGACAGGGAGGCCTGGCGTACTGCAGTCCATGAGATCACAAGGAACCAGACATGAATGAGGGACTGAACTGAACTGATGAATCCTTACCTTGGGCTATAATCTTATGAAGACAGATTGGGTCCTTAGAATGTGTCAGTTCTCAGCTTTCTGTATTTAGTCAACTGTAAAACCTAATGTTTAGTTTGTGGCTTTGGTTCCATTGATGTTCCTGGTATGATGTTCTATCGGTGAAAACACTGCCCATATTCAAACTCATCAGGCCCATTGATTTGTATTGGTAATTTCATGCAAGCATGTGTAATGGGTATCACATTAGGGCACACGGCATTCAAAGATGGATACGTCATGGTCCTCGCCTCAAATATTTCAAAATCTTAGACTCTGGAGGAAAGGTTGTTATTTTTTTCCTTCTAAATATATTATTACCGTGTTTGCTATTTTTCTGGCCTATCCACCTGTGCAGAAGAAAAGTAATTTTTGTACTAAATCAGTTGTACATAGTCGAGTTTATCCTGAAAAGCTCAGCCAGCACCTGGTTTTCTTTGGCAGCTGAATAATATGAAAACTCTCATGATTTGCTGGCATACAGCAGGACCCTCACTGGGACCAGAGATGACTGTGTACAGCCTGTGGAAGGGCATGAGCTGAAGCTGCCACGGATGGAAAGAAGCAGCTAATTAGGCTCTAGAAATAGGAAGCACCTACAGAAGGATATGAAGAGACTGTGCTGAAAGCAGGAGGACCTAAAGGGATAGCTGTTTATGATGGCAAAGAAAAGGGCAGGAATGTGGGGCAGAGAGTGGAGCTAAGATATTAAAAGGAATGAACACCATGCAGATGATGAGAGTTTTAAAATACTCTCTTTGATTTTTCACTAGACTGTATGGAACCTCCAGATTCTCCTCCTACAGAATCTGGAGATCTGAAGACCACAGTCAGTAGAGTCTCATCTTCCTGAAATAGTTTAGATGTGATCGATCACGTAGAGGAAGAGAAATCATTTTTTAAATATATAATCTAGAAGATTTTGGGGCTTCCTTGGTGGCTCAGACAGTAAAGAATATGCCTGCAGTGCTAGGAGTCGGACACGACTGAGCGACTTCACTTTCACTTTTCACTTTCCTGCTTTGGAGAAGGAAATGGCAACCCACTCCAGTGTTCTTGCCTGGAGAATCCCAGGGACGGGGAGCCTGGTGGGCTGCCATCTCTGGGGTGGCATAGAATCGGACATGACTGAAGTGACTTAGCAGCAGCAGCAGCTGCGGGAGACCTGCGCTTGTTTGCTGGGTTGGGAAGATCCCTGGAGGAGGGCACGGCAACCCACTGCAGTGTTCTTGCCTGGAGAATTCCACGGACAGAGGAGCCTGGCAGGCTACAGTCCATGGGGTCACAAAGAATCGGACACAACTGAGTGAATGAGCTTATAATAGATTTTCAGAGTGTCTCTGGTTCTACAAAGGACTAGAAAAGGACTCTTATAGCAATCTATTTTTTTTTCTCTTGGTTCTTAATTTTAAATAATATAAAGGAATTTTTTAAAAGGCAGAGAAATCACATGTACATGAACTATCTTCACATTCCTGTGTTCCCTTCCATCCTCATCCAGCTCATCCGTGTTTGTTAGGTAGTTGAAATGATACTGTTGGTTTGCATGTGGGTGTGAGGGGGCTGTATGATCTCAGATGGAGAGGTCCTCATCTCCCCCTCCTGTTTCTTTCCCCCCTCCACCTCCATTCTATTGTGTTCAGTCTGTGGGCTTTTGTTTGGGTGTAGCCTTAAAAATGTGTCTAGCTGTCAGAAGGCTCTTTGAAGAGATCAGAGCTGTAATTCATGGATTCCCTCAGCCATCCCAGCAGAAGTCAGAAATAGAGATGGAATTTCTTGGAAAGATCTGTAAATGAGCCTTTTGTCTAATGACCCTCCAAGTTCTTGAATGTTATACCAGCAGGAACATTGCCACCTTGGATTGAGGGGAATGGAAAGAAGATGAAATAAGACTGATCGACTCCTCAAATTCTTTAAACAGAGAACTGAAAGAAGATGAAATAACACTAATCAGCTCCCCACATTCTATAGGCAAGGAACAGGTTGATAAAACTGTTCAACTGCAGGGACTTCCCTGGTCCAATGGCTAAGACTCCATGCTCCCAGTGCTGGGGACCCAGATCAGGGAACTAGATACCACATGTCACAACTAAGACCAGGTGCAGCCAAATAAATAAATAAAAGTGAAAGAAAAAAAAAGTGTGTAGTTTTCTGTGCAGCTGTTTTTAGTATACATAATGGTACTACTCTGTACATACCATTCTGTTTCTCTCTAAACATGTTTTTGTGTATGCTTCTGGTGTGTTATGCTCTGAGATTCTAGGCAGTAATTAGATATATTTTGCTTACCCTCCTGCTCCTCACTGCCACAGATAACTCTGTTCTATGCACCCTGCAGCAGGTCACTCACTTTCTGATATCTCCTGGGAGAGGATATGTATCTGTGGGTCAATTTGCTGAGTCATACTGGTGGCTCATTGGTAATGAATCCACCTGCCAGTGCTGGAGATGTGGATTTGAATCTGGGTCAGGAAGATCCTCTGGAGAAGGAAATGGCAACCCACTCCAGTATTCTCGCCTGGAAAATCCCATGGACAGAGGAACCTGGCGGGCTCCAGTCCATGGGGTAACAAAGAGTCAGACACGACTTAATGACTAAACAACAGCAGCAGGCTGTATGGTTAATTTGCTGGAATGGCTGTGCCAGTTTACATTCCTTGTACCAGCTTGCATCTTTGCCAACCCTAGAATTATCCAGCTTTCTGATTTTTACCATGCTAATAGCTGTAAAATGATAGCTTGTCTTAATTTGCATTTTTCTGATCTCATACAAGTTAGAGCATCTTTTCATAGTTCAATCTTGTACTTTTTGTCACTTAAATGTATATCTATTGATATATGTCTCTCTGGTTTTCAGTGTCCAGAATGGTTATATTAAGAGGTATTTTGTCATAGCAACTAGGTTGAATCATTCGTAGCTGCTAAACTACTAGGTTGACTGGTTTTGACCTTTAAAAGCAGCTCGATCTGTGTTCCAGATTAATGTGTCATTGAACACAGAGGTCTTTCCAGGTTTTCACTGTTATAAATGATACTGCAGTAACCATATGCTGTGCATAGCATTTTCCTTGTGTTGAATTTTTCCTTAGGATAAGTAAGGGAAAAATGACTGATTTATGGACATTTTTATGGCTGTTGTTACATATTGACAAATCACTTTCTAAAAGGGCTGTACTGATTTACATTGTAAATCACTTATATCACCATACTAGTTAACTTCATCGTTATACATTATCACGTAAACAAATACTTGGATAACTATAAGGCACAACCTCATTGTTATTTGTACTATTTAATTGCAGTTAGCATTAATCATTTATTCAAGTATACATTTGATGACCAATATGTTTTTATGTGCTTGGTCTATTTGTGCCTTCAGCCCATTTTTCTTTTAGCGTCTTTTTATTTTTCAAAGTCATTTTGAGAATGGGTTTTAATATACTGTAAATAACCCTATCCTCAATTCCTGAAAATGAAATCATTCACTTATATCATTTTATTCCTCAGATGACAATCCAAACAAAACACATGATAAAAAGAGAAGAAGATGGTGGTTCAGAAGCCCCATGGTACTATGGAATACACTGTAAGTATAAACAGGTAGTACAAACATTTGTTAATACTGCTAGATGTACGTGTTTCTCCCTGACACCTCCTGCCCCTTAGCTGCCTTCCTCTTATGTAGCCATAGCAAGCTTCTTAAGACCTCAGTCATTTCTCCTTTCTGTAATTTTTCCCTGAATAAACCCATTACTTGAATTACCTTTGATATGCCAATGATGAGTAATTTTAGGTCTCCTTCTTAGACATGCTTTCTGACTTCCCAAACCATACATTCAGTTGTCTACTCAACACAGTCACTTAGACCTTCAGGCTTGGCCTGTTTTCAAGGAGCAGTGACTCCATCATCCATACATTTCTACAAACCAGAACCTCAGCCTGAGCATCATCTTCCTATCCCTCTCCAAGTTCATTCTTCCTTTCTGTGACCATCCTGCAAGTCTAGGGCAGATCCCTTCATTTTACCGTCTCATAGAATTGTGTTCTTTGCGATCAGTTTAACAGTGTTGATCCACTAGTGTAATTGTTATCTTTCAATGTCTGTCTTGTGCCTTAATTCATATGCCCATGGAGAGAGACCAGATCTCATTTTGGTTGCCATTCTAATTCTGGTGTTTGCAGGGTATTAGACCTCCATATGGTTGCATCAGCAGACGAACGATGCAGTGCGTGTGTCTGTGACTGCACCTCCCCATTATGTCCTCATCTCTCCCATCACACCATGAGTTTCTGGAGGGCAGCGGCTGTGCATGCTTATCCCAGGCCTGGCACGAAGTGGGCACTCAGTTATAGATCTGTTTTCATCACTTTGAACTGGCAGTGCTGAGGAGTGATCTCTGATTTCTAGAAAGAAATTAAGTGCTGTTGCCCCTGCCCCTGTGTTTTCCTCATGTGTATTTATTTTCTACTCATTATTTGTGTGCAATGCCTGGCTCTTTATATAAGGCAAGCAGCAAGGCCTGTCCCTCCCTGGCATTGCTTCTAGAATGGTGAATCTTCTCCAAGCTTCTGTAGCATCACGTTTGAAAGGTTGTTGCTGAACCATGGAAAGATGCCAGGATTCTTGGCCTCCGGAGAAGAAGAATTCAATCTGGGGCCAGAGAAAAGGTTTAATAAAACTTTAAGTTTTACTAAAGTATAAAGGAGAAAGCTTCTAACATAGACGTCAGAAGGAGGCAGAAAGAATACCCCCTGCTAGTCTTTAGCTTGATGTTATATAGCTACTGCTGCTGCTAAGTTACTTCAGTCGTGTCTGACTCTGTGCGACCCCATAGATGGCAGCCCATAGCTACTAGCAGTCTGCTAATTAAAGGAAGGAAATGTCTCAAAACTCAGAGAATGGCACCAGGCCCCTCACCCACAAGATGCATTTTGAGATAATCTTGTCACCAGGTGAGTCATCCCGGGCCAAAAACAATTGACATGAATCTTGAAGAAAGGCAGATTCCCATACAAATATAGAGTTTCATTAACATAGATTAAGAGAAAAATGTATGAATATAACATACTGGTTTGTCAGGTCAGTTCTGAGCCTTTAGGCGAACCAACTTGAAGACAGTCTGGGGCAAATGCATAGTACATTAACATAGCCTAAGGCAGACATTTCTATAAGAAAAATGCATGGGTTAACTCAAGGTCTGAGAAAAGTTAAGTTCAGGTGGAACCAGTTGTCATTATGGCAACACAGTATTTTAAGAGTACTTTTTAAATTTGTATAGAGAAGGGGAAAAAAATCACTAGTGTGTTTCCTCCTACTGCTTGAGAGAGATAAAGAATGTCTGACACTTGCAGCCTATTTCCTCCATCTGGAGACCTCTAGCCTTCCTGCCCGTTACCCTCTCACACTGAAGGCCCTGGCGCTGGCATTTCATGCTCAGTGCTCTGTGAACAGCTTTCTAGGCATCTTTCTATGGTTTATAGGCCTGGGCCTTTCCAGGAAGGATTCGCAGGTGATTATATATGTCCCATTACCACTGGCTACAATACGTTGTTGACCCCCATAACACCTAGCACAGTGCCTTTACCTCCTACAAGATCTTGGGAAAGTGTTGGATTGTTTATCACTAATAATATCATTGATTCTAAAGCCTTGTGTGTATCCTGCAGTGCAACTCACAAGCACCTCCAAGGAAATGAGGAGTAGTCTTTGTTAGGAGGTGCTTCATGCAGGGTGTACTGAATGATGCAGTGAGCGTAAAAATCAACCCCAAATTAATTCATATAAACAGGCGATCAAATTAGTAATGCAGATCTCTCCACCTGATTGATTTATCTTATGGAAATTAGTTGGCCAGTTATTTTGTGTACTTCTCATTATTAAAAGGTGATCCATAACTTTGTGTTTAGAGAACCATGACCAGAGCCACTTACACAATTGCTTGCATTGTTCCAGTGCTGTGGATGTTCACGCGGTCTGTTCAGTTTCAAACATTTAATGATATAAGTATCCCTCCCAGGTTCTGTAAGTTGGCTCTGTATATATGTTTTATCCTTGTGTAATACCTGCAAATCGTTATAATTTTCCTCCTTCCCGGAAGCCCCTATACATAGTATCCTCAAGTTTTTGTGTAAAAATGTGAAGCCAGTTCATTGATCACTTGTCATATGTATCTCCATTTGGATGAAAAAACCGAGGAACAGAGAAGTTAAGCAAGTGACTCGAGGTCACACGACTGGCAAGTGGCAGATATGGAATTCAGGTCCAACAGTCTGACTCGTCTATATTGTCAATCTGTGTCTTCTACTGACTCTAAACCTTGAGAAACCAGGGGTTTGAATATATTATGTAAATAGGTACAACTCGAAAAAATATTTTAAAACTTTTTTGTTAACCTTTAGTACTGATGATTTTGCTCAGGGTAAGGTAGAGGCATCTGTTAACTTTTCAGTAACTTTAAAAAAATGTATATATTTCTATCTTGTTCTAGAAATGTTTGAGGTAGTTTTAGTTTGATCTGTAACTATGAACTTGGTTATAGTTCTGGGACAGTTATATAGAACTGGGACAAGTGCATCTAGTCGGTGGGCTTTTGATACCTGAGGGCAGTGAGTGGTAAGTGGAACGCGACATCTGTCTCATATCACCTGCTTACAGACTCCTTCAGCCACCTCAAATCTCCGCCTGTCATTCACAGCTCGCCTGGCAGAGCCCATTGTGCTAACAGAGTTAACCCCCAGTGTTGACCCAGGGCTGTAGTTGGGAGCATTTCAGTGATAGTTGCCAGAGGGGCCTCCTGCTAACAAGTTCCATCCGGTGACCCCGAACAGGGAGTCTGTCCTCGGATACTGACCTGACCAGAGGTGGCAGACTTCTTTTTGGGTGGAGCTTTTCCGCGGAGCTTTCACACCTTTTCTTTTAGATAATTTTATTTATTCACGGCTGTGCTGGGTCTTCGTTGTCACGGGGGCTTTCTCTAGTTGCGGCAGGCGGAGGGCTACTCTGCAGTTGGCGGTGCCGGGGGCTCCTCCCCGCAGGGGGCGGGGGTGGGGGGCTCCTCCCGCGGGGGCCCCTCCGCTAGCTTGTGAAACACAGGCTCTGGGGCGCCTGCCTTTCAGTAGTTGCAGCGCGCGGTTCCGTAGTTGCCACTCCCAAACTCGAGGTCACTGGCTCCACTGTGGCAGGAAGGCTGAGTTGCTCCACAGAATGAGGGGTCTTCCCAGATCAGGGGTCAAACCTGTGTCTCCTACATTGGCAGGTGGGTTCTTTATCATTGAGCCACCGGGGAAGTCCAGTTTCACATCTTCTTACAGCCCTTTTTATTCCTGCTGCTGCTGCTGCTAAGTCGCTTCAGTCGTGTCTGACTCTGTGCGACCCCATAGATGGCAGCCCACCAGGCTCCCCCGTCCCTGGGATTTTCCAGGCGAGAACACTGGAGCGGGTTGCCATTTCCTTCTCCAGTGCATGAAAGTGAAGAGCGAAAGTGAAGTCCCTCAGTCGTGTCCAGCTCTTAGGGACCCCGTGGACTGCAGCCCACCAGGCTCCTCCGTCCACGGGATTCTCCAGGCGAGAGTACTGGGGTGGGGTGCCGCTGCCTTTTATGCCTATTCCCCCTCTATTGGAGGACAGAGCCATGAACAGCTGAGACATATCACAAATTTTATAGATTCAAAGATAGCACTAATTTGGCTGACTGTGGGAAACTGTCATGTTAATTTCAGTGAACAATTTTTGGTAGCTAATTTGAGTCCTTTTAGATTTCCATGCCTTTCACTGTATTCATTCATCAAATATTTAAATGCCTTCTATGTGTCAGGCTCTGTGGGGAAATGGTCTTTAATAGGCCATAATCCAGGAGCCTAAAGTACAGTAAAGAGACAGGCAAATAGACAGAAAAATGCAAGGAGAGAAACTAGCTCCATTTCCCCTATGAGTAGTAATATGTGTAATATTTCTTTTCTTAGCTTTATATTATACCTCATAGACCCTCTACTCTACACACCTAAATTGTGCCAGAGTAAGGTTAGAAATCTATTAGTGGACAGTGAAATTTGCAAATAAGGGAGCCCAGAAATGAATAATAATTAAGACTTTTTTGTTAAGAATTGAGAATGTATTTGCTGTTTTCATAATACATTTGGATATATGTGTTACTTTTTTATGGACTCATATCAAAAATAGATTAATATGACTATCAGGAGAAAGATTTTGTCTGTCTTTTGCTTTGTGTATTGAATCTTGTTTCTTTGATTATTCTAGGCTGGAAGCCAGGACACCCTAAACTCCATAGCACTGAAATTTAACATCACTCCCAATAAATTAGTGGAACTGAATAAGCTTTTCACGCATACTATTGTTCCAGGCCAGGTAATGATTTTCTTATTGAATTTTCCTTTAGAAACATTTTACTTTTAGAAGTTTATTTTCGCTGCCATTTTTAATGACTTGCTCTTAGTGTCTCAGGACTGTCATCATTGTTATTGTGTCTTGGTCAGTCTCTTAGATCCAAGACTTCTGAAAGCATCCTGATGCTCATGAACTGTTCAGAGATAAATGCTTTGCAAATGATTATCACAGTTGATTTAAGTATCCTTTATGTCAATAGATGTTTCCATCAAGAAACGTTAAATTAATGTAACTTTTTTCCCCTGTAGAAGTGTGCAGATATTCTTCAAATGTTTAATTTAGAATTGCAAGTTTCAGTTTAGTCCACTTACGGGGCATATTATGGCCATCGTTTTGTTTTAAATTGGGCAAAGTTTTTGCCATTTTGTCCTTCATGTGATACCATGACAGAAGTAATCAATCTGGCCCAAGGTGGAGACATTCAGCAGGATCATTAAGAAAAGGCCACAGACACACGAAAAGATGCTCATCACTGCTAATTGTTAAAGAAATGCAAATAAAACTACAATGATGTATTACTTCACACTGGTCAGAATGGTAGCCATCAAAAAGTTTACAAATAAATAAATTCTAGTGACACTGAGTTCTTTCACGGTAGATGCTGCTACTTCTAAGAATAACTTCACTCAGGCAATGGTAGTATTCTTTGCATTTATTTCAAGGGCAGCAAGTGAAGCCACCAGGCTATAAATTGGCCAGTTTGTACTATCATGCTTTTGGTATTTATGTCCTTGTCATAAATGAGAGAAATTAATATACTGCCAGTACCAGGTAATCGAGGGCAAATATGAATTAAAATTTTTCAAAAATTAATACATTTTTATCTCTGCGAAATTAATAGATTTTAGTCATTTTTATTGGGTTTCGTATAGTCTGGGATATTGCTGAATAATCTGTTGGCTGACCCATAGCAGAGAACCTAGGCATATCTTTACTAATTCAAGCTATAGCCACTGGAACTTACTAAGATAATTTAGGATGATTCTTTATTCTTTTACTAAGTCCATGAACAAAACAGTTTATTGGTACTGGATTAAGATCCAGTACTAATAGGAGACATAGGAACTGTCTTAATATGCCCTGTTGTTATTCAGTTGCTCAATCATGTCCAACTCTGTGACCCCATGGACTGTAGCATGCTAGGGTCCTCTGTCCTCCACCATCTCCTGGAGTTTGCTCAAATTCGTGTCCATTGAGTTGGTGATGCTATCTAACCATCTCATCTAACCATTTTAATATGCCTCCTTAAGGATAATAATACAAAAATAGGTGCCCCAAAGCTTCATTTCCTTTGACCCTTTAATAGCTATTAAACTTAGGCAAGTCACTCCCTTTTTGACCTTGGTTTCATCTCTGAAATGAGGGACTGGGCTACATTTACTCTTGCCTTTACTATGCTGTGTAGCCCTCATATAACTAAACAGTTATGTGCTATTAGTTGTCCCAAGATCTGGCTGTGCTCATGATTTTTCTGGCAAAAACGAGGAATTAAGAAGAATGATCCAGACTGACTTCCACGTTGAAGGAGGACGTGTAGTGACTAGGCTTCTCCATATTAATACTCACTTTTATCTATACAATACAATGGGCTATTTAAGCATAGGAATTATCTCTTTGATTTGACATTTAGAATGTCAGGCAATAGAATCTCAACCTATGTTGCCTAACACTTGTCAAGAGCTCAGGTGCAAAAAGAAAATATTAATGAAGAATTGACAGCCGTTTGGAAGAAATCTGTTTCTGTCCTAGCCCAGAAATATACAATAAATAAGAGCTGTATACTAAGACCATGTAATTTTAGCTTTCTGTAAATTACTTTCACGAAACTCTAACCTTTTGACATTTGCCGCTGACCCATTTTGACCTTGTTACAAAGAACAATCCTTCAAAACTTGTTATTTCATTTACTGTCAATGTGTCATTAGGACAAAGAGTTCACTGGGAGACACTTTTTTTTCAAATGAGGCTTTGTGGGAGACTACTTGTACTAGTAAGAAACTGGTTTGTTTTTATTTTATGGACAGTGAATTCTGTTTATTCATGTCTATATCTTTCCATTGGTTATTTGGAAACTTAGACCAAATCTAATGGCCCACTTCTTAATGAACGTTTGGTAATTTGGGAGCTCATATTTTCAGTATTATCAGTCCTCATCTTATTTCTCCTTGACGATGATTTTTCCACCTTATCTTAAGGTGTGTTTTGTTCTTGGCTCACTTTTTTTTCTGGACTGAAGAGAGATTTAAAAGAACTAAAGTTATAATTTGTCTATGACAAACCTAGACAGTGTTGAAAAGCAGAGACATTTCTCTGCCAACAAAGATTCATATAGTCATGGCTATGGTCTTCCCTGTGGTCACATATGGTTGTGAGAGCTGGACCATAAAGAAGGCAGAAGCCAAAGAATTGATGCCTTTAAGTTGTGGTGCTGATGAAGACTCCTGAGAGTCCTTTGGGCAGCAAAGAGATCAAACCAGTCAACCTTGGAGGAAATCAACCCTGAATACTTGTTGGAAGGACTGATGCTGCAGCTCCAGTCTGATGTGAACAGCCAACTCATTGGAAAAGCCCCTGATGCTGAAAAAGATTGAGTGCAGAAGGAGAAGAGGGCATGAGAGGTGAGGTGGCTGGATGGCATCACTGATGGAGTGGACATGAACTTGGGCAAGCTTCAGGAGATGGTGAGGGACAAGGAGTTCTGGCGTGCTGCAGTCCATGGGGTTGCAAAGAGTTGGACACGACTGGGCTACTGAACAACGATGTTAAAATAGAGATATGCAAAAGAATGATTTGAGTGAGCTCAGACTCTTGCATCTTCCCATACAAGAGAAGTACTAAATTCCTTCACTTGGGATATCTGGTTTTCTTTAGCAATAATCTGTTGATGTTCAAACTGCCTGCCCTTTGTTGTAAAACTCCTGTATAACCTGGCTCCTCCCTTGCCTCCTCAGAGCAGTTCTCTCAGGGTTACTTGAGATGCTATCTCCTGGGCTTAAGTCCTAAAATTCCCACTGAATAAAACATAACTCTGAAAAATAAATAAGTAAATAAAATAGAGATACAACTA
The DNA here is from genome assembly GCA_917880005.1 of Nanger dama. NCBI lineage: Eukaryota > Metazoa > Chordata > Mammalia > Artiodactyla > Bovidae > Nanger > Nanger dama. The sequence goes on along the minus strand of CAKJTW010000068.1, from coordinate 1,892,804 downwards.
GAAGATGGGGCAAAGTGTTCAGTAACAATATGGAGAAGACTCTTGAGAGTCCCTTGGACTGCAAGGACATCCAACCAGTCCATTCTGAAGGAGATCAGCCCTGGGTGTTCATTGGAAGGAATGATGCTAAAGCTGAAACTCCAGTACTTTGGCCACCTCATTAGAAGAGTTGACTCATTGGAAAAGACTCTGATGCTGGGAGGGATTGGGGGCAGGAGGAGAAGGGGATGACCGAGGATGAGATGGCTGGATGGCATCATGGACTCGATGGCCATGAGTCTGAGTGAACTCCGGGGGTTGGTGATGGACAGGGAGGCCTGGCGTGCTGCGATTCATGGGGTCGCAAAGAGTCGGACATGACTAAGCGACTAAACTGAACTGAACTGAACAATGTTGAACAGTTGTTACATGAATAGCCGGGAATTATGGCAGCTCAGATGGTAAAGAATCTGCCTGCAATGCAGGAGAGCCTGGTTCAATCCCTGGGTCAGGAAGATTCCCTGGAGAAGGGAATGGCAACCCACTCTAGTGTTCTTGCCTGGAGAATCCCATGGACAGTCCATGGGGTTGCACATAGCTGGACATGACTGAGTGACGAACATTTTCACTTTCACATATTTTATAACATTAGAGGTTATTTTAAGATAGTATTTGATATAATACCAGAATGTAGCTTGTATTGTTAAAAGAGTGTTGAAAACAGAACCGGAATATCTTGCAGAAGAAAGCAGTTCAGTGCAGTGTGGGCTCATTCGCTCAGTTGTGTCTGATTCTTTGTGGCTCCATCGACTATGGCCTGCCAGGCTCCTCTGTCCATGGAATTCTCCAGGCAGGAATACTGGAGTGGGATGCCATTTCCTCCTCCAGGGGATCTTCCTGACCCAAGGATCGAACCTGCGTCTTTTGTGTCTCCTGCATTGACAAGTGGATTCTTTACCACCAGCACCACCAAGTTAGGGGATTTTTAGATATCTCAAACAGTGATGGAAGAGCAGGTGCTGAGATTATTGATGCTGCCGTATACAGCTTTTTCATATAAGGACCTTAATGCATTAGCACTCAGGGCCTGCTTAGAGTCAGGAAGCCTGGATGTGTCCTGTTTCTTCCTGACACGGGTGCTGCGTTTAGAAGTACGCCATGCTACTCTCGCCTCTATTCCCTGTACTGTCGTACCCCGCCCTGGAAGGCTCTTCCCTCCCTGTCCAAATCGTGCTGCCCACAGCTTCACTTGCACCCAGCTGCTTCACATGACCTATGCAGAGTATTCCCCCACCTTTCTCTTTCCTGTGAGTGCCTGCAGTATGTTCAACACCCTTTGCACTGCACACATTCCTCTCTCTGAATATTATTGCATAGATTAGTCTGGGAGACCCCGAATAAGTCAGAAGTTCAGCGCAAGCCAATGAGGTCTTCGTCCCACACCCAGCGTGATACTGTGTGGAGAGAAGCTGCTCTGAGCGCTGCCCTGGTTCTGGGGACTCACCTAGCCTTTCTTTCCCATTCTCAGGTTCTTTTTGTGCCAGATGCCAACTTTCCCTCGAGTACCTTAAGGTTATCATCATCCAGTCCTGGTGCTACTGTCTCTCCATCATCATCAGATGCAGAATACGATAAACTGCCTGTATGTATTTCACTCTTGCACTGAAGCGCATATTTATCAGCATCGGTTTTTGAGTAATTATAGAAAATAATGTATGTTATTTTTCTTAAGTGTTCATCTGAAACTCTCCTCCCTCACTGAAGAGGTGGGGTTAAAATAGTTTGTCATTAGTTGAGAGAAGAAACTGGTTCACATTTAAGGTCTCAAAGGCAGAAATGCATGTCTAGTTTATGTAGAAGTTAAACTCTCAATGAGGCCAGTAGTTTATTTGTACCACTTTTACTCCTTTTTCTACAGAATTTGAATGAGTTCAATATGAACTCTTTTATTTAAGGTATTTTCTAAAGATGTGATGGGGCATTTTTATAGGTTCATACATATATGCTTTAAAAATCTTAGTTTGACTTGGGTGATTATTTTTGAAGGATGGAAGACATTTGCCTTTTATAAATACTCACGTTTAATAAAAACAGGTTACTTATAGGAAACTTAGATAACTGAATTCATATAAATAATATTTTTAAAAAGTCTATTTGTGGAAATTTTTGCTTTCTAAAGGATGCTGACTTAGCAAGAAAGGCCTTAAAACCCATCGAGAGAGTCTTATCATCCACTTCGGAAGAGGATGAGCCAGGAGTGGTAAAATTTTTTGAAAATGAATTGCCGGTACTTCACTGATGGAAAGGTATATGGCTATGCAGTTTTTTCTTTTTTTTCCCCTTAGAATCTGTGGAAAACGAAATCAGTTCCAAATTACCAAAGGCAAACTCCTTAAAATGTCTTACCCAAAGTTTCAGCTGCAAGATTTCACAGCTGTACATTTGTGTTTTCCTCTTGGATGCCTGGCATTTTACTTATTAAGGGAATAGTATCCATTGAGTGAACATGTGATTCTTTGTGATCTTGGGTTTATCACTTATATTTCAGTTCTTAGCCCATAAAGTTTTAGGGAGACAGTTTAGAATATGTTTTAACAGCAAACGCTAGAGTCAGAGTCGCTGAACTTAAATTACAGCTCTTTGACACTAGCTCTGAGACCACGGGCAAAATATTTACATTTCCTAAGCTTCCATCTTCCTCATATGAAGTAAGAATAATAATACAATTTAATTAATAGGGTGTGCTAACTAAAAGATAATTCATGATAACGAACAGAGACGTACTGTGTAGCACATGAAACTCTAGAGCTCAATGTTATGTGGCAGCCTGGATGGGAGGTTTGGGGGAGAATGAATACGTGCATGTGTATGGCTGAGTCCCTTTGCTGTTCACCTGAAACTATTACAACATTGTTTGTTGATCGGTTATACCCCAGTGCAAAATAAAATATTTAAAAAAATAATTAAAAACAAAAATATGATTCATTTAAGGAGCTTAGCACTTAACCTGGAAAGTGCTAAGTTATCAACTTTTGCCACTAGAGATGCTGGTATGAAAATGTCTGTTATATAATTTTTTTAGTTTTTTGCTTGTTGGGGTTTGTATAAAAAACAAACCTGACTTTTAGTGAGCCTCTGAAGAAGGGGTAATGTTGATATAAAGCCAATTCCTGGGCTCATAGGAATGCTAGGTTCCAATGGTAGGAAAAACTTTTGCAGCCAAGAATAAGTAATGTCTGAAAGGCAAAACTTTTTGCTAAGGTGATCACTAAACTCAGAGTATCAAAATAAATAATTTACCTAAAGGGAGTCGTTTGTATCCTACTGTGCCTGGTAGACAATATCCTTGTGGTCAATGTGGTCTACCATGTAAACTGACAAAGTTTCAGACAAGTTTCTACCATACCACTGTTTTTTTGCTTTCTTTTTTTTTCTTTTAGACCACACCACATGGCTTGTGGGATCTTACTTCCCCAAGCACGAATTGAACCCTGGCCCTCAGCAGTGAAAGTACTAGGTCCTAACCACTGGAACACCAGGGAATACCCAACTGTTCTTTGCTTTCAGTTTCCATAATTTGAATATATTCACTTCTGTTTGTAAAAATTTCATATTCCTATTTGCTGAATGGGGGCTTTCAGAGCATCTTAGATCAAAATGTTAGGGGTGTTCTTTGACACCGAGACTGAGATAGCTGCCCCCAGAGCATAGGACCATGCACTTGCTGGACATGTGAATACCTGCTGAGTGAACTGTAAAGTCCACAGTTGTCAATCAGGAAACCCCCTGGACAGCCCTTCTCATTTTACCAACAGGGAACTGGGGGATCTGAGACATACATGTGAAACCCAAGATCCCTGTACTGTTGAGCAGCCATGCCCGAACCAGGCTCAGCTGATGGCCACAGGGAGGCGTGTCTATTTCTCTGACTCAGCACTCCGCACCCAATGATACAATTTCTTCAGCCTGTTTTTCCAGTAGGAGGGTTGCAATTGTCCTGTAAGATACTGGGGTTCGTGAAGTCAGTGGGATGGCAACATGAGTTCACTAAAGCTCCTATGCTGGCTGCATCTCGCCTGTAGCGACTCTGTTCTGTCTTTTTCCTCAGGGTGTAGTCGGAGGCGTCATGATTGTCACTCCTAACAACATCATGTTCGACCCTCACAAGTCCGATCCCCTGGTCATTGAAAATGGGTGTGAGGAATATGGCCTCATCTGCCCCATGGAAGAGGTCGTTTCCATCGCCCTCTACAATGATATCTCCCACATGAAGATCAAAGATGCCTTGCCATCGTAAGACACCTTTCTTTATTTACCAGCTAAGGGAGTATTGGGAGAATTAAATGCAGTTAAAAACTGAGGGCATTGGTGGGAGTGAGAGACTGTGTAGAGGTGAGTTTGAAGGTAGACTATTTGTGTACTAAATTTTTAAAAAATAGAAAAAAGAGAAAATGGAAATGATAAAGTCAGTTATAAGAAAGAGTAGAACATTCACAGATGAGAAAATAGAAAAAACTGCATGTAAAAATGCTGTTTCTTTGGCTTATTTTCCTGAATGCATGTTCTTAATTTATGAAAGAATAAGTGAAGTTTCTCTGAAAGAATTTGTCTGATTATCAAGAGTTAATCAGGGTTATCTATTCGGTTTAATTGGTAAGCAGAGTTACATTCTTCTTCAGCTTGTGTCTTTCCTTAATCCTTTGTGGAGAGAGATTTGAGTGGACAGTGCAGAGGCAGTGCCTTGTAGCCAGACAGCCTTAAGTGGTGTAAAAGAGAGTAATAGTAGTTTATTTTGTCTCTGAAGTGTAGGTGGATATTGCTTTAGTTCTGATTACTTTTGTCTTCTAAAGCTGAGTTTTTTGATTGGAAAAGAAGAAGGTCCCCATGAAGAAACAGCTTAAGAACACTCAGAGAATCGATTCACTTGTAGAGCTGATCTGGTTCTTTGTCGTTTTGTCAGTGTGCCTAATTCTGTACACTGTGTATGTGCTAGCAGTATAAACATCTTTAGAAGCTCTCAGTGACAGGAAGCAAGAGACAGAGCCGTGGGTCCAACAGCAGAAAGGAAAACCAGCCCCTTGGACTCATAAAAAGAATGAAAGGAAACTAGGGAACTAACCCAGAAACAGAGTCCCTAGGGGTTTATGCCAGCTGGCTCCCTGGACTTCTGCAGTCCTCAGCATCTGATCCGCTGGACCCTGCCGTAGCCTAGCCGCTGCAGGAACCATGGACGCATGGCCACTGGGGTCTCTGAGTCCTGGTGGAAGGATCCAAGTAGGAGGTTTTAGGGGGCAGTACAGTAGGCCAGGCAGTTTTGCATGACATTGCCTGGGTTTTCTGCCACTCTGTGGCTCCACGACCTTCCTGAGTAACTCAATCTTGAGCCTCAGTTTTCTCATCTGAAAAATGGAATTAGTAGTATTTTTTAGCCTGAAGAGCTGTTACAAGAACTAAAAGGGTTGATATACCAACACTCTTAGACAGTAGCCTGGTGCCTAATATGTACAGGCTGTTTATTTGAACCTTCTGTTTATGCAGATTGAGGGTTCTAATACATCTTCGTTATTCTGTGGGAATCTTCTGTTCATGCAGATTGAGGGTTCTAATACATCTTAGTGTACGCCTCTTGTGTGGCTGGGATTTGTTGACGAGTGGGTCACAGCCACTGTCTCGCCGTCTGCTGTGTACAACAGGCAGACAAGAGTGGTCCCTGAACAGCACTGTAGACATAGATGTGAGCACAGCGTTCCAGGAAAACCATGTGAGGGAGTGTCCAGCCATCTCGGAATCTTTAGATGAGGAAGAGCAAAGGGAGTGAAAGAGTTAGTTTTGAAAAGAAAGAATGAACATGGTGATGGGGGAAAGAAGACAAGAACAGGTAAAGAAACAGTTAAGTTTGGAAGTGGACGGCCAGGCAGTTAGCGGCATTTCCTGCCCAGGGATGGCTTCTAATGGAGCAATTCTATTGCACATTTTCAGAGTAGGATGTTAAGTGTTCTTTTAGTAATAGGGAAGATACACCCTTACAGAAAGATTTCTCTCAATGTGAGATTGTGTTTCATGGTCCAAGGCTAATGCTCTAGCTGCAGGGAGAGGGAGGAGTTGGGAATTGGCTCTAGTGTGCTGAAATTATTTCAGAGTTTTACAGTGATTGTTCCTGTGGATGCAGGGATCTAAACACGTTTTTAGTCTAATGAAGAGTATGTGCACCAGTGAGCAAAATAGAATGAGGTAGTAGAATCAGTGTCAGATGAATTTGGTACTGACCTCAGAATTTCATTACTGTTGAAAAGTTTAAAGTAGTTTAAATTTCATTATTTAAAGTTGTATGTTAAAACAAGAAGTGCAAATTATCTGGTTGCCACATGAAAATAGTTGTTATTTATTTTTATTATTACAAATCTTTTTATTGGAAGATAATAAAAGTGTGTGTGTGTAAAACCTATTGATTTTCACCTTCAGGCCTTACATACTTTGCGCAAGACATTTTGTAGCTCCAGCTGCCATGGAGACTAGGAAGGGAACAACTGAAGGGATTATTGGTCCTCATTAGGCCCCTGGTTGAGTCTAGAAAATGTTAATTAACAGCAGAGCCAGCTGACACCACTGTGTACGTTGCCCCAGAAGAGCTTGGCAGCTGCGATATCAAAAAAAAAAAAAAAGGCAAAACAAACAAAACAGATGGCTAAATTAATCCTGGCTTGGATTAGGTAGAACAAGAAGGGAGGGTAGATGAGAAGGTAATATAGAAGGCTGATTGGAGTGCAGTCATATGCTTTCTTTGTGGAGGTCAAGCTAGCCAGGAAGTAAGAGGTGAGGAAGGGACTTAGGTGTTCATGGGAAGATGATTTTGCTTATCAGTTTGCTCATTAAGTATGTGAAAAGCTGGGCTTCTTTGTTATAAGACTGACTTTGGTCTTTAATATGCCAAATTAAATTTGGGGGTCTGAAAATGGAAATTACGCTGTATTATACTTGAGTCTAAGACTGAAGCATCTATACCATCTCTTGAGATGCTCAAGGTGAGCAGAACATTTTTGTGTCTGCAGGCTTCTTCCAAACAGATACTGTCACGATCGTCTTTTAGCATATATGGTGTGTAGGGGCTCAGTAAATGATTATTGAATTGAAGTGAATTATGAATTAGAGGCCTCTTAAAACATTTATCAGAGCCTAACAGTTACATAGGCTTTTATTTTATATTGAAAAAAACCTGGATGCTCCATGCAAGTGATTTATTCAGTAACTTTGGGGAGACAGTCTTGTAACTTGAACTTCCTAGGACTTTGCTGAGTATTGTCATAATTATTTCAAAGCCAGGATAATAAAGCATTACCTGAATATGATTTAGCCTTTTTAGAAAATTTATTTTTGAAATCCAAACATGTTATTTTAAAAAGGGTTTTATATCTGTGTTTTAATCCATATCAACAGTAAGGTAAGTAAACTATGGAGAACTTTGGAGAACATGTTTAATCAATATTTTTGTTTAATTTAAATCTGGGTAATAAAGCATCTGTCACTAAGGAAAAATAATTGGCCAAGTCCCAGGAAACTATGTTTCAGCTGATAAAACAGCTGCTTACTGCCATAAAGTAAAATGATAATGCAATAAAATAAAAGAGATAAGAAATGTAAACCAATTGTTGTAAGTAAGAGCTCATTTGACTTATTTTCATAAATTTTTAAACTGTAAAATGGAGCTGGTGATATATACCTGCAGTAATAGGGGAAATAATCCTCTTGTATCTCCTTGAGGAGTAGAAGGATGTCTCTTTTTGAAAGCGTTGGATCTTAAACCATGAAACTAAAATTATGGTTCCATGTCAGTTACTTTACAAAGCAGTTAAATGAGTAGCTACTTGGCCAATGAACCATTCAGAAGTAATGTAGTTGGTTTATGTACTTTTTATGAAAAAAGGAAAAGCCTTGAATATCTAAGGAATTTTAGACATAGTACTAAAACATTCACTCTCCATTGTCTTTCATGAAAATCAGAAACTTTATTTCATCATTAAAAATCTGGTGGGTGACATCTCCGTAAATGACCTCAAATACCATTCATTTGCTTCTAATAGGATATGCAAGCAACTCTCATCATTCTTTATTTTGCCACTTTTTATGGTTGATTTTATTTTTCATTTTGAAGTCAATCTCTTGATTTTATTTCCTTGCTTTAAAGTCCTTTAAACATAAATTTAAGTTGTGGTGTATTTATGTTTTGTTGTTTTTTTTTGTTGGATTTTTAGTGTTTTTTTTGCCTTTCATCCTTTTGCTTTTGGTTTTGTTTTTAACATTCCATGTGCACCCACCATTTTCCCCCTGCAGTGACCTACCTCAGGATCTTTGTCCTCTGTACAGGCCTGGAGAATGGGAAGACCTGGCTTCAGAAAAGGATATCAACCCATTCAGTAAGTTCAAATCTCTCAACAAAGAAAAACGGCAGCAGAACGGAGAGGGGACAATCACTTCAGATTCCACATCAACAGGACCTTCAGAGAAGTCAACAGAATCCATAGAAACGAAGCCCTCAGACAGCTCTGTGTCAGTCAAGGTAAAGAAACTGGAATCCTCTGCAGAGGCAACCCAACAATCTACCCCAGTAGCTAACGTCAGCAAGGAACCTTCTGACACTCGGGCTGCGTTTGAATCTATAGCCAAAGAAAATTGTCTTTTAGGGGAAGATGATGACTTCGTTGACTTGGAAGAACTTTCTTCTCAAACTAGAGGTGGAACGGACAAAGAGACACCGCAAAGGAGTGCCTTTCTCTTGACCCAGAGGGAAGGAGGAAGACTAAAGCACAGCTAATCAGTTCCACTACAGAAATCCAGTCAGCCCTGAACTTTTCGAGAATAGAGTGCGATGCTGAACTGAAGGGAGCCCTAGACTTAGAAACCTGTGAGAAACAAGATGTAATGCCAGAGGTGGACAAGCAGTCTGGGTCCCCAGAAAGCCAGGTGGAAAACACCCTGAACATACATGAAGATCTAGATAAAGTCAAACTCATTGAATATTACCTTAATAAGAACAAAGAAGGGTCACAGTTACCTGATAACGTGCAGAAGGCAGAATTAAGCGATGGCAAAAGTCCTGAGCCAGTGGGCATAGACATCACCCTTAGTAGTTCTCTTCCCCAATCAGGTGATCCCCCAACTGAGGGCAAGGAAGAGCCAGATAAAACCTGGGCGAAAGAGAGAGCACCCCTACCGTTGCAACTGAGCTCTTCTCCGGAAGAAAGTATGAATAAAGAGTATCCAGACTCCTCTTTGGAATCTACTCTGGACAACAGCTGCCAAGGTGCACAGATGGATAATAAATCTGAAATCCAGTTATGGCTATTAAAGAGGATTCAGGTACCCATTGAAGGTAAGCCATTTTTCATTTCTTTCTATTCTGTTCTATAGGCATATCTTGTTTTATTGTGCCTCACAGAAACTGCATTTTTTTTTTTTAACAAATTGAAGATCTGTGGCAGCCTCACATCAAACAAGACCATTGGCGCCCTGTTTCCAACAGTATTTGTCTACTTTATGTCTCTGTTTCACATTTTGGTAATTCTTGCAATATTTCAGACTTTTTCTTTATTACGTTTGTGGTGATCTGCGATCAGTGATCTTAGATATTACCCCTGAAGGTTCAGATGGTGGTTAACAGTTTTTAGCAATAAAGGATTCTCTAATTATATTGTACTCTTTTTTTACATATAATGCTATTGCACACTTAATAGACTACAATATAATACAAACAGCTTGTATAGGCACTGGGAAACCAAAAAAAAAAATTTGTGTTACTCACTTGATTGTGATATTTGCTTTATCTTGATAGTCTGGGACGAAAGCCACAATATCTCCAAGGTATGCCAGTATAGTTGCCTTTCTAAAATTTGCACATGCAATAGCAAAAGTAGTAAAGTTATTTGAGAACAATGTTTCCTCAATAGAGCATATCTTTATTGATACACAGAAGGGTTTGAACTGCACAGGTCCACTTGTATACAGATTTTTTCCAATAAATTTGAAATGCAGTATTGTACTATCAATAGTTGGTTGAATCTATGGAGGAGGGATGTGGAGAGAGAGCTCTAAAGTTATACATGTATTTTTAACTGCAGAAGTATCAGCATCTCTAAACCCTGTGTTATTCAAGGGTCAATAGTAATTGGGAAGAATCAGCAATATATGGTATCTATTTTGAACATTGAACTGTGACACAAAATTCTATAATGAAAGTAGTGTGCTTTTTTTTTTTTTTAATCTTTCAAGGAACTTTTCCTTTTTCACTTTGGTTTTTGAAGGTATTTCAATTTTAAACTGAATGGCATTGTGGTATGATGTGGTCCTCATTACCATTCATTAATATGTATTCTTGCAGGTTGTCACAAATCTCTACTCTTTGCTGTGGTGTTGGTTTTTATCCTTATTCGTAGTTTGTAGCATCTCATGTGATATAGACCAACGTGAAACATCCAGAACTTTCACCTTTTGTGCTTAAGAAGGTGTAAAAGATTTAGTTAGTCCTAATCTAACATGATAATGTTATATGATATTTATGCCATATGTTTTGACTTTCCACCACTAAGAGGGGACTGGAAATTCTTTGTAAGTTGAAATATTTCAGTATCACCAATATTAATAATAATGGAGATTTTTTTTTCATGTGTGATTCAGATATACTTCCTTCAAAAGAAGAGAAAAGCAAAACTCCACCCATGTTTCTGTGCATTAAAGTGGGAAAGCCAATGAGGAAATCCTTTGCCACTCACACGACAGCCGTGGTCCAGCAGTATGGCAAACGAAGAAAGCAGCCGGAGTACTGGTTTGCTGTTCCTCGGGAGAGGTGAGTGTGGGCTGGAACAGGAAATCTGTTGGTCAAGTAGACTTTAATTGCATCTCAATTTTTAATTTAGTCTTGAAATTCTTGGTTTTATTCTTGAATAAGAGACTTCTCTTCATAGTACATCTTAGAATTTCTAAAAGGATGTTATTTCAGTAGCTTTCAGCTAAAGGGTGGTTTCAGTATAACAGATTTGAAGTCAACCTCGGTCCTGTGTGCAGAACCACTTTCAAAACTTTCTACTCAGTTGAATTTTAAATGAAGGAAGATTGAGGTATTTTCAGGTACCAGTAAGTGGAAGTGCATTCTGTTGGGAATAAAGGAATATGATGGAGCAGAATTAAACCCCAAGTGCTGCAGAAAGGCATGATTTTAATTTTAAAGTGCCTGCTATTCTTGGTTGGGGAGGGACTAAAGATTGCTTTCCCCTTATGGAGAAAGTGTCTGTGAGTCAGCAGCATGAGAAATGTGACTGAAACCATCTGGGTGCGCTTGGGGGGCTACATAGACCTCTAGAGAGATTTGTATTTTTAAATTGCCAAAGAAGTTTTATTGGTGATGTGACAGTCTAGGAGAGCAGGGACAGTGGCATGGCATTCTTCAGCAGTGCATCACTGAGCAGTACATCTTTATAATAGAAATACTTAGGAAATGTTATTTTTTAGAAAAGAAATTTTCTCTTGTATGTGATAGAATAAAAATTTCTTCTCAGAGGGCTTGAAACTAGTCTTCAAAATTGTTAAACACACACATTTTTCCTTTTCCTAACTAGTCATCAAGGCATGCTTTTGGTTAACATACCTGCCAAGAGTAAATACTCAGTGAGCTTCCTTAAGCATGAATGTTTATTTATTTAAATGAACTTTTTCCCAGATATCTCAATATTGAAGAGGTAATTTCATTTTTACTTTATTTTTTTGGCCATGCCACTCAGCTTGTGGAAACTTAGTTTGTGACCAGGGATTGAACCCAGTCCATGACTGTGAAAGAGCCAAGTCTTAACCACTGGACCTCCAGGGAATTCCCAAGCATGATTTCTTAATAAAGCAAAATTAAATTCCAAACACAAGCACAACTTCTGGCTGATTAGTGCACAGAATGGTAATTCTCATGAAGAGTTGCCTGATCTTAATAAATCATAGTTTAATGTGAAGCTAATTAATAGAATTTTAATTAAGGAATTTGCTAATATTTTTTCTGTTTGGAATACAAACTCATGTTAACGTAGATGTTAAACATAATTTGTTTTGTATTTACAAGGTGTACTCCTCTCCCTGTGCTTATTAGAACCCCAACACTGACTCCTTCAAAGTTTACAGATACTGAGGAAGTACAAAGAAAATGTGTCTTTTACATTTCTTCTTTTTGAAATATTTACAAGTAATTTCTGAAGCCCTGTGAAAATCAGAGTTCTAGAATCATATGTCATAGATGTATAATATCTTAGAGGTTAAGGCCAATTCCTGATTTTATTGGTGGAGATAACAAAGTACTGACTCTTTCAGCTATATTTAAGTTATGTGGATTCCTGGTCTATTGGGAAACCTCATTTTCTCTCTGGAAAAATGTATTGTTTATAATATAATGAATTTAGGTTTTTTCAGTTTTATTATCTTTGAGATGTATGTGTACCGATGGATCTTATAGAGTGACTTATTTGCAGTCTCACACATGTAGTTATTTTACTGTCATTCTTTAATCCAGAATAAGTCTGTAATGCTGAAATAGCACTTCTCTTTGACCTTGCACACAAGTAGTTATTGTGAGCTTTTTAAAGTAGGTCACTTATTGAATTCCATTACATTGTATTTTATAGTGTCCCTGGTTTTTTTTTTGTTTGTTTGTTTTGTTTTTTTTTTTTGTCTTTGGCTAGCAAATAACCTGACATACTTGTCATTCTTAAACTAATCATTAATTGACCAAATATTTTTCTGGGAAATATTGTATCTCACTATGTTAATGGTGTTTTTTGTGCAGATGTTGGGAAATTTTTTTAGTTCTTTATGTATTTCCGTCTCTACCTACCCTAAGGGAAGCCACATTTAAGTTTAAGATTGGGAAATGGAATAGAATGGGGAGCCCCCAAATAAACCCACACTTTTACGGTCAGTTAATCTACAACAAAGGAGGCAAGAATATAGGGCAAAGACAGTCTCTTCAGTAAATGGTGATGGGAAGACTGAATCACTTTCTTACACCACATAGAAAAGTAAAATAGGTTAAAGGTATAAATGCAAGACTTGAAACTCCTTCAAGAAAACATAGGCAGGAAGCTCTTTGACATCAGTCTCGGCAATATTTTGTTGGATACGTCTTCTTAGGTGAGAGCAACAGGAGCAAAAATACACAAATAGGACTACATCAAGCTTAAAAGGTCTTTGCACGGTGAAGGAAGCCATAGAAAAATGAAACAGCAGCCTACGGAAAGGGAGAAGATATTTGCAGATTATATGCCTGATAAAAGAACTCATACAACTCAGTATCAAAAAATTCAATTAAAAAGCAGGTGGAGGATCTGAGTAGACATCTTTCCAAAAGAAGACATACAGATGGCCAACAAGCATGTGAAAAGCTGCTCAAATCCCTAATTGTCAGGGACATGCGAATCAGAATCTCGATACCTCACACCTGTCAGAATGGTTGTCATCAAAAAGACAACGCGAGTTGGCGAGGATGTAGAAAAAGGGAAACCTCATGTACTATTGGTGGGAGTGCAAATTGGTGCAACCACTATGGCAAAGAGCATGGAGGTTCTGCAAAACATTTAAAAAGGAACTCCCACGCAGTCTAGCAATTTCACCTCTGGGTATTTATTTGAAGAAAACAAAAGTCAAAAAGAAATATGCACTCCCATGTTGTTGTGTTGCTGTTCAGCCGCTCAGTCATGTCTGATTCTTTGTGACCTCATGGACTGCAGCACACCAGGCTTCCCTGGCCATCACCAGCTCCCAGAACTTGCTCAAACTCATGTCCATTGAGTTGGTAATGCCATCCAACCATCTCATCTTCTGTCATCCCCTGCTCTTCCTGCCTTCTATCTTTCCCAGCATCATGGTCTTTTCCCATGAGTAGGCTCTTCACATCAGATGGCCAAAGCATTGGAGCTTCAGCTTCAGCTTCAGCATCAGTCCCTCCATTGAATATTCAGGGTTGATTTCCTATAGGATGGACTGGTTTGATCTCCTTGCAGTCCAAGAGACTCTCAAGAGTGTTCTCCAACACCACAGTTCAGAAGCATCAATTCTTCAGTGCTCAGCCTTCTTTACCGTCCAGCTCTTACATCCATACATGACTACTGGAAAAACCATAGCTTTGACTAGACAGACTTTTGTCGCCAAGGTAATGTCTCTGCTTTTTAATATGCTGTCTAGATTTGTCATAGCTTTTCTTCCAAGGAGCAAGCATCTTTTAATTTCATGGCTGCAGTCACCATCCATAGTGATTTTGGAGCCCAAGAAAATAAAGTCTGTCACTGTTTCCTGAGTGGGTAGATAGTGGCCATTCCTGGTTCTCATGGACCCGGCAGTTAGAGAGTAGTCTGGAGCACTGAGTGGCATGCTAGGATGGCCCAGCCCGTTCCAGTGCTGCTCTCATCTGGGGCAAAGGTGCCATTGCTGGGAATAGGGAGAGCATACCCTTAGAGGAACTGAGCCAGCTCATACCTGCTCCAGCACCTTGTGACTGACACTGCACCCAGTGAGACAGCATCAGCCACTGGGCACAGAGGAAACTCCAGCTCACACCTGGTTCTGACTGTGTCTCCTCCATCACCAGCTCCACCTCCCACCAAAGTGAGAGCTGCCTGGACACCTGGGGAAAAACATGACCTGTGCTAACTTTATATCCTGCTCTCCCACCAGAGCCACAGGCAGACTGTATCAGAATGCTCCTACTCAAGGGCAGCCCTTCAAGACCTGGATAGGTAACTGTTTAACCCTAATTTCATAGAAAGTGAAAGTAAAGTCTCTCAGTTGTGTTCAACTCTGCGACCTCTTTAAAAATGTGACATCATCCATGTCAGAATTTAAAAATAATTATATTAATAATAAATATGTTAAATTACATTTAAAACAATAAATAGAAAAATAAACTGATAAATAAAAGCCTACCAAGTTTCTCCATCTGTGGGATTTTCCAGGAAAGAGTACTGGAGTGGGTTGCCATTGCCTTCTCCAGGAGATCTTTCTGACCCAGGGATTGAACCCAGGTCTCCCACATTATAGGCAGACGCTTTACCGTCTGACCCACCAGGGAAGCTGAGAGACAATTGTTTCAAACAAAAGAATAAGAAAACTCTCTGAAAAAAACAACTTTAATGAAACAAAGATAAATAATTTACCAGATAAAGAGTTCAAAACATTAATAATAAGAATGCTAACTGAACTAGGGAAGAGAATAGATGAACAGAATGAGAATTTTGATAAGGAACTTGAAAACAAAAGCCAGTCAGAACTGAAGCTAGTAACTGAAATAGAAAACACTCTAGAAGGAATTAACGGCCCACACAGTGATACAGAACACGTGAGCAGTCTGGAAGATTAGATTAATGAGGATCACCCAATCAGAACAGCAAAAAGAAAACAATGAACAATTTAAGGGGCCTTTGGGACAACATCAGGCATGCTAACATCCTCTTTTATATGGGTCCCAGAAGGAGAAGACAGAGGAAAGGGTTAAAAATGGATTTGATAAAATTATGACTGAAAACTTCCCAGACCTGAAGGAGAGAAACATATATCCAGGTACAGGAAGCAGAAGAGTCTCAAAGGAGTCTCAAATTAACCCAAGGAGATCCACCCCAACACACCATAATTAAAATGACAAAACTTAGAGAATTCTACAGGCAACAGGAGGAAAAGTCATGTACAAGGGAATCCCCATAAGGCTATCAAATGAATTTTCTGCAGAAAGTTTGCAAGCCAGATGTCATGTTAAATGTGAAATGCTATAAGAGAAAAACCTATGCAACCAAGAGTGTTCCACCTGACAAGACTGTCGTTCAGAATAGGAGAGAGAAAGAACTTCTCAGAGAAGCAAAAACTAAGAGTTAATAAACACTACACTAACTCTTTAAAAGCAATGTTGAAGGGTCTTCTCTAAGTGGAAAAGAGTAGGCTCCAAACGCCAATAAGAATTTATAAGAAAGGAAAAAGCCCACTAGTAAAGGCAAGTATATAGAAAAGGCTGTGGATCAACCACTTACATAAGCCAGTATGAAGACTAAAAGAGAAAAAAATTGAAAAATCTTAACTGTAACTATAGCTAACAGTTAAGGGAAAAACAAAAGAAGATGTAAGATGTCAAATATGGCATCAGAACACAAAATGCCAGGGAGGTGGTGGCAGAGATGCATATCTTTTAGTATGTGTTGAAACTTAATGACTGTCTAGAGGCTTAATATAGATTGTATTCCAAACATTTGGATACTCTTCTATGTAAAAAATACATTTGTCTTTTTTCCTCTACTGAGATTACTTCCTTTCTTAGAAAGAACCAATAATTCCTATTTAAATTAAAAATGTTATCTTTTTTCAGTTATTTATGGCCTCTTAACCTCTAAAATATTTCATAATAATTGATTTCATATTATTTAGCTTTTAAAATCAGTAAGATGGAAACAGCAGGAATTACATAGAATTGGCCAAATCGTGTATAAATGTTTAATTCATCAATCTAGGATGAAGTAACTGATAAGTGTGATTTGTGTAACAAGTAGGCTAATAAGAGAGAGAAAGGGAGAAAGGCAGAGCCCATGAGTATTTTTCAGTTAGTTCAGTCACTCAGTCATGTCCAACTCTTTGTGACTGTGTGGACCGCAGCATGCCAGGCTTCCCTGTCCATCAACAACTCCCAGAGCTTACTCAAACTCATGTCCATTGAGTCAGTGATGCCATTCAACCATCTCATCTTCTGTCATCCCCTTCTCCTCCCGCCTTCAATCTTTCCCAACATCAGAGTCTTTTCAGATGAGTCCGTTCTTCACATCAGGTGGCCAAGGTTTTGGAGCTTCAGCATCAGTCCGCTATACTTATTTTATCTACACTACCACTGTGTACAGTTGAGTGTGCAATCTTCTTTGTTTTCCCTGCCTCCATGACAGGAGATGCAGGAGACTCGTGTTCAATCCCTGAGTCAGGGAGATTGCCTGAAGGAGGGCATGACAACCCACTCCAGTATTATTGCTGGGAAAATTCCGTGGACAGAGGAGCCTGGTGGGCTATGGTTCATGGGATCACAAAGAGTTGGACATGACTGAAGCAACCAAGCACACATGCATACTTTATATAGTATTTAGAAGAATATAAAAAAGCAAAAGGAAAATAAAAAGCTCATAATTTTGTTACACAAAGCTAACTGCAGTTTATCTTTGTTTTTGTAGCCTTTCAGCCTTTTTTCTATGCATGCATTAACGTAGTAAGTCTGTATATACACAAATACACAATATACACATACACACTATTTTGTAAACTGCTTTTACTTCTCCGCCATTAAATATCCTATCTGCACTTAGTAAGCATGCATTACTTTTGTTAATGAAATATAATTTTTAAAAATTGATTCTTCTATTAAACTCACTTTACAGTGGGAAGATAATCCAAGTCCTAAGGACCCTCATGAAGACTAAGAAAAATGCTCTCAACATTTTCCTTAGAGTAAACAGAGTGAATTAAAGGAATCACACACTAACCTAGTTTTACACCATGAAATCTTGAACCATAGTTAATGCTGCATTTTCTGTTCAAAAGTCATCTTTTGCTTGCTTTTCAGGGTATCAGAGCTAAACTGAAATCTTTAATAACAGTCAGTGCCCAAAAGACCATAGTTCTCAATAGTCTTTACTATACTTTTTAGAACAATCTAGGCTCTACTTAGCCAAACCAGATATATTTCAGGATACAAACCTGGTGATTTTTATGTCATATTGTTGTCTTATAATAATGTTTTAAGATAAGCATATCACTCATAAAGAAAAAATTCAAAAGAGCTCCAAAATAATTCCCAAAGGAATTATCTTTCTCTCTTTGTATTAACAGAAGTTCTAACTTTGGGGAACCTACTGAATAAAGTAAGCTGTAGGATAATTAGGTTGCTTATGTAAATATTCTCACTTTATTTTTTAATACTTCCAAATGTTTTGAAGTGGTCTTGCTTCCTCTCATTCTATTCCTGGTCATTTTGCTTTTTGTTTCACCCACTTAAAGTTCTAGCAATTCATCATTTTCCAGAAGCACCTTGGTAGGCAGCCACCCTTCAATAACTTCACTAACCAGCTTTGGCAAGTGCCTTAAGTTAATCAGTGACTCTGTAGTCGCGCCTAAGCATGTGAAACAAGAACGCCCCTTTTAGAGTGAGCGCTCTACTCCGGTGGCTGTGTTTTCTGGTGGAAGAGTGAGAGCCAGCACTTTGGAGAGTAGTTTGTTACCTGTTTCCACTGCGGGATAATTAATCCTGGCCAATGGGTGCCGCACATAGTGTTTGGGAGTAAGTATGCAGAAACAGTAATTACTACAACTACATGTTTGCAGGGGCCAGATGGAGGGATGGGGGAGGGATGCTCAGGGGCCCGTGTTAATTATCTGCTCTGGGAATCAGCTGCTGAGTAACTTAATCCCTCCAACCCAGTGCTGCTATGTGGGAATGTGAGCCTGGTGTTGCTAAATTTTCTCATCTCTTTCAGAAGAAATTGAATTATGGTTGATGTGCGGCAAATCCCCCCAATCTTGCATTATTAGCCACTGTTTATGAGCAGTGCAAAAAGCACTTTCCTACTGCTGAGTCCAAGTGACAGGCTGCCGACTGAAGGCCTCCAGCATTGATATTAATATAAACCTTCAGTTTTTACTTATTTGTGAGTGATCTGTACTGTAACTATTTTGTTTTGATGAATGATTCTCAAAAGGACTTTCCTATTATTTTTGGTGAACTAGAACAAAGAAGCTTGCTTAGTTGGTGCTTTGTAAATAAAGATTTATAGATACACAAAGACCCTTTAAGAATGAACATTACATCAGGGCATTACTAACCATTGATTTCATTTGAAATTGTAGAGTGTTGAATCCAGAAGGGACCTTACCAGCAAGTAAAATGACCCCTTTCATATAAGGGCTGAGAGGGTAACAGGCAGAAAGGCCAGGGGTCTCCAAATGGAGGAAATAGGCTGCAAGTGTCTCTTAAAATTCTGTGTTGCCATGACAACACCTGGTTTCACCTGAACTGAACTTTTCTCAAACTTTGAGCTAACCAATGCGTTTTTCTTATGGAAATGTTTTTCTTAAGCTGTGTTAATGAAACTATGTATTTGCTTTGGAATTTGCCTTTCTTCAAAATTGTTCCACCTAAGACTAACTTTTTTTTCCTCTTCTCAAACTTTGGGCTGATAATAGCTCAACAGACCAGTATTCATATCAATTGTTTTATGTCTAGGGGATGACACACTTCATGCCATCAGATCTCAAAAATACATATTGTGGGAGAGGGGCCTAGTGAAACTCCTCAGCCTTGAGGTATCTCTCTTATCTGATTAGGCTTTCTAACAGACATAAAGCATCCAGCTAAAGACTAGCAGAGGGGCACTCTCTGTCCCCCTTCTGATGTCTATGTCAGAAGCTTTCTCTGTCTTTTTCATACTTTAATTAAACTGCTACACAAAAGCTCTTGAGTGATCAAGCCTGGTTCCTGGTCCTGAAGTGAAATCTTTGGAGATCAAGAATCTGACACCGTTCACCCTAAGCTATCAGGACCTTAGGTCAGGCCATTGAGGATGAGTTTTAAAATTAAGTGATAGTTTTCTAGTAATAACTTCTGTGGTCAAGAATGCTTTGCCTTAAAAACAGATGAAGGCATTCTATTTTTAATGAGCAGTCTACTGTAGAGCTCACGCAGCTATTCTGTTAATAAGTAGCAAAAAAAAAAAGTTATGATTGTATTTAAATCAGGAAAAGTTAAACATTCTTTAATGATTTAAATAAAATGCTTGTGTAAGAAGAGAGCAAGATATTAAAAACAGACAAACAGGAAAAGAGTGCTTTGCCATATTGGTTTCTGAGTGGAAAAGTCTGGGAAGGTTTTAGGCTGCAGTGCATGCCGCTGCTGCTGCTAAGTCGCTTCAGTCATGTCCGACTCTTTGCGATCCCAGAGACAGCAGCCCACCAGGCTCCCCCGTCCCTGGGATTCTCCAGGCAAGAACTCTGGAGTGGGCTGCCTTTTCCTTCTCCAATGCATGAGAGTGAAAAGTGAAAGTGAAGTCGCTCAGTCGTGTCCGATTAGCAACTCCATGGACTGCTGCCCACCAGGCTCCTCTGCCCATGGGATTTTCCAGGCAAGAGTACTGGAGTGGGGCGCCATTGCCTTCTCCCAGGCTGAAGTGCATAGAGTATCTTTAATTTACCGTTAATACAGCTGAACAGTGGGACTGCATATGTACTCCATACCGTCTGGGTCACATTCTTCCTTCTTCCCTTTCTTGTAGTATTATTTCCTATTTTCTGTACCGTAATGTACTCTAAAGGATATCTTTAAGGTAATAACCATTAAATTGTTGAATGGTTCCTGCTTAGTTTTTAAATTAAGTGCGTGGTTTTGCGAGTTATATCTTGCTGTGTGTTGCCCCAGTTTCTTTTCGTACCAGTCAAGTGACCTTTGATAAGACGAGAGTGCCTAACTGCTTCTGGGTTATTTTGGTCAGGTTTGTTGGTCTGTGTGGTAGCACGATTTTAGAGAATCACGTATAGGGGACTTTCTGAAAGATCTGTTCAAGAGTAGAATGAATTTACGCATTTAACACTCCATACACCGGAATGAGGAGCTAGGTTTTCTTACCTTCATTTTAAGAGCTCAGAGAGGGATTTCCCTGGTGGTCCAGTGGCTAAAACTCCTAACTCCTAATGCAGGGGGCCCAGGTTCAATCCTAGTCATGGAACTAGATCCTGTGTGCTGCCACTAAGACCCAGTGCAGCCAAATAAATAAATAGATTATCAATAATAAAATAAAAGCACAGAGAGATTAAGGAACTTTCCTAAAGCCTCCAGCTGATAACAAGTGGAACTAACTTGGGAGGTCAGGTCTTTAACTTAGAAATGGTGCTTTTGTCCTTTACCTCACAATTATGTTTAAAAAAAAAAAAAAAAAGCAACAGTAAATAAAATCTCACCATAACTAGTTGTTTTGTTTGATAGCATAAATGATAATCATACCTAAAACCTTTACACCTAAACTCTGAATAGCTGGAATAATGTTTTGTTCCAAGCATCACCTCTGATTTGTCCTCACGTTTTGTATCCCTCAGCCCTACAGCTTGGTCACTGGTGGGCTTTTATGAAATAGTAAAACCAGAACAGCAAGACTGACATAAAGGAAACAGTGCAACATGTGGGTTGAGACCATGAACTGACCTGAGGTTAATGCCAGGTCCGCCCCTAACATACTGTATGGCTGTGGGCAAGTTAGATAAACTGTGTAAGCATCTGTTTCTTCCACCACTAACTAGGAGCGCTAATTACGGTGGCTGCCCCCTGAAGTTATCATGAGAAATAACTGTGCTTGTCTGTCCTCTAAATGAAAGTCAGTTGTTGCTGCTCTGCGGCTTCCTTTCCTATAGTTGGCAGTACTTTTTGCCTCTAAAGTAAGCCTGCTGCCTTCTAAGAACCTTTATCATTTCCCTTCTTTGAATTTCTTTCTCAGAGATGACAACTCTATCTGCTAAATGAAAATTTGTAACTTGAATATGGTGTCTTCTTTGGGGTGAATCTCTAAAGGAGCCTTGAGGCTTATGATGAAATCTCCGTTCAGTTCAGTTACCCAGTTGTGTCCGACTCTTTGCGACCCCATGGACCGCAGCACACCAGGCCTCCCTGTCCATCACCAACTCCTAGAGCCTACTCAAACTCATGTCCATTGAGTTGGTGATGCCATTCAACCATCTCATTCTCTGTCATCCCCTTCTCCCACCTTCAATCCTTCCCAGCATCAGGGTCTTTTCAAATGAGTCAGTTCTTCATATCAGGTGGCTAAAGTATTAGAGTTTCAGCCTCAGCATCAGTCCTTCCAATGAATATTCAGGACTGATTTCCTTTAGGATGGAGTGACTGGATTTCCTAGCTGTCCAAGGGACTCTCAAGAGTCTTCTCCAACACCACAGTGCAAAAGCATCAATTCTATGGCATTCAGCTTTCTTCACAGTCCAACTCTCACATCCATACATGACTACTGGAAAAACCATAGCCTTGACTGCATGGACCTTTGTTGGCAAAGTAATGTCTCTGCTTTTTAATATGCTGTCTAGCTTGGTCATAACTTTTCTCCCAAGGAGTAAAGCGTCTTTTCATTTCATGGCTGCAGTCATCACCATCTGCATCCAAAATCACTGCCGATGATAAAATATGATTAAGCCCAAATTTGGAGTTAGACAGGAAACCTGAACAAATCTTGAGTGCCGGGTTTTGGTATCACCAGTGGCTGGATGGGTGGGAACTATTCTTGTGCCTGGAGGAGTGTGAATGGCAAGCTCCCCACTCGTCGTCCACCACTTCACCTGGACTCTGGCCTTGATCGCCTCCTGGCTGGGTTGCCATTGCCGCCTTCTCCACAAAGTCTTTGTTTCCAGTTAGTCGTATCTCTTCCTGAACTTCCCTCCTTGGCTCTACAGCAGTCTGTGTAAACTGCAGATCTGGCTGGGCTGCTTCCCTGCCGGAGCCCTGAATATTGCCTAGTGGTGCTTCTCACACTTCAGTCATTCCCTTCCTTTCCAAATACCCCATATCTGCAAACCATCTGTACTACTATTTCCTTAAGAGTTGTCTTCAAAGGATTTAGATCGTCTTTTTTTTTTTTTTTAACTTAGGCTTTTCCTGAGCAGTAATATCTGTGAAATTTAGGAGCTAATAATATACTAATTGTGTTGACTCCCAGTACACTTTAAATAAATACGTAACTATGGAAACAGGTTCCTCTGGGCATCCTCTGAGGTCAGTGGAGCTGCCCCTGATACACTTCGGGGAACGGTAGCCTCGGAATAAGGTCAGAGCATATCATCTTGTGCCCAGGATTTGCTGTGACCCAGTGGCCCAGCTCCTCTGGCCTTTCTTCCCCGCCTCCTGCCAGTCCATTAACAAAGGATGAAACTGTCTTTTTCCCACCTGTCAGGAGCTCTTCCCTCCCTGATGAGTTCTTGTCCTACGTGGACATCTCAGTCCTGATGCCCACTGGCTTCTGCCATTGTGTTGTTGGAACTGTGTTAGGCATTTTTGTTGGCTTCTCTCAAGCTGATCGCTCAAGGGCAGGGGCTGGATCACCCTAGGCAGGCACTGTGTCTCAGTAGCCTGTCCCAATTACAGAATCTGCGTCAAGAAGCCTCCAGGGACGTGTTGCATTGTCCCTCCTTCCCTCGACCATGTCCAGTTTGACCTCCTTCCAGCATCACCCTGCCCTTACGATGCCAGGTGCAGTGGAATACTCCTTCCCTTCCTCCTGTAACTGACTGTTCCTTTAGAACTCAGCTGGACCTGGACCCCTCGGAGGCCTTCCCTGACCCCAGCGTGAAATGATTCTCCACCAGGCTTACCTTTGTTATCACTCTTCTCAAAATAATAACAACAAGAAAGAGGCTCAACAGATGGAAGGTGGAGGCCAGAGTGGGATGTTGGAGCAGAGAGATACAAGAGCATGTAGCTGCAGCAAAGAGCCCATTAGGGAGACTGACACAAAACAAAGCTCTCAGGCAGCCCTAAGGAGTTTGAAATTATCCGAAAGCCTCCAGGAGAGAGCAGAAGGGTTTTACACAGCTGGGTCAAGTGCTCAGATTTGTATTTTATCGCCTTGCTTCTACTTCTCTGCCTCTTCCTCTTGGCTTCGTTCCAGGACTTCTCCTACTGCTTTTTCCTTACATACAGGTTTTTCCAGGACCCAGTACCTGTCCTGTGAGTTCCCTGCTCACAGGCGTTACTGCGCTTATTGCCTCATGACTGCATGGTAGCCAGCAGGGCGGTAATTGCTGGTAATACAGTAACTGTTGGCTTGGCAGAGGCCGTGGATAGCGTTCTGAGGCGACTGAGGCCGAAGCTCGGTGACTCACGGAGAGCACAGGGTGAGTCACTGTGCTTCAAAAATAAAATAGAAGCCATCAGCGGGCTGCAAGAGGTCAAGACAAATGATGGATGAGATACCATTGAGTTTCTTCACGGTAGGTCAAGTTTGAGGAAGTCAGCTTCACTAAAGTAGTGAGGGAGGGAACAGGATGCAAAAACCCTGCCTCCATCCACACAGTTTCTGAGGCAGGTTTCTTCTGTGCTCTGCTAAGTCGTTGTAGTCGTGTCTGACTCCTTGCCACGCTCTGGGCTGTAACCCGCCAGGCTCCCCTGTCCATGGGATTCTCCAGGCAAGAATACTGCAGTGGGTGCCATGCCCTCCTCCAGGGGATCTTTCCGACCCAGGAATCGAACCCTCGTCTCTTATGTCTCCTTCATTGGCAGGCAGGTTCTTTACCACTAGCGCCACCTGGGACAAAGGGCGTATACTAGAAGGGTAAGAGAGTCAGGAATAAAAATGCAAAAAAAATGTTTAACCCAAATGTTAACAATGTAACCTGAAGGGAAGATGAGGTATGGGAAGGAAGCCTTAGGGAGAAACAAAATCTCGAGGCTTATTTTTTTTGTTTGTTTGGGGTTTTTTGACCACAAAGCAATGCATGTGGGATCCGAGTTCCCTGACTAGGGATCGAACTCATACTCTTTGCATTGGGAGCTCGGAGCCTTAACCACTGGACCACCAGGGAGGTCCCAGAGGCTTATATATGTATTTTTAAGAATGGGGAAGTGCAAGTAAATTTGTGGATTAAGATGAAGGAGATAAAGTGGTGGAGAGGTGAATGGGAATAAGGGAGGGAGACCGCTCAAGGGTGGGACTGTTTGAATTTCTGAGAGGAGGGCTAAAACAGGAGAGCAGCTACTTCTTCTGAAGAGAATGCTTACCAAGGGGGCCAGAGGGCAGCACCCTATTAGAATGGTACAACAGAGAGTCCTCTGTTCTGAGAGGCAAGGTGGGTAGAAGACAGACTGAATCTGGACTGAGGGCTGAATCTGGAATAGCTGCGGAGTGGAGGAGCTGCAGAGGAGGGGCGCTGGAGGGGGAGCAGAGAGCCCCACGAGGGCGGGCTTCGTCTGGCACATGTTGGGCGCCCCCGTTAAGCTCCAGTAAGCAAATTCAGCAACACTCATCGTCTCACTAGAGGAGTTAGAAAGATGATTGCTTCTGTGAATAGGCGTTTGGAAGGGCAGGTGCAATAGGAGGGTGAGAGCTGTGTGCCTTTAGGAGGCCCTGGTGGGGGTGAGGTGCAGAGACTGGCCTGGAGGTGTGTGAATTCCCGAGGGGCTGATGCTGGGGAAAAGCGAGGGGTGAGGGTCAAGGTGAGAGCGGAACTGACAGGGTCGTAGTCATGAGGAACACGTGGGCGAGGCGAGGGCAGAGGGACAAGGAGGGGGTTTTCAGAACTTCAGGCCTGTTTCCAGAGGGCAGGATTCGGTTCTGGGAACTAACCACCAGGAAAAATCCAGTTAAGCTAGCCAAAAAGAACTGTTCCAGGAATTAGGTTAGAGAAACTTAAATAAACTCAGGGCCACTCTAATCTAGAAGGAGAAAAAAAAAAAAATGAAGTCACATCCTCTTCTCTTTGGTCTCCAAGGACCAAGGAATGAAGCAATCAAACCGGCTCCAAATGAGCTTTAATTTTCTCTTATAGAATGGGCCTTTCTGTTCACCCCTGCTTTCCCCTCAGAGGCATAGTGTGAAAACCCCTCCTTGTAAGACAGACAGTGCAGAGGTTTTACGTGTGGGAGGCTATGGTTGAGGGATGCTGGGGTGCGCCAGGGTCCTGGGCATCTGAGAGAAAGAGACATGGGCACTCCCCAGCAGGTTGCCCTGTTGCACGACCTACTTTGGAGGTTTTCTGTATCCCCTGAGGCTTCTCGAGGCTGGGGAGACTGTTGGCTGCAGGCGGAGAGCCTGCCACCTGAGAGAGCGGGAGGCTGTCCAGGGCTGTCGCACACCCATCGCAGCCAGCGGAGAGCCATTCCCAGTGGTGTGGCTAAGCAGAGTAGGCTGCCTTGATGCTCCCCAGGCCTGGAGCTGAGTGCTGTGTGCAGTGCGTGGAAGTGGAGGAGGAGGTATGGAGGGGGTGCCCCCATGTGACCTAAGGGCCACTCAGGGCATCTCACACCTACTTAAGCTTCACTCATAAAACCCCAAACCAAGGAAGTAGCCGACCCGTTCTATGAGACCCTTAACTGGAGAGGCGCAGAAGTGCACCACCCTCCTTGGGGCTCAGCATGCATAAAGGAGGAGGCAGTCCGCTTAGACTGGCTGGAACAGCTCCAGTGATGGGGTATTCGGGCACATCATTCAGTCTTCAGAGCCTCAGTTTTCTGATCTTTAAACTGGGCCTAATAACACTTGACTTTTAGAGCTGTTGTGTAATGTGAGGTCCTCAAGGCAGGGAATCCAATCTTTTCTTTTTAGGTAGCTGATATATTTCATCAGCATTGCTTAAAACATAAGGTCGCTTCTGTGTTTAACAGTAAAATTTTTCTGACACTGACCTTCTTTTCTGTGGTATTTTGAGAACGCCTGTCCTCTCTATTCTAGATGCTTCCTTTTGTGGTAAGTTCAGCAAACCCAGGGATTGTCCAGTTTAAAGGGAT
Source organism: Nanger dama (assembly GCA_917880005.1). Lineage (NCBI taxonomy): Eukaryota > Metazoa > Chordata > Mammalia > Artiodactyla > Bovidae > Nanger > Nanger dama. Next base: position 1,866,301 of record CAKJTW010000068.1, on the reverse strand, counting down.
GGCACTGGCTGCCCTTGACCTGGCTACAAAATAGGCTACTCTATCAGCCAGTGATCCACCTCTCAGGGAATCTAGCCATCCCTAGAGAAGAGATTGGAATAAACCTCTCTTCCTTGGTCACTGCAGATTCTCGCCCCAGGTTGACATAGTTCTTCTAGAGAGAAAAGTGCATGGTGGCAAGAATACTTTGTGCCAAAATTCACCTTTCCCTCCCCAGCCCTTCACTTGTTATAGCTCCTAGGGATCTCATAGTAAAGGAGAGGTAAGCCTGGTGTGCTGCAGTGCAAGGGAACTCACACACATATGTATGACATGTGTATGACACGTGTGTATGTATGACATGTGTAGCCATTTCTTCCATCGTATGCCCACTGTGGCAAGTGGGTTGACCTAAGTTTTTCCATCAGCAACACAACATGCCCAAATTCATCTGCTCCTGAAATAACTATGGCGTTCATATGGATCCCAGGTCATCAGTCTAGATCAGACTGTTCCCCCTCCACCTTGAAGAGTTTCTCTTCTGGAAGGAAGGAGTATTTCTTCTAGAAAAGGATATTATCCTTTTCTGAGAGCTTACCTCTATTAGGACCAGCTTAATTCAACAGAGATGCTCTGATAATGTTGAACTTTGAAAAGAAGGTGTTAGGCATGAGATTTCCTCCTTCTTAGGAAATCATTTGGCCTTCATACGGATCTTCCATCCCACTCACCTGCCCAGTGGGTTATAGGAACAAGCTGTGGTCATCAAACAGGGACTGTTCAACTCTAGCCTCCTCTAAAATAATATGTCCTACTCACCTTGAATCTGCATAATAAAAAGAATTGCTCAAATGGTTTCCCAAGCAATTTATTGTCTTGGTCACCAAAAAGGAAGTGACTGGCAATTGCTGAGATAGGAACTCACCGTAAAATCTTCACTGACCTGCAGTTGTCACAATTTATATTTTCTTATAAGAAAATGTATAATTTATAAAATTATACATTTTCTTGTAAGAGAAATAAAATTATATTAAATTTTCTTATAATAGAAATAAAATCTTCAGTTTGAATCTCTGCCTCGTCCCTCATTCCCTTGCAGTCCTACACAGGGACATATGCTGGCTTGAGACTCTAGCATTTCTTAAGAGGCTTCTTCAGTGTTTATACTTGTACAGTGCCATCTCCTTTGAGAGTAACCTGTTAGAGGATAAACAAATGAGCAGTCCTTCATGGATAGTTGGTTCAAAAAGTGATGAAGAAAATGTGTCTTGTGTCATAACCAGGATGTTAACTGGGAACCAGTGCAGAAATCAGTGTAGGGAGCATATGGGGAAGACTTTGCAGTGTGATTCAAAGAACCCCGATTGTCACTTCAGGAAATCTGTTCCTGGCTGTGATGTCGATAGTAGACTTCAACACTCTCATTCTCTTATATCAAGAAGAGTCAGCTGGATTAACTGATACCTTATATCTCCAACCCTAATATTCCAGAAGGCAGCTCCTCCAGGGCTGGGTCACTGGTGCATAGTGGGTGCACAGGGAGTATTGTTTAAGGAACCAATGCCCTGCCGCCAGGGACCACGAGGAGCACCCCTGAAGTTGAATAAGCTTGCTTGACTTAATGTATCGAAGTAGAATGCATGGGACTTAGGGCCAGCTTAGGGCCCTTTCTAGTTAGAGAGTGCTAGAAAGCGGTCACAGGATGTCTGTTAGGTGATTCGAGGGAGAACTTTTAAGTCGGACTTTACACTGGATTAGAAGCAGAAATCCCATGCTGAGGGAGGGAAAACTAGAGAGGCTAATGCCATAACTGGTAAAGTAGCAGTCACTTATATCAGCCAGACTAGAGGGATGTTTGGTCATTTTTGTGGTTGGACACTGTTCAGATATAAGACCTCAGCAGTCTCATCTCTGTCATGATTCATCGTGGTCATAGAGTGTCTTGGCCTGATGTTAATGTTCTGTGGAATTGTTCATGTTCAATGGGAGATTACCAGAGCTGAGGCGGGAGTGCTAGGCCAGCTCCTCTACCACTGGGACCTGGCCGATGGGAGCAGACCAGCTCCCATGTATCAGGAACTGCGTTCTTTCTCACAAATAAGCTAACCCACATATATTTAGGAAGCCACTTTATCTGAGGTGGGTAAGCATGTAATAAGTGTGTCCTTAGTGAAGCATATTTGCTTCTCACTTTTTATAAAATACACTTAAGATGGACCAAATTTTAAGTGTTAGAAAACTCAAAAGAGTTAGAATTGTATACTTATCAACTTTTCTGGAGTCATGATTTATTTTACTGTTTCTAAGTTAACTTTTAATAGGAGGTGTCATATTACATGATAAAAATAGTTTGGAGATTCAAAAGAGCAAACATATTGCTGGTAGGAGGGCAAAAAAATGATGCCGTGAGTGAATTGCTCCTTCGATAACGCAGTCTCACTTCTGAGAATACATCCTATAGCTCTATCTGTAACACAAGCAGAAATGACGTTCCAAGTTACTCATCGCATACTTTATGACAGCACTGCCTTGAAAACAAACCAGGTGACCAGGTTAGAGAGGATAGTTATGTAAGCTAGGGTGAATCCACACAGTAAAGCACTGTGTAGTTATAAGGGAAAGAATGAGGAAGCCATCTCTCTACTGCTGTGCAAGGATATCCAGGCTCTACTGTTAAGCAAAAAAGCTAGAGAATAGTACTATTTTTCATAGAAACAAAAGAGGAAAAGAATTTTTATTCATGTTTATTTCTAGCTATAAAAATAGATATAAAGGAAATTAGTCCTGAATAGTCATGTTTATATTCATCTTTATTTCTAGCTATAAAAATAGATATAAAGGAAATTAACCCTGAATAGTCATTGGAAGGATTGATGCTGAAGCTCCAATACTTTGGCCACCTGATGTGAAGAACTGACTCATTGGAAAAGATCCTGATGCTGGGAAAGATGAAATAAGGCAGAAAAAGAACAGAGTGACAGAAGATGAGATGGTTAGATGGCATCACCAGCTCGATGGACATGAGTTTGAGCAAATTCTAGGAGACAGTGAAGGACAGGAAGGTCTGGTGTGCTGCAGTCCATGGGGTCACAAAGAGTCGGACACGACTTAGCGACTGAACAACAATGAACAACCTACAAACAGCAGCATGAGAACACACAAGGAGATAATAAAGGAGCCACCTGAAGCGGGAGAGGCGGGCCCAGCATGCGGAGATAAAGGGGCCACCTGAAGCGGGAGAGAGCAGGCCCAGAATGTGATGGACAGGGATATGACTAAGACGGAAAGTTCTCATTATTTGCTTTTTTTTAAATGTAATTTTAATTTTAAAATTATAAAATGTACTACCAAGTCCAAAAAATTAAGGAAAGATATATATAATGTATCATTCTTCTACCTCATTCCATTCCCCAGAGATAACCATTCACCTGAGTTCCTTGCATAGCTTTTCAGAGTTGTCCACTGTCTTAGTCAAGGATCTCAAGAGAAACAGAACTGAGAGGATGTGTGTGTGTGTAGGTGTATATATGTGTCTGTATGCAGATACACACGTATACAGAGAAAGATTCCCTTTAAAGAATTGGCTTACATGGCTATGGGGGCTGCCAAGTTCAAAATGTGCAGGGTAGGCTGGCAGGCTAGAGGAACAGGGAGGGGTTGCTATTGTAATCACAAACCTGAAGGACATCTAGAGACAATTCCTTCTCACTCTGGGGACTTTAGTCTTTTCCTCTTAAGGCCTTTGACTGATTGGATGAGGCCTACCCACGTTATGGAGAGTAATCTGCTTTATTGAAAGGGTGCTTACTTGTTAATCACATCTTTAAAAAGAAATACCTTCACAGCAACATCTAGACTTGGTGTTTGACCAAAGACTGGCCATGGCCTAGCCAAGTTGACATATAAAATTAACTATCACAGCCATGTACAGTTATAACATATATCTATATTTCTTTTTTTTTTTTTTAGAAAAAGAAATGGTGAGCATAGCATAGCACACTGATACACTCCTTGTGTTGGGTGCCAACTTCCCTTGTTTTTAAGGGTAGAAGTCTCAAAGGAACTATACCTTTAAAATATACGAAAATTAGAATTTTATATTATGAAAGAAAAGATATAATTATTATGAAAGGAAAAAAACAGCTTAGAAAAACATTTGGTAATGGTTAATGTTTACATTATATAAAGGCTCCCATATATTGAAAAGAAAAACAATGACTCCACAATCCAGAGAGTCAGTTCATAGAAGGCAGCCAGGAAGCAAACATTTGAAAAATGTTCAACCTACTACCACTCAAAGAAATACAGAATCAGTGGGGTAAAACTTAAAATATATATTAAATTCATTTAGAAAAAAAAGATAAGCAAGATTGTTACCTTAGAAGCAAACTGCAATGCTCTTGTCAGAGTAAATTATTAGGCTTTCAAAAGCAGTTTGTTAAGATGGATCACGAGCTATAAAACCACGCCCTTTGGCCTAATAATCCCTCTCTGGGAACTAATCTTGAGGAGATAATTCAAAAGATGACAAAAGGATACATGGATCATGAGGATATTCATTGCAATGTTATTTGTACAACCAAAGAAAAAGAATTGGAAACAAGCTAAACATCCCAAGGACATAGGGATTTGGGTAATTATGGTTTATCACTTCGGTGAAATGCAGCCATTACAAGTCAGTGCAAAGATTAGCAACAGTGGCAAATATGCACTATTTAATGTTACATATAACAATTATGTCTTAGCCCTGATAACAATGGAAAGAAAACCTTGTACCTATGATCAAGAACAGGTTAGGACTATAGAAACCTAAGGGCAGTTGGATCCTCTGGAATGTTAGAATTATGGTGACATTTCTGTTGTGTGTTTTAATCTTAATATTTCTCAGTTTGTTGTCGTTGTTTAGTTGCTCAGTTGTGTCTGACTCTTTTGTGTGGGACTGAGCTCACTAGGCTCCTCTATCCATGAGATTCTCCAGGCAAGAATATTGGAACGGGTTGCAATTTTCTTCTCCAGGGGATCTTCCTGACCAAGGGATCAAACCTGAGTCTCTCTCAGTGGCCGGGGCATTCCTACCACTGAGCCATCAGGGAACCCTTCAGTTTGTTGCTATAACAGAATATGACAGACTGGGTGGCTTTTAAAGAAGAGGTCTATCCACAACAGTTCCAGAGTCTCGGAAGTCCACAGTCAAAGTGCTGGCAGATTCAGTGTCTGGTGAGGGCTTGCTCTGGTTCCATAGAGGGCTGTTTCTGCACTGCGTTCTCACGTGGCACAGGGGGCTGGCCAGCACTGTGGCGTCTTTTAATCCCAGTCATGAGGGCTCTGCCTCATAACCTAAGCACCTCTGAAAGGTCCTACATCCAAATACCATCACTTTGGGGATTAGATATCAACATACAAATTTTAGGGGGACACAAATATTCCGTCTACAGCAGGAGTGTTACAGTATTTTTACAGTTAGAACTTTTATAAACTTAGGAATGAGTTAGCACTGTGCCAAACAGGAGACTCAAACTGAAACTATCATTTTGTAATTACTAAAGACTTTAAAAATCATTTGATCCTATCTATTTTTCACACATCCACTGTGATGGTTGCAGGTCAGAGAGCTTTTGACTCTTTCACATGGGTGAAGAGTGGGGGGTATTTTAGGTGCTAAGACTGAGAGCTCCCAGTCTTTTCTTGGGAACTAGCCACCTGTCTGTTGATTAAGTCTGGAGAGATGCTTCAAATGTTAAATATGTATAAAAGAACAGAGAGATACTGAAGGCAAGACTGCATTCCTAGTATTGGTTAAATTAAGTCTGTTTCTAATGTTAAAATGATAGCTAGTATTATCCCTGATATTTTCTAGTTATTAAAGATATTTTATTAAAATTATGATTTAGTAATGTGTCATTCTACATAAAGACCCACTGGAATATTGCTTTGTTCCCATCTAAAGTTTCAGGTCAATTTTTCCCCTGTGAATAGAGACATCCAATAAATGAGGATCCAATGAAGAAAAAAAAAAAATTGGTGTAAATATTTCATTGTGGTTTCTACCTTTAAGTCCCATCTCTTGATCTTTTCCTCAGATTGAAGGACATTTTCTCAGTGTCTGTGGACTTTTGCTTGCATTTATTGACTTATTTTCCAAATTTGGAATGCACAAGTAGAGACTGTCTTCAACATGGGAGATTTCCCAAGTAGCAACATGGACTTGCTAAGCAGGAAAAGGAGAGTTGTACGTGCCCAAGTTCCTACTCGTGCCTGCCAGGAAAGTAGATTTGGTGTTAACCCCTCTGGCAAACGTGTTTTTCAGGGTGGATCACTTGTACACGTTCTTTGTCCAATGGTCTCCTGACGTCTATGGGAAAGATGCCAAAGAGCAAGGCTTTGTGGTGGTGGGAGAAAGAAGAACTGAATATGATCGACAACTTCTTCAGTGAGCCAACCACCAAGAGCTGGGAGGTGAGGCTCAAGAGGGCTAGACTGTCGTCCATAAAGTACAAGGCACAAACAGAATATTCTCGTGTCCAAAATCCAAGCACTTTTTGGCTGGCAAGACGTTAAGATTTCCTGTACACCTTTGAAATCCTATGAGGGAAGACCTTATTCCTCTGTTTGAAACTAGTTTTGTGTATCAGAAAGACACTATCACCACACCTACCAGCCAGTATTTTCACTTCCTTTTTTTTGAAACTGCTGCAGGGTCCCCATTACGCACATGATGAAAGTCAAGCTTCTTAATTTGGCCTGAAAAACCATTCTTTTTTTTTTTTTTTTTTGAGCATTTAGCAAGCCCTTCTCATGTTAGGAGCACAATGGATGGGCTAAGTAGAATTTAGCATCAAGGAGTATGGATACATCATTACAATAGTGAAGTGAAGTGAAGGTTGCTTAGTCATGTCTGACTCTTTGCGACCCCATGGACTGTATAGTCCATGGAATTCTCTGGGCCAGTATACTGGAGGGGGTAGCCTTTCCCTTCTCCAGGGGATCTTCCCCGACCCAGGGATTAAACCCAGGTCTTCTCCACATTGCAGGCGGATTCTTTGCCAGCTGAGCCACAAGGGAAGCCTAAGAATACTGGGTTGGGCAGCCTATCCCTTCTCCAGTGGATCTTCCCTACCCAGGAATCAAACCAAGGTCTCCTGCATTGCAGGCGGATTCTTTACCAACTGAGCTATGAGGGAAGCCCTGATAGCTCAGTTGGTAAAGAATCATTACAATATAGTGAGGTAATTGCCATTACAGGTGAGGTGCCACAGGCTATGGAAGCATGTACCCAGACACCTGAATGGAGCTAGGGGATCCAAGGAAGTGACCCAGGAGGAGTAATCTGAGCTGAGATCAGAAGTGGGGGCACAGGCAGCTGGGGTGGAAGTGGGACACAGAACATGTTCTGGCCAGAGAGAAAAGTCTGCTGTGCAGAGGAGAAACAGAGTGTGGGGGCTTTTGATGAACCAAGAAAGAGTTCAGTGTGGCTGGTTCATAGAGTGCAAAGCTGAGGGAGTGGCAAGAAATGAAGCTGGAGATAATGAAATGGCAGGTCACAGAGGACCTGTGAACTGCTGCAAGAGTTTGGTTATTTTCCTAAGGGCAGTAGAAAGGCACTGAGCTGTTTTGAGCCTGGAGAAGTAAACGCAGACACGCATTTTGGAGAGCCTGCTCTTGCCGGCAGATGTTCAGCTGATTGGAACTGGACAGCACTTGAAGACACACTGGGAAGCCCGTGCCGTAGTCACTGTTGAGAGCGAGCAGGGCCTGAAAGGATGACAGTGACGACAGAGGAAACTGAGCGCTTTTGAAAGATGGGAGGAGAAAGAGGATTTTGTGAGTAGTTAATTACATGTGGAAAGTAAGAAAGATGTCGAGATTGATCTCTTTAGATTTTTAGGTTTTAGAATGGAAACTGGAAGGATCGAGGTACCAGCCCTTCCTTGTGATAAGGAGCATAGCAAGAAGCTTAGGTTTAGTAAAAAAAAAAAAAAGCTCTGTGTTCTGATCCCAGGGATCAGTCAACAGGAAAGAACTAAGGTTTGTCTTTTGGATCTAAAACCAAGGAGGCAGTAGTCGGTGACTTCAGCAAAAAGGAGATTCATTAAAGTGGCAGCTTCAAAATGTAGCTTCTAACATTCAGTGAATGTATCCAGGGTGAGTGAATGGAGTTAGTGGATGTGGGCCAACCACTCAAATTTGGTTTTGGAGAATAAAAATGAGATGGAAAGCTGGGAGAGAATGTGAGAGTGGGAGGTTTTCCTTCTTGTGAGCGAGACTTTAACCTTTCGGAAGAGGTCAGCAGGAACAGTGGAGTAGAGGGTTCAGAAGATAAAATAAGAGAGGGCATAAGCCAGGGACTGGATCCCTGAGAACTGGCAGGGAATGTAGGGGGTGGGGATAGGATTGGTCTTAGGTGTTCAGGCAGCAGAAAAAGAATAGGACGTGTGTGAACAGAATGCAGATTCAGTGGCGGTATTATATAAGTCGTGGTATTGCTCATTTGATGATTTCTTGGTAACAGCAGAAGGGGGCATCTCTTAGAAGTGAAGAAGGGAGGACTTGGAGGAATACAGAGAAGGTCTGAGTAGGAGCTATAGAAACCAGGAATAATGCTAGCTGATGAACTGCAGGAGGATGGCTGCCTGCTACTGAAGGCCCCGGTGGGGTCTGGCATCAGGCTGCAGTGGGGGGTAGCGGGCGGTGAGGTTTCTCCAGCAACACTCCCAACCTGGATGTAGGTTCATCAAGCGGCTGTCAGATCTTCCAAGACTGGCGCTCTGTGAGACAGGGACGGTGCAGGGTGGTGAGGCCGGCCCCTTGGCTCTAACTCCTCTGACACGCCTGGTCCTTCTGTGTGTGTGTTTGCCTCACCCGTCCCTTCCTCATTTACTCACTCCCAGCCCCGATGTGCACGCACACATAACAGCAAGCTCCTGGCATCCTTCCGAGGTCCAGCTGTCTGGTCACTGCTGCGAGGCTTTCGGTCGAGTCCTCCCACTCTACTCCCTCGGCCCACTGTTCCCAGCTCTGTGGTCTGTGGCCCGCACTTGGCTTGTTTGCCTTCACATTGTTCATTCTTGTTTGAAACCATTGATTAAAAATAGGGTTTCCCAGGTGGCACTAGTGGTAAAGAACCCGCCTGCCAGTGCAGGAGATGCAAGAAACTCAAGTTCGATTCCTTGGTGGGGAAGATGCCTTGGAGGAAGGCATGGCAACCCACTCCAGTATTCTTGCCTGGAGAATCCCAGGGATAGAGGAGCCTGGCGGGCTACAGTTCATGCGGTCACAAAGAGTCAGACACGACTGAAGCAACTTTAGCACAGCACAGCACAAGCCTGTTAGACTCTCCTTCTCTTTGGCTCTTCTTATCATCTCTGTGTTGTTTTATTTCTATCCCTGGCCAGTCTTTCTGAGTACATTAAAAAAAATATTTATTTATATTTAGCTGTATCAGGTCTTAGCTGTGGCACGCGAGCTCAGTAGTTGTGGCTCATGGGCTTAGCTGCCCTGGGATAAGTGGGATCCTAGCTCCCCAACCAGGGATCAAACCCACGTTCCCTGTATTGGAAGGCAGATTCTTAACCACTAGGCCACCAGGGAAGTCCTCCAAATATATTTTGCTTGTTCCTTTTCTCATGGTGTTCCCCAAGGGTTTATCTCTGACTCTTTTTTTCTTCTCATCTATTACATCTTCCTTGGATGAGCTCATCATCTTTTGAGATTTATGCTGCGGATTCCCACATGTCTGCTTCACACGCTTCTTTCTTTCCAAGCTGCCACTCTCAAGCACATAGATGCCCCACAGGCACCCCTGGGTCTCCACGAGGCAGAGATGGTGTGACACCGGCATTCTGGCTGAGGTATCAGGGAATATCAATTCCTGTCCTCCTCACCTGACCATCTGTGCCCAAGAGGCCCCCATGAGATATGTGCCCAGAGGAAGCAGAGCTAGGAAGGTGTATTTTCTTGTAGAGGCTATGCTCTCTTGCCCCAGTATGGAGGCCTGGAGAGAGGGTTTCAATTGCTTTGGGAATTCAGCCCTTTCCTGACTAGGTCTGGATATCTTGAACTGAAGCAGCCCTCACTTAGGCCTGTTCTGCCTCTTTCCACTAATCCCAACCTTGAATCTCAGCTCCTGACAAGTCCAGTGGGAGAAGTGGCCCTGCCCTCCAGCACACAGAGGAAAAAGGCGCTAAGGAGGCATGCAGAGAGAGAACGCCTGCTTCCCGGGCTGAAGCTGAGTGGGCTTGGAGTGAGCCTCTCAGACTGAGCCACTGAGCAGGATAAGAGAGAGCTCACCCTTCTAGAAGGTGTGTCTCTAGACCTGTGGTGGAAGAGGAAGAAAAGAAACAGGGATGGAGGAGGAGGGAGAAACGAGGTGGCCTCTTCCAAGACCCTAGTGCTCTTGTTAACACTTGGGGCACATGGAAAGAAGAGATACCTGGAGACAGAGGTGACTGGACTGTTATCCCAGTTTCTTGCCACATGGACAGGAAAGTCCAAAAGTACAATGAAGAGAAGAATTGAGCTGTCCCGGCTCCTTCCCGTGCAGGAGCAGACTCGGCTTACTAGCATTACCTTAAAGCTGGGCCCCCAGCATCCCATTCCTTCTCCTCTGTGGGTGGGGAGGAGGAACCTTCGCTCCCCTAACCAGGTGTCTGATCCTCAGCATGTCCATAACGTCCCATCATCTTTCCCCCAAACATGCTTGTCCTCATGCCTTCTCGTCTTAATTAGTGGTGCCCCAAGTCAGAAACCTAAGTATCATCCCAGATTCTTCTCTTTCATCCTCAGTCATCTCCAGTTAGAATTTGTTGATTCTGATCTTATGTGGGATGGGGCCCACTGCCCTAGTCAGCTGTCTGCACCCTTTCAAAGGCACCTCCAGCCAACCCAACCACTAGTCCACCCTCCATACCAAGATCTTTAAATAAGCGTTATTCCCTAATTTTATAAAATAGCTGCTTATTATATTAAATTTGAAAGCTATGGAAAAGTACAATGCTGAACATTTTAAAAATAATATCTAACCACACAACACTTCTGTACATTTTTAAACTCTTTCTATCCTAGAGTGTTTTCTAGGGGTAAGGGTAGGGAGAGCGAGTCTTTTATTTTTGCAAAATGAGATCATTTTTATGTATAGTTTAGTATCTGGCTTTTCTTACCTGACATCTTGTGAGAATTGTATCATATTTAAAGATTTTGAAACCTTGTTTTAATGGTTACATATTTTAAACCTCAATCAAAATTTAACAATTCTGCCACTTGTAGAAATCGTATTCATTCAAGTTTTTCACAAGGATGAGATGATGTGTACCTCTGACTCTTTTCCTAATTTCCTGAAAGTGAAATTACTTAGCATAAGGGCATTACTTTTTAAGTCTCCTGATTTTGTATATAATGACAGTTTGCCAGAAATGTGAGGAATACCCTTCTCACTGTGCTTCTGCTAACAGAAAGCTTTATTAACTATTATTCCTTTCTCAAAACTTCTGCTAATTTGAAAAGCGAACAAATGATCTATTGTAATTGCTTGTGTCACGCCTTGCAAAGCAGTTGGCACTTGGGGTCATATAGAAAGCACTCAGCAAATGTTAGGTGTCACGAGCGCCAGGCACTGAAAGGTATGCCAGCTTACTGGCGCAGAGTCCAAGTGCTTCTGCCCTAGATTGTGTCCAGACTCTTGCACTGAGAATAAGTTCTGGTCAACCTGAGACTGGTCACCAAATATCCTCCACAGCCTCATGACCCCTGGGGTGATCTATGTCTTGGCACTCAGTCCCCCAGGGGTACCAAAAGGCCATTTTTGACCTGGAAAACTCACAGAAAGATCCTTGAAAATTGATCCAATAGTGATCTGCATTTCTCTCCAACCCTAGAAATCTGATCTGATCTCTACTGAGTAAGACTCATGCTTATTTGTCATTAAGATTAATATTTTGAAAGTTAAAGGTAAATATTATTTTGCCAACTCTTTTGAAAAACTGAATCTAAAGTAACATTTTTCTCAGCTTCATATAAACCAGATGTTCTTCCTTTCTTTGACATCTCTCATACCCAACAGACAGGGTCTTGTGAAACGCCATTGTTCTAAGAGTAATGAACCTACCTCCGGTAAAGCCTCCTTTTCATCTTTCCTTTGAGATTCAAACTGATGTCAGCGAGCACACTCAAAGTTTTAAAATGGAGATTTCCCTTCAGAGAAGATGCAGGGAAAAAAAAAATCTGAGAAAGCAGGGCTAGAAAAAGCTAGCTCAGGTAGCAGGAGGACAGTTGGGAAGAAAAGTACAAGATGAAGAAGAAGGGGGAAAAAATAACAACCCGCAACAATGAGGTTTTGTTGTGCTGTTAGGAAACCACCAGCGTTTCAAAGGTGAAAGTGTCATTTTACAGCCTCACAGCTATGCCTAACAGGAAGTGTGTGTTTGCTCAGAAATCCTAATTTGGGTGTGTTCCTGTAGAAATATTGAACGCTCTCCTCAGGGAAACAGAAACTCAATCATGCAGGAAACTAGATACTACATAAGCAGTTGGAGCTCCGCGTGGCTGTAACAGTGCTGTGGAGGCAGACAGGCAAAACCCTGTTCCCTTCAGAGAGCAAGCAGGCAGTCCCACCCCTTCACAATGCGAGTCCGAGGACTGCCTCCAGACATTCAGATTTTCTATTGTGCCAGACCCGGACCAAGAACCTTTTGTGAAGGTATGTTGGAGTCCTGATAGCTTATCAGGTGCCCGCGGACCCTCTGCGCTCTGCCACTCAGATGTTTCGAAACGCTTTCTAATTAGAAAGGATCAGGCTGCTCTCTCAGCCAGAGCAGGTCTTTTATTCACCAGTGTGGTTTGCCCCTTCCCTTTGGAGTCAAAATTACACGCTTTATTTTTTTATTCTGCAGCCTCTTTTTGTACTTGTGTTAAATGTAGAGGTCTCCCTCAAATATGTGCTTTACTTAACACATTTAAAATGCTGAATTTGTGATTCTTTGACAGTGTGTTCTTTAAGTAAATGCCCCTTAGAAAACGGTAAAAATTTAAGGGCCAGTTTCCTTACCTATACATCAGGCTCAGGTGACAGCATTCTGGAAACTAAGTAGTCACTATCAGGCAACTTTTCACTAAGGTAACGTAAGTGCTTTTTCTCTATAATGCAAAAATCATTCCATTGTACTCAGGTATTTTAGTATATTAGTTACCTTCTCTCTATACCCTTCAATTTCAAAATAATTTGGTGACTTATCCAGATTTTCAGAGAAGCAAAAGGTGAAAAGATTCAAACCTGGTACTTGGCAAGTGTATTTACGATGAAATAAATGGTGTGTACCAACATCGTGCTTCTGTTTTCGGCTTTGAAGGAAATACTACTTTGATGGCTTCTGGACTGCCCGTAAAGAATCATAACCTAATTATAATCTAGACTAAAGCTTGATGCCTCTTTGTTTTGTTATTTTCCATAGATGTTATCATTCGCTGTTGCTATGATTGCTTGTTGATTGCCGTGTGCCTGGCCTTGAGAGGAAACGTTAGGAGTCTTGATTAAAAAGCTATCCTTAATCTTCCCCATTTCCCTATTTATAGAAGACTTACTCATAGTATGATCTCTAATTACCCCCTTAATAATTCAAATTTAGATGCAGGCTAATGGAGAATCATTCAGGGCATTTCAAAGGTATGACTCACTTGTGAAATTATACATAGTTCTTACCTGATGGCCGAGAGTAACAAAACTGGAAAACTTGTGACTGTATTTGTCCATATGAAGTGTTGCAGCCACTCTGTGTTAAATTCTGCATTTTCTCTGAAATCAAGATTATAATTAGCCATTTACCCCCAAGAGTCTTGGCTCAGTTTATGTCCTGCTGCTAAACCTACTGGTTACAGGGAGTCGTGTACCTGAGGTCCTTTTTGTTAATAGCAGGTGAAGGAGAAGCCAGAATATCATTTTTCTTGGCTTACCCGGCTTTTCTGTTTCAGATCATCACGGTCGAGGAGGCAAAACGCAGGAAGAGCACATGCAGCTACTACGAAGACGAGGACGAGGCCACCCTGCCGACCCTGCAGCCCCCACAGCGCGCTTCTGGAGAACATGCACATCGAGCAGGTACGTCCTCCCTGGGGATGAGGGTAGGGGCCTTCCAAACCTTGAAACCATTTGCTCTTCTCACTGGGGGTGGAGAGTGAGTCCAGTTTTAAAGGAAAACCCCAGCAGCCTGACCAACGCCCCCTATTTCAGAAAGACAGTGTCCCTGCCACCCTCTTGGGAGAAGAAGGACTTGGCCAACATCTACATCCATTTCCTGAGACCTGAGCAAAAATCCATTTCTTGTCTTCAGAATAACGTTTAAATTGTCCTATTATAGTCCTAACATATTTTAAAAGGATCATTTATCTCAGAGTTCCAATGGTTTTAATTGATCAGGCTCGGTAAACATCACATAGCAAGTACACTTCACTTGCTTTATGAAAACCATCTGTTACTACTAGGAAAAACTTTCCTTTCTCTTAGTTTTGTTTTGTTTTGTTTTGTTTCTATTTCCTGAGCATCTCTTAATTCTGTTTTCATGAAATACTATGTGCTTGAGTTTGAACTTTAGGAAGGGACTTTTAGGAAGGGACTTTACTTCCCCCATCAATCAGCTTAGAAACTGAAATTCAGAGACCTTAAAGAATCACCAAGTTCAAGTCCCTCAATTTATAAAAGCATCTGTGATGGCCCGTAAAGCTAAGTGACTTGACCAAGCAGTTAGAGTTCATGCTGATTCTAGAACTACGCCAAGCATTCTGAAGACCTCAACATCTTACATAGCCTCCGTTGTTTGTATTTTTTTAAAAGATACGCATTATTGATATTTATGACAGCTACTGTGCTAAGTCACTTCAGTTGTGTGCGATCCTATGGACTGTAACCCTCCAGGCTTCTCCGTCCATGGGATTCTCTAGGCAAGAATACGGGAGTGGGTTGCCATGCCCTCCTCCAGGGGATCTTCCCGACCCAGGGATCAAACCTGCATCTCTGACGTCTTCTGCATTGCCGAGTGGGTTCTTTACCACTAGCTCCACCTGGGAAGCCCTATGACAGCCAAAATCAAGTTAAATATTAAAGTTAGTAAAAATACAAGTGCAAGGAGGACAAACTCCGTCTGATTACTGGCATAAAATACCCATGCTTTCTTGTGCTCAGTTTGGTGAGACTCTTCAGTTATCAGTAACAGCTCTGAGCCTTGGCATGTTTAGAAAGATCAGCTGGTAAAATACTCAATGAAAGAAAGGTTGACGCGTACAGAAGACAGCATGAGTCTAATTCATAACTCTTAATCAAGCTCAGTGCTCTATCTTCAAATTTATAGTGACACAGTAACCCTTCAGCATCATCCCTGAGAGGGAAACCATGCTCTGGGGAGCATCCCTGCCAAGGTAAACAATGTCAAGCAATGATGGTTTTGCCTTCTCAGTTTATAGTGGCAAGTATTTGCTAGAGTAAAGGGGAACAGTGTGGAAAGTCATGTGATTTTTGAGTTTGAGCCGCAGGCATCTGTTTGGTGCTACAAGTTCATGCATGATGATTTTCAGGCAGCCTGTATATTTACATCTCCATCCTTGGGTTCACAGCTGGCCCGACGCCTTCCAGCAAGGGTGCAGGGCTATCCATGGAGACTCGCGTACAGCACGCTAGAGCATGGGACCAGCTTGAAAACTCTCTACCGGAAGTCAGCAGCACTAGACAGTCCTGTCCTATTGGTCATCAAAGATATGGATAATCAGGTGAGGCTTGTTCCTGTTATAGAGAAACATTTTTCAATAAAGTTTCTCAAACCTACGCGACAGGAAAGAGACGGATACGATGAACTCCCGTCAGCCAGACTGCACAGTTAGCAGGATTTTGCCACAGACACTTGGTTCTTTTCTTTCCTGAAGAATTGAAGTAAATCCCCAATTATGTTGTTTTACCCCTACTTACTTCAGAATGCATCTCTAAAAAGAAAATGGAGCATGTCTCCAAGTACAGTCACATCATTTTCCCCTGTTCTCATCATAGAGTAGGAAGCTACAGGGGATATCCTGCAAGCTGAAACTGGAGAAGTTGGAAGAATTCAAGTCGAGATTTGGAGATAGTTGCAGAAGGAAGTTTCAGTGCCATCCCAGAACTCTTTTCAGGTGGCTGAGGTAGTGCCTACCAACCTTGTCTGCGTAGCTCCTGAGATGGAGAGCCGGTTAGGCACATGATGTGTGGTACCTTATGGGCCCAGTTGTTACGAAACAGGAGAAAATGCTCTGGGCCATTGCTCATTACACTTTCATCTCTCTCACTTTCATCTCTGTTTCATCCCTCTTGGTCTTGGAGGCCCTGATGAAATCTATTAATAGATATTACTCCCATCTACCCTACACTAATAATTCTTGGCTCAGTCAGCTGGGAGTTTGGGTGAAATCTGTCCGGGTTTCTTTTCTACACCATCCAGGCCAACTTCTGCATTATAGAAGAAAGAAATCTTTCAAGTCTCCTTTTTCATCTTTCAAGAGCATTTCAATTTGGTCTGTATTATAGCAAGAAGAAATTTCTTTGCTCTTCTAAGATGTAGATATCATTATTCTCTATTTCTGGCACTTGGAAGCAGGGTTTACTTGACAACCCTTTATTTATGCATCCATTCAGAAAATGCATGAGTGTCTGTTAGGTGTGGGGCACTATTAAACACTGAGGAGCTTGCTGAGAAGCCATATAATTAGGATCAGTTTAGGGGAAATAGATATTTGCTGTCATAATTTGTCTTGGGGAAAATGAGTGGTGGTGGTACTAAAGGCACTGTCTGTCTCGACTGTGCTCTTTCCTGTGAGTAGGTTACAGTATAGTTATAGATTAAGAGTTGTGGGGAATGGTTCAGCTATTATCACTGTTACTACTGTTATTTACAGATTGAGAACACTTTATTTAATCGTAGTCCAAGCTGAATAGTAGAGAGAGGCAAGGTAAAAAAATTTAAATAACAACAACAAAGATTTAAAATGAAATTTACTTGGAGATTTAGTGAAATGTTTGCAAAGTTAGGCGCTACGTTTTAGATGAGATAGGGCTAGATGGTGTTAGACCATACACAGTCCTGCACTGTACGTATAGATTAGTTCTGTTAAGTTACGAATAGATAGCAACCTTGTTGGGAAATCTGTTGGCCTCACAGAGCAGGTTTTGATGATGCATGGTTTCACTCAGCTTCCTATCAGAAGGTATGTAATGGATGTCTGCCTGTTCCTGAAGATTACACTATTTGTCTCTAAGGTGTTATCTTACTGAAAGCATCTGTGTTATTTGAAGGCAGCTGGACACTAGCTCTGCGTTCCCCGTCCCATCTACCCCCAAGGCAAGGAAGGATGCAGCTGCACTGTGTTTGGGAACACGATAGCACATCAGCACATTTATCTGGAAATGAACCATACACAGTTCTAATATAAAAGCATTACACATGCAGACTGGCAGGCATGAGGAGTTCTATAGAACCACTCCCCAGTGAAACAGCCATTACTGATGGGAATTAGAAAAGCAATAATCACTTAGTCTCGGGATATATTGTCCTAAGGGCATCCAGCAAGTGAAAATTCATTTAAAGACTGTCTGATAAATCTCGGTAATAACAGTGGGAGCCTGTGGCACTTGTTCCTGGCCCCCTGCCCCCCGACCCCAGTCCCTGTTCAGACCCGGGCATGCGTGGACAAGAAGAGGAGGATCCATCAACCCCAGCTCCCAGGCAGGTCCTCAGCATTTCCTATCCCCTACCCACCATTCAGCTTCAGAGGCTGAGTTGCAGCCAAGGGCGGCCTGGAGGTAGGGGGCACTCTTCCCCTTACCGGCCCCTTCTTGGAGGACGGTTGGTCTACCTTCAGCACAGCAGGCTGAGAATACAGGGGTCTCTACTGCCCTTGCTGCAGCACAGAGCAGAAGTTACAGGTAGGAGAGGGGAGCCAAGACCAGTTGCTGCTGCCCCCTGCCCAGCACTCTGCTCATAAAGCAGGATTGTATCTTTGAAAAAGCGAACCACTATCCACCTCCTAACTCCAAAGCCGAGTCCCTAGCTCCCAGCTCCAG
Organism: Nanger dama; assembly: GCA_917880005.1. Taxonomy (NCBI): domain Eukaryota; kingdom Metazoa; phylum Chordata; class Mammalia; order Artiodactyla; family Bovidae; genus Nanger; species Nanger dama. The sequence continues at coordinate 1,848,258 of CAKJTW010000068.1, read as the reverse complement.
GTGAATGGGCAGACCATCAAACATACAGTTCAGAAGCTCTCCCCAAAAGACCTGACATTATTTAGAAGAACGTGGGGAAGTTCAAGCTAAAGGGAAGTCTGCTGCTGCTGCTGCTGCTGCTGCTGCTAAGTCGCTTCAGGCGTGTCCGACTCTGTGCGACCCCATAGACGGCAGCCCACCAGGCACCCCCGTCCCTGGGATTCTCCAGGCAAGAACACTGGAGTGGGTTGCCATTGCCTTCTCCAGTGCATGAAAGTGAAAAGTGAAAGTGAAGCCGCTCAGTTGTGTCCAACTCTTGGCGACCTCATGGACTGCAGCCCACCAGGCTCCTCTAGAAAACAAAAAAAATGTGGTGGTAAACAATTAAGAGGAGGCTAGTAGCTCCATGAAGGCAGCAGACTGAGCTATAGACCTTCCAGAGAGAACCAGGGCGAGAGACAGCGGAGGAGAGCCTTCCTGGAGCCAGGATACATTATATAGACTGGCCAAGGAAACTGCCATGGCAAAGGGGCCTAAATGCAATTGAGTAAGAATCACCATGGAGTAATTTATACCACAAGGCACTATGGAAAATAATAGAGCAATCATCAGGTAACAGAGCCTGATTTATACTAACTTAAATTCCAGTGAGGTATAGAAATGTTAATCCTATGTTGTTCTATTACACCTTTCCACTTTTCATAGCGATTTTGTGGTATAACATTGATATATATTACAAAGTCAACAATAAACTGTTATTTATATAGTTGTGCAATTTTTATGTACTAAGAAAGCTGAGAGAAGAAGGAGAGCAATTATGCATGTTTTGTCATATTAATCTTTTACCACTTCTGGCTATCTTCCTTCCCCTCCATGGATTCCTTTGTTCTATTATTGTCAAATATATTAAATTTTTAGATGCTATAGACCCAACAGTACAAGTATGTACATATTATATAACTTCTTTCTAAATAAATTATTATAAAAAATAAAATGAATGTTTTCTTACATAACCATAATGCTGTATATCCAAAAAATTAACAGTCATTTCTTAGTATCATCCTATCTCCAGTGCTTAAACAAATTTCTACGATTGCTAAGAAGATTTGTTACTGTTTTTCTTTGTTCTTAGCAGCTCTAAGGAGAGATTTTGATATGAGGAACATGGGTTAGAAAGAGTTTTGAGACCTACTCTGCCTAATTTTTAGTATTTCAAGGAGCTAGGAACTGAAGCAGAGATTCCATGATGATAATAATCAGATTTAAATTATTTTGAAGAATTATAAGACATTTTCCAGATAAACTCCATCTGAAGCTTTGTTTCTCAAGTGGAATTTGGAGAAGATCTATCACAATCACCTAGGGACATTTCCAGAATATGTATGTTCATTTTCACCAGTCTTCACCCCTGCAAGTACTGGTTGGGACCTGAGGAGGATAAGAGGCTGAAGCAGTGGGATGGTCATTCTGAAAATACTGCTCCTTCTAATCCCAACAAGAAAAAATAGACAAAAATCATTGTTTCAGATACATCTAAACCACCTTGAAAGCCCATAGTATTATGGAATTGTTACTTTTTCTTAAAAGTCATTTTGAACTAAGTATTGGATCAGTCAGGTCAGGGATACAGTTCTATTAAGCATATTGAAAACTCATTTTTACAAATCAAGGGAGAGGGAAATTTATTTTCTCTGGGGAAATAGCTGACCATGATTCTACTTACAAAACACATCAGAGACAGGCCCTCACTGTCTGAACCACTCATTTCTGGGAGCAAGGTATATGTTGCAGTTTTTAATGTTCCAGTGTGCCACCTGCATTCACTGGAAGACTTCTGTCCCTACAGTGGACTTTGGAAGTCTTTTAAATTGAAGCAGTTGCTGACCTTTGACCTATAAGTTCTCTGAGCCCTTGGGTACTAATAAGAACCAGGGACATTTTATTTGTTGGTTGGTGGCCTTTTTTACTTAGAAACTCTGACTTAGTAATGCTGTTCATAATTATCTTGCTGAAAGAGATATAATGAGATCTCAGAATAGGATTATGCTAATAATGAGATCTCAGAATAGGATTATGCTAAAATATTTCAGAAGGGCTTTCTTTGAGAGATTTGTGTTTGAAAGCTGCTAACATTTCTGTTTTCTTTTGACAGATCTTTGGAGCATATGCGACTCATCCTTTCAAGTTCAGCGATCACTATTATGGCACAGGCGAAACTTTTCTCTACACATTTAGCCCCCATTTCAAGGTACCCAGATGGAAGGAATACTGACGGCCTAGTGTCGTGGTGTCAGGAGAGTGGGTGGGGCTGGAGGTGGGGGGCTGTGGTCAGAGTGGTAGACTTCCCATCTCATAACCTCACTTGGCCTCACTCTAACCTGCTCAGCACTTCATGACCACAGCATAGAAACCGCTTGGTTCCCTTCCTGGGCCTTGGGAACTTTTGCATGAACTTCTGAGATCCAGGGTGGAATTGCAGATCAGAGCCAACATGTGTGCGAGAGATCTTTCCTGCCTCATAACCCCTTCGGAGAGCTCTTCCTGGTGTGGGAAAGGTCTAGAAGTCAGGAGCTTCCTCAGCCTATGGGTGTTCCCCTCCCCTCTTTACTAATTCTCCAGATTGAAATGTCTGATTTCTCTTTGTCTTGTGTTTCTACCTAAGGTCTTCAAGTGGAGTGGAGAAAACTCATACTTTATCAATGGAGACATAAGTTCTTTGGAACTTGGTGGTGGAGGGTAAGGTTTTTGTTGCTGTTATTAGTTTACTTCTTGACCAGAGTGGGTCTGTTTTGATCCAGGTAACTGAAACTTTGGTGTCAGCTGCTTGTAGTTATTCCATGTGTAGTTATTCAGTTATTTAGGACAGTGTAGTCTAACAGATGACACTAAGAATTGAAGATAAAATGACTTATTTATGTGTCCAAATGAGGGACCACCTGAAAGACAGGTCATTTAAATGAAATAAAGGAAATGTTTTATAAGCAGTTTAGGGCTTTGACTATAGCATAAAAGAAGTTGGGACAAAGGAGGACAGATAGCATGTACATAAAGTTGCGATGTTTTCACCATTTTGCTTTTTTAACCTTTTTAGGGGACGATTTGGCTTATGGTTAGATGCTGACTTATACCATGGACGAAGCAACTCCTGCAGCACTTTTAATAATGATATTCTTTCCAAAAAGGAAGACTTCATAGTTCAAGACCTCGAGGTATGGACATTCGAGTGAAATTTAGACTGCCTTAAAATAGAACATTTAAAAAGACTGGGTTCGGTCAGCCCTGCTAAAGCTAGCTGGAAGATGAAGCCCCAGCCCAGACTGCCTCATCCCATCATAGTGCTTTCTTTCTGCCATCATCTCAGAGCGCAATTACATTGCAGAGAGATTCTGAAAGGTACACGTGGAAGGCAGACGATGAAGAAAGAATTTGAAGTTCAGATCGTTGAAAGACTTTATACTCTCACTTTCTTCAAACCCATAGAGTGAAGAGTCAGAATATTTATAGATGTGAGTCGAATGCAATTTTTATTTTTGGTAACTGTGAAAAAGAAAATACTGTAGAAGTATATACACTCCTTGTATATTTATCAACATAATTTTCATTACCAAAATGTACAGCATACTATTGTTTGCCATTGAAAAGTTTAGTCTCATTTAGAAAAATTGAAAGTGCACAGCACTTAAAGGGAATATATGATTTTTTTAACTGTTTTATTTATTATTTCTAGTATATTGTTTGAAATGTGTTGGTAATTTTTTTCTTTTAATGTGTCAAATCTTGAAGTAAAGAAATGTATACGTTTTGTGCTGTTTTGGCAACAAATCCATTTGATTTATATAGTTTTATATTAAATTTTTTTGCCCTGATTGTTTAGGGTGATCTGTATATGTATGTGCTGCTTAATGTCCATATATATACACACACATATATATACACACACACAATTCTGAATTTTAAAAACTCATTATCAATGTTTATTGATTTGACTGTTGTAGGCCATCTTTCCATTTTGTCATTGAAAAGATACATTTTTAGTTATTTACTCTGAACATAATTGTGTAAAGAATAAGCCATTTCTCATAGTCATAAATTAATATTTACAGTAATGTATACTTTTATGATCCTGGATTTAGAACCCTGCTTTTGAAAAGAAATGTTTTGCTTCTTACAAAATCTCATGTGTTAGTAACAGAAATTGTATTTTTATTGGATCTTTTTGCATAGTTTTCCCCAAGTTTTTACATTAAGAGGCCTCTGTTTTAAATGAGACTGAATGTTTTCATTTCTGTATATTTTATATCAAATGAAAAGTGTCCATTATCCCAATTGTCTTGGTTTCTACACTCTTTTATTTGAAAAAAATTCAATGCCAAGAAATGCATTTATACCACAATCGGAATCAAAAGTAAAAGCGGTTTTAAATATCAACTCACTTTCATATCATTAAACACTCTTTTATGAAAGTTAATAATAAAACCTTATTAAAATTTTAACAAATATTATTGTCAAACTTTTACAAAAGCCAAAGACTGCTAATGGAAAAAAATGTCAAGTAATAGCCAAAGCTGAGAAAATTGTCTGTCATAAATTACATTTCCAGTGATCTTTGAAAGGAAAAATTAATAGAAAGTAGTAGTATATAGACCTGCATTTTTAAAATGTATACAGTGCTTCGAATGTTGGCTTTAAGCTGGCGGAATACTCCCTCTAGCTTATTCTCTTACTTTAGACTATTTATAAAAGAGAACAAACAAATTGCCATGTGGCCTCCTGTCAGATCAACAATTATTTCACTCCATTCACATTCCATACAGGTTTCTTTGAATGCTATAAAATCTTAAACCTGTAGCCTGGGTGTACTTTCACCCAAGTTCTGTTGTGAACTCTTCGTTAACAGCTTGTTGGCAGTTGAACCTTATTAATCTGCTTGTTACATAATGTGCCTGTGTGAGATTCCAGGAATGTCTCAGTATGACCACGTTTACCATTTATGCCATTTGCAACCATATGCTATTAACAAAATGGTCATTTTGCATATAGTTCACTCTTACCTAGTTTAGTCCATGATATTATACTTGTGAGAGCATATTCAGATGCTGTGTTCTCTATTTAAAACAGTATTGTCCAATCAGACATGTGTGGCCCTTCATTTATGGATACTGAGTGTATGTAATGCAGTGCTAGCCCAATATTTTCAATAAAGGAATTCATGCATTCAGTGTGATTTTCTTTCCTGAGGATTCATTTAGCAAATATTTATTGCATGCTAGAGGATAGTGAAATAACCAAGACTAAATAAGTAAGGTCCAGTGCTAATGTTTTTATTGCTACCTTGGAAATTCCCTCTTTGTTCCCCGCACCCACACTCCTATTCAGTTCATGAAAACTGCTCCTGTTACAGTTACTAGAGACAACTCCTGGCTCTGTTGCTAGTTTCTCTGTTCTTAATCCTAGTTGTTCTTTGAATAGTGACTTTCCTTTTAATATCTCTCTCTTGACCTACTTCCTAACTTCCATGAGAGACACCCTACCCTCCGATCAATTTTCTTTAACATCCTGTCTCCTAGCCCCTGAAGATGAAGACCTCAGACAGTGTTCTTTCCTTCCCAGTTCCTCAGTTCATGAGGCAACCTCAAAAGATGTAGATGGGAGAGGGCAGCCAAATGTCTCACCACTGTTGAAAGTGACTTAAATATACCCTCATGTGACAAGCCACCAGGGAAATCCTGAACTCTTGTGAGAGGTATTATCAGCCTTCATTTGATTTCCCTTTCCTTAAATGCTTTTAAAGTTTTAGAGGCATATGAAACAGGACTAATAAAAGAAATATTTTCCTTTTGAGGGAGGCATTAAGAATCTCTCAAACCAGAAAAGAAAGCTTAGGTTCACTTTCTTAAGATGCCTAACCTATTTTATATAATCAGATACAGGTAAGGAGGTCAGAAACCAAAGGAAGTTCCAGAAACTAAATAGCCATACTCGCCCTTTGTGCAACTATCAAAAGTACCTTTGCGCACTGCCTCCTGCCCAGTCAGGCCACACACTCCTCATTCAGGGTGAGCCCTAACCTTTCCACATCCTCCTACCTACTTGCCTATGACCCATGTCCACAGTGATCTGCCAACAGAAGGTTACCTTTACTGAAAAAATCGGGCTTTACAGTCCACCCCAAATCTAAAATCATACTGCCTCCACCCTTCTATCAATCCTTCAGCTATCCAGTGGTTCAGAATAAAAACTAGATAGACTCTCCCTGGTGTGGCCAATCAAGCATCCCAATGGTGCTTTTTGATAGACTATCTGTTCAACAGAACATTCTACTCTAAGCAAACTGTTCCCTGAATTTGCATTGTTCTTTATGGTAGCCACTAGCTACCATACTACTGTTGAACACTTGAAACGTGACTTGGATGACTGAGGAGTTGAATTTTTAAATTTAATTTTTGTTAATTTCATTTAATTAATCTTAAAGTATTTAAATCTAGCCACATATGGTTAGTGGCTGCCATGTTGAACAGCACAGCTTGGGATCAAGATTTGGCAAAACCAAATCATATGTTATCAGCAATGAACTCAGTCTGTTACTCCATCACCAGAAGGGAACCTTTAGTTCTAAGTACTTTGATTTGTCCCTGCCATTATGGATCTTCACAAAACTAGGTGCCACATCAGTTTCACTCTTCACTTTCATGCATTGGAGAAGGAAATGGCAGCCCACTCCAGTGTTCTTACCTAGAGAATCCCAGGGACAGGGGAGCCTGGTGGGCTGCCGTCAACGGGGTCGCACAGAGTCGGACACGACTGAAGCGACTTAGCAGCAGCAGCAGCAAGGTAATCGTATGTCTCATTGTTTAGGTGGTCTGCTAATAAAATGACCAGAAGGTTCAAATTCCCTGAGAGTCTTTTCACACTGAAAACCTAGATCTGTTTAGGATATATGATGCTTATCTTTGAGGAAAAAATAATTTTAAAACACCTTTCCCAGTGCCCAGACCTTGTCTGAAATAAATTTCCTCCTTGGCCATCCGTATGGGTTTTGTTCCTATCCTGGATATTCTGGTGCCCATGGCAGTCCTATAGGATGACATAGCCCTCACCAGGCACCCATCCACAATGCACAATGAACCACAGGAAGGAAAAAACATTCATTTCTTACACAGAGTCGTGCATTCAGTTTCAGAATCCTCAAGGAACAATGAACCACCCAAAATGCCTCAAACAGTTCTGCTCAATGACTGGCCTTCCTTATCGAGCTTGCCGGCTGGGATGCCCAATGGCTGCACGCACACCCAGAGAACCTGCTGCCTGTGGAGAAAGCTTTCAACATCAACTTGTTAGAATGAAGGGCAATCAAAAAGCATAAGAAAAGGGATGATTAGATCATCTTAGTGTCCTATTTACCCATCAACAAGAAACCATCATTTTATGAACCAATCCACTTTTAAGGTTACAAAAAGTAGCCTTGATAGAGCTTAACACAACTCTGAGCTTATACTGAAGAAAATGATAAACAAGAAACACCTACAAGGAACATTCACGTTCAACAAACTTGGATGATAAGGCAGCCCTTTTCATGTCTCTCCAGCTAAAAAAAAATCCTCCTTACCTTGACATATGTTGAAAACATTGGAATTCAGCCGATCAGTTCAGCCTTTAATCTCCACAGCAGTCCTTGGTTCAACAGTCTCTACCAGCTAATGGATCAGCCACATTTTACCTAACAGCTGACTGAGATCAACTCTTTCATCTTTGAAGATGCCAATTAACACTAAGAACATTTCTACAAAGATTCGCTGTGTTGAGGTATTGTGTTGACCTTGAGAGCTGCTAAAAGGTCCTGTTATTACTCCATGCCCATCGGGGCTTAGTCTTGTTCTCCTACAGCGTTTGTTTCCCTCTTAGATCTTGCTGCTGCTGCTGCTGCTGCTAAGTCGCTTCAGTCATGTCCGACTCTGTGTGACCCCATAGATGGCAGCCCACCAGGCTCCCCGTCCCTGGGATTCTCCAGGCAAGAACACTGGAGTGGGTTGCCGTTTCCTTCTCCAGTGCATGAAAGTGAAAAGGGAAAGTGAAGTCGCTCAGTCGTGTCCGACTCTTAGCGACCCCATGGACTGCAGCCCACCAGGCTCCTCCATCCATGGGATTTTCCAGGCAAGAGTACTCTTAGATCCTACAAAGGGTCAGAAATGTGGGTAGGTTGGACCTAGGGTGTCCCAAGGGGAGCTGGGGGCTATGCATGGCATAAGTTCCTTTCAGCAGATTATACAACCAGATCTTACCTGGCAAGAACTCAGAGCTTCTAAAGACTTCCAAAGGCAACAAAAGCATGGATTAAGGCATGGCTTCTCTAGACCCAGTCTGGGTTTGAATCTTAGTTCTAGAGCTTACTAGCACTGTGACCCTGGTTAAGTATTTTAACCTCTATGTGCCTCATCTTCCTGATCCCCACTATGGGGATAATAACAACCACCTCATGATTGTATCATGATGAGAGCACTTAAAATAGTGTCTGACATGAAGCAAGCACAGCTAAGGGTTAGATAAGTAAATGAAGAAATGCTTCCTCGAATGGAAGAATCAACTAATGACGTGGAGAGTTGCACAGGAAAGTTCATCTTCTAAGGCAGCAACGTATTTAGTAATGAAAACTACTTTCAGATACTGCATTGGTTCCCATTTGCTATTTAGAATTTTTAAGCTGAGGTTTTGTCTGTTTCTTTAATTAAAAAGTAAAAGATATTCATGGTAAAGTTTTCAAATGGGACAGAGAGAATTCAGTAAAAGGCAAACATTTCCTTCCCATATCCCCCAGAAGTAACCACTACAGAAATTCCTTGTGTTTCCTTCTGGAGCATGTCTATGCATGTATCTTTGTTTGTATCTTCTTTTTTAAACAGAACCATACTATGCACACTGTTCTTTGTCTTTTTAATTTAACAATATACTATGAACAGCATTTTTAATCAATATATGTAGACTTACCTCATTATACATTGCATGGGTCTGTCATTGTTTAAACAGCTATTCACTAATGAACTTTTTTGGCTCTTACAAATAATTCTTAGTGAACATCCATACATATAGAATTTTATGTAATATGAATTTGTATATCTGTAAGATCATTTTTGCTTCTCAGGTGGGTCAGTGGTAAGGATTCACCTGCCAATGCAGGAGACATGGTTTCAATCCCTGAGTCTGGAAGATACCCTGGAGAAGAAAATGGCAACCCACTCCAGTATTCCTGCCTGGAAAACCCCATGGACAGGGGAACCTGGTGGGCTACAGTCCATGGGGTCACATATATTGCCCAGATTTATGTCTTTTTTCCTAAATAAGCTAAGTCTTTTATCCATTTTTCTACTGAGTTACTCACCATCTTATGTATTTTAAGATTTCTTTAGTATATTCACAACACTAGCCCTTTGTCATATACATAAATGACAAAACATAGCAAATATTTTTGCTCAGTTTATACTTTTGAAATGCATGCATTTTTAATACATAAGTTAATTACAATTTCTTTATAATCATATTCATCATTCATTTCTGATATAATTCTGGACCACAGTTTTTAGATTAAGTCAAATTTACTCAGCATGATTTACACTCATTTACACCCAAAGAAAGTACTGACCCATCCTTACTTTAAAATGCATCCTCTTGCTTATTCTATGATTAATTATGCCTCCTTCCATATTTCAGAACATTTATAAATAACTTCCTCCAAGATCAATTTCACTATGCACTGGCCTGTAATCACCCTGTTAAAACATGTCAACATTTTCAGGAATCATCTTGGGACAAGATCTGAATATCCATCTAAAGTACCATCTTCCAGCTAGAGCCAAGCAAGACGATGGACAATTTCTGTCTAAATCTCCAAACTCTGTCACAGTGCCTTATGGAGAAACAAATGATGTATTAACAATAATAATATGAAGAGAATGAAGAGGACGGGTAACATTTATTTATCATGAATCTCAACCTCCTTTTATATTCATTTGTCATATTTGATTCTCGCATTGAATGTAGTATAATCATAGTATATATAGGTTTTTTTTTTTTTGAAGTCGCTCAGTCGTGTCCGACTCTGTGACCTCATGGACTGAGGAGCCTATGACATAGCGCATATATATATATATAGTATAGAAAGTGAAAGAAAGAAAGTGAAGTCGCTCAGTCGTGTCCGACTCTTGGCAACCCCATGGACTGTAGCCCATCAAACTCCTCCCTCCACAGGATTCTCCAGGCAAGAGTACTGGAGTGGGTTGCCATTTCCTTCTCCAGGGGATCGTCCCAACCCAGGGATCGAACCCTGGTCTCCTGCATTCCAGGCAGACGTTTTAACCTCTGAGCTACCAGGGAAGCCCTATATATAGTATAGTAACATTTATTTATCGTGAATCTCAACCTCCTTTAATATTCATCTATCATATTTGATTCTCAAATTGCATATAGCATAATCGTAGTATATATATATATAACATAGTGTGTGTGTATATACATAGTATAGTATATATAGTAGTATCTGTTTTAGAGATGAGTAAACTGATTCTTCAGGAGGTTACCTAACTTGCCAGAAATCACAGAGTTCATCAGAGTTAAAGCCAGGATACATTTAGTTATAACTGACCCCAGAGCTAAGCTCTTAACCACAAGAGTATGCTGTCCAGTCTCTACATCTCTACCGCAAGGTTACCCACACTCTGTTTAACCATCTCAGGCCCCAAGATAACACAGCTTTTCACTCTGGAAAGAAAGCTCCTTAATGGCTGGGAGGTTGTCTGTAGCTAACAAGGTCTTATGCATCCCTATAGTCCCGGTGCTTGTCCGGGTGCCATGCTGGGCAGTGTGCACGGCACCTAGGAGGCATTCGCTAAATGCCTGTCAAGGCTGACTGAGCAAAGTGCGTAACTAAAGTAAATGAACACCAGAGAATTTGAGTTTGCCCAATGCTGTACAGCTAAGTAGTAGAACTTGAGATTAAAATACAGGTTTTGGATTCCTGGCTCTCCTCCCCTTCCTGCTATACGGTGCTTAGTCACAGGTTTACAAGCGTCATTCTTAAGATTGTGATGCAAGAAGAAATGACCTTCCTCTAGCTGCTCAGGTTCTGTCTTAGGAGTGTCATGTAAATTCTGGGGTGGAGGGCAGGGTGGTGTGTGAATGCTTTCTGGGAATAAAATTCCTTCATTTTCAGACCTCTTAGTTACTGGCATTCTGAAAAGTGTAGACTAAAGGGAAGTTCAAGGCTTCAGGGCTTTAGGGTGTGGACAGTGAGTCACACTCTGCTTCCGAGTGAGGAATCTAGAAAATAGTTCAGAAGACCATTTAAGTAAAGATCCAACTATCCAGTGAGTTTGCATTTTGGTGATAGGGTTAGGGGAAGAAAGGCATAGGATAAACTGGGTTCTTCACTCCTAACTCTAGGGGTTGATTTTGGAAGAAAGATTAGTCAGGAAAAAAAAAAAATCAAGGACATGTTATATGGAGCATTTCTCATAAAATAATAACCTAGGAAAGTCAGACATGACTGAGCGACTTCATTTTCACTTTTCCCTTTCATGCATTGGAGAAGGAAATGGCGACCCACTCCAGTGTTCTTGCCTGGAGAATCCCAGGGACGGCGGAGCCTGGTGGGCTGCCGTCTATGGGGTTGCACAGAGTCCGACATGACTGAAGCGACTTAGCAGCAGCAGCGGCAGGAGCATGTATGGTAAGCACAAAGTAAATGTTAGCTAGAGCATGGAACCTTCCCCTTGTCAGCAAGCTATTTAAACTCTCTGTGCCGTCAGTTCCTCACTTGTCGAATGAGAGCAGTGTTGGAAGAATCAAGTGGATTGATAAATGTAAAATGTCATTATACTATTTACTTGTTAGACATGTGGTTTCTTCTTTTCATCATTGTTTCTAAGATTCTGCCATGTTGTTATTGCTTTTGTATTTCATTTCTGTGTGTGTTTAATATTCTTTGGTGTGAATGTACCACTGTATCACTATTTAATCCATTCTATCAGTGGATAGAGTTGCTGGCAGTTTTGTCTGATTCTGAAAATTGTCCTGAGGCCCACAAGAAAGAGGTTCATGGGGGTGGAATGGCTAGTCTATGGAGTAAGTATTTGGCTTTACAAGATAATCTCTCAATGTTTCACAAAGTGACTATACCATTTATACGCCTATTAGAATATTCTGTCCAACACCTGACACTGTTAAATTTCTTAGTTTTTGCCAATTTCAGGAATGTGCAATGTTATTTCATTGTAGTTCCAACTTGCATTTTCCTATTAATGAGGATATGCGTCTTTTAACATATTCCTTAGCCATTTATGTTTTCTCCTCTGTGAGATGTCTATTCATGTCAATGCCTGTTTCTTCTAGTCTGTCTTCTGGGAAGTAGTCACCCTGAAATCCTTGCTGTTATTGCCTGAAGAATAAAAGAAATTAGCCAGTCTGTTAATCCTATCTAGCTTTGATGAGGAGGACAAATAGTTAACGTGATGATATCAGAGGTCCTTGGGCTTCCCAGGTGGTAAAGGATCTGCCTCTTGATGCAGGAGACACTGGGTCAGGAATACGCCCTGGAGGAGGAAAATGGCAACCCACTCCAGTATTCTTGCCTGGGAAATCCTATGAACAGAGGAGCCTGGTGGGCTACAGTTCATGGGAACACACAGAGTCAGACATGACTGAGCACAAACACAGAGGTCCTCAGGCCCTACAAGGGTATTTTCTCAAGTGTCTCCTTTCAGTAGGCAGTATCTAGGGAGAGGGGTGATAAAGGGGGATGTTTATTGATTTGTGTTTTGCTTTGCAGATTTGGGCATATATTGGCACTTATTAATTTGATTATGTGATTCTTTTAGCAGCAGCATCAAGCAGTTTATGTGTAGTAACAGTAAAGATTTTTGAGCACTTATGTGTGAGGCATAACACTATTCTAAGCACTTCACGTACATTACCTCAATTAATCATAATAACTTGTGATGGTCCTAAGTACTCTATTATTATTTCCCAACTAAGGAACTGAAAGTCCTGAAAAATTAATGATTTGTCTAAGAATCACTACTAAATGGTAGAAATTGAGTAAGTCTGACTCCCTAGCTCGTGCCTTTAACCACTGAGATAACCACAAGTGATACCAAGTTAGTTGGTAGTACAGCAAAAATGGAGGGCATGGTGGGTGCCCAGAAGCAATTCTGGGATATGATGAGCTTTGGGAGTTTATGCTGGGAAGGGAGAGAAGTGAAGGTGGGAATCCAACAGAAAGCGTTGAAGAAAGATCAAGAACAGAAATCACTGAGTCAGGAGAGAGTGAAAGTTGCTAGGATGGGTGCTTTCAGAGTTGTGAAGAGTCGTTAAAGTTTAGGTTTTTCAGAGCCTCTGGAAGATGTCAGGTTGGGATTTTGCCACAGGAGTGAGTTGTGTTAAAGAGGAATGGAAGCACACGCAGTCCCTTTGTGTGACTGAGAAGCTATGAATCACGAGAGCTGGGGTTGTCTGAGATAACATGGGAGTTTGGCAGCATGTGTGGGCCAGGTGCTGAAGCTGTTTATCTGAGGGAGTGACCAAGAAGCTGGAGCACGGTGTGATTGTGCTTCGTGCCACAGCATGATATTTGGAAGGGCGCAGAGGGTGGGGAGGTGCGCGCAGAGGGTGGGGAGGTGCACACAGGTAGGGATGGGGTCACCTGGACCGGCAGTTAGAAGCCAGAGAATGCCAACTTTGCTTCCAGATTGCTTCAGCATGTTGGAAGGGGGCAGAAAAGCCAGTTTTTGTTTGTCAGGGCATAAGGGGAGGTGATGTCCTTAGGGGAATGCCAGGTTTCAGTCAAGGCAAGAAGGTGAAGGTATGGTTCTGTGAGGAAGTTGTGGATATAGATTAGGGGCTTATGAAGAAATTGTGGCTATTAGAGTGGAAAAAAGATTCAAAGAGGCCACAGGGGGAAAAAAGGGGAAAAGGAAGCATAAGACAGTTTGGGTATGAGTAAAGGCAAAAAAAAATTAATAAGAAAAAGAATGAATGGTAAAGATGAGATTAATTGGCCTTGAGATTATGAAAAAATACAGGTGTGCTTTGACAAGAAAATGGACGTTAACTTCAAGATGGTGGGAGTGTGCCGATTTATGTGGTAGCTGTTTTCTGTTGATTTGAAGAAGAAAAGAAGTACCTCTGGTTCTGGTTCTACTAAAAGGTCTGAAAGATGGGCCCCTCTATTATCTACCACCTAAGTGATTCATCTTCCTCTGTCCCATTTTCTCCGTTTCCACAATAGAAATAATAATATGGTCTTCTCTGATTTGTCAAGAGAATCAAATTAATTTACATATGTGAAACAAGTGAAAAGTGGAAGTGTTAGTTGCTCAGCCGTGTCCAACTCTTTGAGACCCCAGTGGACTGTAGCCCACCACACTCCTCTGTTCATGGAATTCTCCAGGCAAGAACACTGAAATGGGTAGCCATTCCCTTCTCGAGGGAATCTTCCCAACCCAGGGACTGAGCCCAAGTCTCCTGTGTGGCCGGGCGTGAAAGTGCCTTAGAAAGCTGCAAAGTGCCAGACAAAGGTAAGGGAGTGCTCTTACGGTGTTAGTCACATCAAACTTTGCTTATTCTGCATTCTCTATCAGAAATGCAAAGTCTAACTGTAATGTGGTTTCTGATAAAAGTAGAAGTTACTTTCAGTGCTTTGAAGACGTGGCTTTCAGGAAAGGATTATGGCAAAAAGCAGAAGTGTCTGCATTATATTCTGTAGACAAGTAAACAAAATATCAGTGAAGGAATGGGAAAGTTGCTATAAGGAGATGGGATTTTTTTTTTCTTTTGTCATCCTATCATTACAAACAATTTACCAAGTTTCCACTTCAGAACAACAGATCAGGACTTCCCTTAAAGTCCTTCAGCAGAGCTCAAACAGTCACAAGTTAGGATCCTGGGCCATATGCCAATATTTGCTCAAACAGAGGTCTAAATAAGGCAGTTTAATAATCAGAAACTGGAAAGTTCTCTCCTTTCCCACAAGCAAGCACTTCTTCTTCCCTTCTTTTTTGCCTGTTAGACATTTCACTCACTCCAACAGTTGGAGGCCAGCATCATGCAATACTTAGTACCAAGCAGTGGCCACTTTAGCCTAAGTATTTCCTTTTATGGGCATTGCCAGGCGGCTCAGTGGTAAAGAATCTGCCTGCCAATGCAGGAGATATGGGTTCAGTCCCTGGGTCAGGAAGATCCCATGGAGAAGGAAATGGCAACTCACTCCAGTATTCTTGCCTGGAAAATCCCATGGACAGAGGAGCCTGATGGGCTACAGTCCAAAGGGTCGCAACGAGTCAGACATGACTTTGTACCTACACATACACTTACTTTTACACTGGTTTTCTTAGGGAGAGGGAAATGTACCCATGCTTATATTTTATCTCCAGAATAATCTAAAATTCTTGAGACTGGTGAAGTACTAAAAAGTTATTCATATTTCCTCAATATAAGCCATAGAAGGTTTTTGTATTTATATTCAGGAAATTTCTATTTAGGATGTGGAAAAGGGGTGTCTACTGTTGAGATGATATTTTATGAGATTAAGACAAACTCACCAACACACTTTCTATATCCTCACTGTGAAATGGACTCATCACTGCGCTGTATCAGACATACGGCTGTAGCAGCTCCATTGTCTGTCTCTGCCGGAAACACCAAAAAATGCCTTGCGATTTTTGACACCATGGCTGAACAACTTAAAAGTGTATGGAATGAGATTATTTATGAAACAGAGAATGATGAAATGAAGTTTATCTGGAATCCTGAATTTTAAGTGTGTCAAAATGTTTTCCTTATGACAAAAATACTATATTTTCATTGTTGAAGATGTAAAATATATAGCTAAACCATCGAGTCATAATTTATCCATCCAGAGATCACAGTGAAAATATATTTGGTATATATTCTTTCAGGCAGCTTTCTTATAAATTCATATGTATATTTGATAAACATGGACTCATACTAGGTATATCATCTTGTAACCTACTGAACACATGTCTATGTCAAAGGACTACGGTTTAAGAGCACATGTTCCCATTAAACTGCTTGGATTTGGGTCTCAGCTCTGTCACTGACTAATGTGATGGCATTAGGCTGCAGGAGATCACCAAGGGAGCGAGTACAGTGAAGGGAAGACTTACATGTTAAATATGTACAGCTTTTTATATGTGAGAGGGAGGGATTTTATATGTGAGAGGGAGGGAATGAGAGAGAGAAGGAGGGAGAGAGAGAAAGAACCTAGGACCAAAGCCCATTAGTGATGAGAGAGGTCTGGAAGAAGAGGAAGCAGCCAAGGAGACTTGAGAAGAAACACCCAACCCAGAAGGAGGAAAGCTGAGAAAGTATCGTGTCCTGGAAACAAGAGAAGTTCATTAAGAGGGAGATGATAATCAACTTTTGCTGAAAAGATGACCACTGACCCATTAGATTTGGTGACATGGAAGTCATTGGTCCTCTTGGCAGAATAGTTCGGATGGAATGATGGCTGTAAAAGCCTGATGGGAGACAGTGTGAGAGGAGGGGCGGGGAGGGATTGGGGAGAGCAAGGTCAACCCTTCCAAGGGGAGTTTGGCTGCAAAGGAGAGCAGAGAAAGGGATCAGTAAGTGATAGGGAAAGCATGGACAAATGACAGCTTGTGTTATCGTGATATGATGTTAAAAGTGAAGTTGCTCAGTCGTGTCCAACTCTTTGCGGCCCCGTGGACTGTAGTCTACCACACTCCTCCATCCATGGGATTTTCCAGGCAAGGTTGCCATTTCCTTCTCCAATGATGTTTAAAGTTGGCTCTTAATAAATGCTTGCTACTGATAATAGTAATGTGACTTACTCCATATTGTATATTATTTTTATATCAGTTATTTTTTTATTAAATTCTAGTTAATTTTACAATGTATTAGTTTCAGGTATACAGCAAAGTATACAGAGAGAGAGAGAAAAACTTAGCCCATGTCTTCACAGCTGGCAAGTTGCACAGCTGTCTAATTCCAGAGCCTGCTATGAAGCAGAGCTGCTATTGCCCCATATGGTGCCCTTTCGAAATTAGAAAAGAGCACTCCATTTTGCAAATAAAATTTAAAGTTCGTTTACTGTCACACAACTCAAATTGCTATTTCCCAGGGCAGCTATCCAGAATACCAGCTGGCATCAGCTCTGCCTGTGCACACACAGTGCCTATATTTTTGCCTGCTCCCACACCAGGACACATACTCTAGAAAATTTTCAAATACTTTGTTCTGCTCCTCCCACTTCTATGGCAGGGAGCGATATCAAGTCCAAGGTTTGGAAACGGAAAGCAACTTTTGAAAATACCAGGTAACTGAACGAAGCAATTGTAGGTATCACTCGGGATATAACCAGGACAGCTGCCACTCTGTCTATGTTCACACCAGCACTATTCACAACAGCCAAGGCATGGAAAGAACCTAGACGTTCACCTATAAATGAATGGATAAAGAAGACATGGTACATATATACAGTGGAATACTACCCAGCTGTGAAAAGAGCGAAATAATGCCAATTGCAGCAATGTGGATGCAACTAGAGATCATCATGCTAAGTGAAGTAGTTCAGAAAGAGAAAGACAAATGCCATATATCACAGAGAAGTTATCCACAAAACAGAAACTGACTTACAGATGCAGAGAGCACACCTGTGGTTGCCAAGCCAGGGCATTCCGGATTGGGAGTTCAGGATTAGCAGATGCAAACTATTATATATTGAATGGATAAGCAACAAGGCCCCACTGTAGAGCACAGGAGACTGTATACAATATTCTGTGAAAAAGTATAATGGGGAAGAATATGAAAGAGAATGTGTGTATGTGTGTATATATATGTATATATAAAAATAACTGAATCACTGTGCAGTACAACAGAAATTAACACAACATTATAAATCAACTGCACTTTAATATTGTAAATGTGAAAAAGCAAAAATGTTTCATTTCAGAAAGATTCATAGAAAGGGTTTTCTGACAAATACAGGTTTCTGATAACTTTCGTATCATTCTACTGAACTGAGTAAACTTCATGGCTCTAGAAAGCTGTTAATTACATAGGACTGAGTAAACTGATGGGTATGGTTACAATTCTTTTGTTTTGTCTGGGATATTATTAGCTTATTATTCTGTGTTCGCCATATATAAGAAAACCCTTCCCTTAAAGCTAATTATGATTTACAGCAGTTTGGTAAATTACAATGCTAAGTAGAGTTGAAGCATTTATATTTTCTGTCTACCTGATCCGGTAAATAAGGATGCCCACCTCTAAACAAATGCAAGAAGTTCAAGGTCATTTGGGGAAAAACCATAGAAACGGAGGAATTTCTTCCAATCAGTTAGGCAAAATCTGTGATAAACCCTTGGCATGGGTTTCCTGGGTCCTGGGAGGTCTTTTAAAAGTTTAGTCTGAGACCTCCTTATGAAAAGTCCAGCATAGCCAATTTAAAAGAACCTATATGATCAACTGGGCTTCCCTGGTGGCTCAGAGGTTAAAGCATCTGCCTGGAATGCAGGAGACCCGGGTTCGATCCCTGGGTCAGGAAGATCCTCTGGAGAATGAAATGGCAACCCACTCCAGTACTCTTGCCTAGAGGATCCCATGGAGGGAGGAGCCTGGTAGGCTACAGTCCATGGGGTCGCAAAGAGTCGGACACAACTGAGTGACTTCACACACATATGATCAATTAAACTTACATAAGTAATCTGTATCTACTGCCTAAACTCACCTCCCAGACAGCCCCTTCCTGTAGTTTGAGTTATTAAAAAGACGTTCTAAGCTTTTATTTTTTCCTGAAGCTTATTGCTGCAATCTATGCTTAAATAAAGATCAAATGCTCCATGACCTGTGACCAGGGTCTATTAAAAACTGAGACTTATTCTGTTACTGTATGGTTGCCCCAATACTTAGCAAAGAGGAATGTTAACTGCTAGAAATTCTCTTTAAAATCATAAAGATTTAATTCTGGCTTTCTAGAAACAGTGCAGTTCCCAAGCCAGGTAGCAGTAATCCACTGAAAGATGGATCTTTTGTGAGCCACGGGAACAGCAAAAGCTCATCAAACTGCAAAACAGGCAGCTTGACCACAAGAACCTGATCAAGTTATGGCCCTAGTGATAGGCCCTCCTGAACTTCCTGGATTTTCCCAGTATTCCCCACAGGAAGAAGAAATGCTGAGAAATGGGGCTATGAGAAGGGAAGCACGAGCTGGCCTGAAGGCTCACAAGGCTCTAATCCCTAAGGTTCAACAACGGAAGCTCGCTAAGAGCTTGCCTGATGCCAGCCACTGGCAGGGATGCACTGGGAGCTTGACGCAAAAGGCTCTTCCAGGAAAGGGGCTCCAAAGAACAGTAAAACAAGTAACCCTTGCCTACGATTTGTGTGCCTGTAATAACCCACAAACCCATCCAATCCACCTTTTGCTACTGAGGCCAGTTCAACATCAAGGGACACACACAGGGAAGACTGGCTGGCAGTTAGATTTCACCCAAATGCCCCCGTGGCGAGGCTGTATCTTCCTGTGTATTTGTTGATATTTTCACAGGATGGGTTGAAGCCTTCCCCACTCTACCTGAAAAGGCTACTGAAGTCTAAGCCCTTTTAAAAGAAATAATTCCTTGGTTTGAACTTCCCCTCCAGGGCAATAGCAGGCCCCCTTTTATAGCCAAAATCACACAGGGGCTCACAAGGGCTCTAGGGATTGATTACAAGCTATATACTTCTTGGCCTCCATACTTGAAGACCTCCAGTCTTCAGGGAAGGTGGAGAAAATGAACCATACTTTAAAGAAAACCTTAGCAAAGCTCTGCCAAGAGACTCATGACACTTGCTTCCTCTTGCAGTCCTTGGGGTCCACATAGCCCCCAGGAGTGGTCTGAGGCTTAGCTCAGAAATGACCAGTGGGAGGCCTTTTCTTACTACTGACATTGTACTAGGTGTGGAAGTGTGCTGGACATTGTGGTATGTTGCTAATCCAGGACAAGTTCATAAGGCAATCTATGACTGTGCCCACAAGGCACTGCCAGCCCCCACTAAAACACACTGAAAGGGAAGGCCCTTCACAAACAAACCCTGGGAACCAGGTTCTTCTTAAAACCTGGGAAGAGAGGTTCCCTCAAAGACCAACTATTACCAAAATGGAAAGGCCCCTGTGAAGTAATTTTAGCCATCCTGACTGCTGTCAAACTGCAAGGGATATCTAGGTGGGTACATTTGTCTAGACTAAAGCTGCTGCTGCTAAGTCACTTCAGTCGTGTCCGACTCTGTGTGATCCCATAGACGGCAGCCCACCAGGCTCCCTTGTCCCTGGGAGTCTCCAGGCAAGAACACTCTATTACCTCCCAAAACCTCACAAGTCATTAAGAAGAGCAACACATCTATGAGCCTGTGGAAAGCCTGAGATGCCTATTGCAAGCACAGGCATGATCCACAGGTGAGTAAATCGGTGTGGTGAGTTGGACTCCCCTTTGCAATTTTGCTGTTGTGCTGTTGCTTGCATCCTACCGGTTTGCATGGCCACCCTCGCCAGAGAATTAACTCCCTTGTCCATGCTGGTTTAAGGGAAAATTCTCCACCCCCAAAATGCTCTGTTATTGACTCTGTGTGCCCTACTAGTCCTTGTAACCAGGGAAACATAGTGAGAACACTGACTTATCAACATTTCCAAAATCATGTCCAAAAGAGAACATTTAAAATAATGCTGGATATACCGTCAACACTCACCACCCCAGCTGGATACTGGCCCTCCTCTTGCATTTCCCCTGATCCTTCCAGTTCCAATACTGATTAACAAAATAAATTGGGGACAATTGCCACCCCTTCCCTCTCTGCTAGTCACGCTTGCACTTTCCAGGGGGCTATTATAATGCTTTAACCTGAATCCCTATACAACGACCCAAGGCACGGGCGTGCTATGTTAAACTGCACAAATAGTACTTGCTTCGTATGCCTACCCCCCAACCCGTGGCAATCGGAGACAGAATTACACGAGATATTCTTCCTCTTATGTAGGGAGAAACTGTACTTACAACCTCCCCCGCCGTTGTCCTGTTTCAAACTATGGCTCTGTCTTCCTAAACAACATGGAAGGGGAGTGCAAACGGTTGAAAGAAACATCTCATCCACCTGTCAATCCAATTCAACCTGCCTGTGGGACACTGAGCAAATAATGAGCTAGACTACAGCTGTCAACTCTGACAAAACCAACCAGATCACACTGAAGCATTTCATGAAGACCTTTATAACATGATATAATCTAAATTACCAACATAAAGATTTGTGGTCTCCTAGTTGCATATACTAGCAACAGCTATGTCCTTCAAGGACTATCAGCTCTGAACAATCTTAAGACATTCAGAAGGGTTTGCCCCCTGAAGGGTTTGTTTTCCTCTGAAGACACCCAAAACATCATGTTATGGAGTTATGCCAGGCCATGCCCTTTTCCCAAGGCCTTCATACTATGGCCTGTAAATGCACTGATGATGTCCACTTCGTGTGAGAGCGTCCTGTATGGTCTATAGGAATAAGAGGGATATTATCTATAATAGGACCAGGCTGGCTCACTCCTGAATCTGGAGAGCAAAACGAATGATCTTAGCACAGGGCAGGGCTAGCCATAGGACGGGCAGCTCTACATGGAGGCTTAACTTATCATGAAGTAACACTGAAATTTCACCCCGACAGTGTGGTTATGTGATGGAACTGATAGAACAAACCTTAATGGGACCTAAGACCTCTCTTGTCTCTTTGGCTAATATAGTTCTTCATAATCGCCTGGCTCTTTGTTACTTTCTGGCAGAACAAGGCAGAGTTTGTTTGGTAACTAATACTTCCTGCTGTGTCGGGATCAGTGCAACAGGACAGGTGGATGTTAATATTAAAGAAATACTCACTCATGCAGAACAGCGTCACAATTCTGGCAAGAGCAACACAATCTCACTGTCTAGTCAACAGTTACAGGAGCCCTACTCCCAAAGTTAACTTGGTTTTTTCCATTTCTAGGCCCATTAGTGGCTATTATTGCTCTTTTGGCTCTTGTCTGGTTAATCTTTTGGTTAACTTTGTATCTTCTAGGCTCCAGCAGTTTCAAGTAAGGCTCATTATGGTCCAAGAGTTTCAATCCATTCCAGCAAAGGGTGGCCCAGGTCCCTACATGTCCTTGAAACAGTCAGCAAGGGACTTCTACACCTCTAGTGTAAGCTAGGATCTGAGACCCCTGTCCAGCAGGAAGATGCTTCAGAAGAGGAAAACTTCAGCCCCTTAACCCTTAAAAATAAGGGGTGCAAAAGCTCACGGGGGAGGGGAGGGAATGAGAGAGACTGAGGACTTGGGACCCTTTGCTACAGTGTTTGCATGTGGACAAATGTCTCCTTGAGCAACAGAATATAAAGAAACTAAAGGACTAAAAATAACTGCTTGCAAGTTTTGAGCAAGCTCTAGGGAGTTGGTGATTGACCCAGAAGCCTGGCATGCTGCAGTCCATGGGGTCACAAAGAGGTGGACAGGACTAACGGACTGAACTGAACTGAACTACAGCCCGAACAAATTATAAACAAGGTACAAAAAGACCAAAAACCCAACTGCTACTTCTGCGATGTCCTGAGCAGAAAGAGGGTATTAGTATTACTCATGATCCCTGCACACAGCACCCTCAATAGGGTGGGGGTGGGGTGGGCAGACCTCAAGCCACGCCCCCCGCCCGCCGATAGACCCTCCCCAGATCTGCCCCGCCCTCATCCCATTTAAGGGACCAACTCATGCGCCCCTCCCAACCCAGGGAGCCAGCAAGGGAATGCGTTACTCATTTTTCGCTCTTTGCTGAAACACAACTCCCAAGAAAGCCCTGCCTGAATTTCTTGTCAATTTCTTTTAAGTTTCTAGGTCAATTCCTCGTCAATTTCTATGAAGTTCTGGAATATGTCAGACTATAAACTACAGGATTCCGCATTTATCTGTGCATGAAGAAGGAGATAAAGCCCATTATTTTGATCTAGCTGGTGCTGTCAATAATAACAACAAAAGGTTAAAACAGGTGTGAAGTTCTGTTTGATATTTTGAGCCTCATCACCTAAAATTATCATGGTATTAAATGGATACCCAAAGTATCAAATACAGTCTGTGCAGAAAACGAAGCCGAAGGAGGCAATGGCACCCCACTCCAGTACTCTTGCCTGGAAAATCCCATGGACAGAGGAGCCTGGTAGGCTGCAGTCCGTGGGGTCGCTATTAGTCGGACACGACTGAGCGACTTCACTTTCACTTTTCACTTTCCTGCTTTGGAGAAGGAAATGGCAACCCACTCCAGTGTTCTTGCCTGGAGAATCCCAGGGACGGGGAGCCTGGTGGGCTGCCGTCTATGGGGTCGCACAGAGTCGGACACGACTGAAGCGACGCAGCAGCAGCAGCAGAAAACAAAACTCTAGAAATGTTCATTCTCGTAAAACCTACGAATTAAAAAAATTTTTTTCCTTATTTTAAGACATCACTGTACACTTGAGGTACTTTATGTTACTGGGCTCAGGGAGAAGACGGTCAATCAGTGCCACTCGGCCCCCGGGTAGAGCGCGAACGTGAGGTCATCGCGGCGTGGGGCGCGAGCCGGCGTTGTGGCGGAAGTGCTGCGTCGTTACCACCGAGACGCGCGGGGATGGGCGGCTGCCGCGGCGGCGGCGGCTCTTCCGCCTCGCGTCCTTGCGCGCCCCCGCGCGGCAGTCAACGTGAAGGCCAGCCTCTGGCTTTTGCGGCTTCGCGGCGAGTCGCCTTGCGGCTCCGGTGGCCCTGGATCCGCGCTGTGCTCAGCTCCCTGCCCGGCCCAGCGCCAGACAAGGGCGACGCCTCGAGGTAAAATCTAGGAGGTGCAGGAGGCTAACTCTGCAAGAGGCCCTGTTGTCCCGGAGAAGGCTCTCAGCGGCGCAGAAGAGCGGGTGCGATGATGGAGGAGGAGGAATGCGGTTTAGGGAAGTCGTGTGCCCGCTCTGAGCCAGCGGCGGCTGCCCAACCGGCGGGATCCCAAGAGGAGACCCCCGCGGTCACCGCAGAGTCCCCGGCGCTCGCGAACTACAGTGGCAAGTGCGTGTTCTGCCGGATCGCGGCGCACCAGGACCCCGGCACCGAGCTCCTGCACTGTGAGGTGGGCTGCGGCGCGACCCGGCGTGGGTGGGATCCGGAACGCCCTTGGGGGGCTCCGCCTAGGGCGCCTCAGCTTAGCCGGGCCTCGCCGGCGTGGATCGGGTGGGGACGGTCCTGCGTAAATGGAGCTGGAGGGGGCTGGGTGTCCTCGTGATACACACAGGCTTGTTTCTCCAGGCTCCGGGAGTGTCGCCAGCCTCGTTTACTGTTCTAAGGGGAGAAAATACAGAGAGAAAACCTCTCTCCGCAGCTGCCAAGGTGATCGGTGGACAGTAGTGACCTCTGATTTTATTAAAGGAACCTCCCCCTACCCCACCTCCTCCCACGTTTCTAGACACTGCCTTTACATTCTGCAAATACGGATACTGAAAACAAACTAGTAGAAAATAGATAATGGTGACTGTGAAAAGCCCATTTGTTACATCGGCTGAAAATAGGCTGGCAAGAAGTGGTCCGTGGTCCCAGTATTAGTTAATGCATTCTGATTTCCACTAAAGAGTCCAGTTCCTTAGAAGTGTTATTATCAGTTGGGATATGTGGAAATTTTCAGAGCATTTAGACTTTGCTCAGATATTTTAAGACAGGTATCGGGTAGGTACTTTGGTCTACCAGCTTGACTCGCCTTTAAAGAAACAGTCTTTTGAAAGAATCAGCTCCAATGATTCTGGGCTTTGTTTTTGTTTTGTAGCAGTCATTCATTGGTTAAAAGTAAATTGAATTCCTTCTAAGCACTGTTGGAGATTCAGTGCTGAGCAAGGTAAATAAAGGCCAGCAGTCCCTGTCTACATTTTATAATCTAAAGGGTGGAGTCAGTACCGACAGAAGAGGCAGCTGATAGTGCTCCGTGCTATGGAGAGATGGTTTTTCCACCTGCATTATTTTGCAAGGCCCGTGGGAGGGGCACCTGACCAGATCTGAAGGGTTAGGAAGACCTTCCAGAGAAAGTGAGACGTGAAAAAATAAGTATGGTCAGGTGAGGAGGAGGGGGAGAAGAATGCCTTCGGTAAAGAGAACCTTCCGAGGTTTGGTCTCTGCCTTAGGCGAATAGAAATTCAGTCTTAACTGGAACATAGAGTTTGAAGGGGTGAGTGGTAAAAATGAGGGTGGAGAGGTAAGCGAGGGCCAAGTTATTAAGGCGGTTGTACTTCATGTTAAGCAGTTTGGGCTTTATTTGAAGAGTGAAGGAAAGGAAGCGCCACCATTTATTGCTACTGTTCATGCTGGGTTGGAAGAAAAGGGTTGAGGTCCATGAAAACGTTTGATCTTTGAAAGATCATCTGGTGCCCTGGGGAGAATGATTTGGAGAGGACCAGGCTGGAGGCATAGACATTGGTTACTGAAGCTGTTGAGGTAATCTAGCCTGATTTAAAATGTAGTAATGGCGGTGAAGAAAAGCAGATCAATTTAGGAATAATTAGGAGTCTGACAATGCAGAGGTCTGCATCTCTAGCCCAGATGATAGGAACTGCCAGCTTATAGGTGGAAACTGAAGAGAGGGAAATTAATAAGATCACCTAGGATATATTTGTAGGGTAGTGAACAGAACTCTAAAGAACACTAACATCGTAAGAGAGAGGCAGAGGACGAAGACCTGAGAAGGGGACAGAGAAACAGGGGAAAGCAGGAAAGCGAAGAGAAAGGAGTATGTTGAGAAGCTAGGAACTGGCAGCAAGAGCTACCTTCCCTCAGCCTCATATCTGAGTTGGATGACTCTCCAGTATGCATGCAGAGAGGCCAACTTAGATGAGCTGGTTTTGTCCCCAGGGTGATGACCGCTGACCTTCAGGAGAACAACTGCAGTGCAGTGATGGGGCAGCGGGCAAATCGTTGATAAAAACCTCGAGATTCAACCTAAAACACTGAAGACAGCAAAGACAGACAACTTCTGAAGGAAGTTTGGCAGTCTTGGGGAGAAGGGGGAGAGAGTGGTAACTACAGGAGGAGGTGGAGTTAAGAGAAAGTTTTATATAACAGGGAAGTCTTTGGAGTGCTTAAATCCCGATGGGCAGTTGCCAGTGGAGAGAGGTTTAAACTGGCCCCAAGAGGTAGAGCTTTGTTCCTGGGAAGGAGGACCTGTCCATTACTCAGTGTTTACATGAGTGCCTTCTGTGTGCCAGACACTGCTGGAGGCACTGGGATATAGCAACAAATAAAATGAGCAAAACTCCCCGTCCTCATGGCGCTTGCATTCTACTCACAGGAAATAGACAATAAGCAACATAATAAAAAAGTGCATAGTTTCTTAGATGGGGAACAACAAAAGTGAAAAGGGACACAGTTTTAAAATTTTAGTAAGGAAATGCTTCACCAAGAAAGTGGCATTTGAGGACTTTCCTGGTAGTCCAGTGGTTAAGAATCCACCCGCTAATGCGGGGAACACGGGTTTGATCCCTGGTCAGGGAACTAAGATCTTATGTGCCTTGGAACAACTGGGCCTGTGCACCACAACTACTCAGCTGGAGCCCATGCCTGCGTGCCTCAACGAAAGCGTCCATGTAACACAACAGAGATCCTGTGTGCTACAGCTAAGATCTGGTGCAGCCAAATTAAAAAAAAAAGAAGAAGATGGCATTTGAATAAAGCTCTGAAGAAGGAGAAGGAGCAAAGTATATGGTTTATTCTTTATAAAGTGCAGCTATGTCATATAGAATATGACAGATACACAGTATATCTGTGATATTAAAGTATCATGTGGTATCATTGGAGATCAGCTTGTCAGTCACCTAAAGCTTAGATGAGCACTATGGATACTGATCACTTTATGGCAAATAGATGGGGAAACAGTGACAGACTTTATTTTTCTGGGCTCCAAAATCACTGCAGATGGTGACTGCAGCCATGAAATTAAAAGACGCTTGCTCCTTGGAAGAAAAGCTATGACCAACATAGACAGCGTATTAAAAGTAGAGACATTACTTTGCCAACAAAGGTCCATCTAGTCAAAGCTATGGTTTTTCCAGTAGTCATATATGGATGTGAGAGTTGGACTATAAAGAAAGCTGAGCGCCAAAGAATTGATGCTTTTGAACTGTGGTCTTGGAGAAAACTCTTGAGAGTCCCTTGGACTGCAAGGAGATCCAACCAGTCCATCCTGAAGGAAGTCAGTCCTGAATATTCATTGAAAGGTCTGAGGTGGAAGCTGAAACTCCAATACTTTGGCCACCTGATGTGAAGAATTGACTCATTTGAAAAGACCCTGATGCTGGGAAAGATTGACTGCAGGAGAAGAGGATGACAGAGGAGGAGATGGTTGGATGGCATCACCAACTCAATGGACACGAGTTTGGGTAAACTTCAGGAGTTGGTAATGGACAGGGAGGCCTGGCATGCTGCAATTCATGGGGTCACAAAGAGTCAGACACGACTGAGCGATTGAACTGAACTGAACTGAACTGATGGATACTGATAAGGGAGTTCATGATACCTGTACAGTTGCCTTTCATCATTATTCTTGTTGAAATCAAGATTATTGGTATGCATATGAGGCCCTTGTCCCAGTTGATTTTAGTTCTTGGAATGGAGAACTAGTGAGCAACAGTGCATTCTGTCCGTGTTTCTGAGGGAAACTATGATTATTGATACTGATTTTAGTTTTTACTTAATTTTTAAGTATGAGAAATTGAATAAGCTTATTTAGGGAATATAGATTTTTCTCTTGGAAAAGCTTGAAACTCAGATGTTACTAGGTTGAAAGATTCACTGTTTTATTTCCTTTTGTTTTTCCATACATTGCTGTATAGAGTGTATAAAACAGAAAACTGATGCCATACATATCAGCACAATATCCTGGAGTTTGTTTTCAATATTTTGATTCTTTTTAATGCTGTAAAGTGGCAAATAAAAAAATTTTTTGTAGAAAAAGCTTTAAAATGTAATCCCATGTAGATGCTAGATGATGCTATAATTGAAGAAAATGTGACTTTAGAAAAAAACTAAATTTAAAAAAGAATTTATCAAACTTCCTATAATTCTGTAGTCAAACCTTTAAAAGTACATATTGGGAGGAGAAAAACCTTAGGGTAGAGATGGAGAAATATATAATGAAAATTTTTTTTTTTAGTCAGTGCAAAGAGGTTCTTTAAAACTTAAAAAGGCATAAGATTAGAAAGAAGTAAAACTCTTAATTAGCATGTAGCATTGATATAGAAAATCTAAAATTGAGTTTAGCAAATTTCCAGGATACAAGATCAATATACAACAATCAATTGTATTTCTGTATACTAGCGATGAATAATTGAAAATTGAAATAGAAAACTATGCCATCTACAGTCTCGTCAAAAAATATGAATGACTTAGGGATAAAACACAAGAAAGACTTGTACAGTGAACACTAGAAAACATTGCCGAGAGAAATTACAGAAAATCTACAAATGGAGAGGTATGGGCCGCTTTTCTGTATTTGTAGATTCTACACTCGCGGATTCACATGTTCTTTAAGTTCATTTGTGACCCCAAGTCAGTGATGCCAGTGCTGCTGCAGATCTGCAGGCTGCCCAGGACCGCATGGCACACATGCTCCCAGCTGAGGTCAACAAGGTGACGCCCTGCCTTCTTGTTGCAGACCCCCAGCGACTGTCCTTTTCACAGCCTATATGAAGCTATGTTTTCACATTTGTACTTTTTGTTGGTAATTTTAAAATGATCCCCCAAGCATAGTGGGGAAAGGCTGTCTGGTGCTTTTCCGTGCAAGAAATCTGGGAGGTGCCTTTTGCAAAAACTTGTTATGTCAGATAAACTTCATTCAGGCCTGAGTTATAATGTTGGCTGTGAATTCATTGTTAATAAATCATCAGAAGATATGACAAAAGACATCTTTTAACAGAAACACACATACAGCAAGTTTACTTATTGATCAGTTGACAAAAATGTGATTAGACACTCACAGGACGTAACCCTGTATTTCTCCTGGGAGCAGTGGCTCAGATTCACCAATTTAGTGTTCATGGAGATTGTATAGACAATAGCTACTTGGAATAAAGAGACTCAACTGTATTGGTTGGTACATGGGTCAAAGCACTCAATATTAAGATGGCATTTTGCCCCACATTGATTTATAGATTCAAGGCAATTCCAATAAAAATCCCAGCAGAATTCTCTATAGAAACTGACAAGCTGATTTTAAAATTCATATGGAAATTCATATGGAAAGACATAAAATGGTCGAAAGAGATTTGACAAAAAACAAAGAAGGCTAACACTATCAGGTTTCAAGAATTATTATGAAGCTACAGTAATAAAAACGGTATGGTACTGGCAAAAATATAGACATGTAGATAAGTATTAACAGAATAGAGTCCAAACATAGACCCACACATATTTGAACAACTCATTTCTGACAAAGTTATGAAGTCAGTGCCATGGAGAA
Source organism: Nanger dama (assembly GCA_917880005.1). Taxonomy (NCBI): domain Eukaryota; kingdom Metazoa; phylum Chordata; class Mammalia; order Artiodactyla; family Bovidae; genus Nanger; species Nanger dama. Next base: position 1,818,761 of record CAKJTW010000068.1, on the reverse strand, counting down.
AAGATAGCCTTTTAAACAAATGGTGCTGGAAGAACTGGATAAACATCAAAAACAGACAAAAGAAACCTCAGTGTATGCCTCACGCTATGTACAAAATTTAAAATATGTGGGATTATAGTAATAATAGCTTTATTTGTAATTGTTTCCTTGAAAATGACTTTATATAAGTCTTTTTCTTCTCTGGGATAAATGAGTATCTCATGAAGGAAGCTAAAGCTTGTCTTTATGGACATAATGCATAATCACAAAATTGCCCAATGGAGATTAGCTGTAACATAAGTACCGTTTCCATATCAGACTGAGATTTATGATCTTTAACACATGCCTCAACTGCATTAGGAAATTCTTTTTAAAAATTCACTAACAAATGACACGTTTTTTTCCCTTTAGAATGAAGACCTAGTTTGCTTTAAAGATATCAAGCCAGCAGCACCTCATCATTACCTTGTGGTGCCAAAGAAGCATTTTGAAAACTGCAGATATCTAAAGAAAGGTCACATAGAACTCAGTAAGTGGACGGTGGGAGTCTTCACGCTCATATCATCTTGAACTGGCATCAGTGATGGCAGAGCCAGTTGAAATAGTTTAGACAGGTATTGTGATAAAGGAGCATGTGGCTTTTTAAACTTTCATTATGAAAAATTTCCAATATATACAAAACTAAAGAAAATATTTAGTATAACCTTTATGTACTTATTATCGAACCTCAACATTTATTAACTCGTGGCGAGGCTCAGTATTTGTGGCACACGGGCCTAGCTGCTCCGTGGCACGTGGGGTCTTCCCAGACCACGGATCGAACCTATTTCTCCTGCACTGGCAGGCGGACACTCTGCCACTGAGCCATCAGGGAAGCCCCTTAAGTGTTTACTTTGTTTTTTTTTTTTAAGAGGAAGAAATGTGTTTATGCTTGCTTTTCTTTTTCTAATATTTCTTCTTGAAAGCTTTTATAACTGTTGCAAATCAAATGTTACTAATTTTGAAGCAGCATAGTAGATATTTTGGATTTCATTATATAAAACTGTTTTTACTGATTTTGAGTATATTTGAATATCTTCATAATAAACCTTTAAAAGTCCTTGCAGTTAATTTTTTATAGTCTTTAAAGTTGGGAAAATAATAACCATATAGAAGAGCTTAGTAACAGTGTCAAGCCCTGTGACTATAATTAACATTAATAGAACTTCACCTAACTACAGAATACATATTTTGTTATGAGCACATGTTCACCAAGATATATTCTGGACAATAAAGTCTCGGTACCTTTTCAAATGATCAAAATCTTATATGTTGTCTGATGACAATGGAATTACATTGGAGAAATAATAAAATCTAGAATAGTACTGAATATTTTTAAATTAACCCACTTTTAAGTAACTTCTAAATAGTTCAATATTTTGAATTGATTGGTAATAAAAATATATATCAAAGGATTATAGAATGTAGCTAAAGTGTATAGAGTAAAATTTATAGCTTTAAGTGCTTATGTTAGAAAGGGAGGTATAAAACCAATGATCTGTTTTCAGTTTAGGACACTAGAAAGAGGCAAGCAAAATCAGATCAAGATAAGTATAAAGAAGGAAATAATAGAGCAGATATCAATGAAATAGGAACGAGACAATTGGTTTTGCTTAATGTAGTTTGGATATGATTTTAAGTGAATGCATAACACGATGGTCATGTCTTCTCAATGATCTATTTTTATCATTATAAAATGTTCCTTTTTAATCTCTGGAAATACTTCTTGTGTCTGTTTTGTATGATATTAATTTAGATACTCCCAACTTTCTTATTAGGAGAAGGCAATGGCACCCCACTCCAGTACTCTTGCCTGGAAAATCCCATGGACAGAGGAGCCTGGTAGGCTGCAGTCCATGGGGTCACTGAGAGTTGGACACGACTCAGTGACTTCACTTTCATGCATTGGAGAAGGAAATGGCAACCCACTCCAGTGTTCTTGCCTGGAGAATCCCAGGGACGGGGGAGCCTGGTGGGCTGCCGTCTATGGGGTCGCACAGAGTTGGGCACTACTGAAGCGACATAGCAGCAGCAGCAGCAACCTTCTTATTACTTACTGTTAGCCTTGGGTATCTTTTTCTATCCTTGTGTTGTTGTTTAGTCATTAAGTAGTATCCAACTCTTTTGAGACCCCGTGGACTGTAGCCTGTCAGGCTTCTCTGTCCGTGGGATTTCCCTGGCAAGAATACTGGAGTGGGTTGCCATTTTCTTTTCCACGGGAGCTTTCCTACTCATGGATGGAACTGTGGCCCCTGCACTGGCAGGCAGATTCTTTACCACTGAGCCGCCACGGAAGCCCCTTCTAGCCTTCATTTACAATAAATTGAATATATATATTTAAAGACGTGAAGATAGCAATGTAATTGCATCTGGCATTTAAAAAAACAATATAATGTGGAAATTTCTGTCTTTTAATTGGAGCGTTTAGTTCAGAAACATTTATGTAGACATAGCTGGATTTAGGTCCGCCATCTTGCCATTTGTTTTCTATTTGTCCCACTTGCTTTTGTTGCCCTGTTTCTTCTTTCCTGCCTTTCTGTGGTTGATCAAACATACTTTTTTTTTCAAATATACTTTTAATATTCCACTTTAATTTATCTCCTGTCATTTTAGCCAATTTTCTTTGTATTTTTTAAAGTAGTTGCTATAGCGAAATTAAAATACACATCCTGCAATTAAAACAGCCTACTTAGAGTTAGCATTGTATCAATTCAATATATGAGAAACTTTGCGACACTTTGTTGTGTTATTGTTGTCATTTATATTTCGTCTATATCCTTTATAATGCCATGTTAGTGTTAAAATGATTAAACAGTCATATGTCCTTTAGAGAAATTAAAAGAAAAAACAGTCTTTTTATTTATTCAAATGTTTGGCATCTTGGGGGTATTTTTTTTCTCAAATTATACTTTCGAGAATGGTTTTAATGTTGAAAGCAAAAGCAAGTTAAATAATCACACGGGTCTCCATATTGAACCAGAAACTAGGCAACATTCTTCTGAATATTTTCAGTTTAATTTGTCATCCAATTAAGATCTCTGGATTAGAGTTATGGTGCTAAAAGTCCTTCTCTATCTTGTTACATGGACTGTAGCGTACTTCTACCATCTCTCTCTATTTTAAAATGTTTTCATTGAAGTATAGTTGATTTTCAGTATTGTGTTAGTTTCAGGTATACAGCATAGCGATTCAGTTATACATGTATGTATATATATATTCTTTTTCAAATTCTTCTTCCTTACAGGTTATAACAAAATACTAAGTGTAGTTCCCTGTGTTATACAACAGTAGGTCCCTGTTGGTTATCTGTTTTACATATAGTAATATGTAATATGTATGTTATGTATGTATATATAGTATGTATGTTAATCCCAGCCTCCTAATTTAACTTTACCCCACCCCCTCAAATTTTGGGAGTTTTTTGAAAGAAAACAAGATATAATCTGGTTTAGGCTTTCTTTTTTTTTTTGACTGAGTGGTACTGACCTTGTGATGGAAGCCTTCCCACTCAAGCCTGACTTAAGCAAACTGATAGCAATGATTTTAAACCTCTTATAAAACTATGCTCTACAGATTCTCTCACTTCTTCCCTTTTAAATGCTTGATTACACCATTCAGAAACAGAAGGGATCTGAAGTTTGGCATTGTGCTTGAAGATACCAGGTTGCCAAAAATGTTTTAATGGGGAAACATATCCCATCTGAAGCCCGTGGAAACACTGAGACTAAGATGCTAAGGCAGATGAGAGTTTGGAAGAAAAACAAACATTTAGTCACAGCAGGGCTAGTATAAAGGGGTGTATATTCCTAATTTGAGTTCAGGCACGTTCAAAGTTCTCTTCTTAACTCAGACAAGTTTTGTGTAGATACTTGGTTTCCTTATGATTAGAATTAGATCACAGTAGGATCAGATGTCCTAAATAGTATCACTTGATAATATCCCTCAAGAGCTGTTTAGAGTCAGCTCACGTGTGATAGTTTGTGATAGGTTGAACCTTCATTTCAGGTGTTGATCAGCAAACGTCACAGTAACTTAGAGCTGTTGAAGAAGTCTTTAAATGTGTATCCATTTGATATGACTTTTTACTAGGATCTAAAAGTTTGGGTTAATAACTAGGTAATGAACTTAATGTCTCCTAGAGCATAATGTAGTTTCTTTCCTGTTTTACAGTTGAGAGCATGGTAACTGCTGGAAAAGCCATTCTAGAAAGGAATAATTTCACTGATTTTGCAAATACAAGGTTTGTATACTTCCATATAGAAACCAATACATACAGTTGGTCTTTTTTCAAATGTTATTTCCTCTGGAAAATGAAAGTAGAAATGCAGAGTTCATGTTTTTAATGCAGTTTTCCTGAAAGTGAACATATTGCTCGTTAGTAAATTTAATAAACAGAACTTCTTTTCACATCTCAGCATCTTCTAATAATCGCCACTTGCAGTTTGGACAGACAGGTATATTCAAGCAGTGGGCAGGGAAAATTAGTCTTCTTTGTTCAGTATGTGCATTCCTATAAAACTGTGTATAAACTGAATTTCCTTAGGGAAAAATCTAACTTACTTTTAGTATTCAAGAAACTTAAAAGTGATGACAGTTTTTTTAGTGATGGTAAGGAAATGACCACTTTGTTTAGGAGAAAGCATGCCATCTACTGGTCATGTCTTAGAACTAAGGACTCCCAACTTCTACTCAGTGCGCAGTGACTCAGTATTTTTAGGAAAATTAAAGATAATATGATAAGAACTGAAAGTGAAAGTGAAGTCGCTCAGTCGTGTCCGACTCTTTGCCACCCCATGGACTGTAGCCTACCAGGCTCCTCTGTCCATAGGATTTTCCAGGCAATAGTCCTGGAGTGGATTGCCATTTCCTTCTCCAGGGGATCTTCCCAACCCAGGGATCAAACCTGGATCTCCTGCATTGTAGACAGACGCTTTACCGTCTGAGCCACCAGGGATAAGAACTGAAGTAAGACATAATGCCAGCTCAGAATTCATAAGAGTTATACAGTGCCGTAATATTCTGTGAAAGCTTTTCCTGATGAAGACTTTATCTTACTGTGAACTTTAACATGAGAAAGAACTGTGTGAATACTCTGAAGTTCACGTAGAAAAAGAGTGGAAGAGTTGTTTGAGTGGTAATCTGTCTACCTTAGGTAACCTGTTTTGGGTATCTTTAATATTTTATGTGTTTTAACCTGAAAATATAATTGTAAACTATTGTAGAATGAATCTGTCAGTTATCTCGTACTTTTCTGTTTCAGAATGGGTTTCCACGTGTCACCATTCTGTTCCATTGCCCACTTGCACCTTCATGTTCTGGCACCAGCTGATCAGCTGAGCTTCATGTCAAGATTGGTTTATAGAGTGAATTCCTATTGGTTTATCACAGTGAGTATTATTGTTACATTGCTGCTGCTGCTGAGTCGCTCCAGTCGTGTATGACTCTGTGTGATCCCACAGATGGCAGCCCACCAGGCTCCCCCGTCCCTGGGATTCTCCAGGCAACAACACTGGAGTGGGTTGCCATTTCCTTCTCCAATGCATGAAAGTGAAAAGTGAAAGAAAGGGAAGTCGCTCAGTTGTGTCTGACTCTTAGTGACCCCATGGACTGCAGCCCACCAGGCTCCTCCATCCATGGGATTTTCCAGGCAAGAGTGCTGGAGTGGGGGTGCCATTGCCTTCTCCACCAGCAGCATACAAAAATATTTGTCCTTTTGGTTGTAGTTTTTCTTTTCTTGGCAACAGTAGACACTTACACCTCTTATAGATTTGGTCAGCTGTTTAAACATACTTTTGCACATATCCAAAATAATCTTTTTAATCTGGGGGACTTTCCAGGTCATCAGATCTGTAGGAAGAGACATTGTGGTGAAGTCTCTGAATTGTAAGCAGAGGATATGATATAGAAGTTTGTGGCATTAATAGTTCTGAATTCGGCTCCATTAGTTATTCAAGTGACCGTGTGCAAGTTACTTAAACTTTTTAAGGCCCAAGTTTTTTGTCTACTACTGACTTACGGGTAATGGTGCCTGCCTCTAGGGTTCAGAAGAGGATTGATGATTTAATAAACATGGTGCAGTGGTAAGAAATCCACCTGCCAGTGCAGGAGGTGCAGGAGCCAAAGGTTCGATGCCTGGCTCAGGAAGATCCCGTGGAGAAGGAAATGGCAACCTGCTCCAGTATTCTCACCAGGAAAATTCAGCTGAAAGAGGAGCTCGGTGGGCCATAGTCCATGGGGCTGCAAAGAGTTGGACACAACTGAGTGGCTAAGCACACATACAGACAAACACACACGTGTGCACAAAGTGCTTAAAACTGTCCCTTGCAGATAGTAAGGGCTCAGTAAATGCAGCCTCTGTCATCATCAGCCTCTTTGTAGAAACAGAGGCAAGTAGCATCAGCTGCTAAACCTGAAGCTGAAGCTGTGAGTCTAAAAACCTGCAGAATTCTGCTTTGCTAAAGCAACAGTAGGATAGAATTCTACTGATTACAAGCTTGTAACCCGACAGTCAAGCTTTGTTATTAAATGACTCTGTCTTTCCAGGGCCACTTGACTAGTAATTTACCAGTTTCTTATATGTCCATGATGATAATGTGACCTGTAGCAGCTATATCTGAAAAACCATCAAATTTCAAATTAAGAAATTACCATTAGTTAATATATATTATTATTATAGTCATATTACAGAAGAAATGAAAAAACATTTGATTTTTAGAAACTTCACATTTCAGATAATATTTATTATCTCTTTCTTCAACTTGTCCAGATTATTTTATTTAATTAAAAATAGATTTAAGATGTATGTGTGTGCATACTAAGTTGCTTCAGTCCCGTCCAACTCTGTGTGACCCCATGGGCTGTAACCTGCCAGGCTCCTCTGTCCATAGAATTTTCCAGGCAGGAATCCTGGAGTATTGGATAGCCCTACCCTCCTCTAATGGATCTTCCTAACCTTGGAATCGAGTCCCCGTCTGTTGCATCTCCCGCACTGGCAGGTGAGTTCCTACCGCTAGTGCCACCTGCGGAGCCAAGATGCACGTGTGCTTCAGATCAAAAAACTGAACATTTTGTAGGAAGCTGGTGTGGTCTCTTTAATGATAAAAAAAGAGGTATTTTTAATCTGTATTTCTAATTTTCTATACTATGTTTTATAATAAAAACATTTGAATAGATTTTTATAATTTCTAAACTGTATTCCTTACAAGATTTTTAGTTGGGAAAAAAATGGATGAACAAAGTTATGATATCTGTTAATGGTTCATCCTGGGAATCTGAACTCTTCTTAAATATAGATATTAAGTATGTATTATAAGAATTTGAAAAAATCAAAATAAAGATGTTAACATTTATTCTGAAATCTTATATAGTATTCTAGATATATAAGATGATTGAGTAAAGTATCTGAAATAATTTAATTAGAAGACCTTAGTTTTTATTCTTTTTTAAATAGTTTTTTTTTTTTTTTTAAGAATTTTAGATTCATAGCAAAATTGAATGGAAAGTTCGGAGAGTTCCCAGATATCCTGTATCCCCACGTACTCACAGTCTCTCCCACTATCAACATCGTACACCACAGTGATAAATTGGTTATAATCCGTGAAACTACATTGATATATCATTATCACTCAAAGTCTGTAGTTTTCATTAGGGTTCATGCTTTGTGTAGTATATACTGTGGCTTTGGACAAATGTATCATGACATATATCCAACACTGTAGTACCATGCAGAGTAGTTAAAGTGCCCTAAAAATCCTCTGTGCTCTGATTATTCATTTTTCCCTGCCCCTTAACCTCTGGTAACCACTGATTTTTTTTTTTTCAGGTCTCTAGTTTTGCCTTTTCCAGAATATCATAGTTAGAATCATATTGTATATAGCCTTTTCACTTCTTTCACTTAGTAAAATGCATTTCAAGTTCCTCCATCTCCATATACAGTTTACTTCTTGGTTTTTAAAAAATAATTCTTACTGAGCTTTGGCTGTACTGGGTCTTGGTTGCTGCACAGGCTTCTCTCTGGTCATGGCAGGTGGGAGCCACCCTCTGCTCATGGCGGTGGCCTCTCTGTGGAGCACAGGCTCTGGGGTGCACGGGCTTGAGCAGCTGCAGCGCCTGGGCTCGGGAGCCACGGCTCCGGGCTCTGGAGAGCAGGCTCAGTGGCTGTGGTACACGGGCTCGGTTGCTCCCCAGCCTGTGGGACCCTCCCTGGCCAGGGACTGAACTCTTGTCCCCTGCATGTGCAGGCGGATTCTTTTACTGCTGAGCCACTAGGGAAGCCCCCTAGTTTACTTTATAAAACTTTAGTGTGATGTATTTCTTTTCTTTTTGAACCTTTCTGACAAATAGGCAATGTGGATAAAAATCTGCCTATTTATATACAAAATAATAAATAAACACCTTTACCATAGTTTAAAAACAATTGAGAGTTTTTGTAAGATTTTTAGGAAAAGAATATGTAGTATCCAGCTCTTCTTTTGTGGCTTATTATAATAGGAGTGCCAGTAAAATTATTTCATATAGGCTATGATAATTAAAATAAAGATATGTTATTTTTTTAATTACAGGCTGATTATTTGATTGAAAAACTAAGAACATGAAAATGTCAACAGTGGAAGATTTCCTAATCTTGGCTCAACATAAACTAATATTACATCTCTTTGAAGTCTAATTACAATTGTAAGGTTCACTGGGTTTTATGAGAAGCTATTACTGGGTAGCCTTAAATTGTTTCTTCATGTTTGTTTCCTGAAATGTGTGATATAGTCATATAAATTCTTTGTCATTGACTTTGTTTTAATGGTTCCTTGTCTAAAGTATAAGATACTCTAGATAAAAATCCCATTAAAAATTCTGTTAATCAAGAAGGGCTCTGTATTTTTTAAGAAATTCAAATATTTTTACTTCTCACTAAGTAGTCAGTTATAATAGTGATTTATTTATGAAGAATAAGCTGGTATAAAAGTACTTTGTTGGAACCGTTGCTATATGAAGGAGAGAAAGAAGTTACTTGTTGATTGTTCTGTAATTTTACACGTAAAATTTCAAAATAAAGAGTACCATACTGCACAGTGATCTCTGATCTTGATGGAAAGAATTGTATGTGTGTCACTTTTACTCAGACTTCAGATGCTGGTTTTCACTTCCTGAAACCTAGCATCTTTGTGATAAATTGACACTGAAAGCCATATAGTATATATAAAATAACTTTTCTCTTAACAGTGAATTTGCTACAACAAATCAATTTGGTTATCCAAGAGAATTCATTGTAATGGAATGTTACCTGTAAGAATATAAATGGGGAAGAACCATGAAGTGGTTTTATTAATATATTAAAAACTGGAGGAAGCTGCTGCTTGATAATTTGTTTAACTATACCAAAGGAAAATTAGAATTAAAGAGTGATTAGACCTGTCTTTTATCATGAACAAGCCCTGACTTGAAAGTAGAGATGGATAGGCGTGGATGAGAAAATTTACTTTAATAATACATTAATATTATTGATAAATCATTTCATGAGATTTTTTTAGGAATTGTCTTTTGGTGCTAATCTCCACTAATAGTAGCCAATGTGAATGAAAAATAAGCACTGAAAGCTGATCTTAAACGTTGTGCGAGTGCATAATTGTACCATGTACATGAATATAAATGAACATAAAGATTAAAGTATTGATCTTAGAAATAATCCAAGAAGACTAATTTTTTTCCTTCCTTTTTGGGGGCATTATATTAAATATAGTTTTTAGTAATGAAATATTTATTACAATTACAATGTTTTTCAATATTGTCTAGTTCATTTATTCATTCAACAAACATTTGCTGAGCATTTAACTTGTACCAGGCACTGCCAGGATCAGGAAATATAGAAGTGAGAAAGGACCATCTGCCTTTAATTGCCAATACAAGGATCAGACAAAACCAGTGAGTACAAGTTGGTGTGTTAAGTATCAAAATGTCTGTAGCAGAGTCTGTGGAGAGGGCCACACTGGAGACAGGTGGCAGTGGAACTAAGCGTTCATGACTCAGTGTTTGGCAGGTGGATCGTGGACGTTAAGGCCGAGAGAGCAACATGCACTTTTTGGGTTTTGCCTCCATTACTGTTTACAATTGAAGATCCGGATTCCATTGTATTCACTGGAGGTGGAGAGAGGGGTTATGGGCTCTCAAAATTATATTTACAAGTTTTTCAGCGCTACTGTATTAAATAGCTTGCTGAGCACCTACACAGATTCAGTTACACGTTCCTATAAATCAGTTCAGCTGTGACCAGCTTCTTCAGGAAAGTTTTTAACATGTGCAACGTGTTGTGCTTTGTGACCTTGTAGTGACATAATGGACAGTATTATGATAATAACATGTAAAGGTCTTTAAGGAATTCTCAGAATTCTCAGATGCCCCATGGGCTTCACAAAAAATGTTGATTAGCCATTTAATTTATATGCGATTATACCCTCTCATAGTAAGCTTTTTTCCTTTGCTGGAAAACCCTTGGAGCCTTAAATTTTTAGTGGCACTTCTCCTGTCAAGATTAATAATCGAATTATGACAACTGAAATTCATTTGGCTTTTGCAATAGTTTAATTATTAGGTTTATTTAAGTATATAATTTAATTATTAGTTTCTTTATTTAATTATTAATATTTGGTAACTCTAGCTGCTACAGTTATAACGTTAGCTCGGTACAAATGCTAATTCATGATCTGTCTTAAAAATGTTTAAAGTAGTATCAAGAGCGTTATTGATGCATGTTGTGATACTGTTTTGGGTAACTGCAGAATTCAAAATTATTAATAATGAACTGTTTCAAACTGTTAGCTAAATTTCTGCTAAATAAATATGGAAAAACATTGTGTGAAATTTTGTCTCTCTGGACTTAAAAAAATCATTTTGTTTTAAAAGATTTTGCTTTTTTAGAGTAGTTTTAGGTTCACGGCGGAGTGGGGAGAAAGATACGTAGATCTCTTATACTTCCTGTCCCCACACATGCAAGGCCTCCCCATTATCAAGGTTCCCCACCAGAGTGGTACATTTGTTATTAATACAACCGATTAACTTACATTGACACATCAAAATCACCCCAGAGTTCATAGTTTATCTTAAAGTTTACCCTTGGTGTGGTACATTCTGTGGGTTTGGGCAAGTATATAATAAATGACATGTAGGGGCTTCCCAGGTGCTCAGTGGGTAAAGAATCCACCTGCAACACAAGAGATCCATTTAATCCCTGGGGCAGGAAGATCCCCTGGAGGGCACAGCGACCCAGACCAGTCTTCTCGCCTGGAGAATCTCATGGACAGAGGAGTCTGCAGTCCATTGGGGTTGCAGAGTCAGACACCACTGACACGGCCAGCCACACAGGGACGCTCCCTAATGACGTGTATCATTATGGTATCACACAGACTGTTTAGAAGGAAGCTAAAACAAAAATCAGTTCATTCCTGTAAGTGCCCAAAGTCTCTGCCTTTCCAGACACTCATCCTCTCTTGCCTTGACTGTTACTAGAATCTGTCGACTGGGCTTTCTGTTTCCATTATTGCATCATTATTGCCTCCATCAGAGTCCATTCTAAATTACTGACCTGATTATGCAATTTTCTTTCTTATGAAAATGTCCATTTACCATCAAGATTATTCAGCAACCTTTTCAGCTTTATCTCCTGTACTCATAGTCCACATACCAGACATTTTTTACTATTTCAACTAAACTGAGCACACCTTTGAAAATCTGTTCACTTTTAAAGGCCAGGTTAAAATGTTATCTCCTTAGGGAAGTCATGTCTGATACTTCCCATCCCCAACCACAGCATTATTAAATGTACCATCAGCTGTGGTCCATGTCATTTTATTTTCCTAGCATAGACCTTACACAGTCTAGCCAGGAAATATGGTGTATTTCTTGCTATTGGATTTAAAACTCTTAGTTGGATGGTTTTTTAATCCTTGTATTTCCACTGCCTTAATCCAGTGACTGATGCATAATCCCACTCAGGAAATAATGTATTTTAATTTCCGCATCTCTTAAAATGTTACTGTAAAAACCAAAATCTGGTCAAGCACCATGATAATGATTTCAGGCAGCTTTCAATCCAAAAATCAAGAGTACAACCTAGATGTCAGGACCTTCCTGGCATTACGGTGTCCATGACCAAGATAACTCAGGTGTGAAACCTCTGAGATTCCAAAGAATCCACCCACACCAAGCATTTCCTGCCGCTAACAACCACACCTTTGCAGTTCAGTTCAGTCGCTCAGTTGTGTCCGACTCTTTGCGACCCCATGAATCGCAGCACACCAGGCCTCCCTGTTCATCACCATCTCCCAGAGTTCACTCAGACTCAACGTCCATCGAGTCCGTGATGGCATCTGGCCATCTCATCCTCGGTAGTCCCCTTCTCCTGCCCCCAATCCCTCCCAGCATCAGAGTCTTTTCCAATGACTCCGCTCTTCGCATGAGGTGGCCAAAGTACTGGAGTTTCAGCTTTAGCATTATTCCTTCCAAAGAAATCCCAGTCTGACTCACTTTTCCTCTACTTCTCTCCTTGCCTTGGGGACACATTTATCTCACTTTCACTCTGGAATTTAAAAACTTGCTCTGAAGCCTCAGTTCTAATCACCATGCCCGGGCCACAAGAACTCACCTGCCTTAGGAGGTTATACTGGAAAATCACCATGGACAGGGGAGCCTGGCAGGCTACAGTAGTCTATAGGTTCACAAAGAGCTGGACACCACTAAAGGGACCTAGCACAGGAGGCTATACTAGGTATTTTCTCAGCTGAGGAGATTTATCTTTGATTCTCATTCTGGCTAGTAAGAGAGGAATATTTTCTTGTTATATCTTCTGAGAAAATATTTGCAGTGTGTTGCAAATTTATCACATAAATTCTCTTCCCAAAAAGGTGGGTGTGAAGAAGGCAAAATATGCTATTATCTGTGGTAGCTGGGACTCAAAGCCTATCCATCTTCCGTGCCGCTGTCTTCTCAGCAGTGATTCTCAAACCTCACTGTGCATTTGAATCACCTTGTGGGCTTACTGAAAACCCACTACTGGGCTCTACACTGGAGTGTCTGATGTAGGGTGGGACAGGATTTTGCAATTCTGAGTGGTTCCCAGGTGATATGCTGGTGGCAGTACAGTAAATAAAAACTGAGGAGTTTTTAAAAAAATAGCTGTGTTCAGGCCACATACCAGACAGATTAGAGTCTCTGGAGATAGATTCCAGGCCTTGTAGTTTTAAAAAGTCTTCAGGTAATTCCAGTGTGCAGTTAAAATTGGAGAACCTGTGTCCTATGGGATTGAATAAAACTTCTCTGGGCCCTGTTACAGTAGATGTTCAAGAAAATCTTTCTCTGGGACCTGACGCTAACTAGAGTATATATGATTATTTTCCACTTAAGATAAGCAACTAGGATCAAGAGATGGTGATTACTGGGAACTGTGCTTAAATAAGAATCTGTGGGTTTCTCCCCCCCACCCCCAGGAAAGCTGCACACCTACTTAATATCTGCAAACAAATCGTGGCCCTAGTGGTAAAGAACCTGCCTTCCAGTGCAGAAGATGTAAGAGACAAGAGTGTGATCCCTGAGTTGGGAAGATCCTCTGGAGCAGGGCATGACAACCCACTCCAGTATTCTTGCCTGGAGAATCCCACAGACAAAGGAGCCTGTTGGGCTACAGTCCACAGGGTTGCAGAGAGTCAGACACAGCTGAAGCAATTTAGCATGTTCACTTGTCAAAAGCCTTTATTTAGATATCATATTTTGCTTCTTATATTTTAGGAAGGAAAGAAGGAAGCAAGAGAAGGAAAATGAGGAGGAAAAAAAAAAGATCTGGCTCAGATAAAGCACATGCACTGTAAACTTATGCCTAGTACACAAGTTCTGCCCAAGAGAAGTAATAAATGGCATTTGTTCAAAGATGTGCAGAGCCACCTAAGCTACAAAGCTGAAGCCTGGAGCAGTGTAGATGATACCCAGGTCTTGCATGGCCTTGTATTTGAAGTGGAATAAAAGACTGAAACCATTTTTTGGTATCTTTCAATTGATCTCATTGCAAACAAAAGAAATTAAGGACAGGCCCAAAGAGGAAAGGCATCCTTAATTTTGGCAGCAGGCCCTAGGTTAGGCTCCTTTGGGAAAAATTGTTTCGACTTCATGCAGTTGCTCAGTTGGGAAGAGTTGTGGTTTTGAGCCTAACTCAATCATGCTGCCATCTTACATCTGCCTGAAGTGTATGGCCCTTGATTATTTGAAAGTGGCAGGATGACCAAGAGCGAAGGCTGAATCTCCAGCCTGTTTCCCTTCACACTTTTTCTATGCACAGATTGGGCTTCACAGGAAGCAGATTAGTTGGTCTAGTTTGCAACTGGGACTTCAGGTTTGTTCTGGGGAGTCTTTCGACCGGAAGATGGGATCTACTATTATCCTCGTCTAGAGATCTCGCTTGTTGGAAATTTAACCTCCAGGAGCTGAGTTTGAACTCAGAGTCCCACTTTGTTCAGTTTTGTTTCCTGAAAGTAGCCAGTTGGTTTTTTTTTTTCTCTCTCTTTTCTTGCTGAATTATCTTAATTAAGACTGATGATGCGAGTATTCTTTGAAATCCTGTGAAACAGAACTCCCTCAGGAATGCTTCACTCTAGTGAAGTTTTCAGTTCTTATATGACTTGTTACAATAAGTTTGTACTCTTTGAACTGCTCAGAATCCCCTTGCTTTTAATTTGTTACAAAATTCTAGTCTTAATACATACTTTTCTCCCTCTCATTGATTCACAATCCCTGTGGTTCTTTGTAACACCTAAACACTTTTCAAGTGTTAGATGTTCAGTTAGATGTATGGTCCCACTTCTGCTGCTGGGCCTATTAACTCTCATTTCCTGCCTTCACTATGTCCTACTAGTCTCAACACTGTAGTGACCTATTATAACCTGAACTCAAAATTCTCCTCTCCTGACTTCCCAGGAATACCTCTGAGTTTTTAATACGAGCAGCCTATCCCAGAGGCTCCAATCTCACAAGAGGAGCCAGGTGTCTAAGAGATCTGTCTGGATAGATGAAACAAAAATGGAGCTTTGGATCAGCTCCCCAGAAGACAGAATTTGAACCTCTTAACTCCTTCCAGTACTTTTTTTTTCAGTTGGAGATGCAAACTATGATATATAGAATGGATAAACAGCAAGGTCCTACTGAATAGCACAGGGAACCATATTCAATATCTGATAATAAACCATGGAAAAGGATATGAAAAGAATATGTATAACTGAATCACTTTGCTGTACACAAGAAACTAACACAATACTGAAAACGAACTATACTTCAACAAAATGATTTTTTTTTTTAATTGCAAGTCTCTAGATGCTAGTTTGAACACCAAATTCCCAAATCCATACCTTCCTGCTCCTCCTTAACTACTATGCTGCTGCTAAGTCACTTCAGTCGTGTCTGACTCTGTGAGACCCCATAGACAGCAGCCCACCAGGCTCCCCCGTCCCTGGGATTTTTCAGGCAATAACACTGGAGTGGGTTCCCTAACTACTCTAGAAAGCCCCAAAATGTTGAACAGTTCTTGCTGTGATTCCTCCAAAGGCAGTTTAATTGATCTCAGAGTAGTCTCACACTAACCTTAATGGCCTATGCAGGGCTAATTTCTATCTCCCCAGCCCATGTAGCCAACGCTTTGAGATTCATGGTGCAGATGCTTTCCTGCTCATTTCTGGGTTGAAGAATTAGTGGCGATTTAGTTATGAACCTTAGCTTAAAGGATCTCAACGTGAAAAATCTGTGAAACTTGAATTCATCTGGGTTCTCCTAGGGCCAGTATTCTCACTTGGTATTTCTGCACAGCACCAAAATCACCCCAGCCATGAAAATCAGCATTTCTTTAAAACTTAAAAAGCTGTTCCATCAAAATCTCGTGTATAGTATTTAATCATTCTGAGAAACTTGGGGGATAGGGGTTTATCAAGCACTGCACATCCTTGCCCTAACATTTCATTGGTTCTGTGCCTACCTTGGCCTCTTTTCTCAAAGGAGTCAACAACTCCCTTTTCACATCTAGTAGTTTTATCCCTCTCTGAAGCCTTGGCCAAGAGACATTCAGAGGCTCACTTACTTCAAGTGGGCTTATCAAGACATTTTACCTAAAAAAAGTAGATGGCTTGTTAAGAGGAATTCTCATACAGTTTTTTGTTGTTGTTTTTTGCCCTACACTTACTAAGTCGCTTCAGTCATGTCCAACTCTTTGCAACACTATGGACGGTAGCCCGCCAGGTTTCTCTGTCCATGGGATTCTTCAGGCAATATTGAAGTG
Organism: Nanger dama; assembly: GCA_917880005.1. Lineage (NCBI taxonomy): Eukaryota > Metazoa > Chordata > Mammalia > Artiodactyla > Bovidae > Nanger > Nanger dama. The sequence continues at coordinate 1,802,446 of CAKJTW010000068.1, read as the reverse complement.
GGTTGCTATGCCCTCTCCCCATCCCAGAGATCGAACCCACTTCTTTTACGTCTCCTGTATTGGCAGGTGGGTTCTTTACCACTAGCACCACCTGGGAAGCCCCTTTGCCCCATACAATTTATTAAACTCTTTATGTATATTATCTCAATCAGAACAATCCCTAAGGGAGGCAGTGTTACTCCATTTCCGATAAAACTGAGCGTAAAAGAAGCAAAGAAATTTGCTTAAGAGCATATAGATGGTAAATAGTGGAACTGAAGTTTGAACCTAAGACTGACAACAGCCTATGCTCTTAATCACTTCCACTAAGCATCAGCTATGATCTTGGCACTTGATGGTGGGGATATGCAGAATACCAACCCTTTTGTACTTTGCACAATATTATGTACAATGTAAAACAGGTCTCAAAAGCACAAAAAACTCAGTACCCTCAAAAGCAACAACATATACATAGACTATGTAAATTATTAGAACTTATGAACGAACGAACTATCTGCTATCAAATCTGTACCAGTGTGAATAGTTAGAAGCAACTTACATCATTGTTTTAATATTCAATTGGCTGAGGACTTGTCAGGTGAGCCTAACAACACAAGTACAGTTGATCCTTGAACAAGATGGTGTGGGTGGGGTCTTGGGGAAGGGATTAGGGGTATCTAGCCCCTGCAAAGGTGAAAATTTATAAAAATTTATAGTTGGCCCTTCAACGTCTAATCTTGTAGTACTTTAGTAGTACTCAGTGGCAAAACAACCACCACCACCACATATAACCGGACCCCAAGCAGTACAAATCCATCTTGTTCCAGGATCAACTTGAACTTTGAGGAGGACTTCCCTGGTGGGTCAGACGGTAAAGCGTCTGTCTATAATGTGGGAGACCGGGGTTCAATCCCTGGGTCGGGAAGATCTCCTGGAGAAGACAATGGCAACCCATTCCAGTATTCTTGCCTGGAGAATTCCATGGACAGAGAAGCCTGGTAGGCTACAGTCCATGGGATCGCAGAGTCGGACACGACTGAGAGACTTCACTTTCACTTTGTTTTCTGTGAGGTACAGAATGGATTGTTAAAGAGATGACCTCCGTCCTCAAGAGCTGACTCTGATTGGATTACAAGGCAAGTATCTTTGAAAGTTCCCGAAAATATAAAAAGCATACTAAATCTTGAGTGAGTGGGCCAGCTAAGTCATTCCCCAAGCCTAAAGTGGTTGCAGACTTCTGCACTGAAGTAGGTGAAATTTCAGTTCAGTTAGAACTCGGATTCGAAGAGTTGTAGGGAAAGTTAAAAGTACATTTCAGGTGGAGGATCGCTCCACCTGATAGCAACCTGCTCTGGAACACAACGCAGCATTCCACACAAGCTCCTAGCACAAGGTGGCCTCAAGCAGCGCGCACCTAGTACCGGAAGAAGCCTCCCCAGAAGCCGCACGATTCAAATTCTAACAGCTGGGAAACTCCGGACAGTGCCCCGCTGGCCGTACTTCCGCTTCCGGCTCAGACTCCGCCCCAGCGGAAATAGTGTGCGGGGGAAGAAAACGGTGCGACACTCTGGACCGCGCAGGCGTGTTGTGGGTTGCTGCGATGGCGCCGCCGGGTATCTTGAACAGATATCTTCTGCTCATGGCACAGGAGCACCTGGAGTTCCGCCTTCCGGTGAGCCCGCAGTGCCGTCCACTGCTTCTGGCGGGAGAGGACGGCCCGGTGGGGATTGATGTGCGGATGCAGGCGACCTGCGCAGTCTGAGCCCGCGGGGATTGGGGGTTTGTGCTTGTCGGGGAGATGACTCGTCCCCTCCAATCCTTCGGCCCCTGAGACAGGTCTGAGCTCCGCGGAGGATGTGAGAGAGAAGTCGAAACAGCTTCTCATCCTCGCTGAGCATATTTATTCATTCTTCTGTCCTTGTGCCAGTTACCCGGAGTTAGGTGAAATGGCAACCCACTCCAATATTCTTGCCTAGAGAATCCCGTGGACAGAGGATCCTGGTGGGCTGCTGTCCATAGAGTCGCACAGAGTCGGACACGACTGAAGCGACTTAGCATGCATGCGTGCATCGGAGAAGGAAATGGCAACCCACTCCAGTGTTCTTGCCTGGAGAATCCCAGGAACAGAAGAGCCTGGTGGGCTGCTGTCTATGGGGTCGCACAGAGTCGGACACGACTGAAGCGACTTAGCATGCATGCATGCATCGGAGAAGGAAATGGCAACCCACTCCAGTGTTCTTGCCTGGAGAATCCCAGGGACAGAAGAGCCTGGTGGGCTGCTGTCTATAGGGTCACACAGAGTCGGACACGACCGAAGCGACTTAGCATGCATGCATGCATCGAAGAAGGAAATGGCAACCCACTCCAGTGTCTGCCTGGAGAATCCCAGGGACAGAGGAGCCTGGTGGGCTGCCGTCCATGGGGTCACACAGAGTCGGACACGACTGAAGCGACTTAGCAGCAGCAGCAGCAGCAGCAGCAGCAGCAGGTAGGTGAATATGACCGATCCTCTTCCTGCTGGAGCTCTTCGTCTATGGGAAAAGAGAGACAGCGGACAGAAATGCTTAGGGAAGTATTTTAAGTATCGAATATGCGGCTCAAATTTCATGGGGGTTGGAGTAGTGGTGGTGAATGTGGGTGAATGATGAAAAGTTTGGAAATTTTTATTTATTCATTCAAGAAAGATTTTCAGAATACATGTAGTAGAATGTACTGGACGCTGGGGATATAACGACGACAGAGTTTCTGTCTTCACGGAGTTTACCATTTAGGCTCAAGGGTGACCAGATGCGTAAACAGCATTATGAAATAACTTTGGTAAGTGCAGTGATAGACACGCAGTGAAATACCAGCATGAAAGTGAAGGTAAAGTCGCTCAGTCGTGTCCGACTCTTTGCGACCCCGTGGACTGTAGCCCACTAGGCTCCTTTGTCCATGGGATTCTCCAGGCAAGAATACTGGAGTGGGGTGCCATTTCCTTCTCCAGGGGATCTTCCTGCCCCAGGGATTGAACCCAGGTCTCCCTCATTGCAGGCAGACACTTTAACCTCTGAGCCACCAGGGAAGCATATGGAAGGGAAATCTGAGGGGTGGGGGATGTTGGCCATTGAGATGGCTTTCAGGAGGGTATAACACTTGAACTGTAACTTAAAAGATTAGTAGAAGTTAGGCCAGGGAGAGACACAAGTAAATTAGAATTACAAGCTATTAATTATTACTGAATTCCAAATATGTAGCAAAGAATGACAAGAGAGTGGGAGAGAAGGATTGTTGTTGTAGTGTCTTAAGTTAGGTCCGACTCTTTAGCAACCCCATGGACTCTAGCCCACCAGGCTCCTCTGTCCATGGGATTTCCCAGGCAAGAATACTGGAGTGCGTAGCCATTTCCTCCTCCAGGGGATCTTCCCAACGCAGGGACTGAACCTGTGTTTCCTGCATTGGCAGGCAAATTCTTTACCACTGAGCCACCAGCGAAGCCTGAGAGAGAAGGGTCAGGTCAGTTCAGTCACTCAGTAGTATCCAACTCTTTGCGACCCCATGGATTGCAGCATACCAGGCTTGCCTTTCCATCACAAACTTCTGGAGCTTGCTCAAAGTCATGTCCATCACATCAGTGATGCCATCCAACAGTCTCATCCTCTGTCATCCCCTTCTGCCTTCAGTCTTTACCAGCATCAGAGTCTTTTCCAATGAGTCAGTTCTTCATATCAGGTGGACAAAATATTGGAAAGAAGGGTAGGGTTCATAAAATGCAAAGCCTTAAATACTCTGGAACTTAGAAGGAGATTTTATTGATGAATTTTAAGTAAGGAAGTGACAAAATCAGATTTTAAAAAATCACTTTGGAAGCACTACTGAGGATGGATTTCAGGGTAATCAGGAGCTAGGAGTTGAGTCTGTTGGAATAGTCTTGTTAATACATTGAGAAAGCCTGAATTAGGGCAAGGAATAAGATGACTGTATACATTGGGACAATATTTAGGTGATAAAATCATCAGGGCTTGATGATGAGGGTTGACGGTTAGATGATTGGTTGAAGGTGGGGGAAGAGGGATCAATCAAGGATGAGTCCTGGGATGGATATCAAGGTGTTTCCATTTAAAATAGCACAGGCTATTTTAAGATATAAACTTTGGTTATGCTGAATTTGATATGCTTGTGTAACACCAAACAGACATGACGAGGCAGTGAATATGAGTATGCATGGATCTTAATAGAGCTGCATGGGCTGGTAACTAACATTTTGATGTCTTTTGCATATGATCTCTAGGAAAGAAAACGAAATTATTCCGAGAAAGCATAGCATCAAAAAGAGCAGTAGGCCAAATACAGCATTGGAAGCATTGATATTGAGAGGAAGTGGGAAAAGAAGGTCATGAGGAAGACAGGCAAGCGTCAGAAGAGGAAGAGAGTTGTTCTTGTTGTTCAGTCACCAAGTTATGTCCTACTTTTTGCGACCCCATTAACTGCAGCACGCTAGGCTTCTCGGTCCTTCACTCTTTCCTGGCATTTGCTCAGACTCACATCCATTAAGCCAGTGCTGCCTTCCAACCATCTCATCCTCTGTCACCTCCTTCTCTTCTTGCCTTCAATTTTTGCAGTGTCAGGGTCTTTTCCAGTGAGTTGACTCTTTATATCAGATGGCCAAAGTATTGGGGCTTCAGCATCAGGCCTTCCAGTGAATATTCAGAGTTGATTTCCTTTAGGATTGACTGGTTTGCTCTTCTTGCAGTCCAGGGGACTCTCAAGAGCCTTCTCCAGCACCACAGTTTGAAAGCATCAGTTCTTCAGCGCTTAGCCTTTGTGGTCCAACTCTCACATCCATAAATGACTACTGGAAAAACCATAGCTTTGACTGTATGGACCTTTGTCGGTGAATTAATGTCTGTTTTTTAATATGAGACCAAAGAAATCAAGAGGATAAAGCTTTTCGGTTTTTCTAGAGTGTTTGTATAATTTTAGGGGAGAAATAGATTACTTGGTTTAGTGATCACTAGAAAATGAAAAAGCAGAGATATAGACTGCTCTTAACACAAGAGCGGAAAGTAAGAGATTGGTTAACAGTTTGAGGGAGACCCAGAGTTGAGGGAGAACCCCTTTCCCTGTTGGAGAAATTGGTGTGTTTGAAGGCTGGAGGGAAGGGGAAAGTGGGTATAAGGACACAGCTGGAGGTGTTGGCCTTTCCATAGAAGGGAGCTTGGGCAGAGGAGACTTAGGGCAGGTGTGGGTAGTTGCCTGAAGGGCTATTTTGTAGGTAATGAATGAGTCAAGGTACTTTCTTGAAAGATAGAGGACCAAGCAGTTGAATGGAGAAATTGAGAAAACTTTGAAGTAATCATTGAGAGAAAAGAGGGAGCTGATGAGCTTAACAATTGAGTAGAGAGGAACTCGGGTGTTAGAGTGATGCGGAAAACTCAGCTGGGGTGAAGAGCACATATTTGCAATTGTGCCAGGATTCCGTGATTCTCTTCAGTTGTGTTCAGTCCACTGGCCTTATGAGTTTCCAACAAGACTGCTGCATTGATTCAGGACTAATGTGTTGCTGAGCAGGTGCACTGGTAAGATGAGGTGCGAGGGCATAGAGTCTCATGGAGGAGGTAATATTCTAATTAGATCTTAATTGATAAGGAAGATACTCTGGGGATGAAGAGGACTCAAGAGTCCACTTCATTGAGAAAAAGAAAGCAAGTGTAGAGGCCCAGAGAGGTGGTTGTTTATGGTGGTTTGGGTGTGGGTTTTATGGGGATGGAGGATGAGGTAACGGACAGTGAAGCTAGAGAGGTGGCTAGGATCCAGATTCTGGAGGTTTTGAAACTGTTGGAAGTAATTTGGATTTTATTCTAGATTATGGAGAACCACTGGCTTTTTTTTTTTTTTTTAATTTCCTTTTAAGCCAAGAAGTAACAAACCTTTTTCCTTTTTAAATCATGAAGTGACTAGCAGTCATTTGTGTTTTAAAAAATAATTCTGGAGTACCAGAGAAGGGATACCACTTAGAATCCTCTAGGATTCTAATCCACCAGGGTGGAAACTAGAGAGAAGCCAGGGAGGGTGAGTGCCTATAGTCAGGTAATGTGGGGAAAATGGAGTGGTTAGGCTGCAGTCTTAGAAATAGCATCCCTAGCAGTTGCTGACTTTTTACCTGTTTCTTCTTTAAGTTCTTCTTAGTATCTTTCCTTTGGGCCAGTTCCATCTCCCCAAAACTCGGTCTTCTTTTCTGTCCCCATTGTCCTGAGGCTGAAGAAGCTCTGGTCTGGCATTTAAAGCCTGCCACTGCACGATTTTCTTCTCTGCGCCCTCCCACGGCCTCCCGCCACAGACAGCGCAGCCAGGTGACCCTTCCCTGTCATTCCCACCGTCTTGTTTGCATCTTTCCTGTACCACTCTTCAGTCTATTGATTTTATAGTCAGTGTTCGTTTCGATTTGCCCACATACTCGTTTATTTTAGATGTCATGATTTTTTTTTACTTGATTCTTTTTCAGATGTGCAGTTTCTTTTTTTTTTAATTCTCTGCCCAAATTCTTAATTTTGTCTTTTATCCTCTTCAATATAGAAAGCACTGTTATGTTCAAATATGTCATTGATTAAAGGGGTCATGTGGGTCAGTTTCTTTCATGTATTGTTTCTCTTGCTTCTTTTTCATGTGTGCTGGGTGTTTTCAAAATACATGCCAGATATATTTGAAAATATATTTAAAAAAGAAATGAATACTGGGATGATGCAAACGCTCTTGAAGATAGGAACATTAACACTCCAGGATTGCTTGAACTCGTTTTCAGGCCTTGAGTTCTGTTTCTGTTCTGATTTGCACACGCTTGATAATATGCATAGCTTTGGGGGATTCCAGTCTGAACTGAGTGGTTTTATCAAAGTTTCTTTCTTCCCATTGTTGGCCCTGTGCTCTTTTTGTTCTGGCTCTATTAAGCTGCCCACCTTCACCACTACTCTTGGATTTGATATATTTCCTGGGGAAAAAGTGACTATACCTTGAGATTTCTGTCCTGTCCTGGATCTTGATTTGGTAATTCTTGTAATCTCTCATGCCTTCAAGTAGAGGTCATTCTTTTTTTTTTTTTTTTAATTCTTCTCAACAGGAGGCTTAATCTGAGTTATCAGAATTAGATTTGAATTGAATTGCCATCACTGAAAGTTCTCTTTCTGTATAGATTCTTCTTGTGTTTCAGAGCTTAAAGTGAGTTTCCATTGACAGTTTTCTTCTAAAACTGAAGCAATCTTTTCTTCCTTTGTACTCTAGTATATTATTATTGTGTTTTGTCTTTTTTTTTTTTTTTTTGCTTCTTTAAGGGCATTCACTGTTCTACACCTCACATTTCAGTTACTAGGTTAAATGTTAGTTCTACTAGACCCTAGCTCCCTCGGGGTCTTTACACAGCTCAATGCTTCTATATATTAGTCATTTAATAAATACTGAATTGAGTGAAAAAGGATCTCTTTGGGAAAGGCAATCAAGGACGCTTTTGGACCCATCTACTATGTTAGAAGGCTTCCCAGATGGCACCGTGCTAAAGAACCTGCCTGCCAATGCAAGAGGCATCAGAGATGTGAGTGTGATCCCTGGATGGCAAAGACCCCCTGGAGAAGGCAGTGGCTCCCCACTCAAGTATTCTTGCCTGAAGAATTCTATGGCCAGAGGAGCCTGGCAGGCTACAGTCCATGGGGTGGCAAAGAGTTGGATTTGACTGAGTGTGCATGCGTGCGTGCACACACACACACATTATTAGAACTGCTAGACAGGAAAGCTGTAATGAGTAGCTGCCTGTGTGATTTAAAGTGAAAGATTAAGAGTGCAAATATGGTTCTGGTTTTACCTCTGTGCAGTTAATCAGGGCTAGTTTTAGTTGGCAGCTGCCTTATTGTACTAAAAGTAAAGTTCAGACACCTGGATTTTACTGCTGGTTCTGAAGCAAACTAAATGGATGAAAAAGTGAGTGGCTGAAAGAACTGCGAAGCTCGTGTGAATTAATGCATCAGGTATGCCCCCAGATCATGCCATATTTTTGTATCCAATGTCTAAATTCTTTGTTCCTGATGTAAAAGATTCTCAACTGAAAAGTAAATTTGCCATGTGATGAACAAAAATTTTGTTTTGCTTTTTCCAAATAGGTTGATGTGGTAGTTTTAATACATGTTTTGCTTTTCAGTTCGAAACATGGATTATCACATTTACTCTGACTTTTAAGTCATCTCTTAGATTTTGGGTATTGGTGCTAATCCTATGCCATAAAATTTCTAATAATCCTCAACTTTTTTTTTTTTAATGCTTAGAACCTTTGTGCTTTAACCTGTTGCTCATTTCTAACTGTATTCCAAGAGCAGCAAACTTGCATATTTTGAAAGTATGTTATGAATGTATGAATTCATATTCATAATATGCTTTAATAAGGAGTGAACAATAATCATTCTTGGCCAAGAAACTTAATCTATAACTTCATTTTTCAAAAGTAGTATAATTGTCAGTCTTGCTTGCTTTCTTGACTCACTGAACTTCAAGGACAGTGTTCTGGAGATCACTATCTTGATTCCTTCAGTTACAGCCTAGGTTCTTTGCTCTTTTCACTACAGATCTCCTTAACCTTTTGAGGTAGCTGATTCCTGTTTTATTGATGAGGGAACTGGTAGTCGAGGGAGTTAAGATTCTTGTATAAAATCACATAGCTGCTATTTGGAAGAACTGGAAACCAAATCGTGGCCCACCTCGAAGGTCGAGTGATGCCTCCTGTTTAAATTTGTGTCGCCTGTGTTGCAAAATAACTATTGGACCTGATAGTCTGTGCTGGTTCTCAGGCTGTCCATAGATTCAAGTGAATGCAGCACCTTCTAGTACCTGTGCCAAAAGATTTGTTGCACAGACAAAAGGAAAAACAGATAAGGCACTAGTTGGGCAACCCTCCCGTTCTTCTTGGTCTTGAGGTGGAGGGCTTTCCTAGTCTGGGTGGACTTTCTCCCAGGGTGACCAGGGCTCATGGTAGGCTCAGTGTTAATTCTTCCTTCCTCTGCTTGAGAGGAAAGGGGATTGTAGGCACCTCTCATTAGCTTTCATCCTGTGTAAGACCTACCCAGCGGAGTGGGAGTCTACCTGCTTTATGTTATTTGAGGAAGATAAAATTTGTTAGCAGTATGAATTAGTAAGTTTGTATCCTCATCTTGTCTTTACCAATACTAAGTATTTGCTTCATACGCCATATGCACTATCTGAACAGATTTCAACTTTGCATACTTGATGTTTTTAAATTAGCTGTTGTACTCTCTTTCTAGTTCTGTAATTTTATCCAGAAAGGATAAAAAGTACCATCAGTTCAGTTCAGTCACTCAGTCGTGTCCGACTCTTTGCGACCCCATGAATCGCAGCACGCCAGGCCTCCCTGTCCATCACCAACTCCCGGAGTTAATGCAGACTCACGCCCATCGAGTCGGTGATGCCATCCAGCCAACTCATCCTCTGTCTTCCCCTTCTCCTCCTGCCCCCAATCCCTCCCAGCATCAGAGTCCTTTCCAGTGAGTCAACTCTTCACATGAGGAGGCCAAAGTACTGGAGTTTCAGCTTTAGCATCATTCCTTCCAAAGAACACCCAGGACTGATCTCCTTTAGAATGGACTGGTTGGATCTCCTTGCAGTCCAAGGGACTCTCAAGAGTCTTCTCCAACACCACAGTTCAAAAGCATCAATTCTTCTGTGCTCAGCTTTCTTCACAGTCCAACTCTCACATCCATACATGACCACTGGAAAAGCCATAGCCTTGACTAGATGGACCTTAGTTGGCAAAGTAATGTCTCTGCTTTTGAATATACTATCTAGGTTGGTCATAACTTTCCTTCCAAGGAGTAAGTGTCTTTTAATTTTGTGGCTGCAGTCATCATCTGCAGTGATTTTGGAGCCCCCCAAAATAAAGTCTGACACTGTTTCCACTGTTTCCCTATCTATTTGCCATGAAGTGATGGGACCGGATGCCATGATCTTCGTTTTCTGAATGTTGAGCTTTAAGCCAACTTTTTCACTCTCCTCTTTCACTTTCATCAAGAGGCTTTTTAGTTCCTTTCCACTTTCTGCCATATGGGTGGTGTCATCTGCATATCTGAGGTTATTGATATTTCTCCCGGCAATCTTGATTCCAGCTTGTGCTTCTTCCTGCCTAGCATTTCTCATGATGTACTCTGCATAGATGTTAAATAAGCAGGGTGACAATATACAGCTTTGACGTACTCCTTTTCCTGATTGGAACCAGTCTGTTGTTCCATGTCCAGTTCTAACTATTGCTTCCTGACCTGCATACAGGTTTCTCAAGAGGCAGGTTAGGTGGTCTGGTAGGCCCATCTCTTTCAGAATTTTCACGGTTTATTGTGATCCACACAGTCAAAGGCTTTGGCATAGTCAATAAAGCAGAAGTAGATGTTTTTCTGGAAATCTCTTGCTTTTTCGATGATCCAGCAGATGTTGGCAATTTGATCTCTGGTTCCTCTGCCTTTTCTAAAACCAGCTTGAACATCAGGAAATTCATGGTTCACGTATTGCTGAAGCCTGGCTTGTACTTATTCAGTTAATCTGTAGTTATGCTTCCTAATGATCACTTTTCTTTTTTGTAATTCAACATATTGTTTATTCGTCTAATTAATTGGACAAGACAGCAAACTTAGTCTGTAAAATATTCTCTTCTGACATTTGGTAAAATTCTATTATTGGTCTTTGTTAATCATAAATTAATACATAACTAATGATTTTATTTTCTAGAGAAAGAATGGTTCTAAATACAGCTTGTAAACATACATTAAAAATAATTTTCTATCCAAGTAATCAAAAAATTAAAACAACAGAAGTGCTATTTTTCATATATTTAATGAGTTAAAAACAATGCAGCATCCAGTTGAAGGCAAACTGATACTCTCATCTTATAATGAACAATTCTTCAATAAACTATTTTGCCCATATGTACTTTAAGAAGCCATACAACTTTCCACATCTCTGGGTATAATATCATTGTTTATTGTATCTCTATCTTAAAGAAACAATCTAAAATTTGGAAAAAGCCAGATATTTATGAAAATGAGTATTTAGCCTTGTTTTAAACTGATAAAATTTTGAAAACACCTAAGTGTTCAACATAAAGCATATTGTTTCCTATTGAAACATTTGTAATCCTAATGCCAAGGAGAAAAATGTTTATGAAATTACTATTTAAAAGGAAAAAGTAAGAGTCCTAAACAACATTACAAACATGTTATTTCCTTTCTGAACATCCTCAAATCATCTAATGGTTTTATTTTTATTGATCCATTGTCAGATATCATTTTTACAATCTGCTTTTTTCCTTTTTAGAAATCAGGGCATTTTCTCAAAATCTTTTGACACCTTTGTTTTTTTTTCTAAAATTTCTCAAAAATTGCTTCCCATGGTTGTGACTGTAAAATATTTTCAGAACCCAGAGTTATAATTTGTCTGGTATTGACATTTAAGCCCTTTAGGTAGATAATCAACCCCCTCTCTCTTTTTTAAGATTGTGTTCATAACTGTGTTTTATTATACTTCTAAGTTCCCGTGTGTTAAAATGTATTCTCCAATATTTTCAATATAGGAGATAAAGTCTTTGCTTTCACTTTTTGGAGGTCAGTTCACCAGTAGTCAGGAAACTTATGGAAAGGTAAGTTGAATTTATATTTTTATTAGACCTATATATATAGTATCCTTAGAAATCTTAAATTTATATTTTTATAGCAACGTGTGTCTTTTTTGAAGGCAATTGAATAAAAAGGGTATTTTGGGAAAATTTTTGTTTTGGAAACTTAGATTTATCTCTAACTTTCACTTTATTAGTTTTTAAATTTTACTTCAGTAGTCTTCCATAATTTTTGTCTGTCTCTTTATTGAAAAGAGTTCTGTCTTCTGTTGATGAGGTATGATTAGAATTTAGCTGGCTTTCAGTTACTTTGGTACTCATTTTATAATTTGAAATTAATTATGTATGTGTGAAGTTGTGAGTTTATGAGCCGTATATTTGGGTTTGACAGTTTATCAGTGTATTAGAGAAGTTTAAAAAATAGAAAAAAAAAGATTCACAATTCTTCTTTGACATGACTTATAATTTGGCAATACTGCCTTCTAGTCTTTTGATATATGTTTTTCCCCTTAGTTGTAATACTGTATTTCTTTTTCATTTGATAGCATTAATATAGTCACATACCTCTGCTTAGCATTCATTACTAACAGGGCTGTATATTTTTCCATCAGTTAACTCAACCATAATTTATCTAATGATTTCACTTCATTCAGCTTGCTTTAAAATTTTTCCTAATAAAAATAATACTAAGATTACTGTCTTTTTCCCTCTGGGTTATTTTGAAATTTTTTGTAGGATAGTATAAAAATTAGAATCAAGACTGGGTCTGACAGGGAGGACTTCTCATAAAAAGTGAGAGGACTTAAATTGAAAGTCCTCTGGTTGTTGGACTTTTACACCTGAAGTGAAGTGAAGTGAAGTCGCTCAGTTGTGTCCGATTCTTTGCGACCCCATGGACTGTAGCCCACCAGGGTCCTCCCATGGGATTTTCCAGGCAAGAGTATTGGAATGCGTTGCCATTTCCTTCTCCAGAGGATCGTCCCCACCCAGAGATCAAGCCTGGGTCTCCCACATTGTAGGCAGACACTTTACCATCTGAGCCACCAGGGAAGTGAACTTCAGTTATTGATGGAGGAGGAAAAGAGAGAGTGTGTGGATGTAATTGGAGGAGGGTGGTGAGCTGAGGTTGGGGTCCTGCCTCATACTGCTGCATTCTGGCAAGTGGTTATCTGGGTGGAACACAAAGATGCCTATAACCTTGGGTATTAAACCCCCTATTATACTTGGAACTTTTTTCCTTGGATAAAATAATAAATGATAATTGAATAATATACTCTATATAATTTTTCATCATAGTTATTGCAGAGACCCCACCCTCTTAGGTGGCCAAAGCTAACTAGAAAAATAAGAGAGATTATTCAGACATATATTACTTAGTAATTCAAAACAAAATAGCTGTATTATAAGAAAATATTAGCAACAATAAAAAAATTCTGAGATTATACTTAAGGGTAAAATGTGCATTAATTCTTGGTCATAATGCATATAAGCAAACATGAAATTAACTTTAAGTTTAAATAACCTTAAATTTGCAGTAAAAAATGTTTTCGTTTATATAATCATTTTTAAAAGTATTCTGATTTTGTACTGTATTGTCCTGACAGGTTACCTATTAATTAATTTTTTTCCACTGTTGGAGCAGTTTTTATTTTGGTTAGTGTCAGATTAGATATTCTCACATAAAAGTAGCAAATAAAATTTCTTCTTACTGACTTCTTAAATAAGGTCATAAAACCACTTAGAAGTAAGTTGTATATTATTATTTCTTTCAGTCTCCTTTTGGATTCTTAGCATTCCCTCTGAGGATATTGCCAGAAACTTAATGAAACGGACAGTGTGTGCCAAGTAAGAAAAACTTACTATGTTCTCCTGCATGAGTGTAAGCTGGACTTCTCATAACTACTCTGTTCTTTTTGCTGTATTGGCAGAAAGGAGAAGGGGTTGATTGTTGTGAGGAGCGCAGTTTAGCTTGTAGTTACGTGTATTTGCCACCAGATGGTGGTAAGAGAACAGAGGAGAGTTACCTAGTGAAACTGTGAATGAGAGAATCTCAGATGATGAAATGCAGAAACACTTGCTTTAGAATAATTTTTTTAAACTTCTATATTAAGCAAGCATATGGTTTAAGATGTAAATGCTATGTTATTACATAGGAAAAATGTCACATTTAATTATAACCCAAGTATTGAAAGCCTAAAAGTGTTTTTCTTATAGATGGTTTTTAATTAGATGAACAGATTGGTGAAGTGTAAAATGACAAAGGAAACCTACTATAAAGTAAGTTTTACTGTTTTATTTGTTAGTGTAGTTCTGATTATACCTTGATATGAATTAATATAATGATGTCATTCTTGTTTATCCTGCCTGAGTGTTTTCTGGCTTTCATCATTAGTATCCATTCTTTCTTCCTTCTTGTTTCATTGTTGGAAAAATCTGTCTTTGTGTTTGGAAATTAAACTGCATTTTCAACTAGCATTTTAAAATTGAAAAACTTATGCTATCCTTGCTTTATGTTTTTTTAACACTCTCCTCCAACCCCTGAACATTTTGACAGATTTATAAGAACTTCCTTCTTTTTGCTTGGAAACTTAATAATGCAGTGCAAATAAGAATTTACATATATCTAGTTTTGTTAATATGGTTAGCAATATTTATTGCTTGATTATTGAATAGATTACAACCCCCATATAATTGAGGGCAGGAGGAGAAGGGGGCAACAGAGGATGAGGTGGTTGGATGGCATCACCAAGTCAATGGACACGAGTTTGAGCAAACTCCAGGATGTGGACAGGAAAGCCTGGTGTGCTGCAGTCCATGGGGTCCCAAAGAGTGGGACACGACATGGTGACTTAACAACAACAATTGAAAACTAGCTGCACTGCTAAGTCTAATCTCATAAACTGAAGCTTGTTAATGAGTTTTACTTAGTCAATAAAAAAGACCAGAAAATGGAAACAGAACTAAAAACCAAGTCATTTGAATAATTATCACTGTATGTTAGCATATTAAAATTTATGGCTCTGAGAGATGTTTGAATTCCAAAGATAAATCTTATAGGCTTAAAATAGTTTATTGAGAACCAGATTTATATGCTTCCTTCATAGCTTATATCTTTGATGAAAATGCATTTGAGTAATGGTACAGTAAATAGTTGTGTAATGCTTGTGTAACATTATAAAATAATATCCCTGGCTGCTTTTTCAGTTCAGTTCAGTTGCTCAGTTGTGTCTGACTGTGACCCCATGGACTGTAGCTCGCCAGGCCTCCCTGTCCATCACCAACTCTCAGAGGTTGCTCAGACTCATGTGCACTGAGTCAGTGATGCCATCCAACCATCTCATCCTCTGTCGTCCCCTTCTCCTCCTGCCTTCAGTCTTTCCCAGCATCAGGGTCTTTTCTAGAGAGTCAGTTCTTCGCATCAGGTGGCCAAAATATTGGAGCTTCAGCATCAGTCCTACAGGACTGATGAATATTCAGGATTGATTTCCTTTAGGATGGACTGGTTGAATCTCCTTGCAGTCCAAAAGACTCTCAAGTCTTCTCCAACACTACAGTTCAAAAGCATCAATTCTTTGGTGTGTAGCTTTCGTTATAGTCCCCAACTGTCACATCCATACTTGACTACTGGAAAAACCATAGCTTTGACTATATGGACCTTTGTTGGCAAAATAATGTCTTTGCTTTTCAGTATTGTCTAGGCTGGTCATAGCTTTTCTTCCAAGGAGTAAGCTTCTTTTAGTTTCATGGCTGCAGTTACCATCTACAGTGATAATGAAGCCCAAGAAAAGAAAGTGTCTCACTGTTTCCATTGTTTCACCATCTATTTGCCATGAACTGATGGGACTGGATACCATAATCTTAGTTTTTGAGTTTTTAAGCCAGCTTTTTCACTCTCTTTCACTTCATTAGGAGGCTTTTTAGTTTCTCTTCACTTTCTGCTATAAGGGTGGTGTCATCAACATATCTGAGGTTATTGATATTTTTCCCAGCAATCTTGATTCCAGCTTCAGCTTCATCCAGCCTGCCATTTCTCATGATGTACTCTGCATATAAGTTAAATAAGCAGGGTGACAGCCTTGACGTACTCCTTTCTCAGTTTTGAACCATTATTGTTTCATGTCTGGTTCTAACTGTTCCTTCTTCACCTGCATACAGGTTTCTCAGGAGGCAGGTAAGGTGGTCTGGTATTCCTATCTCTTGAAGAATTTTCTGCAGTTGTGGTCCACACAGTCAAAGGCTTTAGCATAGTCAATAAAACAGAAGTAGATGTTTTTCTGGTATTCTCTTGCTTTTTGTTGCTCCAACAGATGTTGGCAGTTTGATCTTTGGTTCCTCTGCCTTTTCTAAATCCAGCCTGAACATCTGGAAGTTCTCAGTTCACATACTGTTGAAGCCTAGCTTGGAGAATTTTGAGCATTACTTTGCTAGCATGTGAGATGAGTGCAATTGTGCGGTACTTTGAACATTCTTTGGCATTGCCTTTCTTTGGATTGGAATGAAAACTGACCTTTTTCAGTCCTTTGGTCAGTGTTGAGTTTTCCAAATTTGCTGGCATATTGAGTGCAGCACTTTCACAGCATCATCTTTTAGGATTTGAAATAACTCAGCTGGAATTCCATCACCTCCACTAGCTTTGTTCATCATAGTGATGCTTTCTAAGGCCCACTTGACTTCGCTTTTTATTTTGCATAGCTGAGGTTATACCATAAGTGATAACTAAGTAAAAGGAGTATCACTGTGGAGGCCTTCTTTCTATAATTAACAGGTAAAGGGATTTCATTTTCAGAGGATAAAATTCACAATCCTAATTGTAGCATTAATTATTCTTGAATAACAGACATTAGAAGTGTGTATTCAAAACTAACTTAGATTCAGATTTTTTGTGGTAGAATAGGGATTGAAAGTTGATTTTGTTTGACTTATTTTTAACCTGCACTGTTTTTTTTTAGCATATTACAGAGTGAAAAATATAACAAATGCCTAGGTACCTACCTTGTTAAATCTCAACATTTGGGGGTAATTTGCCACAATTTTAAAAAAATAAACCATTACAGAAATGATTGGTGCTTCCTGTGTACATTTCCCAGTTCTAACCCTCCTTCCTTCAAAGGATAGTTTCTTTAAGCATTATTTGTCAGAAAGTTTTCATTATTATTGCTATAATCAGTGGAATATTTTTGATCATACTGATATTAATAAGTTGACACCCATGCTTTTTATATAGTACCCATGGGAAATGTAACAATCCATATAAGTTTTCCAATCTCTAAAACAGGAATCATATTAGTGCAGTCATATATATGGAAACAGTTTACTGTGAAAACCTAAATCATGAAAAGTGTTACTCCACTGTGCCAGTTATAATGGAAGCTTATGATGTTATATATTGAATATTTTTATTTTCTATTTACATATAAATTTACTATGTTATATAAATTCTTTCTGAAAGAGGACCTGGAGTATTATTTTTACTGAATCTGGGTTGTCACTCCAAGCATTAGTTCCTTTATTATTACTGTATAATAGTTCATTAGGGGTAATTATGAATGGTGGCATCGTGCCTTTCCTGAATGGCCTGGAGTTCTTGTCTTTTTGCATAGAGAAGTGATGTATGGATTCTGGAGTCAGATGGATCGGGGTTTGAATCCTACCTTACAAATTGCTGCATGACTTGAGCGAGTCATTTACTCTTTTTGTGCCTCAGTTTCCTCACTGGTTAAATGGATGATGATCCTGGCAGCTACCTCAGGATTCCTATGAGGAATACCTGAGTTAATATTAAATGAGCTTAAAACAGTCCCTGGTACTTTGAGTTATATTAAGTGTTAGCTCTTACTTAGCTAAGTAAGAGCAGTATAATTGTAGAGGCCCTGTTTCTATAAATTCAGTACAAGGGAAAGGAGGAATTCATTTTCAAAAGATAATATTTGCAGTCCTGAGAGCAGCATTTTTTCTAATCATAAAGTAGTTGATTTTAGATGCACAAAACTAATATATATATCAAGTTTCATTACAACTGATTCTAAAAGTGGTTTCGTTGATTGCAATAAAATTTTGCTTAATTTTTTTATTCCTTAAAATAGATATAAGCTTGAGATTTTTTTCATAGTAAGAGTTTCGTATTTAAAAGTAACAATTACTAAGTGTTATCAAATATGGCTAGATATTAATGGTAACATTTTTATCCAGTCATTTTTCCTTTTATGTAGAAGACATTGGGAAAGATTGAATTTCCTGCACTTTATAACTTTCATTAAAATAAGTGATTTTTATGGCATCATTTGTGTTCTAGTTTTTAAAAAAATGAAATGATAATAGTAAAGACTTCAAAAAGATCTTGACTTATAAATTCTTCTTCTGTGTAAAGTTCAACATGTGTTTGTAATTTAGACTTAAGCTATATTTGTTTTCAGGATACGTATTTCTCATTTAATAGTTTAGAAACATAGGCATTAGTTATTTTGGTGGAACGAGCATAAAGAACCGATGAAAGAATTGTTATGTATTACTGTATGAACTAACTTTTTTTTACTGAGGTTAGTGCCAATCATTTATTTCCTAGGTCTATATTTGAACTGTGGGGTCATGGGAAGTGTCCAGAGGAGCTGTACAGTTCTCTTAAAAACTACCCTGTAGAGAAGATGGTATGTAGCAAATGTGGTTTTATATAAGCAGATCTGTAGATACTGTACTATCTACATGTGTACTATGTACAAAACTTAAAGGACTTATCTGCTCTTATTTTAGGTTCCATTTCTGCATTCAGATTCTACATATAAAATAAAGATTCACACATTTAATAAAACATTGACACAAGAAGAAAAAATCAAACGGATAGATGTAAGTGAATTTAGCAAAAACCAAAACCTATGGTTGCAAAGAGTTGGACACGACTGAGCACGCATGCAAAAGCAAAGCTAAAAGGACCTATGAGATTAATGTAAAATAGCCGCTGTTGATAGATGAGAATCCCCAGTGTCTACTAAGTGCTTTTTTTACCACATTGTATGCTAAGCACTTTTCATGTTTTGTCTTATTTAATGCTGATAACCAGACTTACAAGATAGGAATTATTATATAAGCACTATTTTTCCTTTTAGATATTTATATTATTTAGAGTTATTTTTATTTTTTAGGCACTTGAATTTCTGCCATTTGAAGGAAAAGTAAATTTAAAGAAGCCACAACATATATTCTCTATTTTGGAGGATTATGGTTTGGATCCAAACCACATCCCTGAAAATCCACATAATATTTATTTTGGTAGATGGGTAAGCAAGTGTTCTTTTACCTATTTTAGTTTTCTTTAAAACCTAAATGTTAGTCCTTTGAATTGGACTATATGTAAAACTTGAAAGGAGCTGAAGACTCAGAACTACTGTGTGAAATAAAATCAGTGAAAAATACGTGGTTATGTGTGTTTTTTTTCCGAGAGTCTGATGAAATGCAAGAGGATTATTATAAGGTGTTATAAGGTGTGGGGCCTAGGTAGGAGGTTGTGTACCTGGAAACCTTAACCCAAAACTTGTTGGAAAGCGTGAACTGCTTTTTAGATAAAAGCAGAGAAAAGGCAGAGTGCCGTGACAGCAGGAACCTCATTTGTGGAGCTCTGTGATTGAGGTTTCCATTCTTAAATGAAATTACTGCAAAGCAGTTGTGCCCACTTCCCTGAGGCACTGAGTGGGCAAGTGTAATCTGTGGCTTATGCTACAAGATATGCTATTTAGGAGAATAAAAGAGGTGGTAGAGCTCCCTACCAGCTCCTGGAATAATTGCATTCAAATTCAATTCATATTTGCTTTGAAAAGCAGAAGTAAATGGGAACACACTAAGAAATAAGAAGTGTATGTCCGTAACTGCAAATGTCACATTTTTATATGAAGCAGTGATTAAGTGGAAAGAAGTTATTGTCATCAAGATACTGTGGGTTTAATGTGAATAGTTATTTTAGATCCGTTTTGTAGATTTATACTTACTGAAAAATATCTCTGATCTAGATTGCAGATGGGCAGAGAGAGCTTATTGAGTCATACAGTGTCAAAAGAGACACTTTATTGGAAATACAAGCATGGATGCTGGTTTATCATTCATCATGGCCAACCATGGAAAAGTGAAAAAAATGATATTGTATTTGATCCATTTGTTGGAACAGGTATTTTTATTTAATTGTTTTAAACTAATGTAGAGATGTTACTTGTTTGTATTAGTCAAGGTCATAGAATTATTTTTGCTAAAAGATTAAATAGAATAATTTTTTATTTATCACTAAATAAGAGACAACCACATATTTGTATAATAGTATTTGACATTTTTGCTACTTCCAAAGATAATGCTGAAATAATTTTGTGGGCTCTGTTTTTATTATGTTTTTAGAATTTTGTGGGTTTTCTTCCCATAAGTAACCACTGAGGGGAGCATACCATTCATTATAGAAATGTAAAGCTTTACAGTTTCTTTATATAGGAAATTTCTTACTGTACTTGAATTTAAAAAAATGGGAAAGCACTTGAGGAAGAAAGACTTGAGTGACACAATTTAAAAAAGTATTCATCTTTTAAAATTGGCAGTTATATACTTTCATAAAAAATAGTGAATGTGCCTTATCTTTGGCTTGTGGAGGTTCATGTGTGAAGTTTGAAAATAAGAAAAGCAACTTAAGTATCAGTGGCCTAGAGCATGACTGCTGAGGCCGTTACCTGGGTTTTGTACGCCTAGGATGTGTGATTGGATGTCCTCGTAGTTAACTTTGTGTGAAAGTCCAAGGTTATTTCACCTGAGTCTGAAGACATTTTCCCGCTTCAACCCATTTTTCTTCCATCTTACCTATGCTTATGGAGTATTCACAGTTAGGTTCGCCTGACTAAATTTCCTATGTTCAGATGGTGTAGGAATGAATTATGTGCAGTTGGAATTTCTCACTGTAGTGGTCTTTCCCTGTCAGAAACTCCTCTGAAACTCTAAGCAGTGATGACGCAGGAGCTCCCATTTGTTGAATAGAAAACATGTCACGTACTAGCTGTGGACTCTGAGGTTACTGTCTAATTTTAACTCTGCAGCTACTGAAATTGAGATACTCTACAAAATCTTCCTGAGATTATGGGACAGAGATTAAGTGACCTGCCCAAACTTATGCACTGTATAAGTCTCATGGGGTTCCCACTCAAGCACCAGCTCCAGGGCTCCCTGCCCGTGACTGTCAGCATGCCTCTCTCAGCGTGAGGAGCTGCCAGCCAGCTGATGTACCATAGACTAACGCGAGCAGCACAGCACATGAGGAGCAAACAGAATCGAGGTCAAGAGATTTCTAAGTGGGGAATAATTTCCTGAGCCGTTAAATCAATCTCGGTGCGTCTCTCTGCTCCATTCCTCCACTGTCTCTGTATATCCGACATATTACCCATTCCTTTCTTTCCTATCCTAATCATCCTAAGTGCCTCCCCAACTTTTTGAACTTGACAGGAAATAATACCAAACTTACGGAAATGTTACAATTATAAAAATGAAAGAAAACCTACATATCCCTGACCCAGTGGACTGTTGTTAAAATTTGGCATTATTTGCTTTATCACTTACTTTCTCATTATGTTTTATATAAACAGTATTTTTCTTTCTGTACCATTTGAAAGTAAGTTGCATCCATTATATCCCTTTACCTCTCAAACACTTTAATATATATTTCTTGATGATAAGTATATTCTCTTACATAACCACAGTATAGTTTTCACTGTTAGTAAACATATTATTCATATAGTACGTTAGTGTTGGTATTCCATTTTGTTAGTTGACTCATGAATGTCCTTTATACCATCTTTTTTTTTTTTCATTCTAGCATCAGGTGTTGTATTTTGTTGTCAGCATTTCTTTGATCCTTTGATATGGAATATATCCAAGGTCTTACTTTTCTTTTAGGAAACTTGGAATATTATCCCTCCTCTCTTTATTTTCTATCCAGAATATTCGCTATTTTGGCTAATTTGATGTTTCCTTATGGTTAGATGAAGGGGTCATACTTTCCTGGCTGGACCACTGCATCAGTGATTTTGTGTCCTTCTTAGGGCATCAACATAGTACCCATCTCTCCTCATTGGTAATGATAATTTTGATCAACTGATTGAGATGGTGCTTGATTCCCCCTCCCCCACCATGTGATTACTATTTTTTTTCCTTGCAGTTAATAGGCAGTCTGTATGGAGACACACCAAGATCTTGAAAATATTCTATTCTATACATCTGAATCACCCCTACCCTGTGGCTGTCAGGTTTAGCGCTGATTGTCGGTTCTTGCCTACACCCGTCTTGACTTTGGGTACAAAGGGATGATTTTCTGGCTTCAGCACTTCCTCCAGTGGACACCTTTCTTATTATAAGCAAAAACTCTTTTCCTTTGTATTCATTTATCTATTGTTAATAAGAATTAGTGGATTTCCCCTTTCCCCAAGTGGTCTTAATTCACTTTTTTCTTAATTATTTTATTGCTCAAATTGTCCCAGATTTGCCTTATGCAAGCCCTTTCATACTGGATCTGTCTTTGTGATATGTTCCTGTAGTCTTTTTTGTTCTGTTTTTATTTTAACACCTCCCTCTTTTTTTCCGGCTCATTTCCTACCTCCCCAGACCCTGGAATCAGTCATGTCTCTTAGAAATTCTTATTTCTTTTAGTGGGGAATGGTATTAATATTAGAAACCAAGATCTAGGTGCTAGGTATTTTTGCTTCTACACCCTTTTAGCAGACAACTGGGAAATGCATGTGGTTGTATATATATATAATCTGTATATAAATGCATATGCAAATATGCATTCATGCATACATACTGTATGTATATATAACTAAACATATATGCATAGTTTAGAACTTGTGAGTTCTCACATATACTACAAATTCCACTTTAACCTTTTTTCACTTAACAGTATCTCCTAGAAATCACTTCCTTTAGTTCATAGAGATTGTTTTCATCTATTTTACAGCATACTCCATGGGTTTGAAATGAAGTGAAAGTCGCTCAGTTGTGCCTGACTCTTTGTGACCCCATGGACTATACACTCCATGGAATTCTCCAGTCCAGAATACTGGGTAGCCATTCCCTTCTCCAGGGGATCTTCCCAACCTAGGGATCAAACTCAGTCTCCTGCATTGCATGCAGATTCTCATGTACTATAATTTATTCAGACAGTCTCTTAAGCCTGGATATAGGTAGTTTCCCATATTCACAGTTATAAATAGTACTTTCAATGAATAATCCTTTTATATATACTTTTATAGTGTTGGAAATACAGCTCTAGGGTAAATTCCTAAAACTAGGAAATTAGGTTGAAGAGTTTATGTGTATGTAATTTTGTTAAATGTGGTGAAGTTACTCTCCATTATGCTATTTTGCTTTCTTGCCAGCAATATATAGGAGTCCCTATTCCCCCACAGCCTCACCAGCAGAGTGTATTATCAGGCTTTTGAAATTTGCTAGTCCATTGCATGAAAATGTTATCTCAGTGTAATCTTAATTTGTATTTTTCTTATTAAGAGTGAAGTCTAATAACTTTCTATCTTAAGGACTAGCAGTGTTAACTTTTTTGAATTTTCTTAAAGTCATTTCCCATTTTTCTGTAGATATTTTGGTTTCCCCCTTATTTTAAAAATACTTTGTATTTTAGTCCCCTCTTTTTTTCCTGTTTTAATGTATATAAATATATAAAATATTTTCTCTCAGTTTGCCATTTTTCTTTTGACTTTGCATGTAACTTTTTTTTTTTTTTTTAGCCAGGCAATAGCTTTCCCTACATCCACGTTATAAAAGAAATTCAGCTATGGTTCCTTCAGTAGTTTTGATTTTTTTCCTTTTAGATCTCTGATGTATTTGGAGTCTATTTTCTTGTTTGCTGTGAGAAATAAATCTAATTTGTATTTTTCCAAATGCTAACCCTCTATTAAATTATCTTGTTCTTGGATTTTGAAAACCTTTTTCTGGGGAGTGGTTTTTTTTGAGATACACACATGTATGTGTTTAATATGCGCGCGCACACACACACATATAGGCAAGATCATAAAGTTTAAAAATAGTTATTAGTATGGGTAAAATTTTCTTCCTTTGACATGGATGAGGCTGGGCATGTTATGAAATGGTAACTTCCATAGCAGTCAAAATGTTGACTACCTTTAGTGTGGTAAGGGGTGAGAGATCTGCCTCTAATGTGCTTTAGGGCAGCTCTTTAGAGTGAAGGGCATATCTTGGTCATTTGAGTGTTTGTATAGGACAGTTACAGAGGATAAGATGGTTGGGTGGCATCACCGATTCAATGGACATGAACTTGGGCAAACTCCGGGGAATGGTGAGGGACAGGGAACAGGGAAGCCTGGTGTGCTGCAGTCTGTGGGGTCTCGAGGAGTCAAATACGATTTGGTGACTGAACGATAACAACATAAGGACAATTAATGGAGAATTAATTGCATTATGCAGGACAGTTAATGAAAAATTGCAGGACGAAGATCTTTGCAAAGACGTTGCTAAAATACATTTCATAATTTGTGCTTGCTTAAGCATAGCTTTAAGACTTCAGCTTTTAGTGCTTTTGTTTAAAAACTGGTGCTCAGTTGGTCCTACTCTTTGCAATCCCATGGACTGTAGCCCACCAGGCTCCTCTGTCCATGGAATTTTCCAGGCAAGAATACTGGAGTGGGTTGTGATTTCCTTCTCCAGGGAATCTTCCCCACCCAGGGGGCAAACTCATGTCTCCTGCATTGGCAGGTGGATTTTTCACCACTGGCTCCATCTTTAAAACTGATAATGGCCAGTAATTGTGAACAGGCAACAGTTTTTAAGCAGTTTATCCTCTTTCATGGGCCTTTTCTCTCTTTGATGGGTAGTACCTTCTGAAGGATTGGAGAAATAAGCAGCCCTGTGCTTTCCTCCATGGTCATAGTTTTTCACACACTATTGGTTATTTTTGTCTTTTTTCCTGTTTAGTTTTTGTTTGTTTGTTTATAAATTTAAGTGTCTTCAATTCCTTTTCTGTTTTAAAGGTATAAAATTGATATTTATTAGTTTCCTAAATGCTTTACCCACAGACTACTTATGACTTGTGATATTTTCAAGGTTATAGAGTAGGTTAGAGAACTTGTGGGAAGTTGTAAGGAGAGATGAAATCTTTTCCTACCTAAATACCTTTTTCTTTTAGACAGTCTGCTGTCTTGTCTCGAATGACATTATAAGCTGCAGAAGTACACTTTTCATTTCTGTTTTATCAAGTACATTGATTCTCATTGTATCAAGGGTTTTTTTTTTTAAGTTTTGAGTCTCCATTTTTCCAAGGGAGAAGATACATATCCTGGATCAGCTCTCAGTAATTAGAAAGTACTGCTATTCTAATACGAACATCACTAAAGGAGTGATGAGGATGCATCAGTTGAATACCTATAATGTCACAGGCAGCCCTGTGATGTGATATAAGACTTGTGAATGTCTTAACTGAGTGTGTTAACAACTCTTAACTGAGTGTGTAGTCTTACTTAATCTAATTTGTTTAATAACAAATTTTTACTTTTGTGTATCTAAGTAGTAGACTAATAAATATTTACTTCAGTTGCTGCTGATCCTAGAGGAGGTTGTCTGATTATAGACCCCTGTAACAGCAAAGAGTGAGTTTTAAATCCTTACTTTTACCAGTTACTGTGTGACCTTGAGCAAAATTCTTAACCTGTTTGGGCCTCAATTTCATCATTTGTACAATTGTAATACATAATATATTGTGAGGGTAAATGAGGTAATATATGTATATGAACTTATTAGGAAATTGTGTGATGCATGGTAGACAGTGAACTGTACTGTTTATCATTTTTTAATTATTTTATTAAGCACTGAGATCCTTTTTGGTGAAAGATGTTAGATATAGCCAGTATTGAATCGTTACAATGAACAATTTGACCATGAATTCATTTTCTAGTTCCTTCTTTGGCTAATTTCCAAGATATTCATAATTTGCAACTATTTGCAAATTATGGCAGCAAAAAAAGTAATTGAGGGTTAAAATTGTAAACTTCTGTTTCTTTGTTTATAATGAAAATAATTGGCATAAGTGTCTGCCAGTGTCTGCAGGTGCAGTGATGTAGCTCTGCAGCTATAGCTCAGATTCCTTTTCCCTTTCTTCTTTCTCAATGAATCAACTCCTTTAGTGGAGAATATACCCAAGAGACTGGTTGTGTATTCCTTGGCTTCTTCTACCTTCAGATGGTCCATAGGTGTAAGGAAAAGAGTAAAACTTTAAAATTCTATCTTTGCAGAATGATAGATGTGAGAGCAAGGTGTTGAGATACCCACTGTCCTAGCTCTGAAAAGAGACCATGAAGAGGAGGAGAGAGGAAGTTAGGAGAGAGATGATGGGCCTCTATAGGTCTTTGTAATAATTTTCTGCTTCCCATTTTATTCACCACTCTAGTCCCATTTTCCTGAGTCTCATAGTTGGTAGAATTTCTGTTTTCTGGCAGTATCCTTTTGCATAAGCTGCTGGTTTATTAGAGTTCTATGTATTTTGTTTTCTTCTTTTAGGGTAACATAGGTAAAGTAGTATCACAATTTTTCTTCCTTTTCTTTCAGCAAAACTAAAGCCCAGTTCTGATTTTCACATTTTGTATAGCTTTCTGCTTAAATCTCTACAGATGAAAATCATAAATTAGTTTCTCCATTATAAAGTTCAGTTGTTGTGTCCATTTGCCTACAAAGATATTGCCCGAACCTTAAACTGGTTACTGTTTAAGTAATAAGAAATTAAAACATTGGTTTACTAGTATAGGTCACACTGTGGTATTTTTACACTTGATAGCATAATGAGAAATTGGGTGAACTGCATTATTTGCCCCCTCAACTCTTCACCCCTCCTTTTTTATTACCCCTTCTTCCACCAAAAATCTTCCAAGAAAACTCCATCTGAGATACATAATTAAATGCAAAAATGCTTCAATTTAATTGAAATAAAATGAGATGATTAACAGTGATTACCCAGTGACCAGAGAAGCTAATTTATAGTGATTTTATTTAAAAGTTGAAAAACTTGAAAGAGTACGAAGTTAACTAACAGATGTAGTCTAACAGATTATTCGTCTCCTTTCAGCAGTGTACTCTAAATTGGGTCTTCTCAAAGCTCATTCTAACCAAATGGATAAGGTTCTGTTTAAGGAAGCACAGGAAAGCTTTTCTGTTCCCCTTGACAACTAGTTCTTCTAGGTGAGTATCTGCCTTAATTGGCAGAATTGTAGTAATGCCTCATAATTTGGATGAAGCGATTTTTTTTTTTATGAGTATTTCAAGTCATTACATACAGTATCTTTCCTAAATTTTGACTATTCCATTTATAGGCTAAGAATTAGGAGGTCTTACTTTACCTCCTCAAACAAATGCTTTTTGTAGTTCGTATGGGGAACCTAGGTTTTGATTTCTGCTATGCTATTAGTCTTCCATCTCTCTTACTCATGGCTCCAGTAGGAACTAGTCAGTTATTTTTCATTGAGCAAAGTATTTTTAAGTAGATGTTACCAAACTATGTTTTAAATGACTATGGAAGGAACACGATTTATAGATCTATATCTGTATAGATCTATAGATCTATATCTACTATAAATCTCAAAACAAGATTTATAGATTTTGACCCTCTGGAGGCACTACCCATCTTAATTTTAGAGATTACATTTCAAAAGGATAGAATGGAAAGAGCCCTAGTTATATCCCCATATCCAAGTTTGTGCATCATCTGAGTATATGTTTCTGTATATTTCTGATTTCATATTGACTGGCATATCTTTCTGCAGTGAAGCTATTAGGATTTATCCAATCACTAAGAACATTTTTAGTTTGGGTAATTTAAAAAGTGAAGTTCACTGAAAAGAACAGCTATTAACTTTGTGATTTTTGTTCTTAAACAATTTTAAAATATTTCATTTTTCATTAAGGTTTTCATTAATTTTTAATTTCTATTAGGATTCTTTTCCATATTAAACTGGTCATACCTACCAAGTTACTTAGTCCCCTCAGATTGTATTAGGACATTTGTGTTTTCTTTGTTTATAACACTAGGTAAAAAGATTTGTTGTATTAACTATTTTTGTTTATGTCTGATAATAGTTATTCAGAAATTTTATTTACAGTTTTTTGATTTTCAATAACAGCTTTATTCAGACATAATTGTCCTACCATAGATATTTACAGTTTAAAATGAGATAATTACCTCACTGATTATAGGAGTAACTGTTACTTGTCCTCATATTTTAATTTTTGTAAGAATTAATCTCTTATATATTAATTATGCCCTCTTTAAGTTATCTGAAACTCTGACTTCAGTAAGAATTAAGTTAATTGTCAGAACTTACTTATTGCCACCTCTTTGTGTAGCAGCCTTATATGTTTATTTGTAAGAAGGGAGCAAGATGCTTTTATATAGACTTCTCAAAAATAAAAGGAAAATGTCTAAATACCTTATTTTCACCAAAAAAGGATAATTTTCCCAAAGTAGTGCTGGGAATTTTAGGCAGTAATGCCAGGACATATATTAATTCCTTGCTTTCTAACCAGGGTGAGCACAGCTTAGGAGTTTGTTTTTTCATCCTGAAGCCTGTTAAGTATAGCCAGAACCAAGGTCATTCCAGGGTACTTTGCCTACAGGTAGTCTGTAAGAATCTGGATCAGATTAAACGGAGAAAGAAATAAGAATCTGGGACTTTCTGGTTAACAAATCACAATTGTGTGATTCCTTTCAGGTGGCCTTCTGATAGCTTCTGCTCATTTTGGTGCATATGTATATGGGACAGATATCGACTACAACACTGTTCATGGCTTGGGTGAGTAGTGGTTCCAGACAGTGTTATAGTCTTTCCTCTGTAACAAATGAGCAAATGAGTCTTTGCTCTTGTACCAAATGTGCCTTTAAAGTACTTAAATAGTTATGTATGGTGTTATACATCTGTTTTTAATGTTAGAATATAGAGTTGCGATATAATACAGTTTTAGTTATTTTTACAACAATAAGACTTTTCATTGGGTATCTGCTTTTCATGAAGTTATCCACTGAGCAAAATGACCTCCCAGGGAGTCAAAGATGAATAACAAAAAGCCCTTCTCTCAGAGCTATTTTTGGTCTTAGATTTTTAAAAAGTAGGCAGTCAGTAAAGTTGTAAAACTTTATGGCTGGGAAAGAAGTAGGAGAGGGACTAACTAAGCCTTTTGTAATTAGTGTATTCACCTTGGTAAAACATAGTCTCTGCTTACAAATTATCACCGTTCTTTTGTTTAGCAGTCATTTGTTATGTGTATACTTGATTAATTACTCTAGTCCTTGAGTACCATATATGTTTTTGATTTCATAATTAACCAAAACATCTTCAAAGCAGTTAAGGTGACAGTAACTTTAAAGATTTGGCATTAGACTGAGAGTAACTTGAAATAAGCATCGGCTTGCTTTTGAGGCACTTTTGGAAAACACTTTTAAAATCCAGAAGCCACGCTAATGAAGTGTGATTGCATGAAACTGAATCAATCTAAAAGTATTTTTTATAGCTGAATAGTGTTAAAAATGTAAAGTTTCTTTGATTTTGAAATTGTATATATGGTATTGTTTTATTATTGTAGCTAGAATCAGCCTGTAAAACATACTTTTTATTTTTCTCACCCAGTGTAAATTACTGTATAAGTGAGAATTTATTAGACTTTCTTTTCTTGAAGTAATTTGATATATTGTATTTGATGAACTGCCTTTTTTTTCTACTTTGACTGTAAGGAATTTAGTACTATAAGGAGAATGAATAACATTTTATAAAGTTCACCTAAAAGGGCTAACCAGAAAAAGATAGTCTTTGTTTGCAGTATTTTAGCATAGACAGAGTGCTCAGAAGAATTATTCCTGTTTGTTTTTAGTAGAAACAGTCTGTTTGCTTTAAGGATAATGTCCTGTGTGCTTCATTTTAATTTTTATTTATTAGATTTTTGTGTAAAAGTTATGTGCTAACCTCTCAGTCTGCTTGGGTAGAATTCTGATTGAGGTAGAATTTCCTCAGAGCTTATCCAAGGTGCTGTTAGATTTGCTCTCTGTTTCCTGTGCTTCTCATCTCTTACTATACTCTCAAATACTTCCAAATTTCTTCTATTTTAAAAATGTAAAACTTTTTCTATCAACCTTGTAGAGGCCCTTCTCCTAGCTACTACTTTCTTTTCCTCTTCTGTTTGCCAAAGTGCTTCTTAAAAAGACTAGTGTTTACTTGCTGTTTCCTCTTTTTCATCTCTTGACTGTCTTCTGCCTGTTCTTTTCCAGCTTCCATGCTTACTGAAAACTCAGGCCACAGGTCTACAGTATCTGGCAGTGTAGACCTTCACAGGCCCTTGGTTTCCTGGACAGTGACTTCATCTGGTGGAACTTTGATTTCTTTGTCTGTTTCTTTCTCAGTTTCCTGAAGGCCCTGTGGTTTTCTTCAGTGTCTGTTTACATGTTGCTTTTTTCCAGGCATCTTTGTTAGCCCCAACTATCACATTACATACTGTGCAGAGTCATGTCATTCATCTTTTAATTTTTAGGTTTCGTTTTTATTGTGAAATAGATCGTAATACAGAAGAGTTTATAAAAATAGAGAAATTATAGAACAAATAAATAATTGCCACTTACGTTAATAAAAATATCATTCATTCTTATACATTTAGCTTAAAGCTTAAGTTTATTTACTGATACCTCCCAGTGTGTGTATATATTCTGGCCTCCAACTCCCTGCTGAATATCTCTTTCTGAATCTTCTATAGGTACCTCAAGGTATATCGAGATTGATGTATCGCAGATGAATTTCATCTTTTTCCTAGGCTTGTTTTTCTCTTGGTTTCTCAGATCGTAATTTACGATGTCATCATCTACTCATGTCTCCTAAACTAAAACTTTTGAACTTCCCTTGAGCCGCCGCTTTGACTTTTCATATCTCGTGCCTCCTTTTTACTTTCTCTCTCCGTGGTCACTGCTTCTGCATTTCCAAAGTTAGCTCTTCATTTCTGCTCCGTTTATCTCATTCATCAATATTTCTTCATTGCTAGAGGAAAAGGACCATGTTCTGTTCAGCCCTGTATGTTTTCGTCATTTATTTATTTTTAATTGAAGGATAATTGCTTTACAGTATTGTGTTGGTTTCTGCCAAACCAGCCCTGTATCTTTATTAATGTGCTTTGAATTCATTAATTATTGAATGAGTGTTTTAGGACCGTTTTACATGAAAGGATAATTAGACAGCACTACAATTTACTGTTCAGAATATGTTTTTATAATAAGTTAAAAATAATTGTTCATTTGTATGAAAGTGAAAGTGAAGTGGCTCAGTCGTGTCCAACTCTTTGCGACCCCATGGACTATAGCCTACCAGGCTCCTCTGTCCATGGGATTTTCCAGGCAAGAGTACGGGAGTGGGTTGCCGTTTTCTTCTCCAGGAGATCTTCCCAACCCAGGGATTGAACCCAGGTCTCCCGCATTGCAGGCAGACGCTTTTACCATCTGAGCCACCAGGGAAGACTCGTTCACTTGTATAAATAAAGTTAAAATTTTATAAACAAAAGCAGGTTCTATTTGAGTTAATGTAGGTTTGGATGAGCTTTAGCTAAATGACAAGAGTTAAGAATGTTGTTTGTTAGTTCTGTCTTCCTTTTTCTTTCCCTTTAGGAAAGGCTAGTAGGAAAAACCAGAAATGGAGAGGACCGGATGAAAACATTAGGGCAAATCTTCGTCAGTATGGTTTAGAGAAGTATTACCTTGATGTCCTGGTTTCAGATGCATCTAAACCTTCCTGGAGGAAGGGAACATATTTTGATGCAATCATCACTGATCGTAAGTATGTTTCTATACAAAAGCAGGAATAGGATTGGAGAAGGCAATGGCACCCCACTCCAGTACCCTTGCCTGGAAAATCCCATGGACAGAGGAGCCTGGTGGATTGCCGTCTATGGGCTCGCACAGAGATGGACACGACTGAAGCGACTTAGCAGCAGCAGCAGGAGTAGGGTTGGGTTCCTAAGGTCATTTACATTTAATGTACAAAATGTATCAGTACAACAAAAAAGAGCCAACTTGTGCTAGGATTACCCCCACTCCTGACTTCTTCACTTTGTGCTGCTGCTGCTGCTGCTGCTGAGTCACTTCAGTCGTGTCCGACTCTGTGCGACCCCATAGACGGCAGCCCACCAGGCTCCCCCATCCCTGGGATTCTCCAGGCAAGAACACTGGAGTGGGTTGCCATTTCCTTCTCCAATGCATGAAAGTGAAAAGTGAAAGAAAGGGAAGTCGCTCAGTTGTGTCTGACTCTTAGTGACCCCATGGACTGCAGCCCACCAGGCTCCTCCGTCCATGGGATTTGCCAGGCAAGAGTACTGGAGTGGGGTGCCACTGCCTTCTCCTTCACATTGTGAGAAGGAAGAAATTATGCATGTAGGGCAGGACACCAGTTTAAGCCCAAGAACTGAAAAGCCCAAGAACTCAGGAGGCAAGAGAAAAACATGGTTTTGTTTTTCTAAACTATGTATATTAACTTGTCACCTCTTTTTTCTCTTCAGCTTATTTTCAAGACATAAATTTGTTTTTATATTTGTTTTATGTTTACCTGTAGTTGGTTAGTAGTATACCAACTAGAGCCAAAATGTCATTTGCAATTATGGGATCAGAGTTTGAAGAAGAAAGTTTCAGGTATCTCAGATTTTCTGTGTCTAACTTTTTGTGTGTGTTATTGTTTTTATGCCCATTATAACTGGCGGCTTCTTCCTAGAGTTATAAGAAATTTGGAGTTCTGTGAACCACTGGGATTGTGAACCCACTGAGCTTCAGGAATGTACATAGGAACTTGTTTTCTCTTGCCTCCTGAGTTCTTGGGCTTTTCAGGCATCCTGTCTAAGAATAGATCTGCCTTTTCTGTAGTCTTTGACTGTAAATCTGTACATAGTGACAAGTTGTATCTCAACCTTTCCATCTCAGACTTCTTCAGTTCTTTGGTAACTTAGGTGGTTTCAAATATAACAAAAGGAAAATTATTAAGGCATTACAATGATAGTTCAGTTGACAAAGATGCGCCTGCAATGCAGGAGACCCTGGTTTGATTTCTGGGTTGGGAAGATCCACTGGAGAAAGGATAGGCTACTTGGTTCATTATTCTTGGGCTTTCCTTATTGCTCAACTGGTAAAGAATCTGCCCACAATACAGGAGACCTGGGTTTGATCCCTGGGTTGGGAAGATTCCCTGGACAAGGAAAGGCTACCCCCTCCAGTATTCTGGCCTGGAGAATTCCATGGACTACAGTCCATGAGGTCTCAAAGAGTTGGATATGTTGTAAAGTTTCAGTTAACAATGTCACTATGAATATACTCATGGAAATTGGTTATAAATTTTGGAAATTGGTTTTAAAATTAGTTATAAATTTTTGTTTATAACCTACTGTATTACTTGCTCTCACTCTATATGTATTTATAAAAATATGTAATTTTGTTCCTGATCAGTTGAGAGTAAGTTGTGTCCATCTTGGCCCTTTGCCTTCCTACACTCCAGTGTGTATTTCCTAAGAGTAGTGATAGGCTCTCAGATAGCCAGAGAGCATGCATGCTCAGTCCTGTGCAACCCTTTGCAATGCCATGGGCTGCAGCCCGCTGTGCTTCTCTGTCCATGGGATTATGCTAACGAGAATACTGGCGCGGGTTGCCATTTCCTCCTCTAGAGGACCTTCTCAACCCACAGATCAAACCTGTGCTCCTGCATTGACAGGCAGATTGTTTACCACTGAGGCTGGGAAGTCCTAGATAGCCCGAGTACAGTTACCAATTTCAGTGAGTCACTGCAGTACTTTAATCTGTAGTTTCTCACCCAGTTCCGTCAGTTGACAAAATACTTCTTTGTAGCATGTTTTTCCCTGAAGTACAGTATCCAGTCTAATGTCAGGCATTGCTTTTAGTAATCATATCTTTGTAGCATTTCCACAACCTTCCTCTGTCTTTCATGGCACTGACATTTTGAAGAACACAGTGGCCTGCCTGCCTGCCCCTCCCAGTGTTAACGAGAATGTCCCTCTCATTTGCATTCTCAGCTGGAATGTTGCACAGGTGCTGTGTCCTCTGGATGTCACATCTGGAGGTGCGTGGTGTCCATCTGCTTGGCAGTGGTGATGGGGTGACTTTTGACTGTCCTTGTTCCCTGTGCTTTCTCTCTAGCTCCATATGGTATTAGAGAATCTACAAGAAGAACAGGTTCACAGAAGGAAATACCAAGGGGAATAGAAAAATGGTAAGTAAATATTAAATATGATATATTACTACCTTAGGAAGAACCATATTGCTTCTTTTTAATTAACTGAGTTTAATAGTGTTAGTTTTTCACTGGTTTTTAAGTTTTTCACTGATTCTGAAATTTTGTTTTGTCTAGTCCAGAAAGCCACGTTCCTGTTTCCTTGAGTTATCATCTGAGTGATATGTTTTTTGACCTGTTAAACTTCTCAGCAGAGACCCTCGTATTAGGTGGAAGACTAGTCTATTGGTTACCAGTATACACACCAGAGTATGTAATAATAATAATTTTACTTCTAATTTCATTTTTATTATGGTGTTTGTGTATCTAACATGCTTTTTTCTGTCTCTAATCATATTGAGAGTGAGTATCTTCGTTTAATGTGTACGTGTGTACAATAGCCTTTATTTACTAACATGTTGTATAAAACAGGCCCCTTTCTCTTATTGATTGAATTGCTTTGAACTTTTTATTTTACATCAGAGGTTGGCAAATTACAACCTATGAACCTGATACAGTCTTTAGCCTTTTTTTTTTTTTTTTTTGAAAAGCAGTTAAGACTAATTTTTATCTTTTTAAAGGGCTGTTAGAAAGGAAAAGGCAATGAAAAAGAATATGTGTCAGAAGCACACGTGGTCCATAAGGCTAAAATATTTACTGTCTGACCTGTAAGTGCGGAAGTTTGCCCTGTTGTTTATCGCTGTTAGTTCAGGGTCTATGTGTCAGCTGTTCATTAGCTCTTTTGCCAGGCCACAAACCTGGGTAACTTTTAACAGCTTAGCTGAGTGATTATCTGTTTACTCTTAGCTTTAATATATGTTGCTCTTGTGATTGTCTTAAAAAACTAAGACCAAAATAAGAGCTATGCATATATTTAAAGCCCTCATTATGTTCAACATTAGTGGCTTGGGTTTTATTATTCAGTAATTATTAATTTTAAACAGAGCTACATACATCAACAATGAAAGACATGATGTGTTGAGCAAAATAGAATCTTTTAGAGTTGAAAAGCAGTATCAAGCTCAAAATTTGACTATTCAATCTGCTGTAGAAATCTTTCTTAAAAATTATTTTAATTTCTATATTTACTATATATAGTTAAACAAAAATCATTTTAAAACAGTTGTATCTTGTTTGTGTTTTTGTAATGGAAGATGGTCTTCCGGCAGTTGGAAGCTGTGTTTTTTGTTTTTTTAACAAATGTCACATTGGGAGCTACCATGCGCTAACTTTAGTCTTGTATTTTGTTTATTGGCTAATAAAACTGCACATTTGTATCTGAGCCCCTTAACACTGGGCTTATGTTCTGTTAAGAAATTAATCGTTTCTTAATTTTAGAAATGTGAGGAGTTAATTCTAAGGAATGAAATGACTTGTCTAAAGCTGACTAGTTCATTGGTTTCATTATTCCTTGTGCTGTGTTCACTTAATTCAGCATCCTGCCAAGATCTCAGGTACCTGGTATATGAAGTGGTAGATGAGGCTTTATTAATATTTTCAGAAAAGAGCATATTTGCTTATTTCTATGCAGAAGTTGTTTCTGCCTCGGACAAGCTAAATTCCAGCAGCAAGCTTCCTTGTGTCTTTGTTTTAATTCAAGTTTCAGGACTGAATTTTTTTAAAACTTATTTTGAAATAAATTTAAAATTTATAGAAAAATTTCAAATACAGTACAAAAAGTTTTAATTTTTCCCCTCATCCAAATTTTCCAACTGTTCAGATACACCTCCTCTGCCTTTGTTTTCTCACACATTACCTTTATGCCCACTGTCATTAATCTTTTTCGGAACTGTTTAAGAAGTTGCAGATATGATGTCCCATCACCCCTACATATTTCATTGCATTTCTCAGTAAGAGCATTCTTGTCAAATCTCCATCAAGCCCCAAAGTCTGGAAACAGCATTGATAGTGCTTCTGCCCGATCTTGGACCCCTTCAGATTTTACTAATTATAGTCTCTCCAGGAAAATACACTCCCTTGATCCACCATGTCATTCTCCTCCAGTCTGGAATACTTCCTCAGTCTTTTCCTTATCTTTTGTGTCCTTAAGAGTTGTACAGTACATGGCTTATATTCTGAAGGTTGACCCTTAACCAGGTCCATCTGTTGTTTCTTCCGTGACCAGACTCTGGTAATGCTATTGGTAGGAATACCACAAAAATGATACTCTGTTCTTAGTGCATTGCATTATGGGGCACACAGAAGCAGCCCCTCCTGGAGACCTTAAACTTAATCATCTGGTCATGTGTTGTCAAGTGGAGAAACTCCATCGTTTCTGATAAAGAAATATCAGAACGCTGATAAAGTGATTTATTATTTTCTTTTCAGTTAGTATGTTCCAGGGGACGGAAACCCAGGATACGCCAATATCTTGTTTTATTGTTGACAGCCACCATAATGATGAGTTTGCTATTCCATCATTCCTTCTGCATTTGTTAGCTGGCATTCTGTAAGGATTAGTTTCCCCTTCCCTCCCATTAATTTGTTGATTTATATTGGAGTGGGTTATAATTCATTCATTGGGTTATAATTTAATTCTTTCATGATTTTGTTACTCAAATTGTCCTAGATTTGAACTATGAGAATCCCTTTGAGGTAGCTGCTCTGTACTTTTGAAGTATCCGCATTAGTTTTCGTGTTTCTTATTTTCTGGCATTTTTTACTTTCCACTATTTTGTAGTTTATTACTTAATTATAATTGAAATTAAATGTGGTTATGAGTATGTTTTATAATTCTTTTGTTGTTGTTAAGAAAAGTCAAATTGGAGGCACTTTCAACTATTTTACTATTTCTGAAGATCTTAAAAAAATGTCTAGGATGTTTCTTCAGTGACTTCTCTTTTAATAGTTTTTGACAACAGGAAATTTCCAAGTACATATAACCAAAGGGATTTTTAGAAGTAAAAAGGAGGCAGGTTTTAATTTAATTATTTATTTATTTAGCTTTAGATGTTTTATCAAAGGGCAAATTTCATCCAGGCTAGGACATAAAGAGGAAGACTTCTGTGGCGTTTACTTCCCTAACTGACTTGTCTGAGAGTTTTTTTCAGATCTTCTGATGTTCATTACTAGACTTCCAGTGTGTCTTCTCCTCCCCTTAACCCGAAGTGATCTTATTAATGAACTTAATTTGTCATGAATTTATATTAGGGAATGAACTGTTCTCACCTGTGCAGCAAACATAACCCCAAATCTTTACTGTTTCTATTAGATGAACTTAAAACTAAAATCATCTGTGAAAGTTTGAAATCTTGTTCTTGCTTTTGAGTTAAACAATGTAGAATTAGTTTCAGTTCAGTTCAGTCGCTCAGTCGTGTCTGACTCTTTGCGACCTCATGAATTGCAGCACGCCAGGCCTCCCTGTCCATCACCAACTCCCGGAGTTAATGCAGACTCACGCCCATCGAGTCGGTGATGCCATCCAGCCA
Source organism: Nanger dama (assembly GCA_917880005.1). Lineage (NCBI taxonomy): Eukaryota > Metazoa > Chordata > Mammalia > Artiodactyla > Bovidae > Nanger > Nanger dama. Next base: position 1,765,148 of record CAKJTW010000068.1, on the reverse strand, counting down.
ACTCATCCTCTGTCTTCCCCTTCTCCTCCTGCCCCCAATCCCTTCCAGCATCAGAGTCCTTTCCAGTGAGTCAACTCTTCGCATGAGGTGGCCAAAGTACTGGAGTTTCAGCCTCTGCATCAGTCCTTCCAAAGAACACCCAGGACTGATCTCCTTTAGAATGGACTGGTTGGATCTCTTTGCAGTCCAAGGGACTCTCAAGAGTCTTCTCCAACACCACAGTTCAAAAGCATCAATTTTTTGGCGTTCAGCTTTCTTCACAGTCCAACGCTCGCATCCATACATGACCGCTGGAAAAACCATAGCATTGACTAGACGGACCTTTGTTGGCAAAGTAATGTCTCTGCTTTTCAATATGCTATCTAGGTTGGTCATAACTTTCCTTCCAAGGAACAAGCGTCTTTTAATTTCATGGCTGCAGTCACCATCTGCAGTGATTTTGGAGCTCAAGAAAATAAAGTCTGACACTGTTTCCACTGTTTCCCCATCTATTTCCCATGAAGTGATGGGACCAGATGCCATGATCTTCATTTTCTGAATGTTGAGCTTTAAGCCAACTTTTTCACTCTCCTCTTTCACTTTCATCAAGAGGCTTTTCAGTTCCTCTTCACTTTCTGCCATAAGGGTGGTGTCATCTCCATATCTGAGGTTATTGATATTTCTCCCGGCAATCTTGATTCCAGCTTGTGCTTCATCCAGCCCAGCATTTCTCATGATGTACTCTGCATATAAGTTAAATAAGCGGGGTGACAATATACAGCCTTGATGTACTCCTTTTCCTATTTGGAACCGGTCTGTTGTTCCATGTCCGGTTCTAACTTGCTTCCTGACCTGCATACAGATTTCTCAAGAGGCAGGTCAGGTGGTCTGGTATTCCCATCTCTTTCAGAATTTCCCACAGTTTATTGTGATTCACACTTTCAAAAGCTTTTGTATAGTCAATAAAACAGAAATAGATGTTTTTCTGGAACTCTCTTGCTTAGTTTGGTTATGTTGTATTGTGGATATAGCTTTTTATTAGACTGGGAATAAAGAATTCATTTAAAAACTGTGACTTGGCACAGCTTAATTGGAAAACTTTTGTATTTTTGGTATAGTAATGTTGGCTTTTAGTCCTGCTGTTGAATTCATTTACTCAGCCAAATCCTATTAATATGATTGAAGTTTAAACATAAGAATTGCACATTATAATCAAGTTAAGATATTATTCATTAAACCCAGGACATTTTGAAAGTTGTAAGGCATAATAAAAACATCACAGCTTAGTTATTTGTGAATTATCAAAACTGATGATTGAAAAAGGATTTTTCACTGTTTAAGAATTTAAACTGCGATGAAGACACTACTGCTCGGCAAATTCTACTTCCTCTAGACCAGATTCTTCCTGGTTTAGTATATTGGATTTGGGGCCTGTATCAAGACACCCTGTACTCTCTGTATCCTTTTATCTTTTTATTTTTTCCCCTTTGCTTGATATATTCTTTCTTCTTTCCTCAGCTGTAAAATTCTGATAAACTAAGACCAGGCTTAATTGTCACGACCTCTGACACTTTCCCAACCCTTCTCAGCAGAATGCATCAGTCTAGCATTTGTGCTTTTCTAGTAGTTTACTCTTATTACTCATAGAAACTTAACACATAAAGTTACTGTTGGCTCTTGGTATATGTGAGTTTATTTACAATTTCAACTATTTGCAAATGACCCCAAAGATCTGTGTAACATTCATTTGGTCAGGGCATACATTCAACTTGTATGTTTGATGTTATAGGAGTTGCTAAGCTGTTGAGTGACTGTAGCTTCTTGCCCAGGTTAAACATATCCACATGAAATGATTAGGAACTGTGTTTCTTTGTGAAAGACGTCCTTTCATAGAAATCCAACTGCTAAGCTTGTGAAAAAATGATGACAAAGTGAAGAAGTCTGATAAAGGACTCCAAAGTAGGATTTGGGGGTAAATTTTAATTGTGATAAAATGAATATTGTGGTGGCTCAGAGCAGTGAACAGAACATATTTTTCATTTTTCTTCTGGGAAACAGAAAAAAATGATTCTTTAAATTGTTTTCAGTAAGTGCTCCAATCAGCACTGTGTCTCAAATGGGAAGTGCAACTCTAATGACATTTGGAAATAGTCTGAGGTGTGAAGATTCACAGGAAGATCAATGACTGTCAGAACTGACTGATGGAAAAGCTATGTATAAATACAGGTTTTTCCCTCCCTTTTTAAAAAAGCTGAAATTTAATTTGTATACCATGAAAATTACAATTTTATTTTATTTTTAAATAAGATTGAATTTGTTGTAATATTATTTCTGTTTCATATTTTGGTGTTTTTTTGGCCACAAGGCATGTGGAATCAGAGTTCCCCCAACCAGGTATCGAAACCACACCTCTAACATTGGGAAGCAAAGTCTTAAGCACTGGCCTGCCAGGGAAGTCCAGAAAAATCACAGTTTTTAAGTGTGCAACCCCACAGTTTTTAACGTAGCCACAAGGTTATTTAACCATGCTGCTAAGTCGCTTCAGCTGTGTCCGACTATGCATGACCCCATAGACAGCAGCCCACCAGGCTCCGCCATCCCTGGGATTCTCCAGGCAAGAACACTGGAGTGGGCTGCCATTTCTTTCTCCAATGCATGAAAGTGAAAAGTGGGTTGCCATTTCCTTTTCCAATGCATGAAAGTGAAAAGTGAAATGAAGTCACTCAGTCGTGTACAACTTTTCGCAACCCCATGAACTGCAGGCTACCAGGCTCCTCCTCCCATGGGATTCTCCAGGTCTAACTCCACAACATTTTTATTATCCCCTAAAGAAACCCCATTCATGCAAACAATCTCTCTTGCTATTTTCCCTGCCAACCACTTATCTATCTCTGTGGATTTACCTATTCTAGCTGACTATTAACTATTTAGATTTTTAAATAGTTGCTTATATCATAGAGTGGTAAAAACATAGGTAGTAAAAACAGAATTAAGATAAGATACCATTCCCTCATCATAATCTGGGCATAGTACAGATTTATAGCTCCTACTGCAAACAATCCATTGGTATGAAATATAGTAATAAATATGTAGTAGATGATTTTAAATGCTGTTTTTAATTTTTTTAGTATATTTTGGAAGTACATGATTAAATTGATTGGCTCATTCAAGAGTAATTAGTTAATAACAAGTTTGTTAATGATAATGATAACCTAAATGATGTTCTTTCATGCTCAAACTCAAAGATCAAGTCAAAAAATAATCTAGAACATGTAAATATATTTTTCTGCTGTTAAGCCAAATGCCAGTGGCTTAGTTTTACCAGTTTAATATTATTCATGTCATAAATAATTGTATTGGTTTTGTCCTTTGATTTATAGATTTATCTTGGGTTTTATAATTATACAGATTATATAAGCATGAGGAATTTATATTTGTATACATTTAAGTAGCATTTTAACAATAATACCTTACCACTTTGCTGGAAAATAAGATTCTTTTCTTTAAAAAAGTATACATTACTAAATTTGACAGTTTCAGATATCTAGAAACCCTGCTGCTTGCAAGCCTAAGGTCAGAACTATATTTTCTTTTTATTATCATTATTTTAGTCTGTCACCTATGATATAGAATGTATTCTTTCATATCATAAATGCTTTACATGAAGTCTCCGAATTTGACATCAACTGATGTTATAAGAGCACATTTCTTATTGTGTAGTTAGCATTAGAGAATTGTGGAGTGAGATGAAGTCCGAAATGGTCATTACTTGTTGGAAAGCCCTGAGGAAGGAGTCAGAGAATGACTTCAAGAGAATTCCTTCCACTGATAATGAAGTGAGGTGCATTATGAATGTCGTTTGGTAAGTAGGTGGTGAAGGTTCTGAGCCAAGTGGTCAAGGTAGTGAAGGAGAGCTTGTTGAAGGTCACAGGGCCTAGATAAATCAGAGGGGTGGGGGGAGACAGTGTTGATGTTATTAGAATGGGCTAACCAAGATGGTGATCCTTTACAGGAAGTGCTGATCAGCTCCTTTCCCACCTTGGATCAGAGCTTTAAAATTTCCCATGTAAGAAATGTTTGCAGAAACTATGTATCTAGAAAAGTATGAAGATTTGCAAAGAAGAAAAAAACCCACAAAAACTGGAAACCCCTGTGTTCTTAAACGTGCCCATACCTAGGGAGCCCTCTCTTCTACTGTTCTTCTGAATTCTGCTCCATAACTACTTCCCTCACATTTGTAACCTGCTTCTTCTACCAAGATTAATGCCAAAAGCCTGTCGGATGTCACGTTCTGAACTCCTGCGGCTGGACTGCTGTGCTTTCTTGGTGTCATCATCTTCATTCGCCGAGTATGACACATGTGCTGCACAGTAGCGGGCACCACCACTCTTTATCATGACTCTGGTTTCATTTCATGGCAGAGGATTGATGTTTTCTGTAGTGTTCTAGAGGTAGTTTGTCTCAATTATCTTTACATAACAAAGTTGTTAGAGGTCTCAAGATGTCATTACAATTTTGCATGGACATTTCATTTTAAAGGGGAAAATATATACTTGGGGAATTTATAAAAATCCCTAGCTGAATCAGTCCGTCAAGAATATCAGAGAGTTGTTGTGGTCTGTATTTGTCTTTTCGTGCTCTTGCAGGATCCTTTAGGGTCGAATTGTCATTTTGTATTTTTGTGGTTTAAAACCTATCTGTATTCTCTCACATTATATAGGTAAAAAGACTGCTGCTTGTTAAAAATGCAGATGGTTTATGTATTATGTGGACAGTTAGCTTATGTGAAATAAAATGGTGCAGCCTGTAGGGGGAGGAGGTCCCATTACATAGGATCAACCCCCTTGATGATCCTGTGCGGGATGCATCTGTGAGTGTTCATAACAGTCAGCTCTTCTTTCTTCAGATACACCGAGGAGATGGTACCCTGGCACCCCTGCTTGAAACTCATCAGCAACTGCGAGCAGAAGCTTTCCAGTCACACATCAAGGCGCTTGATAACAATGGAAAAGGTGAAGGAATTTGAGGTAAATTATCCAAGTTTTTTTTTTCCAGATAAATTCTGGAAGAATTCAATGTAGATTTTTCTGATTTCCTCTAATGAAGTTTGGTTAATTTTTTAAAGTTTTTGAAGAATTCAGGAGGAGGCAAAAGTTGAGCAGGTTTGTGGCGTTTGGTGGGGTAGGGATAGAATCTAGAAACTGAAAAGTAGAAAGAATGGTTGGCCGTTATTTTTCAGGCTATGTTTGTTATCCTTGGGCTAACTTATAGAACAGAGCACTGTTAATTAAACAACCAAGGTATAATTAGCAATGTACTAGTTACCCCTTTTCTTCAAAAGTGGAACCTGCTTGACTGCAGACTTTACTGAAGAGAAAATGTCATTTTATATAAAGGAGAAGGACCCATCTGTTAGGGTCCAACATGCGTTACCTCTCTTTCATTCTTTCTCTCCCACACAAAACATCTGTTATTTCATACCAAGATCAGAATTGATATGAATAATGCCTCCTCATGGAGCTTAATTAAATCTGCAGAATTCATCTTGGTCTGTACAGACCTTGATTAACAACCAAAGCACTTCCACATTCCCTAGAACTTCGGTAAGCCCCATGAATGCTTTGGATCTAAGGGCAAGCAGAAAAGAATAGTGTTACTGCCTGAGGATTTTGTCTTATTCATCTTTAACTCTGCATTTCATTTTTTTCACGTACTTCACAGCTTATGGATTCTTTCACAATAATTAAAACTAATATTTGTACAGTGCCGTTTGCATATGTTGTTCTACATATTTTCTTTTTTTTTCTTTTAATTTCTATTTCCTATCTGTTGCTAATATAGGCCCTTGTTACCATATACCTGGTTTATGCTGATAAGCTCCTAAATTACCTCTCCTACTTTTCACACCTCTAGCTCTTATATAGTAAATGTGTGTGCTTGCTAAGACCCTTCGGTTGGACACAACCGAAGAGTCTCCAGGCAAGAACACTAGAGTGGGTCGCCATGCTCTCCTCCAGGGGGATCTTCCCAACCCAGGGATCGAGCCTGCATCTCTTAAATCTCCTGCATTGACAGGCAGCTTCGTTACCACCAGCGCCACCTGTGAAGCCCTATATGTTAAGTAAATCTTCCTAAAACACTACATTTGTTAGGTCACTTCTTTCTGCAAGAATTTGTTGACTCATTACAGAGGAAGGTTCAGAATCTTCAGTATGACATTTTTCTCAATAATTAGGCTTTAGTATCAGGGCATTTCTGAAAGCAAAGCTGTGTGTATATGCGCACATATATATATGTGTATCAGTTCAGTGCAGTCGCTCAGTCGAATCCATCTCCTTGCAACCCCATGGACTGCAGCACGCCAGGCCTCCCTGTCCATCACCAACTCCAGGAGTTTACTCAAACTCATGTCCATTGAGTCAGTGATGCCATCCAACCATCTCATCCTTTGTCATCCGCTTCTCCTCCTGCCCCCAATCCCTCCCAGCATCAGAGTCTTTTCAAATGAGTCAGCTCTTTGCATCAGGTGGCCGAAGTATTGGAGTGATGCTGAAGCTGATCCTTCCAATGAATATTCAGCATCAGTCCTTCCAATGAATATTCAGGACTGATCTCCTTTAGGATGGACTGGTTGGATCTCCTTGCAGTCCAAGGGACTCTCAAGAGTCTTCTCCAACACCATAGTTCAAAAGCATCAATTCTTCGGCGCTCAGCTTTCTTTATAGTCCAACTCTCACATCTATACATGACCACAGGAAAAACCATAGCTTTGACTAGACTAGACATAACTTTGCTGGCAAAGTAATATTTCAGCTTTTTAACATGCTGTCTAGGTTGGTCATAACTTTTCTTCCAAGGAACAAGCGTCTTTTAATTTCATGGCTGCAGTCACCATCTGCAGTGATTCTGGAGCCCCCCAAAATAAAGTCTGACACTGTTTCCACTGTTTCCCCATCTGTTTGCCATGAAGTGATGAGACCAGATGCCATGCTTCGTTTTCTGAATGTTGAGCTTTAAGCCAGCTTTTTCACTCTCCTCTTTCACTTTCATCAAGAGGCTCTTTAGTTCTTCTTTGCTTTGTGCCATAAGGGCAGTGTCATCTGCACATCTGAGGTTATTGATATTTCTCCTGGATATCTTGATTCCAGTTTGTGCTTCATCCAGCCCAGCATTTCTCATGATGTACTCTGCGTATAAATTAAATAAGGATGACAATATACAGCCTTGACATACTCCTTTCCCGATTTGGAACTGGTCTGTTCCATGTCCAGTTCTAACTGTTGCTTCTTGACCTGCATACAGATTTCTCAAGAGGCAGGTCAGGTGGTCTGGTATGCCCATCTCTTTCAGAATTTTCCACAGTTTACTGTGATCCACACAGTCAAAGGCTTTGGCATAGTCAATAAAGCAGAAGTAGATGTTTTTCTGGAACTCTCTTGGTTTTTCAGTGATCCAGTGGACGTTGGCAATTTGATCTCTGGTTCCTCTGCCTTTTCTAAAACCAGCTTGAACATCTGGAAGTTCACGGTTCACATACTGCTGAAGTCTGACTTGGAGAATTTTGAGCATTACTTTACCAGTGTGTGAGATGAGTGCAGTTGTGTGTAGTTTGAGCATTCTTTGGCATTGCCTTTCTTTGGGATTGGAATGAAAACTGACCTTTTCCAGTCCTGTGGCCACTGCTGAGTTTTCCAAGTTTGCAGGCATATTGAATGCAGCACTTTCACAGCATCATCTTTTAGGATTTGAAATAGCTCAACTGGAATTCCATTACCTCCACTAGCTTAGTTTGTAGTGATGCTTCCTAAGGCCCATTTGACTTTGCATTCCAGGATGTCTGGCTCTAGGTGAGTGATCACACCATCTTGATTATCTGTGTCATGAAGATCTTTTTTGTACAGTTCTTCTGTGTATTCTTGCCACCTCGTCATAATATCTTCTGTTTCTGTTAGGTCTGTGCCATTTCTGTCCTTTATTGTGCTCATCTTTGCATATATGTATTACATCTTCTTTATCCATTCATCCATCAGTGATAGGTTACTTGTATATGTTGGCTATTGTAAATAATACTGCCCTGAATGTGGGGTTGTATATATCTTTTCAGGTTAGTGTTTTCATTTTCTTAAGATAAATTCCCAGAAGTGGAATTGCTGGTTCACGTGGTAGTTCTGTTTATAATTTGCAGGATCTTCATACTGTTTTCCATTGGAGGAGGCAGTGGCAACCCACTCCAGACCTCTTGCCTGGAGAATCCCATGGACAGAGGAGCCTGGTGGGCTGCAGTCCATGGGGTCGCTAGGAGTCAGACGCGACTGAGCGACTTCACTTTCACTTTTCACTTTCATGTATTGGAGAAGGAAATCTCCACCCTCTCCAGCGTTCTTGCCTAGAGAATCCCAGGGACGGGGGAGCCTGTTGGGCTGCCATCTATGGGGTCGCACAGAGTTGGACACAACTGAAGCGACGCAGCAGCAGCAGCAGCAGCAGCAGCAGCAGCAGCAGACTGTTTTCCATAGTGGCTGCACAAATTTACCTTCCTTCCAACAAAGCACACAGGTTCCCTTCTGTGTGTATCTTCACCATCGCTTGTTATTTCCTTTGAAGAACGGCTATTGTAACAGGTGTGAGATGTTATCTGATTGTGGTTTTGATTTGCATTTCCCTGATTAGTCATGTTGAGCGTCTTTTCAGGTATCCATTATCTATGTATTGTCTTTCAGCTCTTTGGGGTTTTGTCTTTTTTGGCAATTTCATACAAATTTTAGAATTGGTCCATTTCTTTGAAAAATACCATTGGAATTTTGCTAGGGATTGCACTGAACCTGTAGTATGGGCATTATAACAATACTAAATTTCTCAGTCCATGAGTGTGGAATTCCTCTCTATTTGTTTGTGTTGTCTGTGGTTTCTTTCATCAGTGTCATAGTGTTCAGATCTTTTACCTCCCTGGTTAAATTTATTCCTAGGTATTTTCTTCTTTTTGATGTAATTGTAAACGGGATTGTTGTCATAATTTCTGTTTTGGATAGTTTGTTAGTATATAGAAATACAACTTATTTTTGGTTTTTGTATTCTGCAGCTTTACTGCATCTAAAACTTCACAGTTTATTGTCTAACAGTTTTTGGTGGAAGTCTTTAGGGTTTTCTATATGTATTACCACATCATCTACAGATAGTGACAGTTTTGCCTTTTCCTTTCCTTTTTCGATGCCTTTTATTTCTTTTTCTTGCCTAATTGTTTTTGTTAGCACTTTCAGTACTGTATTGAATAAAATTGTCAAGAGTGGGCATCCTTGTCTTGATCTTAGAAGACAAGCTTTAAGCTTTTCACTCTTGAGTATAGGCTTATCATACGTGGCCTTTATTATGTTCAGGTATATTCCCTATATACCTGCTTTGTTGACAGGTTTGGTTTTTTTTTTAATCATAAATGGATGTTGAATTTTTTCAGGTGCTTTTTCTGTATCTATTGAGATGATCATATGATTTTTATTCTTCCTTTTGTTAATGTGGTGTATCATGTGGATTGATCTGTGAGTATTAAACTGTTGAATCCCTGGAACTGTTGCATCAATCCCACTTGATCATGGTATATAATTCTTTTAATGTATTGTTGAGTTTGGTTCAGTAATATTTTGTTAAGGAATTGTGTATTCATCAAGGATATAGCCTGTAATTTCTTTTGTTGTGGTAGCCTTGTCTGGTTTTGGGTACAGCTGGGCTTGTAGAATGAGTTTGGAATTGTTCCCTCATCTTCTATATTTTGAATAGTTTGAAAAAGTTGGTATTAATTCTTTGAATGCTTGGTAGAAATCACCGAATGAAGCTCTCTGGTCCTCTGCTTTTGTATGTTGAGAAGCTTTTGATTACTAATGCATTCTCTATTGATCTCCCTGCTGGCTCAGATGGTAAAGAATCCTCCTACAGTACAGAAGACCGGGGTTTGATCCCTGGGTAAGGAAGATCGCCTGGAGAAGGGGATGGCTGTGCTGCGTCGCTCAGCTGTGTCTGACTCTTTGTGACCCCATGGACTGTAGCCCGCCAGGCTCCTCTGTCCATGAGGATTCTCCAGGCAAGAATGTTGGAGTGGGTTGCCATGCCTTCCTCCAGGGGAGCTTCCCAACCCAGTGATTGAACCCGGGTCTCCCACTCTTTACTGTCTGAGCCATCAGGGAAGCCCAGGGAATGGCTCTCCAGCCCAGTATTCTTGTCTAGAGAATTCTGTAGACAGAGGAGCCCGGTAGTCTACAGTTTATGGGGTTGCAGAGTCAGACACGACTGAGCGACTGACACTTTCATCGTCACTTTTTCAGTCCTATTAGTAATTGGTCTGTTCAGATTTTGTGTGTCCTCATGACTTAGAAGGCATTTCTAGGAATTTATTAGAATTCTTTAGAAGTCTTTCAAGAATTTATCCCATTTCTTCTAGATTGTATAATTTGTTGGCATGTAAATGTTAACAGTGGTCTCTTGTCCTTTTTTCCCCCTGTGGTGTCAGGTTAAAGTCTCTTCTTTCAATTCTGATTTTACTTATTTGAGTCTTTTTTGTTTTTAATGAGTCTAGCTAAAGGCTTACCAGTTTTCTATCTTTTCAAGGAACCAGCTCTTAGTGTCATTTCCCTTTTCTATTATCCTTTTAGTCTCTATTTCATTTATTTCTGCTCTGACCTATATTGCTTTCTACTCTAGGCTTATTCCTCTTTTTCTAGTTTGTTGAGGTATAAAGTTAGGTTGTTTATTTAATGCTTATTTTAATGTGTTTGAAAAATTAATATTACCAATAGATTTTTTCAGTTTTAAGTCTTGATATTAGAAAGTACAGTGAATGACATCAGCAGTTGTTACTTTGTGGCCTCCGTAAAAGTGCACCATACGATGGTTATGGAGGCTTGAAGTGCTATTCTAAAGAGTTGGAAGGAGAGCAGTCTAGAGAAAAGGCTTAAGAATTAATGGAGCCACATAAGCCAGTCATTTCTGTTTTAATGACAGAATTAAGACCCATTGTGGACCATTTCATGCTTGCTTTCCTCAGAGTTTAATTTGTTTAAGAAAGTCTGGTATTTTTTTTGATAGATTTATATTTCCCCAAGCAAATTTGATACACCGAAGAGGAAAGAGAGGATGATCTAAGGATGCTTCTGAGAATATTTCTGCTATCTATAAATAAAGGCAGTCTTCTGAGATATTTTTAATATTTAATATTTTACTTTTGTCCTTTCAAAGTAATTTATAAAGTAAGGAAATCCTGTTGCTTGAGTAATTGTTTGAAATGGCCTTCCCTTTATAAGATCAAATTTAATCAGTGAGTTTTAATTTGCATGGAGTTTATTATAACTGAAATTACTTTGTCATGTTGAATTAGTCATGTGTGGCTTTTAATTAATTGCTTCATTTCTACCTTCTGTTTGTATGGAGAGGAGTGTATATAATTGCAGCAAGATCCCAGTCCTTTATAATGAAAGTGATGACATAAAATTGTCAAACAGTTCTCATGTACATCTAACAAATTATTCTTGACCTTGTTCCATGTTGTTGACTTTGGCAGTGGAAGACTATTAATTTTAGATTTTTACACTTTTGTATACTGTGTCTCTTCATTTTTGATTTGTTACTTGTTAGGATTAGCTTCAGTATAACTTGTGGCCCAGCTGATATGTTGTTATAAAGTGTTCTCCCTCTCCCCCCTTTTAAAATGTAAACATGAGTTATAAAAAATATCTAAAGAGTATAGTTAGTTCATAAAATTTTGTATCTTTATTGACTATGGTTTTTAGACTTACTGAACATTGGTAGTAAGGAAGAAAATTCTTGCTGACTGTTAAAATATGAAAATGCATGCTAAGAAAAGTCAGTTTTTTGTTGTTATTCCCTGTTGATACAATTTGAAAGCTAAATGAATGACAAATAGCCCTTTTATAAGGCTTTATTTTTTGCAGCAGTTTCATATCAATTTGACCTTATTATTGTTGAGATGAGGAAGTGCCCAAGGCCTAGCCCACTCCACTTACGTAGGAAGTAGCCAGTTTGAGACCAAAACTCCTCCTTTGTACCTGAAAATCTATATCCTTTTTTCAACATCATGTTGCCTCTTTACCAAAACACAGTCCTGCTTTAGAATATGCCGAGATTAAAAGGCAGCCATTCTTGAGTGGCATGTGACAAGTTTCTTTCCCATGCTTCATGTGGCCGTGGTAGAATGTGATTTGTTGTACGAGAACTTATTTTTCCTGCTGATACAACGTGTAGTCAATGCTGCCATATATAGCTGTGGTCACAGTGGTTACTCAGTATAAAATATTTTTCTCATATAAAATTCATAGGAGAAAAATGCTGATCTCTAGAGTTATCCAGAAGAATATGAGTACAGTAGTTTGTCTTCAGTGAAAATTACCCAAAATAATACTCGGTGTTCTATACCAGTGTACTTGGACAGATGAATGCATACCCAAGGCAGCCATTTTCAACATCTCCTTGAAAATTTTTCTTAAACATTCATACAACTCTTATATGCTATAAAAGTACTTGGTTAAATATAAGAAAATTATCTTAAATTGCCATCACACTAAATAGGCCATTATATGCCCTATTTCAGGGCAGGAAATGGCAACCCACTCCAGTACTCCTGCCTGGAAAATTCCATGGATGGAGGAACCTGGTAGGCTACAGTCCATGGGGTTGCAAAGAGTCAGACACAACTGAGCAACTTCATTTTCTTTTTTCTACAGTTTTTTTGGAGAAGGAAATGGCAACCCACTCCAGTGTTCTTGCCTGGAGAATCCCATGGACAGAGGGCCCTGGTGGGCTACAATCTGTGGGGTTGCAAACAGTTGGACACGACTAAGCAGCTAACATGGAGAAGGCAATGGCACCCCGCTCCAGCACACTTGCCTGGAAAATCTCATGGATGGAGGAGCCTGGTAGGCTGCAGTCCATGGGTCGCTAAGAGTCAGACACAACTGAGCGACTTCACTTTCACTTTTCACTTTCATGCATTGGAGAAGGAAATGGCAACCCACTCCAGCGTTCTTGCCTGGAGAATCCCAGGGACGGGGGAGCCTGGTGGGCTGCCGTCTATAGGGTCACACAGAGTCGGACACGACTGAAGGGACTTAGCAGCAGCAGCAGCAGCAAGCGACTAACACACATGGCCTATTTATTTGTGGTTTATTTACTTGACATCCTGCCTTACCCTGATGGTGATTTGAAAACTACTGAAGTATGGGTAAATTAATTTTAGATACCACTGACATTAATTTAGACTAAAGTTAGTGTGAGTCAGTTGTCATTATTATTATTTTTTTTTTTAGTAGCTAGGCAGTATAGTTCACATGACTTAAAATAGAGAATATTGGGAGGTCATAGTGGCAGGTGATGAAAGTTAATGTAATTTTTTATTTTGGACCAAATGAAAGAGTCCCGTAACATGAAGCCTATGAATGCTTCATTAATCATAATGGAAGGTGGCCAAAACCGAAAGACTTGACTGAAAGATTTTAAAGCTGCGGAGGGAGAAAAGAGCCATTAACATACCACTAACAACAACAGTGTTTTAAATGAGGAAGCGAGAGAGAAGAGAAACTGAGGTCTCTTGTTTGAGAAAATGTCTTGTGGATGGCTTGAAGTGGAAGAAATTTGACTTCGTATAAGTAGTTGGCATTTTAGAAGGATAGTGGTGTCGCTAATCATAAACTCTGGCGTCCTGCTGACTTCATGCCTGTGCCTGTTTCCATGGGCATTACCCTCTCCCAGGATCAGTGTTGTTGGTTGGTTTTCCCTCAGGCAGCCGTTTGGATTAAAGGTTGTCTCTTCCTGTTGACCTTTCTTTCTGAAATATTTTGTTTTTTGCCTGTCCCTTGCCAGGGTGATTGGGTATTTTCTTCTTGGTCAGAGAGGAAAGATTAAAAATTAGGTATGAAGTATTTCGATCCTAAGCCTAGTGGTAAATAGATGCTACTTCATTTATCGGTGACAAAAATAAGATAAAATGACACTAAGACCATGATAGTGGGATAGAAACTCAGTCTGTGTCTTAGTACAATACAGTATTCATTAACATCAAAATGTGTGTGTGTTTGTGTGTGTGTGTGTGTGTGTGTGTGTGTAAGAGAGAGAGGTCAAGGAACAGAGATAGAGAATCTTCTAAATTATTTTGCATTAGAAATCAAAAGGAAGCTATTTGCATTATTTTAAAATTATAGTTCAACTTGAGGTATTTATAGAAGGCTTATAACCACAGATAAAAGCCTGATGATGCTATGTATCATATTAATTCAGGTTTAAGGATCATGCCATCTACTTACCAAGTCAATTACTTTTGCTATTAATGGTAGTTTCCCTTGAATTTAAATTTTAGAGTGTCATCATTTGATGTTTTATTTTATATTTCTGCAACTAAATGACTTTGCCAGATTGGATTTTCTGTTCAATTAATGCTATCACAATATTTTGAAATTACTGTTTCTGGTAAATCAGGTAAAAACAAAACTCTGTCCCCTACTAGCTCCAAGAAGGAATCATTTAAGATACCTGGGTCTTTCTACTTATGCTACTTGGATATAACTCTCATTTGCGGGGAAAAAGCCGTTCTCTGATGGCAGAGGGAGCATTCGTCTTAATGTTCCAGCTCTAATGTTCATATTTTCAAACCATGACAGTAAAACAGTCTTTAATGTATTGCTCTCACAGAATCTTAGGCAGAGGTCATTTGCAAAATATAAAGTGTGATCTGGGAGTCCAGGGCATGAATGGTTTAGGGAAATGAGAAGTGTATGTTCAGAGTCAGCATAATCCTCTGGAGCTTTTTAAAAAATAATTCTCAAATGATACATTTTCTGTTTTTGTATTTTTATTTATCATATGATTATTTAATTTATTATAATTCTCAAATGACACATTTTCTGTTTTTTGTATTTTTGTTTATCATATGGTTGTTTAATTTAGAATTGTCTTTTTAGTATTTTTCAAATTCAAACACAAACTTGTCTCTTACCTATGACCCATCAAGAACCCAACCCTGAAATTTAATATGTATTTTTTTGCCCAAATCCTAAGGGTACAGTTTCATGAATAATTATAAAGTAAACATATCTGTAGCAACCATCAAGGTCAACATTGCGAGTACTGGAGCACCCCACTTTTGCGGCTCTTTTTGGTCATAAACACCTCCTCCCACGGGTATAAGCATTAGTCTGACTCTTACGGGAATCACCTCCTTGCTTTCCTTTGTAATATTATCACTGTCCAGTTCATTGCTAAGCAAAATAATTCTTTGTTTTTGATCTTTATATATATATAAATGCACGTGTATTTTTATTAATTTTAATGGGTTGTGATGGTTTTAAAAAGTCACCCAGGAGATGAAGTGTCTCCACATTAAAACAGGAGAGTTTGTATGTGCATGTCTGTGCACGCTGTGGTCTATGGCTCATCCTTTGCTGCTTAGAGTAAGTAAGATTCTTCTTAACTGTAATTAGCCATTAGATAGAGTAACTAATAAGTTGTCATTACATTTTTATCCTGTGTGTTGGCCTATATTTTAATGTTTGGGGTTAAGTTTTGAATTTTATTAAGTTATAGGTTTTAGTGGTGAGCATGTAGAAAATACTCATAGTTCTATATCATCATGATAGCACAGATATCCATGATGGGTTTTTCGTGTTTTTTTACAGTTAGAAGTTACGTGTTGAGTGCCAGATGTCAAAGTTCAGCCATTGAATGTCACTCATTTTCAGAACTCTAGCTATAAAGATTTTTAATATATTAAAATATTTTACCAGATTTTAGGTAACTTAATGCCTTACAGAGTAATTTTTTTTACAAGTATAGATTACATGTGAATACCTAATTTAGGGAGGAAGATTTCCAACCCTTACCTTGTTCCCATTAAGAGTAATGCTAGAAGTTTCCCATAATAGTATTGGATGCCAGACTTTTGACCTGCTTGTCCTTGGTTTGGAAATGGCCTAGTGCTGTTTATAGTTGTATAACTTTAGCACAAGTGGTTTCTATAGCTACTGTCCAGTACCAGATGTAGAACAGTGGGAAGCTTTGATAAGGGGAGCAAGGATTTTTAAACAAAAGCCGGACATGGGTAATTACCCTGAAGCTGAACTGAGGTCCATTATATTCAGCACTATCATTTACTTTTCATTTCACTCTCTCCTAATTATAAGAAGGAAAATCTATTGACTCTTTTCCTCTTCCATCTCTCTGCCTTCTTCCTCTCACTTTATTAAAGAGTGTATATTATACCTTTAATCTGTTGCCTGAAACCAGAAGTTGGTCTTGACAAAATTAGGTGAGCATCACCAGTTTGGCTTTTATTACGATGATAGCATCATTGGTTTCCGCTTATCATAGAAGTTTCATAAGCCATTTGTATCAAGTGTTTGCAGAGAAACTGCTATGTTATATAAACTGCTGCCACTTTGACAATATAAATGACTTAAGGTTAATACTAGTGAGGTAGAAAAAATCATTATCTCATTATCAGGAATTGTCAGTTAAGTAAAAGGACAACTTAAACCTGACCTATAATTAAAATAGAAGGCATTTGGTTTTCTTCTAAATGGTTTTCAACTTCACCCCCAAAGTGATACCTTTCTAGGGGAAAACTCTTGTTTTTAAAGAGTAAATTAATTATAAATTGATGATTATCCTTAGGTGTATTATTGGGGGATTCTTTAAAAGTCAGTCTTTGGCAGAAAAGGGATGCTGTGAGAGAATTTTGTCTTCAGTTAGAATGTGGGTAGGGAGTGGAGTGAGAGATGAGACTGTAGAATTAAGCAAGGGGATCCAGTTTGTAGTAGAGGGTGGGCTGCAGGCCAGGAGAGTGAGGAAATTCATACCCTCTGACTCCTCTTTTTCTCTATAAAGAAGGATATAAGTTTTTGTTGAGAGTGAATGGAAAAAGTACTGTGCGAAATGAGAAAGAAAACTGTCTTTTACTGATTTTTAAGTTCAGGTATTTTTGTTGTATTTTCTTTTCTGACTTGATTGCGTGCTCCCTGAGGGAAAGCCATGGCTTTCATCACTCAGCATGTGTTTATAGAACCACTTCTGTCATCTGCTGAGATAGAACAGACCAATGAAACATAGACCTTATCCTTAGAGAACTTGGTGTGAGAGAAAGTTTGGTTCGGTAGTGATCTGTGCAAGTTGCTATGTGAACACCAGCGGCCACGTCCCCAAGGAGATGGTGCTTGAGTCAAGAGGCCAACATTCTCAGCAAAGGTACAGAGACACTAGAGGGGTGCATTCAGGGAATTCTAGACATTGAAGCATGACTAAAAGTATTTGGGGAGAAGTGGTTGGAGATAAAGTGGAAAACCTGCTTAGTGTTGAAGGTCTTTACCTACCAAAGAGTTTCAAGTTTATCCTAATGGCGATGGCGAATCCTGAGGGATGTGAATTAGGAGAGTAACAGAGGTTCTTGTTTAGGAAGGTCACCCAGACTTTAATATGCAGGAAAGTTTTTGTTGTGGAAAGATGTCTGTGACACCAGCCTGGAGGCTTCTGGTATGATCTTGTGAAGACAATGAGGCTGTCAACTAAGAAAGATAGAATATAGAGATTGTGGGAGAGACAGTGATATTGAGGGTTTCTGGGTAGGTAGATGTGGCAGGACCTGAAGACTGATTGAATGATTGGGGAAGGGGGACAAGGTGAAGGCTGAGTTAGAAATCTGGCTTGGGGTGGCTGAGGAGGTGCAGGTATTGTTACCCTTGCCTCTCTGTCCCGAAGGGCGTGGCGCAGTGCTGCTCCCCTGGGCTGCTGCAGGAGGCTTCCAGCTGGTTTCCCTGCTCCTGCAGCTTCTCCTCCCTTCACATAGCTTGCACAGTAGCCAGAGTATCTTTCAGAGTGGAAGCAGATAATCAACTCCCGTGTTTAAAATCCATCAGTAACTTGCTATGAAATTTAGACCAAAATTCAGAATCCTTCACATAACCTTCAGGGCCAGCCTGAACTACTTCTAGCCGGTCTCTCCAATTTGATTTTGAACCAGCTTTCCGTTCATTCTTCAAGCCTGAGCCACACTGGCCCGCTTTCACTCCCCAGAATGTACTTAGCTCTTTCTAGTCTGAGTCTTTTCACATTGTGTTTCCTCCCTCATTTAGTTCCTAGAATGCTTTCTTCCTGTCTCTTTTATGAGGAAATTTGATTCATCCTTTAGGTCTCAGGTAAATGTCACTTCCTTTGGGAAGCTTTTCTTATTCGTTTTCTTCTCTCTCATCTAACTAGGTATCTTCTTATATTTTTATGGTACCCTTTTCTTCCCAGTATTTCATCACAGTTTGTAAGTATATGTTAGGATGTATATTATTTAATGTCTGTAACTCTGTGAATTAATGGAGTTTGACTGTTTTGCTCACTGCTCAGTAAATAGTTATGAAATAAATAGTAACTGTTCAGTGATTGTTTGGGGGCCTTTCTAGAATAAAAACAGTCAAATTCAACAGTATTTAAATCATCCGTTTGAAGGAAGAGTAATACACTGAATTTTGTCATTACCCTGATGTCACTCCTGAAAAGTCAGTGATTTAAAAATAGTTTAATCCGATGATACCTAGGCCTTATTTCTTATGAGAAGCAACAAAAAAAAACAGGTGGATTACTATACTGTGGAAATCAGAACACCTTCCTTCTAGTTAAGTCGGAAATAACAAAGAATGGCAGATTTCTGGGAGAAGACAGTAGTTAGAAGGATAGTTTTATGTAAGTGCAGTTCTCAGCTTTATTTTCTTTAAAGAGAGAAGTTTTATGGCATTCATTTTGAGGACACTCTTGCAAATATGTATTCTCCCAGATTAATCCAGAGTGTCATTAGTTCCATTTAAAGTGGCAGCTTCAGATGTTACTATAAAACAACAAAGGAAACTATAAGCAAGGTGAAAAGACAGCCTTTGGAATGGGAGAAAATAATAGCAAATGAAACAACTGACAAACAACTAATCTCAAAAACATACAAGCAACTTATGCAGCTCAATTCCAGAAAAATAAACAATCCAATCAAAAAATGGGCCAAAGAACTAAATAGACATTTCTCCAAAGAAGACATACAGATCGCTAACAAACACATGAAAAGATGTTCAACATCACTCATTATCAGAGAAATGCAAATCAAGACCACAGTGAGGTACCATTTCACACCAGTCAGAATGGCTGCAATCCAAAAGTCTACAAGCAATAAATGCTGGAGAGGATGTGGAGAAAAGGGAACCCTCTTACACTGCTGGTGGGAATGCAAACTAGTACGGCCACTATGGAGAACAGTGTGGAGATTCCTTAAAAAACTGGAAATAGAATTGCCATATGACCCAGCAATCCCACTGCTGGGCATACACACCGAGGAAACCAGAATTGAAAGAGGCACGTGTACCCCAATGTTCATCGCAGCACCATTTATAATAGCCAGGACATGGAAGCAACCTAGATGTCCATCAGCAGATGAATGGATAAGAAAGCTGTGGTACATATACACAATGGAGTATTACTCAGCCATTAAAAAAATACATTTGAATCAGTTCTAATGAAGTGGGTGAAACTGGAGCTGATTATACAGAGTGAAGTAAGCCAGAAAGAAAAACACCAATACAGTATACTAACACATATATATGGAATTTAGAAAGATGGTAACGATAACCCTGTATGCAAGACAGCAAAAGAGACACAGGTGTATAGAACAGTCTTTTGGACTCTGGGAGAGGGAGAGGGTGGGATGATTTGGGAGAAGGGCATTGAAACATGTATACTATCATGTAAGAAACGAATCACCAGTCTAGGTTCGATACAGGATACAGGATGCTTGGGTCTGGTGCACTGGGATGACCCAGAGAGATGATATAGGGAGGGAGGTGGGAGGGGAGTTCAGGATTGGGAACTCATGTACACCCGTGGTAGATTCATGTCAGTGTATGGCAAAACCACTACAGTATTGTAAAGCAAAAAAAAATTTCAGTCAGCAAAAGCTATTGCTGTTTAGATGCCAAATCTGAATAAAGTGAGCCTTCTCATCCCCCCAAAAGATATAATAAAAAGATCTTTTGAATAAAAAAAAAAAAAAAAAACATTGGTTTTTTTCTTGAGATTTTGTTCCCTTTTAAGTTAACATTTATTAAATTATAAGTAGCCAAAGTACTTCCCTTGTAAAGTCTCTTTTTCTTTTTGATGCTCTACGTTTTTCCCAGATGGCTCAGTGGTAAAGAATCTGCCTGCCAGTGCAGAAGATGCAGGTTTGGTCCCTGGGTGGGGAGGATCCCCTGGAGGAGGAAATGGCACCCCACTCCAGTATTCTCGCCTGGGAAATCCCATGCACAGAGGAGCCTGGTGGGCTGCAGTCCATGGGGTTGCAAAGGAGTCGAACACAGCTGAGCGACCAAACAACTTTCGATGCAGAGTTAGTTGTAAAATAAAGGTTAACTTGAGTAAGGTATGGTTTATATACTTTTTCTTTATTTTTCTGCAGAATAACTTGCATTTCTAGACTGGACGTAAATAACAATGAAAAAACACTTTAGAATCACTAAGGTAAATACGTATTAGTATATTTCCACGTCATTCTTCTAGAAATGATGTGAATAAATGCCAGTGCTCTCTGAAGGGAAACGGCTGTCCTGTTGGTGCTCCGTGGCTCTAGATGGTTGCAGCAACCAGGACTCAGACAGAGAGGGAAGTGGAGTGCTCCTGACTGTCCGGTGCACCGTGGCCAGCTGGGCTTCAGACGCTCTTCACCCCCATCAGAAATGCTATAAAGAAGAATTTATCTGCTTCAGCCAGCAGGGGGCACTGTATACATAATAAGTACACGGCCAATTGTAAAGCTTTGATTCCCCCCTGCCTTGGCAATAGTGTTAAAAAATTCCTTGAGGAGTTTGTTTAGAATTAGTAGTAGTGATAGGACCGGAAATTGGCTGGGTGGGACAGTGGTTAAAGGGGTTCTGTCTAAAAGTTTAGAGACGGAGTATGTACTACCATAATGTTGGTGTTCAGTGAAAAACAGCCTCAAAATGTCACACTCCATTTTGAACAACCCACTAATCTACCATGCAGGAAAGTAACTCTTTAACCACTGTTCTGAGGTAATATCTATTAAAAAAAAATGTGTGACAAAAAGTATGCGCTCTAAAGCCTGATCTAGACTACAAGTCTGGCATTAAGCTATGTGACTTGTGGCAGATTATTTAAACTCTTGAAGTCTCCGTATGTGGAAAATTTAGATAATAATCTGCTGTGAAAAGTGCAGAAAATTAAATAATTCACTTCTGTCAAACACATAGCTATAAATGTATATCAGTTGCTTTCTTAAATCGGAATTTGTATGTTTCTTGTCATAATTGCTGTTTGTCTTACAAAGTTAAGTGATAGATCCGAAAGCTTTGTATTCCCATTATGTAGCCAGAATTTTCCTACAGAAATTCTTGATTTCTGGTTATAAAAATGATAAACAGTGGATAGTATAATCAACAATCTTAGTATTTTATTCCTGTTTCCTCAAGTACTGACATGTGCCAAAAATTTAACTAGTAGTCATTATATTTAGGAAAATTGGTCTGTAATCTTTCATTGCCATAGTTTTTTTTTCTTGGCATTTCCTAATTCTTTGTGTATGTTTATTTTCCATGCAGTATATCTTGCTTACTAAAAACTGGCAGAACCTATTATGATACATAGATGATATCATGACTGATAGTGATAGACAGATTGGGAAGTGTCAGAGAAACCAGAAATCAAACACTGGGGCAAACTGGAGTTAGTGAGGGACTTCAGGGGTCATGTTGCTTGAGGATACTCTTCTCCCTTTTAAGTAAACTCTTGGCCTTTGAGATACTGAGTTGAAAAAAAAAATCTGCAGATATTCTTGGTTGAGATGGGCAGGGAATGTGAATAGAGAAGAGTTATCAAAAGGTGATGAAAAATATGTGGAGTCGAATATCATCATCTCAAGTGTGATCCCTGGTAAACTGAACTAAAGATAGGTTGAAAGAGAGAGAGAAATAAGAAGAAAAACATTGACTTTGCTATTTTATTCAGCATCAAGGTAACGTAAGTTCTGAATGCTGCAAATGGTATTTTTCATAAGGACCAGACTGTGTGTTCAAAGGTGTGATATTTACATATATCTATGTGGACCATAAACGTACTGAACCTGTTATGTGAAACATTTTGTGAACCATGTCTTTTCCACTTAGATGAAAATGGTAGTCAAAGTCCTGGAGTGTCTGGCTTGCCCTGAAGCAGACTTACGCTGTTAGTAATAGAACAGCACTTGCCAGATCCCTGGCTGAACAAGGGATTTGGAGCTTTGGGGTTCTCCAGGAGTTTTTGTTATGAATGTCTGATTTTGCAATCAGGGGACAATCAATCCTTTCATAAGGAGGCATTCCAGTATAGGACTCACAGTAATTCTTCTCTACTCCCTGGGAGATGACTAGGATCCCCTCTCCGCCCAAGGCTTCCTTGGTAGCTCAGCTGGTGAAGAATCCACCTGCAATGTGGGAGACCTGGGTTCAGTCCCTGGGTTGAGAAGATCCCCTGGAGGAGGGAACAGCTACCCACTCCAGTATTCTGGCCTGGACAGTTCCGGGGACTGTTATTACACGGGGTCGCAGAGTTGGACACGACTGAGTGACACTCACTTCACTGCCACCACACCCCACCCCCACCCCGAAGAGGCTGCATTTCTAATAATAGCCTTTCCCCACTTTGCCAGTCGCATGTATTTCTCCATCATTGGGTCTCTGTAGCACTGAGCATATGATCTGTTAAGAGGCTTAGTTTGCTTTTACTGTATTTTGAGTAAATCTTGAGGTCTAAACTAGTCAGATAAAGAATGCCATGACTAGTACATGTTTTCTTGGTAATCATTCATTGGTATAGGTTATAATCATCACTTTGAGTTTTCCAGGCTTCTGCTGTTTGTTTCTAGTCTCTGCCTCTGATCTTTATAGTCTTGTCTTTATTTATCATCAGTTTGTCCTGTGTATATCCTTGAAATCAAAGGCAAGCTATCTTGTTAAGCTCTCAGTTTGTCTTCTGAGGACACCTGTCTTGCATTGTGCTCTGACTTTCTCTCCTGCTTCCGCTCTTGAGCTGCATGGTTGGCAATTGAGGTAGGTTAGGCGCAGGAGTGACTGGAGCCCATCAGTTCCTAACCCATCCTGGTCTTCAGCTGTCTTACCACACCTGTGCCTTTTAAGCTTGTACACTCGCATCACACATTTCTGTCCTGTCATACCCCTGCAGCCCTGGAACATTCGCTAAACTAGTCTGCAGTGCATTTTGGTGTAGAGGTGATCTTGCGTGGCTTAGAGGAGTCACAGGGAGAAGAATGGACAGAAGGCAGAACTGAAGGATCTCACTGCCTGATAGTGTTCTGATGCCTCTTATTCAGAAGAGAAAAGAGAGAGGACATTCAGCAAACTGATGTGAAATTGTATGTCAGTCCCAAACGTTAAGGGAAAAGCATTAGCACTGGGGAGAGTTTGGACTCATTTGGATTCAACCAGAATGCTGGTGTAGTAGATTTGCACTTTAGTAAGTTGTATTTGATCCCACTGTGGAAAATAGACTAGAGAGGGAGCCGCAAAGGCAGGGCAACTGGCTGTTCAGGAAAAAAACAAGGAGAGCTGAGGAAGGCTCAAACTATAGTACTGGAGTTATGAATGAAGAGAAGGCGTGGATGTGAAATATTTAGGATGTAGAACCTAAGATTACAGGACTGGCTCAACGTGAGAAAGAAAGGGAGAGCCCTTTGGCCCAGGGTTCTGATTGTGATGACTGGGTGGGGAATGCCGCAGAGAGCTGTGAGGCGCAGTAGCAGGAGAGATGCCACTTGTGGACATAGCTCTATTTATAACTAAGTAAAGGTATTTCTGCCAGGATTAAACTCATGCAGTTCAGCAAGCAGACAAGTTTCCTAATGATCTTATTTGATATATGGACAGAATGCAGAGTACCTGGGGGAATGGATGAAGGCGTGTCCCATCCCTCTTACGACTCTTCGGTCAGACGTCTGATCAGAGGTGGCATGGGCAGAGGCTAAATGCTGGACCATTGTTCTGTCCTGCTGCTCTCCCATGTCTGGTTCTGAGATGTTGACCCCGAGTCCTCCCTTCAAGTCAACTGTCCTCCTAGGGTTAGGGCATCTGTGGCTCCTTACATCTCCTAGTAGGAAAATCTTGTGTCATTGAAGTAATTATTTTGGTTACTAGAACTAAGTTAATAGCATTTCTGATCCAGTTCTCTTCCTTTCTGGGAGGCCTTTGTTCATCACATGCTTTGTTCCCAGAGATACTGCTGCTTCTTGAGTTGAGGAAAAAGTTAGCTCTTTGGGGAACAAAAAAAAAAAGCCTCATTATGTTACATTTAAAGAGTGTAGTCCCTGGGTCTGATAGACCTCTGTTCAAATCCTAGGTGTGTCACTTACTGGCTGTATTATCTTGGGCCTGTACTCTTAAATAATTCATCTCTAGATGTGACAGTAGTGTGCTTATCTCTTAGAGGTGATGAGTTTATATTAGATAGTGCTTATGAAGCATTTGTGCTTCCCTGGTGGCTCAGATGGTCAAGAATCTGCCTGCAATACAAGGCACCCAGGTTCCATCCCTGGGTTGGGAAGACCCCCTGGAGGAGGGCATGGCAACCACTCCAGTATTCTTGCCTGGAGAATCCAGTGAACAGAGGAGCCTGGCGGGGCTACAGTCCATGTGGTGGCAAAGAGGTGGACGCGACTAAGCAATGACAATTCCACCTCTATGAAGCATTTAGGATGGTGTGTGTGTGTATGTGTGTCCGACTCTTTGCTGCTTCTTGGCCTGTAGCCTACCAGGCTCCTCTGTCCATGGGATTTCCCAGGCTAGAATACTGGAGTGGGTTGTCTTTTTGGCCCATAATAAATACCACATAAATACCGTCTTTCTTTTGGTATTCTTCTTTTACCTGTAGATAGGTAAAATTTTTTTAATCTTTTGATGTTTATATAGCCTGAAGTTATAACCACCAGGATGTTTTCATGTGCTTGCAAGAATTTGGAAGTATAGTATTCCTAGTGCCATAGAATTTAAGTAGCCACTTTTTTTTTTTAAATAAAATGAATCGGGAAATCTTGGCATGTTTAATAATTTGTTTCTTTTGTGTGTGATTTTTAAAAAAGCATTCTGGGGCAAAATAGTTTCGAATAAATGAATCAGCCA
Source organism: Nanger dama (assembly GCA_917880005.1). Classification (NCBI taxonomy): domain Eukaryota; kingdom Metazoa; phylum Chordata; class Mammalia; order Artiodactyla; family Bovidae; genus Nanger; species Nanger dama. The sequence continues at coordinate 1,739,979 of CAKJTW010000068.1, read as the reverse complement.
AAATAACTTTATTTTGGCTAAACCTGGGCTATTATTAATATTAGATATGAAGGAAAGAATGAAGATATTCATCTCATACAGGAATGAGGAAAAATACAAGAATATTTTGAGGATTGTTATATTCCAGATATATTTGTAGATATTGTTTTATACTGAAACCAGAGTAATAAATTAGGCTTCATGTTTTCTAATTGTGTCTCCATGCCTGTTCTCCAAATCACAATCCTTGTGCAGTAGAGTATGAACTTGCAGAAGGGCATGGGATATGAGGTTTTATTCCTAATTCGATTTTTTTCACATTTTGAGGTGACTAGTGAAATTGATGATGTTTCAGTGTTTTCTGTCAGTCTTCTTATCCCTCGGTTTTCTAAGCTGAAACATGACAGTCTATCCCAGTTTCGTGTTTCTGGTTTCCTAAAGATCTGCCTGACCACTAGTCCTCACCTGTCTTTGAAGTCTCAGAGTGTGAAGACCACTTGTTTAGCCTGTATCTTCATCTGCTGAAGTTAAAGCTGCCAGGAGTAGTTGACATCATTAACCGAACGTGGACATATCCCCAAGCAGTTTTACTGACCTGTATGACATCATGCAGATGTAGTAATTTGTTGGAGTAGAAGCTTCTTTGCTCAGTAATTCTTACAGTCAAAGAAGGCTTCTGTTTGTGCTGAGCAAGGAATCAGAAGATGCTGGTGTCTGTCCGGACTAAAGTCGCAGGAGATGGTTCTCCCTGCTTTCCTTCTTACCCAGTAAGAGTATCTGTCCTCTTTGTGCAGAGAACCGTTGGGTGGATCAGGTGAGGTGAAGTAGGTGAAAGTACTTTGGATACACAAGCATGACCCAGATATAAAATGGTGGTATATTTCCAATTCAGATATGATAAAGGAAAAACAACTGTATACCAGAGAGTGAGATTTTGCTTAAAGTAACTGCTTTGCTTGCAGGCTAACAAAAGAAGTAACTCAAGCATCTTTATTTTTTGTATTTTCCAACCAACCAGAACCGGGACCAGTATTCACATCTGCTGAGCGATCACTTTCTGCTGTACCAAGGTCATAATTCCTTCCGTGAGAAGTATTTCAGTGGGGTAACAAAAGAATTGCCAAGGAGGAAAAATCTAGCCAGGAATGAAAATTTAAGATTTTTGACAACGGAGAAAGAATAAGGATTTGATAGAAAAGACATCTGGATGTGAATTTTCATGTATAATACAGAAAATGTACTGTTTTAAATAGCTTTATATAATAAAATAAATTCTACCAAGTACAATTCTTTTAACGTTAGCTTTGTTTTATAGATTACTTTGTTGTATGTGTCTTTTGAACTTTATATTTGTACTTTCAAGTATTATGGAAATTGAAAACAGTTATATTTTTGGTAATTTATAAAGGGAACTAATCGTATTGACTTTTTAAACATAATCTGCTGGATATGTTATAGGCAGTTAATAGTGGTTGAGAATTTATTCATTAGGTAGACTTGTTTATTTTGTTTTTGATTGTAATTGTTTCATGTTGTCATTGTCACTAATAAAGCGTACTGAGGATTTCTAAAATCATGTAGTATACAGAGGGGTGTGATGATGGAAATGAACTTTTATTTATAAATCCCAGACGAGTAGTAACAATGATCATGGTGATAATGAGAAAGGCTAGGACCTGACAACCTAAAAGATTCCAAGCTCCTTGAGGCCTGTTCACATCTGAAGTTCGTCTGTACCTTGGATTTGCTCCTGCATTCCTAAACCTTGACTGTCGGTCAAGTTAACTACCCACAATTTTTGGTTTAGAAAGTAACTGATAGTTAAAGCAGTAACAACAACACAAATCCTTGATGGTTCCCTAATGGTATTAAGTCTAATCAGAGCTCTTTGAAATAGAAGCTATATTTTTCTTGAAGGAGAAACTTTGCTGAGTCCACATTGTGTCCATCATGAAAATATCTTGTTTGGAAACCACTATACCCATTAATTCAGGATGCTAATAGCTTTCCTGCTTTCAGTGGCCAAAGTACCTCAGCAGGGCGGCAGTAAATGAATCCTCTTTCTCTAACCAGAGCCTATTTTTATTTATGCTGTTGTTATTATTTTAGTGTTACTGCTGGCTTTTATGGACTCACAGTTTGAATGTGCATAGCTTAAGACCTCCAGAAGACCGGTGCTGCCCAGGCAGAAAGGGAGCAGGCCGTCTGCTACATCCTCCCTCTTTTTCTTGTTCTGCAGCTCTGTATTTCAGCAGATCTCAAACAGTTCACTGATTATTTTGTTTGGGTTTTTGGATGTGATTTGTGGTACACTGGGGAAAATCTAAAAGTATTCAAGAATGATTTATTTTCAGTATTTCTGTTGTAAACCGTCTCATTTAAAATTTTTGGAGGTTGTATGGGGAGTGAGTTTGAAAGTTTGTAGCTGACTAAATTTGGAATATGAAATTTTAGCCTTGCCTCGTTTTTTGGTTTTCACAAAAATTAGTCCAAATTAGTTCCAAATTAGATCTGGAAAAGTTGCAATGTTAATTTTAATTAACATTGTTCTAAAACATTTGTTCTAAAAAAATGACCCTACATTTAAAAAAATTTAAATTATTTCTTATTACCTCTAGTGGAGGTCTTCTACTCTTTAATTGTTGTGAGATTGTTTTCACTTGTTTTAAGGTCGGTACCCAAAAGTGAAAAAGAAACTAATCACTCAACCAATTTCAATTTAGAGGTCACACGTCCTCTTATTCTAGAAAGAACAACTTTATTTTCTGGCATCAGGATTTTACTACTTTCTGCATAAGTTGGAGATCATTTCCAGGATTGCTTGAGTTTTATGTATATTCTTCATGCACTTTACTAGCAAGGATATCACCTAGCATAATGCCTGCATGTTAGGTAGTCCTGTAGTATGAATTTACAGTATAATCTGTGAGTGGACCTTAGGTGGTCTGTGGGCTGGCCTAGTTAATGTTCCTAATATGACAGACTATAATTTTGCTTCTGGCATTTTGGTGGTGTTTCATCATAAGTAACCTCCTTCCCATCCATTCTGGCGGATTTCTTTTCTTTTTTTCTGTGATAGCTGGGAGGGAATAGTGGAGTAGGTGGTCTTTGGCGTATTGAGACAAAGTGACCAGCAGATTAAAAAAAAAAGTTTCAAATCTCCTATGAATTTCTAGCTGCTTCCTGCCCAGAATAACCCAGGTTTAGGCCTATTCACCGCTAACTTCCTTATGACTAATTCTTTAAATACAGAGATTGAGCAGTAAAATATTTTCAAACTGTTTAAACTCTGGAAGGTAAGTCAGTGTTACAACTATTTCCTTATGGTGAAAATTCGCTTAAAATTTGATATTTCCTATACATTTAAGGAGACTGATGACTGCAACTAAAGACATTTATTTCAAGTTTGGTAGGGAAAAGTAGAGCATTGAGTTAATGGACAGATTATAGTGAATGTGTTTATGTTATCGAGTGAAAGATGTGCTTTAAAAGTTTGGGACAGAAACAACTGTTTAGGTAATATTTTTTTTTATACTCTTATAATCAGGGATGACTTTTTTTAACATCAGGAAATTAGATGGTAAGGTGGTTATCTAGATGCAAGTATAAGCAAATCTGACTCTTGAATCAAAGGCCTTAATCGTTTGGGATAAAAAGAAATAACCCATGCTGGAAGTATTATCAGGTGTTGCTAATCCCAGGAGACATGTAATAATGCATAATGTTTATGTTTTAAAGAGTGAGGTGACATGTTCGGGGAAAATGATCTTTCTACTGCATTCTAATCTCCGTTGTAAAAGCACTGTGGAATTAAGCTGATGTTAATAGTTCTAATAGGGGGAAAAATCCATTGTAGATAAAGCAGGGCATAAATTAATTAATATGGAGCATAGGGATAGAAATGAGAGGTAACTGTGGCTAAGAACATTGATGATCTTATTGTTGATTTTTCTGTTTGACCAAAGGGAGTAAGTTATACCAGTGTAAGGACTCTGACAACTCACAAGAGCATATTTTTCTCCATTATAAAGTTATTTAGAAAACTAAACACTTGTAAGGATCCTTTTTCTTCGAAGAATTGTATTCATAGAATAAGCAAAATCTACTTTTATTTCCAACTCACTCACTCCCATTTTTCTCAGATATTTATCAAGTAATGTGGTTTGTAATCCAAACCAAAAAAGTGCTTTAATCCAGAACATACACATGGACACAATAATACTAGACTGATGATGTTTGTACTTTACTAAAACCTTGAGAGCGTCTGTAAAACAGAGTGATTTGAGAGCATAAGGTCTAGAGTGTAAAGAATTGTAATGGAATGATAAACATATCTGTGATTCTGTCTAGCCATAGAATCATAGAGACAGCACATTCCTAGCAAAGCTCCCTAGGGAACCTGACCCTCTTCCCTCAATAGAGGTCTCCCTCAGGATGTTCATATGTTTCACTAGGTGGGATAAGCAAGTTGACATTTAGGCATAACCAAGGCCAACCTGGAATTTGGCTGTTATCCCTTCCTTCATAAGCCGTTGTAGACAGGCTTTTAGGGGGATGGAGGCTAAATTCTCATGGCAGTCTCCTAAGAAGCCTGGGTCACAGAACAAAATAGGCTTAAGAGATGAATGTTAAGATAAGCCCACTTCACTTTATGTAACTGCTAGTCCTGTTTCTTGGGATATTAGGATGTTCTTAGTATATTTTTGTTCTAGCATTTGAATGTTCTTACTAAGATAATTATATCACAATGATGCCAAATTGAATCACCCAAAAAGGAATCTGCTTTGACCTCTATGACTTTAAAATCTCTCCTTTAATCAAGCTTTCCCATCTCTCTCCTGAGGGCTTATCAGAAGAACTCTATTTTGTCTAACATCCAGCAGTGGAGATTAGCTGGGCTTATGTGTGAAGTTAGTCAAATTTTAAAAGTGGCTGAGGAGAAAATTAAAATTGGAAGTGAAGTGGTACTTGGGTTGGGCTTCAGTGGTCTGCCTAAGTATTGTATCTATTATGTTGTACATTTGTGAAGTGAATCAGGATGGTCAGAGCTGGTATTGGTGAACCTTTAAAAATCTGTGAAACCTCTTGTAAAACTGCTTGTAAGAATCTTTTTCTCTTAGAAGGATTGTATCCATAGAGTAGGTGAAGTCTACTTTGATATTGGTTTGTTTATAAATCATGGACTGGAGTATCTCACAAGTCTGAGTGCTTCCAGCACAAACAGCAAAACTTTTTTTTTTTTTGGTAGATGTGTGAGCACCCTTGAAAGATAGAGACATAGTGTCTCCCTCTGCCTGCTCCCCCTTCTGAAAAACAGCAAACGACTGGGCTCTTGTTAAAACTGAACACCTGAGCCAACCAACCTGATACTGCCAATGTGGAGTGAGTCAAACAGACTCACCACGATGAGAAGGGCCCAGCAAGCCTCATTTGTCAGATGGAGTTGCTATACTCAAGAATGCAGCTGACATAGCCCTACTTGCATCTTGGATTCAGATGAAAAGGTGGTAGCTGTCCGTTTGGGGAAAATTGTGTCCCCCATTCCACGTTGCCTGAAACAAAGGGAGTGGCTCAATGGTCTCCTTGATTCTTAAAGGTTACATTTACGGTGGGTTAAAAATACTTCTACGTTACAGTTAGGTGAGTCCTCTAAGTGCCTTTTGCCTCTTTCACTGAAGGATTGGCCAGACTGAAACCCAGTAGTGCTCAACGGGCTGCCGTGGCCACTCCATTTCAGCACCAGGCACTCAGACCCGAAAATGGGTGTGGTTGACCTGGTCCATGGCCAAATCTCAAAGCTGTTCTCATAGCTCCAGCCAGTACCCTCTTTGCTGAGGCTTGTTATATTTTTACTGACTTTTAGTCTATTGCTGATGACCTATGGTTTGGTCCATCACTTGGGAAACTACAGATTGATTGACTAAAGATACCCTTCCTTGGGGGCTACCAACAGCGGAAACAGACTGGCTGCTGACAGAGCTGTCTGGGTCATCCTCTGATGAAGCCAGCTAGAAGAAAGCTGTTGTCTGGGCCGACACCACCCAGATTGCCATCGCTGTGGCCTGGATCCATCGTTGTCCCACATGTGACCGCACACTCGCCAATATGTAGACAGGACACGAAGTAAAGGGCTGTGTTTCTGACGCAGAGCTACTGTTCGGTGCCAGACTTATGACTCCTGCCGAGAAATAGACCTGATTGCCTTGCGGTGAAGGAGGCCGCGTTGCATGGAGTGTTGTCCAGCCCGCTCCTGGCAGATTGATTGTTTCGGATCTTTGCCCCCACTCTCAGAGCTGTTGGTTGTGTGTCACTGCTGTTGGCGCTTTCTTCGGTTACAGCGTTGCTGTTCCAGTCTGATCAGTTGACTCCAGCCACATCACTTTGCCCTTGAAACTAAGTGGTGTCACATGTTTGGCTTTCTGAACCATTGGTATGACAATGGTATTATACCTTTATTGCAAAAGCCACTCAACCATGGGCTGATAGTCAAGGTATTTGATAGACTTTCCATGCTCCCTACCATCCACAGGCATCTGGAATTTTGAGCTTTGGAAATTTTCTCTGCATTGTTCTATGTTTTCTCTGGCAGTTGTTTACCAAGCCTTCTCAGAAAGGCTTAGTAATACATTGCTCTAGAGTTAGCTCTGAACAGTACAGTGTCTCGTCCTTTGTCAGATATCTAAGTCTTTTTAATTGTTGGGTTTCAGCCCAGAGACAATTGTTGATTAACAGCTTGAGCCTCAGACTGGGAAGGTCTCCAGAACCAAACCCAGAGAAGGAGCTGTGACAATCTGGTCCAAAAGGAGCCCTCTACCTGGTATGCTTTATTATTGATGTTGAGGCTGGAAAATCAATATTTCAGCTGATTTATTATCTTTAATTTTCTTTATATTTTCTCTAGAGCCCAAAATATGTAAAAACGTTCTTTTCTATTTTATTTTAATGATAACTGCTTTGCCATGTACCAGTTATATGTGCTACTCTACTTTTCCTTTTTTTTTATTTTAAGGACTAATTTTATTTGTTGGCTGTGGTGGATCATAGTTGCTGCATACAGGCTTTCTCTAGTTGCAGAGAGTGGGGCTTCTTTTCCTTGTGGTACACGGGCTTCTCTTTGCAGTGGCTTCTCATGTTGCAGTGAACAGGCTTAGTCCACAGTATGTGGGATCTTTCTGGACCAGGGATCAAACCAGTATCCCTCGCATTGCAAGGTGGATTCTTAACCATTAAACCACCAGACAAGCTCCCTGCTTTTCCTATTAAACGTGTTCTAAGGCTTGCTTGCTGCTGATTGGTTGATAAAAGGCATAAAAAGGCGAAGGTGTGTACGGGAACTGCTTGTGGTTTGGAAATCACTGAAGGGAGCAACCAAATAAGGCTAGAAATTATGGCAGGAGGACTTTCTACCTTGCCTCCTGGGGGTGGAAGGAAGCTACCTTGGGATTTTCATGGGTGATATTGTCAGGCTTGGTCTATCACCATCACTCCAGTAGTGGTTTGGAATGAAAGAAGATAGATTAGAAGCTGGAATGCTTGCTAGTCAGAGGGTTGCTACAGTCATCTATCCAGCTTAGAGATGTGAGGATCTCAACTAGAGAGCAGTGACAGTAAAGATTGAATGGAAAATATTTAGAAGATGAAATGAGCAAGTCCTGCTGATTGATTGATTGCACACAAAGATGAGTAATGGATGATGTCCAGAGTTCCAGTTGGGTGACTGGGTGGATGGCATGACACAATGGCATAGAAAATAGAAAAGACCCTGTGTTTAGGTTTGGACAGACAGACATCCTGAACGTGAAGCCTATAGAACAGGCAGAGAAAACTGCACAACAGACTGTTGAGTATTCAAGAGCAAATCTGGATAGTGGTTGCAAATTTGAGGAGCAGAAGATCCTTGCCTAAGACAAAGAGCCACTGAGTGAAGATACCCCATACCGGTTCATTCTGTTGCATTGTCCCCTTGCATAATGTGTATATTTAGCAAAGAGAATTGGCATGACCCAATACCTGTCTGAATGAGGTAATTCCAAAATTATGAGAAATTTATATTTTAATTACAAATATAGTGAGATATAGTAAGATGAAATTCATCTAATGAGATGAAATTGCTGCATTGCGCTGTTAGAAGCTGCAGAGAGCAATCCCCCTGGCTTTGGGGTGATGAGCCCCCGTCCAAACTGGATGAATGCATATACCTCATTTATTGTATATGTTCATGAGCCTCATCATAGAACTTAAAAAACTGACAAGCTGTTAGTTGCCTCGAAGAAAAATCTGCTAAAGAAACAGACCACCATGGTTTGGACTCTGGATGTAGAAAAAGGAAGGGAATCTTGAGTTTTTCCTCTTTTCCTTATCCTTTAAAAATACTTCCCTTTTCTCTTTTTAAGTAACTGCTTAATAGCTTTTGGGTAGCAACATAAAAATCACAGGGTACGCCAGAATGTGGGGAAATTTTTTATTAAGTTGAGAGTTTTGTTTGCCTGTTATTAAAAAATATTGGACCAAAATCCCAATTTCCCTCTATCTCTTTTTATATATACTTTTGCTTTTGGCAGAGTCCGTGACAAAACCTCTTCCCAGTTAGGGATGGGCCAAAATCCTTTTCTGAAGCTCCTACTAATTTGGATTAAAGTGACCGATTTGAAAGCTTCACACAGAAATTCTGCCAAGAAATATCATAAGATCCCTTGACATTTAATTCTACAGTCTTATCTTTTGGAGCAAAATAGATGAGTAAAATTTTATTTTTATTTTTGCCTTTGTTAGCTTGTTTTCTTAGTTTTGGAAAAAACAGATCAAGAATCTGGAAACAACAGAACTTTGTTTTTGCCTTCAGTTTGGCTTTCTGAACCCAAAGAGAGGCCTTGCATGATGCTAACTGGGTTCCTAAGGAAAAAGGGCAACATGGTGTTGTGGAAGACATATTTCCATGAGCTGTTGAGTGGTCTGTGAGACCCGATCCTGCAGCAGGTGATCAACCCTCCATGAGACTCGATCCTGCACTGGTCACCTAGTACACCAGACCAAGGGTTAGACCTCGAAGCCAATCAAGTTGATCTCTGTATACTTTGTTGTCATTCTTGGCATTGAAAAGATACAGCCCCTGTCCTCAGTGAGCTTCAAGTCCAGGGGGCCAAAAGTCGTAGCAAATAAAGAGCTAAGTAGTCAGGTTTCCAGAGGGTAAGTCCATGGTGAGTATAAGAGGAGCAGTTAACCACTTTGAACAGTGTATAGTCTTAATCATGTGTTTCTGATCCTTTGACATAACATGTAAGATCTTGCTCACCTTGGAGAGTCTGCTCCTTCCAGGGCCAGCCAATTCTGAGAGGTAGTAAAGGACTCGCCTCTCATATGTACACGGAGCTCAGAGTCTATAAACCCCTACCTCCTCTTTCAGGCTCTCATAGTCTGGGCCCCTGTTCCCATGTCATAATCACTCAAAGGCCAGGCACAGATAATAGGGACAGACCCTATACCCCAGAGCCCACAGAAACTTCAGACTAGCCAATCCCAAGCCTCCTCACCCCTGCTTCTCCGTTTGTTCCTGTGGGAACCCCCATAAAGGAAACCTTTATTTAAATAAATCAAAACCTTTAGGCTCTTGGCCACATTTTCCCCCTACTTCCCCTCTTGCCTCCTGACAAATCTGTGTGCACCGGCTTGGCAAGACATGCCCTCTTTGGGATCTTTGATGAATAAACTCTTTTCATTGGCAATGGTATTCTGATCTGTTGGTCTCAGCAAACCTTAATAATCAGGAAATCTACATTTTCAAACACAAACAGTGGGAGAGGACTGGGTCCAGGAGCACTTTTGAGAGAGACTGACATCTAAGTTGTTTATCAACAAAGTTGACATCTTTGCTGTTTGACAACAAAGGTCCGTCTAGTCAAGGCTATGGTTTTTCCAGTAGTCACATATGGATGTGAGAGAGGGAATGTGAAGAAAGCTGAACGCCAAAGAATTGATGCTTTTGAACTGTGGTGTTGGAGAAGACTCTTGAGAGTTCCTTAGACTGCAAGGAGATCCAACCAATCCATTTAAAAGGAGATCAGCCCTGGGATTTCTTTGGAAGGAGTGATGCTAAAGCTGAAACTCCAGTACTTTAGCCACCTCATGCGAAGAGTTGACTCATTGGAAAAGACCCTGATGCTGGGAAGGATTGGGGGCAGGAGGAGAAGGGGACAACCAAGGATGAGATGGCTGGATGGCATCACCAACTCGATGGACGTGAGTTTGAGTGAACTCCAGGAGTTGGTGATGGACAGGGAGGCCTGGCGTGCTGCAATTCATGGGCTCACAAAGAGTTGGACATGACTGAGCGACTGAACTAAACTGACATCTAAGTAGACTCCTGAAGAAGAAGCTGTGGAACTTGGCAGCTGACATCAGGTTGTGTGAGGGTGAGCAGGGGATTCCAGGCATCTGGAAAAGCAACTTGGGTAGCAGTTCAAGTAGCTTGGATACTTGGAGCTCAACTACAAGTGTTGGATGAATAGAAGAAATGAAGCTGGAGAGGAAACAAGGGCCAGATCATGAAGGACTTCCAACCCTTGCTACAAAGTCTAGGCTTGAGGCTTGAACTGAGAGAAGCTCCCTCCCCATGAAGATCGTCCCCCTTATGCCATTGTCAAGGCTGTTTAGGAAGTTGTAGCTTCTGGCAACATGGCTCCCTGTGGCTGAGATTCTTGACTTCCTTGACAGACGTCCCATGTGGTGGAGTTTTGTGACTTTGCCACTACTCTAGGGTCTGTTCTTGGTTCTGGATCTCCGTTAATGACCTCTGAGTAGGCTGAGCCTCACCGAAGCAAAGCGTTATCACCTGGGAGCCTCAGTTTCTTCCATTTATGCTCCCTTCTCAGGCGCCCAGTTACTCTGTGTGAGAGATTTTTCTGGCTGAATGCAGCAGAAACCTCCCTGACCTTGACTGACAGATACTTGCTCCTGAGCCAAGAAACAGTCTTGAGTTGGCCTCCTGCGTTGAGGGAGATGATTTTTATTGGTTTCACTCTTCACACAGTGCTGACGGTGTAAGCTTGCAGAAGAGCAAGCTGACGAAAATAAAGACTCTGAGTTGCCAGCTCGTGTTTGTTCTTATTTCCAAGGACAAACACAAACCCTGTCTCCAGGAGCTGCATCTCTACTCCAAGACAAATGAGCTGTTGAAGTGTCATGATTTTGAAATCCTAGTAAATAGATTTCAAAAGAATATTTTACTGATCAACCTCAAGAAAGCTGTCATAAATAAAAAACAGTTTGTGATTCAAATACTGTTGCTTGTTTCAGAGATTTGCCTTGGGGTTCATTGTTCTTACATCTCAAAACCCTGAGCACTTCTCCTTGAAGTACGCTACCAAGAACATCCAGTTAGTTTTGTTTTTGTGTTTTTTTGAATCATCATATTCTGATGACTCTTTAAAAGCCCATAAATAATGAGGAAGAGAAGGAAGGCAGGATGAAATCCTCAGAGCCCTTGTTCATCATCCTTTCCACTCCAGCCCCCTTCATCATTCCCTTCTTGCTTCTCCTTCAGCATTTACTGCATGCCCAATATATACCAACCACCTTGGACAAAAAGATGATAAAAAGTGTGTTTCTCAGGCTAACAAACTATACATAGTCTTTGGTTAAGGTGATTTTTGTAAAACTATTAAAAATAAAAATCTGAGTTTCAAAGTCTGTTACTTAAAAAAACAAGCAAAAATATCGGGCAAAACATAGATTATGCCACTTTGAACATACTGCTCTTTTGCTGGGAGACTAGTGAGGTTGAGAATGGTGGGGAGGTAAGCTGGGGATATGTGTGTGTGTGTGCTAAGTTGCTTCCGTCATGCCCAACTCTTTGCAACCCTATGGACCATAGCCTGCCAGGTTCCTCCGTCCATGGAATTCTTCAGGCAAGAATACTGGAATGGGTTCCATACCCTTCCCCAGGGGATCCTCCCAACCAACGGGTGGAACGTATGTCTCTTATGTCTCCTGCATTGACAGCCGGGTTCTTTACCACTGGCCCCACCTGGGAAGTCCCCTTTAAACAAGCAGCTGCTGCTGCTAAGTCGCTTCAGTCGTGTCCAACTCTGTGCGACCCCATAGATGGCAGCCCACTAGGCTCCCCCATTCCTGGGATTCTCCAGGCAAGAATACTAGAGCGGGTTGCCATTTCCTTCTCCAATGCATGAAAGTGAAAAGTGAAAGTGAAGTCACTCAGTTGTGTCCGACTCTTAGCAACCCCATGGACTGCAGCCCACCAGACCCCTCCATCCATGGGATTTTCCAGGCAAGAGTACTGGAGTGGGGTGCCATTGCCTTCTTAAACAAGCTAGGGAGTCTAAATGAGAGGCCGTCATTGCGTCACACACACATGGGGACAATCAATGGCGAGAACCAAGTGTGACTGACTCTTTCTTGTCTGGCTCTAGGAAGATTCTTCCAGCCAGATAGTGTTTGGGCCAATAGAACGAGACTGAGTTCCTAAAACCGAGGACAGTTTTAGTCTTTGATCAGAGAATGGAGAGGTGAGAGTTCACACTCTACGGCCCATGCCCTCCCTGACAAACTGTGCTCCCGGCTGCTTTACAGCGTCCTCATGGGGAGCGGGGAGCAGAGCTCCCGCGGGTGGGCATGCCAGCCGGTGCAGCCAGGTTGCTGGGGCTCCCGATCCCAGCGGGCGTGGGGGTGGGCGTGGTCTCTGTACGCAGCCCGCCGCCATCTTGAATTCTGCCCTTCTTCAAAGCTGAAGTGTTGGCCCAGCAGATTCTTGCCAGGAACACCAGGGCAAGGTCTCTGCCTGTGGCATCTTGCGAGCAAGTGAAACCAGTTTAAGCACAAAGGAAAAGGAAAAAGGAAAGGTTAGGCTTTATTTTATTACCCAGATTCTGTGTTTACTTCTCAGGAATTATTCATGGGCTTTGCTGGTAACAAAAGGACCCAAAGTTATCAGGTCCGTCCCAGACCCGTCAGGACAGCTCTGACTTCACCTATGTCTCTCACTGTTAACTTAAAAATAATAACGTTTACTTCTCTATCTCCCTTGGGATGAAGGTATATTGAGATGATATGTATGGATGCGTTTGGAAAGGTTGTTCCGTAAGGAAGAGAAAACCCAGAGCCTAACGCTAAACCCATCAGGCGTGTTTGTCACAAGAAAGGGTCAAATCCTCTGGGCTGTTGCCCAAGAAAGTTTTCACGTGATTTCAAAACTTGCAAGAAAGAACTTGGAGCGGTTTTTGGGCTCAGTAGGGGAAGGTAAAGGATGGATTTATTTCCTGTCCATTTTCAGATCCTTTCTTGAGTCCTGTGACCTAGCGGAGGCAGCGTCCTCTTTTGGGTGTGTGACTAAGCAAAGAATGCGACTCCCTCCCCCCCTTTTCTTTTTTACAGTTATATTTATTTTTAATTGATGATTGCTTTACAATATTGGTTTGATTTCTGTCATACATCAACATGAATTTGTAGCCGCCTGATCGGCCACCTTTGGGGTCAGCTGAGGCATATTTCCTGAGCTGCTTGATTCCTTTCTGACTTGTCAAGTGGTTTCCAACAAAGAAAAGATCTAGTCAAGGTTACGTGGAAAACCATGTGAGTCTGAGAAACAAGAAAGACTGCTGGAGGGCTGTGTCTTCAGGATGGACATCACCATCCTCCCTGAGGCAAAGCGTGCCCTCATACTGCACTGGGGAGGAAGCTGTACTTTGAGAAGGAATGAGGACTCTCTGTGCAGTTGAATATGCTTGTGTGAAGAGGACCTGGCCTGATAGCTGAGGACTGGAGCCCTTGTTTATCCAACAGGAGATAGGAAGAGGGGAGGGAGATAAGGTGAGCTTTGACATGTGTATGCCTGCACCTGACCCCAGAAAGGCTGTGTCTAGGGCAGATAGCAGCTCTGGTCTGCGGTCCACTGAGTCTTGTGTGGTGACAAATAGAGAGCCCTCAGTTAAACGCACAAGCCCCGTGTCCTCTGGTCAGTGAACTCTGGCGCAGTTTTATCAGAGGAACCCTCATCTTATGCCCTTCCTAGACTTCTTCTTTTTTTTTTAAAGAGACTATTACAGACTCAATGAATGATAAACCTGTTTTGAACATTCATTTTTCCAACAGTAAACAGCCTAAACAAAGCCCAGGTTGCCTGGGAGAATGTCTGAGGTTGCAAGTCTTTACTGCCTCCTCGCTCCTTCTTCCTCCTCTCCATTCCTCTGTGGCAGGAAATAAGTGGTACTCCACAGACAACTGTCTGGTGGTCTCAGTGGTCTGTGTCTTGATTTTCTGTTGCTGGGAGTTGAAATCTTAAGCATTAAGTTTTCTTTGAAGTTACTGTAAATTATATGTCTGGCTGGAGACACTTTCTATTCCTTACTCTATTAGGGGCTCCCTGGAGAAGTTGAGAGTCCCTACTCATGGGAAAGGATTGGTGGTCAGTATTGAATCAGAACTCTGTGCACTGTAATTCTAGGACAAGTCATAGCCACCAAAGAACCAAATAGGCTTGGTTTAGCAAGTTGCTTAAAGGAGCTTTGTAATGGGTTTAATAATAATTAGAATAGTTAAAATGCTTCTATCCAGGCAGCAATTAGTCTTCAGGAAAAACACAGACAGTGTGTCATTTACCCCATTGTCTTCAGTCAGTCAAACCCTCCATCTGTATCTGAGAGAGTTTTAGCTTTTTGACAGCAGTGGAACTCAAGACACATAGGTCAAGCCCTAGTGGCCTAAGAGATTACCCCCTTGTGGCTCTGGTTGTCTTCAAAGTCTCTACTAGAGCATCTTTGCTAAAAGGCAGGTGGGGACTGAGAGGCTTAGCAGTGCAGCTCCATCTCCCAATATTATTTCAAAAGGATAAGGTCAGTGCAGATGAGGGAGCTGGATAGGTTTTTGTCATTGGCACCTCAGATGGATATAGGAGACTGTGTTGGGTCTTGAGATTATTCCTTTATGTACCTCTGGAGGTACTGGGTCCTTGTACCTCCAGTTTCTATCAGCCCCACTGTATCTCACTATTGATGGCCAAAGATGTGGCAGGTAAAAGCTCCTCTATAAGTTGGATTAGTTACTCGATTTCTAAGTTTCTCTTCAATTCTAAGATTCTGACCCAGAATGATCCCAGAGGTGGTATTAATCCAAGCTAATTGTATATCGCACCATTTAGGATGTTCCTCCCTATTCTCTCAATGTATTTTGGACCAAAGATCATGTGGCTAAAGCGAGGTCTTGTAAACAGACCCAAAACATGAGTAGTAGGAAAAACAATGCGTAGAAGGCAGAGGATCAGCATGAGGAAATTCAGTAAGCTGCAGTGCTCAGACGGCAAAGCATCTGTTTACAATGCGGGAGACCTGAGTTCGATCCCTGGGTTGGGAAGATCCTCTGGAGAAGGAAATGGCAAGCCACTCCAGGACTATTGCCTGGAAAATCCCGTGGACAGAGGAGGCTGGTAGGCTACAGTCCATGGGGTTGCAAAGAGTCGGACACGACTGAGCGACTTCACTTCACCAAATATTTAATAGATGGACATTGTGATAAGTGCTTTTATGGAATATTTCATCTTCATGGTCATTCTATGCCATTGGAATTATATCTGTTTTATGGATGAGGAAACTGAAATTCACAGAGACTAAATGAAGTGAGTGTTTTAATGGTGAATGATGTTAGAGGTGGGATTTGAACCTGCATCTGACTGATGAGGTCTGTACTTTTGACCATTGCAGTCTACCAATAGCTCGTCTCCTATAGACTGTAGGTTTCTCCAGGATTCTCTTGGATTTCTGAATACCTAATCATAATGTGGTTATACAGAATTGTATCTTTTTCTCAAGGAAGTATAAGGCCTACATTGACAAAACTGCACATTGCCATGTCCAAAGACATCTCTGGAAAGATATTCAAAAATTCATCTGGAGGAAAGGAAGGAAAAAGTCATGGTCAGTGGAGATGTGGGTGAGAACTGCTACTGTTGGCCATGATGTCTTCACAAGCCCTTTGCTCGCCAGCATTCTAGTGAAAATAAATGGACAAAGACCATCAAGACCCAGAGAAAGATTATATAAACCCTGTGGATGTATTTAAAATGTATTGTCACTTTTATTCTTTGTGAGCAAGTTATGTTTTTAATTTCCTGTCTTCATGCTTTAGAACCAACCTAGACCTGGTTGCATGATTTTTTTTTTAATTATTATATTTCTTAAATTCAGAACCTTAGGTCAAGAACTCAAATTTAAAAATTAAAGAATTGTCTTCCCTTTAGGGTTAGCCACTCTGTTACCTACAAGCTCTAAAAATAATGCCTCACCTCTGACTCTGACATCTGCTCTTTCTGTTGTGCTTTTATCTTATCTCCCGGCTCTCCAGCTCAAGCTGTCCTCCAAGGGAAGTGAGCTGCCAGAGGGGGTGTGTGCGGTGCCCTCACTCTCCTTCAGGCAAGGAAGGCCGAGTGTGCTACAAGAACACTGTTGACTCTGTCTCGACAGAGAGAATGGGCTATTCAGTTCATGTTCTGTCACTCAGTGGGTCTGTGACAAGGTGCAGATAAAAGCCCCTCACTGCATCCAGAGGGTCTGGGCTGGCCCTGCTCACAGGATGTGGCCAGTCACTGCTAGAGGTGAGGACAGGGCCTGGGCTCTGTCCAGCAGGCACACAAGAGATTCATTTCAAAGTTGCCCTTTTTCTCTTTTGATGGAGAAATGAATCCCCCAACTCTGTTGACAGACAATGCTCCCATTTTAAGGGCTGGTGGTAAGTCAGTATATTAGATTTCTGGGTCGAGCAGCATTGTGAAAATGCAATATAAACCACTTGTGGTCTGCTTTTGGGTCAGAAGACAAAAGCACTGTGCAGTTTCTATGCTCGTAGAAAGGGGATTATTTGGTGTCTTAGTCTGTTTGGGCTCCTGTAACAGAATACCATCGACTGGGGAGCTTATAAACAACAGAAATTGATTTCTCACAGTTCAGGAGGATGAGGAGTCCAAGATCAAAGTGCTGGCAGATTTGGTGTCTGGTGAGAGCCTGCTTCTTGGTTCTTTTTTTTTTTTTAACTTTACAATATTGTATTGGTTTTGCCATACATCAACATGAATCTGCCATGGGTGTACACGTGTTCCCCCTCCTGAACCCCCCTTCCTCCTCCCTCCCAATACCATCCCTCTGGGTCATCCCAGTGCACCAGCCCCAAGCATCCTGTATCCTGCATTGAACCTAGACTGGCAATTCATTTCTTATATGATATTATACATGTTTCAATGCCATTCTCCCAAATCATCCCACCCTCTCCCTCTCCCACTGAGTCCAAAAGACTGTTCTATACATTTGTGTCTCTTTTGCTGTCTCTCATACAGGGTTATCGTTACCATCTTTCTAAATTCCATATATATGCATTAGTATACTGTTTTGGTGTTTTTCTTTCTGGCTTACTTCACTCTGTATAATAGGCTCCAGTTTCGTCCACTCTATTAAAACTGATTCAAATGCATTCTTTTTAATGGCTGAGTAATACTCCGTTGTGCTTCTTGGTTCTTGAGTAGTGATGTTTTCACTGTGAACTCACATGACAGAAGGGGCAAGGGAACTCTCTGGGGTCTCTCTTTTTGTAAGGGTGCTAATTCCATTTGTGACACTCCATCCTCATGACCTAAGTACCTCCCAAGGGCCCCACCTCCTAATACTATCTCTTTGGGGGCTAGGATTTCAATGAATGAATTTGGGAGGGACACAGACATTCAGCCCATTGCACTTGTGTAAATGAAATCCATAAGACTCATGTTCATGGGTAGTTTCAATCTCCTTCTCCACCATATCTTTCTAAAAGTTGCCAGAAGGTAAGTAGTCTCTTATGATCTGAAAGTGCTGGTGAATCGTGGAGCCCCTGTATGAAGGACGATGGGATGTGAGAGGAGAATCATGGCCACAGGAGAGGCTCAGCTCTCTGGTACTTTGCAGTTATCCCCCAGAGCTTGTTAGAAAGTCAGGCCCTAAGTCAGACTTGCCTAACCAGAATCTGCATCTTAACAGTATCTCCAAGTGATTTATATGGACATTAAAATTGGATAAGTACTCTCTGAACTCAAAACAAGTTCCAGTAATGTCACATAAGTTACAACTGTCATCTAAGAGCAGAGAAGAAAAATGACTCAAGTCATTCACATAGATCTTAAACTTTTGTTATCAAGGTTAATTATTTGTTTCTTTAAACTAAAATGGTTGACTCTCTCCAAAACCATTTATTGTGCATCAGTAAATCATAGCCTTCTTTTTTTTTTTTTTCCCTCCACATGCTTCACAATCCTCACAATAAACCAAGGGTCAGTCAGTTCTTTCAGCCACTGATGTCTGTAACCAGTTCAGTGTGATATGTGAATTTATTGCTGCCCTTCTTTGCCACCAATAGCCAGTGTATAGCCATCACATTGTGAGAAGATTACAGTGAGTAACAGTATGAACAGCTGTTGGTCTTACCTGCCCAGCTGCCCATTTTCCCTTAATTTCATAATAGCATCTTCCTCATCAGAGGCCTATAGGTCGTTGGGGCTGTCAAACAAGGTCCCCTCCCCTCTCCCTAGTGGCCAAATGTGTTGGCAGGTAACTAAAGGGACCAATCAGACACCCTCTGATTGTAAGGCTGAAGCTCATTTGTTCTAAGAGCCGAAAGGACCATTCCTGCCTACATTCTGGGGCTTCAGAATTATCATTCTGTCTAAGGCTGACTGTTTGACTTTCTATTCTGTTGCTATTTCATGCTCTTATAATACAGTCCATTTTTATGTGCCCACAATAGCCAGAGTTTCTTTCTGTTGATTCAACTCAAATAACATCAGCTGAGCAAAGGAGTCTAAATATGGTTCACATTGTGAAAAACTTAATTTCATTTTTAATGAGGAGGTAAGGCTCTTATGAATCACAACTTTCCACTTTGTTTCATTGATTAGATTGTATTCTCTAGCCAGATGTAAAAGATGTTAAGGTTGTTCAAATGTTATTTATAACGTTTATCCTGTACCTTGTTGTAATTTTTTATATATTAGTATGTCCTTGCAAAGTCTAATACTGATAAATAATCATTAGGATACAGCTATTTGATACATTCGTGGTGACTTCAACCTTAAGCACAGAGTGATTTTTAGTTTTCAAACTTTTAAAAAAATTTTTATTTTTTTACTGAAGGATAATTTCTTTACAGAATTTTGTTGTTTTCTGTCAAACCTTAACATGAGTTAGCCATAGGTATGCATATATTCCCTCCCTTTGAACCTCCCTCCCATCTCTTATATCTTTGGCCTTCAGGTGCTCTAAGTGAGTTACATCCTAAGTGAGTTAAAAATAACCCCAGGAAAAGAAAGAACACATGTTTAACTTATTAATCTGTTGTAAAGAAAATAATATTAGTACAGATCCATCCACTTAACGACCATTAAAGGATGTCAATTAGTGGACACATTTCAGTTTTATCTATTCATAGAGCTGCATAAAAATTCACACACTTTCCCCACAAATGTATTCCTTTTTAAAAAGGAATAAAATTGATTTAACAATGTTGTGATAGTTCCAGGTGTACAGTAAAGGGATTCAGCTATATATATATATATACATACATCTGTTCTTCAAGTTCTTTTCCCATTTGAATTGTTACATGATATTGAGAGCCAGACATCCTGGAATGCAAAGTCAAATGGGCCTTAGGAAGCATCACTATGAACAAAGCTAGTGGAGGTGATGGAATTCCAGTGAAGCTATTTCAAATCCAGAAGATGATGCTGTGAAAGTGTTGCACTCAATATGCCAGCAAATCTGGAAAACTCAGCAATGGTCACAGGACTGGAAAAGGTCAGTTTTCATTCCAATCCCAAAGAAAGGCCATGCCAAAGAATGCTCAAACTACCGCACAATTGCACTCATCTCACAGGCTACTAAAGTAATGCTCAAAATTCTCCAAGCAAGGCTTCAACAGTACGTGAACTGTGAACTTCCAGATGTTCAAGCTGAATTTAGAAAAGGCAGAGAAACCAGAGATCAAATTGCCAGCATCCACTGGATCATCGAAAAAGCAAGAGTTCCAGAAAAACATTTACTTCTGCTTTATTGACTATACCAAAGCCTTTGATTGTGTGGACCACAACAAATTGGAAAATTCTTAAAAAGATGGTAACACCAGACCATCTGACCTGCCTCTTGAGAAATCTGTATGCAGGTCAGGAAGCAACAGTTAGAACTGGACATGGAACAACAGACTGGTTCCAAATTGGGAAAGGAGTCCATCAAGGCTGTATATTGTCACTTGCTTATTTAACTTCTATGCAGAGTACATCATGAGAAACGCTGGGCTGGAAGAAGCACAAGCTGGAATCAAGATAACCAGGAGAAATATCAATAATCTCTGACATGCAGATGACAACACCCTTATGGCAGAAAGTGATGAAGAACTGAAGAGCCTCTTGATGAAAGTGAAAGAAGGGGGTGACAAAGTTGGCTTAAAACTCAACATTCAGGAAACTATGCTCATGGCATCCAGTCCCATCACTTCATGGCAAATAGATGAGCAAACAGTGGAAACAGTGAGATACTTAATTTTGGGGGGCTCCAAAATCACTGCAGATGATGACTCCACCCATGAAATTAAGAGACACTTGCTCCTTAGAAGAAAAGCTATGACCAACCTAGACAGCATATTAAAAAGCAGAGACATTATTTTGCCAACAAAGTTCTGTCTAGTCAAAACTATGGTTTTTCCAGTAGTCCTATATGGATGTGAGAGTTGGACTATAAAGAAAGCTGAGTGCCAAAGAAATTGATGCGTTTGTGCTGTGGTGTCAGAGAAGACTCTTGAGAGTCCCTTGGACTTAAAGGAGATCCAACCAGTCCATCCTAAAGGAAATCAGTCCTGAATATTCATAGGAAAGACTGATGCTGAAGCTGAAACTTCAATACTTTGGCCACCTGATGTGAAGAACCGACTTATTTGAAAAGACCCTGATGCTAGGAAAAATTAAAGGAGGGAGGAGAAAGGGATGACAGAGGATGAGATGGTTGGATGGCATCACTGACTCAATGGACATGAGTTTGAGTAGACTCCAGGAGTTGGTGATGGACAGGGAAGCCTGGTGTGCTGTAGTCCATGGGGTCACAAGGAGTTTAACATGACTGAGTGACTAAACTGAACTGAACTGATAATACTGAGCAAGTTCCCTGTGCTATACAGTAGGTCCTTGTTTGGTATCCATTTTAAATATAGCAGTGTACCTGTCAATCCCAAACTCCCTAATTATCCCTCCCTCCTCCCGTAGTAACCATGTTTGTTTTCTAAGACTGTGAATATTTCTATTTTGTAAACAATTTCATTTATACAATTTTTTTTAGATACTGTATGCAAGTGATATCATATGATATTTCTTTTTCTCTGACTGATTTCACTTAGCATGCCAGTCTCTAGGTCCATCCATGTTGCTGCAAATGGCATTATTTCATTCTTTTTAATCGTAGAGTATTATTTCACACTCCTCTGGTGGTGGACATTTAATTTGCTTCCATGTCTTGGCTCATGTAAATAATGCTGCAGTGAACATTGGGGGTGGAGGTGGATTACAAATGTATTTCTAAATTTTATTAGTGAATACAAAGAACTGAAGGTGATAGAGATGAATCAGATGAATAAATGAAACTGGTTTATAAAAATCAATTGACTTAAGTCTAGAGGATAACTAACATGAAGTTACTTATTTTTTTAAATGGTTTTAGAAAAAAATGGAAACAGATTCTGGTGAAACATTTGTTAATTTAATGTCCTAAATAAATAATCTATACTCTTCAGCCATTGAAAAATATTTTAGATTAATATGTATTGGACTTATATTCATAATAGAGAAATGATAAAAGAGTATATACTTCGTGATTGTATTTTATATAATCTGTTATTTGTCATAAGAGTGTCTTAAAGTGGTTATCTCTGAGTAGTTTTATTATTTTGTTGATTTCTGTTATGTTTCTTCAATTATTTTCTGATTTTTCTATACAAACATGTTTTGCTTTTATAGCATGAACATTGGAAAGGTTATTTTTAGTTAAAAATAAATTAGAGACTTGGTGGACTTCGTTTGTAAATTAATATAGGGATATATGACAAGGATTAGATATGTAGACTATACCTTAAACTATATAGGAATTACATAAAAATACTAAATTTCCCTGAGAACGTGGGAAAATCTTATTTTAGCTTTTATTTTTAATTAACTAGATTCAGTAGAGCTTAAAATATTGCTGCAACTGTTCAGATTTTGCAAAAACATCCTGCTATTGGGGATAAAAAAAGGGGGATAAATTTGTATCAGAACAGACATTTCTATTTTCTAGACCACAGCTTCTCAAATGCTAATATGAATCCCCTGGGGATCTTGTGAAAATGTAGATGGCCTGTGGTGAGGCCAGAGATTCTGTGTTTTCCATCCTGCTTCCAGGTGGAGTCCAATGTTGCCAGTCTGTGTGTGGGCCGTGGTTCAAATGGCAAGACTCTCTAGACTAAAGGCCATTCTTTTTTTTTTTTTTTGGCCCTGCCATCCAGCTTGTGGGGTCTTAGTTCCCTGACCAGGGATTGAACCTGTGCCCTGGGCAATGTAAGTGTGGGATCCTAACCACTGGACCACCAGGGAATTCCCCAAAGTTGTCATTCTTAATGATATTGGAAATCATTCCAAGCCAAGGAAAAATAAACAATCACTGAGCAGAAGCATTTGCAGTCCAGGGCAGGAGGCTGGGAGGATTTGAGCCTTTGGGTCTGGGACTTGAAGGTTTCATCATAGTGGAACTGAGATCAGAGTTCTAGGAGTAGGAGTGAAGTATGAGATGATGTGAAATGTTGAGAGGCCTAAGCAACTCCATTCAAAGTTTTATTTTATAGACTTTCTTGGCAGTCCAGTGGTTAAGACCCTGCCTTCTAATTCAGGGGTGCGAGTTCAATCCCTGCTTGGGGAACTAAGATCCCACATGCCACAGGGTGTGGCCAAAAAAGTTAAAAAGGAAAAACAGGAGAAAAACTTAATTTTTAAACTAATTACTGTTTTGTAAAATATATCAAATATAGTAAGATGCATAGGACTTCCCTGGTGGCTCAGATGGTAAAACTTCTGTCTACAATGTGGGAGACCCAGGTTTGATCCCTGGGTGGGGAAGATCCCCTGGAGAAGGAAATGGCAATCCACTCCAGTACTATTGCCTGGAAAAGCCCATGGACAGAGGAGCCTGGTAAGCTACAGTCCATGGGATCGCAAAGAGTCAGACGTGATTGAGCGACTTCACTCACTCACTAAGATGCATAAAACATAAATATATTGCTCAATAAATTATCACTAACACTTATGACTCATGTAACCATCACTTAAGAAAGAGAATATTGCCCAAACAGGAAGGCATCTGTGTGTGACTTTCCCAACACAGCCACTCTGGTGTCTGCTAAATGGAATCCTGACTTTCAGATAAGCACTTTATTGCTTACCTTAGAGTTTTACCACATAAGAGTTCATCTTTACACATCATAGTTTAGTAGCTATTTTCACTCAATAATTTTGTAAGATTCATTTAAAATATATATTGTTATATCTAGCTGAAGTTTGTTCATGTTCTTTGCTGTGTGAATATATTATAGTTTACAGTATGTATCAGTCCTAGCGATAATGGACATTTGGGTTATTTACAGATTCTGGCATTCATGGATAATGCTGCTGCCAAAATACAGTATGTGTACCAAGAGACACATTTATATGTCTCCTGGTAAACACATACATGCATTTGGTTGAAATGGTATGGACCTAACAGAAGCAGAAGATATTAAGAAGTGGCAAGAATACACAGAAGAACTATACCAAAAGATCTACATGACCCAGATAATCATGATGGTATGATCACCAACCTAGAGCCAGACAACCTGGAGTGTGAAGTCAATTGGGCTTTAGGAAGCATCACTATGAACAAAGCTAGTGGAGGTGATGGAATTCCAGTGAAGCTATTTCAAATCCAGAAGATGATGCTGTGAAAGTGTTGCACTCAATATGCCAGCAAATCTGGAAAACTCAGCAGTGGTCACAGGACTAGAAAAGGTCAGTTTTCATTCCAATCCCAAAGAAAGGCCATGCCAAAGAATGCTCAAACTACCATACAATTGCACTCATCTCACAGGCTACTAAAGTAATGCTCAAAATTCTCCAATCAAGGCTTCAACAGTACGTGAACTGTGAACTTCCAGATATTCAAGCTGAATTTAAAAGGAAAGGCAGAGGAATCAGAGATCAAATTGCCAACATCCACTGGACCATTGAAAAACCAAGAGAGTTCCAGAAAAACGTCTACTTCTGCTTTATTGACTATGCCAAAGCTTTTGACTATGTGGACCACAACGAACTGTGGAAAATTCTGGAAGGGGAATACCAGACCACCTGCCTCTTGAGAAATCTGTGTGCAGGTCAGGAAGCAACAGTTAGAACTGGACATGGAACAACAGACTTGTTCCAAATTGGGAAAGGAGTCCATCAAGGCTGTATATTGTCACCCTGCTTATTTAACTTATATGCAGAGTACATCATGAGAAATGCTGGGCTGGATGAAGCACAAGCTGGAATCAAGATATCTGGGATAAATATTAATAACCTCACATATGCAGATGACACCACCCTTATGGCAGAAAGTGAAGAAGAACTGAAGAGCCTCTTGATGAAAGTGAAGGAGGAGAGTAAAAAAGTTGGCTTAAACTCAACATTCAGGAAACTAAGATCATGGCACCTGGTCCCATCACTTCATGGCAAATAGATGGGGAAACAGTGGATACAGTGAGAAACTTAATTTTGGGGGTTCCAACTTATATGCAGAGTACATCATAAGAAACACTGGGCTGGAAGAAGCACAATCTGGAATGAAGATTGCTGGGAGAAATATCAATAACCTCAGATATGCAGATGACACCACCCTTATGGCAGAAAGTGAAGAGGAACTCAAAAGTCTCTTGATGAAAGTAAAAGTGGAGAGTGAAAAAGTTGGCTTAAAGCTCAACATTCAGAAAATGAAGATCATGGCATCTGGTCCCATCACTTCATGGGAAATAGATAGGGAAACAGTGGAAACAGTGTCAGACTTTATTTTTTTGGGCTCCAAGATCACTGCAGATGGTAATTGCAGCCATGAAATTAAAAGACGCTTACTCCTTGGAAGGAAAGTTTTGACCAGCCTAGATAGCATATTGAAAAGCAGAGACATTACTTTGCCAACAAAGGTCCGTCTAGTCAAGGCTATGGTTTTTCCTGTGGTCATGTATGGATGTGAGAGTTGGACTGTGAAGAAGGCTGAGCGCCGAAGAGTTGATGCTTTTGAACTGTGGTGTTGGAGAAGACTCTTGAGAGTCCTTTGGGCTGCAAGGAGATCCAGCCAGTCCATTCTTAAGGAGATCAGCCCTGGGATTTTTTTGGAAGGAATGATGCTAAAGCTGAAACTCCAGTACTTTGGCCACCTCATGCGAAGAGTTGACTCATTGGAAAAGACTCTGATGCTGGGAGGGATTGGGGGCATGAGGAGAAGGGGACGACCAAGGATGAGATGGCTGGATGGCATCACTGACTCGATGGACGTGAGTCTGAGTGAACTCCGAGAGATGGTAATGAACAGGGTTGCCTGGTGTGCTGCGATTCATGGGGTCGCAGAGAGTTGGACATGACTGAGCGACTGAACTGAACTGAAAATCATTGCAGATGGTGACTGCAGCCATAAAATTAAAAGATGCTTACTCCTTGGAAGAAAAGTTATGACCAACCTCGACAGCATTTTAAAAAGCAGAGATATTACTTTACCAGCAAAGTTCTGTCTAGTCAAAGCTATGGTTTTTCCAGTAGTCAAGTATGGATGTGAGAGCTGGACTGTAAAGAAAGCTGAGCACCAAAGAATTGATGCTTTTGAACTGTGGTGTTGGAGACGACTCTTGAAAGTCCCTTGGACTACAAGAAGATCCAACCAGTCCATCTTAAAGGAAATCAGTCCTAAATATTGATTGGAAGGACTGATGCTGAAGGTGAAACTCCAATACTTCAGCCACCTGATCCGAAGAACTGACTTCAATTGACTGTGATGCTGGGAAAGATTGAAGGTGGGAGGAGAAGAGGATGACAGAGGATGAGATAGTTGGTTGGTATCACTGACTCAATGGACATGAGTTTGAGTAGGCTCTAGGAGTTGATGATGGAGAGAGAGGCCTGGCTTGTTCCCGTCCCTGGGGTTGCAAAGAGTTGGGCATGACGGAACGACTGAACTGAACTGATGTCTTGGGGCTGGGTCTTCCCAATCCTCCTGCAAATACAGGTGATATAAGAAACATGAGTTTGATCCCTGGGTTGGGAGGATCCCCTGGAGGAGGGCGTAGCAATCCACGCCAGTATTCTTGCCTGGAGAACTCCATGGACAGAGAGGCCTGGCGGGCTATAGTCTATATGGTCGCAGAGACTCAGACATGACTGCAGTGACTTAGACTGCACGTGTACCTTTGAGTTAATATGCTAGTTACACTGTATGCATGTTTTCAATTTAACAGATTATGTCAGGTTATTTTCCCAAGTGGTTATATCTATTCACTTTCTCTCTAGAAGTGATTAACAACTTAATTGTTCTGCATTCTCCCCAGTACAATCCTTTTAATTTTAGTCATTTTGATAAGTATGTACTAATTGTGCTATATATTACTTTTCATAATAGTTTTGCTGAGATAGAATTCACATGCCACACAATTTACTCATTTCTTGAGTGAACAATTCAGTGGTTTTTAGAATATTCACATAATTGTGTAACCATCACTTATTGTTTGTAATTTTTATTTTCCTGATTTCTAGTACTGTAGATAAGCACTTCTTCACATGTTTATAGGTCATTTGGATTTCAGACGTGATGGGTCTAGGTCTATGCCTCCTTTGGGGGATTACCCATCTTCTTTATTCAGTTGTTCCACTGGAGTTCTTAAAATATTCTGTGTCTAAACTCGTCTTCAGTTTGTGGCTTTTACTTGTTTAATATTGCTATCTCATAAACAGATTATTTTCAAGTTTGTTGCATATAAATGCAACAACTTTTTGTTTATGGTGACAACTTATTGTGTCCTGTTTAAGAAATACTGAATTTCCTAAGTCAAGTCATAGTTAGTCTTCTATATTATCTTCTAGAAAACCTGTTGTTTTGCCTTTCACCTTTAGATCTATGATTCACTCAGATATAACTTTAGTGTATTGATATGAGAAAATTTTATTTTTATTCTGTTAAAATACCAGTTTTCTAGCACTGTTTATTCAAAGTGCTAGAATATTCATTATTATTGTTATTATCATCCATTCCCCACTGCTCTTCAGAGCAACGTTTGACATAAATGAAGTATTCATTTATGCACAGGTCTGTTTAGGCTTTTTCTAGTAAATATTCCATTGATAAAGTTGTACATGTTTGGGCCAATACTGCCTTATCTTAATCTCTGTAACTTTAGAATATGAATTGATGTATGATATCTAGAAAAGCCTCTTTCCTTTTTAGCTTTTATTCAAAGGAGCATTTTGATTATTTTTTTTTTTTGGTAAATTAATATATTTATTTTAATTGGAGGCTAATTACTTTACAATATTATAGTGTTTTTTGCTTCTTTGTATTTTGTTATGAATTAAAAATCATCTTGTCACATCCCACAAAAGTGTGTATTAGAATTCTGACTGGAAGACTTTCTTCATTCTCCCTTCCCCCATTTTTACAAAGTGTATCCCCTAAAAATTGTTTCCTCTCACTTTGTGAGTGACAATATTCCAGGCACTACAGCTATTAATATGATGGTCAAGACTGCAGTCTAGCACTGATTTCTATATGAACCAACTTCCAGACCAGAAGCTATAGAGTTATCCAGAACTGAGAGCCATTGGAGTTCCTGACCAATAGAAAGAGACTGGACTCACTTAGGAGATGAGTCAGCCTATCTGGGGATTCTTGGACACCTGAGCAGGGGATCACAGGAAAAGAAAAGTCTGCCAGTTTGGAGAGGGAGTACTTGGAGTCCCTTTAAGTTAAGGTACGAAGGTATGAGCTTAAAAGCTGGTGAAGTCCAATCATTCTGATTCCTTGATAATTAAAAGAATGATCCAAAAGCATAAAACAATGCCAAGTCACAGAAGATGTTTGGTAAATGGTTATCTTTCCTCCATTCTCTTCCTCTGACCCAACTTCCTGTAAGGTTGTGCTTGAATGAATACATGGCAGGACTAGGCAGCCAGGCTACAAGTGTTAGGCAGCAAGCTAAAGCAGCAGTAAATTTGTGGTTTGGTAGTTTGTGTCAGAGGTAGGGGATTCCTTTGAGCAGATGTGTTGTCTGTGATGCCAAAGAGAAAACTGTGAGCAACCACTAAAATGCCAAATTGTTAGTGACTATACCTTTACCGTTTGTGGGAGAATTCTGAAAACATCCCTACAGTAAAAATCGTTTGGGTTTCTCAAATTTCTACATAGTTTCTTTTTCTTAAAAGAAGCCAACTTCTTAAGAGCTAAGTCATATCCAGTGCTTTTTGTGACCCCATGGACTATAGCCCGCCAGGCCCATCTGTCCATGGGATTTCCCAGGCCAAGAATACTGGAGTGGGTTGCCATTTCCTTCTGTAGGGGATCTTCCTGACTAAGAGACTGAACCCGTGTCTCCTGCAATGCAGGCGAATTCTTTACTGCTGAGCCACCAGGGAAGCCTACAGTGTGCCTTACTGACTAATTTGGTGAGAAACAGAAGGAAATAAAGTGCCAGGGAGTCAGTCTTTGTGGAGTTGATGGGGCTTGAGTTAGTGAAGAATATGTGGCAGAAGTGAATGTCATTTATGGCCTTCTTATGCCATCAGTTCTGATCAGTTCTTTCCCTTCAGAACCAATTGTCATTCTCATTGCCAGTTGTGTTTGGAGTGTAGCAGTTTGCCTTTGACGGAGAAGGCAATGGCATCCCACTCCAGTACTCTTCCCTGGAAAATTCCATGGATGGAGGAGCTGATAGGCTGCAGTCCATGGGATCGCTTAGAGTCGGACATGATTGAGCGACTTCCCTTTCACTTTTCACTTTCATGTATTGGAGAAGGAAATGGCAACCCACTCCAGTGTTCTTGCCTGGAAAATCCCAGGGATGGGGGAATCTGGTGGGCTGCCGTCTATGGGGTCACACAGAGTCGGGCACGACTGAAGCGACTTAGCAGGAGCAGCAGCAGCAGCAGCAGCAGTTTGCCCTTGAAGAAAAAAATGGCTATCATTAATCACTGCATGAAACTCTATTTCTTTGGGGGCTTCTTTTAGATACTGATAAATCTTTCTAATTAGCTGTAAAAATCATGAAAAGTAGATGTCATGTTTTAATCATAGGCCAGTTGAGCCATTGCCATTCGTGTGATAGCTTGAATTCTTTCTTTCCTTTACCAAATTGCTTTGAATTCATGACATTTTTAGTAGATCCTCTGTAAGTTCACGGAGCTCAGGATTGCAAAAGTAATTGCATTGTTTCCAGTAACTCAATCACAGAAAAGCAAAGCAAAAAAAAAAAGAAAAAGAAAGCATTGACACATTGTCAGTGGTTTATTTTCCCATATGTTGGTGGGATATTAAAGATCTTTGAGATCTTTGCAGATAATTCAGTGCAGGCCTGGTTCTAAGAATAAAACCTGGCATAGTGATCAGTGAGGGAGATTTTTCTTTTTTCTCAGAAGTTAAAATGAACTCTTCTAAGAGTTGGGGCGAGGAAGATGGGATTAGAAGTCACACTACAGTTGGCCTTTAGTGTTAAGATGTAACATCAGATCTAGTTCAGAACATCATGTCCACAGCTGGAAAAATTAAGTCTCAGCTCAGGTTTTCTCTATGTCCTGGCATATCAGTGGTTCTCAGACTTCAGCATGTATCAGAGTCATCTGGAGGATTTGTCACAGCACAGATTGCCAGGCTCCAGGCCAGAGTTTCTGACTCAGTAGGTCTTTGATGGGGCCTGAGATTTGCATGGCTGTCTTGTTCTCAGTTGATCCTGGTGCTGCTGGGTGCAGGCACCAAATTTCGAGGGTCTAATTTACAGTCCCAGCTCCATGCTATCCAGCTGTGTGATCTAAACACTTCTTAGTGTTCTGTGTATTTTTTTAATCACTTGCTCCTAGTCCGCTGCAGGTTTAGGAATCACTTTAAGCATGACTGTGCCATATGTAAAATAGATAGCAGGAGTTTGCTGTATGGCTCAGGAAACTTAAACAGGTTCTCTGTATCAACCTAGAGGGGTGGGATGGGGAGGGAGATGGGAGAGAGGTTCAAAAGGGAGGGGATATATGTATACCTATGGCTGATTTGTGTTGGGGTTTGACAGAAAACAGCAAAATTCTGTAAAGCAATTATCCTTCAGAAAAAATTAATTTTAAAATAAAAAGATGTTAAAAATGGTTCACATAAAAAATCTTTAAAAATAAAATCATATTAAAGGAAAAGAAAAAAGAATGACGTGATATATCTAATAGCACTTGCTGGGATCCCAGCTGATAAAAATATTTATCTCACTGTTCTGGAGGAGTTCTGAGAATGAACTAATGATGTTCTTCAAGGTCAGGTAGCATTGTTGAACACAGAGAATAAAGCCTGATAATTACTTTCAGCACTGACATTCTGAAAAGAAAACAGTTATTTCTGAAAGGCACATACTTGTGTTCTTGTCTTTGTGTATGCCACAGCACCTGAGAGAATCTCTTAAGTTTAGTAGGTGTTCAATAGATGCTTGTTGAGCTGAAACATTGAATTTTAAATTTAAACTTGGTTGCCAATTCTGTAAGATTATAGTCTTTGAGTAGATAGAAATAATACAAATTTTGCACCCTTCATATGTGAATTAGAATTTATACATAATTGAGAGAAATTATCTGTTTTCCTCAATTTTTTAAAAGTTTAAGGTAATAACTGAGCATTTGGGGCTTGGATCATAGAGGATCTTACTTGAGGAGTATTCATGTTGCCCTTAGCAGGATTTCTAGGAGTAACCTTCCAGCTTGATGTCTCTTTGGGAGGCTTTTCCTTGTAGCCATCACTGATTGCTGGATTCTGAACATTGTTAAAAATACAGACTTTTAAAGAAGTAAAAGTAGCAGAAAAGTAAAAGTAGTAGAAATGCTGTGAGCACTAGTTGAGCACCACACATAAGGAGATTTGCCCACTCTGAACTCAGGAAAATGAGCACTCATCCTGAGTCTTTACTCATGAAGACTCAGCAAGCGGCTATTGAAACCACTCTCTTATAAAATGCAGTCTGAATCACTGGACTTAGCACACTAAATATATGTGGATAATTCCATTTTCTATTTTTAATTGTCAGGGAGAGTTCATTTCTGTAGTTAATAAGTCCATTAATGATGTTGGCTTCCCAAGTGGCTCAGTGATAAAGAATTTGCTTGCCCATGCAAGGAGATGTAGGTTCAGTCCCTGGGTTGGGAAGATCCCCTGGAGGAGGAAATGGCAACCCACTTCAGTGTTCTTGCAGAGGAAATGCCATGGACAGAGGAGTATGGTGGGCTACAGTCCAGGGATCACAAAGAGTCAGACATGACTGAACACAAAAATCCACTCTTGTTATCCATTCTTAAATGGGTACATGAATGACAAAGTTACAACATAAACCCACTTTGGAAATAGTTCCTTGCCTAGTACTCAAAAAATTCATGTGACATGAATATAAAATAGTTCCTCTTTTATTTTCCTGTACACAGGAAAATGAGCATCAAAAGTTGACTGGTTAGGTAATAAACTAATACTTTATTATGAGTATATTATTACATTCTTTTTTAGTGTCTTAGGAGATTTTTTTCTTGGATATAAATGTCAGTGTTTTTCCTTAACTGCTGGTTTCTTTTAAACAATGTGAAATTGTTACTGAGTTTCCATGCTCACAGTAGCTGTTAGACAGCTTGGACCCTATTTGTGACTAATCAGCTAATGTATAGGATATGTGCTTTTGCCTTCGTGTGTGTGTCCTATTCTTTTGTTATCTACTTTATAAAAAGACTATAATTATAAAATTGTTCGTGTTTATTTTAGACTAACTGGAAAACATAGAAAGGCAAAAACAAGCCCAAAATATTTTATAGTCTTTTTCTATGCACAGGTACATATTTCTGTTTCAATAAATTGGCATATTAGTATGTAACTGTGTTATAAGCCACTTTTTTTTCTGTAAACAGCATGTCTCTCATCACTTACTCTTAATGTATGCTGTTCTTCTGTGTTTATATTTCTTTTAAACTACCTAAAATCCTTTTAGAACAAGGAAGGATACATGTGAATTAATCACACTTAAAAAAAAACAAACCAGTATCTGGTGACTAGATACAGATTGATAACGAATAATCCTGATAACATGAAAGGTGAAAAAAAAACATTGAAATCCCCTGTAGTTTCCCTCAGCAATGGTGTTTGTGATGGAGAAATGAATAGAGTATATACCCTTCATATAAGAGTAGGCCACCCTTCTTATCAAAATAAATTGCCAACCTATCCTCAAGAAAACGTCGTCTATAAGTGGTGTTTTCATGAAGGTGGCAGACTGGTACCACACTGAGGTTTTAACACAGCTGGGACAAGGGTTCACTGTGCAGTTGGGGTTCCCACGGTTGGGGACCAGTAGGAAGCTCACTGATCCACACCACGTTGAGCCCCAGTTTTGTTCATCTTAGGTGCATGCTAACCTGTGGAGCCAATCAGCTTAGCCTACAGATCACTGCTTGCCCTCTGGCTGGCTCTCTCGGGGTTCCTGACAGACCTTGCAGGGGTAACTGCCATATCTCAGCTTCCTGGGGTCAATTTGTGGGCAATGCATTTTCAAACCAAGAATTCACGCAACATGCTGTGACTTGTCCTTCCAAGAGATAATGCATAACTTACTTGGTCATAGACTCATGTCTTTTGAAAAGATGCCCATGGTTGCAAATGGACTCCTAAATATTGCCAGGCTGATTACATTAATAAGTAAAACAAGCCGGTCCTTCTTCCTTGCTTTGCCTCTACACGTGTGCTCTTTGCCTGAAATATCCTAAATTTGCATTTTAACCAGGCTTATCCCTAAGGACAAGCTGAGGGATCTCTTCTGCCAGAAAGTATTGTCTATACTCCTGCTGCATGTATTCCTGTGCATATGGCTTACACAGCAGTTAGCATTTCTTACACCATAATTTCTCCTTATCCTGTGCCCCATTGGACTGTGAGCTCTTTAAGTCCAGGGCACAGGCTTTTACTTATTATAGGTGCATACTACTTGTTGAATGAATAAATGATATGAAGGTTTTTCTCAGCAAAATGGATTTCTTGGGTTAGGGATAAGTATATATAAGCCAAATTAATTGAATAGTACCTATAGCTAAAATAAATGATCTAAAGGGCCATTACCAATTGGTACCAGTGTGGTACCAATCTGCCACCTTCACGGAGAGAAAAGACATTAGAGCCTAGGAATTAATCACTTTTTTTTTTGCTGTTGGATCCCTGGAATATTTTCTTTTTTTTTCCTACACTGTTTTCTACATTGCATCCAACATGACAGCTTCTTAATTTCTTATTTCAATGAACCTAGATAAATAGGAAGTTAATTAGGCAGAATCCCTAATTAACTGGATCCTACCTATACCAGACTTTAGGGAAAAATACAAAGAGCAAGTAATTAAATAATTTATTTTCAAGATGTGCTGCCAGAAAAAGTCTGAAGGTCAGCACTCATTTAATTCACTTCATCATTTATTGAAGTATATAAAGATAATCAATCTTCATGGTGATGTTAAATCATCAAAATTTTCTTAATTTTTGAAAAATAATGGCTGATAATGAGAATAATACATTTAAGAAAGAGTCTCAAAAACTCAAAAGATCATTTAAATGTAGACTAACATCTCACATGCTAGTATAGTAATGCTCAAAATTCTCCAAGCCAGGCTTCAGCAATACATGAACCGTGAACTTCCTGATGTTCAAGCTGGTTTTAGAAAAGGCAGAGGAACCAGAGATCAAATTGCCAACATCCACTGGATCATGGAAAAAGCAAGAGAGTTCCAGAAAAACATTTATTTCTGCTTTATTGACTATGCCAAAGCCTTTGACTGTGTGGATCACAATAAACTTTGGAAAATTCTGAAAGAGATGGGAATACCAGACCACCTGACCTGCCTCTTGAGAAATCTGTATGCAGGTCAGGAAGCAACAGTTAGAACTGGACATGGAACAACAGACTGGTTCCAAATAGGAAAAGGAGTACGTCAAGGCTGTCTATTGTCACCTTGCTTATTTAACTTATATGCAGAGTACATCATGAGAAACGCTGGGCTGGAAGAAACACAGGCTGGAATCAAGATTGCCGGGAGAAATATCAATAACCTCAGATATGCAGATGACACCACCCTTATGGCAGAAAGTGAAGAGGAGCTAAAGGGCCTCTTGATGAAAGTGAAAGAGGAGAGTGAAAAAGTTGGCTTAAAGCTCAACATTCAGGAAACAAAGATCATGGCATCCTCTGGTCCCATCACTTCATGGGAAATAGATGGGGAAACAGTGGAAACAGTGTCAGACTTTATTTTTGGGGCTCCAGGATCACTGCAGATGGTGACTGCAGCCATGAAATTGAAAGATGCTTACTCCTTGGAAGAAAAGTTATGACCAACCTAGATAGCATATTCAAAAGCAGAGACATTACTTTGCCGACTAAGGTCCGTCTAGTCAAGGCTATGGTTTTTCCTGTGGTCATACATGGATGTGAGAGTTGCACTGTGAAGAAGGCTGAGCGCCCGAAGAGTTGATGCTTTTGAACTGTGGTGTTGGAGAAGACTCTTGAGAGTCCTTTGGACTGCAAGGAGATCCAACCAGTCCATTCTGAAGGAGATCAACCCTGGGTGTTCTTTGGAAGGAATGATGCTAAAGCTGAAACTCCAGTACTTTGGCCACCTCATGCGAAGAGTTGGCTCATTGGAAAAGACTCTGATGCTGGGAGGGATTGGGGGCAGGAGGAGAAGGGGACGACCAAGGATGAGATGGCTGGATGGCACCATGGACTCGATGGACGTGAGTCTGAGTGAACTCCAAGAGATGGTGATGAACAGGGAGGCCTGGCGTGCTGCGATTCATGGGGTCTCAAAGAGTCGGACACGACTGAGTTATTGAACTGAACTGAACATGATATTTAGGGAATCAAGTTTCCTAAGTTAATTCCTAAAGTCCAGTTAAGTATTCTGTATAAAGAAAATACTGTCAATAGAATAATCATGGAGACACATGCAGGACATCTTAGAAAAACTGCTTTTCACTCTTGTTAAAGGAAACTTTCAGAGATTCACAGACTTATCGAGAACAAACTTATGGTCTCAAGTGGAATTTTTCTGTGTCATTTTTTTCATATTTCTCTTGTCTGTCATGCCTTTAAAGTGAGTAATTAAAAGTGTCCATCTGATTTTGAGGGGAAAGGATAGTTAGGGAGTTCAGGATGGACATGCACACACTGCTCTATTCAAAATGGATAACCAGCAAGGACCATTGTATAGCACATGAAGCTTTGCTCAGTGTTATGTGGCAGCCTGGATGGGAGGAGATCTGGGAGAGAATGGGAGCATGTGCATGTGTGGCTGAGTTCCTTCACTGTTCACCTGAGACCATCACAATATTGTTAATCGGCTATGCCCCACTATGAAATTAGAAGTTTTTAAAAATAAATAAAGAAAACTTTCAAATTTCCATTTTTAAGAAGTCATAGAGTACCTGACTATGCAAGATCTATAAGTAAGGCTTTATTTAAATGGTGCCTCTCATCTCTCTGTTGCTGAAAAATATTAGTTAGATAATTAATGCTAGGTGCTGCTGCAACATACACATTTCCAAACTTCAGTAACAGTATAATAAAGCTTACGTTTTGCTCACATTGAATCCATGTGGGTAGGTGAATCCTTCTCCATCCAGTAGCCATCCCACCGAGTCTCCAAGGTCACTCATGGGAAGAAGGAAGAAGATGGAGGAGGCACGTGAGTCTTAGTTGTCCTGGCCTAGAAGTGACACGTGTCACCGTGGTTCAGAGTCTGTTTGGCAAGATCTAGTGGCAGTACTCCAGATAACTGCAGGGGAGGCTGAGACGTGCATGCGAGGATGTGGATGCTGGTAAACATTAACTGCTTCAACCACAATATCCTTAGCAACTGGATTTCAGTCATCCCCATTTCTGCCTGGTAACTGTACTATGAGAATTGATGGGTTAGGAGTAGGAGGTGGGGAGAAGAGGACATAGGTTGTAGATATTTATGGTAGCAAAATTCCTGTTTCCTTATGAGAACCAGCTCTCATGTAGTTTCTGGCTTGACCTTTCTCTCTGGAGCTGGGCAAGCAGACATGAGACAGGGGGGCGCTTCTTTCAGTCTCCCTATGTCCGTAATGCCAGTAGGTGTGCCAACACAGTACCATCAGTGGATTTGTCTGCTCAAAAGGAAGTCAAACAAAGAGGCTGTAGAGCAAGAGAAAAGAGACACAATGTGGGTGACATTGATAGAACCCCTGGGAGAAGTAGAGCCAGTTCATGCCTTTACTTGACCAGTTATGTAAGCCATGTATTCCTTGAGTTTGAGCTAGGATGAGTTTGGTTTCTCTAAGTCATAACTAAAAAGAAAAACTAGTAGTTATCACTCTACAAACTCCAAAATAGCACCCTTGTTCTCCTTTGTCTTTAAACCCAAACAATTAGCAGTTGCCTAAGAGAGTAACTAATAGTTATAACCCATATATTTACAACGCAGAAAAGTTGCTTTTGTAATTTAGATATATAAATGGAGAGTAACAAATTGTCTTACATATGTTTTTATTTTTCTAATCCTAGTTTAACTGCTAGTAGTTTTATAATTACTAGTTGGCTGATTACTATGTGAGTCAAAATGGATTTACTTCTGCCAGTTAATAATTTCCACTTGTGACAAGTCAAATATTTAAATCAGCTTCAAGAATATCAAGGGAGACAATCCCCTCCATCCCCATCACCTCTACCAAAATGAGACTGTTAGGCAGATATCTGAAATAAATCTGAGTGATGTTTTCTCTGGCCATGGCAAAGCAGAGCTATAGATCTCACAGCCGGAACCAAGCTTTGCAGAATGTGTCAGGGAATTTGGCCCAGTTGTCCTATTCAACCCAACACTTCTGCCGAAAAGTCTGAAAGAAGATATGCTCTAACTTTCTGGTGACCCAAACTGTTGTAACCTCAGTCTCTAAATCACATGACATTTGCTTACTTTCTTTCCAATAGGCTGATTAATTATTTGTCTTTATG
Organism: Nanger dama; assembly: GCA_917880005.1. Lineage (NCBI taxonomy): Eukaryota > Metazoa > Chordata > Mammalia > Artiodactyla > Bovidae > Nanger > Nanger dama. Next base: position 1,702,695 of record CAKJTW010000068.1, on the reverse strand, counting down.
TAGTGTTCTCAGTCAAGAGCCAAAAGAAGTTGAAGCAGCTGGGGCCAATTTTTAAATTTAAAACTAACAGAGCAATTTGGCTGTCTGACGTGGAACCAAAGAGTGACTTTCCTTTAACATTGTCATCACCACAGGGTCCAACCTGCTCTGCCCCAGATGTGCGACATCTGGGCTTTGAAGAGTGTGACTAGGAAATCAGACAAGACATGTGGACATACAAAATGAGACAAGAGGCTCTGACAGACCACTTTCCTTTCTTATGTAGTTTCTTTCATCTGATTCTGTTAAGGTTTGCTGGAAACCCCTACCTGGAAAACAGAATTCCTCCTCTTTCACAAGCCAGGCAGCAAAAGTAGAAATCAAAGTTTTATTGTCCAAGATAGTTAAATGAACTGAATAACAATCCACATGAAAATTCCCTTAAATCCCTCCCCATAGATTGTCCTCAAGTATTAAGGTTAATTAAACCCAAATCCTCTTACTGACTGGAGAGAAAGTGTTACTGGCTTTGGAAGGGTGGTGGGGGGTGGACAGGAGTCAAGTGTCCTTTTAGAGCAGGGATCCTCAACCTCTGGGATGTGATGATCTGAGGTGGAGCTGAAGTAATAATAATAGAAAGAAAGTACACAATAAATGTAATGCACTTGAATCACCCTGAAACCATCCCTCCAACCCTGATCTGTGGAAAGATGGTCTTTCATGAAACCAGTCCCTGGTACTAAAAAGGTTGGGGACCGCTGTTAGAAGACCTCTCCTTTTTTTTTCCCAAATTGGGACTGTTTTCCCTTAACATATATGTGTGTATGTGCATGTACTCAGTTATGTCCTACTCTTTGCACCCTCATGGACTGTAGCATGCCAGGCTCCCATGTCAGTGGAATTTTCCAGACAGTACTAGAGTCGGTTGCCATTTCCCTACCCCAGGGGATCTTCCTGACACAAGAATCAAACCTGGATCTCCTGTGTCTCCTGCACTGGCAGGCAGATTCTTTACCACTGGCACCTGCGAAGCCCCTCAACATATATAAACTAAACATTATTTTCTTCCCTATGTGAGAGTGGAGATTTAACAATTCAATTGACAACTTCAAATGAGAATAATTGATGTCTGGCATCTTTGACTAGGAAAGGCTAATATTACGGAGGAAGGCAATGGACCCCACTCCAGTACTCTTGACTGGAAAATCCCATGGATGGAGGAGGCTGGTAGGCTGCAGTCCATGGGGTCGCTGAGAGTCAGACACGATTTCACGACTTCACTTTCACTTTTCACTTTCATTCATGGGAGAAGAAAATGGCAACCCACTCCAGTGTTCTTGCCTGGAGAATCCCAGGGGTGAGGGAGCCTGGTGGGCTGCCGTCTCTGGGGTCACACAGAGTCGGACATGACTGAAGTGACTTAGCAGCAGGATTCTCTGAGGAGGGCATGGCAACCCACTCCAGTATTCTTGCCTAGAGAATCCCATGGACAGAGGAGCCTGGCGGGCTGCAGTCCATGGAGTCACAAAAAGTCGGACATGACTACAGCAACTTGGCATATCTGTACAGGATTCTCTAGGGATAGAGAGAGTGTGGATCATTAGACTATTAGCTCGTTCTTCAGGATTCTGCTTATTCTGTGGTTAGCAATCAGCTCATGTCTAAAAATCCTGGAGTTACATAAACCAAGTCTGGGTTGAAGCTAATTGTCTCAGTTGAGTATTAGCATGTATATGGATATATGAGATGGAGAACACATCCTCCAAGTATTTGTTGAGGATATTCATCATGCTCACATGGTACTGAGTAGATAGGGTCAGTGGCTCAAGTCTGCTCATAATGTAGTTGCTGAGATAATACCAGCATAGATTAAGCAGTAGTATATAGTGTTAGTTGCTCAGTTGTGTCCGACTCTTTGTGACCCCATGGACTGTAGCCATTTCCTCCTCCAGGGGATCTTCCTGACCCAGGGATTAATCCCACACCTCTTTCATCTGCTGCATTGGCAGACAGGTTCTTTACTACTGGTGCCACCTGGGAGGTGGTTCCTAGCAAAAGGCAGCATATCGTTAAAACTATGTGATGTGATATAGACTGAAACTTCGGGAACTCTGGCCTGTCAATGATACACTGACAGTGAGAATGAAGGATTGTTCCAGGGATTTAAGAAAGGTTTAATTACAGACCATGTACCTCACCCATTATGTGTGCCTGAAAACTATACACCCTTTGTCACAAGATAGACTGGTTTGGGAATATGGGAAGTCTCACGCTAATGCTTCATTTCCACTGCTGAGGAAACAGCATTTGTATCCTATTTATTGTGGCTTTACTGAAATACATTTTACATTCATTGGAGAAAATATTTATCTATAATATATCTTATTCTTTTATTCTTATAAAAGGAGTACTTGAAAGGTAAGATAGTCACTTTCCTGAGGGAAGTATAGAACTCAGTGATGGAGTGGGCACTTTGGGATTGGGTGAATTGCCTGTGAAATCAAATTTAGGTAAAAAGATAGCCCAGCAGCCATATGTAAATCATTCCCTCATGTAGAAACAATAGTGTGCACTGGATAATTCAATAGAAAACATTAGTCATTTATCATCCTTAATTATCAGTCATCTCTAACTGCATCTGGTTTGCATTTTTTATTAGAAAGTTTTTTTTTTTGAGTTGGATCAGGGTATTTTTTTCTTCCGTTCATGATTTCATTTTGTTATTCTTTTAAAAATTCCATCACTAATTCCCATGATGTGAGGAGGTTTTTATTTCATAAGACACAATAAATCAAGCAACTGTTCTGTCGTAACGTCGTCCTTCCAGTGCATTTGTCAAGGCCCTGGATGGCTGAGTTTACTTAAGGTTAGAGAGTCACGCTGCTTTGAGGACAAACTCAGCCAGCGCCGAGGGGTATGCACGTAGCCCCGCTCGAGGAGCCAGAGGTATACAGCCTCAGTCAGCTTGAGAGGGAACAGCTGCTTCAGACAAGACAAGTGGCAAAAGCTGACCCGGGGACACTGGGAAGTTTGCGTGCTCTTGTCCTGTTACTCTGGACAGCATATAGTAGCTGAGGTGCACTTTGTATGTAGAATCAATATGTGATAGTCTTCTCTTATAAAATAATGATAACAGCTAATATTTTTCAAAAATCTTATATGTACTCTGCGTTATGCTATGTACGTTTATACATTATTGCATTTAACCCCCTTAGAACTACCCTTTGTGGGAGGTAAATATTATTTACATCTTTCAGACAAGTGAACTATGACTGGAAGGGGTTATTGCTTGTTAGTTTTTCACCTGGGGAGTTCCTGGACCATAAATGTAGAATAAATCAGAACCTCAGACCCGCATGAGGTGGCCAAAGAGAGAATCATTTTTACTGTGAAAATCCCAGGACAAGATCAGTAAAATCCTTTTTTTCTTCCTACCCATGATAAGGAGTTTCTTTCTTCTGTGGTTGTAGACATCAGGGACATCACAATCAGCAGAATGCATTGGGCTGCAGAGATCTTTGGTGATGGCTAATTGATCATGGTGTCCCTAGGAATGAAATAGATGAGCAGTTTACTTGTATCAAGTATTGCTTGATCTGTGAAAAAGAAAACCACAAATTCGGCTAGCCAAAACCTGACTTGAGTTGCCACAGTGGAAAATAAAGGCCACTCACCAAGTTTCCTAACCGAATCCAATTCACAGATTCAGAGCTGCTTGATTGAAAGCCAAGCCCCCTGGAGGGAGGACCCTTCATTATTGCTTCAAGAGAATACCATAGATTTCCTGCAAGTCTTTTCCTAAAGGGACCTGCAGCCATTTGATAGAATGACCATGCCTTGTGGAAAGCAAAAGGAAATACACAGGTCTTTCAGTAATTACTAGATAGTGGCTCTTAATTATGTTAATTTCTATGACCTAAATACCCACTGTAGTCCACCAGTTAAGAGACTGATGCAGTCTAAGCCCAAGTTTAACTCACCATGAGCTCTGTTTTTCAGCTGACCAATTTTGTGATTATTTCTGCTGAATATATAATTGTAGTAATTGGGGTATATAATTGGAAGCACTCAGAATTCCTCCTTAGGCTCTCTGACCCATGGAGAAAAGGTCATTATAATAGGGGGAAGGCAAAGTAGAAGCCCCTGGGATTTCCCATTCCTACAACTATAGTAAACCAAAAGCAAATCCACATCCCTGGGGGAAATTGCAGAGATTAGTGCCACTGTCAAAGACTTGAAAGGTGCAGGGTGCCTGTTCATGTGCCCATTGAACTCACCTGTTCAGCCTGTGCAGACATTGACTGAATCTTGGAGAATGACTGTGAATCATAAACTTAAACAGGTACTAACTCCAGTTACTCTCTAGTCTCTAAATATGACTCAAACAAAGAAACACTGGCCCTGGAGCTTGGAATAATACAACTACTGACCTGAATCATGCCTTTCCCTCTATAAACTATTTTGCAAGAACCACCAGAGGCAGTTTGCTTTTATCTGGCACAGTCAACAGTGGACCCTCACACTCTTGAGTAGGAGCTGTATTAATTCTTCTCATTGCTATAAGGTATTCAGTTGTAGAGCAATTGATTGTCATGACACTGAACAAAACATGACCCTGGTGATCTACATAATATGTTGATTGTGTCTGAGGAGCAGAAAGTAGAAATCAGATGCAAAAAAATTGTGTAAATCAGGTGCAAAAAAAAAATTGTGTAAACAAGAGAGTGAGACATAAATCCCACAAAAATTCAGTGGCGTACCACCTCGGTGAGATTTCTGGGGGTTCTGCAGTCTGGTGAAAGCTGAAAGATAAGTTGATGCGTCTTGCACCGTCCACCATGAAAAAAGAGGTACAATGCTGTGTGTGGTTTTTAAAAAAATTCGAGGTCACATATACCACATTTATATATGCTCCTAGCTCTGTGCAGGGTATTCCCCATAATGCTGCCAGTTCTGAATGTGAACCAGAGCAAGAGCAGGCTCTGCAGCAATTCCAGCTTCAGAGCCTGCTGCTCCAACACCTGGGCCTAGTGATCCAGCAGATCCAGCGGCAGTGCGTGCATAGCAAACAGGGATGCAGTATGGAGCTTCGGGCAAGGAGAGATCTCTGCTTTTGAAGCAGATCTGTGCCTTCCTGTGCAAATAATTATCCTTTGAAACAGCTTCTGATTTGCTACTGTGCTGTGTAAAGACCAAATGTTCAGCCACAGGACACCAAGTAAATAGGTGGCTTGAGCTTCCCATCATGAACTGGATGTCATCAGACCCATGAAGCCATAAGAGATACTCAACACAGGTATCATCCAGACAGAACCACAAATGAAAATTTTCCCATTTTATTCATTGACTCGTGAAAGAATTACTTAAATTTCCATTATTACTCAAACACATGTGTTTACTTTAGTTCTGGGCAAAATTTACTTAAGCCACAGGGAATGTGAGAGAGGAATGTTTAGTTAGTGGTATCACTGCAGGCAGTTGCTCAGCCTAGAACCTAGACATTGTCACTGACCACCTTTCTCCCATTACCATATCTATCCTCATCAAATCATTCTGTGTACTCTGTCAGTTCTATCTGCCTCTAAAATTCATCCCTTTATATATATATGAATTTCTACTCTTGTGGTTCATAGTTTCTTTCTTTCTCACTCAGATCACTGTATCTGCTCCATCTGTTCGCCTTGTCCTGCAAATCAGAGCCATATCAAGCTGGATCGTGCATCTTCCTACTTAAAAGTTCTTCCATGATTTGTCATTGGTTATAGAGTGAAGGTTCATGGTTCTTGGCACCACGTTCTGTACTTGGCTCTTGTTCATCTCTTCAGTTTTATCGTTGGTTATTTCTTCCATACTTGGAGGTTCATGATCTCTTATGACATTTAGGCCTTTGTACAAACTGCTGCTTCTGCCTAAAGGAACCTTTCTGTCTTATTTGTGCAGCTGAAACACTTTGTTTTTAGGGGTGGGATTGCCTTCCCTCTGGGCTTCCCATAGCTGCCTGTGCTTGTCTTTGCCATGACATTGTTCACACTGTGTTTGAGCCTCTCTCTGAAAGAATCGTAACTTACCTGGAGGCAGGAGCTGAGCCTTATTTGTGCTGAACTTGGTGCCTGATGCAGAGAGGGTGTCTCAGTAAACATTTGTTGAATAAATAAATCAATGAGTAAAAGGAATAGAGTGTACATCCAAAAGTTCCCCATTCTTTTATTAGTTCACAAACCTAGTTAAGTTAGTAGTTTTCCAATTATAAACCATCACAAGCTCAGTGTAAGAATTCGCTTTTAAGTGAATATACTGTTCTTCAAAGACACAAATGACATTAAATGTTTTGTAAATGAACCCACTGGAGTGCAAGAAGAAATATTATATTATATTGGAAAACATTAAACAGATCATTCCCAACCACATATTGCAAATTGAGAAAAATCTTCAACCAGTATTAAAACCTACTTTAAATACTGCCAGCATTTTGAAGAGAGACACAAGCAAATCTACGGACCAAGACTGTAGACTGAAGACAAATAGCAAACTAAAGAACACTGGCCAAGAAACTAAAATGTTAGGAAACCCACTCTGGCATGAAAATGAAATAAACTGAAGAGTGTTGAAAATGCCTTGATATCTACACGGTTGTCCTGTTGTTTTTGGTTTTGTTTTTCCCTATGAACTGAACTCAGAGACCTTTTCTTTGCAGAAAGAGGCCATGGCTGTCATTTTATCATGGTGTGTGTTTGTTCATGTCTTACAACAGTCACCAAATTATGAGGAGAGGAGAGCCTCATAAGAGGCCTAGGGCATGCTCGGTATGCCTCTAAACTAGAATAAGCCCATCTAGAAAGATGCCTTGAAAACTGGTTTCTTCCCCACATACATCCTCCCAAAGAAGTGCTGAACTTCTTTCTTTTCTCTCTGCTTTTACAAATCTTATCTTTTAAGATCTGTCTCAGTTTCCCCCAGTGTCTTTCACATGCTCCTTAGAAATTCAGTCACTTTGGTCATTTCTCCTGACCTTAAGGAGAGCTCTAGAATCAGACTATTCAATTATTCATATTATTGTTTCATAGTTATCACTAATTATGCTTTTGTGTGTGAATATTGTCTCCTTAGCCAGATTATTTCCTCTGCCAAGAACAGTATCACTGACTTAAAAAAATATTCCTGACAGTTATTAGCATAAAAGCACAAGTTGGAATCAAGATTGCCGGGAGAAATATCAATCACCTCAGAGATGCAGATGACACCACCCTTATGGCAGAAAGTGAAGAGGAACTAAAAGCCTCTTGATGAAAGTGAAAGAGGAGAGTGAAAAAGTTGGCTTAAAGCTCAACATTCAGAAAACTAAGATCATGGCATCCTCTGGTTGCATCACTTCATGGGAAATAGATGGGGAAACAGTGGAAACAGTGTCAGACTTTATTTTCTTGAGCTCCAAAATCACTGCAGATGGTGACTGCAGCCATGAAATTAAAAGACGTTTACTCCTTGGAAGAAAAGGTATGACCAACTTAGATAGCATATTTAAAAGCAGAGACATTACTTTGCAAACAAAGGTCCATCTAGTCAGTTCAGTTCAGTTCAGTCACTCAGTTGTGTCCAACTCTTTGCGACCCCATGAATCGCAGCACGCCAGGCCTCCCTGTCCATCACCAACTCCCGGAGTTCACTTAAACTCACATCTATTGCGTCAGTGATGCCCTCCAGCCATCTCATCCTCTGTCGTCCCCTTCTCCTCCTGCCCCCAATCCCTCCCAGCATCAGAGTCTTTTCCAATGAGTCAACTCTTCGCATGAGGTGGCCAAAGTACTGGAGTTTCAGCTTTAGCATTATTCCTGCCAAAGAACACCCAGGGTTGATCTCCTTCAGAATGGACTGGTTGGATCTCCTTGCAGTCCAAGGGACTCTCAAGAGTCTTCTCCAACACCACAGTTCAAAAGCATCAATTCTTCGGCGCTCAGCCTTCTTCACAGTCCAACTCTCACATCCATACATGACCACAAGAAAAACCATAGCCTTGACTAGACGGACCTTAGTCGGTAAAGTAATGTCTCTGCTTTTGAATATACTCTCTTGGTTGGTCATAACTTTTCTTCCAAGGAGTAAGCGTCTTTTAATTTCATGGCTGCAGTCACCATCTGCAGTGATTTTGGAGCCCCTGAAAATGAAGTCTGACACTGTTTCCACTGTTTCCCCATCTATTTCCCATGAAGTGATGGGACTGGATGCCATGATCTTAGTTTTCTGAATGTTGAGCCAACTTTTTCACTCTCCTCTTTCACTTTCATCAAGAGGCTTTTTAGCTCCTCTTCACTTTCTGCCATAAGGGTGGTGTCATCTGCATATCTGAGGTTCTCCTGGCAATCTTGATTCCAGCTTGTGTTTCTTTGAGTCCAACGTTTCTCATGATGTACTCTGCATAGAAGTTAAATAAGCAGGATGACAATATACAGCCTTGACGTACTCCTTTTCCTATTTGGAACCAGTCTGTTGTTCCATGTCCAGTTCTAACTGTTGCTTCCTGACCTGCATACAGATTTCTCAAGAGACAGGTCAGATGGTCTGGTATTCCCATCTCTTTCAGAATTTTCCAAAGTTTATTGTGATCCACACAGTCAAAGGCTTTGGCATAGTCAATAAAGCAGAAATAGATGTTTTTCTGGAACTCTCTTGCTTTTTCCATGATACAACAAAGGTCCATATAGTCAAGGCTATGGTCTTTCCAGTGGACATGCATGGATGTGAGAGTTGGACTGTGAAGAAGGCTGAGCACCGAAGAATTGATGCTTTTGAACTGTGGTGTTGGAGAAGACTCTCTAGAGTCCCTTGGACTGCAAAGAGATCCAACCAGTCCATTCTAAAGGAGATCAGTCATGGGTGTTCATTGGAAGGACTGATGCTGGAGGTGAAACTCCAATACTTTGGCCACCTCATGTGAAGTGTTGACTCATTGGAAAAGACCTTGATGCTGGGAGGGATTGGGGGCAGGAGGAGAAGGGAGACAACAGAGGATAAGATGGCTGGATGGCATCACCAACTCTATGGACATGAATTTGAGTAAACTCCAATAGTTGGTGATGGACAGGGAGTCCTGGCGTGCTGTGATTCATGGAGTCACAAAGAGTCGGACACAACTGAGCGACTGAACTGACTGACTGAAAGTGTACGTAGTGAGCACTTAGTAAACATTGTCATTAAATTGAATTAAACCAAAAGAAAAAAAAGACATGATGGTATTTTTCCCTTGCAAAATTATTAATGGAAACAAAAATCAAAATGACCATTTTCAAGGGTCCCTATATGTAACAAGAGTTTCTTTTTATTTTCAGTGTTAAAAGAGGGCATTATGTCACAACAGTAGTTTTCAGCTTTGGATGCCCATTTGAATGCAGTAGGGAATTTTAAAATGCAGATGCCAAGGCTGCTTGCTATCTAGGCCAATTCAACCAGAGGACACAAGGGAGCATAAGGGGATCTCCAGGTGATTTTAAAATGCAGTGAAGGTCAAAAAACACTGTGCAATTGCATCAATTAATGAGTCTATTGACAGTGGTAATTATTAAGGCGTTCTTGGAAACAGCTTCTGTGGACTTCTACTGGTTGCCTTTTTAGAGTGTGCCATGCTATTTGTGAGTTGTTAGGCTTCTCAACTATTTCAATATCCTCTTCTTTCACTCATCTATTTATTAAAAAAATTTTTTTAATTAACTTGTTTATTTTAATTGGAGACTAATTACTTTACGATATTGTGGTTTTTGCCATAATTGACACTAATCAGCCATGGGTGTACATGTGTCCTCCTGTCCTGAACCCCCTCCCACCTCCTACCCCTTCTCATCCCTCTGAGTTGTCCCAGGGTACTGGCTTTCAGTGCCCTGTTTCATGCATCAAACTTGGACTGGTCCTCTATTTCACACATGGTAATATGTACATGTTTATATTATACATGTATTATATATATATATATATATATATGCACACACATGTTTCAGACTGGCGATTTGTTTCACATATGATATTATACATGTTTCAATGCCATTCTCCCAAATCATCCCACCATCTCCCTCTCCCACAGAGTCCAAAAGACTGTTCTAGATATCTGTGTCTCTTTTGCTGTCTCTCACATATAGGGTCTTCATTACCATGTTTCTAAATTCCATATGTATGTGTTAATATACTGTGTTAGTGTTTTTCTTTCTGACTTACTTCATTCTGTAAAATAGGCTCCAGTTTCGTCCACCTCATTAGAACTGACTCAAATGTGTTCTTTTTATAGCTGAGTAATATTCCATTGTGTGTATGTACCACAATCTCCTTATCCATTCATCTGCCGATGGACATCTAGGTTGCTTCCATGTCTTGGCTATTATAAGCAATGCTGCAGTGAACACTGGGGTACACGTGTCTCTTTCAGTTCTGGTTTCCTCAGTGTGCATGCCCAGCAGTGGGATTGCTAGGTCCTATGGCAGTTCTATTTCCAGTTTTTTAAGGAATCTTCACACTGTTCTCCATTCATTCATCTATTTATAATGAACAATATAAGTGACATATAACTACAGAGTAATTTGGGAAAACCAAAGTTCAAGAAGTTTAAAGAGTTTAATGAGAATAGAAGTTTAGGTTGATTTGATACACTTACAGTAATAAAAGAGAATTGACTTACTTTTCTAGAAAAATCAACCCCAAACCACTTTCATCTGAAACCCAGATCCTTTTAAATATCTAAAATAGCTATTTATTTCTCAAAAAATAAGAACTAGTTCATAACTATTCGGATAATTACAGAAACTCCTAGTTTTGTTTGCATTTACAGACAAGTGTTATATTGTTTTGTTTTGTTCTTATTTTTAAGTAATTTATTGAGATCTTACTACATTCCAGACTCTCTGCAAAGCTCTTTACATATATCTCACTTATCAGGCTATCCATTTGAGGCATGTATAACTCCTGTTTTATACACAAGGAAACTGAGGCTCAAGAAGGTAAGAAATTGGACTTCTCTAGCAGTCTAGTGGGTAATACTTTGCGCTTCCATGGCAGGGAGCAAGGGTTCAATCCCTGGTTGGGGAATGAAGATCCTGCATGCCCTGTAGTATGGCAAAAAAAAAAAAAAACACAGAAAATTAAAATTAAAAATTTTTTTAAATTAAAAAAGAAGGCAGATACTATTAAGGTCACATAGTTACTGAGAAACAAAGGCAAGATTCAAAGTCAGGTGAGTAGAGGTCCAAAGTTCTTAAACTTTGCACTGTGCTCCAGAAATGACTTTTACCACATGGGGCTTCTGAGAAAAGCATTGAATTAGGTGCTTACACTGAAACACAAGGGTGATGAAAAAGAGATAAACTGTAGGAGTTTCTTCCTGATTTAAGTTCAACTGTAAGTCATTTGTGAATTTATGTCTGCTGTAATTGTGTTTGTAACTTTCCCCTAGAATGTATTTTGGATGATCTAGTAAGATTTCAAGGAAAATTCATGGGATTTATTTTTCTCAGTATTAAAAGATGGGGGAAAAGCAGCAATGGGGCTTTAATGTATGGTTTATTTATAAGGAAATTATAGAATATATTAATACAACTGTTCTGTATCCAATGACAGTTCAGCTACTCATTCTTGAACATGCTGTGCTGTTTCTTGCCTCTGTGAATGTACACATGCTGTTTGCTCCATCAGGCCCTGTGCTTTACTCTCCTTGGTCATGTTTACTTGTCAAATTCCAGCCAATCCTCCAAGATGCTCAAGCATCTTTCCTCTTGTTGAACTCTTTTCACTACTTCCCACCAGGGGCCTAAATAACATTTTTTCTTTGTTTCCCTAATTCAGGATAGACCTTATGACTTTGTTATGGTTTCTACAGTTCTCCTGACAATCCTTATTTGTCTCTCCTATGAAATTTACCCCTTGCAAGAAAAGTTATGACCAACCTAGATAGCATATTTAAAAGCAGAGACATTACTTTGCCGACTAAGGTCCGTCTAGTCAAGGCTATGGTTTCTCCAGTGGTCAGGTATGGATGTGAGAGTTGGACTGTGAGGAAAGGTAAGTGCCGAAGAACTGATACTTTTGAACTGTGGTGTTGGAGAAGACTCTTGAGAGTCCCTTGGACTGCAAGCAGATCTAACCAGTCCATTCTGAAGGAGATCAACCCTGGGATTTCTTTGGAGGGAATGATGCTGAAGCTGAAACTCCAGTACTTTGGCCCCCTCATGCAAAGAGTTGACTCATTGGAAAAGACTCTGATGCTGGGAGGGATTGGAGGCAGGAGGAGAAGGGGACGACAGAGGATGAGATGGCTGGATGGCATCAGGGACTCGATGAACGTGAGTCTGAGTGAACTCCGGGAGTTTGTGATGGACAGGGAGGCCTGGCGTGCTGCGATTCATGGGGTCGCGAAGAGTCGGACATGACTCAGCAACTGAACTGAACTGAACTGATGAAGCAGAAGGCTTATTTGGGGGCAAGGCTGTTTCTTAATTCTCTATCCACGGTGCCTAACACATGGTGTTGGCTCAGGAGATGGTTGGTTGGTTGAATTTTTGAATAAACTGTACTTTAGACAAATTGGAATTGACCGAAGAGGCCATGTTGTGAAAGCTTTCATCTATTTCTGATTAGACTTCTGTTCTACTTGAAAACCTGTTGCCTCCCCCAAAAGTTTTTAAGAGAAATATAGACATGCACGTGGAAATAAACACATTTACTGTTGAACAAAAATACAGCCTTCTCTGAAAGCAATTAGTTGATTTCTAATGCCATTCTCAGCAGCGTTTATGTGTATGGGTGTGCATGAATGTAAGTCTTCGTCTCCTGTCCTCTCAGTTTTATTTCGAAAGATATTTATTTATTTACTTATGGCAGCTCTGGGTCTTTCTGTGTCTGGCTTTCTCTAGCTGCGGTGAGCAGGGGCTACTCTCTTGTGTAGAAAATGGGCTCTAGGCGAGCGAGCTTCAGTAGATGTATCATGGGCTTAGTTGCTCCATGGCATGTGGAATCTTAGTTCCCTGACCAGAGACTGAACCTGTGTCTCCTGAATTTGTGGGTGGATTCTTAACCACTGGACCATCAAGGAAGTCCCTGTTATCTCAGTTTAACTTCTGTAAGTTTAATTTAATAAACCAAGACATCCTTACATCACTGTTTAATGCTTAAGACTGATTCATCCCAACATTCATCTGTGCAATTTCTGTGACTACAGTAATGACTTTGAAAGTCCATACATGTGAAGTGTGAGTATTATAGTTATTAATATGGGAAACAGCCTCTGAATTCAGCTCTTCAAAACTTTCCTTTGCGTTGTTATGTTTCTCACACTGAGAAGAGGTGTTTGGGGCAGTGTCTTGGGTACCCCGGGTCACGTCCTATCTGCCTGGCACTGTGAGGGTCCTCAACCCTGAAGGGCATGGTAATCCAGTGTGGCAACTTGATTGTTTACACAAAAGCCTAAGAGCACTAGTTAACTTTTTGGGGTTGAAATGGTAAAACCCAAATAGTTCTCTCTCAGTCTACAGAATATCATGCATCCTGATGACACACTGATTACTTTCCATTAGTATGCTGCTGCTGCTAAGTTGCTTCAGTCGTGTCCGACTCTGTGCAACCTCATAGACGGCAGCCCACCAGGCTCCCCCGTCCCTGGGATTCTCCAGGCAAGAACACTGGAGTGGGTTGCCATTTCCTTCTCCATCAGTATATCCTGACCTTAAAGTGACTGTATGGAAATTCATTCAGTATCTTGAGATCTTTTCAGTTTGCTCGAGTTCTGGCTTCTTAACTTGTTAATTCATATTCCATGTTTTTAAATTACCCAGAGTGAGAAGTTAAAAATAACTCGTCACTTACATTTACGAGTCCTAAGAAACATTTAAGTTATATACAATCATATGATTTCAAAATTTAAGGTGCTGTGCAAGAAACATGAAGTGACCAATTAAGGCAATTATTTATATGATTCACATTTAGTCTTATAAAAAACTTTATTTGCCATGATTAATCATAATTACTGATCATAGTGGTTACATTCTCTGCATAGATTTAGTTTTTAAATATCACACCTGGTTTCCTAACTGTTAGAAGAAGAAACTGGAGCACACAGTGAATATAGTCTGAGGCCTTTTGCTCTTCTCAGTGGTTGGTGATTATGTTTGTTTATTTCTTTATTTTTGTTATGATATTTGAAATCTGTGGTGACCGGGCATTTGTCTTTGTGATTTCTATAAATTTCAGGAACTTTTATTATATCAGTGATTCTGCTTTGAAAGACTTATTTGCTAGCTGATCAATTGCATACTGGAATTCTCACAAATAAGTTAATATGACACAGTCTTAATTTGTGACTCAGAAAGTATGTGAGCTCTGCCAATCTTGGTGGAGCCATATGATACAGTTCTTAAAACTGTAAGAGTTCTCGGTTTACCCCCATGTACTCTGAACCCTTCACTCATATCTCTTATGTGCTGGAATTTGTCTGTGTGAAAAGGAATCTTACATTTTAGTCTGCTCCATGAACTGTTTCTTACTTAGGAAATATTTTCCACATTGCTTATTTAATTGAGGTAGAAAGAGGGGGATATTTTCCTAGAAAGGTATCAAATTATTTCCTTAAAAGTCCAAATGTAATTCTGTGAGTTTTACATGTTATTCTCACATTTAATCATAACTCTGAGCTATGTGGGTAAGATAAAAACACATGAAAAATTAATGATTTCTCCTAATATGTTAACTCCTTCACATTGCTTAATTTGAACTTCAGATCCTGGAGAGGAAATATAAACACTATTAGCTATGGTTTTCTATGGGATTTCTTTCCTCATTGTACACTCTCTCTATGCTATGTATTTGGAATGTCAAGACATATTGACTTTAAAGGTAATTCCAATTAGGTATACAGGGATGTAAAGTTTGGAGACCAGTAGAAAGGACTTACAATTACTTTCTTCTGAGTGTAATTGGGTTCCAGACTCAAGAGGGGTAAGCTAAAGCTGCTTTGCTTTAGGCTTCAGTACACTGGTCAAGGGGCTTCCCAGCTGGAGCTAGTGGTAAAGGACCTGCTTGCCAATGTAGGAGACATAGGAGATACAAGTTCGATCCCTAGGTTGGGAAGATCCCCTGGAGGGAGGATATGGCAACTCACTCCAGTATTCTTGCCTGGAGAATCCCATGGACAGAGGAACCTGGAGGACTGTCTTCCACAGGGTCACAAAGAGTCAGACACGACTGAAGTGACCTAGCATACATGCACACTGGCCAAGAGAGTTTGATTTGGTACCCTAGTGCAGAAAATAACTTGTATTTTTTTCCTAGTACTGGCTAATGAGTTGGGTTCTGGAACTTGCTCAAGAACTTGCTTTGGAACTTGCTCTGTTTAGAAACAGAAAAAAGATGAACTCTGTGAACAAGTTAAATCATAGAATTAGTGCATATTAGTGGAAGAGTACAGTTAATCAGGTACTTGAATAGCTTGAGACCTACCAGACATACGTATCTCCTATAACTAATAAATTAATTTAGCAAGTTCATAGGACATAAAGTCAATATGTAAAAAGAATTATATTTCTAAATCTTAGCAATGAATAATTGAAAATTTTCTGAGTTAACAGACTTACCCAGGATGTTTCACCTAGCTCTAGAATTTTCCCCAAAGTAGGATGTAAGCAGCAAGAGGACTGAATGGTTTCTGGAACTATGTTTTTGAACTGACTTTCAGTGTGGTATGTACTTGAACAGTTGTTCCTTGATTCATGGTTAAGTAGTGGAATAGAAAAAAAGTGATTGTGTACATGAGACATCACTAACCAAACAAGCAGAATTGTCTGTTGCATTTTCTCTGACTATTGTGTTTTTGGTGAAATATACCTTGGGGCAGGGGCAAGGGGGTGGTGTTCTCATAATCACAATCATTTAATTTTGTTTGTGTTTTTCAGTGTAATAAAATCTCATGTGTTACTCTGAGCATGGTTGTACCCTCTAATCCTGAGATAGAAACTCAAAGAAGAGCATATATCCAGTAGGATGGAGAAGCATGTTCCTTCGGAAGGGAAATTCTGTCATTTAAAACTGTTGCAATGGTATATGGGACTATTTTATATATTTATGTTTCAGTGTTGATATAGTCTCAAAGGAGCTTTAAAATTACTGCCCTGGTTGCCTGGATTCAATACTTATCATTTTACCACGGAGAAATAGAAAACTTTTCCCTCTGTTGTGTCTTCCTGAGGCTTTCCACCCAGACCTTGGATGCTATAGAAAAGTTATTGCCTAGTCAATGGGCATGGAGAATGCCAGGGACCTCATAGGCCTGACCTTGGTTTGAATGTAGGAAGAAACAAGACAATGACTCTTTTTTGTACCTTTTAATTACTATGTGTGAACTGAGTGTTCAAGAACATGCTTGGGGTGGACACTGCAGGTCACAGTAATAGTGGTCTGTTTGCTACTTAATTAATAACAAATGCATTATGTAGAGTCTTTTCAAAGAACTCTCAATTTTTTTCTACCAACACATTCTGCCTTATTTTACCCTTGAAGTGATTTTACAAGGCAGGTGGAGATCTGCTTTTTGAGATAGTGAAAGAAGCTTGGATTGAGAATCAGATTTAGGTTCTAGTAATCAACTTTTTCTGGAGAAGGCAATGGCACCCCACTCCAGTACTCTTGCCTGGAAAATCCATGGACGGAGGAGCCTGGTAGGCTGCAGTCCATGGGATCGCTGAGAGTCGGACACAACTGAGCGACTTCACTTTCACACACTGGAGAAGGAAATGGCAACCCACTCCAGTATTCTTGCCTGGAGAATCCCAGGGATGGCGGAGCCTGGTGGGCTGCCACCTATGGGGTCGCACAGAGTCAGACACGACTGAAACGACTTAACAGCAGTAGCAGCAATCAACTTTATCACCTCAATTTCCCCATATTTAAGATAAGATGCTTCTAAAGCTTTCATTATTTCTACTCCTTTTGTAAACTCATAAAACACAGAAAGTTATTTCTTCAAGATCATACATTTCCATGTATTTATAGTTAGAAATGGCTCTAAGCTGATAGCATTCATCTTTAAAATTTAGAAACAGCATGTTTGGAATGTCAAATACTCACCTGCCCCCACCATGCCTAGAATTTGTGCATTTAGTAGAAGCTCAGTAATGGTTCACCAAATGATGACATCACAATCATATTTCTTCTGTAAGTAATTTGTTGGTTGCATCTGGGATCTGTCTTTTGCTATTTTGCATCATCTATTAATATGAAATTGATTTAAATTGATCCAACTTTTTGGATAATTTCCTTAAAGAGAGGCTTGTTATATCAGAGCTATGAAAGGCTGCTGCTGCTGCTGCTAAGTCGCTTCAGTTCAGTTCAGTTCAGTCGCTCAGTCGTGTCCGACTCTGCGACACCATGAATCGCAGCATGCCAGGCCTCCCTGTTCATCACCATCTCTCGGAGTTCACTCAGACTCATGTCCATCGAGTCCGTGATGCCATCCAGCCATCTCATCCTCTGTCGTCCCCTTCTCCTCCTGCCCCCAATCCCTTCCAGCATCAGAGTCTTTTCCAGTGAGTCAGCTCTTCGCATGAAGTGGCCAAAGTACTGGCGTTTCAGCTTTAGCATTATTCCTTCCAAAGAAATCCCAGGGCTGATCTTCAGAATAGACTCGTTGGATCTCCTTGCAGTCCAAGGGACTCTCAAGAGTCTTCTCCAACACCACAGTTCAAAAGCATCAATTCTTTGGCACTCAGCTTTCTTCACAGTCCAACTCTCACATTCATACATGACTACTGGAAAAACCATAGTCTTCATGCAAGGTCACTTCAGTTGTGTCCAACTCTGTTGGACCGCATAGATGGCAGCCCACCAGGCTCCCCCGTCCTTGGGATTCACCAGGCAAGAATACTGGAGTGGGTTGCCATTTCCTTCTCCAATGCGTGAAAGTGAAGTCGCTCAGTCATGCCCAACTCTTTGTGACCCTATAGACTGCAGCTCACCAGGCTCCTCCATCCGTGGGATTCTCCAGGCAAGAGTACTGGAGTGGGGTGCCATCGCTTTCTCTGTATGAAAGGCTAAAATTTGGAGAAAAGGACACAAGGCAGTGAGTCACTGCTACAGATATAAGCTTGGGGTTTATAACCACAGTGAATGGCTGGAACCATTTGTAATTACAGGGAATGTTACTTATTTCATCAAACTATTTCGACTTGCAGGCTTTTCTTTCTCTCAAACAGCTTAAATTTTATTTGATGTTAATTTATCAAAACTAAAGATGACTAGATACATAAATGAGTGGGTTTGTATTTTCCCCAAACTGTGTGATTTGACGGTGATGGCAATGAAACAGAGGAATGTTCTGATGGTAGTGTTAGAAGAAAAGTTATTAACTTCAGCATTCTAATATAGTGTCTAGATTGGAAAATAGCTTTCCCTCATGGAAGGAAATCTCCTGACTCAGCCTGTTTGTTAGCACTGATGATGTCTCATTAGCTGCTAAAAAGCTGCAATAAGTAATGCTTACATCACAGGACCTACATTCTGTATTAAAAAGACTGTATAGTAATAAATGACAATTATTTTAAATACTACTCAAGGGAAAGAAAACTTCCAGAGAATACATTTTTAATGTGCCAAGCTGATGAATAAAATGAGCATTTTACATCATTTTAACTTTCCTTACCTTCGGGCAATAGTATATTATGGTTCTTGTCTGAGAAATATGACATAATTTTTATTCTATTGCACACATATTGAGTGTGAAAGTTTTTAATGGCTTCTGAAGCATGATTTGTGAATTTTGGGGGTAATATCCTGGGTGTTCTCAAACTTTTTAATCGACTGAAATTTTTAAAAATTTGAACTTGAACTAATATTTCTTCATCTCATCTTTACTTCCTTTGCTTCTAGAGATTTAGTTGGCTTATGAAGATGAAAATCTGTTTAAACTCTTTATTTCTGAACTCTTTAATTTTTTTACATTTCAATATGTGTGTGTTCTCGGGGTACAAGCTGAGGAGTGTGGGCAGTTAAGAGAGGAAGTGGAGAAAAGCACTTAAAAATGCCTCTTACCCATTTAAAGAAACATCTCCAGGCTCTCTGTGTTTATTCTTATGGTAAGTGGTTTTACAAAGTGCTGGGTAGGATAATTTCCCTGAAATTTTCCTTGGATTTTAATGACCTGAAGAATTATTCAAAATTTCTTCCAGAACACTAAATGGAAGGACGTGTGGTCTAGTTTGGAGTTTCCCCACTGTTTTTCTGGACAGATCACACCTCTAGACTCAGCAGGCCACCCCAGAGGTACCGTCCTTCTTTCCTCTCGTTGAAGAACCCTTCTGCTGCCCCTGCCTTCTAAGTTGTTATTTGGACTAATTTACTGCACTTGGTGTCCACTCGCTGTCGTTCCTGCTCCCCTCCATGTCCTCTGTGCTGGCCCTCATTTCCCTGGTCAGGTGCTGCTCAGCCTGTGCACAGGCACTCCTGACTGCACTGTGACAAGCTTTCTCTGTAAGGCCTCTCCGCAATCCTGCCCACTCTGAACTTCCATACCCTCATGACAATTTGTCTTCTCTTTGTCTTGGGTGCGATTTCAATTTAAAAGGATTATTCAGTGTGAATCATGTATATTCCTCTTAGATATATGTGCCTTTTTGTTCTTTTTGGTGCTATAAAACCATATTTATTAACGTGAGACCTAAATTATTACGTAGGGAAAGCAAGTCACTGAGTAATGAAATAGTAAATTCAGTTACTATAAACTATAAAATTATATTGCATAGCATAATATTTAGAAAACATAGATATATGTGCCTTTTAATTAAGCATGTTTCTCAGATGCAATATTGTAGTGCAAAGGAATGAATAGTGGTTACTTTGGGTTCCATAAAGATCTGATTTTTTTTTCAAAGTGTGCCTTGTATCATTCTGTATAGGCCATGGGTACCATACAACACTTTCACATTCCTACCCCAGCCTGCCTCTCTCCTCAGCTCAGTTCTATGCCTTGCCCTCTGACTTGATTGCAATCACTTCCTTTCTTTAGCCTTCCTGTTAGGATCTGAGAGAAACAAGATTGAGAGAGAGGTGGGGAGCATGACAAATTGGAGAATGGATAGTTAGGAGAAGCCCACCACGGAATATTAATATATACCAGTCCCTCACTTCAGGGATCAGTTTCCCTCTTGGTCAAACGGGCCAACATAAACACATACTCTGTTTTGCTCCCTAATGTTTCAGTAGCTTAGTGAAGTGAGAGTCAGTCAATCGTGTCCGACTCTTTGTGACCTCATGGACTATAGTCCACGAAATTCTCCAGATCAGAATACTGGAAGGGATAACCTTTTATTCTCCAGGGGATCTTCCCAACTCAAGGACTGAACCCAGGTCTCCCAAATTGCAGGCAGATTCTTTACCAGCTAAGCCACGAGGGAGGCCCAAGAATACTGGAGTGGGTAGCCTATCCCTTCTCTAGGGGATCTTCTGACCCAGGAATCAAACTGAAGTCTCTTGCATTGCAGGTGGATTCTTTACCAACTGAGCTATCAGGGAAGCCCTTCAGTAGCTTAAGAAATGTCCAAAAGGGATTTTTTTAAAACAAGAAATGGATTAAAAAATTATGGATTTAAGTAACTAATCAATTTAGAAAATATAGGTATTCAACATTTCATTAACTCTACAAGTATATATTTAGTACCAGTTATGTACCAGACAGTTGGAAAATAATTAAATTAGGCAACTGTTCACACGGGATTCAATCTACCAAGGAGTTGCTTCCCACCCTCTCTCTTTGGAGAGTTACTTCTCATTGCTAGGAACTTGGTAACATCCTTAAAAAAAAAAAAAGTGAAAAGTGAAGTTGCTCAGAAGTGTCCGACTCTTTGCGACCCCATGGACTGTAGCCTACCAGGTTCCTCCATCCATGGGATTTTCCAGGCAAGAATACTGTAGTGGGTTGCCACTTCCTTCTCCAGGAGATCTTCCTGACCCAAGGATTGAACCTGGGTCTCCTGCATTGTAGGCAGACGCTTTACCATCTGAGCCACCAGGGAAGTCAAGGTACATCCTTAAAGTGTCCGTAAATAATGTCCATCATTTGGTTTCCTTTCAGGAAGGCAAAAGGAGACGGGGGCAGCAGAGGATGAGATGGTTAGATAGCATCACCAACTCAATAGACAAGAATTTGAGCAAATCCTGGGAGATAGTGGGGAACAGGGAAGCCTTGCATACTGCAGTCCATGGGGTTGCAAAGAGCTGGACATGACTGAGAGACTGAACAACAACAGGAATATATTGCATTTGGTATACTGTTTGAATGTGTGGTGTTTTGAATTCAAGAGAGAACATTCCCCCAGATTTCAGAAAAGCTCTACCCTTTGATGTAATGTTAATACCATACCTCTTAGCTTTTCCTTTCACATTGTGATCTGGTCACACCTCCTGTTCAGCAAAATTCTTTGTCTAGAATTCTTGTTCTACATATCTTCTGTTAAAATGAAAATAAATTTTATTCATTACTCAAAATGTATCCACATGCTTGTGGGTTGATATCAGAACTAATAGACTCTACATAATTGACTTTCTGTGTATTGCTAATTGAGACAATGCTGAAATCTACCAGATAATTCTCAGGAACTTTGTGCATGGCAAGTTAGATCCAGGTACTTTTCCTGATAATAATAGTAGTTAAATTTTATTGATGTTATCTAGGCTGGGCTTATGCACAGCATTTCATTTAACCTTTGCCAGTCCTGTGAGGATGGGTGCATTTTTCCCCTGATTTTGCATTTGAGGAAATGGAAACCTAGGTTAAGTCATAATGATAACAAATCAAATTTGGCAGATATATTTGGGAGTTTTAGAAAAATCAGAGTCTTTTTTAGCACCTGAGACATTGTAAAAGTAAAGTAAGGTAGTTTTTCTCAGTGTATTTTGAGAAAGAAAAAGAAAATGAAATTCTTTAAGGATTGTGAAATCCTTCCCACATCTTTGCAACACTGAATGCAAAAACCAAGGGTACAGGAGTTAGATCTTAGTAAAAATCATTATATATTATAAAATAGCTTCCAATTAAAATAAATAATTGAATTAAAAAACACTATAGATATTATTAAATATTGATATACTGTGTATATCATATTGATATACTGTATATGTCTGAATGGGGCATACCTGGTGGCTCAGTGGTAAAGAATCCACCTGCAATGCAAGTGATGTGGGTTTGATCCCTGGGTCAGGAAGGTCCTCTGGAGAAGGGAATGGCAACCCACTCCAGTATCAATGCCTGGGAAATCCAGAGGAGCCTGGCAGGCTACAGTCCATGGGCTTACAAGATGGGATAAGACTTCGGGATGTCTTATCTCTAAGAGTGGAGAAGGAACTGGCAACCCATTCCAATATTCTTGCCTAGAGAATCCTGTGGATGGTGGAACCTGGTGGGCTGCTGTCCGTCCATAGTGTTGCACAGAGTCAGACACGACTGAAGCGACATAGCGAGCGTGTGGGTGTATCCCTAATAGACCACCACCACCGTATGCCTTCCCTGATAGCTCAGTTGGTAAAGAGTCTGCCTGCAATGCAGGAGACCCCAATTTGATTCCTGGGTTGGGAAGATTCCCTGGAGAAGGGATGGGCTACCCATTCCAGTATTCTTGGGCTTCCCTTGTGGCTCAGCTGGTAAAGAATCTGCTTACAGTGTGGGAGACCTGGGTTTGATCCCTGGGTTGAGAAGATCCCCTGGAGAAGGGAAAGGCTACCCACTCCAGTATTGTGGCCTAGAGAATTCCATGGACTGTATAGTCCATGGCGTCACAAAGAGTCAGACATGACTGAGCAACTTTCACTCACTTCATTCACTTCACTCACCATATGTCTGAATATTACACAACCTCAGGTTTTAGGCCATTTTTCATTTTTCCAATGAAAAGATAACAGAATCAGTTTTGTGGCCAGTTTGAACATATATTCTTTCAGGGATGGATTAAAATAGGTAATTTGTGTCTATATAGTTAATTAATTATCCATGTATATTTGAAATATTGATTTTAGAGTCAATATATTGATCTAAAATAATACATGAGCTAGTATATTGATTTAGAAATGATTTATTTTTTCTACACTTTTCATGAAATGATTTTACTTAAATGCTTCACATATATCTTCAACATTATTGTCCTTTTTATCACCAGAAGAACTTTGAATTGCCCATCAAAGTTTTACCACCATATTCATCTTTTACCTTTAACTATTTGTTATAATATTTTTGGTTTAGTGTATGATGCTGATATGGAAATTTTATGGTATTTGTAATTTCTGTATCATAATAACTTGTTTTCAAGAAGCCTGCTTACAATGATAAAGCTGTATTGAGATTTTTGCCCCCTAATTTTTAAATATCAGATGTTTCAGGTGACCTCTGTAAACACTGTCTGATACAATTTCAGCCAAATTACTTTGTTCAAGCTAAATTCAATTGAGAAAGTGACCTGCAATATGAGAGAGACTGTAAGGACTTCAACATATGATGATTCTCTCATTTTTGTGGTATAGTTTTTGAATAAAACAAAAACCAGGTTTTGAAACAAAAGCTACAATTTCTTCATGACTATATTGTAGTTCCAGAATTTTCACTTCAAAGCATAACTATAGTAACTTATAGACTTAAAATGATATGGAAATGTTGCAGTGTGTCCAAAGGATTCTATAATGTCTGTACTATCCAACCTTTTATTTTAAGCTCTTTAATGACAGTGAATGACCAAGACTGAAGATAAGATGTTAACAAAGTTTCTTGGGTAAGAGTAGTGGATGAAATCGTACATGGAGAGACAAACCTGAATTCAAAATATATTATCAAAAAGGAGGCACAGACATTATCCTTTCTAATTCTGCTTCAAAATCATGATGAAAATAGACATTGCCCTTCATGTGAGTACACCTCACCCCCTCTATTTCATCCTTCGTTGTTCTCATCTGATGTCAACAGCAAAAATGCAAGGGAGGAGCATAACTAAACTCTCTGAAGTCAAGAAGAAATCTGACCCCTGCCCATGAAGAGTGAGCCACAGCATGATATGATCTAGGAAATAGCTGGAGGAATATCAAGACAAACCATGTTGCAGTTTCATATGCAACATTTTTAAGCTGAGTACGTGGCTGGTAGGGCTTCCTGGGAGGCACTAGTGGTAAAGAACCTGCCTGCCAGTGCAGGAGACATAGAGATGCGAGTTCAATTCCTGGGTCAGGAAAATCCCCTAGAGGAGGGCACAGCAACCCACTCCAGTATTCTTGCCTGGAGAATCCCATGGACAGAGGAGCCTGGCAGGCTACGGTCCATAGAGTCGCGCAGAGTCAGACACGACTGAAGCGACTTAGCACACATACACACACAGCCATGTGCCGGGTACTTGGCTAGGTGGTGGACGCTGGTGGTGGGTATGGGTTGACCCAAAGAAAAATAAAAGTGCTCTCCCAGTTTTCAAGGAGCTCATGGTCTTAGAAGGAGAACAAACCTTAAGAACTTAGCTATGAGAAGAGTTCCAAATTCCTGGTCTCCTGGAAGTGAGTAGGGAGGATAATTCAGCCTAATGCTTAAAGTGGAGGTACTTCAATGAGGGAAGATATACCAGGTAGCTACTCTGGGAAAGAGGTTTAACGAAGGAAGATGGAACATGTGTAACAGCATAACCAAGGGAAGAAGTGGCATAAGATGATTGCTGTTTTTAATCCCAGAGATTGGAAAGGAAAGCAGTCAGACTTCTGAGGTAATCTCTGGGATTGGAAACAAATATGTGGTTGTGGGTCTGGAAGAGATGTGAATCTGTACCAGCCTGGGCACGGAGCCTGTGGGGCAGAAGGACTTTGGAAGGGCCTGTTGAGTTTGTGCCTGGCAGGTCTGGCAGCCTGGGTGGAGTGTGGTGTCAAGAGAGCAGTGCTGCTGACAGCTTTCCCTTCTTTCCAGAAGCAATGCCAACCTAGGACACTTTTCTTATGCTTGGGTTGCAAATTAGGTGACCCTACTAGTGGGTTCATTTAAACCTAGTGTTCTCAGACGATGCAGGGTAAGGAGAAGATGAAGCCAGTATCAGATTCTTGAGTTAGTTTTATTCGTATCTGGTGAAATAAGAGACAGGATCTTGTTCGTACTCAAAATTTTATAAGCATTTCAAACTAACTCCATTTGATAGATTAGGAATGGAATGTGATGTGCTCAGTGTCACATGACTAACAAGTCACCATGCTGAGATTTCAGTAGCTGTAACAAGATATCTTAGATGGTCTCCTTTCTTATCTATTACATTCCTTCTTTTTCATATCTGCCCCACGTTGAAATTTTGTCCTTTTCTTTGTACCCTTATCTCACTGTTGTCTCCCATATGGTTTTAGGAATCTTTCTTGTTGCAGGTGACAGAAACCCAGCTTAAAGCGAAAGAAAGTGAAGTCGCTCAGTCATGTCCGACTCTTTGCGACCCCATGGACTGTAGTCCACCAGGCTCCTCCGTCCATGGGATTTTCCAGTCAAGAATACTGGAGTGGGATGTGATCTCCTTCTCCAGGAGATCTTCCCGACCCAGGGATTGAACCCAGGTCTCTTGCATTGTAGGCGGACGCTTTACCATCTGAGCCACCAAGGAGGTCACTTTAAAATAAAATTTGCTACATGGAATTTACTATATGGATGCGGGAGTTGCTTCATACACTCTGAGAGTAAGAATGTGGCTAAGCCTCAGGAACATTGTCTCCGTCATCTGTGACCAGGCAGACTCATGCTATACCCACATGGTGGCTCTGACCCTTAAGATGGAGCCCAGGCTAGGGAAGGGGGGGGGGGGGAGTGGTTGCTGGAGGCAATGGTTCCCACAAGAAGGTGTCTTCTTTGGAAGGCAAGTATTTATTACAGCTAGCCATAATTTTATATTTATTATTGCATATGCCTCACTTACAAAATGATTCAGTAAGTCCAATCATCATCATCATCATAATGTTTTATAAGAATATACAGATATTCTTCAACTTTCCCTGGTGGCTCAGATAGTAAAGAATCTCCCTGAAATACAGGAGACACAGGTTTGATCCCTGGGTCCAGAAGATCCTGTGGAGTAGGAAATGGCAACCCACCCCAGTATTCTTGCCTGAAGAATTCCATGGACAGAAGAGCCTGGCGGGCTGCAGTCCATAGGGTTGAAAAAGAGTCAGACACGACTGAGTCAACTAACCCTACAATGGGGTTTGTCCCAATAAATCCATCAAAAATCGAAAATATGTTTGTCTTGAAATATGTTAAATATGCCTAAACTGCTGCTGCCGCTGCTAAGTCGCTTCAGTCATGTCCAACTCTGTGCAACCCCATAGATGGCAGCCCACCAGAATCCCCCCGTCCCTGGGATTCTCCAGGCAAGAACACTGGAGTGGGTTGTCATTTCCTTCTCTAATGCATGAAAGTGAAAAGTGAAAGTGAAGTCGCTCAGTCGTGTCTGACCCTCAGCCCCCTTGGACTGCAGCCTTCCAGGCTCCTCCGTCCATGGGATTTTCCAGGCAAGAGTACTGGAATGGGGTGCCATTGCCTTCTCTGATACCTAAACTACTGAACATCATAAGCTAGCCTACTTTAAATATGATCAGAGCACATACAGTAGCCCACAGTTGGGCAAAATCATCAAACATAACCATGTGTAATGAAATGTGGAACATCTCATGTAATTTACTGAATACTTATCAAAAGTGAAAAACAGAATGGTTATGTGGGAACAGAATGGTTGTAAGGCTATCAGTGGTTTGCCCTCCTAATCACATGGATAATGGGGAGCTTCAGCTTGCTGCCACTGCCCAGCATCATGAAAATTTATCATGCTATACTTTGCTAGCCCAGGAAAAGACCAAAATTCAAGGTACAGTTCCTACTGGGTGTGTATTGCTTTGGCACCATCATAAAGTAAAAATTGTAAGTCCAGTCATAAATCAGGGATCGTCTGTGTACATAGTGGGCATGTGTGCTAAGTCACCACAGTTGTGTCCAACTCTTTGTAACGTTATGGACTGTAGTCCACCAGGCTCCTCTGTCCATGGGATCCTTCAGGCAAGAATACTGGAATGAGTTGCCATGCCTTCCTCCAAGGCATCTTCCCATCGCAGGAGTCAAACCTGTGTCTCTTATGTCTCCTGCGTTGGCAGGCAAATTCTTCACCACTAACACCACCTGGGAAGCCCCTTTGTACATTGTTGTCAGCTGCTAAGTTGTGTCTGACTCCTTGCAATCCCATGGACTGCAGCACGCCAGTCTTCCCCTGTCCTTCCCTGTCTCCCAGAGTTTGCTCAAATTCATGTCTGTTGAGTCAGTGATGCTATCTAACCATCTCATCCTCTGCCACCTCCTCCTTTTGCCTTCAATCTTCCATCATCAGGGTCTTTTCCAATGAGTCTTCACATCACATGGCAAAAGTATTGGAGCTTCAGCTTCAGCATCAGTCTTTCCAATGAATATTCAGGGCTGATTTCTTTTAGGATTGACTGGTTTTATCTCCTTGTAGTCCAAGGGACTCTCCAGCACCACAATTTGAAGACATCAATTATTTGCCGCTCAGCTTTCCTTATGATCCAGCCTTCATATCCATACACAACTACTGGAAATACCATAGCTTTGACTAGACAGACTTTTGTCAGCAAAGTGATGTCTCTGCTTTTAATATAATGTCTAGGTTTGTCATAGCTTTTCTTCCAAGGAGCAAGCATCTTTTAATTTCATGGCTGCAGTCACCATCTGCAGTGATTTTGGAGCCCAAGAAAATAAAATCTGTCACTGCTTCCACTTTTCCCTTCTATTTGCCATGAAGTGATGGGACTGGATGCCATCATCATAGTTTTTGAATGTTGGGTTTTAAGCCAGCCATTTCACTTTCCTCTTTCACCCTCATCAAGAGGCCCTTTAGTTCCTCTTCACTTTCTGCCATTAGAGTGGTATCATACATGATCTAATTCCAAATCACAACTATTAATGCAATCAAGTGGTAGGTTTGTCTGTTCCCATTTTACAGATGAGGAAACTGATAGGCAGAGATGTTACCATTTGTCCAAGGACACACAGCTGTTAAGTTATGGTGATGGAACTCAAGCATTTTCCACCCCTTCCTCCATCTAGAGGCTTTGATTCTGAAAATAAATCAACTCTGTTGTTTAGATCTTTTTCATTTATTTGAAGAAAACAACATCATGGATGAGTTGTAAGTAAAAGTACCCTGATAATAATTTGTGCTCAGTTGTGTCCAACTCTTTGTGACACCAGGGACTATAGCCCACCAAGCCCCTCTGTCCATGGGGTTTTCCAGGCAAAAATACTGGACTGCATTGCCATTTCCTTTTTCAGGAGATCTTCCTGACCCAGGGATTGAATCCCGGCATTCTGCATTGGCAGGAGGAGTCTTTACTCCTAGCAGCACCTGGAATTTTCACACTTGGACAGCTGATCATCTGATGGACCTGTAGTGTTTCCATTTTTCCTTTGGTTGGGAGAAGGGCCATTCACCATGCTTCTTTTTCTTCTTATTTCCTATTAGCATCTCTATTTCCCTACATACTTTTCAACATTCAGGCCAGATGCCAACTCTCTGTGTGAAGACACACGGCTTCTCAAATAAACCAGGATGCCAAATGTATGTATAGTATTTGACCATATGTGAATGTTCCAGTAAATTCCTGGGGACTTACGTTCTGATGTCATCACTGAACAACAGGAAGACTGTAAACTCCATCATCTAACCAGAAGACTCACATAAGCCTCATATTTATAAGTGTTCAATAGATATAACGTACTCTAAATTTAACTTTTTAGTATGATAGGGATAGTATATGCTTTCTCCAGGGAAGAATAACAGTCTACAAAAGTACAGGTTGATGGGACCTCATCATGTTATTGCTGTCATTTTTCATTATAACAATTGATTATTGTGGAAAAGCTTACAAGCAAGGAACTTTTCTCAAGATGGATCCTGAAAGAAAAGAAGTATGTATAAGTGGTAGGCAGCAGATGTGTTACCAAAAATAATTTTGAAAAACACCAATACAGTATACTGACACATATATATGGAATTTAGAAAGATGGTAATGATAACCCTGTATGCAAGACAACAAAAGAGAGACAGATGTATAGAATGGACTTTTGGACTCTGAAGGAGAGGGAGAGGGTGGGATGATTTGGGAGAATGGCATTGAAACATGTATACTATCATGTAAGAAACGAAGCACCAGTCTATGTTCAATACAGGATATAGGATGCTTGGGGCTGGTGCACGGGGATGATCCAGCGAGATGATATGGGGTGGGAGGTGGGAGGGGGGTTCAGGATCAGGAGCTCATATACACCCGTGGCGGATTCATGTCAATGTATGGCAAAACCAATACAGTATTGTAAAGTAAAATAAAGTAAAAATTAAAAAAAAAAAGGTTGAACTACCTATACTAACTGGGCTGGGTAAATTCCCTGAGGCTGGACAGGGTGGTCTTAACTTTTGAAACTTCAAGCAGATGTGAACGACATATTGGCATTTGCCATGGGCACTTGCCATCTACCTTTACAAGGATTAGATCAGGTGCTGCTACAGCTATTGACTTTCAACACCTCCTGAAAGGAGTTCAGGGTGTAGAGCAGAAATGAAGCACTCTGTGCTTTAGGAAAAACTGACAGAAAAAGTCTTCAGATAGATATTTTCAGGAGCTGATTTTATGAGCCCAATTCTTGTATCTCCTGATATCTAGGAAAGTACTAAACTCCTTCATGGTGACCTCTTTTCCTCATGACTAGCATTAACTGCCACAGGACTAGCAGAAACCTTCTGAAAAAAATATGTCCTTGATTGCATGTGATACCCCTTCACCAAAATCACATATATGCTAACCTTCCTTCTACCTTTTCATAGCAGTTTCTTAGAGCTATCTGAAATACTGTCTCCCAGGCTAGAGTTCGCATTTTACCCCAAATAAAACTTAACTCATAACTCTCATATTGTGCATTTTTCTTTAAGTTGGCACAAAGTATTTCAAAAACATAGGATAGAGGCTAGAATTTTAAGAAATCTCTCTATATCCCCAGCCCTCTCCCAGGTCCCAAGATTGGCAGCCTAATCAACATTAGAGAAAGCAAAAACACATTTAGGAGAATTTATTACATGCAGAGCTTTGTTTGGGACCTGGTAAGAGTTAAGA
Source organism: Nanger dama (assembly GCA_917880005.1). Taxonomy (NCBI): domain Eukaryota; kingdom Metazoa; phylum Chordata; class Mammalia; order Artiodactyla; family Bovidae; genus Nanger; species Nanger dama. The sequence goes on along the minus strand of CAKJTW010000068.1, from coordinate 1,672,551 downwards.
AGATGAAATAGACTAGCCTTTCTCCTTGACTCATAGCAGAAGTTGAAGAGGAACTAAAGAGCTTGTTGATGAAGGCAAAAGAGGAGTGTGAAAAACCTGGCCTAAAACTCAGCATTAAAAAAACTGAGACCATGGCATCCAGTCTCATCACTTCATGGCATATAGATGGGGAAACAGTGGAAACCATGAAAGACTTTATTTTCTTGGGCTCCAAAATCACTGTGCAGGTGGTGACTGCAGCCATGAAACTAAAAGGCATTGCTCCTTGGAAGAAAAGTTATAACAAACCAAGACAGTGTATTAAAAAACAGAGACATTACTTTGCCAACAAAGGTCCATGTAGTCAAAGCTATGGTTTTTCCAGTAGTCACGTGTGATTGTGAGAGTTGGACCATTAAGAAGGCTGAGTGCCAAAGAATTGATACTTTTCAACTGTGATGTTGGAAAAGACTCTTAAAAGTCCTTTGGACAGCAAGGAGATCAAACCAGTCAACCCTGAAGGAAATCAATTCCGAATATTCAGTGAGAGGACTAATACCAAACCTGAAGCTCCAATACTTTGGCCACCTGGTGCAAACAGCAGACTTACTGGAAAAGACCTGATGCTGGGAAGGATTGAAGGCAGAAGGAGAAGGGGACAAAGGACGAGATGGTTGGGTGTTATCATGACTCAATGAACATGAGTTTGAGCAAGCTCCAGGAGATGGTGAAGGAAAGGGAAGCCTGAAATGCTATCGTCGGTGGGGTCACAAAGAGTCAGACATGAATGAGCAACTGAAGAACAATAACAGCATCCTTGAGTCACTCATAGTTTGGTATAGGGAATCTCCATTGCCATCATAGTGTCTAATAACACAAGGCAGGAAGCCAGAGTAGAATGCAACATTTCTTTGAAATGGCCCCAGCATGGAGAGAGAGGATGAGATTCTTAGCTTGCTTCTGAGCTGTTAAAAGTCAAAGTGTTAGTCACTCAATCATATCTCACTCTTTGTGATCCCATAGACTGTAGCTTGCCATGCTCCTCTGTCCATGGGATTTCCTAGGCAAGAATACTGGAGTGGGTTGCCATTCCCTTCTCCAGGGAATCTTCTCAACCCAGAGATTGACCTGGGTCTCCTGCATCACAGGCAGATTCTTTACCACTTGAGGTACCTGGGAAGCACCTATAGGATGGTAAAGGATATGGTGGTAAAGATGGTAAAGGAGCTGATAAAGGATATGGTGAAAAGGGAGCTCTCTTTCCTACAACATATCAACAGTTTTATTAATAAAAGAGCAAGTATTTATCAGGTGCTTAGATGTGGTAAGCTCCACCCATCAATAGGAAATAGGATTCAAGATTTACTGAGCATGTCCCCAACCATCAGAACAAGACACAGTTTCCCTCTCAGTCAGTCTCTCCCATCAGAAAGCTTTCTTAAGCCTCTTGTCCTTCTGCATCAGAGGGCAGACAGACTGAAAACCACAATTAAAGAAAATTAGCCAATCTGATCTCATGAGTCACAGCCTTGTCTAACTCAGTGAAACTATGAGCCATGCTGTGTAGGGCCACCCAAGACAGACAAGTAATGGTGGAGAGTTCTGACAAACTGTGGTCCACTAGAGAAGGGCATGAAATACCACTTCAGTATTCTTGTCTTGAGAACCCCATGAACAGTTCAGTTCAGTTCAGTTCAGTCACTCAGTCATGTCCGACTCTTTGCGACCCCATGAATCGCAGCACGCCAGGCCTCCCTGTCCATCACCATCTCCCGGAGTTCACTCAGACTCACGTCCATCAAGTCAGTGATGCCTTCCAGCCATCTCATCCTTGGTCGTCCCCTACTCCTCCTGCCCTCAATCCCTCCCAGCACCAGAGTCTTTTCCAATGAGTCAACTCTTCGCATGAGGTGGCCAGAGTACTGGCGTTTCAGCTTTAGCATTATTCCTTCCAAAGAAATCCCAGGGTTGATCTCCTTCAGAATGGACTGGTTGGATCTCCTTGCAGTCCAAGGGACTCTTAAGAGTCTTCTCCAACACCACAGTTCAAAAGCATCAGTTCTTCGGCGCTCAGCCTTCTTCACAGTCCAACTCTCACATCCATACATGACCACAGGAAAAACCATAGCCTTGACTAGACGGACCTTAGTCGGCAAAGTAATGACTCTGCTTTTGAATATGCTATCTAGGTTGGTCATAACTTTTCTTCCAAGGAGTAAGTGTCTTTTAATTTCATAGCTGCAGTCACCATCTGCAGTGATTTTGGAGCCCCAAAAATAAAGTCTGACACTGTTTCCCCATCTATTTCCCATGAAGTGATGGGACCGGATGCCATGATCTTTGTTTTCTGAATATTGAGCTTTAAGCCAACTTTTTCACTCTCCACTTTCACCTTCATCAAGAGGCCCTTTAGCTCCTCTTCACTTTCTGCCATAAGGGTGGTATCATCTGCATATCTGAGGTTATTGATATTTCTCCCGGCAATCTTGATTCCAGCTTGTGCTTCTTCCAGCCCAGCGTTTCTCATGATGTACTCTGCATATAAGTTAAATAAGCAGGGTGACAATATACAGCCTTGACATACTCCTTTTCCTATTTGGAACCAGTCTGTTGTTCCATGTCCAGTTCTAACTGTTGCTTCCTGACCTGCATACAGATTTCTTAAGAGGCAGGTCAGGTGGTCTGGAATTCCCATCTCTCAGAATTTTCCAAAGTTTATTGTGATCCACACAGTCAAAGGCTTTGGCATAGTCAATAAAGCAGAAGTAGATGTTTTTCTGGAACTCTCTTGCTTTTTCCATGATCCATCGGATGTTGGCAATTTGATCTCTGGTTTCTCTGCCTTTTCTAAAACCAGCTTGAACATCAGGAAGTTCATGGTTCACGTATCGCTGAAGCCTGGCTTGGAGAATTTTGAGCATTACTTTACTAGCATGTGAGATGAGTGCAATTGTACGGTAGTTTGAGCATTCTTTGGCATTGCCTTTCTTTGGAATTGGAATGAAAACTGACCTTTTCCAGTCCTGTGGACACTGGTGAGTTTTCCAAATTTGCTGGCATATTGAGTTCAGCACTTTCATAGCATCTTTCAGGATTTGAAGTAGCTCAACTGGAATTCCATCACCTCCACTAGCTTTGTTTGTAGTGAACAGTATGAACAGTATGAAAAGGCAAAATGATATGACACTGAAAGATGAACTTCCCAGGTCGGTAGGTGCCCAATGTGCTACTGGAGATCAGTGGAAAAATAACTCCAGAAAGAATGAAGAGATGGAGCTAAAGCAAAAACAACACCCAGTTGTGGATGTGATGATGGAAGCAATGTCCGATGCTGTAAAGAGCAATATGGCATAGGAACCTGGAATATCAGGTCCATGAATCAAGGCAAATTGGAAGTGGTCAAACAGGAGATGGCAAGAGTATATGTGGACATTTTAGGCATCAATGAACTGAAATGGACTGGAACAGGTGAATTTAACTCAGATGACCATTATATCTACTACTGTGGGCAAGAATCCCTTAGAAGAAATGGAGCAGCGATCATAGTCAACAAAAGAGTCTGAAATGCAGTACTTGGATGCAGTCTCAAAATGACAGAATGGTCTCTGTCCATTTCCAAGGCAAACCATTCAGTATCATGGTAATCCACGTCTATGCCCTGACCAGTGATGCTGAAGAAGCTGAAGTTGATCTTTTAGAACTAACACCCCCAAAAGATGTCCTTTTCATTATGAGGGACTGCAGTGCAAAAGTAGGAAGTCAAGAAACACCTGGAATAATAGGCAAAATTGGCCTTGGAGTACAGAATGAAGCAGGGCAAAGGCTAATAGGGTTTTGCCAAGAGAATGCATTGGTCATAGCAAACACCCTCTTCCAACAACACAAGAGAAGACTCTACACATGGACATCACCAGATGGTCAACACCAAAATCAGATTGGTTATATTATTTGCAGCCAAAGATGGAGAAGCTCTATACAGTCAGCAAAATCAAGACCTGGAGCTGACTGTGGCCAGATCATGGACTCCTTATTGCCAAATTCAGACTTAAATTTAAGAAACCTGGGAAAACCTCTAGACCATTCAGGTATGACCTAAGTCAAATCCCTTATGGTTATACAGCGGAAGTGACAAATAGATTCAAGGGATTAGATCTGATAGACAGAGTGCCTGATGAGCTATGGATGGAGGTTCATGACATTGTACAGGATACAGGGATCAAGACCATCCCCAAGGAAAAGAAATGCAAAAAAGCAAAATGGCTGTCTGAGGAGGCCTTACAAATAGCTGAGAAAAGAAGAGAAGTGAAAAGCAAAGGAGAAAAGGAAAGGTATACCCATTTGAATGCAGAGTTCCAAAGAAAAGCAAGGAGAGATAAGAAAGCCTTCCTCGGTGATCAGTGCAAAGAAATAGAGGAAAAGAACAGAATGGGAAAGACTAAAGAGCTCTTCAAGAAAATTAGAGATTCCAAGGGAACAATTCATGCAAAGATGAGCTTGATAAAGGACAGAAATGGTATGGACCTAACAGAAGCAGAAGATATTAAGAAGTGACAAGAATACACAGAAGAATTATACAAAAAGATCTTCACGGCCCAGATAATCACGATGGTATGATCACTCACCTAGAGCCAGACATCCTAGAATGTGAAGTCATGTGGGCCTTAGGAGGCATGGGGCTGCCGTCTGTGGGGTCGCACAGAGTCAGACATGACTGAAGCAACTTAGCAGCAGCAGCAGCAGTGGAGGTGATGGAATTCCAGTTGAGCTATTTCAAATCCTAAAAGATGATGCTGTGAAAGTGCTGCACTGAATATACCAGCAAATTTAGAAAACTCAGCAGTGGCCACAGGGCTAGAAACGGTCAGTTTTCATTCTAATCCCAAAGGAAGGCAATACAAAGAATGCTCAAACTAATGCACGATTGCACTCATCTCACATGTTAGTAAAGTAATGCTCAAAATTCTCCAAGCCAAGCTTCAACAGTACATGAACCATGAACTTCCAGATGTTCAAGCTGAATTTAGAAAAGGGAGAGGAACCAGAAATCAAAATTGCCAATATCCGGTGGATCATCAAAAAAGCAAAAGAGTTCCAGAAAAACATCTATTTCTGCTTTATTGACTGTGCCAAAGCCTTTGACTGTGTGGACCACAATAAACTCTGGAAAATTCTGGAAGAGATGGGAATACCAGACCATCTGACCTGCCTCTTGAGAAGTCTGTATGTGGGTCAAGAAGCAGCACTTAGAACTGGACATGGAAAAACAGACTGGTTCCAAATCAGACTGGAGTACGTCAAGGTTATATTTTGTCACTCTGCTTATTCAATTCATATGCAGAGTACATCATGAGAAATATTGGGCTGGATGAAGCACAAGCTGAAATCAAGATTACCATGAGAAATATCAGTAACCTCAGATTTGCAGAGGATACCACCCTTATGGCAGAAAACAAAGAAGAACTAAAAGCCTCTTGATGAAAGTGAAAGTGGAGAGTGAAAAAGCTGGCTTAAAGCTCAAGATTCAGAAAACTAAGATCATGACATCTGGTCCCATCACTTCATGGCAAATAGATGGAAACAGTGACAGACTTTATGTTTTTGGGCTCTAAAATCACTGCAGAATGTGACTGCAGACATGAAATTAAAAGACACTTACTCCTTGGAAGAAAATCTATGACCAACCTAGACAGTATATTAAAAAGCAGAGACATCACTTTGTCAACAAAGATCCGTCTAGTCAAGGCTATGGTTTTTCCAGTAGTCAAGTATGAATGTGAGAGTTGGACATAAAGAAAGCTGAACATCGAAGCATTGATGCTTTTGAACTGTGGTGTTGGAGAAGACTCTTGAGAGTCCCTTGGACAGCAAGGAGATCCAACAAGTCCATCCTGAAGGAAATAAGCCCTCTAAATTCATTGGAAGGACTGATACTGAAGCTGAAACTCCAATGCTTTGGTCACATGATGCAAAGAACTGACTCATTGGAAAAGACCCTGATGCTGATAAAGATTGAAGGCGGGAGGAGAAGGAGACAACAGAGGATGAGATAGTTGGATGGCATCACCGACTCAATGGACATGAGTTTGGGTAAACTCTGGGAGTTGGTGATGGACAGGGAACTGGCGTGCTGCAGTCCATGGGGTTGCAAAGAATCGGACATGACTGAACGACTGAAGTGAACTGAACTAGATGAGCTAAGCACTTTAATTCTTTTTTTCATTTGACTCTCAAATGAAAATGAAATTTGGAGAGATATCATTCTTATACCTATATTACAGTGAGGGAAACTTAGTTTTGAAGATTAACTTGTCAAGGTCAAATAATTATAGTCTCATAAAATTGTTAGTCCTATAGAAAATTGCATTGTCATTCTACAGAGATTGAGATTTATTCTCTAAAAGAGGGCTTCCTAGGTGGTGCTAGTGGTAAAAACCTGCCTGCTAATGCAGGAGATGTAAGATACATGAATTTGATCCCTGGATTGGAAGATCCCCTGGAGGAGGGCATGGCAACCCACTCCAGTATTCTTGCCTGGAGAATCCCATGGACAGAGGAGTGTTGTGGGCTACAGTCAACGGGGTCACAAAGAGGCAGACACAACTGAAGTGACTGAGCACGCAAACCAAGGAGGTGTACTTCATGTTACACAGTTGTTCCATTTCTGTCTCTGCTGAAACAAATGCTATTCATCCTGCAAAAACTGTGGGATGGGTTCAGATTCCATCAGAAATTGTTTCTGGGACTCAGTGAGCTCTCTTTCCAAAGTGCACCTAGAGCACTTTAGCCAGCCTCAATTATTTGACAACTAATTATGAACAGCTCTAAACTAACTCTCACTTATCAGACGGTATTGTTTAGCCTCATTTAATCTTTCTATCTAAATTGTGAACTCTTTCAAAGTTGGAGGCTTTGTCTTAGGAATGATAAAAACAAGTCTCCTACAGTATCCACCACAGTGTACATTGTAATCATTTGTGCATTTATTCAATTTAGAGTATACTCATTTATTGCTGCTTAACAAATTACCACAAACATTGTGCTTAAAAGCAACACACGTGTTGTCTTTCAATTTCTGTCAAAAGCTGGACACATCTTGACTGGGTTCTTTGCAAAGTTGCAAGTTAGGTGTCAGCTGCATCTCAATTCTCATCTGGAGTCTTGAATGTGTGAGTGCTGTCGCTTAGTCCTGTCTGACTCTTTGCTATCTCTTGGACTGTAGCCCACCAGCCTTCTCTGTTCATGAGATTTCCTAGACAAGCCGTGCCCTTCTTCAGGGGATCTTCTTGACCCAGGGATCAAATCTGCATCTCTTATGTCTCCTGCATTGGAGGCAGGTTCTCCACCACTAGCATCCCCTGGAAGTCTTGAATGGTGATGATTGTTTCCAGGCTCACTCAGGTTGTTGGCAGAAGTCATTTCCTTGTGTTTGTAAGACTGAGGCTCCAGCTGCTTGTTGGCTATCAGATGGAGCCATTCTCTGCTCCTATAGGCTGCCCCAGTTCCATGCTACATGGTCTACATCCGTAGACCATCTTCCAAAGTCATACTTTTCTTTTTAAAATCAGCAACTGAGAGTCTCTGGTGTGAGTCTGTCAGTAAGATGGAGTCTTGTGTGTGAAAGTGAAAGTTGCTCAGTCGTGTCCGACTCTTTGCGATCCTATGGACTATACAGTCCATGGAATTCTCCAGGCTAGAATACTGGCGTGGGTAGCTGTTCCCTTTTCCAGGGGATTTTCCCAACCCAGGGATTGAAGCAAGGTTTCCTGCACTGCAGGCAGATTCTTTACCAACTGAGCCACAAGGGAAGCCCAGATGGAGTCTTAGATAGTGTAACATCCCATTGCCTTTGCCACATTTTATTGGCTAGAAGCAAGTCACACATCCTGCCCTCTCTCAAGGGGGATAGAATTATACAAGAGCTTTAACAGCAAGAGTTGAGGATCATGAGAAGACGATGTTAATGTCTATGTAGTACAAAAGTGAAAGAAGTAGGAAATGCACAAATATTTGAAACTTTATCAAATTTATTTAGCAAATCAATAATAGTGATTGAAATATAATTCAGAAATATGATTCTAATTTTCTTGTTTTAATTATTAAGTCATAGCCATCAACAGATTTCCCAGGTGGTACAGTAGTAAAGAATCTGCCTTCCAGTGCAGAAGATGCGAGAGATGTGAGTTTGGTCCCTGGGTTGGGGGATCCCCTGCATTAGGAAATGGCAACTCACTCCAGTATTCTTCCTAGAAAATTCCATGGACAGAGGAGCCTGGTGGGCTGCAGTCCATGGGATTGCAGAGTTGGACATGACTGAGTGACTGAGCATGCACACACTGGGGGAGGGGTGGAGGTCAGATTGTGGCTCATTGAGCCCATTCCTGGCTCCGAGGACTAGAATTTGGCAGCATCTGTAGGCAGTGGGAAGGTTCCTAATGTATTCCTTGTGAAAGACCTTGCTGAAGGGAGAGAGTCAAAACTATCTCCAGAAATCTAGGCTCTGATTCCATGTTGATCAAATCTGTCAGATACAATACATATTTGCTATTTGCATTTTGTTTTTCTTTGAATATAAGGCATATTTTCTTAATTATTTCTAATAAGACTTCTGTTTTTCCATCTTCCTATCTCCTCTTCTCCTTTTCTTTCGACACTTAAGTTTTCATTAAAATCCTTGGATTTCTGTCTACTTATTCTTTTTTCATTGAAAATCTAATGATAAGATATAATCCTATCAATTGTATCAGATATGCTTTTTTTTTTTGCAATTTTCTTATCTAATGATAAGATATAATCCTAACAAATTGTATCAGATATGCTTTTTTGGTGTGCAATTTTCTTATTTATTTTACAACTTCCTATATCTTTTAAAGCAACACATGTTTTATAGGGTCTTTCTCTCATGACTCATTTTTGGAGCTAGTCCGAGAAGGAGTTATTCTCCAGACGTGGCACCATTGACCCTCATTTCAAGTTACATTTTTAATTTATTTTTTTAAAGATATTTCATTCACAGAATCCCCACTGAGCTTTTTATTGTGGAAAATTAGGGCCTGTAAATCATCCCCCTCAGAAAACTATAAATTTTATACAATTGAAACATTCCATGGACTGAGCTTGGCACTTTGATGAAATCACTCCTTTGCTTCTCATAATTTATGAGCTTCCCCCATTCTCCTCCCTTTGGCTCCATCATCACCTTGGCCCTCCCTGCAAGACTGCGGGGTGGTATCGTGCCTTTAAATTGTTCACTAGGGTTTATTGAGTATAATTTTTGAGTGAATTCACATGAACCTACAACATTACAACCTATCCAAAATTATGAATAATAAAACTTTTCATTTTTCTTCTGGCAGGCAGAAGGGACATGGATTGATCACAAGAGAGGTGGCTCAACACGATGCACTGGGGAAGGAAAGTGTCCCTGGAGCCAGATGATATGGGATCTGCTAGTGGCTTCCTGAGTCCCAGACCTCAGTTTCCTCAGAAACTGGTGGATCCAGAGCGATGATCTTTAAGGTTCCGTTTTGCTCTCACTCATTCTGATTCTATAGCTTGAAGATGGTTCTTAACATGTGGCTTCTTTTTAAAGGTAGTTAAGAAACCAAACAGGATATATCACTAAGGTTTGATGTGCTGTTTTGGATGTGGGTGGTTAACTCTAATTTTTTTTAGGGCAAAGGAGAATAACACAACACTGTTAAAGAACAGCATACTCCTGATTTTCATCTGTTGGGTTTGTACTAGATTGTGAGATCTCAGAAACCAGAGGCTGTGTCTTATTTAACTTGGAAACCCTGGCTTTTAGTACTGAATTTGCTTCCTGGGCTTCCTTCAATGATAAAAGCATTGAATGAACACAGAGAATCCAAAGGTATATTGCCTCCATAAATTCAAGCGCCTGGAATGGTGCCAGACACATAGTAGGTACTTAATACTTATTTGTTGAATTTCCAACAAATGGGCTACTTGCCAACATTGGGATATTGGAATTTCTCTGTGGCCATTCCTGGTCTAGTTGGAATCTTTGTTTTTTTATATCTTAGTCTTTTTCCTCACTAGAACTCCAGATGGGTCTTCTAAGAAACTGCTAGCTTTATGGCATCACTAGTACTCAGCGTTCTGGAAAGAATTTTGTTGCTGAAAAACAGGACAGAATCAGAAGATAGAAGTGATATGGCAGAGTGGCTGAACTCCACCTTTGGAGTGAGACCTGGGCATATATCTTAACAGCACTGTGACCCTGTGTGTAATATCCTCTCTGCTAAGTTCCACTCTCTCTATCTGTAAAATGGGGTCTATGTGTCATAGACTATATATATATATATATATAGAAAGGGGGCGATCATAATTGTGTCAGTACTGATGTCTTAGGACAGAAGACAACATTCAAACAGATCATCTATGTCAAGTGCTTAGCCTAGTGCTCAAATAGAATAAATAGTCAATAAATGTGGGCTATTTATGACCAACCTAGACAGCACATTAAAAAGCAGAGACGTTACTTTGCCAATAAAGGTCCATCTAAAGTCAGAGCTATAGTTTTTGCAGTAGTCATGTATGGATGTGAGAGTTGGACTATAAAGAAAGCTGAGTGCCAAAGAATTGATGCTTTTGAACTGTGGTGTTGGAGAAGACTCTTAAGAGTCCCTTGGACAGCAAGGAGATCCAATAAGTCAATCCTGAAGAAAATCAATCCTGAATATTCATTGGAAGGACTGATGTTGAAGCTGAAACTCCAATACTTTGGCCACCTGATGCAAAGAACAGACTCATTGGAAAAGACCCTGATGCTGGGGAAGATTGAAGGTGGGAGGAGAAGGGGACAACAGAGGATGAGATGGTTGGATGGCATCACTGACTCAATGGACATGAGTTTGGGTAAACTCTGGAAGTTGGTGATGGACAGCGAAGCCTGGCATGCTGCAGTTCATGGGGTTGCAAAGAGTCAGACACGACTGAATGACTGAACTGATGACTTATTTTTCATTATTATTAGTAATATTAGTGTATAGATCAGTAATTGCTATAGTTTTTACTTTTGTGTTGAAATTCAGACTCTTATGGCAAGGTAACTATTGTCCTAAGTAAAAATTATTGCAATTTTAATTTAACCATTTGTTTAGCTCTTCAGGGCATCCTTGCTGGAAAAGAAAAGAGTATCACTAATACTTGCTAAAAGAACCTCATCATTTTGGATGGAGAGTGTTGCTTTGATTTCTTGTTACTCTGAAATGTAATTTTTGTGATTCCAATTTTTTAAGAAAAATGAGAATATGCTGCTGTATAGAAAGCGTCTGGTATCTCTTTTTCCCCACAAGATGGAAATTTATTTTCCCAGTAGTTATCTGTTATGACTTTTCCTACAAGCAATTACAACACACTACTATTTAAGGAAGAACATTACTTAGGGTCAAGAATGCAAGCCAGTTTGAAATACTACTTGAAAACCAAGGTGAAGCCAATTTCCTTTTCTTTGACCTGCTTGCAGGATACCCTGACAAGGTATGAGCTAGAATATGTGTCTTGGAAATATTTGCCTCCTAAATATTAAGAATATAAATAAGCAGTAGAGTTTGGGGTGACAGTAGATCTAAAGTGATAGCCACCCAGTCCTTGCTGGTCAAATATGGCTCACCTAATAACATTTCAGCCCTAAATCACTTCACTGCAGGCAGGTCTGCAGCTGAGGGGGGGTTGCACAAAAACATTCCTTCAGGACCATTTAAAAAGGCTGAATAAGCAAGTATCCCATGTGACAACACTCAGAATGTCTAAGAGGCAGTTCAGGTACACATATTATTGCCCATGGCTCCAGGCCCAGTAACCTTTTCCTCATAGCAATAGATTCCCTGGACAGAAAACAAATCTCTTTCCAACTCAGAGAACTTTATCAGATTTATCTCTCATTGTCAGATCAGCATGTAGGACACAAACGAAGTCTGCAGTGTGATTCAAATTAGAGGCACCGCAATCTACAGTGCTCACTGGTTTCTCATAAACCTTATTAAGCTTTGGCATGGGGTGCCAAGGAGCCATAATGAATCACCAAGTTGGATATTTATATCTGCTTGGTCTCTTATTCTGTATCCTCAACACAGCTTATATAATGGCAGCCAAAGCATCTCATGAGCAGGAAATGAGAAAGTTACACATGTTTTTGTCTCATAATCAAATATTCTTCCCTATCTTTTTAAAGTCTCCCCCTGGGAGGCAAAGCACTGCTTTTTTTGGTTTCATTTTTCCTTAAGCTGTTGCCTGTAATTTCCACTTTGTTTTAGATTTGTCACAGGTCTAAAATGGAATTAAGTTGCTTATTTATGCTCATGTCTTCTATTATTTTGGATTTGGGGCATTTCTTTATTCAGTCATGGTTCTATAGTTGCTTGAATTCATATTCCCTTTTGAATTCTAGCCCATGGTGTTCTAATGATACGAACACATTCTGGGTTGCACCAATTTTTCATTTATTAGAGTAAAGTTTTCTTATTTCTTTTAAGGTACTTAATTTATTTAACCTAATAATACAAGCAGGAGACTTTTGTTGAATCCTTATATGTGGCAGGCATCTTACATTTTAATCTTATTTAATCATAAAAACCTCATGAGATAAGAAGTAGTATCACCTTCATTTTAGAGATTAAAAAAATTGTTTTCCCAGACATACTGCAATTAAACAGAAGAGCCAGAAATAGCATCTTAACATTCTGCTCTATCCACTTCACTGCACTCCATCTCTGACACTATAGTTCATTAAATACAGTGCCTTAGAAATGAGTATAATGCACAAGATAGGAAGAAGATGAGAAGAAAGAATGTTAGGTGTGGCAAGAGATATAACATGGAGTTTTACCAACATGAGAGAATCTTAGTCACACAATTGGCTCTTGTTAAATTGTCTTCTCAGGTACCTTGTTAGTGTGCAGTGATGTGAGTGGGTCACTCACACGTTCTGATCACAAGATGAAGACAGAGTTCTTCTAGAGATTGCATATTTCTTGGTACTTTTTTATTCTGAAATAATTTTAGACTTAAAAATTATAAGAAAAGTACAAAGAACATTTTCCTTCACTCAGTCTTTTCTAATTATTAATATTTTATATTTGTTTTTATAATTTTCTCTATATAGATACTTAATATTATTTTATGAATCATTTAGGAATAGGTTATAGATACAATGTCCCTATATCTTAACTATTTTGGTGTACGCTTTTTAAAGAATAGGTAAATTTTGTTACATTACCACATTATAATGGTTACCCTCTGGAAATTAACACTGATTCACTGCTAATGTTTACAGATATAATTTATATTTCACCAGTTGTACCAATAAAAAGACTTGGAGGAGGTGTTCCAAGACCAGGCTAGGATCACGTGATGGATTTAGTTGTTGTGTCTCTTTAGTCTCTTTTATCCTAGAAAATTTTCTTTGTCTTTTTCCATTTTAACATTTAAAAAAAAGTTTAGGTCAACTGTTGTGTAAACTGTCTTTCAGCTTGAGTTTATCTGATGTTCCCTCCTGACTGGATTTGGGCAGGAATAACATGGAGGCAATGTTGTGCTCTTCTCAGTGCATCAGCACATAATACTAATTTGTCCCATTACTGTTGATATTCTAGGTTTCTTTAGTGTAAAGTTTCCATTTTTCAAGGGATTGAATTTAAATTTGATTTAAATGCCAGTTTCCTGGGAACTTGTTTCAAAGAAGGTCCATTACCCGAACCAACTTTGAATATTCTGAAAAAGCTAGCTTGCCGATCTCTAAGTCTCAGGAACATGCTGTGAAAACTGGTGATTCAGCTGAGATATTCCTTGAGAAAAAATTAACCTAAATCTCATCTCCTGTCTTCAGAATTTCATGTTGTGATTCTGTCTGAACTGAAGAAAGTATCTTGATATTTGGCAAATCTTTAATAGATAGATGAAATAGCAAAATATTTCTATGTCAAAACAAAATATGACTTTTACCATAGATTCAGATTATGGCTGAGCAGAGTAATTTCTGAGCAGTTGCTCTTGGGGTGGGAATAGGGGTGTGGCCAATTAGCTCTGAGTTCTTGTTAGACAAGAAAGTAAACGCCTTCATATCTAGTCTGGAGGCCCAACTCGTTGCAACAAAATTGGACCAAGTGGGAAGGGTTGCCATCTGAAATCACAACCTTTCCTGGAATGGAGGAAGCTCAGTTTGTCAGAACATCATCTCCTGTAGAAGATAATAAGGGGTAATGTCCAGAACAGCAGGCAGTTGGGTCCACCAGCAACCCATGTGTGTGCATGTGCTTGTATGTGTCATGGGGAAATGAAGAAGGGAAATGAATGAATGTGTAAGTAGGGGTGGCACAGATAGAGAAGGTAATTAAAGGAGGAAAGGGAAAAATTCAAGTGTCAAGGCTTGGGGAATTAAGCAGATGCACAGATTGCTACTCTAGCACAGGGAAACAAATCAGAAGATGATAGAACTGAGCTACAAGCCCAAGTCTGGGCTGGTACCAAGTATAACTCAAAGGAGACTTCTGTCAGAGAGGTTAGAGAATCAGTGAAATTTTAGCCTAAAGTCTGGTCTGGTCTTAGAGACTGAGCAGGACACAGGTCTGTAGACCAAGTGTGATGGCTTTGCTGTTAAAGATCTGAGACTCATAATCAGCCTTTAGGCAATCAGTGTGAGCAGCTACACTCACTTCATCCAAGTATACTCACCTTGGTGTTGCATCATTTTTAGGTGGGATGAGGATTTTTTGGGGGCATTTTCATGAAAACTTCTCTTTTCCAGGTTATCCTTCAATTACATATCACGTGTGCAATGCTATTGGGGCTGAGAAACACATAGCATAATCTAGTCTGGTCTCCATACCCTTCCAAGAAATACCTGAAGACTGAGAAATATGGCTTCCTTTCCAAACCTTTGAGTTTGGTGAAAATAGGAGAAAACCAGAATGCACAATGACATATGTATTGTTAAAGAACTGTCAGAATAAAATTTATTTAGAAAATAATTGCTTCGAAAAAATTACCCATTCTTGCCTCTGTAATTCTGGTCCCTTTCAGCTTCCTTTATTTTTTTCCTTTTCTTCTCCCATGATATTTCCTATTCATTTAATTTAATCAGTGTTCCTGGAGATCATAGCAATGAAGTGTTGTATAAACATAAAATGGGGCAGTGGAATCCCATAGAAACAACAAGTGTGTGTATATAAGGCTCTTTTGGGGTCAAAGCTTTGTGGGGTTCATGCATTTGGGAAAACGAAGTGTTTCATTGTGCTCACACTGCTAGTTGAATCTAGTGTTGTTGTCATCATTATTTAAACATTTATTGCAAGCCTGTAGTCCCCTGGACAGACCCTGGAATTAAATGTCGAGTCTGCTTAGTGAATTTATGCTTGAAATGAGATAGCAAAGCCACAAAATGGAAAAAGATAATACTTCCAAAAGAAATATTGAATAATGCATTCCCAGAAAAGGTAGGTAAGGAGAAAATGAGTTTGATCCAGGCAGTTAGGAATGAAGCAAGTGTGAGAAGACTTACATGTCAAGCTTAGGGATGGTTTGCAGCCATTTCCAAGAATCCTGGAGGGACTGTGGAGACTGCATGACCTAACGCTTTAATCCTTGTCTGCCGCAGCTCAGACCCCATGGGGAGGATTCTTGATGAGGAGACTCCCTGTCTTGGGTAATAGTAACAAGCTGCCCTCTCTGCAGGCAAATTTTCAGGTGAAAGCCTTAGCCTATCCTTCAAATAACCAATGCACCAAAATCAAGTCCTCAAACTTCAAGGGAAACCCTGAGGATTTTTTTTTCTTTAAGGATGTAAGGGTTATTTGAAAATAAACACAAAATTTCTTAGAATAATTTTTCCCCTTTAACATATGCCTCAGACCATGTCTTTCCTAAGTCAGACACCCTCCTACACTTTGTTATATTAAATGTCTGTTAATAACAAAAGTAAGCTGCATGTTATTTATGGAAGCCACACAATATTAACTTTGCTAATTACATGGTTGCTCACTTCCCAGGACCACATCACCTCCCATTTTTTTTCCAACTGCTGTGGCTACCATGTGTTTTCAAAGTAAGACAGACGTAAGAAACTGCAGATTTCACATGTTATTTCTGCAGCTCACACAGGGATCGCAGGGTTCATCATCTCACGCCTGAATGGAATGAGTTGGACTTCCCTTGTCACCTGCCTATGTAACTTTGGGGAAATTTCCAATGGAGTTTTCAGAGACTTGGTACGGCAGCTTCCTGAGTATGTGAAATCTTCAGCAAGTAGCTTTTCTGCCTCATGGTACTCTGTATATAAATTAATGATAATGGTCCTACTTTCCAGTGTGGCTCTGAATCTGAAATGAGTGATACAAGACGGTGCTTGGGTGCTAGGGTGAATTGTTAATAAATGATGGTTCTTAGTTTCTTTCCATCCCATTTTATGTTCTTTCAAACTTCTGAATACTTAACTGAGAAAGCATAAAAGATAGCATACATACCTGGCTTGGTCTAAATCTAGAATCAAAAGCTCAGACAGGACTACATTCTGAAGAGGGACTTGCTGTGTCATGGGAACTACTGTTTGCCTGGTGTTAGCTTTTTCTTCCATCCCTCTTTGGTAATTGAACTGGTGCTGTTGCCTGCTTATTTGGAGAGCTGGGCTATTCATGGATGCATCTCTGAACTGAGCTTGACTAAACTGAGAAGTAGGGCTTACCTGGTGGCTCAGATGGGAAAGAATCTGCCTGCATTGTAGAAGACCTGGGTTTGATCCCTTGTTTGGGAAGATCCCCTGGAGAAGGAAATGGCTACCCACTCCAGTATTCTGGCCCAGATAATTCCAGTAGTCATGTATGAGTATGAGAGTTGGACTGTAAAGAAGGCTGAGAGCTGGAGAATTGATGCTTTCAAACTAGTGCTGGAGAAGACTCTTGAGAGGCCCTAGGACTGCAAGATCAAACCAGTCAATCCTAAAGGAAATCAACAACCCTGAATATTCATTGGAAGGACTGATGCTGAATCTGAAGTTCCAGTACTTTGACTACCTGATGCAAAGAGTTGACTCATTGGAAAAGACCCCACTACTGGGAAAGATTGAGAGCAGGAGAAGAAGGGAATGACAGAGGATGAGATGGTTGGGTGGCATCACAGAGTCAATGGACATGAGTTTGAGTGAGCTCTGGGAGATGGTGATGGACAGGGAAGCCTGGTATGCTGCAGTCCATGGCATTGCAAAGAGTAAGACACAGCTTATCGACTAAACAAGAACAAACTGGTAAATCAGTTAGCAACCGTTTACTGAGGTCTGTTAAGAATGGCAGGAGTGGTTCAGTCCCTCCGGATCTATGACATTATTGCTGTGGTTACATCAGCTTACATCTTCGGATCTATAAATTCTTTCCATATCTTTTCTTCACGGGTTTTCTACTTGAGTACTGTTTCGCCTCAAGCAGTCAGTTCCATTCTGAGGGAGTGGAGATACAGAGGGGAGATTCTTTCAACTGACATGGCTTGGCCAGGTGCCAGCCAAGTATTCCTCCAGGGTATTTCAGCTGTGGGATAAGTTACAGATAGCTTGGCCTTGCTATGTGTGACAACCATTTGTTGTAGTAATAACAATCACTGGGTACATAATTGGTTGTCTAAAAATGTGAACTTTATTAATTACCCTAAATTTCAGCTTGGCTGCTAGCAACTCTGTCTAGACTCTATTTCTTGGCATTCTCTTCATCTTTCATTTTTACCACAAATCTTTCACTGATTGTTAGCTGCTTACTTTCCTCTATGTCATTGTCAGTCTTTCAGCCTCTGGCTTTTACTGTGATTTTTCACTAAACTGGAGATTTCATGTCCTCCTTGTGTTCAGTCACTTAATGGTGTCCAACTCCTTGTGGCCCCATGGACTATAGCCTACCAGGCTCCTCTGTCCATGGAACTTTCCAGGAAAGAATACTGGAGCAGGTTGCCATTTCCTCCTTCAGGGGATCTTTCTGGCCCAGGGACTGAACCTACGTCTCCCGCGTCTCCTGCACTGGCAGGCGGATTCTTTACCGCTAGTGCCACCTGGGAAGCCCAATGGCCTCCTTAGTCATAAGGAAAGAAACTGAGTCCCTTTGAATCAGTATATCCTTACATCTTCTTTTTTTCGTATAGCTATAGCCCAGATAACTTATTACTGAAGTAGGCTGTGTGTCTCTAGACTGTCAAATTCATTCAATATATCCTTATTGAACATATGGCCTGAACTAGTCAGATAGTAGGCTTGCAGCTGGAAATGCAGAGGTGTCACACCATTTCTGTTCTTGAAGAATTCCCATTTTATTTGGAAAGTTAGGCATTTAAACAAACATAATACAATATGCTAAAGTATAAACAAAGTGGCTTTTGGGGATGTGATGTTACTTCCATCTGGATGTGAAGCACTCTATAGTATTTTGACTTCCTCTGCAGTACTGTATATCTCTGTTTGTCCAGCAGTTCTGATGTATCAATAAGGAACCTCTTTCACTTTTGGTGTCTTTATTTCAATATAAATTATGTAGTTTTCCTATTTATAAATCAAGGACCAATATATGAAGCTAGTTTACTTGGGGGACAATTACATTCCTAATTATTGAGGGTTTTGATTTGCCTGGGTTTACATAAGTGGTTGAGGCAGTGGGGTAGGTTCCTGATCTGATTTATCTTTCTCACCAGAAGAAATACTTGTATGTTTTTCAGTTACATCAAACATAGGGTGACAGTCCTTTGCCCCAGTCTCTTTTGTTCTTTTAGTAAATAGATTCAACAATAGTATGAGTTTCTAAAAGCATTTCCCCCTCACCCATTTGAGTTTTAAAATAACTAACTGCTTAAGGAGTTGACTAAATAGCTCAAAAAAAAAAAAAAGACTAGTACATGGAAAATATTTAAAATAGAATAGAAAAGAAAAAAATCAGTGCATTTCATGTCATGATGATGTGCTGTTTTATGAAACTTGTCTCAGCTGTTTTACACACACACACAAGTGTATGTACTGGGTCTTGATAAAAGTGTATTTCTTCATATGAGGCTAACTGAATAGAAGTCTGAGTTAACTCCTCCAGACAAGCTTACATAGGCACAGAATGAAGTCCTCAGAGCTGACTCAAGGCTAGAATGCAGAGGTCACACCAAAAGTACTCAGTTAACATCTTGAATCCTAGTGGAAACTCCCAGAAAAAAGTAGAGTCTTGGTGCTAGAGACATCCTCTATTGGGGTACCAGTGTGGGTGGTGATTAGGTCTGGAGATACCATGTTTAGTTGAATGTGCCAGTTGACATTAGGATTTCTTCATGAGCTGATATTTTGGACTGTGGCCTCTTTGAGGACAGGGTCTGTGCATTATTGCAAGAGGTTATAAGAGTACTGTGCCATAGCAGGAGTTCCTGTGTGCCCTGACTTTTAATTTCTTTGATACAAAGCAACACACCTTATGTTGCAATTAAAGTCATTTCTGCCTCCACCAGTAGGAACTGTGTCTTATCATCTTTTTTTTTTTCTTCCTAATGTCTTCAACACCTGAAAGTAGATATTCAGTAAATTCATTCATTCAATAACTGCTTTCTCTGTTATTCTGGAGAGTTTATTTTCTGTCATCCGTACTACAATATTTCTAGAAGTCATACAGGTGAAGAGGCTTGATAAATAGCAACTCTGTAAAGAACAAACTCTATTGTGGCCTAAATGGAATTGTACAGCATAGCAAGTCACCCTTGGCACTGATTTTTATTCTGTATCATCTTACTTTCCATTCCCCTTGCTTTAAGTTCTGGCTTTTCTCCTAAAGATGTGTATATCAACCCCTATCTCCTACCTTCAAGCATTTGTTACTTCATGTGTGTTTCCCATAGACTTTGCTCCCTAAATCACTTAAGTGAAAAGCGGAAGTTGTTCAGTCATGTCTGACTCTTTGCAACCCCATGGATGGCATTCTCCAGGCCAGAATACTGGAGTGGGTAGCCTTTCCCTTCTCCAAGGGATCTTCCCAACCCAGGGATTAAACCCAGGTCTCCCACATTGCAGGCAGATTCTTTACCAGCTGAGCCACAAGGGAAGCCCAAGAATACTGGAGTGGGTAGCCTATCCCTTCTCTGGGGGATCTTCCTGACCCAGGAAGCGAACTGGGATCTCCTGCATTACAGGCAGATTCTTTACCAACTGAGCTATGAGGGAAGCCCTAAATTACTAAGGAGCTAGCATAACCTGGTCTAAATGTCTGCCTTCTGACTGCTCTTCCTGAAGGCATCAGCTTTATCAGCTTTATCTGTGCTGCAGTTGGGGAGCCTTTATGACACAAAGCTTCCTCTCCCTACCAGCCCCAGCCACCAAAATTACCTGCCCAGTTTCAGGAATTGCTGCTGTGTTTCTAATCTCACACAGTTTCAATGCACAGTAAAGATTAAGAACAAATGCGTAGGCGGAGAATGCAGCCGCTTCATACTTAAAAGTTCGGGAACTTTCTTCAGCGCTCAAAATGTATTTGTGTCTCTCCTTCTAGTCCTGCCCAGATCTGACAGTATTTACATTACT
Organism: Nanger dama; assembly: GCA_917880005.1. Lineage (NCBI taxonomy): Eukaryota > Metazoa > Chordata > Mammalia > Artiodactyla > Bovidae > Nanger > Nanger dama. Next base: position 1,652,039 of record CAKJTW010000068.1, on the reverse strand, counting down.
GTTTGAGGTAAAGCAGTTAGAATGTACGTTACCCAAAAGGAAAAGGCATTAAATCATTACTTAACCTCTCACCTGTGCTGGTTATTAATCTATTTCCTTAGCTTCCAAGATTCGTTTTTATATTCCACTTCGTGATGCTGGGGCTGCGAATCTACAAATGACAAATTATTAACTATCTGGCTCCTTGGGAGTGCCAGTGGCAGACCTACGGGAGGGAAGAGGAACGCACTGCTTCCTGTCTACTTTCTGTTCCTGCCAGTGTCACCGCAACACTAAGCTTTCACCCTGGAGTGGCAGGAGGGACAAGTTTCCAGCTCCTTTGGGTGGCCCCAGAATCAGTCTCGATGCACCTGCTGAGAGGAACTGGCAGAGTTATGTTTGGATCCCAGCCTGTGGGCCCCTCAAGACTCCAGCTTACTGTACTCTCCTGTCATTATTACTTGTGTTACTTTAGTATCTTAAAAAAAAAAATTCTCCCGACACTTGCTTAACCGATTTCCTATGTTAAATTACTTTATAGAAATATGTGTTCTTTTCTTCTCCAACTGGATCTGAATCTTACTATGCTCTAAATGAAATTAGTCTCCAGATTATCCAGTTTAACGAGTATGGTTCTGCAATGAGGTGGGCCTTCAGTGGAGGCAAAAAAACAAGAAGGCTCTGGTAGCTCATCTCCATCTGGGGCAATAACGACAGTGTGCTGAAAATCTTCCTAGGGGCTGGAATTGGAGGAGAGGATGCAAGAATCAAGAGGTGGACAGACATGGGGGATGAAACTACACTGGGTCCAAACCTTCATAATTTTGCTTGATCTGTCTTAGCTAAGAGACTCTGGAAATATGAATCAGAGATAAGGGTTAGCAAGGAAGAATCCGTAGTAATCCACAGTGACATTTGTTAAGAATACAGACCTTCTGGCCGGCATCCCCTTTCCTTCCTAGAGGCCCACAGTTTATAATTTTTCTGTATTTGTGGTCTCATCCTTAATCATAGGGCAGTGCAAATGGCTAATCTTTTGCGTGTGATTCATTCCTACTACTACTAGGAGTAGCACACCTCAGATTATCCTGCCTTTTCTTACACAACATGTAGTAAATCCATGTGGATATGTTTCATTAACTCAAAATTTAGATTCTTCTTTCTCAGATTTGTTCATTTTGGTCAGCAGTACCTTAACTCTAAAAATAAGGGGATTCTATTTGGCCCAATTATCCCTACTGCATTTAATGTGTATTAACTTTACAACCATTGTTATATAACAGGGCATTGACTCACGTACTCTAATGAAAGAACTTTGGGCATTCATAAGGGAGAGTTAAATTCACATACCACTTTCCTATATTGTTTCATTGTCTTGAGAGTCTGCTATTGTTAACTTTTCTGGCATTATTTTGTGCTAAAAATGAACATATTTTAATCTCCTCTTGAGAATATTTTTTTCATGTGCAACAGTGTAAAGAAAAACCAAGCCTTGCTAAGATGCAGAACCTCGGATCAACACTTAGTCAAAGGGTTCAGCCCCAGCCCATGATTCAGATTATGACACCAAAAAATTGCAGAGGTGAATTTTGAGGTGTTGTTTATCAGTTACTGAAACCACAAATATTAACTCTTTGTGTCTGGGTGCTATTTTGCCATAAGTGCACCAACTGTCAAGATTATGTACTAAATTTATTATATTCTTGCTAAAGAAAGGGTAGCTATTCCCCCATATATTTAGGGGAAGTTTAATACAGCTTAGATCCTCTATCCTGAATTCTATACCACTGGTCTAATGAGATCGTTATTTCTTGCTTCTGATGCTTATTATTAAATACAAAAATTGTTTAGTTTTAATATCTGTTGAACTGGCTGAGCAATACTGCAGCTTTGTTTTCCTAGTCTGAAGAATCTCAAATCTCAAATCCTATTCCTTGATGAGTCTGTTTGTCTGTGTGATTAGCATTCTCTGTAGTGTGCTGGCTTAGAAGGTAAACCATCTGCCTGCAATGCAGGAGACCCAGGTCGAACCCCTGGGTTGGGAAGATCCCCTTGAGAAGGAAATGGCAACCCACTCCAGTATTCTTGCCTAGAAAATCCCATGGATGGAGGAGCTGAAGGCTACAGTTCATGGGGTTGCAAAAGAGTTGGACATGACTGAGGAACTTCACTTTCTTTCTTTCTATGGTATTGAAGGGGATGTTTATACCTTCTTTGAGAGGGAGAGTCAATTCCTGTTTGTCATCTGAAAATGGTTCCCCTGATGTGTGATAACATGCAGGAAACAGTTATCCTCCTCTCACCTTGAATGGGTAGGTCAAGTCCCACTGTTAATGTCTATTTTATTCCTATGTTGCTTATATTATTTAGTGCATAGTGTAATCTAGGAGGCTTCCCAGGTAGAGTAGTGGTAAAGAATCCATGTGCCAATGCAGGAGACGCGAGTTCAATCCCTGGTTTGGGAAAGTCCCCTGAGGAAAGAAATGGTAATCCACTTCAGTATTCTTGCTTGGGAAATCTCGTGGACAGAGGAGCCTGGAGAACTGCATTCCATGGGTCACAAAGAGTCAGACATGACTGAGCACACGCACACACACACATGCACACACACGCATACACATGTGCACACATGGTGTAATCTAGACCTTCAAGACCTTCCACTGCACCTTTGTTCTGACTTGTGATTATTCATAGGATCTATTCATTAGCTTAAAAGGAATATGGATAACTAACTGTAACCCTGCCCTTTGACTGGGAAAACAAACAACAATGACAATAAACTTTTCAAAATGTTTGCCTCCAGAAAGCAGTGAATAGGAGAAAGATCACTGAAAATGGACTCAGAAAAGAGAGTCTCTAGTCAAAGTACTACCACCTAATAACTGTGCTCTGAATCTTAGTTTCCTAGTCTATAAGGCAAAACATAAGTTGTAGTATGAATTTTGTCTACCTCACAGGCTTAGAACTCTTAGAAGCCTGAAAATCCCCCAACCCTTTGATGCAGGTTGACTTTCTAGAAAAGGGCCTTATTTTCAGAGGATTTGATTGCTGAGTTATCTTTATATTCCACTGCTGTCAGTAGATGTACCATAAATGCTTCCTGAGAGTCTTTCCCTTGAAGAGATTCAGGCCCCAGTTAAATTCATCCCAATTAAAAATAGAACCCTGAGAAGCAGCAGCTGTAGCACCTCTTAAACCTCTTCAGACAACATTGAATGACTAAGTGCCTGCTACTGTGGAGATAGTACCCAGAAACCCAGCAGCAGGCCCTCTCAGAAGATGATTACACTTCAAGTGGCCGTCAGTCCTTAGTAATTTCTAGTAGTTCAGAGGATGCTACCTTATCTTCTAAGGGTTCTAAAAGTTCCTGGGGGAAAATCACATGTTCATTATTATTATTAAAAAAAAAAAACTCCCTCCTACAACTAAATCTTTCAAAACAATATTGAACAAATAGGCATACAACCCATAATGAAGTTCTGTCATTTGAATGGAGTAGGTAACTGTAGTAATGTTGGTATCTGGCATGGGATAAAGGATTGATGAAGTGATAGCATTTAGAAAATGAGCATTTTGTACTTCTTTTTAAAATTAGTTTTTCAGTTCAGTTGCTCAGTCATGTCTGACTCTTTTTGCCACCCCATGAACTGCAGCACGCCAGGCCTCCCTGTCCATCACCAACTCCCAGAGTCCACCCAAACCCAGGTCCATTGAGTCGGTGATACCACCCAACCATCTCATCCTCTGTCGTCCCCTTCTCCTTCTGCCCTCAGTCTTTCCAAGCATCAGGGTCTTTTCAAATGAGCCAGCTCTTTGCATCAGGTTGCCAAAGTATTGGAGTTTTAGCTTCAAAATCAGTTCTACCAATGAACACACAGGGCTGATCTCCTTCAGAATGGACTGGTTGGATCTCCTTGCAGTCCAAGGGACTCTCAAGAGTCTTCTCCAACACCACAGTCCAAAAGCATAATAAAAAAATAGTTTTTATTGGAATGTAATTTAGTTGGTTTACATTGCTGTGTTAGTTTCTATGGTATAGCAAGATGAATCAACCATACATATATAAAAGTATGCTTCATGATATTACAATAGCTTTGGATGGGGACACGCAGATTCTAGGCTCATCATGGGGCTCATTTGTATGTGAATGTTGAATCATTATGTTGTACACCTGAAACACAACATGATGTGTCAACAATTCCTCAATTAAAAAAAAGAAAGAGAACAAAGGACAAAGAAAAGAAAAAATGAGCATTGATTTCTAGGGAGATGGATCAATTCACTTTCTTTCTTCCTATTTCTTGAAGAAGTTGACTTTCAAAAGCATGACTCAAAAGTTGAATTTAGCTCTAATGGATTTTCTTTTGATTCTTTAAGAAGAGCTTGAAAATAAACTTTCCCTATCTTTTCCACAATAGAAATTTGGGGGGTGGGTGGGAGGGAAGTTTAAGATGGAAAGGATATATATATGTATATATATACATGTGTATGAAGTGAAGTGAAGTGAAGTCACTCAGGTGTTTCTGACTCTTTGTGACCCCATGTACTGTAGCCCACCAGGTTCCTCCTTCCATGGGATTCTCCAGGCAAGAAAACTGGAGTGGGTTGCCATTTCCTTCTCCATGGGATCTTCCTGACCCAGGGATCGAACCCCAGTCTCCCACATTGCAGGCAGACGCTTTAACCTCTGAGCCACCAGGGAAGCCCTGTGTATATAAATATACAAATATAGTTATGACTGATTTGCATTGTACAGCAGAAACAAACACAACGTTGTAAACTAATTATTTTCCAATTAAAAAATAAATAAATTTTAAAAAATTACCAAATGAAACATTAGAGAAGGTCTGTGTTTGTAAGGCAAAGCTCAGAGGAATATCTCCATTGTATTTCAGCCAATATTCACTGTGGAAACATTTCTTTTCCCTTTTTAAAAATCTAAATTGCATGTATTCATTAATAGAAGAATGACAATTATTTAGGCTGCCAAATCTCTTTTATAAATATTTCCATAGGTAGGTAGGATTTTATACACTTTCCCAAAGGACCAAGTTGACAGACATAGACTTTTGCTTTATTTCCATGAACTCTGAATCCAAATCCCCGGGGCCAAAATATATGCCATTCACTTCCTACGTCTGGTTGTGTGATCCCTCTGAAGACTGACCCAAGAGAGTCCTTTCTGATGAGACTTTCAGCATAGCCATTAGTCACTAGATAAATATGGGAATGTTGGTCATTTGCAAAATAGAAGCTCCCGAAACAAAGGCTTGTCCTTCACAGTAAGAACAGGTCCAGTTTTCCTTAAAAGCTTGTGACTGCCTGTGTGGTATGATTTGAGAAATCTTAAACATTTTGACCCAAACATATTTCCTGTTGAGCTCTAGATTTTCACTAATAGTGTATCACTAAGTGGCTTAAATCTGGTCTTTCCAGGTCATCCTTTTGAAAATATGGCCGTAGCTCTGGAAAGGTCCTGACAGCTTAGTGTGCTTGACTCCTAAGATCCTTTCTCCTCTGACAAAAGAGATAAGGCAGGATGAGAAAACTGGATGGCTGGCAAGGAAAATACGTTGGAAGAAGACAAACAGTGAGCAGAATGGAAAATGAAGTAACAGTGAGTCAATGAGAATCAGCCTGGTCCTCTGTTAAATGTCCTAAATTTATGAATGAGGATTCAGTGTGCCTGTGCACTGTGTTAGCCTTCGGAATGTTCCCATTAGTTGGAGCATCAGGTTGACTGTAAATTGAGAATATCTTTCTGGAAAAACAAGATGGAAATATTTATCAAAGGGATAAAGGACATTCATATATGTAGAACCAATAATTTCAATTGCAGGACTCTATCCTAAAAAAGAATCAGAATGAGCAAATTTGGACCCAAAGATATTCATTGGGACATTATTTGTAATTGCAAAAATAAAGGAACAAGTTAAATGTTTATTAATAGGAGAATGAATACTAAGAGAATGAATTTATGCCATAAATATAAACTAAGAGTATATAAAATATATTAATAAAAGATCTCAAGCATATAAAATACATATGCATAGATAAAAATGCAATTTTAATTAGTGGCTGTCCATAAATGGTTTCATTTTTCTTTATTTTTTATTTTCCAAATTTTCCACAATGTTCATTTATTACTTTACAGACAGAAAAAATGTTATTAAGAAATTGATTCAAGAGCAAATATTTGTGTCAAGGTTATAAACCTAAAATATGGATGTCCTGTGAGGAGGTTATCTATTGTTGTATAGCAGTTTCCCAGTGGATAATTAAATATCTGTCAGACTTTTTCTTATGTTGGGGTCCTTTATATTCAAGGGTTGTAATTCTACATAAAGATATATATATAGGATGAAATTTGGCATCTAATGTTTGATTTTGGATAGTATTAGAGCTTGCTGTGGCCAAGTTCAGTTTAGTCACTCAGTTGTGTCTGACTCTTTGTTACCCCCTGGACTGCAGCACGTCATGTCTCCCCATTCATCACCAACACACGGAGCTTGCTCAAACTCCATTGAGTCAGTGATGCCATCCAACTATCTCATCCTCTGTCCCCTTCTCCTCCTGCCTTCATTTTTTCCCAGCATCAGGGTTTTTTCCAATGAGTCAGTTCTTCACATCAAGTATCTGAAATATTGGAGTTTCAGCATCAGTCCTTCCAATGAATATTCAGGACTGATTTCCTTTAGGATTGACTGGTTGGATCTCCTTGCAGTCCAAGGGAACTCTCAAGAGTCTTCTCCAACACCACAGTTCAAAAGCATCAATTCTTTGACCCTCAGCATTATTTATAGTCCAACTCTCACATTCATACATGACCACTGGAAAAACCATAGCTTTGACTAGACAGACCTTTGTTGGCAAAGTAATGTCTCTGCTTTTTAATATGCTGTCTAGGTTGGTTATAGCTTTTCTTCCAAGGAGCAAGCGTTTTTAAGTTCATGACTGCAGTCACCATCTGGAGTGATTTTGGAGCCCAGAAAAATAAAGTTTTCACTGTTTCCATTGTTTCCCAGTCTATTTGCCATGAAGTGATGGGTCTGGATCCCATGATCTCTGTTTTTGAATGCTGAGTTTTAAGTCAGCTTTTTTACTCTCCTCTTTCACCCTCATCAAGAGGCTCTTTAGTTCTTTGCTTTCTGCCATAAGGGTGATGTCGTCTGCATATCTGAGGTTACTGATATTTTTCCTGGCAATCTTGAGTCCAGCTTATTCTTCATCCAGCCTGGCATTTCTCATGATGTACTCTGTATACAGGTTGAATAAGCAGGGTGACAGTATACAGCTTTGATGTATGTACTTCTTTCCCAATTTGGAACCAGTCTGTTGTTCCATGTCCAGTTCTAACTGTTGCTTCTTGACCTGCATACAGATTTCTCAGAGGCAGGTAAGGTGGTCTGGTATTCCCATCTCTTTAAAAATTTTCCACAGTTTGTAGTGATCTACACAGTCAAAGGCTTTGGTATAATCAATAAAGCAGAAGTAGATGTTTTTCTGGTATTCTTTTGCTTTTTGAAGATTCAACGGATGTTGGCATTTTGATCTCTAGTTCCTTTGCCTTTTCTAAATTCAGCTTGAACATCTGGAAGTTCATGGTTCACATACCGTTGAAGCCTGGCTTAGAGAATTTTGAACATTACTTTGCTCGCCTGTGAGGTGAGTGCAAATGTGTAGTAGTTTGAATTCTTTGGTATTGCCTTTCTTTGGGATTGGAATGAAAACTGATCTTTTCCAGTCCTGTGGCCACTGCTGAGCTTTTCAAATTTGCTGGCACATTGAGTGCAACACTTTCACAGCATCACCTTTTAGGATTTGAAATAGCTCAACTGGAATTCCATCACCTCCACTAACTTTGTTTGTAGTGATGCTTCCTAAGGCCCACTTGACTTTGCATTCTAGGATGTCTCGTTCTAGGTGAGTGATCACACCATTGTGGTTATCTGGGTCATGAAGATCTTTTTGTATAGTTCTTCTGTGTATTCTTGTCAACTCTTCTTAATATTTTCTCTTCTATTAGGTCCATACCATTTCTGTCTTTTATTGTGCCCATCTTTGCATGAAAAGTTCCCTTGGTATCTCTAAGTTTCTTGAAGAAACTTTCCCATTCTATTGTTTTCCTCTATTTCTTTGCACTGATCGCCGAGGAAGTCTTTCTTTATCTCTCCTTGCTTTTCTTTGGAACCCTGCATTCAAAGGGGTATATCTTTCCTTTTTTCCTTTGCCTTTCACTTTTCTTCTTTTCTCAGCTATTTGTAAGGCCTCTTCAGACAGCCATTTTGCCTTTTTGCATTTCTTTTTCTTGGCAATGGTCTTGATCACTGCCTCCTGTACAATGTCACAAACCTCCACCCATAGTTCTTCAGGCACTCTGTCTATCAGCTCTAATCCCTTGAATCTATTTCTCACTTCCACTGTATAATCGTGAGGGATTTGATTTAGAGCATATCTGAATGGTGTAGTGGTTTTCCCTACTTTCTTCAATTTCAGTCTGAGTTTGGCAATAAGGAGTTCATGATCTGAGCCACAGTCAGCCCCTGGTCTTGTTTTTGCTGACTGTATAGAGCTTCTTCATCTTTGGGTGCAAATATAATCAGTCTTATTTTATTATTGTCCATCTAGTGATGTCCATGTGTAGAGTATTCTCTTGTGTTGTTGGAAGAGTGTGTTTGCTATGACCAGATCTCTTGGCAAAACCCTGTTAGCCTTTGCCCTGCTTCATTTTGTACTCCAAGGCCAAATTTGCCAGTTACTCTAGTTATCTCTTGACCGCCTACTTTTGCATTCCAGTCCCCTATGATGAAAAGGACATCCAAATTTGAGATTAAAAAACAAATTCGATGGAGTATAATTTTTAAGCCATTTTCTTTGAACTGGACAGTGGCAGATACATGTGAGAAGCAGAGGAAGCCTTGAGTTAGATCCCTCTCATCCCAAACATGTATGTTATAGTTTCACTTATTCACTGGACATGGCCCTGGGTCATCAAACTCTTTTTTCCTAAGTTTGGTTTGCTTTCCATGTTTCAGACACTTTTGTCATATCTGAGGAGCTGATCTGGACTTACTGTCTTATTATCATTTTGGTGGTGTTTTCTCATCCTGGAATGCATCTTAGACTTATCCCTTCTCATGTTCTGTGGGCCTATGTTACATGAAAGTGCTTCCTTGAAGCCTGTGAGTGTGATCACCCTCTCCTTTGAACCTTCATGACACATGTAGTGTGTTATGACTTTCCAATAGACTGTCAATTTTTTAAGCACAAATACTGCTTTTATTCCCCATGCCTTGCCCCCCATGGACAGAGGAGCCTGATAGGATACAGTCCATGGGGTCACAAAGTGATGGACACGACTGAGTGAATAGCACCTGCCCATGCTGGCAGAATTGAACTTACCTATTTAATGAATCAGTTGGTAATTTGGCTGGCCCAGACTCCCCCTTCCTGTTTTCAAGCAAGTTAGATGTGATATGCCCATCTATCAACTCAAAAAAGTTGCTGCAAGTAAATTTTTAAAAACTTAAAAAAACTTTTAAAAGAGGCATCTTTCTAGAATAAACTGCTTACTGATGAAAAATATGGAGTGCAGAGCTATAGTTTACACTTGATTTAAGTTACCAGGGCCCTCCACCATGTTTTACTTAACTTTATAATGTAGAAGAATGATGTGGGCTTTAGTGTTAGAAAGAACTGGGTTGAATCTAACCTTGACACTTACTGGCAGTGTTAAATGATTTATCCTCTCCATGCCTCAGTTTCTTCATCTGTAACATGTGAAATTAATTAATGGCTGTCTCCCAGCCTTGTTGTGAGGACTATGTGAAATGAGGCATGAAAGCACTTAACATAATATCTGGCACGCAGATTTAAGTCTCTGCACTCATGCGGACAGAGGATTCATCATGTCCTGAACAATTTATGTCCTCTTGGAAAGCCAGGGCTAAGCCCCTTAGAATTTGTAGGGCAGTATGCTGTTGCTCTGAAATCACTGCTGCTGCTAAGTCACTTCAGTCGTGTCCGACTCTGTGCGACCCCAGAGACGGCAGCCCACCAGGCTCCCCCGTTCCTGGGATTCTTCAGGCAAGAACACTGGAGTAGGTTGCCAGTTCCTTCTCCAGTGCAGGAAAGTGAAAAGTGAAAGTGAAGTTGCTCAGTTGTGTCCGACTCTTAGCGACCCCATGGACTGCAGCCCACCAGGCTCCTCCATCCATGGGATTTTCCAGGCGAGAGTACTGGAGTGGGGTGCCATCGCCTTCTCTGCTGAATCACTAATCTATCCTTATAACACATGCCCTCAAACAGGGGCCCCTTTTGAAAATTGTGAGGAAATACCGAGATGAAATATTGAATAAATTTCTGCAGTCAAAAGACTTTGACTATAAGTATGTATTATACAGGCTTCCCAGATGACTCAGTGGTAAAGAATCTGCCTGCCAATACAGGAGACTCAAGAGATGCAGATTCAGTCCTTGGGTTGGGAAGATCCCCTAGAGAAGGGAATGGCAACGCAGTCCAATAATCTTGCCTGGAAAATTCCATGGACAGAGGAGCCTGGTGGGCCACAGTTCATGGGGTCGCAAAGAGTCAGACACAGCTGAATGCCTAAGCACACACTCACACACCCCCTCCTGTCCTACACATAATCTATGAATTTTTTTATACACTTTAAAGCAGGAGATTTTAGTGGACTCCAGAGATGAACTGCTTGAATTAAAAATCTTACTCTGGTAGGGACTTCCCTGGTGGTCCAGAGGCTAAGACTCCACTCTCCCGCTCCAGCGGCCCTGGGAACTAGATCCCGTATGCCACAACTTAGAGTTCACATGCAGCAAGGAAAGCTCTTGCATGTCGCAACTAAGAACAGGTGCAGCCAAATGTATCAAAGACATAAACTCTTAAAAAAACTCTTGCTGCTGCATTGAAACTTTCTGTTTGAGAGATTTTTGTCTGTAACATGGACTAATAATAGTAGTAAGAATACCTGCCAGAAAGAGCTTCTCTGAGGATAAAATGAATGCATATCTGCCAAGCATTTAGAACAGTGTCCATCCAGCACACAGTAAGCAGTCAACCAAAGCTAGCCACACCTAATCAATTAATTCAAAAGATGGAGCTCTTGAAGGATTATGTTGAGCCAAGTCTTCCAACAGTGAAACGAAGCTTCTGTTTTAGCCCTGGTGCCATATTTGGTGGCACAAGGAAAGGAGCGATTTGGACTTGTTAACAGCACTAGTCAGGGAACACAGTGTGCTGAAAAGGTTGCCAGACCCCAGATGAGATAAGGAGCATCCTGTGAGCAGTGCCAGACTTGAATACTCCCGACAAACAGACAAGGAAAGTGATGGCTCTGCCTAAGAAATCCTTTCCATCAATCTTGACGCCACTGCTTTTTTTTTTTTTTTAGATGCTGCTGGCATCTGAAAAAATAAACACAGGAACTTCCTGATAATGGAACATCTTTATTTTCTGATATAATTTCAACCTCTACTTGCAACATGGGCGTTTATTATATTGGAAAAAAAGTGGTATGCCTGGGTGGATAACCAAGTAACTTGATGACCCTAATAAATAAAGAAAATGTGCAATTTGCTCTGATTACCAGATTGGTTTCCTTGGTGGCTCAGTGGTAAAGAATCTGCCTGCAATGCAGGAGATCCAGGTTCAATCCCTGGGTGGGGGAAGATGCCCTGGACAAGGGAATGGCAACCCTCTCCAGTATTCTTGCCTGGGACATCCCATGGACAGAGGATCCTGGTGTGCTACAATCCATGGGGTCACAAAGAGTTGGACATGACTTAGTAACTAAACAGCAACAAACACTATGGCTCAGTCATTTGACGTTTCAGGCACTATCTTCTTGTATCTAGCTTCTAACTTTTGGATACTGAATCTCCTCTAATGATCTATCAGACTTTTCCCTCTTTCTCTCCTGCTGGTCTACCTCTTGTCTGTTGTCCTTCTCTTGAGTCTTTTTTAAACGTAATCTTCTAATCTTTGATTGAGTTTCTATTTTGGCTGTAATAGTTTTAATTTATCGTTTGACAGATGATTTAACATATTTTAAAGTTTTTTTCTGCTCCCTGCACACTGTCTCTTCTGCTATTTGGGGGAGTTGTTTGTTTCTGCCTTTTGTATTAGGAGATTTCCTTGAATGTCTGGTGAACCTAGGTTGTTCATTCATAATTGCAAGCAAAAAGGTATATTGGTTTTGTGCTTCTCAGAAGATTAACATGGGAGTAACTCCGATTTCTTGTTGGGAGTCGTCCCAAAAATGTCCCAGTCTTAATTCTTCTCTCTTCTGTGTCTGAAGAAGAATTTCACACTGGAAGGTATACAGTTGAATGCTCGCATTCTCAGAACTGAATGTGGGCATGGAATGAGGGGATATCACTCCTCAGTCCACAGACTTTCACTTCATGCCCTCTTTTTAAATGCAGGTGTGACAGATTGCAACAACAATGCCAGTTCTTCACACCTCCCTGTATCCATGCCCTTTTGCTGTATGACTGCAGTTCCTCTCACCTCAGAGGTGTCTCTTTCTCCACGAATTAAGTCTGGGCTACTTGTTACTTTGCTTTGGGGAATAGATTGTGGCAGAATTGAAAGTGTGGCCGTTTCAAGCCTGGGACTCCAAAAACCTCATGAATTTTGGCCTGTTCTCTCATACCCGTCATCAGGACAAGGACGTGTGGAGCTCTCCTGCTGGAAAATGAGAGGTTTGTGGATCAGCATAGTGGCACAATGGTCACTCTAGCCGAAGTGAGCCTAGATCAGCCGACCAGTCTCCCAACGTGCTTGCATCTCCAGCTAACCCCATACTCAGAAGCAATGCATTGTTGTTGTTGAATGCCACTGTGGTTTGGGGGTTGTTTTTACAAAGCATTATCGTGGATAACTATCAATACTACTACAAGGCTCTACCCTCCTCAGGGCTGCAAACCTCTTCAGAAGTTAACCTCTTGCCTTCTGCCCATACTGCAGGTAAGTGGCCATGTTATACACAGTAGGAGAGGAATTGGGTTGATTCATGCATGTGTGCCAAGTTGCTTCAGTCATGTCCCATTCTTTGTGACCCTATGGACACCAGGCTCCTTTGTCCATGGGATTCTCCAGGCAAGAATATTAGAGTGGGTTGCCATGCTCTCCTCCAGGGCATCTTCCCAACCCAGGGACTGAACCCATGTATCCTGCGGCTCCTGCATTTGCAGGTGGTTTCTTTACCACTAAGCCATGGGGTAAGCCCATTGGGATGGTTAATTCCACCTTATTTGTACTAATTTTCCACAGATCCTCTTTTAAGTCACACCCTGGGCCCCATTCTCAGCTCTCTGATGTGACATATTCCTGAGCTTTTCCAGGGCTCGGTGTCATAACTGGAGTTGTTTCTTTCTGACTCTCTTGCTGTAGGCACCAGGATTTAGCCTTTTCCTGTTGGCTAAGTCGCCTGCCCATCCACTTTCCAGTGTCTGAGAGTTTTTTGCTCATTCTTCTCTACATTTATTCCTCCTTGATTCATTTTGTCCTTTGAAGTTTAAACTTCTTTAATTTTTTTCCTCTCATATGGAAAGATTTAGGAGGACATGGGGATAAATATGTGTTTCAGTATTTCATATTTAGCTGGAAATATCTTATTTTTTTCCTCCCTGATTCTAAGTCTTGTTTTTCTTTGTTGTTTTCTTTTTTTTTTAATATTGCACATCTAGTTTTATTTTATTTTATTTTAAGTTGTAAATTTTCTTTATTTAGAATCACAATAAGTAGCAAAGGATTACAAGTGAAGATAAACTACAAAACAAGGGACAAAGCTTTGCATTTTAATGCTTTTAAGGGACTTTTTCCCTTGCTTTTTTAAAAAAAATTTTATTTTTACTTTATTCTACGTTACAATACTGTATTTGTTTTGCCATACATTGACATGAATCAGCCACAGGTGTACACGATCTCCCAATCCCGAAGCCCCCTCCCACCTCCCACCCCATATCATCTCTCTGGATCATCCCCGTGCACCAGCCCCAAGCATCGAACATAGACTGGCACTTTGTTTCCTACATGATAGTATACATGTTTCAATGCCATTCTCCCAAATCATCCCACCCTCTCCCTCTCCCTCGGAGGCCAAAAGTCCATTCTATACCTCTGTGTCTCATTTGTTGTCTCACATACAGGGTCATCATTACTATCTTTCTAAATTCCATATATATGTGTCAGTATACTGTATTGGTGTTTTTCTTTCTGGCTTACTTCACTCTGTATAATCAGCTCCAGTTTCATCCATCTCATTAGAACTGATTCAAATTTATTCTTTTTAAGGGCTGAGTAATACTCCATTGTATATATGTACCACAGCTTTCTTATCCATTCATCTGCTGATGGACATCTAGGTTGTTTCCATGTCCTGGCTATTATAAACAATGCTGCAATGAACATTGGGGTACATGTGTCTCTTTCAATTCTGGTTTCCTCGGAGTGTATGCCCAGCAGTGGGAACTTTGTTGTTTTCTTGTGATTGTTCATCTGCTAGTGTGATTTACTTCAGGGTAATAAATGATACGAATATAAACATCTCTCTGAAAAATTTAATAGTATGATGATAATTGACTCTCCTGCCAGTGCTTTCACTTGTTTGTGTTGAATCTCATATGTTAATTAATTCATGACTACTTGTCAAGGGTCTACTATGGACCAAGTATTGTTCTAGCACTGGTGAAACAGTGAAGAACGAAATAGACTTGGTTGCTCTCCTTAGGGAACCTACAACATAGAGATCTACCAGTTGTCTTTCCTGAACACTTCTTTCCTCATTGTCCTAATAAATACACTGAGATCATCCAACAGTTAGCTCCACTGGTCACTGGGATTTATAATGTGCTGAGCCAGTTTAAGAATGGAGTCCCATTGTTGGATGACATTACCGACTCAAAGGACATGAGTTTGAGCAAACTCTGGGACAGAATGAAGGATAGGGAAGCCTGCTGTGCTGCAGTCCATGGGGTAGCAAAGAGTCAGATACGACAGTGACTGAACAACACATAGTTGTCAGCTTAACTGTGCTGTGCTAAGTCACTTCA
The DNA here is from genome assembly GCA_917880005.1 of Nanger dama. Classification (NCBI taxonomy): domain Eukaryota; kingdom Metazoa; phylum Chordata; class Mammalia; order Artiodactyla; family Bovidae; genus Nanger; species Nanger dama. The sequence goes on along the minus strand of CAKJTW010000068.1, from coordinate 1,636,986 downwards.
GTCATGTCTGACTCTTTACGATCCTATGGACCGTAGCCAACTGGGCTTCTCTGGTTCATGGGCTTCTCCAGGCAAGAATACTGGAGTGGGTTGCCATGCCCTCCTTGTCAGCTTAACTATTGGGTGATAACTTATCGGGAGTGTAGTGCAGAGTCCTAAAAAAATTAGAATATCTTGTCAATATTTAAAAAGCAGGATTCTTCTTCTCATTCTTTCTGATGCATACAATCATTTATAAGCTTGAATGCACACACACAGACACACACACAGACACACACACACACACACGTGTTCTGATTTCCAACTTAAGAAAAATCAGAAGTGCTACAACATTGGGCCACCTTCCTGCGTGACAGCATTAAGTAGAACTCATGGGATGGACTTCTTTATTTTTAAAAATTTATTTTATTTTTGACTGCACCACACAGCTTGTGGGATTTTAGTTTGCCAATCAGGAACTGAATCCAGGCCCTCAGCAGTAAGAGTACAGAGTCCTAACCACTGGGTCACCAGGGAATTCCCAGGGTTGACCTCTCAAATAGGGTTTGACCTGTATCATTTGTCAACATCCCCACAACTTCCCATTGTAATGGACCTGGCTACTTTAGATGTTTACATTAACATAAGATACAATATTACTTTTCTCAGACCACATTCTTTTTCTGTTATTAATCAGTTCTCCCTAAATATAAATGTATTTATTGGTATATATTTTTAATTGCATTTCAATATGTTTCACCAGTATTTATTAATTACTAAGTGTGGATTCTGAACAGGTTTTCAGCCTTCTGAGGTATTCTGTGAAATTCCTCATCTACCTGATCCCCAACTCTTGATGCCAGATCACTGTCCCCAGCTGCCTCAGTAGCCTCTTCCAAATTGTTTCTGCTTTGTTTTCACTTTCATTTAATCTCCACACATGACTGAACTCATGACTCCTTCTATTCTACTTCATACTCTCCCTTCAGATCCAGTCTTCATATTTGCTCTCTGATATTTTGATGTGGATATTCCTTTGTGGAGAAGGCAATGGCACCCCACTCCAGTGCTCTTGCCTGGAAAATCCCATGGATGGAGGAGCCTGGTAGACTGCAGTCCATGGGGTCGCTGAGGGTCAGACACGACTGAGTGACTTCACTTTCACTTTTCACTTTCATGCATTGGAGAAGGAAATGGCAACCCACTCCAGTGTTCTTGCCTGGAGAATCCTAGGGACGGGGGAGCCTGGTGGGCTGTCGTCTATGGGGTAGCACAGAGTTGGACACGACTGAAGTGACTTAGCAGCAGCATTCCTTTACCACTCCATCCTGGCTTATTCCTCCAGTCCCTATTGCCTCCTATTAACTTTGGTGATTCAAAAGAATGGTGTGCCTTACCCTTTCATCTCTGCAGGATGTTAGCTGATTCAGCCCTGCTGAGGCCCACTGCTCCCAAGATCAAAAAAGGGGGTTCAGACATCCTGTAGCCCTAGGATCCTATGATAGTTACATTGAGCAGAACATTCTTAAGATATTAAGATAGATTTGAACACTTGAAATAAACTTTATAATTGGTTTCCACTTATGGAAACTCATGAACAGGGATTTATTCTCCTCACCTCCTTAGGAAAAAAATAAATCTTTGTTCTTTTAGGAGCTTCCCTGGTGGCTCAGACAGTAAAGAATCTGCCTGCAATGCGGGAGATCCAGGTTCAGTCCCTGGGTTGGAAATATCCCCTGGAGAAGGACATGGCCATCCACTCCAGTATTCCTGTCAGAATTCCATGGGTAGAGGAGCCTGGTGGCTATAGTCCAGGGGTTGCAAAGAGTTGGACACAACTAAGGGACTAACACTTTGTTCTTTAGGTACTATATGGTAACCTTATATTTTGCCTGATTCAAGAGATGAGATTAATAAAGGCAAATACAGAATACCATTCTAGACTGTTGTAGTGCATGCCTGCTCAGTTGTGTCTGACTCATTGCAAACCCATGGACTGTAGCCCATCAGGCTCCTCTGTCCATAGGATTCTCCAGGCAAGAATACTGGAGCAGGGTGCCATTTCCTACTCTAGTATATCTTCCTCGCCCAGGGATCGCACCCATATCTCGTGTGTCTCCTGCATTGGCAGGCAGATTCTTTACCACTGTGCCACCTGAGAAGCCCAGGTTGTTGTAGTAGGAGGACAATATTAGAAGAAAGAGGCTGATCTTATTCTTCCCCACAGTGTTCAGCCCACTATTTCCAGGCATTGTGTTTCCACCTACACACCATCAAATGAGAGTAATACAGATAAACTAGAGGGGGTCCCCATGAGCACCTTTAGGATAGATTGTGGGAAGCCAAGGCCATATTAGCTGAAGAAAGGCTGAGAAGCCTGGGAAGAATAAACTTGGAGAAGAGAAGACTTGGGGATGGTTTGAGAGAGGACGAGGAATATAGTTATCATCAGAGCCATCAAATTATCATGTGGAAGAGAAAGCAGATGACTACAAGGAACTGAAGCTGGCTCAATGAGTAGGAACCCATGGAGACATATTTGGGCTTTTTTTTTTTTTTTTTTGTAAAAAGAATGGTTTAAAACTGATATTTGCTGTCCAAGGAGACTATTCTAGATCTCTGGGCAACCAAGGATAAAGTGGATGACCACTTGGTGGGGATGTTGTAGAAGGGATTGATTCACTGATGAGTTGATTGGAGCAGAGATTTTAAAGTCTCCTTTTATCCAGAGATTCTAGAGTGTTTGAAATTGTTATGGCAAGTGATTCCTGCACATTTAAAAAACTAGCATCACAGTATTGTAGCATGCTTTTATATAACTCAGGAGTTTATTTACTTCTGCCTATTATAATGGGAATAACAAAATATTAATGTGTGAGTATGTTCTATTTACTCAAATTAGACTTTTTTTTTTTTGGCTCAAGGAATGCCACTACACATTGCTGAAATAAATTTGGCATTTTTTTCCATAAATTAATCATTTCGAGTCAATTAACAGCATAACAAATATCAGCTTTGACCCCAATTTCTAGGTTAAAAATAGCATTTATTCCTTTTCCCTTTTCCTTTTATCCTTCCAAATTAATAGACAAAATATTTAACTATTCTTTGCATATTGTTGCTGAGAATTAAGAATATGGTAAATCTGGACAATCTAGGTATGAGGATTTACAACTGAATAATTCATTCTCATTTCTATCACATGGGATGAACCTCAGTCATTGACTTTTCTCCCCATAGCCTTACCTAACCTTCTCAAACTGAATTCTTTCCATTTTCTTCTGTGTCCCTGGACCATTCCCTGTGTTTTGACCAGGGTGTGCCTATTTGTGAACATGTTCATTGCCTCCTGTGGGTGACAAAAGGAATCTGTCTTGTACAGTGTTGTAATCTCCACAACTCCTATTGCCCTCTCCTGCATGAAGTGATTCTAATAAATGTTTGTGGTTTTAAATTATTTTTATCATAAACTCATTCCATTTATTCACCACAAGTCTGGGCTAGCAGTTAATATGCTAGCACTCACTAAATCACTCCTATGAGATTGTAATGAAGTCACTTTGAAAGCTACAGATCACGACCATTACCTGAAAGATGACAAACTTGATGACTCCAGACATGTAGGAGCATGGCTGAAAAGAAAATGTGTCTGACTTTTTTTTTCCAAACACAGTTTTTAAGAGGGGAGAGTCTTTTCCTATAGTCTGGAGTTACTGTTCCCAGCACTAACAGAGTTGTGAAAGGACAGAGAACGCTTGAATCTAATCCTGGCTCTACCACTAATTAGCAATGTTGCGTTGAACCAAGCATCGAGTCTTTCTGGTCTTAACTTCCTCATCTATAAAACAAGAAAGCTTAAATTCATTGGAATTCTAGCCCCTACCAACTCTAATATTCCTTGAGAAAAAGTTGAGAGATTCCCTCTATGTCTAACATTGTTCCCATTCTCTATACTCCTCACAGTGTTTGCAGCTGCAGACAAGTTATTTAGCCTCTGTGTGGCTCAACTGTCCAACTCATAACATAGGGGATACCCATTTGCTAGCATTATGATCAGAATTAAATGAGTTGATGCACGTCAAGTATTTGAACAGTGTCTGATACAGAAGCAGCACCAACTTAATGTTAGTGCTTTTTTTTTTTAAGCTATGATTGTTTTTATTTGTTTTAATACTTTATTCTACATTACAATACTGTATTTGTTTTGCCATACATTGACATGAATCAGCCACAGGTGTCCACGATCTCCCAATGCTGAAGCCCCCTCCCACCTCCCACCCCATATCCTCTCCCTGAATCATCCCGTGCACCAGCCCCCTGCATCCTGCATCCTGTATTGAACATAGACTGGTGCTTCATTCTTACAAGATAGTATACATGTTTCAATGCCATTCTCCCAAATCATCCCACCCTCTCCTCTCCCTCAGAGGCCAAAACTCCGTTCTATACCTCTGAGTCTCTTTTGTTGTCTCACATAGAGGGTCATCATTACTATCCTTCTAAATTCCATATATATGTATCAGTATACTGTATTGGTGTTTTTCTTTCTGGCTTACTTCACTCTGTATAATCAGCTCCAGTTTCATCCATCTCATTAGAACTGAGTCGAATTTATTCTTTTAAGGGCTGAGTAGTACTCCATTGTGTATATGTACCACAGCTTTCTTATCCATTCATCTGCTGATGGACATCTAGGTTGTTTCCATGTCCTGGCTATTATAAACAGTGCTGCAATGAACATTGGGGTACATGTGTCTCTTTCAATTCTGGTTTCCTCGGTGTGTATGCCCAGCAGTGGGATTGCTGGATCATAAGGCAGTTCTAATTGCATCACAAGCATGGAAATTGAAACTGTAATCAGAAATCTTCCAGCAAACAAAAGCCCAGATCCAGACGGCTTCACAGCTGAATTCTACCAAAAATTTCGAGAAGAGCTAACACCTATCTTACTGAAGCTATTCCAGAAAATTGCAGAGGAAGGTAAACTTCCAAACTCATTCTGTGAGGCCACCATCACCCTAATACCAAAACCTGACAAAGACACCACAAAAAAGAAAACTACAGGCCAATATCACTGATGAACATAGATGCAAAAATCCTTAACAAAATCCTAGCAGTCAGAATCCAGCAACACATTAAAAAGATCATACACCATGACCAAGTGGGCTTTATCCCAGGGATGCAAGGATTCTTCAATATCCGCAAATCAATCAATTAACAAACTGAAAAATAAAAATCATATGATTATCTCCATAGATGCAGAAAAAGCCTTTGACAAAATTCAACATCCATTTATGATAAAAACGCTCCAGAAAGCAGGAATAGAAAGAACGTACCTGAACATAATAAAAGCTATATATGACAAACCCACAGCTAACATTATCCTCAATGGTGAAAAATTGAAACCATTTCCCTAAAGTCAGGAACAAGACAAGGGTGTCCACTTTCACCACTACTATTCAATATCATACTGGAAGTTTTGGCCACAGCAATCAGAGCAGAGAAAGAAATAAAAGGAATCCAAATTGGAAAAGAAGAAGTAAAACTCCCACTGTTTGCAGACGACATGATCCTCTACATAGAAAGCCCTAAAGACTCCACCAGAAAATTACTAGAGCTAATCAAGGAATATAGTAAAGTTGCAGGATATAAAATCAACACTCAGAAATCCCTTGCATTCCTATACACTAATAATGAGAAAGTAGAAAAAGAAGTCAAGGAAACAATGTTAGTGCTTTTATTGCATTGGCCAAAAAGTTCGTTCTGATTTGCCATGTAGTATGGAAAACCCCAAATGAACTTTTTGGCCAACCCAGTATTTTGCTACTTTGCTGAAAATATGTTAGTCCATCACAAATTTGTTAAAATTACAAGTGAATTCCTGGCTTGGTGTCTGGCACAAGAAGTACACCCTATATGAGTTTTAAATCTATTTTCTATCATTTATCTTTTAAGCAGCATTATATAAAGTTGTATTTTCACCTATTCTTAGAATATCTGGATCATTCATTCACTGTGGTTCACAATATGCTGTATTCACCTCCTACTCTGTGATGCTCTGCATGTTTGCTTTTACACAAGCAAACTTTGGCTCATTTTTCTGTGTTCTGGGAGAGATTTTGGCCTTGCTATTTCCATGTTCATAGAATTCATCAGGAGCATGGATGGAGAAAGTGGCATGCAGAGATGGTGTCTTTGGAGTATCTGAGTCTAAGAGGCTAATGGAAGGTTCAGCAGGAGAATGCCCTGATCTACCAGAACCTTTATTTTGGCTTTGAGGAAGATGTTACCTTCACATAATGGAATGCCAGTTATTCCAGTTCAGTACATGAGAAGTTTAATTAAATCTGTTGAGCATTTTTATCTGTGATAAGCCCTGTACTGGTTTTGAATATGTAAAGAAATACATTCCTCTGAAGGTGGAAGAGAGAAAGCTATGAAGGAAATAACAATGGAGTCATTAGTCTTAAGGAGAGAACAGTATGCCTTAGAGGATGATTGTGAGCACAAGGAAACTCATTGCACACAAAATCATTTAATGCATGTGACACCCTTTAATCCTTTACCACTATTATTTGATGTTTTAAATCAAAGGGTCAGTTAAATCTGAGAGTTTAAATAAGGTACTAGCAGGTCACCAAGCCAGAAGGTGAATTTGGGCCTTCTGACTCTTGGGTATAGTGCTCCAAGTTCAGAGAGGAGAATGTAATGATATTTCTGCCAGAGAAAACTTGGGTAAAATGCAGAGCTTCCTAGCGTGTTTTATTGTCAGTCTGCAGTACATCTCTGATTCTCCAAAGTGGTCCACAATTTTCCAACTATGAATTTTGACAGAGTCATGATTTAAAGTTTCAAGCATATGATTATGACATGGTGGTTCTCAACAATTACCACAACCTCACTGCTAACCACACAGCAGCCAACTCTCAAGATTTCGTCTAGAAGAGTAGAGGGATTTTTCTCTCTTAGGCAGTCCAGTTCCATGGGAAAAATTAGCAATGACAAATGACTCTGAATGAATGTTCGAATCTGAGGTCAGTTTGAACCTTTGCTCCTCTGTAAGAGGAAGCCACCATCAGAGTGTTTTCCATGAATATGTTTGAAAGACATCATGTGAACTGTTTGGTCACTATCTATTAGGCTTTGGAAGAATTGCTATAATTGCTTAGTGTGCAGTGGGAAATTATTTTTTCTTGGAGTCAAGTCTGTTTACATGGATATATATGTGTGTGTGTGTGTGTGTGTGATATATATATATATATTTCCTTCAGCAGACGTCGACAAACACATTTTTGAAAAGTACTTCAAGTCAATGGAAAAACAAAGCAGAATATATTTTTAAAAAAACAAAAACTACCACAGAAAGGATAATAATAGCTTCCATGTCTGAAGACAACAGACAGGCATAAAATATAAGGGAATTATTTTATCCTGAACAAGAGAATTGCTGTTACAGCAAATTTTGACCCTGTCACAGGCTGGATAACTCGTGGGTTTAAAACTTCCACTCCCACAGACCCCCAGTCCACAGAGGAGATAACTGATCTGGGGCTTAGCAGTATTGGCAAAGTGGCGCATTATGGGATTTAACTATAGAGTGTTTGCTCCCCAAAGAAAGAACTGCAGGAATTTTAAGAACTTGCATCAATTCCCTTGGGTAGAAGCAGTATGTCTAAGTATATTTCAAGTAAATCCTCAACTCAACACATAAAGCTGCAGTTCTACCACGCCTTTAAAAGGAAATTAGAGCACGGGAATGAGGCCAGACTGACCCTCCCAAAGACAAATCCACCGTTTATCTCTTCAATTTCCCTGTCAGTCAGCTGAAGTCACATGTTAGAGACACTATCATTTTCATTGAGAGCAAGTTCACCTCCCCTCCCAAACAGCCCACCACCACATCAGTTTCATGTTCCTGAATTTTCTTTTAGACCCCAAATAGCATACTGCAATTTGGATTGTTTCTTCAGACATTGCTTTTCTAGCAAAATGGTTCAGATCACAACTCTTTTCTTCCATATATATATATATATATATATATATATATATATATATAAAATCATTGATTACCATTTCTTTTTCTTAAAGAATGTCCTCAATGTCCTCAAGGATGTCTTAGAAGGGAGATTTGATTTACCTCAGTAGATTGATACAGTCTCAGTCTCTGACAAGAGAAAACAAATACTGGTGAGAATGTGGAGACAATGGAACCCTTACGCACTGTTGGTTGGATTGTAAACTGGTATGGTTACTATGGAAAACAGTAGGGAGGTTTCTCAAAAAATTAAAATAGAACTATCATATGACCCAGTAATTCTACTTCTGGGGATGTATCTGAAGGAAATGGAAATATTATGTTGAAGAGATAGCTGCACCCTCATGTTCATAATAGCATTATTGATGATACCCAAGACCTGGGAACAACATAAGTACTCATTGATGGGTGATACGTAGGGGTGGCAGTGGCGCTCAGTGGGGTCCAACTCTTTGAGACCCCATGGACTGTAGCAGACTAGGCACCTCCATGAACTTTTTCAGGCAAGAATACTGGAGTGAGTTGCATTTCCTGCTCCAGGGGATCCTGCCAACCCAGGGATCGAACCCAAGTCTCTTGTGTCTCCTGAACTGGCAGGCAGATTCTTTATCACTGTGCCACCTGGGAAGCCCATATGTATATACACACACACATGTGTATCAGTTCAATTGCTCAGTCATGTCTGACTCTTTGCGACCCCATGAATTGCGGCACACCAGGCCTCCCTGTCCGTCACCAACTCCTGGAGTTCACTCAAACTCATGTCCATCGAGTCGGTGATGCCATCCAGCCATCTCATCCTCTGTTGTCCCCTTTTCCTCTTGCCCCCAATCCCTCCCCGGCATCAGAGTCTTTTCCAATGAGTCAACTCTTTGCGTGTGGTGGCCAAAGTACTGGAGTTTCACCTTTAGCGTCATTCCTTCCAATGAACACCCAGGACTGATTTCCTTTAGAATAGACTAACAACAGACTGGTTCCAAATAGGAAAAGGAGTACATCAAGGCTGTCTATTGTCACCCTGCTTATTTAACTTATATGCAGAGTACATCATGAGAAACGCTAGGCTGGAAGAAGCACAAGCTGGAATCAAGATTGCCAGGAGAAATATCAATAACTTCAGATATGCAGAGGACACCACTCTTATGGCACAAAGTGAAGAGGAACTAAAGAGCCTCTTGATGAAAGTGAAAGAGGAGAGTGAAAACGTTCAACATTCAGAAAATGAAGATCATGGCATCTGGTCCCATCACTTCATGGGAAATAGATGGGGAAACACTGTCAGACTTTATTTACTTTTATTTTTTGGACTCCCAAATCACTGCAGATGGTGATTGCAGCCATGAAATTAAAAGACGCTTACCTTGGAAGGAAAGTTATGACCAACCTAGATAGCATATTCAAAAGTAGAGACATTACTTTGCGGACTAAGGTCCGTCTAGTCAAGGCTATGGTTTTTCCAGTGGTCATGTATGGATGTAAGAGTTGGACTGTGAAGAAAGCTGAGCGCTGAAGAATTGATGCTTTTGAACTGTGGTGTTGGAGAAGACTCTTGAGAGTCCCTTGGACTGCTATAATCAGCAATAAAAGATAAAAACAAAGCATAAAAAGGAGAAAATTCTGCCATTTGTGACAACATGGATGGACCTTGAGGGCATTATGCTAAATAAAATAAGTCAGACAGAGGACTTATTTCGTGGGCTTCCCTGGTGGCTCAGCTGGTAAAGAATCCGCCTGCACTATGGGAGACCTGAGTTTGATCCCTGGGTTGTGAAGATCTCCTGGAGAAGGGAATGGCTACCCACTCCGATATTCTGGCCTAGCGAAGTCCATGGACTGTATGGTCCATGGGTTCCCAAAAAGTCAGACACGACTGAGTGACTTTCACTTTCAGACAGAGGAAGACATATACTGTATGATCTCACTTATATGTAGAATCTCAAACAAAACAAAACTTATTCAAAAGAGATCAGATTTGTGGCTATCAGAGGCTGGGGAAAGGGTGAATTAGATGAGGGTGGTCAAAAGTTACAAAGTTTCAGTTATAAAATAAGTACTAGGCCTGTAGTGTATAACATGATAACTGTAGTTTGCTGTATGATATATATGAAAGTTAAGAGAGTAAATCCTTGGAGTTTTCATCACAAGGAAAAAAACATTTTCTCTCTTTTTTTTTGTATCTGTGTGAGATGATGAATGTTAACAAAACTTATTATGGTAATTATTTGGCAGTGTATAAACATACACCTTATGCTGGATACCTTAAAATGTGCATAGTTGTTGTATGTCAATTATATATCATAAACTCAGTAAAATGGGAAAAATCCAGAAAAAAAATCCGTAAGTTTTTGAATAAATGCAGTATACTTTGGTGGTATAGCAACTAGACTGCTTAGATGAGGGTGCTCGCTAATTATGGCAACTTGGCATAATGACTAGGGTCACTTACTCGTATTAATGGCCATTTTTCCAATGTAATCTAGGAGAGAATGGCAATAAATAATTAACCACTCTACTTTCTTCAATAGAGATGGCGAGATTCTATGGGTTTATATGGGGAAAAAAATGGGACAGCAACACAGATAACTTTACAAATTTCATAAAGCTTTACAAATTCATAAACGGTCTATCTATTTGACATCTACAAAATTTTAATGGTTTTAGTCATAACCACAAATTAGAAATAAATCTCACTGACTGGAGAGCTTAATGATAGCATTATCATCTGTGTATTTTGGAGGTGGCAACTTTGAAGAGAAACCTGAGACATGGGTGGCACAGGTTCTAGCACCTGTCCATTCAGTGGGCCCACTTCTGAATAGGTCAGTTGCTTTTGCTTCTAGTCGTCTGCATCAGATGAGTACATTTTGAAGTATTCCAAGCAGGTCAAGGTCAAAATTACCTGACCTGATTCAAGTTGTGCTTTGGTGTTTCTCCCATTGACCTTTTATGTCTGTTGCTTAACTTTGGTTAAGTACTATGTCACAGTATGGATATCCTGCCATTTCATGTTCTGGCCAGACTTTATATCTCTCTCAATGTGTATCTATGATGTAGTCTTACTGTCTAATAAAGGTTAACGTGAAATATAGATTAATTTTATGATTTTTAAACAAAAATGATGCCATTATTTTCATATAGTGATGACCAGTTACATTCATTCTCTTTGACTGCAACTGATTACAGTAGTAGGTTATGGTCTCTTCAACACAGTAATGACACCATGACTGTTTTTAATGATTTCCAACATAGAAAGAAAAACTCAGAACTCAGACTGGGTGTGGTAGGGAAATTATAGTATAAAATCCATATGTTTTAGAGTTGGTTGTACTATAGAAGGTTAGAAGAGCTCAGGTATGTTTTGGGTTAGTCTAGTCCCTCAAACTATTTCTTTCAAACGTTTTCTTTCAACCAAATCTGAAACACATTTTGCCAAAACCTTTTTTTCCCTTAATTTTTAAATCCGTGTGTATTTAAAAGGACATTTAATCCATATGCTTTGGCTCATTTACACTTAACTCATCAAGATATTGTTTTAAAGAGCTATTTGAGCTCCACAAAACCCATTTATGTCTTTTCTTCTGCAGTACTAGGAAGTTGTGTTTTGCTGGAAACAGAAATGGAACCCACAAAATAATTAAGTTCGGACGAAAATCGAGAATATACAATATTTTTGAGATCCACCAAACTCCACTTCGAAAGAGCATGTTATTCTCTTGCTATTTTTTCAGTTACTTCTAAGTACATGTATGCTTTGGCCAAGCTATGAAATTTGATCATTTATTAAATCATTACTTCACAGTCAAATGTCAGAATACATACTGCTCAAAATTTCTCCTTTAGTGTAAAGGATAAAGACAAGTTCAAAAATAAGGAGAACACACAACGATTGAGCTCTACACTCCTTTTGAAGTTGATGAGGAGCTACAAACTTTCAGACGTCTTTCCTTTCCCCTACCTGCATTTCCGTGGAGTTCTGCCTGCTCTGTCTCTCAATGCTCCTTTTCCTGTGTTTCAGGGAGATAGGGAGCTGCTGTTGTCTATATGCTCTGCTACTTAAGAATCCTCACATCTTTCCTACTAGGTGAAGGGATGACTCCAGGACACTTATTAAGCATATAAATGGGATTACCCACCTGTCTAGTGTTTCCCAAGAAATTCAAGCCCGGAAGAGATTTCAAGAAAGTCAGTGTATATCTTATACTGGACAATGTCACTGAAGAGTTATGAGGCTAATAAAGTCATTCAGACCAATAATGACTAGAATTTAAAGTCTCATCATTTCAGGGAGGAACTCTGAAACAAATTTTGTCCATTGAGCCTCAATATCCAATGAAAAGGAGTGACTCTCAGCAACAAAATAAAAGTTCTACAATTCAATTGATCCATATGCCTCAGAATTCTTTAATAAAGATTGCTGGGATGAGTTGAGTTGTCAACACTCTTCTTGCATTTGAGTGGACGAGTGAGTAAAAATCTATTTCAGATGAAAAGTGAGTAAAAGTTAATAAGATTTTATTTCACAGTAAGGTATAAAAATGTGTGTTATGATTAGCTAAGAATCAACTGATATAAATTAAAATCTCCAGGATATTAATAGTCTGAACAACAGAGAGTAAATTATATTTCTTAAAAGACTGTTTCTTTCCTTTAGGAAATAAAGTCTGATTGTGCAGTATTAGTGGAGAATATTAGTGAAGACTCAACCCTGAATTTTCACCGAAAGGACTGTTGCTAAAGATGAAGCTCCAATACTTTGGCCACCTGATGTAAAGACCTGACTCTTTGGAAAAGACACTGATGCTGGGAAAGATTGAAGGCAAAAGGAGAAAGGGGTGGCAGAGGATGAGATGGTTAGATAGCATCACCCACTCAATGGATATGAATTTGAGCAAACTCTGGGAGACAGCAGAGGACAAAAGAGCCTAGCATGCTGCAATCTATGGCATCTCAAAGAGTTGGACAGAACCTAATGATTGAATAACAACAGTCAGTGGAGAATGAAACAACTGACAAACAACTAATCTCAAAGATATACAAGCAACTTATGCAGCTCAACTCCAGAAAAATAAATGACCCAATCAAAAAATGGGTCAAAGAACTAAATAGACATTTCTCCAAAGAAGACATATGGATGGCTAACAAACACATGAAAAGATGCTCAACATCACTCATTATCAGAGAAATGCAAATCAAAACCACAATGAGGTACCATTTCACACCAGTCAGAATGGCAGCAATCCAAAAGTCTACAAGCAATAAATGCTAGAGAGGATGTGGAGAAAAGGGAACCCTCTTACACTGCTGGTGGGAATGCAAACTAGTACGGCCACTATGGAGAACAGTGTGGAGATTCCTTAAAAAATTGCAAATAGAACTGCCTTATGACCCAGCAATCCCCCTGCTGGGCATACACACCGAGGAAACCAGAATTGAAAGAGACACATGTACCCCAATGTTCACTGTAGCACTGTTTATAATAGCCAGGACATGGAAGCAACCTAGATGTCCATCAGCAGATGAATGGATAAGACAGCTGTGGTACATATACACAATGGAGTATTACTCAGCCCTTAAAAGAATAAATTTGACTTAGTTCTAATGAGATGGATGAAACTGGAGCTGATTATACAGAGTGAAGTAAGCCAGAAAGAAAAACACCAATACAGTATACTGACACATATATATGGAATTTAGAAAGATAGTAATGATGACCCTGTATGTGAGACAACAAATGAGACACAGAGGTATAGAACGGACTTTTGGGAGAGGGAGAGGGTGGGATGATTTTGGAGAATGGCATTGAAACATGTATACTATCATGTAAGAAATGAATCGCCAGTCTATGTTCAATACAGGATATAGGATGCTTGGGCCTGGTGCACGGGATGATCCAGGGAGATGATATGGGGTGGGAGGTGGGAGGGGGCTTCGGGATTGGGAGATCGTGTACACCTGTGGCTGATTCATGTCAATGTATGGCAAAACAAATACAGTATTGTAATGTAGAATAAAGTATTAAAAAAATTTATTGAAGTATCATTGACTTACAAAAAAAAAAGTCAGTGGAGAATAATGACTTTGACAGGGCAATTTTGTATACTTTTTTATGTCTACCATTTTAGAATGAATGTGTATTCTTTTCTCTCAGTGGCATCTAGAGAATATTTATTATTGAGGCACACACTGAGACTATCCTTAACAATAGGATGTCATCATGCCTATAAATGAGTCATCAATCTGCATGGAATTCTTGAAGAGTTTACTATTATTTTTAGGCACATATTTGATTTGGGAGATGTCCATCATTCTGAAATTTTCAAGGCCTCTGACAAGTACAAAAGAACCTGGTTACCAGATGTTTAATATATCTGAGAGAGAAAGAGAAATTCAATGATATAGTGGTCTTTTCTGAAAAATAGCATTAAAAATTTTAGTTGTCATAGTCTTGAATAATAACTTCCAATGTTTTTTCATAATGAACCTATTTCACTGACCTGAATTTATGGCTAGTTTATTATTTTTATATTGTAGTACTATTGAAGTTGTGGAGAAAATTATATACTTAGACATGTATATGTATACATATACAAACTTTTCGATCTTTGGCCTTCATATTCCTAAATTTCACTTATTGAAATTTGAAAACATCAATAAATCAGTTCTCACAAATATTAACTCAAAATAGTAATGTGTACTTAGTAGCAAATTAAGTTTTATGAACTTGCAATTTTTATGCTTCTTTATTTTCCTGATGCTATCCTAGAACTAAGTGATAATTCAAACTTCAAGAAATAGTATGAAGTTATTCAAATAAATGTTTGAAGTTGAAATAGTTAGAAATAGGTGAAGCTATTTATTGTATATTTTCAGTTCCATTCATAAGTTTGTAATGGTACAGCTAATAACTATATCTAGGCTGCAGGAACAAAAATATTATAGATAAAGCTACAAACACTTTTCATTATTAACACCAATCCTAATTCTTTTTCGAGAAGTGGCAACATGTAACTTGATGTATATCTTTACAAATCATTTTATCTTTATTTACAAGAGATATATTTATGATTATTCACAAATGTGTGTGGTTTAAAATGTAAATTGTATTTAATTTATGAGTTATTCTGCAACTTCTATTTGACCACCTCAATAAACTTTCTTTTTTTTAAATCCTACTGTTGTGTCACATTAGATTTATTTCTTTTTCTTTTTTTTTATTTTAAATTTTGCTTTACAATACTGTATTGGTTTTACCATACATTGACATGAATCAGCCACGGGTGTACATGAGTTCTCAATCCTGAACCCCTCTCCCACCTCCCACCCCATATCATCTCTCTGGATCATCCCCATGCACCAGCCCCAAGCATCCTGTATCCTGTATCGAACATAGACTGGCGATCCGTTTCTTACCTGATAGTATACGTTTCAATGCCATTCTCCCAAATCATCCCACCCACTCCCTCTCCCAGAGTCTAAAAGTCCATTCTATACATCTATGTCTTTTTGCTGTCTCGCATAGAAGGTTATCATTACCATCTTTCTAAATTCCATATATGTGCTTTAGTATACTGTATTGGTGTTTTTCTTTCTGGCTTACTTCACTCTGTATAATAGGCTCCAGTTTCATTCATCTCATTAGAACTGATTCACATGTATTCTTTTTAAGGGCTGAGTAATACTCCATTGTGTATATGTACCACAGCTGTCTTATCCATTCATCTGCTGATGGACATCTAGGTTGCTTCCATGTCCTGGCTATTATAAACAGTGCTACAGTGAACATTGGGGTACATGTGTCTCTTTCAATTCTGGTTTCCTCGGTGTGTATGCCCAGCAGGGGGATTGCTGGATCATAAGGCAGTTCTATTTGCAATTTTTAAGGAATCTCCACACTGTTCTCCATAGTGGCCATACTAGTTTGCATTCCCACCAGCAGTGTAAGAGGGTTCCCTTTTCTCCACATCCTCTCCAGCATTTATTGCTTGTAGACTTTTGGATTGCTGCCATTCTGACTGGTGTGAAATGGTACCTCACTGTGGTCTTGATTTGCATTTCTCTAATAATGAGTGATGCTGAACATCTTTTCATGTGTTTGTTAGCCATCCATATGTCTTCTTTGGAGAAATGTCTATTTAGTTCTTTGACCCATTTTTTGATTGGGTCATTTATTTTTCTGGAATTGAGCTGCATAAGTTGCTTGTATATCTTTGAGATTAGTTGTTTGTCAGTTGCTTCATTTGCTATTATTTTCTCCCATTCCAAAGGCTGTCTTTTCACCTTGCTTATAGTTTCCTTTGTTGTGCAGAAGCTTTTAATTTGATCCCATTTGTTTATTTTTGCTTTTATTTCCAGTATTCCAGAAGGTGGATCATAGAGGATCCTGCTGTGATTTATGTCGGAGAGTGTTTTGTCTATGTTCTCTTCTAGGAGTTTTATAGTTTCTGGTCTTATGTTTAGATCTTTAACCCACTTTGAGTTTATTTTTGTGTGTGGTGTTAGAAAGTGATCTAGTTTCATTCTTTTACAAGTGGTTGACCAGTTTTCCCAGCACCATTTGTTAAAGAGATTGTCTTTACTCCATTGTATATTCTTGCCTCCTTTGTCGAAGATAAGGTGTCCATAGGTGTGTGAATTTATCTCTGGGATTTCTATTTTGTTCCATTGATCTATATTTCTGTCTTTGTGCCAGTATCATACTGTCTTAATGACTGTGGCTTTGTAGTAGAGCCTGAAGTCAGGCAGGTTGATTCCTCCAGTTCCATTCTTCTTTCTCAAGATTGCTTTGGCTATTCGAGGTTTTTTGTATTCCCATTCAACAAACTTTTCTAATGGGATTTAACAATTTATAAGTTGATTTTTTAGATTTTTGAAAGATGATCATGTAATTTGCAAATAGTGATCATTTTATCTATCTTTTCTGGTCTTAATATCTCATTTTTTTCTTGGATAGACAAGGATGGTGAATAAGTATTATATTGTATAGTTTTTTGTATTATTCTGTTCTTAACTGCTTCTACTATTTCATCTATTATGTATGGTACAGAGAATTGGTGAATTTTTATACCAAACTGTGCTTGCATTTCTGGGATATACCCAATTTGGTCCTAATATTTAATTTGCAAAAGTACATCTCTGAGTCTTATTTGCTAGTATTTTATTCAAGCTGTATATATCTTCATTCATAAATGTTACCGAGCCATAATTTCTTTTCTCATGCTTTGTCTTGTTTTGGTATCAGTGCTGTATTTGTTCAGTAAAATAGATCAGATACCTTGTCATATTTTTCTTTGCTCTGAAAAGTTTAAATGAGATATATCTATTTCTTAAGGGTGTGATAAAATTTCAAGTAAAATCTTAGATCAGGTTCCTTTTAAATTATAGCATTTTAGTTATTAGTCTAATTCCTTCAGTGGTTATTGATTTGTGAAGATTTGTAACACTTTTTATTTGAGTTAGTTTTGGTGACCCACATATCTTTTCTGGAAAATTGTCTATTTTGGCTAAGTGTTGCATCTAAGTATTTAGTATGCATCTAAGTATACTAAATTTGCCACCTAAAAACAAAAGATGCATTAATTGTTTCCCCTATCATTAGCTAGAAGCAGATATATTGCTTTTCTTGCTAAGTTAATTTTATATTTTGTACCAACAAAACAACCTATGCTTCACTCTAGTTTTTGTGCTGTTTACAATGAATTAAATCATTTTGCCATCAAGTAACTGTAGGAAATTAAAAAAAAAAGATGGCAATGTATTTAAGTAATGCCACCCCTAACTCCCTGGTGGCTCAGATGGTAAAAAATCTGCCTGCAATACAGGAGACCCAGGTTCAGTCCCTGGTTTGGGACGATACCCTGTAGAAGAGAATGACTACTTGCTCCAGTTTTCTTTCCTGGAGAATCCCATAGACAGAGGAGCCTGGCAGGCTACAGTCCATGGCATGGCAAGGAATCATACATGACTGACCAATTAACACTTTCACTTTCACCCCAACTCCAGGTTCAATAACCAGAGAATTCCAGAAAGCTTCTTATTTTCTTAAACTCTGTGTATTTCCTTACCAATAAAATTGAAAATAATACCTTGCTATCTCACAGGGGTAACACTATTAAAACATATAATGACTCATATTGGCCTCCATCCAAAGTTTATGTTTGTTAACTTATAGGGATAGGTTTTTATTAATATATCCCTTTGTTTTAGAGAATATGTATTTAGTGAAAACTATTATTTGCCTAAGAGAGTTTTACTCTATGTATAAGTAATTAGAATTGAATATGGGGCTTTGGACTGTTATTTCACCATCTTAATCAATAGGGTAAAGTTAACTACTTTGTCTGATTTGAGTTATCAAACAAGTAGACTGGTCAGTTTAATTAAAAGCAAAACAAAAAGTGATTGTACTTCTAATCAATTCAATAAGTAAGCTAAATAGTCAAAAGTATGTGTTTTTACACATAACTTAGATCAGTGAGGATGATTTTTTTTCC
The DNA here is from genome assembly GCA_917880005.1 of Nanger dama. Classification (NCBI taxonomy): domain Eukaryota; kingdom Metazoa; phylum Chordata; class Mammalia; order Artiodactyla; family Bovidae; genus Nanger; species Nanger dama. The sequence continues at coordinate 1,618,482 of CAKJTW010000068.1, read as the reverse complement.
GACTTACTTGTGATTTTATGAAAGTAGCAGTTCTGGAGATTTTGTTTTACCATAAGTTTATAGGTTTTTCTGCTGCTGCAAAAGCTAAAGTGCATTTGGCATGGAGAGAAACTGCTCTACCCTTAGCCTGGCAGGACAGTGAAAGTGATGTGAGAAGAAAAGTGCAGGAGATGAGGTCAGGAAGCCAAACTAGATGTTCTGTTAAGTTTGCCACACACAGTTATCTAAATAAAATCTTTCTTCTGGAAAAAGAGGCTATATTCAGTATTAGCTCAACACTCACTGTTTAGCAGCACTTGCATGGTTTTGCCCCTTATCTTTGAGCTTCTTACAAGGTAAGTTTCTTTTACACTGAGCATAAGTAAAATCCAGTCTGGTTAATTAATTTTTTCTTTCTCATAGTGTTGCCTCAGACTGATTCCAAGACTCTTGGTCTTGATTTTCTTGTAATTTGGATATTTCTTTCTCTGTTAAACCCTACCAGGAAAAGAGTTTCCAGTCTCTCTTAGCAGAACCATTTGTCTTACTGACTAAAATTTCAGACTGAAGATGCAAGATTAGAAGTTTGTGTCCTTTTTATACTTCCTTGCATTATTCTACTCAGGAAAGTTAAAGTTTCAACTAGTAATAAATCTAAAGTTTATTGCTGGGGATCTCTTTATTTTTTGTGATGAGCAAATTTCTATATTTTACCTAATTCTTCTCCCCTGGAAAAGAATAATAGGTGATAGATGGTGGGTATTACATTGGAGAAAGGAGGGAAAGGATGGTTGAAAAGGATATCATGCTTGCCTTGCTTTATGGAGTAAGGAGCTTATTTTAGCCTAACCGTGCCAAATCCTTGAGAGATGTCCTTGCAAGATAGGGTATAAACATGGTATATTATAACTACTCTGTTGGCATTTGGTTTTGATTGTATTTGTATTAAATTATGATTTATAAACATCAGTTTATTGACTTAGTTTTAAAATGAGTGGAGTATTCTAAGCACTTAAATTTGAATTTTATTCAAGACTGTAACTCCCAATTTGTAGGGAGAATTGGCATCAAAAAATAATGGAAAGAACATGGATTGTATAGTCAGAAATCCACATTGGAATTCTAACTATGCCATATTTTCAGTTGGGTAAATTTGATGAAATTTAAATAGTAAATATAGTCTTCCCTAGTGGAGCAGATGGTGAAGAGCCTGTCTGCAATGCAGGAGACTTGGGTTTGATCCCTGAGTTGGGAAGATCCCCTGGAAAAGGGAATAGCAATCCACTCCAGTATTCCTGCCTAGAAAATCCCATGTATGGAGGAGCCTGGTGGGCCATCATCCATGGGGTTGCCAAGAGTTGGACACGACTGAGCGACTAACACAGTCATACTCAAATTTGATGAGAGTTCTCACAATTTCTAAATTTTGGTATACACATTCATAGGAATCATAATAACCCATCTCATAAAGATGAAATGAAATGTCCTTTGTAAAGCACCAGTAAGGTTATCACATAGAAGCTTCTCGATGTCTATTAATTTTTCTTTTCCTCAATAGTTCCATTAACAAGAGGCTGCTCTGTTCTAGGCTATATTTCTCACAAATGATATCACCTTGTTAGTTCTCATTTATGGGTAGTTCCCATAAATGTTCTAAGCCCCAGTTTTCTTAACCGTAGAATGGGAAGAAGTATGCTCCCATAAGAAAAATCTGTCTTAGAGAAACTGGGTAGCTATCAAATGAGAAACTAATATGCAATAAACTGAAAATTGTAGAACACTCAGGAAATAGAAGCTATTCACCTTAAAAGTAGATATTTAATCAGGCACTGATATTATATGTATTTTATTTTACCCCCAAACACAGTAGATAAACATTCAGGAAAGAGGAGTTCTTAGTATACAAGATCATATAGCATCACATTTATCCTTGGTCATTTTCTAAGTCCATGTACAAATAAGATTCTAAAAAATGATTTTTTTTCTGACTATTGACTTTTATTCTTTTATACATATTGCTGTGGGTCATAGAAATCCCCTTAGCTTCCTGAGAAACAACTAAGACCACAACAAATATTCTTCTCAGGGAGAATATTTATATATATATATAAGGAAAAGAACAGTTTAATTTTGAAGGAAAATCAGTGGAAATTTTTGAGTTGAAAGGAGATGAAATTATTTACCAAAGTCAAATTAAAGTAAATATTGTTAGAAGTTTTTTTATTATTATTGTTTTAAGACACTACTTGTCGGACAATGTCACTTGACAAAATAAATTTGCTTGCATGGCAGAAGATTTTATTTTTTGATAATGCATTGGATTTGGAGAAGAAATAAAAATTGTCTCTAGTATTGTTATGTAGCCCCTTCTCGAACAATAGAACTGAATTACCAACAAGCTAAGTCACTGACCATACATAGCCCTAGAAAAGAAGGGTTTGACTTTTGTTTTTCAAAATTAGGTTATGCATAAAAGTTTGAGAAATTTCAGAATGTTCCTCATAACCTTTTTTTTTTTCCCCTGGAAATCAGAATAACTCATGACATCACTTTACGTGATTTAATGGCACTTGGTTACCTCCATAAGCTTAATGCTGTTAAGTGGAGAGTCTGTGATAATGTTTAGAAATACCCCGAATTAGTGTCTGGGCTTTAGGATAGGGCCACTTGACTCCCTGTGATCTGAGTTGGAACACCCTGTCTTATTCCACAGCCTTCTAGACAGAGTGAGGAAGAACAATCTGCTAGCCAAGCAACAAAGCGAATTGAGGTAGACAGAAAGTAATTAGTTTTTAATGATCTTTTGGAAGTCCCATGAATAGATAGATTTCTGTTTTGATCTTGCTTGAATTAATAGCTGCTTTTGAGCCTTCAGTCCCACTCCAGCAAGCATTGTTTCTCCATTTCACGGTCTGGCGCTCCCGCTGTGTCTGGTTTGCTTGGACCATTGTTCCATTTTGTAAGGCTCAGCCCAGTGTTTTTGTGTTCTTCAGCTTTAAACATTGTTGTGGTGTTTTCCTTTTATTTCTATAGCTGTTTCCTCTTGGGAATTTGATGGGGTTATTATCACTCACACAGGACTAACATCCAAACAGGAGGTTCTTAGTCAATTTATTTCTCAGTGAGAACCTCCATGCTCCTTGCGAAGAAACATCTTAGTCCTGTCCTGGTTACAGCCCAACTTTTCCTTTCCCCCTTTTTTGATTATGTGAGTTATTTAGAACCAACATTAATGAGACTGCAAAGAAGCAGTTGTATGGCTGGAGTGGCTATTATGACCAAAGGCTTTTCTCTATAACACATAGTAATTTGCTTCTCCTCAAAGCTTTCCAGACAATGACAGCATTCCCAGTTTTTACTCACATGTTGTCACCAACTCCCTGTCTCACTGTCAGATGGATGTCTGCATTCTTACACTCTGCTTCCCCCTTGCCCATCCGGGTTTCAGACACGTTTCCTTGTCAAGAAGATAGTAAAGGCTTACAATTTATTTTCATTCTTTTTGTTTGCTTATTTCTGGTCAGTCAAGCTATTCATGTATATTTCTTTAAAATTATTTTTCAAGAAAATGTGGAAAATGGGGGAAAATCAGCCAAATTCCCCCAAACCGGAGACTTTCAACAATTTAAAGCATACCTTCTGGTTTTTATATAATTATATTCTTTGATATATGACTTTTCATGTGATTATGTTTTAAAATAATTTTTCATTTTAAAGTGATCATCTTTCCATGTCAAAAAAAAAATACAGATCTCCATGATAATGTTTAAAGACTGCCAACGAAAGTATTGTATCTTTATGGTCCTGGCTTTAGGATGACTTTAGGAAGAAAACAGAAGTAACTTAAAAATAGGAAGAGAAGATAAAAAAATACCACTAGTAAAGTCCTCTAGAAAGGAGAAATGAGAAGAAACAGGCTTAAAAGGTCAAAAGAAATTGCCTTCTGGTCTGAATCAACAGAACACTACCCAAACACTGCACTTAACACTAAGCGTGTAAGTTAGCATTTTGGAATTTGAATCCACGGTTGCTGGAATTTCAGATCTCAGTCTGTTCGTCCCAGCCCCTAACTCCACAGGACAGAGAAGGGAAGTGGGAAAAGAAAGAGAGAGCAGGATAGAAGAAGATAAGATGGAAAAGAGAGGAGAATGCTGGCCTAGCAGGTTGGAAGAAGCTTTAAGAGAGGAAAAGGGAGAGGGGGCTTCAGAATATTTACAGCCAACATTCCATTTAGCACCAGACACCCAGTGGAGAAAAGGCAATTTATCCTTGTCATAGACCTGGCCGCTACGCTTCTCCTGCTGCTAGGCATTTTGTTCCCAGAAGAAGGGGCTATCCAGGAATGTAAAGGGAGGGTTGGGAGTGGGGGTCACTGAAGGCTTTCAGGGCCAGTGGCACCCTTAGTCTATTTCAGGTTAGATTACAACCTTCTCACTTGGCCTTCTGTGTTTGTTTTTTACTCTCTTTTCCAGTCTGTGTTTTGTATAGTTGGGTATCTCTAGCTCTCTATTTCCTTTTTAGCTAAGTGTGGTCCTTTACAAAAAGACGTTTTAACATTCTCTTCTAACTACACTAAAAGATACCGTCATTTTTTTTCCCTTCAAATTTTTACCTCTGGGGAACCTAACCTTCACCTAAAGGAGCAGGGGTACCTTTATTAAGTGCCAACGATTAAGTTTGAAGTGAAGTGAAGTGAAGTGGCTCAGTCGTGTGGACTGTAGCCTAACAGGCTTCTTTGTCCATGGGATTCTCCAGGCAAGAATACTGGAGTGGGTTACCATTTCCTTCTCCAGGGGATCTTCCCGACCCAGGGATCAAACCCAGGTCTCCTGCATCGGAGGCAGAGGCTTTAACCTCTGAGCCACCAGGGAAGCCCAATGATTAAGTTTAGATACACACAATGGCAAGTATGCATTTGTTCAGTAACCTTTGGGGTAATTTGGACTTTGGGGATTTTTCCAAAATAAAGTAGGAATTACAACATTTGCTTATTATTCTTATTAATTCAGCCTCATCCATAATATAACATTTTGGGAGTTTTTACCTTTCCCAGTAGAAGTTCTCTAGCTCTGGTAAAGACACTAAGTATCCTCATCATGAGATATATTTTTGTATAACACACTGGCCTGCTTGCTTTGGAGGGAAAAGAAGTGGTGGGATTAGGCAGTGGATTTAAATTCCATCTCTGTCTTCTTCTAGCAAAATGGTCTTCTAACTATAATTTGGATTCCCCATATATTTAATGGGGATATAGTAGTATTTACCTTACAGGGTTGCTGTGATGACTAAATGACATTTTATATGTACTTGATTCTTAATAAGTTCTCCATATACAGTAACTGCTGGCTTTATTATGATTGTCTGTATTAATAATAATTATTAGCCATAACTTCAGGATGTTTATATTTAGTTTAGGGGTTAAAATTATCAGAGGCCAATCACCCAGAGGCTACTTGAGGATATTAAAATGTTAAGCTGTATGATAATAACCATGTTTTCAATTATAGGCATTCAGAAAAAAATTTATGTGAACCAGCAGATGGGGGAAAGAAAATTTCCCTGAAGAAGTGAGGACTGAATTGGACCTAGAAGAGTAGACAGAATTTAGAATACACAAAGGAGAATTTAAGTTTTAAGAGAAAAGAGGTCAGGAAGAAAAGTGTGAGTACGCATATAACAGAAAAGGGGAGGGTTTCAGAGCTGTTTTTCTGGGTTATTTGGCAACATTTATACTTTCTCTTCTTTTTCTTCTTTATTAACAGCTTTTTAATAAATTTCATTGAGTTTTTAGCTGTTACCTGTGCCAAAATAATAAATTTACTCATAATATCAAATCACTTAAATCCTTAAGAGTCATGAGCAGTTTACTATCCAGCTGCTGCTTTTAAAGTATACCATTTTGGAATTAATTCTTGAAAGCTATATTTGCATTACTGCATATAGACTGGGCAAATAGGAAGACTTTATATTCCTAAGAAAGGAAAGGGGGAAAAAAAAGGGAAAGAGAAGTCGCTCAGTCGTGTCTGACTCTTTGCAGTCGTGTCTGACTCTTTGCGACCCCATGGACTGTAGCCCACCGGGCTCCTCCAGCCATGGGATTCTCCAGGCAAGAATACTGGAGTGGGTTGCCATTCCCTTCTCCAGGGGATCTTCCTGACCCAGGGATCAAACCCAGGTCTCCTGCATTGCAGGCAGATGCTTTACCCTCGGAGCTACTAGGGACGCCCAGGTATATTCCTAAGGACGATAATAAATTTCTAAGGAAAAGCATGTACTTCAGTGACCAGTAAACACCAGCTAGTGTCTGTGATGGCTGTTCCTTCATTGATTAAGGAAATTGTATGGAGTGGTCTACTGTGTGGAGTAAGACATGGTTCTGCAGTTACCTCTTGTCCTCAGCACTTGCCCATAGTCACAACTTCGAGGGAAGCTTTGGATATGGGGATTTAAATCGAGACAGTCGGGGTGGGAATTGGGGGTAGGGGGGGAGGGTGTGAGTGCTGAAGACTCTGTATGAAGGAAGTTAAAAACATAAACCAACTGTAAAGAGATTAGGGAGGCACTTAAAAAAATCCTGAGACTGTATGATACTTTTTAAATAAAATTTAGAGAGAGGTATGATTAATTGTACATAGTGATTTAGTGATTTATTCATTTTGTTCATACTCTACTGAAATATTGTTTGCTGTTGCTCCTAGTATTGCCTCGCTAGCCTCTCATTTAATCTGTTTCATGACTAGAGGTTGGCCACCCACCCTGGCCATGGTGTCCTGACCAACACAGACATGCTGGGCAAAGTTAAATGGTCTCCTTCAATGCTCAGCCTATCAACCTAAGGGTAAAAATGACAGAAGATATTACAAATGCATTTTTACCTTTAGCTCCTTAATTAAGTGTAGGGAAAATTTATGTGATCTGTTTAATTACATAATTCTTTCCAAAAGTATTTTATTTTCCATGAAAGCCCTTGTAATGAAAGGTTCTGCTGGCCATTGTATCTGAACTTCTCCTGGAAGCATATTAGGAGAGGCAATATAGTTTAACGTGTTTGAAACTAAACAGATATGAGTTGAAGTTTTGTTTCCACGACTTGTTAGCTTTAATATTTGGGGTAAGTTGTTTAAGCTCTCTAAGCTTGTTTTCTCCCTGGAAAAATAGAGATAATAATAGTATTTATTGCAAAGTTTTTTAAAAAATAAAGGTTAAAAGTTTAAGTCACCTAGTAGAGTGATTGATATGTAGTGAATCACCATTAAATAAAGTTGATAATATTAATAATAGTGACTTAATTATGAATGTGTTAATGTGTTTTCATTGTTAGTAACTTGTTTAATAAATATAGTGATTACCATTAAAAATACTTAATGTCATCTACTATTACAATTATCATCATAATGCTTGATTAAGTTAATTTGTATTAGTTTCCTCAGCTGTAACATGAGGATAATATTACCTATAGATTGATGCTATGACCTATACACAGGTGTGCTGTGAGAATTAAATAAGGGACTGGGTGTGGTTGTGCTTCATAAACCATATGATAATTATTATGGTAGAGATGAAAGAAAGCAGATGACATCTGGGAGCTCTTCTCACCTTAATATATATGGCCAGAATCAGCATAGTAGAGTTTTTTTGATGAGTGCTAGTTTTTTCAGACCTAGGGCCAGTGTTTCTGGGGAGCCAAATGGATGGTTGGCAATGGAGCAGGTTGCCGTGTCCAAAGAGGCTGGCAGAGCAGCAGCTTTCAATTGTGTTTCCTTTGCCTGGCACAGTCACTGTCACTGCTTTTTTTTTTTTTTTTTAAGCACTGTAGCTACTATGGAATTCCAGCATTAGTCAACTTCTAAACAAGTTACTTTGCTAAGGAACACTCTTCATTTTCTACTTTTGTAACTCTGTTGAGATAAACGAACTGTGCATCCACCATTAAGCAAGACATGTTTTGAGGCAGTTTTACCTGTGTTATTTAACAGTAACCTTATAATCATCTGCTAAAATGTGCTTTATCACCTGTATTAACAGACAAGGACACTGAGGCTCACTAACTCACTCAATAGTAAATTGTAGAGCCGGGATTAAAACTCTTATCGAACTGGAGTTAAGGCTCTGTTCTTTCCACTACCTTAGTTAATTGGTGCTCGTATTGTTTAAGCACAAGTGTAGAAAAAGGGCAGGAAAGAGGAGTGTTTCTCAGTGGAGAGAGATGCTCTCTCCCTGCAGAGTGTTTGAAAGTATACAGGGGAATTTTTGATCGTCATGGTGACTGGGGTGATGGGGTGCTGCTGGATTTGGGGAGTAGGAACTGGATACCAGATGTCCCACAGTGCTCTCGACAATGCAGTAAAAACTGTGCCCCTTGAAATGCCAGTCGTGCCCTTTTTGAGAGACAAGGGACTAGGTCATTTAGAAGCATCTCTTCTGAGTTCTGAAGTGATAACAGGGGCCACGGCTGTGCCAGTAGTTACATTTCACAGTTTTCATTTGTATGCTACTTACAAAGTATGAAACTTCAACCCTCACTTTCTAAATTGTTTCTCATTAGGTCTTTTGTTTATATGCCCTTTTATAACCCTTAGCACAATATATTAATCACTGTATCCCATACCACAAAAACATGAGCATGGACACTTTTATTCATTACTGGTTTTGCAGTGCCCAGTGCAGAGTCTGTGCTCAAGGAACACTTGTTAATACGAGGGCATAGCAATTTGTCTATCATCTATAAAGGCCAAGAAACAAGTTTGAAAACATGGATCTGTGTTAACTGTTTCTCCTCCACATCTCCAGAGACTCTGGTTTGCCTTAAGCTGCTGCTACTGCTGCTGAGTTGCTTCAGTCGTGTCTGACTCTGTGCGACCCCAGAGACGGCAGCCCACCAGGCTCCTCCGTCCCTGGGATTCTCCAGGCAAGAACACTGGAGTGGGTTGCCATTTCCTTCTCCAATGCATGAAAGTGAAAAGTGAAATTGAAGTCACTCAGTTGTGTCTGACTCTTAGTGACCCTTTGGACTGCAGCCTACCAGGTTCCTCCATCCATGGGATTTTCCAGGCAAGAATACTGGAGAGGGGTGCCATTGCCTTCTCCAAGTTTGCCTTAAGAAACATTAGTGTTTCAGTGGTCATTAAGTACATCCCAGGTTATTACTGAATTCTCTCTCCTTTCCCAACTAAGGAGTACTCTGGTAACTTGGGGTTCTCATTTTGTCACCAGAATCCTTCTAAGAAGCAAAGTTCTGTGTTTTGAGCCTGGCCAAACACCTAGTGGCTTAGCTGGTAAAGAATCCTCCTGCCATGCAAGAGACCCAGGTTTGATCCGTGGGTTGGGACGATACCCTGGAGAAGGAGATGGCAACCCACTCCAATATTCTTGCCTGGAGACTCTCATGGACAGAGGAGCCTTTCGTGCTACAGTCCACAGGGTTGTAAAGAGTCAGACATGACTGAGCGACTAAACCCCTGCCACCACAAGCAACTGTTGGTTCATTTCAGCTGTGAAGTTGTAGCTCCATTTCCCCCTGAATACTTTGAGTGATAGAGATATAACCACAGCCAGGATTGGTGTTCAGAATGATTGGCTAGAGTAAAAGCCTCACATCTAATTTTTAAGCAGGCCTTTAATTCATCAGAATTATTAGTTCTCATTTTCTACTTTTGAAAGAGTATTTATTTTCCCTTGTGGTGTTTGTATATACATCAGCATTTTTGTCTTTCTTATCTTTCCAGTTGACTTTCATGTATTTTAATCTATGGAACACTCCGGGTTGGCACTGGCACTTTTATTTCTAATTAGAACACCTCAAAGCTCTTTGAGAAAGAATTACCTAATTTTCCATTTTATTTACGAGACTTCACTTGTCATGTTGCTAAGATCCCTTAGCAAGTTAGTTGAAGGATTAAAATAAGAACTAAACATCCTTGATTCCTAGTTATTTGACTTTAATGCTTTTTTCTTTCCCTTCCTTCCCTCCCTCCTCCCCTCCCTCTCTCCTCTCTAGCTTTCTCTCTTTCTCCCTTTCTTTCTTTCTCTATTGCAGGCAGCATATATTCCAGTTGTTTTTTTTTCTCTCTCCTTCTTTGAGGATGAGGTAAGTATGGTGGTGGGGTGTGTGTTTCTATACAAAAAGTTTAAAGCTGCTAGCTGAATGCAACTTAATGACTTTCTGAAGTGTGGATTATGTTGCGGTGTACTGTTCTTTTTCAGTTAATATAGTTTCATCAAATGGCTGAAAAAATCAATCAGCATACTTAAGAAAATGTATAATGAAGAAATAAACAGTGGACGTAAATATACTGCAGTCTTTAAGTGGGTAAAGAGAATTATCTTTGACTTGATAGTATATTTGAGAAAAGGACAAGACTTGACTTGGGAAATCACTACCTTTCACCCTGGGAAAAATCCAAGGATTACTGGCATTATAAGGAGAAATTGCAGATTATGGTTACTCTATGGAAGGATTACTGAGACACACTTGCCTTGGGCTAGAAGAAGACAATGGGAATTAAGAGATTACAATGAGAGTAATATTAACTGTATTTCCAAGGTTGAATACAAAAGAAATAGGAACAACTATTTCTTAGGCCTATGTGTGGAGTGATGCTGGCGCTGAGGTTGCTCTTTAACATTCTTCCAACTTTGGCTCCAACCAAGTCTTTAGGTTCTTCATATAAGTCCAGGCAGAAAGATGATAGTTGTGCTGATTTGATTATTTAAAAGTCAGTCTTAATCTGTTGTCTTCTTACGTGTGCTTCTAGGCCTTCCCCAGTCACCACTGTTACAGTACAGAGAAGGGTGATGTCAGAATTGCGCTGAGGCAGTTATGGAAGAGTGTAAGTCCTCTGGACTGGTTTTCACAGACATGGAATCTAAACCAAGCTCTGACCCAAATAATGCAACTGAATTTCTCAGACCCTCGGATACTTCATCTTGCAAAATGGAGGGAATGATGCTAGATGATTTTCACAATTCCAGATATTGTTAAACATATAGGAACCTCTCAAAGGTCTATAAACATATTAATTGGAAGAACTGAAAATTTATTTAGTTGCTCAGCAATATTATATGTTAGAAATATCAGATGAAAGTTCACGAATGATTTCCCTCTAGGAAGGCTATAACATTTATGAGATTTATACAGCCCCTATTGGGACAACTGATTTCATTTGAAAAGGTCTAAAACTTTTTATTTTAAAATAATAAAATAAAGGTAAATATAAAACATAAAACATTTAAACATGTCTTTTAAAATATGTTTTAGTCCAAAGACTGCTAATTTGTAGGAACCAACAGGCAAAACTCTTGACATTGAAGTAAACAAAAATGTTTTCTGATCTAATTTTCATCTTCATTATTTCATTCAGTTTTGAAATTCCTGTAAGAGTAAAGCCACATTTTGATAATTTACTTACACTTGATATATGGTTAATATGTAAAGAACAGAACAATTGGATAAACAGAGCGAGAACAGGATTGTTCATACATACAGAAAACAAACAAGTAGCTGCCAGAGTGGAAGGGTGTGGAGGGGGCAAAATGAGTAAAGGAGAGTAAGAGGTACAGATCTCCAGTTATAAAATTAAATAAGCTGTGAAGATGTAGTTTATCGCCTAAGGAATATGGTCAATAATATAATAACTCTCTGGGGACAGATGGTTACTAGACTTACTGTGGGGTTCATTTTATAATGGATGCAAATATTAAGACACTAAGTAGTATACCCCAAACTAGCCTAGTATTATCTGTTAACTGCATTTCAATTAAAAAATGGAATTTAGGACTTCCCTGATGGTACAGTAGGTAAGAATCTGCCTGTCAGTACAGGGGACAGAGGTTGAATCCCTGGTGGGGGAAGATCCCACGTGCCTAGAGCCCATGCTCTGCAACAAGAGAAGTCTCTGCAGTGAGAAGCCCATGGACCCCAACAAAGAGTAGTCCCCACTCGTTGGCAACTGTAGAAAGCCCCTGCCAAGCAAAGAAGACTCTGCAACCAACCAACATAAAATAAATAAATAAATTATAAAAAATAAAAATGAACAGGAAAGTTAACAAAATATGTCAGTATATTTCATTTTTGGCTAAAACTCCCAAATAAATAAATATTGATAATGGAAAAATTATAATATAAAAATATAACTGTAACTAACAAGACACTGTTACTTTAAGTCTTTCTTTAAAAATGCTAGGAAAGCTCTTAGTGGTTGTGCTTTCCTTATTTAGCTGGGTTAATCTCTTAGTTGCTAAGGGCAGATTGCTCTGTTTATAAACTTTTAAACCAGATCTGCACACAACCACATCATGGATAATAAAGTGGGAAAAAACCATTCAGATTGTCAGTCTGCACCCACTTAACCACCTCCGTCTTATTAATGCCTAATTTAGCTCTTTCAGCAATGTCTTCCACATTGCATGTTCTGCACACTAGTTTTAAATGGTGTGCCGCTGGTAGCTGCTAACCCTATGTGGGGTGTGACTGAAAGACCCGATGTGTGACTGGAATTCCTTTCCCCATGGCGCACCCAGGTTAAGCTACTGTCAAGTGAGTCCTTCTCACTGCAGGGGCGTTGGAGCTCCGTGTACCATCTCATGTCTTTGAGGTGGCGTGGCAGATACCGAGCGTGTTGATTCCACATCAGTACCAGCAGTGCTGATGAGGAGTGTACGCCATGTGTAGGTTTCTGGTAATAAAAACTTTCCCTTGATATCTGCCTCTTTTAAAAAGCCTCCTGATTTTGGGATAAATAAAACTAGATCTTACGACTACCGCTCATCTAATGAGCTTTCAGCCTTTATAGTGTTGCCATCTAACATAGAGAACTCCGATGTTTGTGCAATTTAAAATTTCTTTAAGTGTCACATTCAGTTTTCTTCGCAATTTTTATGATACTGTTGTTGTCCTGACAAGCCAAATGTCAGTGCTGAAAGGTAGCAAAGCTTGTGTGATTGCATGATCGTGTGTGTGTGTGTGTGTGTGTGTGTGTGTGTGTGTAGTAAAAGTTTAAAGAGCAGGTGAAATGACTTTTTGACTGGTGATGGCATTAACTGAAATATAGAAGTTTCTATCATAGCAAATAGAATTGTATACACCACAACCAAGGAAGGCAGAAATGTGATATTCTTTTCTCAAATTAAGAGTCTCAGTTTTACTCTTGAGGCCCTGCTCTGCAAAGACAACTCAGTTTCTCCCAACCCAGTATTCTCAATTTGATCCAATGATTTTTTTTCAGCCAAAATTAAATATCTTCGTCATCGTTCATTTCAAAGCTCAGCTGCTTTCCAGTGAAGGGCATCTGAAAGGATTTCTTTCCGTTTTCCTCAGTGGCCTCTGGGAGCCAGGGAGAGTCGCCACGCATCACAGCAGCGGCAGTGGACTAGCTGTCTCCTGGTCCCTGCTGGTCTCACCCTGCAGTGCCCAACCTGCCTGCTTCCAGCACATGACAATCTTTTCAGCATCCTGATCACTTCTGTAGCTTGTGCTTATGTCCCTTTGATTTTGAGACTCTTAATCAATGTGGCAGGTCCTTTCTGGACCCAGGTTCTGAGCACCTTCACATTTCCCTTGAGGATCTTCTGGTTTCTTTCTCCAGCCTTCACTGGAGTGTGTGAACCCGCCGGGGATGAACCCCAGATTCACACACAGGCACCTTCCTCAGCTGTGGAGACCATGTCTCACTCGCACGCCTGCTGCCATTTTGAATGCTATGTCATTTCAAATGTAGAGCTTTTTAAAAAACATATATATTTTATTGAAGTACAGTTGATTTTCAGTGTTGGAGGAGGAGATGGGAACCCACTTCAGTGTTCTTGCCTGGAGAATTCCATGGGCAAAGGAGCCAAGCAGGCTACAGTCCATGGGGTTGCAAAAAGTTGGACATGATAGAGCAACTATCACTCACAGTGCTTAAGGTGGATAGCAAGGAAATGCAGTTTTTAAGAAAGCTTTGTGTTGGGTCCAGTCTCTGCCCTCAGAAGCAGAGGCTCAGTAATGGCTCCTCAGATTCCCCCAAACTTAAGAGGTTGTTACCCTCTGTCCCTGAGACTTGACCCCTGGGCAGGGGATTGGGTTGTGAAATGCTCACATCTGATTCCTTGTCCTTCCAGCACAGATCTGGTTTGACCTCTACAATTCCTGTCTTCTAGAAACTGATTTTGGTTCACATCATCTTTCTTTTCTACTCTAGAACATTTAATCACTGATGAGTCCTTCAGACTTGGCTTTTATATGCAAAATACTCAGCTTTGGGAAGTTTCAGTAGAGCTCTTTTCTTCAGGAAAGCTTAGTCTCTCTCAATCAAAGCTTTTGCATTCAGGCCATAGTCTTGCTATGGATGTAAAATCTTGTATTTTAAAACTGTAAGCTGATTGATGACTGCTGTTCTTGGCCATGTGCTGCCCTTTTCCTGAAGCAGTGAACTACAATGAATTAAGAGAGTGTGGGTGATATGGGGAAAACTACAGGAAAATGAGGGTTTAAAATTTACCAAGGATGAAACTACATTGGTTTAATATTACAAAAATATTATACCCATTACGTCAACATCTTCTGTAAGTCACCAGTTTACCATGGAGATTTTTAGATGGGCCTGATGACAAGGAATGAAATCCACACTTGGATTTCTATTAATGAACAGTACATTTTATTAAAAAGAAGAATCACTCTAGTTTTCTTTACCTTGTTGTTTCTCAGTCATTTTTTCTTTCTTTGATACTTTAGTCTTTACATTTTTTAATTGTAAGATAAAATGCAGATATAGACCCTCGCAAATGAATGTGTGTATACATTAATGAATTGCTTAATAAGTTTTAAGGTGCACATCATTGTAACCATCACTATGACAAGAAATAGAACTTTGCCAGCCACACAGAAGTCCCTCTATATGCTAGATCCCCTGCTTCCACTACCTGTGACTATTATCCTCATTTCTGTAGTAATCACTTCCTCGTGTGTGTTTAGTTTTGACATTCAAATGTGCACCCTTAGATACTAGGATTTAAATTTGACCATTATTTAAAATTTGATGTTTTAAAGACCCTTTTAATCTATGGTTCCCCCCATCTCTTTCTTTTCACTGTGTTTCTGTTGAAGACGTGGACGCTTGGATATGTCGTTTCCCACAGTCTGGATTCTGTTGATTGCGCACTCATGCTGTAGTTTAGGATGTTCCTTTGTCCTCTTCCATTTCCTGCAAATGGGCAGCTTGCCCAGAGGCAATGTTAGACTCAAGTTTAATACCTTTGGCATGACTAGAGATGGTATTTGGGAAAACTGTAGGAGGCACATAATGTCTGCTTGTCTGTCTTTTTATAATTTTAGAAATTGTTGATGTTTATAGTGCCTAAATCGATTATATACTATACACTCTAGTGCCTCGATCAGACCTGAATTATTAATATATATGCAAGACTCCCCAAACTGCAGGCAAATGGGAGATAAGATTTCCCAAGTTCACTTCAGTTCAGTCGCTCACTTGTGTCCTACTCTTTGCGACCCCATGAATCACAGCACGCCAGGCCTCCCTGTCCATCACCAACTCCCGGAGTTCACTCAGATTCACGTCTATCGAGTCCGTGATGCCATACAGCCAGCTCATCCTTGGTCATCCCCTTCTCCTCCTGCCCCCAATCCCTCCCAGCATCAGAGTCTTTTCCAGTGAGTCAACTCTTTGCATGAGGTGGCCAAAGTACTTTAGCATCATTCCTTCCAAATAAATCCCAGGGCTGATCTCCTTCAGAATAGACTGGTTGGATCTCCTTGCAGTCCAAGGGACTCTCAAGAATCTTCTCCAACACCACAGTTCAAAAGCATCAATTCTTCGGCACTCAGCCTTCTTCACAGTCCAACTCTCACATCCATACATGACCACAGGAGAAACCATAGCCTTGACTAGACGGACCTTAGTCAGCAAAGTAATGTCTCTGCTTTTGAATATGCTATCTAGGTTGGTCAAAACTTTTCTTCCAAGGAGTAAGCGTCTTTTAATTTCATGGCTGCAGTCAACATCTGCAGTGATTTTGGAGCCCAAAAATAAAGTCTGACATGATTTCCACTGTTTCCCCATCTATTTCCCATGAAGTGATGGGACTGGATGCCATGATCTTCGTTTTCTGAATGTTGAGCTTTAAGCCAACTTTTTCACTCTCCTCTTTTACTTTCATCAAGAGGCTTTTGAGTTCCTCTTCACTGTCTGCCATAAGGGTAGTATCATCTGCTTATCCAAGGTTATTGATATTTCTCCTGGCAATCTTGATTCCAGCTTGTGTGTCTTTCAGTCCAGCGTTTCTCATGATGTACTCTGCATAGAAGTTAAATAAGCAGGGTGACAATATACAGCCTTGATGTACTCCTTTTCCTATTTGGAACCAGTCTGTTGTTCCATGTCCAGTTCTAACTGTTGCTTCCTGACCTGCATACAGATTTCTCAAGAAGCAGGTCAGGTGGTCTGGTATTCCCATCTCTTCCAGAATTTTCCACAGTTGATTGTGATCCACACAGTCAAAGGCTTTGGCATAGTCAATAAAGCAGAAGTAGATGTTTTTCTAGAACTCTCTTGCTTTTTCCATGATCCAGCGGATGTTGGCAATTTAATCTCTGGTTCCTCTGCCTTTTCTAAAACCAGCTTGAACATCAGGATGTTCACGGTTCACATATTGCTGAAGCCTGGCTTGGAGAATTTTGAGCATTACTTTACTAGCATGGTAGATGAGTGCAATTGTGTGGTAGTTTGATCATTCTTTGGCATTGCCTTTCTTTGGGATTAGAATGAAAACTGATCTTTTCCAGTCCTGTGGCCAATGCTGAGTTTTCCAAATTTGTTGGCATATTGAGTGCAACACTTTCACAGAATCATTTTTCAGGATTTGAAATAGCTCCACTGGAATTCCATCACCTCCACTAGCTTTGTTCATAGTGATGCTTTCTAAGGCCCACTTGACTTCACATTCCAGGATGTCTGGCTCTAGATGAGTGATCACACCGTCGTGATTATCTGGGTCATGAAGATCTTTTTGTACAGTTCTTCTGTGTATTCTTGCCACCTCTTCTTAATATCTTCTGCTTCTGTTAGGTCCAGACCATTTCTGTCCTTTATCGAGCCCATCTTTGCATGAAATGTTCCCTTGGTATCTCTAATTTTCTTGAAGAGCGCTGTAGTCTTTCCCATTCTGTTGTTTTCCTCTATTTCTTTGCATTGAATGCTGAAGAAGGCTTTCTTATCTTTTCTTGCTATTCTTTGGAACTCTGCATTCAGATGCTTATATTTTTCCTTTTCTTCTTTGTTTTTGCTTCTCTTCTTTTCACAGCTATTTGTAAAGCCTCCCCAGACAGCCCATTTTGCTTTTTTGCATTTCTTTTCCATGGGGATGATCTTGATCCCTGTCTCGTACAATATCAGGAACCTTATTCCATAATTCATCAGGCACTTTATCTATCAGATCTAGGCCCTTAAATCTATTTCTCACTTCCACTGTATAATCATAAGGGATTTGATTTAGGTCATACCTGAATGGTCTAGCGGTTTTCCCTACTTTCTTCAATTTGAGTCTGAATTTGGCTGGTACAGCAATTTAAAAATCTTCTAGATGTCCTTTGCTAACTTTTGTATTTGGTATAAACTAGGCTACCAAGGTCACATCAAGCTTGGAGCAAATTCAGAGTGACAGTTTCAGGGAAAAAGCAATTTCTCTGGTTCTGTCCCTGACCTGGGCTTCCCAGGTGGCTCAGTGGTCAAGAACCCACCTTCCAATGCAGGAGACAGGGATTTGATCCCTAGATTGGGAAGATCCCCTGGAGAAGGAAATGGCAACCCACTCCAGTATTCTTGCCTGGAGATTCTCATGGACAGAGGAGGCTGTCAGGCTGCAGTCCATGGAGTCGCAAAAGAGTAGGACATGACTTAGCTGCTAACCAACAACGGGCCCCATCTGTGGCTGAGGCACTTCTTCCTGCAAAGTCTCTTCCTCTCACGTGTTACTACTGCAAGTCTCCAGGTGGTGTCTCCTGTATGCTCTGGAAAACAGCATTCTTGGCAACCAAGGGACATCTTTCTATCTCTTTACTTGTTGCCTGGCTTTGATTCCCTTTGGTAATTCTTCTTTAAATCTCTTGGACTCTATGAATCCCCATACAGGTGGCCTCTCATGCTGCTGCCACTGCTTTGATGTGGGTGACATCTTCCGCTGATGCCCAGGGAATATCTGTTTTCTCTTCCTCCTGGATATAGAGCTAGATTACATTACTCAGTCATCCTAACAATGGCTGTGGCTTGTAAGTAATTTCTAGACAGTGCTGGACATTTGGGAGTGATGTGTGCCTTTTCAAGGGAACCTCTTATCTTTTGTGATGGCTAGATGCAAATGCTATGGTTAAAATGAAGAGTAAAAGTATTGCAGAATTTGAGGGTCTTATGGTCTCAGGATGTGAGAGTTGGACTGTGAAGAAGGCTGAGCGCCGAAGAATTGATGCTTTTGAACTGTGGTGTTGGAGAAGATTCTTAAGAGTCCCTTGGACTGCAAGGAGATCCAACCAGTCCATTCTGAAGGAGATCAACCCTGGGATTTATTTGGAAGGAATGATGCTAAAGTACTTTGGCCACCTCATGCGAAGAATTGACTCACTGGAAAAGACTCTGATACTGGGAGGGATTGGGGGCAGGAGGAGAAGGGGACGACCGAGGATGAGATTGCTGTATGGCATCACGGACTCGATGAACGTGAGTCTGGGTGAACTCCGGGAGATGGTGATGGACAGGGAGGCCTGGCGTGCTGTGATTCATGGGGTCGCAAAGAGTCGGACACGACTGAGCGACTGAATTGAACTGAACTGAACTGATGGTCTCATAACTACTTAACTCAGCTGCTGTTGTGCAGCCATGGACAATGGGTAAATGTGTGACTGTGTTCCCATCAGACTTTATTCACAAAAAAAGGGATGGGCTGTAGTTTGCTGGCACTTGGCCTGGCAGAGCCACAAGCTGTTAAGAGCTTGGAAGCTGAGTATTGACCAAGAACACTTACATTCAACTGTCATGTAAAAGAGAAATCAGCTTTTGTTGTATTTGATTTACGTATTTTTTATCTATTTTCTGCTATTTTTTTCAGTCACTAAGTTGTGTCCTACTCTTTGTGACCCCATGGACTGCAGCACACCAGGCTTCCCTGTCCTTCACCAACTCCTGGCATCTGCTCAAATTCATGTCCATTGAGTCAGTGATGCTATCGAACCAGCTCATCCTCAGGAGGATAAAAATGTTCTCTTATCCTCCTGCCCTCAGTTTTTCCCAGCATCAAGGTCTTTTCCAATGAGTCAGCTCTTCACATCAGGTGGCCAAAGTATTGGAGCTTCAGCTTCAGTGTAAGTCCTTCCAATGAATATTCAGGGTTGATTTCCTTTAGGATTGACTGGTTTGATCTCCTTGCAGTCCAAGGGACTGTCAAGAATCTTCTCCAACACCACAGTTTGAAAAGCATCAATTCTTTGGTACTCAGCCTTCCTTATGGTCCAATTCTCACATTTGTATATGACTACTGGAAAAAAAACCCTAGCTTTGACTAGACGGATTTTTGTTGACAAAGTGATGTCTTTGCTTTTGAATATTTTGTCTAGGTTTGTCATAATTTTTCTTCCAAGAAACAAGCATCTTTTAATTTCATAGATGTCTTAAAATAATAGAAATTTATTGTTTTACGACTCTGAAGTCTAGAGTACAAAATCAAAGTGTCAGCAGAGCTGTGTTTCCTCTGAAACCTGTATGGAAATTCCTTCTCTGCCTTTTCTTTTCTTTTCTTATTAAATTTTTTTTTTTGTAGTGCTCCTTGCAGCTTGTGGAAATTTAGTTCCCAGAGTAAGGATCAAACCCATGGCCCCTGCATTGGAAGCTTAGAGTCCTAACCATTGGACCACAGGGGAGTCCCTTCTCTGCCTTTTCTTACTTTCTGGTTGTGACTGTCTTGGTGTTTTCTAGCTCATATCTGCATCCCTTCAGTCTCTGCCTTTATTGGCACATGGTACCCTCCCTGTGTTTCTGTCTCCTCCTCTCTTAGAAGAACGATAGTAGGACTGAGGGTCTGCCCTACTCCAGTATGACCTCATCTTAATTTGCATCTTTATTATATCTACAAGCTTTCTATTTTTAAATAAGGTCCCTTCCCAAGTACCAAGGGTGAGGACTTCAACATAGCTTCTGGAGGGACTCAATTCAATTTATAAAAAGAGATTATGTTTTGTAGGGAGGGATTTATTTATTACTGAGCACACTTTATGACCATATCAGTAGCACACTGCACTTGATCGATTTGGGGAAAATTCACCCAGTGTATCTGAGAAATTTTGTTTTGAAGCAACTTATTCACCTGAAGGAAGAGCCACTATCTTTCCAGAACTCATGGCCTGGTCCATGGAGGGCTGGAAGGAAGCCAGAAGTGGTAATGGAAAGGTAAAAGATGACAGCTGTCTCA
Organism: Nanger dama; assembly: GCA_917880005.1. Taxonomy (NCBI): domain Eukaryota; kingdom Metazoa; phylum Chordata; class Mammalia; order Artiodactyla; family Bovidae; genus Nanger; species Nanger dama. The sequence continues at coordinate 1,598,055 of CAKJTW010000068.1, read as the reverse complement.
ACAAAGCACAGGCTTTGTGCCTGAGTATCGTTCTACCTGCTGTTCACCAGGACTGCATAGCTGTGTTTCTGCTTAGTTCGCTCAGCATAAACTGTTTCCAGGAGGCTCATTAGTCAACTGTAATCTTGGCAGAACCACTTCCGTTTCTCCTGACCCTCCTGTTACCACCCCTGCAGACATGACCGGACATGTTTAATCCTAACCTGAACACAGAAGACATGCCTGCTTTGTACTTCTGCTGAGAGCTATAAAAGGTGTTAAAGATAAATGATGATTAGCACCTCACCTCCATCTCCAAGCAATAGCCTTCTTTTAGGTAAAGCTTGACAGAAGTAACTGGTTTTCAATTTACAAAAAATTGAATACTGTCAGGATACTGATTTCGATGATTTCTCTCTAGCAGACTTTTGAAACAAAGTTACAAGCCAAGGTGAATCAAAAGGTGAAAATGCTGATAGGTGAATCAAAAGATGAAAATGCTGATAGGTAGCGCCTGGTAAACTTGTTATTTTAGGCCTTAAAAAATTAATTTGCTGTCCTGTGGACAGCCTAGATATAAAACAAAATGAGTGAACCAGTGAATATTGGGAAGGCAATGTTCTTGTGTTTATGTCTGTGTTTAATTATTAATGTTTCTCCATTGTATGCAAATGATCAGCACAGAAGTGTGTTTCCTTGTGTCTATACACTTAGCAGGCCAGCCCTCTTTCTCACACCTCAGACGTGTTTCCAGGTAGCTTTTCTGATGTCTGATCGGTCAGCTGAGATGCTCACCATTACTGAGTCCTCCAGGCCTGTCTGGAGGAACTCTAGCCTGGGGGAATCTAAACATATCATTCAAAGGTCTCTGATGTTGGAAAGAAAGGAGGTTTTAAATGATTTTTGTTGTTGTTTGGACTTGGGTCAGTGCCTCCCATTTACAGCTGGAATGCGCACTGGATGGTTTCAGATGTGTTTTGGAAGACTGATGTGGGCCTCCTGAAAATCAACCACAGTGGGGCCCCAGGAGACTCGGGAGCAGATTATCATGTTAAGTGTTAAGCAGGTTATATCAGTGAATATGGATGCTGAACACTGAGACCATGAAAATTCTGCCACGGACAACCTCGGGCCTCCCAGACAACCTGCACAGTCAGAACTAGTGCAGAGTAAGCCTTTCTTGGTGGCTTTCCCACCGGCTTTGACTCCAGATAGAAAGGATTCACTCAGGGGATTTCAAGTCGAAGTCCAAGAACAAAGTTATACCTGTAAATGACATGAATGGCCTATAGTTGGTAAATGGAAAGAAAAACGCTCCCAATGTGTAGAGCTATGGGAACAAGTGTTAATAGGGAGGCTCATATTTTGCCAGTAGTGTTCCACGGATTGTATAGGCTGTTACGGACAATTGCTGTTTCCTAGGATAAAAAGACGTCTTAAGTATGACTCACTTTTGCTGTATTTAATGGGAGTCCACTTGTATGAATCCACTTGTCCCATACCTATTTAACTTTTGATCTCCTAGTATAAATATCCACCTTCATTAAGGAAAATGCAAAATCTAAAAGAGAATTTGGCTTCTCCCATGGGCACTAGTGATAAAGAACCCACCACCTGCCAGTGCAGGAGATGAAGAGATATGGGTTTGATCCCTGGGTCGGGAATATCCCCTGGAGAAAGGCGTGGTAACCCTCTCCAGTATTCTTGCCTGGAGAATCCCTTGGACAGAGGAGCCTGGTGGGCTGTGGTCCATAGGGTTGCAAAGAGTCAGACATGACTGAAGTGACTTAGCACACAGCAAAGGAGAATGGCAAACAGTTATTCAAGAATCATACCAAAACAAAAACTAGTTATCAACATTTGGAAGTCAGGAGATTACACCTAAGAATCCACATTTCTTATGAAACCAGCCTGTGACAGCCCCGAACCTGCATTTCCGCGTGGCAGCAACACACTGGAGCCACCCTGAAAGGGAGCAGGCTCAGACGGTCAAGCGTCTGCCTGCAACGCGGGAGGCCTGGGTGCGATCCCTGGGTTGGGAGATCCCCTGGAGGAAGGCAAGTAAACCCTCTAAAGTATTGTTGCCTAGAAAATTCTACGACAGGGGAGCCTGGCGGACTATAGTCCATGGAATGGCAAAGAGTCCAGACACAACTGGGCGACTAAGCACAGCACACAGTGCTCCTATTAATGCATGCCCACTGCACTCATTAACATAACAAAGCCCATCCTTGAAGGCATTTGAATTTGTTGTCCCTGATCCATAGGAAAGGAAAGCAGGCTTCAACAATTTCCTTGGGATACTAGAGTGGTTTTTAAAAAGTTTTCAAAATTTGTAATGGAAGTAAGTTATGGCAAGGGAGTGAAATGGCCAGTGAAAATGTATAAAATACGTGGGCTTTGCTAACTACAACTCAGTAAGTTTGACAATAACTGGGTTCAATGTTTCCCATGTCTGAAAGACTGACAGAATCACCAGAACTAGGTAGGCAATACATGTTTAGTCTGTAGATATACTGCAAGGGAGATGTTTTCCCGAAGGAGGGTGACGTTGGTATAGAGTGCCTGCGACTAGGGCTTCAAAGGAGCCTGTGTTCCAGTATGGCCACCTTGTGAGGGAAGAAAGTTTTGGGTCCCGTAATATGACACAGGACAAGAAAACTGGAATGCTCTTGGATTTAGTTAGTTCTCATTCTCTCTTCAGCTATCAGTTCCTGGAGGATATGGTCACCTGAAAGGGCTTCTTCACTCTCCCAAGACTATGCCCTTCTTTCAGGTTCCAGTTGATTATGGAAAAACTATTTTTTTAATTTTGCAAATATGATCAGAAAAAAATATTAAAATCATGGTATATGAAATGCAACCCCTTTTCTGGTTTTTAATACTAAATCAGACAAAAAATGATTTTATACATGTCCCTGTTTCTGACTCTCATAAATGCTTCACCTTTCCCATGCTTTGTATTCTCCTGCAATTCGTTTCATGCAGTCCTTTTTCCAGGAATCCGTCCATCTCATTAGGTTTTCCTTTCTTTCTTTTTTTTTCTCTTTCTCTGATGCTGCATTTTCCTTTTATTCTACAATCTGTGTTTAATTTTCCAGTCTTCTACTTTTATTCTTATTTTCCTTTTGTCAGTCTGCTCTCTTTTATTTTCTGTCTATTGTTTCGTGTTCTGCCTCTTGGTGCCTTCCCTCATGTGCTATTTCACATGGTCTGCTTATTTCTCGCTCCGGTTTGTTTTATTCCCTGACCATCTATTTATGCCTCTTGCTTAAAAACAAACCACTCCCCCAAGTGGATGCTGTTGTTGTTGTTGTTGTTGTTGTTGTTCAGTTTCTCAGTTGTGTCTGACTCTGCGACTCCATAGACTGCAGCACGCCAGGGCTCCCTGTTCATCACCAACTCCCGGAGTTTACCCAACCTCATGCGCATTGAGTCAGTGATGCCATCCAACCATCTCATCCTCTGTTGTCCCCTTCTCCTCCTGCCTTCAATTTTTCCCAGCATCAGGGTCTTTTCCAGTGAGTCATTTCTTCGCATCAGATGCCAAAGTAGGAGTTTCAGCTTCAACATCAGTCCTTCCAATGAACACTCAGGACTGATCTCCTTTAGGATGGACTGGTTGGATCTCCTTGCAGTCCAAGGGACTCTCAAAAACCCTCCACTACCACAGCTCAAAAGCATCAATTCTTCATTGCTCAGCTTTCTTTCTTTATAGTCCATCTATCACATCCATACATGACTACTAGAAAAACCGTAGCTTTGACTAGACAGACCTTTGTTGGCAAAGTAATGTCTCTGCTTTTAACATGCTGTCTAGACTGGTCATAAGGAGTAAGCGTCTTTTAATTTCATGGATGCAGTCACCATCTGCAGTGATTTTGGAGCCCCCAAAATAAAGTCTGACACTCTTTCTACTGTTTCCCCATCTATTTCCCATGAAGTGATGGGACCAGATGCCATGATCTTCGTTTTCTGAATGTTGAGCTTTAAGCCAACTTTTTCACTCTCTTCTTTCACTTTCATCAAGAGGCTCTTTACTTCTTCTTCCCTTTCTGCCATAAGGGTGTTGTCATCTGCATATCTGAGGTTATTGATATTTTTCCTGGCAATCTTGATTCCAGCTTGTGTTTTCTCTAGCCCAGCATTTCTCATGATGTACTCTGCATATAAGTTAAATAAGCAGGGTGACAATATGCAGCCTTGGCGTACTCCTTTTCCTATTTGGAACCAGTCTGTTGTTCCATGTCCAGTTCTAACTGTTGCTTCCTGACCCACATACAGATTACTCAAGAGGCAGGTCAGGTGGTCTGGTATTTCCATCTCTTTCAGTTTGTTGTGATCCACACAGTCAAAGGCTTTGGCAAAGTCAATAAAACAGAAATAGATGTTTTTCTGGAACTCTCTTGTTTTTTCGATGATCCAGTGGATGCTGGCAATTTGATCTCTGGTTCCTCTGCCTTTTCTAAAACCAGCTTGAACATCTGGAAGTTTGGTTCATGGTTCATGTATTGTTGAAGCCTGGCTTGGAGAATTTTGAGCATTACTTTACTAGCATGTGAGATGAGTGCAATTGTGCACTAGTTTAAACATTCTTTAGCACTGCCTTTCTTTGGGGTTGGAATGAAAACTGACAGTGTCCAGTCCTGTGGCCACTGCTGAGTTTTCCAAATTTGCTGGCATATTGAGTGCAGAATTTTCACAGCATCTTTCAGGATTTGAAATAGCTGAACTGGAATTCCATCACCTCCACTAGCTTTGTTCGTAGTGATGCTTCCTAAGGCCCACTTGACTCTTCACATTCCAGGATGTCTGGCTCTAGGTGAGTGATCATACCACTGTGATCATCTGGGTCGTGAAGATCTTTTTGTACAATTTCTGTGTATTCTTGCCACCTCTTCGTAGTATCTTTTGCTTCTGTTAGGTCGATACCATTTCTGTCCTTTATTGAGCCCATCTTTGCCAAGGAACCTTTATTTACCAAGGTTCCCTTGGTACCTCTAATTTTCTTAAAGAGATCTCTAGTCTTTCCCATTCTATTATTTTCCTCTATTTCTCTGCACTGATCATTGAGGGATACTTTCTTATCCCTCCTTGCTATTCTTTGGAACTCTGCATTCAAATGGGTATATCTTTCCTTTTCTCCTTTGCTTTTCGCTTCTCTTCTTTTCACAGCTATTTGTAAGGTCTCCCCTGAGAAGTATTTTGCTTTTTGCATTTCTTTTTCTTGGGGATGGTCTTGATCCCTGTCTCCTGTACAATAAGTGAAAAAGTAAAAATTGCATTGCTTACAAATCACGGTAAAAATCACCCAAGAATCTTTGATAAAATGTAAATGCCTTGAGGTCCTCCCTCAGATCAACCAATTTGAAACTCTGGGGAATTGTTTTCCTGTCCCAGGTGATTTTAATGAGCCAACCAAGACCCATTCAGTTGTCCTACTGGAAATTTTTTACCTTCTTTTCTGATACCATTAGAACTGCTTTCCTCTGGTTGGGAAGTGAGTAATTACTGTAGAAAGAGAAGAACTCCAAGCTATTTGGTTTTACCTGCTTCAACCTACCAAAAATTATTCTGGGGAAGGTTAAAGAGTTTAGGAAAGAATTTCTGAAGGGGACCATATATGTTTTTATAGCATTGTGGGAGCAAAAAGTTCACTTTTTTTCTTTTCCTCACGCTTCCCTCAGGCTTCTGCTGATGATGGGAGTGTTTGTGGTAGCAAGAAGGAAGGAACTCCTGGCCAGTGAGAGACATGACATTGTATCCTGAGTCTTGGGAATGGGGGTGGATATTTCAGTGGGATGGTTTCATTTCATCATAACTTGGTGCTAGTGTGGCCCAGGTTAGCACAACTAAGCCATATGCTATGATGGGGTTACCAAACATTAAGTTCCCATTTACTTTTAATTATTTCAGGTTGTTGAACTATAGCTGGTTTAAGAAAAGTCGAAATCGACAGATTTTTTTTTTTCTAAAATATACATTAAAGTATTTTTAGTGTGAGAACTGGTGAAGTAATAGTCACCAAGTAGTCTGTCACAAGAGTTGTAACAATACTATTATTGGGAAATTATTTTATGTTCTAGTTTTCCAAGTTTAGACCTTGAGACTGTGTTTTTAAAAATTGTTTACTTTTCCTTAAGCCTATTTTTTTCTTCCAGTGTACAAGAGAAACACAAGCAAATGATCATATTTTTGAAGTGATCAAATATTTTGATCAAAAGCAAAAAATATATTTTCCTTAAACATATTCTACTTAGTAAGCACACTACCTTGTTTTCTCGGTTTTCATATCCTGAGTTATTTCTGCATCATTAAGTTTATCTGAGGGGTCCAGATTCTGTCATCATGGGGAATTTCTTAAGTGTCACGTGGAAGAAGAGAGTAAGGTGCAAAGCAGAGTAAGATGTCTTTTGGTTGGTTCCTTGAGTGTTACTCTAGAAAGTGACATGAGCAGAGAAATACTGATCCGGTTGGACATCAGTCTTTCCCACCATGTGGCAGAACCCCAAGCGGGATCTTTAGCAAAGGCTGGGTGGTGGTCTCACTGAGTTAGGTCTCCAGAGAGTCTCGTGGGCTTCCTCACACATTGTTCAGAGTCTTGTGAAGACTCCATAAATATTTACTCATGGATTTATTGTAGCCCTGGTCACAACTGCAAAGTAGAAAACTCTTCCTTCAGCTGTGTCCTCTCTCTCACCAAAGCGTGTCTTCCTAATGCTGGCACGGCTTTGTGCTCCTTCCTGAATCTTCCTCCTTTTTACAGTTGATATAGGGAATCACTGCAACACCTTCTGCAAACCACTCTGTTACTATTCATTTTTTTTCAGATAAAGAAATCTCTAAATTGACATGTTTTTCAATTGAACAGGAAATCTTTCTTTTACATTGTTTGATACATCTCCTCAGCTTTCTTAATTCTTTTGTACAGGGAGGAGACTCCAGTATGGCTATTTTATTTGATTTTGTGTGTGTGTGGCGGGGGGAATTCTAAAATATTAAAAAAATTTTACCTCTCATTTAAAAAATAATCCATATTCCAAAGCTATACAAGAGTATCACTTCCCCATTTTCTTGGAACTTTCTAAAGAGAAAATGTCTTCCCCAGGTTTCTGTTGAGATTGGATGAGAGGATGGTGGTATTGGGTGTACTTGAGTGGTAGGAGGTACAGAAATATAGGTTAAACTTGAAAATCAAGCAAATCAAGCTATTCTTTTTCCCTACACTTCTTAGGGTGTTTGAATTTTTCTAAGTCATGAAACCATGATGTCAGTTAGAGGTATGTTTTGTGATGTTAAAATTTAGCTGCATGAAAAAAAATGAACAGATACATTCACCTTATATTTAATATAATACTTGTTGTTTATGTGTTGTTGTTGTTTAGTTGGTAAGTCACATCTGACCCTTTTGCAACCCCATGGAGTCTGCCAAGTTCCTCTGTCCATGGGATTTTCCAGGCAAGGGTACTGGAGTGGGTTGCCATTTCCTTCTCCAAGAAATCTTCCCAATCCAAGGATGGAACCTGTGTCTCCTGCATCGTAGGCAAATTCTTTGCCTATGTATCACTGGGGAAGCCCTGTGTGTGTGTGTGTGTGTGTGTGTGTATGCATATATATTAACAATAAGACTGATTCTTATCAGTTTCATTTCATGGGTCTGGAATCTTTCTGATTATAAATTATTAGTACCTTCTAATTTATAATCATGGCTTTTGAGTCAATCTGTACATCAAGAGGGTCTTCCTGGTGGCTCAGAGGGTAAAGAATCTGCCTTGCAGTGCAGGAGATCTGGGTTCTATTCCTGGGTTGGGAAGATCCTCTGGAGAAGCAAATGGCACCCCACTCCAGAATTCTTTTTTTTTAAATTTATTTCTTCCTTTAATCGAAGGATGATTGCTTTACAAAATTTTGTTGTTTTCTGTCACACATCAGCACGAATCAGCCATAGGTATACATATGTTCCCTTGCTCTTGAACCACCCTCCCCACTCCAGTATTCTTGCCTGGAGCATTCCATGGACAGAGGAGCCTGGTGGGCTACAGTCCTGGGGTCGCAGATAGTCAGACATGGCTTAGCAGCTAATACTTTCACTTTCACATACATCAAGAGACAGCAAAAGCAGCTAGCTTGAACCAGTATTCTGGACCTACAAACTCTGAAGGCATTCTGGTGCTTTTTTCCTCGAGGCTGCTGCTGAACTGTGGTGTAACCAGTTAAAACATACTCCAGCCTTATGAAAATTCTCATTCCCTCATTAATGCTGTGGAAAATTTAAAGAACAACAAAAGTAGGCTTGGTGCTGGTTAGAATGTGAGTTCTCCTGAGAGTATTTGGAATTTGCTGTGAGTTAATGAAAACTTCAGTTTCTACTCCCTGTTTTTTTCTACTCCCTATTTTTTTTTCCATATTGTTTCCAGACTGCAGAAAGTGAAAAGTGAAAGTGAAGTCGCTCAGTCATGTCCGACTCTTTGCGGCCCCATGGACTGTAGCCCTCCAAGGTCCTCCATGCAAGAATATTGGAGTGGGTTGCCATTTCCTTCTCCAGGGGATCTTCCCGACCCCGGGATCAAACCCAGGCCTCCCGCATTGCGGGCAGAAGCTCTAACCTCTGAGCCAGAGGGAAGTATGAAATAATGGGTCCTCTTTGAGATGGGATTCTTGCCTGGAGAATCTCATGGAGGGAGGAGCCTGGTGAGGCTACAGTCCACGGGGTCACAAAGAGTCGGACACGACTGAGCTACTTCACTCACTTTACTTTCACTTTGAGATGGGATGGCTTATTTTTTGTCTAGTTGTCAGATTCAAATATTTGAGTTGTCTGAATTGTTAGCACAAGAGCTCGTGGAGAGGATGGTCTGTGTGCTAACTCACAGTGTCTCTGAACTGCAGTCCTGCTCAAAGAAGAAGCCTAATAGGTGTGTCAGGATGAGCTGTTCCTTATTTGGAAGCCTCTTCCATTTGGGATGAAAAAGACAGTCTAGTTGCACTGCTTGGCACTATTTGAAGGTGGTGAAAATACCAGCGATAAAGCTCTCCCCTACATGTGTTCTTCAGGCCTCAAGTTCCCATTGTTAAAGTGCCTCCTTTTAGTCAGGGTCATTGGTAATATACAAAGAAGTGTCTGAGAATACCAAATGCTTTTTTGTTCATGGGTTAATAGGTTGGATGATTCTGCTCTTAGAAAAAAGCTCTGAAGGAAATGGACCCAGGAGGGGTATATTTTGCTTGTGAACTGAGAAGGAGAGTCCACAGCATGGGTTGCTGTATAAAGATGGCAGACCTTAGTAGATGGGGCAGGGAAAGGGGGAGTGGGCAGCCCAGAAGTGTCCAAGGAGATGAGTTTTTAAAGTAGGTGGTTCTTAGGGACTTTCCTCTGGTCCAGTGGGTAGGACTCCTCACTTCCACTGCAGCGGGCATGGGTTCAGTCCCTAGTTGGGGAGCTAAGATCTTGCCCATCCCGCGGTATACCCTGCAAGTAAATAAAGTGGCTGAACCTCAGTTATTTCTCCACTCTAATATGCCATAGAAATACGGTATATTTCTTAGCCATCTACCAACAGGCATTTCCTGAGCTCCTACTATGGGCCAGGCATTGTTCTGGTTGCTGGAGGCATAGCAGCAGATGAGCTGACAGAATTCCTGCCTTCAAGGAGCTGACATTTTAGTAAAAGACTTCTTTCTCCCTTGTTAAGTTTGAGATGCCTGTTTACAGCAAAGACAGTTTAAATGGGAGACGTGTCATGTAAAATATATGCTTTGTCTTGGCAAAACATCCTTGAGGAGAGATTAGAACGGTGGGGGTCAGGGGAAACCCTGAGTATCATTCCCTCTGTTTCCACCTTTCTGTCAGGTCACAGATATAAATTATAATTCTGGCCCTCGTTCACCCTCACATAGCTCTCTGGCATCCTTCCCCATTCTCCTAACAAGAGAGGAATGAGAAGGTTATTTGGAAGGTCGTTGTTCTGAGGAGTTGTCCTGCTCCAGTTAACAGAGAATCTTGAGTTTCATCTGGAGAGACTGAAAGGCAGCAGGGGCAAACGCGTGATGAGGAGTCAATCGGTGAAGAGACCCCCGGAGATGGAAAGCATATGGGAAGTCAGCCTCATGGTCTGCTCCTTTAAAAAGAACAGGCTGTGGAAGATTTTGAATCCTCCTCTGTATACAAGGTGAGTGTCAGCGGCTGTTTTCAGGAAGACTCAAGGAACTCAGCCTTCCCCCATGTGAGACGGGGGCCATTTGGCCTTAAGCGGTGCAGCCAGGAGGACTTTGTTGTGCCTTCTTTCTCAGACACTCATTCTGGAACCCAGCAGAATATCCGGCTGTGCATCCTGTCCTGGGTGTGCTGCAGAAGTGATTAGTGTGTTACCGTGTAACCTTGCTGTGGCTCAGGAAAATTTTCTCTTGTCTGAGAAAAATAGAAGCAAGCTCCTGGGTGCATTGAATGGACAGGGGAGGTATTCCTTCTCAGTAGATAGTATGAGAAGCCTTGGTCCAGGGTCCCTGCTTCTCAAAATGTGGTCCTGGGCGCTTAGTAGATGTGCGGAATCTCAGACCCCACCCCGGAATCAGGAGGTTAAGATGGGGATACTGGCCAAGGCGCTGCCTCTTCCGCCCTCACCTTTCTGCATCTCTCACTCTCCACTGTCCCCCACTCCACAGAGGCTACCCTCAGGAATGGCACTGTGGGCTTTAAGGTGAGGCAACAGGCCACAAGCATTCAGTTCTTCTTTAAGCAACCAGTACCCCAAACCCAGATGAGCATACGTCACAGAAAACAAAGGAATGTTCTCATTTCAGACAGGCCTAGAGTCTGTTGGTGAAACCTCAGGAAGCCCACTAAAAGCACTTAGACATGTTAGGGTGTGAATTTGGAATCTGTACCTCTTCCCATCTTTTTGGCTGGCTTGACCTTCAGTTTACCAAAACATGGAAACTTCATTATGGCATTCTACCCATAAAATGAGGAAATTGCTGATGCTTGTCTCAACCTCAAGCCCCTAAAGCAAACACTATCCCCAACCACACTTTCCTAAATAGCACTTTACATGAAAAAATGAACCAAGATATTGGTTCCCTGGAAGTTAATATAAGTGAAGTTTTCCTTCTTGGAAAATAGAAACAATATTAAGTTCTTTTGATTATCACAGGCCTCTTGAGTAGAAGTCAAAACTCTTCAATTAAAGCTTTATCTAGCTAAGGGGATTTCCTGTTTTGGGTGTTATTGTTCAGCTGCTCCTTTGTGTCTGACTCTTTGTGAGCCCATGGGCAGCAGCTCACCACGCTTCCCTGTTCTTCACCATCTCCTGGAGTTTGCTCAGACCCATGTCCATTGAGTCAATGATGCCATCCAACCATCTCATCGTCTGTTGCCCCTGCTTCCTTCTGCCCTCAATCATTCCCAGCATCAGAGTCTTTTCCAATGAGTTAGCTCTTTGCATCTGATGGCCAAAGTATTGGATCTTCAGTATGAGTCCCTCCAATGAATATTCAGGGTTGATTTCCCTTAGGGTTGACTGGTGTGATCTCAGTGCTGTCCCAGGGATTCTCAAGAGTCTTCTCCAGCACCACAGTTCGAAAGCATCAATTCTTCGGCGCTCAGCCTTCTTGCCTTCTTTATGGTCCAACTCTTATCCTCACCTTGAATGGTTCTGCGCTTTTAGTTCTTTGTGAGTGAACAGTAAAGTCACCTTTGCAAATTTTTGTGATGTGTGTTGTTTTTTTTTAAAGAGGGAACAGTTACAGAGCAAGAGCAAATTGAGAACGAGAAGAAAAACAATGAATGAGAGGAATGAAGCTTCCTGTTGAGCCCCAACTTCGTTCTTTCTTGGTGGCAGCAACGAGAGCACAGATAAGTGATTTTTTTGCAGAACACTGTATCAAAAGAAGTCTGTTTTATTAGGAAAGTTGAGCTAGCTTTCCCAGATTGGCCTCAGATGATCTAATCTTGATCTTAATACATGATCTTCAGCCAGCAAGGACATATATATTGAAATGTTTCGTATCGTTGACTACTTTTCTGGGTCTGTCAACTGTCTCAAACACATAGTGCTGTGATGGTAAATGAACTTAGGTCTCCCTGTCAAGAATAACGGGCAGTTTTCTTCTATGAGTAGACTGAGGTATAGAAAAATGACACCCTGTTCTATCTTGTTCTATTTTGAGATTAAAGTGCATAGGATCCTCTCCACTCCTACATTCTTGGCTTTTTAAAACAATTTTTGACATAGGCTTAGTATACTTTTTGTGTGCATGTGTGGATATTTTTTCATTCCTAAGTTCTTGGCTTCATTGTAAAGTCAGTTGAGACAAAATATCTCAGAGAGACAGAGTATTTTTAGTAGGAGTTTATCTTCTGTGTGGGGCTGAAGGAGAAAAAACTTAGCAATATCCCTCTCCCTAAATCTGATTTAGCTGATTTCTAGGTTAGCTAAATCAACCTGAAAATTCTGGGTAAGCATTATTTTTGTAGTTAAGAGAACAAAACTATACTCAGTGGTGTCTGCTCTTCTACCTGACTGCCAGGCTATCTGCTCTCATTTCTTTCAATCTTTCCAGAAGCGTAAGGAGTGAATCTAGTAGAAAAGAAATTTCACTTAGTTACCATCCAAAAGCATGAACAGCAACAGCAGTGTTCATATTTTCGAATGGTAACTATTTGGTAACATCAACTCATGCATTTTCTTTTAAGTTAATAACCCCACAGACATCCTTGTTGGCATATTTTATTCTGGGGAATTGTTAGAACTGTAATTAGCCTCATGACTTAGACCTGTGACTTTTATAAGTGTCTCCTGAAATGTAGTTTTGGTACTCAATGCTCCAGAATGGATTTGACTGTAGATATTAATGAGAATTTCATTCATTGTTGTTCATCAGAAAGACAGCCTCAGCCTCCGTTCTCACCTCCCCCTCTGAGACTAATTGAGGAAACATTTTTAAAAGTATGCCATATGAGTTAGGAAATAACGTTACTAAACAAGTTTTGGTGGGTGGTGGGTAATCACTGAAAGGCCAGTTTGTTCAGGAAGCAGGAATTAACACCTCTAGTGGAAAAAAAGTTGCTACAAAGCCTTAAGTAACTAGAAATGATGAAGTTTGGATTAAGCCCTTAAACAGGAAAGCAGAGGGATGGAGAGTAGCCCTGAGTTGGAAGCCCCGTGAACAACTGCTAGCCCCGGTAAATACCTTTTTCTCTCAACACAGAGAGGTTAAAATAGCAGCACAATTCAATGTAACCTTCCTTCTTTTATCCCAAAGGCCAAAGACTTTATTAAAAGAAAAGAATCCATTTTGCCCAGCCATTGTACATGACTCTACAGTTCTTAGAAATAAGCCACAAATCAGTTCTGGAAACAGAAAACTAATCCAACTGACCACTTGAGGGAGGTGGTGGGTTATTTTATTTGGAAAAAGGAACCCAGATCTTTTTAAAAAATATAGTAAGCAATTTAAAGAACTTTGAAAATCTCCTGTGACTTATGGGTGACAAAGAGATGACAAGAACCCAGACAACACCCTCTTCTCCACTTGGATCCATTCTCTAATTTTCCTATTAAAATAAAATAGATTTACTGAACACTTGTGATGGTCTGTTTGATGGATCACTTTAAAAAGAGAGAAAGGGGCAAAGTATGGGTAGTTTATTTTTACAAATCAGTTTTAGTTTTTTTCTATGAAATAAATGAACAAGAAGCCCATTAAAATGGTGGTTACAATTCTTCTTTTTAATTGTTTACTCTATTAAGGTGACAATACTTGACAGTTTGATATATGAACAGTGTTCCCTTGCCTGACGTAAACATAAATTACAGCATAAGAATGTGGTAATCCTTCAGCCCTTCATTTATTCACCCAGGTTAAATGTAGAACTTGGAGAGAAATCAAAATTATATTTACCTAGATTCCAACAGCTGCTTCTTCTTGTTTAATGGTGGCTGAAGAAAAGTTAGCTGAGATAAAGGGTAAAATAGGTCAAGTCCAGCAAAGCCATTGTGTTTCATCAGAGCTAAGACACAAATTCAAATCATTAAAGCCAACTTTAATGTGCAAATATAATCAGTTCATGTATTTCTTTTTCCCGTAGATGATACTTGAACTTGAGATCATTCTTCTTGGAGTGAATTGCAGCATTATAAATCCAAATTTTCACAGGGATTATATGTAAAATTATTATAGAAATGGGAATTATTAATTAGTATTTTCTGTATTTAAAATACATATATAGTGTATAGAGGTCAAACAAGGGAAAATTTATAATGAAAAACAGCAATACCCTTTTCCACCACTTTTTTTTTACTAGCTAGTTTCATGCAAAAATGAAACCAGTTTTTTATTTATTTAGCTCTTCTGGCATATAACTCCACATGTCTAAATAACCTGTTTATATAGTACTTTCTTGTATATGTATGAATAAGTTTTAGCTATTTTCTATTGCTTCCACTTAAAGGAGGACAGAATCCAGTACTATCAATTCTCTCAATACCACTTGACATATATTTCCTATTTCTTCATCCTCTAAATATAGTCAAGTCATCCTTTTTAGTTCATCCCAAGTTCAGGGTTAAGTTTATTCAGTTCAGTTCAGTTCAGTTCAGTCGCTCAGTCGTGTCCAACTCTTTGCAACCCCATGAATCGCAGCATACCAGGCCTTCCTGTCCATCACCAACTTCCGGAGTTCACTCAGATTCACATCCATTGAGTCAGTGATGCCACCCAGCCATTTCATCCTCTGTTGTTCCCTTCTCCTCCTGCCCCCAATCCCTCCCAGCATCAGAGTCTTTTCCAATGAGTCAACTCTTCGCATGAGGTGGCCAAAGTACTGGAGTTTCAGCTTTAGCATCATTCCTTCCAAAGAAATCCCAGGGTTGATCTCCTTCAGAATGGACTGGTTGGATCTCCTTGCAGTCCAAGGGACTCTCAAGAGTCTTCTCCAACACCACAGTTCAAAAGCATCAATTCTTTGGCACTCAGCTTTCTTCACAGTCCAACTCTCACATCCATACATGACCACTGGAAAAACCATTGCCTTGACTAGATGGACATTTGTTGGCAAAGTAATGTCTCTGCTTTTCAATATGCTATCTAGGTTGGTCACAGCTTTTCTTCCAAGGAGTAAGTGTCTTTAATTTCATGGCTGCAATCACCATGAAGTGAGAAATAGATTTAAGGGCCTAGATCTGATAGATAGAGTGCCTGATGAACTATGGAAAGAGGTTTGTAACATTGTACAGGAGAAAGGGATCAAGACCATCCCCATGGAAAAGAAATGCAAACAAGCAAAATGGCTGTCTGAGGAGGCCTTACAAATAGCTGTGAAAAGAAGATAAGCGAAAAACAAAGAGAAAAGGAAAGATATAAGCATCTGAATGCAGAGTTCCAAAGAATAGCAAGAAGAGATAAGAAAGCCTTCTTCAGCGATCAGTGCAAAGAAATAGAGGAAAACAACAGAATGGGAAAGACTAGAGATCTCTTCAAGAAAATTAGAGATACTAAGGGAACATTTCATGCAAAGATGAGCTCGATAAAGGCTAGAAATGATGTGGACCTAACAGAAGCAGAAGATATTAAGAAGAGGTGGCAAGAATACACAGAAGAAGAATGTACACAGAATGTATAAAAAGATCTTCACAACCCAGATAATCATGATGGTGTCATCACACACCTAGAGCCAGACATTCTGGAATGTGAAGTCAAGTGGGCCTTAGAAAGCGTCACTACGAACAAAGCTTATTATGCTTCCTAAGAAAACCTGGATGAGAGGAAATATATTTTTTCTGCCTTTATATTTTATTTAAGTTTGGCTACTTATGGCAATTTGGATGGAAATTATTTCCCTCAGAATTTTAAAGGTGTTGTTTCAATTACTTTCTATCTTCCATTTTGTTTTTATGAAGCCCAGTATTACTTTAATGAATAATCCTGCACATGTGATTTACTTTTTCTCTCTGGAAGTTTGTAGAATCTTTGCTTTATTTCTGAAGTACAGAAATTTCATACAAAAAAATAAATATTTTTTTCTCTCACTTATTGTTCTGGACACTTAATGGAATTTTTCAGTCTGGAAACACATGCCTTTTGTGATTTTTTTGGTGTTATTTTTGTGTGCTAGTTATTTGACCATTTCTTTGCTTCAGTTTATCCATTCTCTCTTTGTAGAACTTCCGTTATTCATATATAAGAATTGAATTGTGTCTCTAACTTTCCAAATTCCTTTTATTTATTTGAGTATTTTGTTTTCAGAGTGGGGGCAGGACATATTTTCTCCGCTTTATCTTCCACCCTTTCCAGTGAGTTGCTTTAGTATTTCTGCCACTCTATTTTTAGATTTCAAGAGTTCCTTTATGTTCTCAAAATATTCCACATTAAAAGCAAAAAGACAAAATCTATAACATTTTTTTCTGTGTTTCACTAGATGTCGTAATGCCATTAGCACTATATCTTTGATATTTATTATGATTTCTCTGATGTTTTGTATTGGACAATGGGGTACAGGACCCAGAGGGCCCTTCACTCCGGAGTGCTGTGAGCAGAGAATCTTCAGCTGATGGCCCTTCAAGGATCATCTCAGCTACAGAGAGCTGCCTCACGTAGGATCACTCCGCCTTCTTGGATGATTCATATCCAAAGATTGTTCTATAGGGGGTATGGATGCTCGGGCATCTTGACCCAGCTTGAACTCTGAAAGGCTCTTGTGACCCCTGAGACCGAGGGTGAGTCTGTCATGGGCTGTCCCTTGCAGCTTGATTTCTCCCTGTCCACTCTGGCTTTCATCCCCTCCAAGGACGCTCCACAGTAAGCAGTTTGCACACTTGACTCCATCTGAGCATCTGCTTCTCAGGGAACCAAAGCTACAACTGTTCTTGTTTCTAGGTAGCATATCTGTTTCTCCTAAGTTACCTTTATTCTGCTTATTCATTCTGGACTTTGACATTCATACTAGAGACTTTCTATCTGATCTTATTTGAATGCAGAATTGATGGGAAGCTTAAATGTGCATGGTATATGTGTCGTTAGCGTTACCGGGTAGAAACCAGGGAACAAGCTGTTTCTTTGGTGTCTGTAGGTCTTTTGGATGCAGTCTTCCTCCTTTCTCCTGCTTGGAGAGCATAAACCTGGATAACAGCTTTCTACAACCTGATGGGAGAAAGATCTGGGAGTCCCACTGTTAGTATAAACATTGTGATGTAATATTCTAGATTTTTAGTCTGGAGTCTCGGCTCCAATTTCCGCTCTACTAAACTTCTCTGTTATGAACTCTCTAGAGAATTTTCTTTACTCTTTTTTTTTTTCCTACTAGAGTGTGGGAGGGGCATTCTCAGGGTATATGGAACTGGGAAGTGATATGAAGTATGTTTTTTCTTATACAAATTTTCACCCGGTTTCTTTGTCTTCGGCTCCCGGACTCTCCAGAGGTGTACCTCTAGAACGTGATCCTTTCTAAGTACTGCATTAGGAATCATGCTGCTGCTTGTGGACTACCTTGCCCCTGTAGGGCTTTGGGCTCTCTCTCCTCTCAGCTAAATCAGTTACTGTTCATCCATCAGCTTTCCATCTTCCAACATTTTGGTGATATTGCTCACCTGCCATCATCTCTGCTTCTATTTTATGTTTTAGTTCAGTTCTCTCTTTGCTTCTTTATTGTTATTTAAGTGGAGCTTGAAAGAGAATGGATATACACACAGGCTTTGCTCGAACTAATTTAAATCGGTATACTCTTACTATACCAAATCAGTGGCATGTGACAATGTGGACCATGTCTTCTTTTCAGAAACACATTCTTGCTGGCTTCCAGGACAACACATTTGCCTGGTTTCTTCCTACTTTGCTAGCCGTTCATTTTCACAGTATGTTTTTTAATCTCATTTCTTTAAAGACAATCTTAACATGAAAAAAAAAAACCCTCAAGATAGGACAATTCTACTAAATAATATTAAATGGGATAAATATCTTTAGATGATACAAGTGAAAGACTAAATGCTAGATTTCTAATCTAAAATTTCTTTCTAAGGCTAAATGCACAGCAAAGATTAACTGTGACAATTCACAAGTAAAAATGAAGCACATAGATCTCTTTTCAAAGATGATCATTTGGCACTCAAACAAGTGAAAATGAGTTTAAAATTTCTCATTTCTGAAATATTATGATGAAATCTAAACATTTGAAAGTCTGAACATAATTTATTAATCTCTAATAATTAAGGCAGAAAACTTAAAAAATCACCAAAATTGAGATCTATGCTTTTTGAGTTTCTTTTCAGTTATAGACAATTTCTGTAAATGATAGAATTTTGCCAAAACCATTTTCAATACCAGAAAGACCAAGAGAATTTTTATAAACTTCATAAAAGTAAGATTCAATATGCTTGAATCAGAAATAAACATTCAAACCTGCTTTATTCAAATAGAATATACTATGTGATAAAGTGGTTAAAGGTAGTTTGGAATGAAGTAGGATAAAATATAACTTTATAGAAAAAGCACCAATGAATGTATTTCTTGATCATTGACCTGTGAATCATATTTTCGGAAATATTTTATTTGTCTTCTTAGATAATCTGCACAGATTTCCTGTTGTGAATATGTATTTAAAAATACATACCACTGTATTTTATGTCTTTCAGATTTGAATATGCATCTGAGATATTGTGTCATTAGTACAGAATGGATTTTCCCTGAAATCCAAACCATAGTAACTGCTGCCATTAGCTAGGTAAACCTGCTTCATTCACTGGATAGCCCCCTTGTTTACAGCAAAGACATATTGGTATGAAAGTGTTATGTTTATAAACAATTTCCTAAAATGTTAGTTCTTAAATTGATTAATATGGAGAATGGAACAAGTTTAGTCCATAGCTGTAACACACAGAAGCTAGAATAATACATATGTTTTCAATTCTATTGCAAAATTAATGAAGACTTGTCTCTCTCTCTTCAACAACTGTATGTACATGTGGTTGATATGAGTCTAAGACAGGTGTTGAATCTTCAGTCACTTGGCCACACAATTCTATGGTTTACAAATCATGGGAATTGCTTGTCTTAATCTGACCACTAAAGCTCTGTCCCATTGTTTTTTCATGTAACAGAAACAAGGCTTGAATGACAAAACCCAACTAATTACAAATTTTAATTTAATAGTTTAAAGCACAAAGGGCATTCCCTAAGCAGTAAAATCTTTTGTTTGGAAAATTTTAAACAAATTATATTTTCGTCTATGTTTCATTATTTACATAATAAGAATTTACAAGAACTCAATTTTCTCAAGATTTAAACTGCTCATTGTTCCATAAATAGGACACACATTTAGAAAGATGAATTTTTAAAAAATATTTTAGTGATTACTTCTGGATCAAAACATAGAACTCTTTTTATTAGATGTTTTGCCTTAGATAATTTTTAAAATCTCTTTTGTTAAGATTAAGAATATAAATACTTTTATCAATTACTTCTTT
This sequence comes from Nanger dama, assembly GCA_917880005.1. Classification (NCBI taxonomy): domain Eukaryota; kingdom Metazoa; phylum Chordata; class Mammalia; order Artiodactyla; family Bovidae; genus Nanger; species Nanger dama. Next base: position 1,578,622 of record CAKJTW010000068.1, on the reverse strand, counting down.
AAATTACTACTTTAAGTTTAAATTTTATACATGGGTGAAATTTCCTTCTGGCTCAATAACTGAGCTGGTAGAAATGTCTCACCTAAATCTGCTGTCTTCTTTTTGTTAGAAAGATTCATAATCCATAACCTTAATAGTTGGAAATGCATGTGATGACCTGTAGTCTCATTCCTGTCTCTATTTTTTAATTTCTTGCTAAATGTTACCTTTCTAATATTGAGACAGTTACCTTGCTGAATATTACCTTGCTAACTGACAATTACTTTGCTAAATACATCACCCAAATTCTGTTTTGTTACTCCCAGTGATGGGGAAAATTCTATTCAATTTAGGCATCTTGGGTCATGCCTGGGTCATTACCAGCTATTTTCACCTTAACACAGATTCCTACCTATCAAAGTGTTTTGTAGGTTGGACCATGAAGCAAGAAGACTTAATCTTAAAGGTTCAGGAATGTAAATTGACCAAGGTGAACTCTGACCTACAAGAGAAGGGTACCATTGTTCCCATGGGATTGTGATTACGGTACTTAATAGAAAAGATTGTCAGCCATGTTGGCCCTGAGAGTAGGGCATGGAGACTGGTTAATGTCAATATCCTGACTCGAGAGTGATCTGGAGTCTGGCCCGTTTTCAGGAGAACTGAGACAGCTGAGACAGCTTACTGAGCCAGGCTTCTCATTACTCTTACTTTCTTTTCTTCATGGATTCCTTCATTTTAATGACATTTTGTCAACACTGGAGAAGGTAATGGCACCCCACTCCTGTATTCTTGCCTGGAAAACCCCATGGACAGAGGAGCCTGGTAAGCTGCAGTCCATGGGGTCGCTAAGGTTGGACACGACTGAGCAACTTCACTTTCACTTTTCACTTTCATGCATTAGAGAAGGAAATGGCAACCCACTCCACTGTTCTTGCCTGGAGAATCCCAGGGATGAGAGAGCCTGGTGGGCTGCCATCTATGGGGTCGCACAGAATCAGACACAACTGAAGTGACTTAGCAGCAGCAGCAGCAGCAAAGGTAAGAAATAAGATCCACTAAAAACATAGCAAGTCATCCTGTCAGACAGCAAATACTTGAAGAACAAACTCCTTGGATACTATCAATGAATTTACAAACTGGTGGAGATAAGAGAGCCAACTCATAAAAAAACATGAAAGCTTTTCTAACTTTATAGAATGAAGTATTACACGGTGACATAAACTCTAGAATACACAGATTCATCAAAGTAGAATGAGGTTGAAAAAGTTCTACAAAAGAGAAGGAAAGAATATGATTTTGCAGGACTGAGAGAAAGCTTTGGGGGAAGGATGAGGTGTTTCATGAGGTAGAGGTATCCTTGCTGTTTAGTCAGCTCAGTTGTGTCTGACTGTTTGTGCCTCTATGGACTATAGTCCAGCAGGCATCCCTGTCCATGGGATTCTGCAGGCAAAACTATTGGAGTGGGTCGCCATTTCCTTCTCCAGGGGATCTTCCTGACTCAGGGATTGAACATGCATCTCATCCATTGATAGGAGGATTTTTTTACCACTGAGCCACCAGGGAAGCCCAGAGGGATCCTTAGGTGATCTGCGAATCTCCACAGAGCAGAAGGGCCAAGGGAGTTAATCTATACCCAGAGCCTTGCTGTTTGGGGCAGACTTTCTTCTCTCCTCCACTTTTTGGTTCTTTTTATCCAGAGAATTTGGACTCCACTTCCCACTCAGGCGTCTCTGGAACAGGATTGCTTTGCTTGTACATGGGCTGCTGGGACTTGATCACTGTTGTCTTCAGCAGTCTCTTTCTGGAGCACTTTCTCCATCTCATTTTCCACTACACGGTCTGTGCTTGAGATAGCATGGCTTGCTCTGTAATATGGCTCCTCTTCTGAGGATTTGAACTCCTTCCCTTGGGCACCTGCAGCAGGGCAATATACTTCCTGTGAGACTGCTGCTTCACTGCTGGTGCAGGTAGGCAGACAGCTCTGCAAATTCACTCTTAGAGGAATCATGCCCACGACTCTGTTCAGGCCATCTCTTCAGCTGAGAGTGACTATTCAGGAAATGAATTGAATCACTGTGTCTTTCTACCTGCAGATCACCTTTATTATTCTACAGTTTCTCCCCAGTCTCTGAGTATCAGCAAGGCTGTATCCATTGAGAAAACCTTTATGTATTCTATAATTAAAAGGCCCAATTTCAAGCCTGTTTTAAAGCTGGGGATGTTGCATTCCACCTATCCCCCTGCCGGATGTTGAGGCTGGTGACACTGGGAAGCCTTGACAACAAGGAATTCATGCACCCCTCACCCAGTACTGCTCACCCCCACACTGCAGGCTTCTTGGACTGATAGATGGCATTTCCTAATATAGCAGGGGTGAGATGACTTACTTTGAAAATAGAATTAAACTTTCCCTTTTTAGGAGCAAGCACCATTTTGGCAGCACTATCAGCCCCCAGCACATTAGTTCTTGTGGTCAAAACATTAACAGGGCGCTTTGTTAACAAGATGTTCAGGTCATGATAGGGCCAGCAAAGGAACTGTAAGACTTTATGAGCTGAGTCTTTCCAAATAGTGCTCCAAGTCCAAAGTACTGAGAGTAAAACTTTCTCCTGTAAACAAGGCCCTAACAAGAGCGGGGTGAAAGCTTTCACGAGTTGGCCGAGGTGTCAGTGTGTCGCGTTGACCAAAATAAGCCACCTCATGAAAAGTAGGAAACGACTGATGGGTTCATAAAGTGTGCCACTCTCTGAAAGGTTCCAGTAAAGGAACTGAGATAGGCTTATTAATTAGCTTTCTCTGGCAGCGTAGGAGAGCGGGGCGCCCTTTAAAGAGGTCCCAGGGAGTGCTAAGTGCTGGGGAAGTTTATTGCTGTGCCCATAAACAATGGCTGTGGACGGGGAATTGAAAGGAGATCCTGCTCAGGGCAGGACACCTGCTCAAGGAACTCATCTTTATGAAACCTTCCCTGACTGTAAACTGTTTGCTTTCCGATTCTATCACCTTGGCATTTCAAACAAGAAATCTAAGTTTAATTTTTAGTGTGTATGTGGTGCTTTGTCTGTTTAATGAGAGGGAGGGAGAGAGGAGAGAGAGAAAAAGGAGGAAGAAAGAAAGAGAGAAAGATGAGGTTGGGGGATGGTTGATGCCCACAACCTGGAGAGAGACCTTTAACCCTCAGGGCAAGCCCCAGCTCTCTCTCTCCAGGATTCTGTCTTGTCCTCTGTAAAATAAGGGAGTTGGACAAGATATCACTTTGATTTTGAAAATCACTACTAATTCCTTATGTTTCTGAATGCCCTGACACACTTTATTTGGCATTATAATAATCCTAGAGGTAGGTGAAATAGAAAACATTTATTGTTCAGTCACTCGGTCATGTCCAACTCTGCGACGCCATGGACTGCAGCACACTAGGCTTCCCTGTCCTTCACCATCTCCCGGAGCTTGCTCAAACTCATGTCGGTGACACCATCCAACCATCTCATCCTCTGTCGTTCCTTTTCCCTCCCGCCTTCAATCTTTCCCAGCATCAGGATCTCTCCGCCTTAAGGAGGAGTAACCTGAGTCTCAGAGCAGGCAGGTCATGAACTTACAAACTGCAGCAAATCCCTAACCCAAACTGGGTCAAGGACTTGGGCATTTTGATTTCTACCTCTTTCTATACCTCTCAAAAACTGTAGTTTAGATAGTCTAGAGTTCTTCCATTTAAATACTTGCAGGCAAAGAGAACATTGTGTCTCTACTGTGCAGCTGCTATGGCTCCAGCCGCAATTCTCCACAGCTTAATGGATGCTGCTCACTGAAGCTTAGGTGGCAATGGTCTTACTTGGAAGCCCATGGTATAATAATGATAGTAATGATAGTTTTTGAACTGCTACACTGTGCCGGAATCATTACATGCATCATCTTGTGTGCTATTCATTTTGACGAAGAGGCACCTGAGGCTCAGTGGCAAGAAATGGCATGTGGACAAGGCCAACCTAGTGTGTGTGTGTGTGTGTGTGTGTGTTTGTGTGTGTGTGTTTCTTTCTCTCAGTGTTTCCTCCAGCTCAGAATTCAGACCCTCTCTGGTTCTCTTGGACTTCCCTGGTGGCTCAGAGGTTAAAGCGTCTGCCTGCAATGTGGGAGACCTGGGTTCGATCCCTGGGTTGGGAAGATCCTCTGGAGAAGGAAATGGCAACCCACCCCAGTATTCTTGCCTGGAGAATCCCATGGGTGGAGAGCCTGGTGGGCTACAGTCAACGGGGGTCGCAAAGAGTCAGACACTACTGAGCGGCTTCACTTTCTGGTTCTCTGAATTGGAGGAACGCACCTAGAACAGAGTGCAGGTCCCGTCCATGTTATGGGAGGATTCAGTTAGGAAGTGTGGGTTCCAGGAACCGGGGAAACTCTACTTATGTCTACTATAGCTTTGCTGTGGGGGGCAAGTGTTTGCTTAGAAAGTGAGACTGCATAGAAAGTAGGGTGAAGTCAGACCATAGGCAACCTCAGAAAAGCATGACACAGGAGTGGTAGCTTGTTTGGGATTGAGCAGAAAGGTGTGACAAGCTTCCAGTGGCAATCTGTGAGGACTGATGGTCCAGAGCTGGCCCCATCTCCCTAATTCCCTGATGCATTGGCACAAGGAAACAGTCTGTAGCTCTGTTCTAGGGTGTGAGCTCCTGGAAGTCTGAGATTTCACTTGTGCTGCCAGCCTGGTGGAAGGAGCTTCTTGGACTTGTAAAGTAATAAGAGATATAGAAAGTATAATTTTAATTAGTTACCTATCTCACATTATAGAGTGTGATACCTATTTCTATAGGCGATTTCATGGTATTTCCTGTAGAGACCAGTGATGGAGAAATTGAGCCACTATTCGGTGCTCTACACTTCAGGCATGCTGGACTCAAAACAACCAATTGCACAGGAATAAATGTTTTCTGATGTTTGACTAGCAATTAGTGTCCATCCCTTTAAATTAGAGAAAGTCACTCAGTCATGCCCTACTCTTTGTGACTCCATGGACTGTAGCCTGCCAGGTTCCTCTGTCCATGGAATTCTCCAGGCAAGAATACTGGAGTGGTAGCCTATCCCTTCTTCAGAGGATCTTCCCAACCAGGAACTGAACCGGGGTCTCTTGCATTGCAGGCAGATTTTTACCAGCTAAGTTACCAGGGAATAGTAACTCGGCTACTATTTAAATTAAGGTTGCAAACTTGATTTTCATTGGCTTATTCTTTCATTTAACTTAATATAAGTTGTATTTTCATAGCTTAAGTTGACTTTGTGCTTTAAAGTTTGAGTTATTATATATGGTTTTATGATGGCACATATTTAAAAAACATTAAGTATATTTAGGGGCTTCCCAGCTGACGCTAGTGGTAAAGAATCCACCTGCCAATGCAGGACTCAAGAGACATGGGTTTGATCACTGGGTTGGGAAGATCCCCTGGAGGAGGCCACAGCAACCCACTCCAGTACTCTTGCCTGGAGAATCCCATGGACAGAGGGGCCTTGTGGGCTGCAGTTGCAAACAGTCGAACACAAGTGACTGAGCAAGCAAGCAAACAAGTATATCTAGTATCAACACTGGGGCTCTTGAAATGATCTCTTTCCTTATGGCCCCTGAAATTTGAGGAACATTGTTCTAATTCAAGGGAATGAAGTTGCTGAAGGTGGGGAAGGACGATAAAACGAAATAGATCAGTTAGGGAAGTATTTTGGAACAGTCCCTGGAAATAAGTCACTTTTCTTTCTCTGTTCAAAATGTTCTGTGGATAACTTAGATTTGGTTTGAAATATTTGTTTGGTTATATGATTTATTTCTAAGTGAGGAGTAAAGTCAGTAGGTTTGGCTTAGATAAACTGCTTGGGTCAGCAAAGTTTATCCTGTTCTTTCAGTCTTCCTTAGAATGCCATCCCAATCTCCGCTTGGTGTTCTTTACTCTCCTTTTTGAAGAACCCTTCACCTTCTGGAATGATCAACAATCTGGTGAGGAGCCAGCCCTCCTCTGCATGTCCTAACCCTAGGCTACTCTCAACTGTCTACCTCCAAATAAATATTGCAAATCTGCTGAGCCTGTATAGTTTAAGGAGAGTCACTTATTTTCTCTTACTGGCATGCTTTTCTAATTAAAAAAAAATTCTCCTATTCATTAATACTTAATTTTCCTACCTAGTGTTCTTCTAACCTCTTCCTTTCTGCTTCCCATGGTAAAGCTTGCTGATTTAATGAATGATTCCATAATTTAAGGTAATAGTGTTAGGGTTTAGTTAGCCCTCCATATTGGCTTGTGTGCTTTAAAAGAGTCTTCTGAAGGAAATGCTTTAATACATAAGATTAACTCAGTTATGAGACTTTGAGTCCTGTGATTTTGAGGGAATGGATGAGGTCTTGAAATCTTCTATGGCTTACCACATAACATGATGTAGGTAGCCTACTGGTTTAAAATAAAGAGGAGAGAACACCTCCATTTATTTTAGTTAGACACATATTCTAGGCACAGAATAACCGTATCTTTATTTCATTTCATCTAGCTTAAGCACGCAGTGGGATTTTCTTCACTAAATTGCAAAAACTCTTTGCTTAGGGATCTACAAGAATAGCTAAATGAAATTCAAAATCAGTCAACCAGTTTAACTCAATTCCTAAAATGTATTTTGATTCAAGAAGTGGGATATGAAATTAAAAGCTATGATTTTGGAAAACAAAACAATGTAAGGTGATGGCACCCCACTCTAGTCCTCTTGCCTGGAAAACCCCATGGACGGAGGAGCCTGGTGGGCTGCAGTCCATGGGGCTGCAAAGAGTCAGACACGACTGAGCGACTTCACTTTCACTTTTCACTTTCATGCATTGGAGAAGGAAATGGCAACCCACTCCAGTGTTCTTGCCTGGAGAATCCCAGGGACGGGGGAGCCTGGTGGGCTGCTGCCTATGGGGTCGCACAGAGTCAGACACGGCTGAAGCGACTTAGCAGCAGCAGCAGCAAAATGGCTATAATGAAAAATAAGCCTAAATTTTGAATTTCAGGGATAAAATAAGAAATACCCGTCTAGTAAAAATGTCAAAACTGTTTCAAAATAAAAAAATATTCTGCAAATTAGGACAAAAATGAAGTTTTATTAGCCTAATAAAGTCATCTATTAAAAAAGCCTACAGTTAATATTTTGATGAAATACTAAATAGTTTTGCCTTAAGATTGAGATAGAAGAAGGGATATCTATTTTCATTACCTCCTTTCAACTAAAATCTTAGCTTGTCTAATGAGATAAAAAAGATGTATAGAGAATTTAAAGGAAGAAATAAGACTGTTTTTCTTTGTAGGTGATATAATAATATACAAAGAAAATTTTATGGACTATACAAAAGACTATAAGAACTAATAATTTAATGAAAGTGCAAGATATAAAATTAATATGAAACAATCAATTGAATTTTTATAAAATAGCAGTTAACAATTAGAAAACAAAATTTGAAAAACAAAAATACCACTTTCACCTGCACCAAAAAAAAAAACCACACACCAAAATCACATACTTGACAATAAGTCTAATGAAAAATGTGCAAAACCCTACCTTGAATGTTATAAAACATTACTAAAAGAAATGAAAGGAAACATAAAATAATAGAGAAATACCATATTTGTGGACTGTTTTAAACTAAAACATTGTTAAGTTTTTACCAAACTGATCTACAGATTTAACTCAATCTCAATCACAGTCCAGATACACTTTTTAAAGAAATAAAAAATGTTAAAACTTTTGGAAAATTAGACACATTCTAAAACCTGTATGGAAAAGAAAAGAATCTAACATAGTCAAAACAATCTTGAAAAACAAAGTGTGAGGATTTGTAGGACCTGATTTCAAGACACATTATAAAGCTATAATAATCAAGAGGCATCAGTTATTGGCAGCACTAAGGCACTGTTTTAAGAATAGATTAAATATATCAATAGAATAGAGCCCAGAAATAGACTCAGATACAGATAATCAGTTGATTTTCCATCAAGGCACATGGTCAGTGAGGAATTCTTAGGGCAAAGGAAAGTCTTTTCAACAAAGGAGATGGAGTAACTGGGTATTCATAAGGAAAATTATAAGCCTCAGCCTCTATAGCTTCACGGTATAAATAAAAATAGAGATGGGTCACAAGCTTATATGTAAAAGCTAGAACTATAAAACATCTAGAAGAAAATGCAGGAGAATATCTTTTTGACCTTGAGGTAAAAAGATTTCTTAGGACATATAAAGTACACAATATGGAAAAAATAATTTATAAAGTTAACTTCATCAAAATTAACTACCGCTTTACAAGACACCAACCCCCCAAAAAAAAGTAAACTGCAGACTGTAAGAAAATATTCACAATCCAATCCATACATTTGACAAATTACCTACATCCAGAATAGATAAGGATTTCCTAGAAATTAATGATTTCTTACAAACTGACAATAAATAGACAACTCAGTAAAAAAAAAAAAAAAAAAGAGCAAAAGTCTTAAACAAGCACGTCACCAAAGAAGATATAAGGATGACCAATAGACATATAAAAATGGTTCAACATTGTTTGTATTTGGGAAATGCAATGGCTAAAATAAAAGTTTGACAATTTCCAATTGTAAATTGACACAGATGTGGAGTAACTAATTAATTTGGTGTTATTGTGAAATAAGTTTACATTTCTGATCATGTTAAATTCTGTTCAAAGCAATTCAGTTTCTTTGATTTTTTTCTTTAGAAAATGTTTATTCATTCATGTACATATCCAACAGTTATATATTTAGAATTCATGGAGGGTAAAACAAACTTCTTGCCTTTAAGGAACATATAGACAGTTTGCAAATAGAAGACTTGTTTAGTTAGCCACCAGATAGCTAGGATAATTTACCATATTTTCTTGATTCCTGAACACATGTATTATCTTCCAAACAATTTCAAAATAAATCTGAGAATTTGTTGATCTCAAAGGAGTTTTTATTGAATCAATGATGTACTCGATATATTGAATCAATGATATACGGTTGAGCACATGTACTCAGTAAATCTAGCTGTTAAATTCAAATAGGCCAGCTGTTCTCCCTGGAGGAAATTAATTTGAAAGGTTAAAAAATTTAAAGTGAACGACTATCTCCTTCTGATTAAAAGCAAAAGTCATAGGACTTATAGATCTTTACATTTAATCAACCAATCAATTAATACTTAGGGGTTGTTTCTTTCTAGTTTCTTTCACACAGAGTCTAAGAGCAGAGCCTTTGAGTGCCAGAAGTTTGATTGGTGAAGATGTTAAGAGTTGGACTGTGAGGTCAGATAGGCCAGAGTTCAGATACTCTGGGGCTTCCCTGGTGGCTCAGCTGGTAAACAATCTGCCTGCAGTGCAGGAGACCCCGGTTCAATTCCTGGGTTGGGATGATCCCCTGGAGAAGGGGTAGGCTACCCACTCCAATATTCTTGGGCTTCCCTGGTGGCTCAGCTGGTAAAGAATCCGCCTGCAATGAGAGAGACCTAGGTTCGATCCCTGGGTTAGGAAGATCTCCTGGAGAAGGGAACATCTACCTACTCTAGTGTTCTGGCCTGGAGAATTCCATGGACTGTATAGTCCATGGGGTCGCAAAGAGTGGGACATGCCTGAGTGACTTTCACTTTCAGGCGCTCTATTTTCCAGTTAGCTGAATGCAGGCTAGTTGTTTGCTCAGTTATCTTCTGCATGGTGATGTAGGGTCTGATGGGCAGCGGTAAGGTTTAGTGAGGTTTTATGTAGAAGCTGCTCAGGATGGTGCGTCAGGTACGGTAGGTGCTCTCTAAATTATGAATCTTGTTGTTAACTAAAACCTTCTGATCACTTTCGGAGCCATAGCCAAGGTGAACTGAGCACAAGACATTTATAGCTAAGACAGTTTGTTGAGTACTAGTAGCTTGCATAGGCACCTTCACTACTGAAATAAGAATACATTCCAAAGATTAAAAATTGCCTCTCACGTAAGATTCAAGATTCAAGGCTGATTGATAAGAACTGGAGTCTCCAAACTTTACCAGAATGCTACGTTTTTCTACTAATTCATTAAAAAGTATAATTATTGAAAGTTAAATCAGTTTAGCAATTTTCAAAAGTGATTTAAAAATAATAATACACGGTAGGAAAAGTTTACAAACCTGACAGCTGAACCTGTCTGTAGTTTCTCTTCTTAAACGTTAGGGCCGTAGCCAGGAGTTATTTGAAAGTCAAGTCTGAGGGTTTTTGTTTTTTGTTTGAGAGATGAATAAAGCTTCTTGTATTTGCATATGCAAATAGATACAGCCCCAGAGAACTAAATGTCTCTTTTCAGAATATATTAATTTTATTTTCATGATTATAGTTTGATTAAACAACTTCCTATCTTGGCATTTTCCAAACACCAAACAAAGAAAATCACACAGATTTGGCCAAGTCAGTCTCTTTCATCCAGGCATTTTTAGTCTATTATGCCACAAATCACACTGAGAATTTACCAGACAAAACCATAAATGTGTATCTGGAAACAAGCTATACTAGTACATGGTGTGAGTGGCTTTGGATTTGTATACAATAGAGTTCTGCTTCTATCACTGGCTCTTTTGTGGCTTTTTGATCACACAAACAAGAGGCTTAAATTTTTTGAGCTTCAGCTTCATCTTTGTATTTACATATGTCCTATAGGGCTGTGGGGAGAAGGATAGGGATTAGAATTTCTTCTGAGATGTAAATTACTTTCTTGAAATGAGAGATACCTGCAAAGAAGGACTTTACTGAGGAAAGAAACTTCTCAGGGGGTGAAGAGGAAAGGTGGGTGACCTCTAAAAAATGTCAGGGATGTCAGAGGTCCTTGGGGCTTCATGATATCCCCGTGTGTGTCATCACTGGCATTCATTCAGTTACTCATTGAACAACCAGAGTTGGGGCCTTTGCCAAGTTAAGGCACTTCGCTTGATACTGAATATACAAAGATGACGATGACTTGGTCCTTTCTTTTAAAGACTGTATAATATACTGGGAAGACTGACCAGTAGTCTTACAATACAATGTGATAAGTGCAATGGAAACATTAGGGCGGGATGAATTCTTAATTTAAGAATTAAGATTCTTAATTAAAGAATTAAAATTCTTAATTTAAGAATTAAACTTTACAAGGGCTTTCTTTATATAATAAAGATAAGCTTTTTTATCCTTGAAGGAAAGGAGCTGATCAGTACAGAGAGAGGGGCCATTGCAGAGGAGGGAGCAGAATGTAAAAGGAAAAAATGTGTAAAGGAGCATGTTGCCTGATGATGATAGGTTTAGAGTGCCTAGTGGGTGGTACCCTAATGGCTCAGCGGGTAAAGAATCTGCCTGCAATACAGGAGATGCAGGAGACATGGGTTCGATCCCTGGGTCAGAAAGATTCCCTGGAGGAGGTTTTGGCAACCCACTCCAGTATTCTTGCCTGGAGAATCCTGTGGACAGAGGAGCCTGGAGGGCATGGTCCATGGGGTCACAAAGACTTGGACACAACTGAAGCGGCTTAGCACACGCAGTGGGTAGTAAGACTGACAAGCAGGCAAAGCCTGTGGCCACTCAATCTACAGCTCTGATGAGAATCAGGGACTCCTTTCCAGACCTTTCCTCTGTGTGTGTGTGTGTGTGTGTGTGTGTGTGTGTGTGTGTGTGTGTGTGGTGTACTTTGTAGAAGGAGAAAATTCGAGAAATAACCACAGAAAATCCCTGTCAACATTTCCCACCTGAAGATTTTGGTAAATACATCAAATAGGCAATGAAGTTTGAGAAAAGTCTCTAATTCTGAATGTAATTTGACAGTCAGTGACAATGACTTGAATGACTTGACAATGATGAATGTCACTGTTTGTTACTGTGAGATTTACTAGGACAAGCTGCTGCTGCTGCTGCTAAGTCGCTTCAGTCGTGCCCGACTCTTGGTGACCCCATGGAGCCCACCAGGCTCCTCCATACATGGGGTTTTCCAGGCAAGAGTACTGGAGTGGGGTGCCGTTGCCTTCTCCATACTAGGACAAGAAGGGATCAGAAATCACTGGTCTTGAGTTTAAGAAGGCTGAATGGAGCTTAAGTAGAACACACATCCCTACAATGGAACATTCGTGATAGAGCTTTTTCATTGTTTAACTTCATGCCTACAAATGCTCACAAAGATTTATTTGTGTTTTCTTATAAATTTTCTTTTATCAACATGATTATGAGTGCCTCATATCCTAAAGAAGGTGGTGCTGGTTCTACTTTATAAACTTTGTGAATATGACAGGCAAAGGTATATTACAGTTCTTTTAAAAAATAAATCTATGAACACTCTATTGCTTTATTTATTCAAATCGTCTTTTGTGTTTCCCAGTAACATTTTATAGAAAATGAGAATATTTTTACTTATTTCCCTGAGGGCTAAGAAGAAGGATGCCCCACATTCCCGCATTAGGTACTGAGGTTTCCATTCCTTAAATGGCCAATAAATGTAGGGACAGATTTTACCTTGCCTGTAGTTCCTGTCATTGACTCTTTTGAAAGAGTTATATTGTGGTTCGGCAAGGTTGATATAGTTCTGACCTAGCAATGTAATAGCATATTGGATAGATTTTCAAGTTAAGTGCAAGTGTAATAATTTAACATTAATAATCCCAAATTCCTACTTGTTCCTCAAAACATTCACTGACTGTTTATATATTTCTAATCCCTGGTGTTCATTGACATCTTTTACTGTGGCCATTAATGAGATGTAGATAGCTGTATTATGTTTTTACGGATTGCATAGCGCTTTATCTTCTAAATTGTTTTTGTTAGAGGACCCTGGCATCTGGAAGAGCTTATGTGATAGCTGGCATTCTTTTAACCCCCATCTGTATCTCTTGTTTTCAGTGTGGTATTTCTGTAGCACTCGTCAGTTTAGGGTTCTGTTGCTGCAGGTGCTTCTTGCAGAGCAGTTTATCAGTGTCTTCTCTTGGCCAAGGTCTTGTGTTAGTTATTTGACAGACATAGCCTCTAAACTTTACAAGGGCTTTCTTTATTTTTTGTGTCCTATTTTACTGAGGACTAAAATTAGATCCCTGGAGAGAGTAAGAAAATAGCTTAAGATTAAGTAACATAGCCAGGATTCAAACTCTGGTCCACCTAGTCATTAAATCACTCTTTGTTTTTTTCTCTAAGTGTACCACACTGTCTCCATCTATCTAATACCTAGCATAGTTGAGGCAGTATGTTGTGTGTATTAATAGAATTTAAAAGACATACACACCACCTGGGTTCAAATTTCAGTTCTGATGCATATTTGCTCTATGACCATGAGTAGGTCATTTAATCTTTTCCTTGTTTCAGTTTCATCACTTTAGGGTTTGGGGGGCATCAAATGAATTGATGTTGCAAAGCTGCTTTTTATTCTCTGCTTTGATGACTGCGGTGAAGTCCTTCCTTTCCAAGCAGTGGAGACATCATTGAGTGGTCGCTCTTTCCTTTGTGCTACTCACCATTTCACCGATGGTACACATCACTGATCATTTATATGACGACCCAATTATTTCTTCGTAAAATCAGCTTCTCCTGCATATTCCTTGAAAACTTCTCATTCATCTCAACTCTCTGATGTTCACTGATTTACAGATACATTAACAAATGTAATCATTACGGTTCTGAAACCTAGACAGAACTACTGATTGGCTCTAGACAACTGTTTTTGTATTTATACCTCAGAAAAAAGTTTTATTGTAATTTGAATGGCATTTCAGGTTGAAACAAAGATAAGTGAACTGTTCAGTCTGCTGTCTTATGCAGAGATTGTCAGGCTGTTTTCTAATTTATATTCTTCACTTAAACATATAACAGGAACATTTTCCCACATTGTTAGCTGTCCTTGATCATCATATCTTTTAAAGACTACGTAGTATTTCACCTTATGGGAGATTATTAGTGCAATTTCTAATGACTAGTTTCTATACATTCCTTAGAGCATTTTATCCATTATTTTTACTGTATTAGACAAAGCAGACCCACTCATTTTCTTTCCTTTCACATAAATCAACTTGATTATACCACAGGCAAGGTCATTTATGGATAAGAATGCAATAAGGACCTAAATACATAGATTTCCTTGTTTAATCTACTTTCCCATGAGCGGTCATATCCTACCACTTTTGTGTGGTTAGAAGTATCACGATTCTTCTTCCCAGCTGCCCCCAGCTCTTCCGAGGTGAAAGCTTGTAAAATCCAGAAGGCAGTGAAGGACTAGGGAAACCATGAACACAAAGGACATGCCCTAGTCTAACAAAAGGGCCTCTCATAACAAGTAGACTATGTCTCATCCAGGTGAGAAGAAATAATAAAAGCTGCTTATCAGTCAACTTGATCTGGAGTGGAGAAGAATGAATGCAGTCTTTGAAGCAGCTTAATAAGACAGAATAGACTTGATGGAAACATTTTAGACATAGCTTACATTCTACTCTTAACCTTTCAGGACACAGTCACTGCCCTCTGTCAATTACTGCCATCTCTTCAGTGACAAGCCTGAAAGAATTTTCCAGATGCATGGCAGAGAAAAAAACAGACCTCTAACACAAGGGTGGTGCTTCTGGTTGTAGGAACTTAGGACCAGAAAGGGAGGAAACCACTGTAGGGAAAGAAGGACCTGAGAAAAGCTTTGTATTGAAAAAAAAACTTGTCACTGTGTCCATTCTTATAGTGAGCAAATGAAAGGTTGTTGCTGTTTGTGTTTTTGGATCATTTAAGGTGGGTCTTTATAAAAGCCTAGAAGAAGTTTGATTTTTTTTCTACCTTGCTCTGCTTCTGTATCTTGTTTTTGGATAAATCTTCCAATAGGTTCCCACCTGAACCTGATCCTAATGCCAGAAACACAAAGCCTGGATTCTTTGTGTTCCCCATGCTTATTCTGTCTTTCCATGAGCTCAGTTGGTAAATCCCACAGTGAAGCAAGCATAAACACAAACTAGGCGGGATTAGACCACACTATTTAGTTAATCTCAGTTTACAAAACCCCTTCTTTCTTTGTCTGACAGGCTGCCACAGAAGTTCAGCAAATGCAATTTGCAGACTAAAATGTGAGAACTTTCTGCACTATGGGTAGGAAGCAACTACTCGCTGTCATGAGCTCTCTCTCTTTGAGAAACCTCAGGGATATTTCCCAGGGTGAAGGATGTCTACAGTGAGTTCTTCAACTCGTCATCGTGACGGAGAAGAGTACACAGTGCTTCCTTCCAAAATTTAAGCAGCACAACCTCCAAGAATCTTGACATGTGTAACTAAGACTACCAAGAAAGGGGGCTTCACCCCGGTGCCCACCCTCCCCCTCAGCCCCTTCAGCCCATGTTTAACGGGCTTTTATTTCTGGGTCCACTGACAGTAATGCTGGGAGCACTTTAGCCCAAGTGCTTTGCGCTCTAGGAGGAGGAGGCGAAGGACGGCTTCCTGCAGCATGCTCATCCGACTGAGCATCCAATAGGTAATTGGTGTGCAGCTGGGAATACAAATGGCTTAAGGGAGAAAAGTTCCTGTAACAGATGTGAGCACGAAGCCAATGAAGGGCTTAAAGGCTGAGTACTTCTAATATCCTGTCACCATCACCTGATGTCATGAGCACCTGCTTTACAGGAAAACCACTGTGGTAGGAACATCCATATACATATGTTTGGTGACAGACATTCCATTTCAGTTCTGTGGTTATATGAAAGATACTCTGGAGGATTTTTTCTTCCTGCAGTCCTTAGACGGCTCTTTGAATGTCCTCAAGGATCATGTTTGCTTTGGTCAAAGATCAGATACACACCCCAATGTTCACATTTTCTGCTTTCCCAAGTTGGAACAATTTGAAGTGGCTTTCAGTGTCCAAGTGTGTTATATTCATCCAGAGCTCTTCAAGGGTGTTATAAATTACAGAATTTAGTTTCTCACAGAACAGAACTTTGCTTCAGTGAAAAGTGACTGTTATGGCTATATATTATGGGATACTAATCTCCTATAAATCAAGGAGGAATTAAAACTAGCAAAAAGCCCTGATGTCAGTGGTGGTAGTTGAGAGGGCATGTGTGTGGCTGGTATAGTAGGAAAGAGAATCATGTTGTATGGTAGGTTATAATTATCATAATATTCTCTGGCTTTGTATTTACCTTCTCCCCTGGAAAGCAGCAGTGTTATGTTATTTTAAAATACAAAGTGAGAAATGAAGATCCGCCACCATATTTTAAGCTCTGGAGTGTATACCTAGTTGCAAGTCCACTATTAAGCAACATATATAGTGATAAAATACAACGCTTCAGTGTTTAAATCTCCATTCGGATCTAATATGCTTTAATAAAGAAACACTGACTCATCATTGGCTTGTCCTGATTTTTCTGACTGTGAGTAGTTCCCTCTATTGAGGCAGTGGTTTTTAGATAATGGTGCAAACACACATTCTTGATGCATTGAGAACAGGGAGTGTTTAGATAGAGATTGTGAGGATTTGTCTGCTAACAAGAGTTTTAAATGCAAACTCAAGTAACTTTCCAAGATGAGCTGCCTGCCAATATCATATTCCATAAGAAATCTTGGCATCTTTCACAAATGCTATATTTATTGATGCAATCTCCTTGGTAACTGCTTGGTCCATGGACAAGTGCTTCTTTATATCTGGCACATCTATGACAGCACTCATCATAGAAATGTTGAATACTGGCCATTGGTTTTAAATGATGAATGCTGTTTCAAATGTGCTTCTGTTCATGAAAAGAAAATCTTGATAGGAAAAATCTGACATAGATTTCATTCGAAATTATTCTTTGATCAAATTACTTGCCGTAGGTAAAACAAAGGTGTAAAAGCTGGCGGTTGCCAGGAATGCAGTCCTCAGGCTGTACATCCTGCAGGCTGCCTGTTCGATGTGCTGTTACCCTCCATACTCCGTGTGGGACCATCGCCTTCCAAGGACTAGAGAGCTCTTCCCCAGATGTCCTTCCCTGTGAACTGGTCCTAATTCTCTCAATTCCACAATGGACCAAGGAAATTATCGAATAAGCCCGCTGTCCTGTTTTTGTTCAAATGATATTTCACAGACCTCCACTCTTCTCTATTTCTCTCCTTTTTGAAGCATTTGACCCCAATAATTTATATCTTGGTCCCTTTCTCCTTGTTCCTTTTCTTCTTCTAGAATTTTTTTCTTATATTTTCTCTTTACTTCTCTTTTTTCCTTAAATTATTTGTCTGCTTCCTCATCCTCTCATTTTCTTACTCACACGACTCATTTCTTCTTCTTTTTTTAACCTCCTCTAATTTAAAGTTCTTTTACAATCTGCATTAAGTTGTAAGGAATGTAACCATGGACATGAATAGCTCCTTCAGTAGAGCCTTATCCTATAACATTAAATTGTAATTATGAATGCTGTACTTTCTCCTCCACTATTTCATTTTATACCCTTATTTGCTTTTATATTTGTCTTTGTATTTTCCCCAAGTCCACACAGAAAAGATGCCTTATAAATGTTTGCTGAATGCTGAATCAGTTAACATTCTTTAACCTTTCTGGCAGCCACGGAAATGAACTAGTCTAAACTCCTCTGTAATCCTGGTACATAATATGGTAATTGATATATAGTAGGCACCCAACAAAGATGTTTAATAAATAAATAATCAAAGACAAAGATTACACCTAAAGCCTGTTTTAACATACTGCTGAGCACATAAACTTATTTTTGTCCTTTTAGGTGATGTACCTATATTCCCAAATTAGTTAACTCTCAAAAGGTATTTAGGACTTGATGGAGCACTCAGAATTTCATTCATCTTATAAGGCTTGCATGTGCCTCACCCATATTTCAAATCAACATTTCTTTTGACCATCTATCTACATGTATTCCTACTTTTTTCCTGTAGCTAAGACCACAAAAAATCTTGGCTTCCAGCAAATATACATTTCCATGGAAACCAAGCCAAAAGCAATAGGAAAAGAAGGCATTAAATATAAAATGTCTCTTGGCTGCCAAATTTCAGACCACTGCCTGATTTTCTTTAGTTTTGTGTTGATTTCTTTAATTCACTGTGAACACACAGACCAAGACCTTTTAAATTAAACTTTTAAAAAAGTATACTGTGTTTGTTGAGTTAAAACATAGATACTTACAAACATATGGGTGTGGAAAAATAGCATTAGTAAATGAGGTTTGTGTTTCAGTGTTATTTTTATGGAAGCTTCATCTTTACTAGGTTAAGGGCATGCACTAAAAAATTTAAACTATTCACTATCATGAGGACATTATTCATTTATAGAATTAAGGCTATTTTCCCCTATGTGAAATGTAAGGAAAGTGTAGTTGGATGTTATTAATGAGAAGTAGCAAATGGTTGCACAGAGTCGGACACAACTGAAGCGACTTAGCAGCAGTAGCAGCAGCAGCAAATGGTTACATGAGCAATTATATAAAGAATTTTGTGTGCCCTTTAGGCATGAATGTCTGAGATATAAAAGAGCTGATCTGAAAACTGGTGCTGTATGACCGAGTAAGTGATCATGGCAGATACGTTCTGGGTGAGCACGCTCCTGGGTCCATTTCTGGCGCCTGATGTTTGTACATTTGCACAGCAAAGGGCCCTGGCCTTTGTTTACTGCTTTGCTGTTGCATCTTAATATTCTCAATAATTTTTGAACAAAGGTTTCCATATTTTCATTTTCAGTGAGTCTTGCAAATTATCTAGCTTGTTCTGCTGAGACTTACCCTTCACACCATCTTCAAAGTTAGGAAGACTACTTGGGTTTTCCATAACCATTTTAAGAGCATAAGGAAGATTCCAAAAGGGTGAGCAGAAATATCAGTAAAGCTGTAGTCTTTTATCTGAGACTTTCCAGATTTACCAAGAGTCTGTTTTATTTCCTCAGTCGACCCTAGTTACCACTGGTTGAGAGCAACCCATCTCTTGGGCAGTGAAAAGCAATTTTTATAGTGTTAATGAAAGATTTACCTCAAAACCAACTTGTACTAGTATATCTCAAAAACCTTGAAATGCACAGAACTATTACCTCAGTAATTCCACCACAGGATAAATGATGCAAAGCTGTTTGTACACATTCTTTACGATATTACTCATGAAAGTATCCGACCCTTTGCGATTCCATGGTCTGCAGCCTGTCCCACTTGTCTGTCCACAGAATTCTCCAGGTACGAGTACTGGAGTGAGTTGCCATTTCTTTCTCCAGGGGATCTTCCTGACTTGGGGACTGAACCGGGTCTCCTGTATTGCAGGCAGACTCCTTACCAACTGAGCCACTAGAGAAGCCCAGCAAATAATTGGAAATGATTTAAGTGTCTATCTATGATATTGTAGATGTATACTACTAAATATGAAAATTATATAACAGTATACAGTTACATAATTATAATACTATCTATTATATATAATACTATACTATATGTACTATATAATATTATAATACAATATATAATATATATATACTATAATACTATATATTATACAGTATAGTATACTGTATAATATGATATATGTACAAATCTATGCATAGATAAAAAGTTTACAAAGTTGTCTAATACAAGATAATTATCTCTGGGTGATGGGATACGATTTTTAGCTTATTTATACATTCTAATTTTCTAGATTGTTTGTAGAGCAAAAATAGTTATAAAAATACTGAGATTCTGCCATTTGTGGCACCATGGATGGACCTAGAGAGTATTATGTTCAATGAAATGATACAGCAAAGACACATGTGGAATCTAAAAAGTAAAACAAATGCATTTATATAACAAAACAGATCCATAGATATAAAAAACAGACTAGTCATTACTCTGGAGAAGAAAATGGCAATTCACTCCAGTATTCTTGCCCGGGAAATCCCATGGACAGAGGTCTGGTGGGCTACAGTCCGTGGGGTTGCCAAGAGTCAAATAGGATTGAGCATGCACACACACACAGAGGAGAGGCGGGGTGGTGAGATAGGGTATGGGATTAGGAGACACAAACTATTATGTATAAAATAAATAAGCAACTAGGGTATATTATACAGCACAAGGAATATAGCCATTATTTTATAAAAACTTCAAATGGAGTATCATCTGTTAAAATATTAAATCATTAGGTTTTATGCCTGAAATGAATATAATATTGTAAATCAACCATATGTCAATTAAAAAAAACACAAAACATATACACAGACAATGGCAAAAGAAAAAGCAAGTAAAAGCAAATCAACTATTGCTAATCTTTGTTTCCATGCTCAAGAAAGCTATAAATTTTTATTGTGATTCCTCGTGAACTATAGGCATTAAAGAAACAACTGTGTGTTAAAGAGGAAGTTTCAATGGGATAGTTTCTTTCCTTTGAAGACATTATTGTCTTCATTTACTTTTAGCTAGTCAGCTATAATTACTGTTTTTTAGCCTTCCTCAGAAACTGTGGCAGGTGCAGAATGCATCAGCTCAGCTGCTACAACATAAAGGTGTGAGAGAAGTGGCAAAGCCCCCATCTGTGAGGCACATGGTTTGCCAATTTGACGAAAGAATTCCGGACCAGATCCTTATTTTCCACTGTTAGATGATGGCTCTCTCTTACAACCACCAAGGAGGAGAAGTTACTATATATATGCTAGAAGGCCTAAGAGTATTATATTCTTTCAGCTTTTCCTATTACCAAGGCTATCCTGATGGATACAGTCCATGTAGCTCTGAGTTTTACCTACAAAGGCAGTGACAAGGTTGAAAACTTATTAAATCATCCTGTCTGAACTTGTGAGTATGTGTTCCCTCCTAACAGATCTTGATTCCATAGGTCAATTATAGCTTAATACGATAGACTGGCAAGAACACACACCTGTCTCTTGAAAGCCAAGTTTCATTTCCTGGGGTGTTGATGGAGGTGAATTTTGGTTCTTTCTTTGTACCTGAGACTTCAGCCAGCATTATGTCTTATATGCTCTATGTAGTAACTAAAGTACAGTAGCACATCCTATGGCTTTGCTTCTAGCTCTGGCAACACCAGTTTGAGTCAGAAATTAGTTAGCAAGTTGGGAAGATCTAGTTGCCTAAACATACTGGCTTTTTGATAGAATCTCTATGGAAACTGGATTTTTAATGTTTATTGTAAAATCTTAATAATTAGGGATATTGTATCTTTCCATTCAATCTACTTAGACTTTTTTTTCTAAAAAGGCATCTGAGGAAGTTTGATAAATATATATATATATATGTGTGTATATATATTAAACAAAATATATATATTTTAATGAATACTGAAAATTCTACATTGTTTTCCATAACCAAGTGGGTTTACTCCAGGATTGCAAGGTTGGCTTAACATTAGAAACTCAGTGTATTTCACATTAACATGTTAAAGGAGAAAATTAATACAATGATTCAATAGCATTAGAAAAAGTGTTTGAAAAAGTTAATGTCTATTCATAATTTTTTAAAGTAGCAAATTAGGTAACTGAAGGAGATTTCTTAATTTGATAAGGAATATCTACAAAATTTACAGCAGAAATAATGTTACTTAACTATTCTTCTGTTTCTTTTTTCCTGTTTACAGTTTTTATTTATAATTAGCCTAGTTGATGTTATCCCTCCTCATTTTCATTTCAGAGCTCTTCTCAGAGCCATTGTATGCAAAAATAGCACTTGATGATGAAAAGATAAATCCTCTCATTTTCCCTGTTAACATATGCCTTCTTCTCATTGTCTTTGAATTGATGTGTATTTCAAATGCTGAAATCAAACGGACCATACTTGTTATATTCATTTGTATCACAGTGGTATAGATTACACAGCACTTGTAAGAATTCCAGTTCCCCGAGTCTGCTGAGGCGACATTGCCATGTTTTGGAAGCATCTTCCTCAGAGTGTCAGTTTTCTTCCTATGTAGTTTAGTTGGGCTTATAGAACCTTCACACTGCTTCTCACCTATTCCTGGCCCTTAACCACTCCCTACTTACTTCACAATTAATCTCAAGAGATGTACCCACCTCTATTTTATCTTTGCTTTGCTTTGTGGTGGTTTAGTCATTAAGTCGTGTCTGACTCTTGCAACCCCATGGACTGTAGCCTACCAGGCTCCTCTGTCCATAAGATTACCCAGGCAAAAGTTGGAATGGGTTACCATTTCCTTCTCCAGGGGATCTTCCCAACCCAGGGATCGAACCTGAGTCTCCTGCATTGCAGGAGGACTCTTGCATTGCAAGCAGATTCTTTACCAACTAAGCTACAAGAGATATTCTTCCCTATGCTTTCCATCACTTGCATGCATACATGCCAGATCACTTCAGTCTTGTATGACTCTTTAAGACCCTATGGACTGTAGCCTTCCAGCCTCCTCTGTCCATGGCATTCTCTGGGCAAGAATACTGGAGTAGGTTGCCACTTCCTTCTCCAGGGGATCTTCCTGACCCAGGGATTGAACCCACCCACGTCTCTTAATGTCTCCTACATTGGCAGGTGGGTTCTTTACAACTAGCACAAACTGGGAAGTCCATTCCATCACTCGTGTTTGCCTAATTCTCTGATGCATCTACCTTACATAATACTTGCCAATTTCCATGGTGCCCAGTCTTCCCCGAGCTTCTATCTGAAATGGTTATCAACAGAATATGCTCTTAACTATTTCCAGCTTTTACCCCTCGTGTCAATCCTATCAAACTTTTATCACACTTTTCATCAAGGTATACACCTAGGCATCTTCTCTTTCTCTCTCTGTACTCACTACCATCTTCTATCCTGGAATGTATTTGAAACTGTTTCTACCTGGCCCACGAGGCCCCAGATCAAAGCCAGGTCTCAGAATGACAATTTAGAGTCACCACTCTGTAGTAATATCGGGGCTGTGGCAATGTGCATTGGTGGGTGCTTAGTTGCTCAGCTGTGTCCGACTCTTTGCTATGGACTGTATCCCACCAGGCTCCTCTGTCCATGGAGTTCTCCAGGCAAGACTATTGGAGTGGGTTGCCATATCCCCCTCCCAGGGATGGAACCTGTGTCTCCTGCATTGCAGGTGGATACTGTCTGAGCTACCAAGGAAGCCGAAGGGTGGTGGCAACACCAGTCAGAAATCCAGCAGAAGGCTTGGCTTAGCCCCCAGCTGAGACGCTGCGCCCAGGCCCGGTGGCCTCCCTAGCCCAGCAGGCCTACCCACCAAGCTTACAACTTCTGTCCTCCTCACTGATTTGCATTTTATTCTGTTTCCAGTCAATAGAGATCCATAGAATATATCAGTCTATTGGTATCTCCCCTCTTTTTATATTAATCCATCATTTCTATGTTTATAGCAGTGTGGATTAAGTACTTATCCACTCATTTGCCAAGAAGCAATCTGACAAGCTAGTCTTCAGCATTCATTCCTTAACTGATCTATTTAAGCTTTTTTTTCTGTTCTCTGGATTGTTTGTGTTTCTTCTGGGGGTCAAATTATTGCCCTTCTTGCCCCCTTTCTTTTATCCTCTGCTTTTTAAAAATTGAAGTATAGTTAATTTACAATAATTTATTGGTTTCAGGATAGTGATTCAATAATTTTATATACTGTATTGCATTTAAAGCTTGATCCCTGGGTCAGGAAGATCCCCTGGAGAAGGGAATGGCTACCCAGTCCAGCATTCTTGCCTGGAGAATTCCATGGACACAGGAGCCTGACAGGCTGTAGTCTGTGGGGTTGCAAAGAGTCAGGCATGACTGAGTAACTAACACTTTCATGTATTAGGATGCTCTTGAAAATCCCATTTTAATATTATACTTAACACTAATATATAAAATAGATAACTAATAAGGATACTAATGCTGGAAGAAACTCTTCTTAGTACTTTGTGATGACATATATAGGAAAAGAATCTAAAAATGAGTGAATGTAGGTACAAGAATAACTGATTCACTTTGATGTATAGCAGAAACTAACACAATATTGTAAATCAATACTCCAATAAATTATTTTTAATTGCAATTAGCAATTATCAACAAGTCAATAGAATTTTAGTGCTATTGTACTCAGATCCCAGTGGATGCATTTATAGTGAGTGGAGATAGAATAGGAAGACTCAGTCATTTTTCATTTATTTAAAAATTAAGAGCACATGATATTTCAAAGATGATTGTTCATTAGTCATTAAGGGAATTTTATAGCCATTTATCATAACTGTAATTTGAATTATGGTCAAGTAAAGTAATGCTCAAAATTCTCCAAGCCAGGCTTCAGCAATATGTGAACCGTGAACTTCCAGATGTTCAAGCTGGTTTTAGAAAAGGCAGAGGAACCAAAGATCAAATTGCCAACATCCACTGGATCATTGAAAAAGCAAGAGAGTTCCAGAAAAACATCTATTTCTGCTTTATTGACTATGCCACAGCCTTTGACTGTGGATCACAATAAACTGTGGAAAATTCTGAAAGATTTATGGGAATACCAGACCACCTGACCTGCCTCTTGAGAAACCTACATGCAGGTTGGGAAGCAACAGTTAGAACTGGACAT
The DNA here is from genome assembly GCA_917880005.1 of Nanger dama. Lineage (NCBI taxonomy): Eukaryota > Metazoa > Chordata > Mammalia > Artiodactyla > Bovidae > Nanger > Nanger dama. Next base: position 1,554,207 of record CAKJTW010000068.1, on the reverse strand, counting down.
GGAACAACAGACTGGTTCCAAATAGGAAAAGGAGTATGTCAAAGCTGTATATTGTCACCCTGCTTACTAACTTATATGCAGTGTACATCATGAGAAATGCTGGGCTGGAAGAAGCACAAGCTGGAATCAAGATTTCTGGGAGAAATATCAATAACCTCAGATATGCAGATGACACTACCCTTATGGCAGAAAGTGAAGAGGAGCTAAAAAGCCTCTTGATGAAAGTGAAAGTGGAGAGCGAAAAAGTTGGCTTAAAGCTCAACATTCAGAAAACGAAGATCATGGAATCCGGTCCCATCACTTCATGGGAAATAGATGGGGAAACAGTGTCAGACTTTATTTTTTGGGGCTCCAAAATCACTGCGGATGGTGACTGCAGCCATAAAATTAAAAGACGCTTACTCCTTGGAAGGAAAGTTATGACCAACCTAGATAGCATATTCAAAAGCAGAGACATTACGTTGCCAACAAAAGTCCATCTAGTCAAGGCTATGGTTTTTCCTGTGGTCATGTATGGATGTGAGAGTTGGACTATGAAGAAAGCTGCTGTTGCTGCTGCTGCTGCTGCTAAGTCACTTCAGTCGTGTCCAACTCTGTGCGACCCCATAGATGGCAGCCCACCAGGCTCCCCCCGTCCCTGGGATTCTCCAGGCAACAACACTGGAGTGGGTTGCCATTTCCTTCTCCAGTGCATGAAAGTGAAAAGTGAAAGTGGAGTCGCTCAATCGTGTCTGACTTTGCAACCCCATGGACTGCAGCCTACCAGGCTCCTCCATCCATGGGATTTTCCAGGCAGGAGTACTAGAGTGGGTTGCCGTTGCCTTAGCACCGAAGAATTGATGCTTTTGAACTGTGGTGTTGGAGAAGACTCTTGAGAGCCCCTTGGACTGCAAGGAGATCCAGCCAGTACATTCTAAAGGAGATCAGCCCTGGGATTTCTTTGGAGGGAATGATGCTGAAGCTGAAGCTGAAACTCCAGTACTTTGGTCACCTCATGTGAAGAGTTGACTCATTGGAAAAGACTCTGATGCTGGGAGGGATTGGGGGCAGGAGGAGAAGAGGACGACAGAGGATGAGATGGCTGGATGGCATCACTGACTCAATGGACATGAGTCTGAATGAACTTCAGGAGTTGATGATGAACAGGGAGGCCTGGTGTGCTGCGATTCATGGGATCACAAAGAGTCAGACACGACTGAGTGAGTGAACTGAACTGAAACTGTGCTTTGATTTAGAAAATATCTATGTTCCTTTTTGGGTCTGTATGTGTTAGTCACTCAGTTCTGTCCAACTCTTTGTGACCCCATGAACTGTAGCCTGCCAGACTCCTCTGTCCATGGAATTCTCCAGGCACGAATACTAGAGTGGATTGCCATTCACTTCTCCAGGGGATCTTCCCAACCCAGGGATCAAACCTGGATCTCTTGCATTTCAGGCAGATTCTTTACTGTCTGAGCCACCAACTAAGCCCTTTTTGGGTGTGATGAAGGATAAATCAGAGCAACATTACTTAGCCAGGTATCTTTGTGTCTGTTTCTTCCGGCAGAAGTTGGAGGAGAAAGTTGTGCCAGAAATTGGCAGTTATGGAATTCATTTAGGAGATGGGGGTGGGAGAGGATAAAGGAAGATGGCAGAAACCTCAGACACAGATAACACATTCCAACATGTATGACCATGCGTATACACACACACACACACGGAGTTGAGCTTCCCACTGAAAGTACTGTTATTAACTGTGGTTCGCATTGTCAGAAGCAGATGTGTCACTATAAAATACTATCTTAATAACAACGATCACTGATATCTTCTGGGGATTTGTTTCTGTTTAGAATGCTGTCTTTTAAAACCTGCAATGTAACTCTTCTGATTGTTCTTTGTCAGGCTGGCAAAGTCTAGGCTAGTCTAGATTGCTTGACATAATAACCTAACCTGCCTTTAAGCTAGTGCCTTCACCCCCTAGGTTTATTCTGGGTCTGATGCTGCTGCTGCTGTGCTCAGTTGACCAACTTGTGGCCCCATGGACTGTAGCCCTCCAAGCTCCTCTGTCCATGGAATTTTCCAGGCAAGAATATTAGAATGGGTTGTCATTTCCTTCTCCAGGGGATCTCCCCAACCCTTGGATCGAATCTGCATCCCTTGTGTCTCCTACTTTGGCAGGCAGATTCTTGACCACTAGCACCACCTGGGAGGCCCTTACTCTCAAACTTGAATGTCTTTGGGAATCTTGCCTTTGGGCCCTAGATGCTTCATTTCTAACTAGCTCCCAGATAATACAGATGTGGCCAATCTATGGACCACAGACTTTGAGTAGTTAGGATTAGATTGCTCCACTTTAGTTCACAGCACAAGAGCTGTTTAGTTATCTTGTTCCTGGTATTCTCAGTATCTTGTAGGATTGGTATGTGAAAAGGATTGCATGAAGCCTGGCTGTGCCTAGTCATTTAATCCTCAAAACATGTTGTATTTTTGCTTACAACATTGGTAGAGAAGCTAATGTTAATCTGCAGTGAGTTCTTTGCTGACTGCTGCTAGTTTATAACTCATAATAATTCTGGGATTCTTTATATCTCTCTTGGATTTGGTCTTTAAGTCAAATCAAGACCTCCTCCAAAGCCCACTGGTGTTTATGAATAGGCTTCTGGCTACCTTGTCAATGTAAGGGTATATTTGGCCACTAGTCATGTCTTTAAGAGGCTTCTCTGGTGGCAGGATGATAAAGAATCAGCCTGCAGTGCAGGAGAGCGGGGTTCCATCCCTGGTTTGGGAAGATCCCTTGAAGTAGGAAATGGCAGTCCACTCCAGAATTCTTTCTTGGGGAATTCCATGGACAGAGGAGCCTGGCAGGCTGCAGACCACAGGGTTGCAAGGAGTCAGAGATGACTAAAACACCTTAGCACACATGCACATGTGTCTTTAAGGAAAGTCCTTAATTTAGCCTAGCTTTGAATTAAACTCTGTTTTGATTTGTAAACTACCTATACTCTTTTATTGAATGTAATAAAGTAGAAATTATTTCACTGAAGAAATAAAATGTATATTAAAACAGTATCTTTTAGCCAAGTATCCTTGTCTTTAGTTCTTCTCGGCAGGAGAAGTTGAAGGTCTCCTGCCATGTAATGTAATGCTAACTCTCACATCTATGATGTTTATTATCTGTGGTGTGTGTAGTCCTCCCTTCCTTTAAGAACTTATTCTCTCTCCCTGCAGTCAAGTGACGTTGGCAGGGCCTCCTTTGCGGTGCTGTGCCTCATATCCACAAGCATGAACATGGCCAGTCACATCACTGTACTCTAGTCTAAAATGATTTTGTCCAGAGGAGTAAGTGGCCCACCTGAGCCAAGCAGAGAACTCCTGGGAATTGTTTTGTTTGCTGCTGCATGGTACTGCATTGCATCTGGACCACGCAGCTGCCAGGAGGTGAATCGGAAAGCAAGATGACACTGATTCTGTTGAAGAAAGCCATTCAGAGACAAACAGATGAGAGAGGGGCAGGCAGAGACAGAGCAAGGGGCATTGCATTAATATTTCTAAGTCACGGAGCTCTCAGAGTTCTCTTGATTCCCTTTAGCTCTTCTTACAAATCTCTGAGCTTCTCCAGATCTCACAAGCTGTTAATTTCCTATTTGTAAAGTCAGTTTGAGTTGGTGTTTGAACTATTATAAATGAAAGAAGCCTATTAAATATCGAACACACATTTCTTTAGAACAGTACACTGAAGCAGTATCTCCATCAGGGTGCTATCCCTCATGGCCATCTTGCTGTCAGTATGTGTAAACTCAAATAATCAGAATGAATGAAGCACTGAAACCAGTCTGTGTTTGCCAGCAAGTGCATTACATTAGTAAGTGATACCACAAGGCAGAAAAATAAAAGATAATAATCACAGTTATTGTCACAGCAAGTTTGAATGAAGATGAATATTTTGAATACAAAGTGTGCAAAATGAACTTTAAACTGAGGACATTGACTATAAAGAAATAGAAAAACAAATCTGCCTGGTTCAAAAAGTAAATGAGGTCAGGCCATTGTAAGCTTGAATATAGAAAAAGAAAAGCAGCCTGGACTAATTTTAGTGGAAACAAAGGATGGTTGGTGAGTTGATCATTTGCCACAAAGAAGAAAAAGTTCTCTGGTGTTTATTTCAGTCTCAATAATGCATGCATCAGAACATGTACTAATAGTATCCAGGGACCTCAGTGAGGAAGAGGGCAAGGAGAAGCAGCAGCACAACCTTGGGGCAGATGTCTGAGTCACGTGGAGGGCTCTCCAGACATGCTGGCTTCCCTCCCTTTTGGAGCATCCCATAGCCTTTTCTTTTTCTAAAAAATTTTTTATTTATTTTGCTGCACTGGGTGTCAGTCAAGGCATGTGGGATCTTAGATATTAGTTGTGGCATGTAGGGTCTAGTTCCCTAACCAAGGATCGAGCCTGCTCCACATCCACCCCCCTCCCACCTCCTTGCATTGGAAGCATGGAGTCTTAGCCACTGGATCTCCAGGAAGTCCCTCATAGGCTTTTCTAGGAAGTATATTTTCCTATGTCAAATCCCACTCTCAGGTGAGAGCTCAGTAAGGCAACAATAGTTACTGATAGGAAGGTATAATGTTTCTCAGATGTGTAGAATTTTAATAAAGGCTGATAAATTCAGAGTCAATAAGGAGCTGGTTCTTATTTAGTGAAAAAAATGGAGTAATTTATAAAGAATACATAATGCAAACAAAGACAGAATGGCTCCATTATTTACAAAAAAAGTCTACAAGTCCATGACAAAAGGATATAGCTGCCCATGGAAGAACCAAGAAAACAATGGAAAGAATGTGTGTTCTCAGCATGCTGAGAACCTATGATGTACTCCATGGGGTATGTTACATCTGTCATTAAGTATCATAAAACATTACAAGTTAGACATTCTTACATGTATTTAACAGATAAAACAGACACAGAGTATCAACTTTCTTAAAATCACACAATTATTTAAGAGAGGCTGGACTCTACTATTGTCTGTTTCCAAGCGCATAAGTCCTCCACAGATAAGCAACAAATAGCTACTGAATGCTTATATATGTATATATGTAAAAGGACTGGCAGAGACTAATATAGATAATTTATAACACAATTCAAGTGTTTGGACCAGAAATAGTACAGTATGTTTGCAACAGAAAGAAATTTACAACACAGTAAAAGTGTTTTCAGCAGAACAACAGACAACATTCTTGCCATAGAATAGAATAATATACATAAACTAAAGTTTATTGCTCCTTGGATTAGTTATACAGGGGAAATTATTGAGGAAAATGTCCTGAAACAGTAAGGAATAAAGATCTTCTGTCTTTTCAAATCATCAGTTTAGAGTATGTTAAAAACTCTATAAAGTAGTATATTTGTATGACCCTTTCCATGCCATTTGAAAGTATAATTGGTAAGATGAGAGAGGAAATTTTATGAGGAACATGTCTGTAAAACAGAAAATATTTGGATTTCCATGCTGAATCCTAAGGTATAGATAAAATAAGGAATTGTATCTCTGAAATAATGTAAATTTTATTGAATATAATTTCTGCATAAAGCTTTGTGACCAATCTTTATCTCATGGAACAGACTTAATAGTTAAAGAAAATAAAAACTAATATTTACTGATTTTAGAGTCAGAAGACCTGTAATTCAGTCATTCACTGACTCTATGACTTGGGCAAAATCATTATTATCCATATCCTCATTGGTAAAATAAGGTTTTACTATATCATTTTTAAATTTTACTTATGAGTCTAAAATATTGGTAACCTTCAATCATATAAAACTTCTTTATTAAGCTGAAAAATCTGAAATAGGTTAATTATTTCAAAGACTTGTGTATGTTATGGTTGTTGTTGTTCAGTTGTGTCTGACTCCTGCAATCCCATGGACTGTAAGTATACCAGGCTTCCCTGTTCTTTACCATCTTCCAGAACTTGCTCAAACTCATGTCCATTGGGTCAATGATGCCATCCAAGCATCTCGTCTTCTGTTGTCCCCTTCTTCTCCAGCCTTCAATCTTCCCCAGCATCAGGGTCTTTTCCAGCTCTTAGCATTAGGTGGCCAAAGTATTGGAGCTTCAGCCTCAGCATCAGTCCCTCCAATGAATATTTAGGATTGATTTGGTTTGACTCCTTGCAGTCCAAGGGACTCTCAAGAGTCTTCTCCAACACCACAGTTTGAAAGCATCAGTTCTTTGGCGATCAGACTTCCTTATGGTCCAACTCTCACATTCATACATGACTTCCAGAAAAACCATAGCTTTGACTAGATGGACATTTGATGGCAAAGTAACATCTCTGCTTTTTAATACACTGTCTAGGTTTGTCATAACTTTTCTTCCAAGGAGCAAGCATCTTTTAATTTCATGGCTGCAGTCACCATTTGCAGTGATTTTGGAGCCCAAGAAAATAAAGTCTGACACTGTTTCCATTGTTTTCCCACCTGTTTTCTATGAAGTGATGAGACTGGATGCCATGATCTTTGTTTTTTGAATGCTGAGTTTTAGGCCAGCTCTTTCACTCTCCTTTTTCACCTTCATCAAGAAGCTCTTTAGTTCTCTTTGCTTTCTGCCATAAGGGTGATGTCATCTGCATATCTGAGATTATTGGTATTTCTCCCAGCAATCTTGATTCCAGCTTGTGAGTCATCTAGCCCAGCATTTTGCATGATGTACTCTGCATATAAGTTAAATAAGCAGAGTGACAATATACAGCCTAGGTGTACACTCTTCCCGATTTTGAACCAGTCTGTTGTTCCATGTTCAGTTTTAAGTGTTCCTTCTTGACTTGCATAGCAACAGGTCACCCGTGTGACCCTATGAACTGTAGCCCTCCAGGCTCCTCTGTCCATTGGATTCTCAGGGAGGAATACTGGAATGGGTTGCCTTGCCTTCCTCCAGGGGATCTTCCCAACCCAGGGATCGAAGCCGTGTCTCTTACATCTCCTGCACTGGCAGGAGGATTCTTTACTACTAGTGCTGCCTGGGAAGCCCATATTAGATACTAAGTCATAACAGTAAAAATGATAGACTGATATTCCCTGTCTCAATCTCAGATACTTCTATTGCATCATTAAATATTGAAAATCATAATAGTCATTTTCCTAGGTGATATACTGTTCTCACTCTTCAATTTCTCCCTAGGATATCTTACCCATGGACGTTCATTTTCTATTAAGCAGAAGTCTAAGATGGCTCCCCAGACGCCCACTCCCTGGTATTACACATGCTGTATAGTCCTCCCCTCTCAGTGTAGGTGGGACTGGTGAACATGATGAAGGATTTCACTCCAATGATTAAGTTATGTTAAATGGTGAAGGTGAAAGAATTATGCAAATATAATTTAGGTCCCTAATAATTTCCATTTTGGTTCATCAAAAGGGATATTAGCTTGATCAGGCCTGACCAAATCGAATGAGCCCTTGAAAATTCAAATTGTCTAGAGGTTCGAATTGAGAGAGCTTTGAAGTGAGAGAGACGCAAGTTCTCTCATTGGTGGTGCAGAAGCAAACTGCCATGTTCTGGAGAGGGTCACACGACAGGAAACAGTCAGGGGCCTCTCAGAGCTGAGGGTCTCAGGCCTTATGATCACAAAGAAGTAAATTCTCCCAACAGTTTGGAAGAGGACCCTGAACCTCAGGTTAGATTGCTGTCCTGGCTGACACTTTGACTGCAGCCTTGGGAAACCCTGAGCAGAGGACCCAGTGTATCCCTGCCTGAGCTCCTGACTCGTGGAAACTGACATAATAGACGGGTATTGTTCTAAGCTCCTAAATTGTGGTAATTTGTGATGCAGCAATAGAAAATTAATTCAACCTGATTTCAATTATCACCAGATGACTCATAAATTTACATATCCAGCAAGACCTTCTCTTGCATATCCAACTGTCTATTTGGCATCTTCTTGTGGCTGTCTCGAAGGTACTTCAGTTTCAGTGTGCTCAATACGACTCTCCTGTCCGTTCATCCTGAGCCAAGTTGGGTGAATAGCATTTATCATCCTTTAAGTTAAAAAGCAAAAAACCTAGGAGTCATTTTTTTATACCTTTCTCAGCTTTGTACTTTATATCCAGTACATCAAGAATTACAATTTATTTCACTTCCTTGAGGAAAGTGCTTTAGTCTGATTCACTCAACATCTACTCTGTTCCCATCAAATATGCTTTCCCTCTACTTTGAAAAATGACGAGCTAAGGATAACATTTATCTTTCTTTGTAGCTGAGATTTCTTATGATGCTTAGCTTCTGTGAGACAGATGGATCTACGTGAATTCTGCAAGGTGAGCAGTGGGAGGTGGCTGCCGTGGATGAGAAGCGCAGACCGTCTAGCAAGTGTGTGCACCAGATGGCTGGTTTTTCTGGGGCAGCTCTACAGTGCTTGTACTGTCTGGTCCTTGGCACCTTGAGGGCCACCAGGTTTCCCACGGGAACCATAGTCTCGTGTGCTTGGGCATTTCCCTTTGTTGCAGTGTTTCTGGAAATGCACCATTCCATTTTGGTGATTTGACCCCTTCATAAATTTGTGAGTTACTTAATACCTTGAGATATGTCCCTTTTTTTGCTTACAATAGATGAGGTGAATGGCTATATTTTTTAAAAGGCAGCTAATCTATCTTTTTACTCCCTCTCCACCACCACCACCACCACCACCTTCTTATTATAAGCTGTCATTATCTATGGCATGAACTCTAGCAATAGCCTTTTAGCTGGTTAACCTCTGTATCCACCATGCCCTCTTATAACCCTTATAATCTGCTTTATACTCTTCAGACTGCGTGATCTTTCCACATGTAATCCTCTCCCACTCAGCATATTTAATACCTCCACACTGTTCTCTAGATAAAGACCAAAATCTTCACTAGCCTGTAAAGCCTGGCCCTTACCACCATCTATCCTAATTTTGTACTTTTTTTTCCCTTAGTCGCCACTGCAGCTGGAGACTTTTAGTCCTTTGTAGGTATGATGCACCTCACCTGCACAAGTCTTTACATATAACTTTGCTTCCTCAAGGGGGCTTCCCTGATAGCTCAGTTGGTAAATAACCCTCCTGCAATGTGTGTGACCTAGGTATGATCCCTGGGTTGGGAAGATCCCTGGAGAAGGGAAAGGCTGCTCACTCCAGTATTCTGACCTGGAGTATTCCATGGACTGTATAGATCATGGAGTAACAGAGAGTTGGACACAACTGAGTCAGTTTCACTTTCTTCCTCAAGGAAGGTTCTTCTTTCTCTAATTAACATCACTCCATGATTTTCAGATCTAAGTTAAATCACCATTGCATTTCCTCAAGGGAAGCTGTGTTGACCTCCCAACCTTAGTCAACTATTTCACGTGCTTTCTTGTGACTTTTTCCCCGTAGGGATTCCCGTTTGCAAAGTTGCAAGTTTGTATTTGTGTCATCATTTGATTGGGGCTTTGCTGGTGGCTTAGCGGTGGCCTTCCTGCCATGTAGGAGATGCAGGTTCCATCTCTGGGTATGGCAGATCCCCTGGAGAAGGGAATGGCAACTCACTCCAATATTCTTGCCTGGGAAATCCCATGGACAGAGGAGCCTGACAGGCTATAGTCCATGAGGTCACAGAAGAGTCAGACATAACTCAGAAAGTAAACAACAGCAACAACATTTGATTAGCAATTGCCTTTCCCAGTATACGGTCAGTACCATGTGAACAGGTACTTTTTGGTTTAACTTGCATCATATTCTCTCCACCTAGCACAAGGTTCAGTACACAGTATGTACTCAATAAATATTTGTTGAATAATTAATAAATGAACTATTTATAATGTTCCAGGCAATAGCACCCCACTCCAGTACTCTTGCCTGGAAAATCCCATGGATGGAGGAGCCTGGTAGGCTGCAGTCCATGGGGTCGTGAAGAGTCAGACATGACTGAGTGACTTCACTTTCACTTTTCGCAATCATGCATTGGAGAAGGAAATGGCAACCCATTCCAATGTTCTTGCCTGGAGAATACCAGGGACTGGGGAGCCTGGTGGGCTGCCGGTCTCTGGGGTTGCACAGAGTCGGACATGACTGAAGCGACTTAGCAGTAGCAGCAGGTATTTTTCTAAGTGATGCGTACTCAGTTTATCCTTACAAAGATATGAGATGGTTCGGATTATCCTATCAGTTAGAATAAAGTGAAGTCACTCAGTCGTGTCTGACTCTTTGTGACCCCATGGACTATATCCTACCAGGCTCCTCTGTCCATGGAATTTTCCAGGCAAGAGTACTGGAGTGGGTTGCCATTTCCTTCTCCAGGGATCTTCCCAACACAGGGACTGAACCCGGGTCTCCTGCACTGCAGGCAGACACTTTACCCTCTGAGCCACCAGGGAAGCTATCAGTTAGGATAAGCTAGGCAAATGCTGTGGTAATGTATGTGTGTGTGTTAGCTGCTAAGTTGTGTCCAACTGTTCGTGACCCCATGGACTATAGCCCATCAGGCTCCTCTGTCCACAGGATTTTCTGGGCAAGAACACTGGAGTGGATTGCCATTGCCTGCTCCAGGGGATCTTCCTGACCCCTGGATTGAACCTGCGTCTTCCGTGTCTCCTGCATCACAGGCAGATTCTTTACCTACTGGGCCATCTAAAATCCAAAGGTAATGTCAGCCAATGCTTCATGCTTATGCTCCGTGTAGAATTATGATTAGCAGGTAGAAGTCTTTATCACAGTTACTCAGTGAACCAGGTTAAATGCCTCATCTTGACACATGCTTCCACAATTATTGCATCAGGAGGAAAAATGATTCAGAACCCTGTACCTGTTTTTAAATGCTTCTGTCCAGAATTGTCACACCTGGGCAAAGCAAATCACCTGACTATGTCTAATGACAAGGGGCAAAGATATACAGTCATTCCAGATGCCTGGCAGGAAAAGAATCAGAAATAGTGGTGGTTGGATAAAATATCAGTGTACTACATTTATTATTCCCATTTTTAAATGAACAAGCAGGCATAGACAGAAACAACTGGCTTGAATGTGGAGAAGTCAGGGTTTGAATCTGGGAAGTTTGGCTTCCTCCGCCCCAACCTAGTGTTCTATGTATTTCTTCTTTGTCCACACTGGGACCTAAACATTCATGAGCATTCTAGGAACAAATGGTTAACCATATTTCCATCATTGCTTTTGGTCCCAAAAGAGAGGAGTGAAGCCAGTTGCTGTTTAGCCAGAATTTCACTCCCTGAAGATAACAAAAATGAAGACTTTTTTTCAGGAAGACCATGGTCAGAAGCTGATACACAAGCGGTCTTTTTCCCCCCCTCTGTTCTTTTGAAAGAGCCTACTTCTATCACCCTTACATAAAAACACTGTAGATAAAGAATTATTCTGTCAAGTGTACATATCCAAATATTATCTTGAAGCAGGAACAGTAAACAAAGATGATCTTATTAAAGTTTTTCTGGTTGTTTTTACCTTTGGCTTGCAAGAGTATGTTATACTTTCTATTTTTATTTCTTTGGGTAATGTTACTTTGGACAATTAAATGAGTTTGAGAACAGGATGAATAATTACCTTTGAAACTCTAAGTTCATTTGGACTTTTATGAAAATAAAATCCCAAGCTAGTATTTTACATAATAAAGCAAAAGTTAGTGTTTTTAAATTTTTTTTAACTGTGGGACAAGAGAAATGAGTAGGAGGCTTGAGTGTGCTTTTATTAATCATGTACTGGCTTTTGAGTAATATGGAAAATAAATCTGTGAGTAACATAAAAAATACTCATGACTTATTAGGATTTATTTTGTTAATAACAGAAAATGCTTTTTAAAAGTACAGAATTTCAAACCAATATATAAACCTTACTAACTCCAATCTCAAACAATTAAGGATATGTTTTATTATATATTCAATGAACATTTGATAAACATTAGTACCTTGTTGAAATTGTCATATTACTTACTAACAATGTCTTCTGTGCTCATTAGAGTAATTTTTCTTACTTTTCATTCTTTGATAACAAACAGATATGGATTATATGCATTATCCCTACATGGAAATGTTTATCAAATGAAACTTGCTGCCTGTTATAGGAACGCAAACATTACAGTAGTTGAATGATAACCTGGGACATATTTTCCCTAGGAACAGACAGAATAAAGTTCAATAAGATCTGGAAATACTGAAGAAATTATTTGTATACATGTGTTGATTTTTTGCCAACATGCTTCTTTTTAAGTTCTGAATTCTTAATTTACACATGTACATTTTTAATGGACCAAATAGTAAGATGATTATTTCTTTATTTTAAAATATTTATCCTTAGGTAAATGTTAAAATAGCAAAAATTCATAAAGGACTAAAATACCTCTGTGCATGAGTTAGTCACATGCCACTCTTTGCAATCTTATGAACTGTAGACGTCCAGGCTCCTCTGTCCTTGAGATTCTCCAAGCAAGAATACTGGAGTGGATTGCTATGGCCTCCCTCCAGGGTATATTCTGAACCCAGGGCTTGAACTTGCCTGTCTCCTGGATTGCAGGTGAATTCTTTACCCACTGAGCCACATGGGAAGCCCAAAATAGCTCCATAATGAAGGCTTATATCCCAGGCTTCAGTGTGCCTTAAAGTGGGTAACTGTGCCATTTTTCCTCTCCATGGGGAGAGAAACGCATCCAAGAGATCAGGTTGTCTTTTCTGAGTGACATTGTCAGTACTTTGGTATTCCAGAAATCCAGATAAGCAGTTGTTGTTCAGTTGCTAAGTTGTGTCCAACTCTTTGTGACCCCATGGACTGTAGCATACCAGGCTTCCCTGTCCTTCACCATCTCCCAGAATTTGCCCAAACTCATGTCCATTGACTTGGTGATGCCATCCAACTATCTCATTCTCCGTTGTCCCCTTCTCCTCCTGCCCTCAATCTTTCTCAGCATCAGGGTCTTTTCCAATGAGTCAGCTCTTTGAATCAGGTGGCCAGATAATTGGAACTTCAGCTTTGCATCAGTCCTTCTGATGAACATTCAGGGTTAATTTCCTTTAGGATTGACTGGTTTGATCTCCTTGCTGTCCAAGGGATTCTCAAGAGTTTTCTCCAACATCACAGTTTGAAAGCATCAATTCTTCAGTGTTCAGCCTTCTTTATGGTCCAACTCACATCTATACATGAGTACTGGAAAAAACAGCTTTGACGATATGAACTTTTGTTTTTTAATATGCTGTCTAGATTTGTCATACTTTTTCTTCCAAGGTGTGTCTTTTAATTTTGTGGCTGCAATCACTGTCCACAGTAATTTTGGAGCCCAAGAAAACAAATTCTGTTACTGTTTCCACTTTTTCCCCATTTATTTGCCATCATGTGATTGGAATGGATGCCATGATCTTAGTTTTCTGAATGTTGAGTTTTAAGCCAGCTTTTCACTCTGCTCTTTTACTTTTATCAAAAGGTTCTTCAGTTTCTCTTCACTCTCTGCCATTAGAGTGGTATCATCTGCATATCTGGAGGTTGTTGATATTTCTCTCGGCAATCTTGATTCTAGCTTGTGAGTCATCAAGCCCAGCATTTCCCATGATGTATGCTGCATGTAAGTTTAGTAAGCAAGGTGACAATATACAGCCTTGACATACTCTGTTCCAATTTGGAACCAGTCTGTTGTTCCATGTCCAGTTCTAAGTGTTGCTTCTTGACCTGCATACAGCTTTCTCAGGAGACAGGTATGGTGGTCGGGTATTCCTATCTCTTTAAGAATTTTCCACAGTTTGTTGTGATTCAAAGGCTTTTGCATAGTCGTTAAAGTAGAAGTAGATTTTCTTTGGAATTCCCTTGCTTTTTCTATGATCTAATGAAAGTTAGCAATTTGATATCTGGTTCCTCTGCCTTTCCTAAATCCAGTCTGTATATCTGGAAGTTATTGGCTCATGTACTGCTGAGGCCTAGCTTGAAGGATTTTGAGCATTACTTTGCTAGCATGTGAAATGAGTGCAATTGTGCAGTAGTTTGAACTCTCTTTTGCTTTGCCTTTTGGGGGCATGGGAATGAAAACTGACCTTTTCCAGTCCTGTGACCACTGCTGAGTTTTCCAGATTTGCTGGCATATTGACTGCAGCACTATAACATCATCATCTTTAGGGATTTGAAATAGCTGAAATTCCATCACCACCACTAGCTTTGTTCATAGTGATGCTTCCTGAGGCTTACTTGACTCACACTTCAGGATGTCTGGCTCTAGGTGAGTGACCACACCATCGTGGTTATCCGTGTAGTTAAGACCTTTTTGTATAGTTCTTTTGTGTATTCTTGCCACCTCTTCTTAATCTTTTCTACTTCAGTTAGATTCTTGCCACTTCTGTCTTTTATTGTGCCCATCTTTGCATGAATTCTTCCCTTGGTGTGTCCAGTTTTCTTAAAAAGTTCTCTAGTCTTTTCCATCCTATTGTTTCCCTCTATTTCTATGGAGCCTGAATTTGAACATACTTACATACCTCTGTAGAACACTTGGCTACTTAACTGTTTGAGAAAATTGCAAAAAAATCCAATAGTGTTTAAGCTCATATTTTCTAATAGTAATAAAATTCCCTCTTCTGAAATAAACTCCCCAGCAGATCCAATATACTTCTGTTCCCCCCCACCCCCGCTAAGGCTAAGTGCTGGTCCTTTTATTTTAGTTTAGCTAAGGCTTTCGGCCTTTAACACTATTCACAGACAAGCATCTCTCTCTCTCATCTGTCTTTCTGTCTGTCTGTCTGTTTGTCTCTCTATTGTTATCTCCTTTCACATGACACTACACTCTGTAAAACCCCTCTTGCAGATGAGGCTACTTCCTGTTAAGTGATCCTGGGGTCTGGCATGTAAAGACAACTGGGAACAAAGTAGTAGGTCCTGCAGTAAAGATACATAAAAGTCATAAAATACCAGGACAGGGTGGGGGGAGGGGGTTGCATGTGTATGAGTGGGAGAAGACGGCGGTGAGTTTCGCCATGTGCTGTTTCTCCCCAGATCTGTTTTTTAAAAAGTCACTTCAGGCCCTTTGGCCAGTCTGCACTTAATTACCTGTTCCTGCCCTATTTCCCAGGCAGCCAACCAGTGCGGCCAGGCTATTCCCCGTTCCCTCTGTGAGGCCCATCTCTGGGGCTCAGCTGATGCATTACAAATGCCTTGTGGACTGCATCTGATGGGATTTTCCCTGAGTGGTCAGGACGCCAACCACAGTCCCGATCGTTTTAAACGGCTTGCGATCTGAGGATGTGGAGATGCTCATTAGCGGCTGCAGGAGCCCGCTATCAGGAAGAGACTGAACCAAGAAGCTCAGTCAACCCGAGCTTTAATAGAAATGAGCGTGTCAATAGAAGTTCCCAAGGTGAAGCCACAGAATGAGGCACTTATGGACGATAATAAACATTTTGCCCTGTGGTGACTCTCCCCTATCAAACCTACTCCTAGCCTGATAAGCACTGCCTCTTTAGGGATCATTAATTTCCTTGAAAATTTAAACAGCTGTCACTTGTGATCCTCCTCAGGTGCTCATGTGGGAGAGATTAGACTGTGTTTATAAGCCAGTCTGTTCATTAAGCGCCTGCCCATGTGGAACCCCCTTCGCAGGCCTTCAGATCACCCACAGATAATTGGGGGCTGTGGCAAATTACACAGAGGCGCTGCAGGCAGCAAGAATGGTGTGGCCTTATTAATATCAGGTGGGGAGAGGGCACTGTTTTAATGATTTCCAATAAACTAGAGCAAGCCCTCAGAGCTTCACAAGCATTTGGGCACTGACAGTTAAAAAGAATACACAGGTTTAGGTTTCTTGTAGTTACTATCAACTTCTTTCTCATGGGAGTTTGAAAAACTCTTGGTTTAACCCTTTGTGATGCAGTGATTCTTCCCTGTTAGCTTCTAAGTTCAAGTTACTTCTGATGTGTTTAAACCCTGCTACATCTTCTGGTGGCTTCCATGGTGGCACAGTGGTAAGAGTCTGCCTGCAATGCAGGAGACACAGGAGCCATGGGTTCGATCCCTGGGTTGGGAAGATCCTCTGGAGAAGGAAAAGCAACCCACTCCAGTACTCTTGCCTGGAAAATCCCATGGACAGAAGAGCCTGGCAGGCTACAGTCCATAGGATCACAGAGTCAGACATGACTTAGAGACTAAACCACCACCACCATAGTAGGAAATAGATACTCCATGAAGCCATGTGGCTCCAAATGTAGCATATTTAGGCTGTGTTTCTAACTCAAGATACTCATATTTAAATAGCGTTCTAGCGTTCTCCAGCTATATAATCTTCTAATGAAATTTGGTATACTATATGTCTGTATTTTCTGACAGTGGGGTTTTGTGAACTAATAAAAATGTTACATTTTAATATTTTTAGCAGGCATTCAAAATTTACTGAGAAGGCTTTGTTTGGAAGAACTTTAAATGTATTGGACAGTTTGTTTTCCAGTCTGATCAACATATAAAGAAAAGATTTAAGGATATTTTAAAAATAGATGACACTTTTTAGTAATAAATTTCTATAAGAATAGAAATATTTCCAAATAGCAAAATGCTGTCACCATTTCAGGGTTTGCTTTTGAAAAATACTTACTCATACTCATTGTTGAAACATCCAACTTCAAATCCAACAGGTTACCTGTGTTTATATTTTTAAAAAGTCTTCTTGGGAGGACACTACAGGCAGTCATTGTAAGCACTCTGAAAAGGATGGTAATTTTACATTTGAAAGATATTCTATCTTTAAGTTCAACAGTTCTTTTAAGAACTTTGCATGAGCTAACCAACAAAACTTTGAGAACCAAAGACTTTCTTGATTATTCCTACTTCATTCAGAATATTCTAAAAATTCCATCCTTTTTATTTTTCATATTTTATTATATTATTATTATTTTAATTTGCAATATTGTATTGGTTTTGCCATACATCAACATGAATCCACCATGGGTGTACACGTGTTCCCCATCCTGAACCCCCCTCCCTCCTCCCTCCCCATACCATCCCTCTGGGTCATCCCAGTGCACCAGCCCTAAGCATCCTGTATCCTGCATTGAACCATCTCTATAGAAATTATCATGCTTTTGACACCCTATATCTGTTTTATTTTTTGCTGGACAGTGTGTAAGATCTTAGTTCCCCGATCAGCAATTGAATCCATGCCCCCTGGATTGGAAGCACAGAATCTCAACCACTGGACTACCAGGGAAGTCCTGACATCCTGTATCTTGAAAGGCACCTCTGGCTTTCACTTCTTGCCACCACACTTGGCTTACGAAGTGTGCAGGAAGTAGTTCTTTGTACAAGGCTTTGTACAAGGCTATAAGATTAACCTTGAAATCTTTTCTTATATTCTAGTAGAGGCAGTGGTTTTAGCAATGATTATATTACACAGTTGTATAAAGCATTGTGTTATTAAAGAATTTTTGTACCATTGAGAATCTGCCTTTTCTGTTCCCTCTTTGCTTTGATAGCTGATAAAAAGAGGTAGGTTTTTGTATTTCATTTAAACACAATCTGACAAATACCATATATTTTGCATGAGAGCTACTACTCTGTTCATCCAACTTACAGCGAGCTTCTTACACTTAACAAATGTGATCTGATGCTTGTTTGGCCAAGTCTTCAACAATGTTTCAATGCACCTTCCAAATCTTTTTGTTGATAAAGGAATGCTTTGTAGCTTGTTCAGTATATTAATTTATATAAATTGTATGTATTTTTACTAGGCAGAGAAAGTATTTCCCCAATTGTATGTGGCTTTCCTATTAACTCTGGAGAAGGGAATGGCAACCCACTCCAGTATTTTTGCCTGGAGAATCCCATGAACAGAGGAACCTGGAGGGCTACAGTCCATGGGCTTGCAAAGAGTGACTAATATTACTACTTTCACTATTAGCTAAGGAACCACAAAAGTGGATCTTAAATACTTATCATTAAATTTAGTAAAATGTTATAAATTGTGTCTTGAGAATGGCATGACTTTAAACATGTCTTGAAAAAAATGATTATGCCGTATTTTACATGCTTACATCGTAAGCTACTATCCTAATGTACAATGTTCCCTTAGCATCAGACTCATTGATGAATATTGTGGCAGTTCATTGTTAAAAATAATGAAAGTAAACTCATATTTCAAACAGTCTTCTTGATAATTTTGAAGTCTTCACACTGAAGTCTTTTATACAAAGCCAGATGATTTTAAAAATATATAACATGACTGATTAAAAATTTGTAATGGGAGCTAAACTATTAATTTTGCCATTTTCTGGTGGTTTGCTTAGATTTAAATTATTAGCATTTTTCAACCCATGGGATATTTACAGAAACTTTTTAATCTACTTGACATTTTAGAGAGTACATTCATTCAAAACCTAATAATTTTTTAGTTCGGTTAACTGGATCCACAAAAATTACAGCATAATAGAACACATTGGAAACCAGCACATGAGACACTATATTACTGTTATGCCTGATGTGTTTTGAAATGAGTTCCTTTCTTATTTTTGGATGTCTTGCTCACTGCATGTGGCAGAAGTCTGCATACAGACTGAATAAGGGGAATGGTGTTGATCCATGTAATAAAATGTGGTTACTTTCCTGTTGCTTAGATAAAAAATCAGTTCAGTACAGTTCAGTTGCTCAGTTGTGTCCAACTCTTTGTGACCCCCTGGACTGCAGCACACCAGGATTCCCTGTCTATCACCAACTCCCGAACTTGATCAGACTCAGGTCCATCGAGTTGATGATGCCATCCAACCACCTCATCCTCTGTCATCCCCTTCTCCTCCTGCCATCACTCTTTCCCAGCATCAGAGTCTTTTTCAATGAGTCAAAGTATTGGAGCTTCAGCTTCAGCATCAGTCCTTCCAATGAATATTTAGGATTCATTTCCTTTAGGACGGACTGGTTTGATCTCCTTCCAGTCCAAGGGACTCTCAAAAGTCTTCTCCAGCACCACAGTTCAAAAGCATCAATTCTTTGGCCCTCAGCATTCTTTAGAGTCCAACCCTGACATCCATACATGACTACTGGAAAAACCACAGCTTTGACTAGACAGAACTTTGTCAGCAAAGTAATGCCTCTGCTTTTTAATATGCTGTCTAGCTTGGCCATAGCTTTTCTTCCAAGGAGCAAGTGTCTTAATTTCATGGCTGCAGTCAACATCTGCAGTGATTTTGGAGCCCAAGAAAATAGAGTCTGTCACTGTTTCCATTGTTTCCCCATCTATTTGCCGTGAAGTGATGGGACCAGATGCCATGATCTTCATTTTTTGAATGTTGAGTTTTAAGCCAGCTTTTTCACTCTCCTCTTTCATATTCATCAAGAAGCTCTTTAGTTTCTTTTCACTTTCTGCCATAAGGGTGATGTCGTCTGCATATCTGAGGTTATTGATATTTCTCCCAGCAATCTTAATTCCAGCTTGTGCTTCATACAGCCTGGCATTTCGTGGGGGTGTACTCTGCATATAGGTTAAATAAGCAGGGTGACAATATACAGCCTTGATGTACTTCTTTCCCATTTTGGAACCAGTCTGTTGTCCCATGTCCAATTTTAAGTATTGCTTCTTGACCTGCACACAGATTTCTCAGGAGGCAGGTAAGTTGATCTGGTATTCACATCTTTTTAAGAATTTTCCACAGTTTGTTGTGATCCACACAGTCAAAGGCTTTCGTGTAATCAGTAAAGCAGAAGTAGATGTTTTTCTGGAATTCTCCTGCTGTTTCTGTGATCCAGCAGATGTTGGCAATTTGATCTTGGCTCCACTGCCTTTTCTAAAGCCATCTTGAACATCTGGAAGTTCACGGTTCATGTACTGTTGAAGCCTGGCTTCGAGAATTTGGGGTATTAGTTTACTAGCGTGTGAGATGAGTGCAATTGTGTGGTAGTTTGAGCATTTTGGCATTGCCTTTCTTTGGAATTGGAATGAAAACTGACTTTTTCCTGTGCTGTAGCTACTGCTGAGTTTTCCAAATTTTCTGGCATACTGAGTGCAGCACTTTCACAGCACCATCTTTTAGGATTTGAAATAGCTCAACTGGAATTCCATCTCACCTCCACTAGCTTTATTTGTAGTGATGTTTCCTAAATAAGGCCCACTTGACATAACATTCTAGGATGTCTGGTTCTAGGTGACACACAATTGTGGTTATCTGGGTCATGAAGATCTTTTGTATAGTTCTTCTGTGTATTCTTGCCACTTCTTAGAGAAAAGATAAAGTTATAATATTTTCCCCCACACCATAACAAATTATCTTTCATTTAGGCCACTTCAGGCGCTAGTTGTGGAGAGAAGAGAAGAATGTCTTTGCCTTACATTCCTCTACTAAGCGCTGACTTTGGCCATCACAAGGTCTTTGTGACAGGAGAGGCAATGACAAATTTCAGTTAGTGGTTTTCTCTCTCTGTGGATTAGCTCTCATCTATGGAGATAAAAGTATGTAATCACAAAGTAAGCCTACTGGTGATACTTCTATTGCTATATCCAAGATGAAAAAAATATTGGAGGTTGCAAACATTTATTATTAGAGATAATGTGTAAGAAAGCAAACAAATTGTCTGAAGAAGCCTTACATATAGCTGAGAAAAGAAAAGAAGCTAAAAGTGAAGGAGAGAGGGAAAGATATACCCAACTGACTGCAGAGTGCCAGAGAATAGCAAGGTGATAAGAAAGCCTTCTTAAGTGAACAATGCAAAGAAACAGAGGAAAACAATAGAATGGGAAAGACTATATATCTCTTATGGGAGATACAAGGACATATTTCATTCAGAGATGGGCACTATAAAGGACAGAAACAGCAAGGACCTTACAGAAGCAGAAATTAATAAAAGGTGGCAAGAATACACAGAACTATACAAAAAGGTTTTAATGACTCAGATAACCATGATGGTGTGGTCACTCATCTAGAGCTAGATATCTTGGAGTGTGAAGTTAAGTGGGCCTTAAGAAGCATTACTATGAACGAAGCTAGTGAACATGATGGAATTCCAGTTGAGCTATTTCAAATCCTAAAAGATGATGCTGTTAAAGTGTTGCAGTCAAATGTCAGCAAATTTGGAAAACTCAGCAGTAGCCACAGGACTGGAAAAGGTCAGTTTTCATTCTCATCACTCAAAAGGCAATGCCAAAGAAGGTTCAAACTACCATACAATTGTACTCACTTCACATGCTAGCAAGGTAATGCTCCAAATCCTTCAAGCTAGGCTTCAGCAGTATGTTAACCAAGAACTTCCTGATATACAAGCTGGATTCAGAAAATGTAGAAGAACCAGAGATCAAATTGCCAACATCCATTGGATCATAGGAAAAGCAAGAGAATTCTAGGAAAAAACATCTACTTTATTGACTATGCTAAAGCCTTTGACTGTGTGGATTGCAACAAACTGGAAAATTCTTAGAGACGGGAATAACAGACCACCTTATCTGTCTCCTGAGACACCTATATGGAGATCAAGAAGCAACACTTAGAACCAGACATGGAACAACAGACTGGTTCCAAATTGGGCAAGGAATAAGTCAAGACTATATATTGTCATCCTACTTATTTAACATCTACACAGAGTACAACAGGCGAAATGCTGGGTTGGGTGACTCACAAGCTGGAATCAGTATTGCTGAGAAATATCAACAACCTCATATATGCCGATGATACAATTCTAGTAGCAAAATAAAGAGGAACTAAAGAGCCTCTTGATGAGGGTGAAAGAGGAAAGTGAAAAAGCTGGCTTAAAACTCAACATTCAAGAAACTAGGATTGTGGCATCTAACTCCATCACTTGATGGCCAATAGATGGGGAGAAAGTGGAAACAGTGACAGATTTTATTTTCTTGGTCTCCAAAATCACTGCAGATGGTGACTGAAGCCACAAAATTAAGACACTTGCTCCATGGAAGAGAGGAGAACTAAATGACAGACAGACCTAGACAGCATATTAAAAAGCAGAGACTTTACTTTGCCAACAAAGGTCCATCTAGTCAAAGCTTTGGTTTTTTTCAGTAGAAATGTATGGATCTGAGAGTTGGACCAGAAAGAAGGCTGAACACTGAAGAACTGATGATGCTTTTGAACTGTGGTGTTGCAGAAGACTCTTGAGAGTCCCTTGGACTGCAAGGAGATCAAGCCAGTTAATCCTAAGGGAAATCAGTACAGAATATGCATTGCAAGGACTGATGCTGAGGTTGAAGCTCCAATCCTTTGGCCACCTGATGCTAAGAGCTGGCTCACTGGAAAAGCCCGTGATGCTGGGAAAGATTGAAGGCAGGAGGTACGATTGAAGATGCATAGTATGATATGATTGGATGGCATTACTGACTCAATGGACATGAGTTTGAGCAAATTCCAGGAGATAGTGAAGGACAGGGAAGCCTGGCATGCTGCAGTTCATGCAGTCACAAAGAACAGGACACAACTTAGTGACTGAACAACAACAATAAATATCACTGAATGCTGCATATTTTATATATGAGGGCGAAGCTCATTTCTTAAAAAAAAGTTCTAAGCTAACCTCTCCTAAACAATGTGAAATATACCTAGAGAGCAAATGACATCTGTGTTCTTTCATTTTGTTTACATTAATGAGCCATGAGTGGCAGAAATCCCCCTCCAGTTTCATTGAAAGACTCCCTTTTAAATAAAATACGGCTTTTGTAGAATGGTAGGAAAGCTTTGTTTTCTTTCTAGCTGCTTTGAAAGAAAAGACCTAGACTTAGATCCATATAAGAAATATCTTAATTTTTAAAGTGTGACACTCCATCAGTAACTAGACAGTTTAGTGTATTCAAAGAACAGAAGTGATTGTTTGGGCAGAGATCCTGTTCGCCATGATGGATGCATTGATCAGGCAGGAAAGTGCTCAGGAGGGATCCTGAGCACTGGAAACCAACAACTGGATGTGTATTTGGAAAATGTGTGTGTGCGTGCTTAGTCATGTCCGACTGTTTATGAGCCCATGGACTGTAGCCCTTCAGGCTCCTCCCATGTCCGTGGGATTCTCCAGACAAGAATATTGGAACGGGTTGCCATTTCCTCCTCCAGTATTTGGAAGCACTTCTCAGATGTTTTGTCCAGATATATTTTATGAATCTCAGTATGATGTTTTGTGTCATTTAAAATCAGAAATTATAAGAGCCAAAAAATAATAATATTTACCCTTATTGTCAAAACTGACAAATAAGCAAAATGTACTGAATCCATCATTTATGGGAGCTATTCCTTTCTTGGAAAGTTTCTAATACTTCCTGTAAGTAGTCGTAATTCAAATTGCCAAGTCATGTGGTACTGGCAAAAATCCACATTGAATCTGTTTCATTTTTTTCCTTTCCATTTGTTCTTTGTTTGGATTTTCTTTTGATGGCACTCATTGCTTCATAAAGTTTATGATCTTCTTTCTCTCATAATTGCTTTTTGTTCTCCATGCTTTTTGTTTCTCTGAAGGACATTGTCTGAGAAGGCAATGTAGGAAGACCGTGAACAGAGCATAGGTTTTGAAAATGAGTAGGTCAGGAATGACCTTTGCTATGTTATCCTTTGTGCTACATCTCACTGAGAAAAATCATATCTGTGCCTCAATTTCCTTAGTCTAAAAGGGGGGTGCTATTATTTTGAAATTAGGTTTGGCTGCATGTAGCCAAGACCTCAAATAGCAGGGTCTTAAAGTGAATAGAAATTTATTTCTCATTTGCATAAAACTGGTTTTGGGTAGGCATCAGGGCTCCATGAGACGTCAGAGACCCAGGTTCTTGCTATCTTGTTTTTCTAGCTTCCTTAGAATGTTGTCCACATTTCCGTGGCCTGAATGACTCACTCTCACCACTACTGAATCCCAAATACAGGGAAAATTGTGCAGCCTTGAAGTTGTGACCACTGCTCCTATTCACATTTCATTGATGAAACTTGGTATCTGGCCACACGAGGCTGCAAAGGAGCTGGGAACTGTAGAGTTTGTATTAGATGGCCGTGTGAAAGTGAAAGTCACTCAGTTGTGTCCACTTCTTTGTGACCCGTGGACCATACAGTCCATGGAATTCTCTAGGCCAGAATACTGAAGTGGGTAGCCTTTCCCTTCTCCAGGAGATCTTCCCAACCCAGGGATTGAACCCAGGTCTCCCACAGTGCAGGCAGATTCTTTACCAACTGAGCCACAAGGGAAGCCTTAAAAACTGGGGGTTTCATTATTCTAGAAGAAGAGGTGACTAGCTTTGGAGGCTTAACTAGCGTTATCTGCGATAGGTAGGATTGATATATATTAGCCAGTAGGCACAGTAGTTGGACTGTGGCTCAGACAGTAAAGAATCTGCCTGCAGTGTGGGGAGACCTGGCTTAATCCCTGGATAGGGAATATGCCTGGAGAAGGGAATGGCTGCCCACTCCAGTATTCTTGCCTGGAGAATTCCCTGGACAGAGGAGCTTGGCAGGCTACTGTCTCAAAGAGTTGGACACAACTGAGTGACTGAGCACGCATGCATGGTAATTAAAGGTAGACAAAACAAGATGATTACTTTTCCTTCATTGTGATTTTTTACTTTAATCCTTATATTATCATTGCTGTATGAGTTTCCTCTGAAGATCCTAACTTTTCTAAATTTAGTGCCCTTAATCTTATTCTCCAGTAAATCTCTTCTCCCATATATAGTCTCATCCACATCTTTAATGGGGAGGCAGCTTGCCTAATTTGCACACATGTGTTAAGTCGCTTCCAGTTGTGTTCAACTCTTTGTGATCATATGGACCATAGCCTGCCAGTCTCCTCTATCCAGGGAGAGGAATACTGGAGAGGTTGCCGTGCCCTTCTCCAGGGAATCTCCCAACCGAGGAATCAAGCCTGTATCCCTTACATCTCCTGCCTTAGTAGGCGTGTTCTTTACCATTAGTGTCTCCTGAGAATGTCTAATTTGAGGTCGACCAAAAAGCATGTTTGTCTCTAAATTTCGCATCTGCTGACTTGCCCTATTAGAGACAAAATATTTCAAAATAGAATGTGAAATATTAGGTCTTTATCTACCTAAAAAGAAAAATGTGTGCAAAATTTCCATGACAAGGTGTGATTTTATTTCTATTTTCATATTTATTTAATTTAATAATTTATTAAAGAATTTAGATGATTTTTATAACCAGAAACACACAGTAATTATACTTTTTAAATTTAAATATGTTAATCAGCAGTTACAACTCATTAGAATTTGTTTCATTGAGTAAGATGGTTGTCTCTTGACTGAGAACAGGTTCGAGGGCTAAGGAATCAAGGAATAAATGCAGCTACTTCTGGAAGGGAATCAAGAATATACCAAATCTGGGGTTTCCTTGGTGGCTCAGTGGTGAACAACCTGCCGGCCAATGCAGTGGACACAGGTTCGATCCCTAGTCCAGGAGGATCCCACATGCCACAGAGAAAATAAGCCTGTGCCACAGCTGTTGAGCCTGTGCT
Source organism: Nanger dama (assembly GCA_917880005.1). NCBI lineage: Eukaryota > Metazoa > Chordata > Mammalia > Artiodactyla > Bovidae > Nanger > Nanger dama. The sequence continues at coordinate 1,528,843 of CAKJTW010000068.1, read as the reverse complement.
CTGAGCCTGGAGCCCCAGCTGCTGAGCTCACAGGCCCCGACCCCAAAGCCCTGCACCTCAGAGCCTGTGCTCTGCCCCAGGAGCACCGCTGAAATGAGCAGCCCAGGCCCTGTGACGAAGAGTAGCCCCCGCCCTCTGCAATTGGAGAAAAGCCCTCGCAGCAGTGAAGACTTGGCACAACTAAACAGAAATAAGTTAAAAAAAAATTTTTTAATATACCAGATTTGTAACTTCCCCAGTGTCCAGTGAGTAAGATGCAAGGGGGCACAGGTTCAATCCCTGGTCAGGGAATTAGTTCCATATGCCAAGAGATGTGGTCAAAAATTTAAATATATATATATATATATATATATATATACACACATATGTATACATAAGTATACAAATGTATGCATGTATATATATGTATATGGGCATGCATGCTAAGTCACTTCAGTCGTGTCCGACTCTGCCGCACTATGGACTGTGGCCTGCCCGGCGCCTCTGTCCAAGGGATTCTCCAGGCCAGAATACTGGAGTGGATTGCCATGCTCTCCTTTGACCCAGGGATCAAACCTCATCTCTTACATCTTCAATGGCAGGACGGTTCTTTACCACTTGTGCCACCTGGGAAACCCATATATATATATGTATATATATATATATATATATGCCATATTTACAATGATAGTCTGTATCACCCTTGTTCTCTGTTTTTTTCAAAAATGTTAACCAATAATTGCAATTTATTTGTGCCACTGAATAAGCTAGGATTAATGTAATATTCCATAAATATCAATATTTAAAACTTTGAAAATAAATCTATATTTTTCAATCATATTAGCATTTAAAATGACAGCCTATTCATACTTTCTTCAAAGACTGTGATTAAAACTAATAATTTTAAATTATTCCAAAGCCTTGCATTCCAAGCTAGTGTATAGTCTTAATATATACCGATGAGTTGAAATCACAGGGTCAACATAGTAAATCTTTCTGAGACGTAAATTTTACTGTGTTATATTTACACAAATACATGGTGTGTTGCAATATATTAAGGTCTAATACAAAAATATTATGGAGTAGAATGAGATAGTTCACTTGTTGTCAAACAAAAGAAAATAATTCAAAGAAATTCAGCATGTGGATGATATTTCTTGGGTGTGCCTATAGAGTTCTTACTTTGCTTGTCATTAAAATTATTTCAGTAAGAAAGTTTGAGAAGTATCACTTTAAGTATCTAACATTTCTCCAGAACATAAATAGTCCATTTGGTATGAATACTTATGTGAGCCATTTGAGGCACTCACACAGTTAGAAGATAGCCAGATGCTCATTATATGAAGAGTCATGATTTAGGAGGAGACTCTATAATCTCATGATTATATCTAGAGATGAGCCCACCTAAGCCAAAAGCTTACCAAAGGTTTTTTTTTTTTTTTTTTTTTTTTGCAGTACGAAACAAAAGTACATCTGGGTACATTATCTAGGTTTTGCATCCTTAAGAACTTAGGTTACCTGCAACATGTTCCTATGTCCGCAGGAGAAGGGCAGGTGTCAAAATGCCTGAGTATTATGTTGCTTTTAAAGACTCTTTGATAATTGGATATTTTAAACAAAATTGAGTCCCTGCTCTCAAAAATTAACAAATTCACTCTTTTTTTTTTTTTCTGGCAACCAAGTAGTACTTAGCAGTTTTAATGGCCCTAACCAATCTCTTCCAACTAGGCAAGGATAGCTGTTTTCTTTGGCCTGACTATCTGGAGTCATCTGCATGAATTTGGTGCGTTGAAAATGTTTGACAGTTGAGTCCCTCTTCTCTCTGCCTTGGCTCTGTAGACAGGGCTTGTTAAATTATTCCGTGTGTTGGTACCTGAGGCATGTGTATTTGCACATGTCACAGGGTTCTTATTCAGTAATTTATTACTTTGATTCCTTAAGTAGACACTTGTGACCTGAGTAAGAATTCCTCTAAATGGACTTAACCAGTTATACTCAGGAAGTAAACTTTCTCATATGTGGAAGTTTAGGTTTAGAAAATGTTTGCATTAGCCCTTAAGTATTTGACATGGGATATGCTAAAGAACATAGTATAGAAATCAAGATGAAACAAACCACAGAATTCTGGGATGAATTCTCACTGAAACATTTCATTGCCTTCTTTGGTCTAATGTTTATGTCCTTGAGTGACATGGGCTCCACTTTATCATGAATATGATTTCACATTTATATTTATTTATTTATATATTTATATTTATTTATATTTATATTAATAATCTAATTTTACCTTACTAGACTACTTGATTAATATTCAATTTTAATTTTACTTCTTAGTATCTAACTTGTTGAAATTCAGTCTCTTTAAGCTAAGAAATTATCTTACATTAAATAGTATGAACACTCTAATCATTCCTAATCATTTCTTAGATTTTAAAAAAGGTATAGCAAGGATGACTCTCTGATTATAAAATTGTGTGTCACAATGATGTAATTCATCTGACTCTCTATGTTGCACTCTCTCTTACAGTGGGTTAGTTTAGTTGCTAGGTCGTGTCTGACTCTTGCAACTCCATGGACTGTAGCTCGCTAGGCTCCTCTCTCTATGAGATTTCCCAGGCAGGTATACTGGAGTGAGTTGCTATTTCCTTCTCCAGGGGATCTTCCTGACCCAGGGATCGAACCCTGGTCTCTTGCATTGGAGGCTGATTATTTACCCACTGAGTTTCCAGGGGAGCCAAATATTTATGCAAATTTGGGATTTCCTCTCCTTCACTCTTCTCTAGGGCATATATTTAGGGATATATCTAAGAATTTGGAAAGGATACAAGACACTGGGGAAAAGAACCCATGTGATCTCTATGTCCTATTGCCATGGAGACAGCAAATGAGAGATCTATCCTAATTGGTCCTGGGTTATCACTCCATGTGGTTTGCTGCAGAGATGTCCTTGGCTTCCTATGCATACCAACTATGGGGGCTCTTTTTCCTATGATGAAATCTTTTTGCTTCCCTCAGCCATACTGAGAGATTGGCTTCTCTTCAATTGTTCTTTTCAATTGAAGGTGTCACAGAGCCTTTTCATTTCTAGGTACTTGTCTACATAGCGAGAGGGAGATTGATTACTGAGTGTGTATCTATAAACAACTCTTAGAACAAGTACAGACTGTTGTTTCTCGAAGTTTTTCCTGGGAGCCAGGTAGCTTTTGTTTCCATGTTTCCATAAAAATATCTCAGATCTTTTTGCCTCCCTTGGGCTTTTCTCTGAGAAGTAAGGCACAAAGTCCTCGCTCTCAGATCCAGGGAGGTTTTTGTTCTCATTTGACCTCCCTTCCGTCTTCCTCCATCTCCCCTGCTGGTAAAAAGATTTTCTAATCTGGATAAAATTAGCTTTAATTTTTAAAAATTTCTTTAACAAAAACTAGAAAAACTTCCCTTAAATCAAGGAACATGAAGCAGACAATGTGTTCAAATTAGGGAAAAAGAAAGAAAGAAATTCCAGAAAGAAAAAAGGAACATGGGTGAATATCACAGAAGTGTGATCCCACCACATTTAGATCTTAAGTATCTATATGGTACCACATCTGAGCCTTCTGAAAAGAAAATTAAAAATCGTTTCTATTAAAAAAAAATTCCTTGTAATTGAACACAGTTGACTCAATCATCCAAGTGATAGTTTTATAAGCAAATTGTGTCTTCTTTTTCTTCCTTATACTACTGCTGCTGCTGCTGCTAAGTTGCTTCAGTCGTGTCCGACTCTGTGCAACCCCATAGACGGCAGCCCACCAGGCTCCGATGTCTCTGGGATTCTCCAAGCAAGAACACTGGAGTGGGTTGCCATTTCCTTCTCCAGTGCATGAAACTGAAAAGTGAAAGTGAAGTCACTGAGTCGCGTTGAACTCTCAGCCACCCCATGGACTGCAGGCTACCAGGCTCCTCTGTCCATGGGATTTTCCAGGCGAGAGTACTGGAGTGGGGTGCCATTGCCTTCTCCGGTACTACTACTTTCATTTAAAACAAAAACAAGGACTTACCCAGAGGTCCAGTGGTGAGGAATCCACCTTGCATTGCAGAGATGTGAGTTTAATCCCTGGTAAGGGAACTAAGATCACACACACTACGAAGCAACTAAAAGCTCCCTGCTGCAACTACTGAGCCCCTCGAGCCACCACGAGAGAATCCATGAGCCCCAATGAAAAATCCCATGTGATGTAGCAGCATGACACAATGAAGATCGTGCATGCTGCATCTAAGACCCAACGCAGCCAAACAAATAAGTTACAGAAAAACAAACTCCATCCGTGTGTGCAAGAAAGAAAATAAAGTGGAACAAAAATTCAAATGACTAGTAGTTTTTCTGTTATAAACGAACATAGAGAAAGACAAGTTGCTGGCAGGATTTGGTACTATCTGTGAATATCCCTAAAACCTAAATGATGCTTTTTATTTTATTTTATTTTATTTTTTACTAGAATGTTTCAGAATTGTTTTTATTTTTTTAAATACTTTATTCTATGTTACAATACTGTATTTGTTTTGTCATACATTGACACGAATCAGCCACAGTTGTACACGATCTCCCAATGTCAAAGCCCCTTCCCACCTCCCACCCCACATCATCTCCCTGGATCATCCTGTGCACCAGCCCCAAGCATCCTGCATCCTGAATTGAACATAGACTGGCACTTCGTTTCTTATATGATAGTATACCTATTTCAATGCCATTCTCCCAAATCATCCCACCCTCTCCCTCTCCCTCAGAATCCAAAAGTCTGTTCTGTACCTCTGTGTCTCTTTTTAAATAATGCTTTTTATGAGAGTTGTTTATAAACACACAGGTTTTTATAATTGGTCAGTCTCTCTCTCTTTCTCTCATCCCTTGGGAGAGCAAGTACCTAGAATATGGCCCAGAAATCTAACGTGCTCACCATTGACATCATTGATCATTTTGGAACTCGGTCACATAGCCAAGTTTTTTCAACAGCAATCCTATGTAGTCCCTATTGATTACAGTTGACATACAAGATGAAATCTCTTTGATATCCTTGCCTAGAGGTTAAAAAATTATGCTTTGTTATCAGACTGCCTGTGCTCAATTATTTAGGAACTAGGGAAATGGTTTCGGTAAGACATTTAACTTTTCTAAGCCTCAATTCTTTATGGACTAATGATAAGAACTACTGCAAAGGTTACTGAAAAAATTAAATGGAACATTCTATGTAATGAGTTTAGTGACTAGCACTCAACATACTTTAGCTTATTATTACTATTATTTATGTGAAGTGTTTTCTATCTTGACTGTCCAGAGAAATGCTGGCCTATGATTCCAGATCTGTGAAAATTCCATCTGCCTATAGTTTCTCAAATTTAAGAAAGGTTTTTGATGTCATTGGGACAATATGTGAGTAATCATTCCTGGAACCGCTGAATGTTGAGGGCAGATCGACCGGATCCATTAATGATTAAAGTTAGAGTAAGAGCTGTCACTGTCTACAGTCCACCACTTTATTAGGGATCCATGTGAACAAAGAACCTTGTTTTTGTTCATTTATCTGTTTGTCGTTCAGCATCTAGAGAATCCATCGTTATGGGGAATCTTAGCTAATTTGAATTTTTCCTCATCCTGACAGAACTGGATAGAATCTGTGCCCAGTATCAAAAGTTATTAAAGTTGAAATGCTCAGACTAGAAGAGTAACTGTTATTAGATTTTCTTCCATGAGAAATCAGGCTTAAGAACGATAATTTAAAGCCAAAACAAAGGGAGGACTGGCAAAGAAACACATACCCACTTAGGGACACATGGATTGAATCTGTTCCTGCATTGGTAGCCAATTAGGTAAGTGAAAACTTCTGCTTTGAGTATTTAGCTCCAAAGCTTGATATAACAGAAGTTCAATTATAATAACTGAAATTAGAAATAGAATTACAGTGCTACATTATAATTGGAAACTGAAAACAGGTGTGGTTCTCTGCTCCTCTCAAGCTTTGCAGCCTCCAGTTTTTGAGGAGACATATGTGAAGTTTGAGTATATTGTATCACTGGAAAATAGTTGTATCAAGCCCCAGAGTTGATCTCATACCAAGATGAACAAATAACTCATCAGTTATTGATGAACTGCTGAACAATAATTGGTTAATAGTTTGGTGTAGTAGGAAGATTATCTTAAAACCAGTTCTAAATCCTTTAGCATTCACTAGTTAATTAATTGGAGAAGGCAATGGCACCCCACTCCAGTACTCTTGCCTGGAAAATCCCATGGACAGAGGAGCCTGGTGGGCTGCAGTCCGTGGGGTCGCTAAGAGTAGGGCACTACTGAATGACTTCACTTTCACTTTTCAGTTTCATGCATTGGAGAAGGAAATGGCGACCCACTCCATTGTTCTTGCCTGGAGAATCCTGGGGACGGAGGAGGCTGGGGGGCTGCCGTCTATGGGGTCGCACAGAGTCGGACACGACTGAGTGACTTAGCAGCAGCAGTTAATTAATTAACTGATTAATTAAGGTATGATTGACTGTATACTATTTCCTGATGGGATGGAAAAACTAACATGGTATTGATGACCATAGTGAGCAGAGAACACAGCACTGCAGTCCAGAAGAGAGATAGAGCTGGTGTATAGAATGGCTCCACTGGCGTACGTAAGTGATCACTGAATCCATGAGAGTGATGAAAATTGTTCACAGAGAATAAATAAGAGAAAAAGAGGAGACAGGGATGGAGCATCAACCTTAAGAAGGAGAAGTGAAAGAAAAGAAAGCAGCACTGAGTGGGACAAATAAATATCAGAGCAGTGGTAGAGAGCAGGCTTGGGGGCAGAGGACATTGAGACTGAGGAAGTGAGACTTCCACTTCAAGGTGGCAGGTTGGACATTGTCCTTCCCAAATCCCACTGAAATAAAATTTAAAATTACCAAGGATAAGAAATTTATAACAGTTTGCCAACCAGGCAGAGATGTACACAAACCACTAGACTTGATGAATTTCAGGAAGATGGAAAATACATGATGAATTAAGGATACAGGAGCAGGAGCAGAGTCGGATGTGCACACACAGAAGCTGCAATAGAGGCAGAAACCAAGCTCCCTGCTGGTGGTGCCTCCAAAATGCTCCCAACCTGGAGGTCAAAGTTCAGTTTCATGAAGGGGTAGTGTTCAGAGATCGAGGTCAATGTTTGTCTCTAAAAGGTTGTACAAGTTAGCACCTCTTCTGTAAGTACCGCTTGTCAAAGACATTAGTTTAGGATTTCCCAAATATAATAAAACGCAGGTAGTGTGGACCTAGTTGTTCCCCGCTGTCTGTTCATGCATTTTGAAGCAAAACTGTCTGTGAGCTCAGAGGTCGGAGTCCACCCCACTCACTGAAGAGAGGGCAGGTGGGGAAGAGGACTGCATGCCAGCAGAAGGAAGCCAGGTCAGCAAAGTGTGCCAAGTAAGCAGTCCGCTTTATGACTTTAAATGGACAAATATCGTATTAGAAGAAAAATAATTGTAGACACATATGCAGAGTGCCAATATGAACCAAGGAATCAACTTTAAAAAAACCCTGATTATTCAGGGCACAGAATATAATTTACATATATATATCTCTTCATAGATACTAAAGAGGGGCTTCCCAGGTGCCAGTAGTGGTAATATGCTTAGTTGCTCAGTCGTGTCCAGCTGTTTGTGACCCCATGAACTGTATGTAGCCTGCCAAGCTCCTCTGTCCATGGGATTTTTCAGGAAAGAATCTGGAGTGGGTTGCCATTTTCTTCTCCTGGAGATCTTCCTGACCCAGGGATCGAACCCGTGTCTCCTGTGGTAAAGAACTCTCCTGCCAATGCAAGAGACATAAAAGATGAAGGGTTCGATCCCTGGGCCGGGAAGATTCCCCTAGAGGAGGACATAACAACCCACTGCAGTATTCTTGCCTAGAGAATCCCACGGACAGAGGAGCCTGGCAGGCTACAGTCCATAGGATCACAAAGAGTCAGACATGATTGAAGTGACTTAGCAAACACACAGATACTAAGGAACAATAAAGAAATATTGGAAATTTAAAACTACAATTTCTGAAATTAAGAAAAATTTAAAAGACGCGCTGAAATAAAAATGAGGAAATCTAAAAATTAGGCTAAAAAATTAGAATTGTAAGATTGTATAGAAAAAGACTTTAAACTCTTAGAGGATCTGTCTAGGAGAATTACAATCCTTCAAGGAAAAGGATTTTCCCTCTTTTCAGAAAGAAAGTATTTTAAGGAAATTATCAGAGGGATAATGGGAAAAAATATTTTTGAGATATAAACACATGCATCCTCGGTTTGAAAGGGCATACAGAATGAAGAGCACATGAATGAAGAACAAAAAACACATCTAGACAGAGATTCAGGTAAAGAGAAGATCCTCAAATCCTCCACTACTGCCTCTAATAAATGGGAACTAGCTTCTCATCAGAGACATCACATACTCGAAGGCTGAGATCTGAGAAAAATGTGATGTGTAATTTAGAAGTAAACGCTCAGCCAAACTATCAATTAAGAGTTCCAATAAAGTAAGGACATTTGTATTTCATTTTATTTTTTTTTTACTTTACAATATTATATTGGTAAAATCCAGCCATTCTCTTTGGAAGACTTACTTTCTGTGTATCCAGCAAAACAACAAAGGAATGGAAGAAAGAAGGAAAAAATGAGATCCATTAAACACAATACCTGATTTATTGTATCGATGCATTTACTATGGCTGTATAGTAGAATATCCCAGTTTTGTAGGAAACGTACACTGTAGCATGCAGAAATGATAGTACAATGAGTCAGCAATTTATTCTCAAATGGATCAAGAAAAATATGCTTTGTATGTGCCTCCACCTTTTCTGTAACCTTGTGATTATTTTGAAATTAAAAATTAAAATGAAGAAAGGAAACTCTACAAGGTTAAAAACAAATTTACCTTCTCTAGCATTCATTGTAGATTTTTAGATTGTTCTGACTGGTGTGAGGTGATACCTCACTGCAGTTTTGATCTGCGTTTCTCTGGCAGTCAGTGGTGGTGAGCATCTTTTCATCTGCCTCTTGGCCATCTGTGTGTCTTCTTTGGTGAAGCGTCTGTTTAGGTCTTCTGCTCATTTTTTGACTGAATTGTTTTTTGATATTGAACTGCATGAGCTATTTGTATATTTTGGAGATAAGAGATGGGAGGGAGATCCAAGAGGAAGGGGATATGTATATACATATGGCCGATTCACTTCACTGTACAGTGGAAGATAACACAATATTGTAAAGCAACTATACTCCAACAAATAACAACAACAGCAAAAACACAAGTCTCCTTTCTAGCAGGAGCCCCCACCCAGAGCATGGCCTACCAAAAACTCCACCACCATCCTCCAATCCCCAGCACTCTCTAACCCACTTTTCCAGCATCAATCAAGAGTTGCTTTACATAACAAACTATTTATTTATATTCTTCTTATTTTTTGCCTTTGCCTCACTGCTGGAATAAACTTCACGAGAAGCTCTCTTCATTGCTGCTGCTGCTGCTAAGTCGCTTCAGTCGTGTCCGACTCTGTGTGACCCCACAGACGGCAGCCCAGGCTACCCCATCCCTGGGATTCTCCAGGCAAGAACACTGGAGTGGAGGTGCCATTTCCTTCTCCACTCTCCATTGCTGTATACCCCAAACATGGAAAACTGCCAGGAACACACTGAGTTCTTGATAAATCTTTGTTGAATGAACTAATAATCTTGTTATTACAGACATTAGTAATAAGTAAAATTTCATTCTTATTATAAAATATTAATGCTTTCCAAATACTAAAATTGCAATTACTCTATATTACCTATTATTTGAGATTCCAATTTTTCACTTCAACTTCTACATGAAAAGAAATCTATTCCAACACCACTTGTAAGATGATTAAACCTCTAGAAGATTTTCTTAAAAGTGAGATGTCTTCTGCCAGTCCAGTCCAAGGGAGGAAAACTTCAAATGCTAGATCACAATCTTAAGAGTACTGAGAAGATGTTTTGCTATGTTATTTTTTTTTAGAACAGATATCAGTAAAAATAGGTAGCAGAAGATTTTATAAAAGAAAAATAATTCCAGGATGACAGTGATGTAGGAGGTCTAGGGTGCAAATTAGAACAGAGAATAAGATGGCTCCAAAAATAATTTCCTGTAATAAAACATGATTAAGAAGCTAAGTGACTTTGGTGATAAAAAGGAAGTATAGGATCATAAAAATAAACAAACATAAGCAATGTGCCTTGCTCCCTTCCCCTGTTTGTTAGTTTGTATTCCTTCCAGCTGAACAAAATTAATGGCCCCTGCTATCTCCATCTCCACTCACTATCCAGTCACTGTTTGATTTTTCAGGGAACTACATTTAAATAATTATAATACTGTAAATGCTGTTCTTTTTTTTTTTTTAATTAACCTGCAGACAAAGGGAGAAGGCAATGGCACCCCCACTCCAGTACTCTTGCCTGGAAAATTCCATGGATGGAGGAGCCTGGTGGGCTGCAGTCCATGGGGTTGCTAAGGGTCAGATATGACTGAGCAACTTCACTTTCCCTTTTCACTTTCACGCATTGGAGAAGGAAATAGCAACCCACTCCAATGTTCTTTCCTGGAGAATCTCAGGGACAGGGAGCCTGGTGGGCTGCCATTTATGGGGTCACACACAGTCAGACACGAAGCGACTGAGCAGCAGCAGCAGACAAAAGAGTTAGTTACTTTTTAGTTCTAAGAGGAGAAGATAAATAATATAAAGTTGAATGTTAAAAAGCATGAGATAATGCCTAAAACGGATGTCAAGAAATAGAAGGTTGTGTTTTATTTGAAAACACACATTAGCAAGTCTTAAAAACTTAATAAATAAAAATATGCCTTCAGAGTTTGAGAAATAAAACCTCAGTGGGAATAGGAAAGTGAGAAAGCAGGATACATCAGCATAACTCCCTCCTTCTTCATGGTAGGCGTAGCAGTTGGATATAGTTTAAATTGACAAATAAATGAATAAATATAACCATTATGGATATGACCACCAAAAGCAACATAAATTTGTATAAGTGGCTTTCAAAAATGAAGAGTAAGATTGAGAGTGAAAGAAAGTGAAAGTGTTAGTCATTCAGTTGTGCCCGACTCTTTGTGACCCCATGGACTACAGGCCACCAGGCTCCTCTGCCCATGGGATTTTCCAGGCAAGGATACTGGAGTGGCCCGACATTTCCTTCTCCAGGGGATCTTCCTGACCCAGGGATCAAACCCAGGTTTCCTACACTGCAGGCAGATTCTTTACTGACTGAGCTACCAGGGAAGCCCAGGAGGAATGAAGGTAAAGGGTACTTCATTCTTTAGTCTCAAATCCTCTCAGTTTGGGCTTGAAATTTTAGATTGTATACTAGATATGCACAGAAAAATGTCTGGTCTGATGAGGCTCACCTATGAGCTTCGGTTCCCCAAGTGGGATCAAGGGATAGTGAGGAGAGGACTTTTAAACTCTTCAGTATAGTTTTCATTTATTTTTTTCCTGCAATGAGCATAGTTTTTTACTGAGTAAAAATCATATATATATATATAATGATATGCACATATAGGGGCTTCCCTGTGGCTCAGGCGGTAAAGAATCTGCCTGCAATGCAGGTGACCTGGGTGCGATCCCTGGGTTAGGAAGATCCCCTGGAGAAGGAAATGGCAACTCACTCTAGAATTCTTGCCTGGAGAATTCCACGCACAGAGGAACTTGGCAGAGTACAGATGGTGGGGTCACAAAGAGTCGGACACCACTGAGTGACTAACACTTTCATGTACATATTATTATATAAGAAGGTGTACATCACTTCATGGGAAATAGATGGGGAAACAGTGGAAACAGTGTCAGACTTTATTTTTTTGGCTCCAAAATCACTGCAGATGGTGACTGCAGCCATGAAATTAAAAGACCCTTACTCCTTGGAAGAAAAGTATGACCAACCTAGATAGTATATTCAAAAGCAGAGACATTACTTTGCCGACTAAGGTCCGTCTAGTCAAGGCTATGGTTTTTCCTGTGGTCATGTATGGATGTGAGAGTTGGACTGAAGAAGGCTGAGTGCCGAGGAATTGATGCTTTTGAACTGTGGTGTTGGAGAAGACTCTTGAGAGTCCCTTGGACTGCAAGGAGATCCGACCAGTGCATTCTGAAGGAGATCAGCCCTGGGAGTTCTTTGGAAGGAATGATGCTAAAGCTGAAACTCCAGTACTTTGGCCACCTCATGGGAAGAGTTGACTCATTGGAAAACACTCTGATGCTGGGAGGGATTAGGGGCAGGAGGAGAAGGGGGGCGACCAAGGATGAGATGGCTGGATGGCATCATGGACTCGATGGACGTGAGTCTGAGTGAACTCCGAGAGATGGTGATGAACAGGGAGGCCTGGTGTGCTGCGATTCATGGGGTCGCAAAGAGTCAGACACGACTGAGCGACTGAACTGAACTGAACTGAAAGGCAACAAAAGTAAATTCTTAATCTTAGAAGCACCAAGAGTTCATTGAATTTGGCAACTGGGAAGAGACCCAATGGGTGCAGTTTCCACCAACAGTAGGAACACAGTAAGGTTGCCAGGGAAACACCCTTGATGAGGAGTAAGGGGAGTAGGGGCAGCAGATACAAGTGTAGACTGTTCTCAAGAAGTTGCAATGAGCAAGGGAAGGGCGAGAGTGTGTGAAAGTTAAATAGCTGACATTTAAAGGGCATAATTGTTTAATAATCACTTAGATTTTAAAATAGACTGTGTTGTATTAAAGACTTTCCAAGAAAATATTATATCTACATCTTTCCATTTTGGGATGAGGAAAGCATACAACACATTTTCATGGAGGCTTAGTTTTACAATTTTAAGGTCTCTCCCACCTTCCTCCCTTTAGTTCACCTTTTCAGGTATTCTTTTGTAGACATTCTCTACAGAGGCTTCTAAAGCTATTGAGAAGTAATTATGTCTCTGTATTGTGCAAGACTGAGGGGTCTTTGACTATGTCTGACTATTTACTTATATTTATGAAAAGTGAAGTATCAGTGACTTTTTTTCATTTCACAAAGTTAGGCTACATTACACTTCAATCCTTAGTGATTACGACAAATGTGCTAAATTAAGAAACCATCTCTCTCTGTCATCCAGAAATAATTACTGAGTGAAGCTTGTGTTCAGTAACTAGGTTACTCCCTGGGTGAAACCAAGGTTCCTCTGCCATTTCAAGGTGACTTTCTGGGCCAGACACCAATCTTTGTAGTCAGATTAGGTTGAAGAAAAAAATCTGAAGTTCCCTTTTTGCCTCTATTTTCTCTTGTTCTCATTCTTTCTCTGTCTTCCTTGCTGCCTCTCAGCTTATTCATGCCCAGAATTCTGATATGCTTAGCATCTTGGCCGTTGCCTCCACAATGCAACGTCTAGCAAAACCTGATTTCCAGAAGGAATCAGAGAAATTCACCAACCTGAAATAAAGCTCTCCTCATTAGGCCACTGATAAGCATTAAACGCAGGGCTTCCCAGCCGGCTCAGCGGTAAAGAATCCGCTTGCCACAATAAGAGACACAGATTTGATCCCTGGGTTGGGAAGACCCCTGGAGAAGGAAATGGCAACCCACTCCAGTATCCTTGCCTGGGGAAGCCCATGGACAGGGGGAGCTATAGCTGGACAGAAGCCAGCGATAGTCCATGGGGTCCCAAAGAGTCGGACATGACTGAGCAACTAAACAACAACAAACAGTAGGCGAGGGGCTTCCCAGGTGGTGTTAGTGGTAAAGAATCCACCTGTCAGTGTAGGAGAATTAAGAGGTTTGATCCCTGGGTCGGGAAGTTCCCCTGAGAAAGGCAAGGCAACCCACATCAGTATTCTTGCCTGGAGAATCCCATGGACAGACAGAGGAACCTGGCAGGCAACAGTCCATAGCGTCTCAAAGAGCCTGAAGCAACTTAGCACACATGCTTGCAAATGTTAAATGCATGAATAAGATGCCAGTGACTGAAAATGCTTCTTCTAGCTGGTGATTGTTAGTAACAAACTACCACAATCTGAGTGGAGTAAAAGCCATTTCATTCTCTTTGTGGATTCTGGAAGATCAAGGATTCAGGAAGCCACAGAAAGGACTGCCCTTCTCTGTTCCGTAAGTCTGGGATCTCAGCTAGAAGGACTCAAATAGCTGGGGTGACTCGGATGTCGGGGCTGGAACTACTGGCAGTGGCAGGGCCACTCTCAAACGTCCTTCATTAAGTAAAGAAAGCGGAAGTCGCTCAGTGGTGTCTGGCTCTTTGGGACCGCATGGAATCCTCCAGGCCAGAATACGGAGTGGGCAGCCTTTCCCTTCCCTGGGGGTCTCCCAACCCAGAGGAAGGGATCGAACCCAGGTCTCCTGCATTGCAGGTGTATTCTTTACCAGCTGAGCTATCAGGGAAGCCCTCATCAAATAAATGGGGGAGGTCTGTGTGGAACCAGCATTAATTGAATTCTTTCTGTGTTAACAACATCCCAAGGATTGAGCCATTGCAATATACGCATGTGCTGGTCAAATCTAGCCTCAACTCCAACAGAACCTGAATGAGAGTGCATGGGTGTAAGTTTGTTCGAGCATTCTAGGTCACTTCAGTCTTGTCTGACTCTTTGCCAACCTGCGGACTGTGGCCTGACAGACTCCTCTGTCCAAGGGATCCTCCAGGCAAGAACACTGCAGTGCGTTGCCATGCCCTCCTCCAGGGCATCTTCCCAACTCGGGGATCAAACCTTTGCCTCTTGTGTCCAATTCAGTGGCAGTCAGGTTCTTTCCCACTAGCACCACCCGGGAAGCCTGGGTATAAGTTTACATGGCATCAGATGCCTTTATGTTTCCATGTCTTTGGATTACATTTCAGAAGTTGTAATCTAATATATGCCTAACAGTGTATTTATAGGTAAATAATCTTCCTGGTTGTATAGCATGTACCTGCTGATTCATTTGGCATAATATATGGTAACTTTTTTACTGTAATGTTTATATTGTGACAGTTGGGTTCCTCAGAATGTTTGTATTATCAGATGTTATCTTGTAAAACTGAATATTTTTCAATGAGGGGAAACTAGGAGATCCAACCAGTCCATTCTGAAGGAGATCAGCCCTGGGATTTCTTTGGAAGGAATGATGCTAAAGCTGAAACTCCAGTACTTTGGCCACCTCATGCGAAGAGTTGACTCATTGGAAAAGACTCTGATGTTGGGAGGGATTGGGGGCAGGAGGAGAAGGGGACGACAGAGGATGAGATGGCTGGATGGCATCACTGACTCGATGGACCTGAGTCTGAATGAACTCTGAGAGTTGCTGATGGACAGGAAGGCCTGGCGTGCTGTGATTCATGGGGTCTCAAAGAGTCAGACACGACTGAGTGACTGAACTGAACTGAAGGGCTACAAAGTTTCAGATTCCCAATATCAAAATGATATTTCCTATATTAATTTTAATAATATAACTTTTCTACCTGTAACTGTGATTGTTGTGACAATTCAAAAGAAATTACAGTATGATGACAAAATTATAAACACCACTGAGCATATCTCTAAGACTACGTAAGACCAGACTAAATGTGAGCTTCTAGTGCATAATTACAATAGCCTAATTTTATAATAAGTAGAACATTATTTTGCAGTGGAATGGTTTTAAAAATCAGAAAATAACAATAAGCTGAAGAATTAGTCACAAGAATTTAATTGCTACTGAAAAACAAGAAATCACTGTAAAAATCACCTGTGTGATCTCACTGACTAGTCCAAAGAATATGCTTTTATCACTTTTAATAATTTAATATATCTGATCCTGGGGCCACCAAACTGGACTCAGAGGGATAATCTAAAACACCAGTTCTTCCAGTTGATGATTTCTGCTGCTCTGAGAAAACTGGTAATGTGTCTGTTGTTTAATGTGCAAGTTGGATGATGAAGAGTAGCTTCTTCAGTTTTCACTCTGTGTGCTTAGTCAGCTGTGTCCTGCTCTTTGCAACCCCATGAACCGTACGTAGCCCGCCAAGCTCCTCTGTCCATGGGATTCTCCAGGCAAGAAAACTGCAGTGGGTTGCCATGCCCTTCTCCAGGGAATCTTCCCAACCCAGGGATTGAACCCAAGTCTCCTGCATTGCAGACAGATTCTTTACCATCTGAGCCAAACTTTAGTTCTACAGGACACTCTGTGACAGAAAATCCTATGGGCAAATGATGTTTGTATACTTTCTAGACTTTATTTTGATTCTTGTGTATCTCAATTTGACATATTGCACTAAATGATATATTTCCTAATAAAACACCTTTAGTTCAGTTCAGTTGCTCAGTCGTGTCCGACTCTTTGTGACCCCATGGACCACAGCACGCCAGGCCTCCCCTGTCCATCACCAACTCCCCGGAGTCCACTCAAACCCATGTCCATTGAGTCGGTGATGCCATCCAACCATCTCATCCTTTGTCATCCCCTTCTCCTCCTGCCCCCAATCCCTCCCAGTATCAGGGTTTTTCCAATGAGTCAGCTCTTTGCATCAGGTGGCCAAAGTATTGGAGTTTCAGCTTTAACATCAGTCCTTCCAATGAACACCCAGGACTAATCTCCTTTAGGATGGACTGGTTGGATCACCTTGCAGTCCAAGGGACTCTCAAGAGTCTTCTCCAACACCACAGTTCAAAAGCATCAATTCTTCAGTGCTCAGCTTTCTTTATAGTCCAACTCTCACATTCATACATGACTACTGGAAATACCATAGCTTTGACTAGATGGACCTTTGTTGGCAAAGTAATGTCTCTGCTTTTTAATATGCTGTCAGTGTTGGTCATAACTTTCCTTCCAAGGAGTAAATGTCTTTTAATTTCATGGCTGCAGTCATGAAATTAAATGTCTTTAATTTCATCTGCAGTGACTTTGGAACCCAGAAGAATAAAGTCAGCCACTTTTCCACTGTTTCCCCATCTATTTGCCATGAAGTGATGGGACTGGATAAAATAACTTTAGGAAACTCCTGAACTGTCTCCTTTCTCTGTCTGCTCTAATAAACAGTCAAGGGGCGTCACTATCTTTTCTCACCTGAATACTGAAAGTACCTCCTACTTTGTCTTCAAGCCTCCTCTTCTGTCCCACTTAGCAGCCTGGGTCATTTTTTAAACATTTAAACCAAATCAAGGACTTCCCAGGGGATCCATTGGCTAAGCTCAGTGTTCCTAGTGCAGGGGGGCCTGGTTTGATCCCTGGTCAGGAGACTAGGTGCCACAGGCTGCAACTAATAGTTTGCACGTTGCTACTAATGATCCCGTATACCACAACTAAGATCTGTCACAGTAAATACATAAAGAAACATTTTTAAAACAAATTTAAACCACACCCTACTACTCTCTTGTTAAAAACCCAGCAGTGCTTTCTATTGGGCTTCCCCGGTGGCTCCATTGTTAAGAATCTGCCTGCTCATCCAGGAGACCCATGCTCGATCCCTGGGTTGGGAAGAGCCACTGGGGAAGGAAATGGCAACCGATTCCAGTATTCTTACCTGGGAAAGCCCATGGACAGAGGGACAGCGGGCTGTAGTCCATGAGGCCGCAGAAGAGTCAGATACAACTTAGCAGCTGAACAACAACGCTTTACGTTACTCTTAGAATAAAAGCCAAATCCCTTTTTCTGGCTTATAAAACCCTATGTAATCTTTCCTCAACCCCACCCTACCACTCATCTTCTATTCTGGGGTATTCCAGTCCCACTCTGTACTTCTTAAAAGTGTGACCTTTGCTCACCATGGGACCTGTGCCCTCTTTCCCCACTGCATGAACTAATTCCTCGCAGTCTTTACACAGCTCTTTCCTTCTTATACTTTAGATTTGGCCCTTCCTCAGAGAGGCTTTCTCTAACCACCTCATTTGAAATAGTCTTCTGGTCACTCTATTTTAATTCTTTTCATAGCTTTGGCTCTAATATTCTTCTCATTTATATCTGCCTACCTACCTATCATTCCTTCTTCATTTATTATTTCTCCCACTGGCATGGGTGATTTAGTAGAACAGAGACCTTACGTTTCCTGTTCTGCTTTCTCCAGTACCTGAACTGTATGCTTGACATAATTAGCAATTTAGTAGATATTACTGAATGAATCAGATGGTTAGACCTTCCATCCCTGTGTTTCTGTCTTTATTCTTGGATACGAGAGAAGTAGTCTGATACAAAGAAGGGAAGCTAGGAAAAATGCAATGGGGAAAAAAACCAAAGATGCCATGACTATGTTTTAATCTAAGGAAGTTCTATGGTGGAGGATGAGGGGTGGAGAGGCACAAGAGGGAGGGGATGTGTGTATACTGATATCCAATTCATGTTGATAAACAGCAGAAACTAACACAACATTGCAAAGCAATTATCCTCCAGTTAAAAAAAAGAAAGTCCTATTGGTTAGAATTTAACTTGAAGATAATGTTATACTACCAAAACAAAAAGAAACTATTGAAAGGAAGTTTTATTTTAATAAACAAGTAAGTGTCTTACCAGCAGCAGCAATATCTTGCAACTGTTGATCTGATGAAGCTTGACTTTCTGAGTGATTGCAGATGGGCTGTGCTGTTTGCTTATGCTTTGATAATTGATCATGGTATTATCTGAGGTTTACAAGACACAGCCTTTTTCATTTTTTTTCCCACCATGCACTATTACACAGTACATGACAAGTTTTACTTATAGATTATAAATACCTGAGAATCAAATAGCATGTATTTTAATGACAATACATCTGGGTTATACTTCATACACTGCTAAATGTTCTCACCCTTATTATCGAATTTGTTCTTCTAAACTGTCTTACTTGTGAAATGTGTTTCTGTCATATATTGTCTGTATTCCTTTGTTGGAAATGCTCTTACTAAAAATATAAATTTCCAGAAATATTATGCGTGTATTTCTTCTAAACTCAATATTAAAATTTTCCACATTTGTGGAATTAACTCTTGGGTTTTCTAATGTGTTTTATCCTTCTGATTTTTCTTTTGCCAATGCTTTTTGATAAGTGTATAGAAAAATTTCCATGTCTTTTATAGAGATCTTTAAGTCCTAGTCTTTCTTGTTTCATCTAATTCTCCTCTTTTGTTTACCAAATCTCCATGAAAACCTTTTTGTAGCTTTTGCACTCTTATGTCTGACATTCGAAACTTCTATCTTCAAAGCCTCATGCAGTAGCAGTGATCAGACACAGTCTCTGACCTGTTTTAAGAGTTTCTTGCAAGATTTTAAGTATTTTTATATTGTTCATCCTTTAATTCTTTCAGTTTCATTTTATAAATATCAATCTTTTTGTATATATCTTGACAGAATGCAATCCTGCCTTTTAGGTCTTTTTAATTTAGTTTGTCTTTTCTTCAACAGGTCTTCTTAGGTATTGCTATTTCTTATAGTCAAATGTTTTGTCTTACTGGAAAACTCTCTCTTCGTCTGATCTTTAACAGAACAGGAAAATCCTATTTCTGCCATCTCTCTCTTTGCCTCTTCATCTCTCCACTGCATTGCTGTCTTCCTCCCTTGAAAAGTTTATTCTTCAGAACGTTACACCATGTCTTAGTCAATGTGAGCTGCTATAACAAAGTATTATAGACTGTGTGGCTTATAAACAGCAGAAATTTATTTCTTACAGCTCTGGAGGCTGGCGGGTCCAAGATCAAGGCACCAGAAGATTCAATGTCTGGTGATGGTTTGCTTCCTGGTTCATAGATGTCCTGGTCTTCTTTTTGTGTCCTCATATGATGGGAGTGGCAAGGTCACTCTCTGGAGTCTCTTTTGCTGATGGTTTAGTCAAGTCCTGTCCAACTCTTGCAACCCCATAGACTGTGGCATGCCAGGCTCCTCTGTCTATGGGATTTCCCAGGCAAGAATACTGAAGTGGGTTGTCATTTTCTTCTCCAGGGCATCTTCCCAACCCAGGGATCAAACCCACATTTCCTGCACTGCAGGTAGATTCTTTACCACTGAACCACCGGGGAAGACCTGAGTCTCTTTTATGAGGGCATTAATGCCATTCATTGGGCTTCTCTGGTGGCTCAGCAGTAAAGAACCCACATGCCAATGCAGGAGGCATGAGTTTGATCCCTGGGTTGGGAAGATCCCCTAGAGAAGGAAATGGCCACTCATTTCAGTAATCTTGCCTGGAAAATCCCATGCACAGAGTAGCCTAGTAGGCTACAGTCCATGGGGTCACAAGAGACAAGACTTAGCCACTAAACAATAACAAAACTGCCATTCACTGGGACTCTACCCTCATGACCTAATCACTCCCAAAGACCTCTACCTCCAAATACCATTACACTGATGATTACATTTTAACATCTGAGTTTTGGGGGATGCAAACATTTAGTCTGTAGCATATAGTAAAGGATCTTAAAATTGTCACAAGGTAACAGTTCTCTGTGGTAAAGGTGAAGAAAAGATGGGCTGCTTAGTAAGTTTGTCTTTAATTCCTGAAATGGGCCATTAAAATGTCCACCTGTTTAACTGATGGCTGTCACACAGAGATAGAATGCAAGAAATTGTTTAATCAGTTGTAACAATTTCCCAACAGTCTTTCCTACTGTGTGCTGAACTAACTCTTGTGTCACTATCTACATTTTCTCTGTGGAGTCTTTCCTGCCACTTTAAGCCTGGGTTTCCCCTCCTCCAACTCATCATGGCCTTGATCACATATCATCTGTTTTCTTTTTTCTACCTTTGTTGATAGGCACCCAGGAAGGTAGGGAAAATACCTTGTTTACAGCTATAGTCCTAGTTTTAACAAAATACTTGCACATACTTTGTATTTAATAAATATGATTAGATTAAGTTCTTTGCTTATGTATGCCTCTCAAGGACGTCTGTCACCCTGGTCCCTCTTTGACAGACTTTTGAACAAGACTCATGAAAGAATCTTATAATCATGCTCAAAAACCTTTAACCTTATGATTATGCTCAATAGCCTTCAGTTTCTAATATCTTATTTCTTTTCATTTATAAAATGTATTGGTTATTTATATTTTTTACCATAATTGACTGTTAAAGCTCTAGAGAATTTAGAGAAAAATTGACCTACAAATCCCCTTTCCTTATTTTAAAGTTGAGGACCCTCAGGCCCAGAGATATTTGTGTATGTATTAACTAGTTAATTGGCTGCTTCAACACAAGAAGCTTTTCTGTCTCTCATCCCCCACTGTGTCAGTCACTCAAAACAAGAGCCAGTGGCTTGTCAAAATTCAACATCCATTTATGATAAAAACTCTCCAGAAAGCAGGAATAGAAGGAACATACTTCAACATAATAAAAGCTATATATGACAAAGCCACAGCAAACATTATCCTCAATGGTGAAAAATTGAAAGCATTTCCCCTAAAGTCAGGAACCAGACAAGGGTGCCCACTTTCAATACTACTATTCAACATAGTTCTGGAAGTTTTGGCCACAGCAATCAGAGCAGAAAAAGAAATAAAAGGAATCCAAATTGGAAAATAAGAAGTAAAACTCTCACTGTTTGCAGATAATATGATCCTCTACATAGAAAACCCTAAAGACTCCACCAGAAAATTACTAGAACTAATCAATGAATATAGTAAAGTTGCAGGATATAAAATCAACACACAGAAATCCCTTGCATTCCTATACACTAATAATGAGAAAGCAGAAAAAAAAAATTAAAGAAACAATTCCATTCACCATTGCAATGAAAAGAATAAAATACTTAGGAATATACCTACCTAAAGAAACTAAAGACCTATATATCGAAAACTATAAAACACTGATGAAAGAAATCAAAGAGGACACTAATAGATGGAGAAATATACCATGTTCATGGATTGGAAGAGTCAATATAGTGAAAATGAGTATACTACCCAAAGCAATCTACAGATTCAATGCAATCCCTATCAAGCTACCAATGGTATTTTCACAGAGCTAGAACAAATAATTTCACAATTTGTATGGAAATACAAAAAACCTCGAATAGCCAAAGCAATCTTGAGAAAGAAGAATGGAACTGGAGGAACAAATCTGCCTGACTTCAGACTATGCTACAAAGCCACAGTCATCAAGACAGTATGGTACTGGCACAAAGACAGAAATATAGATCAATGGAACAAAATAGAAAGCCCAGAGATAAATCCATACACCTATGGTCACCTTATCTTCAACAAAGGAAGCAAGAATATACAATGGATTAAAGATAATCTCTTTAACAAGTGGTGCTGGGAACACTGGCCAACCACATGTAAAAGAATGAAACTAGAACACTTTCTAACACCATTCACAAAAATAAACTAAAAATGGATTAAAGATCTAAATGTAAGACCAGAAATTATAAAACTCCTAGAGGAAAACATAGGCAAATCACTCTCTGACATAAATCACAGCAGGATCTTCTATGATCCACCTCCCAGAATACTGGAAATAAAAGCAAAAATAAACAAATGGGATCTAATTAAAATTAAAAGCTTCTGCACAACAAAGGAAGCTATAAGCAAGGTGAAAAGACAACCTTTGGAATGGGAGAAAATAATAGCTAATGAAGCAACTGACAAACAACTAATCTCAAAAATATACAAGCAACTTATGCAGCTCAATTCTAGAAAAATAAACAACCCAATCAAAAAATGGGCCAAAGAACTAAATAGACATTTCTCCAAAGAAGACATATGGATAGCTTACAAACACATGAAAAGATGCTCAACAACACTCATTATCAGAGAAATGCAGATCAAGACCACAGTGAGGTACCATTTCATACCAGTCAGCATGGCTGCAATCCAAAAGTCTACAAGCAATAAATGCTGGAGAAGGTGTGGAGAAAAGGGAACCCTCTTACACTGCTGGTGGGAATGCAAACTAGTACAGCCACTATGGAGAACAGTGTGGAGATTCCTTTAAAAACTACAAATAGAACTGCCTTATGACCCAGCAATCCCACTGCTGGGCATACACATGGAGGAAACCAGAATTGAAAGAGACATGTGTACTCCAGTGTTCATTGCAGCACTGTTTATAATAGCCAGGACATGGAATCAACCTAGATGTCCATCAGCAGACGAATGGATAAGAAAGCTGTGGTACATATACACAATGGAGTATTACTCAGCCATTAAAAAGAATACATTTGAATCAGTTCTAATGAGGTGGATGAAGCTGGAGCTGATTATACAGAGTGAATTAAGCCAGAGAGAAAAACACCAATACAGTATACTAACACATATATATGGAATTTAGAAAGATGGTAATGATAACCCTCTATGCGAGACAGCAAAAGAAACACAGATGTAAATAACAGACTTTTTGACTCTGTGGGAGAGGGAGAGGGTGGGATGATTTGGGAGAATGGCATTGAAACATGTATACTATCATGTAAGAAATGAATTGCTAGTCTAGGTTTGATATAGGATACAGGATGCTTGAGACTGGTGCACTGGGACGACCCAGAGAGATGATATGGGAGGGTGATGGGAGGGGGTTCAGGGTTGGGAACTCATGTACACCTGTGGCGGATTCATGTCAATGTATGGCAAAACCAATACAGTATTGTAAAGTTAAAAAAAAAAAAAAAAGCCAATGGCTTGTGCATATGTGCTAAATCGCTTCTGTATGTCCAACTCTTTGCAACCCTGTGGACTTTAGCCTTCCAGGCTCCTCTGTCCAAGGGATTTCCTAGGCAAAACTACTGGAGTAGGTTGCCATGCCCTCCTCCAGGGGTTCTTCCCCACACAGGGATTTAACTCACATCTCTTACATCTCCTGCATTTGCAGGCAAATTCTTTCCCACCAGTCCCACCTGGGAAGCTCAGGCTGAGTCAGGCAATACTTACAAGTCACAAAAAATATTAACATTATCAGAGGCAAGACTGTTTCTCTTCCTCAACAATCTGATATGTTCCTCTAGATGACTTACTTTTGGGATTTCTGCCTCGATGTTGGTCTCCTGCATTCCCCTTTCTCCTCTTACAAGAGAGACAGAGGTTTCCCTCGTGGGCAGAGAATCTTACCTAGATGATGAATAAGACCCAGTAGCTGGACAGTGGGCCCCCACTGAAATTATTCAGGGTAGCGCTATGCTTTGAAAGGAAATGAGATCATTGATAATGTAAGCAATGTTTGTGGCAGATCTATCACTAACAGTGCCCACATTTTTGGCCTTCTCACTCTCACAACTATCTTCTGATTTTGTGCCTGAAACTGTTTTGCATTTAGATGGAAGATCAGTTTTCTTCATACTGTGTGGTTCTTAGTCACTCAGTCATGTCCAGCTCTTTGCCACTCTGTGGACTGTAGCCCACCAGGCTCCTCTGTCCGTGGGGATTCTCCAGGCAAGAATACTGGAGTGGGTTGCCATGACCTCCTCCAGGGGATTTTCCCAACCCAGGGGTTGAACCTAGGTCTCCCTCATTGCAGGTGGATTTTTACCATCTGAGCCACAAGTAAAGGCTTTCATTCCCAAATATTCTGGGCTGCCAATTTCTTGCTCTGTTTTGACCTCACCAACACCCTTCCATCTTATTTCTGATTTGCATCCATTTGTTACAGACTCCTCACTGCTCTTATGTCCTTTCTCTTCACTTCATTGTCAAAGCTTTATCCTTTCCTGTCATTTTATTAGGATCTCCAGCAGGAAAGGAAGGTTGTATTAAGCTTAGTTTCCATCTTGATCAGTTGTGCTTTTTTTTTTTTAATAGAAATGAAATAATGCTCATTGTTTTCCATCTGGATTCCCGAAACATTATTCATACTTGTTATATTAGGGGGAAATTAATGAATCATTGTTCTGTATCATATGCTCCTATCTGCCATAGAATTAGGTCATCCTTATTTTTGGTTCTAAACCTTGTAGGTCTTTAATAAAGTAATACATGTATCTGGCAAAATTATAAATGAATCAGTAATAACTTCTTTATTTACTTTTTGACTGTAATTTATTAAAATATCACAAAACAAAAATCTCCACAAAACATGCAAAATGCTGTATATATAATGTCTTAACATTGTGTGAGATCCAGATGTGTCTAAGAAATGGAGAGCTAATTAGAGGTGATATTTATCTCCAGTTCTAGGAGCTAATATTGGGCTAAACTTGGAAGGTTCAGTCCAGATAACCATTCAAGTGCTTGGCTGCTGATCTCAAACCTTATCTGAACTATCTGAACCTCTCAAGTCTTGAAAACTGGGCTGGATCTCTTATGAGAACAGCCTCATCTGGGGTATTTGGGTATGTCTGATTCCAGCTGGAATCCAAAACTGCAGAGGGAGGCAAAAATGAAGACTAACTCAGGGCGGGGGTGGGGAAACACTGAGCTTCCTCAAACCTCTGAAAGAGGCTTTGGTTAAATTTGGAGCAAAGGTTAGGGATTATGAACAGTTTCTATTTTATCTGGCTGCATTCATTCATCCTTAAAAAAAATTCCATTTTAATCTTCCAGATGAAGGATCATTAATATTTCTTTGTTCTTGGCTGGGAAATACAGTGAAACAATCTTGTAAAAACTGAAATTCTGCTGGTTTTGCATGTCACAAATAAGAGTTTGACAGCATGTGATTGCTTCAAAATGGCCAAGTGCGTGTCACTGATCATCAGTGCATACCTAGGTTTGGTTTAGGGCATCACACCAAAAGGAGCTTTAAATCAAGTTGTGGACACACCATAAAATACAGTCTGCTGTAAGCATAGAGAGTAAATAAGAATAAATTATTTTCTATTGTGTTATTCTTTATCAACTCTGTGAGGATTACACATATTTCAAGACATGTTTTTTTTTCTTTTATTTTTTTCAGTTTTATTTCACTTTAAATATACCAATTACATTCAAGGGATTCTGAACACATACAGGGCTTCCCAGCAGTGCTAGTGGTAAAGAACCTGCCTGCCAATGCAGGAGACATAAGAGATGCGGGTTCAATCCCTGGGCTGGGAAGATCCCCTGGAGGAGGGCATGGCAACCCACTGCAGCATTCTTGCCTGGAGAATCCCATGGACAGGGGAGCCTCCTGGGCTACAGTCCATAGGGTGGCAAAGAGTCAGACATGACTGAAGTGACTTAGCATGCACCCATGAATATATAAATATGTAGCTGTAGAACACTAAAATACGTTAATTTCCTACTATGTGCTATCTGTGTGTACATAATCTGACAACATTTCTAAGAGGCAGATTTTTATTAACCTAATTCAACAGAGGATGAGATTCAGAGAAGGCTGTTTATTTGCTTAAGATTGCCCAGCTAGTGTGACAGTTAACTTTATGTGTCACCTTGCTTGGACCACAGTGCCCAGATCGTTGGTCAAACGTTATTCTGGATATTTCTGCGAGGGTGTTTTTGGATGAAATTCACATTTAAAGTGGTGGCTTTAGAGTAAATCAGATTGGTTTCCGTAATGTGGGTGCCTAATTCCTTCAGCTGAAGTCCTGCTTAGAACAAAAGACTTCCCTCCACAAGCAAGAGGAAACAGTCTGCCTTTAGACCTCATCTGCAACATCAGTTCTTCCTGATCTGACAGGAGTGCCTTTGAACTCTTTCTGGGTCTCTAGCCTGCAGGCTTTCCCCATCCCCTGTTGGACCCTCCAAGCCTCCACAATCGTGTGAGCCAACTCCTTAAAAAGTAAATCTCTTTCAATATATACACACACATCCTCTTGGTTCTGTTTCTCTGTAAAATCCTGACTAATACAGCTTGTAAGTGGGGAAGCCAAATCAGAGTTTGTTCTGTTGAATTTCAGAGCCTTATAATAAATCTCATTTTATATAAACATTTTTTCTGTTCACTGAATTTACAGTTTAGTTTGTCCAAATGTGTCTTATATGTTCACATTTACATTCATATTCACGTGTACACCTGTATGCACATCAGTGTACTATGTGTGTACTGTGTCTTGTTTATCCACTGGATGAGTTACAAAGTTTTGGCTTTTGCTGTGGAACTCCTTAATCAAAGAGAATGATGAATCTTGTCCTCAAGTACAACTAATCTTGTGAAGACAGACTCATTTCACCATGCTCACTATTGCATAATAGTAGTATTTTCCTTCTATGGTATTATCACTGGCTTAATTTATCCCTAAAATCTAAGGTTTATACCTAAGTCTTAATAATTGAAAATATTTTCTTAAATTTCACCCAAATTTTGGCTTCAAGGAAGATATTCAAAATTTTTACCTTTAAAATAATCATAATTCTATGTTATTTAGTTCCATATAGTCTTATGGCTATGAAACTGAAACACTGAGACAGAAAATTTAAGACACAAAGCAGTACTAAAATACTGGAAAATTCTAGAACAATATGTTCAAAGGCCCTCTAAAAATTACCTAAAAAGAAGAAAAATTTAAAGTAACGTTATCTATAGCTATTAATCTATCTTGTTAACTAGTCATGTAGCCTTTTTAAAGCCACACTGGCAAAATATGACTTTGTAAATATCACAGGTTAAAAGGAACATATGTCTTTCATTTGTTGGCGTTGTCTCTAAAAGTGATCTTGTATCCATAAACCCTTAATCTGACTTCCTTCCAGGGAACAGAGTCTTTAGAACTCAGAATTATGAACCACTGTTAAACAAAAATTCTTTATTGACAAAGTATAGCTCATAATCAGAATTTTACCATTACAAATGACCTTAGATCAACTCTAACCTAATTATTACTTGAATAATAGTATTTAATATAAGCAATAATTCAAGTTGCATTTTAAAATATTTTATAGATGTAGAAACTGTGGCCCAAATAGGATGACGCCGCTGGACTAAAAAAAGTTGTCTGACTTTTTGTGGATACTGTTTCTTCAAAAGAGTGCATTGCCTTCTTTGTGGAAAGTGCCTTGAGAAATTCCAAAATCAGAAGTATTACTTGGTCCACTTAGAATGTGAATAATAAACTTTCAATCTGTGATTTGAGTACTTTCTTGCCTTGTGCTCACTGAGCATCAGAGCATTCTAACATGCATGGCTGGGTGTGCTCATGGTAAGGCTTTCATGTTTGATAGCTAATTCAATAGCTAGCGGCAGCTTTCCTTTTTGTCTTCAGCGTTTTATAGTCCTATGAACTTAGATACCCCAGATTTTCTCTATTTCTGTACAAAACTTTATTTTAGGTATAAATTAATATTTTAGGTATAAATTTAATATAAGGCTGCTCTCTGCATGGGGTTTCCTTTTTATAAAGGCTATCCATATTTTTATCTTGTAAGGAATAAACACAATGAGGTCCAAGGTCTCTTCCTTTCATGTTGTATTATTGTACTAAACTGCAGGTTGATACTGTCTCAAACAAAATCCATTTTTATTTTCATTGCCATAGTAATCTATCACTTTTAGAGATTTCAGCAGATTTTCCTGGCTTCATCCTATTTCTAAGAGGAAATTGTTCTTTTACAATGACTTCCTTTCATGCCTAATCATGGTTTCTTTATAGTCTCAGTTAGATTCATGACAGCACAGGCATAGATTTAGAAGACTACAGACTGTCTTTGTACTCTCCCTCCTTTACTTGTACAGATAAAGCAGAATCATGACTGTTGGTGAAAATGTACTGGAGGTAAGACTGACATGTAAATAGTTCATTATTATTACTTTTTATTGTGGTAAGATAGTATTACATAGTTTGGTATATCAGGTTTTGGGTTTCCCAAGTGCTGCTAGTGGTAAAGAACCCATCTGCCAATGCAGAAGACATAAGAAATGTGGGTTTGTTTTTTGATCCCTGGATCAGGAGGATCCCCTAGAGGAGTGCACGTCCCACTGCAGTGTTCTTGCCTGGAAAATCCCGTGGACAGAGGAGCCTGGCAGGCCACAGTCCATAGGGTGGAACAGACTCAGACACAACTGAAGCAACTTAACACCCACACATGCATACCAAGTTTTAGGCCCTGTTTCCACAGGGCCCTACCCACTGATAGTTTGGAACCCAGAGTGAGCATGGACTTTGGGAATGAATTTTAACATTGTCACATGCCAGCTGTGTGAGACTGGGAAAGTCACTTAAACAATTGGGGGTTACAATTTTCTCATTTGTAAAAATATCAACAGTAAGCTTTTGTATTATAGCTGTTGTGTGAAATGATTTAATGAATATATTATATAAAGATATAATGAAGAACTTTATGAGAAAGCCTGCCACATTGCAGAGCTCAGAAAGTATTAATTTCATTTTCTGAGTAATCTTTAACTTTAGGATTTTTCACTCCAGTCCATTATTGCTCATCCACCCACCTTCTACTCAGTTTCTTGTGCTTTTTTATACTTGCAGGTAGAAGATAGTACAGTCAAATTATATGCTTGAAAACGAATGTGTGTGTACCTTGTCCCCAATTAATCTTCCCTTCTGTTAAATTATTATGATGTTTTGGATTAACTTAGTCATTGTGCTCAATCTACCATGGTGAAAGAATCCAGTGAGAGAGACAACAGGAAAGCTGTCTACTGAGTTAGAAGATGGTCAGACAGTTTTGTTTAAGGAAAATGAGCAGGAAAATTTTGCATAATGCTTTTGGACCAGTCTTGTTCTTCTTAATTGCCTAAGATATTTCAAGGTGCTTTGCTATAAATCTGAAGACTTAAAAACGTTGTTTAACAGTCTGGCCCACTAAGAATAATGACCTCTCCCGTTCCTTGTTTTTCTGGGTGATTAAGGGTTTCCTGACTGGCCCCAGGCCATCTGCCCTAACTTTTTTTTTTTCCCCAAGGATTTAGGACCATATTGTCAAGAATAATCTCTGACTCAGAGAGATTTTCTAGCCCTAGAAGAAAGTGTTTGCTGTGTGTGCACTAACCTTGCATGAAAAGTGCAAGTGACACTCCCTAGTGATGGATTAGAGCCGTCCCATCATATATGCTCCGTTAACTAAGTTAGGTGTAAATTATTTCAAGGAAGCAAAAGTTCTTTGGTGTCCCCATGAGAATAATTTCACAAATACACAGCAGGTCCCTCCGACTACAGATTTGGGGCAGGGAGGCAAAAATAAGAAAAAGAAGAGAGCTATGGCCTGGGGCCAGTACACACCTCTCCATAGGGGGTTTCTAGCATATGGGTGATTTTCAACCAACCTGATATAAATCAGACTATGCAGAGCAATGACATTCAGCTCTCTGTGCTGGGAGATGCCTGGATAGTGTTACTGGATAGTTTCCCTCAGTAGGAGGGACTGGAGTTGAGCTGGGGAGTTGAGCCTTGCACTGTATCAAAATAATAGTATGGGAGTAAAGAAGAGGCTGGAGTAAGAGGGTGTACCCATAACCATCCAACCTTTACAGACAGGTTATACGAAAGGCCCTGAACTCTCCCCCTTTGAGATCATTTATTCACTAACTGAGCTTGACAGAAGCAAGAATTTGGTCCACGAAGGCCATGGTTTTAAGTCTGGGCATGATTGGAGCCTCGTCCTTCTCACCTGGGACATCTTGCCACAGTGGTTGGCAAGCCCTGTCAAAGCTAAGTTTGTGATCTGTTATAAAAGTGTCTATTAGTATTCAGAAACATCTTACTTAAACGAAAAGTATTTGTTAGTTGCGTGTGTGCTAAGTTGCTTCAGTCATGTCTGACTCTTTGCGATCCTATGGACTGTAGCCTGCTAGGCTCCTCTGCCAATGGAATTCCCCAGACAAGAATACTGGAGTGGGTTGCCATGCCCTCCTCCAGGGGATCTTCTCAACCCAGGGATTGAACCCCCATCTCTTACGTCTCCTGCATTGGCAGGTGGTTTTTTATCACTAGCACCAACTGGGAAGGCCATTTATTATTTACTGTCATTAATTTTTTTGTGAAAAATGGGTGTTAAAACCCAAAATTCAGTGTATAGGACAAAAATAAACCTTTCTACACCAATTAAAGTTTTAAAAATAGCAAAGAATTATACTATAAGGCAAAGGAAAAATGCTAAATACAACATTGTAAACCGAGTAATTACAAAATAATATGAATAAGTTGGTACAAGACACATCAAGTCATGTAAAAATGTGAATGGGTCTAAATTAACTATTAGAGGAAAAAACAATTCCAAATTGATTGATAAAGCAAAGTGCACTCTATATTTACACAGGAGACATACAAACTTTCAAAAAGGCTGGAAAGAAAAGCATGGGAGAAATAAATATGGCATATAAAAACAATAAGAAAAAAATCAGAAGGCTAGATCTTGATACCAGATAAAGTAGATATTTTACAAAACTGTATATGCTCATGGGCTTCCTAGGTGGCACAGTGGTAAAGAATCCGCGCAGCAGTGCAGGAGCCACAGAGGATGTGGGTTCGATCCCTTGGTCAGGAAGATCATGGCAACCCACTTCAGTATTCTTCCCTGGAGAATCCCATGGACAGAGGAGCCTGGCGGGCCACAGTCCCTGGGACTGCAAAGAGTTGGAGGTGACTGAAGCATTACTAAATATGCATCTCTGCTCTTACCTTTTGACCCAGCAATCTCATTTTTAGGAAGTTACTCTGAAGAGACAGTTCAACTCTACAAAATTACATATACACAAAGTTATTTATTATAACATTGCCTGTAATTGCAAATAATTTGAAAGTGCAAAAAACTACAATGAAATGCTATGCAAGTGTAAAAACAAGAAGAGAAGCTCTATGAACTGATAAGAAATGATTTATAGGATATATTATTAAGTGAAAAAGCAAAGTTTAAAAGAATTTCTGAAGTAAGGTACTTACTGTGTAAGAAATAAGGAGGCATAAGGAAATAAATATGTACTTACTTTTGCAGAAAGAAACATTAAAAGGATAAATCAAGAAATTTTGAAAGTGGTTACCTGCAAGGGAAGAATGGTGTGGAAGGGATATGAGCATACCTTGGTGTTCAGTCTTGGCATTTGGAAGCATGTTAATACCCTACGTAATTCAAAATAAAATGAAATTTATAAAGATGAAGAAAAACCCTAATCTGATTGCAGAGAATATTTCAAATAAATGACATAAGCACATTTAAGGATTAAAATAACTAATCCAAATAATCTGGATACAGTGCTTTGATTCTATATCTTAAACTCTTTTAGGAGGTTTCCTTTCTCTAGTTGTATGAAAGTAGGAATTCTGAAACTCCCCTGTTGTTATAGGGGAATTATCCAATGGGTACATGCATTGATGATGGAAGCAAGAGTTCTCACTTTGGAGAAGGGGTGACGCAATGTAGAAAAGGAGTGGCAAGTAGGAACCTTGTGAGGCTGCCCTGTGACTGGTGGTATCAGAATGACCTCATGGTTTCTAACATACATCTTTTCCAAAAATACCAATGCCAAGAATGATACGGAAAAACAGAGATACTTTTCCAGGTTAATGGAGACTCAAGGAACATAACACCTAAATGCAATACAGGATTCCATCCTTGGTCATGGAACAAACGCAGTACAGGATTCTATCCTCGGTCATGGAACAAAGGGAAAACATAAAGATAAAGTCAAGTATAGCAGTCTGAATTTATTCCCTCATATATTTTTGCCAAGAAAAATAAGATGCATTTATGAACTTTTACTTCACTTTGTCATTCTCTAGTGTTTTTCAACCTTGAAACTTTCTTTGATTTTCTAAGTACTTGAAAAGCACATTGTGTGTTCTTACTTTTCAGAGCTTATCATCTTCTGACACTTTTGCTGGCATTTTCCAGATATTTTTTATTTAATTTTGTGTACACATAAAACCAATGTTCCTGAAGGATCATCTTTTAATTGGCTCCAAACATGTTCTCCTCACACATTTTTTTCAAGAGTAAAAAAGTGTTGTCCCATGGCTTTGGTTTGGGACACTGATTGCAGGAATTTTAGTTAAATGAGAGAGCAAAACTGATATTGTGTTATTTTAATACTTTCTCCTTCCAATCACTTTGTTTCTTGTTTTCCAAATGGTTTACATAAGATAACCTATGTTTGAAACTTTCTATAGAATATTAATGGGTTTCCCAGGTGGGTCAAGTGGGAAAGAATCTGGCTGTCAGTACAGGAGCTGTCGGAGATACAGGTTCAATCCCTGGGTCAGGAAGATCCCCTGGAGAAAGAAATGGCAACCCATTCCAGTATTCTTGTCTGGAAAATTCCATGGACAGAGATGCCTGGTGGGCTATAGTCCAAAGTGTTGCAAAGAGTTGGACATAACTGAAGCAACTGAGCACGTGCAAACACACGCACACACACACACACACACACAGACACAGAATGTTAATGGCCATTAAAGATATATATCAAGAGAAACTGCAGGCCAAAATACATTTTTGATATAGTAAAAATGTGTCCTATTAAAATCTGCTGAAAAGGAAATTTACAGGCTATTTAGCAAAATGTTGAATTTAACCTCTTGCGTATGTCATCTATACAATGCTGAGTATTTAGGGACTGACACTGTTGTCAAAGAATATAAAATGAATTGTACCTGAAGTGTCAAGGGGTTGAGTTAAAGGGGGATCCATTTTCAGTTATGACTCTAGGAAGATCATGATTTTATTTTACCTAGCGAGAGAGGCTTATAATTCACCAACCAAAATTACACGACTTGAAAAAAGAGAAAAGTTTCCAAGGAGGTCACAAGGAGAACAGCTGTAGAATGCTGAGCTTTCAGTGAGAATTCAAGCTTAAGAGCAGTTGTCTGAGAGGCACAGGACTAGTTTTCTGTGTACATTGCTTAGGGCCCAGAACAAAGACGTGTCGGTAAAGGCCATATTGCACTAGGCAAGAACGACACATGACATTCAGAAGACGATCTGGAGGGGACAAGGACTATGTTCAGACTCACATTGGATAAGGATTGCCATCAGCATCTTATTGAGGAGAAATTAAAGGCAAATGTCAGAATGCTAAACATTACATAGTTAGTTTACGTGTGTGTGCTCAGTGGCTTAGTCGTGTCCCACTCTTTGCAACCCCATGGACTATAGCCTGTCAGGCTCCTTTGTCCAGGGAATTTTTCCAGGCAAGAATATTGGACTGGGTTGCCATTTCCTTCTCCAGGGCATCTTCCTGACCCAGGGAGTAAACCCATGTCTCTTGCATCTCTTACATTGCCTGGGGGATTCTTTACCACTGTGCCAACTGGGAAACCTTTATAGTTGATTTATATGGAAGTACCCTTTAGTACTTGTACTTGAGAAATCTGTATGCAGGTCAAGAAGCAACAGTTAGAAATGGACATGGAACAACAGACTGGTTCCAAATCAGGAAAGGAGTACATTAAGGCTGTATATTGTCACCCTGCTTATTTAACTTATATGCAGAGTACATCATGTAAAATGCTGGGCTGGATGAAGCACAAGCTGGAATCAAGATTACTGGGAGGAATATCAATAACCTTAGATATGCAAATGAAACTACCCTTATGGCAGAAAGCGAAGAACTAAAGAGCCTCTTGATGAAAATGAAAGAGGAGAGTGAAAAAAATTGGCTTAAAACATTCAGAAATTGGCTTTCAACATTCAGAAAACTAACATCATAGCATCCAGTCCCATCACTTCATGGCAAATAGACGGGGAAACAATAGAAACAGTGACAGCTTTATCTTCTTGGGCTCCAAAATCACTACTGATGGTGACTGCAGCCCTGAAATTAAAAGACGCTTGCTCCTTGGAAGAAAAGTTATGACCAACCTAGACAGCATATTAAAAAGCAGAGACAATGCCAACAAAGGTTCATCTAGTCAAAACTATGGTTTTTCCAGTGGTCATGTATGGATGTAAGAGTTGGACTATAAAGGAAGCTGAGTGCTGAAGAATTGATACTTTTGAACTGTGGTGTTGGAGAAGACTCTTGAGGGTTCCTTGGACTGCAAAGAGTCAGTCCTAAAGGAAATCAGTCCTGAATATTCATTGGAAGGATTGATACTGAAGCTGAAACTCAAGTACTTTGGCCACCTGATGCAAAGGACTGACTGATTGGAAAAGACCCCGATGCTGGGAAAGATTGAAGGCGGGAGGAGAAGGGGACGGCAGAGGACGAGATGGTTGTAAGGCATCACTGACTCAATGGACATGAGTTTGAGCAAGTTGCTCAAACCAGAGATGGTGATGGACAGGGAGGCCTGGTGTGCTGCAGTCCGTGGAATCGCAAAGAGTCAGACATGACGGAGTGACTGAACTGAACTGAATGCCTATTGTTATAGAAAATGGGTTTAGTCATAAATCAATACTTCTTTCTCATAAAGTGCCTACTTAGAAAGCACACGTAAATATTATATACATGTGCTTGGACTGGGCTGAGCTTGCCTTATGGAAAATATTCTGGGCCCAGAATAACCCAAAGTACATGACCCTTCAGAATTGTGTGTTCAAGTGGCTTCTTTAAAATTTTTTCTGTATATTGTTTGTTGTTCTCTGAGTATAAATATTATGCCTTTACTTAATTTAAAATAAAAGTTTTGACTTTTTTCAGTATTGTCTTAAAATTTACTATTGACAGTGGACTAGTAAAGTCTTTTTAATGTTAAATGCTTTATGAAGAAGGAATAAGTGAAATAATGCATATGTTAAAAAGTATATATGTGTGTGTGTGTGTGTGTTGCCAGAAAGTTAGCATGACTGGTTTTATGCCACATAATTTAAAACAGAGCAAAGTCATTCTGATCATTAAAATCCTTTGTATCACATGGGCATTTCTTTGCCTATTAACCTAGAAAATGCCATATTATATAAATAAAAAATATCATCTGAGGCCAGTGGTTTCTTGGGTAAAATGTTCTTTGATTGTGTGGTAAAGCATATTCTATTTGCTTTCTCTTACAAGTTGTTATTAAGATGTCAGGTAATGCAGTGATGGAAAGCCCAGATTATCAAAAGGATAAAAAGAATTTGAGTAGAACAGCAACAAACTCTTTTGTCCCTACATTACCTTCCAGTTTTCTCTCCTCGTCTTTCCAGGTTTTAGATCTAATTTTCATGACTCGACCTTCTTTTCCATCTCCTTTTTGTCATTACCTTACTCTCACCAGACTGAACTGCAAAAATACGTTCAGATGAATGGGGATGAGGCAGAGGTGAGGAGAACTACCTTTACTGTGGGTAGAACACTTTATACAGATGATTTCATTTACTCCACATGGGAACACTATGAGTTGAAATTATTATCTCTAAGGTAACAGATGAGGAAACCAAGGATTAGAAATGTGAAATGAATTGTGCTAGGCTGACAACACCAGTTGAGGAACTCAAAATTCCATGGAGAAATGATCTGAACACAGACATCACACTCAAGCCTGCTACTTTCCCAGCATTTTGAGAGTTGAATCAGTCTTACAGCATTTTCACTTTTAGCCACTGACTTCTCCATAATCTCCAAGGGGTCAAATTCTAAATCAGAAACCATGGAACCGAAGCAGTCCATATAGACTGTGTGTGGTTTGGACAGTTTTAAACATCATTTTGAAGGTACTATTAAATGCTGATTCCACAAAAGGTCTATTTATTGGATCACTGCATGTAGTCACACCTTGGATTTTCTTTGGTGGTCTTCCTTCTAAGTAATGACAAAGTTATACATAGTTTATTTTATGAAGACTGAGAAAGTCACAGCCCAGGGTGGTCCTACGTTTCAGAAAAGTTTAGCTTTTGTTAACATAGATTTTTCCAATCCTTAAAGTCACACTTCTATGCATAAACAAAAGTTTTAAGAGTCATGTTTTCAGTAGGCAATGAACTCCTCAGTAAGCACTCCTAGACATTTGCCTTTCAGTCATCATAACTGAATGACTAGACCCGTGATGAAATTCATCGTACTTGAAAATCAGTTGCTCTCTGCCAACTTTTCCTTAGATTTAAATTTTATGGATTTTTAAAGTTACCAATAGCTGTATTACTGAGTTCTACAAATGCTGCTTTCTGATTAATTTTTCACTTCAAACACAACAGAGCTGACTTTCTGCATTCCAATATGTATTTCCCTAGGCATAACAGGCTGAAATGAATTAAACTCAACTAATATTTTTATTTCTTTTTGGCTTGAAACACTCCCAAGACTTTGAGAAACACAGGCTCAGGCTATATTTATGGTCAAAATAAAAAGACATTTACATACATATTAAGTTGCAGAGTCAGATAATGATTACAGCTTATGTCTAATAAACTTGGTATATTTAGGTTTATTTGAATAACTAAATAATTATTAACCTAAATGTTTTATTTGGTCAAAATCAGTATGTTAGGCATTTCACTCATTTACTCTCCATTAGATATTGTAATAAACAGGAACCAAAATAATAGACAAAAGACTTCCTTTTAAAAGAGAAAACTACTACAGATTTCCACATGATTGATGATTATTTCATTTCACATTTCAAGTAAGTTAATAATTATAAATAAAATAATTGCACATTTATTTGTAAACAATATTTTATTTGTAGATTTCCTAGTAAGTTTTTAAGGTTTAATAAAATACATTAGTTAATCACTTGTCACAAGAGTACTTTAAATAAAATTTATCATTTGGGATAAGTATCTGTTTCTTTCAGGACCCAATTAGGAGAGAAAAATACACAGTAATTTGAACAGAGAAAGTTTAATGTAACATGCTATTAACTATATCAGGAATTGGTGTAGTGTGGGATTGGCTAAGGAAGAAGTGGAGAGAACTCAAGAACATGACTAGCAGATGTAAGAAGCAGGCACTACTTCTAGGCCCAAGATAGATACTCAGTGAAGAATCTCCATTCTCCCAAGTTGTCTTGTATGAGAGGGCAGAGACATGGCTTACTGGATGGCCAAAAAGTCACTGTGATGCCACACTAGTAGAATGTGCTGGAAACCCACCTTTTTATGTGCTCAGTTCAGTTCAGTTCAGTTGCTCAGTCGTGTCCGACTCTTTGCGACCCCATGAATCACAGCACACCAGGCCTCCCTGTCCATCACCAACTCCCGGAGTTCACTCAGACTCACGTCCATCGAGTCCGTGATGCCATCCAGCCATCTCATCCTCGGTCGTCCCCTTCTCCTCCTGCCCCCAATCCCTCCCAGCATCAGTCTTTTCCAGTGAGTCAACACTTCACATGAAGTGGCCAAAGTACTGGAGTTTCAGCTTTAGCGTAATTCCTTCCAAAGAAACCCCAGGGCTGATCTCCTTCAGAATGGACTGGTTAGGGAAAGCTATTCACAGGGAGAGTCCTATCAGAAATGTGAGGGGTCTGCTGTGGAAAGCTGATGCCTGCTGGAAGCTGCTACGCTGTTGGAGCCCGGTGCCAGGGGAGCAGTCTGTGCTGTGAGTTCCTACCTAGTAAGCAAATGGAAACAAGGGATGATGCTCTTTTCCTCTGGCCATGTCTCTCCGGGCCCTCTACTGAGAAAGCTTCAGAGCCTGCTGGTAAAGAACAAAGCAAAGGATCTGGATCCATTTTCACATAGAATGCAAAAAGGGTGAATTTGGAGCAGAGAGGTAATGAATTTGCTTTAGTAATTCCTTTTCTTTTCTCAACTTGACCTTGAGCAAGATTTTTCACCTCTATGCACCCATTTCCTCATCTGTAAAATAGGCAAAATGAAATCTACCTCAGCTGGGTTGTTGAGAGGGTTAAGGAAGATAATGTATAAACAGCTTTCAGATCTGTGGCTGGCATAGGGGAGGCTCTCAAAAATAGATACTGTTTTTTAAGATTTTATATTTATCAATTGGGGCATTTATACTTTTAAATAATTTTATATTAGCATAATTTATTTTCCAAGGAAAATCCTTTAGGAATTCAAAAGGTTTAGACAGTTATGAAGTTTTGTAGTTGATGTACACAATTGACAGCCATTATGGCTGCAAGTTGGGGCAAACTGTGACTCTAAGAGATTTACACTTTTAAATTTCAGTGCTGTTTAATCAGAATTCAGAATAAATATGTCATAAATAAATGCAACTTTTAATTAAGGATGGGATGTAGTCATATTGCTGTGTGCTGTTAAAATACTTTTTAAGTAGTCATATCTAATATATTGAAATTTTTAAAAGTATGATTTGTAGAAAAGCTCTCCCCCTCCTTCTAAAGTAGAACTTACATCATCTGTATATTTTAGTATTTTTGTACCAAAAATGATGATGTTGGACTTGAGTTTTCAGAACACATTAATCCAAATGACTAATATAAGAAATGCTAAAATTGGATGACAGCATTTGGCCAAGCTCTCAGGATCACCCACAGAACTGGAAGAAAAACGGTTTGTCTTAGGCCAGTATTAGCAGAGTGTCTAAAAGAAATATGGATGTAACCACATAAAACTTTAAAAATAGGTAGGTATTTACTGCAGATCTCCTGATGAAGTGGTAAAGAGGAAATTACATTGTGTCACACATAGCAAAATTTCTTAAACATCCCCTAACCACTTTCTCATCTCTCACAGGAGCTGATCGTGGTCTCCCTTCACATGGATTAGTTTGATAGCTAACCTACCATTCAGTTCCTGTCTCTTTCTGCAGACTCACCCCAAATCGCTTGTATGCTGCTCTTTGGGGGCTTCCCAGGTGGCTCAGATGGTAAAGTATCTACCTGCTAGGTGGGAGGCTTGGGTTCGATCCCTGGGTCAGAAAGGGAAGGGTCCACCCCTGGAGAAGAGAACGGTGGTGAGGAAGGGGCAGGGTAGACAGAGATGTGAGGAAAAGTAGTGAGAGAGCTTACATCAGTTCTAAGTGCAGAGTGGACTGGGACACTGGTGCTTCCTGTTTTACAAAGCTGTGGGAGGAGAGGGTACACTCAAAAGGCCACATTTAAGGAAGCTTTACATTTCATCTCCTTTAAGACTCTACCTAACGCCACTGTAACTAATGAAAGGTCTGGGACTTTGACCGGTTATACTAACCGTGCTCCTCCTTGCGGAGAAGGCAATGGCACCCCCCTCCAGTACTCTTGCCTGGAAAATCCCATGGACAGAGGAGCCTGGTGGGCTGCAGTCCGTGGGGTCGCTTAGAGTCTGACACAACTGAGTGACTTCACTTTCACTTTTCACTTTCATGCATTGGAGAAGGAAATGGCCACCCACTCCAGTGTTCTTGCCTGGAGAATCCCAGGGATGGGGGAGCCTGGAGGGCTGCTGTCTGTGGGCTCGC
Organism: Nanger dama; assembly: GCA_917880005.1. Lineage (NCBI taxonomy): Eukaryota > Metazoa > Chordata > Mammalia > Artiodactyla > Bovidae > Nanger > Nanger dama. The sequence continues at coordinate 1,488,901 of CAKJTW010000068.1, read as the reverse complement.
ACAGAGTTGGACACGAATGAAGCGACTTAGCAGCAGCAGCAGCTCCTCCTTGAGAGATAAGTGGAGATACAAGATGGGTGGGTTTGGAGATGGAGAGAAATCTTGGTTTACCTCTAAAGTTCGACAGTTATGAAAGCACAGTATCGACTGAAATGAAACACTCAGGTTGTAGAAATACTTTCATCTCCTACTTAAGCATTTTAACTTACAACTTCTATAGGTCATGATGTAAAAGAAGACTATATTCTAAAGGGTATGGTTTCCATTCTCCACAAACTGAAAATATGATTACAAAGCTTAAGGGAAGGGCAGTATACATGGATACATGGATCCTATTTTCATTACAAAGGATAGCAGGAGGAAGGCTCACTGTCGTTCTTTCTAGTGTGTGTAGCATTGAGATTTCCTTGGACATCTGTGAATCTCCAAATTTTAAAATCGTCCTATGACACATACTTTACCCTTTGCCCCCAATGAAGTACTTTATATTTTAAAATGTGACTCCTTCAGACCATTCATGGTTCTTTTAATATAGGGGTGAAACCATTTACAAGGCTTTTACATGAATTGCGCCATAAAGTAAGCTGTACATGATACAACAGGCATTATGGTTTTGTAATATTAACTTTGACCTTATCTGACAATATTGATTTTAGATGAGACTTTCTCTTTTATAATGCATGTAGACATTTATGGAAGAAGTGGGTGGCAAAGAATAGGAGGGATAGAATGGGAAAGCTTTATGGAAGGATACCAGAGGGAGGTAGCTTGCAAAATATTAGGTTATTAAGGAGCATTATGAATGGCAGTATTATTTTGCCTTTGGCAATTATTTTTGCATTTCCTGAAAACAGCTAAAGATTATTTATTAATTATGACTAATACATTTATGTGTTGGCAGCTTTGCATTTGCATATTAAAGGGCCTCAGCATATTTTCAAAACTCCAAAATAGTTGGCTCTAATTCCTTAATGTTGCAGTTGTTGCCACTTTGAAATCAGATCCCCTGGTTTTTTGCACAGTGAACCAGCTCTTCTTCATGGCCTACGATGTTGCCCACAAAATCTTCACCGCTCACTTTCTCTGCAGCTCTCATGCTGGCACCACACCATTGTCTGTGGGTGGCACACTGCCCTCACCCACACAGCTTTCAAAAAAATTCACTTTTAGATTTCCCCTCACCCACTAAAGAGTTAATGCTCATCAGTCATTTAGCAGTGTGGTCACAGAAGCAAGTTCTCATTCTGCCAAACACTGGCATCAGTGCTTAGATTTTTTCCCATAGTGTTTATGTCATCATGCTTTGGTTTAGAAGGCTGTGAGAAAGTCATGATATTAAAGGAAAGGAATAGCATATTAACTGACACTTAGCCGTAAAAATGGAAGAGCTTGTGCATATTTGATATATTATTAGCAGAACCTTAAATTCACAGTTATGGGAAGTAATATATTTTTATACTTTTGGCCAAAACATTTATTAAACTAGTCTCAAAAGAGTTCTGCCATGATCCACATTTTCATATATGTCTGCCAAGAAAATCGGCTCTTGGTGCCCTGCATTTTGTAGAATGGTGAATAAGCATGGCTTAATTACCCTACCAACTGCACTGCCCTAAATTCAAGGCCAGTTTGACTCTGGCAACTGAAAACTTGCACTTTCTTTCCCTTGGGTATTCTCAGCAAGGCAATTTCTTCCAACCAGTTTCATTTTGGGCTGAATGTTACTTTAGCCTTCTTGATGTGTTTCTTTAGCTTGGGAGGATAACATATGTATGAGGTTATGAGTCTATGTGTGAGGTTTAGATTCTGTCTAGAGGTCTTAAGATTCTGCCTTTTCAGTTTATTTCACATTATGCAAAGTTGCATGGCCCTTTAAATTAAAAAATAAATCTTACTGCATGATAAAAGATTACTCTTGTACCTGAACTAGTAATATGCCACCTACAGCATTAAAGACATGTTTCTACAGGCTCCTGACTTTTTATGAAGTTTATTTATTATTTTTCTTCATTTTTTATCTTGGAGTACAGCCAATTAACAACGTTGTGATGGTTTCAGGTGGACTGCAAAGGGACTCAGCCATACATATACATGTATCTACTCTCCCCCAAACAGCCGTCCAATCCAGGCTGCCACATAACATTGAGCAGACTTCTCTGTACTATACAGTAGGTCCTTGTTGGTTATCCATTTTTAGTATACTTGTCCATACCAAACTCCCTGACTATCCATTCCACCTATCCTTCTCAGCTGGAAACCTTAAGCTTGCTCTCTAAGTCTGTGAGTCTGTTTCTATTTTGAAAATAAGTTCATTTGCACCATTTCTGTTTAGATTCTGCATATAGGGGATGTCATGGGATCTTTCTCCTTCTCTGACTGACTCACTTCACTCAGTATGGCAGTCTCCAAGTCCATCCATGTTGCTGCAAATGGATGGCATTATTTCATTCTTTTTAATAGCTGAGTAGTATTCCGTTGTATATATGTACCAAATCTTTATCCATTCCTCTGTTGATGGATATTTAGATTGTTTCCATGTTGTGGCTATTGTAAATAGAGCTGCAATGAACATGGGGGTGTATGTACCCAATCAGACCATGTTTTTCTCTGGCTTATATGCCCAAGAGTGGGATTGCAGGGTCATCAGTTCAGTTCAGTTCAGTCGCTCAGTTGTGTCCGACTCTTTGCGACCCCATGAATTGCAGCACGCCAGGCCTCCCTGTCCATCACCAACTCCTGGAGTTCACTCAGACTGACGTTCATCGAGTCTGTGATGCCATCTAGCCATCTCATCCTCGATTGTCCCCTTCTTCTCCTGCCCCCAATCCCTCCCAGCATCAGAGTCTTTTCCAATGAGTCAACTCTTCGCATGAGGGGTCAAAGTACTGGAGTTTCAGCTTTAGCGTAATTCCTTCCAAAGAAATCCCAGAGCTGATCTCCTTCAGAATGGACTGGTTGGATCTCCTTGCAGTCCAAGGGACTCTCAAGAGTCTTCTTCAACACCACAGTTCAAAAGCATCAATTCCTCGGCACTCAGCCTTCTTCACAGTCCAACTCTCACATCCATACCTGACCACAGGAAAAACCATAGCCTTGATGAGACGGACCTTAGTCGGCAAAATAATGTCTCTGCTTTTGAATATACTATCTAGGTTGGTCATAACTTTTCTTCCAAGGAGTAAGCATCTTTTAATTTCATGGCTGCAGTCACCATCTGCAGTGATTTTGGAGCCCCCAAAATAAAGTCTGACACTGTTTCCACTGTTTCCCCATCTGTTTGCCATGAAGTGATGGGACCAGATGCCATGACTTCGTTTTCTGAATGTTGAGCTTTAAGCCAAATTTTTCGCTCTCCTCTTTCATTTTCATCAAGAGGCTTTTTAGTTCCTCTTCACTTTCTGCCATAAGGGTGGTGTCACCTGCATATCTGAGGTTTTGATATTTCTCCTGGCAATCTTGATTCCAGCTTGTGTTTCTTCCAGTCCAGCATTTCTCATGATGTACTCTGCACAGAAGTTAAATAAGCAGGGTGACAATATACAGCCTTGACGTACTCCTTTTCCTATTTGGAACCAGTCTGTTGTTCCATGTCCAGTTCTAACTGTTGCTTCCTGACCTGCAGGGTCATATGGCAGCTCTATTTTTAGCTTTTTAAGGAACCACCATTGTTGTTGTTTGTCATTAAGTTGTATCTGACGCTTTGTGAGCCTATGAACTCAGCACATCAGGCTTCTCTGTCCTTCACTGTCTCTGAGAGTTTGCTTAAACTTGTGTCCATTGGAACCTCCATACTGTTCTCCATAGTGGCTGTACCAGTTTACATTCCCACCAACAGTGTAGGATGGCTCCCTTCTTTCCATACACTCTCTAGCATTTGTTGTTTGTGAATTTTTTTTTTTTTGATGACAGCCATTTTGACTGGTGTGGGGTGATATCTTGTAGTTTTATATAAAATTATTCCTTTACCTACACTAGTAATATGCCAACTACAGCTTTAGAGATGTATTTCTACAGGCTCCTGACATTTTCCCAAGTAAATTTATGTTGACAGCTGAAGATTTTCTGAATATGTTATAAGCTAACACCTTTATAATGTTTACTTTTTCTCTGCTTGTAATTTTGTCAGGTTAAAAGCACCTACTGAAGTAATTTTACAGATTACTTTCTTGTTTCCAAAAGAAAACATGGTAGAATCATTCACACAATAAAACCATCAGTAAATTTTCTATCTGCTCTCATAATTTATTTATATTTCATTCAGTTCACTTCAGTTCAGTTGCTCAGTTGTGTCCAGCTCTTTGCGACCCCATGAATCGCAGCCTCCCCGTCCATCACCAACTCCTGGAGTCACCCAAACTCACGTGCATCGAGTTGATGATGCCATCCAGCCATCTCATCCTCTGTCATCCCCTTCTCCTCCTGCCCCTAATTCCTCCCAGCATCAGAGTCTTTTCCGTGAGTCAACTCTTCACATGAGGTGGCCAAAGTATTGGAGTTTCAGCCTCAGCATCAGTCCTTCCAATGAACACCCAGGACTGATCTCTTTTAGGATGGACTGGTTGGATCTCCTTTCAGTCCAAGGGACTCACAAGAGGCTTCTCCAACACCACATTTCAAAAGCATCAGTTCTTCGGTACTCAGCTTTTTTTGTAGTTCAACTCTCGCATCCATACTTGACCATTAGAAAAACCATAGCCTTGACTAGAGGGACATTTGTTTACAAAGTAATATCTCTGCTTTTAGTATGTTATCTAGGTTGGTCATAACTTCCCTTCCAAAGAGTAAGCGTCTTTTAATTTCATGGCTGAAATCACCATCTGCAGTGATTTTGGAGCCCCCAAAAATAAAGCCTGATACTGTTTCCACTGTTTCCCCATCTATTTCCCGTGAAGTGATGGGACCAGATGCCATGATCTTCGCTTTCTGAATGTTGAGCTTTAAGCCAACTTTTTCACTCTCCTCTTTCACTTTCATCAACAGGCTTGTTAGTTCCTCTTCACTTTCTGCCATAAGGGTAGTGTCATCTGCATATCTGAGGTTATTGATATTTCTCCTGGCAATCTTGATTCCAACTTATGCTTCTTCCAGTCCAGTGTTTCTCATGAGGTACTCTGCATATAAGTTAAATAAGTGGGGTGACAATATACAGCCTTGACATACTCCTTTTCCTATTCGGAACCAGTCTGTTGTTCCATGTCCAGTTCTAACTATTGCTTCCTGACCTGCATACACATTTCTCAAGAGGCAGGTCATGTGGTCTGGTATTCACACCTCTTGAAGAATTTTCCACAGTTTATTGTGATCCACACAGTCAAAGGCTTTGGCATAGTCAATAAAGCAGAAATAGATGTTTTTCTGGAACTCTCTTGCTTTTTCTATGATCCAGCAGATGTTGGCAATTTGATCTCTGGTTCCTCTGCCTTTTCTAAAACCAGCTTGAACATCTGTAAGTTCATGGTTCACAAATTGCTGAAGCCTGGCTTGGAGAGTTTGTGTTGGCAAGAATATACAGAAAAACTGTACAAAAAGATCTTTATGATCCAGATAATCACGATGGTGTGATCACTGGCACCTAGAGCCAGACATCCTGGAATGTGAAGTCAAGTGGGCTTTAGAAAGCATCACTACGAACAAAGGTAGTGGAGGTGATGGAATTCCAGTTGAGCTATTTCAAATCCTGAAAGATGATGCTGTGAAAGTGCTGCACTCAATATGCAAGCAAATTTGGAATACTCAACAGTGGCCACAGGACTAGAAAAGATCAGTTTTCATTCCAGTCTGAAAGAAAGGCAATGCCAAAGAATGCTTAACGGAATGTTACTTAACCATAAAAAGGAAAAAATTTGAGTCAGTTGTAGTGAAGAGGTTGAACCTAGAGCCTCTTATACAGAGTAAAATAAGTCAGAGAAAAACAGCTATCATATATTAACACATATGTATGAAACCTAGAAAAATGGTACTGATGAACCTAGTAGAGAGTGGACTTGTGGACTTGTGAACAGTTGGGGAGGGGAGGGTGAGACAAATTGAGAAAGTAGTATTCACATATATACACTATCATGCATAAAATAGATATTGGGAAGTTGCTGTATAACACAGGGAACACAGCCTGGCACTCTGTGATGACCTAGAGTGGTGGGATGAGGGGGAGGAGAGGGAGGTTCATATTATAGATATAATATAATATATAATTATGACAGATTCGCATTGTCATATGGCAGAAATCAACACAACATTTTAAAGCAATGCAAAAATCCTTAACAAAATCCTAGCAATCAGAATCCAGCCACACATTAAAAAGATCACACACCATGACCAAGTGGGCTTTATCCTAGGGATGCAAGGATTCTTCAATATCCGCAAATCAATCAATGTAATTCATCACATTAACAAACTGAAAAATAAAAATCATATGATTATTTCAATAGATGCAGAAAAAGCCTTTGACAAAATTCAACATCCATTTATGATAAAAACGCTCCAGAAAGCAGGAATAGAAGGAACGTACCTCAACATAATAAAAGCTATATATGACAAACCCACAGCTAACATTATCCTCAATGGTGAAAAATTGAAACCATTTCCCCTAAAGTCAGGAACAAGACAAGGGTGTCCACTTTCACCACTACTCTTCAACATCGTACTGGAAGTTTTGGCCACAGCAATCAGAGCAGAAAAAGAAATAAAAGGAATCCAAATTGGAAAAGAAGAAGTAAAACTCTCACTGTTTGCAGACGACATGATCCTCTATATAGAAAATCCTAAAGACTCGACCAGAAAACTACTAGAGCTAATCAACGAATATAGTAAAGTTGCAGGATATAAAATCAGAAATCCCTTGCATTCCTATACACTAATAATGAGAAAGTAGAAAAAGAAGTCAAGGAAACAATCCCATTCACCATTGCAACGAAAAGAATAAAATACTTAGGAATATACCTACCTAAAGAAACTAAAGACCTATATATCAAAAACTATAAAACACTGATGAAAGAAATCAAAGAGGACACTAATAGATGGAGAAATATACCATGCTCATGGGTCGGAAGAGTCAATATAGTGAAAATGAGTATACTACCCAAAGCAATCTACAGATTCAATGCAATTCCTATCAAGCTACCAGCAGTATTTTTCACAGAACTAGATCAAATAATTTCACAATTTGTATGGAAATACAAAAAACCTCGAATAGCCAAAGCAATCTTGAGAAAGAAGAATGGAACTGGAGGAATCAACTTGCCTGACATCAGGCTCTACTACAAAGCCACAGTCATTAAGACAGTATGGTACTGGCACAAAGACAGAAATATAGATCAGTGGAACAAAATAGAAAGCCCTGAGATAAACCCACACACCTATGGACACCTTATCTTCGACAAAGGAGGCAAGAATATACAATGGAGTAAAGACAGTTTCTTTAACAGGTGGTGCTGGGAAAACTGGTCAACCACTTGTAAAAGAATGAAACTAGATCTCTTTCTAACACCATACACAAAAATAAACTCAAAATGGATTAAAGATCTAAACGTAAGACCAGAAACTATAAAACTCCTAGAGGAAAACATAGGCAAAACACTCTCCGTCATAAATCACAGCAGGATCCTCTATGATCCACCTCCAAATATACTGGAAATAAAAGCAAAAATAAACAAATGGGATCTAATTAAAATTAAAAGCTTCTGCACAACAAAGGAAACTATAAGCAAGGTGAAAAGACAGCCTTCTGAATGGGAGAAAACAATAGCAAATGAAACAACTGACAAACAACTAATCTCAAAGATATATAAGCAACTTATGCAGCTCAACTCCAGAAAAATAAATGATCCAATAAAAAAATGGGCCAAAGAACTAAATAGGCATTTCTCCAAAGAAGCCATACGGATGGCTAACAAACACATGAAAAGATGCTCAACATCACTCATTATCAGAGAAATGCAAATCAAGACTACAATGAGGTACCATTTCACACCAGTCAGAATGGCTGCAATCCAAAAGTCTACAAGCAATAAATGCTGGGGAGGATGTGGAGAAAAGGGAACCCTCTTACACTGCTGGTGGGAATGCAACCTCATACAGCCACTATGGAGAACAGTGTGGAGATTCCTTAAAAAATTGCAAATAGAACTTCCTTATGATCCAGCAATCCCACTGCTGGGCATACACACCGAGGAAACCAGAATTGAAAGAGACACATGTACCCCAATGTTCATTGCAGCACTGTTTATAATAGCCAGGACATGGAAGCAACCTAGATGTCCATCAGCAGATGAATGGATAAGAAAGCTGTGGTACATATACACAATGGAGTACTACTCAGCCCTTAAAAAGAATAAATTTGACTCAGTTCTAATGAGATGGATGAAATTGGAGCCGATTATACAGAGTGAAGTAAGCCAGAAAGAAAAACACCAATACAGTATACTGACACATATATATGGAATTTAGAAGGATAGTAATGAAGACCCTCTATGTGAGACGACAAAAGAGACTCAGAGGTGTAGAACGGACTTTTGGACTCTGAGGGAGAGGGAGAGAGTGAGATGATTTGGGAGAATGGCATTGAAACACGTATACTATCTTGTAAGAATGAAGCACCAGTCTATGTTCAATACAGGATGCAGGACGCATGGGGCTGGTGCACAGGATGATCCAGGGAGATGATATGGGGTGGGAGGTGGGAGGGGGCTTTTCATTGGGAGATCGTGGACACCTGTGGCTGATTCATGTCAATGTATGGCAAAACAAATACAGTATTGTAATGTAGAATAAAGTATTAAAAAATAAAAAAAATAAAAAACCAAAACAAAACAAAACCAAAAATTGCATGGGTACTGTAGCTGAATAAAGTAAAACAATGATAAAATATGTGGTTGATGTAAAAGAAGTAGGAGTGAATACGATAGTAGCTAGAAGAAACCTAAATATGAAGGCCAACTTTGGTGACTTTAACCCATTTATTATGACAGAACATTTGTATCCCAGAGTGAACTCACCAAAGTAATACAAATTTCAAATTTTGGTTTTCATCGGAACAATGCTGGATTGCCTGCTATTGTTTCCCTTCAAATTCTTGTTAAAAAAACACAAAAGTATGAACATGAAATCCAACAAAGAACTACAAACTATAAATAAAGTTTAAGATTTTAAACTTTTGGCAAATTAATGTGTCACATTTGTAAGGAATTTTCAAAGTCATAATTATTAGTCATCCTTTTCTGTTATACAGATCAATACCGTGGTGATAAGCTACACAGTTCAAAATGCACCAAGTTCTAAACACTCAGCCTCAAATCTTGGCCCCTTGTTTTGACTGTAATCAATGCAAAGTTCAGGTTTGAAAGTCAATCAGTATGTTCAAATGAAAATCCCAATAAATAAGTCAGCAGTAGACATCATGGCAACTGGTATCTATCCTCCATCTTTGCTGGCACAGAGCTGATACGCCCATCATAACAAGTGTTGTCATTTATCAGGAGTTCATCATAGTAAGATAAAACTAAACTTGAAAGAATTGAAAGCAAAACTTCATAGAATGTCTGTACACCCCAGAAATAAGAAGATGCTTTACAGGAATAAATATGTGTTGGCAACACATCTCTTCTCCTATTTCAAGGACAAAATTAAAACCATATTTCCATGGGGTGCAAACATTGATTGCTATATGTTCTTGTAAACAGAGAAATACAAACAGTACTGCAGTTCTCTTGATCCTCCTTTACTTTCATGTGAATTCCAAAAATGTATCAGTTAAAGGGGGCTTCTGAATTCAATTCAGAACACAGACAGGAATTCATATGCCAAGAAGAGAGGCAGAGCATACTCTAGGTAAGAGTAAAAACAAACAAAACACAGTTGTATTCAGTTTGAAAGATTGAAAACTATTATTCACTAATGGGCATAAAATGAGTAAGCACAAATTATAGATTATCTCAAAGTTTCATTTAAATTGGGAGTTTTGTCTTTTCACTTCTTTTCTTCCCTCCACTAATGGTCAGGCTGGGTCCTTCAGTGCCACGCAGCCAAAGTGCTTTTAATCCCCCCCGACTTAATTCCCTTCAGAAGCTTCATCATCACTCACAAGGCACTGTATTCTTTAGCCCCTACCATCCTTTCAAGCCTCAGCTCTCAGCACTCTCCTTTCTCTACTAGGCCCAGCCACATTGAATTTCTTTCAGTTCCAAATGCTCCCAGGGCCTTTCTTCTCAGGATATTCATGTTACTCCCTCTACCTGAAAAACCGTTTCCACTAGACATCACCTGGCTAATTTGCATGCATTGTTTAGATTTTAATTTTTATGTCGTTCACTCCACAAAGATGACCCCCCATCAACATGTTAAGACTCTTCTCATGTTCTTTCATTGCAACATTTGCTTCTTAGTAGTATTTATGATTAGAGCCAAATCGTTAATTTTGAAATTATTTCTGTATTGCTTGAGTGTAGGTTTCTTAAGGACCTGTCTTGCTGGTCTCTGGGTCCTCAGTACAGAAGTAGTGCTCTCAGCACTTAAGCGCATGAACAATCCTTTGGGAGGGAAGGACAGTAGGTAGAGAAGGAGGCGGAGAGGGAAAAGGGAGGAGGAGAAAGAAAATAAGAAAGGTGGAAGAGAGAAAAGAGAAACGGGAGGAGGAGGGGGATGGAGGGAAGGAAAAATGCAGGGAAAAGCTGAATGTCTATTGCTGCTGCTAAGTCGCTTCAGTCGTGTCTGACTCTGTGCAACCCCATAGACAACAGCCCACCAGGCTCCCCCCGTCCCTGGGATACTCCAGGCAAGAACACTGGAGTGGGTTGCCATTTCCTTCTCCAATGCATGAAAGTGAAAAGTGAAAGGGAAGTCGCTCAGTCATGTCCGACTCTTAGCGACCCCATGGACTGCAGCCTACCAGGCTCCTCCGTCCATGGGATTCTCCAGGCAAGAGTACTGGAGTGGGGTGCCACTGCCTTCTCTGAATGTCTATTAACTATGTTCTATCATGTGAAACCAGAGGGCAGTTGTCAAATGTTATGTATAAGGATTCAATCACCAAGTGAAAAATTATGTTTAAAACTTATCCTAAGCAAGTGTCAAGAGTTCAGGGAGGAAAAGCAGAGAAATTGAACTCAGATAGCAGCAGGTGGGATCATAGAGTGTGATGATTAGCGTTATGTCAACTTGACTGCCTATGGTTTGCCTGGATTAAAAGTTATTTGCAGGTGTTTCTATGAGGGTGCTTCTGGATGGGATTAGCATTTGAATCTGTGGACTCAGTAAAATAGATTGCCCTCCCCAATGTGGATGGATATCATCCAATCCATTGAGGGCCTGAGTAGAAGAAAAGGCAGAGTGCTTAAAGATAATAATATGGTTGTTGTATTAAGAAACTAAGCTTGGGTATCATTGGTACCACAGCAGTAGATGAAAAGCATACAGCCATGAAATTTATTTTATTCTAGATTTAACACCACAGAAATAAATGCTGCTGCTGCTGCTGCTGCTAAGTCGCTTCAGTCGTGTCCGACTCTGTGCAACCCCACAGACGGCGGCCCACCAGGCTCCCCCTTCCCTGGGATTCTCCAGGCAAGAACACTGGAGTGGTTTGCCATTTCCTTCTCCAATGCATGAAAGTGAAAAGTGAAAGTGAAGTTGCTCAGTCGTGTCCGACTAGTAGCGACCCCATGGACTGCAGCCCACCAGGCTCCTCTGTCCATGGGATTTTCCAGGCAAGAGTACTGGAGTGGGGGTGCCATTGCCTTCTCCAAAATAAATGCTACAATGTTTAAATACTGTGTAGAGAAGTTGTGATTTGCATTTTTAGTTCTCTTTAGAGATTAATTCATAAATACTTTCAATCTCTTTAAGAGTAAGGATTCTGATTGTGTTGATTCTAGATTTTGTCTCAAATATTCTGCAAGTTCTGCATTTCCTCTTCTACCTGGTCCATGCTTTACTCATACTAAACTGTCCATGTTAAGATACTTCATTAACTTTATAGTATTATTTACAGGATTAAAAAAAAATGTTTTCACAAGCAAAAACTCAAAATTCTCCTTACATTCCAAGTTTTTTCAGCATAATAAGAAAAAAATCATTATTTTGTTTAAATGCATTTTCCAAGCTGATGTTTCCTGTAGAATCATTTTATTGAACACGATGTACTCTGTAGAAGAGGAGCAAAAAACAACTACATTCTTTCCTAAATCTTCTTGTCAAATATAGTTTGACAGATAGTTCTTTCCCTGCCCTTAAGCTGAATCTTGCAGGATTTCTCATAGCTTTACTAATAACTCATAAAATAACTGATGGATACTCTCCTTTTCAAAGTATTATAAAGTCCCGTTCCATGTCTCCTCTCGTGTAGCTTGAGACTCCACTGAGCTTAGAAGATGGCTACAGGTAGAGGAAGAGTGGGTGGAGGATGGGATGAGTTTATGTCACAGCACCTTGGATTTCTCTCCCACTCTCCTCACTTGGCTGGTGCATTTGAAATCTGGTGTTGGTTTACAGTAGGGGCAGAGGTTCATGTCTTGTCTCATGAAGGACAATTGTGGGTTCCTCTAGGATCTGCTTGCTGGGGGAATCTGACATCGTTTGCCTTCAGCCTGGAAGTATATCCTCTGGATGCTACTATTGATTTCTCCCTCAGCTCTTGTTTTATGGCAATCCATTTCTCAGTTAGGATTCCTTCTCCCCTAGGACAACTTCAGGCCAGTTTTGTTTGTGGGATCCACACTGGTTTGGGGAAATAGCCACTTTGCCCCTCTTCTACTATACACCCACTTCACTCTCACTATGATATCTCTTTGCTCTGCTACCAATCTGTTTGATCCAGCCCTTAGGCTTGTGCGAACTTCTTGATGGGAGGGACTGGCTGGGCGGAAAATTGGGTCTTGCTGTGGTCAAGGCAGGGTCATGCTCAGTAAAACTTTTATAAAATTGTCTGCTGACAAGTGGGGCTGTGCTCCCTTCCTGTTAGTTATTTGGCCTGAGGTCACTCAGTCCTGGAACACAGACTTCTACAGTAGGGCTATTGGTGACCTCCAAGAGAACTTATGCTAAGACGCAGCTCCCAGGACTGCTGCTGCCTGTGCCCCTGTCCCTGTGGCAGGCTACTACCGACCCACGCCTCTGCAGGTGACCTTCAGACACTCACAGGTAGGTCTGATTCATCCTGTAGGGTCACTGCTCCTTTCTCCTGGGTCCTGGTGTGCACAAGATTTGGTTTGTGCCCTCCAAGAGTCTCTATTTTCCCCAGTCCTAAGGAAGCTCTATACTCAAATCCTACTGGCCTTCAAAGTCAAATTCTTTGGGGATTCCTAGGTCCTTGGTTGAATCCTCAGGCTGGGGAGACTGATATGCTGTCTAGAACCTTCACAAAACTGCGAGAACTTCTTTGGCATTATTGTTCTCCAGTTTGTGAGTCACCCACCCAGAGGGTATGCTGCTACTGCTGCTAAGTCGCTTCAGTCGTGTCTGACTCTGTGAGACCCCATAGATGGCAGCCCACCAGGCTCCCTTGCCCCTGGGATTCTCCAGGGAAGAACACTGGAGTGGGTTGCCATTTCCTTCTCCAGTGCATGAAGTGAAAAGTGAAAGTGAAGTCGTTCAGTCGTGTCCAACTCCTAGCGACCCATGGACTGCAGCCCATCAGGCTCCTCTGTCCATGGGATTTTCCAGGCAAGAGTACTGGAGTGGATTGCCATTGCCTTCTCCAACCCAGAGGGTATAAGATTTGATTTATCATAATTGTGCCCCTTCTATCATTTCTTTGAGGCTTCTCCTTTGTCCTTGGATGTGGGACATCTTTTTTTTAGTAGGTTCCAGTGTCTTCCTGTCAATGGTTGTTCAACAGCTAGTTGATATTTTGGTTCTCTGGCAGGAGGAGATGAGCGCACATCCTTCTACTCTTGCCATCTTGAATCAATCCCTGATCCAGTCCTTAGGTCTGAATAGGTGAGAGTCAAATATCAATCCTTATGCCCCTCTAATCACCTAATGAGACTTGTCTTGAAGCCTTCCTTGGTTAATTTGAATTGAAGAGAACGCTCCATATCACTTTTGCCCTATGGCAGAATAAAAGGAACACGTACCTTACTAATGCTATCTCAAGAAAAAGATTCATTAGTGCATCTTAGTTCTCCAAGTGAACACTGTCCTTCTTTCTTGTAGGCTAGGGACAAATGATGGGTCAGTGGAAATTCAATCCCTCCTCCAGTGTTTGAAGGAGCCTGATCAAGGGTACAAATGGAGGCCCACCTAAGATGCATCTGAATCAAGCTAATAAACAGTTCAATAAAATATGTTCTATCCTCTGACCTTGACAAACATTCCTTTCTAAAATTAAAGATATGTGTATAGCTCTAAAATGATAAAATGAGCTGAATTTAACTCCCATAGGGTATTTTTCAGCATACTGTTTGCCAGCTAGTGATGTTTTGTTGTTGTTTAGTCACTAAGTTGTGTCTGACTCTTTTGTGACTTGGTAGACTGTAGCCTGCCAGGCTTCTCTGTCCATGAGATTTCCCAGGCAAGAGTACTGGAGTGGGTTGCCATTACCTTCTCCAGGTCTCTACCCAACCCAGGGATGAAACCCATGTCTCCTGGTTGGCAGGTGGATTTTTGTTGTTGTTGTTTTTACCACTGAGCCACCAGAGAAGCCTGAGCAATGTTTAGAGAAGTAATAAAATAAAGACAAACTAGACATATTTATGTCATAAAAATTGCCTTGCCCCAGTGATTTAACAAAATCACTCTTTATGTCATTATAATCAGTAATTTTACATGATTTATTTTCTATTAAGAGTAATGTCAAATTAAACAACATTTCTTGAACCAATGTACTTCTTGAGTAAGATTTTATAAAATGCAATTTTTAGAAACTTTTTTCTTCTGGGAAGGTACAAAGAAAATCAATAAAATTGTTTACAAAATTGTTTAGGATTTGGAAATGAACCATAAATCTTACATATAATTTTTAAATATTAAAATGAATAATAAATATTTATAATCACAGAAATGTTAAAAATATTTTGAATTTCATCAAATGAAGATTTCATGGAATTACTACTGCTTCATGAATTTTCACTCATCTTTTAAAGCAATGTCCAGATCCATGCAATAATACAAACTCAGTATCATCTTTCACTTATGTCCATAATTATATAAGAATTTAAGAATAATATAAATTATTTGCTACTGCTGTTTTCATATTGCTAAATGTTCTTCACCAACCATGTGCAATGGCTACATTAACCATATAAATTTGTGATTACTTCTGAAATCATAAAATGGAATATGAAGAGAAGGAAGAAATGGACACTGAGTATTCCTGGAACACCATACTTTAATGTGGAAAACTCTACTATGTTAGTGCTAAGAGGAAGGATTTGACAAGCTAATTAATTTGCCTTTTCTCTTACCCCTAAGCTTTCTTGCCATTCAGATCCTCTCTCTACTTCAAATCTCTGTCCACCACCAGTATTGATAGTTGCCTATATAAGCAGCATAGAAATAATAGCCAGAAAGATGGTGATGCTACGGAAAAAATAATGACAAGGACAATCCTCTACACAGAGAATTCAAATTCTGTCACTAAAGTTGCACACACAGTATTTCCTTTGTGGTGGATACTTAATAAATTGCTGCTTTATTTGGACTTTATTAGACTCATTCTTAATTTAGGAAAGAAATGCAAATATTTGTGGAATATCTTAGAAGGCATTCTATTGTAAAGACTTTGATGGACAAAATAAAACTTTCTACTTTATTTTAAATCCCCAAAAACCCATGACAATTCTGGACATAAAATAGATGTTCATGTACTAAAGTTTTATCAAATGTTGAATAGCAAATAAATACCAAAAAAACTTTGCCTATCAGAGCTACAGGAGTAGTACATCTTGTCTTGCATTTCCTTATATATTAGTCTTTTAAGCTATTTGAACTAATATTTTTTGGTTTTCACAATATGACAGCAACTATAAAGGATCTGACTTATAATAATTTAACTTGGGCTTAGGAACAAATTGAAACTGAACATACCATAGGTTTGGTTCACTAGAAAGAGGCTAACCTACTAGCAAGAATCCACTTCTTGATATAATTAATTATTTTCTTATTTTAACAGAAATAATAAAACTTCTGAAATCAAATTTTATTTCTTGGGAAAATATCTCTGAAAATGAAATCAACCCCTAGTTGTCATGATGGGACTGAAGTCCAGGCATGGTAATGAGTGGAGCAGTGGGTGTAAGAAAACATATTCTAGTGAGACAGGAGTTCAGGATAATGCTAGTGAGTTTTTTTCCCCTCCCCATATCCACATTTCACTAAATTCTTTTTAATGACCATATGCAATTAGTGATCAGCGCAGAAGCACGACCGAGAGGAGCTACCCCACGCCCAAGGTCAGGGATGGTGACCAAGAGCACCAGGCTGCAACAGATGGTGCAGGAGCAGCCGAGAGGAGCTACCCCACATCCAAGGAGCGGCAGCTGCACAGGCACAGGAGGGCCGAGAGGAGCTACTCTACATTCAGGGTCAAGAGGGGCGACCTCATCCAAGGTAAGGAGCAGCGGCTGTGCTTTGCTGGAGCAGCCATGAAGAGATGCCCCACGTCCAAGGTAAGAGAAACCCAAGTAAGATGGTAGGTGTGGGCGAGAGGGCATCAGAGGGCAGACACACTGAAACCATAATAATAACAGAAAACTAGCCAATCTGATCACACGCACCACAGCCTTGTCTAACTCAATGAAACTAAGCCATGCTGTTGAAAGGTTGTTGTTGAATTACGATGCTGGGATTCTTGGTCCCTGGAGGAGAAGAATTCAATCCGGGGCAGAGACGAAGCTTGATCGCTCAGAGCTTTTGTGTAATAAAGTTTTATTAAAGTACAAAGGAGATAGAGAAAGCTTCTGACATAGGCATCAGAAGGGGGCAGAAAGAGTACCCCCTGCTAGACTTCAGCTGGATGTTATACAGTCACAAGCAGCCTGTTAATGAAAGAAAGGAATGTCTCAAAACTCAGAATAGCACCAGGCCCCTCACCCATAAGATGTATTTTGGGATAATCTTGGCACCAAATGGTTTATCTTGGGCCATAAAATGATTAACTTGAATCTTGAAGAAGGGCAGATCATCATACAAATAGTTTCATTTACATAGATTAGAGGAACAATATCGGAGTATAACATACTGGTTTATCAAGTAGGTTCTGAGCCCAAAAGACAGAACCAACTTGAAAATAATTCAGTTCAGTCGCTCAGTCGTGTCTGACTCTTTGCGACTCCATGAATAGCAGCATGCCAGGCTTCCCAGTCCATCACCATCTCCCGGAGTTAACTCAGACTCACGTTCATTGAGTCCGTGATGCCATCCAGCCATCTCATCCTCAGTCGTCTCCTTCTCCTCCTGCCCCCAATCTCTCCAAGCATCACAGTCTTTTCCAATGAGTCAACTCTTCTCATGAGGTGGCCAAAGTACTGGAGTTTCAGCTTTAGCATCATACCTTCCAAAGAAATCCCAGGGTTGATCTCCTTCAGAATGGACTGGTTGGATCCCCTTGCAGTCCAAGGGACTCCCAAGAGTCTTCTCCAACACCACAGTTCAAAAGCATCAATTCTTAGACGCTCAGCCATCTTCACAATCCAACTCTCACATCCATATATAACCACAGGGAGTTTGGGGTAAATGCATAGTATATTGACATAGCTTAAGATAAAAATTTCCATAAGAAAAAGGCATTGGTTAACTTCAGGTGAAACCAGGTGTCATTATGACAACACAGAATTTTAAGAGAAACCTTTTAGATTTGTATAGAGAAGGAAAAAATATCGCTAGTTTGTTTCCTCCTGCCGCTTAAGAGAGAGAAAAATGTCTGACACTTGAAGGCTATTTCCTCCATTTGGAGACCCCCTGGCCATCCTGCCTGTTACCCTCTCACTGTGTGGGGCCACCCAAGATGGACGGGTCATGGTGGAGAGCTCTGACAGAATGTGGTCCACTGGAGAAGGGAATGGAAAACCACTTCAGTATTCTTGCCTTGAGAACCACATGAACAGTGTGAAAAGGCAAAATGATAGGATAGTGAAAGAGGAATTCCGTAGGTCAGTAGGTGCCCAATATGCTACTGGAGATCAGTGGAGAAATAACTCCAGAAAGAATGAAGGGATGGAGCCAAAGCAAGAACAATACCCAATTGTGGATGTGACTGGTGATAGAAGCAAAGTCCAATGCTATAAAGAGCAATATTGTCTAGGAACCTGGAATGTTAGGTCCATGAATCAAGGCAAATTGGAAGTGATCAAACATGAGATGGCAGGAGTGAACGTCAACATTTTAGGAATCAGCAAACTAAAATGGACTGGAATGGGTGAATTTAACTCAGATGACCATTATATCTACTACTGTGGGCAGGAATCCCTTAGAAGAAATGGAGTAGCCATCATGGTCAACAAGAGAGTCCAAAATGCAGTACTTGGATGCAATCACAAAAATGATAGAATGATCTCTGTTCGTTTCCAGGATAAACCATTCAGTATCACAGTGATCCAATACCCCAAGCAGTAACACTGAAGAAGCTGAAGTTGAACAGTTTTATGAAGACCTCCAAGACCTTCTAGAACTAACACCCCCAAAAGATGTCCTTTTCATTATAGGGGACTGGAATGCAAAAGTAGGAAGTCAAGAAACACCTGGAGTAACAGCCAAATTTGGCCTTGGGTACGGAATGAAGCAGGTCAAAGGCTAATAGAGTTTTGCCAAGAAAATGCACTGGTCATAGCAAACACCCTCTTCCAACAATACAAGAGAAGACTCTACACATGGACATCACCAGATGGTCAACACCAAAATCAGATTGATTATATTCATTGCATCCAAAGATGGAGCAGCTCTATACAGTCAGCAAAAACAAGACCTGGAGCTTACTGTGGCTCAGATCATGAACTCCTTAATGCCAAAGTCAGACTTAAATTGAATAAAGTAGGGAAAACTGCTAGACTATTCAGGTATGATCTAAATCAAATCCCTTATGATTATCCAGTGTTTAAGTGAGAAATAGATTTAAGACCCTAGATCTGATAGACAGAGTGCCTGATGAACTATGGAAGAAGGTTCGTGACATTGTATAGGAGACAGGGATCAAGACCATCCCCATGGAAAAGAAATGCAAAAAGCAAAATGGCTCTCTGAGGAGGCCTTACAAATAGCTGTGAAAAGAGGAGAAGCAAAAACCAAAGGAGAAAAGGAAGATATGAGCATCTAAATGCAGAGTTCCAAAGAGGAGCAAGGAGAGATAAGAAAGCTTTCCTCAGAAATCAATGCAAAGAAATAGAGAAAAACAACAGAATGGGAAAGAGTAGAGATCTCTTCAAGAAAATTAGAGATACCAAGGGAACATTTCATGCAAAGATGGGCTCAATAAAGGACAGAAATAGTATGGACCTAACAGAAGCAGAAGATATTAAGAAGAGGTGGCAAGAATACACAGAAGCTCTGTACAAAAAGATCTTCACAACTCAGATAATCATGATGGTGTGCTCATGCACCTAGAGCCAGATATCCTGGAATGTGAAGTCAAGTGGACCTTAGAGAGCATCACTACGAACAAAGCTAGTGGAGGTGATGGAATTCCACTTAAGCTATTTCAAATCTTTAAAGATGATGCCGTGAAAGCGCTGCACTCAATATGCCACAAATTTGGAAAACTCAGCAGTGACCACAGGACTGGAAGAGGTCATTGTTCATTCCAATTCCAAAGAGGGTCAATGCCAAAGAATGCTCAAACTACTGCACAACTGCACTCATCTCACACGCTAGTAAATAATGCTCTAAATTCTCCAAGCAAGGCTTAATCAATATGTGAACCATGAACTTCCAGATGTTCAAGCTGGTTTTAGAAAAAGGCAAAGGAACCAGAGATCAAATGGCCAACATCTGCTGGATCATAGAAAAATCAAGACAGTTCCAGAAAAACATCTATTTCTGCTTTATTGACTATGCCAAAGCCTTTGACTGTGTGGATCACAATAAAATGTGGAAAATTCTGAAAGAGGTGGGAATACCAGACCACCTGACCTGCCTCTCGAGAAACCTATATGCAGGCCAGGAATTAACAGTTAGAACTGGACATGGAACACAGACTGGTTCCAAATAGGAAAAGGAGTATCAAGGCTGTATATTGTCACCCTGCTTATTTAACTTATATGCAGAGTACATCATGAGAAACGCTGGGCTGGAAGAAGCACAAGCTGGAACAAGCTGGAATCAAGAATCCTGGGAGAAATATCAATAACCTCAGATATGCAGATGATACCACCCTTATGGCACAAAGTGAAGAGGAACTAAAAAGCCTCTTGATGAAAGTGAAAGTGGAGAGTGAAAAAGTTGGCTTAAAGCTCAACATTCAGAAAACGAAGATCATGGCATCTGCTCCCATCACTTCATGGGAAATAGATGAGGAAACAGTGGAAACAGTGTCAGACTTTATTTTGTTGGGGGTCGGGGGAGCTCAAAAATCACTGGAGATGGTGACTGCAGCCATGAAATTAAAAGACACTTACTCTTTGGAAGGAAAGTTATGATCAACCTAGACAGCATATTCAAAAGCAGAGACATTACTTTGCCAACAAAGGTCGGTCTAGTCAAGCCTATGGTTTTTCCAGAAGTCATATATGGATGTGAGAGTTGGACTGTGAAGAAGGCTGAGCACTGAAGAATTGATGCTTTTGACCTGTGGTGTTGGAGAAGACTCTTGAGAGTCCCTTGGACTGCAAGGAGTTCCAATCAGTTTATCCTAAAGGAGATCAGTCCTGGGTGTTCACTGGAAGAACTGATGTTGAAGCTGAAACTCCAATACTTTGGCCACCTCGTGCAAAGAGTTGACTCATTGGAAAGCACCCTGGTGTGGAAAGGATTGGGGGCAGGAGGAGAAGGGGACGACAGAGGATAAGATGGCTGGATGGCAACACCGACTCGATGGACATGAGTTTGGGTAAATTCCGGGAGATGGTGATGGACAGGGAGGCCTGGCGTGCTGTGATTCATGGTGTTGGAAAAGTTGGACACGACTGAACAGCTGAACTGAAGTGAGCATTCCATTGTACAAATGTACCACTCCATCTTTTCCATTCATCTGTTGTTGGACCTCTAGGTTGCTTCCATGTCCTGTCTATTGTAAATATTGCTGCAATGGACATTTAGTACCCATACATTTGGAAGTCCCAGAAAAAAATCCTTACTGCAATTTGATATCGAGAACTTAAATTCTCAATATCAAATTCACTGTGTGGAAGACATTTAGAAAAGGTTAGCATCTGAGTGGGTACGAATGCTTTGTTAAGCTTATCCACCACAGTTTTTGTTGTTGTTCAGTCTTTAAGTCTTGTCTGACTCTTTATGACCCCATGGACTGAAGCATGCCAGGCTTCCTTATCCTTTACTGCTTCCCAGAGTTTGCTCAAACTCATGTCCATTGAATCGGTGATGCCATCCAACCATCTTATTCTCTGTCACCTCCTTCTCCTCCTGCCTTCAGTCTCTTTCAGCATCAGGGTGTTTTCCAATAAGTCAGCTCTTTGGATCAGGTAGCCAAAGTATTGGAGCTTCAGCTTCAGCATCAATCCTTCCTTATTATTTCTCTGCAGGTTTGATGTTCATATTTCTACACAACTGAGGACTGATCTTCTGTTATGTTTAAAAAATATCTCTTCAACTCTTTATTCTGTTATATTGCTTCATAGGACTTGTATTCTAGACCTTACTAAATTCACTTATTAATTCTCATAATTTTCTTTGTTGATTTCTTATAAATTCCTATGCATTCAATTATTTGGTTTGTGAAAAAGACAATTTTGCCCCTTACATTTTTGTTTACACTTAAAATTTCCTTTTCTTGCCTTATTTTCCTAAGACTTTTCATCACTATTTATGAGAAGGGGTGAGATTAGAAATCCTTGGTTCATTCCTAATCTTGGAGGGGTAGAATTTAGTTTTCACCATTAAGTTTATATTAACTATAAGATTTTTTTCTTGGATTGCTTTTATCTAGTAAAAGAATTTTCCTTTTAGTTCTAGTTTATCGAGAGTTGTATCATTAGTGGGTGTTGAACTTTTTCACAAATTCAACTGAAATTTATAGGCAATGCCTCATTTTAATATTGGCCTTCCCCTTTGTTTTTAAGTAAAATATTTACGTAGTAGCTCTTTTATTTGCACATTAAAAAATACTAAGTTCACATGTTCTTCACCCTCCCAGTTCCCACTCTTTTTCCATAGATAAACACTTTTATTAGCTTCCAGTATAAGCTCTTTGCATTTCTAAAAATGTAAAATTTGAAAAAATCAGTGTATATTCAAATTTTGCTCCACCTTTTAAATGCATAGCAGTCTATAAAGAGATTTTGCATTTTGCTTTTTTTCACTAAATAGATCTTGGAAATCTAGTCCTGCTAGGAACTGAATGTTGCGCATCTGCCAATTAATATGTTGAGCTCTAACCCTAAATGTAACAGTATTTGAAGGTGGAGCCTTTGGAGGGAAATTAGGTTTAGATGGGACTTCCTGATGGCTCAGATGGTAACAAATCTACCTGCAATGCAGGGGACTTGGTTTCGATTCCTGGGTTGAGAAGATC
The DNA here is from genome assembly GCA_917880005.1 of Nanger dama. Lineage (NCBI taxonomy): Eukaryota > Metazoa > Chordata > Mammalia > Artiodactyla > Bovidae > Nanger > Nanger dama. Next base: position 1,466,292 of record CAKJTW010000068.1, on the reverse strand, counting down.
CCTTGGAGAAGGGAATCACTACCCACTCCAGTATTCTTGCCTGGGGAATTCCATGGACAGAGGAGCCTGGTGGGCTGCTGTCCATGGGGTGGCAAAGAGTCAGATATGACTGAGTAACCAACACTTACTTAGGTTTAGATGAGGTTATGAGCTTCCATAAGAATAGTGTCCTAGTAAGAAGGGGAAAGACCAGAGATCACTCTCTCATTCCAACATGTGAGGATACAGCTAAGAGATGGCTGTCTGCAAGCCAGAAAAGGGGCCCTCATCAAGAATGCAATCTACTGACACCTTGATCTTAGACTTTTCAGCTTCCAAAACTTTGAGAAATAAGTGTCTATTGTTTAAGCCACCCAGTCTATGGCATTTTGTTATAGCAGTCCAAGCTAACTAAAGTAGTGCATAGTTCAGTTCAGTTCATTTCTGTTGCTCAGTCATGTCTGACTCTTTGCGACCCCATGAACTGCAGCATGCCAGGCCTCCCTGTCCATCACCAACACTTGGAGTTTACACAGACTCATGTCCATTGATTCGGTGATGCCATCCAGCCATCTCATCCTTTGTCATCCCCTTCTCCTCCTGCTGTCTATCTTTCCCAGCATCAGGGTCTTTTCAAATGAGTCAGCTCTTCGCATCAGGTAGCCAAAGCACCGGAGTTTCAGCTTCAGCCAGGCCTTCCAATGAACACCCAGGACTGACCTCCTTTAGGATGGACTGGTTGGATCTCCAGGCAGTCCAAGGGACCTGCAAGAGTCTTCTCCAACACCACAGTTCTAAAGCATCAATTCTTCTGTGATCAGCTTTCTTTATAGTCCAACTCTCACATCCATACATGACTACTGGACAAACCATAGCCTTGACCAGATGGACCTTTGCTGACAAAGTAATGTCTCTGCTTTTGAATATGCTGTCTAGGTTGATCATAACTTTCCTTCCAAGGAGTAAGCGTCTTCTAATTTTATGGCTGCAGTCACCATCTGCAGTGATTTTGGAGCCCCCAAAATAAAGTCAGCCATTGTTTCCTCTGTTTCTCCATCTATTTGCCATGAAGTGAAGGGACCAGATGTCATGATCTTCGTTTTCTGAATGTTGAGCTTTAAGCCAACTTTGTCACTCTCCTCTTTCTCTTTCATCAAGAGGCTTTTTAGTTCCTCTTCATTTTCTGCCATAAGGGTGGTGTCATCTGCATATCTGAGGTTATTGATATTTCTCCCAGGATTCTTGATTCCAGCTTATGCTTCTTCCAGCCCAGCATTTCTCATGATGCACTCTGCATATAAATTAAATAAGCAGGGTGACAATATACAGCCTTGATGTACGCCTTTTCACCAGTCTGTGTTCCATGTCCAGTTCTAACTGTTAATTCCTGGCCTGCATATAGGTTTCTCGAGAGGCAGGTCAGGTGGTCTGGTATTCCCACCTCTTTCAGAATTTTCCACATTTTATTGTGATCCACACAGTCAAAGGCTTTGGCATAGTCAATAAAACAGAGATAGATGTTTTTATGGAACTGTCTTGATTTTTTTCATGATCCAGCAGATGTTGGCCATTTGATCTCTGGTTCTTCTGCCTTTTCTAAAACCAGCTTGAACATCTGGATATTCATGGTTCACATATTGCCTGAACTTGGAGAAGCCTGCCTTGGAGAATACTTTACTAGCATGTGAGATGAGTGCAGTTGTGAAGTAGTCTGAGCATTCTTTGGCATTGCCTTTCTTTGGGATTTGAATGAAAACTGACCTTTTCCAGTCCTGTGGCCACTGCTGAGTTTTTTAAATTTGCTGACATATTGAGTGCAGCACTTTCACAGCATCATCTTTTAGGATTTGAAATAGCTCAACTAGAATTCCATCACCTCCACTAGCTTTGTTCATGGTGATGCTTCCTAAGGCCCACTTGACTTCACATTCCAGGATATCTGGCTCTAGGTGAGTGATCACACCATCGTAATTATCTGGGTCGTGAAGATCTGTTTTGTGCAGTTCTTCTGTGTATTCTTGCCACCTCTTCTTAATATCTTCTGCTTCTGTTAGGTCCATACCATTTCTGTCTTTCATTGTACCTATTTTTGCATGAAATGTTCCCTTGGTATCTCTAATATTCTTGAGGAAATCTTTAGTTTTTCCCATTCTGTTGTTTTCATCTATTTCTTTGCACTGATCCCTGAGGAAGGCTTTCTTATCTCTCCTTGTTATTCTTTGGAACTCTGGATTCAAATGGGTATATCTTCTTTTTCTCCTTTGCTTTTCACTTCTTTTCTTTTCACAGCTATTTGTAAGGCCTCCTCAGGCAGCCAGTTTGCTTTTTTCGTTTCTTTTTCTTGAGGATGGTCTTGATCCTTGTCTCCTGTACAATGTCAGGAACCTCTGTCCATAGTTCATCAGGCACTCTATCAGTAGTGTGCATAGAGGGATTCCTCATTATTTCTTTTTTAAATTTTATTTTATTTTTTTAATTTTTATTTTTACTTTATGTTTCTTCACAATACTGTATTGGTTTTGCCATACATTGACATGAATCAGCCACAGGTGTACATGAGTTCCCAATGCTGAACCCCCTCCCACCTCCAACCCCATATCATCTCTCTGGATCATCCCTGTGCACCAGCACCAAGCATCCTGTATCCTGTATCAAATATAGACTGGCAATTTGTTTCTTACATGATAGTATACATGTTTCAATGCAAGAATACATTTGAATCAGTTCTAATGAGGTGAATGAAACTGGAGCGAGAGTGAAATAAGAGTGAAGTAAGCCAGAAAGAAAAACACCAATACAGTATACTAACACATACATATGGAATTTAGAAAGATGGTAATGATAACCCTCTATGCGAGACAGCAGAAGAGACACAGATGTATAGAACGGACTTTTAGACTCCTCATTATTTCTTATAGCTACTAGTATTCTATTGTATGGATATAGAAAATGAGTGTCCTTTGATGGAAATGTGGTTTGTTTCCAATCTTTCGTTATTTCAGGAATGCTGAAGTGGTTAACCATGTATATATGTCAGTTCTTATAATTAGTATCCCAGTTTAAAGGGTACATGCATTTGTAATTTAAATAGTACAAATATGTATTAACTTTTAATTTTTCATTACAATGAAATGGTGAGCCTTTTGTTCAAATGTGTTTTTGGAAAGCCTTGTCTGACTTTTATCTAGATTCTGCCATTCATTTATCATCCTGTCTCCAAGTCATGTGTTCTTTCTCTTTTAGTTTCAACAACATATCTCAGGCTAGACAATGTCAGAATGGTTGCATTATTATATCATGATTTTATAGTGACTATAAAGAATGCATAATCTCTTGATCTGCAGTGGCTTAGAGTTCAGATCAGTCACATTTAACCACATTTTTATGATTAAAGCTACTATTGTTTCCAAATTGCTAAAGAAAATATATTCTGCAAATTATAACATAAAAAGATTTTCACTCTTCTCCAACACTAAAGTTGGAAAAATATCTGCTCTAAAATTCAACCCTCTTTCTTTGCACTACTCTGTCTTTGCATAATTTCTCTTTGTCCTTGAGAAAAGGATTATATAGATTCACTTAGAATAGAGGAAGGAAAAAGATTTACAAGTTCAGTACTACTTAATTTCCTACATTTTGCAAAAGGAATTGACTCTCTCTTACTCTGTCAAAAGCAATCTCATTGGCTGCAGTATCGAAATATGTTTTATTGATCTGTTTGTATGTCCTGGGTGAAGACTATACCTACTTATGTGGTCCAATAAAAAGGAATAATGATGGGAACTTTAACAAATCTAGTAGATTGGGGCTTCAAATATTACTTGCCAGTGTGAATGACTGACTCTAGATTTACTTATATTAAAATAGATGCTAGCTTCATCCTCTTCTGCTCTCTCTGGAAAAGAACTCAAAATGGTTATGCTGGAAACAGCATTACAGATGACCATTAAATCCAAACAAGCAACAAACTTTGATAATACTTTATCCCTGCTTTCTCTGAAGTTTATGGTAATAGGCCCCTTTCATTTCGTTCCCATCTTTTCTATCTTTGGATGTGCCTCTGAAGAGAGTACAGAAGGCAGAAGGGAAAATGAATGCTGGAAGAATGGAACTCATTGTACAGAAACTAAATATGTGATGCAATCTCTTGAAGGAACAATATGCAAAGCATTCTTGGGTGGCTATAACTTGGGCAAATAACAAAGCCATAGATAGTAAATAATTAATAATATTGAAAGAAATGCTATACAAATATAAAGCATCAACCTATGTCAGACCCTATGATAGATTTATATTTCTCTCAAATATTTTTGGATGTTGGTGTAAGGAAGCAGAAAGACATTTAGGGCTAAAGAATCAACAGAGCAATAAATTCCCTCCTAGTGCATTTAGTTAAAAATGAATGCATTTTATTCATTTATAGGATCTCTTTAATGAAGCGTACTTAATTCCAATCCTTTTTATATCCCTTTTGTGCTAAAATATTGAGTTACTTTATTGGTTAACTGACTTGAAAGAAATACTGGTTAAGAACAATAGCTTTGAAACTAGAGCCTGAATTTGAATTTTTGTTTCCCTACTTGTTAACTGGGCTTCCCTGGTGGCTCAGAGGGTAAAGAATGGGTTGTCTCACATATTCTCCAGTTTCTCAAATGCAGTTTCCTCACTGGTGAAACAGCATGCTGCTGCTGCTGCTAAGTCGCTTTAGTCATGTCCGACACTGTGCGACCCCATAGATGGCAGCCCACCAGGCTCCCCCTGTCCCTGAGATTCTCCAGGAAAGAACACTAGAGCAGGTTGCCATCTCTTTCTCCGGTGAAACAGCATAAAAATACCTAATTCATAAAGATGTTGTAACGATTAAGTGAGATGATACACATTAAACATTCAACACATTCCAGGCAGATAATAAACGCTTAATGCATGCTAATGGCAATGAACAGAAATTATTTTCAGTTCCAATACAGGTACACTAATTGAATATGAGGAAATCTGCTTAGTGATAATTGCTGTAACTAAAACAATAGACTATATGGCACAACTATATATATGTACGCACACATAAACATGTGTAGTAAGTAATGGAGAAACAATGCTTTTGGAAGCAAGAAATAAATATGCTTAACCCATGTATGTTAAGCATGGGTTTTATAACTACTGATTCTAATATTTGTTTTATATATGTTTTATAACTACTGATTCTAATATTTGTATCTTTCTCTATATTAGCATATTCCAGGAGGATAAACAATATTTCTAGCTCTGTACATTCAGTAAAACACATCTGCATGTACTTTAAGAATCCATCAGGGTGCTAGGTTCCCTCTGGTATAATGCTGTGAATATAGCTGAGGCTGGAAATCTTTCAGGAATAGCATCAGAACACATCCCATGATGTCATGCATTTTCTGGCTGGCATAATTCCCAGTGGGGCAGAATTGACGCACAGTCTGACATGACTATTGAAACAGGTTAAGATGAATAATCTGAAAATATTTTTAAGGATAGGATTAGTGAGGAGAGCCTACTAATTTTCATTTAATTGTTCTGTAACAACACTTAATATTAGAATGTTCAGAAATAAACCATCTGCAAATTCTATTTCTCTATTAAATCCCCAAAGTTTAACTTTGGGGTAGATGACAGAGACCTAAAAGGAAGTAGGGAAAACTAGAAACTTATAAAAGAAATAAATTTTAAATGAGATGGCTAAGATTATCCAGAAAATCATTTTTATCATCAGTAAATATGCTTTTCACCCTTTCCTCTTGATTCATGTAAATTTAATAAAGGGAGTTAAAAAACTGTGTGCTGGCCTGCATTTGATTATGTAATAGCACTTGCATGGTACTGCTTTTCTGTTTCTCACTTCATCAGAACTGTTTTCCATTTGGTGGGACCTCCTCAGCTGTGACAGTGTCAGGACAAAAGCATCTGTAGTTGTGCAATCATCCACTGAAAGCTGTTCTGTTTCCATGTAACTATACATCTCTTTTAGACCAAATGGGAGATGCTTAATGTTAATAAATAAGCAATTTCTGCATAAAGACCAGGCCCTGCAATCGACAGATCTGATTTTTTTTTTTCTGTGCCAAGCCAAATGGACTCATAAAATAAGCGATAAAGCTGTGAATTGTGTACTTGGTTACAAATACATTCAGAATAAATATGGTTTCTATTTGTAAATACAAATATTATAGTGCTATGGGATTCAAACTTAATCAATTACAATAGCGAAAAATACAAATATATGACCCTTGTGCATAAAGCATATTTATGCCAAAACACTGCAGCAATGGATAAGATGTTTCGCTTGGGTTTTGATACCAAAAATATGGTTCAAAGTTCTGGGAGATATGAGCAAATCATCTCCTTTCTGGCATCTCATTGTCTCCATGCTCCTCCCCCAAATTTAATATTTAATCTGATCAAATGGGAACATTTCATGGTGATTTTTGTACAAGTTGCATGTTTGCATTAATGTAAGAATAGGGTCTTTAAAAAAGTGATGGGGCTAATTTTTAAAAAAGGATGTTTTATACTTCTATGACTATAGAAACTGAAAACTATAATAAAGAAGCAGTTATGTTAGCTATCATTTTCTTCTGCTATGAAAATAATTTTCTACCACTATGGGAACAGTTTAGTTCAGTTCAGTCGCTCCGTCATGTCCAACTCTTTGCAACCCCATGACTCGCAGCACTCCAGGCCTCCCTGTCCATCACCATCTCCCAGAGTTCACTCAGACTCAAGTTCATCGAGTCCGTGATGCCATCCAGCCATCTCATCCCCTGTTGTCCCTTTCTCCTCCTGCCCTCAATACTTCCCAGCATCAAAGTCTTTTCCAATGAGTCAACTCTTCGCATGAGGTAGCCAAAGTACTGGAGTTTCAGCTTCAGCATCATTCCTTCCAAAGAACTCCCAGGACTGATCTCCTTCAGAATGGACTGGTTGGATCTCCTTGCAGTCCAAGGGACTCTCAAAGTGTTCTCCAACACCACAGTTCAAAAGCATCAATTCTTCAGCACTCACCCTTCTTCACAGTCCAACTCTCACATCCATACATGACCACAGGAAAACCCAGAGCCTTGACAAGGTGGACCTTAGTCGGCAAAGTAATATCTCTGCTTTTGAATATACTGTCTAGGTTGGTCATAACTTTTCTTCCAAGGAGTAAGCGTCTTTTAATTTCATGGCTGCAATCACCATCTGCAGTGATTTAGGGCCCTCCAAAATAAAGTCTGACACTGTTTCCACTGTTTCCCCATCTATTTCCCATGAAGTGATGGGACCGCGTGCCATGATCTTTGTTTTCTGAATGTTGAGCTTAAAGCCAACTTTTTCACTTTCCTCTTTCACTTTCATCAAGAGGCTCTTTAGTTCTTCTTCAATTTCTGCCATAAGGGTGGTATCATCTGCATATCTGAGGTTATTGATATTTCTCCCAGCAATCTTGATTCCAGCTTGTGTTTCTTCCAGTCCAGCATTTCTCATGATGTACTCTGCATAGAAGTTAAATAAGCAGGGTGACAGTATACAGCCTTGACATACTCCTTTTCCTATTTGGAACCAGTCTGTTGTTCCATGTCCAGTTCTAACTGTTGCTTCCTGACCTGCATACAGATTTCTCAAGAGGCAGGTTAGGTGGTCTGGTATTCCTATGTCTTTCAGAATTTTCCACAGTTTATTGTGATCCACACAGTCAAAGGCTTTGGCATAGTCAATAAAGCAGAAATAGATGTTTTTCTGGAACCCTCTTGCTTTTTCCATGATCCAGTGGATGTTGGCAATTTGATCTCTGGTTCCTCTGCCTTTTCTAAAACCAGCTTGAACATCAGGGAGTTCACTTTTCATGTATTGCTGAAGCCTGGCTTGGAGAATTTTGAGCATTACTTTACTAGCGTGTGAGATGAATGCAATTGTGCGGTAGTTTGAGCATTCTTTGGCATTGCCTTTCTTTGGGATTTGACTGTATAGAGCTTCTCCATCTTTGGCTGCAAAGAATGTAATCAATCTGATTTCAGTGTTGACCATTTGGTGATGTCCATGTGTAGAGTCTTCTTTTGTGTTGTTGGAAGAGGGTGTTTGCTATGACCAGTGCATTTTCTTGGCAAAACTCTATTAGTCTTTGGTCTGCTTCATTCTGCATTCCAAGGCCAAATTTGCTTGTTACTCCAGGTGTTTCTTGACTTCCTACTTTAGCATTTAGTTCCCTATAACGAAAAGGAGATCTTTTGGGGGTGTTAGTTCTAAAAGGTCTTGTAGGTCTTCATAAAACCATTCAACTTCAGCTTCTTAAGTGTTACTGGTTGGGGCATAGACTTGGATAACTGTGATACTGAATGGTTTGCCTTGGAAACGAACAGAGATCATTCTGTCGTTTTTGAGGTTGCATCCAAGTACTGCATTTCAGACTCTTTTGTTGACCATGACAAATAGTCTCTTTTCTGCAATTTTTGCATTTCTTACAGGGAGATTGTAAAGCCATGATTGACCACAATAATAAATGGTTGCCCTAGATAGGGTTTTGATGTCACAAATTCAACATCTTATTTTAGGATCAAATAGATAGAGAACTCAAGCTGCTGCTGCTAAGTCGTTTCAGTCGTGTCCAACTCTGTGCGACCCCATAGACGGCAGCCCCCAGGCTCCCCCTTTTCCTGGGATTCTCCAGGCAATAACATTGGAGTGGGTTGCCATTTCCCTCTCCAATGTGTGAAAGTGAAAAGTGAAAGTCAAGTGGCTCAGTCGTGTCCAACTCTTAGCAACCCCATGGACTGCAGCCTACCAAATCCTCTGTCCATGGGATTGGCCAGGCAAGAGTACTGGAGTGAGGTGCCATTGCCTTCTCTGGGAACTCAAGCTAGGAGAAAGCAAAATCCTGTTTAACTGTAGCTTTGACAACTGTCTGTGATAGTTAAAGGGATTATAAGAAACACATGAAAGGTAATAGATACATGTTTGTTTGACAAAAGAGTTTAAAGTTTCTTCTGTTTTGAATGTTCTACTTTACAAAGAGAAAATGTAAATTTAGAAGATAGTTATACTTGATTTCAGGCCTTTATTTCTACATAAGAGAAGCTACTTTATAATGATAAGATTCTGGCAAACTGTTGTGTTCTTTCTAAAAACAAACTGAAGTTCTAAGAAAAATCATTTTTATTTTAGCAGTATAGTTAGACAAATTAGCACTTGAAGAATATCCATTTGTAAATAATATAAAATATAATTTTAAAAATTAAACATTGCATTAAGAAATATAAGGTCCCCGTTAAGAAGTTCCACAGGTTCCATGAAGTCCTGGTAAACTTCAAGTGATTCAGCTGGAAACCACTTTTCACTCAGACTGTACTGAATACTTACTACATTGGACTATCCCCTCCAACCTGAATTCAGCATCCTTCACACTAACTCTGTAAATATGACTATATAGACTCCTAAGTAATAATTTAGTCACTAAAGTCACTTCTGCACCAGGCATAAGCTTTCCAGGACTAAAGTGAAACTTGAATTCAGTCCTCAAATCAGATGTCACCTCTTCTGTGTAGATTTCTTCAATGTTCTAAGCCCACCCCAGCTGAGGTAAGTTTAAGTCTTCCTCGTCCACAATGTTATTACATTTAACATGGACACACACACATGTAAACACACAGCCACACTTGCACTGGAGCCATGCTCACATTTTAATGTATATCCTTTTTGCCTGCTTATCTTCTCTATGTGATTACAGAAAGACATGGAAAATACCTTCTTATTGTATACTTACTTAATAAATAAAGCTCAATTAATATGTGATGAGCGAATAAGTAACTGAACTAGTTAAAAGTAGTTAGGAGAAAATAAGTTGACATCATGAATCACAGACAAGTTATCTACTCTATGAATTCTTTCTTCACTCTACATAAGGCTATCTCTAGGTTCATAATCTAAAATGCATTTAAAGGCAAGATGAGAAATATAATTTAGTTCAGCTTGTTATTTAAATATGAAACTATATTGCTCACATGACAATATTTCTAAATTTTGAGAGAATTAAATGGATTTCAACTTTATACTTTCTATGAAAAGTGTCTGAATCTAGAAACAAATAATGGAGAAATCATTCATAAGATGATTACATGAATAAGATAGGTCTAAAATACATCTGAGACTCTTTGAAAAGAGTGTTCCAATTGCTGTTCTGAAACAAGTGCTTGCGCCTTTACTACTTCAAGTCTTTCTTCGAATGAGAAGAGTAACAACCAGGTAACAGCATGTATATATTTTTTAAATATTTGGATTTAGGTAATTAATTCTCTGTATGTCCTCTTATGTTTTTGTTGAGAAGATATTTACATGTTTTTCCTACTATATATATTTTATAATTAAAAGCAATGCTCTTATTTAATTATTAATTAATCTATTTGAGCTTGCTACATTGATCTTTAGTCCCCCAAAAACTTAAAAGAAATAAGAGCATTGGTCGCTTAGGTATCACAAAAATCAAGTAATTGAAAGGATGTGCTTATTGTTTTCCATTGTTACTGTCCATTCATTCCTTTGAATGTTTAATAGTGAATGTCTACTTTTATTCTTTGTCCATACCTTTAGAATAATTGTAGCTACTTTTAGTATCAATGATATTATATGCCTTTAAAATTGAGCCTAATCCTGTTTATTTGGGTGTAGAACATTTTAAGATCCCAGATACAATATATACTTTGAGAAATTAACAATCAAGAACCCATCATGTTGGATTAAAAGTGATAGAAACAGCTTAATGAAAAGCTGTGTCTCAGACAAGCTTAATGGAAAAGGAGATTTATAGCAAAGCTGCTGGGAAGAGAGCACATGAGGGAAGCTACTGAGAGCTGTGACGGCCTTAGGGATGTCAGAAACATTCTGCTTGTAATCTGTGCTGCTTTTTTGGCATTCGGGACATGGTTGCTGGAAGTTCTGCAGTCTCAGACTTGGAGCTTCATGACCAGGGAGGAAAGAAAGATTCTTATCATCTCTAGCAAAAAGATCCTTGGGAAAAACTCTGATTGGCTCACCTTGATGCATATACCCATTCCCAAACCAATCCCTCTGACCCCAACTAAAGCAAATTATAAGTGATCCAGCCTGGGCCACATGATCATCTCTGTAGTCAAGATAGAGGACTGTTTTTCAAAGGATGATGATGGCGATACTGGGCCAGCCATGGCAATAGCCACTACAAAAGAAATCACTTTGATTTATTAATGTTTAATTCCTGAGTCTATAACATTATAGAGATTATAGGGGGTGGGGGAAGAGTCAAATATTTGTAATGGTGCTATTAATGTAAAGGTGGAAAAATGTCTGTATAACATTTAAATATTTGCTGTGGCTAGGGATTACTACCTTCCCTGGTAGCTCAGCTGGTAAAGAATCTGTCTGCAATGTGGGAGACCTAGGTTTGATCCCTGGGTTGGGACGAGCCCCTGGAGGAGAGAGAGGCAACCCACTCCAGTATTCTTGCTTGGAGAATCCCCATGGGCAGAGGAGCCTGGTGGGCCACAGTCCATGAGTTTTCAAAGAGTCAGACACGACTGAGCGACTGAGCGCAGCACAGCACAGGAATTATTATGGGGAAAAAAAAAAAGAATAAGAAACGACCACTATTGAGGCCAGATGTTAACAAGAAAATTTAATTTCAATATTAGAATGTAATGGGTTATGAAATTTTAAAGTGAGCTGCCAGGCCAAGATTATATTTTTCAAAGGAATTGTCTGTAAAAAAAAAAAAAAAACAAAAAAACCCCTTACTAGCATTGTTGTTCAGTCGCTAAGTTGTATCTGACTCTTCATGACCCCATGGACTGCACCATGCTAGGCTTCCCTGTCCTTCACTACTTCCCAGAGTTTGCTCAAATTCATGTCCATTGAGTTGGTGATGACATCTGACCATCTAATCCTGTGTCACCCCCATCTCCTCCTGCTGTTAGTCTTTCTCAGCATTGGGGCTTTTCCAATGAGTTGGCTCCTTGGGCTTCCCTGGTAGCTCAGGAGGTAAAGAATCTGCCTGCAATGCAGGAGACCTGGGTTCGATCTCTGGGTCAGGAAGATCCCCTAGAGAAGGGAATGGCAACTCACTCCAGTATTTTTGCCTAGAGAATTCTATGGACAGGGGAGCCTGGTGGACTAAAGTCCATAGAATGGCAAAGAGTCTGACACAACTGAGTGACTAACACACAAACACGAATTCACAATAGGTGGCCAAGTATTGGAGCTTCAGCTTCAGTCCTTTCGATGAGTATTCAGGGTTGATATCCTTTAGGATTGACTGGTTTGACCTCCTTGCTGTCCAAGCGACTCTCGAGAGTCTTCTCCAGCATCACAATTTGAAAGCATCAGTTCTTCAGCACTCAGCCTTCTTTACTCTCATTAGAAATATAAATAATAAAGAAAGCAGGGAGGGGAGATTAGTGAAAAGTTTCTTTTGAACAAAATTATGATTCCCTCTTCATCTCAAGAGAGGGTTTCTACCAGGATTACTCAGAAAGGCTGAGCTATGTCCTTGCAGCTAGGGAGACACAGGGAAATATAGAGAGTGAGGGAATGGTTAGCGGCAGTGACAGTGGGCACTCCTTTGTGGGGAGTGTCACGTTGTATTAGGTGTGTGGGATTAAGGATGTCTGAGTGCTTGTTGCACACCATAGAAATTTCAGCAAGAGAGAGTTGGAACAGATGCTTTATAAGATACTGTACAATCAAGTCCACAAGAGGCCAAACAAGCCTCAAAAGGAGAGGCTAGAGGTGAGTCGTCAGACTCAGTATGGTAGAGAAGTCAGCAGCCACTGAAAGGGAGTGCATTTGCCCTTCTCAGGGGACTGCTGGACAGAGACCACTTGGAATGGGGAACGGGTAGGCTTGGCATTTTTGTGTGTGTGGGGGGGTGTTTGTTTCATTTTCAACTGGTTTTTCTAACACTATGTAAGTTTCATGTATACAGTATTATAGCTGGACTTCTGTTTATCCTACAAGGAACTTACCACCAAAAGTTTAGTTTCTATCACCATACTGTTGGACTTTCTTGACCCATTTTGCCCACCCTACCCTCTTCACTTTTGGTAATCACTACTGTTTTCTGTATCTATACAAACGTAAAAGTTGCTCAAAGGAGAAAGTGTTGACTTTGAACATCTGCCAGCCCTTGAGAAAGAGAAAGCAACTTAAGACAGTGGCAGTCAAGTAAGAATTTCCTTGCCCCCAGCTCATTCTTTGTCCTTCTCTCACACTGGGTCTGGAGGGAAGGTTCAAATATCATGGTTAGATGGAGGTGAAAGAGAGAAGACCTAAGGGAAAGAATCAGAGACAAAAAGATACAAAATTAGTATCCTCTTGGCTTTACTGGTTTCTTGCTAATTACAGGCCTCAGTCCATTCTAAAGGAGATCAGTCCTGGGTGTTCTTTGGAAGGAATTATGCTAAAGCTGAAATTCCAGTACTTTGGCCACCTCATGCGAAGAGTTGACTCATTGGAAAAGACTCTGATGCTGAGAGGGATTGGGGGCAGGAAGAGAAGGGGACGACAGAGGATGAGATGGCTGGATGGCATCACTGACTTGATGGACATGAATCTGAGTGAACTCCAGGAGTTGGTGATGGACAGGGGAGGCCTGGCATGCTGCAATTCATGGGGTCACAAAGAGTTGGACATGACTGAGCGACTGAAACGAACTGAACTGAATTGAAGATCCATCTGGAGGACTAGGAGTAGCTCTAATTTTGAATACAGTTGGATGCTTTGACTGTAATGAGATTGGACATTCTAAGCGGTACCAAATCCAGGTGACTTTTATTCTGATGAGAAGAGTCATGGGGCTACTTGTGCTTTATTCCATAGGCAAAGTGAAAAGCTCACATCACTGAATAAGTTTCAAAGTGAGAGTGAGTGGGAAAAAATATATTTTTGATTACAATCTTTCTTTCTCTTCTTCTTTCTTTCACAGTGATAGTACCTGAACTGAATTTTCAGGTTCTTGGGCTATTCCTAACCAAGCAATTTTTGTGAAGTGGTACCTTTTTTTTTTTTTTTTTTTTTATCAAGTCTGATACAGAAGAATTCTGTATATTATGCTCTTTGGGTGTATGGGTATCAGTGCATGGGCTATTTCATATTCTTTATCATTTAAATCATCTGGTATCCCAATAAAATAAAAATAAAAACAGCTTTGTTGAACTTAAAATTTATTCAAGAGTCAGATTCATATTATAAAAGTAATAGAGAAAAATCAACCACTAATTAGAACTTGCAAAATATATTTTTACAGATTAATATGAAAAACAAAATGCCATTCAAATGTTTTAATTGGTTTCAGTTTTACAACTGCAAACCAGATGGTTTCTTTTCAAGTAGTTTATAATGTCTTTGCTGAATAACTGAATTACCAGACCAGCTATGATTATTAACATTTACCTAAACAGAAAAATATGTCTGTTATTTGTTTGCTAAGACAGTACCTGCTTTGCAAAAGTTTGACAAACAAATCATGACTCAACTCTGCATAGCATAGTGTTTTAATAAAATAGAGAGCAGAGATAAAAGAGATGCACATAATAATTTATTTCCTAAAATGAATGCTGATTTAAAATTTAGGCATTGAAACTAAGCAATCTCTTGTGGATTCTTCCAATCTTATAATGGTGCAATTGTATGTGAAGAACCTGCTTTAGACTTTTTGAAACCCTGTTAATAATTCTCTTTAACCACTTGATAAAATGTTATATTCTGGAAGCAACCGGTCCTTATAGAAATTTGTTTCTGATATACGCTGAGGTTTTCTAACTCTAAATTTTAGCAAATGTAAATTTCTGGGTACTAATTATAACTGGAGTACTGAATGCAATTTCAATTCTGTAAAAAGCTTAATAACAGAAATTTCAATTAGATATGGGAGACCAGAACGGGAAGATGTTATGCCCTGTGACAGAAACAGAGCCCAACAAGAAAAAAGGAAGATTGTTCTTTCCTGGCAAGGACTCAGCCAGTGAAAAGCCATGAACTCTATGGTCTTCCCAGGTGGTAGTAGTGGTAAAAAAAAAAAAAAAAAAAAAAAACCTGCCTGCCAATGCAAGAGATGTAAGAGAGGCAGATTTGATCTGCAAGTTCGATCCCTGGGTAGGGAAGATCCCCTGGAGGAGAGGAGGGCAACCCATTCGCCTATTCTTGCCTTGAGAATCCAGTGGACAGAGGAGCCTGGAGGGATATAGTCCATACAGTTGCAGTCATAAAGAGTCAGACATGACTACAGCAACTACAGCCTCCAAACTTACTTTTTCTATAAGAGTTCTCCTTCCCTTGCTCTCAAGGGATTGGCATGCATTTCTTCATAGTTGCAGACTCTAACTTCTAACTGCTTCCCTGGTGGCTCAGATGGAAAAGAATCTGCCTGCAGCGTGGGAGACCTGGGTTTGATCCCTGGGTCAGGAAGATCCCCTTGAGAAGGAAACGGCAACCCACTCCAGGATTCTTGCCTGGAGAACCTCCATGGACAGAGGAGCCTGGCAGACTATAGTCCATGGGGTAGCAAAGAGTTGGACACAACTGAGCAACTAAGCAAAGTACAGCCCATCCCAAATAAACCCCTCTTTGCTGAAGAAATATCTGGCAGTCTGTTTGTTTCAAATCAAAATAACTCTCTTTAGAGCCAATTAAAGAAGGAGACATTTAAGGGGAGGTGATGGTTACAAATGTTTCAGTTCTCTTTTCAGCTCAGTTCAGTTCAGTCACTCAGTTGTGTCTGATTCTTTGTGACTCCATGAATCACAGCACGCCAGGCCTCCCTGTCCATCACCATCTCCCGGAGTTCACTCAGACTCACGTCCATCGAGTCAGTGATGCCATCCAGCCATCGCATCCTCTGTCGTCTCCTTCTCCTCCTGCCCCCAATCCCTCCCAGCATCAGAGTCTTTTCCAAGGAGTCAGCTCTTCGCATGAGGTGGCCAAAGTACTGGAGTTTCAGCTTTAGCATCATTCCTTCCAAAGAAATCCCAGGGCTGATCTCCTTCAGAATGGACTGGTTGGATCTCCTTGCAGTCCAAGGGGCTCTCAAGAGTTTTCTCCAACACCACAGTTCAAAAGCATCAATTCTTTAGCACTCACCCTTCTTCACAGTCCATCTCTCACATCCATACATGACCACAGGAAAAACCAGAGCCTTGACTAGATGGCCCTTAGTTGGCAAAGTAATGTCTCTGCTTTTGAATATACTATCTAAGTTGGTCATAACTTTTCTTCCAAGAGGTAAGCGTCTTCTAATTTCATGGCTGCAGTCACCATCTGCAGTGATTTTGGAGGCCCCCAAAATAAAGTCTGACACTGTTTCCACTGTTTCCCCATCTATTTCCTATGAAGTGATGGGACTGGATGCCATGATCTTCGTTTTCTGAATGTTGAGCTGTAAGCCAACTTTTCACTCTCCTCTTTCACTTTCATCAAGAGGCTTTTTAGCTCCTCTTTACTTCCTGCCATAAGGGTGGTGTCATCTGCATATCTGAGGTTATTGATATTTCTCCTGGCAGTCTTGATTCCAGCTTGTGTTTCTTCCAGTCCAGCATTTCTCATGATGTACTCTGCATAGAAGTTAAATAATCAGAGTGACAATATACCGAAAAGATAAATTATCAGGAAAATTATGATTAGAGAATGACATTGTAAATATTCTATGACAGTCTTTTTCTAGCTAGAATTTTCCTTGGTTATTTACTGTTTGGGTAAAAGGACTGAAACAACTGATTTTTGTCTCATAAGTCTGTGGTTATCTAGGCATTACTGATCTGGGTTTGGTCTGGCTGATCACAGTGTGAGTCTCCCAGACATCTGTCTCTAGTCAGCTGGAGGCTCTGAGGGGCCTGGTTGGAGTAGGATGGTCCGCACAGTGGGCATAGTGATGACACAGCTCTCCTCCAGGTGTTCCTCACAATTTCCTGGCAAGCTCTCCCAGGAATGTTCTCATGGTTCTGGAGAAGGAGCAAGGGCAGTAAGAGAGTGAGTCCCAGTGCACAAGAACTTTTCTCACCTCTGACTGTGTCCTGTTTGATAACATTTCAGTGACCAATGAGAGTATTGTATCTAGCTCAGAGTGAAAGAGTGGAGCAGAATGCTCTATATTTAACAGGAGGAGTAAAGAATCGGGGCCATCAAGCAATCAATCAAACACCCATTCATACAGGTTTATACTGCTCTTTGATAGCTCTCCTGAGAATGATGTATTATAATTTGCTTAATAATTTCTCTATTTATAGATGTTCTTGAACATCCATAAATAGAGAAATTATTTCTTTGCAATTACAGTCAGTGCTACTGTAGTAATGGAAATAAAAACAAAAATAAACAAATGGGGCCTAATTAAACTTAAAAACTGTTGCACAACAAAGGAAATGTAAGTAACATGAAATGACAGCCCTCAGAATGGGAGAAAATGATAATAAATGAAACAGCTGACAAACAACTAATCTCCAAAATATACACACAGCTCATACAGCTCAATGCCAGAAAAATGAACAGCACAATCAAAAAGAGGGCAAAAGACCTAAACAGAAAATTCTCCAAAGAAGACATGTAGATGACTTATAAACATATGAAAAGATGCTCAACATCACTCATTATTAGAGAAATGCAGATCAAAACTACAATGAGGTATCATCTCACACCAGTCAGAATGGCCGTCATCAAAAAATCCACAAACATTAAATGCTGGAGAGGGTGTGGAGAAAAGGGAACCACCTTATACTGTTGGTAGAAATGCAAACTGGTACACACACTATGGGGAACAGTGTGGAGATTCCTCAAAAAACTGGAAATAGAACTGCCATACAACCCAGCAATCCCACTGCTGGGCATATACCCTGAGGAAACCAGAATCTGAAAGAGACACATGTACCCCAGTGTTAACTGCAGCACTATTTACAATAGCTAGGGCGTGGAAGCAACTTAGATGTCCACTGGCAGATGAATGGATAAGGAGGTTGTACATACACACGATGGAATATTACTCAGCTATAAAAAGGAATGCATTTGAGTCAATTCTAATGAGATGGATGAACCCAGAACCTAGGCTGTTGAGTTGTCATCTCATTTATTAGATTTATTCTCAGGAAATGTATGGTTTTTAATAGTTAATACCATTTTATAAAGTGTATTTTTCTGTTTGTTGTTCAAGTGCATTGAGACTCCTAATTTATATATCAAAAAAACCTGCTATCCTCTTGCAGTCTCTGAAATTATCAGCATTCTCACAATATTTTCTAAAAATAGTGACAGTTTTCCAAATTCTTCTTTCTTTTACCTATTTCCCTCCTCTCTTTTGCCTTATGTCACTGGAAGGATCACCTAATTTAATAATGAGAAGCATCTTTTCTTCTGATTTATAAAGAAATGTTTCAAAATTGAGTTTGTTATCTGCACTGAATTTTGATGGAAAACCTTCTTCAGGGAGAAGAGTTTCCTTCTATTTCTAGCTTGCTAGTAGTTTTATTAAATTACTAATGTGATAAAGTTTATCAAAGTTGTTTTAATTCTATCATATGAAATGTTCATATGGTATTTTTCTCCTTTAATATATCATTGAGATAGATTTTTATTAGTCATTATTCCAAAGTTATAGTCCTTATATTCCTGTGTTAAATGTATTTCTCAATCTATTGCTGTTTTTTGGGGAAAGATTTTTGTTTAGAATTTTCTGTCTAGTTCATAAGTAAGATCTTCCTATGTACTTTTTGTTTTATTGTTCTTATCTATGTAGTTTTATGTGACAACTATACTGTCTTCCTTAAAATAGTTAAGCAATATTCCCTTTCATCTTTCTCTTGTTAATATCTTCTTATTACTAAGGTTTTCTGTCATTTTCCTATGGTGCATTTGCTATACATTAATTTCTTTTTTCCTGCTTCTTTAGGAATCTGAGATTTCATGTTGTTTGTCAACTCTGGAAAATTCTAGGCCATTTAAAAAGGTATTGCCTCTCCCTTATTCTCTCTAGTCCCTCAATATGAAACTCATCTTTAATTTATGTTGGGCATTCTCATTCTAACCTCAACACCTCTTCATTTCACTTCAGTAATTTCCACAATTTTATACAGTGTATCTTCGTTCCATGTTCTAGATAATTTCCTTAAGTCTATTTTCCAGTTAAATGACTCTCTTTAGCTTTTATTCTATCTTTAGTCATTTTAAGACTGATATTTTATTCTCCTTTAAATTTTTACTCTATTATTTCATATACCTGTGAATAAAATGTTGCTGTTTGTCTACATGACTTTGGCTAATTTTGCTTTCTTTGGATGGTAGTGTGTATAATTACAGTTTTTTATTCCTTTTCTTTTAAAAAATACTGGTATAATATTTTAATATACACATTTAGTAAAATATAAACTTATCCAATATTTCCATTGTTTCCCTCAAATAGAATATTTTCATTCCGATTATCCTTCCTCCTATCTCACAGTCATTGTTGTCCAAGATTTAATTTCCACTAAATTCTCCCAAATTGAATATTATTATTTCATAGAATCGATGTTTTTTAGAAACTGTGGTGTTGGAGAAGACTCTTGAGAGTCAGTTGGACTGCAAGGAGATCCAACCAGTCCATTCTAAAGGAGCTCAGTCCTGGGTGTTCTTTGGAAGGAATGATGCTAAAGCTGAAACTCCAGTACTTTGACCACCTCATGCGAAGAGTTGACTCATTGGAAAAGACTCATGCTGGGAGGACTTGGAGGCAGGAGGAGAAGGGGACAACAGAGGATGAGATGGCTGGATGGCGTCATTGACTTGAGGGATGTGAGTTTCAGTGAACTCCGAGAGTTGGTGATGGACAGGGAGGCCTGGCGTGCTGCGATTCATGGGGTCACAAAGAGTCGGACACGACTGAGCGACTGAAGTGAACTGAACTCACTTGTGTTTTACTGTTTATATCCAATTTCTTCTTTCTGGTTTTAATTTCTTTTTTCCTGAAAAGGATCCTATAGACATTCTTTCTGTAAAAGTTATTGACAGTATTGATCTTGTTTGGTTTATCTGAAAATGTTTTTTATATTGCCCTCTCTCTGAATGATAGTTACAGAATTCTACATTGAGTGTTGCTAGCTTTAGAAGGCAATGGCACCATACTCCAGTAGTCTTGCCTGGAAAATCCCATGGACGGAGGAGCCTGGTAGGCTGCAGTCCATGGGGTCGCTAAGGGTCAGACAGGGCTAAGCGATTTCATTTTCACTTTTATGCATTGGAGAAGGAACTGGCAACCCACTCCAGTGTTCTTGCCTGGAGAATCCCAGGGACCAGGGAGCCTGGTGGGCTGCCATCTCTGCGGTCGCACAGAGTCGGACACGACTGAAGCGACTTAGCAGCAGCAGCAGCAGCAGCAGCTGCTGCTGCTGCTGCTTTAAATAGAAGTTATTTTTTCACTGTCTTTAGGCTTCTGTGGTTACTATAGAGAATTATGTTATTAGCTTATTTTTCTTCTTTTGTAGGCTGTGGTTAATCTCTAGACCCATTTACCATGTTTCTTTTGTCAATGTACTAAGGAGTTTTTCTAACACGTTTCTAGGTGTAGGTTTTGTTTTATTTATCTTGCCTAGGATTCATCGTTTTTGGATGGTGAAAATTCAGTTATGGAAAATTCTAGCGAATATCTTTTGACTATTTCTTTTCTTCAATTCTGTCTAGTCGCTTCTCCTGGAATTCCTATATTTTTCCTCTATATTTAAAAAATTCTTTTTTGTCTTTTCCATTACTTTATACTTTCTTCAATTTACAAGTCACTACTTTTCTATTTTGCTGTTTTTAATGTCTTAATTAATTAATTTCAAAGAATATTCTTTGAAAATTTATTGATATATATTTTTAAATGACTGGCTTCATATTTTGGTAATGACAATTTTAACTAAAAATGTTAACATATTTATTTATATCTTCATTCAATTATTTATTCATCTAATGTTCCTGAGGATCTATTTCAGGTGTCTGTTACTTCTCTTGTGTTTGCTGCTGTTGGTTATTTTCTTTACATGGTCTCTAATATTGTATTAAAATTGTGTACAGAGGTAAATAGAAACTTGAATTTTGGAGGACAGTCCACTGTCATCATCTGCTGTGCAGTTAAATGCAAATTTTTTATTTTAAGGCACATCTTTATATTTGGCATATGACTATTATAATTGAACTAATCATAAAATTCAATGATTAATTTTGGTAGAAAACTATCTTACACAGCATAATAATAAAGTATTATTGAATCTTGATATATATACAGAAACTTGTGTGTCATGTAGTGTGAGGATAGCTTTACGAGAGTCACACAATAATTATTTCCTATGAAAACAGGAAGGTTGCTAAAATATGGCAAATGTACACTATCACTACAGCACTAGGTATTTTCCCCTTTTAAGGTAATATAATCCTTGTTTAGAGAAATTAAGCCACTTACCCAAGTTCTCAAAGCTAATAAGTGATGGCTGTGTACACCGATTCCAGTTTGAGTTCACAATCCATTGTAATAATGTAACAGTCAGTCACAGCCTGACTGTTATTACACATCCTTTGGTTTTTATCTAGATACATGGTAGCCAAAATACAAGTAGCATTTTGTACCCCAGGTTATATCTTGGGGTGGTCATATACCAGAGTTCTGTCCAGAGGAACAGAAATGGTATGGTATCATTGTCCCTTGATTGAGAGGGTAGAACTGATTCCAGGACCCTCACCTTCCTGCCAGATACCAAACTCCCCATGCTCAAGTCCCTTATATAAAATGGCACAGCACAATGGGATGATTATACATCTGCTGATATGGAGGGTCAAGCAAAGGAGAAGCCCCAGCAAGATGGTAGGAGGAATGAAATTGTGTTTAGAGTCATACGTGGAAAACACCTACTTCTACTTTATTGACTATGCCAAAGCCTTTGACTGTGCAGACCACACAAACTCTGAAAAATTCTGAAAGAGATGGGAATACTAGATGACCTGACCTGCCCCTTGAGAAATCTGTATGCAGGTCAAGAAGCCACAGTTAGAACTATACATGGAACAACAGACTGGTTCCAAATAGGGAAAAGAGTATGTCAAGGCTGTATATTGTCACCTTGCTTATTTAACTTCTATGCAGAGTACATCATGAGAAACACTGGGCTGAATGAAGCCCAAGCTGGGATCAAGATTGCCGGGAGAAATATCAATAACCTCAGATATGCAGAAGACACCACCCTTATGGCAGAAAGTGAAGAAGAACTAAAGAGCCTCTTGATGAAAGTGAAAGAGGAGAGTGAAAAAGCTGGCTTAAAACTCAACATTCAGAAATCTAAGATCTTGGCATCTGGTCCCTTCACTTCATGGCAAAAAGATGGGGGAACAATGGAAACAGTGAGAGATTTTATTTTGGGGGCTCCAAAATCACTGCAGCCATGCAATTAAAAGATGCTTGCTCCTTGGAAGAAAAGTTATGACCAACCTAGATAGCATATTCAAAAGCAGAGACATTACTTTGCCAACAAAGGTCTGTCTAGTCAAAACTATGGTTTTTCCAGTAGTCATGTATGGATGTGAGAGTTGGACTGCTGAGAGCCGAAGAATTGATGCTTTTGAGCTGTGGTGTTGGAGAAGACTTTTGAGAGTCCCTTGGACTGCAAGGAGATCCAGCCAGTCTATCCTAAAGGAAATCAGTCCTGAATATTCATTGGAAGGACTGATGCTGAAGCTGAAATTCCAATACTTTGACCACCTGATGTGATGAGCTGACTCATTGGAAAAGACCCTGATGCTGGGAAAGATTGAAGTTGGGAGGAGAAGGGGATAATAGAGGATGAGATGGTTGGATTGCATCACTGACTCAATAGACATGAGTTTGAATAAACTCTGGGAGTTGGTGATGGACAGGGAGGCCTGGTGTGCTGAAGTCCATGGGGTCGCAAAGAGTCAGACACGACTGAGCAACTGAACTGAGGGAGGGTCAACTGTATGTATGATTTTCAGATATTGATTGTAAAGAAAAGGGTGTGTGCTTCATTTCCACTTTCTCCTTTGTTCTTACTTGATCACTGATGGGCTTACAGA
This sequence comes from Nanger dama, assembly GCA_917880005.1. Lineage (NCBI taxonomy): Eukaryota > Metazoa > Chordata > Mammalia > Artiodactyla > Bovidae > Nanger > Nanger dama. Next base: position 1,443,264 of record CAKJTW010000068.1, on the reverse strand, counting down.
AGATCAAGTTTAAGGATGTACCCATGTTAAAAAAAAAAAAAAAGACAATTTTGCTGTGGCCATTGCTAGATTCATAATACAGTTAATCCTTGAGCAATGCAGGGGTTAAGGGCACCCACACCTACCGTAGTCAGAAATCCATGTCACCACAGTAGGTAAATTACCCTTATTAAAGGGTAATATCCACAAATTCAATCAGTCTAATTGTGTAGCATCTATTTATTGGGGGAAATTCCATATATGTGGACTTCAGTAGTTCAAACGTGTTGTTCAATAGTCAGCTGTACAAAAACCTAGTTTAAATCAACTTTTAAAATATAAATCACATTGACTAGATATGTTCAAAAGTTTCAAAAGAAGATTCCTCTCCCCATTTTATTATACATTTATTTTCCTATATAGGAGTAATGTCACCACATTAGAAACAAGTAGGAAATTACAGAGAAAAATGTCACTCATAAATTCACACCTTTTCTTTCACATTTTGTGATTTTTCTAGCTATTTTAATAAGCTTTATTTTTAACAAAAGACATATAAACAAAAGTACCAATAATAGAGTATCTTTTTTTTTTTCAATTTCCATGTTATGCTATATTTTTATATATTTCTACCTGGGACTAAAATTATTATTTTAAGTGAATGTATGGCACTCTTTGGAGATGCTGCATTTATTTAACTGGACATTTTATATTGTTCCCAGTTATTTTCTTTGATAAATTTCATTTTCACCATGTACCGGAAGGGTCCATTTTAGAATGTTACCTCTGGGTTTCACTTTCCTTCTCTTTAAAAGGAGATAATGATGGTACTTATTTTTTAAATCCTAGAGAAGATTAAATTCACACTTGCTCCTTAGGTGTACAGAGAGTTCCTGGCACATGGTAAATGCAAAGGATAAAACGTTTCAAATTGTATAATCGCTTGAGTTGATTAAAAAGATAAACTTGATGAAGTGTAAGCAGAAACTAACTCTATTCCTTCTCTCTTTCTCCCTCAAAACCTGTTCTTTTTCTCTTTCTTAGATGGAAAGTTCATGATTTTATTTCTCTCATTGATAATAAACTAAAAGACCTCTGTTTTGATGATAAAAAATCTAGTCTCATAATTATTCAATAATTGCAATACAGTCTAGAGTAAAACTTTGAACTCATGCACAATTTAAAGCTTCTCTCCAGCTAATTCTTGTACCTGATCCAGACTGGGAATCCTGATGTGGGAGAGAAAGATGTATTACTTTCTTCATTATAGCACCATGCTCTTTCCCCTTCTACTTTCTAATAAAATTTGCTAAGTAATAAGCAATTTTTAAAATTTCCTCATTTAATTTTTTTTTCTCCCAGATAAATGTCACGGCTTTTTTAGGGTTTAAGACAAGTTTTGCCTGGCAAGAAATGATTAGCATTTTTTTTTTTTTTGGTGACAATTAACTGATATGGATGTCATTCAGCTTTCTTAGAGAATTCTTAACGCCTGGCCAGGATGAAAAATCCCGGAGTCACAAAAATGAGAAACAAACAAACAAACAAACACCCTGATGATCTGAGGTGGGTCCATTACCAGCTGAGCAAAATTTTTTGAACTGTGGGGTTTCTCTTATTTGCCCTAAGTTCAGTTCAGTTGCTCAGTTGTGTATGACTCTTGGAGACCCCATGGACTGCAGCACACCAGACTTTCCTGTCCATCACCAACTCCTGGAGCTAGCTCAAACTCATATCTATTGAGTGGGTGATACCATCCAACAATCTAATCCTCTGTCATCCCCTTCTCCTCCTGCCTTCAATCTTTCCCAGTATCAGGGTCTTTTCCAATGAGTCAGCTCTTCACATCAGGTGGCCAAAGTATTGAAGTTTCGGCTTCAACATCAGTCCTTCCAATGAATATTCAGAACTGATTTCCTTTAGGATAGACTGGCTGGATCTCCGTGCAGTCCAAGGGACTCTAAAGAGTCTTCTCCAACACCACAGTTCAAAAGCATCAATTCTTTGGCACTCCACTCTCTTTCTAGTCCAACTCTCACATCCATACATGAGTACTGGAAAAACCATAGCTTTGACTAGATTGACCTTTATTGGCAAAGTAATGTCTCTGCTTTTTAATATGTTGTCTAAGTTTCTTCCAAGGAGCAAGCATCTTAAATTTCATGGCTGCAGTCACCATCTGCAGTGATTTTGGGGCCCCAAGAAATAAAGTCTCTCACTGTTTCCATTGTTTCTCCATCTATTTGCCATGCCAACTAAGGTCCGTCTAGTCAAGGCTCTGGTTTTTCCAGTAGTCATGTATGGATGTGAGAGTTGGACTGTGAAGAAGGCTGAGTGCTGAAGAATTGATGCTTTTGAACTGTGGTGTTGGAGAAGACTCTTGAGAGTCCCTTGGACTGCAAGGAGATCCAACCAGTCCATTCTGAAGGAGATCAGCCCTGAGAGTTCTTTGAAAGGAATGATGCTAAAGCTGAAACTCCAGTACTTTGGCCACCTCATGCGAAGAGCTGACTCATTGGAAAAGACTCTGATGCTGGGAGGGATTGGGGGCAGGAGGAGAAGGGGAGGACCAAGGATGAGATGGCTCTGTGGCATCACTGACTCGATGGACGTGAGTCTGAGTCAACTCCGGGAGTTGGTGATGGACAAGGAGGCCTGTCGTGCTGTGATTCATGGGGTCGCAAAGAGTCGGACACGACTGAGCGACTGAACTGATCGACTGACTGAACTGAAGGGACCAGATGCCAAGATCTTAGTTTGCTCAATGTTGAGTTTAAAGCCAACTTTTTCACTTTCTCTTTCATTTTCATCAAGAGGCTCTTCAGTTCCTCTTCACTTTCTGCCATAAGTGTGGTATCATCTGTGTATCTGAGGTTATTGATATTTCTCCCAGCAATCTTGATTCCAGGTTGTGCTTCATGCAGCCTGGTGTTTCTCATGATGTACTCTGCATATAAGTTAAATAAGCAGGGTGACAAGCCTTGATGTACTCCTTTCCCAATTTGAAACCAGTCTGTTGTTCCATGTCTGGGTCTAACTGTTGCTTCTTGACATGCATACAGATTTCTCAGGAGGCAGGTAAGGTGGTATGCTATTCCCATCTCTTGAAGAATTTTCCACATTTGTAGTGATCTACACAGTCAAAGGCTTTGACGTAATCAGTACAGCAGAAGTAGGCATTTTTCTCTGGAACTCTTGCTTTTTCTATGATCCTACAAATGTTGGCAATTTGATCCCTAGTTCCTCTGCCTTTTCTAAATCCAGCTTGAACATGTCGAAGTTCATGGTTCATGTATTGTTGAAGCCTGGCTTGGAGAATTTTGAGCATTACTTTAATAGTGTGTGAGATGAGTGAAATTGTGTGGTAGTTTGAGCATTCTTTAGCATTGTTTTTCCTTGGGACTGGAATGAAACTGACCTTTTCCAGTTCTGTGGCCACTGCTGAGTTTTCCAAATTTGCTGGCATATTCAGTGCAGCACTTTAACAGCATCATCTTTTAGGTTTTGAAATAGCTCAACTGGAATTCCGTCACCTTCACTAGCTTTGTTCATAGTGATGCTTCCTAAAGCCCACTTGACTTCACATTCCAGGATGTCTGGCTTTAGGTGAGTGAGTGATCTCACCATCGTGGTTATCTGGGTCATGAAGATCTTTTTTTAATAGTTCCTCTGTGTATTCTTGTCACGTCTTCTTAATATCTTCTGCTTCTGTTAGGTCTGTACCATTTCTGTCCTTTTTGGGTCCATCTTTACATGAAACGTTCCCTCGGTATCTCTAATTTTCTTGAAGAGATCTCTAGTCTTTCCTATTCTATTGCTTTCCTCTATTTCTTTGCTTTGATCACTGAAGAAGGCTTTCTTATCTCTCCTTGCTATTCTTTGGAACTCTGCATTCAAATCGGTATGTTTTTCTTTTTCTTCTTCACCTTTCACTTTTTTTCTCAGCTATTTGTAAGGCCTCCTCAGACAACCATTTTGCCTTTCTTTTTCTTGGGGATCACTGTCTTCTGTGCAATGTCATGAACCTCCATCCATAGTTCTTCAGGCACTCCTTCAGATCTAATCCCTTGAATCTATTTGTCACTTCCACTGTATAATCATAAGAGATTTGATTTAGGTCATACCTGAATGGTCTAGTGCTTTTCCTTACTTTCCTCAATTTAAGTCTGAATTTTGCAATAAGGAGTTCATGATCTGAGCCATAGTCAGCTCCCACCAGTCTTGATTTTGCTGACTGTATAGAGTTCTTCCATCTTTGGCTGCAAAGAATATAATGAATCTGATTTTGGTATTGACCATCTGGTGACGTCCATGTGTAGAGTCTTCTCTTGTGTTGCTGGAAGAGGGTGTTTGCTATGACCAGTGAGTTCTCTTGGCAAAACTCTGTTAGCCTTTGCCCTGCTTCACTTTGTACTCCAGGTATCTGGAGTACAAAATTTGCCTGTTACTCCAGGTATCTCTCATAGCTCAGTTGGTAAAGAATCCACCTGCAATGCAGGAGACTCCTGTTTGATTCCTGGGTCAGAAGATCCGCTAGAGAAGGGATAGGCTACCCACTCCAGTATTCTTGTGCTTCTCTTGTGGATCAGCTGATAAAGAATTCTGCCTGCAATTCAGGAGACCTGAGTTCGATCAATGGGTTGGGAAGATCCACTGGAGAAGGGAGCGGCTACCCATTCTAGTATTTTGGTTGGAGAATTCCATGGACTGTATAGTCCATGAGGTCGCATAGAGTTGGATATAAATGAGCAACTTTCATTTTAAATTTCCAGGTAGCTTTGACTTCCTACTTTTGTATTCCAGTCTCCTATGATGAAGAGGACATCTTTTGGGGGTGTTAGTTCTAGAAGCTATTGTAGGTCTTCATAAAACCATTCACTTTTATCTTCTTAAACATTACTGGTTGGGGCATAGACTTGGGTTACTGTGATTTTGAATGGTTTGCCTTGGAAATGAACAGAGATCATTCAGTTTTGAGGTTGCACCCAACTACTACATTTCAGACTCTTTTGTTGACTATGATGGTTACTCCATTTCTTTTCAGGGTTTCTTGCCCAGATTAGTAGATACAATGGTCATCTGAATTAAATTCACCCATTCCAGTCCATTTTAGTTCACTGATTTCTAAAATGTTGATGTTCACTTTGCCATCTCCTGTTTGACCACTTCTGATTTACCTTGATTCATGGACCTAACATTCCAGATTCCTATGCAATATTGCTCTTTACAGCATCAGACTTTACTTCCATCACCAGTCATATCCACAACTGGGTGTTGTTTTCACTTTGGCTCTGTTTCTTCATTTTCTCTGGAATTATTTCTCCACTCTTCTCCAGCAGCCTATGGGACACTTAGCGACCTTTCAGTGTGGCTTAGCTGGTAAAGAATCTGCCTGCAATGTGGGAGACCTGGGTTTGATCCCTGGGTTGGGAAGCTCCCCTGGAGAAGGGAGCTGGCTTAGCTGGTAAAGAATCTGCCTGCAATGTGGGAGACCTGGGTTTGATCCCTGGGTTGGGAAGCTCCCCTGGAGAAGGGAAAGGCTACCCACTCCAGTATTCCGGCCAGAAGGAGTAGGACACGACTTAGTGACTTTCACTTTCTTTTGTCCTATCCTGTTACAAATAATATTGTACTAACAGTTATTCATCTTAGTGTACCAACCAACAATAAAATGTTACAGAAAAATTATTGTTAGTAATGTTGATTTTACTCTGATTTATGATTTTATTTCCACTTTGTATTTCATAATATCCATTTCTTTTGAACTATTGTGTCTTATTTCAAAGGCATCTTTTATCATGGAGAACACATCAAGAAGTCTAAAGTGTCTGGCACTCATAACAAGAATTGGTTTTGAAGCCAGTATCTTTCTATCAATACTGGAAAATAAATTTGTGTCCCTGTAACCACTCCATATGCAATCTGAAAAATGACATAACCAGTGATGGGAAGAGGAGATGTACTTATGAGAGTTAAACATTTGAAATATAAAGTTATTTAAGAGGCCTCACAAGTAAGGTTAACATTTCTAAAGCTCTTGGAGCAATTAGTCTTACAAACCACTGGACTGATGAAAACCTGAAATAGTACACATTCCAAAATTTTGTGAACTTCTGTATCTCACAAATGATGAATGGAAGCCATAACAGGGATTTTAAAGTAGAAGTTTTTGGCAACTGTGCTTCATGTGGCAGATTAAAATTTTTATTTTAACCATTATAATCAACATGATATTTTGATTATAGGACCAAACAGTACAGTGTGTCAAAACCTTTCACAAACTATGAGATTCTACCTGTGAAAAGCGTGATAGTTTCTGCTCAGTCATTTCCAACTCTACGACACTATGGGCTGTAGTCCATCAGACTCCTCTGTTCATGGGATTCTCCAGACAAGAATACTGGGATCAGTTGCCATTCCCTTCTCCAGGGTAACTTCCAGACCCAGGGATTGAACCCTGGTCATCCTATATTTCAGGCAAATTCTTTATAGTCTGAGCCACCAGGGAAGCCAAAGATTCTACCTAAACAGTGTTAATTACAATTAACACTTTTTGTAACATTTTGCTGATGAGTACAAAAGCACAAGACAGAAATAAACTTTTAAATCATTCATTTCATTTAAAATGATCCAAAAATGTTAGTTCACAGGAATACATTACCTAGTAATATTTTCCATATGTATGCATTAGTAAAACTTATGAAAAGGAATCCTAAAGGAAATTAATCCTGAATATTCATTGGAAGGACTGATGCTGAAGCTTCAGTACTTTGGCCACCTGGTGAGAAGAGCTGATTCATTAGAAAAGACCTTAATGCTGGGAAATATTGAAGGGAGGGGAGAAGGGGACGACAGAGGATGAGATGGTTGGATGACATCACTGACTCAATGGACATGAGGTTGACCAAACTCCGGAAGATGGTGAAGGACAGGGAAGTCTGGCGAGCTGCAGTCCAGGGGTTGCAAAGATCAGGACATGACTGAGGGACTGAAAAACATGAAAAGCAAATTCAAATTATTTTCCAAGATTTTGTCACACATCAGAAGGTATTGTTGATATTTAGCTTTTTCTAATGAAAGTAATTTTCTTATAGAAGTATTTTAATGAAATTTATTCAGTAAACAAACCATATACAACATCAATTACCTAAAATAGGAAACATCTTATTACTTCTTTTTTTTTAATTTTATTTTTACTTTGTTTTACTTTACAATGCCGTATTGGTTTTGCCATACATTGACATCTCTTATTACTTCTTTTAGGTATATTTTTTACAGAATATTGGATAACATTAAAATAGTAAACCAAATTTTCCATATTCCTAGTACCTAAAAACTGTTCATATTTTGGTATGTTTCCTCCCAGTGTTGTGTATGTATACATGCATTCAATATTCTTGGGATCATATTATATTTAGTTTGGTGTATAGGTATTTTTCTCCCATTTGGCACAAACTTGGATCTCTTCCAGGCTATTAATAACTTTCAAAAATGTCATTTTTAACCTGGCCATAGTAATAGTTAACTGAATGCATGTACCCAAATTTACACATTAGACATGTTTTAAAAAGTTAAAAAAAAAAAATCTCTGCATAAAGTGTATCTTATATTTAGGGTAATTTCCTTAGGACAGATTTTGAAAAACAATCTCATAACTGTTTTAAAAAGAATCTTTGCCGACATCAAGAAAAGACAAAAATTCTCAATAGCTTAATTTTTTCTCATTTACAGCAACTCCTTAGAATAACATGAGAGTGGGTAAAATCCTTCAATAGTTTTCTGTGAATACATTTTATTTTTGTCTTTTCAAAGTAAACAGCAGTATCGAAGGGGCCTTGCCATTTTCAAATGAAGGCAAAATTTACTTTAGAAGAAAAAATTGGGGATAAAGAAAGGGATGTATTTATGTTCCTGGTGTCAAGATCCTGTCCAGATCTTGTCCTTTTTATCTAGATTTCCTCTTACTTTCCCTGGATTTGGAGTCAAGGGCTGTCATCACTCAAAGCATGTCTAGTTTAGGGAGAAGAGTCTAGTTGTGTGGTTAGGGTTTCAATAGCTGCCTTGTGATTTTTACTCTTTAGATCAAAGGAACTTAAATTATTGAAAAACAATAAAAGAAAAGGAGGCCATTTTGAACATTTAAATTATGATGAAATTTACTAATATTTTACTCTGTGACTCTACTAAATGAAGCTGAAATCTATAAAAAATTAAAAACTTTAGAGAAGCAATATGCAGAATTTAGATGCTTCCTTTACACTTAAAGACAGTATAACATAATGGAAAGTTGAAAAGGAGTAATGTCTTAAATTTTCCACATAAACTCTTTTACTTAGAGCCACTTAAACTCTATTTAATTTCATGTCAAATAGAAACAATAAAACCCATTTGAGCCTTACTAATGTTATAATTTTGTTAAATCAAATAAGATAATGTGTAAGGACATACTTCATTACAGGGATAAATACAATTATTACCATCATATTCTATTCAAATATTCTTTTAAATATGTAAAGCTTTAAAAGCATAAGGCATCAGCCAATGTCAATGCACAGATGCAAACAGAGTGGATTGAGATTTTTAATTTAAGCAGAGCTAGGTTTTTGTCAAGTGTTATGAGGGAAAAAAGAGCATGAAGAAAGTTAAGGAGAAATGCAAGGCAATATGATGATGATGTACAACAGACTACAGAAAGGAGGATGAAAATATAGATTAAGGTTAAGGGCACAGTAGAGACTGAGGACAGAGATCCCAGTGGCATGTAAGAACTGTTGAAGTGGAGATACTGGAGGGAGTGAGTTCAAGAGAGAAGGTTGAAGAGTAATGCAACTGAACTGAGACTGTGGAAAGGTATTAGCAATGACAAGGCCTAGTGTATGAACACAGGTGTAAATAGCTCATAGGGTGAAAGATAAGATTATTGGCAGAGCAAGAGCTTGAAAATGGGAGGCCAGATAGATCATCCATGTGGATACTGAAAGCACAACTACCACAGCACTCGTGTCCAGCTCTTTGGGACCCTCTGAACTGTATCCTACCTGGGTGCCCATGAGATTCTCCAGGCAAGACTACTGCAGCAGGAAGCCATTCTCTTCTCCATGGGATCTTTCCGACCTAGAGCAAACCTGCATCTCCTGCTTTTCGGGTGGATTCTTTACCAGCTGAGCCACCAGGGAAGCCCAGTAACAGAGGTAATTAAAATAAATCACAGTGATACCAGAGTGGTCAGACTAGCAGTGCCAACATAACTTAAGTCCTTGTTCAGTTCAATTCATTTGCTCAGTCGTGTCTGACTCTTCATGACCCCTTGAATTGCAGCACGCCAGACCTCCCTGTCCGTCACCATCTCCCCGAGTTCACTCAGACTCACGTTCATCAAGTCAGTGATGCCATCCAGCCATCTCAACCTCTGTCGTCCCCTTCTCCTCTTGTGCCTAATCCTTCCCAGCATCAGTCTTTTCCAAGAAATCCAAATTCCAAAGTCTCATCCAGACCTATTGGGACTCCTAGGTGGTTCGAGTGGCAAACAGCCTGCCATTGCAGGAGAGGCAATAGACCTGTTGGATCCCTGAGTGGGGAAGATTCCTGGAGGAGGGCAGGGCAACCTATTCCAGTATTCTTGCCTAGAGAATCCCATGGACAAAATAACCTAGTGGGCTACAGTCCACAGGGTCCTAAAGAGTCAGACAGGACTGATGTGACTTAGCGCAGGCATATCCAGATCCATTAAACCAAAAAACCAGTGGATGGTGCTTCAGGTGCTGTAGGATGAAGTCTGAGAACTTATAGGGGTGACAAGGAAAATGGAAGAGTTAACTGCTTGCAAATGAAGATTTCAAATAGGTAGCATTTAAATTACACCAGAAGTTATTGCAAGGTTAAGCAGAGAGGGCTTAAAATTAAAGAGAGCAGCATTTGTAAAGAAAAGCTTGACTCATGAAAAGACTTCAGGTAAGATCAGATAAAATTCATGTAAAAGTTTAAAATATTAGTTGCTAATATTAGAAAATCAAGCCCTGCTAAGAAGGCATTGGTTCTTTAAGAAGCCTGATAAAACATGACAAACTTCCTTCTATTCATCTGCTTTTTCGTTCATTGGTCTTAGGCTCAGTAGAGAGTGAAAGCTGGGACAGTAAGCATGACTGCCTTGGCATACCAGCATTTTCCACAAATTTCCAACATCTTTTTGGCACACTGGAGAAATCGCTTCCAACAGCTACTTAAGGAGAAACCCGCAACCCTCCCAGTCTGTGACGTCATGGGACGCCCACCAAGGGTGTGTTCCACCAACATCCGGGCGCCAAGGGGCGGGGTTGCGCGCCCCCAACGTCACTACCGGGCGCCGGGCGCGCTCTGTGGCGGCAGATTCGAACGTTCCGGCCGGGGTCCCGGGGCCTGTGGGGGCGTCTGAGTCGGGGTTCTTGGTGTACTCGCTGGCGTGAGCTTCAGTGCGGTGCAGGGAGGACCCGGGAAGTTGAGGCGGCTGCTGCCAAAACCCGAGGGTGAGAATGCCGTTCTCCAACACGGTCTCGCAGAGGAAGAAGATAAAGCGCAAGGCTCCTCGCGGCTTTCTAAAGAGCGTTTTCAAACGACAGAAGCCTCACCTTCGTTTGAAGACGAATAGCGACCTGCTGGTGAGATTTTGTCCCTTCCTAGACTGGCAGTGGGGCGGGAATAGACCGGGGAACCACCCCCCCTTCCCCGCCTGTATTTCGCCGCCCCTCCAGCCAGTCTGTTAAAGCTCCAATACTTTGACCACCCGATGCGAAGAGTCCACTCATTGGTAAAGACTCTGATGCTGGGAAAGACTGAGGGCAAGAGGAGAAGAGGGCAGCAGAGGGTGAGATTGTTGGCTGGCATCACTGATTCAATAGACATGAGCTGGAGCAAACTCAGGGAGAATAAGGAAGGACAGGGGAGCCTGGTGTGCTGCAGCTTATGGGTCGAACATGACTTAGCGACTGAATACTAACAGCCCAGTCTAGCTCTTTTGAGGCCTACGTTTGAGGCATTCGCAGCAAAACCTGGACCTGTTAGTATTCCCGACGCTGAGTTGTTTTGGGGCCCGCTGAAATGTAGATATCCTGACCTTTTTTTTTTTTTTTTAAACGGGAGCCTTTAGCCACATCCGTTTAAAGAATTAACTGCTTTTAGTTTTAAAATATCACTCTTCAGGAGCACAGTCTGGTACTTACACTGTGCTTAGTGAAATTTGTGAAGGTTCGAAGATAGAGTTTTTTTAAAAATAGATTTTGAAATTCAGGGTGGGTTACTTTCATTTAACTACTGTAAAGGCATGCTTTTCAAAAGTGCATTTCTCCTGGTCTTCTTTCCTTCTCCTTCTCTTTACGTTATTAAATACATTGCCGTTTCTTCCGCTTCAGCTTACTTACTAAAGAACACTGATCCAAAAGTCTGTAAGTAGTATGCTCCCAAGTGTGAATTCGTTTTCCTAGACAGGGAGAACACCTATTAGTTTAGTTTTCAAGCCAACCGTTAAAATTTTACCTGACTCATAGTAACTACTGTGTAATGCTCACCTAATGAAAAATGCTTGCATTCAAACCACTCTTAATATTTCTGTTTTGAAATAAATTGAGGGCTTTTATGTTGAATGCCTGGAATATATTATTCCTCTAACAAAATGAACACTTTTCCCTGGGTTTGCGCCGTAGGAGGCACCTCCTGTGGTTTGTTGTAAGAGGTCTTGGAGTAAAGGAACCACTACAGGTGGGCACCTAATTTCCAGGAGATCAAGGATGAAGAATTGTGAATAATAGGGATATATGACATGGAGAGTGTCTTCGGAATGCAGTCATCTGTTCCTAAGCTACACTTTTTTTTTCCTCCCTTACCTCCCCATCTCTTTTCTCTGTGGCCTCTGTTAGTTCTCTACTGCCTCCCATAATTTTAGGATTTCTATTTTTGCTAGACTATTAAAAAATTTTTTTTCATATAAAAGTGGCCTTTCTAATATCTCCTGTCCTTTTGGTTCCTTTCTTAGGCTCTATATGAAAAGACAATACATAACTATTTTATTACCTTCTTTTGCTGAAGATAGTGATTAAGGTGGCACAAGTGAGCTGTATTAAAGTGAAATTGATTTTCAAAAGAATTTTATGTTATTAATTGTGAAGTTTTCACTGGTTTGGGGTTCTAAATGGAGGGGAAGGAGATTACAAGTTGGTGCAAATTTTTGGCCAGAAGTTTCTCAAGTAGTCAGATTCCTCCCACATTCACAGTTGCCTGCCCCAAAGTGACCCATGGATAGGTGGGCTCTGTTGTGGAGTTGGATCCAAGTGGTACAGGAAAGGATGGGAGGTGAAATTCTAAGCATTTGTAGTGGTAGGGGAAAGGAAGTCCTTTTGGCCACTGTCTATCCCTAGATTGTCTGCTTATCTTTGGCTTTCATTATCTCTCCTTCACAGTCTTATATATGTCATGCATCACTCTGGTTTCTTTAGTTTTGGTTTTCTGCTTACCATTGGTACTTAATAATCTTACCCAGCAGGTGTCCCACATGGTCCATAAACTTCTCTGTGATTGAGGCAATCTGTTTTTATTTCTTTTTTCTAAATTTTGATAGCCATAAGAGTTTGCATCATACAGTCTAGCTACTGGGACTCTGACAGTGTTCTCTTAAGAGTTTTGTGTGTCAGTGTTGTCTCCCAGTGTGGTACACAGCTTCTTGAGGAGAAGGAACCATGCATATCTCCCTTTGTGTCTCCCATTGTCTTTAACAAAAAGCTAATCTACTTCTCTGCTGTCTTTGCATAAGATGTTTCTTCTGTGTGAAGATGTCCTCATTCCACTCTGCTTGGCAAACACCAATTCTTTGAAAATTGAGTTCAAATGCCTCTTACTCAGTGAAGTCTTCATCATCTTAGAAATGATCTGTCTTCTATCATCCACTGTCACACATTTGTCTTTAGTTTCTTACGGGTTTTGTTCTCCCCGTCTGACTGGGAACTTTGAATTGGGAACTTTTTGTATTCCTGTGTTTATTCCTTGAACATTCTGAGTGTACAGTTTGAGAGTGATGTAACTATATATGGATTGATATTTCTAACATTTTATTCATAACTTCCTTGTGTTATGTTATAGTTCTCCTGCACTGGCTTGTTGTTGTTGTTTTATTTTATACCTTACTCGATTGTATGTCACCAGGCCAGTACTGGGGAGCATATGTTAATCTCAGATTGTTCAGCTTTCTTGTGGCTGAGTTAGTTTTTAGATTTATCGCTAAGGGATACTGTGCAAATATCTGAGTACTTATGGTTTATGTAAAACTCAAAAGTGCTATGAGAAAGTGGGGAGGAAGTCATGCTGGCCCAGTCATTGTGGATATTTCTTTGTAAATTATCTTTTGGCTTACCTCTCAAGGAAGCTAATTTTTAAATTTTCCCAAAGTAAGTTCTTAATGGGATGGCTTACCTTTCCCAAGGTTGAATGTCTACCTGAAACGTTAAAATTTGCTTTTTTCTGACCATTTTAATTTAAACCTTAGTGCACTTGAGTGGCACCAGTTAACTGTTTTATGACAGAGAAATAGGTTGTTTAAAAAAAAATTCTGATGTTAAAAAAAAGTAGTGTTAATTCAGTGTCTATGTTTCATGCCCAAGTCTCAAAACAGAATGTGGTTTATTTGGGATTGCCTAAAAATTTTTTTTTGCTTAATTTGGGGAGATATGGATGGATTTTTGCTCATGCAATGACAATTATTGACTACTTAACTACATATTGGGCGACAGGCTAAAGTTCACTGGGATACAATGTCTGGGAAGGTAGACATGGTTTTGCCCTTACATGGAAGAAGAGAGGTGAGAAATCGCTGCCTAATGTATGTGTATGTACAGTTATAAGAAGTTAGGGGTACCATAGATCCATATAACCTTATGTATTGGGAGGACTTGGCCTTTCAGTATAACCAGTAGCATGGCAGTAGGCAAAATTGTTTTTGAATACTGAAAGAAATTCAGGAAGGCCTAGCATAGAAGCTGGAAAAGGTGAGGCAGAATTGTAAAAACCTAGTCAAATGGGTGAATTGTGGGGGAAGAGTTAAGTGTTGCATATTAATTGATCTCATTGCAGACAATGTGTAAAAGTGAAAGAAAGTGTTAGTTGCCAGTTGTGTCTGACTCTGCGATGCCATGGACCATAGCTTTGAGACTCCTCTGTTTGTGGAATTCTCCAGGCAAGAATATTGGTGTGGGCTGCCATTCCCTTCTCCAGGGGATCTTCCCAACCCAGAAATCGAATCCAGGTCTCCTTCATTGTAGGTGGATTCTTTACCATCTGAGCTACCAGGGAAGCCCAAAGAATGTGTACCATTAAGTAAATGACCAAAGAAGTTATATGTTAAAGATACTGTTTAATTGAACTTGAATTGGTAGTGCTTTCAGGCACCTGGCAGAAACAAAGGATGAAGTATTACCAATAACTTGAATACAAGAGTCTCAATACTAGTGGAGAATTGAAATAGGGCAGCAACTCACTTTAGTCTTGCTTTTTTTTTGAGTTGAGAGTTATATTTTATTTGGTGGGAATTTTTAGGATACATTCTCCCTTACTTGGGTTTTATGCTCTACTTTAACTGTTTTCAAGGTATATGCATATAGAATGAGTAGCACTTTTTGATTGACTAGTGAACTTTGAGTAATAAATTTAGCAAAATTTACATATTCAAATAGTGAGGTTAAATAAAGGTACATATGTATATACACATATCTTATGGTACATATATATGTATTTTACATATATGTAGAAATTGTTTCTGTAAGAATATGCAAGAAACTGGCAATCAGAGTTGACTGCGGAATGATGTTGAAGAGAGGTTTACTTTTGTCAGTTTATCTTTATAGATTTTTGCTTTATATGTTAATTTTGAGATAACTGTAGGTTCATAAGAAGTGGCAAAAATAGTACAGAATTCCCATTCGTTTTCTGCAGCTTCCTATAATATAATGCTAATATATAACTCCAGTTCTTTGTACAGTTTTGAATTTTGTATTCCTTGCTTATTTTATCTAGTTTAAGGCTATTTTAAAAGAAATTTTAGAATTATTAATAGTTCAGTTCAGTTCAGTCGCTCAGTCGTGTCCAACTCTTTGCGACCCCATGAATTGCAGCGCGCCAGGCCTCCCCTGTCCATCACCATCTCCAAGAGTTCACTCTGACTCACGTTCATCGAGTCAGTGATACCATCCAGCCATCTCGTCCTCTGTCGTCCCCTTCTCCTCCTGCCCCCAGTCCCTCTCAGCATCAGAGTCTTTTCCAATGAGTCAAGTCTTCACATGAGGTGAAGGCCAAAGTACTGAAGTTTCAGCTTTAGCATCTTAGCTTCCAAAGAGATCCCAGGGCTGATCTCCTTCAGAATGGACTGGTTGGATCTCCTTGCAGTCCAAGGGACTCTCCAAGAGTCCCAACACCACAGTTCAAAAGCATCAATTCTTCGGCGCTCAGCCTTCTTCACAGTCCAACTCTCGCATCCATACATGACCACAGGAAAAACCATAGCCTTGACTAGACGGACCTTCGTTGGCAAAGTAATGTCTCTGCTTTATGTCTCTGCTTGTTAATAGTAGATATGATTATTCTCATGTTGTTGTATGACAAGTAACTTGACCTTTGTATCTACTCTTTTCAATTAAATAAACTTTTAAAATTTCAATTATTAAATTGTTTTTGTAGACATTTTAAATATCTTTTTAAAAAATTTTATACCTTGGATTGTAGAATGAGAGATGATTAGCCTTAAATACAGTAGTTTATATGTTTTTCTTAGGGAGCATTTTAAATTACATTGGAAACTTAACTTTAGTTGGAATGGAAAACAAATATTTGTTCTTATTAGAGTTCTACCTAAGTTTTGGATGCAATGATCCTTTAGAATAATACTATTGTCTATGATCTTTGGTCAGCTTTACACATCCTTGTTTCATATATTGTAGCAATTAAGTCTCTTTTTATGAAATTTTAAGATGGACCTATATTAAACTGTGTTACTGTAAATAAAAGTTAAGTGATTGAATTCTGTGTTACTGTAAATAAAAGTTAAGTGATTGAATCACAGTAGTAAACAGTGCAGCATTAAAATTTGGGATCTTCTTTTTAAAGTCATTATTTCAAAATATCAATGTTTGCGTTTAAAAATTGTTTTGAATTTTCTCTTTTACAGGTGCATCTGAACTGTTTACTCTTTGTTCGTCGATTAGCAGAAGAGTCACGGATAAATGCTTGTGGGAGTAAGTGTGGAATCATTAAAAAGGAGCATGTACTGGCTGCAGCAAAGGTAAGATCTGAAATTCTTTTCTTGAGCACAGTTACCTTAAAACACCACCTAGTTCATCACCTCTGCTTGACTTAGATTCCTTATTCAGTTTCCTTGACTGAGTTGATGCTTAGCTTTTCATGAGTTTTAATTACAGAGTTAGATTTTCTTTATTATGTATAGTATGGATTTCTGATGGAAAGATTCACAGCCATTGCTTTATTGCTTTAGAGGAAAATGAATGTTTGACTGTTAATCTATGTGATTTGTAGTAGCATTATTGCCTTAAAATTTATGAAAACTTTTCTTCTTGACCTTTTTAAGTTTACCTAATTATTTTTCTAAATTTGTTTTGAGTTGAGTGACTTCTAAATCAAATTGCTTACATAAGCAGAGAAGATTGCTTGTTAGTGATACTTCTATATAATGTAAGAGTGTGATAACTTAAAGCAGAGTTTTTTTCCATATATGTTTCCAAGGTTATTTTCACTTGAATGTTCCCAAGATTATTTTCACTTGATGTTGATAGATGCCGCAACAGTAAAGGCTTCTGGGGTCAGATAAGTTTATATAACCTAACATACTATACCTCCTTGAATAGTTACAATGTTATGTATAGAGAGCTCATTTCTGTGAGAATATGCAAGAAACTGGCACATGGTTCACTGGGGGATGATGTGAGAGAGAGATTTATTTTTATAGTTTACCTCTTTATAAGCATTTTTTATTTAACATTTAAATATTTTGAACTAATTATAGACCCATGAAAGGTACAAAAATACCATACTATTTCCACTGTACCTTTTATCCAGCTTCCCACAATGTAAACATTTTTATGTAACTATAGTTTGTAAAGTTATGAGACGTTATCTTATATATGGTTATATATTTAGTTATCAAAAGTTATGAGAAATACACCAGTAATTTGTTGAACTCTGTTTGACTTACCTTTTTGTAAATTTGTGTGTATAATGTACTTAGAATTTTGTAAATGAATTTGAGTACATAGTGTTTTATTTTGCAGTCCTGAGAAGTACTGGCCTAGGGTATAAATCTATTTGATGACTTTATGTGAGAGTCTAGAAATGGCATGCCCTGGCATTTTTAAGGGGTTTAAATTCTCTTACAATTACAAACATTTCAACTAGTTTCTGGACTGTTAAAGTCAATGTGTTTTCTGCAGGTAAAGCAAGGCTTAATAACATGAGTCTATGTGTGTATCTTAAATTTAGGATTGATTTGCTTTTATTAGTGAATTATAAGTAGGCTTACCTAAAAGAAGGTAAGTTCTTTAAAATAATTTTTTTGTATATATATGTATTCCGGTCTCTAGTGTTCTTTGTCCTTTACAATTTAAGACTTCTTTTTGTTTACTTTTTCTTCTGAGCTTCGTGTTGTGAAAATTATCTACGTAATAAGCTTTTCAGTTTGAGATGACTGGCCTTAGTCTCTGATATAATTCCACCCTAAATAGAAGAAATTTGGTGTTTGGATGAATTTGTAATGCTTTATGGTTGTTACATTCCTGGTTTTAATAGGATTTTCAAGTTTTAGAACATATTTTAACTCCCTGAATTACTAAATTTTCTATAAATCTCAGGTTGGGAGCCATTAATCTGGACACTTCTGGCATAATTGAAGAAATTAACATCTAGAAGTAACTAGATTTTGAGAATCTAGGCATGTTTTACATTCTCTGAGAGAATTAGACTATTTTAGAGAAGTCTAAGACAATTTATAAGGCAAAGATTCCCTAATCACATTCCAAATTGGTTTTTTATGGATTCAGAGACTTGCATATTATACACATAGGACTTCTAAACTTTTTGTTGAGTAATTGTGTTTTATTTGCCCTAGGTATAATGTAAATCTTCATTTTCTCCCCCTCACAGGTAATTCTAAAGAAGAGCAGAGGTTAGAAGTCAAAGAACACATATTTGAAAATTGTATGATGTGTTATTTTAGGTGGTAACATCATGAAAGTACTTTTTATAAAGTAGTTAACATTGTGTATTAAAATATTGACTAGTTGAAGGATGTGTGTATTTGTATGTTTTTGCTGGTATTGAAATATCTCAGACACATAAAACTATATAATCTTTGTTTTTGAGGAATTATTTCAAGTTCATCCTCCTTCCCTTTTGTTGGTATTGCAAATGTTTTACATATCAAAAATGAAATCTTAGTGTATGAAGTAGCTCGAAGAGATGTATTTCTTAGAATTAAGTTTATAAGTATTTAGATGTACTCACTGTTAATTAGGGAATCAATTTAATCTCTAAAGGAAGACAATGTACAGTCAAATCTAGATACATTTTAAGTATTTTAACTGTTTAATACCTTTGCATAAGCAATGCAGTCTGCTTTTATATTAGGTCAGTAGTATACTGAAATAATTTCTTGACTGTAAATGTCAGCAGAGTGTTTTCAAAACCTATTTCTCTTCAAAACAAACAAACAAACAAACAAACAAAAATTACAGAGCAAACAGACTGATTTTCTTCAAGTCACACAGATTTAATAGATGGGTTTCTGTCCCCCACCAAGAAATCTTTTAGACATTTATTGCATATCATCTAATAGTTGTGTTTTTACATTTTGTTTTTAAATAATTATACACTGCAACTTGAAGTTGCAAAAGAAGTACAGAGAAGTCCCCTTGTACTCCATACCCAGTTTTATCCCAATGTAAATAATTAGAGTATAGTATCAAAACCAGGAATTTGATTTGGTATAGTATGTGTATAATTTTGTACCATTTTAGCACATTTGGAGATTTATGTAATCACCACTACTATCAAGATATAGAACTATTTCATCACCACAAAGTTCTCCATCATGCTTTTCTTTTATATTACACTTAGCTCCCCACAACCACTGTACATACGACCCCCCTCATAGCCCTACCATCTCTAAGCCCTGGCATGCACTAATCTGTTCTCCATCTCTATGTGTTTGCCACTGTGATGGAATCATACAGGTTTTGATTTTGGGGAATTTGATTTTTTCAGTTGTCTTAACTTTCTTGATCCTCCAAGTTGTTGCATATAGCAGTTTGTTCCTTTTTATTACTAAGACATCCTATTCCCTGGTATTTATGTACCACAGATTGTATAGCTATTTACTCATTAGGAATATTTTGGTTATTTCTGTTTTTTTGGTTATCATAAATAAAGCTGTTATGAACAGTTGTGTACCAGCTTTTATGCAATTTTAATTTCACTGGGATAAATGCCCGGGAGTATGATTGCTGCTGGGTTGAGTGGTAAGTATATGTTTCGGTTCAGTTCAGTCAGTTGTGTCTGACTCTTTGCAACCCAACGGTCACACCAGGCCTCCCTGTCCATTACCAACTCCCGGAGCTCGCTCACACTCATGTCCATTGACTTGGTGATGCCATCCAAACATCGCATCCTCTGTCATCCCCATTTCCTCCTGCCTTCAATCTTTCCCAGCATCAGGGTCTTTTCAAATGAGTCAGTTTTTCACAAGTATTGGAGTTGCAGCTTCAGCATCAGTCGTTCCAATGAATATTCAGGACTGATTTTAGGATTGACTGGTTTGATCTCCTTGCAGACCAAGGGACTCTCAAAAGTCTTCTCCAACACGACAGTTCAAAAGCATCAATTCTTTGGTGCTCAGCTTTCTTTATAGTCCAACTCTCTCATCCATACATGACTACTGGAAAAACCATAACTTAGACTAGATGGACCTTTGTTGACAAAGTAATGTCTCTGCGTTTTAATATGCTGTCTCGGTTGGTCATAACTTTTCTTCCAAGGAATAAATGTCTTTTAATTTCATTGCTGCAGTCACCATCTGCAGTGATTTTGGAGCCCAAGAAAATAAAGTTTGTCACTGTTTCTATTGTTTCCCCTTCTGTTTGCCATGAAGTGATGGGACTGCATGCCATGATCCTAGTTTTTGAATGTTGAGTTTTAAGCCAACTTTTTCACTCTCCTCTTTCACTTTCATCAAGAGGCTCTTCAGTTCCTGTTCACTTTTTGTTTGCCCAGGAATCTTGATTCCAGCTTGTGCTTAATCCAGCCTGGCATTTCACATCATGTACTCTTCATATAAGTTAAATAAGCAGGGTGACAATATACAGCCTTGACGTGCTCCTTTCCCAATTTGGAACCAGTCTGTTGTTCCATGTCCCATTCTTACTGTTCTTGATCTGCATATAGATTTCTCAGGAGGCAGGTAAGGTGGTCTGGTATTCCCATCTCTTGAAAAATTTTCCACAGTTTGATGTGATCCTCACAGTCAACAAGCTGGAATCAAGATTGCCGGGAGAAAAATCAATAACCTCAGATATGCAGATGACACCACCCTTATGACAGAAAGTGAAGAAATAAAAAGCCTCTTGATGAAAGTGAAAGAGGAGAGTGAAAAAGTTGGCTTAAAGCTCAACATTCAGAAAACGACGATCATGGCATCCGGTCCCATCACTTCATGGGAAATAGATGGGGGAAACAGTGGAAACAGTGTCAGACTTTATTTTTTGGGCTCCAAAATCACTGCAGATGGTGACTGCAGCCATGAAATTAAAAGACACTTATTCCTTGGAAGAAAAGTTATGACCAACCTAGATAGTATATTCAAAAGCAGAGACATTGCTTTGCTGACTAAGGTCCATCTAGTCAAGGCTATGGTTTTTCCAGTGGTCATGTATGGATGTGAGACTTTGACTGAAGAAGACTGAGTGCCAAAGAATTGATGCTTTTGAACTGTGGTTTTGGAGAAGACTCTTGAGAGTCCCTTGGACTGCAAGGAGATACAACCAGTCCATTCTGAAGGAGATCAGCCCTGGGATTTCTTTGGAAGGAATGATGAAGCTGAAACTCCAGTACTTTGTCCGCTTTATGCGAAGAGTTGACTCATTGGAAAAGACTTTGATGCTGGGAGGGATTGGGGGCAGGAGGTGAAGGGGACGCACCGAGGATGAGATGGCTGGATGGCATCACTGACACGATGGACGTGAGTCTGAGTGAACTCCGGGGAGTTGGTGATGGCCAGGGAGGCCTGGCGCCCTGCGATTCATGGGGTCGCAAAGAGTGAGACACGACTGAGTGACTGAACTGAACTGAACATAGTCAAAGGCCTCGGTGTAATAAATAAAGCAGAAGTAGATGTTTTTCTGGAATTCTCTTGCTTTTTCTACAGTAAATGTTTTTAAAAAGAAATGGCCAACTTATTTTCCAGAGTGGCTGTACCATTTTGTATTCCCATTAGCAGGTTGTGAGGTGGTAATGTTTTCCTTGTTCTCATGAACACTTGATAGTTATTTTTTTACTATAACTGTTCTGATAGGGAATGTTTTCATCATGATTTTTTTCCCCTTAATCATGCTTTTTAATTTACATTTCCTAATAGCTAATGATGTTGCACATATTTTCATATGTTTACCATTCATATTTTATCTTTGGCAAATTGTTTCTTCATATCTGTTGCCATTTTCTTATTGGATTGTTTGTTTTTCTAATGTTAAATTTTGAGAATTCTTTAGGCATAGGTCTTTGGTCACATATGTGGTTTCCAAATATTTTCTTCTATTCTGTACCTTGCCTTGCATCCTTTAACAGGATCTTTCAAAGATCAATTATTTTCAGTTTTGATGATGTCCAGTTTATTTTAAAATTACTTTTCATGCTATATGGTGTCATGTTTAAGGACTATTCACCAAGCCCTACATCTTGAAGATTTTCTCCTGTATTATTTTACAAGTTTTATAGTCTGTTTTATGTTTAAATCTCTCATTCACTTGTTCCAGCACCATGTTGAGAAGACTGTCTTTCCTCTATTGAATTTCTTTACTTTTGTTACAGATCTGTCAGTCATACTTGTGTGGTTTATCCCTAGGTTCTCCATTCCACTGATTTGGTTTAGTCTCTCCATCAGTAACATACAGCTTTTATTACTGTGGCTATATAATTCGTTTTAAAATCTGATAGAATGATTCCCCTCACTTGATTCTTTTTAAGAAATGTTTGGCTTTTCTAATCCTTTACTTTCCATATACATTTTAGAATAATCTTGTTTGTATCTAAGAACCTTGCTGGGGTTTTGTTAGGAGTTGCATTAAATTGTGTATTAATTTGAGGGAAGATTGACATCTTTCTATTATGTTGAGTCTTTCAAACCATGAATAAAATAATGAAATAAAAAGGAAGTTCACTATGTCATTACTTTAGATCTTTTGGTGACAGATTTTTGTTTCCTTTCTCTGAGAATGTCTCGATTTCCCTTCATTCTGAAGCATATTTTCACTGGATAAAGAATTTCACTGGATTATAACTTCTTTTAGCACTTGTATCACTTCCTTTTGACTTCCATAGTTTTTGGTGAAAATCTGTTGTAATTTAAAATGTTTTTCTCATGTTATAGTGCATTGTTTCTCTGGCTACTTTAAAGATTCCAACCCCCCCATGCCCCCCCTCCCCCCTTCAATCTTTAGAAATTGACTGTGATTGTATTTTGCCATGGATTTTATTGGGTATATACTATTTGGAGGTCACTGAATCTTTTTGTTTGTTTTTTGACAAATATGGGAAACTCAGCACTGTATTTTTCCTTTGGTCCTAAGTTTGTAGCTAGTCCTTTGTCTTCTTCTGTTTCACATCACCCCCTCCCCCTCACATGTATGTAAAATATGTTTACTCTATCTTCTTGAAAACAGAAGTTCTGAAAGACTTTGAGGAACAGCTTAGACTTAACCAACAGCTAAGTAAAATATTTTATTTTTAAGAAACATTACAGAGGGAAAAAAATAATCTTGAAAATTGTCACATGAAATGATCTCATTAACTACAGTGCCAGTTTGGAATTTGTCAGAGTTTTGTAATATGCCTTTGGCCCTGGTGAATGCCAGTACTGCTTTTGTGGTTAGTAGATTAGAGACTCCTAATTAATGAATCACAAGTCCATTTAGATTTATTTTGGATATCCTCCCACCTAAAATTTTAATGGGCTTCCCTTGTGGCTTGCTAGGTAGATCAGAATTTTGTCTTACTTGTAATTTATGTCCTGGTTTCCTCAGAGTTCTGAAGTAGTATGAAAAGTGCCCAACATAGAGTTGGCTCTTAGTTTTATTTAATGATGGTATGTGAATAAAATAATTTTTTTTGAATTACATAATTACAGTTTAGCACAATTTGGAAATAAAATGAGAATTCTAGGATATCCTATTTTAATGATATTGCAATTCTTGAAATGTACTTAACAAAATAATTTCCCTATGAGATGAACTGAAACGTTTTTTTTCCTTTTGAAGATTGGGTCCTCCAATTTTTAAGCAGCTTTGGCTTGTTCCTTTTGATACGTATGTTGAAAAATGCCTCAACCCTTCCGAGAATTTTTTACTTTCCTCTATTGTACTGTCTAGTGTACATGTACTGTACATCTGGCAGATGTGGAAACCTACCACCAACTTGAAGAAGAAATTTATCTTAAACATTTTTTAAAAATTTCTCTATCTAGTATGGGGGCTTCCCAAGTGGCTTTGTGGTAGAGAACCTGCCTTATAAGCAGAAGACCTAGGTTCAATATCTGGGTCGGGAAAATCCCCTGGAGAAGGGAATGGTAACCCACTCGAGTATTCTTTCCTGGGAAATCCCGTGGATGTAGAAGCCTGGTGGGCTGCAGTCCATGGGGTCACAAGAGAGTCAGACACAGCTTAGCAACTAAACAGCAAAACTGCATCCAGTATATAGCTGACTAGGACTTCACTTCTAGTATCCAATACATGGCTTGGAACATGTAAATCTTTTTTGTTTTTAATTTATTTTAATTGGGAGCTAATTACTTTACAATATTGTAGTGGTTTTGCCATACATTGACATGGATCAGCCGTGGGTGTACATGTGTTCCCTGTCCTGAACCTCCCTCCTCATCCCATCCCTCAGGGTTGTCCCAGTGCACCAGCCCTGAGAACCCTGTCTCATGCATCAAACCTTGACTGGCAATCTGTTTCACATATGATAATATACATGTTTCAATGCTATTCTCTTAAATCATCCCACCCTTACCTTCTCCTACAGAGTCTGAAAGACTGTGCTATACATTTGTGTCTCTTTTGCTGTCTTGCATATAGGATCATCACTACCATCTTTCTAAATTCCATATATATGTGTTAGTACATTGTATTGGTGTTTTCCTTTCTGTATAATCTCCAGTTTCACCTACCTCATTAGAACTGATTCAAATGCATTCTTTTTAATGGCTGTGTAATATTCCATTGTGTATATGTACCATAGCTTTCTTATCCATTTGTCTGCCAATGGACATCTAGGTTGCTTCCATGTCCTGGCTATTGTAAACAGTGCTGCGATGAACATTAGGATACATGTGTCTCTTTGAATTCTGGTTTCCTTGGTGTGTATACCCAGCAATGGGATTGCTGGATCGTGGAACATGTGAATTCTTTAAGTGAATGTATCACATTTTATATGTTCAGACAGAGTGTCTGAAGTACTGCAGATGGAGGTTCATAGCATTGTACAGGAGGTGGTGACCAAAACCTTGCCGAAGAAAAAGAAATGTGAAAAAGCAAAATGGTTGTCTAAGACAGCCTTAAAAATAGCTGAGAAAGGAAGAGAAGCAAAAGGCAAAGAAGAAAAGGAAAGATATACCCATCTGAATGCAGAGTTTGAAAAATAGCAAGAGAGATAAGAAATCTTCCTCAGTGATCAATGCAAAGAAATAAAGGAAAACAATAGGATGGGAAAGACCTCTTCAAGAAGATTAGAGATACCAAGGGAACGTTCATGCAAAGATGGGCACAAAAAGTACAGAAACAGTATGGAACTAACAGAAGCAGAAGATGTTAAGAAGAAGTGGCAAGAATATACAGAAGAACTATACAAAAAATGTCTTAATGACCCTGATAACCATGATGATGTGATCACTCACCTGGAGCCAGACATCCTGGAGTGTGAAGTCAAGTGGACCTCAGGAAGCATTGCTATGGACAAAGCTAGTGGAGGTGATGGAATTCCAGCTGAGCTATTTCAAATCCTAAAAGATGATGCTTTTATGCCAGCAAATTTGGAAAACTCAGAGACAATACTTTGCCAACAAGCGTCCATCTAGTCAAAGCTATGGTTTTTCCAGTAGTGAGAGTTGGATTGTAAAGAAGGCTGAGTGCCAAAGAATTGATGTTTTTGAACTGTGATGTTAGAGAAGACTCTAGAGAGTCCCTTGGACAGCAAGGAGATCAAACCAGTCAGTACTAAAGGAAATCAACTCTAAAATGTTCATAGGAAGGACTGATGCTGAAGCTGAAGCTCCAATAATTTGATCACCTGATGCAAAGAACTGTCTCATTGGAAAAGACCCTGAGGCTGGGAAAGATTGAGGGCAAGAGAAGAAGGGGGCAACAGAGGACAAGATGATTGGATAGGTTGACTCAATGGACATGAGTTTGAGCAAACTCTGGGAGATAGTAAAGGACAGGGAAGCCTAATGTGCTGCAGTCCATGGGGTCACAAAGTTTGACACAACTAGTGACTGAATAACACCAATCACATTTTATAATATAAATTTGTAGGAAATTGTATTTGTCCTCTTATCCACTTTGAGGAAAACATATCTCAGGTATAATTATGTCTTATCCACTTCACATTTAAATTCCTTAAAACCCAACTTAATCACTTCCTTAGCAAGCCTTCTCAAATCTATCTGTTGATTTCCTGTAGCATTCCGTTATATAAGGCATGCATCTAGTAAGCTAGTGCACACAGGACATACAGATAGTGTTAGGTTGACCCTTAACTCCAGTTGTTTTTTAATGTATGTAAATCTGAACTAAACGTTTCCCTAAAATTCATTTATTTTCCATTGCAGTCTATATTTGCAGTTAGTTTAGTTCAGTTCAGTCGCTCAGTCATGTCTGACTCTTTGCGACCCCATGAATCGCAGCGCGCCAGGCCTCTCTGTTCATCACCAACTCCTGGAGTTCACTCAGACTCACTTCCATCAAGTCAGTGATGCCATCCAGCCATCTCATCCTCGGTCGTCCCCTTCTCCTCCTGCCCCCAATCCCTCCCAGCATCAGTCTTTTCCAATGAGTCAACTCTTCGCATGAGGTGGCCAAAGTACTGGAGTTTCAGCTTTAGCATCTTAGCTTCCAAAGAGATGCCAGGGCTGATCTCCTTCAGAATGGACTGGTTGGATCTCCTTGCAGTCCAAGGGACTCTCAAGAGTCTTCTCCAACACCACAGTTCAAAAGCATCAATTCTTCAGCGCTCAGCCTTCTTCACAGTCCAACTCTCACATCCATACATGACCACAGGAAAAACCATAGCCTTGACTAGACGGACCTTAGTCAGCAAAGTAATGTCTCTGCTTTTGAATATACTGTCTAGGTTGGTCATAACTTTTCTTCCAAGGAGTAAGCGTCTTTTAATTTCATGGCTGCAGTCACCATCTGCAGTGATTTTGGAGCCCCCAAAAATAAAGTCTGACACTGTTTCCACTGTTTCTCCATCTATTTCCCAGGAAGTGATGGGACCAGATGCCGTGATTGTTGTTTTCTGAATGTTGAGCTTTAAGCCAACTTTTTCACTCTTCCTCCTCTACTTTCATCAAGAGGATTTTTATTTCCTCTTCACTTTCTGCCATAATGGTGGTGTCATCTGCATAGCTGAGGTTATTGATATTTCTCCTGGCAATCTTGATTCCAGCATGTGCTTCTTCCAGCCCAGCATTTCTCATGATGTACTCTCCATATAAGTTAAATAAGCAGGGTGACAATATACATCCTTGACGTACTCCTTTTTCTATTTGGAACCATTCTCTTGTTCCATGTCTAGTTCTAACTGTTGCTTCCTGGCCTGCATACAGATTTCTCAAGAGGCAGGTTAGGTGGTCTGGTATTCCCATCTCTTTCAGAATTTTCCACAGTTTATTGTGATCCACACAGTCAAAGGCTTTGGCATAGTCAGTAAAGCAGAAGTAGATGTTTTTCTAAAACTCTCTTGCTTTTTCCATGATCCAGCAGATGTTGGCAATTTGATCTCTGGTTCCTCTGCCTTTTCTAAACTCAGATTTATCCTT
The DNA here is from genome assembly GCA_917880005.1 of Nanger dama. Classification (NCBI taxonomy): domain Eukaryota; kingdom Metazoa; phylum Chordata; class Mammalia; order Artiodactyla; family Bovidae; genus Nanger; species Nanger dama. Next base: position 1,415,960 of record CAKJTW010000068.1, on the reverse strand, counting down.
AAGTCTTCCTGTTTCACATCCATCTGCCTCTTTCCCTTATTCAGTTAAATAGGTTGCCAAGATCTGACTTTGAATCTTAAGTCTATCCCTACACTGCTTCATTTCAGATTCTCTTTCAGTGTCTAATACAGGAAATATGTACCTGGCACCTGAATTATTACAGCATCCTATGTGTTTCCTTGACTCTAGTTTCCTATCCTACCTTCATCCGGCCTCTAGTCCATCTCCACAGAATTGGAATTGTCTTTGAATAAAATGTATACCCAATCATGTCATGCTTCCGTTGAGCATCTTTCTGTGGCTCATAATCTTAGATTAAAATGAAACTTCTGAGTCTGATTATAACTATTTGTGGTCTGGAACTTAGAGATATGTATGTATAGGCAGAGATTATTTTTCATCAAGTTTTCTTTGGAGGTGAGTGAATAAATGAGCCGAGAGCCAGGTATTAATGCTAGTAGTGAAATTGCTCCATCGTGTCTGACTCTTTGCGACCCCATGAGTTGCAGCACGCCAGGCCTCCGTGTCCAATGCTTTGACCACCTCATGCGAAGAGTTGACTCATTGGAAAAGGTAACTTTAGGCTTTCTTAAAGGCACAATATTCAGTTTTCTGTATTTTATCCACAAAGCTTCTAAAGCTTTTCTTCTGATAGATTTCACTTCCCCATTTAGGAATTCTGGAAACTTCTGCTGCTTTCGCTCTCTCCACACACTCTCTCCAAGACTGCCGCACCATTTTCCCTCCGTGTTTAACAGCGCCTCCTCTTTTCCCCCTGCAATGAGCTTTCAGATATTCCTGAGACCACCTGACCTTTTGTCTCGTGCTCCTCCCACACACTATCCATTCTAAATGTAACTTTTCTGTCAAGGTTGTTTTCTCATGAGCATCAGTTCTGTTGTGAATGGGTGAATAAATTTGTCCACTTTATTACATACACATCAAAGAAAACTTGAATGAAGGACATTTAATGTGCTTCTTAACTTGTTCCCCTTAAAAATTCTTTTTATCTACTGTGCAGTTCAGTTCAGTCGTTAGTTGTGTCTGACTCTTTGTGACCCCATGAATTGCAGCACGCCAGGTCTCCCTGTTTATCACCAACTCCTGGAGTTCACTCAAACTCACGTCCATCGAGTCAGTGATGCCATCCAGCCATCTCATCCTCAGTCGTCCCCTTCTCCTCCTGCCCCCAAGCCCTCCCAGCATCAAAGTCTTTTCCAATGAGTCAACTCTTCATGAGGTGGCCAAAGTACTGGAGTTTCAGCTTCAGCATCATTCACTCTGAAGAAATCCCAGGGCTGATCTCCTTCAGAATGGACTAGTTGGATCTCCTTGCAGTCCAAGGGACTCTCAAGAGTCTTCTCCAACACTACAGTTCAAAAATATAAATTCTTTGGCACTCAGCTTTCTTCACAGTCCAACTCACATCCATACATGACTACTCGAAAAACATAGCCTTGACTAGATAGACGTTAATCGGCAAAGTAATATCTCTGCTTTGAATATGCTATCTAGGTTGGTTATAACTTTTCTTTCAAGGGTTAAGCGTCTTTTAATTTCATGGCTGCAGTCACCATCTGCAGTGATTTTGGAGCCCCCCAAAATAAAGTGACACTGTTTCCACTGTTTCCCATCTATTTCACAAGAAATGATGGGACCAGATCCCGTGATCTTTGTCTTCTGAATGTTGAACTTTACATCAACTTTTTCACTCTCCTCTTTCACTATCAAGAGGCTTTTTAGTTCCTCTTCACTTTCTGCCGTAAGAGTGGTGTCCTCTGCATATCTGAGGTTATTGATTTTTCTCCTGTCAATGTTGAATCCAGCTTCTGCCTCTTCCAGCCCAGCATTTCCCATGATGTACTCTGCATATAAGTTAAATAAGCAGGGTGACAATATGCAACCTTGACATACTCCTTTTCCTATTTGGAATCAGTCTGTTGTTCCCTGTCCAGTTCTAACGGTTTGCTTCCTGACCTGCATACAGGTTTCTCAAGAGGCAGGTCAGGTGGTCTGATATTTCCATTTCTTTCAGAATTTCCACAGTTTCTTATGATCCACACAGTCAGAGGCTTGGCATAGTCAATAAAGCAGAAATAGATGTCTTTCTGAAACTCTTGCTTTTTCCATGATCCAGCAGATGTTGGCAATTTGATCTCTGGTTCCTCTGCCTTTTTGAAAACCAGCTTGAACATCTGGAAGTTCACAGTTCACGTATTTCTGAAGCCTGGCTTGGAGAATTTTGAGCATTACTTTATTAGCGTGTGAGATGAGTGCAATTGTACAGTAATTTGAGCATTCTTTGGCATTGCCTTTCTTTGGGATTGGAATGAAAACTGACCTTTTCCGGTGCAGTGGCCACTGCTGAGTTTTCCAGATTTGCTGGCATATGGAGTGCAACACTTTCACAACATCATCTTTCAGGAATTGAAATAGCTCAACTGGAAATTCATCACCTCCACTAGCTTTGTTCATGGTGATGCTTTCTACGGCCCACTTGACTTCATGTTCCAGAATGTCTGGCTCTAGGTGAGTGATCACACTATCATGATTATCTTGGTCATGAAAATCTTTTTGTACAGTTCTTCCGTGTATTCTTGCCACCTCTTCTTAATATCTTCTGCTTCTATTAGGTCCATAACATTTCTGTCCTTTATCGAGCCCATCTTTGCATGAAATGTTCCCTTGGTATCTCTAATTTTCTTGAAGAGATCTCTAGTCTTTCCCATTCTGTCATTTTCCTCTATTTCTTTGCATTGATTGCTGAGGAAGGCTTTCTTATCTCTCCTTGCTATTCTTTGGAATTCTGCATTTAGATGCTTATATCTTTCCTTTTCTCCTTTGTGTTTTTGCTTCTCTTCTTTTCACAGCTACTTGTAAGGCCTCTCCCGACAGCCATTTTGCTTTTTGCATTTTCCATGGGGATGGTCTTGATCTCTGTCTTCTGTACAATGTCATGAACCTCCCTCCATCGTTCATCAGGCACTCTATCTATCAGATCTAGTCACTTAAATCTATTTTTCACTTCCACTGTATAGTCATAAGATATTTGATTTAGGTCATACTTGAATGGCCTAGTGGTTTTCCCTACTTTCTTTAAGTCTGAATTTGGCAATAAGGAGTTCATGATCTGAGCCACAGTCAGCTGCCAGTCTTGTTTTTGCTGACTATATAGAGCTTCTTCATCTTTGGCTGCAAAGAATATAATCAATCTGATTTCAGTGTTGACCATCTGGTGATGTCCATGTATAGAGTCTTCTCTTGTGTTGTTGGAAGAGGGTGTTTGCTATGACCAGTGTGTTCTCTTGGCAAAACTCTGTTAGCCTTTGCCCTGCTTCATTCTGTATTACAAGGCCAAATTTGCCTCTTCTCTTTCAGTTTTCACTTTCATGCATTGGTGAAGGAAATAGCAACCCACTCCAGTGTTCTTGCCTGGAGAATCCCATGTACGGGAGAGCCTGTTGAGCTACTGTCTATGAGGTTGCATAGAGTTGGACATGACTGAGGTGACTCAGCAGCAGCAGCAGGAGCCAGGTGTTTCTTGACACCCTACTTTTGCATTCCAGTCCCCTATAATGAAAAGGACATCTTTTTTGGGTGTTAGTTCTAAATCGTCTTGTAGACAGGTCTTCATAGAACTATTCAACTTCAGCTTCTTCAGCATTACTGGTCGGGGCATAGGCTTGGATAAATGTGATATTGAATGGTTTGCCTTGGAAACCAACAGAGATCATTCTGTCGTTTTTGAGATTGCATCCAAGTACTGCATTTCAGAATCTTTTGTTGACCATGATGGCTACTCCATTTCTTCTGAGGGATTCCTGCCTGCAGTAGTAGATATAATGGTCATCTGAGTTAAATTCACCCATTCCAGTCCATTTTAGTTCACTGATTCCTAGAATGTCGATGTTCACTCTTGCAGTCTCCTGTTTGACCACTTCCATTTTGCCTTGATTCATGGACCTAACATTCCTGGTTCCTAGGTAATATTGCTCTTTACAGCATCAGACCTTGCTGTATCACTAGTCACATCCACAGCTAGGTATTGTTTTTGCTTTGGCTCCATCCTTTCATTCTTTCTGGAGTTATTTCTACACTGATCTCCAGGAGCATATTGGGTACCTACCAACCTGGGGAATTCCTCTTTCAGTGTCCTATCTACTGTTAGGTAGTTAGAATAGGAAAATGGAGTTCAGAATGGCAGTGGCTAAAAGACAAGGAAGGGAACAGCCTGTAAAAATAGAAGGAAGGAAGGTCTGAGGACTGGACTGAGGACCTCAGGTAAAATAAACAGCCCTCCTGGCTGGCTCAATTTACACAGGGTAGGCTCAGCGGGAAGAGAAAAAATATATAAAAAGAGGAGCCAAAATTGAGCCAGGGGCCTCTTTTCTCTCTTCTTTTGGGTTGTCCACCCTCATACCTCAAGGATGTATTTTCCTTTGCTTGCCAAATAAACCTGAGTTGTAACAAGGAGCTGTAACACTGGTCTGTCACTTCAGGTTTTTGCTGAACCTGAACTGACAGGTTCTGTGAGACAGAACCAAGGAAATTACACACTCCCCCAATATCTACCTAACCATGATTGAGAGGCATGAAGAAGAGTTACTAAAATAGTGTAGGCTAAAGTAAATGTAGTATTGAGGCAAGTTGTGACTGAGTAAAATCAGCTCAGAAGACACCCTGTTTGCAGGACCATTGAGAAATTTCTCAATCTCATCTCATGACAATTGAGATTATGGAACAACAGGCTGGTTCCAAATTGGAAAAGGAGTCTGGAGTCTGTATGTTGTCACCCTGCTTATTTAACTTATATGCAGAGTACATTATGGAAAATGCTGGGCTGGGTGAAGTACAAGCTGGAATCAAAATTGCTGGTAGAAATATCAATAACTTTAGATGTGAAGATGACACCACCATTATGGCAGAAAGTGAAGAAGAACTAAAGAGCCTCTTGATGAAAGTGAAAGAGGAGAGTGAAAAAGTTGGCTTAAAACTCAACATTCAGATGAGGAAACAATGGAAATAGTGAGAGACTTTATGTTTTGGGGGCTCCAAAATCACTGCAGATGATGACTGCAGCCATGAAATTAAAAGATGCTTGCTCCTTGGAAGAAAAGTTATGACCAACCGAGACAGCATATTAAAAAGCAAAGACATTACTATGGCAACAAAGGTCTGTCTATTCAAAGCTATGGTTTTTCCAGTAGTCATGTATGGATGTGAGAGTTGGACTATAAACTGAGCACTGTGGAATTGATACTTTTGAACTGTGGTGTTAGAGAAGACTCTTGAGAGTCACTTGGACTGCAAGGAAATCAAACCAGTTAATCCTAAAGGAAATCAGTCCTGAATATTCATTGGAAGGACTGATGTTGAAGCTGAAACACTAATACTTTGGCCGCCTGATACTTAGATTCATTGGAAAAGACCGTGATGCTGGGAAAGATTGAGCTTTGGAGGAGAAGGGGCCAACAGAGGATGAAATGATTCGATGGCATCACTGACTTGATGGACATGAATTTGAGTAAGCTCCGGGAGTTGGTGAGGGACAGGGAAGCCTGGCATTCTGCAGTCCATGGGGTAAAACGAGTCTGACACTACTGAGCGACTGAACTGAACTGAGATATTTTGTTTTTTTACTAGAAGCCTGAAAAGATAATTATTATTCACAATTATGCACTTATACGCAAATCAGGAAACTCAGATTCAGAGAGCAGTACTTTGTCTGTTCATAGTCATGTTCAAAATTGCATGTGCTCGGCAATTTTCAAGCAGATAAAAATGCTGAAGACAATGGTCCTGGTGAGTCTTGAGATCTAATTGATGTGAAACGACTAGAATTTCATAATTTTCAGGTAGAACCATGTACTACTGGAGTCATAGTACAATGAATTCAGATCACCTAGCCTAATCTTCAAATATTGTAAACTTAGGGGTCATAGATAATTAAGAGATATATGTGAGTTGTGGTCAGACCACAACTAGGATAGCGCAGTATAAAGGAAAACAGTGTTATCTATGTATAAAATATGTGTTTATGATGAAAGGAAGCTATTCAAAGCTACTGTTAGGTATTTCAGTAACCAGTTAAGCAAGAAAAACATTTCTGTTTTTCTTTTTCCTACTTCTTTTCCACAAAGCATTAAATGAAAAGAATTTTTATCTTTTGTTGCCATATATGTTTCTTTTCCCTGTATTTTGTGGGTGATGAAATACCTTAATTGTGAAGTCCAGGTTTCTGGTTAAGTAATTTGTTCTTAGTGGGCTTTTAAATCAAATGTTATCTCTGAGTTTTGAGAGTTAAGTCTGCCAAGATTTAAATGAGGAAAAGCATTAATTTTGATCCCTACTGGCATTAAATTAAAGATTTTGTAGTTGTAAAGCATAAATAGTAAAAATTCAAATTTGAAAAATAAAACTGCTATTTTAAGAAGTTTTTTTCTGTGCAGAGAAAAACAATGTAATCTGATGTATGTGCCTTATAGTTACGTTTTGCTTCAGTTCTTATATTTTAGTTCTTAGTATTTGATCCATTTTGAGTTAATTTTTGTATGTGGTATAAGAAAGGAGTTTGGTTTCATTCCTTTGCATGTAGATATTCAGTTTTCCCAACCCTATTTATTTAAGAGTCTGTTATTTCCTCATTATGTGTTTGGTGCCCTTGTCAAAATTGGGTTGGTTAGGGACTTCTCTGGTGGTGCAGTGGTCAAGAATCTGCCTTACAATGCAAGGGAAACAGGTTTGATCTCTGGTTTGGGATCTAAGATCCCACATGTAACAGAGCAGCTGAGCCTGTGCACTGCACTGAGAGATCCTGCATGATGCAGTGAAGATCTCCGGTGCCACAACCGAGACCTGATGCAGCTGAATACATACTTTAAAAATGAGTTGGTCATATATGCATGGGATTACATCTGGGCTGTCTCCTCTGCTCTGGTCTGTGTCTTTTTTAATGCCTGTACCATATGATTTTGATTACTGTAGCTTTGTAATATAGCTTGAAACCAGGAAGTATTATGCCTCCAGCTTTGTTCTTCCATCTTAGGATTGTTTTGACTTTTAGGGGTCTTTTGCAGTTCCATAGAAATTTTAGGATAGTTTATTTATTATTATTTTTTGAAAAATGCTGATAGACTTCTGATAGGGATTGCAATGAATCTGTAGATTGATTTGGGTATGAATGTTTTGACAAAATTGCTTCTTCAAATCCAAGAACATGATATCTGTTTCCATTTGTTTCTGTCTTCAGTTTCTTTCCTCTGTCTCATAGTTTTTCAGTGTTCAGGTCTTTTATATCCTTGGTTAAATTTTATTCATAAGTATTTTAGTGTTTTGGGCACTTTCTGTGAACACAGTCAAGGTTCTGTCATTAAAGAAAGGAAAAGCATATATTAGATATGTGTCTCTGGCAGAAGAGCTGTTTTGTAGAACCCAGTGATTCTACAAAAGATGTGTATTAAAATCATTAAGTTTAAAGCCTTAACATATTAGGCTGGAGTTCTTTCAGATGTTGAATACAGAATCAGGACATTTGTTACTCTTTTGATCTTATTGCTTTCTCAGACTGTGTGGCCAGAGGAAATACAGATTATACTGGTGAGAAAATGTGGAAAATATTTGTAATTGGAGGGCAAATTTATAAATATGAAAAATTATACATAAATACGTGATTTCAAACATGTTTAAATAAAACATTTTATTTTCATATTTATAGTTTTAATGTTCAACATCTTAAATTATAGTTTCAAAATTATGTGTCATTTTATTCTCTTGCTTTCTAATATCTGTGATCCCATATAAAGTAAACTTCACTTTAAATGACTGGTGTACTTAATTCAATACCAGGAAATAAACGTAGCCAGATAGATTATCAGGATACCTAGTACACTCTGTTCTCCAAATGATATGTGATGTAGGTGTGGAATTGTATAGCCAAAGATATTTAGTTAGTGAGATCACTGAATTGGTGAAATATTCCTATAAGTTTTAAGAATGAGGCTCTGAATGTATGTGGTTATTTGAAATACATTTTGGACAAGTTTCCAGCGATGCAGAAGAAGTTAAAATGTCTAGCCAAAAGACTGAATCACTGAAGAAGTGTAGAAAGAACCAGCAATAAACTTGGTAAGTGTCTTTCTGGAAATGCAATCATTTCATTGTTACATAAGTCTTCTAAAGTGTTTTGGGATATTACCAGTAATATAGATTCTATGCCCTTGAGTAATAAAATGTTACTGTTAGTCATTTGGAATTTTAAATGTTACTTTATTTCTAGATGCAGCTGAGTCAGTTTTCTTTTTGGTTTCTAGGGAAGGCCTCAAAGTAATTATATTTTCTTACAGTTGAATAACTGTAAACAGTGTTTCTTCACATATGAAAAATATTTAAAGGTGCAAGATATAAATGATAGTGTTTTTGGATTCTGAAATCTTGTGAATTATATAGTCCTCAAAGATTTTTATGTATGTAAGGAAATGATTTAGTAACAAAATTAGCTTTATCCTAAGACTTCCAAGAGCCAAAATAAATTAGATGGGTCTCTAAAGTAGTCTGTGGACTAGTTAGTATTATTTCAGCAGCCGATATTTTTAGGGCACTTTGCTGGAGAGTGAGGGGCATAAAAGCAATTAAAACATTCTTTGTCGTTAAGAAGTATATAGTTTGAGCAAATAACACAGGGAATAGCTCATGACACAGGACAGTTAACCAATATTTAATGCAATTCCACCCATAAAAATCTATGCTACTAACAGCATAGATTGCCTGTTTTGGTTATTGCTGTTTGGCAAATCACCCTAAAACTTAATGGCTTAAGACAATGGCACTTTTATTGTTTCTTATGATTCTTTGGATTGGCTGGAGCTCAGCTAGGCTGTTCTTCTGCTGGTTTCACTTGAAGTCTCATATTGCAGTCAGATGATAACTGGGCTGGGATATCCAAAATGACTTCTTCACTCATGTATCTGGGCCTCGGGTCTCTTCCAAGTTGATTCTCTCTTCCCATAATGTCTCATCCTCTAGAATATCTTCATGTGGCCTCTATCCAAGGGGACTGCTTTAAATCATGGATTGAGGCTCCAGGAATCAGGAAGTAGACATTTTAGTACTCTTAAATGTACTTAGATCAAAAGTACCAGGATATCCATTTTAGCACCCTTTCCATTGGTCAAGGCAGTCACAAGAGAGCAGCCTGTGCTGTGTTAGGGGAATAAACTCTCGATATGAGGGAGAGCATATAGGTAACTGAGGTATATTTGAAGGCCATCTTTGGAGATTAGACAGCACACTGCGTGATTCATGGTCTAGGCCTTGCTCTAGGAATTCTAAGAAATGGAGGATTCTCTGAATTTGAGTGACTAAGAAAATCCCTAAAGATTAGCTTAGGCTTTTTCCTGAGTTAAAAAGAGGCAGGAGATGATATGGGGAGGGTGGTGGGAGAGGGGTTCAGGATTGGGAACTCATGTACACCTGTGGCGGATTCATGTCAATGTATGGCAAAACCAATACTGTATTGTAAAGTAAAAATAAATAAATAAATAAAAATAAAGAGCACACACACAAAAATAAAAGAAATTTAAAAAAGATATATTTCATTTAACCCCGCATATCAAAAAAAAAAAAAGAAGAAGAAGCGTGGAGAAGATATCAGGGAAACTGGGAGCAGAGGGAGTTATGGGAGACTCAAGAGGGACAGCATTTGCAAAGGTACACAAGTGGGAAAACAAATTCATTAGGTTAATAAGGATTCTAATAAAAATTTAGAAAAAGTTGGCCCAATGTAATAGCCATCAGAATTAACATTGCCTATTTCATTAATATAGAAAGGACTGGTGAAGAGGCACAGAAAGTAGATGGTTTTAAAAGCCTGATGCAGTTCTACATATGGAGAATATTTAAAAACAAGAAAGCCAGTGACTTTTAAAAATTGAACCATTTTGAACTTAGAAATGAGATGGCAAAATTTTATTTGGGAGAATTTTTTTTTTAAGAGTTGAGATTTTATTCAGGCAGCTGGACAATGCCAGTCTAATGCATCATGCCACTTGAGTGCAGGACAAGTAAAGAAAGACATGTGTAGTGTGTAGACATGGCTTGGGAATTTTGCCTCTTGGATGGTTAAGTTTGATAGAGTGCAGATTCATGGCAACTGAGCTTGTATTCATCAGCACTGAGGTGAGACCCAATAGCTCAGATAGCAAACAATACAGATCTCCTGAGAGCAAATAAGTCTTGACCTTAATATAGTTACGTATACTGTGAAAGAAGAGTCTTATATGAATTCTTAGTAAAGCAAATCATTAAAACTGCTGCCACTTTGAAATTTGAATAACAAAATTAGCTTCAGGCATATAATAATTCCATTCATTCATTCAACACTTCTGTTGACTATTTGCTATATGAATTGTTCAATACTGAGGAAATGCAATAATGTGTAAACTGTTCTCATTTTTAGGAAGTTCTTTATTTGTCTGGAATGTTCCTGTTATTTCCATATATTGATACTATTTCTGTGATTTGAAGTGAAGTGAAGTGAAAGTTGCTCAGTTGCGTCCGACTCTTTATGACCCCATGGACTATATACGGTCCATGGAATTCTCCAGGCCAGAATACTGGACTGGGTAGCCTTGAACCTTCTCCAGAGAGTCTCCTCAACCCAGGGATCGAACCCAGGTCTCCCGTGTTGCAGGCAGATTATTTACCAGTTGAGCCACAAGGGGATGAACATAAATTAATCTCTTCTACAAGATACTCCTAAACAATCTGGAGAGACAAACATTCCCAGTGACCAAGTCTCATTTGTTCCCTAAGTTTTTCAAAGTTAATGCTGTGCTGAAGCTTTCATAATTCACATTCGTTCAGGCATTTATTGAATTCCATGTATGAATTAGAAACAAGTCAAGATGGCTTTTGAACTGTGACCTGTATTATGAGGAGGATTTAGCCTTGAGATCTGGTTGGAGCACAAAAGCCCTGGAGAAGAAAATAAACCTAAATGTGTTCAAGGGACAGAATATTAGCCTTGCTGTAGCATGCAAAAGAAGAGAGAAGTTAGAACAGATAACGTGTGGCATCTGAGGTCATAATATGTGTTTTGAAATTTATTCTGAGTGAGGAGGGAAGATATTGGAATGTTTTGAGCAGGGAGGTGACGACTATAATTTAGCTTTTCTGACTCTTGATGGAAGAGAAAGTGTAGAGGAGGAAGGGCCAGGAGGATGTCAGGAAGCTGTTACAATAGTCAACAGAGATGACAGCCACCTGCGCCAGGTAGAAGTAGGGAATTGGTGAGGTGCTGGGTGCTCTCTGCCCCTCACCCCTTTGTCTATCCCATTTTTGCTCTCCACATATTTCCCCTTTCTTCTCGACCAGTTAGTGAGCACATCTCTTGGGCCTCACAGCATTTCACGCCTTTCCCAGCCCTCTTTTCTCTCCTACTTTACTTCCTCCTCTGTTGTTTCTTGCCCATATTCCTCTCCTGTTTTTTTTTTTTTTTCCCCCATATCATTTGTTTCTGATTTTCCCGTTTCATCTGTTACTCATCACTACTTTAGCTTTATGGAAGCCTTACATAGGCTGCCTTATTCCTATTCACTGATGAGACTAATTTTTTATCCTTTTGAGGAGGCAGATGAAGGGTCCAGTCTTTTCTAATTTATCCAGTCTAGGAAATTTAAGATACTCAGATCTAGTTTTTCTGTCCTATACAGGGGTGTGTAGAACTAGTTCTCACTGTGTCCTTGACTGACCCTGGAGAGGTCTCAAACTGCAGTGGCTTATAATAGGAAGCTATCAGTAAATACAGCATGCATGTCCTGTAGCTGAAACTGGCTGAGACACCCTGTTCTGATATGTGCTTATGAGTTTTACTTGGTGCTAGGAATGACTAAGTGAATAAATGAATGGAAATAAAAATTTGCTACAGAAGAGGAAGGATTTTCTAGTCTACCCAAGCTGATAACTGTGTATCCTTGTGTGTTTGTGTATACACACACACACACACACACACACACACACACACACTTATTTATACTTTCTTAGTGGCTTTCATCTTCCAGACCAGATCTTAGGACATAGGCATACAAGTGTACTAGGCAGCACACCTTTCTTCTGAGACAGGTTAGGCATCTTTCAAGGTCAAAGTATTCCTGGCCTGGAATTCAATCTACATTTTGTTTTATATAATACTACATTAGAAATAGCTTCTCTTGTCATGCCTGTCATTAATGTTGGAAGTTAGATCAGCCAATTAGATCTATGAACAGTAATAGAGTTAACAAGGCAAGGGCCAGGGCAGTTAAGAGAGCACAACCAGAGTAGTTACTGCAACTGAAGTTCTGGAATCGGGCATTTCTTAGGAATGACCACTGTCAGAATTTCTGTGGCTAATTCTGCCATACAGGTGCTTCCCAGGTGACTCAGTAGTAAAGCATATGCTTGCCAATGCAGGAGATGCGGGTTCAATTCCCTGAAGTATGAAATTGCAGTTCATTCCAGGATTCTTGCTGGGAAAATTCCATGGACAGAGGAACCTGGCAGGCTACGGCCAAGGGGGGGGGGTCTCAAAGAGTCGGACACAGCTGAGCATGTACACATGCTGCCATACAAATCATGTTTCTAGCTATATTATTAAAGCACTTAAATATTCCCTAAAGGCAAACTGAAGGGTGTGTAATACTTTTTGTTAACTTAGGAACTGCCAGCAGAAAAGTGTTCCCCGAGATAAGTAAAGTACCATTGATTAATAAAAGGAGAGAAGGTGAGAAGAACACAGATGCCTTGTGCTGATGGGTGCACCCTTGGGCTTCTGTGTGTCTGGGATGGGGCTGTGGATGGTACACTGGTTCTCTCTCATTTTGATAAAACTACCACATGATTAATTTATTCTGTATATGCAGTTCAGTCTGTGTGTACACATCTTTAGGTAAAGGTGATGTTCCATTTTTATAGGTGAAGGAAATCAGTAGTGTGTCAATTAAATACATTCTTTAATTAAATTTTATTTTTAAATTTTAGAATTTGGGGAGAGAGATAAAAGAATACAGGGTCTTTTCTCCTAGTTGTGTGCAGAAAGGGGGATGTGTGAATTGGGGAGAGCAGGAGAGCCCTTTGACCCAGGCCTTAATTCAGGAAGAGTATCACATTATATTGCTTTCCTTCAACTAAAGTTATACAAATAATTATAGAGATACAATTTAAGGTAAAGAGCACATCCTTTTATGGAAACATGCATTCTCCAATTAACTGCTCACCACTTCACATATGCATCAGTTTATCTACCCCATCCCCAGCTTCCGATTGTAAAGGAAACAGTCCAGAATTGTTTGCTACAGAATCGAAGTAGATTTGAGTTGCTGTTATTGAAAATGCTTTAATCTCTGGTAAAATATAATAGGCAAGTATGGGCACTGTCTACTTAATTTACAAGATGTGGTTCTTAAGTAAGCTCTCCTTTTTTAATAAGTGAAGATGGGGTGGGGGAAGAGAGAAACAAAGCTAGTAACAGTTTCCACAGTGTTGCTGAACTCTGGTTGCAGAAGGTGATATTTAAGTACATTGCCAGATTTTTTAATCTGGTATGAGTCTGTTGTACCACAAAATTGGGACTGTTAGAAACTTCTCAAAAGCACACCTAAATGTTCTTTAAATCCATCTTTTGTTTTGCATAAGTAAACCACATACTAACACACCACACACTTCTAAGAGCACTATCCAAACATCACAAAGTCAATTCCAAAGTCCAGACAATTTCCAGTTCCTCTGTCAGAAAGCAAATAACAACAAAAGACTTATTCCAAACATAAGTCAACCAGAACCTTGGAGAACCTTCACAGTGACTTGCTTTACACAACTTCAGGAAATTTTGTGAATAACCCACAGTGGGGAGCACATAACCCTATAATACTCAGAACATATTGCCTAAGTTACACATGGTGACAAGGTAAACATTTGCTTAAGAACTCCTTCCAAGGGGGAAGTGGTGTGAAATAACCAGGGGGTGCTCTTCCATCTCTGAAACCCCAAATTAGCTATAGCCTTGGCTGTACCCAACACTCTTAAGGTCTGAGTGCTACAAATTATCTCTTCCTTTGTTTCAAAGAAAACAAACTTTTCCACCAAAATACTTCCAATTGTTAACCTGCTGGAATGAAGGTAGGAGTTGAGTATGCATGAATGTTAAGTGCCATTATTTCTGATTCTTCTGTATTTCTTGCCATGTAAGTATTTGTCATCTGACTGCTAGTGACTCTGAACATAGATACAATTTTTTTATGTATTAGTGCTTTTCTGCTGCAGAGTCCACAATGATTGATCACTTGTGGAGATTCTCAGCATGGATGCAATTCCCAGGTAATTGTTATAGTACCATAAAACCATGGTACACCGACTTCATTTTAGTAGTTTTACACTTAGTTATAACCCCAAATACAAGGGCCATTAAAGTTAAAATGTCCCTTGAGTTTCTTTCTAACATTACATTTATTTCAACCATTACAGATGGAAACAAAACAAAAATAATGTACTGAGCTTAAACATTCTGTCCCTGAATAAAGTAAAGCTATGATGGTGAGATATTTTATCATAGTGCTTCAGGACTCATTCTTGCTATGATAAATTGCTGAATGCACATTGAGTGCGTAAAACAGGGAAGAGCTATTAATCTTATGTTGATAGTATGAACTAGAGTCCAGAAGAGAATCAGAGCTGTATGCACACAGTAAGATACATAGAATGCATAATGTCAGACATATTTCTGTGACAATTTGAAAATATTGTTCCTGATTCCCATAGCTGCACTCCTTGGAGGAAGAGGAAATCCATTACAGATTCTTGATGGAAGAAGTCTGTGGATAAGTAAGTGAATAAAGATGAAGCAGGAAAGGTTAGCTACTAGTGTTGTAAATGAAAATACATTTTATTTTGAAACTTAAAGAATTTTGACCTGGTTTTAAATGTAGAAGAAATAAACATTTTATTTTCTATTGATACGTTGTTACATCTCAGAAAGCATTTTCTTTTTGGTAGATAAATAATTGGTACTTCAGTATCTGGTCTTTTGGGGCGTCCCAGCTGTTGCTAGTGAACAACAGAATCTGCCTGCCAGTGCATGAGACGTAAAAGATATGGGTTCAGTCCCTGAGTTGGGAAGATCCCCCGGAGGAGGGCTTGGCAACTCATTCCAGTATTCTTGCTTGGAGAATCCCATGGACAGAGGGACCTGATGGGCTACAGTCCACAGGGTTGCAAAGAGTTGAATACAACTGAAGCAACTTAGCACACACACATCTGGCCTTTTTATGCTGAATGCTAATTCTGTGTTAGTTGTTGTTTATTGAGATTGACAAATAAAAAATGTAATGCTGAAAAATGAATCAGTTATAGTAACTAATAAATCTACTCGCTAAGCATAGCAGCACACCAGCTTGGTACCAAGTCCTCTCTAGGAAGGACGTAGATTATACAGGTAATAGACATAAGGAAATGGCAACCCACTCCAGTGTTCTTGCCTGGAGAATCCCAGGGACGGGGGAGCCTGGTGGGCTGCCGTCAATGGAGTCACACAGTCGGACACGACTGAAGTGACTTAGCAGCAGCAGCAGCAGCAGCAGACTATCTCTAAGGAGTCCCAAATGCATGAAACTGGAGATGGAGGTTCCCATAATCCCATGAAAAATTCTTTTGTTGAAAAGTTTTAAGAGTAACCCTTAAAATTATGAGGTCAAGACTTTGCCTTTTTCTCTTTGTAAGATGTTCCTTCATGGAAAATGGGTAAATTTATCAGAAGGATACTGGAAGAGATTTTGCTAATACTTGAGCTTGAGGTCTACATTATATGTACTTTAGGAAAGAAGAAAAGATACTGGCCCCCAGTGCTGTCAGATTGGCCTTTTAGGTGAATTTAATGCTTTTGATTTTTATATGCTGTTCTGCTTCCCTGAAACCTACACTGATTTATTCCAACCAATGTGGTCTGAATTCCATCCAACATTTTACTAATATTTATCAGTGTTAAACTCAGTATTGCTTGATAAGTCAAATTTGTTGCAAATCACTTCCAGTTGTACAAATACATTATTTACTCATAACTGGTAAAAGCTTCATGCTGACATTAAATGAGTCGACATACTCATGTAATTACCTGGGCTGGCAGTCTGGTTAAGTGTGATTATTCTGGAGAAAGAAAAATCAAAAGTATTATAGTACAATTCCATGAAAACTATAATTTTTGACAGTTATAAAAGTAGGCATTTTCCAAAAATGTGTTTCATTTTATTGTAACAATCTTTATTTTTCTATTTCTTTTTATAAAGTCCCTATAAATTGTCTGAAATTTGAATAGATAGATTTAAATATTTCAATCAGATCTTGGCAGCTGATGAGCTGAACCTAGTTTCAAATGACCCACCCTCCAGTTTGAGTTCATGGGTTGTGCCACCAACCCCTGAAGATAAGGGTGAAATGACACATTGCCAGGGGAAATGCTTGTGGCACAACTCCAGTTTGGAACAGAGACTGACAGTTGATTTAAGCTTGGGAGCAGAGGGAGAGAAGGAGCCAAACTCCACACTGAAGCTGGAATGAGGCTGTCATAGTACTGAAATCATTCTCCCAGATTCACTGGGTTGCTTTCAAATTGTGTATTGAATAAAAATAATGAGACCTCAGATCTGGTACTGATTTAATCCAGAAAGCCACCACTGAGCTTCCAGATGAGCAGTGGCCCTGCTGTTGACTCTAACGCTGGTCATGACAGAGGGATTCTGTCTGCTTTAGGCTGAGCTGTCACGGAAGAAACTGAAGGACTGAAGAGGCTGATGAATCCTACTCTGGCATGTGAATCATGTTGTAGGTGTCTCTGTAAGGTCATGGGCAGGAAGCAGTCCCTGTCCTAAGCTAACACGTCTCATAATGTGTGGTAGTGGTGGTTTAGTCGCTAAGTGGTGTCCAGCTCTTGTGATCCTATGGACTGTAGCCTGCCAGGCTCTGTCCATGGGATTCTCCAGAGTTTCGATTCCCTTATCCAGAGAATCTTCCCGACCCAGGAATCGAAAGCGTCTCCTGCATTGCAGGCAGATTCTTTACCAATAGAGCTATGAGGGAAGCCCTCATCACATAATGTGTAGTAGGCACAAAATATTTCATTATTTAACAAGAATTTATTAAGCTTCTATTATGCACCAAGTATGGTACAACTAGTATTCAGGGTAAGCAAGTAGTGGCCTCCACAACACACTGTTGTGAAAGAGAGTCATTTTCTAGGCAGGTTGATAAGAAGTCTAGGGGTCCCCAAGGAGAGTGGAGTCTGGAATTCTCAAGGAGGAAGAAAATGAAGAAGGAAGTAAAATGTTTCCCAGGGAGTTGAATACTAGGTCAGCTTTACTGGGACAGAAAGCCCCAAAATTTTAAAGGGAACAATGGATACCAGGTGTGTCACTGCAATGTTTGCTCTGCAACCTAAGAAACAGGATCTAGCTCTAGGAAACAGGGACTCGACGCTAACTGCAAATTGTCACCAACGGTTACATAAACCTTACCTGCCTGCCCACCAATCATGCTCTGCCGAGTAGCCTCCCCCTCATCCCCTGCACAACAGGATAAAAGGCTCCCAAAGCGGGTGTTCGGGGCTCCCCACCTTCGATTGGCTTGGTGGGGGCCCGGATCCGAAATTACCAATAAACTGCTTTTCTCTGAACTCCGACTGGTGGTCTCTGTTGGCAGCTAGTCTCTCACATGTTGTATAGTGGCTTTGCTGAAATTTAGGTTAAAAAAATGATTTTATAAAAAAGTAATGGCTTATGGATTTATTTTATGACTCAGTCCATCTACAGACCACTTACAAAACTATAATACTTATTAAATTTCAGTTATTCAGTCACTCAGTTGAGTGACTCTCTGATCCCATGGCCTGCAGCATGCCTGGATTCTCTGTCCATCACCAACTCCCGGAGTTAGCTTAAACTCGTGTCCATCGAGTTGGTGATGTCATTCAACCATCTCATCCTCTGTCATCCCTTTCTCCTCCTGCCTTCAATCTTTCCCAGCATCAGGGTTGTTTCCAAGGAGTCAGTTCTTCATATCAGGTGGCCAAAGCATTAGAGTTTCAGCTTCAGCATCGGTTCTTCCAATGAACATTCAGGACTGATTTCCTTTAGGATTGACTGGTTGGATCTCCTTGCACATCAAGGGACTTTCAAGAGTTATCTCCAACTTAATAGTTCAAAAGCATCAATTCTTCAGCACTCAGCTTTCCTTATGGTTCAATTCTCACATCCATACATGACTACTGGAAAAACCATAGCTTTGAGTAGATGGACCTTTGTCAGCAAAGTAATGTCTCTGCTTTTTAATATGCTATCTAGGTGGGTCATAGCTTTTCTTCCAAGGAGCAAGAGTCTTTTAATTTCATGACTGCACTCATCATCTGCAGTGATTTTGGAGCCCAAGAAAATAGTTTGTCACTGTTTCCATTGTTTCCCCATCTATTTGCCATGAAGTGATGGGACCGGATGCCATAATCTTAGTTTGCTGAATGTTGAGTTTTAAGCCAACCTTTTCACTCTCCTCTTTCACTTTCATCAAGAGGCTCTTTAGTTCTTCTTTGCTTTCTGTCGTATGGGTAGTGTCATCTGCATATCTGAGGTTATTGGTATTTCTCCCAGCAATCTTCACTCCAGCTTGTGCTTTGTCCAGCCTGGCATTTTGCATGATGTACTCTGCATATAATTTAAATAAACTGGGTGAGAATATATAGCCTCGACTTACTCCTTTCCCAATTTGGAACCAGTCTGTTGTTCCATGTCTAGTTCTAACTGTTGCTTCTTGACCTGCATGCAGATTTCTCATGGGGCAGGTAAGGAGGTCTGGTATTCCTATCTCTTGAAGAATTGCCCACAGTCTTTTGTGATCTACACAGTCAAAAGCTTTGGCATAATCAATAAAGCAGAAGTATATGTCTTTCTGGTATTCTCTTTCTTTTTCAATGATCCAACAGATGTTGGCAATTTGATCTCTGGTTCCTCTGCCTTTTCTAAATCCATCTTGAACATCTGGAAGTTCAAATCCTAACTTGGAGAACTGTGAGCATTACTTTGCTAGCGTGTAATATGAGTGCAATTGTGCGGTAGTTTGAGCATTCTTTGGCATTGCCTTTCTTTGGGATTGGAATGAAACTGACCTTTTCCAGTGCTGTGGCCACTGCTGAGTTTTCCAAATTTGCTGGTATATTGAGTTCAGCACTTTCACAGCATCATCTTTTAGGATTTGAAATAGCTCAACTGGAATTCCATCACCTCCACTAGCTTTTTATGTAGTGATGCATCCTAAGGCCCACTTGATTTCACATTGCAGGATGTCTGGTTCTAGGTAAGTGATCACACCACTGTGGTTATATAGGTCATGAAGATCTTTTTGTATAGTTCTATGTTTTGTTGCCACATCTTCTTAATATCTTCTGCTTCTGTTAGATTCGTACCATTTCTGTCCTTTATCGTGCCCATCTTTGCATGAAATGTTCCCTTTGTATCTCTGATTTTCTTGAAGAGATTTCTAGTCTTTCTCATTCTATTGTTTTCCTCTGTTTCTTTGCATTGATCACTGAGGAAGCTTTTTTTTTAAATCTCTCCTTGCTATTCTTCGGAACTCTTAATTCAAATGGGTATATCTTTCCTTTTCTCTTTTGCCTTTCACTTCTTTTCTGAGCTGTTTGTAAGGCCTCCTCAAACAACCATTTTGCCTTTTGCATTTCATTTTCTTGGAGGTGGATTTGATCCCTGCCTCCTGTACAATGTTTGAACCTTCGTCCACATTTCTTTAGGCATTCTATCAGCTCTCATCTCTTGAATCTATTTGTCCCTTCCACTGTATAATCATAAGGGATTTGATTTAGGTCACACCTGAATGGTCTAGTGGTTTTCCCTACTTTCTTCAATTTAAGTCTGAACTTAGCAATAAGGAGTTCATGATCTGAGCCACAGTCAGCTCCCGGTCTTGTTTTTGCTAACTCTGTAGAGTTTCTCCATCTTTGGCTTCAAAGAATAAAATCAATCTGATTTCAGTATTGACTATTTTGTGATGTCCATGTGTAG
Organism: Nanger dama; assembly: GCA_917880005.1. Classification (NCBI taxonomy): domain Eukaryota; kingdom Metazoa; phylum Chordata; class Mammalia; order Artiodactyla; family Bovidae; genus Nanger; species Nanger dama. Next base: position 1,395,876 of record CAKJTW010000068.1, on the reverse strand, counting down.
AGTGTTCTCTTGTGTTGTTGGAAGAAGGTGTTTGCTGTGAAAAGTGAGTTCTCTTGGCAAAACTCTTAGCCTTTGTCATGCTTAATTTTACTCCAAGACCAAACTTGCCTGTTACTCCAGGTATTTCTTGACTTCCTACTTTTGCATTCCAGTCCCCTATGGTGAAAAGGACATCTTTTGGGGTGTTCTAGAATGTCTTTTAGGTCTTCATAGAACCATTCAACTTCACCTTTAGCATTACTGGTAGGTGTATAGATTTGGATTACTGTGATATTGAATGGTTTGCCTTGGAAACAGAGATCATTCTGTTATTTTTGAGATTGTACCCAAGAACTGCATTTTAGACTTTTTTGTTGCCTGTGAGGGCTACTCCATTTCTCCCAAGGGATTCTTGCTCACAGTAGTAGATATAATGGTCATCTGAATTAAATGTGCCCATTCCAGTCCATTTTAGTTCACTGATTCCTAAAATGTCGATATTCACTGTTGCTGTCTCCTATTTGACCACTTCTCGTTTACCTTAATTCATGGACCTAACATTCCAGGTTCCTAAGCAGTATTGTTCTTTACAGCATCGGACTTTATTTCCATCACCAGTCACATCCACAACTGGCATTGTTTTTCTTTGGCTCCATCTCTTCATTCTTTCTGGAGTTATTTCTCCACTGATCTCCAGTAGCATATTGGGTACCTACCGACCTGAGGAGTTCATTTTCAGTGTCCTATCTTTTTGCCTTTTCATACTGTTCATGGGGTTCTCAAGGGAATAATACTGAAGTGGTTTGCTAATCCCTTCTCCAGTGGTTCATGTGTTGTCAAAACTTTCCACCCTGACCCGTTCGTCTTGAGTGGCCCTACACCGCATGGCTCATAGTTTCTGTTAGACAAGGCTGTGGTCCCATGGGTACACGGGACCTTTTGAAGGAGGTTGCCATTATCTTCATTACTTCCACCATAGTTTAGTCTCAGGTCAAACAACAGGGAGGGAACACATTCCCACCCATCAACAGAAAATTGGATTAAAGATTTCCTGAGCATGTCCCTGCCCATCAGAACCTGACCCAGTTTCCCCCACAGTCAGTCTCTCCCAACAGGAAGCTTCCATAAGCCTCTTATCCTTCAGAAGGCAGACAGAATGAAACTCACAATCACAGAAAACTATTAAATTTAATTATCCATTATTTTTCTTTCAGTTACATATAAAAAACATAGCTTTGTACATTTTCTCTCTGTTACAAAATTATATTCTATTTAAAAGTTGACTTGCTTTATAACTTTTAAATGTATAGAATATAGTGTGTTGGCTTCCATTTTTATTCTTGCTCTTGCCTCAGGACTCTAAAATGTTAGCATTCACCAGGATAGCTAGTTATTTGGTGACAGACTTTACAGTGTTTCTAACATATTGTTTTCCGTAAATTACTTCAAAATTGAAATGATTTAAGAGAAAAAAATCATACTGTACTTTTTACTGCAGTTTTTCTACTGTTTTTCTCATGTCCAGTTCTAGTCTCTGTAAGGGTTGCCAGGGGTTATTGTGGATGTAGAAAGTTTGTCCATCTGTCTGCACCCCCTCCTCCCTGTCATCTCCCCGGCTCCCAGTTTTACCTCTAATCTTTTCTCTTGACTGAGCTTCCTGGGCTCTATTCTGCTGATTTTGCTCCAGGATCTGTCCCTCTAATTCATTCTTTGAATTGATGGGAAGTGGGCCAAGTTTTTAATTTGGCATCTGCTCAAAATACTGCATTTGATACCATCTACTACATACTCTGGCTTCCCTGGTGGCTCAGCGGTAAAGAATCTGTTTACAGTGCGGGAGCTGCAGGAGACGCAGGTTCAGTCCCTGCGTTGGGAAGATCCCATGGAGGAGGGCAGGGCAACCCACCCCAGTAGTCTTGCCTGGGGAATCCCATGGACAGAGGAGCCTGGCAGGTTATGCTCCATGGGTTCACAAGGAGACGGACACAAGTGAAGTGACAGCAGAGCACTACATACTCCTCCCCATCTCCCCTCCCACCCCCTGCCATGATCATCATGATCATTGGTATCCATTTCCTATATTGGGAAGAAGGAGGTGAAGAAATAGTCTTGTAAATAAGCTAATAAACTTCTATATAACCAAAAATTTAATTGGTAATATGTAAAAATTATAAATCAAGAAATTGCAGTTATGAATATATTCTTTTGAATTATAGAATTATATTAAAGATAAAAGTGATTTGGGAGCGTCCTCTGTGGCTCAGTGGTGAAGAATTCACCTGTAATGCAGGAGACACATGTTCCTCGCTGGGTCAGGGATCACCTCAGTTCAGTTCAGTTCAGTCACTCAGTTGTGTCAGACTCTTTGCAACCCCATGGACTGTAGCATGCCAGGCTCCCTGTCCGTCACCAACTCTCAGAGCTTACTCAACTCATGTCTATTGAGTTGGTGATGCCATCCAACCATCTCATCCTCTGTTGTCCCCTTCTCCTCCTGCCTTCACTTTTCCCCAGCATCAGGGTCTTTTCCAGTGAGTCAGTTCTTCACATCAGGTGGCCAAGGTATTGGAGTTTCAGCTTCAACATCAGCCCTTCCAATGAATATTTAGGATTGACTGGTTGGGACTTCTTACTGTCCAAGGGACTTTCAAGAGTCTTCTCCAACACCACAGTTCAAAAGCATCAATTCCTCAGTGCTCAGCTTTCTTCGTAGTCCAACTCTCACATCCATACATGACTACTGGAAAAACCATAGCCTTGACTAGACGGACTTTTGTTGGCCAGGTAATGTCTCTGCTTTTCAATATGCTGTCTAGGTTGGTCAAAACTTTTCTTCCAAGGAGCAAGTGTCTTTTAATTTCATGGCTGTAGTCACCATCTGCAGTGATTTTGGAGCCCAAGAAAATAAAATCTTACTACTGTTTCCCTATCTATTTGCCATGAAGTGATGGGACTGGATATTATGATCTTAATTTTCTGAATATTGAGTTTTAAGCCAACCTTTTCACTCCATTTTTCTGAATATTTGTAAAGAAAAAAATTCTTTTGGTCCATTTCTTTGGATCCATTCTTGTATACTGTGTTAGTGAGTTTACACATATTCCTGTATACTATTTTCTGCCATTTTAATGGTCTTATGCTTCAGGTAGGCAAGAGCCTTAAACAGATTGTGTGCATGTGTGCTCAGTTGCTCAGTCATGTCCAGCTCTTCGCAACCCTATGACTGCAAGCCCACCAGCCTCCTCTCTCCATGGAATTTTCCAGGCAAGAATACTAGAGTGGGTTGCCATTTCCTCCTCCAGTGGATCTGCCTGATCAGTGATCGAACTTACATCTCCTGTGTCTCCTGCATTGGCAGGTAGATTCTTCAGCACTGAGTCACCTGGGAAGCCCTTAAACAGATTAGTGTTTATATTTTTGAATAGACTGAATAGATGGACAGTGTACATCAGAGAAACAATCCCCAAATTGACTGGCTTTTCCCTTTATTGTCAAATAATTTACTCTTTCATTCAATACTTTTATTTCCCTAGTCAGCTTCTTCAAAGTCAGTCCTAGGGTTACAGAGATGAATAAGACATGGCCTTGACACATTGTCTTGAAGAATTAATAGGCTATTAATAGTCATTATAGTGCATCTTGATAAGCATTATGGTTGGCATATAGATGAAGTATGTAAAGCACAAAGGTGAGAAGCAACAAGATTTGAAATGATATTCTCCACTTGAATTAAGCCAAGCTTTTGGAATTTAATCTATGTAGTAATACTATTAAACATGACCACTAATTAAACAATTACTTACAATTTACTGTAGATAAATTACATCTTTTTAAAAAATGACTCAGTGATTTATTTAGAGAAACACAGCTAAGGAGGCTGCCCCGGTAGCTCAGCGGTATAGAATCCAACTGCAATGCAGGAGACACAGGAGATGTGGATTCCCTCGGTCAGGAAGATCCCCTGGAGAAGGGCATGGCTACCCACTCCAGAATTCTTGCTGGAGAAATCCTGTGGACTGAGGAGCCTGGTAGGCTATGGTCCATGAGGTCACAAAGAGGCGAACACAACCGTAGAAAATGGGCACGCATGTACAAGCTAAGGAACTCAGTGTCTTAACAAAAGATAAATCCAAAGTATGATCGCTTAATTTTAGTTATGAATTAAATAACTAATAAATTGTTTTCTAGTTTGTATCCATATAAGTATATTCTAAACCTTTCTACTTTCTGCTAAAAACTCTATCCTAATTGTTGTTGTTGTTGTTTTCTTTTTGGTACTAGCTCTCAGTGAACTCTACCAATATCTTTTTGGGACATGAAATCTATGTATCCCCCAGACCAAGCCACATCTTGGCAACTCCTCCAAGTAAATGACAGTGAAAAAATGTCTAGAGTATGAAAAAGTGGTTAGAGGAATCAAATTGAAATGTGATGTACCTTGGTTTTACATACCTTAATACTCAGTGTACTTTGATTTTGGAAATTACATACAAATTTTACAGAAGAGAGTTTCTATTTTTAAACTTTGGTTTTCTAACTAAAATTAAAAACCTGTCCTAATAACTTTAACAATTTCACTATATGGTGTAACATATTAAATGCTTTTAAATGCAATTAGTATACTATCCTTAATGAGCATCCAAATTGAGAAAGCTAACATGTCCCTATCTGAGAGTTTTAAAGCTAACAGCATTACTGTGTGGACAGATGCAAAGAAGTGAATTAATCAGTGTCATTAATTTGTTCAAGCAAGGAGTTAAGTGTCTTCCTAAATCAATAAGTAAGAGTCTTACAACTTTTCCAAGATTTATCTAAACTGTTTTGGGGCTACCAATTATTAATAGGTATACTGTGAAGAAGGCTGAGCGCCAAAGAATTGATGCTTTTGAACTGTGGTGTTGGAGAAGACTCTTGAGAGTCCCTTGGACTGCAAGGAGATCCAACTAGTCCATTCTGAAGGAGACCAGCCCTGGGTTTTCTTTGGAGGGAATGATGCTAAAGGTGAAACTCCAGTACTTTGGCCACCTCATGCGAAGAGTTGACTCATTGGAAAAGACTCTGATGCTGAGAGGGATTTGGAGCAGGAGGAGAAGGGGATGACCGAGGATGAGATGGCTGGATGGCATCACTGACTTGGTGGACATGAGTCTGGGTCAACTCCAGGAGTTGGTGATGGACAGGGAGGCCTGGCATGCTGTGATTCATGGGGTCGCAAAGAGTCGGACACGACTGAGCGACTGAACTGAACTGAACTGAACTGATACTTGTCAGAATACCTAAATGAGTTTTCAAATAGAAGGGTAGACTTGATCTGGAGTGGTAGCTCATATATCATTTAGAAGGGCCCTCCAAATTGCCCAGATTCTCTTTCCCAAGTGCCAACCACTTTTGTTTCTTCCTTACTACTCCAATATAAACCTGAATTCTAGACATTATGAAACATATTATCCAGACCCATCTTGACTTTTAGTAAAAAGAATTGAGTGTAAATAATATTTATTATCATGTAGATGACTTGGCTGAAGCTCCCTTAAAAGACAGTTTCACTCTGCTTATACAGCAATATCTCACCTTCTACAGTAGCACACATGCATTATATAAAAGTGCACTTGGACAAAGCCAAAGGGAAAGATGAAAGTGTAATTCACCAAGGAAAGAAATATATAAAGGAAGGTGACTAAACTGAGACTTTATACAACTGTTTATTTGTCATAAAACCATCCATGAGCTGAGATATAAGCATAAGCATTAAGTGAATGACAGTTGTTTTATTGTGTTTTCAACGTTTTTAGTTGTATCTTAAAAAATACCAGATGCTGTCCACATGATGCCAAACATATGGCTTTTGGCTGTGCTCCTGTGATCTGTAGTAGATTGTTAAATAATGTACAGGGCAGGGGAAAAAAGCGATTTACAGATAGCCCTGGCCTGAGTGGCTTGCAGCTGGATCTAATTTCACTGAGCTGATGGCCTCTTCCCTCCAGCACCTTCTATTTTATCAAATGCCACATATTGTTTTTTGAAGTGGTTCTTGTTGTCGTAGTGAATACCACAGATGGATAGCACACAGGACATTTGGTTGTCTGTTTTCTGACTAAGGTCAGGACCTACTGTTGTTCATGTTTGGGTGGAGGGCGTTTTTCATGGGACTGTCCAAGACAACTAATGAGTTTCAGCTGTCTAAGAGGTAATGTATAAGACATTGCTCACTTGGCTGACATACTTAAAGGCTATGATAGCCATTTGAATTCTTAGGCACTATTGTGGTGCCTCCTAAGTGTGAGATTTCTTTGTGTCATTTATGAAACTGACATGTCACCTGGAAAAATATGAAAAATGTAAGAAGGAGAATAAATAAAGGTTAATAATTACTCAATTGCATTGTGATTGACTATAACTTCTCTGCCTCTGCTAGTAGATTTTAAGCTTCTTGAGGGCACGCATATACCTTATTCAATGCTGAATAGCCTGCTCATAGTCCAAGGGCCGGTACATAACAGGGGCTTAAATATTTGTTTAATGAATAGATGGAAAAACAAGCATTCAAAGAATTTTCATATACTTGATAATTATGAAGGCAGTGGATTAGTATATGAATGGTAAGCTTGTAGATCTCATTCTGAGATTTTCCCTAAACTCTATCATTTTAAGATTCATCTTTGTAGCTTTGTTTACATGATCTGTTTCTTTTAACTGTAGCATAAAACTTGTGTGTGCATTTGTTACATTTTACCTGTCAGTCTCTAACCTATATGAGCCAAGACTTCTTCCAACTTCCTTCCAACACAGGATAATTTCCAGCCATCTCTGCTGCTGCCATGACATTGCAGTGTGGGACCATATGGGAGACACTTGCAGATGGGGCTGGTTAATGTTGCCGAAGCCATACCTTTTTCCCCTTTATTAAAAGGGAAACTTTTCCATGAGGTTTCTACCTCCTGAGTCTTCATTTAGTAAACCAGGCACAGATTTTCCCAAGCCATTTCTAGGGATTCTGTTGCCTACCACTTCTCCCCTCTATTTCTGTCTCTGAAGAGAAGGGTATATTTCTCTTTTCTCTCTGAAACTCAGCCTCATGCAGTCTACTCAAACTAGTTTACGTTGTGAGAGCAATGAGACTTTATGTGTGTAAACGTATGCCAATTATCTTCATGGCTTAAGCTTTTGAGTTCCATAATACCCTGCTCTAGCAAATCAAAATTGGCTTGCCATAACAGTTCTTGCTATCTTATGATCCATTTTCCACAGTGCAGCCTGATTGTTCTCTCTCTCTTTTTAGATACATTGGTTTTTGCAGTTTATTTTTATTGTGGTAAAATACATGTAACACAAAATTTACCATTTTAACAATTCTTAAGTATATAATTCAGTGGTATTAAATACATACATAATGCATAACCATCACTGCCATCCATCTTTATTAACTATTTTCATCTTGTAAAACTGAACCTCTGTGTTCAAGCTGGTTTTAGAAAAGGCAGAGATCAAATTGCCAACATCCACTGGATCATCAAAAAAGCAAGAGCATTCCAGAAAAACATCTACTTCTGCTTTATTGACTATGCCAAAGCCTTTGACTATGTGGATCACAATAAACTGTGGAAAATTCTGAAAGAGATGGAAATACCAGACCACCTGACCTGCCTCCTGAGGAAAGTGTATGTAGGTCAGGAAGCAACAGTTAGAACAGGACATGAACAACAGACTGGTTCAAATAGGAAAAGGAATATGTCAAGGCTGTATATTGTCACTCTGCTTATTTAACTTCTATGCAGAGTACATCATGAGAAACGCAAGGCTGGAGGAAGCACAAGCTGGAATCAAGATGGCCGGGAGACATATCAATGACATCAGATATGCAGATGACACCACCCTTATGGCAGAAAGTGAAGAAGAACTAAAGAGCCTCTTGATGAAAGTGAAAGAGGAGAATGAAAATGTTGGCTTACATCTCAACATTCAGAAAACGAAGGTCATGGCATCTGGTCCCATCACTTCATGTCAAATAGATGGGGAAACAGGGGAAACTGGCTGACTTTATTTATGAGGGGCTCCAAAATCACTGCAGATGGTGATTGTAGCCATGAAATTAAAAGACGCTTACTCCTTGGAAGGAAAGATATGACCAACCTAGACAGCATATTAAAAAGCAGAGACATTACTTTGTCAACAAAGGTCCATCTAGTCAAGGCTATGGTTTTTCCAGTGGTCATGTATGGATGTGAGAGTTGGACTATGAAGAAAGCTGAGCACCAAAGAATTGATGCTTTCAAACTGTGGTGTTGGAGAAGACTCTTGAGGTCCCTTGGTCTGCAAGGAGATCCAACCAGTCTAAAGGAGATCTGTCCTGAGTGTTCATTGGAAAGACTGATGTTGAAGCTGAAACTCCAATACTTTGGCCACCTGATGCAAAGAGCTGACTCATTTGAAAAGACCCTGATTGTGGGAAAGATTGAGAGCAGGAGGGGAAGGAGACGACAGAGGATAAGATGGTTGGATGGCATCACCAAGTGGATGGACATGCGTTTGAGTAGCCTCTGGGGGTTGGTGATGGACAGGGAATCCTGGCATGCTGCAGTCAATGGGGTCGCAAAGAGTTGGACACGACTCAGTGAGTCAACTGAACCGAAGTACCTCATATAAATGGGATTATGCAGTATGTATCCTTTTTCTTATTCCACATATAATATTAAAAAGACACAATATTTGTCTTTGTCTGATTTAATTCATTTAGCATAATGTCCTCAAGTTTCATCCATGTTGTAGCATATGTCTGAATTTCCTTTTTAAAAGTCTGTATAGTATTTCCATTATATGTTTATTCTGAGTTTTCTGTATCTGTTCTCCTGTCAGTGAAACATTGGGGACTCCCACATTTTAGCTGAATAATGAAGCTATGCACATTGATGTACCATTATTTCTTTGAGACCTTGCTTTCTGTTCTTTTGGGTGTATAACCAAAATGGAACCGCTTGATATGGTATTTTTATTTTTAATTTTTTGAGGAACAGCTGTACTTTTTTCTACAGCTATAAGATTTTACAGTCCTACCAATTATACACTGGGGCTTCCCTGGTGGTTCAGAGGTTAAAGTGTCTGCCTCCAATGTGGGAGACCCGGGTTCGATCCCTGGGTTGGGAAGATCCCCTGGGGAAGGAAATGACAATCCACTCCAGTATTCTTGCCTGGAGAATCCCATGGACAGAGAAGCCTAGTAGGTTACAGTCCACGGGGTCGCAAAGAGTCGGACACGACTGAGCGACTTCACCTCACCTCACCTCACCTCACCAATTATACACAGGGTTTTAATTTCTCCAGATCCTCACTAATATTTATTTTCTGATTTTTTGGTAGTAGTAATCCTAATGAGTGTGAGGTGGTATCTTATTGTAGTTTTCATTTGCATTTTCCTAATTATTATTAATGTTGAGCATTTTTTCATGTGCTTATTCACCATTTCTATACCTTATTTAGTGGTGAGGTGGCTCAACAATAAGGTATCTTTTCTCTGAGATTCTTTATCTGAGGTTCCCCTTTTACTCTGTTGATACTATCATCTGATGTATACATTTTAAAATTTTTCATGAAATCCAATGTCCATTTTTTTCTCCTGTTGATGAGCCTTTGGTGACATATCCAAGAAATCATTGCCAAATTCAATTTTGTAAGGTTTTGCTCTGTATTTTCTTGAAAGAGTTTGATAGCTTATGGCTTACATTTAGATATTTGATCCATTTTAAGTTAATTCTTTGTACAGTGTTAGGTAAGAATCCAACTTCATTCTTTTCTTGTGAATATCCAGTTTTTTTTTAATGTAACTGAATTCCTTTGAACATTTTGAAAATTAAGACAAGTTATAGTTTTGTCCATTAACAATCATCTTAAATACTTATGGACACTAAAATTGATGATAACCAAAGTAAGACTCAGTGGCTGTATACCTGTGTGTTTTTACTTTGGATAATTATGCAGCCCAAATAATCATCTATTCAGTTAGTATCAGATAACACCGATTGTTCATCTTCTTCTGGGCAGAACAGTAGTGCTATGAAGCCATGTTCTAGAGAAGTGATGTTTCTGGTATTTGTCTCCAAATTCTATGTTCAGTTTTATATTCTAGGGTAGGAAATTAGATTCTTGGCTGCTCTTTTGATTCTAAAATTATAATGTGTTGAATCTGCAAGATCTAATACTTCTTGAGGTTTTTCCATGGCTACTACAACTAAACACATTAGACACAGGAGGAATTGCCATATAAAAATATTTTTGGAATCCTAACATATATTATAAAAAAATTATTCTTACCTACTTTCCAATGAGGTCTATTTTTATAACTAAATGAATTACTGAATGTGGAAATAAGGTGTCATATATATAGGCTTGTGTATGTGTGATTGCTTTCTTTTTACTTAGTAATTACTCTGATAGCTGAATTTGGGGTTATATTACCCTTTAAAAATGTAACCGCTAGTTGAAGGCTAACAGAGTATAATGCAGATGAGTTGGGGAACCTCAGAAATAGAAAAAGGTGCTAGATCCATCTTACTTGAAACTTATCACAACTACCTAAGCCACCCATGAGAAAGCTGATGTCCATTTACTATGCTATCCTGGTCCTCACCAGAAAGAATTTTAAAACTTTTATATAATTTATTTTATGTTCTAATCATTGTATAGTCAATATATCCTTTATATCTAAAATAACTTCTTATTTTCTAATATATAATTTTCTTGTGGCCAGCTTATCTCCCAGTGGAGAGGAAATACAGATTATTACCTTTGGTTTAATATATTAAATCAATTATATAATCAACTCTGAATCTTTTCAAGGTTAAAAATCTATAATTTCTTTAGTATTTTCCCTAGATGAGCTTTACTATCTGAATTTTGGATTCTTTAACTTGTTTCCTACTCCTCCCTTCCACATTATACTTGCTTCTGTCTAGTTTCTCTCTTTCTGTTATAAAAACGATGGAATTACTCTTTAGGTCAATATGAGACTAATGTTAAGAAAAATGAAAGCTATTGGGTTTGAAAATATTGCTCTTGTTACTTCATCCCAGCAAATCCTAAGTTTTTTTTTTTATTGAGAGTTTGTCAGTACTCAGATGACTTCAACTTAGCTTCAAATATAAGTCTCAAGTATTTTACTATCTTTTAATATGTATAGTCATTTGTTTCCCATTTTGTACTAGATAAAGCAAAGAATACTTGGAAACTTGCACAAAAGTAGTATGTGTAACTCTTAATTATCCAGGGGTATACTAACTCATTTAATGATTAATTAGTTAAAAGAAAAGAAGGAAAAAATAAAGCTTTTAAAGGAAGAAATATAAAGCTTTAATAAATTAGTATGAATATTTCTTTATTAGAGAGCGTCATTGTTTGGGACTGCACACCAAGAGACACAGCAAGTTATTCATCCATTAATGGAAATTCTCTTCCCCACTGACAAGGTGAATAACAGACCTATCAAACATGGGGTGCAGATATGATGTGTGCAAGAGACACAAAAGGAGGGAGCATAACAGAGAATGAATTATTATAATGTGTGAAGAAATGAAAAATATATCTACAATAGCATCTGAAAGAATAAAATGCTTTGGAATAAATTAACATAAGAATTGTAAGACAAACTGAAAACTACATAGTGTTGTTGAAAGAAATGGAAAACTGAGAAACTGAAAGAGTACAGTGAGATCAAGATGGTGTGAGTACGAGGATGCAAAACTCACTTCTTCCCGTGAATACATCAAAAATACCTCTACATGTAGAAGGGTTCTCACTGAAAACCAGAGGAGACTGGCAGGAGGACTCCTGTATGGCCAAGGCTGTTAAAGATGCACATAGAATTTGATTGGAATGGAAGAGAAGTGATCAGTGCTCTGGGAAGGTACTCAGAAGAGAAGCGAGATTGCATGGGCAGAGAACCTCCCTGGGGAGTGAGCAGTTAGAGCCACATATTGGACACCCCAACCCTGGGTTCTGACACTGGGAAGGCAGTTCCCTTGACTGGCTAGAGGACTGGAGGGACTAATAGAGCTATGGGAAGTCTGGACTCACTTGTAAAAGTGCACACCAGTTTGATTACACCTTGAGCACGATGGAGAGGGTGGATTAAAACTGTAAGCATAGATGATCAGTTTCCCACAATGGCCCCAGTGTGCCCCCAGCCCAAGCAGAGCAACTGCTCCAGGTTCACTTGCTTCACAGTGCAGCTCCACACTGGGGTGAGGGCTGTTGCAACTGAGGAGAGACCTTGACTGTGAGACAAGTGCAGCTCAGACTCAAGGGGTATCTGAGCACCGTGCGGGGAGCATTACTGATGCTAATGCAAGCAGTATATCAGAAGCAGCCCAATCTCTCTCCATGACCCAGCCTCCACAGCCTGTTCCATGATCCCAGCTGAGCACCATACTACAATGTTGCCCCAGCGCTGCTACCCTCTGGTGAGATTGCTAGAGCTGGGAGTGGGGAGAGCCAGCTCGGACCTGGCTCCCAGGGCTTCTGCTCCAGCAACTTGGTACCTGACCCTGTCCTAAAGAGGGCAATGACAGCTACTGAACTCAAGAAGCACCTGTTCACACCTGGCTCTGACCCAGCTATTCCAGCTCCATCTCCACTTGCTACCAAGGTGACAGTTACCAGCGCACACTTAGGAAAGAAACTGTATTTATCTCAGATCCAGCTCTTCCCCCAAAATCACTGGGCATTCACAGACTATATAGGGATGGGCCCACACAGGGACACCCCTGCAAGAGCACAACAGACAACTATTGCACCTAATTTTCCAAAGATGAGAAAGTTAAGCAAAGTAAAAAGACAGAGGGATTTATCTCCACTGAAAGAGCGAGAGAAAAGCCCCTGAAAAAAAATTAATGAACATAAACAATTTATCAGATAAAGAGTTCAAAGGACTAGTAATAAGAGTGCTAAGTGAATTATGGAAAAAGATAAATATGTTAGGCATTTAACAAGGAACTAGAAAATATGAAAATTAATAGAACTGAAGAATACAGTAACTGCAATGAAAAACACACTAGAAAGAACTACAGCCAACTAAGCGATACAGAAGAATAGATAAATGATCTAGAAGATAGAATAATGGAAATCACTTAATCAGAAGGGCAAAAAGAAACACAAAGAGATCTGTTTAAGAGATATCTGGGACAACATAACTTTGACAACATTTACATGATAGGGGTCCTAGAAGGATAAGAGAGAAAGGGGTGTTGAAAATATATTTGATGAAATTATGGCTTAAAACAGCCCAAATCTGAAAAAGGAAGCAGATATCCAGGTACAGGAATGGCAGAGGGTCCCTGATGATATAAACCCAAACAGACCCACGTCAAGACTTAATTAAAATGGCAAAAGTTAAAGAGAGAATTCTAAAGGCAGAAAGAATAAGAAAGAATTATATACCTCAAGACAAATAGAAAATGCAAATGCAATATTCTAAAATCCATAGAATCCAACAGAAACAGTTATTAACAAAAGGTTTATAGTGATACAGACTTGCCTCAAGAAACAAAACTCTCAAATAAACAACCTAACTTGAAGAGGAACATCTTTTGGAATCATCTAGGTGGATCAGCTGCAGGTTTATCCTGCTGAATTCTTGAGATTGAAATCCAGAGATGCAATAGCACTATGCACTATACTATTGTTTTTGTTAGTTTTTCGTAACAATTGTATTGTTTCATTTTTTGTATTAATTTAATAAAAGGTGAAAGGAAGAGGAGTAAGAGAAAGAGAAACCAGCCAGAATTCATAAATTCAAAATGGATAGAATGAGGGGAAAAAAAAATTCTAGTATGAAGCCAAAGTAATGAATATTGGCGAGATCATGAGTGTAAAATGTTATGAGAGAATGGATGGCAGGTGGAGTTTGAAGTACTTAATCTGAGTCAAAATTGTCAAGAAGGTTCCTATGTGAAATTTTCTAAGATCCTTATGGCCTTGGGTTTAAGTGACTGAACTGGGTTTAAGGGAGGTGTTTATATTAGAATTCATGAATTGGAACAGATATTGAGAAAAACTGGTGCAAAATATTTTCCCATATGTTTTACTTAGTACCTTTATTCAGATAAACTATAAAAGGAGAAATAACTAGATCTGGTCATAGAAGACTTTACCAAATTTAAAATAATAAACTGAAGCAATAAATCTGAGAGAATTAATATTCACAGTCATTGATAGAAATTTGTGTTCTGTAATTCTCTTTTTTTTAAGTGCAACTATAATATTGTGCTTAAATCTCCCAAATATGTTGCTTATTGATTCTCGTGGTTAAACCCAGAGTTGACAGAATTTATTGACTAAAATTAGGCTTTTGGAGGCAGAATAGCGTTTCTAACATATAAGTTGAATGCTTCCAAATAGCCTTTTTATGTTCTATTTTGAATTTTTCATTGACAATCTAAGGTTAAGGCTTTTTGTTGTTGTTTGTTTCTCATTATTTCTTACTAAATCAGGATATAACCATTGAATTAGAAACACTGGATATAAATAAGACGGAGATCAACCACTGGCAATAAGATTTTGATTAAAAATAAGTGAAATCCATGAGAATAGAACTAGTGACAATCTTCAACTAAAGGTAACTTTTAAACTGAAAGCTCTTAACTCTGTCTCAGTCTTCTGAACTCTGTTTTCCACCAGCCCAACTCTGGATATATATAGGCCCAGGGGAAATTATGTCAGTGGTTAAAGAAACTTAGAAATGTTGTTTTTGACATGGTCTACAAGAATCCATCTCGTGAAAGTTCATAAATAATGTCTCAGTCTAAAAATAGAAGCAAAATGGTTGTTGTATTTATGTGCTAAAACCTACAAATATTGAGGTATATTTTAAAATCAGTATTTCCAGGAATTTTTCACATATCCCTAGAAAAATAACCAATGGTGAAATAATTTTTGAATTCCAAATAAACTCCAGATAAGGTGATGGCAGCTTCTCCACCATTTATAGCTCTAAAGATAATTATGTCAGCTCTCCAGTTAATAGACTACATGGAGATCTGAAGACTCAAAACCCAATAGCATGTGCCTTGGAAAAGGACTGCAACATCTTGTCCTTTTTATAAAAGAACTAAATCAAAATGAGAAGGAACATATTGTTAGTACAGGAATCACTAACCATGGCAATCCTCTGATACTGAGATTTAAATGGCCAGTGCACGTTTATCTCTGCCAAGCATTTCTTTTTCCTTTCCCAGTCAGAAAGCATAAAGTTTGAAGTCTAGGGAAAGAATAAACTTCTTTGGCAGACAAAATGCAAATTTTGTGTTATTCACTCAATTCAATTTTATTGAGTGCTTACTGTATTTCACGGACAGCTCTATGAACAGAAATGAGTATAAAACACAAGGCTTTTGTCCTTAGAGAGTTTACATTCTATTGAGGAGAGACCCATGATATATAAATCAATAAAATAAGAAAGGTGTCAGAGTATTAGTTTTCTATTGCCACTACAACAAATTATCAAAAGCTTAGTGATTTAAAGGGCTTCCCTTCTGGCTCAGTGGTAAAGACTCCACTTGCAGTGCAGGAGATGCAGGTTTGATCCCTGGGTTGAGAA
Organism: Nanger dama; assembly: GCA_917880005.1. Lineage (NCBI taxonomy): Eukaryota > Metazoa > Chordata > Mammalia > Artiodactyla > Bovidae > Nanger > Nanger dama. The sequence continues at coordinate 1,380,314 of CAKJTW010000068.1, read as the reverse complement.
GGTCTCCTGGAGAAGGAAATGGCAACCCACTCCAGTGTTCTTGCCTGGGAAATCCCATGGACAGAGAAGCCTGGTGGGCTACAGTCCATGGAGTTGCAAAAAGTTGGACATAACTTTAGCAACTAAACAACAACAACAACTTAACTCAAATTTATTATCTTGTAGTTATGGAGGTTACTGTCTGATAAAGATTTCACTGAGCCAAAATCAAGGTGTCAGCTGAGCTATGCCTTCTCTGGGAATCTAGGGGAGAATCTATTCTTGCTTTTTCCAGCTTCTATATTCCTCCTGCATTCTTTGACTTATGGGCCCATTCTCCATTTTCAAAGTGCAAAACTAACTTTTTCCATCATCATATTTCCTCTCTCTGACCATGATCCTCCTGCTTATAGAATCATATAGTATTCTTGTGATTATATTAAACCCACTTGTTTGGAGTTCAGTCACTCTGTCATGTCCAACTCTTTCCGACTCCATGGACTGCAGCACCCCAGACTTCCCTGTCTATCACTAACTCCCAGAACTTGCTCAAACCAACGTCCATCCATTTGATGATGCCATCCAACCATCTCCTCAGTTGTCACCTTCTACTGCCTTCAGTCTTTCCCAGCATCAGGGTCTTTTCCAATAAGTCAGTTCTTTGCATCAGGTGGCCAAAGTATAGGAGCTTCAGTATCAATCCTTTCAACTAATATTCAGGACTAATTTCCTTTAGGATGGACTGGTTTGATCTTCTTGCAGTCCAAAGAACTCTCGAGAGTCTTCTCCAGCACCACAGTTCAAAAGCATGAATTCTTCGGTGCTCAGCTTTCTTTGTAGTCCAACTCTCACATCCATATGATTACTGGCAAAACCATAGCTTTGACTAGACAGACCTTTGTCAGCAAAGTAATGTCTCTGCTTTTTAATATACTGTCTAGTTTGGTCATAACTTTTCTTCCAACAAGCAAGTGTCTTTTAATTTCATGGCTGCAGTCCTCATCTGCAGTGATTTTAGAGCCCAAGAAAATAAAAGACTGTCAGTGTTTCCATTGTATCCCCATCTATTTGCCAAAAAGTGATGGGACCAGATGCCATGATCTTAGTTTCTTGAATGTTGAGTTTTAATCCAGCTTTTTCACTCTCCTCTTTCACATTTATCAAGAGGCTCTTTACTTCTTCACTTTCTGCCATAAGGGTGGTATTATCTGCATATCTGAGGTTATTGATATTCCTCTTGGCAATCTAGATTCCAGCCTGAGCTTCATCTAGCCCGACATTTCACATGATGTACTCTGCATATAAGTTAAATAAGCCGGGTGACAATATACAGCCTTGTCTTACTCCTCTCCCAATTTGGAACCAGTGCATTGTTCCATGACTGGTTCTAACTGTTGCTTCTTGACCTGCATACAGATTTCTCAGGAAGCAAGTAAGGTGGTCTGGTATTCCCATCTGTTTAAGAATTTTCCACAGTTTGTTGTGATCCATAAAGCCAAAGGCTTTGGCGTAGTCAATAAAGCAGAAGTAGAAGTTTTTCTGGTATACTTTTGTTTTTTCTATGATTCAATGGATGTTGGCAATTTGATCTCTGATTTCTCTGCCTTTTCTAAATCCACCTTGAACATCTAAAAGTTCTTGGCTCATGTACTGTTGAAGCCTGTTTTGCAGAATTTTAAGTATTACTTTGCTAGCATGTGAGATGAAAGCAGTTGTGTGGTAGTTTGAACATTCTTTGGCATTGCCTTTCTTTGGGATTGGAATGAAAACTGACATTTTCCAGTCCTGTGGCCATTGCTGTGTTTTCCAAATTTGCTGGCATATTGAGTGCAGCATTTTCAGAGCATTATCTTTTTGGATTTGACATAGCTCAATTGGAATTCCATCACCCCCACTAGCTTTGTTCATAGTGGTGCTTTCTAAGGCCCACTTGACTTTGTGTCTCACTTGTTTAGTGCAGGCTAATCATCTTAGATTCTTAACTGAATGATTCTTACACAGTAGCATATTCGCCTACTTTGAGAATGTAGGCAACTTTAGAGGGCCATTATTCAGCCTACCAAAGGGAACTACTGTTGATGGTAGTTAAAGAAGCCCAAACTTGCTTCTTTAGGTGGTCAGAAAAGTCTCTCTGGACAAGGATATTTAAGCTGAGATCTGTGCAATAAAAAGGATCCAAACCTGGGAAGGATTGGATGACGGAGCACTAATGGTGGAGCACTCCAGGTAGAAGACAAAATTAAAAGAATTTGGCTGTGCAAGGGAAATAAAGAAGGTCAGTGTACTGTGCTTTATTTACCAACTAGATCTTCCCTGTGGCTCAGATAGTAAAGAATCTGCCTGCAATGTGGAAAACCCGGGTTCACTCCCTGGTTTGGGAAGATCATCTGAAGAAGGGCATGGCAGCCCTTCAGTATTCTTGCCTGGAGAATCCCAAGGACAGATGAGCTAGTGGCCTATAGTCCATTGGACCGCAAAGAGTTAGACATGACTGAAGAGGCTTAGCATACAGGAAAGTAGTATGAGCAGAGATGAAAGAGGTAGGTTAAAACCAGATTAAGGATTCAGTAAACTAGAGAAAGCAAATAGAGAAGTATCTTTGCATCTGGTATCTTCTCTAGCCTTATTTCAGGAGAGAAATTCTAGATAGGCACTGAAAGATAAACTGTACATAATTAGGGTTAAAATGATGTGTCAGTGTAGTAACTGGAAATCAAAGCTTTTGCTGATATAGCTTAATTTGTCTTGGTAAAGATGAATATATGTCTCTCCAGTTCTTTCTTGTTTGTTTGTTTTGAAAGTCAGTCATGTCTGACTGTTTGTGACCCCCAGGGATATACAATCTCCAGGTCAGAATACCAGAGTGTATAGCCATTCCCTTCTCCAAGGGATTTTCCCAACCCAGGGATCAAACTCAGGTCTCTCACATTACAGGTGGATTCTTTACCAGCTGAGCCACCAGGGAAGCCAGTTCTTGGTTGTGGTAGAGGCTACAAAATCTAGACTAAATCTTCTGCAAAGATTCACTGGAAGGTCAATTAAGAAAGAGGAGATTGACTTTAGAAATTGATATTCTGGCATGCTATGTGCTCATCAGGAAGCAACTTTGAAGGAAAGTTCTATTGTGAGGCCTAACTGGAAAGTATTGTTATTTCCACTGAAGGAAAAGATTCACAATCAAATGGCCCCTTCAGAGGAAAAGGCATTAATTATGTGAAAATGTATTAAAATAGGGACACACATCAGAGCCTAGGTTCCTCTTTCCAAGTCTCAAACCTTTTAAAAATGGCAACTGGCTCTCTTTCTTAGGGAAGTGAGTTAGGAACCTATCATTAGCTCCTTCCTGGTATTCAGATGGCTTCTGCATGAAAGAATGAATATGGTTATGACTGAGTAGGTAATCCTCCTTTATTTGTTTAGTAAACATTTCATGTCTATCTGCTTAAGGGAGAATTGGGGAGATAGGTGTAAACTGCTTTCACATATGAAGAGACTAGGGAGAAAATATGTATGCTTATCCCCCTGTTGCTCTCCTGTTCTATGAATGTTTATTCTTTTAAAATTCATGTGATCTAGCTATACTATCCTCTTCTCTTCCACATTGTCACCTGTTGATGACATTTACATATGATCATTGGCATTTTTAGAATATGACTTGTAGTTTTCCTTTTACATTCATATACTTCTATATTGCACCCTTGTCATCACTGGCTATGTTTTAATAGATGGCAGTATCCTTGATCTCAACTTTAGAGAGCTTTACTTTCCTCTCCTTGAGCCACTCTTACTTCTGGCTAGATCATGAAGCTTGTTGCTACCTGGAACTATTCCATTATGAAATCTTAAACACTCTATTTTTCTGATCACTTTTATTTTTCTAGTCATTTACAGTATTCAACTTTATTTAGAGATTCTTTTTTCTTCTGATTTTCCCAATTAAACAGTGTCATCCTTATATATCTTCTTTTCTACTTTCCCCATGTTTTATACTCTAATTGGACTTCCATCAGTCTCTGGTCAATTGCCTCATTTTACTTATTCTTCAGAGTTTCTACGGTAACTTCCCCAGAAAACTTCAGTTTTCAGTAAATCTGTCTATTATAAATGTAGCATCTATCAGTCAAGGACTGCGATTGAATGCATGCAATGGATACCCAAATATAATGGCTTAAATAAGATGTTTATTCTTTTAATAAGAATAATAAGTCCAGAGATTGACAGTCCAGGACAGGTATAGTAACTCCTGTGTCATTAGTATTCTGAGCTCCTTCTGTCTTCCTGCTCCACTAGCCTTATCATTTGGCTTTAATCCTCATGGTTATCTCACGATTGTTTCAAGGCCAAAAGCCATTTACTATTTTCAGCCTCATATACAAACAACAGGGAGGACAAAATAAAAGAAGTAATAAGGAGAAAAGTGACAATGCCTATATTAGGAAAGCAAGACAGTTTCAGAAATGCCTCAGCAAAGGTCTTTGTTTTTGTCCAGAAGCTCCAACTGTGGCCAAAGAGAGGGTGTGAATATAGAAGCTGGACACATGGCTGCTCCTAATGAAATCACATTTTCCTAGTAAGGAAGGGGAAGAGAATATATATAGATGAGGTTTACCTAACTGTGTCTTTATACCTCTTTGTATTAATTTGCTAGGACTGCCTTAAAAGAATGCCACAGAATGAGAGACTTAAACAATAGAGTTTTATTTTCTTATAGTTCTGGAGCCTGGAAATCCAAGATCAAGGCATCAGAAAATTTGGTTTTTCCTCAAGCCTTTCTGTTTGTGCCCTCCAAGAGGCTGTTTCCCAGTCCTGTGTAAGTTCTAGTGGCTTTATGGTGGGGTTAATGGTGACCTCCTCCAAGAGGGCATATGCCATACCCAGGTCTGTTGTACCCAGAACCCCTACCCCTGTGGCAGGCCATTGCTGACCCGTACCTCCACTGGAGACACTCAGATCCAGTTCCGTCTCAGTCTTTGTGGGGTCTCTGGGTCTTATTGTGCACAAAGTTTCTTTGAACCCTCTGAGCATCTCTGGGGTTTGATTCTAAATGCAATTTCACCCCTCCTACCATCTTTCTGGGACTTCTTTGCCCTTGGACATGGTGTATCTCCTCAGTCTCTCCAGCGCCATGCAGCCACCACTCCAGTGCCTACCTTCCTTCTGGGGCTTCTCTGTCCTTGGATATGGGGTATCTCCTCACAGTCACCTCAGCGCCATGTAGCCACCGCTCCAGCATGCACAGCCACTGAAACTTTTGCACACCAGGACCCAGAAGAAAGGAGCAGTGACCCCACAAGAGACTAACCCAGAATTGCCTGTAAGTGTCCAGGAGTCTCCAGTGGAGGCATGGGTCAGCAGTGGCCTCCTGCAGAGTCAGGGGCACTGAGTGTACCAGTGTGAGCACGGGAAATTTTGAAGGAGGTCACCATTATCTTCATTACTTCAACCATAGTTTGGCCCCGTAAATAACAGGGAGGGAACACAGCCCCACCCAACAGAAAATTAGATTAAAGATTTAGTGGTTATGGGCCCTAGCTGAGAGGAGCAACCTCATGTCCAAGGAGCAGTGGCTGCACCAGCGCAGGAGGGCCGAGAGGAGCTACTCCATGGTCAAGGTCAGGAGGGGCAGCAGTGAGGAGATACCCTCATCCAAGGTAAGGAGCAGTGGCTGTGCTTTGTTGGAGCAGCCGTGAAGAGATACCCCACATCCAAGGTAAGAGAAACCCAAATAAGATGGTAGGTGTTGCAAGAGGGCATCAGAGGGCAGACACGCTGAAAGCATAATCACAGAAAACTAGTCAATCTAGTCACACGGACCACAGCCTTGTCTAACTCAATGAAACTAAGCCATGCTCCTGTGGGGCCACCAAAGACGGGCAGGTCATGGTGGAGAGGTCTGACAGAATGTGGCCCATAGGAGAAGGGAATGGCAAACCACTTCAGTATTCTTGCCTTGAGAACCCCATGAACAGTATGAAAAGGCAAAATGATAGGATACTGAAAGAGGAATTCCCCAGGTCAGTAGGTGCCCAATATGCTACTGGAGATCAGTGGAGAAATAACTCCAGAAAGAATGAAGGGATGGAGCCAAAGCAAAAACAATACCCAGCTGTGGATGTGACTGGTGATAGAAGCAAGGTCCGATGCTGTAAAAAACAATATTGTCTAGGAACCTGGAATGTTAGGCCCATGAATCAAGGCAAATTGGAAATGATCAAACAGGAGATGGCAAGAGTGAATGTTAACATTCTAGGAATCAGTGAACTAAAATGGACTGGAATGGGTGAATTTAACTCAGATGACCATTATATCTACTACTGCAGGCAGGAATCCCTTAGAAGAAATGGAGTAGTCATCATGGTCAACAAAAGAGTCCAAAATGCAGTACTTGGATGCAATCTCAAAAACGACAGAATGATCTCTGTTCCTTTCCAAGGCAAACCATTCAACATCACAGTTATCCAAGTCTATGCCCCAACCAGTAAGACTGAAGAAGCTGTAGTTGAACAGTTTTATGAAGACCTACAAGACCTTTTAGAACTAACACCCAAAAAAGATGTCCTTTTCATTATAGGGGACTGGAATGCAAAATTAGGAAGTCAAGAAACACCTGGAGTAACAGGCAAATTTAGCCTTGGAATACGGAATGAAGCAGGACAAAGGCTAATAGAGTTTTGCTAAGAGAACACACTGGGCATAGCAAACACCCTCTTCCAACAACACAAGAGAAGACTCTACACATGGACATCATCAGATGGTCAACACCAAAATCAGGCTGATTACATTCTTTGTAGCCAAAGATGGAGCTCTCTACAGTCAGCAAAAACAAGACCAGGAGCTGACTGTGGCTCAGATCATGAACTCCTTATTGCCAAATTCAGACTTAAATTGAAGAAAGTAGGGAAAACCACTAGACCATTCAGGTATGACCTAAATCAAATCCCTTATGATTATACAATGGAAGTGAGAAATAGATTTAAGTGACTAGATCTGATAGAATGCCTGATGAACTATGGACAGAGGTTCGTGACATTGTACAGGAGACAGGGATCAAGACCATCCCCATGGAAAACAAATGCAAAAAAACCAAAATGGTTGCCGGGGAGGCCTTACAAATAGCTGTGAAAAGAAGAGAAGTGAAAAGCAAAGGAGAAAAGGAAGATATAAGCATCTGCATGCAGAGTTCCATAGAAGAGCAAGAAGAGATAAGAAAGCCTTCCTCAGTGATCAATGCAAAGAAATAGAGGAAACAACAGAATGGGAAAGACTAGAGATCTCTTCCAGAAAATTAGAGATACCAAGGGAACATTTCATGTAAAGATGGGCTCAGTAAAGGACAGGAATGGTATGGACCTAACAGAAGCAGAAGATATTAAGAAGAGGTGGCAAGAAGACACAGAAGAACTGTACAAAAAGATCTTCAAGACCCAGATAATCACGATAGTGTGATCACTCACCTAGAGCCAGACATCCTGGAATGTGAAGTCAACTGGGCCTTAGGAAGCATCACCACGAACAAAGCTAGTGGAGCTGATGGAATTCCAGTGCAGCTGTTTCGAATCCTGAAAGATGATACTGTGAAAGTGCTGCACTCAGTATGCCAGCAAATTTGAAAAACTCAGCAGTGGCCACAGGACTGGAAAAGGTCAGTTTTCATTCCAATTCCAAAGAAAGGTAATGCCAAAGAATGCTCAAACCCCTCACAATTGCACTCATCTCACATGCTAGTAAAGTAATGCTCACAATTCTCCAAGCCAGGCTCCAGAAATACGTGAACCGTGAACTTCCAGATGTTCAAGCTGGTTTTAGAAAAGGCAGAGGAACCAGAGATCACATTGCCAACATCCACTGGATCATGGAAAAAGCAAGAGGGTTCCAGGAAACGTCTATTTCTTGTTTATTGACTATGCCAAAGCCTTTGACTGTGTGGATCACAATAAACTGTGGAAAATTCTTCAAGAGGTGGGAATACCAGACCACCTGACCTGCCTCTTGAGAAACCTATATGCAGATCAGGAAGCCACAGTTAGAACTGGACATGGAACACAGACTGGTTCCAAATAGGAAAAGGAGTACGTCAAGGCTGTATATTGTCACTCTGCTTATTTAACTTCTATGCAGAGTACATCATGAGAAACGCTGGGCTTGAAGAAACACAAGCTGGAATCCAGATTGCTGAGAGAAATATCAATAACCTCAGATATGCAGAAGATACCATCGTTATGGCAGAAAGTGAAGAGGAACTAACAAATCTCTTGATGAAAGTGAAAGAGGAGAGTGAAAAAGTTGACTTAAAGCTGAACATTCAGAAAATGAAGGCCATGGCTTCCGGTCCCATCACTTCATGGGAAATAGATGGGGAAACAGTGGAAACAGTCACTGACTTTATTTTCTTGGGCTCCAAAATCACTGCAGATGGTGATTGCAGCCATGAAATTAAGAAGCTTGCTCCTTGGAAGAGAAGTGATCAACTTAGACAGCATAATAAAAAGCAGAGATATTACTTTGCCTACAAAGGTCTGTCTAGTCAAAGCTATGGTTTTTCCAGTAGTCATGTATGGATGTGAGAATTGGACTATAAAGAAAGCTGAGTGCTGAAGAATTGATGCCCTTGAACTGTGGTATTGGAGAAGACTCTCGAGAGTCCCTTGGACTGCAAGGAAACCATCTATCCTAAAGGAAATCAGTCATGAATATTCATTTGAAGAATTTGTGCTATCACTGAAACTTCAATAATTTGGCCACTGATGTGAAGAACTGATTCACTGGAAAAGACCCCGATGCTGGGAAAGATTGAAGGTGGGAGGAGAAGGGGTCGACAGAGGATGAGATGCTTGGATGGTATCACTGACTCCGTGGACATGAGTTTGAGTAAACTCTGGGAGTTGGTAATGGACAAGGAGACCTGATGTGCTGTGATCATGAGTTCACAAAGAGACAGGAATGAGCGACTGAATTGACTGATTTGACAGGCCTCCTTGGCTCATTGATAAACACCTTCTCACTGTGTCCTCACATGGCCTTTCATCTCTGTATATGTGTCTCAGGTCTCCACTTCTTATAAGCACACTAATTCTATTGTATTAGAACTCCATCTTTATTACCTCATTTACCCTACTTACCTCTTTAAGGCCTTGTCTCCAAATGGTGGTTAGGGGTTAGGGATTCAACATATGATTTTAAAGGATAAGATCTATAGCATATAGATCACAGTCCATAAAACTCTTCCATTAAGTACAAAAAATATCTTAAACCTTCATCTCTCTTTATCAACCAGTTACACACCTCTTCTTGTCAATCTGGGGGTGGGGGTGGGGGGTGGGGGGGGGGGGGAGGGAAGTCACTCTACCTTCACTCTAACTCACAAAGAAAATAGGGATTATGAGATAAGGACTGCTTTATCTTTCTCCTTTTCCTCTTCACCTGAAAGTTTATCTTGAACGGCCTTCACACATTTATTTTTTTTCCACTTAAAGTTAGGCAAGTAACAAAGAAATAGCAGCTGAAAGTTTCAGAATTAAACCATATGTGTAGAATGAACAGCATCTCCTGAGGCAGTCAAACTAGAATGATGTCGAATAACAACATTTAACTGTGTTCCCAAGGTTTGGAGCATTGTTTTCAACAGAGAATAAAGAACTTTAGCCTTTCTCTGTTGAATGAAATATTTTGTCACTATTTTCATTATAAAATAGATCACTAATAAGGATTGACTGTGTATATGGCACAAGGAACTCTTCTTAATACTAGTAATGATGTCTATGGGAAAATAATCTTAAAAAGAGTATATATATGTATGTGTATAACTGATACACTTTGCTGTACAGCAGAAACTATGCAACATCGTAAGTCAACTATAACAAAATTGTTTTTTTAAAAGTCACAAAGGAAAAAAAAAGAATTCTAAAACAGTGACAGTTCATGTTTTCTCCTTCAGAAAAATTGCTTAAATCTTTACTTTTCTCAGATATGTGAGTATCCATCAATATTTGAATTACATCACAATGACATTTAGTGGTTATGGTCATTTCTTTCATCTCAAAGAAGTGCGGTTTTAAGTATAAGGAGATCTTTGTAAACTAAAAATAAGAAAAGAGAATGAGTCATTATAATGTAGTCATTATCATTTCAATATATTTTTTGTTTTTGAACCTGACTCTTCTGCTACCTTCTACATCTATTTTATTCTAAATAGAAACAGAAAGGGTACAGAAAATTTCCCCACCTGATCAAAAGTACCGTATTGATGTCCAGTGTGGCACTTCATGGAATCTGTTTTAAGTGTACTGAAATGAACAGACTGATATAAAACTACTGATAAATACCCTACAGAATGACTTCAGGTGAAAAATTAAGATCCACTTTTATATGAGCTCCTCTTTCACCCTCATCAAGAGGATCCTTAATTTCTCTTAACTTTCTGCCATTAGAATTGTATCATCTGCATATCTAAGGTTTAATATTTCTCCCAGTAATTTTCATTCTAGCTTGCAATTTATCCAGCTTGGCATTTTGCATGATGTACTCCGCATATAAGTTAAATAAGCAGGGTGACAGTATACGGCCATTTTGTACTCCTTTCCCAAATTTGAACCAGTCCGTTGTTTCATGTCCAGTTCTAACTGTTTATTCTTAATCCATATACAAGTTTCTCAGGAGACAAGTAAGGTGGTCTGGTACTTTCATCTCTTAAGAATTTTCCATAATTTGTTGTGATCCACAAAGTCAAAAGCTTTAACATAGTCAGTGAAGCAGGAGTAGATATTTTCCTGGAATTCCCTGCTTTCTCCATGATCCAAGAAATGTACAGTTTTTGCTTTTAGAGTCAAATCCAAAAACATATTGCTAAGACTGATGTAAAGGACATATTGCCTGTTTTTTCTTCTAAGATTTTTATGGTTTTTGGAATTGCATTTGAGTTTTTAATCCAGTTTGAGTTTATTTTTGTGTAAGGTGTGAGAAAATAGTTCTGTTTGATTTTTTTGCATATAGCTGTCCAATTTTCCCAGCACCATTTATTGAAGAGGTGGTCTTTTCTCCACTATATATTCTTGCCTCCTTCATTGTGGATTAATTGACCACATAAATGTGGGTTTATTTCTGGACACTCTATTCAGTTTCACTGTTTTTGTGTCAAGACTATACTTGTTTGATATTGTAGCTTTGTAGTATAGTTTGAGAACAGAGAATATGATACTACGAATTTTGTTGTTTCTTAAGATTGTTTTGGCTCTTTGGAATGTTTTCCGTTTTCTTACAAATGTTCAATGTGCTTGTTCTAGTTCAGTGAAAAATGCTATTGTTATTTAGTTAGAAATTGCATTGAAGCTATAGATTACTTGATTAGTATGGTAACTTTAACAATATTAATTCTTCCAGTCCATGAACATAGTATATCTTTCCATTTGTTTGTGTCATATTAAATTTCTTTCATCAACATCTTAGTAGTTTTCCAAGTTATAGATCTTTCAACTCCTTGGTTAGATTTTTCCTAGATTTTTTTCTTGATGCAGTTTTAAATGGTGTTGTTTTCTTAATTTTTATTTCTAATAGTTTGTTGTTATTGTATAAAACTGCAACAGATTTCTATACACTAATTTTGTGTCTTGCAACTTTACTGAATTCATTGATGAGTTCTAATAGTTTTTTGTTGGTATCCTTAGAATTTTCTGTATATAGTATCATGTCATTTGTAAATAGTGACAGTTTTGCTTCTTTCTTTCCAATTTGGATTCCATTTATTTATTTGCTGTGACTGGAGTTATAATACGATGGTGAATAAAAATGCTAAGAGTGGGCAACTTTATTCTTGTCTTGTTCCTTACAGTAAATGCTTTTAGCTTTTCACTGTTGAGTATGATTTTAGTTGTGATCTTGTCATATATGGTCTTTATTGAGCTGTGTCCCTCTATACTGACTTTCTTGAAATTTTTAACCATAAATGGACTTTGAATTTGTCAAAAGCTTTTTCTGTGTATTTTGGGATGATCATATATGACTTTTTATTCTTCAGTTTGTTAATGTGGTGTATCATATTGATTGATTTGTGAATACTGAGCTATCCTTGCATCCTTGGGATAAATCCCACTTGATCCTGCTGCATGATCCTTTCAATATATTGTTGAACTTGATTTGCTAAATAATGTCCCTATGATTCTTTTTGTTATTGTTTCTTCTTGAAGGTAAATGATTATTTCCTTAGGATAAAGCCATATATATATATATAGCACACTTTTGCCAAATCAGAGTATTATCTTTATCTTCTAATTTGGCAAGTAAAAATAAATATTTTAAATTTCTGTTTCTCTGCTATCCAGTTAGGTTGCCATTTTAAAATAGATGTGTTAGTCATTTAGAGTTCTTCCTTTTCGAGTTTAATGTGTATCAAACAATTTCCACAGGTATAGAAATTCCCTGGAGTAAGTGGAATACAAACAATACTGAAAATGCCCCTCTGCTCATCCCCCAAATTGTTTCCTTTCCTGCCAAAGACAACAAGAAGCATTTTAATTTTGATATGTTTTCTCCGTGCCTCTGTACCTTTGACCACACTTGTCCTGCCTGCAATATCCTTCCTAACTTGGGGAAGACTTGTCTTCAAATCCCAGGGTCCCCTCTATCAGTTTTCCCACAGTATTCTGTGGACTCTGTTATCTCACTTATCATGGGATATCTGGCTTTAGCTTTGGTGACCTGTGTCTGATCTGGAATAGGTGGTGAGCTCTTTTCATCCAGGGACCACATCTTATTTTTCCCTGTGCTTCCTCCCATCTCTGATTTATTAGCACAGTTTCTTAAACATATCTGGTGCAGCACATATTAAATTTTAACTCACAAATAAGTAATTAAGGGAAATATAAGTAAAACTCAGTTTGGCATTTTATAACCCTGAGTCACATGAGTCTGTGTTCAATATTTAAAAAAATGATTTGCCTAATTTAATTTAAATATTTAAAATTTAATTCAGTATTATGTGATTGCTTACACACACACACACACACACACACACACACACACACACACACACACACTGGTGTTGTTTGGTCACTAAGTCGTGTCTGACTCTTTGAGACCCCATGAACTGTAGCCCTTGAGTCTCTGCTGTCCATGGGATTTCCCAGGCAAGAATACTGGAGTGGGTTGCTATTTTCTCCTCCAGGGGATTTTCCTGACCCAAGGATCAAATCTATTGCTGAGCTACCAGGGAAGCCTATATAAATATATACATATATATTCAACTAAAACATAAAATACACATTAGTATTTAAAAAAAAAAAAAGATCATAGTATCTGGTCCCATCACTTCATGGCAAATAGATGGAGAAACAATGGAAACAGTGACAGACTTTATTTTCTTGGGCTCCAAAATCACTGCAGATGATGACTGTAGCCATGAAATTAAAAGACATTTGCTCCTTGGAAGAAAAGTTATGACCAACCTAGACAGCATATTAAAAAGCAGAGACATTACTTTGCCAACAAAAGTCCATCTAGTCAAGGCTATGGTTTTTCCAGTAGTCATGTATGGATGTGAGAGTTGCATTATAAAGAAAGCTGAGCGCTGAAGAATTGATGCTTTTGAACTGTGGTGTTGGAGAAAACTCTTGAGAGTCCCTTGGATTTCAAGGAGATCCAACCAGTCCATCCTAAAGGAAATCAGTCTTGAATATTCATTGGAAGGACTGATGCTGAAGCTGAAGCACCAATACTTTGGCCATCTGAGGTGAAGAACTGACTCCTTGGAAAAGACACATGCTGGGAAAGATTGAAGGCAGGAGAAGAAGTGGACAACAGAGGATGAGATGGTTGGATGGCATCACCAACTCGATGGGCATGAGTTTGAGCAAGCTCTGGAGGTTGATGATGGACAAGGAAACCTGGCATGTTGTAGTCCATGGGGTTGCGTGCAAAGAGTCAGACACAACTGAACAACTGAACTGAACTGAACACATCAGTGTCATTTACATATTACACTATTCATTGCCTGTATATATTAGGCAATGTATTCATTTGCTAGGCATTGAATGAAGCAGGAAGAGTGTTATTTTGCACTGACTAAGGTTTCCTTACTGTATGCCTTATGCCTGTGTGCTCAGTTGCTTCAGTCATGGCCAACTCTTTGCAGTCCTATGGACTGTAGCCCGCCAGGCTTCTTTGTCTATGGAGATTCTTCAGGCAAGAATACTGGAATGGGTTGCCATGCCCTTCTGCAGGGGATCTTCCCAACCCAGGGATCAAACCCACATCTCTATGTCTCCTGCATTGGTAGGTGATTTCTTTAACACTAACACCACCTGGGAAGCCTTGGTGAGAACGAAATCTTTCCACTGATTTGGGAAGGATTTGAATTCTCTTCTAGAGCAGTGGGTGCTGGAAGGGGCTGGATATTGACATCTGTATAGTCGATGTCTTCAGTTCATCTAGTGAATGTTTTTCAAAATAAAAAAGACCACATTTTCACTTTATCTTCCTCTCTGCTATGCTGCACACATTCACACAGACATGGTCAAGCCAGTTCAAATCATTGCCTCTGGGACAAGAGAGATTTTTCCTCCTATTTTATCTTTAGTATCTTAAGGGCAGCCAATGTGGTTATTAAATAGTATAATATTTGGATTCTATGAGATAAATACCTGTTAATTTAAAAGTAAATAATCTTCTAACCCATTGGATGATTAGAAGGAGGGCCTTCCTCTGGGACCTGAATTTGGCATATTAAACCTTGACTTTCTCTTTACCTCCCAAGTGTCCTGACCCTGGTGTTTTCTTTTTTCTGAATCTGCTAATGTTGGACCATTTTTTTTTAATGTACAATTGAACCAGTGAAATAAAACAGAGCAATGTCTGAGATTCCCTCATCCTTCAAGGATTTTTCCTGGCTAAAAAAAATATATGAGATTTTGGGATTGTTTTTCCAAACACACACTGGGGCTGATAATATGGGTAAAAAGAATACAAACACCTCTCCTTGGTTACGAGTGTTAACATGTTCATGTAAATTGTCTTTTGAGTAGACCAGTTATCTGAAAGGTAGTGTAAACACCATGCTATGAGCAAATTTAATTATTTTTTTCTACCCAAAGTTTTTTCTACTTTTACCTCTACTCATTAGGTTGCCAATCCTCACTTTTCCCTGATTTATTTAATGATTTGTTTCTTAACTCTACCAACTACATAAGAAAATTGTCAGCATTTACATTGTAAATTGAACTTTATTTCGGATGAGGTCTTCCAGGGAAAGCGTACAGAGAAAGATATGAAAATAAATGATGGAACTTTGGAGCTCATGAGCACTTAAGGATGGAAAGAGAATTGAGAAGTCCAATATGGAAGGGTCAGAAATTGGGACAAAAATCAAGTTTGTAAAAACCAAGGAAACAGTTTTAATAAGAAGAAAGTAGTGATTAATGTAAGAGCATTTGATATTTTAGGCAATTTTCTGATTTAATCCTCTGCTTCAAAATGAAGCTAGTTTATCAAGTAATAAATTTTATGAACTTCTGACAAACTGCTTGCTTCAGTTGGAAATGGCAAAGGATCAGATTTTTCCTGAGTTCTTGTAACCTGGTTTGCCTGGTGGTTCAAATGGAAAAACATTCACCTGCAATGCAGAAGACCTGGGTTTGATCCCTGAGTCAGGAAAATCTCCTAGAGAAGAAAATGGTAACCCACTCCAGTATTCTGCCTGGGAAATCCCATGGACAGAGGAGCCTGGTAGGCTACAGTCAATGGGTCGCAAAGAGTTGGACACAACTGAGAAACTAACGCTTTTCACTTTCACTGTAAACTGAACTACTTCTAAGCCCTAGTTGATATGTATGATAAATATGCAGCCCATATCATTCCTGGCCAGAGCAACCTGAAGGATGGTGTATGGAGATGGATTACTAGGAATGAACAGTATTCCTTACCTCTCATTTTCGTCTGCTGTTTTGAGACTTCAGTCAGTTCAGTTGAGTTGCTCAGTCATTTCCAACTCGTTGCAACTCCATGGACTGCAGTACACCAGGTTTACTTCTCCATCACCAATTCCCAGAGCTTACTCAAACTCATGTCCATCGAGTTGATGATGTCATCCAATCATCTTATCCTCTGTTGTCCCCTTCTCCTCCTGCCTTCACTCTCTCAGCATCAGGGTCTTTTCCAATGAGTCAGTTCTTCGCATCAGGTGGCCAAACTATTGGAGATTCAGCTCCAACATCAGTCCTTCCAATGAACATTCAGGACTGATTTCCTTTAGGATGGACTGGTTGGATCTCCTTGCATACAAGGGACTTTCAAGAGTCTCTCCAACACCACAATTCAAAAGCATCAATTCTTCGGCACTCAGCTTTCTTTATGGTCCAATTCTCACATCCATGCATCACTACTGGAAAAACCATAGCTTTGACTAGACAGACCCTTTGTCAGCAAAGTAATGTCTCTGCTTTTTAATATGCTGTCCAGGTTGGTCATAGCTTTTCTTCCAAGTAGCAAACGTCTTTTCATTTCATGGCTGCACTCAACATCTGCAGTGATTCTAGAGCCCAATAAAATAAAGTCTCTCACTGTTTCCATTGTTTCCCCATCTATTTTTTGTGATGGGACTAGATGCCATGATCTTAGTTTTTTGAATGTTGAGATTTAAGCCAGCTTTTTCACTCTCCTCTTTCTTCTTCTTCAAGAGGCTCTTTAGTTCCTCTTCATTTTCTTCCATAAAGGTGGTGTCATCTGCATATCTGAGGTTATTGATATTTCTCCCAGCAATCTTGATTCCAGCTTGTGCTTCATCCAGCCCAGCATTTCACATGATGTACTCTGCATAGACATTAAATAAGCAGGGTGACAATATATAGCCTTGACTTACTCCTTTCCCAATTTGGAATCAGTTCATTGTTCCATGTCTAGTTCTAACTGTTGCTTCTTGACCTGCGTACAGATTTCTCAGGAGGCAAGTAAGGTGATCTGGTATTCCCATCTATTTAAGAATCTTCCACAGTTTGCTGTGATCCACACAGCCAAAGGCTTTGGCATAGTCAATAAAGCAGAAGTAGATTTTTTTCTGGAATTCTCTTGCTTTTACTATGATCCAAAGGATGTTGGCAATTTGATCTCTGATTTCTCTGCCTTTTCTGAATCCAGGTTGAACATCTGAAAATTCTTGGTTCTAGAAAGATAAAGGAGGAAAGGAAGGATATACCTATCTGAATGCAGTGTTACAAAGAATAGCAAGGAGAAATAAGAAAACCTGCATAGGTGATCAATGCAAAGAAACAGAGAAAAACAACAGAATGGGAAAGACTGGAGATCTCTTCAAGAAAATTAGAGATACCAAGGGAACATTTCATGCAAAGATGGGCACAATAAAGGACAGAAATGGTATGGACCTAACAGAAGCAGAAGATATTAAGAAGAAGTGGCAAGAACACACAGAAAAACTATACAAAAAGATCATAATGACCCAAATGACCCTTCCTTTTGGTATGATCACTCACTTAGAGCCAGACATCCTGGAATGTGAAGTCAAGTGGGCCTTAGGAAGCATCACTTTGAACAAAGCTAGTGAAGGTGATGGAATTCCAGTGGAGCTGTTTCAAATCCTGAAAGATGATGCTGTGAAAGTGCTGCACTCAATATGCCAGCAAAGTTGGACAACTCAACAGTGGCCACAGGAGTGGAAAAAGTCAATTTTCATTCCAATCCCAAAGAAACGCAATGCCAAAGAATGCTCAAACTACCGTATAATTGCACTCATCTCACATACTAGCAAAGTAATTCTCTCAGTTTTCCAAGCCAGGCTTCAACAGTACATTTTGAAAGTTGGCTATATTCAAAGTCTTCCTTACTTATATCTGAGAAGGCTGGCAAACATACATATGCTCTTTAACATCTCAGCTTCCTTAAGTAGCCATGGTCTCTACCCTCTCCATCCCCAATATTATTGCTTTGGGAAAAACAGCCCCTGCAAGCATGTGAGCTGTATCCTATTCCTCCCAGAGCTAGGATACAGCTGAAATCCTGTACCCTACAATTGAGGAGTAGAGCTTTCTATTGTCTTAGTGCTATCCCCTCCCCCACCCCGCATCAGTGAGTATAAACTCAAAGATTGGCTTGAACCTCAATATCTTACAAAGTGTTTTTTTAACAGCTCATCCTCACCCCCGACTTGTAGTCTCTATTTCCCTAAAACTCATATAAGAGGATGAGTCAGAAGGCAAATCTAATTTAGTGGACTTTTTATTGAGCTTACTATCACTCTTTGTATCAGCTTCATTGACCAGCTCATTGTTTTTATTGTGAAAGTCTCTGAACTTGGTTCTCTCATCCAATAGAATGGATTGTGTCCAAGGAGGCATTTTTCTGGCTTACCCAGAGTCTCCCAGACTTGGACACATCTGTCAAGAATCTGAGCTGGGCACATGTCTGAAGCTTTACTCGGGACCTTCTGCATGTTGACAGTCTCTCTCTCTCTCTCTGTCTTTACATCCATTTCATAGCCATTACCATAAACATGGTTCAAACAAATCTAAAATAACAGTACACTCTGTTACTTCAGATCAGAAAACATTTTATCAGGTGGTCATTTTGTGATCAAAATACATTAAAAAAACACACACTTTGGGTTAGAAGTGGTAAGAAAAAACAGTGACTTTGTGTCAACCATCCTGCATTCATGTAAATTTGCCAGCTTGCTCATCAGTGGCCTGTCAGTCCTGAATTCTTTCCTTTGAGGCTCATCTACATCAATGTCAATTCTACCAGTCTAGTAGCTTAAAAAATTTATTTATGTGTTTTAGATGATATATGAAAAATTTCATTTAGGGAAATACATGATCTTATTTTTAAATAATTGTTATTCTGAGGAGAGGTATCATTTCTACTACAGTTAGCAGTTCTTCAGATTCCATGTGTAACTCCCCTGTCCTTCCCTCTTTTTACTATATATTAGGTGCTATGCCAGAATTTGTCTTGATAATTAAAGAATCCTAGCAATGCCACCCCACTCCATTACTCTTACCTGGAAAATCCCATGGACGGAGGAGCCTGGTAGGCTGCAGTCCATGGAGTCTCGAAGAGTCAGACATGACTGAGCGACTTCACTTTCACTCTTCACTTTCATGCACTGGAGAAGGAAATGGCAACCTCCTCCAGTATTCTTGCCTGGAGAATCCCAGGGACGGGGAGCCTGATGGGCTGCCGTCTATGGGATCTCACAGAGTCGGACACGACTGAAGCGACTTAGCAGCAGCAGCAGCAGAATGTAAAATACTTGGCATCCATCATAAACTCATTGGTTACTTGTGGATTAAGCATTCCTCAAGTTAACTTGACTTTCTCAGACTATTGGTTTGACACAGTAGAAAGTGGCTGGGTTGTCCCCTTGACCTTGTGGTGCTTGGAAATCTGAAAAGTGGAGAACACGTTCAGGTAAAACTCAAGAGAAGTTCTTTATAAATAAGAGGTGGCAGGTGGTGGGAAATAAGTAAAAGAGTTTTTAAAATATCTGGAAACCAATGTTTTAGTTTAAGAAAATGCAATGTAAAACAACCTTTAGCAAAAACTCTAATTGGACAAAAGGAGAAGCAGCAAATTTGAGTCTTAAGATTCTACGTTGTCCTAATTGAGGAAAAAGCTGAATTTAAGGAAATGTGCATAGAGAATAATGATGATTGTGGTTTTGTTATTATCACTCGACTCTTTTGCTAGGGCTTCTCTGGTGGCTCAGATGGTAAAGAACCTGCCTGTAATGAGGGAGGCCTGAGTTCAATCCCTGGGTCAGGAAGATCCCCTGGAAAATGGAATGGCAGCTCACTCCAGTATTCTTGCTTGGAGAATCCCATGGACAGAGGAGCCTGGTGGGCTACAGTCCACGGGGTCACAAAGGGTCAGACATGACTGAGCGACTAACACACACACACTTTCGCTATAGCAGAAGTATTCCCTTATATGTGCATAATAAGCATTTCATATTCACTCAGCTTTATCTGGAAGTTCCCTGATGACTTGGTGGGTAAAGAATCTGCCTGCAATGCACAAGATGTGGGTTTGAACCCTGGTTTGGGAAGAGTGCCTGGAGAAGGGAATGGCGGCTCACTCCAGTATTCTGGCCTGGAGAAGACAGAGGAGTCTGGTGGGCTACAGCCCATAGGGTTGCAAGAGTCAGATGCGACTGAGCAACTAGACACACAGACACGGAAACACACACAGGGTATCATACTTTGAAGCTGACTAGCTAGCGAAGTGGCCATTTTAGTTGTAGTATTTTCTCTCTGAATCCATTGGAAAAGATTTTAATAGATTTTCTTTCAAGATAGGCAAGCACTTGTAGAGGCAAAAAAGCAAAGTGCTGGTATGCAGTTCCAGAAATCTGTTGACTACGTGTTCCCATATGTGTTCCAGGAAATTCACATTTGGATTTCAGTACAATTCAGAGTTACGGTAGGGCTATCCAACACTTTCTTTGGAAGAGTTTGCTTGATACCAATATAAGGCTTGCCAAAACTCAGCAGGCCAAATTCTAGTTCTGAAATCTGTGGGAACCAAGAGATCAGCAGTTAGATCATGGGGGCTGTATCACTTTCAGCTCTCTGAGGAAACAAATTTTACCTAATGGTCCAGAAGGCCATTTTGAATATAACCAATAATCTTTAAAAAATGAAATGTCTCTTCTGTGGCATTTTATAGGGTATGTAACATTTAATAATGAACACACACTATTACATTTCTTTTTCTGAGTATTGGCTAAAATGTTTCAGCTTTTCAGACTTAATTATATCTGGCCAGACATGTGCAATTATGCTTACCTTTAGAAATGAAAACCCACTAGTATTTATTGTGTGTGTTAAACTAAGTTAGAAATTCAATCACTTTATAGCTAACCTGTGTCAAAACTGCTCTGGTTAAAGTGATTAGTTGGCATTAAGCTCATTATTGAGTACAGAACTTCTCATCTTCCTTTAAAATATTGCTATTAACTTTGCAAAAATGGTGTGTTAGAAGTACAATAAGTGTAATAAAATAAGAAATTGTAAACCACAGTCA
This sequence comes from Nanger dama, assembly GCA_917880005.1. Classification (NCBI taxonomy): domain Eukaryota; kingdom Metazoa; phylum Chordata; class Mammalia; order Artiodactyla; family Bovidae; genus Nanger; species Nanger dama. The sequence goes on along the minus strand of CAKJTW010000068.1, from coordinate 1,359,317 downwards.
ATCTGAGAATGTCCGTTTCTTTTCCTAAGACTAAACTATAAAATGCAAGTACTGGAAGTGATCTCAAAGGTCAATGTTCAAGTACCCCATGTTTTAGCAAAGGTAAGACCAAGCAATTCCAGATGAACTATTTTCTTTTCTTAGATCCTAGTTATATGCCTTGTCATAACAGTCTGTTTTAATGCTTATCCAAATAATGAAACATTTTAAAATGATTGGTTATATCCTCTTCAGAATGAACTTTTACATTAAGAGAGTGTGTTAAATCTTCTTCTTCATCTTAAACCATTCCAACTTTACGTGTAATAAGGATTGCCTTCTGTCTTATTGAAAGTAGTTTTCTCTTGGCCTTTGGAAAGTTTGTTTTTAATACCTGTTTCAGAAGGGGAAAACTAAAATTTGATAAAGCTTTTAAAATGAAAGTGTAAAAAGTGACAAGTACATTATCATTATCTTCTTTATGAAAATCTGTATGTTTATTTTCATATCGTGCTTGCTTTTTTGTACCCATAGAGTGTTTAATCTCTCAGCCATTATGATTATAGTATCTTCTGTTTTTCTGAATTTCCGATGTTTTGCTAGGCTCCATTTATCTGGAGGGAGAAATTCTAGATGCTTTAGTGAAATTTTGTGACTTCTCAGAATCCCGTATCTATTGTGGAAATTAGGTAGTTAACTTAAGACCGTATCCTGCTGTTGAGTAAAATCGTGGATTTTATGTGTTTATGGCTTTTGCTGTTTGTATTACTCATGCAATGAATTCTCTCAGATAGCCATTATTATTCCAATTTCACTGTTTAAAAATAGTAAGTGAGAGGCCAGATCATTTGCCTAAAGTGTTATGACTTATTAGTCAGAGTCATCTGGAAATCTTTGGACCACTGCTCTTCCCACAAGGCCATATTGCTGATATTTTACTTTATTTGTGTTCAGTTCAGTTCACTCGCTCAGTCATGTCCGACTCTTTGCGACCCCATGAATTGCAGCACACCAGGCCTCCGTGTCCATCACCAACTCCTGGAGTTCACTCAGACTCACGTCCATCAGGTCGGTGATGCCGTCCAGCCATCTCATCCTCTGTCATCCCCTTCTCCTGCCCCCAATCCCTCCCAGCATCAGAGTCTTTTCCAATGAGTCAACTCTTCGCATGAGGTGGCCAAAGTACTGGAGTTTCAGCTTTAGCATCATTCCTTCCAAAGAAATCCCAGGGCTGATCTCCTTATTTGTGTAGATTAATCTTTATACTCTAAGTGATTCATTTTTCTGTTCTTATAAAAATGGTCTAACAAATGCAGTGGACATTTTGGGGAAATAAATACTACTTTTTTTCCGTTTCAATGCGTTTGTGTTGACATTAAAAACTTGGCCTGTAGATGACTGTATAATCAGTTGAAATTATTCATCCTAGTACCAACCCTGCTGTCCAGAGTTTAATGTTTTGGGGTTAGTGTGGATAAGACTCATAATGACACATATAAAGTATTTCCTGACAATGAAATTTCTGGGACTAGAAATGATCATAACTAATTTGATGTGTGTTCTCTACTTTTTCCCCCGTCAATTACAGTCACTAGAATATCTGCATGCAATCCTACCTGGAATCAGGTAGCCATACTAATCACTTTTGAAAGACTATTTTGGTCTATGGTTTTATTAATATAAAACAGGGTAATCAAGGAAATGGTAATTTTAGCAAGACACTTTCAATCCACCAAAATTAATATTTATTTTCAGAATGTTAGTGCTCCATAAATATAAGAAACAATCATGATCCTGTGAGTTGAAACATATTCATAATTTCTATTATGTCTGTATTAATAATGTCTTTTAGGGGCTCCATCATTAGGGAGGACTGTGACCCCAAGCTTTACTAGCCTCCCCCAGATATTCTGTATCTTCCTAAATTTTATGCATAGATTTGGCATTGTAAGGATATCTAATATTTAAAATAATTCCATGTTGTTGGGATGCAGATTGAAGATCAAGCTCCCAAAATGTGAGGGCAAAACACCAAATGTGACCATTTGGGGAAATATTTTAAAAGATTTATAACTTCATAAAGTGATTGAACCCAGGCCTCCTGCATTGCAGGCAGATTCTTTATCAGCTGAGCCACCAGGGAAGGCCAAGAATACTGGAGTGGGTAGCCAATACCTTCTCCAGGGGATCTTCCTGACCCAGGAATTGAGCCAGTTCTTCTGCATTGTAGGCAGCTTCTTTATCAGCTGAGCTACCAGGGAAGGCCTATAAAGATTTCACTTTAAAGTATTTAAAACCCTGCTCATATTTTGTAATATCTAGTCATAATTGTCCCCCTTTTTCACCATATACCATTAGGCTAAATGAAAAAAAAAATTGTTGTTTAGTGGCTAAGTCATGTCCGACTCCTTTGCAACCCCATAGACAGGCCCATGAGGCTTCTCTGTCCATGGAATTCTCCAGGCAAGAATACTGGAGTGGGTTTCCATTCCCTTCTCCAGGGGATCTTCCTGACCCAAGGATCGAACCCAAGTATCCTGCATTGCAGGTGGATTCTTTACCATCTGAGCCATAGGGATTCTACTATTATCTGATATAAAAGTCTATAAAGGATGTTAAACCTTTTTCCTTCATAGTGTTTAACTTATTAATCAGTAAACCACATGCACAACCTGTGTATGAATAAGTCTGCAGATAGTGACTTTATTTTAATGACAAAAGTTTTCCCTTAGTGACTGACTGACTCATTTCCTTTAAGCAAACTTTCATGAACAAATATGTTGAAAATTGCCTGGCATGACAAAATCAATTTAAATTTGTTAGAAAATTAAAAAAATGATGTGAAGCCAGCTGACCTTTAGATATCTCTCAGAATCTTTCCATACCATGAATTCTTGCACACAACAACCAGATGTATCAGTATTATGCTCAAATTTTTAATCTGACCCAGTTGAAATTGGTTTTCTACCAACTCAGCTGAAGGCCAACATAATGGCTCCCTTACTTGAACCAAATCAGACAATGAACCATCTCTTTGTCTCATTTGTTGGTGGGACGATTTGTAATGTTATAACTTTAGTTTGAGAAGAAACACAGTTTGAAATTATGGTGTCTCATAGATTTTTTTCACCCAGTTTTGTCTACAAATGGAAAGAAATTTATTTATCTACTGAGTAACTGAGACATACTTTAGTAAAATATGTTTCCAAGAATAAAAATGATTGTAGCAGTTATCATAACAATTTTAAGTGAATTGATTTGTTTTCAATTTACAAAGTTTGGTTTTGTTGTAATCTCTCTCTTTTTTTTTTTTTCCTGTATGAGAGTTGTAGTGAAGTGAGTGAAAGTCACTCAGTTGTGTCCGACTCTTTGTGAACCAATGGACTATAGAGTCCATGGAATTCTCCAGGCCAGAATACTAGAGTGGGTAGCTTTTCCCTTCTCCAGGGGATCTTCCAAACCCAGGGATCAAACCCAGGTCTCCTGCATTGCAGGCGGTTTCTTTATTGTTTGAGCCACCAGGGAAGCCCAAGAATACTGGAATAGGTAGCCTATCCCTTCTCCAGCGGATCTCCTCTACCCAGGAATTGAACCATGGTCTCCTATGGGCTTCCCTGGTGGCTCAGAGGTTAAAGCGTTTGCCTCCAATGCGGGAGACCTGGGTTTGATCCCTGGATCAGGAAGAGACCCTGGAGAAGGAAATGGTAACCCACTCTAGTACTCTTGCCTAGAGAATCCCATGGACAGAGAAGCCTGGTAGGCAGACCAAGAGTCGGACACGATTGAGTGACTTCACTTTCACTTTTCACTCCTGCATTGATGGTGGATTCTTTATCGACTGAGCTATGAGGGAAGCCCAAGAGAGGTATAGACTGAAATGTAAATTTTCTGGTGTTGAGTATGTTGCTTATAATGCTAATATTTCTAGAAGATTCAGAATAATGAGAAATCGGTTTACAATAGGGTATTAGCCTTAGAAAACATTGTGGTAATTGCCTCTATTTATACAACTATATTGCTCTGGAGTATAGAGTCAGTAAATAAATTTTAAATTAAGCTATAAAAACATTTTTATAAAGTGATCCTATATTGATCAATTAGCAAACCATGAGAGATTGACTGTTTTTGTTTTATGTTTTCTTTCAGCAGAGTGACTTTAAAAATCCTCATAATTCATTTGGGGTTTGTCTTGCTCTTCTATTATCAATAACTATTATGAAAGAAAATACGTGGTGTTAACATCTAGCAAAATGTAGTCTTTTTTTCTCTAGACATTCACTTTGTGCTTAGTTTCAACATTTTATTTTATAAATTTCAAATAAAACATCTTATTTAAAAGGCCCTTTGAAAATGGAAACCTAGACTAGATTATTCTCAACAAAATAAGACACATAAATGGAGTCATGTTATTTGGATACAGAGTGTAGTTGAATGATAAACGACTGACTGAAAACTAAATAAAGTAAGGGCTACAAATGACTAAGGTAAAGTGTAGAAAGGGTCTTATCTGATCTCAACATGACACAGAAAGAAATCTATTTGCTGATAAAAAGAAAAAAAAATCACACATTAACATCTGGACTTCATGTGGATATTTTCTCAATAATTAGCAGCAGCCCTTGTTCAGCTACATTCTTCCATCTGGGAACAAAACATCATAGAGACTAAAAATAAAGACAAGGAGAAAAGTTTTAAAAAAAAAATGCTTGCTGCAAAATAGTGTGGTTCCCCTACATTGTAAATTAAAGCAATCATTTCACCCTCTTTGGCTGCCAAGCATACTTTCATCAGTATACTACCTAGATATGCCTTGCAAACTGACATTTTCTTTTTTATATTCAGAGGAAAATATTATGATTTAAAACTATGCTTGTGATTTAGGACTTAAAGGATAATTGAAAATATTATTAAAGGTATTTGTATACTGATAGATTTTAAATAAAAGAATATATCAACATCAGTTGATAGAATGATTATCACATACGTTACTTCAGGACATAAGGGACAAAAATTGTTTAAACTTTATTTCATGCTGTGAAGAAGGTGGCTTATATAAGTACAAAAGAGTGTTTTTGTTTAGTTGTTATGTCATGTCCGACTCTGCAACTCCATGACCTGCAGCATGCCAGGCTTCCCTGTCCTTCACTATGTTGCAGTTGCTTAAACTCATGTCCATTGAGTCAGTGGTGCCATCCAACCATCTCATCCTCTGTCGTCCCCTTCTCCTCCTGCCTTCAGTCTTTCCCAGGATCAGGGTATTTTCCAAAGAGTCAACTCTTCACGTCAGGTGGCCAAACTGTTGGAACTTCAGCTTTAGTATCAGTTCTACTGAATAGTTAGGATTGGTTTCCTTAAGGATTGACTGGTTTGATCTCCTTGCTGCCCAAGGGACTCTCAAGAGTCTTCTCCAGCATCACAATCTGAAAGCATCAATTCTACGGACCTTTGTCAGCCAAGTGATGTCTCTGTTTTTTTAATATGCTATTTAGGCTTGTCATAGCATTTCTTCTAAGCAGCAAGTGTCTTTTTTATTTTGTGGCTGCAGTCACCATCCGCAGTATACAAAAGAGTTACCTTGGTTATTGTATTATTGCTAACAGAAGAATAGTTAATTTGGGGGAAAGTGAAGTGCAGTCGCTCAGTCGTGTCCGACTCTTTGCGACCCCGTGGACTGTAGCCTACCAGGCTCCTCCGTCCATGGGATTCTCCAGGCAAGAATACTGGAGTGGGTTGCCATTTCCTTCTCCAGGGGATCTTCCCAATCCAGGGATCAAATCCAGGTCTCCCGCATTGCAGGCAGACGTTTTAACCTCTCAGCCCTCCAAAATCACTGCAGATGGTGACTGCAGCCATGAAATTAAAAGATGCTTTCTCTTTGGAAGAAAAGCTATGACCAACATAGACAGCATATTATAAAGCAGAGACATTACTTTGCCAACAAAGGTCCATCTAGTCAAAGCTAGGGTTTTTCCAGTAGTCATGTATGGATGTGAGAGTTGGACTATAATGAAAGCTGAACGCTGAAAAATTGATGCTTTTGAACTGTGGTGTTGGAGAAGACTCTTGGGAGTCCCTTGGACTGCAAGGAGATCCAACCAGTCCATTCTGAAAGAAAATCAGTCCTGAATATTCATTGGAAGGACTGATGCTAAAGCTGAAACTCCAATACTTTGCCCACCTGATATGAAGAACTGACTCCTTGGAAAAGACCCTGATGTTGGGGAAAATTGAAGGCTGGAGGAGAAGGGGATGATAGGGAATGAGTTGGTTGGATGGCATCACTGACTTGATGGACATGAGTTTGAGTAAGCTCCTGGAGTTGGAGATGGACAAGGAAGCCTATTGTGCTGCAGTCCATGGGGTCACAAAGAGTCAGACACGACTGAGCAACTGAACTGAACTGAACAAAAGAATATATTTCTCTAGTCTTAAAGGAGAAAAACGTACAGTATACTAATTCTACTCAATAGTCTGCAATGTTTTGCCTGTTAAGAATGGCAAAGTAAAACTGATGCTGGCAGTTTTCATGCAACTATAATTCAGATTTTTATTCTCTGTTACAGTGTAGATTCTATGGAAGATACATTGCATAACTTCTCTAAGTTATTGTGGAATATGTACCATATGTTTTCTAAGGCTGCTTATCTTTTCATTGACTGAAGACTAAACCCATATGGTAAACACAAACAGAGCCTGTAGTTCATCATAAGGATGGAAATAGTCTCCTGAGATTTGAACTTTGGTTTCCAGACCCCTCTGGGTCAATTTGAAAGAGGCTGGTCATTGTTTACGACATTGGCCCAATAAAATCTTAGAGCATGAAGGAAGCCTGAAAACTGCCAGTCTTTTTCTAGCCTATCGAAAGTGGTTACCATCAATGAGGGAGGTTCTGGGAGTTCTCAGGGCCAACGACCATACTTCATAATTTTGTAGTTTTCTTCCCTCCCTTGATTTTAATGATTATTTCTTTAAGATGTTGGCTAGTTTCAGTCCATCAACTAATTGCTACTGTTCTGAGCAAATTAATATTTATTAATACTTTTCATGAATATTTGTATAAAAGTGGTTAAAATCAGCCTATAGTTATCAAAACTGGAAAAATTTGAGACCTACCTGTTTTTGGGCAATGGAGCCAAAGTTTTTCTAACCACTTCTTATACTGCAGGATGTTTCAGAATTTTATAAACAAGATCATTTTGTTCTCCTGGCAGTATTAAACCATTTGCTCTTTGTTATCTTCTGTGTCCTGTTCAAGCCACTCATCCTTGCCTTCAAGCAGTTCCTTCACTCCTACCATCATCTCCTTCCACAATTTTCTATCCTATAATTCATGGTCCTCAATAGTTTTTATTTTTTCTACTGTTTCCTTTCCCATTTTGATTGCAAAGAGAAATATGTAATTTCCAAGTCAGGTAGGCAAACACAGACGAATTGATGCATTTATTAACTCACTTTCCCTAGTAGACAAAAAGTCCTTCACCTTTCATTGAGATGACTTATATTTATGTGTATATAAGGTGTTGGAAAAAGTAAGGAGACCTTTAATAAAGGGTGAGGACATAAATAAATATGTTTTGTTTCTTAAGCTGCAAAAATAGACATAAGCAGTGAACACTGAGCTGAGATGAGGACAGTGGACCTCTCCTTTTAAAGAATACGAATTTTGAAACTTGGTCTTGAGTTTTAGCAAAACAATCATTTTGAGGTTTTTATTTTTGAAAAATAATTTGGTAATACATATGCTCTTTTAAGGGTTTCTCCAGTGATTCATTGCTAAGGAATCCACCTGCAATGAAGGAAATGTGAGCTCAATTCCTGGGTTGAAAGATCCCTTGAAAGAGGGCATGGCAACCCACTCCAGTATTCTTGCCTGGAAAATTCCATGGACAGAAGAGCCTGACTGGTTACAGTCCACGGAGTTGCAAAGAGTCGGACACGACTGAGATACAGAATATAGGGACAAACTTAATAACATATAAAGAGAGGATTTAGAAAGACTGAAGAAGCCTAGTAAAGATTAAGATATTCAGAAAGAATAGCCCCTTTGGGGAGTGTCAGAGGAGTCAGCAGACCTTAAATTAAAGAAGGAACACATAGATTGAACTTAAGTGTTTTAGAAAACTGGAAGACAGTTATTTTAGTTTGCTTATTAATAGTAAACATTGACTCCCTGTTAGCATAACTTTTGTACAGCAGAATCTAGAAGGCTAAAGATGTATTTCTCAAAATCCTTTGCAGCAAAGGTTCTACTCGTGTAGAACTGTTGTACTAAGCAGATACTCTCAGCTGGTACAGAAGTGAGCAGTAATTCTTTTGTTGAAGAGATCAGATCAGTTGACAATCCTGATAATGGGAGCACTTGGCTCTAAAGGCAAACCAGAGTCAGTTTCTGGAGTCTCCGGCAACAGACCTCTGGTGTCTTAGGTGTTAAGAAACAAGGTGATATCTGGCTAGCTGTCATGGGTATACTAGAATAGCTGATGGAGATTTGTGCATTTTTCTCTGATGCTCTTCCTGGCTCTGTAGTATTCAAACTCCATTCTTTGATTCTCCCTGAGAATCAGTAAACTGCCTAACTTGATTTTTTCAATAACCTTCTTCATCTAAAACTAGTTACAGCGAATTTCTTTTTCTGAGAGTAAGGATCCTGCAGGATACAACTATTAATACACTTTTTTTTTTTGCACCATGCAGCTTGCAGCATCCTAGTTGCCCCATCAGAGACTGAATGTGGGCCCCAGCAATGAAAGCACAAACACCTGACCACTGGGCCACCAGGGAATTCTCCAGTACCAACATTTTAAGTACCCATCTCACTTAAACTTTACATATACTCTTTGAAGCCCTGTCTCAAATCCATCTAGTGATCACTGACAAAAAGTAGTCAAATCCATGTCTGTCTTGATATGACCATTTTTAAGGAAGCCAAGTAAAGGAAATGGATTCAAAGGTAAGCCAAAGAGGGCTCATTTTAGACATGTGCACAAAAATAATTTAATAGAGGACCAATTATGTCTATGGAATAGATTAATTCAGTTCAGTTCAGTTCAGTAGCTCAGTCATGACCAACTTTTTGTGATCCCATGGACTGTAGCATGCCAGGCTTCCCTGTCCATCACCAACTGCCAGAACCTGCTCAAACTCATGCCCATTGAGTCGGTGATGCCATCTAACGATCTCATCCTCTGATGTTCCCAAATAGATTAATTAGTGAACTCAAAAGTTGCATCATGGAACATCCTTAAAGTGACTAGATATTGGGTTAAGTAATCGTTTATTAGACCAGATCTCATCTGACAAGCTTTGTATTTCAGTTTGTTATTTTAACCACAAGACTTCTATTACTACTTAATTGTAATATGTCAATGGCCCCATGGTGCTATGTTATAATTTTATGTTTAGCATATTGGTAGGTTAAATAATGTGATTATGTGATAGATAAGGAAGAAATTTTTACAGTCAGTTATTTATTATTTTCTAAGAAACAGAACTACAACATATTTAAAATCCCCCATTAATTTTAAAATATCATTATATGTCCAAAGAGTGTTCAGTTTTCCTCAGTTGCTTCATAATTATTTTTAAAGATTGTTCAAATCAAGATTCAGCAGAGTTTCTACACTGCAGTTGTTTGACTTGTATCTTAAGTCCCTTTTGATCTGTGTACCCACTTGAATTTGCCTTGGAGAGTTTTCCACAGTCTGGATTTTTCTCAATGTATGCTTGTGTGGTTATTTAAACATGTTGTTCCCCCTCCCCGACCCCTTCTTCTTTATTCTTATCAACTAAAGGGATTTAAGACTTTCAAATTCAGGTTTGATTTTTTTTTTTAATCAGACACAAGCATATGTCACTGATGGCCATGTGTACTTTTATCAGGAAGCACATGTTGTCTGGTTGTTTGTCTTTTATGGTGTTAACTGCCATTAATATTTATTGTCTATATGCATTATTTCATGAAGGTTTAGTGATACTCTAACTCTGTGATACCTCTGTTTATAGAAGCTGCGTAAGGTAATTAACAACTTTATTTTTTTCTGTAATCTTTCTTCCGTCTCCCTGTACTTCTTAATAATTGTGCTTTGTGTATATCATAAGAACAAGTAGCCATTATATACTACAATTTTTCCTTGTATCTGATATTTAGTTTTAGTTTCTCAGGTACAGTGTTTTTCTTGTATTTGTTATTTAATTTTAGTTTCACAGATAAATATATATTGAATTCTCACCACCAGTCTTCACGCCATGGCCTATCCAGTCATTTTCACTATATGAAATTTCTTCTCTAGTAGATTACTCAGGAAGGGCACCATGGGGTAATATTTCCAGAATCCTTATATGTTCTTAGAAAGTTCAGCATTTTCATTTTGAAGGTCACTTTGCATATAAAAATTAGTTCACACATTCTTTCCTTGAGTATCTCAAATATGTTAAGATATTTCATTGTCTTCTATCATTAAGTGCTCCTGTTAAAAAACATGAGAACAATCAGATTTTCTCATCCTTATAAAGAACTGTCTTTTTCTCTAGATATTTAAAAGACTATTTAAAAAATTAGTTTTACTATGATAATATGTAGTCTCTTTTGGTTAAACTTTTCTGGGTATGGGTTTGCCTTTTCAATATGTATATAAAGATGGTATTTATTTCAGAAAACTTTTCCTGAATTATACATTTCAGTATTGATTCTATTCTCTTGCTTTATCTATCTTCCCTGGGGACTTCTATTACACAGGTAATTAATTTTGCTTGCCTTTTTTCTCTCTGTAAATTTCTTTTGTTTCATTGCTTTATTTTTAATTTTTATGTCTTCTTTTACTTTCTTCTTTCCTATAGCCTATTTTTCAAATATATTCAAAGGCATTACCCATTATCCAAACCCATTTGTTTTTTTCTACATTCCTTCTAATTTAGTCATCATTTCTGAAATGGTTTTTACTTTTGTTTCTAAATCTTTCTTGAGTTCGTTTCCTCTTTTCAAATATTCTTTTCTCCTCATCAGCTCATTTCTGAGTGTTTCTAATTCTTCTGGTATTCTTTCATAGTTTCTATTATTTTCTGAAATTCTTTTAGCTTGTTTTGAAATATCAGGGAATATTTTATCAATTTTGTGGGATGTTTTCTGGCATGCCTTTATTGTGAACATGAGTATTATTTTGCTCATTATTCCTTTTTCCTAGAAAAGCTTTACATGGGTTCTGTCCACAGTTCATTCCTCTTGGTGGTTTTAAGTGATAAGTGTTTCCTATTACTCAAAAAAATGGAACGGTCCAGCAAGATTTCTTAGACTCGTGCCTTGGGCCTTCTCCTCCATACTTTTGTTCTGGAACTTCTTTTTATCTGCCTCAGTGTGTCTACCCAGCTCTGTTTAGATTCTCCTCTCAGAGGTTCTCCTTAGGTCAGGCATTTGTTTGAAAGGGGCCTTAGGTTGATCAGTTAGGAAAGTTCTTAGTATGGAGACACCTCTGTATAATCAGCCCACTTTGTGATCCCTTGAACTCCTCCATGAATCACAGCCTCTGAAGGAAACTCCTAGGCATGTCTGCTGTTTTTGAAATGGCTCACTGAGCTTTTAACACAAAAATGAGGACTCATTTTGGGGTAAATCCCTCTTAGGAATTTGTTCCTGAATTTCATATTTATCAGAAGTCCTATTTTTCTTCCCTCCACTGTCTTGCATGCAGTTGCTAATACCATGTGAGCCTGATGGCAGATCCAAGTTTGGGAGTTGCAGAGATGCTCTTTCTTCAAATTTTGCAGCAGGTGTTGGTCATAAAATTTTATTTTGTTATTCTGGCTTCTCTGTTGTTATTAGAGGTTTGGAAATATTAAAAACTAGGCCAAGCTTGCCTATATTGTCTTTCTGGCAATCAGAAACTAGTAATCAGTTTACTCTCAATCTTATTGCATGACTACAAGAGGATTTGAACTCTTTTCCTGAAGAGTTTTTAAAGCAAGCTAATTAGCAATCATTTTGTATTGATATATTTGGGGCACTCACCTGCTAGGAGTCTATGATTTCAACCATAATGCTCTTTTCCTTTGTTATATCTTTCATAATACAATTTAGTTACTTTACAAGAGTAGTAGATAAATTCTTAACTAATAAAAACTTCATTAATATATTTATAAATTTATATCTATATATGTTGAAATATATCCATAAATTTACTGCATATAATATATGTTTATGTAGTATATACTAAAAAGCATATCAAAAATTACTAGATATAAATTTTTTAAAATAAATGTGTCTTTTTATTAGACAAAGAATGTGTGGATTTATTTTTGCTTATAAAAACTAAAGCAATGCAGTCCCGCTTTAATCAGTTTTGCTTTTACTCTAAATGTTTTCTTCTCACCTAATAAAGAAGAGAAAGAATGTTTTGCCTAACTCAAGATGCATTTGGATCTGTGGTTTCTAAAATGTCAAGCCCAAATCGAACACTCTGGAGTTTAACCTTGTTTGCTTTTGGCTAAAGTGACTTCCTGTTTCTAAGAAAGGAAAAAAAAATGGTCTAAAACTCTATTAGAAAGATCACAAGGCTTTTCTAAAATCCAGTGGCTCACACAGCAAAATACTTTGATGAATTAAGTACAAATAAATCTTAAAATGTAAATAAAATTTACCTGTAAAATATAGTTGACTTTATAAATTCAGAAAGAAAATAGTAGGCTGAGATGTCCTTGGGAAAAAGGCAGCTGAGTTTGGCCAAACCCAAGTGTTTGAAAAACATTGTTGCTGGAGATGCATAATGAACCCAAAATTTTTTTCAGTTTTTGTGTTTTTCCTTCTTATAATTTTGTTGTGCTTATTCCCACAGCCAACTTCAAGTGACCCTCACCCCAGCCCACCCCCTACCAGGGGAAAAAACAAGGCCACTGAAAAGTTTGCTTAAACTTCTTAATACTTTTAATCCTTACTTGTTATAATTTGATTACTGAGACATTTTCTCTGTGGGCCTCCTATTAAATCACTTTCAACTTGAAACAAACCAGAAATCCTTTTAAATAACAGAGCTAGTATTCATTTTAAGCTGCTCAGAATTTATACAGAAACTGTAGAATGTCTCTTCTAAAATGCTGTAAATGTGCCCAGAAGCTACTGTGATGGGCTTATCCTTCCAACCTAAGCAAAAATAAACAAATAAATGGCTGAACTTGGTGTTCTGGGTTACAATAGAGGGCAATGTTGCTCAGCCTTGTAGCTACTTTTATTTATTGTTTTGTGTTCTTAGGTATCAGTGTTGATAGTTACCTCAAATTAACAGAGGTAGTTTTTCACTTGATATACCCAATAATATAATTTGTTTTTTGTTTGTTTGTTTGTTTTATAAAAACTTTTTATTTTGTATTGGGATAAAGCCAATTAACAATGTTGTGATAGTTTCAGGTAGGCAGCAAAGGGACTCAGCCATACAGATAGATATAGGTATCTATTCTCCCCCAATCTCTCCTCCCATCCAAGCTTTGACATAACTAAAGACCTAAATGTGAGCCCAGAGACTATAAGACTCCTAGAGGAAAACCTAGGCAGAACACTCTCTGGCATAAATTACATCAATATCTTTTCGATCCATGTCCCAGAATAATGGAAATAAAAATAAACAAATGGGACCTACTTAAACTACAGAGCTTTTGCAAAGCAAAGGGAATAATAAACAAAATGAAAAGACAACCCACAGATTGGGAGAATATATTTGCAAATGATGTGACGGACAGGGGTTAGTTTCTAAAAGTTACAAACAGCTCATGACACTTAGCAACATCCAACAGACAACCCAATTAACAAATTGGTAGAAGATCTAAAGAGACATTTTTCCAAAGAAGACATATGGCTGGCCAAGAGGCACAAGAAAAGATGTTCAACATTGCTAATTATTAGGGAAATGTAGATCAAACTACATGGAACGTCATCTCACACCAGCCAGAATGGCTATCGTCAAAAAATGCACAAACAATAAATGCTGGAGAGGGTGTGGAGAGAAGGGAACTGTCCTAAACTATTGGTGGAAATGTGAATTGGTACAGCCACTATGGAGAACAGTATAAATATTCCTTAAAAAACTAAAAATAGACCTATCATATGACCCTGCAATCCTACTCTTGGTCATATAGCTGGAGAAAAACATGATCCAAAGAGATACATGCTTCCCAACATTCATTGCAGCACTGTTTACAACAGCTGAGACATGGGAGCAAGCTAAATGTCCATGGACAGAGGAATTGATAAGAAAGATGTGTTACATACACACAATGGAATATTACTTAGCCATTAAGGATGAATGAAATAAGGCCATTGCCAGCCAAATGCATGGACCTGGAGATTGTCATGCTGAGAAGGCAAGTCAGACAGAGAGGGAGAAATATTGTGTGACATCCCTTATATGTGAAATCTACAAAGAAATGATGCAAATGAACTTGCAAAACAGAAAGAGACTCAGAGAGAATGAACTCATGGTTCCAGGGGTGGGGTAGGGGAAAAGAGATTGGGAGTTTGGGATGGACAAGTCCACATTGCTATATTTAAAATGGATAACCAACAAGGACCTACTGTATAGCACAGGGATCTCTGCTCAATGTTATGTCCCAGTAATATAATTCTATCTGGGCAGATATTATGAAGATCTGGTCTGAAACAATCTTTGCATTGTATATTTTACATAGAAAAAGATAGTAATGATGACCCTGTATGTGAGACAACAAAAGAGACACAGATGTATAGAACGGACTTATGGCCTCTGAGGGAGAGGGAGAGGGTGGGATGATTTGGGAGAAGGGCATTGAAACATGTATACTATCATGTAAGAAACGAAGCGCCAGTTTATGTTCGATACAGGATACAGGATGCTTGGGACTGGTGCACGGGGATGATCCAGAGAGATGATATGGGGTGAGAAGTGGGAGGAGGTTTCAGGATTGGGAGATCGTGTACACCTGTGGCTGATTCATGTCAATGTATGGCAAAACCAATACAGTATTTTAAAGTAGAATAAAGTAAAAATAAAATTTTAAAAAATAAATAAATAAAAATAAAAAAGGGGGAAAAAAGAAAAATTAATTGTGCCTTTAATGTTACTTCCCCTATTTTTAAGTAATTTCAAGATATCCAGGAATGATATAAATTTTGTCTCTAAGAATCTATTTTCAATCATTCATCTAAAAGGAATAACTGAAGTTACTAAATTTATAACAGCTGAGGCCCACCCAGAGGGGAGAAAGAGCAGAAAAAACAATCATTACAGTAATACTCAACCTTTTGTGTGCATAGATATTTCTATGCACACGCATAAAAATGCATGCTCAAGGGAATATGCCCCAGGAGATACAATCTGATAAGTGATGACTAAGAATCTGCATTTTAACAGTGTGATGCTATAGGTTGTCTTTAGACTTTAGTTTGGGAAATAATTCTAATTTTAGCCACATAAAATATCTAAGAGCAATTTGAGAACTTTAGTGTCCAGGATAGAATTACTTTTTGAAAAATATCATTAGTAATTGTGTTCTAAACATCAGAAAAATTATTGAGACAAATAGAAATGAAAGTTATGAAAATGACAGGTAGCTTGATGGGTGAAGAAGGAAGACTGATTAAATAGAGAATGGAAGAATGTTTTGTAAACTATAAGGATTTTCAAGTTAAAGCAGAAGGAAGGGTGTGCAGGTATTAGTGTCTAGCAAAATAGTAATTTACTGTTTAGTCGCTCAGTAGAGTTAGACTCTTTTGTGACCCCGTGGACTCTCTCCCCTATCCATGGAATTTTCCGGGCAAGAATACTGGAGTGGATTGCTATTTCCATCTCCAAAAGAAATGGATACCAAGTTTTGAAAGTCTACACCAACCTGTCTCAGCTTTTCCAGGTAAGGCATAAGGCCAGCCAGTATAACTTACAATTGAATGTCTGTCCCAAGCTGCTTGCTCTGAACTACTTTATACTCTTGTATTCCAGATTCCTTAGCTTGTCACCCTACAACTCACTTTTCTGCTAAGTCCTCAGATCTGGCTTTGTCCTTTGGCTTCCCATCCCACTGCCCACCACTACTGAGCCAGGTCATATATGCTTTGAAGTGCCAGAACTTTGGAAGTGGAGTCAAGGTCAGCCGGCTCCTTTGTGTTTGTGCTCACCTATCGCCATTCACTGTTCCACTTCTTGTATTGTTCCTTCTGAAATTAACTGAAGCAACATCTGATTTGGGGGCTATGCATATCTGCTGCCTGATCCAGGGTCAGTCCCTTTAGCCAAGTCAGTCTCTGTTGGCTTTATGGTTCTCAAACTTTTATCTTCACTGTAAGCATTAGGGAAGCACGTTAAAAACAAGAACACTTAGATCCCAGTAGTTCTGGAGAGCAATCAAGATCGTTGTATTCAAAGTGTGGGCCTCAAATAAAGAGCATCAGCCAGCCTGGGAGCTTGTTAGGAATGTAAATTGCTGGATTCTATTCCATGTCTACTGAGCCAGGCTCTCTGTAGGTAAGCCCAGCAATCTGTGTTTTAACTAGGAAGGCCCCTCTATGACTGACTCAACTTGAGTATTGCTAGTGCTGACATTTCATTCTTAAAGTATAATCTGATTCCAGGCCTACTGAAACAGAATCTGTACTTTTAAAAAAATACCCAGTTTCAGAAGTCCTGGGGCTTCCCAGGTGGCACAGTGTAAAGAATCTGCCCTCCAGTGCATCAGTGCAACAGATACCAGCGATATGGGCTCGATCCCTGGGTTGAAGATCCCCTGGAATAGGAAATGGCAACCCACTTTAGTATTCTTGCTTGGAAAATTCCAAAAACAGAGGAGCTTGGTGGGCTACAGTCCATGGGGTATCAAAAGAGTCTAACACAACTGAGCCCTGAGCACTTAAAAGTTCTGGCCTGATAACTGCTTTTAGACAAATTGCATCAGTGGTTTTTAGGCAAAGCAAAGGTGGAGGGCATTGGCACTAACACCTGCTCTGCTCACAGGAGAGGGGCAGTCCTCAGCCTGGTGTTCACCAAATGACTGTTTAAACATATATCTCATCAGGCCTCTCTGGTTTGCAACACCAGCCCTGTGTAATATCCATGTTTCAGAGCCGTTATGAGGATTGACTACTTCATGCCTATTAAAACCTGTTGAGAGCCTCTGGTTAAATCCCAAGGTCCCTGGAGCATCTGTAGGGATTTTTCTGATGGTCCAGTTGCTAACACTCCATGCTTCTGCTGCAGGGGCTACGGTTCGATCTTTGGTCGGGGAAGTTCCACCAGCTGCATGGGTGAAAAAGTGTTAGTCACTCAGTTGTGTCCCTCTTTGTGACCCCATGGACTGTAGCCCACCAGGCTTCTCTGTTCATGGAATTCTCCAGGCAAGAATACAGGAGTGTGTAGCCCTTTCCTTCTCCAGGGCAGAGAGCCTGGGTCTTCTGCATTTCAGCGAGATTCCTCACCATCTGAGCCACCCAGGAAGCCTGCGGCCCAGGGTGCCGCCCCCAAAGCATCCATAGAGTGTAGGCTTTGCTGGCACTGGTGCTGTGACAGATTTGAGCATGACAGTTATATAGCTCCCTACAAATGATGGTTTCACTCTCAAAACAGGTGCTAAGACAAAGAAATATGCCAAATAATAGAACTAAAACAACACTAAGTCTACACCCATTCCTTTACCCCCAAAGTAAGATAATAGAGGCAACAGAGTATCCATATGTATTCTTTTATTATTCATTCAAATAGACTATTCATGCTGAATATTCAATTAAAGCTATCTTTCTGGTAACCAAAAGCTCAGCTGAGAATGTCTGTGATGTGTTATTTGTCATCCGTATAAATTCCCAAGCATAAACTACAATTTCTGAATAATGAGTCAAACTAATGCAATGCTATCTCTAGAGATTTAAATTGCAAATATTTGCCTCATAATCTGTGTAAGAAACAAATCTCCTTTGATCTCTTTTAAAGATATCACAACTTTTTATTGGGTTTTATTAAAAAGAAAAATAACAAATATTTTCCAACTTCATGGATGCTGCTTGAATGAGTAGACACATTTTTTTCATTAGAAATGCTACCAAAACTAAACTTTTATCACATAATTCACCTTGTAATGTATACTTGTACATGTGTCTGTTTTTCCACTAAATTGTTAGCCTCCAGAGAACAAAGATGGGATCTTATTTATATTTGAAATCCTCATAGTTCCTAGTGGTGCCATGCAAAACCTCAATAAATATTTACAAAATGAAAAAATGGATCATCTCCCTGCTCCTTCCAAATGCTGTGACTTTGTTCATCCTGTCCGCTTTAGTGTATTGCTAACCAAATTTCTGGCTAACCAGTACAATAACTCAGTGTTCAAACCCTTAAGGAACAACTTGACTAACAGAGCAGGACCAACTAAACCCCATAGACTGATTCATTATTTTCTGCTCTGTCAGAGGAGCAAACATGGATTAGGTGAAACTAGCAAACAACTTCACAAAGAAAATAACTAAAATTGATCTTAAACCCACTACAAACATACCCTTCTCAACTTTGACAAATAATGACCTTAAAACCACAAAATAATTTCCTATCCATCATGCCCTCTGAAAAATAGTCTTACTCACCAATCTGGGAAAAAAGAAAGAAATACTGAATGAGATTATACCTACTAAATTATGGGAAGTGGCAAACTAAAGGAAAATAATCTAATTGAATTATGGGAAATTATTATATTTATAGGTAAAAAATTATTGAATATTAACAAATTTCTATGGTTCAACCTAATAATTTTTTTTTGCAATTCTCAGGTGTACTATGTTTGATATCCTCACAATGACTAATGGTCATAAAAAGTCTTTAAAACACAAGATGATTTCTATCAACCCCAATAATTGAGTTCAGGTGATTCATTAGCTTTGAGAACCAAGTTCCAAGGACACTGGTGGTTAGAGGCTCTGTGTATTATTTTTTAAATTTTAGCCTTGCTTTTGTTTGTTTTCTAATGAACAGGTTTAGGATAAAACCAAAAGGAAATTGGAATATGTGACTACATTTTCTAAATTGTAGTTGGTAAAGAGCACACATTAGATCACTTTGAGTATTTGTTTAAATGCAATTATGTAGGCATCACTTATTGAATCAGAATCTTAGGGTAAAGCCTCTGAAGTCAGCATTTTGACTAGGTATTCAGGATGAGTCTTGTTGTTCCACATCTGACACCTTTTTTCTATGGACAAGATAACTGAAGTCTAAAGACAGGTACTTGATATGTCCTGATGCCATATATCCAATAAGTATCAGAAATGGTTCTCTAACGCAGTTCGGTCACTCAGTCATATCTGACTCTTTGCAACCCCATGGACTGTAGCACGCTAGGCTTCCCTGTCCATCTCCAACTCCCAGATATTGCTCAAAATCATGTCCATTGAATCAATGATGCCATCCATCTATTTCATAACCAGTTGTCCCCTTCTTCTCCTGCCTTCTATCTTTCCCAACATCAGAGACTTTTCCAATGAGTTAGTTCTTTGCTTCATGTGGCCAAAGTATTGGAGTGTCAGCTTCAGCATCAGTCCTTCCAATGAATATTCAGGACTGATTTCCTTTCAGATTGACTGGTTAGACCTCCTTGCAGTCCAAGGGACTCTCAAGAGTCTTCTCCAACAATACAGTTAAAAGGCATCAATTTTTCAGTGCTCAGCTTTCTTTATAGTCCACCTCTCACATCCATGCATGACTAAGGGAAAAACCATAACTATGACTAAAACCATAGCTTTGACTTTTGTCAGCAAAGTAATGTCTCTGTTTTTTAATATGCTGTCTAGGTTGGTCATAGCTTTTCTACCAAAGACTAAGCATCTTAATTTCATGGCTGCAGTCGTCATCTGCAGTGATTTTGGAGCCCAAGAAAATAAAGTCTGTCACTGTTTCCTATGTTCCGCCATCTATTTGCCAAGAAGTGATGGGACTGGATGCCATGATCTTAGTATTTTGAATTTTGAATTTTAATAAGTTTTGAATGTTGAGTTTTAACAAGTTTCTATAATTCTATAATAAGTTTAATGAGTTTCCATAAGCCTCTTATCCTTATCCGTGAGAGAGCAGACAGAATGAAAACCATAATCACAGAAAACCAGTGAAACTGATCACAAGGACCACAGCCTTCTCTAACTCAATGAAACTATGAGCCATGCCATGTAGGGCCACCCAAGATGGACGGGTCATGGTAGAGAGTTCTGATGAAATGTGGTCCATGGAAGGGAATGGCAAACCACTTCAGTATTCTTGCCTTGAGAACACTATGAACACTATGAAAAGGCAGAAAGACAGGAAACTGAAAGATGACCTCCCCAGTTCGATAAGTGCCCAATAGGCTACTGGAAAAGAGTGGAGAAACAACTCCAGAAAGAACAAAGAGACAGAGCCAGCAAAAACAGCACCAGGTTGTGGATGTGACTGATGATGGAAGCAGAGTCTGATGCTATAAAGAACAATATTGTGTAGGAGCCTGGAATGTTAGGTCCAAGGTAAATGGGAAGTGGTCAGACAGGAGATGGCAAGAGTGAACATCAACATTTTAGGAATCAGTGAATAAAATGGACTGGAATGGGTGAATTTAACTCATATGACCACTATATCTATTACTGTGGGCAAAAATCCCTTAGAAGAAATGAAGTAGCCATCATAGTCAACAAAAGAGTCTGAAATGCAGTACTTGGGTGCAATCTCAAAAATGACAGAATGATTTCTGTTCATTTCCAAGCAAACCATTCAATATCACAGCAATCCAAGTCTATGCCCCAACTGCTAAAGCCAAAAAAGCTGAAATTGAATGGTTCTATGAAGACCTACAAGACCTTTTAGAACTAACACACAAAAAAGATGTCCTTTTCATCATAAGGGGCTGGGATGCAAAAGTAGGAAATCAAGAGATACCTGGAGTAATAGGCAAGTTTGGCCTAGAGTACAAAATGAGGCAGGGCAAAGGCTAGCAGAGCTTTGCCAAGAGAACACACTGGTCATAGCAAATAACCTCTTCCAACAACACAAGAGAAGCCTCTACACATGGGCATCACCAGATGGTCAATACCAAAATCAGATTGATTATATTCTTTGCAGTCAAAGATGGAGAAACTCTATATAGTCAGCATAAACAAGACTTGGAGCTGACTGTGGCTGAAATAATGGACTTCTTATTGCAAAATTCACACTTAAATTGAAGAAAGTAAGGAAAACCACTAAACCATTCAGGTATGACCTAAGTGATATCCCTTATGATTATACAGTTGAAGTGACAAATCATTCAAGGGATTAGATCTGATAGACAGAGTGCGTGAAGAGCTATGGAGACATTGTACAGGAGGCAGTGATCAAGACCATCCCCAAGAAAAAGAAATGAGAAAGGGAAAATGGTTGTCTGAGGAAGCCTTAACAAATAGCTGAGAAAATATGAGAAGCAAAACATAAAGGAGAAAAGGAAAGATATACCCATCTGAAGACAGAGTTCCAAAGAATAGCAAGGAGAGATAAGAAAACCTTCCTCAGTGATTAATGCAAAGAAATAGAGGAAAACAATAGAATGGGAAAGACTAGAGATCTCTAATCCAAGAAGGTGGAAACAACTCCCTTTCCACTAACCATCCCTCCTCCACCATCATTTTTGCCCTCTCTCCATCCTTTTTCTACTTCACTAGATGTCAGTACCATCGCAGGTGTGTGAAGGGGTTGAATAACTAAAATTCCACATTTCTAGTGAGAAATATGAACAGGGAAGCTCAGGAAAATTGATAAGTAGTGACAAAACCCTGGAAAAGGAGGTACTTTGGAAAATGAATCCATGAGCTGATTCCTGGGCTCACCCTGGAACTGTTCTTATATGAATCTGAACCTAAAGACTATACTATAGACTTTGAGAAGCAAATTTATCAACAGACCATCATCCATATTTCAATCTGCATAAACACAATCAATAGATATCAAAACTGAGATAACAAAGGTGTTGGAATGATCTGACAAATACTTTAAGCATCCTATTATAAAAATGATGCAACAAACAACTATAAACGCTTTCACAATGAAAGGCAAAGTAGGAAGTTTAAGTGAAGAAATAGAAGATATGTAGAAAAAACCAATTGGAAATCTTAGAAAAAAAAAGAGAGTAATCAAAAACAAGAAGAGCTCTTATTAGCAACAGAAGAAAGAGTCAGTGAAATTGAAGATAGGGCAATAGCAATTATGTAATCAGAAGAACAGAGAGGAAAAAAATTTTTTAAAGGAAAGGAGCCTCAGTTCAGTTCAGGTCAGTCACTCAGTCATGTCCGACTCTTTGCGACCCCATGAACCACAGCACACCAGGCCTCCCTGTCCATCACCAACTCCCGGAGTTCACTCAGACTCATGTCCATCGAGTCCGTGATGCCATCCAGCCATCTCATCCTCTGTCGTCCCCTGCTCGTCCTGCCCCCAATCCCTCCCAGCATCAGAGACTTTTCCAATGAGTCAACTCTTCTCATGAGGTGGCCAAAGTACTGGAGTTTCAGCTTTAGCGTAATTCCCTCCAAAGAAATCCCAGAGCTGATCTCCTTCAGAATGGACTGGTTGGATCTCCTTGCAGTCCAAGGGACTCTCAAGAGTCTTCTCCAACACCACAGTTTGAAAGCATCAATTCTTCAGCACTCAGCCTTCTTCATAGTCCAACTCTCACATCCATACATGACCACAGGAAAAACCATAGCCTTGACTAGACGGACCTTAGTCGGCAAAGTAATGTCTCTGCTTTTGAATATACTATCTAGGTTGGTCATAACTTTTCTTCCAAGAAGTAAGCGTCTTTTAATTTCATGGCTGCAGTCACCATCTGCAGTGATTTTGGACCTATAGAACAATGATGATATGTTGAACATTCACATCATGAGAGTCTCCAAAAGAGGAAGAGTGCAGTGTTGAAAAATGTTTGCAAACAAATGAAAAATTCTTAAGTTTGGCAAATGGCATAAACCTGTAGATTCAAGTATTTTGGTTAACCTCAAGCATGATAAGTCCAAAGAAATCCATGCCCCAAAACATAATCGAGCTGATGAAAGATGAAGAAAAAATTATTGGAAACAGCCAGAGAAAAAAAATGATGTGTTACCTATAGAGACATAATGATGTGAATATTTGTGAATTTCTTTTCAGAAGCCTACCATTTGAAATGTGCTAAAGAAAATAACCCTCAATCTGGAATTCTATACTCACCAAAAATTACTTCATAAATGAAGGTAAAATAAAGATATTCTCAGATGAGGGAAGACAAAGACAAGAGCCACCAGCCTTAAAAGAAGTGTAAAAATAAAAGGAAAAAAAAGAAGGGTGAAAATAAATTCTTCAGAGGGAAAATAATCCGGAATGAAACTTGGAAGGGTAGGAGTAAAGAAAGAACAACAGACAGAAAAGTCAGTCTTTTATAACCTAATCTCATGACATTCCATCTCCTTTGCCATATTCTGTTTTTAAGGAAAATTCTATGCCCTACCCACACGGAAATGGAGGAAATTACACAAGGGAATAAATATCATATTGTAGGATCACTGGGAACTACTTCAGAAGCTGACTTCCACACCAGTAGTAATATGAGAAAGCTAAAGGGTTTTTATTGATAACAGAAAAGCAGACTTTAGGGACAAGAAAATTACCAGGGATAAAAAGGAATATTACATAGTGATAAAATTTTAATATATGAAGAAAGCATTGTTGCCATTGTTCAATTTTTCGGTCATGTCTGATACTTTGCAACCCCATGGACTTCAGCATGCCAGGCTTCCCTGTCCTTCCCTATCTCCTGGAGTTTGCACAAACTCATATCCATTGAGTCGATGATGCCTTACAAACGTCTCATCCTCTGTCGTCGACTTTTCCTCCTGCCTTCAATCATTCCTAGTATCAGGATCGGTTCCAATGAGTTGGCTCTTTGTATCAGTTGGCCAAAATACTGGAGCTTCAGCTTTAGCATGAGTCCTTCCAATGAAGAAAGCATAATGATTCCAAAGGTGTATATAGCCCAAAACAGAGCAAAAATGGGAAAAACCGAAAGGAAAAATACACAAATCCACAATTATAGTTGGAGACGTCAATGTTCCTGTGAATAATTGATAGAAATACAAAATCCACAAGGATGTAGAAAAACTAAGCAATATCAGCATCCAGGTGGATCTAACTGATATTTTAAGATACTCTGTTCAACAACAGCACAACACACTATTTTTTTTTCAGGTACGGATGGAACATTCACCAAGACACCCCATATTCTGGATCATAAAATCTTAATAAATTAAAAAAATTACAGTGCACAAAATATGCCCTCAGATTATAGTGGAATTAAGGTAGCAATCACTAGTGGAAAGATTATAGGAAAGTCTTATAAATAAATATTATAATTTATTATTATAAATTATTATAAAATTATAATAAATATTATAAAACATAAATAACACTTTGAAATAATCACAGGTCAAAGAAGAAATCTAAAGGTGTATTACAGGGACTTCCCTGGTGTTCCAGGGGTTAAGATTCTGTGCTCCCAATGAAAGGGGTATAGGTTACAATATTTTGAGGAACTGAACATGAAAATGCAACATACAAAACTTTGAAAACAGCTAAATAATGCTTAGAGGAAATTTTATAGCATTGAATGGTTACATTAAAAAGAGGCAAGGCCTCATATCAATAATCCAAGCTTTCATGTTAAGAAAGTAGAGTAAAATAAACTTAAACAGAAATAAGGAAAAAAAAAACAGAAATCAAAAAATAAAAACAAAAAACAATATAGCAAAACAATAAAGCCAAATTATGTAATTTGAAAGGACCAATAAAATTGGTAAACTTCTAACAAGATTGACAAGGAATAAAAGAGGGAAGACATATTACCAAGGAACATATGAAATATATTACTAAAAGTACCATTTGTAGTCTAGAAAGAGCTTCTCCAGGGGCATGGTGGTAAAGAATTTGTCTGCAATACAGGAGAACTTGGTTTGATCCCTGGGTGGGAAAGATCCCCTGGAGAAGGAAATGGCAACGCATTCCAGTTTGCTTGCCTGGAAAATTCCATGGACAGCAGAGCCTGACAGGCTACAGTCTATGGGGCTGCAAGAGTCAGACATGACTTAGTGATTATATTATTATTATCGTCTAGAAACCATGATTTAAAAAGGAGATACCATTAAAGGAGATACCATTTTGCTTTCTCATCAATTATAATTTTTTTTTAATGTGGCATTTAGTATTGAGGAGGCTATTGTTAAAAGCACAGTCTATACTGTTAGGACTATGAATTACTACAATTTTTTTTTTTTTGGAAAATAACTTGTTAATATTAAATTTTGAATATGCAGTTTCAACCTGCTATCCCCCTTGTGGGATAAAAAATAAGTGTATGAATATTGTTCAGTCTCCCAGTGGTGTCCAACTCTTTGCAACTCCATGGACTGCAGCACACCAGGCCTCCCTGTCCCTCATCATCTCCCGAAGTTTTCCCAAGTTCATGTCCATTGCATCAGTGATGCCATCCTGGCATCTCTGACATGTCTGACACCTTCTTTTCCTTCTGCTCTTTATCTTCCCCAGCATCAGGGACTTTTCCAATGAGTCAGCTGTTCACATTAGGTGACCAAAAGTGTACTAATATGCACATATAAAAATGTTTGCTATATTAGTGTTTCCAAATATGTGTGTGTGTATATATATATATATATATATATACACCACCCGTTAGGAGGCTATGTTGACACGCCTGAGCGACTTCACTTTCACTTTTCACTTTCATGCACTGGAGAAGGAAATGGCAACCCACTCCAGTGTTCTTGCCTGGAGAATCCCAGGGACGGGGAGCCTGGTGGGCTACCGTCTATGGGGTTGCACAGAGTCTGACATGACTGAAGTGACTTAGCAGCAGCAGCAGGAGCCTATGTTGAAACTTTTCCTTATAGAGTTGGCAGATATTTGTCCTTACTGGAATAGAGACATATTCTGGATATGGATCTACCTTCCCTTTCTATAATGTTTCTGCCAGTAACACCATTTGTGCACTCAAAGAAGGCTGTTATCACCTGTCATGACATTCTCCATACCATTGTGAAATGAACTCATCTCACAGCAGAGGAAGTACACTGATGGGCTCGTGCATGAAATTAACCGATCTTACCACGTTCCCCAAGTTTTGAACAAGACATAGCAAACACCCTCTATCAACAACACAAGAGAAGACTCTACACATGGACATCACCAGATGGTCAACACTGAAATCAGATTGATTATATTATTTGCAGCCAAAGATGGAGAAGCTCTATACAGTCAGCAAAAACAAGATCGGGAGCTGACTGTGGCTCAGATCATGAACTCCTTATTGTAAAATTCAGATTTAAATTTAAGAAAGTAGGAAAAACCACTAAACCATCAGGTATGACCTAAATCAAGTTCCTTACAATTGTACAGTAGAAGTGACAAATAGAGTCAAAGGATTAGATCTGATAAATAGAGTGCTTGAAGAACTATGGATAGAGGTTCATGACATGGTATAGGAGGCAGGAATCAAGATCATCCCCAAGAAAAAGAAATGCAAAAGGGAAAAATGGCTATTTGAGGAGGCCTTACAAATAGCTGAGAAAAGAAGATAAGCAAAAGGCAAAGGAGAAAAGGAAAGATATACCCATCTGAATGCAGAGTTCCAAGAAGAGCAAGGAGAGAGAAAAAGCCTTCCTCAGTGATCAATGCAAAGAAATAGAGGAAAACAATAGAATGGGAGAGACTAGAGATCTCTTCAAGAAAATTAGAGATACCAAGGGAACATTTCATGCAAAGATCGGCATGATAAAGGACAGAAGTAATATGGACCTAACAGAAGCAGAAGATATTAAGAGGTGGCAAGAATACACAGAAGAACTATACAAAAAAGATCTTCATGACCCAAATAACCACAATGGTGTGATCACTCACCTAGAGCCAGACATCCTGAACTGAGAAGTCAAGTAGGCCTTAGGAAGTATCACCATGAACAAAGCTAGTGGAGATGATGGAATTTCAGTTAAGTTACTTCAAATCCTAAAAGATGATACTGTAAAAGTGCTGCACTCAATATGTCAGCAAATTTGGAAAACTAGCCTGTGGCCACAGGACTGAAAAGTTCAGTTTTCATTCCAATCCCAAAGAAAGGCAATGACACAGAATGCTCAAACTACCTCACAATTGCATTCATCTCACATGCTAGAAAATTAATGTTCAAAAATTCAAGCCAGGTTTCAAGAGTATGTGAACCATGAACTTCCAGATGTTCAAGCTAGATTTAGAAATTGTAGAGGAACCAGACATCAAATTGTCAACATCTGTTGGATCATGTAAAAAGCAAGAGAATTCCAGAAAAATATCTACTTCTGCTTTACTGATTACACCAAAGCCTTTGACTGTGTAGATCACAACAAACTGTGGAAAATTCTTCAAGAGATGAGAATACCAGACCACCTCACCTGCCTCCTGAGATATCTGTATGCAGGTCAAGAAGCAGCAATTAGAGCCGGACAGGGAACAGCACACTGGTTCCAAATTGAGAAAGAAATATGTTAAGGCTGTATATTGTCACCTTGCTTATTTAACATATATGCAGAGTACATCATGCAAAATGCTGGGCTGGATGAAGCACAAGCTGGAATCAAGATTGCCAGGAGAAATATCAATAACCTCAAATACACAGAGGAAATTGTCCTTATGGCAGAAAGTGAAGAGGAGCTGAAGAACTTCTTGATGAAAGTGAAAGAGGAGAGTGAAAAAGTTGACTTCCAACTCAACATTCAGATAACTAAGATCATGGCATCTGGTCCCATTACTTCATGGTAAATTGATGGGGAAACAATGGAAACAATGACAGACTTCATTTTCCTGGGCTCCAAAATCACTGCAGATGGTGAGTGTAGCCACAAAATGAAAAGACGCTTGCTCCTTGGAAGAAAAGCTATGACCAGCCTAGACAGCACATTAAAAAGCAGAGTCAGAACAGTCTTTTGGACTCTGTGGGAGAGGGAGAGGGTGGGATGATTTGGAAGAATGGCATTGAAACATGTATAATATCATATAAGAAATGAATCACCAGTCCAGTTTCGATGCAGGATACAGGATGCTTGAAGCTGGTGCAGTGGAATGACCCAGAGGGATGGTATGGGAAGGGAGGTGGGGGGGCTGGGGTCAGGATGGGGAACATGTGTATACCCATGGTGGATTTATGTTGATGTATGGCAATATTATAAAGTAATTAGCTTCCAATTAAAATATATAAATTTAAATTTTAAAAAAGGCAGAGTCATTTCTTTGCTGACAAAGATCTGTCTAGTCAGTGGCTTTCTTTATTTTTCTGGGCTTCAAAATCACTGCAGATGGTGACTGCAGCCATGAAATTAAAAGACGCTTGTTCCTTGGAAGGAAAGTTATGACAAACCTAGACAACATATTAAAAAGCAGAGACATTACTTTGCCAACAAAGGTCCAACTAGTCAAGGCTATGTTTTTTCCAGTAGTCATGTATGGATGTGAGAGCTGGACTATAATGAGAGTGAAGTGCCAAAGAATTGATGTTTTTGAACTGTGTTGTTCGAGAAGATTCTTGAGAGTCCCTTAGACTGCAAAGAGATCCAACTGGTCCATCCTAAAGGAAATCAGTCCTGAATATTCATTAGAATGACTGATGCTGAAGCTGAAACTCTAATAGTTTGGCCACCTGATGTGAAGAACAGATTCACTGGAAAAGACCCTGATGCTGGGAAAGATTGAAGGCAGGAGGAGAAGGGGACGGCAGAGGATGAGATGATTTGATGGCATCACCGACTCAATGGACATGAGTTTGGGTAAACTCCGAGAGTTGGCGATGGACAGGGAAGCCTGGCGTGCTGCAGTTCATGGGGTTGCAGAGTCGGACATGACTGAGCGACTGAACTGAACTCATCACCTACACCATCACCTGGTAGTATATTTCCTGTCCTCCAAAACTATATTCCTGTTTAAACCTAACCCTCCCCACCCTTCCACTTGCATCTGTGCAGCTAAATGTGGCTTGATACCCTAACTGATATCACTTTAAACTCATGGCCATGATCCTCAAGAGTGTGCTTAATGGTTCTGTGTAATCATAGTATATGTCCCTAGTCTGATTTCTCCTTGTCAAAAAATACTTCGTATCTTCTCTGTTCTCAAACTACCACACCTCTTCCTCCTGTCCTCACTCAGCTTCCAAGCTGAATGAGACCTTTTTGATATAGGCTGCTGCTGCTGCTGCTGCTGCTGCAAGTCGCTTCAGTCATGTCTGACTCTGTGCAACCCCATAAACGGCAGCCCACCAGGCTCCCTGTCCCTGGGATTCTCCAGGCAAGAACACTGGAGTGAGTTGATATTTCCTTCTCCAATGAATGAAAGTGAAAAGTGAAAGTGAAGTTGCTCAGTCGTGTCCGACTCCTAGTGACCCCATGGACTGTAGCCCACCAGACTCCTCTGTCCATGGGATTTTCCAGGCAAGAGTATTGGAGTGGGGTGCCATTGCCTTCTCCTTTTGGTATAGGCAGGAGATGACAAATGATATGGTTTCCTTATTTGTGTGAATACTCTCCTGAGATTTCTTCACTGACCAGTAAAACTACCTTCTCTGAGATATTTTCTCTGATTATTCTATCATGTGGTAATCTGCATTATATCCAAATTTCTATATCATTTTCTGTACCATGATTTTTGTCATTTATTTCAAAATCATTTTTATTGCTATTTACTTACATTGTATCTCACCTTCAAAGTCTTTATATTCTGATTTCTCTTACTGATCCAGTATCAATGGGTTCTTTAGCTTCTTTGTAACTTGTTGTTTTCCACCCAGATTTCTAATCCTTACATGAAGAAACTTTACTATAATGTCTGTAATTTAGGTGATTAGTAGCAATGTAAAACACAATGATATAGAATCAATAAACTCCAGGATGGTAAGAGTAAAGGCTAAAAGGTTGATAATGATTTGTGAGTATGGTTTATCTTAAAAGTTGAATTGAAAAATAACTAATAACATTTCAGTATTTAAAGCAAGGCTGAGCAATTATTTACAGTTTTTTTTTTTATTTTAAACACAGAATTCACATAGCAGTTTCTGAATTGAATTATCAAGAAGAAAACTGACAAAAATTAAAGTAATTTTTGTAGAACATACCAACTGGCTCAAATAAGGTATGGTGTGTTTAAAAATATTGTCTGTTTCCAACTTTGTTTTTTTGAGGAATTAAATTTATCTTGTGAGATTTCAAGAGCAAGCTAGTGAGTTAGCTATATTGTAAGCAAATTCAAATCATATAACAACCAAAGTATGAGATCAGATTACTCAGGTCATTATGCAGTTTCTGTTTCTCCCTAACTTTATGTGTGTGTGTGTGTGTGTGTGTGTGTGTGTGTGTGTGTGGTGCCTACGCACATATGCGTGCATGCTCAGTCGTGTGTGATTCTTTGCAATTCCATGAACTGTAGCCTGCCAGGCTGCTCTGCCCATGGAATTCTCCAAGCAAGAATATTGGAGTGGGTCGCCATTTCCTTCTCCAGGGGATCTTCTCATCCAGGAATTGAACCTACATTTCACGCAGAACCTTGCATTTTTTGCATTGACAAGTGGGTTCTTTACCAGCTGAGCTAGTGGGGAAGCCGTTCTAACTTTATGCTTCTCACTAATTCCTTTAAAATATTGGAACTTTAGGATGATTATCTCTTCAGACCAAAACACTGATTGTAAGCATTAACCACTGATAGGTGCCTACAGTTAATATCCTGTCAATGTCAATGTGTCCTTTCTTCCAATATTTTTTTTTAAAGGAGAGCTTTATTCTTTAGTGGTTGAACTTTAATTATTTGTTTTTGAAAAAATAAATCTTATTCTTGTGGTTAATTGTTGTGTTTTCAATAAACAAAATGCAAGATTGCTGTTCACATTCAAACTGGAGGAAAAACATACAAGTGATGACAATTCTGGGTTTAAAAACATAAGCCAAATTTTCTGTAACTTAATTTGTTATTTATATCTATCATGAGAGTCTCTAAACTGGCAACCACATGTGTTAATGTGGAAACAATTTGGATTGGGAGGTGGGGATTTATTTTAAATTCACTTAAAGAAGGGATCCTGAATTACACTTGAGACTCTTAATTTTAGATTTTAAAGTCTTTCTTGTTGTGTGCCAGTGTAGCCAATATTGTTTTCTAAGTCTTTTTAATACCCAAAGTGAGGTTTCAAAGAATTTGGCCTGAAAATCATGGGAATAGGAGTTTATTACCTGTTTGCACAACTGCTTTCCTGTATAATGCAAGCATGTTAAGGAAGGGCGGTCTCTCCATTTTTCCAGTCTGGACTCTAGTCCCTAACATTTCACTCCCTCGTGTATTACAGTGTGTTCAAAGTGTCGTTCTTCCCTGTCAGCATGGATAGTTTTATATTATTACGGCTAAATTCTATGTTTACCTGTTACTTGTATTAGAAAGGAAAAAATGCCGCTGAATAGTAGTTAAAGCAGTAAGGACAGATTTTTATTCAGGAACTATTGCAACATGGGAAAAGAGACCTCAGAATAGAACTCATTTCCATTCTTAATTGAGCATGGTTGAGAGAGGATTTATAGTCAAGGTGTAGGATGGGAATTGGTGGATCAAAATTTACTAATAGGAAATATCAGGAATAACTGGGAATTCTAGCCAAATCAACTGAACAGCATTCTTACTGAAGGCAGCCAGGGGGATCAGGTATCATGGGTGGGGGATGAACAATTTGATCAGATATGGAGCATGGGGGCTCTTTTCTGAGCTGGCTTGACAAAATTCTTGCTATCAGGCGCAAAACAGGTCTAAAGGACAACAGACACCAAGGTCAAGCCTTAGAAGGCCTATAAGAAACTGACGAGAGTTTCGTCAAAGAGAGAGTCTTCCTTCAATGTTCGTAGTGTAACTACTGTCTGTTTTCTCACGTCTTAACCACTACCTTACTGGATGGCACATAATGGGTATTCAGTGTTTTGAAGTAAAACATCAGGGATAGGGTATTGGCATTTACTGAGTGCTAAGTTTGTTACAGACACTAGGTTCTTTCAAAGAAATATTGCTAGCTCTGGGGCTGGACAGAAGCAGATTTGAATCTTGAATCTAACACTAGCTGTGTGACCATGAAACGTTTATGTAGTTTTTGAGGATTAGTTACCTATCTTTAAAAGGGGACAATAATACTTGGCTAAAACCTTCTATGTGAGAATTAAATGAAACGATATCTTCAAGCAGCTATAGTATAGCCACATTGTTACATTTTTATCTTTAGGACTGTTTTCATTATGTCAGGCTTCTTCACAAAAAGAATGATGGCTGTCATACAGCTCTAACCTGTTTTTTAAATCATAGTTATAGAGAGTTGTAATGTAGTGAAAATTTCCCACTATTTATGTGACTTTAGATGTTTATGGAAGCTTCCTGACGGGAAGGACTGACTGTGGGGGAAACTGGGTTTTATTCTGATGGGCGGGGCAATGCTCAGTAAATCTTTAATCTAGTTTTCTGTTGACAGGCAGGGCTGTGTTCCCTCTCTCTTGTTTGACCTGAGACCAAACTGTGGTGGGGTAATGAAGTTAACGGCGACCTCCTTCAAAAGGTCTTGGGCACATGCTGTTGTATTTGGTGCCCCTGACCCTGCAACAGGCCACTGTTGACCCACACCTCCAGCAGAGACTCTTGGACACTCACAGGCAAGTCTGGGTCAGTCTCTTGTGGGGACTCTGCTCCTTTCTCCTGGGTCCTGGTGCACACAAGGTTTGTTTATGTCCTCCAACAGTCTATTTCCCCAGTCCTGTGTAAGTTCTGTAATCAAATCCCACTGGCCTCCAAAGCCAAATTCCTGGGTGTTCTCAGTCCCTTTGCTAGATCCCCAGGTTGGGAAATCTATTGTGGGTCTTAGAACTTTCTTAACAGTGTGAGAATTTATTTTGTTTAGTTATTTTGCAGGCTGTGGGCTGTCTGCTTGGTGGCTCTATGGTGGGGGTAGTAGCGACCTCCTCCAAGCAGACTTAGGCCACATGCTGTGTGACCCACATCTACTGAACCCAGAGCCCCTGTCCGCGTGGCAGGCCGCTGCTGACCTATGCCTCACAGGAGATACTCAGACACTCAAAGGCACTTCTGCCTCAGTCTCTGTGTGGTCTCTGGCTCCCTGTGTGAACAAGGTTTTGTCTGAGCTCTCCAAGAGCCTCTGGCAGGTATGGGGTTTGATTCTAAAGGTGATTTTGCCCCTCCTATTGTCTTGCTGGGGCATTTCCTCTGACCTTGGACATTGGGTATCATTTTTGGTGGGATCCAACATTCTCCTGCTGATGGTTGTTCAGCAGCAAGTTGGAGTTTTGGAGTTCTCATAGGAGAAGAAGACTGCATGTCTTTCTATTCCACCATCTTGTTCTACTCCACCCTAATAACTAAATCAAACTGATCACATGGACCACAGCCTTCTCCAACTCAAAGAAACTATAAGCCATGCTGTGTAGGGCCACCCAAGACAGGCAGGTCATGGTAGAGAGTTCTGACGAAAGGTGGTCCACTGAAGGGAATGGCAAACCACTTCGATATTCTTGCCTTGAGAACACTATGAACAGTATGAAAAGACAAAAAGATATTACACTGAAAGACGAACTCCCCAGGTTGAAAATTGCCCAATAGGTTACTGGGGATGAGTGGAGAAATAACTCCAGAAAGAACGAAGAGACAGAGCCAAAGTGAAAAACAATGCCCAGTTATGGATGTGACTGGTGATGGAAGTAAAGTCTGATGCTGTAAAGAACAATATTGCAATATAGGTCCATGAGTCAAGGTTAATGGGAAGTGGCAAACAGGAGATGGCAAGAGTGAACATTGATATTTTAAGAATCAGTGAACTAAAATGGACTGGAGTGGGAGAATTTAATTCAGATGATCATTATATCTACTATTGTGGGCAAAATCCCTTAGAAGAAATGGAGTAGCCATCATAGTCAACAAAAGAGCCTGAAAGGCAGTACTTGGATGCAATCTCAAAAATGACAGAATGATCTCTGATCATTTCCAAGGCAAGTCATTCAATATCACAGTAATCCAAGTCTATGCTCCAACCATTAATGCCGAAGAAGCTAAGTTGAATGGTTCTATGAAGACCTACAAGACCTTATAGAACTAACACCCCAAAATGATGTCCTTTTCATCATAGGGGACTGGCATGCAAAAGTAGGAAGTCAAGAGATCCCTCGAGGAACAGGCAATTTGGCCTTGGAGTACAAAATGAAGCAGGGCAAAGGCTAGCAGAGTTTTGCTAAGAGAACTCACTGGTCATAGTAAACACCCTCTTCCAACAACACAAGAAAACACTCTATACATGGACATCACCAGATGGTCAATACTGAAATCAGATTGTTTATATTTTTTGCAGCCAAAGAGGGAGAATCTCTATATAGTCAGAAAATCAAGCCTGGGAGCTGACTGTGGCTCAGATCATGAACTCCTTATTGCAAAATTCAGACTTAAATTGAAGAAAGTAAGGAAAACCACTAGACTATTCAGGTATGACCTAAATCAAATCCCTTATGATTATACAGTGGAAGTGAGAAATAGATTTAAGTGACTAGATCTGATAGGTAGAGTGCCTGTAGAACTATGGATGGAGGTTCTTAACATTGTACAGGAGATAGTGAGCAAGACCATCCTCAAGAAAAAGAAATGTGAAAGAGCAAAACGGTTATCTGAGGAGGCCTTACAAATAGCTGAGAAAAGAAGAGAAGCAAAAGGCAAAGGAGAAAAGGAAAGATATAGCCATCTGAATGCAGAGTTCCAAAGAGTTGCAAGGAGAGATAAGAAAGTCTTCCTCAGCAATCAATGCAAAGAAATAGAGGAAAACAACAGAATGGGAAAGACTAGAGATCTCTTTGAAAAAATTAGAGATACCAGGGGAACATTTTATGCAAAGATGGGCTCCATAAAAGACAGAAATGGTATGGA
This sequence comes from Nanger dama, assembly GCA_917880005.1. Taxonomy (NCBI): domain Eukaryota; kingdom Metazoa; phylum Chordata; class Mammalia; order Artiodactyla; family Bovidae; genus Nanger; species Nanger dama. The sequence continues at coordinate 1,324,353 of CAKJTW010000068.1, read as the reverse complement.
CCTAACAGAAGCAAAAGATAAGAAGAAGAGATGGCAAGAATACACAGAAGAACTATACAAAGAAGATCTTCATGACCCAGATAACCACGATGGTATCATCACTCACCTAGAGCCAGACATCTTGGAATGTGAGGTCAAGTGGGACTTAGGAAGCATCACTACAAACAAAGCTAGTGGAGGTGACGGAATTCCAGTTGAGTTATTTCAAATCCTGAAAGATGATGCTGTGAAAGTGCTGCACTCAATATGCCAGCAAATTTGGAAAACTCAGCAGTGGCCACAGGACTGGAAAAAGTCAGTTTTCATTCCAATTCCAAAGAAAGGCAATGCCAAAGAATGCTCAAACTCCTGCACAATTCCACTCATCTCATACACTAGTAAAGTAATGCTCAAAATTCTCCAAGCCAGGCTTCAGCAATATGTGAACCGTGAACTTCCAGATGTTCAAGCTGGTTTTAGAAAAGGCAGAGGAACCAGAGATCAAATTGCCAACATCCACTGGATCATAGAAAAAGCAAGGGAGTTCCAGAAAAACATCTACTTTTGCTTTATAAATTATACCAAAGCATTTGACTGTGTGGATCACAGCAAACTGTTGGAAAATTCTTCAAGAGATGGGCATACTAGACCACCTTACCTGCCTCCTGAGAAATCTGTATGCAGGGGAGGAAGCAACAGTTAAAACTGAATAGGGAACAACAGACTGGTTCCAAATAGGGAAAGGAGTATGTCAAGGCTGTATACTGTCATTCTGTTTATTTAACTTATATGCAGAGTACATCATGTGAAATGTTAGGCTGGATGAATCACAAGCTGGAATCAAGATTTCTGGGAGGAATGTAATAACTTCAAATATGCAGATGACTGGAGAAGGAAATGGCAACCCACTCCATTATTCTTGCCTGGAGAATCCCATGGACAGAGGAGCCTGGAGGGCTACAGTCCCTGGTATCACAAGAATCAGACACGACTTAGTGACTAAATCACCACCACCACCATGCAGATGACACCACCCTTATGGCAGAAAGTGAAGAAGGGCTAAAGGGCCTCTTGATGATAGGCAAAGAGGAGAGTTAAAAGTTGGCTTAAAACTTAACGTTCAAAAAACAGAGATCATGGCATCCATGATCCCATTACTTCATGGGAAAGAGATGGGGAAACAATGGAAACAGTGACAGACTTTCTTTTCTTGGGCTCCAAAATCTCTGCAGGTGGTGACTGCAGCCATGAAATTAATAAATGCTTGCTCCTTGGAAGAAAACCTATGACCAACCTAGACAGCATATTAAAAAGCAGAGTCATTACTTTGCCAACAAAGGCCCATCTAGTCAAAGCTATGGTTTTTCTAGTAGTCATATATTGATGTGAGAGTCAGACCATAAAGAAACTTAAGCACCAAATTGATGCTTTTGAACTGTGGTGTTGCAGAAGACCTTTGAAAGTCCCTTGGTTGCAAGGAGATCTAATCAATAAATCCTAAAGGAAATCAGTCCTGAATATTCATTGGAAGGACTGATGCTGAACTGAAACTCCAATATTTTGGCCACCTGATGCAAGGAACTGACTCATTGAAAAAGACCCTGATTCTGGGAAAGAGTGAATGCAGAAGGAATAGGGGATGACAGAGGATGAGATGGTTGGATGGCATCACTGACTCGATGGACATGAGTTTGAGCAAGCGCTGGGAGCTGTTGATGAAGAGGGAGGTCTGGCCTGCTGCAGTCCATGGGGTCACAAAGAGTTGGACACGACTGAGTGACTGAAGTGAACTGAACTGATGTGACTTTAAACAAGCCTCTTTACATGTATGTTTTCTCAGTTATAAATTTAGAAGGCCCAACCCAGTGATCTATAGTGGTGACATTCTTGAGTTACATTATCCAGGAAACATAACCCCAAAGCAGGTTCATTCCTAACGATGTTGTCATGTAGCTAACTTGACCAGTAGAGTCTTTCTTACTAAAATGTTATGAACTTTAGTATCCCTTCTAGGAGAGGTTTTCATTAAAAAGAGAGAGAGAGAATGTGAAAAGCTTACTAAAGAGAGGATTGTTAATAAACTTTCAGATATCAGGAAGGGAAATGACTTTGAGCAGGAAGGACCTCTTTTAGTGTTCCTGTCATACCATTTTACTTATGCAGTTTATTATAACTAAGCTTTATTTGATTAAAAAAAAATACAACCCAAAGGTTTTCAGCTTCTCTGAAGAAACATTTTATTGATTTGGTTTAGATTATTTAGAACATTTCAGAACACTGTTCAGTACCTTTTAGTTCATGTTGAAAGCTCAGAAAATAAGGAAACTTTCTCATTTCCTCCTTCCTTCTTTCCCCTTCTGTCTCTGTCTTTCTCTCTCCCTTCCTTTCCCTCTCTCTCCCTCTTTCATTCCTTTTCACTCTCTCTCTTTCCTACTCTCCTTCTTTTTCTCCCTATCTCTAACTACCTCTGTCTTTATTCTTTTAAATTAAATAGCTAGTAGTTTTCTTTGAGCACTATCAGACATAGAGTAAAACTGGTGTATAAATGTTTTTACATCAAAACTATTAAAAAGAACAGTAGCCACCCTTCCATTTTATTATTGTAAAGCTTTTGATTGTTTTGTCTGTAACTGATGCAGTGAGCTCAGCTATATGGCAGACTTGAGAGGACAAATGCTTATAAAATCAACTGCTGGATTAGTTGGTTAACATATGTTTAAGTGGAGGCCATACACACTGAAGTTATGAAATTTAATTTTAAAAAAGATTATTGTATTTGTGTTATTTTACAAATTTGAATATTATTTTATCTAAAATATTTCATTTTGTAGCAGGTTATTAAATTTATGACAATTTAATGGGACAACGTTAGAAAATAGCATAGCAGCAGCAGCAATGGAAAGAAGATTAGGTATAAAGTCTGCTGCTGCTAAGTCGCTTCAGTTGTGTCTGACTCTGTGTGACCCCACAGACGGCAGCCCACCAGGCTCCCCCGTCCCTGGGATTCTCCAGGCAAGAACACTGGAGTGGGTTGCCATTTCCTTCTCCAATACATGAAAGTGAAAAGTGAAAGGAAAGTCGCTCAGTCTTGTCTGACTCTTCGCGACCCCATGGACTGCAGCCCACCAGGCTCCTCTGTCCATGGGATTTTCCAGGCAAGAGTACTGGAGTGGGGTGCCATCACCTTCTCAGAGGTATAAAGTCTAGAGTCATGATTTTTAACTGTGGCTCTGCTTGCAGTTTATTGTGGAACACTAACACTATATAAACACATTCCTCTTAAGTTAAATCACATAGTCTCTAAGGTCCCTTCTACACTGTCATTGCTATACTTGCACTCACAAAAGCAAAGCCCTAGATGTTGGTAGAATGGTTTAGCTCTGGACAGTACCTAGAGGCAAGTAGGCCATCTATGAATGTGACTTACACATAAGTATCTTCTCACTGACACACGTATAAAATCCAATTTTTAGATTATGGTTTAGGAAATAACAAAGAAGTGCATTGCCTCCTTTAAAAGACTACATGTTATCAGCTTCCATCTGAAGGAGTAAGAAAATGAGAAGATAACTTCAAATTAGGCAGAAGAAAGAAGGGGGAAAAAAGTAGAAATCAATTAATTAGAAAACAGAGGTAAGTAAATTTGATTAATCTCTAGCCAAGTCAACCAGAAAAAAGGAGAGAACATGCAAACTAGCAATATCAGGAGAAAGAGAGTACCACTGTAATTCTGCAGATAATAATAAAATAATAGGTGAACAACTTCATACCAATACATTAGACAACTAAGGTAAAATGGATAACTTCTGTGAAAGATACAAATTACTAGAGATCACTGAAGAAGAATATCATCTGAATAACCCTGTATCTTTTATAGAAATTGAATTCATAGTTATTTTATTCCATGAAGAAACTTCAGGTGCTGATGGCTTCACTGGTGAATTCTGCTGAACATTTGGGGAAAAATTCCAATTCTTCAGAAATACCTCCAAAAACCTAGGAGGAAGGAGTACTTTTGAACTTTTCCTTTGAGGCCAGAATGACAATCCAAAACCAGATAAAGATATTAAAAAAAGAAGAGAACTTCAGATCAAAATTCATGAACATAGATGAAAAATTAAACAAAATTTGAGCAGTGAAACCCAGTTATATACTAAAAGGATAACATATCACAGTTGAGTGAGGTTTACCCTAGAAATTCAGGGATGAATTAACATTTGAAAAACAGTATTTTATAATAAGTGTAAATGGAGTATAACTTTAAAAATGTGAATTCAGTATATTGTACACCTGCAGTATATAATATTATATATCAGCTATACTTCAATAAAGAAACAGTTTAACCCTTGCTTTTTCATGGTTTGATAGTTCATTTCTTTTTTTATTGGAAATAATATCAATTACATGGTTATACCACAGTTCATTTATTCATTTATCTTGGTTGCTTCCAGCTTTGGAAATTATACATAAAGATGCTATAAACATCCACATGTACATTTTTGTGAAGATATGTTTTTGAATCAATTGGGGAAATACCTAGAGGTGCAATGCTGGATCACATTATAAGACTACATTTAGGTTTATAGCAAACTGGCGAACTTTTTTCCATGATGAGTTTGATATGTAGTGCTTTTGCTGTTGTTATTATAGAATTCTAAGTATTTCTAACTTTAATTTTGCTTTCCTCCTATACTTCCTATACCTATTATTATTTAGAAGTGTCTTTAATACTAACAAATGTATGGGTTAAGTTTTTTTCATTGTTATTAAGTTTTTAATTGGATTGGTAAGAGAACATGATTTTTCTTTGAAATTTATTGAGACATGTTTTAAAAAATGGTACATGGTGAATTTTTATGAATATTACATGTGTGATTGAGAAGAATGTATACATTCTAATTATTTCGTATAGAATTTTATATGTCATTGAATCAAGCTTGGTACTTATACGTTCTCACTTTCTATATGTTTTGTTGTTTGTGTTATTCAATTACTCAGTCTTCTGTGATTCTTTGTGACCCCATGGACTGCAGCACACCAGGCTTCCCTGTACTTCACCATCTGCCAGAGTTTGCTCAAACTCATGTCCATTGAGTCGATGATGCCATCCAACCATCTCATCCTCTGTCTCCCCCTTCTTCTGCCCTCAGTCTTTCCCAGCATGAGGGTCTTTTGCAGTAAGTCAGCTCTTCACATCAGGTGGCCAACGTATCGGAGCTTCAGCTTCAGCATCAGTCCTTCCAATAAATATTCAGGGTTGATTTCCTTGCTGTCCAAATGACTCTCAAGAGTCTTCTCTAGCACCACAGGTCAAAAGCATCAATTCATCAGTGCTGAGCCTTCTTTATGGTTCAGCTCTCACATCCATATGTGACTGGAAAACCATGGCTTTGGCTATATGGATGTTTGTTAGCAAAGTGATGTCTCTGCTTTTTAATATGCTGTCTAGGTTCCTCATAGCTTTTCTGTATGTTTACTGATTTTTACAATCCATGTATTTTATCAAAAATTGAGAGATAAGTTTTAAAACCTGAAAATGTAGAGTTAAATTTTTAGGGTTTCTTTAATGTCTAGAGCTTCTTGTTTTGTACGGTTACAAGCTTTTTAAATTGATGCATACTAATTTGAAATTGTTAAATTTTCCAGACGACTTGAACCTTTTATGATTATATTAGAAAAATTATATTTTTCAAATCATTATTGTCTCCTTAATATCGATTTGGAGAAATAATATAGCCAGTCCTGCATATTCCCTGGTGGTCTAGCGGTTAAGACTTGGGCCTTCACTGCTGCGGGCCTGGGTTCCCCTGATTGGGGAACTAAGATCCCACCAGCCAAGTATAATACCTCCCCCTCTAAATAATATTAATGCTATAGCCAATCCAGGTTTCTTATGTTAGTCTTTACCTCTTACATGTTTTTCTATTCATTTACTTTCCCACATTTCATATTTTTATGTTGAATGTGTTATTGATATAGCATATGGGAAGATTTTTTTCACCTGATCTAACAATTTCTCTCCTACAAAAATTTAGTCAACTTATAATTTTGTAGCTATTTATATATTTGGATGTTTCTTCTGTTATTTAATCTTGATTCCATTTGTGTTGCTCTCTCTATGCTTTAGAGTGGTTGCTTATATTTTAGTTCCTATAATTTTGAAACGAATTTTATTTTCCTTTGGTCTATTTTATTTTTCCTGTTTGTTGGTTTAGAATTTACACACACCCTGTTTCAATTCTTTTAGCTGATATCCTTGTGAATTTACTTCCCTAAGACTGTTACCTCACCGCGAGGGTCTCAGGTCCAAGGCTCAGTATTCTAATTGCTGTTTCGCTACATGCAAGTGCCTTATTACTGTCCACTTCCCCCAGCTAAGCCCCCCCGTTGATAGTATCACCCTGGACAAGTTATGGCATTTGATTTGCATGGGCTTATTTTTCTTAATTGTGTGGGAATATCTTATGAAGGTGAATATGAGTTCTTGCCAATTTCTGTGAAACATTTGACAACATTCAGAACATTTGCTCTGAAAAAAATGAGAAATCAAGCAGTCTCACCTTAGCAAAACAGAATGCAGCAGTGTGTTCAGCAATGTCCCATTTGCTACAGGTAGTTTTATTAGGGACTGGCTGCTGAGCAAGCCCCTGTGTGCTACTAGAAGAGGAAGCTTGAGAGATGCTTTATTCCATGGTGTTTGAGCCCCTGTTAGTTAATCTACTCTAGACATTCCTGAGAGAAGAGAACTTAATCCTTACACTTCAGTTCAGTTCAGTTCAGTCACTCTGTTGTGTCCGACTCTTTGCGACCCCATGAATCGCAGCATTCCAGGCCTCCCTGTCCATCACCATCTCCCAGAGTTCACTCAGACTCACGTCCATCGAGTCCTTGATGCCATCCAGCCATCTCATCCTCTGTCATCCCCTTCTGCTCCTGCCCCCAATCCCTCCCAGCATCAGAGTCTTTTCCAATGAGTCAACTCTTTGCATGAGGGGGCCAAAGTACTGGAGTTTCAGATTTAGCATCATTCCTTCCAAAGAAATCCCAGTGTTGATCTCCTTCAGAATGGACTGGTTGGATCTCCTAGCAGTCCAGGGGACTCTCAAGAGTCTTCTCCAACACCACAGCTCAAAAGCATCAATTCTTCGGTACTCAGCCTTCTTCACAGTCCAATTCTCACATCCATACATGACCACAGGAAAAACCATAGCCTTGACAAGACGGACCTTAGTCGGCAAAGTAATGTCTCTGTTTTTGAATATGCTGTCTAGGTTGGTCATAACTTTCCTTCCAAGGAGTAAGCGTCTTCTAATTTCATGGCTGCAGTCACCATCTGCAGTGATTTTGGAGCCCCTCAAAATAAAGTCTGACACTGTTTCCACTGTTTCCCCATCTATTTCCCATGAAGTGATGGGACCGGATGCCATGATCTTCGTTTTCTGAATGTTGAGCTTTAAGCCAACTTTTCCACTCTCCACTTTCACTTTCATCAAGAGGCCCTTTAGCTCCTCTTCACTTTCTGCTATAAGGATGGTGTCATCTGCATGCCTGAGGTGATTGATATTTCTCCCAGCAATCTTGATTCCAGCTTGTGTTTCTTCCAGCCCAGCATTTCTCATGATGTACTCTGCATAGACGTTAAATAAGCAGGGTGACAATATACAGCCTTGACGTATTCCTTTTCCTATTTGGAACCAGTAAACCTCTTAAAATTTTTCTATCAGTCTTCATAGTGTAATCTCATATTTACTTGTGTAAGTATATACATTATACAAGTCGTGTAAGTATTTTCAAACACTATTAAATAATTATGGTGATCATGTTTGACCTGTTCCCAATTCTAACAGGAATGCTTCTGGGATTACTATTGATAAACATGATGTTGGCTGTTCATTTGAAATTATATATAGTAGAAATATAATATATAAAATACATAATATTTATTTTTTGTAGGTCAAGGATCTATTCTTGAGACTTATTTCTGTCAACAATGGCTAAGTTTTAATATTATTTATTAACTTATTCATTAATTGTGATAAGAACATTTAACACCGATGAGATCTACATTTTTAACTCAGTTATAAGTGTACAATAGAGTATTGATAACTTTAGGTACAGTGTTGTACAGAGGATCTCTAGAACTTACTATCTTGCATAAATAAAAATCCACATAGCCATTAAACAGCATTTTCATATTTTCCCAACTTTAACCCTGGCATTTCTACCATTCTGCTCTTTGCATCTGTGAGTTTGATTCTTTTAGATACCTCATGTAAATGGACTTGTTCAGTATTTGTCCTTCTGTCATTGAATTATTTCACCTAGCATAATATACTCCTGATTTATCCATGTTGTCACATATTGCAGGATTTCCTTCCTTTTAAGGCTAAATAATATTCCATTGAGGCACTAGTGGTAAAGAACTCACCTGCTAAGGCAGGAGATGTAAAGAGATGCAGATTTAATCCCTGGGTTGGGAAGATCCCTTGGAGAAGAGAATGGCAACGCACTCCAGTATTCTTGCCTGGAGAATCACATGCACAGAGGAGCCTAGCGGGCTACAGTCTATGGGGTCACACAGAGCTGGGCATGACTGAAGCCATGTGGCATGTATATTCCACATTTCATGTAGGTGTCTAGGACCAGATGACTTTACTTGTGAGTTCTACTAAATATTTGTTGAAGTATTAATGCCAGTCCTTTCCAGATTTTTCCCAGGAAACTGAGGAAGAGGGAACATTTCCAAATTAATTTTATGAGGCCAGCATTGCTCTGATACCAAAGCCAGACAAAGACACTATAAAAAAACTACATGCCAATATCCCTAATGACCACAGATGCAAAAATCTCCGACAAAATGCTATCAGACTCAACTCAGTAATGCATTAAAAGGCTTACACATCATGATTTACCCTCGGGATATGGGGATGGTTCCACATGTGGAAATCAATTAATAAGATGCACCATATTAACAGAATAAATGGTAAAAACCGCATTATCATCTCTGTAGATGCAGAAAAGCATTTGACAAAATTGAACACTCTTTCAGCAAACCAAGAATGGAAAGATATTTCCTCAACATAACAAAGGCTATATATGAAAATCCCATAGTTAGCATCCTACTCAAAACTAAGAAACTAAAAGCTTTTCCTGTAAGATAAGGAAAAAGGCAAGGCTGTCCTTTCTGACCACATCTATTAGTGGTGTATAGTACTGGGAGTCTTACCAGAGTAATCAAGCTCTTAAATATTTTTACACTCCTTGCTAAGGATCCATAATAATATAATTTTCCACATGAAAATCTTGTGGGTTTAAAAACTCAGACATTCTGCAGAAGGTTTAAACCAATTGCTGAGATCTCACACTGTGACTCAGATTTTGTATTTCTTTCTCACTAATGGCATAGGGCCTTCTTGTATGAAACCAGAACAAAAAAGGTTTAGAATATTTTTATAACAGGTGGTTTCTAAACAGGTGGTTTTTAGGGGCAATGGGAAGTGTTCTCATCTTTTATCTCCTATTATAATCATCTCTCCAAGAGAGTAAATTATCATTATCCTTACAACAATCTCCTTAACCTGGGCAAAATATTTGATATGTTGGGAAGAACAAAAGCACTAAATTTAGCACTATGAAGTTTCAAGCCTGGTTTTGTTGCTTACCAGCAATTTCTGATAAGTCACTTAATTTCTCTCATGCTTAAGTTCTCTCATTTGTAAGTGGATTACTACCCTGCAGAACAGTTTAAGAAATTGTGATAGTATACAAAAAGCCTTTGACACAGGACCTTTCACAGCATTGAAAAGTGCTGTTAATATGTATGTATATTATCTGAGGTTACTTATGCACTCCTTGGTTTATACCACTCTTAATAGGTTTGGCATTTTTCTACATGAAATGCTAGAGCCAAAAAAGACTGTGAAGATTATCTAGTTGCCACTAACTCCTTAATTTTATAGATAAAAGGAAATTGTCACCATGATATTAAGAGTTATCCAAAGTCACATGGTGAATTAATAGTGCAACTAGTATCAGAGTTCAAGTCCCTGATCCTAATTTGTCTTTCCTGTATCACTACCAGTAAAATGCTCTACTTTACCTATAGAAGCTAAAAAAAAAACAGAACAAAGAAAAAGTCACACATACAAAAAGTCCAAACCAAACATTAAAACACGTGATTAACTTTTCCCCATCAGAACCTACACTCTTCCTACTTGGCAGAATCACGTTCAGGTCAATTAGTAGGGACATTTGTTTCTTAACTGGAGGACAGTTTGATATTTGTCTAATCGTTTGTCATGTTTATTTTGCATTATGGTCAGCTGCAGCTTTGTGATTTCCCTGATGCTACTTTTTCATAAAATTTTAACTTGAAAGAACTTAAAGAGCCACGCAATGTAAGTCTAAACACATCCTTAGTTTCCTACTGAAATGTTCTAAAGATTTTTCTACTAACATTCAGTAGAGTTCAGTTTAGTTGCTCAGTCGTGTCCGACTCTTTCCGACCCCATGAATCGCAAGCACGCCAGGCCTCCCTGTCCATCACCAACTCCCCGGAGTTCACTCAGACTCATGTCCATCGAGTCTGTGATGCCATCCAACCATCTCATCCTCGGTTGTCCCCTTCTCCTGACCCCAATCCCTCCCAGCATCAGAGTCTTTTCCAGTGAGTCAACTCTTCGCATGAGGTGGCCAAAGTACAGTGATCGATTCTTTTTAAAACTCCATATGGACTCAAAATTATGGGAAAACCCGTGCTTTTGTTCAACATGTTCAGCATGACTCATGTGGAGGCAACATTTCTATAACTGTGTATGTTATTTCATAAAATTAATTCTGCATTGAGACTACCCAGTCTTTTTACTAGAGGAATGTCTTTTTCACTAGAGGAATCACATGTTATTTTGAGGATTGAAAAATGGTTTTCATTAGAGCTCTATTTCTGATTTCCAAAGACCTTGCAATTTTGATTTGATATTGTGTGTAAAATTTCCTATCTGTGTTTTATAACTTACCACAGCACTGACAGTATCTCAGTTTGAGAAAAGATCAGTGCAGTTAACCCCCTCCTAAAGGAGACATTTCATAAGTTAGATAATCTTTTCTCATTCTTAAAGACATGATTTGAGAGACTGATTATAGCTGTTCTTAAATATGTCTGTGTGATCGGCAAAGCCAGAATTCTGGAAGTAGCTAAAGCCAGATATGTAATGACTGTAAACTAAACCTTACCAGTTTAAATGAATGAACTTCAACTCAGTTATCTATATATAGTAAATAAGAAAAAGAATGATACTGAATTAAGCATGAAACCACTTTATTAGAGAAATAAAAGTTAAAAAAATTAGTGTTACAAGATTCAAAACCTAAGGATAACTGGGATTTAGTTCAGTTCAGTCGCTCAGTCATGTCTGACTCTTTGCGACCCCATGAATCGCAGCACGCTAGGGCTTCTCTGTTCATCACCATCTCTCGGAGTTCACTCAGACTCACGTCCATCGAGTCCGTGATGCCATCCAGCCATCTCATCCTCGGTCGTCCCCTTCTCCTCCTGCCCCCAATCCCTCCCAGCATCAGAGTCTTTTCCAATGAGTCAACTCTTCGCATGAAGTGGCCAAAGTACTGGAGTTTTAGCTTTAACATCATTCCTTCCAAAGAAATCCCAGTGTTGATCTCCTTCAGAATGGACTGGTTGGATCTCCTTGCAGTCCAAGGGACTCTCAAGAGTCTTCTCCAAGAGTTTACTTCAATTCATGTCCATTGAGTTGGTGATATCCAAGCATCTCATCCTCTGTTGCCCCTTTCTTCTCCCCTCTATCTTTCCCAACATCAGTCATCTCTTCAGTCCAACCCTCACATCCATACATGACTACTGAAAAAACCATAGCTTTGACTTTGTTGGCAGAGTAATGTCTCTGTTTTTTAATATGCTGTCTAGGTTGGTCATAACTTTCCTTCCAAGGGGTAATCCTCTTTTAATTTCATGGCTGCAGTCACCATCTGCAGTGATTCTGGAGTCCAAAAAGTTAAAGTCTCTCACTGTTTCCACTGTTTCCACACCTATTTGCCATGAAGTGAAGGGACCAGATGCCATGATCTTCATTTTTTGAATGTTGAGTTGTAAGCCAGCTTTTTTCACTCTCCTCTTATCTTCATCGAGAGGCTCTTTAGTTCCTCTTTATTTTCTACCATTAGGGTGATGTCATCTGCATATCTGAGGTTATTGATATTTCTCCATGAAATCTTGATTCCAGTTATTAGAATTTTGCATAAAGACACACATACATACCCCCCACATAGTTTATTAACTCTATGGCATAATGATTACTTTCTATTCAGTGAGTGGAAGTGGATCATCATAGAGGTTTTCATCCGCATTGTCTTTATGTTAGGTAAGCTGAAGAGGAGGAGGAGTGGTTGGTCTTGCTGTCTCAGGGATGTCAGAGGTGGAAGAGGAGGAGGAAGGAGAGGAAGGAGAGGCAAACACATCTGTGTGACACTATAGATACAGTTGATTTTTTTTTCTTTTCATTTCTCCAAAAAGTTTTTATGCATTACCTATAACTGCTTACTTTAGTTTCAGCACCCAAATCATAGGAAGGCCCATGTCACAAAAGAAGGTTCTGAACAATCAGAAACTTTTTGCCATCTTGTCTCGTATCAGCTTGTTTTCTGGCACTGCTTCTTCATCACTTTCCTCACTTGTCGTTTGTCACTTGCTGGGAAGGACTCATCTCCATCAAATTTCTCCTCCCCACACCACTCCCCCAACCCCAGCCTCTCCACATGGTTTGCAAGATCTTAGTTCCTTAAACAGGGATTAAACCCAGGTCATAGTGGAGAAAGTGCTGAGGCCTAAACACTAGACCACCAGAGATTTCCCTCAAGCTGTCTTCTGTTACTTCCTCTGGTGTGGTGTCTATTAGCTCTTGAATTTCTCCAAGATCCATATCTTGAGACCCTTCACCTCCACCTTTTTCTGCCCATATCTGCAATCTCTTTCATGATTTCTTTGATTGGTTCAGTCATAAATCCTGTTAAGTCATGCATGCATAACATATGGACACAGTTTTCTCCGGCAGGAATTCATTGTTTTGAGCTTGATGGCTTTCACAGCTTTTTTTTTTCCCCGTAAAAATGATGGCCTTCCAGGCTGTCATAATTGTCTCTCTATCAGGGTTCTTTTTCATGGTGTTAACAGTCCTTTTCCTAGAGTACTGGTGTAACGAGCCTTAAAGGTCCTTATGTCCCCTAGATTAGAGACTGAATTAGAGGTGTTGTGTTTGGGGGAAGTAGACCCTTCTGATGCCTTCAATATTGAACTCAGGGGGTGCTGAGTGGCCAGGGCATTGTCCAATTAAAAAAAAAAAACAACTTTAAAAAGCAGTTTCCTACTGGCATAGTTCTTCCTGACTTTTGTGGACAAAGCATTCCAAATCTAGGAAAAGGGTCCTCATTGTCCAGGTCTGCTTATCCAACCAAAAGAGTGGCAGCAGGTATTTATCTTTTTTCCTTCAAGGCTCAGTGTTAGCCACTTTATAGATAAGGACAGTCCTGAACATTAACCTGACTGCTGCTGCTGCTGCTAAGTTGCTTCAGTCATGTCCGACTCCGTGTGACCCCATAGATGACAGTCCACCAGGCTCTCCTGTCCCTCGGATTCTCCAGGCAAGAATACTGGAATGGGTTGCCATTTCCTTCTCCAATGCATGAGAGTGAAAAGTGAAAGTGAAGTCTGACTCCTAGCGACCCCATGGACTGCAGCCCACCAGGCTCCTCCGTCCATGGGATTCTCCAGGCAAGAGTACTGGAGTGGAGTGCCATTGCCTTCTCTGTAACCTGACTGCATTTGTGCAAAAGCCTAGAGTAAGCCTTTTGTTGTTGTTCAGTTGCCAAGTCATGTTCAATTCTTTGCGACCTCATGGACTGCAGCACACCAGGCTTCCCTGTCCTTCATTATCTCCTGGCATTTGCTCGAACTCACATCCATTGAGTTGATGACACCATCCCACCATTTCATCCTCTGTTGTCCCCTTCTCCTCCTGCCCTCAATCTTTCCCAGCTTCAGAGTCTTTTCTAATGAGTCAGCTCTTAACATCAGGTGGCCATCAGTCCTTCCAGCGAATACTCAGGGTTTATTTTCTTTAGGATTGAGTGGTTTGATCTCCTTGCAGTCTAAGGAACTGTCAAGAATCTTCTCCAGCACCACAGTTTGAGAGTATCAATTCTTTGATGCTCAGCCTTCTTTATGGTCTAACTCTCACATCCATAAATGACTACTGGAAAAAACCATAGCTTTGACTAGACAGATTTTGTCAGAGAAGTGATGTGTCTGCTTTTAATATGCTGTTTAGGTTTGTCGTATTTTCTTCCTCAGAATAGGGCATTTTTGTCTGCATTAAAAACCTGTTCAGGCAATGTTCTTTCTCCTTAATGATTTTCTAAATGGTATCTGGGGATTTAATTGGTGCCTCTTGGTCAGTAGAAGCTACTTTTCTTGTTATCTTGACATTTTTGAAGACAAATTTTTTTCTAAAATTGTCAGACTCATTTGCTTGCATTAAATTCTCCCATTTTAGATCCTTTACCTTCCTTTTGCTTTAAGTTATCAAACACTATCTTTGCTTTCTTCAACTCATGTTAGAGACTATACGTAGGCCTTTCTCATAGCAACCTGCACCTACATAAAAGCTGTATTTTCAACAAGGTAAAAGGTGTTTTGCAAAAACTCCAAGGTTGCTGGCATTTCCTTCTCTTTTTTTCTTTCTTATTATTACAGTGATCCTTATGCTGGATTCACTGATCTTAAAATGGTGAGCAGTTGAAGCTGTAGACCTCAGTCTATGGCATACATCAAGCAGTTCAACTTACATCATGACATTGCCTCTTGGGAGCCCTTCCAGCATTACTCACTAGTGACACTTCTATGGTATAATTAAAGGTTACAGCATTTCACTGAACACAATGAAAATTTTGTAAGAACTGCAAGAGATCACTTTTTACTGTTATATGCAATTTACTGGAGAGGTGAACTGCTCATGCTGAAATTATCATCACATAGCATTTTATGTGAATACTTGCAACACTTAGCTCACTGCAATAGCAGCAGAAAGTAGCTACAAAATCATTATAGAAGGCAATGGCATCCTACTCCAGTACTCTTGCCTGGAGAATCCCATGGACAGAGGAGCCTGGTGGGCTGCAGTCCATGGGGTCGCTAGGAGTTGGGCATGACTGAGCGACTTCACTTTCACTTTTCACTTTCATGCATTAGAGAAGGAAATGGCAATCCCAGGGACAGAGGATCCTGGTGGGCTTCTGTCTATGGGGTCGCACAGAGTCGGACATGACTGAAGCTACTTAGCAGTAGCAGTAGTAACATATATATTACAGTTAACTTTCAGTTCAGTTCAGTTCAGTTGATCAGTCATGGCCGACTCTTTGTGACCCCATGAATTGCAGCACACCAGGCCTCCCTGTCCATTACCAACTCCTGGAGTTCACTCAAACTCATGTTCATTGAGTCGGTGATGCCATCCAGCCATCTCATCCTCTGTTGTCCGCTTCTCTTCCTGCCCCCAATCCCTCCCAGTATCAGATTTTTTTCCAATGAGTCAACTCTTCGCATGAGGTGGCCAAAGTACTGGAGTTTCAGCTTTAGCATCAGTCCTTCCAAAGAACACCCAGGACTGATCTCCTTTAGAATGAACTGGTTGGATCTCCTTGCAGTCCAAGGGACTCTCCAGAGTCTTCTCCAACACCACAGTTCAAAAGCATCAATTCTTTCGCACTCAGCTTTCTTCGCAGTCCAACTCTCACATCTATACATGACTACTGGAAAAACTTTATTAACTTTAAAAACTTTTTAAAAATTTGAGTATAATTGCTTTCTGGGCTCCCCAATGTCTCAGTGGTAAAGGATTGCCTGCTAAATGGAGGAGACACAGGAGACATAGGGTTCAGTCCCTGGGTCAGAAAGATCCCTTGGGGGAAGAAGTGACAACCCTTTCCAGTATTCTTGGCTGGAGAAGTCCATGGACAGAACCTGGTGGGCTACCTTCCATAGCGTCACACAGAGTCAGACACGACTGCACACACATAACTGCTCTGCAGTGCTGTGTTAGTTTCTGTTGCACAATGAGTTGAATCAGTTTTCTGTAGACATATATCCCCATCCCACTCTTCTCAGTCATCAAAGAACACAAAGCTGAGCTCTTTGTGCTATACTGCAGATTCCCATTGCCTATCTGTTTCACATATGATAGTGTATTTATGTCAAACCCAATCTCCCAATTCGTCCCACCCTTCCCTTCCTGCGCTATTTCCACAAATCTGTTCTATATATCTGCATCTCTATTCCTGCCCTGAAAGTAGGTTCACCTGTACTATATTTTCTAGATTCCATATGCATGCATTAATACACGATATTTGTTTTCTCTCTTTCTGACTTACTTCACTCTGAATGACAGACTCTGGATCCATCCATGAATCTTTACTCTCTCTTTCTCTCTCTTTTTTTTTTTACATTTCTCTTAACTGCAAATGGTACCATGAATGGTCTGTCAGTGTTTATGTGTAGGTTTTGATAAATATTAATTTTTATCATAGATTTGCATACATTTTATGATAACAAATGATAAAATACACTAGTTTCTACATATATTTTTATGCATTCATGATATTCCTTATATTTTCTTTATTTTATCAATATGTCTAGTCTATGCAGTTCATCTGTGAATTTTTTCAAATTATCACAAATCTCCAAAATTTCTTTCAGTATATTTATTGAAAAAATCAGTGCATAAGTGAACTCACATAGTTCAAATCTATGCTGTTCAAGGGTCAATTGCAGTTTTAGGAAAGTTTTAAATGATAACATTTAAAAGATGTTTCAAGATTAATGCCCCCCCAAATTATCTTTTGATCCTGCATGTCCATTTTGCTTTCTTTCATAGCTAAGTTTTGAGGTTCTAAAAAGAGCTTTTCTGGTGGTGTTTGTTCTTTCTCACCTCCTGTTTACTTCCCACATCACTGCCCTCTGGCTTTGGCTTTCTGCATTGCTTGAAGCTGCTTAGTCTACAGATGAACAATGACCATTAATTGCTTAATTCTACAGGCTGTTTTCAATTCTTGCCTTACTTGACCCAGACAACACTTGACCCCTGTAATCCAAGCTTCCTCTGGCTCACCAGGCTGTGGATGCCAATTGGTCATGTTCACAGGAATAACCTGTATTTTGTTTTTCCATATCCAGCTATAGCTTTGGGAGGACAGCTCCCTAACTCTCTTGACCTGGGGAGGGGAGTTTACCCAGTCAAACCACTGGACAGGTGTTTAGCAGAACTGGCCAATCTGATTGAAATCAGTGATCTATCTAGGATTACTAAATAATAATATAGGAAGAAAAATACCCTTTTTTTTTTTTTTTTTTTGGTCTAGGTCATTAAACTGGAAGAACCTAGGTCTGCCAGAAAGAAACCATCTGTCTCTTCAGTGCAATTCAGTTCAGTCGCTCAGTCGTGGCCAACTCTTTGTGGCCCCATGAATCGCAGCACAACAGGCCTCCCTGTCCATCACCAACTCCTGGAGTTCACTCAAACTCATGTCCATGGCGTTGGCGATGCCATCCAGCCATCTCATCCTCTGTCGTCCCCTTCTCCTCCTGCCCCCAATCCCTCCCAGTCTCAGGGTCTTTTCCAGTGAGTCAACTCTTCACATGAGGTGGCCAAAGTACTGGAGTTCCAGATTTAGCATCAGTCCTTCCAAAGAACAGCCAGGACTGATCTTTAGAATGGACTGGTTGGACCTCCTTGCATTCCAAGGGACTCTCAAGAGTCTTCTCCAGCACCACAGTTCAAAAGCATCAATTCTTTGGCACTCAGCTTTCTTCACAGTCCAACTCTTACATCCATACATGACCACTGGAAAAACCATAGCCTTGACTAGAGAGACCCTTTGTTGGCAAAGTAATGTCTCTGCTTTTGAATAACTTACTCTAGCATTCTTGCCTGAAGAATCCCATGGACAGAGGAGCCTGGCAGACTACAGTTAATAGGGCTGCAAAGAGTCAGACATGACTGAAGTGGCTTAGTATGCACACATGCAAAGAGAAAACAGATACAATGCTGAGTAATGAAATAAATAAATTAGTCATGATCACAAAAGGAGAAGTCCATTAGACATATCCATAAGTAGTGTGAACTGAGGTCAACTCTATTAGACCCAATGATCTTATTACCAAGTTATGTGTGGTGGTTTAGACTGTCGGTACTCTCTTAATTCCTTGGGGTAAAAAACTTTCGAGTATAAATGTTCACCTCTGGCAAAATATAACACACATTGAATGGTAATGTACTTGCTGGAAGGCACATATCTGGCTTTAGAAAATATACTTATTTTATTGAGCAGATCATATTTTGCCCTCAGAAATGTTGGACTGAGAAAGTCTAGCTTGATTAAATAGCTCAAGAAAATTACGGCATCCAGTAAAATGAAAAAGCTGAGTCAATGTACATTCTTTGAAATAAAAGTTTTCTACCACAGAAAAGGCATTTAATGCTAAGGAGTTTGCCTCCAGCATTTAGGGATGTTTTTAATGAGTACTTGCATAGTGTACATCATCCCATTCATTTTGTGGTATTTGAGGTGACCTATCAATAACAAATTAAATATATTATGAGTCTACAGAAATCAGCATTTCTTACATTCCCAACTAAATCTTAGTGCATTATTTATTTAGCTGAACTGTCACTCAAATTAACGATCCCTATGTCTACTGGAAGTCATGAGGTAAGTGAAATGGAAGCATCAAGCAATTTGCCCATGGCCACCCACATAGTGTTGTCATGGCCAGTGTAAGAAAGTTTCACGATTTCCTGCCCCATGTTCACAGACCACAAGATCATGCCTCATTACCCAAACAGATGAAATTAAGTATCATCAACTAAAATAATATATTTATTGCTTCTAACCTTTTCTTTGTCACTCTGGAATTTCTTTTCTCTGTATGTCCATATGTAGATAAAAACCCTTTTAAAAAGAATAAAGTTAAATAATAAGCTGAGACTTTTTGTCCCATCTGCTTGTTTTATAAAAATGGTGATAGGGAGGGGGAGGAGGTTCAGGAGGAGGATAGGAAGAGAACTATAACCACCACTAACTCTTTTCAGGAAGGCCTCTGGTTCACACTCAAGTCCTCAGTGCATGGTGGGAGGTCAGTTGGGTCAGAAGATTACTTATTTTTAAGACACTGAAAGCCATATATTAAGTGGTTGTGTAAGCATTTAGGAAAATCATTGGGAAAGTTTTCTCAGGATGTTAAGAAAAAAGGATAAAAATAAAATAAAATGATGGAATCTGGAAGATAAGTCTTAAAATTATAGTGTTCTCACATAGCAAGTGGGAGATTATGCATTAGAGCAAAAACCTGAGAGGAATTACAGCTCCAAATATAAACCCTTGCTTACTAAAGAGAAAACCAATCCAGAAAGTGGGATTTGAAAACATAAGGGAAAGAAGTCTGTGTTCCCTCTTTTCCACACCATTTGCCTTTCTTAATATGCTGAAGGATATTTGGGAACAAAAAAGACACATTTTAGAGATGGCTAGACTTCAGTCTAGAGGGAAAAGAAAATCCAGCCATGTCTCCTAATATTTCTGGGACAAGGCAACCAGATGAATGATGATGACGACTGGTGGGAGACAGAATTTGAGGGGAAAGAAGATGAAGATGATGAAGTCACTTTTAATGAGGTAAAAATCAAGATAGTCACATACTACCCAGTAAGACTAATAAGAATAGATACTACATTTGATCTTAGCCAAAAGGTGAAATGTGGTGTTGGGGAAGACTCTTGAGAGTCCCTTGGACTGCAAGGAGATCCAACCAGTCCATCCTAAAGGAGATCAGTCCTGGGTGTTCATTGGAAGGACCGATATTAAAGCTGAAACTCCAATACTTTGACCACCTGATACAAAGAGCTGACTCATTTGAAAAGACCATGATGCTGGGAAAGATTGAGAGCAGAAGGAGAAGGGGACGACAGAGGATGAGATGGTTGGATGGCATCATCAACTCAATGGACATGGGTTTGGGTGAACTCTGGGAGTTAGTGATGGACAGGGAGGCCTGGCGTGCTGTGGTTCATGGGGTCACAAAAAGTCAGACACGACTGAGCGACTGAACTGATCCCAGTAAGACATGTATGTAGCAATTTGGTACATGTGACAGTCTGGAGTTCAGGACAGAGACTGAGGTTGTAGATAAAAATTGTCAAGTTATTTGTTTAGAGGTAAATTCATCTGGTGACACAGGGCAGAATGTGGTTGCCTGGATAAGAGGACAAGTAGGAATAGAACTGGATTAAAGACACACTAGAGCAACCAGCTTTACAGGGAAACAGGCAAGGAGAACCAGAGAGAAAAGAGAGGAAACCAAAGTGTGACACAGAAATCAAGGGGCAGTTGTTCCAAGGAGGAAAGAGCAAACTGCCTGTAGCAGGGCCAGGACTCAGACATATGCAGGACTGTGTGAGGAGCTGGTAGGAAGGTGCATGACAAGGTTTATCCAAGAGATTCTGGCTAAAGAAGAGAGACCTTTCTTCACGTATGTACCCTATCAAGAGAGAGGCAGCTGCAGAAGCCAAAGAAGTTTTCATTAGGAACTCTGAAACATGGAAGACCAGCTGTGTTGCCCTTCATGTCCAGATAACAAAGTGAGAGACAGCCAAAAAGATGCTCCCACTTCAAAAATCATAGCCTGGTGGTGGGACATTTTTAGCAGTTTTCGTGCTTTGGGACATTTGATGATATCATCTTCGCACAGACATCAAGGGTCCAAGGAGGACAGTAGCTGTGAGCAATAGGTAAGAAAGTGGAAGTTTTGGCCACAGCAATCTGAGCAGAAAAAGAAATGAAAGGAATCCAAATTGGAAAGAAGTAAAACTCTCACTGTTTGCAGATGACATGATCCTCTACATAGAAAACCCTATAGACTCCACCAGAAAATTATCAGAGCTAATCAGTGAATATAGTAAAGTTGCAGGATATAAAATCACACACAGAAATCCCTTGCATTCCTATACACTAATAATGAGAAAATAGAAAGAGAAATTAAGGTAACAATTCCATTCACCATTGCAACGAAAAGAATAAAATACTTAGGAATATATCTACCTAAAGAAACTAAAGACCTATATATATAAAACTATAAAACACTGATGAAAGAAATCAAGAAGGACACTAATAGATGGAGAAATATACCATGTTCACAGACTGGAAGAATCAATATAGTGAAAATGAGTGTACTATCCAAAGCAATCTACAGATTCAATGCAATCCCTATCAAGCTACCAGTGGTATTTTTCACAGAACTAGAACAAATAATATCAAGATTTGTATGGAAATACAAAAAACCTCGAACAGCTGAAGCAATCTTGAGAAAGAAGAATGCAACTGGAGGAATCAACTTGCCTGACTTTAGGCTCTACTACAAAGCCACAGTCATCAAGACAGTATGGTACTGGCACAAAGACAGAAATATAGATCAATGGAACAAAATAGAAAGCCCAGAGATGAATCTACACCCCTATAGACACCTTATCTTCGACAAAGGAGGCAAGAATATACAACAGAGTAAAGACAATCTCTTTAACAAGTGGTGCTGGGAAAACTGGTCAACCACTTGTAAAAGAATGAAACTAGAACACTTTCTAACACCACACACAAAATTAAACTCAAAATGGATTAAAGATCTAAACTTAAGACCAGAAACTATAAACTCCTAAAGGATAACATAGGCAAAACACTCTCCGACATAAATCACAGCAGGATCCTCTATGATCCACCTCCCAGAATACTGGAAATAAAAGCAAAAATAAACAAATGGGATCTAATTAAAATTAAAAGCTTCTGCACAACAAAGGAAACTATAAGCAAGGTGAAAAGACAGCCTTTGGAATAGGAGAAAATAATATCAAATGAAGCAACTGACAAACAACTAATCTCAAAAATATACAAGCAACTTATGCAGCTCAATTCCAGAAAAATAAACGACCCAATCAAAAAATGGGCCAAAGAACTAAATAGACATTTCTCCAAAGAAGACATACGGATGGCTAACAAACACATGAAAAGATGCTCAACATCACTTATTATCAGAAAAATGCAAATCAAGACCACAATGAGGCACCATTTCACACCAGTCAGAATGGCTGCGATCCAAAATTCTATAAGCAATAAATGCTGGAGAGGGTGTGGAGAAAAGGGAACCCTCTTACACTGTTGGTGGGAATGCAAACTAGTACAGCCACTATGGAGAACAGTGTGGAGATTCCTTAAAAATTGCAAATAGAACTGCCTTATGATCCAACAATCCCACTGCTGGGCATACCCACTGAGGAAACCAGAATTGAAAGAGACACATGTACCCCAATGTTCATTGCAGCGCTGTTTATAATAGCCAGGACTTGGAAACAACCTAGATGTCCATCAGCAGATGAATGGATAAGAAAGCTGTGGTACATATACACAATGGAGTATTACTCAGCCCTTAAAAAGAATAAATTTGAATCAGTTCTAATGAGATGGATGAAACTGGAGCAGATTACACAGAGTGAAGTAAGCCAGAAAGAAAAACACCAATACAGTATACTGACACATATATATGGAATTTAGAAAGATGGTAATGATGACCCTGTATGCGAGACAGCAAAAGAGACATAGAAGTATAGAATGGACTTTTGGACTCTGAGGGAGAGGGAGAGGGTGGGATGACTTGGGAGAATGGCATTGAAACATGTATACTATCATGTAAGAAACGAATCACCAGTCTATGTTCAATACAGGGTATAGGATGCTTGGGGCTGGTGCATGGGGATGATCCAGAGAGATGATATGGGGTGGGAGAGGGGTTCAGGATGGGAACTCATGTACACCCGTGGCGGATTCATGTCAATGTATGGCCAAACAAATACAGTATTGTAAAGTAAAATAAAAATTAAAAAAAAAATGCAAAGGACAGAAAGCCAACTGCAACAAGTGTAAGCCACATGGCCTTTGTGGCTCACAAACCTAGGATGGACAGGAAAAGATACAGGGACTTATACACTGCTTTCAGAGCACATTTCTTTTTATTCAACTTTAGTTTCAGCTGTCTCTATATGTTGGCTTCATTTTCTTACCTTCTGATCCCTGTGTGTGTGTCCTCAGTCACTTAGTCCTGTCTGACTCATTGTGACCCTTTACACTGTAGCCTGCCAGGCTCCTCTGTCCATGGGATTTCCCAGGCAAGAATGCTGGAATGCCATCTCCTCCTCCAGGGGATCTTCCTGACCCAGGGACTGAACATGCTTCTCCTGCATCTCCTGCATTACAGGCAGAGTCTTTACCACTGAGCCACTGGGAAAGCCCTTCCTTTCAAATGGTTCCCTAATATGCTGTAGTTATGTTCATGGATTTGTGTTTACGGGTGTGCAATCTATTTGTAAAGGAGTAGAGACAAATCTCAACATTCTGAAAACTAAGATCATAGCATCTGGTCCCATCAATTTATGGCAAATAGATGGAAAAACAATGGAAATAGTGTCAGACTTTATTTTTGAGGGGCTCCAAAATCACTGCAGATGGTGATTGTAGCCATGACATTAAAAATGCTTACTCCTTGGAAGGAAATTTATGACCAACCTAGACAGCATATTAAAAAGTAGAGAGATTACTTTGCCAACAAGTCCATCTAGTCAAGGCTATGGTTTTTCCAGTGGTCATGTATGGATGTACGAGTTGAACTATAAAGAAAGCTGAGCACCGAAGAATTGATGCTTTTGAACTGTGGTGTTAGAGAAGCTCTTGAGAGTCCCTTGGACTGCAAAGAGATCCAACCAGTCCATCCTAAAGGAAATCAATCCTGGGTGTTCATTGGAAGGACTGATGCTAAAGCTGAAACTCCAATACTTTGGCCACCTGATGCAAAGAACTGACTCATTTGAAAAGACCCTGATGCTTGGAAAGATTGAAGGCAGGAGCAGAAGAGGACGACAGAGGATAAGACGGTTGGATGGCACCACCGATTCAATGGACATGGGTTTGGGTGAACGCTGGGAGTTGGTGATGGACAGGGAGGCCTGGCATGCTGCGGTTCATGGGGTCGCAAAGAGTTGGACACGACTGAGCAACTGAACTGAATTGAACCGTTGTTCTTATGTCAATCACTTTACCAAAATTTATGTCTGCTACAAATACATCTATAAATTCTCTCGGTAAATGGACATATAACTTTCTGAGTAAAACAGTAGAGTTAATTTGACTAAGTGTTCTGATTGCTTGCTTAACTACCTTGGGTTTTAGTTTACTCTTACAAATGTTTGTTCCACTTTTCAGTCTTAAAAGTATTCTTGGCAGAGAGTGCAAAAGGAAGAAATTTCACATTTTTAATGTTATCTTTTGCCATCACATCATATTTCTTAATCAAAAAGCCTATGTTTCTTTCTTCATGTGGTTTCTGAGATAGCTTTTAAACATCCTTCAGAATTGTCCTCTATATTTAATTTCATTGCGCAGTTAACATTTTTAATTAAATACTTTTAAAGTATTTATTTATTTTTATTGGACTGATGATTGCTTTACAATATTGGTTTGATTTCTGTCATACATCAACATGAACTAACCATAGGTATACACATGTCCCCTCCCTTTGAATCTCCCTCCACCTCCTGCCCATTCCCATCCCTCTAGGTTACTACAGAGCCCCAGTTTGAGTTCCCTGAGTCATACAGCAAATTCCCATTGGTTATCTGTTTATCTATGTTACTCTCTATGCATCCATAGTGCTCTCTTCATTAATCTCACCCTCTCCCTCCTCTCTCCAACCTTTGTCCATAAGTCTGTTCACTATGTTTGTGTCTCCAATGCTGCTCTGCAAGCAGGTTCATCAGTACCATCCTTATAGATTCCATATATATTCATCATATATGATATTTGTTTTTCTCTTTCTGACTTCCTTCACTCTGTTTATTAGGCTCTAGGTTCATCCACCTCATTAGAACTGACTCAAATGCATTCCTTTTATGGCTGAGTAGTATTCCGTTGTATAAATGTACCACAGCTTCTTTATCCCTTCATCTGCTGATGGACATTTAGGTTGCTTCCACGTCTTGGCTATTGTAAATAGTGTTGCCATGAACACTGGGGTACATGTGTCTTTTGCTTCTCAGTTTTGGTTTCTTCAGGGTATATGTCTACACGTGGTATTTGGGGATCATATGGTGGTTTTATTCCTAGTTTTTAAAGGAATCTCCATACTGTCTTCCATGAAAGAAAAAGTGAGAGGGTTAGTCACTCAGTCGTGTTCAACTCTTTGCAACCCCATGGACTGTAGCCCACCAGGCTCCTCTGTCCATGGAAATCTCCAGGCAAGAATACTGGAGTGGGAAGCCAGTCCCTTTTCCAGATCTTCCCAATCTGGAAAGGGGTCGAACCCAGGTCTCCTGCAATGCAGGCAGATTCTTTACTGTGCGAGCCACCAGGGAAGCTGGAGTGGTGTATCAATGTACACTCCCATCAGCAGCGTAGGAGGGTTCCCTTTTCTCCACAACCTATCCAGAACTTGTTTTTTGTAGGTTTTTTTATTATGGCCATTCTGTCAGGTGTGAGGTAATATCTCATTGTAGTTTTGATCTGCATTTCTCTGATAATAAGTGAGGTTGAGCATCTCTTCAATGTTTATTAGTCATCTGTGTGTCTTCTTTGGAGAAATGTCTGTTAGGTCTTTTGCCCACTTTTGACTGGGTTGTTTGTTTTTCTGGTATTGAGTTTTATGAGCTGCTTGTATATTTTGGAAATTAATCCCTTGTTCCCTGGTGGCTCAGAAGTTAAAGCGTCTGCCTGCAATGCGGGAGACCTGGGTTTCATCCCTGGGTCGGGAAGATCCCCTGGAGAAGGAAATGGCAGCCCACTCCAGTACTCTTGCCTGGAGAATCCCATGGACAGAGGAGTTTGGTGGGCTACAGTCCATGGGGTAGCAAAGAGTCGGACACGACTGAGCGACTTCACACAATCCCTTGTTAGTTGTTTCATTTGCTATTATTTTTCCCATTCTGGGGGTTGTCTTTTCATTTTGTCTATAGTTTCCTTTGGTGCATTTTGCAGTTTACATTTTGATGTTACTATAAGAACTTTTTTAAGCTTTCATATTAACTATTAATAGATCTTGCATTTCCTATATTCAAATCAATATACTAATAGATAAGACTTAATATATGAATTACATAATTATTGTGTATAATTATATGCATATTTAGCTTTAAATATCTCACAACTTATTTATAAGGACAAAGGAAATACTTACACAATAGTGTAAGGATGGTTCAACTTCGGTAAATAATTTAGTCTAAAATCTCTGTAACAAATTAAGGAAGAAAGGTTACCTATGATTACCGCAATAAGTGTTGAAAAATTTTTTATATTCACTTAGATTAGAAAAACACTTCATTCACGTTTGGAATCTTACATAAGGTCATAATATAAATGTACATAATTTTCAAGATCTGTCAAAAATCATAGAGAAATCATCATATTAAGTGTTAGAAGCACTGTCCCAAGAATTCTAGGCAAAAATAAGGGTAGGATGTCTACTATTATTGCTGTTTTAAATATCTCAATGTAGGTCCTAGCTCAAATAATAAGAAAAGAAAAACAAAGTAAAAAACAGAAAAGCTTATTGGAAAATAGGGGAAAAAGTTATTAAAAGAACTTACAGACAAATGTTGAGAACAAATAAGAGTTCAGTGAGATTGCTGTACATACATAAAAGGCCAGTATTTTTTAAAAATCATCAGAACTTTAAACACTAATAATCACTAATTACAAAATATTATGGATAAATATAGAGGTCACATTGCAACAAATCTTCTAAGTGCCATATAGAAAAATTGTTAGCTATTACTGAGGACATTAATGAAGATCAGAGCAATTGGAGAGCCATATTGTCTTCACAAATTGGAAGACTCAATCTTCTAAAGATGTGAGTTCCTTCTGTATTAATTATAAGTTAAATGTAATTTCACTTAGATCAAAAAGGAATATTTTGGTGGGAGGAGGATTTGATATGCTTCTCTCAAAAATTATAAACTAGAACTAAGAATGAAGAATAAGACAGCTTTGAAAAGTAAGAAATAGATTAAGATAATTTTTGATCAAATATCAAGAGTTTTGGTAAGATTTTTATAATTAAGAACATGAGCTATTGGTACAGGAGTAAACATTAAAACCAATGAAGGAAAGAAACAAACCAACACTTTATGCTAAGTTATTTTATGACTGAGGCAACACTACAAATAAGTGGTAAGATAATGAACTATTCAATCAATGATGCTGGGAAGATTAATTTTTCAAAAATAAAAAGTTCAATACAGGATACAGGATGCTTGGGGCTGGTGCACGGGATGATCCAAAGAGATGATATGGGGTGGGAGGTGGGAGGGGGCTTCGGCATTGGGAGATTGTGTACACCTGTGGCTGATTCATGTCAATGTATGGCAAAACCAATACAGTATGTAACATAGAATAAAGTAAAAATAAAATTAAAAAAATAAAAAGAAAAAATTACATATCTATTTTCTATTATCCACAAGATATCAATTTCAAATTATTTAAAAGTAAGTGTGAAAATCAAAATATTAAAATTTTAGACAACCACAAAGATGATACTTTTATAGTATTGGATTTGGACCTATAGTTAAACTATTTTCCATAGTTAAACTGTTTTCCTGTAATTGAATACTAATACATGAGTTAAAAACACAAAAGTCATGAAAAGGGTCAGGCTGATGGGCTAGGAGATGCAAATAGCTGTGTATGATTGCTATATCCTTACATTTATTTAGAACAACTTTTATGCCATTTCAAAGATTTAAAAAATTTTCTCCATGAAGAATTTTGCTGTATTAATTTGTAGATAGTTTATTGTTTTGCTGCATTTGATAGTGGCATCTTAGTTTTGAATATATTTTCTAGATGGTTACAAATAGTTATGTTTGTAGGTTAATGTTTATGAGTTTTCTTTTACCCAGAAAACATAAGTGATCTGCTCTGAGTCTCTGTTTATTCATTTGGAGTCCACAAAATCAATTTTGGTTTGTTTGTTTCATAGTATTTATTATTTTTTTCTGTGTTTACAGATATTTTCTAATTTTGCTTTTGTTAATTTGAATTCTCTCATCTATTTTCCTTCTATTCCTGAAGTACATTCTTTTTTAAAATGTAAATTTATTTATTTTAATTGGAGGCTATTTACTTTACAATATTGTATTGGTTTTGCCATACATCAACATTAATCTGCCACTGGTGTACATGTGTTTCCCATCCTGAACCCCCTCCCACCTCTCTTCCCATACCATCCCTCTGGGTCATCCCAGTGCACCAGCCCCGAGCATCCTGTATCATGCATTGAACCTGGACTGGAGATTCGTTTCATATACGATATTATACATGTTTCAATGCCATTCTCCCAAATCATCCCACCCTCTCCCTCTCCCACAGAGTTTTAGCAGTATTTGGTGATCATAATTAATAATGAACATAGTCTTTATTGAAAATATCTTAATTTTATCTTCAATAGTAATTGATGATTATTATATGGCTGTAGAATTCAAGGATGAGAGGTATTTTCCATCAGTGAGATAAAGCTATTTTTCTGTTGTCTTTGACTCTCTACTGTTGCTGTAAAAACCTGATTATGTGTTTAAATGTTATTTTTTTACATATAATCTTTATTTCATCTCAGTATTGTTCTAACATCTCTTTTTTTTGCTTGTTTGTTTTCAGCAGTTTCACTATAACATATCTAGAAAGGAATTCAGATTTATATATGTGATATGGGACTTGTGGTTCTTCTTGAAATCGTGCTATTGTCTCATTGCATATTTTCTCTCTTATCATTTATCTCTTCTTGTGTAAATCCTACCAGAAGTAAATTGATCCTTTCTCTTATATTCCATATCTCTTGAACTCTTTGTGTCTATTGTCTCTTAATCTTTCTATACTTGTCCTGTGTAATTTCCTCAACTGCTTTTTCAGGTTTATTAATTCTCTTTTCAACTATGTTCACTCTGCTATTTATTTTTAAACCTCAGTGGCCATATCTTTCTTTTGTAGGGCTTTTTGGTCCTTTTAACATCTCTTTGTTCCAGTTTCTGAGCTGTGTGTGTGTGTGTGTGTGTGTGTGTGTGTGTGCTTTCTTTTACAATTCCTTTATTAATGTCTTTGTTTAAACACATTTTAAACAGGTGAGGGAGATTAACATTGATAGATAAAAAATTTTAGTCATAAAATAAATGAGTAATATATATAAAAGTACAGTGTGGGGAATATAGACAAAGATTATGAAATATCTTTGTATGGTGACAGATGATAACTGGACTGATTGTTACCATTTTGAAATGTATCAGTTCAGTTCAGTTCAGTCACTCAGTCGTTTCCGACTCTTTGCGACCCCATGAATTGCAGCACGCCAAGCCTCCCTGTCCATCACCAACTCCCGGAGTTCACTCAGACTCATGTCCATTGAGTCAGTGATGCCATCCAGATATCTCATCCTCTGTCGTCCCCTTCTCCTCCTGCCCCCAGTCTCTCCCAGCATCAGAGTCTTTTCCAATGAGTCAACTCTTCCCATAAGGTGGCCAAAGTACTGGACTTTCCGCTTCAGCATCATTCCTTCCAAAGAAATCCCAGGGCTGATCTTCAGAATGGACTGGTTGGATCTCCTTGCAGTCCACGGGACTCTCAAGAATCTTCTCCAACACCGCAGTTCAAAAGCATAGATATATCAAATCAGTATATGTGTACTGACTTACATAGTGCTGTAAGTCAGTTATGCTTCAAAAACAAGCAAGCAAACAAACAGGCAAATAAACTCATAAAGAAAAAAATCGTATTTGTGGTTAACAAAAATGGGTTTGGGGGAAGGGGAATTAGGTAAAGGCAGTCAAATGGCACAAAGTTCCAGTTATGTGATAAACAAACACTAAAGATATAATGAGCAATATAATAAATATAACACTGCTGTACATAATAAAAATGGAAGCTGTTAAGAGTAAGTCTTAAGAATTCTTACCATAAGGGAAACTTTTGTCTGTTTCTGTAATGCTGTACCTATATGAGATGATAGATCTTCACTAAGCCTGTTTTGATAATCAGTTCATGATATATGTAAATCAAAATCATTATGTTGTATACCATAAACTTATCAGGGATGTATTCCAATTACACCCCAAAGATACTGGTAAAACAAAATGCATTTTATAACACCCAACTGATTATTTTGCCATCTCAAGTTCTTGAATTTTTAATTTTCTTGATCTGTTTGTTTCTATTGGCTCTAGCTCATAATGGATTGTTTGTTTTCTTGTGCATTTTGTGAATTTTGACTGTGAACTTACGCTTAATGTGACTTTATCAGTAGAACTGTGTGTGACCTGAATTAATGGTTTGTGCCTTTGAAGTGACTTGACATTCTGCCATGTGCTTTAGTATTATTATTAATACATTTTAAAATCCATTTCTTGACTTAAGGTCTTCCCTATCCTAAAGATTATAATCTCAAACTTCAAATTAACATGGAGCATATGTACAGATTTCTCAGGGAAGGCAGTTATTTTTATTATTTTTAATTTGATTTTGGTCATCTAAAGTCATGACAGAAACACCTACTTCAATAACTCCTGGTGTTGGTGGGCACAGTTTCTCTGGTACATCCTTATACCAGGAGTGTGTCTCTTTACCTTTAGTCACATGTTTCAACTCCTCCATCAGCCTCTCTTCTCCTCTTCACATGTAAACTTTAAAACCAAAAGCTTTGGGTTAGAAATATTGACTACCCAGGACCTTATATAAGAGAAATCACTGATGTAGCTGATTACTACTGTGTTCCGTTCCTTCTTTTCTATTTTTTTCTTTTAACCTTTACATTTTGAAAACTCAACAGATTAATTACAATAATTTTATATTACTATTTTTGCACTTCTACATATTTTTAACAGGAGAATTTTAGGCATACTTCTGTCTTGTCATAACTGGAAGTTAGACATTTTCTGTCATATTTTTTCTTCTAATATCATTTAACCTCAATGACTTTTATCTCTGTCATAGTGTCACATTTCTTCCCTTTCAAATTTTTTGACTTTGATAATTCTTTCTGCTATTTCTGAATTGTTTTTCTTTGACTTCTGTCTTGGGTTATTTTTTTCTTTGTGTTTTAGATTTGTTCCCTCAAAGACAAATATTAGAAAGACATTTTCCAAATTCTTGTACCATCTTCAAAAAATATAGATTTTAAAAAACTTAGCACATGGTTGTCTAGAATTTTATATAGGAATTAAAACAGTGTATGTCCACAGTGCATAGGACCAGTCCTTTGATTTCAACACTTTTATTACACTATAACAGATTATAGAACTTTGTGTGATTCTTCCTGGAGATGCCACCTGACAATCTGCAGTGCCTGAATGGCTAACTTACTTGGCCTTTGCAGCTGGGCACTTAGTTTGTCAAGGATTGATTCCTAGCAATACTAGCTTCAAGTTAACTGGTCTATTTCCTTCTTGATTCTTGATATTATCCTTGAGTACTTTTAGGTATTTAAGTACTTAAGGCATTTATCCCTGGAGAAGGAAACAGCAACCCACTCCAGTATTCTTGCCTGGAATACCCTATGGAAAGAGCAGCCGGGAGGGCTACAGTCTGTGGGGCGTTGCAAAGAGTTGGACACAACTGAGCAACTGAGCACAGGGCATTTATAATACCTTAGTTTCCTTAGGAATCACCTTCAAAATCAGGCCATGATAATCACAAAAAGTGATTTTTAAAAGGATGTAAACAAAAATGCCAACAAACATCCCCCCACAAACTGTCTCCTGTTACCTTTAATACCTCTCATAGGCTGTCCAGCTCTGTTGTCTGTTGATAATAATTCAGTACTTCAGAATGAATCAACGTAACTGAGTTTTAATAGTTCTTTAAAATGGCTGTACAAAACTGCTTCACTAGGAGGCAAAGATTTTTGATTTGGTGGACTTATGGTTAAATTTAGTATCACATGCTTTTGAGGAGCCTAAAAAGCAATTCAATAATATGGAAATCAAGTGATATAAAATTGAGTGCAATTATAATTTTCAACAAACTACTCACTTTTATAACAACACAAGGCAAAGCTGCTTTGTGTCAATAAAAGGGCAGTATAAGCATTTTTTAAAAAGAATAAAAAATTATTTCAAGGGTGGAAAAAGTGATTTTATCTTGAATGTGTACGCTTGATTTAAGAAAAAATGCAATGCAAATGTTTAAAGGCAACCCAATATGTTCTGGAGATTGTGTTAAAAGTGCTATAGCTAGTCCCATGTCCCTGGTAAAATCCTCCCTGATGACTGCTACAAAATCTCCCCAAAGTTGTTCTGTTTGAAAATGTTACTTTACTTCATGTTTCTTTTCACAGACGAAACAATATGAGTTTAATACAGTAAGTGGTGAATGTTAATTGTAGAGTACTACATTATTTTAAGTTTTTGCAATGTCCTAAACTTGTTTTTGTTATTGTTACTTTAATGAGTGTGAGTGAGCATGGTTGTGATGCTGCCTCAATCAGCCTTTGGCCTTTGGTAAAGGATATTAAACTGGCTTATTGTTTTTTTAGGGGGCGGGATTAAATTCAATATATAGTTTGTATTTCGAAAGACTTTATAAGGGCCATGACTGATTATATATGAATGTTGTCTTGTTCTTACTCAGGTTAATTTTAAAAGATTTAATTATTCAGGTGGAGGTTTTAGAAAAGCATTTATTAAGACCAGTTTTTAAAAAGTTTGGTTTTTACAGGGGTAAGCGTCAATGACATAGAGAACTCATCTAGATGTTAAATACTTATTTCTCTGGAATGCTTACATGAGTGAAGAAGTATTTTAGTTCTGCAAGGAATAAAGCCAAAAACAAGAAACTATTTCTTAAAATGAATTCCTATGTGTATGTATGAGGGGAAGACGGGTGATAGAAAAAGCAGCCTTTAGTGGTCCCATTCTTAGTCATTACGTTGCTTCTTGAGGCTGTCTAGTGAGAAACTATGTCAAACAGACATTTAATTTTTCTTCACATGAACAAGCAGAATACTAAATAATTAAACCTCCGTGGTCAGCCTAGCAAACTGATTGAATTTTCATGTTAACTTTAGAGTTAGAGACTTTCCCAAACAATTTCTGTGGAGTGGAATCGTCGAGGTAAGGAAAACTGCCTCATCAGTTTGCCTGGAGCATATTGAAGCAGCAGTAACAGACAGGATTCCACCAGTCCTTTCACTGCGTAAATCCAAGCCAGAGTGCAGAGACCATCAAAGGGATAGTCGAGGTTTTGTTACCCAACTTGTCTCTATTCTCTCAGCGGTGGCTGATCCCATCTGTCTCTAAGCGCTGACTAGAGCTTGTTCTATTTGTAAGTATTGTTCACAAGTCACCTAAGATTAAACTTGCGGCTCTTTCCCTACACATTCAGTCTGGAGTTCAGCAGAGAGTCATACGTAATGTTACCCTGCAAGGCAGGAAAGCAAATTCTTTAAGGATATCAAATATTTGAAACATTTTTAATATTTACTCACCCCTTAAAGATTTTAGAGATTTAGATAGATAAATTGGGTTAATAACAGCTACTCTGAGGGGTGGGTGTAAAGCTACAGATTTCATAATCCTACAGAAATTTTCAGTATAGTGGCTGATGAAGGATAAGTAATAGCTGTGATCATATTATCTTCCAGCCACAGTGAAATTCAGTATTTGAAGAAAGGTGCTTTCAATGGAAGAACATGTATTCTCACATCTTTACCTATTTTTTAATTCTTTTTTAAGCATAAACTGATAGCTTCTGCATTCTGAGCCAAGTGCCACATATCAAGCTTTTTGTAATCATTTACATACACTCATGATGTTGGGGCAGGTGTCTTATGATACAATTTCTCACACACAAGGAGTTAGAGATTTAACAAGAAAACAGTCATGTTAAAAACTGAGCAAAAATTGGTCCTTAATTCTTAGGCTTAGTTTTAGGGGAAACCAGAGTTAAGGCACATTGACATCTTCCCGAGGTATATGCTATTCTAAGCAAGCTCTACATTTTTTACTTAAAGCATACAGGCAACTTCCAATGTGAATTAAGCTGGTCTATATACATCATTTTTCCTCCTTACTTACAATTATTGAGTATACTTTACTATTTTGGCCACAACCCAAGAGTT
This sequence comes from Nanger dama, assembly GCA_917880005.1. Lineage (NCBI taxonomy): Eukaryota > Metazoa > Chordata > Mammalia > Artiodactyla > Bovidae > Nanger > Nanger dama. Next base: position 1,290,110 of record CAKJTW010000068.1, on the reverse strand, counting down.
GATTCACATGGGCATTTAAAATATTTTTCAAAATAAACAAAAAGGAGGAGTGAAGTTGCTTTTATGCTCTGTGAACACCCCAGCTTTGTTCCTTATGATAAACGGGCAAGTACACGTCATTTGATTGCTCTTTAACCTTTCATTATATTGACAATCTGTTATTGCCTAGCATCCATTCCATTCTTCTCAGAAGGTGGCTTGGCATTTCTGTGGTACTTTCAATCCAGGGAGATAAATCTGCATCTCCATCTGGGTTGACCAGATGAGGCTCCCTTTAGAGCCAATTAACACTTTACCAATGGGGTCACCTCAGCATGGTATGAGGTGCTTTGCACCTCCAGGGCTACCATAAACTGTCCCCACAATGCCTCCAGATGCTCCAGGACTGGAAGCCAATCAATCTTTCACAGAAGTGCTCAGCACACCTACCCCAGGGTCCTAGGAAGAGGCACAGCAGCAACACTGAAAGATGTATATGGCTCTCCAAGCCAGAGCCTTTTGAATATTCTTTTGTTAGCCTCTTCATGCACTTACTCAGCCTGAGCGAGATGTTCATGACTCACAGAAAGCCAAGTATGCCTGGTAGGCAAGGCACAAGCCCCACTCCTGTTCAATTTGATAGTCACCCATATGGTTATAACTTCTTGACAAGCTTGACTAGAAAATTCTCTGCCTCGATTGTGACCTTTGAAGAGCCTTCCAGTGTTTGGTTCAGGCCAAGACTTGCAGGTCCCACTCATTAAGATGCTTAGGGCATGGCAGTGCCAGCTCTCATACCCCTGGAGGCAGCCAAGGGCATATCTCTGTTGGTATCCTGGCTGCATCTGAGATATGTGGTTATTTCTATAGGAATCCAGACTTGATGCAAAGATTGCTGAGGCTTTTCTGCACAGGCGTCTCATTTATTGAAGCAATTCCCTTTAACTTTGAGTTAGCTGGGAAAGAATGCAAATTAAATATTCTTTTGGTAGGGAGACTGGGAGGGGTGACAAGTGAAAGAGAAAAAAGGCATGGGTGAGCGCCATGGAGGCCCAGAGTTCCCTCAGGTGGTTGGCTAACTAGCTCAGCCTTTGTGAACACCCTGCCTGCCTGTGGGATGGAGCTGAGACAGAAGAATGACAGTCTGGAGGAGGAAAGAAAGACAGTAATTACGGGATGCGTGCGATTAGTGCGGTAGCCAGAGAAATTAAGCCACAAGTCCTAGGAATCTTCCCTTCTGTATGGTACCTGCAGAGGAGGAGAAAAGCCCTCGCTACAGAGTTCAGTGGGAATCCACTCCCCGCCAGCTCAGCTTGATTGCTTTCTGGGTTACCTACTGTGGAAGTTCAGCGGCTCGACCTTCCTTTCAGCAAAGCTATATTGTCCTGCCCTGAAAAAAAAAGCAGATTAAGAATTTACAGGGATCCCTCCATCACTGGCCTCTGACAGAAACATTCAGGGAGCTGATTTTTCATGGTTCAATTTGCCTGAGGCCAAGATTCTTATCGAAATGTATTTTGTTAATGGAAAGTGCCATTGCAGATTTCAGAAATGTCTAACTTCCCATTAAACTTTCTCAATTCTTTCCCTCTCATCCTTTTGTTTCAGTTAAGTGGCATTCTCCCTGAGCAACTTTACTATTATTGTATTTCTTTGAAGAATGTATAAATTCGAGTTCAGGTTTATAGGTGAGCAGTAAATCATGTCAGTTAAGTTTATAATTATTTTGTAGTGAGGTAAATGATGTCCTGACTGTCTTGAGTCTGAGATAGTACCAGCTATAATTCAGATCATACTGCAGTTGTCTACTTTGATTTAAATGTTTTCATTAAAAGCTATAAGTTTGCAGAATAATTGAAAAACACTTTTTTTTTTTTTTTGGTTAAAACAAAGGCTATGTAATTTTATCAAGATAGGAGGAAATAAAGCCTATTCAATGCTTTCTTAGTTTAAAGCATTTTTGAGGGCTGCTTCAGATGGGAGAGGGAAGGCGTTAGTCACGTTTTGTGCCAGGGATTATATTAGGCCTCTGTATCTGTATTATCTCAGTTCTGGTTAGGTCATAGTATTGCTATCCTTCTTATCTGTGTCTTTTGATTATAAGTGACTTGATATCAGCATCCCTAATGTTATCAGTAGTTATGCTGAAATTTTGAGGTTATGCTGGTAAATGACATGATTGTGCTATACTTGTTCTTAGTACTCTAAGGCAGAAGAGATTCCTTAATGCTGTATGTTTTGCTAACAGGGCAAGTAAGAATCTGGAAATAATGTTTACTAGAGATGAGAAAGCTTAGCAGATGGGCTGTAATGATTTTCCAGGAGGAGGAAATGAAACATCTTTGTCTCCTATTCATATTGGTGCCACCTGGCAGAGTTAGATCTGGAGCAGAGGCCCTTGTTAGCGGGCTCAGAAACAATGCCGTTGAGTATTTATGATTTTTGATATAATAATTTTGATACATTTTGTTATGTGGTTTACATCCTCAAAACAAGTAATTTGAGATTTATTCATCGAAGCCCATTTGTTAAAAATATTCAAAATGAAACACATATATGTTCTTGTTCTGCATAGGCTTACCTCATTGCAGAGGGATTTACAGCATAGTCTGACCTATTACAAGATCTTTAGTCATAGACCTTGATCCTTTTACTAATGAGATTCCGGTGTTGTTGAGTCTCGAAAGTATGTTTCAGAAATGCTGAGTTATGGTTCCGTTGCCCTGCCACCGCTCATGACCCCTTATCTGTTTCACTCTCACTTTCCTGCTCACAATCTATAGAAGTATTTACAGGGGAGGCGGACTGATGCACTGGTCAGAATCTCTGGATGAATTCATTTTTAGATTTACCTATTAATGGTTTATGCTGATTTCAAATGAAAGATATGCATTCTTCACTTGAATTATTTTGCAATATTCATGGATAATATATCTGAAGGGTCTGGTGGATATTCTCAGTAAGTGACTTGTGATATTTTTATAACAAAGATCAGTCAATACGTCAGGTTACTCTTCCTCTCATTATAGATAATGCTTCCATGACATTACTCCTGTGACTTAAAACATTTTAGTTTTCCTTTCTTGATATTATTAAGACAGAATTTTGATTTAAAGCACCCAAACAACCACCTGTGACATTCTTCTAGTAATAAATGCTTAATGGGTTAATGCTTAAATCGATTAAGTAATAAATACTTGAAAGGAGAGAAGGGGACTTGAAAGTCAATTGGTGACACATCTCGTTAAGATGAATATGATGATGAAAAAGACTTGTTCATTATATATCTGATGTGAACAAAAATTAGCATAAGAAAATTGTACCCCGAAAAATCACAGGAAATGTTATAAAACAAGATCATTTAGCCAGAACAACAACAAAGAAGGGTTTCTGAAATGCTGCCAAAGCTGAAGGATAGATGAATATCAGCTATGCTGAGCTGCAGAATAATGTCTGAGTGCTGAGTGTGTTGTGATGTTACCAGTGTACAGCAGAGTGTGCTAGCATTATTAGAACAAAACTACCTAGTAAGCTCAAGTCTGTGTTCATGTAATAGTCAAGAAAAGAAAAAGAGCCAAGGGAGAAAAGGACAAATAAGGAAACTGACTGTTGATAGCTTGCACGCACTTGTAAGTCATAAAGGACTTTTTGAAGTTCTAACAGAAACAGTCCCTGTGGGACAATGATAACAGGAGAGACAGACATTGATGTGTAAATGACATCATCACCCGAAGCCACTTTCACTCAAACCAGAGTCCCAGATCATACTGGGGTTCAAAGGGATTCTAATCTTACCCTGTTCATTTTTTTTTTCCCTCCTAAGTTCTTGCCAGAAATAAAGGAAACACAGAGAAGCTTGTTCATGTCAGTTTTTCTGACTTGACCTGGAAACTGAGAGTCATGTAACTGGACAAGGGCTCCCAGAGTTCACAGATTTTAGGAGCAAGTTCGCAAAGACACTGGCTTAATGTATATAAGAACAATAGTTGAAATTAGTGTTATATAAGTGAAATGTCTGATACTTTGAGAGAAATACGAAGTTGTATCAACAGTTTATAAATAAATGTGAATTTGTCATAATGTTGCTAGAATTTTCTGTGAAAGGAAAAGGGCTACTTTTCCTGCCCTGGAAAAATCTTCTCTCTTTCTGAATAATTTAGTGCTATAAAATGTGGTAAATTTATAAGGCATATTAATTAATATTTTCCCACTTTTAACTTGAAGATAAGCTTGATTAGCAACAGGAGTAGGGTACCTCTACTTTCCAAGTCATTCATGGTAATGCCTAGGGATCACCATCTCTTGAAGAACTGGATATTAATAACAGTTTCATCTAACTTTATATGCAGTATAAATAATCTGATTATTCACTGAGAGTGGCACATAAATCAGAAGTTAAGAACCTCAGGACAGGAGAATTAATATTGAAATGACAAATCAAACAATGGTATTTGTCAAATGTTATCTCCTTTAATAAGAATTATGGATTTGAAATGTCCCTAAATTCCAATGACAAAGCCCTTTCTCAGTATAAAGTGTTTATATAGCACAAGCTAATTAGTATTAGAAATATCTGCTTTATTTCCTTTGCTCCACAGCTTAGACATCTATCTGGGAAGAGGCTGAGTACATCAAATGTTCCTTTCAATGTAAGCAGTAAGTAGTTCACTTCCTGTACTCTCTATGAACTTTGTAATGGTTAAATGGAGCTATATTCAACATGAACTCATGAATACCTCTCTTTCAATTTTCTTTGGCTGTGACTGAGATCTCAGTATAAAATAGAAGCAATTTGCCTTTCTAGTCTAACACCACAACAGTGTCTTCAGTAGAATGATACTATTAGTCAAATGTGATAATTCATTATCATAAGTTAAATGAGAACTTTGTCACTTAGAATGTTATGCCCTTAGCTGTTAAAATATGATTGTTGTGGAAGTAAAACTTTTTATGGTAACTATTCAAGTATTAGGCTGGCTTTACTTTATCCAATGAGAGTTTCTGGGGGTGCTGTCTTTGGTTATATTGTGAAGAAGAGGCTGACCTGTAAGCTTATTTGAAATGGGTATATGTTTGGCCAGGATTCAAGCTGGCAATTAGACAATAAGTCAAAAGCAAGGCTCAAGGTTCTTATGTAACAACTGGAGTAAAAGGGAAGTTAGATGTTAGGATGGGGATTCGCAGGTGGTGCTAGTTGTAAAGAATCTTCCTGCCAATAACAGGATATGCAAGAGACATGAGTATGATCCTTGGTTGGGGAAGATCCCCTGGAGAAGGGAATGGAAACCTACTCTGGCATTTTTGCCTATAAAGTCCAATAAACAGAGAAGCCTAGCAGGCTACTGTCTATGTGGTCACAAAGTAGTTACTGGAGTTAACTCACTTTCATAAGTCACAGAGAAGTGACGCCTGTCTGTAAACATGTCCTCTCCTACCACTGAAGCCTTCACCCTTTACTCTGAACTCTCTTAGCTGCTGTATATTTTTTGCATTCTTTGTCTTAATAAATCTGTCCAAGATAACTCTACATCTCTCTTTCCACTGGATCTCCTTTGCTCACCCTTCTTCATCCACATCCTGCCAAATTTAACCTTCAAAACAGTCCGTGACTCTCCACTCAGTCTGCATTTCTTCTTTCATTATCTTAATTCAGGCCTCAATCACCATTTCCTCGGCCTAGGCAAAGTAGGTTGAGCCTGGTCTCCTTACCTTCAGTTTGCTGTACAACTGACAAAGTGTTTTGTCTCAGCTGTTCATATCACTTTCCTTCTTAATGTGGTTCTGCATTGCTTAGAAGATAAAATCTAGCCACTATTATGATGTTTCTAGACCCTCTTTCATGGCCTAGACAGTTAACTTCAACAAGTGAAATGGACTGGGTATAGAGGTAGGGATTCTAGGATCCATCGCAATTTGAAGTATTCAAGACCCCCCATGAGGCATTTGAATGTATTCGTGTTAGTGTAATATGCCTTCAGGGCAAGGCTGACTCAGGATTTCCTATTTGCGATTGCTAGTAACACCAAATTGTTCAGGATTAGTTGCTCCCACCATGGTTTTTTTTTCCTACCACAATTCATTTGCTCCCTTGTGGGCAATGCTCAGACACAGGGCAATGCTCCCCTCACTCACTGCATCCTTCTCAGGTTAACCATTTGTCACTATTTAAGAGTTAGATCACATAGTCATTTCTTTCAAAAATCCTTGCATGATCCCTATTTATTTCCAACAGGTTTCCATATAAATTTCTGTCCTACATACTGTATTTAAGTTCCTGCCTCTCTCATTGTGTCATAATTTCAGTATTTTTGGTAAACAATTGAGAGCCAAGTATGGAATAAGTACTCAGCAAAGGCATGAAGACTGTGCTGAGTTGAATAGAGCCATGGTTCAATGACTTGCTTTAGCCTTTGAGTTTATGGCTATGGAAGTCCATGGAAATTTCAGAGTCATTTGACATCAGTCAGAAAGAGAATATGGCAAATCCCGTCTTACTAATCTTTTTATCTCTGAAATCTAGAATTATATCCATCAACTTGTGGAAGGAAGAGGGATGAAAGGAAGAAAGAAAAGACAGAAGGAAGAAAAAGATTTATTTTCTTAATCCAGAAGTGCTGTAGGGAAAGGGGAAGAATGGAAAGAGGCAAGGAGATAACTTGAACTGAAGTAAAGAATAGAGGAACACGTGTATACTTGTGGCTTATTCATGTTGATGCATGGCAAAACCAATATAATATTGTAAAGTAATTAACCTCCAATTAAAATAAATAAATTTATACTAAAAAAGAAAAAGAAACAAAGTCTGTTTTATAAGAATGAAATCTTTTGAGATAGCCACCCAGGAAGAGGGCTGGTCTGAGAACAGTTTGAGGACTGAGATTCAGAAAGTATTGAGTTGCCCAGGGTGACATTTTATTCTACATCAAGAGATAAAGGGATGCATTCTAATTAAATTCTTCACACAGTTTCTCCTAGAGTAGAATGTGTAGTTAGATATATTTTCTTCATGTGATAATTCTTTTGCTTTAAAGGATTACGTGTGAGAGAAGAAAGGGAATATTATCAAAACACACAAACTTTATGAAGTGGTTTATAGCATTTGGCAAAGGAGTGACAGTGAAGAGAGGTCACCTAAATGTGTCATTTCAACTCAGGAGCACTCTCGTGTTCCTGGTCATCTCCTGCTAGCAACCAGGATCACACTTAAAATATTCCTGTGAGATATCTGTATAGTCACCATTGATAAATGCGAAGTTCTTAGCAACATACCACCGTTTAAGATCATGTAAATTAAAAATTTGAGGACACCAGTGGTAAAGAACCCGCCTGCCAATGCAGGAGATGTGAGAGATGCAGGTTCAATCCCTGGGCTGGGAAAATCCCCTGGAGGAGGGCACGGCAACCCTTTCCAATGTGCTTGCCTGGAGAATCCTATGGACAGAGGAGCTTGGCGGGCTACAGTCCATAGGGTTGCAGAGTCAGATACGACTGAAGCAACTTAGCACACATGTCTTTTTACTCAGTACAAGAGCAGGAAATAAAGAAAGTGAAAGTCACTTAGTCGTGTCTGACTCTTTGCAACCCCATGGACTAAACAGTCCATGGAGGAGTCTTAATAATGTGATGTAATACTTCTGGCTTGTGCAGAGTGATTTTTTAAAATTTTTATTGTTTAGCAGAGTGATTAAACAGGTCAGCCATCAAAACACACAACAAACAGTGTGTGTTCACTATTATAGCAAATGCTGTGAGAATAAACAAGACAGAAAGCACCTAAAAGGCCTTGGAAGAAAAGTAAATATGAAGGACCAGCATCTCCCGGTTTTCTTATAGCCCATTTTCACAGAGCTGCCAAATGACTCTACTGTTTGCCTCACACCAGGGGTGTGTCAATGATGTATTTTCACAAGTGCTTAAGTACTGAGATAAAAGTGTGTGTGAGTGTCAAAGGTGGACTAAAACACAAAGCTCTACTACTTGCCAGTTTTCACAGAAGATAAATAGTTTTTCTTTGTAATAACAAAGGGTATCCTTGTCTCCAACTCAGCTACCTCACAAATCAGGGAGTTGCTCTGAAGGAGGCCCCACATCAGAGCTGGCATGGCCTGACGGCGGGTGAGGGCTGTTATTCTGGTACAAATGACCACATATTATATAATCCTGCAGTTTTAAATCAGCCTGTGCAGGATAGCTATCTTTGTCAATCTAGATTTGGAATACATTCTTAACTGAACTCTCTTCAGTTTATAAACACAATTTTCCTTTTCACCTCCAACTATATCCATCCAAGGCTTCAGCTTCAGATTGTTAATAGAACCATATGCTAGCCAAATTCACTTTGATAACTAGAATAGACAAGTCTGGTGGTTCTATTTTTATTTTAGCAAACAAGAGGCCAGTTAAATATAGTCAGGAAGTACTATAAATGGAAAACATTATTGTTATGAGTTAAAACTCACAGTCAAAAATGTCCACTATTTAAATCCACAGAATTTCTGTAGATAATTCTACAGATACAGATACAGATAACTTAAACCTTGTAGTATGAGATCATAAAGGAAACATAAGATAATTCTCAGAATTCAGAAGCGTACAAGAACAACTCCTCCACTGACTGTGAATATTATCTAAAAGGGTTAAAAGACCTCAGGCTTCTCTGTGGGTTGTGCATGGGGCATGCACCATGTGCTGCCATTAAACTCTTTCTTCTCTCATAAGCAAGCATTCCCCGCTGGGCCATCTCTTTGGTTTGGTGGGAGTCTGGAGTTACCCACGAAGTGTGTGTTATCAGCTAGAAATTACTCCATATAAAAATTTAGTGGTATTGTCCTAGCTATTTTTCAATTAGTCCGTGTGTTTTACTCACATGACTTGGATTATCGGCGACACGAATTGTAACTCTGTGGTAGAACATGATCAGAGCTTTTTTTTTTCCCCTCTCTGCTATAATCTTGTGACTGATGAGAACCTCTGAACAATAACAAAAATGAATATAATTAAAATAAGTTGAGCCTTATTGTTGGCAATAACTATGAGATTCTGAATTATCTCATGTTGGTTGCTTTAAGGCTTTTACTTGGACTACCTTGAAAATGGTGCATAGTGTGCAAATCAGTATATCTTCCTTTTTTTGCCCCAAGGCCCCTGTGTTTAAATCTATCAGTGTCATGGAACAGTGGGGTTTTAAAAAGTATTTGGAAGGGCACCAAGCCTGAATGTTTTGAGAGCACTAACCAAGATACACACACAGGACTGAATGTATTTTCACGAAGACTGAAACAGATTTTTTTTTTCTGAGAACATTATTAAAGAAAACCCTGGATACTTAACAGAGGGTGGTGGAACCAGTCAATGTGTAGAACTGTTTTTGCTTAATTAAATCCATATTTTTCTTCAAGGCTTCTGAAATACAGTGATCACCGAAAGGTCTTAATAATCTCTTTTGTGGTGTGAGATATGTATTTTCTCTTTTTGTAAGACAAACTATCATCATTTCTTTTGTCAAATATATATTTTTAAAAGAGAACTAAACAGGTGAATTTTAATAACATAATTGGGTAATCTGTCAAAGGTTATGCTGGAATCAGATTCAAAACTTTTGTATTGCTCGGTTCTAATTCATACTTTTGTTCATCATTTTTATATCATATTTCTACTTGCAATAAAATTGTATAACAGATCTTTCATTTGTTTCACATTTTTCTGAGTACTTTGAAACTATTGAATGTTCTCCAACATCTTGAATTTTATCTAAAAATAACTTTAGGCAAATTCAGTTTTTAGTTTTACACAAATCAAATGAATGAAGGCTGGATATATGGATTTTTTTTTCTTTCTTTCAAGATTCTCTCTGTGAAGAGACTAATTAAAGGGGAATCTGCCTGAGGTGTATTATTCCAATATCTCTCTCAGCACCCCATATATTGATCTATTTAACATCTTCCTTCTGGATAACCCAGAACAACAATTTTTAATCTCTCTGTTGGCATAGCATTAATCATTGCCACAGTTAGAAGCTTATCAAATGCATTCACAAACAGATGCAGATCTGATATAGTTTATGGTGAACTATTTTTAAATTGATCAAATCAAACCTACCATCCTGAATCTTTGAGTAGACATTTGCTCTTTTTCTTTTTGAATTATTTGCGATGACCAAAAAGTGTGTGTGTATATGTTTTGCATTAGATATATTTATGTATTGGGAGGATAACGTATTCCTCTTCTTTTTCCTTCTTTCTATTTCCTTTGATAAATTAAATAATTTCCATAAAATTGCAAAAAAAATATAAGAAACATGTTACACTACTGCCCCAAGTTATCAATTGTGTGTTCTTTTTTGGTTCAGATGAAAAGTTTTTAATTCCTAAAACACAGATTTTTATAAGCATTAATTAGCACTAGATTTTTACTTTTTCATCCTTTATTTCCTTAATCTTCAATATTGGAACGTACTGAGAGATCTGGATGAGTCTACAGGGGAAATCCTTCTGGTTTTCTGCAAAGAAAATTCAATAAAGTTGATAATGTTGATCGACCTGGGAGCCCTCAGTTGGAAAGTACCCCAGAGGGCCTTTAATTTGGAAAGTCTAGCACATTGGCATAGAAGGAAATGTAAATCAGTGTGCATGCTGCCACATTTCCTCACCGTGGTTTTATTTGTCTTTGACATATTTTGTTATTCTCCTTGAGAGTAAAATTTCCTTATATTGCTTCATTTTATTTTTCCTAGGGAGCTCATGTCTTATCTCTTTAAAAATTGCAAAAAGTACTTGAATTACAATGCTGCATTTTAATCCTTAGTAAAATCAATAGTTCTTAGAGTGTGGTGGTGGGAAAGGAGTTTGAATTAGTCAAAAAATAAAAGTGTATGAGACTACTGGTCCAAGTCAAATTTCATTGTTCTCTATTTGGAAGAGGAGTGAAGTTGTTTTGCCAACTTTCAAATACAGTTCACTCAGAAATTGTCTGCTCTAATTTTGCAGCACATCTCAGAATTAGTTTGGCTTCACTTAGCTATGGGACTTTGGTTTGCTTTTATTTTCAATTCTCTTGGTAGTTCTGAAAGCAAGAATAAAGTTCACAGAGGAATCTTGTTTGCACATTATAAACCACCTTTTCTACACTCCCCCTGCCAAAAAAAGGAATTGTGTGATTTATGTTTTCCTGGAAAGAAATGGCCTAAATTAAAGATATCTGAAATTCAAAGAAAGTTATACAAATACATTTAATCTTTAATGTGAAAGCTTTCATAAATTAGTGTCTATTTCCTTTTTGCAATAGAACAGTGGTTCTTATATAGATAGAATGACAAAGATGACTCAAACTCTATTTCAAATTCACTAATTGAAGCATTTAGCTGCACACTGTTATTACTTACATTCACAAGTGGCAGCACAGCTGCTTCTGCTGTTGCTGCAGCTGGCATGATTTTACATTTAAGTGAGTGAAACAGACAGGAGAAAGTTCTTTCTAGTTTGGATACACAGGAATGAAAGTGCCCTTTAGTTCTTGCTCTTTAATTTCGCAGTCTGTCACGGGGTTTCTGTGCATGATTAGATCTTCCCCAGCCTTTTTCAAAGCAGGTGGTTTCCTATTTTTCAACAAAACTGAAGAAAAACCTAATCTTATTGTCAGCTGGTAGATCATTAAAACTGATTTTTGATGATAGATCACCATGTGAATTTTAGCATGAAGCGCTGACAGAGTTCAAAGCATTTTGTGACAGTTTTATGAAAATGACTTTCCCATCCCCATCTCCTTATTTTATGAACAACTTTTTCTATGCTACCTTTCTAAAGGTGAAAAATAGGATAGAATAGACGGCATACCGGGTTTCACTCTAGTAAAAATGATATTTCCTTTTTAATAATGGAGCAGTTGAAGAAAATCTGGCTCATTCATCACATTGAGGGAGTAATTTCCCCCAAGATTGCTTTTATGTTTAATAATGATTTATCAGCATTTGTAATCTAGGTATGTTGTTTTGACAAATTGTGTACTACTACTAGTGTTAATAACTGGATGTTATTGTTCAGTTGCCCAGTCGTGTCCAACTTTTTGCGACCCCATGGACTGCAGCATGCCAGGCCTCTCTGTTCCTCGCCATCGCCCAGAGTTTGCCCAAGTTCATGTTCATTGCATTGATGATGCCTTCCGGTTATCTCATCCTCTGATGTCCTCTTCTCCTTCTGCCCTTAACCTTTCCCAGAATCAGGGACTTTTCCAATGAGTCCTCTGTTCTCATCAGATAATCAAAACACAGGAGCTTCACTTCAGCATCAGTCCTTCCAGTGAATATTCAGGGTTGATCTCCCATAAGATTGCCTGGTTTGATCTCCTTGCTGTCCTAGGGACTACATTTTAACCCTGTACACTTTAAATACAAGGGAATTTCATTACTTTCTATTTATATACTTTTTTTTTGGTCAGAGCAAAGGTATAGCAATAAAAGACTTTCAAGCATATAGCTGTATTAGGTAAACTTATATTGTAGAACGGTAAGTGATCTAAATTTAAGACAAAGTATGAACAATGTAGGAGAAGGCAATGGCACCCCACTCCAGTACTCTTGCCTGGAAAATCCCATGGATGGAGGAGCCTGGTAGGCTCCAGTCCATGGGGTGGCTGGGCATGACTGAGTGACTTCACTTTCACTTTTCACTTTCATGCATTGGAGAAGGAAATGGCAACCCACTCCAGTATTCTTGCCTGGAGAATCCCAGGGACAGAGGAGCCTAGTGGGCTGCCATCTATGGGGTCGCACAGAGTCGGACATGACTGAAGCGATGCAGCAGCAGCAGCAGCAGCAGCATGAACAATGTAAAATTTAACAAAGAGATTATCCATGTTTATTTAAACGGATGATAGCTGTATATGTCTAAGTATCATTCAAGTTTTATTGGATATATTTAGAAGTGTGATATAACGTTATTTTAAAAACCAATATATGTATAATTATGTGAAAACAGTATCCTTTGAAGTTATTTCAATTTGTAATGACTGCTTTCAATGTTAACTTAAAAATATATAAGGGAGTGTCTAGTTTTCAAAATTCTTTTGGAGTTTGTGAACAAACAGTTTAAACACCACTATCCTCTGCTAAATCCCAACCTATTTGCCTGTAGTTTTGCTGTTTGGTTCACTTGTCTGACCTTTTTATTTGGTTACCACAGATCAAAATACAAGCCCGAGTCAGTGTAGATTAGCTACACTTCTTTGGGCACTTAACTTGGCAATTTCTCACATCTTTTCTCTGGTTCACACCTATCTCTCAGCTATAATGAAGTCTTCTATTAACAGTCTAGTCCTCTCTTAAGGCTGAACTGAAAATCTACATCCTGCTCATTACTGCCCATAGTCATCCCTGGAGAAGCAATTGCTCTTTCCTCAGTACCTTTAGAAAAATTAGCCCATACCACTTTACAGCGCTTAAATAACACTACCTTTTTGATGGATCATGAGCATTTTTCTTGCCTACATAATTATAATTATGCTGTTATGAAGAGACCATGAGTCTTCCATGGGTTTATATGCCTTACAGTACCAAATATAGAAGGCTCATTTATTAACTAGATGCATGAATGAATTATATATATTAAAAGGAAATGTTTTCAATTATATCAAAGCTCCTTTGATGTGGCTTTCTTGTAACTTCTGTTTTGAGAATCACAGGGAATATTGAAATCAGCTGAGTGTATACAGCCCAGTGAAGGAGACAGAGTGAGTCAATGTTGAAGAAGACATACTGGGAAAAATATTTATATAGCTAAATATTTTTATAGCTAAATATATTTCAAAGATTGGGAGGAAATTACATCAGGAAGAGTTGAGATGAGGAAAAAGAAAACAACCATTTTCAGTTTGGTATGCTATGAAATCAGGTAACAGTAACTTTGAATGGTATGGGAGGGAAAATGAGGAGCTGAGCCAACAGGTGAACAACTTCAAAGGGGCTGGAAGGATGCAAGGGACCTGGTCAACAGAATTTTTATTTTTATTTTTTCATCCTGCTTGTGGGAATCCCATTTAAGAAGTGATGGCTAGAACAGCTGTACCTTTAATTGTTTTATTACTTTTTTCTCAACATGAGTTCCAAAATAATCAAATTACTTAGACAAATAAAAAGGGTTTTTTTCCATTCCATTTCCTCATGGGGTTTTTGTTTTGTTTAGTTTTTACTGAGGGATACAAATATTTCCCAACTTTTCTAAACTATAAAATAATATTCCAGAGGACAGCTATCTATAATCTAGAACCTATGAGTTGTTTCATTCCTCAAATAGTGATTTTAATGGTCTCATAATATTTGAGCCAATGTGACTCCCAGAACGAGAAGTCTAGTGTCTTTTGAACATTGTTTTCTGGGGACTCTATCAATGTTTTAACATGCAGAGTCCAGGTTTCTGACATGGAGAGTATATTTTGAGAACTAATCTGCTACTTACTGATATTGCATTCTCAGAATGCACTATATTTGGCAATTGATAGTGAAAATCAAAGAATTTCAACAGAAAGTTTAACTACAGGAATAGCTAAGTTTGGTAAAACCTGGTGAGGAGTTTCCAGTAATTACATGACACTTACAAGGAAGCAATAACAATTAAGTACCAAATTCTGAAAAAAATTACTTTCAAAAATACATGTTAATAAAAATCTACCTTTCTTGGGTTATATAGAATTTATCCTGAGATTTCAAGGTTTATGAGATATGTATTTAACACAGAAGCACATGTTCTCTTCTTCCCTTCCATGCCACTGCAGAAATAGCAGTTCCAAGAGAAAGAGAAAGATGTTTAAATAGCTATCTATCTACTTAATGTCATCTATAGATGTAGAAACACTTGTGTACATATACAATTCTATGTTAGTTCATGATCTTTAGTTCAGATGACGGAACCAGTGATATAAATGAAGGTGTCTCATGCATTTGGCTGTGACTAAAAAGTCACTTTTGTAATGGTCACACATCAAGACAGTCTTATTCTAATAACATACATTAACTTACCATGATTATGAGAAATCTTCTTTATGTAAAGATTGATTCAGAAAAAATAAAATATTTATAGAAAATAATTATATTTAAAATAAAAATATATTTATTGAATCCTGGAGTGGGAGCAGCATGCAGCAGAGATCATTCTTTTGTAATTTGGAAAATGTAATTTATTAAGTAGAACAATGTGGATAGAAATTGATATTCTCAAAAAGTAATTCATTTAGAAATTGTTTACAGAGCATATATGATGTTTTAGGTACTATTCTAGTGACTGAACAAAACTGACAGAATCTCTGCTTTTTTTGTAGCTTATATTCTTTGTGTTAGAAATAGGCAATAAGACATGTGCAATGGGGATAAATACTATACATATTATACAAAATAGAAACCAAGATAAGGAGATAGTGAATGGTAATTCCAAACAAATATTCTTTCCTAGAGCATTGATCGGGGAAGGCCTCCCTTTATCTCTAGGCAGAGTGAGAGAGACAGCCCTGGGAATACCTGGGAGTCAAGATTTCAGGAGAAAGAAACAGTGAGGACTCACAGGAGACAGGATTCTAGAAAAAAAGCCCAGAGGTCAAATTGGAGTAGAGAGAACAGAGGAGGAGGACTGAAGGAGATAAGGCCAGAGAAGGAGCCAGGGGAGGATCACAGGTGTCTTGAAGGACATGGGAAGGACTTTGCAGTTTATCTGGCATGATCTGGAATCATTGAAGGGATCTGGGCAGAAAAGGGACATGGTTTAACTCCTCGCTGTGCAGAGAACAGAATATAGAGCAAAACAAAACAAGAGACCCAAGCAGGGGCCGTTGCAGTAATTCACGGGAGAGATGAGAAGGCTCTGGGCCAGGGTGGCTGCAGTATACACGGTCAAAAATGTCAGGAATTTAGATAGTTTTCATGAAAGGATAATGAGAATGTATTATTTATCCACCACTTCTGAGGAAAATCTGTCTCTTTTGAGGAATGCTCACAGTGAACTCTAAGAAACAACGAAGGAACTCAGTACGGCTCCCTTGAGGACAGTGACCAGAACAGAGAACTGAAGCAGGGAGATTAGTTAGGATGTCACTGAAATCAACCTGTGAGAAATAATAGGTATTTAAATGAGGATTTTTGTGATAAAAGTGGTAAGACATATCCAGATGCTAATATATTTTGAAGTGAGCATTGACAGAAGTTCTAATGGAAAGACTGTGAGATAAAGAAAAAGTGCCAAAAACTTTGATTAGAGAAAGGAGATCTTAAACTCTGGGCACATTTCTAATCTCTCATCCTGATTTAGATATCTCTCTATTTCTCATAGCTGGATGGCCTGCAAAGTTATTGGATATTGGTTCTTAACACACTTGAATGTTCACAGATATTTTACAAACAGTATCACTGTTTACTCTTGGGGCAAATGTGTAAAGTAAGGAGAGAGAATTATCAGTTTTAGAGTTAAAGATGATGAGTTTTAGGGAGGCTGTATACCTTGTCCAAGGATATAGCTCTGTTAATCGGCTTTGTTGTTCAGTCGCTCAGTTTTGTCAACTCTTTTCAACCACGCGAGGCTTCCCTGTCCTTCACCATCTCCCAGAGCTTGCTCAAATTCATGTCCATTGAGTCAGTGATGCCATCCAACCATCTCCTTTGTCGTCCCCTTCTCCTCCTGCCTTCGATCTTTTCCAGCATCAGGGTCCTTTCCAGTGAGTCAATTCTTGGCATCAGGTGGCCAAAGTATTGGCGCTTTAGCTTCAGCATCAGTCCCTCCAATGAACATTTAGGACTGACATTCTGTTAATGGGTAGAGATGGATGAAAATGGGCAGACTGAGGCTGACCCCAGTCTTAAAGACATACTGCCTTGAAAATTAACACCGTGTATGTGGGCATCATGCTATTTGTCAAATATTAAACATCTGACTGGGTATAAGCTTCATGAGGGCAGGTATCTTTGTTTTGTTCCCTGATGAATCTCAAGAGCCTAACCTCTGTTTGAAAGGGAAATTATTTTCATAGGGAAATTAAAAACTTTTTCTTTTTGGCTGCAGATTAAGAAGACTCAATACATTGTACAGTGCTCTAATATCCTATTTATTATTGATTGATTTATTATGACCAGTTATTCTATAATAATAATGTTAGGGTTATTAATTAATTATTTGCAAAAGCAAAAGTTAACTAATCAATGCAAATTCATGCTTCCTTATTGGTGGGTAGTCTGGAAGATCACTGCCCAGCCAGAGACTGTAACTCACATTTAGTGTTACATCCAGGTATATCTATATGATTCATTCTCACTACTAGAATATGAGAAGAAATAGTATGTCCTCATATATATGGAATTTAGAAAGATAGTAATGATGACCCTGTATGTTGGACAACAAAAGAGACACAGAGGTATAGAATGGACTTTTGGACTCTGAGGGAGAGGGAGAGGGTGGGATGATTTGGGAGAATGGCATTGAAATAGGTATACTATCATATAAGAAATGAAGTGCCAGTCTATGTTCAATACAGGATACAGGATGCTTGGGGCTGGTGCATGGGATGATCCAGGGAGATGATATGGGGTGGGAGGTGGGAGGGGGCTTCGACATTGGGAGATCGTGTGTACACCTGTGGCTGATTCATGTCAATGTATGGCAAAACAAATACAGTATTGTAACGTAGAATAAAGTATTAAAAAAAAAAAAAAAAGAAATAGTGTGTCTCACCTAGGCCCTGACTCAAAGAAGTTGGTAGGGTATCTTCATATTGTTTTTCTCATCTGCTAGCAGAACCGATTGATTGGTAAGACTGGGACACAGATTTATCATTTAATAAAAACTGGAATGCTTCTGGGAAATGAACATTTACTGTCAACAGAATTGTTTTTAGTTATAGCTGCTAGTATTACCTAACCAAATTGGTACTGGAAGTGCTGCTTTCAAAAAGTATAAATATGTAGGGTTGATATCAAGATTGAGTGGTGATAAAGGAGATATTAGAGGATGGGGAAATGGAGATGCATGTTTTGCAATGGCAGAACTTGTGATAAAACCATTGCTGTGATGACTTTGAAGGTAGGCCATGTGCCTTTGGCTCTAGGGTCAGAAGTTGGAAAACAGAGTAATATAGTTTGTGTTTGCTGTTACTTGCTGCATTTTATAAGATAAGATAAGAAAGACATGAATTCAAGCAAAACTTGCCTGGTTTTTGAGAGCATAAATAAAAGAGAATAGATAAAATCCTGAAATCTCAGACCTCACAATGGTTGGAAAAGCTTAAGGCTCTGGACCTCAATTGGATGAGATAAGATTGAAAAACTCTCATTAAGACTTCAACTAAACAGTTGGGCTCAGCTCTGTAGTAAAGATAAAAGAACTCCCATTGTCATTATTGACAGATGGAATTCACTGGAAGCAAACAGATCAGAAGCCTACTAACTTTGAAAGAAATGTATTGACAAGGGAGTTTTGATCCTGAGACTAATCAGAGAGCTTTGATCATTGCCAAGGTAGAGGTCTTCACAATGCCTGCCTGGCAGAATTTCATGATTGTCATGGAATAGGGCCACCATAAGTTTCCATCATTCCCTTTTGCCAGTGGGAGGTGATTATTCTGTTCTTCCTGCAACATTGTATATTGATATCTGGGATGTAGAGGGAAGACAATGTACTTTTAATTTGAAGGTCACCAGACCATGAGTTGCCACATATGGATCTGATGGAGATGAATGTGTATTTCTCAGAGATCCTAGATTTTGAGCTGGATCTATAACTGGATGGAACTTTGAATTATATATCCTGGGACAGGGGTAACTGTTCTTATGGGGAAAAAGATTCCCAATGATATTTCATAGCCAAAGGTATTGACTATGGCTCCAGTACTTTGGCCACCTGATGTGAAGAGCCAACTCATTAGAAAAGACCCTGATGCTGGGAAAGATTGAAGGCAGGAGGAGAAGGGGATGACAGAGGATGAAATGGTTGGGTGGCATCACCAACTTAATAGACATGAGTCTAAGCAAGCTCCAGGAGATGGTGAAGAACAGGGAAGCCTGGCATGCTGCAGTCCAGGGGTTGCAAATAGACACAACTGAGTTACTGAACAACACTGACTGTTGCAGAGATGGCTAGTTGCCCACATCAAATCCGTGCTTCCCCTTCAGTACTGTTGAGTTACGACTGGAAGGAAGCTATTCTACCTTGAACTACATTGTCCAATTCCGTTCAGATCCAGATGAATGATATGATTAGTTTTAGCTGATGGGATGTCTATGGAAGTGTTTGTCACTATCAGGCTGCTCTTTTATGGTAATGGCTGAAACTTTTTCAGTACATTTCTCTTACTGTTGGATTGAAGCAAAGAACTTAGCAAGCCTAAGAATAGAAACAGCCTGGCTTCCCAAGTTAGCACAGTAAAAAAACCTCTCCCTCTAGAAAATGACACCTGCACTGAATAACTTGCAATAAGCTTTTTAATAATGTTAGATCTCCCCAGTGGCTCAGTGGTAAAGAATCCACCTGCTAAGCAGATGATGTGCAGGTTTGATTCCTGGGTCAGGAAAATACCCTGGAGAAGGGAATGGCTACCCACTCCAGTATTTTTGCCTGGGGATCCGCTTATTGGATTATGACTTAGCATGCATGTAATAAGCTCTATTATGTTACACCATCAAATTTGGGAGATTATTTGTTACTATAGCTAGTATTAGCATAATTAACTCAATATATTATTGATAATACAAGAACTGCTTTTTTTATTAGGTGCCTATTATTTGCTGGATATACTAATAAGAGTGTCAGTTCAGTTCAGTCGCTCAGTCGTGTCCAACTCTTTGTGACCCCATGGACTGCAGCACGCCAGGCTTCCCTGTTCATCACGAACTCCCAGAGGCTACACAAGCTCATGTCCATCGAGTCAGTGATGCCATCCAGCCATCTCATCCTCATCCCCTTCTCCTCCTGCCTTCAACCTTTCCCACCATCAGGGTGTTCTCCAATGAGTTGGTTCTTTGCATCAGATAGTCAAAGTATTGGAGTTTCAGCTCCAGCATCAGTCCTTCCAATGAATATTCAGGACTGATTTCCTTTAGGATTGATTGGTTGGATCTTCTTGTAGTCCAAGGGACACTCAAGAGTCTTCTCCAACACCACAGTTCAAAGCATCAATTTTTCAGTGCTCAGTTTTCTTTACAGTCCAACTCACATCCATACATGTCTACTAGAAAAACCATAACTTTGACTAGGTGGACCTTTGTTGGTAAAGTAATGTCTCTTCTTTTTAATGTGTTGGTCGTAGCTTTTCTACCAAGGAGCAAATGTCTTTTAATTTCAAGGCTGAAGTCACCATCTACAGTGATTTAGGAGCCCCCACAACTAAAGTCTGTCACTGTTTCCATTGTTTCCCTCTCTATTTGCCTTGCAGTGATAGGACTGGATGCCATGATCCTAGTTTTCTAAATGTTGAGTTTTAAACCAACTTTTCCACTCTCTTCTTTTACTTTCATTAAGAAGCTCTTTAGTTCCTCTTTGCTTTATGCCATAAGGGTTGTATCATCTGTGTATCTGAGGTAATTGACATTTCTCCCAGCAATCTTGATTCCAGCTTGTGCTTCATCCAGCCTGGCATTTTGCATGATGTACTCTTCTGGGAAGAGTAAGCTCCAGGAGATGGTGAAAACAGGTTAAATAGGCAGTGTGACCTTATACAGCCTTGATGTACTCCTTTCCCGATTTGGATTTGGAACCAGTCTGTTGTTCCGTGTCCAGTCCTAACTGTTGCTGCTTGACCTGCATACAGATTTCTCAGGAGGCAGGTCAAGTGGTCAAGTATTCCCATATCTTGAAGAATTTTCCACAGTTTGCTGAGATCCACACAGTCAAAGGCTTTGGCATAGTCAATAAAGCAGAAATAGATGTTTTTCTGGAACTCTCTTACTTTTTGATGATCCAGCAGTTGTTGGCAATTTGATCTCTGGTTCCTCTGCCTTTTCTAAAACCAGCTTGAACATCTGGAAGTTCACGGTTCCTATACTGTTGAAGCCTGGCTTGGAGAATTTTGAGCATTACTTTGCAAGAGTGTGAGATGAGTGCAATTGTGCAGTAGTTTGAGCATTCTTTGACATTACCTTTTGGGGATTGGAATAAAAACTGACATTTTCCAGTCCTGTGGTCACTGCTGAGTGTTCCAAATTTGCTGGCATACTGAGTGCAGCATTTACACAACATCGTCTTTTAGTATATGAAATAGCTCAACTGGAATTCTATCACCTCACCTCCACTAGCTTTGTTTATAGTGATGCTTCCTAAGTCCCACTTGACTTCTCATTCTAGGATATCTGGCTCTAGGTGAGTGATCATACCATCGTGATTATCTTGGTCATGAAGATCTTTTGTACAGTTCTTCTGTGTATTCTTGCCACCTCTCCTTAATATCTTCTGCTTCTGTTAGGTCCATACCATTTCTGTCCTTTATTGAGCCCATCTTTGCATGAAATGTTCCCTTGGTATCTCTAATTTTCTTGAAGAGATCTCTAATCTTTCCCATTCTATTGTTTCCCTCTATTTCTTTGCACTGATCACTGAGGAAGGCTTTCTTATCTCTTCTTGCTATTCTTTGGAACTCTGCATTCAGATGGGTATATTTTTCCTTTTTCCTTTGCCATTTGCATCTCTTTTTTTCTCAGCTTCTTTTAAGTCCTCCTCAGACAACCATTTTGCATTTTTGCATTTCTTCTTTTTTTGATATTTCAATGTAGTTTTTATTTCAATCTGTTTGCATGTCTCTTTTCTTAATATAAATTTATTTATCTTAATTGGAGGTTAATTACTTTACAATATTGTATTGGTTTTGCCATACATCAACATGAATCCGCCACAGGTATACATGTGTTCCCCATCCTGAGCCCACCTCCCTCCTCCCTTCCCATACCATCCCTCTGGGTCATCCCAGTGCACCAGCCCCAAGCATCCAGTATCATGTATCGAACCTGGACTGGTGATTCCTTTCATATATGATATTATACATGTTTCAATGCCATTCTCCCAAATCATCCCACTCTCTCCTCTCCCACAGAGTCCAAAAGATTTTTCTATACATCTGTGTCTCTTTTGCTGTCTTGCATACAGGGTTATCATTACCATCTTTCTAAATTCCATATATATGCATTAGTATACTGTATTGTTGTTTTTCTTTTGGCTTACTTCACTCTGTAATAGGCTCCAGTTTCATCCATCTCATTACAACTGATTCAAATGAATTCTTTTTAATGGCTGAGTAATACTCCATTGTGTATATGTACCACAGCTTTCTTATCCATTCATCTGCTGATGGACATCTTAGTTGCTTCCATGTCCTGGTTGTTATAAACAGTGCTGCGATGAACATTGGGGTACACATGTCTCTTTCAATTCTGGTTTCCTCGGTGTGTATGCCCAGCAGAGGGATTGCTGGGTCATAAGGCAGTTCTATTTGCAATTTTTTTAAGGAATCTCCACACTGTTCTCCATAGTGGCTGTACTAGTTTGCATTCCCACCAACAGTGTAAGAGGGTTCCCTTTTCTCCACACCCTCTCCAGCATTTATTGCTTGTAGACTTTTGAATCGCAGCCATTCTGACTGGTGTGAAATGGTACCTCAGTGTGGTCTTGATTAATGAGTGATGTTGAGTATCTTTTCATGTATTTGTTAGCCATCCGTATGTCTTCTTTGGAGAAATGTCTGTTTATTTCTTTGGCCCATTTTTGGACTGAGTTGTTTATTTTTCTGGAATTGAGCTGCATAAGTTGCTTGTATATTTTTGAGATTAGTTGTTTGTCAGTTGCTTCATTTGCTATTATTTTCTCCCATTCAGAAGGCTGTCTTTTCACCTCACTTATAGCTTCCTTTGTTGTGCAGAAGCTTTTAATTTTAATTAGATCCCATTTGTTTATTTTTGCTTTTATTTCCAATATTCTGGAAAGTGGGTCATAAAGGATCCTGCAGTGATTTATGTCGGAGAGTGTTTTTCCTATGTTCTCCTCTAGGAGTTTCATAGTTTCTGTTCTTACATTTAGATCTTTAATCCATTTTGAGTTTATTTTCGTGTGTGGTGTTAGAAAGTGTTCTAGTTTCATTCTTTTACAGGTGGTTGACCAGTTTTCCCAGAACCACTTGTTAAAGAGATTGTTTTTACTCCATTGTATATTCTTACCTGCTTTGTCAAAGATAAGGTGTCCATAGGTGCATAGATTTATCTCTGGGCTTTCCATTGATCTATATTTCTATCTTTGTGCAAGGACCATACTGTCTTGATGACTGTGGCTTTGTAGTAGAGCCTGAAGTCAGGCAGGTTGATTCCTCCAGTTCCATTCTTCTCTCTCAAGATTGCCGGGTTATTCGAGGTTTTTTGTATTTCCATACAAATCTTGAAATTATTTGTTCTAGCTCTGTGAATAATACTGTTGGTAGCTTGATAGGGATTGCATTGAATCTATAGATTGCTTAGGGTAGTATACTCATTTTCACTATATTGATTCTTCTGATCCATGAACATGGTATATTTCTCCATCTATTGGTGTCCTCTTTGATTTCTTTCACCAGTGTTTTATAGTTTTCTATATATAGGTCTTTAGTTTCTTTAGGTAGATATATTCCTAAGTATTTTATTCTTTTCATTGCAATGGTGAAGAATTGTTTCCTTAATGTCTCTATTTTCTCATTATTAGTGTATAAGAATGCAAGGGATTTCTGTGTGTTGATTTTATATCTTGTAATTTTACTATACGGAGAAGGCAATGGCACCTCACTCCAGTACTCTTGCCTAGATTCATTGATTAGCTCTAGTAATTTTCTGGTGGAGTCTTTAGGGTTTTCTATGTAGAGGATCATGTCATCTGCAAACAGTGAGAGTTTTACTTCTTCTTTTCCAATCTGGATTCCTTTCATTTCTTTTTCTGCTCTGACTGCTGTGGCCAAAACTCCCAAAACTATGTTGAATAGTAGTGGTGAAAGTGGGCACCCTTGCCTTGTTCCTGACTTTAGGGGAAATGTTTTCAATTTTTCACCATTGAGGATAATGTTTGCTGTGGGTTTGTCATATATAGCTTTTATTCTGCTTTATTGACTATACCAAAGCCTTTGACTTTGTGGATCACAATAAACTGTGGAAAATTCTGAAAGAGATGGGAATACCAGATCACCTAATCTGCCTCTTGAGAAATCTGTATGCAGGTCAGGAAGCAACAGTTAGAACTGGACGTGAAACAACAGACTGGTTCCAAACAGGAAAAGGAGTACGTCAAGGCTGTCTATTGTCACCCTGCTTATTTAACTTCTATGCAGAGTACATCATGAGAAACGCTGGGCTGGAAGAAACATAAGCTGGAATCAAGCTTGCCGGGAGAAATATCAATAACCTCAGATATGCAGATGACACCACCCTTATGGCAGAAAGTGAAGAGGAACTAAAAAGCCTCTTGATGAAAGTGAAAGAGGAGAGTGAAAAAGTTGGCTTAAAGCTCAACATTCAGAAAACAAAGATCATGGCATCTGGTCCCATCACTTCATGGGAAATAGATGGGGAAACAGTGGAAACAGTGTCAGACTTTATTTTTGGGGGCTCCAAAATCACTGCAGATGGTGACTGCAGCCATGAAATTAAAAGACGCTTAGTCCTTGGAAGAAAAATTATGATCAACCTGGATAGCATATTCAAAGGAAGAGACATTACTTTGCTGACTAAGGTCCATCTAGTCAAGGCTATGATTTTTCCTGTGGTCATGTATAGATGTGAGAGGTGGACTGTGAAGAAGGCTGAGCGCCGAAGAATTGATGGTTTCAAACTGTAATGTTGGAGAAGACTCTTGTGAGTCCCTTGGACTGCAAGGAGATCCAACCAGTCCATTCTGAAGGAGATCAACTCTGGGTGTTCTTTGGAAGGAATGATGCTGAGGCTGAAGCTCCAGTACTTTGGCCACCTCATGCGAAGAGTTGACTCTTTGGAAAAGACTGTGATGCTGGGAGGGATTGGGGGACAGGAGGAGAAGGGGACGACAGAGGATGAGATGGCTGGATGGCATCACAGACTCAATGGACATGAGTCTGAGTTTACTCCAGGAGATGGTGATGAACAGGGAGGCCTGATGTGCTGTGATTCATGGGGTCTCAAAGAGTCGGACATGACTGAGCGACTGAACTGAACTGAACTGATGTTGAGGTATGTTCTTTCTATTCCTGCTTTCTGGAGAGTTTTTTTTTTTTTTTTTTAATCATAAATGGATGTTTAATTTTGTCAAAGGCTTTCTCTGCATCTATTGAGATAATAGTATGACTTTTATTTTTCAATTTCTTAATGTGGTTCATTACATTGATTGATTTGCAGATATTGAAGAATCCTTGCATCCCTGGGGAAAGCCCACTTGGTCATGATGTATGATCTTTTTAATGTGTTGTTAGATTCTGATTGCTAGAATTTTGTTAAGGATTTTTGTATCTTTCATCAGTGATATTGGCCTGTAGTTTTCTTTTTGTAGCATCTTTGTCAGGTTTTGGTATTAGGGTGACAGTGGCCTCATAGAATGAGTTTGGAAGTTTATCTTTCTCTGCAATTTTCTGGAAGAGTTTGGGTAGGATAGGTGTTAGCTCTTCTCTAAATTTTTAGTAGAATTCAGCTGTGAAGCCGTCTGGACCTGGGCTTTTGTTTGCTGGAAGATTTCTGATTACAGTTTCAATTTTCATGCTTGTGATTGGGTCTGTTAAGATTTTCTATTTCTTCATGGTTCAGTTTTGGAAAATTGTATTTCTTTTTCTTGGGGATGATCTTGAACACTGCCTCCTGTACAATGTCACGAACCTCTGTCCATAGCTCATCAGGGACTCTATCGATCTAATCCCTTGAATGTGTTTGTCACTTCCACTCTGTAAGCATAAGGGATTTGATTTAGCTCATACCTGAATGATCTAGTGGTTTCCCCTACTTTCTTCAGTTTAAGTCTGAATTTGGCAATAAGGATTTTATGATCTGAGCCACAGTCAGCTCCTGGTCTTGGTTTTGTTGACTGTATAGAGCCTCTTCATCTTTGGCTGCAAAGAATATAATCAATATGATTTCAGTATTGACCATCTGGTGATGTCCATGTGTAGAGTCTTCTCTTGTGCTGTTGGAAGAGGGTGTTTGCTATGTATGCTAATTTTTAAACAACTCTTCAAATAGGAATTGTTCTTCTAATTTCAACTGGATCTGAAACTCCATAAAGATTTAATTACTTACTCAAGTTCACTAAATTAATAGGTAGAAGAAAGGGGACTATAACTCATATTTACTATTAGATCCGGGTATATCCATATGCTGGCTTCCCTGGTGGCTCAGATGGTAAAGAATTAGCCTCAATGCAGGGAACACGAGTTCGATCCCTAGGTTGAGAAGATCCCCTGGAGAAGGAAATGGCAACCCACTCTAGTATTCTTGCCTGGAGAATCCCATGGACAGAAGAGCCTGGTGTGCTTCAGTCCACAGAGTCACAAAGAATCAGACATGACTGAGCAACTAACACTTTCACTTTTGTATCCATATGATTTATTCTTACCACTGGAATATGAGTGAAAATAGTATTTTTTCACCAAGGCTCTGGCTCTAAGAAGTTGGTAGGGCACTTCCATATTGTTTTTCCCATCTGCTTGCAGAACCACCTGATTGATAAGACTGGGACACAGATTTATCATTTAATAAGAACTGGAATGTTTCTGGGAAGTGAACATCTACTGACAACAGAGTTGATTTTAGTTGTAACTGCTAATATTACCTAACCAAATCGGTACTAGAAGTGGAGTTGCTTCTTTCAAAAGCGTAAATATGGATGGCTTTTAACTATAGTAACAGCACTTTCCCATTTTTTGAAAAAAATGATTTACACAAATTACTATGATTGAGGAATAATTTAAGGAGAGGTCGGTTATTAGATTTCCTAAGAAAATTTGAGTTAAAAATACCTTTTTAATCTTACATATTATATGATTTGTCAATACAGAAGAAGAATGTATGTGCTACATTCTGCATAAGAATATATGTGGTCTTACTATTCTGTCTAGAATATTTAGTAATGTTGTTAAATTCCTCTTTACTCATGAATTCCTCTGCCTAATTTTTGTATAGATCTTGTTTCAGAAGTTCTTAAATTGCTTCTCCTGAGATTTAATCTCCCCAGCAGTAAATAGGTCTGATTTTTAGGAATAAATCCTTACTGAAGAATAGACATCCTTGTGGAAAGTTTTGTGTTTTTTTGTTTCTTTTTTTCTTTTCTTTTTTTTTTTTTCCCTGCAGCACTGTCTAAAGAGGTGCCTATCTTCACTTTTACTCTACAAGACTGGCCCAATTTCCTAATTTTTGTTGTTGCTGTGGCTGTTGTTATTTTTAAGTCTCGAAAAGTTAACATTTTACTTGTTCCTATAGGCTTTCTCTGGGCAACTGACCATCCTACTTCATGTTTTGAGGGTGAAGGCCAATATGAAAGTCTCTGGTGCTCTCTGAAATGGGCTTCAGTTCTGAGTAGTAGTGTGTCTCTTTGTCTCAGAACTGCAGATCTAATCATGCCAAGGGTGTTTCAGGGGTCCCTACAGATAAGTTCTATTCAGACTTCTCTTCTCAGGCATCCCTGGCTGTATCCTGTGACTCACATTGCAGATTGACTCAGAAGGTTAGACAAGTTGGCCCTTACACCTAGTTTTATTGGCTCCTGCTTCTCATCCAGCCTTCTCTGATAGTTCCTGTGTTTCCAAAATGTATTGACAAAAAAGTAAAATCACTTGCTGTTGTCTCTATGAGTACTCTACTTGATATTTAGGCTAGCATTGGTAACTGAAAGTACAGAAATACCATTCATTTTTTAACTGATTGTACTTGCTTGTTTAAAAATATTAATAAATAGAAAAAAATATTAATAAAGAAGCTTGTCTTGTTTTCACTTGGAAGATTCAAGTACATTTTGGGTTAAATATAACATGATTATGTTGCTTGATATTACATGACTCTATTTTTTTCTTTAAAGAGCTCTTTTTAGCTGTCTAGTATAAAAGTTCATGCTTACCATCAATATCTGAAGTTCTAGGAAATCAGAATGTCTATCCTGGGCAAACCTTCACTCAGTTCTTTTTTCTTTAATTATTTTTTAA
This sequence comes from Nanger dama, assembly GCA_917880005.1. Lineage (NCBI taxonomy): Eukaryota > Metazoa > Chordata > Mammalia > Artiodactyla > Bovidae > Nanger > Nanger dama. The sequence goes on along the minus strand of CAKJTW010000068.1, from coordinate 1,262,015 downwards.
TTGAAGGATAATTGTTTTACAGAATTTTGTTGTTTTCTGTCAAAAACGAGTCAGCCATAGATACACTCCATCCCCTCTTTCCCAAACCTCCCTCTCATCTCCCTCCCCATTGCCCCTCCAGGTTGTTACCAAGTCCCTGTTTGAGTTCCCTGAGTCATACAGCAAATTCCCATTAGCTATCTAGTTTACATGTAAGTTTCCTGTTACTCTCTCCATACATCTCACCCCCTCCCTCCTCCACTCTCCCTGTGTCCATAAGTCTGTTCCCTATGTCTGTTTCTCTATTGCTGCCCTGAAAATGAATTCATCAGTACCATCTTTCTAGATTCCATATATATGCATTATTATATGACATTTATAGTTCTCTTTCTGACTTATTTCACTCTGTACTTCACTCAGTTCTTAATAATTCATTCTGTCTAGTTGCATTGGGAAACAATAATGAAAAATAAGAGCATTCCTGTCACTGAAGAACCCATTCTAACAGGGGCAACAGACTAAAGTCTTGAGAGAAAAAGAACAGAGCGCATAGATGACCTACAGGAAACACTAGTTAAATGACTGAGCTATGATGCTTGCCCAGAGAAGGCGATGATATATTTTGTAAGATAAACTGGGAACGAGATGGAGGTGATGTGACCCTGACCAAGAAGATCTCTTAGAACAACTGGATGACAAGCAGCTCACCAAAAAAGAGTGGGGAAGGTAAGAGATCCCAAGCAGAGGGAGCTGTTAAAAACTTGACTATAGACTTGAAGGTGTTGAAATTCGCAAGCTATTTGTGTAGGAGGTAGGCTAGAGCATAGAGCAAGCATGTCTGTTGAAGAGCAGCAGGAAATGAGACTAGAAAAGTAGCATGAGTGCTAAGCCTCTTCCATCGTGTCTGACTCTGTGTGAACCTATGATCTGTAGCCCCCCAGGCTCCTCCGCCCATGGAGATTCTCCAGGCAAGGATACTAGGATATGTTGCCATGCTCTCTAGTAGGGGAACTTCCTGACTGAGGGATTGAACTGGTGTCTCTTACGTCTCCTGCATTGGCAGTGTGTTATTTACCACTAGCATCACCTGGGAAGCCCCATAGATGGGAAGCCCAATTTTTCATAAGTTGTATGAAAAATAAAGCAGAGTGTAGATGGCAGTACAATGAAATAGAGAGCACAGAGTTCTGAATAGAGCTCTTCTTTATATTCTCCTCTTCCCTTAATCTGTTGATCAGTGCTTAATGTTATAATAATAACAATAATAACTACACCATTATTTATTATATTTACCACCTTTTTTGGATCAAATGCACATTTGGGGATTCAGTGAGATAGTCGCATTCCTCACCTGTTCATTCTCAGCTCTACATGAATGAATATAGCCTATCTTTGCAATGGACCAATGGGAACACTTCAGACAACAGGTGAAATATCATCCCACTGTCTTGTGTTTAATCAGATGAACTTCCTTCTTGCCTGTTTCTTCTTGATGGTCCTTGATATCCTACAACTGGACTGTCTGATCTCCTATGGAGCTTAGCAGAACCCCCATTATAGGTGCTTCTTGTTCAAGTTTCGCCAACCCTTTGGGCCTTACTTGGTCAGAATTTAATCTTGAGTTTTTTGTACTATAAGCATGGGTGGGAGATGTCTGCAGGCCTCTTTCTTATCATGATGGGCTTGTATCTGTATGTACAAAAGTCACCCAAGGTACCTATGTTAGTTTCCTGTTGCTGCCATAACATATCATAAATTTGGTGGCTTAAAACTATAAAGACTTATTCTATCATAATTCTGGAAACCAGAAATCTGAAGTCAAGTTTTCAGCAGTGTTATGCTTCCTCTAAAGGCTCTAGGGGAAATTCCACTCCTGGCTTTTCCAGCAACTGGTGGCTTCAGACACTGGCTTTTGACTGTATCACTCTAATCTCTGCTTCCAGCTTCACACTGCTCCTCCTCTTCTGTTTATCTTTTTCTCTGTGTAGAATTTCTCTTTGCCTCTACTTTATAAGCACTCTTGTGATAGTACTTAAGGCCCACCAGGATAGATAATCAGGTTAATCTTTTCATTTTATGATTCTTAATTACATATAAAAAGATTATTTTTTCAAATGAGGTAGCAGGCTCCAGGGATTACAACTTGACATCTTTGGGTGGTCATTGTTCAACCTAAACAAGTAAGTTTGAGTATTTTCATTATATAGATGAGTAAACTGAGATTCAAAGGATAAAAGTAATTTGCCAGTGGTTCAGTAACTAATAAATTTCTCTCTTCTATAATATGTTATTCCCTTCTCAAGTAACATGTAGTAAGCTCCTACTACGGATCTGGTATTTTCTTTGATTTTAACCTTTATACCATACTGTAAAATACTTTGAACCCCGTTTTATTTTTAAAAGCTCAGAATGATTAATTAAATTGCAAATGTAATAATTTACCGAGTCATAGTCCTGTAGAGCTGGGATTTGCACAGAGGCCAATAATGGATGCTTCTTAATATTTTTCAGTGTTTAACTCTAAAATGAGAACCTGAAATCAGCTATTTATAAAGTTCTAACTAGCTTCAAAAAATCTATTTATTCTGTGGGTTTAAAAATATTTTCTTTTTTTTTATAGCATTCTTCATAAAATATATTTATAAATATTTTCATATATTTTGGATGAAGATAATTGTTATCCTTTAGAGGAATAGCATACCTATATTAATATATCTATATTATGATCTATCTATAATATATACTACATTATTCAGTCATGTCTGACTCTTTGCAAACTTCATAGCCCTCCAGGCTCCTCTGTCCATGGAATGTCCCAGGCAAGAATACTGGAGTGGGTTGCCATTTCCTCCTCCAAGAGATCTTCCCAACCCAGGAATTGAATCCAGATCTCCCATGTCTCCTGCACTGCAGGCAGACTCTTTACCTCTGAGCCATCAGAAGCCCCATTAATATATCTATACTTACATTAACGTTTAAATAAAATCACTAAGTCTTAAGGTCTCTTTTGCTATAAAATATGTATTATAAAAGCTCAAATATATCTTCTGGTAGTCATAGTATATCTTCTATTTTTCACTGTATTATGACATTTTTTCCATTTTGCTACAGATGTTTGGGTGTTAAACACATTTTTTCTTCATATAGAAGTTTTACACTCGCATTCTTAGCTCAATAACTCTTGAATTTGTATTAGACCACAAACCTTGGGGGTACAAGACAAATAAAGTCATACACTTTAAGAAACTCATCTAGTTGAGCATCCTTAAGGTACATCATTAAGTAAATCATTAGATAATCTTGTAAATGCAGATAGAGAGAGCTGTGTACAGCCTGCTGCAGGGCTCAGAGGGAGGGCTTAACCCCTCCAGAGGAAAGCACTGCAAATATTTTTGTTTACAGCTGAAAGTAACTTCAAAATACTTTCATAAATTCCTTTGTTGTGAATACTTGTACACAGTTATAAATCTGATCATTTTATGTATAATAATACTGAAGACCAAGTCAGATATGATTTGATCTATAAATTCTGATCAAGTGTGAAGGAATGGAGTAGTGACTCATAGTAATAAAAAATTCAACGGTTTTATGATGTTTACCACTAGGACTTTTTGTGTGTGTGTATCTAACCCAAATCTCTCATGTCAATTTCCAAGTCAATCTCCTTTTCTTTGGGACTTTGCAGATACAGTTCACCAGAATAAAAACTCATCATGTCTTTTCCTTTCTAAACATTCTCCCTGAGATTCAATTCTTTAAAAATCCCCCCTTTTTTTTTGATTGGAGGATAATTGCTTTACAATATTGTATTGGTTTCTACCATGCAGCAACATGAATCAGCCACAAATATACATGTGTCCCCTCTCTCCTGAACCCCCTCTTATCTCCCTCCCCATTCACCCCTCAGTGTTGTCTCAGAGCACTGAATTGAGCTCCCTGTGTCAGACAGTAAATTCTCACTTGGTATCTGTTTTACATATGGCCTTGTATATGTTTCCATGCTCTTCTCTCAATTCATCCCACCATCTTCTCCCACTGTGTCCTCAAGTCTGCTCCCTATGTCTGCATCTCCACTGCTGTCCTGAAAATTTATCTGTGTAGGAGAGTTTAGTAAACCATTTTATACTTGCTCCTCCACTAAATCTTAAATTCATTGCAGCTTCAAAATAAGTTTGATACTTTCTGAGATTAAGTGATTTAATTCAGCATATAAATCACATTTTTGAAATGTATCATAAAAAATATTTGATAAAATTTACCGTTTTTATGGATACGTTGATTTAGAATAAGCCATTGATTTTAGGTAGCAGAAGAGGGATTTATATTAGAAAAACATGTTGTTGTTTAAAGCCTAATTTTTATTTCCTTTCAAAGACCAAATTGTCTCATGTGGCAGGTGCAAAAGATGTACTCAGATAAAACACAAAGTGACTTGGAATCAGGTAATTCTTGATAAGCTTGATAGGCACTGTTTAAAGACTCAGCTTCTGATACTATTAAATAAAATTAACATTCTGCTCTTCTAAAATTCTTTGTAAATGGTTGTCCCTCCAGAATGCCATTGAATTTTCTCTGAGACTTACATTTTGAGTTAATAAGGGACAATAAAGTTAGATGTAGATTTTAATATTAGCAGTGAACCTGAGACAGTATGCTTTTTCTTGCTTTATTGTTTTCACTCTAAAAACTTTTGTGAAGCTCTCATGTTGTTTTATACATGTGGGGACTCTGGGAATAAAACCAATTATTCTGTTAGACATAGGAGTTTACAAACTCATATCAACATGCTAAAATCAAGTTACACATTGGCACAAACTTACCATAGACACTGTACAGGGTTATGCTTTTCTTTGCTGGGAAAAACAGTTAAGGATGTCTGTGTTATATGTGCTATCTAAAATTAAAGGATCCTTGATTTTTCTTTTAAAAGTAAGAAAAAAAATTCAGCTTAAATATATGTCACTTAAAATAGTATATTAAGGAGAATAACACTTGTTGTTCAGTCACTAAATCATGTCTGACTCTTTGCAACCCATAGACTGTAGCACTCCAGGCTCTTCTGTCCTCCACCATCTCCTGGAGTTTGCTCCAATTCTAACATTTATTTAATTCCTAATATATAAATTCTTGACATAGATAGCTGTATATTTTATACATATAATATGAGTTAATCCTTAAAACAACAATGCCTTACAGAAAATGGTACTTTTAAAAATCCTTTGCTTTTTTCTGCTGAGTAGAAAGAACCTTTCAACTTTCCCAGGACTTGCCCTACTATGTGCAAAGTTCTCCCTTCTTGCATGGTGTTTGTGAGAGAAAAATTATTTCCATGAAAGTTTCAGCAACTGAACATGGCTCACACTGTGTACTTTTCCTGAGAGTCTAGGTTTATTTATTTATTTACCATTTAAGAATTCTTCTTCTTATTTTGACTTGAAGTAGCCATCACAATGGAAACTTTAGCAGGGTGGTCACATAGGGTTTCCCCTTCTTTTCTCAACGTTTATTAGAAGTGTCGTGTTTCACAGGATCAGCACCACATATGTGTTCTGAGAATGTTGTATCACTGATTGCAAAACTAGTGACTCTCCTAGGAATCTACTGTCTTTGTCCTTGGAAACTTTCCTGATGTCCTATTAAATATGGTTTTAAAAAATGAGGCTGGTCTGGACTGAGTTTGGTTTAAGACCATGGATACAATGATATAATGTGGGAGGGAATTCTTTTCTTTGTCATTGTTATATATTATACCACTAGAGTTGTGCCTTTTTTTTTTTTTTTAAACAAACTTGTATTTTGTTAGGTGCATTTTGAGAGAACATTTTGAGAAAAATGTTTCCACAATGAATGGGTTTTGGCAGGCACATGACCTGAATATCGTTATTTGAGAAGGAAAAACTTACTCTGATATACTGCTTTTATGAGTCTCATTCTTCCAAGTCATCTTTGTATGCGTTGAAGTAGCCCTGTCTGAGACATTGAGTGGAAACTTTGGGTCATAAAAAATGAAAATTCCTTCCTCCATTTGTTAGATATGTTTATGAAGTAAAATTATTTGATGGCCTGCTAGTTTTCATTACATACAATATAACTTAGTTAAATTAAGACATGAATTTAAATAACACTTGGGTGATTGCCCAGGTGCTAGAGATCCTTTGGGACTGAGCATAGATGATACTGAATTCACAATAAACTTTGTCAACTGAAAGGAGCCTTTAATTCTTTGGGCTGCATTCCTAAGTCTGGTTAGTAACTAGTTTGTTCTGTTAATAAACAAACATCAACAGATTCAGAGGTTAAGCTTGGAAAACAACTCCCCAGATTTAGCACTCTTTATCTTAACACAGATCTAATCTTTTGAAGATATGTCTGAAGCAGTAATTTCTGCTTCTCCCTAATTCCATGAAGTTATTAAAGTTTCCTGCCATGAAGGCATCATTGTAGTTTTCTTGTCAATGCTGTCCTTGCTAAGAATCAGTAAGATTTAAACAACAGTAGGGACAGAATTCGTCTGTGAGGCATGACACTCCTGAGTTTCTCAACATGTGCAATTTTTTCTTTTCTATATCTTTGTATGCCTTCTGTATCTTGTTTCTTTCAGCAGGAGAAAGATCCATGTTCTTTTTAAAACAACTAATCTACAGTGTGGAGATTCCTTAAAAATTGCAAATAGAACTGCCTATGACCCAGCAATCCCCTGCTGGGCATACATACCGAGGAAACCAGAATTGAAAGAGACACATGTACCCCAATGTTCATTGCAGCACTGTTTATAATAGCCAGGACATGGAAGCAACCTAGATGTCCATCAGCAGATGAGTGGATAAGAAAGCTGTGGTACATATACACTATGGAATACTACTCAGCCCTTAAAAAGAATAAATTTGACTCAGTTCTAATGAGATGGATGAAACTGGAACCGATTATACAGAGTGAAGTAAGCCAGAAAGAAAAACACCAATACAGTATACTGACACATATATATGGAATTTAGAAGACGGTAATGATGACCCTATATGTGAGACAACAAAGAGACACAGAGGTATAGAGTGGACTTTTGGACTCTGAGGGAGAGGGAAAGGGTGGGATGGTTTGGGAGAATGGCAATGAAACATGTATATTTTCCTGTAAGAAACGAAGCGCCAATCTATGTTCAATGTAGGATGCAGGATGCATGGGGCTGATGCACAGGATGATTCAAGTAAAGGATGTGGGGTGGGGAGGTGGGAGGGGGCTTCAGCATTGGGAGATTGTGTTCACCTATGGCTGATTCATGTCAATGTATGGCAAAACAAATACAGTATTGTAATTAAAAAAAAAAAGAAAATTGAGCTTAATAAAATGATTCCTTGATGTGAAAAAAAAATAAAACAACTAATCTATATTCATTTTTTTCTTGAAACAAAATTAAAATAATGGAATACTAAAGAATTGTGTTTTATTGAACCCAGTTTCTTGGTTTCCACAACATCTATAGGAGGACCAGTCTGCTGGCTCCATAATTCTCTTTGGCAAAATATCTGTACTGGAAAAAAAAAAAAATTAACTGTATAATGGTAGTCAGGCTATTTATGTATGTATCTAGATTTGGGGGAAATTCAAATATCAGCATGAAGAGAAGAAATGCTGCTCTCTAGCATCAGTAAACAACTTTTGGCAGATGTTAGAGTAGCTGACAAAGGATAGCAGTACAGATTCAACTGATGTCCGCAGTGAGGTAGTGACAATCAAAGCCTATGTGAAAAATGATAAAATATAGTGGGGTTTGAGCAGACAGTGGTAGGGATGTTTGAAGATGCTGTAGCAATGATGATAGCTAAAAATTTTCAGATAATGACATTAAACAACAACAACAACAAATAACAATGCATCTGCTATAGGCCTCCTGTGCTTCTGATATTTCTTTTAAGTAAATCTATCAATGACTTGGGTGACTGGTGAAGTCTATTGCTGGAAACCAATCATAGAAATAATCTTAAGGAGCTCAGAGTAATAATTCCCATTTGTCCTCAAGGAAATTCCTAGTTTATTGTGAGGAGGTAAATTTTCTTCTTTGGGGAGACTTGAGGAATGCCTGGTCCATACAAAACATTCTTTCTGTCTTTAATAGGCCAACTTTCTTTACGACTAGATGAGGCTACACGGGCTGAGGCGAGCTGCTATCACACAATCAGACTGGAAGTTCTGATACATGGCTCTCCTCTCTGGGAACTGACACTGATGATGGAGGCCAAGCCCTGTGTTTTTGAATGGGTGTTTCGGGACTCTCTTGCTCCCTTCTGCTTTCCATTTGTACCTCCAGGATTTGCTTTGTTTTGTTTCCAGCATTTGCACATCAGATCCTTCATTAGCTAAGCTCACCACTTCTGGATATTTCTGATTACTTACTACTGATATTTCTTGCAGAATTAATGTTCAGTCAGTGAAGGTAGAATACAACATCTTTCAGTTTATAGAGATTAAAAAATGGTTGCTAATTTTCTTATTGTACTGATGATTATATTTCAAATCGGTTCTAAAGAAAAATATGGGAGATGAATTATGAATCTAGATATCCGTTGAATACTTTATTTTGATCATAGTACAGCTAATATAGCTATGTACATACCATCATGATTTGAATATCAGTGTAATTTGAGGACATTATTAATGCAATCATTAAATCAAATCTCAGAAATAAAAACTAGTCATGAGGTTTCAAAATAACTCATGGAATTTTTGAAAAGCTTTATCTTTAGAAAGTACTTATTTCCTGAATCCAAACCTCTCTTTAAGTTGACACATTTATTTTAATTCAGTCTTCTGGTATACACAGAATTTACTAATGATATGATTATTTTTCAGAATGTGAAATTTTCATGTTCCCCAGCATCACTTATTTTTTTCAGAACTACACTAGCGTATTTATTTCAACCATTCATCTTATGATTATATTTTTCAGGCACCGTATCTATAGTTACTCCTAGAATCATTCTAGTCTGTTATTGTCTTGAGCTATATTTCAATAGAGTTGAATACCATACCTCAGTCTGGGTAATATCATGTCCTTTGTTCTGAATCTTCCAGTTCTATTAATGTATGCTAACATTGCATTCATTTTGTTTGTTTGCTTTGGTTTTGGTTTTTAGGAGTGATATTTTTCTTGACTGATGTTGAACTGAATGTTGTCTTTTACATAGAACATTTATTTGTTCAGTTGGATTTTCTTCATCCTAAAGAGCTGTTATTCTATTTTTTACAATTTAAGTTTAGAACTGGATTTTTAATAATTTACTCACTCATTTATTCTTTCATTCAAAAGCATAGGATATAAAAGTTAAGCCAGAAAGACAGTGCTTTCTTTACCTTATAAAGTAGTTCTATTAGATGTTTTATTTTATTAGACTCACTCTATTATTCCAGCTCAGTAGTACTCAATTCAGCACAGCTTCTTTCCCAGGGGACATTTGGCAATGTCTGGAGATGTTTTTGGTTGTCAAAACTGAGATGCCAGGGAGAAGTTACTATTAGGAGCTAGTCTGTAGAGGATAGGAATCCTACTACGCATCAGCAAATTGTCCCCAGTGATTCAAATGCTTCCTGGTATTCACACTCTTGTGTTATCTCTTCCCACATGATATATGGCTGACCTACTTAACCAAAAAGGATATTGAGGAAATGAGGGAGTTGTTTTTTCTGGAGGCTGAGCATGAAAGACACTGTGGCTTACGCTTTGCTCCTTTTGGATCATTTGCTTTGGGAAAAGCCAAATGCTGTGTCATAAGGACACTTAAGGAGGCCTATGAAGACATTTACGTTGTGAAGCCTCGTAAACTAAGGTGTCCTATCAAAACCAGCACTAACTTGTCAGGCAAGTGAGGGGCCACCTTGGAAGAGGATTTCTTTGCTTCAGTAAAACCTTCAGTTGACTGTAGTCCCTGCAAGCTCACGAGAATAAAAGACTCCAAGCCCGAGGAACACCCATGTCATCTACTCCCAGATATCTGATGCACAGAAACTGAGCTAAGTGTTTCTCATTTTTAAGCTGCTAAGTTTTAGGGTAATCTGTCATGTGCTTAGTTGCTCAGTAGTGTCTGACTCTTCAAACTGCACAGACTGTAGCCTGCCAGGCTCCTCTGTCCATGGGATTTCCTAGGCAAGAATACTGGAGTGGGTTTCTATGCTATCCTCCAGGGGCTCTTTCTGACCCAGGGGTTGAATCTGTATCTCCTGTGTCTCCTACACTGCAGGCTGATTCTTTACCCATTGAGCCATCGGGTAATTTGTTATATAGCAATAAATAACTAATACAACTGGGCTAACTATTCAGGTTAGAACCTGGCATAGAAGTGTTCGCTTTCAATTAAAATGGTTTAGTCATATTAAATTAAATTTTGTCACAGCCTCCAAGTTTACATTTTACGTAGAAAATGTTCCAGGTCAGCCAACAGTCTCCTAACTGCTTCAATCTGTTTCTCAATAACAATAATCATGCCACTTACTAAGGTGTTATTATTGCTTAAAATTTCATTATGCTTTATGTGATGATGGATTTAAAGCAAAAATCCTACTCTTAGGCTTAGAAAAACGTGGTCCCAGTTTTCATGTTATTCTAGCCATTATATCATGGATATTTCAATACAAGTCTTATAAACAGATACTGAATGCCTTCTTCACTCTTATGAGTCCTTCTTGACTTATAAATTATTTCACCTTTCTTTTTCTTGGGATAGACCCAGACCACAGTATGTACTATACATTAGAAATATGGGGATGCTTTTCTTTGTACTATATCCAGTGGAACATATGTAATGCTTCTGAAATGGCTCATTACTTTAGAATTGTTCTAAGGACATAACAAAGCACAGACTAAAAACAACAGCAACAACAAAAAAACCCCATATATATCACCACAGCATAGATTTTTAGAAATAATCAACTCTTGACTCTATATTGCTGTTTCGAAGAAGGTATATGTTAACCCCAGAAAATGCCAAGAAACTCACTGAAACTATTTATCCATAATAAATAACATGGGTAGCATTCTGACATTTCTTTCAAGGGGTTACTTTTAATAATAATAATGAAAACCATTTGTTTGAGTGAAAGGAAATATTTGATGTGTTCTAAAATTAAAATTTCAATTTATTTGCACTCTTTGCCATTGTGGCTGAGAAGGGCGCAGGAGAGATGGATTAGGCCACGTCAGGTATTTCATTGTACCTTCAAGATTGCTGGCACCAAAGCATCCACAATGAGCAGTATGGGAAAAGATGAAGAGCTGAAAAGCTGCAGATGTTTACATCTCTCACCCCAGAAAATGTTTTCCAGCATTGACCCCTGGAGCATTCTACTTAGGATGCTACAGTGGCTTTTTTTCCCAGTCTGCGTGATCGGAAGTAGATCCATGAGGCAGCATCAGCACCCACTCTTTTGTTACCACTAGTAATACAACAGCAATAAAATAGAATGACCAATAAATGACAGGACAGCTGTCTAATGAGGTGAAGGTTAAGGAGTGTTAAACTGTGCTAGACATTTCTATTTGCTGGCACTAAATTATGTTGTCTGTTCCAAGAGCTCTCCCCATGAGATGTTGATGTGCTGTGTTTTTCTTGGGCAATTTATGAAATCTAGGAATGGCCTGCATGCCTATCTTTCTGGGAAGTGAGCTGCCTGCAGCCCTGTCAATAGCCTCAGCATAGTAAATCATGATAAACAGCAGTTCAAACAAGCCACCTTCCCCACTTGGCCCTTTCACAGACCCCACAGTCTTTTCCAACTGGCCATGACTTATTGTCTTGTTGGTTGATATATCCCTAAGACAACATAGAGTCTTGCACAGATGTAGAAACAGATTTCACCTATAACATTCTTACTTCTTCACCATGGACATGAGTGAAAGGGAGAAAAGCTTGGCATGTCTTTATTTTTTCACTATACTGTGAGCAGGAGAAGAGAGAAACACTGTCTTTCCTATGAGCAACTTAATGTCAAGTGAGTGGAGGTTATCCCATCACTCAGTGTATATGTTGAACCTCCATAATTTGTCAGGCACTGTGGTTAAAAAGATATGTATGGCCATTTCTTTTTTTTTTAAGTTTCAATGGAAGAAACATATTACAAGTCTAGTAAGTAGCAATACTATATGTAATATAAATAAAATATTAGTTGCTTAGTCGTGTCCGACTTTTGCGACTCCCATGGACTGTAGCCCGCCAGGCTCCTCTGTCCACGGGATTCTCTAGGCAAAAATACTGGAGTGGGTTTCCATTTATCAATACTATAAGTGGAAAAAATTAGGATGCTATGGGAGTAGATGTCAAGGTGTAAAACACAGTCAAGGAGAAGGCAATGGCACCCCACTCCAATACTCTTGCCTGGAAAATCCCATGGGTGGAGGAGCCTGGTAGGCTGCAGTCCATGGGGTCCCTAGGAGTCAGACACGACCGAGTGACTTCACTTTCACTTTTCACTTTCATGCATTGAGAAGGAAATGGCGACCCACTGCAGTGTTCTTGCCTGGAGAATCCCCAGGGACGGTGGAGCCTGGTGGGCTGCCGTCTATGGGGTCGCACAGAGTCGGACACGACTGAAGTGACTTAGCAGCAGCAGCATGGGATTCCAGCTTATTGGTGTTATGAAATCAGGCGCTAATTTTTTTTGTTATTGTTTGTGTTTTTATGGTTTTATAGGTACATGGCAATCATAGTGACATAGTAATATGCTGAACAGGAATATGCCAATTGACATGGTTTATATGAGACTCTATAATGACAAAGAATACCATCATCTTTTGGAAATGTTTACGGGAGGCAAGAGGCAGTGTGCTGCCGGTAACGGTTTTAGTAGAGATTCTCGATCTTGGCTGCACGTTAGAATTGCTTGGGGAGATTTTTAAAATCCTGATGCCTAGGCCACCCCCAAAGCCAATTAAATAAGAATCTCTGAGGGTGAGACCCAGACACCGCTACTCTTTAAAACTCCCAGGTGATTCCAGTGTGCAGCCAATTTAGGAACCGCTGAGTTATAGGCTTCCAAGCCTTTCCAAAATTCCCCACGAAGAATCACAGCTGCCAATTTTATCACTTTGGAGAAAAAAAAAAAAAATCACCAGCTGCAAGAAGCTCTTCTTTGCCATCTTAAAGTTTTAGCTTTATTTTTAAAAAGTTTAACTATACAGTAAATTCACATACCTTAAATGTAGAGTTCAGTGAGTTTTGACAAAGTATATACTCATGTAACCCATATACCAGTTGAATACAGAACATTGCCATTGAATTACAGTCTTCTAGTGTTCCTTCTCATTCTTTGCCCTTCTCCGCTGTAGACAAGAGGTGTCTTCATTTCCATTCCATAGTTTAGACCATTCTTGGACTTCATAAAAATGGAATCAAACAGTATGCACCATTTTCTTCTGACTTGTTTCCCTCAGCTATGCCTCAATGGTTTGCTTCTCTTTATTGCTGAGTGATATTCCATTTTATGGATATACTATCTAACCCACACTTGTGTATCCATTCTCCTGTTAACTTGGTTTTTCTCCAAGTTTTGTTAACACAAATTAACCTCCAATAACAGTCTAGTACAAGTGTCTGTGTACTTGTGTTTTATTTTCACTCTTCATAGCTGAGTGAAATTGTTGAGTCATGGAGTAGTTATACATTTAACTTGAAGAAAGTACTAATTTTTCATAGTGGTTGTACCATTTAATACTCCTGCCAGCAATGAATGAGAGATCCAGCTGTTCTGTATCTTCTCCAACATTTGTCACTGTAGATTTTTTAATTTTAGCCTTTCTCTTGAGCATGTGGTGATAACTAGCTGTGACTTTATTTGAGTTCCCTAATGACTAACAATGTTGGCCATTTTTAAGTGTGTCTATTGGCTGTTTGTATATTGTGTGTGTGTGTGTGTGTGTGTGTGTGTGTGTGGAAAAGTGTCTGTCCAAAACTTTTTCCCATCTTGGTATTTAGTGGATTATCTTTTTTACTTTTTGTGAGTTCTTTATATAATCAAGATATGAGTCATTTTTCAGAATATGTCATGAATATTTTCTTCCAGCCTCATACTTTTAACTTTCTTCAATGTGTCTTTGGTTGAACAGCACTTTTTATTTTGATGAAGTCTAGTTTATAATTTTTTTTTCATTTGTGGTTTGATACATTAATCTATATATCCTTATGACTCATTATACTGATTGCTATAACTTTAAAACATCTTGAAATCAAGTAGTAAAAATTTTCAACTTTGTTTTTCTTTTCCAAACTGTTTTGACTGCTTGAGATCATTAGATTTTCATACACATTTTAAGATAATCTTCTCAGTATCTACAAATAAGCCTAATGATATTTTGATCAGAGTTATACCGTGAATAGCTTAGGAAGAATTGAAATCTTTATTATTGAATTTTCCAACAATATTGAATCTTATCAACGATTCTTTTATATGTTTTGCTAAAGTCTGTTCCCAAATATTTTATTTAACTCTTTTCCAGATGGAATTTATTTTTTAATTATGTTTCATCTTTGTTACTTGTCTATAGAAATACTCAGATTTGATTACATACACTGAGACCTTGATGAATTCACTTACTGCATCTGAGGGAAGTTCATTTGTTATGAAGATTCTTTTGGATTTGGATACATACAATTATAACATCTATAAATATAGTTTTACTTCTCCTTTCTGCTATTCATATCTTTTGTTTCTTTTTATTGCCTTAATTCCTTGAGTAGACCTCCACATGCAGCACTGAGCAGAAAGGATGTGAGTGCTTTTTTGCATCGTTCCCAATTTTAGAGTAAATATTTTGCCATATCACCACTAGCTATCACGTTAGCTACAGGATTTTCAGATTCAGGCCTTTTATTCATAGTTTGCTGAGAGCATTTTAAAGTCATGAATATATATGTTTCCCAGGTGGCTCAGTGGTAAAGAATTCACCTGCCAATACAGGAAATGCAGGTTTGGTCCCTGCGTTGGGACGATCGCCTGGAGAAGGAAATGGCAACGCCTTCCTGTATTCTTGCCTGGGAAATCCTGTGGATGGAGAAGCTTTGTAGGCAACAGTCCATGGGGTAGCAAAAGAGTTAGACACAACTTAGTGACTGAATGATAACAGTGATCTATTGAGATAATTGTAAGATTTTTCCTCTTTAATCTTATAAAGGTCTATTTTATTAGCTTTATTTCTTCATAACTTTAACCTCCCTACTTTATAACTCTGGAGTCTACTTGTTTTCTCACAAAAGGAATCATGTAATTAAGAATAAAAGCAAAACCTGTCTGACTGCATGATGTGACTGCATGAGTTGCATTTCTGCTTCCCAGATAACAAACTTAACAGCAAGACCAGTCTGAGATCTGTTCCTTCAATAAGAATGTAGGAGACTTATGTATGGGTTTTCTATCTTGTTTTATATCAAGATAGATAAAGACATTAGATGGTTCTTCTGTTTTTTAATCCAATCCTGAATCTGAAGAATAGAGAATAGAATATAAAACAGGATTTAAAAATAAGACCAATTAAGGAAAAATGTACTCTCAAGAGGCAAGGAATGTTTTAGGGAAATAAAACAGATGAAATGTCAGTAAATAACATTTTCAAATAGGTGAAAGCAGTTAATATGACAAATTGAAAAATAGGACCTAATAAACTATTATCTATTGCAATTTCTTTTAAGTAATAATTTAAAAAATTAGCAGTCAGCACAAAATATCTTTCTCTGCATCAGAAATAAAAGTTTCCCATTAAAACAACAGCCAGAGACAGGTAGGTAACAGGTGAAACCACTGACTATCTAGGATATTAGGCAGTGCTTTTGTCTTTTCCTGATATTTACTAATTATCATTTCATTTACTATTGGTATATGACAGTGATTTTCCCTTGAAGAAACAAAAGCAGATAGATATCAATGTTCATAATGTGAGAATAGATCGTAGTAACTGACCTTCTTTTAACCTTTGGCTCCTGCATTTAACGTGTAAATAAAGCTGGAGAGAAATAGGATCTTTGGTATTTTGGTAACAGAGGATAGGTTCAATCAATAGGAGATTCCTTTTTCAAACTGATTTGCCTAATGTGTCACTGGGTGGATGAAATGCCATTAGTGTGAGAAGAACAATAACAAGTTTCCTAGCTTTTGTATATCTATGAAATGTCTAGGATAGATAAAGTAATGGATGAAAAACTGACATGAGGATCTGTAAACACAAATTTCAGGTATTATTATTTCAAGGCTTAAATTATGGATTATAATTATAGACACAATGGTGTAAACTTAGTAAAAGATGTAACCTTTCAAAGTAAATATTTCAGTTTCTATGTGGCCTATTTGGTTACATTTTAAAGAAGACATTGTTAATCTGGCTACAAAAATGAGAAAAATAAGTCTCCCCCTATTTAACAGAACCAGGAGTAAATATATGCTTATGTCAATAAAAGTATTCATAATCAGTTGGCATTAATATGTATTCAAGAACTAGAAGTCGTCATCAAACGTAGAGCAAAATCATAATTATTACTAAAGAGATTCAGGACAGTTTTCTTCACTTGCATAACTTACTCAAATTATAAAAGAAACTCAGTTCTATGGACTTTAATCAAGTCACCCTCTGAGTCCATACAATATTCATCTCCACCAACTACTTTGGCTGTGTTTCTGCCAAATAATAAATTCTACATCATCTACTGAAGTGTAAGAGAGTTTATGTTCTGATGACCACCAGGAGAGAGTCTTGATAGTGTCAGAGGTCAAATACTTATGTCAGAAAGACTTTATTCAGTAGCAATAAAAAACTGACTAGGCATCAATAAAGCCCTATGGGGCCATATAAGAACTGTGGGTATTTGAGTTGACATGTATGTAGAGTAAGCATTTATGCTTCACATAGGCACTGAGATATTACAGTCAGCAGTTTTCTTTCCCAGCATGTTTCTCATGCCTTCTTCTCAAGAAAAAGCTTTCATTTGATAACTTATGTATAATCTAGAAAGTATCAAAACACAGGTTTCTTTTCTTTCTTTAAGGAGGAAAAAATCTAAGCAACTTAGAAACGCATATATATCATCAAGTTGAGTGGGCTGGGAAATATCACTACATGGTTATCCAGGGACATAGTACTCATTAAAAGATTAGAGCAAGTCAGCTGGAATGGTATGTATCAGTTACATAAGATTTTTAATGTTAAGTACAGTATTTTTACTTAATGAAAACCAACAAATATTAATTAACATCTACTATATTGATGTTTAAGTCAGAAAAATCTTCACACGAATCATTTGGGAACTTGTTAGAAATGCAAAAAAGGAGAGAGAGAGAGAGAGAGAGAGAGAGAGAGAGAGAGCCACATTATCCCAGATCTATTGAATCAGAATTTATATTTTAACAGGATCCCTAGTTGATCTGTATGCACTAAACTTTTTAAAGCAGGGCTTTCAAATTTATTTACATTGGAGGAGATATTCAAGCTTCCTACTCAACTCTCAAATCTTCCTTACAACTAGTTTGTGGCAAAATTTGGAGAGTTTGTACAACTTATTTACTTTTTTTTCAGCTTGCCCTATTTCAAAAGGGAAATGAGACCTTAGGGAGTAATGAGCTTTTATTTTGTAGAAAAACAAGGGTTCACCAGCAGAGCAGAAGAAGGCAGGGACCCAAAGGTCAGAGAAAATTTGTGCTTATGTCCCAGCTCAATTCTCAGCCACATGATTCATCATTTGGATTAAGAGCATATTTCTGCGTACTCTTGTAGCACAGACAATCCACAGTTTAAAAACTGATTGTGGTCTAAATGATCATTTGTAATTGGTGATTTGAAATGTTGAATGTATTTTCTCATAGAAACAGTGTTATACTCAGTGGGTAGACTTCCAGGCAGTCTGCAGAAATCTGTTTAACTTAAAATGTACTGAG
The DNA here is from genome assembly GCA_917880005.1 of Nanger dama. NCBI lineage: Eukaryota > Metazoa > Chordata > Mammalia > Artiodactyla > Bovidae > Nanger > Nanger dama. Next base: position 1,244,138 of record CAKJTW010000068.1, on the reverse strand, counting down.
AAGAAAAATATTGAGAAGCATTGAGGAAAAACAAGCATATGAGAATGATACATGCCCAGGTTCAACTTTGACTCCTCAACTCTCCAACTCTTCAATTAGAGCAAGCTATTTAACCTATTTATCATCTGTAAAATAAATGTAATAACTTCCTCACAACAACTTTGTAAGAGCTGAAATGTGTATTAAATTACTTGCTGTTGAATTAAATAACTTGCATGATTATCCACATAATATCAATAAAGGCTTAAAAGATATTTTGCTGTACAATTCTGGTGACAACGGCCCCCACTCCAGCACTCTTGCCAGGAAAATCTCATGGACAGAAGAGCCTGGTGGGCCACATCCATGGGGTCGCTAAGAGTCGGACACGACTGAGCAACTTCACTTTCACTTTTCACTTTGATGCACTGAGAAGGAAATGGCAACCCACTCCAGTATTCTTGCCTGGAGAATCCCAGGGACAGGGGAGCCTCATGGGCTGCCGTCTATGGGGTCGCACAGAGTTGGCACGACTGAAGTGACTTAGCAGCAGCAGCATAGATTATGACATTCATTCCAAGGAGAAAGAGAATGAGGATCTCAGGGAAGACAAAATGATGCCTTGGAAACTGAGGGGATCTACTTGTGGGGTTAGGTAGAAGTTGAGGATGCTGTTCTGTGTGGCGTGTGTGTGGAAAATAGTGGGGGTACAGAGGAAAGAGTGGGGAGTTGAATTGATTTTGGCCAGAGACTAAGAAAAGAAAAAAAGAAATGCAGCTTGCGTTTGCCTTTCTTTTCCTTTCTCCCTTGCCTCCATCTATTTTGCAATTGCCAACCTACACCAAGCAAACCATAAGCTGAAGAAGGACCAACAGCTCGAGTTGGCTGGGCAGCATCACAGTCTCCATTATGGACCCCAGTAGCAAGGAAGAAAGTGGAAAGTGGGGAGAGGGAAAGCAACTGTTAGGGTACAGCAGTGTGGGAAGGTTATTCAGTCATTTGTGGTTTTGATCTTTGGGATTGTTTTTCTATTTCTGTAAAAATGAATGTCTTTTGATTTTGATAAAGATTATGTTGAACTTGTAGATCACTTTGGATAGTATGAACATTTTAACAATTTTAATTCTTCCAGTACATTAATACAGAATACATTTTCACTTATTTGCCTCTTTTTAAATTTCTTTCAAAATTTTTTGTGGTTTTTAGCATACTAATAATTCATCTTCTAAATTTAGGCTTCAGTTCAGTTCAGTTCTGTCGTTCAGTTGTGTCCGACTCTTAGTGACCCCATGAATCACAGCACTCCAGGCCTCCCTGTCCATAACCAACTCCTGGAGTTCACTCAAACTCACGTCCATCGAGTCAGTGATGCCAACAAACCATCTCGTCCTCTGTCGTCCCCTTCTCCTCCTGCCCCCAATCCCTCCCAGCATCACAGTCTTTTCCAGTGAGTCAACTCTTCCCATGAGGTGGCCAAAGGACTGGAGTTTCAGCTTTAGCATCATTCCTTCCAAAGAAATCCAGGGGCTGAACTCCTTCAGAATGGACTGGTTGGATCTCCTTGCAGTCCAATAGTTTGTTCTTTTTCTATTTCCTCAAGGTGTGGAATTAGGTTGTTTATTTGAGATCTTTCTTCTTTTTCATGTTGGCATTTTATTATCATGAACTTCCCTGTTAGTACTGTTTTTGTTACATCCCATATGTTTTGGTGTGCATGTTTTCATTTTCATTTGTACCAAGATATTTTTGATTTCCCTTTTGATTTCTTCATTGGACCATTACTTCAGGACTGTGCTTTAATTTAAACATATTTGTGAACTTTTCAGAATTTTTCTGCGATTGATTTCAGTTTCATTCTGTTTTCACTGGAAAAGATATTTGGTATGATTTGAATTTGCTGAAATATATTAACACCTATTTTCTGACCTAATATATTATCTGTCTTGGAGAATGTGCCATATGTGCTTGAGAACAATGTTTATTCTGTTGCTGTTGGGTGAAATGTTTTATATGTTTTTCAGTCTTGCTCTATAATGTTGCTCAGATACACTGTTTCCTTACTGATTTTCAGCTTGGCTGGTCTATTCAATATTTAAAGTGGAATGTTAAAGTCTCCTACCATTATTGTATTACTATCTTTTTATCCCTTCATTTCTGTCAAGGTTTGTTTATATAATTAGGTGTTCTGAAGTTGGGTAAATAGATTTAAGGACATAGATCTGATAGACAGAGTGCCTGATGAACTATGGAATGAGGTTCATGACATTGTACAGGAGACAGGGATCAAGACTATCCCCATGGAAAAGAAATGCAAAAAACCAAAATGGCTGTCTGAGGAGGCCTTACAAATAGCTGTGAAAAGAAGAGAGGCGAAAAGCAAAGGAGAAAAGGAAAGATATAAGCATCTGAATGCAGAGTTCCAAAGAATAGCAAGAAGAGATAAGAAAGCCTTCTTCAGCAATCAATGCAAAGAAATAGAGGAAAACAACAGAATGGGAAAGACTAGAGGTCTCTTCTAGAAAATTAGAGATACCAAGGGAACATTTCATGCAAAGATGGGCTCGATAAAGGACAGAAATGGTATGGACCTAACAGAAGCAGAAAATATTAAGAAGAGGTGGCAAGAATACATGGAAGAACTGTACAAAAAAGATCTTCACGACCCAGATAATCATGATGATGTGATCACTAATCTAGAGCCAGACATCTTGGAAACTGAAGTCAAGTGGGCCTTAGAAAGCATCATTATGAACAAAGCTAGTGGAGGTGATGGAATTCCAGTTGAGCTCTTTCAAATCGTGAAAGATGATGAAATGAAAGTGCTGCACTCAATATGCCAGCAAATTTGGGAAACTCAGCAGTGGCCACAGGACTGGAAAAGGTCAGTTTTCATTCCAATTCCAAAGAAAGGCAATGCCAAAGAATGCTCAAAATACCGCACAATTGCACTCATCTCACATGCTAGTAAAGTAATGCTCAAAATTCTGCAAGCCAGGCTTCAGCAATACATGAACTGTGAACTCCCTGATGTTCAAGCTGGTAGAAAAGGCAGAGGAACCAGAGATCAAATTGCCAACATCCGCTGGATCATGGGAAAAGCAAAGAGTTCCAGAAAAACATCTATTTCTGCTTTATTGACTATGCCAAAGCCTTTGACTGTGTGGATCACAATAAACTGCGGAAAATTCTGAAAGACATAGGAATACCAGACCACCTAACCTGCCTCTTGAGAAATCTGTATGCAGGTCAGGAAGCAATAGTTAGAACTGGACATGGAACAACAGACTGGTTCCAAATAGGAAAAGGAGTACGTCAAAGCTATATATTATCACCCTGCTTATTTAACTTCTATGCAGAGTACATCATGAAAAACGCTGGACTGGAAGAAACACAAGCTGGAATCAAGCTTGCTGGGAGAAATATCAATAACCTCAGATATGCAGATGACACCACCCTTATGGCAGAAAGTGAAGAGGAGCTAAAGGGCCTCTTGATGAAAGTGAAAGAGAAGAGTGAAAAAGTTGGCTTAAAGCTCAACATTCAGAAAACGAAGATCATGGCATCTGGTCCCATGACTTCATGGGAAATAGATGGAGAAACAGTGGAAACAGTGTCAGACTTTATTTTTGGGGGCTCCAAAATCACTGTGGATGGTGACTGCAGCCATGAAATTAAAAGACGCTTACTCCTTGGAAGGAAAGTTATGACCAACCTAGATAGTGTATTCAAAAGCAGAGACATTACTTTGCCGACTAAGGCCCGTCTAGTCAAGTCTATGGTTTTTCCTGGGGTCATGTATGAATGTGAGAGTTGGACTGTGAAGAAAGCTGAGTGCCGAAGAATTGATGCTTTGAACTGTGGTGTTAGAGAAGACTCTTGAGAGTCCCTTGGACTGCAAGGAGATCCAACAGTCCATTCTGAAGGAGATCAGCTCTGGGATTTCTTTGGAAGGAATGATGCTAAAGCTGAAACTCCAGTACTTTGGCCACCTCATGCAAAGAGTTAACTCATTGGAAAAACTGTGATGCTGGGAGGGATTGGGGGCAGGAGCAGAAGGGGACAACAGAGGATGAGATGGCTGGATGGCGTCACTGACTCAATGGACGTGAGTCTGAGTGAGCTCCGGGAGATGGTGGTGGACAGGGAGGCCTGGCGTGCTGAGATTCATAGGGTAGCATAGAATCGGACAGGACTGAGTGACTGAACTGAACTGAACTGAAGTCGGGTAGGTATATATAATTAATTGGTATTTGTTCCTGATGAATTGATAAGTTTATCAATAACCACCTGACGCAAAGAACTGACTCATTGGAAAAGAGCCTGATGCTGGGAAAGATTGAAGGTGGAGAAGGGGATGACACAGGACGAGATGGTTGGATGACATTACCAACTTGATGGACCTGAGTTTGAGCAAGCTCCAGGAGTTGGTGATGGACAGGAAGTCTGGCTTGCTGCAGTCCATGGGGTCGCAAATAGTCAGACACGACCGAACGACTGAATTGAACTGAATGTTCTCTTTGCCTTAAAGTGTATGTTTTTGCTCAATGTATATTTCGTTTTATTACTAGTGGAGCCAGCTCTGTCTCTTTTGGTTGCCATTAGTGGGGAGTATCTTTCTCCCTCTCTTCACTTTCAGTCTGTGTATATCGTTAAATATGATATGATTGCCTTGTAGGCAGCATATGGTTGCATTGTAATTTTTAATCCATTTAGTCACTGTATAACTTTTGACTGGAAAATCTAATCCATTTACACTTAAAGTAATTATTGATAAGGAACAACTCATCTCTGCCCTTTTGTTGAATGTTTTCTGCCTGTTTGGTAGCTCTTTTCTCCCACTTTTTTTTCTCTCTTGCTTCTTACTTTCGTTTTGTTGTCATTTAGGCTGTATGAGCCTATCAATAGTTTCTAGATTTCTCACAAAAATAATTTGTCTATATGTTGTCACTGAATTGGTGTACCCACTAGGAACTTCCTATTCTGTCATTTTGTTCCATAAATTACTCTATGTGCTGTATATGTTGAAATTTTATTGTTTGATAAAAGTGTAAACATTATTTATTAGTGCAAAGAAAAACTGGTACAGTTACTGATGATTGTTAAAGCTGTTAAATATATCTATATAGGCAATTATTAAAAACTGATAAAAAGTTAAATAAATATGAAAATCAGTTGATAGGACAAAAGAGTATTAGCCCTATAGTTTAATAAAAATATAATATCATACTTGTGCCAAAAGTATTAAAATTTAAATTACAATATGAGATAAAATAATAGATATTGAATTGTGGTATAATTGATGAAGGAAATGGCAATCCGCTCCAGTACTCTTGCCTGGAAAATCCCATGGATGGAGAAGCCTGGTAGGCTACAGTCCATGTGGTCACAAAGAATCAGACACGACTGTGCGACTTCACTTTCAACTTTCAACTTTATGGTGTAATGCTATCACTATAAAGTTATTTGTGTAGTCCTAAATGTAATAGTTATCATTAAGTAGTCTTAATTCTTAATTTTTAATTCCTTTTGGCTATGAGTCATCCAAAAAAAGTTTTGAGATTGCTTTGTATCATGTGAAGATGCATTAAAAACTGAATGTCAACATTTCTGCCTCAAAATTTCATTAAAAGAATAACTCAAAATCAAATATAATAATATTCATAACAAATTATCTTCTTTCCAGTTAAAGTATAGAATATAAGGGATATGACAAAAAGAAAAAAAAAGAGTTACTCAAAGTACTTTTCTTCCCACTAATCAAAATTTGAGACAAAATTCAAGATACTAGAGGACATCTTTAAAATAACAATTTTTAATCTATAGTTGACAAAATTTTAAATAAAACCTAGTTAAAAAGATTGGTATAGAATGGCAACCAGAAATCACACTGAACAGAAAGTAAAAATGAAATGAGTTCCCTTAACTTGAGAATATTCAAGTTAGAGCATAGGTAAAGAAACAATCATAGATAAGTGCTAAGTATTGTAATAAAGGGAGACATAGGGTAAGTTATCTGAGCCCAAAAATATTTTTATAAATTATAAAATTAACATGATCCACAATTTGGATCATGATCCAAAATTTGGATAAAAAATTACAAGGAAGAAAATTTTAATTATTTTCACTTCCCCTACTCTAGCACTTGATGAAGGTGAGAGAAAAGAGTGAAAAAGCTGGCTTGAAACTCATTATCAAACAAACAAAGATGATGGCATCTGGTCCCATCACTTCATGGCAAATAGAAGGAGAAAAGTTAGAAGCAATGACATATTTTATTTTCTTGGACTCCAAAACCACTGTGGACAGTGAATGTAGTTATGAAATTAAAAGATGCTCCTTGGAAAGAAAGCTATGACAAACCTAGACAGTGTCATAAAAAACACACATTATTTTCCTGACAAAGGTCCATGTAGTCAAAGCTATCGTTTTTCCAATAGTCATGTACATATGTGAATGTGTGTATGTATGTGTGTGAAAGTTGCTCAGTTCTGTCTGACTCTTTGTGACCTCATGGACTATACAGTCCATGGAATTCTCTAGGCCATAATACTGGAGTGGGTTGCCTTTTCCTTCTCCAGGGATCTTCCCCAACCAGGGATTGAACCTAGGTCTTCTGCATTGCAGGTAGATTCTTTACCAGCTGAGCCACAAGGGAAGGCCACATATGTGAGTAGAACCATAAAAAGGTCCAGTGCCAAAGAATTGATGCTTTTGAACTGTGGTGCTGGAGAAGACTCTTGAGAGTCCCCTGGTCTGCAGGGAGATCAAACCAGTCAATCATGAAGAAAATCAATTCTAAATATTCCTTGGAGGGTCTGTTGCTGAAGCTGCAATACTTTGGCCACCCGATGTGAAGAGCCAACTCACTGGAAAAGATCCTGGTGCTGGGAAAGACTGAAGGCAAAAGGAGAAGAGGGTTGCAGAGAATGAGATGGTTAGACAGCATCACTGCCTCAATGGACATGAATTTGAGCAATCTCTGGGAGATAGTGGAAGACAGGGAAGATTGGTGGGCTATAGTCAGTGGGGTTGCACACACACAGGGTTGGATCTGACTTAACGACTGTATAGTAACAACTTCTGCACTGATTCTTAAAATCGAAACCAATTGGGAAAGAGAATTTTAAGGAGGGGACATAGTACATACAGAGGTAAGCAGGAAGGAAAGAGTGTAATAATGTTAGGAAACTGTAAGTGCATTGTGAAGAACAGCGTGATGGATACTTATTGCATAAATTAGTAGACAGGATTAGAAAAGTAGACATGGATTAGATTTTAAAAGAAACCATCGAGGCGATGGCACCCCACTCCAGTACTCTTGACTGGAAAGTCCCATGGACAGATAAGCCTGGTAGGCTGCAGTCCATGGAGTTGCAAAGAGTTGGACACGACTGAGCGACTTCACTTTCACTTTTCACTTTCATGCATTGGAGAAGGAAATGGCAACCGACTCCAGTGTTCTTGCCTGGAGAATCCCAGGGACGGGGGAGCCTGGTGGGCTGCCGTCTATGGGGTTGCAGAGTTGGACATGACTGAGATGACTTAGCAGCAGCAGCAGCATGAATGGTATCAAAATTTGAATCTAAACCTTTAGTTGCTAGTGTGTGTGTTTGTGTGTGTGTTCTCAGTCCTATCCGACTCTTTGTGACCCCATGGATTGCAGTCCACCGGGCTCCTCTGTCTATGGAATTCCAGTCAAGAATACTGGAGTGTGTTGCCATTTCCTTCTCCAGGGGATCTCCCAACCCAGGGATCAAACCTGGGTCTCCTGCATTGCATGCGGAATCTTTACCATCTGAGCCACCAGAATAAATCCTGAGCACTCCAATATTATGAAGTAAGGAGGAAAGTAAGCTGCAAAAAAAAAATAAAATAAAATTTAAGAGTCTTGGAAATTCTGGCTATTTTTCTTCTATATATGTGCATGATAGGAATTCAAATATGATTATAAATGTATTTTTATTACAATAAGATTTAACATGACCTCTACCCTTTTAAGAGGCTTCCCTGGTGCCTCAGATAGGGAAGAATTTGCCTTCAGTGCAGGAGATCTGGGTTTGATCCCCAGATTGGGAAGATTCCTGGAAACGGAAATGGCTACCCACTCCAGTATTCTTGCCTGGAGAATTCCCACAGACAGAGAAGCCTGACGGGCTACAGTCAATGGGGTCATAAAAAGTCGGACACGACTGAAGAGACTTAGCATGCGTGTAAGCATAGGATATCGTTTCATTAATTATAGATACGATGCTGTATCTCTAGAACTTAGTCATCTTGTATGACTGAAACTTGGCTATTCAATATATGTAATACTTTTATCCAGCTACTGCTCAGGGTCGTCTTGAGCAAAGTTAGTACTCATTGGCCTCTACTCAATAGTAATGCCCACATTTTACACTAGTGTCTACAGACAGTATATTTCAAGACTTCAGGCTGCTGCTCTCCTGAATCCCTAGCTGTGGCTGGTCAGTGATGTCAGCCTTCCTGCAGTCAGTATATGGTGGGTAGCCTCAGAACCAAACATGTTTTTGTCACAACACTTGGTGATCTCAGATTGTTCTGAATTACCCTCATTATCATGTTTACTTTTCCTCATTTTGAGCTTGTGCTTCAGGCTCTCTGTTTTTAACCACAAATTCACGTTCTTTTGTTACAAAAGTTATATAAGTATAAATGACATAAAATATATACACATATATACATATGTATATATACACATAATATATATGTATACATAAAACTGGAGAGTGTAAGAACATGAGAAAAAGATTTGCTATTTGGGGTTATTCTGGAACTTACTGTATCAGGAAAATTGAGTTCATTATCATTCTTGTAAATAAAACATGAAAAGCAGGAAGTTGTGGTAATCTGTGGGAGCCAATTTTTTTCCTCTAATGAAAAATTTAAAAATAAATTGCATCCACTCATTCCTTAAAATACATTCTCTTCCTTCCTTCCCTCTTCTCCACCCCATCTGCCAACCACCCCCTCTCTTTTGACTATGTGGCAATCTGATAACAGAGAGAAACCATAATGTATATTCTGGTTTGGGAATGTTAATAGTGCTTCTGTAGCCTAGTGAGATGTTGGTCTAATCTGATTTTGTTTAAGGAGTAACTGCTATTCCTATTCATTGGGCTCTAAGAGCCCTGGGTTGATTTATAACTCAGTGTACCAAGTACTCCAGTTATACTCTTCACAGGAATTTCTGTGGTCTTTCATTATGGAATCACAAAATTGAACAGCACAGAAAATAGAAAACTGTTGTCTTTGCTTTGACCTGTCTGTGGCAAAAGCTACAAAGTGCTTAAAGATTCAGTTCTTCTGCCCCTTTGCTAAAAACTGGATGTCAGTAAAGATGCACCATATTTCTATTGGGTTGGCCAAAAGCTCATTTGAGTGTTTCGTTCCATCTTATGGAAAAACCTGAATAAACTTTTGGCTAACCCAATATTTTATTTAGATTCATATGAGGTGCTTGACATATTTCTGTAGTGCTCTAGAGTTAAGTACACACACATTGAGAAAGCAGGGTTTTCTTAACTCTTAATATTGGCTATTAACAAGTACTTTTTAAAGATTTTTTTTTAAGACTAAACTGAGGCAGATTGGCAAAGCAATTAAAAACATGGGCCTTAGAATCAGACAGCTTTGGGTGCTTTGGGTTTAAATACTGAATGTGCCATTTAAACTCTGGATCCTTCAAAAGTTATTTAGTGTCTATTTTTCAAAGAATTTGTAAAATATGGAATATTGACAAATTTCATAAAGCTGTGTTGATTAATTAAAATTTGGCTGCCCAATACTTTTTAAAAAAATTTTGCCTAGTACATTTAACAGGTATGGCACATACTTAATTAACATTTAGCATTTACTTGACACATTAACACATAATTAATTAACATTTAACAGACATTACACATAGTTAATAAATGGTGTTTCAGATTTCTTGAGTTTAAACCATCCTTTTGACTTGAATTACTTCCCCCCACCCTTCTTTTCTTGGTGCATTGGGTTTTTCAATCCAGGTTTACAGTTCTATTACTTTATTCTCATCTGATTCATGGTTTTTAGTCACAGATGCTTGAAAAAATTATTTTTCTTTCTTGAATGCATGTATTGTGCTTGCCCTACTAACTTTTATAATGAAGCCTGAACATTTTAATTCACTAGAAATTACCCCGATTATTCAGGCTATTGTTAACAGTGATAGATAAAATCACGAGGAACAGGCACATGCTATGTTTGGATTTAAACTAGAAAAACTACTTAGCTGGTAAAATACATTTTATTTATCTTAGAGTAATAGCTAAAAGAGGAATACTACTTTTTTCCTCATAATTTTTTTGTTTTATATTTATTGCTTTTAAATATAGTGGTTTGGGATTTAACTCATAAATTTTACTGCTTTCCCAAGTGTGTGGCCAAGGACCTGTGACTTAAGATTCATCCTTTCTTCCTTTCTCATTGTTCTTTGCTGATTCTTCTTCTTTCTGACCTCTTCGACAGTGTCCTAGTCTTAGTCCTTTTGACTTTTCTGTCTTCTTTCATTATCTTTATAAGCTCATCTAGTCCCTTGATTTTAAAAACCAACTATATGCTGACAAATTCCAATACTTTATCTCCAGAATGGTCTCTGTCCCAAACTGGCTCATGTCCAACTCCCCATTTGTAATCTCCACTGGATTTTAGCAGACATTCCGAGCCCAGCACTGAGCTTCTGATCTTTCTCCAAACCTGCTCCACTCAGTCTTGCCTTCCTTAGTAAGTGACGACTCAGTCCTTCCAGGTGCAGGCATGTTCCTTGGTATTCATTCTTGCTTCCTCACTCTCAGACTTCATGTTAGCAAACACCTTCAGCTCTACTTTCTGAATTTCAACCTAGTGGTTTCTCATCATGTTTACCATGCCCTTCCCAGTTCACATCACCTCTTACTTGGATCACTGCCATAACCTCTAAGCAGGTCTCCTGCTTATACTCCCATCCTACTATCCATCATCAACACCAAGTTGTTTCTTTTTTTTTTTTTAACTTTTAAATTGAAGGATAATTGCTTTACAATGTTGTGTTGATTTCTGCCATAGAACAATGCAAATCAGTCTTAATTATACATATATATCATCTCCCTTTTGAGCCTCCCTACCCTCAAATCCCACCCCCTAGGCGTTTACAGAGCACCAGACTGGGCTTCCTAATACAGAAGTTTTACACAAGTGAATCTTTTAAAATTGAAGTCATATAATGCCATTTCTCTGCTAAACAATGGCAGGCACTTAAATGGTGGTATTTTAATGGTCTCATGAGTTGGTTCTTTGGAGGTATCTTTGGGAAACTGTTTCACCATTCAGAGATAAGGAAGATTATTTTCTAGTTCGATCTCTTTCTGTACCATTTCTTAGATCATCTCACCTCTGGCTACTTATCCCTAAAATCTCAGTGAAATGCCACAGCAAATTTTAGTTACTGTCCATATTGCCCGTTTGATTACGAAAGGACATATTTACTGCCACCCAAAGGAAGGAGCGTGCAGACTGCTTCACTGCATTTTTTCTATATAATGCCCTGTCTCTCCACTCTGCCATATACTCAGATTCTCTACCCTTTCTGAACTTCCCCCAACTTCAGACAGACAGATGCAGACTAGCAACTTTGTTGCACACAGATTTTCAACATAGAAATTAGATTATTGTTTTTACTGTAACTCAGTTATTAACGTGTATACATATACATACATACAGAATCTCCTTAAATATTCCTTGTTTATGTAAAATGGTGGGGAGTAGACAGTTTTTGTCACTTCTTAGTAGATTTTCTACAAATGTATCTGATGGCTTTCTTAATCTGACCGAAGTCCCATAGCTCTCTTTGGTGGTTAAAAAATTTAGAATGAATTTTTAAATATACCACTCCAGAGCACATAACATACTGTTATCAAGAGTGTAGCCAAATTGTTCTCCCATTTATCTCTAGACTAGGAGAGAAATGTCCAAGAGTTTATTTAACTTTGAATTTTCTCACCTGATTGATGAGGTAAGGATTTCACTCAATTATTCAATTAATTTTACTTTTTTATTAGGAGCAGGATAGATTCTGAAGGATTTTAGCGGGTGTTGTTAGTTTGTTTTGTCTTTATGGATAGGAAACACCTCTTTTTCAAGATTAGCTGCTTTTCCTATTTAATAGCTCTTGCCGAAACTCCAGTACTTTGGCCACCTCATGCGAAGAGTTGACTCACTGGAAAAGACTTTGATGCTAGGAGGGATTGGGGACAGGAGGAGAAGGGGACGACAGAGGATGACATGGCTGGATGGCATCACTGACTTGATGGAAGTGAGTCTGAGTGAACTCTGGGAGTTGGTGATGAACAGGGAGGCCTGGCGTGCTGCTATTCATGGGGTCGCAAAAAGTCAGACACGACTGAGTGACTGAACTGAATGAACTGACTCTGTCTAAACAGCTTAATTCCATACTATTCTCAAAATGAACTAGGAACATTCCTTGTTTTTCCTCTGCAGATGACAGTCTGTGCTGGATGGCAGATATTACTTATGATCAATACTTCAGAAAACAAGGAGAGTTTGAATTGAGATCTAGCAAATTAACAGAGAAGAAAACATTTATATTGCTTTTAACATCATTTCAAATCTTTTAAAAGTTATTACTTAAAAGTTCTCTCAAAAAATTTTTTGTGAAGATTTTTGTCTTTTCTTCTTAAAATGATATGTCTTTTAGGTAAATATAAGTATCATATTTGATACAAACTATTAGTTAAGCATATGATTAAGAAAGTACAAATGATTCTCTAATTACTCACAATTTTTTGTATAAGAATTAGTGAAAAATGTAATATTTTGTACAAGGCTAGGAAGCAGGGAAGCTTTCAGACATTGAAATTGTAGTGTCTGTTTGGATTCAAAGTTTGAGGAACAAATAATTAGGACACGATAATTCAAATTATATTCAGATCAAAATATAAGTCTCCTACTATACTTCTGAATGGTAAATGCAGCTGCTTACCTGAAAATTAAAAAAAAAAAAAAAAGCTGGGAAATCAGAATAGGGTCATTTTTGGCAAAAAAAAAAAAAAAATCTTTTTTTGGGAGCAAGATGGAGTTGAGCTTCAGTGTCTGTTACTAAACATGAGTGTATTCTTCATAAAACACACTTAGGGATTTCTTGTTAACAAATTTGACACAATTGTTTTATAAAAAAAGAAACAGTTTATATTTTAGTAAAGTACCTGTCATTTTATACAAATACAAAGTAAAAACTGCAAGAAAAAAAATCAGGCAAGTACTGATTGCCTTCTATATGCTATCTCATTTAACTCATTAATCATCTGTTGGACTCCAAGAGGAGAAAAGTTAAGCAACTTGTCCAAAATTCTAAAGTGGAAGAACCAGTCCAAAATCATAAAGTGGAAAGACCAGGATTAAATTCAGAATCTTTGTATCTTTCAAGGCAGTCCTTTTCCCAACAGGCCACATGGCCTCCCAGGAAGTAAGTGAATATAGAACCTTCTCTGGGTGCCATACAGACAGTGCCTCAGAACCTCACAAAAAAACAGGACCTTAGGAGTCAGAGGCCAAGGAATGATCCCTGGATAAACAGTTCAGGGCTTATGTGTTTGATGCCCATTGCCAAGTTATTTCCTTATAATTCTTTGATAAAGTCTAAAAAAGTAATTGGAAATTAGCCATATTTAGGGAATTTAGAATAAAATATTCAGAAAGATAAGCCAGAAACAGGAGCAAAAACTCAACATAATGTTGGCCTCACTTTACTGTAGAGATATATTATTTTCTGTAGTTTCTGTAAATCTTCACCTAATATACAAAAGGAGTTTCTGGTCTCAGATTATATAGATTTAAAGAAGGAAAAAAAATTATCATGTGTGTGTGTATCTAAACCTCACTTATATGTCAATGCTGATGTGATAAAAGAGTATTTCTTTTAAAATATTTGACTATGTTGAGTATCTTTTTCTGTTCTCCTTACTATTCACGTGACCTAAGAGGATGGTGCATCTCCGTTAGTAATTTACCACTTCCAAATAGAATACATTAAAAATAATGCATAGTATGACTTATATCACTTCCTAAATAGAAATTGCTTCTCAAGGGTAATCTTGTCATTGGAAAACTTGAGTTGATATTTTAATGTTTCATGCTAGTTTGTAAGATGACTTCCTGTATATCCATAATAGAAACTACCTATACCGGCTCTGATGGCTGTGTCAATATAGTCATACAGGGTTAGGGAGAACTGCTCAAACACTTGCAATTTAAAAGTAGGAAGGGTGGGAAAATGAACACTTCTGTAACAGTAAATTAAATTATAACTCAGTGAGGATAAATTACACTTTAGGGAAATAAAAGTAATAAATGTAGAAGGATGCCGTGCTAGAGACGAAAAGCGGAGGCTTGACCACCTCTAACTTCATTTCCATTGTTTCACGAATAAGTCTCCCATAATTTTGGAAAATTAATTACTGCTTGTTATATTTCAAATTCAAATTTGTGAAACTAAATGAAACTAAATTCATTTCACCCCTAAATCCACTTTTTTTTTTTCCAATTTTCATCTAAGAATCCATCACCTAGAAGTCCCAAGGGTTTCTTCTTTTCCAAATACAGGCTTTATTTTCCTTCTCTGCCTGTGTCATTATGTTTATATCAACATGCTTCCAAAACAACTACTTCATTCAGTCAATTCAGTGAAAAAAGGAATCAATCAAGTCTGTTGCTAGGTTCCCTGTAGACAAAACATCAAGCTGATTGACTAGATGTTTCCCTTATCAACTATTTCTTTTGGCATTATTTAGACATAGCCTTTGTCTCTTTTTTTTCTCCTTTAATTGAGTCTGTTCTAATTGCTTTTGTATTATCTTTTTGGCATTCTTCTAGTTTCTTCCTTTCACTTTTGATTGTTTAAACAATTCTATTTATAAATGCATTCTTCAATTGATCTGTATGATCTGTGTTCTAAGTGGTTTAGCACACAGTATATAGGCTACTTATCTCAATATTCAAAGTCTGTGCTTAAATAACTTGAATAATAACTCAACATTTGAATTGGAATAAGATACAAGACCATGAGTACTAAATTGCTTATTCTTTATATCTGAGCCAGCTTTCTAGTATTTTTAGAAAATACATGTGTGACAGAAGAGAGAAAATAAAGTCTTATCAAACATTCAGGTCTTGACACTCTGCTTTTTTATGATCTCACCTTTATCCTCCTTCTCTGAGATTCCATGGTCATGGTACCCATGTGACAAGACACCTGGGGCTGATGAAACATACTTTCTGTTTACTTTCTAAGCCACCTGAACAGCAAAACCTGGCTAAAGAAAAGCACAGAAGTATTCAAATTGGACTTAAGTATTAAAGAAGCACTTCAACACTTCCAGAATACCACTGTACTGTCCCAGTAAATTCACCTTTCAAATTTTTTTCTCTACAAGTCTTTAATAACCTCTTCCCTTTTGACATTCATATGATGACTGCTCAGAACATGCACAGAGAAAATAAATGTGATCTGATGAGAACAGTATCTCATGTTTCCATCATTTCTCCAAATGTGTGTTTGCCTGCATCTATTTACTCTGTTCTCTATCCTGTTATGAAAGAGAAAGTGTCTGTGCTCCTCATGCCAGCTCCTTTCTGAGGCCCTGAACCTCATCACCTTTCTCCTCAAGGACTTTGCTCTTGAAACTATATCACCCACACCCGTTTCATCTGCATTGCCAATGTCTCTTGCGCTACAGGGTAAACTCACACACATCTTGGATTAGACTCATCTTTAAAAAGCAAAAATCAAGTTCATCTCTGGAGCCCACATCCTTACCAGTCACTGCTCTGGGAGTCTCTTAACAGCAAAACTCCTCAAAAGAACTTATTCTTACTCTCTCCACTGTCTTACTTTCCATCTCTCTTCAACCCATTCTAATAAAACTTTTTTTTTTTTCTTCCTGCTTATTTGTTGGTGTAGTGAAACAGAAGCAAGATGGTTGAATACCTGATGGGAGGAGGAAAAAAAAAGGTTTCAGTGGTATTCAAAGTATTTTTTAAAGAGATAATGTAGCACCAGACTTCTTTGTAAACTAGATTACGTTGTAAATGTTTTTTTCTAAATTCTTTGGGAGTGTTGATTCTTAAGAACTAGGGCTTATTTTCCTTTTCAACTCTATCACGTGCTGCTGAAAGACAGCATAAAGACATTAGAAAGCTGTTTCTGTAAGATATGAATTTCTTTTTTATTCCTGTTGGAAATTTATTGCTGACCTGAGTATGTACAATTTTCATCAATATCAACATGATGCTTGAACTTTTGCTAAAAACCTGTTTATCTTTAGGTTTTACTTTCTTAATTAGAAGTATTTGTTTTGAGTGGCTGTCAACCAGAAAGGGTGAATCCAGAATGGTTTCTCTTAGGTTCAGAGAAGAAAATTTAGGGAGAGGCAGAGAAACTCTGCTCTTCTTACCTTCCAGCATTTTCTTGATAGGTGATGATCTGAAAATCAAAGTCATGCTAACATTCTGCAGGTCCTAATATTCTCAGAGGCGGCAAGGAATATCCTCCTTTCTGTTCTGAATCTTATTCTACAGGAGGTCAAGAGTATCTTGGTAGTTAGCACTTTTCACAGCAAATCTCTTCTATTTCATGATTGTGGAGCTCCACAGAGTTTTTAGTTCTTTTAAGCCTTGCACTTTTAAAAATTAAAATATAGTTAATTTATAATATTCTGTTAATTTCTGCTGAACAGCAAAGTAAGTCAGTTATATGCTTTTATATATATATGTATATATACACACATATGTATACATGTATATGTATGTATATATAAACACACATATATGTATATATGTATGTGTATGTGTGTGTGTATATATACATTTTAAACAATGTATAGTGAATAGTGCTGTTATTTACATAGAGGTATATGTATTAATATCTTTTTGAATTATAGTTTTGTCTGTATGGGCTTCCTGGGTAGCTCAGCTGTCTTATATATGCCCAGAGTAGGATTACTGGGCCATATGGTAATTCTACTTTTAGTTTTCTGGGGAGCCACCATACTGTTTTCCATCGTGGCTGTACCAACTTACATTCTCACCAACAGTGTAGGAGGGTTCCCTTTTCTGCACATATTCTCTAACATTTGTTATTTGAGAACTGTTTAATGATGACCATTCTGACCCATGTGAGGTAGTAACTCATTTTAGTTTTGAGTTGCATTTCTCTAATCATTAGCTATGTTGAGCACCTTTTCATGTGCCTCTTGGCCAACTGTATTTCATCTATGGAGAAATGTCTACTTAGGTTTTCTGATCATTTTTCAATTGAGTTGTTTGTTTTCTTATTGTTGAGCTGTATGAACTCTTTGTATATTCTGGAAATTAAGCCTTATCAGTTTCATCACTTGCAAATATTTTCTCCCATTCTGTAGGTTGTCTTTTCATTATTTTTTCTTTATGATTTCTTTTGCTGTGCAAAAGCTTGTAAGTGTGATTAGGTCTCATTTGTCTAGTTTTGTTTTTAGTTTGCCTTGGAGACTGACCTAAGACAGCATTGGTATAATTTTGTGTCAGAGAATGTTTTGCCTATGATTTCTTCTAGGAGTTTTATGGTGTCAAATCTTTTTTTGTTTGTTTTTCTTTTTAATTTTTATTTTTACTTTATTTTACTTTACAATAGTGTATTGGTTTTGCCATACATTGACATGAATCAGCCACGGGTGTACATGAACTCCCGATCCTGAACCCCCCTCCCACCTCCCACCCCATATCATCTCTCTGGATCATCCTCGTGCACCAGCCCCAAGCATCCTATATCCTGTATCGAACATAGACTGGCGATTCATTTCTTACATGACAGTATACATGTTTCAATGCCATTCTCCCAAGTCATCCCACCCTCTCCCTCTCCCACAGAGTCCAAAAGTCCATTCTATACATCTGTGTCTCTTTTGCAGTCTCGCATGCAGGGTTATCATTACCATCTTTCTAAATTGCATATATATGTGTTAGTACACTGTATTGGTGTTTTTCTTTCTGGCTTACTTCACTCTGTATAATCAGCTCCAGTTTCATCCACCTCATTAGAACTGATTCAAATGTATTCTTTTTAACAGCTAAATAATACTCCATTGTGTATATGTACCACAGCTTTCTTATCCATTCATCTGCTGATGGATATCTAGGTTGTTTCCATGTCCTGGCTATTATAAACAGTGCTACAGTGAACATTGGGGTACACATGATTCTTTCAATTCTGGTTTCCTCGGTGTGTATGCCCAGCAGAGGGATTGCTGGGTCATAAGGCAGTTCTATTTGCAATTTTTAAGGAATCTCCACACTGTTCTCCATAGTGGCTGTACTATGGGAGTTTGCATTCCCACCAACAGTGTAAGAGGGTTCCCTTTTCTCCACACCCTCTCCAGCACTTATTGCTTCTAGACTTTTGGATTGCAGCCATTCTGACTGGTGTGAAATGGTGCCTTATTGTAGTCTTGATTTGCATTTCTGTGATAATGAGTGATGTTGAGCATCTTTTCATGTGTTAGCCATCCGTATGTCTTCTTTGGAGAAATGTCTATTTAGTTCTTTGGCCCATTTTTTTATTGGGTCATTTATTTTTCTGGAATTGAGCTGCATAAGTTGCTTGTATATTTTTGAGATTAGTTGTTTGTCAGTTGCTTCATTTGCTATTATTTTCTCCCATTCAGAAGGCTGTCTTTTCACCTTGCTTATAGTTTCCTTTGTTGTGCAGAAGCTTTTAATTTTAATTTGATCGCATTTGTTTATTTTTGCTTTTATTTCCAGTATTCTGGGAGGTGGATCATAGAGGATCCTGCTGTGATTTATGTCGGAGAGTGTTTTGCCTATGTTCTCCTTTAGGAGTTTTATAGTTTCTGGTCTTATATTTAGATCTTTAATCCATTTTGAGTTTATTTTTGTGTATGGTGTCAAATCTTATGTTTAAGTCTTTAAGCCATTTCAAGTTTATTTTTGTGTATGGTGAGAGTTCATTGATTTACATGTGGCTGTCCAACTTTCTCAACACCACTTGGTAAAAGGCTATCTTTTCCCCATTTTATATTCTTGCTTCCATCAAAAATTGACTGTAGATGTGTAGGTTTATTTCTGGGCTCTCTAGTCTGTTCCATTGATGTATATGTCTGTTTTTATGCCAAAGCCATACTGTTTTGATTACCATAGCTCTGTAGTATGTGTGAAGTCTGAGAGGTTATGCCTCCTGCTCTGCTTTTCTTCTTCAGAATTGCTGTGACAATTTTCAGTCTCTTATGGTTTTGTATAAATATTATGATTATTCTAGTTCTGTGAAAAATATTCTTAGGGTGTTGAAAAATATTCTTAGGGTAGTATAAGCTATGCACTTCACAAGTAAGGAACTGAACCTGGCTCTGCTACCCTTTTGGCTCCTGCTGCCCCTGGCTCAAGGCATCACTGCTTTAGTTTAATCAGCAGCCTCACAGAGATAGCACATTGGGACTTGTACCATTCCTCAATCTCCCAAAGATTCTTTCATTCTCTTCTTCACCTCCCACAGAGAGCTGTGAATTCTGGCTTGGAACCATGCACCCCAGTTTGCCCATGCTACCCTAAGGCTGGGCCTGCAGCTCACAGCTTTCATCACTGCACAGTTTTCCCAGAAAATCAACCTCTTCTTGCAAGGAATCTACTTTATGTTCAAGGTCAAAGCACACCACAGAAATATTGTCAGCATCCTGTCTGAAAGTTTCCAGAGTACTCTGAGTTTCCTCCGTTGCAGCTCCTCTCTGAAGCATCTCCTCTTGCAACTTTTTCTGGAGATACATGACCTCATTGGTCAGGTTGTCCTGCTGTGCCTACCTGTCATTGGTAAACATGTCCACCTCTGGCACCGCTCCTGTATCTTCTTTTCCTGGAGGTCCCCAGGCATGACTTCCCTAGCACTTGAGCTGGGACTGCGGACTCACAATCTGTTGAGCTGGGAAGTGCACCTTGGCAATCTAGGTTAGGTAATGCAATCACTCATCCCTCGTGGCTCCACCTTCTCCTTGGTGCACGTATTCTTGAACTCCATGTAGAGGCCAGGACCAAGGAGGGTGTGGTGTACATGTGGCTCCAGGGACAAGGCATAGAGCCTGCGGCTGGTGCTGAGGCATGGTGTGCTGGCCAGGCTGTAAGTGCAGTAGAACCTGGTCACCATGCTCTGGCTGAAGCTGAAGCAGCTCAGGGTGCTGGGTTTGCCAAGCTCCTGAAATAGGAAGACAGGGGCCTCAATCTGATCAATTTGTCTTTGGAGGAAGGCAGTGCAGACTTGCTCTGGGAAGAAGAAGTCAATGAGGCAAGAAGGCAATGGCCCTGGACAGCAGGATCACTGGTATAGAACTGGAGTAGGGACCCCAAAACCAAACTGACAGAGCACCAATAAAGCTTTTGTTCTCTCTGCTTCCCTCAAATAATTCTTATCAAGGTGACTGTCCATGTGTGCTAAATTGCTTCAGTTGTGTCTGACTCTTTGCAACACTATGGACTGTAGCGTACAGTTCCACTGTCCATGGGATGCTCCAGGCAAGAATACTAGAGTGGGTTGCCATGCCATTCTCCAGGGGATCTTCCCACCCCAGGGATCGAACCCATATCTCTTACCTCTCCTGCATGGGAAGTTAGGTTCTTTATCACTAGCACCACCTGGGAAACTCCATCTATTTTGCCAAAGTCAGTGTTTTTGTTTTTTTGTTTTTGTCCTTATTTTCCTTCACTTCCCAGAAGCACTTTGAAAGGGCTGACACTGCCTCTTTGATAAAATAGATACCTCTCCAGGTTTCCGACATTCTTGGTTTCCCTCACACTCTACCACTGATCAGAAACCTTTACTGGTTCCTCCTCTATCTCTGCTCTAGATGTTGGAGAATGGGTAAGTTCTCTCCTGTACCTTCTCTGCCTATGTAATCTCTTTATTTTCTATACCTTCAAACAATTTCCATATATTCATTAAATTTTTAAAAATCTGAAGTCTAGGTCTCTCCTTTGTGCCTTAGAATCATCTATTGAATTGCTGTCCTTCAATCCTTCCTGGGTTTCCAAATTTCTGATTCATCCTGCAGGTCATGGGATTTACCCACATCAATAACTGCATCACTCATTTCCCTATAATAAATCTCTCCCATATTTCCTATTGGTTCCATTTTTCTGAAGAATCCTGACTGATACATACCACAAGAAATTTTTGTGAATTAATATAAAATTTCCATCATATTCCATAGTGTGTTTGTATGTGTGGCTGTTTTAAGAGGAAAGCAGTATTTTTAAAAAGTTACCGTTAGGAATTTTTTTTTTTTTTTAACTATGCTTCTTGACTAACGAATACGATTCTTTCTTCACTGGATTTGTCAACTTCAGAAGTTTGGGCTGAACTGGACTGACACTCATTTCAGTTTCAGCATTGAACAACTTCTACTTGCTTTTTTGTCTAGGTGTCATAATTTGTGAGAACTTAGTCTCTTGTATAAATATATACATTCAGATGTCAACTTACTTTTTCTCTTCTCCATACCGCACAGAGACAATCAGTAGAGCAATGCACAGAAACTAGTACTGACAATGTGCTGTAGAAGATTTTCCACCTCTTTGGATAGAGTATTGATCCAAAGTATTGGAATATTGATGAAGTATTGATAATGATGTCTTTTTCCCAAGAGGTTCAGTGGTTGCATGATATTGTAGATTGACAGGGATGCAGGAAGAGAACAATTTGCTGACGGTTAATGATAATCATTATTTTACCCATAATCCAGTGACTTTCTTCTCATATGAATTAAAATAAACGTCAAACCACTTATTGTCATAATCAACTTTTATCATTCAGTGCTCAGATTCCATTTCATTTAATGTACGTTGTAATGTAAGGAGAAAAGCAAAACATTTAAAACTTTACCACATATTTTTAATTTTTTGGTCTCAATGAAATGTGTGCTAAATAAGCCAACTGAGGAACCTGGTGGGTTGCAGTCCACGGGGTCGCAAAGAGTCGGACATGACTGAGTGACTTGACTTACTTACTTAAGCCAACTATATAAGTGTTTATTAATTATTGAGGTGAAAAGGAATTTAATCTTCTTTAATCAAAGATCAATTAAGTGTCCAAATTATCAGTTCTCCACACTTTTCTCTAACTTTAATGTGAAAGAACCAGGTAAAGTAACAGTATATTAGTATATTAAAATGTTTTTACACAACCAATAAGTATACCTTTTAAAGCAAGAGGGTTTGTTTTAAACTAAAAGCTGATTCCATTCTCTGGGTCATCAATATTTTTCTTATTGTGGAAATTTTACTTTCCTGTTTTGAAATGATTTTTATGGAAGCATCAAACAATTGGAAAACATACTGGTTTGAGTATCCTTTTCTACTGAGTTACCTTTAACAAAGACTTTTCTCTTTAGTTGTAAAAACTAATTTAAGCTGCCCATGACTGGATTCAAATGTGGTTGTCAGAATGATGGTTTCTTAAAAGATTTATTCAACTTGTGTGCACTAGGACACCACACAGAGACTGACCCAGACCTTCCTTTGGGTGTTTGAATGTCTCCAATGGAGGTACAGGTCAGCAGGGGACTGCTGCAGGGGCAGAGGCTCTGGATGCAGCAGACCTGGGAATGGCATAAGCCCTCTTGCGGGAGGTCGCCATTAACGCCACCATTGAGCCACCAGAACTTCCACAGTTCAGTTCAGTTCAGTTGCTCAGTCGTGTCCGACTCTTTGTGACCCCATGAATCTCAGCAAGCCAGGCCTCCCACTTCACTCAGACTGACGTCCATTGCGGCAGTGATGCCATCCAGCCATCTCATCCTCAGTCGTCCCCTTCTCCTCCTGCCCCCAGTACCTCCCAGCATCAGAGTCTTTTCCAGTGAGTCAACTCTTTGCATGAGATGGCCAAAATACTGGAGTTTCAGATTTAGCATCATTTCTTCCAAAGAAATCCCAGGGTTGATCTCCTTCAGAATGGACGGGTTGGATCTCCTTGCATTCCAAGGGACTCTCAAAAGTCTTCTCCAACACCACAGTTCAAAAGCATCAATTATTTGGCGCTCAGCCTTCTTCAAAGTCCAACTCTCACATCCATACATGAAAACAGGTAAAACCATAGCCTTGACTAGATGGACCTTAGTTGGCAAAGTAATATCTCTGCTTTTGAATATACTATCTAGGTTGGTCATAACTTTCTTTCCAAGGAGTACGCGTCTTCTAATTTCATGGCTGCAGTCACCATCTGCAGTGATTTTGGAGCCCCCAAAATGAGGTGTGACACTGTTTCCACTGTTTCTCCATCTATTTCCCATGAAGTGATGGGACTGGATGCCATGATCTTCGTTTTTCACTCTCCTCTTTCACTTTCATCAAGAGGCTCTTTAGCTCTCTTCACTTTCTGCCATAAGGGTGGTGTCATCTGCATATCTGAGGTGATTGATATTTCTTCCAGAAATCTGGATTCCAGTTTGTGTTTCTACCAGTCCAGCGTTTCTCATGATGTACTCTGCATAGAAGTTAAATAAGCAGGGTGACAATAGACAGCCTTGACGTACTCCTTTTCTTATTTGGAACCAGTCTGTTGTTCCATGTCCAGTTCTAACTGTTGCTTCCTGACCTGCATACAGATTTCTCAAGAGGCAGGTCAGGTGGTCTGGTATTCCCATCTCTTTCAGAATTTTCCACAGTTGATTGTGATCCACACAGTCAAAGGCTTTGGCACAGTCAATAAAGCAGAAATAGATGTTTTTCTGGAACTCTCTTGCTTTTTCCATGATCCAGTGGACGTTGGCAATTTGATCTCTGGTTCCTCTGCCTTTTCTAAAACCAGCTTGAACATCTGGAAGTTCATGGTTCACATATTGCTGAAGCCTGGCTTGGAGAATTTTGAGCATTACTTTACTAGCATGTGAGATGAATGCAATTATGCGGTAGTCTGAGCATTCTTTGGCATTACCTTTCTTTGGCATTGGAATGAAAACTGACCTTTTCCAGTCCTGTGGCCACTGCTGAGTTTTCCAAATTTGCTGTCATATTGAGTGCAGCACTTTCACAGCATCATCTTTCAGGATTTGAAACAGCTGCACTGGAATTCCATCACCTCCACTAGCTTTGTTCGTAGTGATGCTTTCTAAGGCACATTTGACTTCACATTCCAAGATGTCTGGCTCAAGATTAGTGATCACACCATCATGATTATCTGGGTCATGAAGATCTTTTTTGTACAGTTCTTCCATGTATTCTTGCCACCTCTTCTTAACATCTTCTGCTTCTGTTAGGTCTAGACCATTTCTGTCCTTTATCGAGCCCATCTTTGCATGAAATGTTCCCTTGGTGTCTCTAATTTTCTTGAAGAGATCTCTAGTCTTTCCCATTCTGTTGTTTTCCTCTATTTCTTTGCATCGATTGCTGAAGAAGGCTTTCTTATCTCTTCTTGCTATTCTTTGGAACTCTGCATTCAGATGCTTATATCTTTCCTTTTCTCCGTTGCTTTTCACCTCTCTTCTTTTCACAGCTATTTGTAAGGCCTCCCCAGACAGCCATTTTGCTTTTTGCATTTCTTTTTCATGGGGACGGTCTTGATCCCTGTCCTGTACAATGTCACGAACTTCATTCCATAGTTCATCAGGCACTCTATCTATCAGATCTAGGCCCTGAAATCTATTTCTCACTTCCACTGTATAATCATAAGGGATTTGATTTAGGTCATACCTGAATGGTCTAGCGGTTTTCCTACTTTCTTCAATTTAAGTCTGAATTTGGGAATAAGGAGTTCATGATCTGAACCACAGTCAGCTCCTGGTCTTTTGTTGACTGTATAGAGCTTCTCCATCTTTGACTGCATAGAATATAATCAATCTGATTTCGGTGTTGACCATCTGGTGATGTCCATGTGTAGTGTCTTCTCTTGTGTTGTTGGAAGAGGGTGTTTGCTATGACCAGTGCATTTTCTTGGCAAAACTCTATTAGTCTTTGCCCTGCTTCATTCTGCATTCCAAGGCCAACTTTGCCTGTTACTCCAGGTATTTCTTGACTTCCTACTTTTGTATTCCAGTCCCCTATAATGAAAAGGACATCTTTTTGGGGTGTTATTTCTAAAAGGTCTTGTGGGTCTTCATAAAACCATTCAACTTCAGTTTCTTCAGCATTACTGGTTGGGGCATAGACTTGGATAACTGTGATATTGAATGGTTTGCCTTGGAAACAAACAAAGATCATTCTGTCATTTTTGAGATTGCATCCAAGTGCTGCATTTCGAACTCTTTTGCTGACCATGATGGCTACTCCATTTCTTCTGAGGGATTCCTGCCCAGTAGTAGATATAATGGTCATCTGAGTTAAATTCACCCATTCCAGTCCATTTTAGTTTGCTGATTCCTAGAATATTGACTTTCACTCTTGCCATCTCCTGTTTGACCGCTTCCAATTTGCCTTGATTCATGGACCTGACATGCCAGGTTCCTATGCAATATTGCTCTTTACAGCATCGGGTCTTGCTTCTATCACCAATCACATGCACAGCTGGGTATTGTTTTTTCTTTGGCTCCATCTCCTCATTCTTTCTGGAGTTATTTCTCCACTGATCTCCAGTAGCATATGAGGCACCTAATGACCTGGGGAGTTCCTCTTTTGGTATCCTATCATTTTGCATTTTCATACTGTTCATGGGGTTCTCAAGGCAAGAATACTGAAATGGCTTGCCATTCCCTTCTCCAGTGGACCACAGTCACTAGTGGACCACAGATTAACTAGTCAATCTAATCACACTAGGACCACAGTCTTGTCTACCTAAGTGAAACCAAGCCATGCCTACAGGGCAACCCAAGGTGGGTCATGGTGGAGAGGGCTGACAGAACTTCCACTGGACTGGGGAAACAGACTCTTGGATGGCACAAACAAAACCTTGTGTGCACCAGGATCCAGAAGAAAGGAGCAGTGACCCTAAAAGAGACTGACCCAGTCTTGCTCATGAGTGTACAAGAGTCTCCGGCTGAGGCATGGGTCAGTGGTGCCCTGGTGCAGTGTCAGGAGCAATGAATGTGGCAGTGTGTGCACAGGAAGACCTTTTGAAGGAGGTCACCATTATCTTTATTACCTCCACCATAGTTTGGCCTCCAGGTCAAACAACAGGGAGGGAACACAGCCTCCAAAGCAGAAAATTGGATTAAAGATTTACTGAGCAAGCCCCACCCATCAGACCAAAACCCAGTTTCATTCCCCCTTCAGTCAGTCACTCCTATCAGGAAATTTCCATAAGCCTGTTAGCCTTATTCATCAGAGGGCAGACAGAATGAAAACCACAGTCACAGAAATCTAATCAAACTGATCACATGGACCACAGCTCTGTTTAACTCAATGAAACTATGAGCCATGCCATGTAGGGCCACCCAAGAAGGCTAGGTCATAGTGGAGAGCTCTGACAAAATGTAGTCCACTGGAGAAGGGAATGGCAAACCATTTCAGTATTTTTGCCTTGAGAACCCCATTAACAGTATGAAAAGGTAAAAGAGAGGACACTGAAAGAAGAACTCTTGGTCAGTAGGAGCCCAATATGCTACTGGAGAAAAGTGGAGAAATAACTCCTGAAAGAATGAAGAGACAGAGCCAAAGCCTACACAATACCAGTTATGCATATGACTGGTGATGAAAGTAAACTCTGATGCTACAAAGTCCAATATCGCACAGGAACCTGGAATGTTAGGCCCATGAATCAAGGCAAATTGGAAGTGGTCAAACAGGAGATGGCAGGAGTGAATATCAACATTTTCAGTTCAGTTCAGTTCAGTTCAGTTTAGTCGTTCAGTCGTGTCTGACTCTGTGCAACCCCATGAATCACAGTATGCCAGGCCTCCCTGTCCATCACCAACTCCCGGAGTTTATTCAGACTCATGTCCATCCAGCCATTGATGCCATCCAGCCATCTCATCCTCTGTTGTCCCCTTCTCCTCCTGCCCCCAATACCTCCCAGCATCAGAGTCTTTTCCAATGAGTCCACTCCTCTCATGAGGTGGCCAAAGTATTGGAGTTTCAGCTTTAGCATCATTCTTTCCAAAGAAATCCCAGGGCTGATCTCCTTCAGAACGGACTGGTTTGATCTCTTTGCATTCAAGGGACTCTCAAGAGTCTTCTCCAACACCACAGTTCAAAAGCATCAACTCTTCGGTGCTCAGCCTTCTTCACAGTCCAACTCTCACATCCATACATGACCACAGGAAAAACCATAGCCTTGACTAGATGGGCCTTAGTTGGCAAAGTAATGTCTCTGCTTTTGAATATGCTATCTAGGTTGGTCATAACTTTTCTTCCAAGGAGTACGTGTCTTTTAATTTCATGGCTGCAGTCACCATCTGCAGTGCCTGCAAAACTCAGCAGTGGCCACAGGACTGGAAAAGTTGTCTTCATTCCAATCCCAATGAAAGGCAATGCCAAAGAATTTTAAAACTACCACACAATTATAGTCATCTCACAGGCTTCCCTCATAGCTCAGTTGGTAAAGAATCAGCCTGCAATGTGGGAGACCTGGGTTTGATCCCTGGGTTGGGAAGAACCCTGGAGAAGGGAAAGGCTACCCACTCCATTATTCTGGCCTGGAGAATTTCATGGGCTGTATAGTCCATGGGGTCACAAAGAGTTGGACACAACTGTGAGACTTTCAGTTTCACATGCTAACAAAGTAATGTTCAAAGTTTTCCAAGTCAGGCTTCAACAGTATGTGAACCATGAACTTTCAGATGTTCAAGCTGGATTTAGAAAAGACAGAGGAAACTAGAGTTCAATTTGCCAACATCTGTTGGATCATTGAAAAAGCAAAGGAGTTCCAGAAAAATATCTATTTCTGCTTCATTGACTATGCCAAAACCTTGACTGTGTGTACCACAACAAACTGAAGACAATTCTTCAAGAGATGGGAATACCAGATCACCTTGTCTGCCTCCTGAGAAATCTGTATGCAGGTCAAGAAGCAGCTGTTAGAACTGGACTTGTAACAACAGACTGGTTTCCAAATAAGGAAAGGAGTACATTGAGGCTGTATATTGTCACCCTGCTTATTTAACTTCTACGCAGAGTACATCATGTCAAATGCCAGGCTGGATGAAGAACAAGCTGGAATCAAGATTACCAGGAGAAATATCAGAAACCTCAGATATGCAGATGACACCACCCTTATGGCAGAAAGCAAAGAGTAACTAGACAGCCTCTTGATGAAAGTGAAAGAGGAGCGTGAAAAAGTTGGCTTGAAACTCAGTATTCAAAAACAAAGATTATGGCATCTGGTCCCATCACTTCATGGCAAATAGATGGGGAAACAATGGAAACAGTGACAGAGTTTATTTTCTTGGGCTCCAAAATCACTGCAGATGGTGACTACAGCCATGAAATTAATAGATGCTATGATCAACCTAGACAGCATATTAAAAGCAGAGATATTACTTTGCCAACAAAGGTCTGTCTATTCAAGGCTATGGTTTTCCGTTAGTCATGTATGGATGTGAGAGTTGGACTGTGAAGAAAGCTGAGCACTGAAGAATTGAGGCTTTTGAACTGTGGTGTTGGAGAAGACTCTTGAGAGTCCCTTGGACTGCAAGGAGGTCAACCAGTCTATCCTACAGGAAATCAGTCCTTAATATTGATTGAAAGGACTGATGATGAAGCTAAAGTTCCAATACTTTGGCCACCTGATATGAAGAACTGACTCATTTAAAAAGACCCTGTGCTGGGAAAGAATGAAGGCATAAGGAGAAGGGGATGACAGAGGTTGTAATGGTTAGTTTGCACCACCAACTTGATTGACATGAATTTGAGTAAGCTCCGAGTGTTGGTGATGGACAGGGAAGCCTGACGTGCTGAAGTGCCTGGAGTTGCAAAGAGTCGGACACAACTGAGCGACTGAACTGACTGAACTTATTCAACTTTATTTAGTTAAGATTACTTTATATTGTAAATAAGCATATAATTATTCTTCTCCTCAGAATAGCTGCTTACTAAGGAATCTTTGATTGAGGTAGGGAGTTGATGTCATATTTACTATACCGTTTCTTGTCAGGAGTCTCAATAACAACTGTTTTCCACAGCACAAATCAAGGGTTTAAATTTTTTTAAAGTTTTATCTTACGTGTATTTTTACTTATTTCAAACTCGCACATCAACCTTTCTGTTTTTAGCCAACACTAGTAAAGTAATGCTCAAAATTCTGCAAGCCAGACTTCAGCAATACGTGAACCGTGAACTTCCTGATGTTCAAGCTGGTTTTAGAAGAGGCAGAGGAACCAGAGATCAAATTGCCAACGTCCACTGGATCATGGAAAAAGCAAGAGAGTTCCAGAAAAACATCTATTTCTGCTTTATTGACTGTGCCAAAGCCTTTGACTGTGTGGATCACAATCAACTGTGGAAAATTCTGAAAGAGATGGGAATACCAGACCACCTGACCTGCCTCTTGAGAAATCTGTATGCAGGTCAGGAAGCAACAGTTAGAACTGGACATGGAACAACAGACTGGTTCCAAATAAGAAAAGGAGTACGTCAAGGCTGTCTATTGTCACCCTGCTTATTTAACTTCTATGCAGAGTACATCATGAGAAACGCTGGACTGGAAGAAACACAAGCTGGAATCAAGATTGCTGGGAGAAATATCAATCACCTCAGATATGCAGATGACACCACCCTTATGGCAGAAAGTGAAGAGGAACTAAAAGCCTCTTGATGAAAGTGAAAGAGGAAAGTGAAAAAGTTGGCTTAAAGCTCAACATTCAGAAAACGAAGATCATGGCATCCAGTCCCATCACTTCATGGGAAATAGATGGGGAAACAGTGGAAACAATGTCAGACTTTATTTTTCTGGGCTCCAAAATCACTGCAGATAGTGACTGCAGCCATGAAATTAAAAGACACTCCTTGGAAAGAAAGTTATGACCAACCTAGATAGCATATTCAAAAGCAGAGACATTACTTTGCTGACTAAGGTCCATCTAGCCAAGGCTATGGTTTTTCCTGTGGTCATGTATGGATGTGAGAGTTGGACTGTGAAGAAGGCTGAGCGCCGAAGAATTGATGCTTTTGAACTGTGGTGCTGGAGAAGATTCTTGAGATTCCCTTGGACTGCAAAGAGATCCAAACAGTCCATTCTGAAGATCAACCCTGGGATTTCTTTGGAAGGAATGATGCTAAAGCTGAAACTTCAGTACTTTGGCCACCTCATGTGAAGAGGTGACTTATTGGAAAAGGCTCTGATGCTGGGAGGTATTGGGGGCAGGAGGAGAAGGGGACGACCGAGGATGAGATGGCTGGATGGCATCACTGACTTGATGGACGTGAGTCTGAGTGAACTCTGAGAGATGGTGATGAACAGGGAGGCCTGGCGTGCTGCGATTCATGGGGTCGCAAAGAGTCGGACACGACTGAGCGACTGAACTGAACTGAACTGATACAATTTTAAAATTTTCACAGTTTAAAATTTATTAAATTGATTTTATTGTTTAATTTATTATTATTACATTTTTACAGTTTATATACATTTAAAATTATCATCCCTCCGAAATGTTATTGCTACAGCAAAGTTATATTTATACGTATTTTTCTTTTGTATTATCAGGAAACTTGTTTTTGTTGGAATTGAAAGTATGTTTATTGGTGACAAATTTGTGATTGGATCAGGAAATTAAATTGATTTGTAGGGGCCAGTTGTTTTTAGATATTTGAAATAATAAGTTTAGACCTGCTTCATAAGGTGAGACATTAGTTTAATAATGGTGGTATAGACCCGCTGTTACTCATAGATGAAGTTGATGGGCTGACAATTGCCATGTAGGCAAAAGACTTTGGAGGTATGCACCTTACTATGCTCTCTTCTGGAGAAGGCAATGGCACCCCCACTCCATTGCTCTTGCCTGGAGAATCCCATGGACAGAGGAGCCTGGTAGGCTGCAATCCATCAGGTCGCTAAGAGTCAGGCGTGACTGAGTGACTTTACTTTCACTTTTCACTTCCATGCATTGGAGAAGGAAATGGCAACCCACTCCAGTGATCTTGCCTGGAGAATCCCAGGGACAGGGGAGCCTGGTGGGCTGCCGTCTGTGGGGGTTGCACAGAGTCGGACACAACTGAAGCAACTTAGCAGCATGCTCTCTTCATATTGATGTGACCCTAGCTGTAACAAAAATAAGTTTCACTTAACAAAAACATCAAATACGTATTCTTTTATACCACCCTGTACATTCTTCTTTTTTAAAATGGATATTCCCTAGAAAATAATTGCTATTTAAAGTAATACCAACCTGAAAATTGCAGTCTTCCTAAAAGCAAAAAAAAAAAAAAAAAGAGGAAAGGAAATATATATTAGCATCAAAAGTGCTCTCAGGAGAGTTTGGTTGAGCATCATTTTGTTAAATTAATTGTACAAATACCACCAAATACCACCAATGGTTTTAACTATGAATCTTAATTAGTGGCTCTTTGTAAAATCATATCTGGAGCTACCAGAGAAAAATAGTTTAGATGCGCCATTTTAAATCTAGCTTTCATTTTGCTGCTTGCCTGTATTGCATTAACATATAAATGCTGAGCTCATTTAAGTGATCAAGTTTTGGTAAATGAAAAATGGCCACTGTGACATAATATTCTGGGGCTTTCCAGGTGGCACTAGTGTTGAAGAACCCATCTGCCAGTGCAGGGAGCATAAGAGACTCAGGTTCAATCCCCGAGTCGGGAAGATCCCTTGGAGGATAGCACGACAACCCACTTCAGAATTTTTGCCTGGAGAATCCCTTGGACAGAGAAGCATGGCAGGCTACGGTTCATAGGGTTGCAAAGAGTTGTACAAGCAACTTAGCACACAAAATCTTCTAGGCAAAGCACTATTTCTCTTGGATTTGTTATTTGGCCCAATGTGATGTGTTTGGGTAATAGTAATTCGAAAGATCAAAATAGAACATTAACATTTCTGAATGGCCTTTCCAGAAATCTTCTGACAAAAGAGGTAGAATGCAACCCTCCCCATTTCTACATCCTGGCAGAGAACAGAAGAGGGTTAATGCCCCTGGTCATGGAGAGAAAAACTGGTATTTTTCAGAGGCCAAAGAAGAAAGCTAGATACAGCTTGAAAATCAAGTGATAAAGCTGTACTTAAGGTGAACTTTGAACAAGTTCATAAAGCAGAAATGAAACTGAAGTCTTGATATAAAGCAGGGACTGTCTTGCTACAGTTTCATGGAGTACATAGATGAGGACTAGCCACATCTTGGAAAATAGTAATACAACTTGGACCAGAAGAGAGATTATTCACTTAGCCACATTCTGTAAAAATTTTTTCATCAGATTTGTTGTGAGAAGAAACTTTATGTTAGAAGTCTACTATATAGCTTTCAGGCAATTGTTTGGTATATTTACTCTTAAATCATTCAGTAAGACTATAATTTGGATCTGTCAGTTTAAATGATTTCTTTGATCTTATTCATAGTCTTATGGTAAGAGTCACCATCATTTCTAGAAATCTGGTCTAAGTACATTCTACCTGTTCATTTCAGTCAGGTCGTTGGGATACAAATTGGACAAACCCAGATGAGAACTTGTCCTTAAGCAATATTTATTTGCGGATCTCATTTATGTGTACACACACAGATAGACATTGGCTTTAGCCAAGTAGGTTACCATTAAATTCACTCAGGACTGTCTTAGATAGATCCCATCACTATCATCACCTTTATCATTATTTTAGATTTTGTGACCATATCTAATGCTAAAGACAAATTTGGAGCAGTAAGCAGCAAGAGTGCTATTAATCACATGAAATTTCCATTTAGATTGTCCAAAACTTCAGGACAATTTTTTATCTTTGAATAAGTCCTTTTGGGTAATGCCTATGTTAAGTGAAATTCTTAAAACAGTCCAGCTTCTAGGGTGAAAGTGGCCCATGCACATGGACTTCTGGGAGCCTCATTCATGGCAGCACCACCCTGCATACTGTCTTCTGAGCTGCTTCAGGCTAGCAGCTACATTTTTGAAAGTGGTGTCTCTGTGAGGAACAGAAAGAAATCTTTCTGGTGGAGAAGTCAGATGCAGTGCAATACACACCATTAAAAATAAATAAACACAATTCCACCCTGGAATAAATTCTGCTACCACGGACTAAACATTAGAAAAATATTCTTTCTTATAAACTTTGTGTCATGGTTGTTCTAAAGAAAGCAACTTTCCTGCTGTGTACTATTTAGCTTCCAGGAAGGTGAAACCTTGACTTTCCTTTTCAAACAAATAAACAGTGAGGTGTTATGTGAGAGTTTGTGGCTAAAGATATCTGTCAATTCACAGTAAAATTTGCTTTAATAAAATAATTTAATTTCCAAAAGGTTTTGCTTGCTGTCTTCTAAGGACCCTTGTGATCTATATCTGAGAAAGAAAAGGACAAAACAATTTCAAATTCTGTTTCTCCTATGTGATAGTTTGGCAGGAGGATACAGAGCAATCTCTGAGGTGTTTGGTAATGGGATTTTTATTTTATACTCTCAGGTTTTCTAAAGAAAGGATCAAAGGCTGTTTAAGCAAAAAGTCATTCTGAGTTTCCTCTTGAATATAGAATGTTTATCTTTTTATTTCAGAAGTATAGCACCAAATGGCTCCTATCTAGTAAACAGAAGAGCAGTGTAGCAACATTTAAAACATTTCCAAAGTTGTATTAACTGTAAGTATAATGCAGTTTTTCATATTTGCAATATTAATGATTTTGTAAATGTCTTTGATCCCCATGCTGCTATGAAGTTATGTTGAGATTATTTTTCACATTTAAATTGAATTTTTGCTTGGGTAAATTAGAAAGTGAATGAGGGGAAGACTTCAAGTCTTAAATTACACTTACAGGTGCTTATATTTTTTGAACTAGCTATAATTAATGATGAATTAGAAACCAGGACTGTTGGTGTTTACTTTTACCTTAGAGAAGTTTAGGCTAGTAAAGCTTTTGTAATTCTAAGATGTCCTAGAGTATAACTGAACCAAATTTATGTACCATATTTGACAGTCATAATCTTCCTATGAGGATCCCAGGTTACTTGTTTAGCAATAACCCTTTTAGCCTAATCCAGTCCCTACCCACTGCTGCTTCTGCTTGTCCCCACCCTCACTACCATCACCCAAACACTCCTAGAAATTGCTGCTGCAAAATGCAGCTTGATCACATTGCTAACTAGCACTGGTAGCTATTTCAGTAATCAAGTTTAATTTCTTGAAAAAGTATATACTGTAATATTCAGTAAAAGTGAAAATTGCTCAGTCATATCCGACTCTTTGCAACCCAAAAATACTGGAATTCTCGAGGCCAGAATACTGGAGTGGGTAGCATTTCCCTTCTCCACAAGGTCTTCCTAACCCAGGGATTGAACCCAGGTCTCCCTCATTGCAAGTGGATTCTTTACCTGCTGAGCCACAAGGGAAGCCCAAGAATACTGGAATGGGTACCCTAGCCCTTCTCCAGCAGATCTTCCTGACCCAGGAATCAAACTAGGGTCTTCAACATTGCAAGTGGAGTCTTTACAAACTGGCCTATCAGGGATAGAATGAACATTAAATCTGATTATACTAAAATTCTGCTAAAAAGTTCATTTCTTATTGATTGTATACCAACCATCTGCATAAAATTCATTGACATTGACAAGAAAACCAAACTGAATGGGGATATGAGAGGAGTGGAGGGTGGAGTTGGCTATCCTAGAAGCTGGAAGGTTGGCTCTAAGAGCAAATCTTCTACCCATGAAATCGTGAGGAAGGAAAAAGAAATTTGAGCTAGTTTTCTGTCACATCATAGAACTACAAAAGATAGGACCACAGTGTGTGAAAAATGCTTAGTTAAGATGAAAAGACTTTAAATTTGTACACTAAGATATTTTGAGAAAAAGAACGAGAGCAAATTCACATAACTTTTATTACAGTTATGTTGTTCTGATCCTTCTATTTTATCATTTATTGTTGTTAATCTCTTATTGTGCCTGAAGTTTCATTTATAAAATTATACTTTATCATAGATATGTATGTATAGGAAAAAAACACAAAATACATAGGGCTTGGTACTATCCACAGTTTCAGCTGTGACTCCATGGGGCTCTTTCAAGACCAGTAGGGATCTTGAAACATATATCCCTTGAATAAGGGAAACTGTTGTATTCTTGATTAGGGGGTTATTCTCTGCTTCATGACCAATGCCCACTTCCAGGGGCTAAGCTCTATGTGTGCATGCATGTGTGTATGCTAAATCGTTTCTGTCCTGTCCAACTCTTTGTGACCCTATGAACTGTAGCCCACCAGCCTCCTCTGTCCATGGATTCTCCAGGCAAAAATACTGGAGTGGGTTGCTATGCCCTCTCCTAACCCAGGGGTCACATCTGAGTCTCATGTCTCCTGCATTGGCACATGGGTTCTTTGCCACCTGGGAAACCCAAGCCCTGTGTTAGCTATCTAACAATTACTGACATATTTTCTGGTTACAACAGTTTTTCTACCAAAAACACCATTTCAATCCTAGGAGTCTCTGCTATTTTTCCTTCTTCCTCTGAAAAAATTTCTGTGTGCCTTCATTTTAGGGAAGAAAATGATGACAGGTCAGGAAGTGACTCCGGGTTCTTTGAGGACTTTTGACATCAATTTTTACCCCACTGCCCGACCCTCATTCCATACTGGGCTCCATTCCAAAGTGCTAAGCCAGTCACACTTCACTTGAATTTGCATGTTGTACATTAAGCTTCATACACATTTACTGTCTTTTGTTGAAACCTGTATAGTCATTAAAAGAATAAGGTTCCTCAAGTTATCTGTTTAGCAAGTACCCTCTTTAGCTTTGGAGAAGGAAATGGCAACTTATGGCATTATGCAAATTTAGGTAGTTTTGTAAGTGACTACCATTATTCATGGTGCTTCCCTGGTGGCTCAGCGGTCCAGAATCTGCCTGCAGTGCAGAAGTCCCAGGAGATATGGGTTTCATTCTTGAGCTGGGAAGATCCCTTGGAGGAGGGCATGGAAACCCACTCCAGTATTCTTGCCTGGAGAATCCCATGGACAGAGGAGCTTGGTGGGCTACAGTCCATGGGATTGCAGAGAGTTAGACAACTGAAGAGACTCAGCATGCATGAACGCATCATGATTCACATTGTGCAGTGGTGAGGAGTATTTTCCATTGAACGTTCTATATTAACCTTTATTTATTTTAGCCAGTCCTATCCTAATGCAAATAACAATTAGGAAAATGGTATGGTATAGTCTGGGACAATATACAAATAAATATTAGTGAGACATATTTGTGATCGGTCAAACATTACATTTCACATATCATACCACTGCCACAATAGAGCTACTTGAACTGGTTTGGTTTCTTTTGAAGTCACATATAAAAATTCTTTTTAATCTTGTATGGTCTCATTTAGGTTAAGTTCAAGAATCAGCATTTCTGATATATGGCAATGAAAATCAGGAGTTGTTCTTTATGAGGAATGGAGATTAAGTGCAAAGGGCCAGAAGGAAACTGAGGCGATGGAACTATTCCATGTGTTGATTAGTTCCACAGATGTATACATTTGTTCAAACTTATTGAATTGAACACCTAAGATATACACATTCCACTCTGGTAATTTTAACCCATTAAAATGTGAAACATTTCTTAGTATAACTATAATATTGATTTGTGAAAGTATCAGCTGAGTACTGATGCTGTATCTTTTAATTGCTTTAGTTATATTTTCAAGACATTAGAAAGTTTTCTTGAATTTCTGCTCTTTATCTGAATTTAAAACAATTTATTTGATGTAGTATTTTTCACTAATTCCTGATTTTATTTGATTTATTTAATGTAATTTATTTTCTTAAATTATTTTTATTTAACTAATGTAATTGTATGTGTAACTTAATAGATATTCTAAGTATAACATTTTGCTTTTCCAATAGTACTTTTTCTACCTCTCACTTTTTGGACAAGCATCTTTTGCTGTT
The DNA here is from genome assembly GCA_917880005.1 of Nanger dama. Taxonomy (NCBI): domain Eukaryota; kingdom Metazoa; phylum Chordata; class Mammalia; order Artiodactyla; family Bovidae; genus Nanger; species Nanger dama. The sequence continues at coordinate 1,207,151 of CAKJTW010000068.1, read as the reverse complement.
TTGACAGAGCTTTAAATTCACTCCTATTCCTTCAACCTCCCTCACATAGAAAATGTGTTTTGTGAATTGGGCAACCTAGTGCTCAGTGCGATCCCAGGTAAACATTAGATCTTCTGGGTAAGTGACTTGACATTTTTTTCTGGACTTTGATACATATAACTAAGACCTGCCTGCAATTGTTTTGGAGAGATATCTGGGAAAATTACTTTTGGAGTCCATTCTTAGAAAACATTATAATATAAGAGAAACATAAAAGACACTAAGTATAGAGAATATTATTTTGCCAACCATCTCACAAAAGACAGAGGTTGCTGCCACATGGTTTTGTGATGGCAATAAAAGTGATGATAGTGTTGGTGGTAATAATGCTAACTCTGGGTCATTCATTCTGCAGAATTCTTTTAACTGTTGTTATTGCATTCATCTTCCTGACAGCTAAGGAAGATAGGTATCATTATTATTTCAAAGTATAGGAAGTTGAATATTAAAGAGGTTAATCAACGTGGCATGTCCTTGCATAGCTCTTCTAGTGAACTCTCTGTGAGAGATCCTCCTGAAAAATGGACCCACGTTCATAGAAAGTAAAGTGCAGACATCTGAGAAGTTCTATCCACCCCATCCTGCTGACTAGCTCTTACAGCCTTTCTATGTGATCAGATGAAAGCAGATAGCATAGCAACTGCCAAGAAGAAGCTAGGGGTCAATATTTGCAAAGAGAGGAAAGGCACTGGGATTCCAGAAAGAGACAAGAAAGTTATTACAAAAAAAAGTTTCCTCATAGACTTTTCTTAGCAGAACCTGGATGTTTAGCTGCGTTTTATGTAGTGGGAGGAAACCTTGAAGAACCTAGTAGAGTCTCACTTATAGAATCTCATATTCATTTCCATTGAAGATGGAAAACTAATATGAAAACAATAACAAATATCATAATAGAATTTAATTCTGGATTAGTATTATAAAAATCATAGTTTTTCAGGAATGCAGAGGAGGGAAAAACTTTTTGGTTAGACAGTTTCACAGAAGGCCCATGGTTATAAAGTTGATTGAGAATAGGGAAGGAACATGCAGGAGCAACCGGCACACTAAGTGTGGGCGGCTGTGACCCGGTGCACTCAGCGCAGTGGAGAGGAGCTACCCTGCGACTGAGGTTAGGGGCGGTGGCTGGGAGGAGTTACCCCATGTCCGAGGTCAGGGGCAGCTGGGAGAAGCCACCTCACGCCAAGGCCAGGGTCAGTGGCCCTGAGGAGCCACCCCACACCCAAGGCCAGGCGCGGTGGCCGGGAGGAGCCACCACATGCTGGAGGCCAGGTGCGGCGGCCGGAAAGAGCAGGGAGGAGCAACCCGAGGAGTGGTGGCTGCGCGGGTGTAGGAGGGCCTAGAGGAGCTATCCTACGTTGAAGGTCAGGAAGTGTGGTGGTAAGGAGATACCCCTCATCCAAGGTAAGGAGCAGCTGCTGTGCTTTGTGGAACAGCCATGAAGAGAGACCCCACGCCCAAGGTAAGAGAAACCCAAGCAAGATGGTAGATGTTGCAAGAGGGCATCAGAGGGTAGACAAACTGAAACCATACTCACAGAAAACTAGTCAGTCTAATCACACTAGGACCACAGCTGTTGTCTAACGCAGTGAATCCAAGCCATGCCCACTGGGCAACCCAAGGCGGGTGGGTCATGGTGGAGAGAGCTGAGAGAATGTGGCCCACTGGAGAAGGGAATGGCAAACTGCTTCAGTATTCTTGCCTTGAGAACCCTATGAACAGTATGAAAAGGCAAAATGATAGGATACCAAAGAGGAACTCCCCAGGTCATTAGGTGCCCAATATACTACTGGAGATCAGTGGAGAAATAACTCCAGAAAGAATGAAGGGATGAAGCCAAAGCAAAAACAATACCCAGCTGTGGATGTGACTGGTGATAGAAGCAAGGTCTGATGCTGTAAAGAGCAATATTGCATAGGAACCTGGAATGTCAGGTCCATGAATCAAGGCAAATTGGAAGTGATCAAACAGGAGATGGCAAGAATGAATGTAGACATTCTAGGAATCAGCGAACTAAAATGGACTGGAATGGGTGACCATTATATCTTCTACTGTGGGCAGGAATCCCTCAGAAGAAATGGAGTAGCCATCATGGTCAACAACAGAGTCCAAAATGCAGTACTTGGGTGCAATCTCAAAAACGACAGAATGATCTCTGTTCATCTCCAAGGCAAACCATTCAATATAACAGTTATTCAAGTCTATGCCGCAACCAGTAACACTGAAGAAGCTGAAGTTGAACAGTTTTATGAAGACTTACAAGACCCTTTAGAACACCCAAAAAGATGTCCTTTTCATTATAGGGGACTGGAATACAAAAGTAGGAAGTCAAGAAACATCTGGAGTACCAGGCAAACTTGGCCTTGGAATGCGGAATGAAGCAGGGCAAAGACTAATAGAGTTTTGCCACAAAATGCACTGGTCATAGCCAACACCCTCTTCCAACAACACAAGAGAAGACTCTACACATGGACATCACCAGATGGTCAACACCGAAATCAGACTGATTATATTCTTTGCAGCCAAAGATGGAGAAGCTCTATACAGTCAACAAAAATAAGACCAGGAGCTGACTGTGGCTCAGATCATGAACTCCTTATTCCCAAATTCAGACTCAAATTGAAGAAAGTAGGGAAAACTGCTAGACCATTCAGGTATGACCTAAATCAAATCCCTTATGTTTATACAGTGGAAGTGAGAAATAGATTTCAGGGCCTAGATTTGATAGATAGAGTGCCTGATGAATTATGGAATGAGATTTGTGACATTGTACAGGAGACAGGGATCAAGACTATCCTCATGGAAAAGAAATGCAAAAAAGCAAAATGGCTGTGTGGGGAGGCCTTACAAATAGCTGTGGAAAAAGAGAGGCAAAAAGCAAAGGAGGAAAGGAAAGATATAAGCATCTGAATGCAGAGTTCCAAAGAATAGCAAGAAGAGATAAGAAAGCTTTCTTCGGGCGACCATTGCCAAGAAATAGAGGAAAACAACAGAATGGGAAAGACTAGAGATCTCTTCAAGAAAATTAGAGACACCAAGGGAACATTTCATGCAAAGATGGGCTCGATAAAGGACAGAAATGGTATGGACCTAACAGAAGTAGAAAATATTAAGAAGAAGTGGCAAGAACACAGGAGAACTGTACAAAAAGATCTTCATGACCCAGATAATCATGATGGTGTGATCACTCATCTAGAGCCAAACATCCTGGAATGTGAAGTCAAGTGGGCCTTGGAAAGCATCATTATGAACAAAGCTAGTGGAGCTGATGGCATTCCAGTGGAGATGTTTCAAATCCTGAAAGATGATGCTGTGAAAGTGCTGCACTCAATATGCCAGCAAATTTGGAAAACTCAGCAGTGGCCACAGGACTGGGAAAGGTCAGATTTCGTTCCAATTCCAAAGAAAGGCAATGCCAAAGAATGCTCAAACTACCGCACAATTGCACTCATCTCACATGCTAGGAAAGTAATGCTCAAAATTCTCCAAGCCAGGCTTCAGCAATACGTGAACCGTGAACTCCGTGATGTTCAAGCTGGTTTTAGAAAAGGCAGAAGAACCCAGAGATCAAATTGCCAACATCTGTTGATCATGGAAAAAGCAAGAGAGTTCCAGAAAAACATCTATTTCTGCTTTATTGACTGTGCCAAAGCCTTTGACTGTGTGGATCACAATCAACTGTGGAAAATTCTGAAAGAGATGGGAATACCAGACCACCTGACCTGCCTCTTGAGAAATCTGTATGCAGGTCAGGAAGCAACAGATTAGAACTGGACATGGAACAACAGACTGGTTCCAAATAGGAAAAGGAGTGCGTCAAGGCTGTATATTGTCACCTTGCTTATTTAACTTCTATGCAGAGTACATCATGAGAAACGCTGGACTGGTAGAAACACAAGCTGGAATCCAGATTTCTGGGAGAAATATCAATCACTTCAGATATGCAGATGGCACCACCCTTATGGCAGAAAGTGAAAAGGAACTAAAAAGCCTCTTGATGAAAATGAAAGTGGAGAGTGAAAAAGTTGGCTTAAAGCTCAACATTCAGAAAACTAAGATCATGGCATCCAGTCCCATCACATCATGGGAAATAGATGGGGAAACAGTGGAAACTGTGTCAGACTTCATCTTTTGGGCTCCAAAATCACTGCAGATGGTGACTGCAGCCATGAAATTAAAAGACGCTTACTCCTTGGAAGGAAAGTTATGACCAACCTAGATAGTGTATTCAAAAGCAGAGACATTATTTTGCCGACTAAGGTCTAACTAGTCAAGGCTATGGCTTTTCCTGTGGTCATGTATGGATGTGAGAGTTGAACTGTAAAAAGGCTGAGCACCGAAGAATTGATACTTTTGAACTGTGGTGTTGAAGAAGACTTTTGAGAGTCCCTTGGACTGCAAGGAGATCCAACCAGTCCACTCTGAAGGAGATCAACCCTGGGATTTCTTTGGAAGGAATGATGCTAAAGCTGAAACTCCAGTACTTTGGCCACCTCATGCGAAGAGTTGGCTCATTGGAAAAGACTCTGATGCTGGGAAGAATTCAGGGCAGGAGGAGAAGGGGACAACAGAGGGTGAGATGGCTGTATGGCATCACTGACTCGATGAACTTGAGTCTGAGTGAACTCCGGGAGATGGTGATGGACAGGGAGGCCTAGCGTGCTGCAATTCATAGGGTAGCAAAGAGTCAGACGCGACTTAGTGACTGAACTGAACTGAAAGGGAAGATGAGATTTAAATACCTGTTTTTCAAAGACAGTTTATAATCCACCACTGGGTAGCAGTACTCGAAAAAACTTTCCTTTTCCTAAGATCTGAGATAGTGACCGTTGCTTTAATTCTGCACAGAGGAGTCTGCATGTGTTTGCAATGCTTATTAGAGGTGCATGTGCGGTGGGAAAACAAAATGAAACGCTGTGCTGACAAGAGCTGTCTGTGAATGTCTGTCTTTGAATTGGCTCCCTTGCTCTTGGCCTCAGATTTCTAGCGTATACAACTCAGGTCAAAAAATGTCATGGATAGGTTTAAAGTAAGCGTTTTTAATTGGTTACAAATATACTTCATCAAGTAAAACACTAAAAAATTTACTTTAGAATATGTGGATAGCTTTCTTTCTTTCTTTCTTTTTTACTATGACGATTCTTTTAGAAAGGATTTGTAATGTTTTTATATTAAAAATGTTTAGGTTTTCATCTGAAATGTAGTGTGAAACATTTGAAAAACAGGAATTAAAAAAAAATCAAACACAGTCATGGCTTTCAAACATGACTCTGTTAACATTTTTGAATTTCTTTCTATTCTTTTTAATAATAAAGAAAAATTTGGAGTGGCAAGAGAAGAATATATTTATTTTTGGAATCTATAAGTTTGTGTGAATAGAGAAACTTGTGCACAAGGAAAGCATAGAAACTATTAATGTTTGAAATTTTTGTAAGACACCTATGTCTTTACATATAGAATATCATTTGGAAATGATCATACCAAATTATTAACAGTGATTCTCCAAAGAAAGAAGGAGTTTGGAATGGGGAGAAAGGAAATGTATGTACACACACACATACACACACATGCATGCACCTTTCATTGACAGTGGCACGTCCTATTTCTGAAGTTAAAAAGATTTCTTAAGCCATCCCAGCACCTGAGACCATGACTGTGAATTTCTTTTCTGATCTAATAGTTTAATGTGGCAGTAAAATTAATAACTAAATATTTTATATCCTCTAAACACATTTTGAAATTAATGTCTATCTGAATATCACAACTAAGGACTAGTTGAGGTACATGAAAACTATTCTTTAGTAGAGCTGTACTCATCTTCACATCATTGTCTCAGTGAACTGAAGGATTAGCCTCTAGCAGTTCAGTTCAGTTCAGCCGCTCAGTCGTGTCCGACTCTTTGCGACCCCATGAATCGCAGCACGCCAGGCCTCCCTGTTCATCACCATCTCCCGGAGTTCACTCAGACTCACGTCCATCGAGTCCGTGATGCCATCCAGCCATCTCATCCTCTGTCGTCCCCTTCTCCTCCTGCCCCCAATTAGCCTCTATAAACACAGGCAAAGTCCTTAATTAAAACAAATTGAGTATAAGATCAGTTGGATTAGTAGGAGTATGCAATGTAGCTAAAAAAAATATTAAAGCTTTTTCATATTGTCAAATAGATGTATAACCTTATTAATTAAATTCTTCCAAATAAATGTGTCATAAGTTATAATTTCTTCTTAGATGGAGAGATGATAAGGATACAATGATTCTTAACCAGGAATGATTTTGCCCCCAGAAGGCAGGGGCAATGTTAGGGGACATTTTTTTTTTTTAATAGTTTTTCAGCAACTTTTATTTTTTTCCTCCTGTATTTTATTTTATTTTTTAATTACATTTATTTATTTTTTTAAATTACAATACTGTATTTGTTTTGCCGTACATTGACACGAATCAGCCATAGGTGAACACAGTCTCCCAATGCCGAAGCCCCCATTGTCACAACTCAAGGAAGGTGCTACTAACATGATACACAGGACAGCCCCCTACAACAAAAAATTATCTGGTCATGAAGAATTATCTCCTTCTAGCCTCATCTCCAATTGTATTTATTTTCTTGATTTGTAAATGATCTTGCACTCCCCTTTTATTTTTAATTTTGTTGTAGTTTGTGGCTTTTTTTAAAATTTCAGGCTTTTAAATGTGTATTTTAAATTAGTAATACCCAGGATATAGGTATATGTGTGATAAATTGGACCTCATCTACACTATAGTTTAAACTGTAAATTAGCAAAACTGTGGAAGTGTGTATAGATAGCTTTAGAATTTACGTGCCTTTGAGTCAGATTTCACCCTCACTTTAATTTTAAGGTTTAATTATATTGAATAATATATTGATGTCTTTGTATTCTAAGACCTCTTTCCAGATATACCCATTGACTTGCTCTGGTCTGAACCGTCAGTTACTATTAAGGACAGATGTGGTTGCCATCCTGTGATTTCTTCTGATGGCCTTTCTTGGCTGAATTCATTGTTCTGTGAATCTTCACTCACATTTTTGGTTGACTCTCTCATTTTGATGGCATGTAACTTCAAGCACCTTGTTAAACATAATGGTAAATTTTCTGATTTTCCCAAAAGCCTTTACAGTAACTTATTAATTGGCTGGTATCTTTTTAAAAATTTCTCATTAAACACTCCTACAAGATTTTCACATCTTTAATATTCTGAGATGCCATGATTTTTTAAAAATCTTTTATTTATGTACTTATTTACTTTTAGAAATTTTTATTTTTGTAAATGCCTCCAATTTTTTTTTAATTAAATTTATTTATTTTTTTAATTACAATACTGTATTTGTTTTGCCATACATTGACACGAATCAGCCATAGGTGAACACAATCGCCCAATGCCGAAGCCCCCTCCCACCTCCCACCCCACATCCTCTACCTGAATCATCCTGTGCATCAGCCCCATGCATCCTGCATCCTACACCAAACATAGATTAGCACTTCGTTTCTTACAGGAAAATACACATGCTTCACTGCCATTCTCCCAAACCATCCCACCCTTTCCCTCTCCCTCAGAGTCCAAAAGTCCACTCTATACCTCTGTGTCTCTTGTTGTCTCACATATAGGGTCATCATTACTGTCTTCTAAATTCCATATATATGTGTCAGTATACTGTATTGGTGTTTTTCTTTCTGGCTTACTTCACTCTGTATAAAGATAAACAAATGGGATCTAATTAAAATTAAAAGCTTCTGCACAACAAAGGAAACTATAAGCAAGGTGAAAAGACAGCCTTCTGAATGGGAGAAAACAATAGCAAATGAAACAACTGACAAACAACTAATCTCAAAGACATATAAGCAACTTATGCAGCTCAACTCCAGAAAAATAAATGATCCAATAAAAAAATGGGCCAAAGAACTAAATAGGCATTTCTCCAAAGAAGACATACGGATGGCTAACAAACACATGAAAAGATGCTCAACATCACTCATTATCAGAGAAATGCAAATCAAGACCACAATGAGGTATCATTTCACACCAGTCAGAATGGCTGCGATCCAAAAGTCTACAGGCAATAAATGCTGGAGAAGGTGTGGAGAAAAGGGAACCCTCTTACACTGCTGGTGGGAATGCAAACTAGTACAGCCATTATGGAAAACAGTGTGGAGATTCCTTAAAAAATTGCAAATAGAACTGCCTTATGACCCAGCAATCCCACTGCTGCCTCCAATTTTTTAAAGTCCTTCTTAACCTTTTTTCATATCTTGCTGTTTATGTCATTCCTTTCTCTGAATGTAATTTTATCCTAATTAGAGGAATTTGGTCTTCTAGGATTCTCTCTTGTGCTTTGTATTGTAGATTTTTAAAAAAATTTGATTATATCTTTTCCTTTCTATAAGAGTAAGATTTTAAAAGCTAATTATAGGTTCCATATATGCTGTTAGACATTTTCGATGGTGGGCTTTGCTTTGACAGGATTGAGAGGTGTGCTGACTTTGTGGGAGATTCCTGCATAACCTAATAAAGAGATCTGTAGTCTTAGGTTATTTGCTAGAAATAAAATTATAGCTGCTATGGTCTTCATCTAAAAGTGGGCAATGAGTGTACTTCTCATTTTCCTCTCCTGTTTGGGGAGTTGTCCCTAAAAACATCCAAGCAGGCATGCTACAGTTAGTTTAAAAAAAAAAAATCTTGGTACCCAAAGCAATGGCTTCAAGCCTCTTTGGGGACTAAATTCACTATCATAGTTAAATGAAAGACTCAAATTTCTGGAGATGCCATAAGAGATGCCATGTGTTAGCCACGTAACACGTGAAACGCATTCACAACTATTTTAACCCTTGGGTTCACTGGACTTGACATTTTCTTTCTATCCAGTTTTCAGAAGAATACTAATATTTAAGAAGACTTGAAATGCCGGTATAATACAATGAATATTTCTTAAAAGAGACAGAGAAGACAAGCTTGAAAGTAGTAAGAAAATATATTGGATAAAAGGAAAGGAACATAATATCAATAATTGAATTCATGGGGAAAATTTTTGTTCATGGTAAAATAGCAAACTAGAAGGTCCATGTGACAGTGGGAGTTTTTCTGTTCTTTGCAAACTTGCTCAGACTTCTCAAGTTTTCCTGACAAGTAGATGTAAACAATAAATAGGCAATGGTTTCCACAGCACATGGCAGTCACTGCTAAAGGGATTGTTTTAGATACTCAGTTAGAGAATCAGGCTGTATATTTGGGGGCATAAATGACAGGTTACAAGAACAAGTAGTAGGCAACAAAGAAAAAGGATTAGGCAAAAGTTCTTTAGACACAGTTGAGAAAATCAATTGGTTCATTTTTAAACTAGTTTTGCACAGAATAGCTTTAGTTTTGTAGTGGAAGTGGGAATTTGGGGAGTCAAGATGGAACCTCAACAAAAGTTATAATCACAGAGGGTCAGAGCTTCAATCTAGTACCCTGGATAGCTCCCAGAGATAGCAGTATCCCTAAAATCTATGGTCTTATGGAGGTCTGAGGTTATTGATATTGCTGCATATCAGAAATATCAATAATCACAGATATGCAGATGATACCACCCTTATGGCAGAAAGTTAAGAGGAACTAAAGAGCATCTTGACGAAAGTGAAACAGGAGAGTGAAAAGCTGGCTTAAAATTCAACATTAAAAAAACTACGATCATGGCATCTGGTCCCATCACTTCATGGCAAATAGATAGGGAAACAATGGAAACAGTGACAGACTTTATTTTTTTTATTTTCTTGGGCTCCAAAATCACTGTAGGTGGTGACTGCAGCTATGAAATTAAAAGACACTTGCTCCTTGGGAGGGAAGCTATGACTAACCCAGAGAGCATATTAAAAGGCAGAGTCATTACTTTGACGACAAGGGTACATTTTGTCAAAGCTATGGTTTTTCCAGTAGTGAGGGTTGGACTATAAAGAAAGCTGGACACTATAAAAAAGCTGAACTGTGGTGCTGGAAAAGACTCTTGGGAGTCCCTTGGACTGCAAGGAGATCAGACCAATCATTCTAAAGGAAATCAGTCCTGAATATTCATTGGAAAGACTGATGCTGAAGCTGAAGCTCCAAAATTTTGACCATCTGATGTGAAGAACTGACTCATTGGAAAAAGACCCTGGTGCTGGGAAAGATTGAAGGCAGGAGGAGAAGGGGATGTCAGAGGATGAGATGGTTGGATGGCATCACCGACTCAATGGACATGAGTTTGAGCAAGCTCCGGGAGTTGGTCATGGACAGGGAAGCCTGGCGTGCTGCAGTCCACTGCGTCGCAAAGAGCTGGACATGACTGAGCCACTGAACTAAAGTCACTACTGGCTCCTCCTAGTTGAGGAAATTCTCTGCACGTACTCTATTTAGTCTCTAAGGTATGAATGAGCATTCCCATTTCACCTGTTTTTTTTTTTTTTTTCTCATCAAATTAGTTTTTCTCATCAGATTTGCAGGACCAGATCGTCAGAGATGATCTTAACAGAATGTCTTGCCTCCAAAGAATTTAGCAGATTTATTTGGAGAGAGAAAGAATATATTCTCCAAATAATGGGATGGTTTATCTTCTAGGGTTTTCTATTATTTGGGGTTATTACTTTTCATTTTGAAAAATGTACTCATCCTTACTTCAAATTAAGGCTAGATTTATTTTTGGTTCCTCTCTTTGGGAGACATGCAGGTAACATCTAGTGATTGAGAGGGTTTGGAGGGAAAAAACCCTTATATGTAATGAAATTAATAATTCAATTGTTAGAAGGTAATTTGGAAATTCATATTTAAAAACCCATTTAAACAAGTAATTACTGTACTCCATATTAAGGAAACGATCATAGAATTATAAAAGGAAATACAGGTATGAATACTGATTACAAATTTATTATGTCAAAAAATTCAAATTATCCCCAGATTATTGGTAAAATAATATGGTACATTCAAAAAGACAATAAATTGGTAATGTAAGTATATATGTGTACATAGATAAATAAATGATAGACAAACATAAGATATTCACAACATATAGATTCATTCATAATGTATTTTAAAACATAGTAGTTTGTGTAAAAACCATAAAATGCACATATATATCTACATTATATGTTTATAACTAGGAGAAAATCATAAACGACATTCACCAAAATCTAAACAATGTCTGCTTCTATGGTAGGCTCTGTATGTTATTTACTTTATTTACTGTGTGTGATATCTTTCAACATTTTTACAGTAATAACATTAACTTTGAAGTAATATTTTTTAAACACGTATTTTATGTAAATTAGTGACTTGTTTTTTTTTATTAAGCACTTATTGACCATATACTATTTTCTAGGCACTGACTTGGAATCAGCAGTTAAGGGATAAGGTCTGTCGTATCATGAAATTTACCATCTAAAAAGAAGACAGGAAAAATATTCAACAAAGATCACACAGTAAAATGTGTAATAACAAATAATCAAAAGGTCTTTGGTGAATATGTAATAGGAGCAGCAAGACCAGTGGAAAAGGAGGGAGGCAGGGAAGAAGCTTTAATTTGTAGCATTTTCCAATTTATGTGATTTAAATACTTCCACATTGGCTAGTTTCAAGCTGCCAATATGTGGTTGCTGAACATGAAATTGAGAATAAATGTTCACAGTTGAGTCTGGCCAACTCCAGTGATTTGGTTCCAACACACCAATGAAAGGCAAATCGAGGACAAGTGCTCTAGAGTGTAGGAAAGAGAGGGAGGATCAGGAAAACTTAAAGGAAATGACATTTAAACTGAATCCTGAAAGATGACTGAGGTATCAAGGAGAGAGAACAACAGTGGAAAGGTGCTGAGAGGAGGAAGAAATTGAGCTGAAGGATGGCCGGAGATAATAGTCCCTGGGAGAACAATGGTGGCCCATACTGGGAAGCTGCCAACAGATTTTGAGAGACTTCAAGGCATATTCAACTTAAATGGGAAGACTATGTTTCAAAACATACTTGACCTCGAAGTTTTCTTCCAGCTTCATCATGTTACGAATACCAGAAGTACTATCAAACTCAGATAGTCTAGATGCATGCATTTCGTCTGTATGCTACTTTTGTGTTGTTCAGCCACTGTCATGTCCGACTCTTTGCGACCCCATGAACTGCAGCATGTCAGCCTTCCCTGTCCTTCACTATCTCCCGGCGTCTGCTCAAACTCATGTCCACTGAGTCAGTGATGCCATCCAACCAGCTCATCCTCTGTCGTCCCCTTCTCCTCTTGCCTTCAATCTTTCCCAGCATCAGGCTCTTTTCCAGTGAGTTGGCTCTTCACATCAGGTGGCCAAAGGATTGGAGTTTCAGCTTTAGCATCAGTTCTTCCAATGAATATTCAGGACTGATTTCCTTTAGGATGGACTGGTTTGATCTCCTTACTGTCCAAGGAATTCTCAAGAGTTTTCTCCAGCACCACAGTTCAAAAACATCAGTTCTTTGGCTCTCAGCTTTCTTTATATTCCACCTGTCACATCTGTACGTGACTCCTGGAAAAACCATAGCTTTGACTAGATGGACCTTTGTCGGCAAAGTGATATCTCTGCCTTTCAATATGCTGTTTAGGTTTGTCATAGCTTTCCTTCCAAAGAGCAAGCGTCTTTTAATTTCTTGGCTGCTATCACTGTTCACAGTGATTATGGAGCCCCCCAAAATAAAATCTGTCCCTGTTTCCACTTTTATCCTATTTGCCGTAAATTGATGGGGCTGGATGACATGATTTTCATTTTTTGAATGTTGAGTTTTAAGCCAACTATGCTACCTTAGTTACACTTAAAATATTTCAAATCTAAACATTTTATTAAGATGTTACATGGACACAAAGGGCAAAGCAAAAGGCAGTTATTACCCAAATGTCCTCTCTTTGTGAGCCACCTAAAGGAACAGTAGTTATAACAGCAAAAGAAAAAGGTTAAGGTTAATTAGTTATTTTTTTGTTCCTTTATAGCAAATATGAAAGAGATCAGTAATATATTAGCAGGAACAGTAACAACATCAAAAAGAGACCAAAATTTAAATCTGAACAGCCTGCTGAGATTTTCTGTCTTCACACTCCCCCATCGCTCTCTCTCTTTCACTTCATCCCTCCCTCTCTCCCTCCATCCCTCCATCCCTTTATCCTCAGACAGATGTCACCCATTACCTTGTTCAAAAATTCAAGTACTCTAAAGGATGAAATTGTAGAGGAAGCCAGAAGTGTTTGCTACACCGGTCCTCACTTGGTGACTAAAAGCAAACAAAACTCTGACTGAATGGACAAAAAGAGAGGGCAAGTTAGATTTCTTCCAGTTCCTTTCCTAAGAATCATACTCTTCTCCCAACGTAAAAGATTTTAATTACTTCATGTTTGAGCATAAAAGAATGTGACAAAGTTGGAAGCCATTTATACTTATCTCCACAACAGATACTGGTGTTATGTATGGTATTAGTATTATGTATGTGGCATATGGGGGAAGAAAGGATTCAGGTACTGATAACGTAACTTCTTAGATTCTTTGCTGACTTAAAATATAGTCTAGTTTGGGGACAGAAGACAAAGTTCTTGCAGAATTTACATTTCTCCCCTTCTATATTCATGTAACCTTCTTTCAGTGTGTTAATATCCATATATGTCCTAGGATGAGCTTCAGGATAGTTTGGGAAGCAGATCTTCCAAGAGATGTGATTCTTTTTGGATGTTTTTACCATATCTATTTCATCAACATTGTTTAGAAAGAGACAGGGAATTCTAGAGACATAGCTGTTCATGCTGAGTTTCTTCAACTCTCATTCCCAGAGGCTGAAAAGAGGAGAGATTTTGGTAATTATTTTTCTCAGCTCCTAAGCAACTCCAGGCTAAGATAAGGGATTTTTAGCACCATCGTGTTCCATTATTAGTGGCTGCATTCAAAAAGCAAATTCTCAACAGTTGGAGATGCTTGTCTCCAAATATTACAAAACGCTTGTGTGTGTGTTCAGTTGCTCTGTTGTGTCCAACTCTGTGTGACCCATTATGAAAGCAATTATTTTTGGTGCTTCCTTTACAACTTTTCTCAGTCTATCTTCTATCATTACAGACTTATTTTCTGCTCTCAGTAGGAGCTACATCCACTTGATATACTGGGGAACAAAAAGGGGTGCTGTTTCAGGAGTGCACCCCATGCGATGCTCGGGTTAGTAACCTAGGCTAAATTCTCTGCGTTTTGCTGTATGGTGCACCGACAGTGATTGTAAGGCTCCTCTGAGAAAGCCTGGCCCCTCTGAAGTCCTATGGCACTGTTTTCTAATGGATAGGATTGAAGTTACCTCTGGGCAGCAGGGCTTCTGCCTCCCTTGTGGAGTTGGTTCTCCGCCCAAGGGCAACAGGCTGAGGGTGAACAATGGAAGCTGAACACAGTCTGTCTTCCTTTAGTAGCTCTGAGGAGGGTCTGCATCTGCCTGGAGGCAGGTCCTCTGTGAGTCAGTGGGTGGTCTTGCAGGCCAGAAGGTGTCTTGGCCAACTCCCAGCTTGTTGGCAGAGATCCCCAATTAGGAATCTCAAATGAAGATAGATGGAGACACAGAGCCATTGGTACAGCTGCCTTGTTGGAGAGCACTTCAGTGAAGAGGTATCCAGGGAGAAGCAATGCTGAGCCTGAACGAACTGGAGAGCAAAGAGCTGAGACACCTTGCAGAGCCTGCTGCCGCTTACTAGAAATGGCTTACTAGAAATGAGGTGAAGCCTTCAGAGCTTAGACGAGGGTTCTGGATGCTTATGTAGCTCTATAGGGTGTCCATTTGGAGGCTCACTATTGCCTCTAGTTATTCCTGTATGTGAGTCTCAAAAATCCTCCATGTTGAAACAGGAAGGAGGTGGAAGTGAGAACCCTTGGTTGTGTCAGCTGCTGCCGATTCAGATACATGACTTTTTTTCCTTCTTTAGTTTTAATTGAGAGGCACCCTTCTCCTAGAGTATCCTTGCCTGACAGAAGGAGACGAATGGCACGTCCCACTTTTTCCTAATGTTCTAACCATGAACATGAATCTTTGTTAAAACAGCAAATTGATAAAATTGTCCAGGCTTGGGTTTGATGAGGACCTTGGTTGATTAACTCAACTGAAAAAGAAGAGAATGATGCTGACTATTCATAATATTATTTTTATCTGTATCAGGTGCTAAATTATTACCTCATCAAAATATTGCCAGAGCCCTTTGGCGGTAGGTGGTAAATCTGAGAAAATTCAGCTAACTTTTTAATGATTTTAATTCCCATACTATATGGTGGTGTAGTCGCTAAGTCATGTCCTACTCTTGCGACCCCATGGACTGTAACCTGCCAGGCTCCTCTGTCCATGGGATTCTCCAGGCAAGAATACTGGAGTGGGCCGCCATTTCCTTCTCTATTACTCAACTACTTCTTTCTTTTCCTCAACTATTTTGCAGCTGATGAGCTATGATGGCAGAGAATATAGAATTCACATAAAATGCTGTAGGATGAAATGAGAAAATTATAAGAAGATCCAAAATCAGAATACTGACACACTAACTAGACTGGAATTGGAAACAGACCTTGGTTTTATCCTTCATTTTGTGCCAAACTTAAATAGGGTAAACTATGTTATAAACATAAACCATACATGAATGATGAGTACTCAGCTGGTTAAAACCAGAGTTTGTATGATTCAAAGCTATACTATAAATAAAAGGTATCTTCATGTTATATACAAGAATATTGTGCTTGCTGGACCCTCATTTGGAGGTATTATAAGATCATAAGATAAGTATCTTACCTCTAGTTTTCTAGCTGCCATATGATATATTTGTGTGTAGTGGAGTATGGGGTCAAGGGGAGAGTATTATAAAAGAAGGCATGAAAAGTTCAATGTAAGTTATTTTAACGTGAGTTCTCTGTGGAAACTGCTGAAAAAGTTCAACTTGAATAAAAATGTAAACCTCTGAAATTTAAGTTTGTTCATTGTTATTGCTTAAGGGTGTCCTTGTTATATCTGGCTATGCTTAAAATAACTACGAGAGGAAAGGAAGTAAGAGTGCACTTTTGATCTTAATATAAGAAGGAAAAAAATAAGGGAAAAAAAAATTCATGTTCCTAAACTGCCCATAATAGGCAAAATATCATTAGTGATTTCTGAAGGATAATCTTACTAAGTTGTCTGCCTGATTTTTTTCTGATTGATTTCTAGCTGCTATTTCTTAATTTATATTTCACATGATACATCCATTTTCACAATAAATTACTCTAGAGCAGATCCCTCAACCATGCAGGTATGAGTGTGGCCACTATTAGCATGGCTATGTTACATAAGAACAGTTGATTTAATCATGTCATGATGTCCGTCTAGTCAAGGCTATGGTTTTTCCAGTGGTCATGTATGGATGTGAGAGTTGGACTATAAAGAAAGCTGAGCACCGAAGAACTGATGCTTTTGAACTGTGGTGTTGGAGAAGACTCTTGAGAGTTCCCTGGACAGCAAGGAGATCCAACCAGTCCATTCTAAAGAAGATCAGTCCTGGATGTTCATTGGTAAGACTGATGTTGAAGCTGAAACTCCAATACTTTGGCCACATAATGTGGATAGCTGACTCATTTGAAAAGACCCTGATACTGGGCAAGATTGAGGGCAGGAGGAGAAGGGGATGACAGAGGATGAGATGGTTGGATGGCATCACTGACTCAATGGACATGGGTTTGGATGGACTCGGGAGTTGGTGATGGACAGGAAAGCCTGGCGTGCTGTGGCTCATGGGGTCGCAAAGAGTCGGACACAGCTGAGCAACTGAGCTAAACTGATGTAGCATTTATTACTATCTGATCTTTTGCTAAAAATATGTCCTTATGGGCATCTATGATATATGATAATCACTATTAAGTATGGCATATGAATTTATATTTTGACACGTGTGGATTTTAAAAGGAACTTGTCAGTTCTAAAGCATGGAAAATTCTCAAGCCATATGTTTAGGGATGAGCAATTTTCATCTAGCAGAGAACCACAAGTGATTTATTATTCAAGGCTTGATTAAGTAATGCTTCCCTGCATTAAATATTAAATATGTTATGACAGATGTAGAAATAAGTAAGATACTTTATCTATAGCCAAGACGTTCACAATACTGTGGGCATGATGAGTGCTATTGTGAAAACTGATGATGGAGGGGATGATAATGAAAAGGAGGAGTAAGAAGGAAAAGATAAAGAAGATATAGCAGATACTTACTATATACCAAGCACCGAACTAAATTCTTCACTTGCACTATTTCATTTTTTTTTCCTTCTAATGCTGAGATGAGGAAGACTCTCTCATCATTTTCTTTTTACAGGTGAGAAAACTGAGATTTCAAAGAGTAAATATTTTGCTTAGGGTTACAAAATTAGTGATATAATTTCATGACTTAGATTTAAATTCATGCTATATAATACCTCTATCTTTCTCATGATAGCATGATTAAGAGAACAGAGACCATGATGTTAGACCCCCTAAGGCAGTTATGCCTAATTGCCAACAGATCTGGGTGGTCTAGTTTCTAAGTTCTATCACTGTCTTACCTAATATGTGCTTGTTGGTTCATTACAAAATCTTTCCATGCCCTTTAAATAACATTGATTTTTAAAATTTCATTCAGTATACATAAAGCATTGGGGAAAACTGAGTTAGAATTAGAAAAGAAAAAAAAATTGATGCATATATTTGGCAGTTGTCCTATTTGCTCCAGTAAGATAAGGTAGAAATTGTTACTCGTGCATTGGCCCTTAACTGAAAGCCTTTATTAGTTACTGTGCTCTCTAAATTTTCATAAAGGCTGTAGTTTTGGACCTACCATGTGGTAAAATTTATTAGGCAAAAACATGACTCTTGGTGTTGAAAGCTATATTGGGACAGCCAAGCAGGTCCTTGTACATCCTAGCCATGCCAATAAATCCAGCCAGAAAATTCTTTTTCATAGTTGTATGAGTAACTGGTATTTTAAGAAGACACCCACACAGAGGGGAGAGGTAGAAGGGAAAATCAGATTTGCAAGGGCTCAATAGGGGAGTTTGCTTTTTCTGTTAAGCCCCACCTGCAGGCTAAGCAAGAGGGTCGGTGCCGAGTCTGCAATAGCACCGCATGCTTCCTTTATGTATTGTGTGGGATCTGATAAATTTTCAGGATCCAGTCCAGCTGTGCTCTCATCACTTTGATTTAATGGCCCTTAAGAGAAACCATAAAAGTGCTTTCTGGTTAGTGGGGCCCAGCTGTTTCTCGTAGTATTGCATAAGACAGCAAGCTGAGTTAGCTATAGATTAATGATATTAAAAATTCAACTTTTTCCATGTCGTTTTCTTTCCATTAAAAAGAAGACTTAAGCAAATATGTGATTTGCTAAATTAGGTTATTGTGCCCAAAGGGAAAGGATCCACAGAGATGATCCGATTTGATCTGAATAAGTTCATCAAGGCCTCCAAATAAACACTGAATCATATTAACATATCTAGTATACGTATGAATACGTGTGTGTGTGACTGTTCCCAAAGGGTGATGTGAAAGTTGATGGCTGGAAGGAGGGCTCTGTTTTCATTACCAGGCAACAGTGCAAAAGGCAACAAAATTATTTGGGGATTATCAGGCTCTCTGATAAGGTTAAGAGCCCTGAAAGTCAGCATGAAATGAATAGACATGTAGATCTACAATGGCATTCATGTCATGGGAGACCTTTGGTTTTCTGCAAGCAGAAGGCTGATTGCACTACCAGGCAATTTGTTAAGTATTAAGCCTGGGTATGAAACAGCTATACTGAAAATGTTTCTGTTCAGAAGCAGACACGAGGCTCTTAGAGCTTTTGCACTTTAGGTACTTTCAGGCAACAGACAACTTAGAAATTAAGTTTTCTCACCTCTGTTTAAATAATAAAATTCATGGGGTTGGGGAGAGCTAGGAAAATGTTAATTCTAAAGCCATGAGTTTTATATTTTACTAAATTACAGTTCCTAAATTCAAGGAGTACACCACGTGCACATGCTAAGTCACTTCAGTTGTGTCCAACTCTTTGCAACCCTATGGACTGCAACCCGCCAGGCTCCTCTGTCCGTGGGATTCTCCAGGCAAGAATACTGGAGTGGGTTGTCACACCTTCCTCCAGGGGATCTTCCCAACCCAGGGACTGAACCCACATCTCTTATGTTTCCTGCATTGGCAGGTGGGTTCTTTACCACTAGTGCCACCTGGAAAGCCCACAAGTACAGCATAAATTCACCGAAATTAGAAGTCAACACAGAAACAAATGACTGGAGAATTACAACTATTGGTGTAATTTTTGGTGATCATCTGTGATTGCAGTAAAAGGCCACGTGGAAATGATTCATTGTGGTTGTAGGGCTATACAACATGAAAAACTCTGCATAGAAAACTTGCAATTTTGAAACACCTGTAGTTTAGATGGGAAAATAATTAGTTTTATATTATCAGTGAAAAGAAAAAGATTTTGCTAGGTAAAATACAATATTTTCAGAAAGAGCTCTTAAAACAATTTAGAAGCATCCATTTAAATATAGATCTTGATAAGATGCAAGCTATAATATATAGAATGGATAAAACAAGGTCCTACTGTATAGTATAGAGAACTACATATATTCCTGTAATAAACCCTAGTGGAAAAGGCTCCACAGAAGAGAAAAATATATTTATCTATATTTAAAACAATCACTTTGCTGTACAGCAGAAACTAACACAACATTGGAAATCAACTATAGTTCAATAAAATAAATTAAAATGCAGAGCTTGATATACATTCTTATCTACCCATTAATGGGAAACTCCAGTACTTTGCCCACCTGATAAGAAGAGCCAGCTCATTGGAAAAGACTCTGATGCTGGGAAATATTGAAGGCAGGAGGAGAAGGGAAAGACAAAAGATTGAGATGGTTTGATGGTATCACTGACTCAATGGACATGAGTTTGAGCAAACTCCCAAGAGATGGTGAAGGACAGGGGAGCCTGATATGCTGCAGTCCATGGGGTCACAAATAGTTGGACCTGACTGAGTAACTGAACAAAAACACCCATTAATGTGATTGTGTTCCCGGTAATAACCCTTTGATAGTTTATTTTAAATCTTTATTAATTTTAAAACATCTAAGTTATATATTTCAATTTTAAGACTTCTTTGCTCCACAAGTATAAATATTAAATATAGTTCTGTGTTTTTTAAACGTTGTTCAGGGATTAAGTTAGTTGTTTTAAAACATACCTGCTCTACATTGATGGGATGGTGGTGATGGTGGTTTAGTCTCTTAAGTCATGTCTGCCTCTTGCAACCCCATGGACTGTAGCCCACGAGACTCCTCTGACCAAGGGACTTTCCAGGCAAGAATACTGGAGTGGATTGCCATTTCCTTCTCCAGGAAATCTTCCTGACCAAGGAATCGAACCTGGGTCTCCTGCATTGCAGGATAAGATATGTAATTAATTTAAAAAAACATTTTGGGCTTGCCCTGCGGCTTGTAGAGTCTCATTTCCCAAACAGGGATCAAACCTGGGCCCCCTGCAGCAGGAGTGCAAAGTCTTAACTGACTACCGGGAGATCCTAGGGTATATAGTTATAAGGAAATCTATGGGCCTGTTCCTCAAACGGAGAGCAAGTGCTATATTTGTACCCTTATGGAAGAAAGTGAAGAAGAACTAAAAGCCTATTGATAAAAGTAAAAGAAGAGAGCAAAAGAGTTGGCTTAAAGCTCAGCATTCAGAAAACTAAGATCATGGCATCCGGTCCCATCACTTCATGGGAAATAGATGGATAAACAGTGGAAACAGTGTCAGACTTTATCTTTTTGGGCTCCAAAATCACTGCAGATGGTGACTGCAGCCATGAAATTAAAAGACACTCCTTGGAAGAAAAGTTATGGCCAACCTAGATAGCATATTGAAAAGCAGAGAAATTACTTTGCCGACTAAGGTCCATCTAGTCAAGGCTATGGTTTTTCCAGTGGTCATGTATGGATGCGAGAGTTGGACTGTGAAGAAAGCTGAGTGCCAAAGAATTGATGCTTTTGAACTGTGGTGTTGGAGAAGACTCTTGAGAGTCCCTTGGACTGCAAGGAGATCCAACCAATCCATGCTAAAAGAGATCAGTCTTGGGTGTTCTTTGGAAGGAATGATGCTACAGCAGAAATTCCAGTACTTTGGCCACCTCATGCAAAGAGTTGACTCATTGGAAAAGACTCTAATACTGGGAGGGATTGGGGGCAGGAGAAAAAGGGGACGATAGAGGATGAGATAGCTGGATGGCATCACGGACTCGATGGACATGAGTATGAGTGAACTCCGGGAGATGATGATGGACAGGGAGGCCTGGTGTGCTGCGATTCATGGGGTCGCAAAGAGTCGGACACTACTGAGTGACTGAACTGAACTGAACTGAAGCATGATTCAAGGTCATATATATCTATCAGTGTTTTTCCTCTGACCAGTTGAACAGAAACTTTAGAGTTCTTCACAGACACCTACGCACAGAAGTAGAGCAAGAGAGATGCTATTACTAGGGGTGTTTTAAGGTCAGTATTTCAGTAGCTGCTGTTTTTGATTAAGTATCATGTACACCAGTTCCTCTCTACTGAACAACATTAGCTTGAAATATTAAAGGCTTGGTGGCCTAAATAGACAATAACCAATATCTTAACTGCGCCAGATAGTTCTGTGGGAAATGCTAAGCCATGTTAATATTTGCCATTGTTACAGTTCTAGCCAATACTCTACAGGCGGAGTCACATTGCTTGGTCATGATGCGGGAGTGGTGAGGATGTGACATCCCTCTGTTTGTTGGATTGCCAACACAGTCAGGTTTTTCTTTGCCACTAGGAGCAGTGTAACTTGGTGTCTCTGTAGTTCTCTGTGGTTTGCGTTTGGTCCTAAACTCAGAGCCCAAGAGAAGAAAGTTGTTGGCAATCACCAGAACGCAAGTCAGAAAGTTTGCCAGGTTGCTGTAACGCAGGCTTCTATTTTACTTCTGAGTGAAAATGTAATATTCCTTGAAAGTCTGTTACAGAGGAGTTTATTATGGTTATCTTATGAATGATGGGTTCTGAAAAATAATGTTTGTGTTACATATTTCTGTGGCTATTTCAGAAAATGCATTACAAGAGGCAAACAGCCAGCAGCATGGATCATGCTTAAGACTAACCGAAGAGTAAAACTGGTTCAGCACAAACTGAGCTTTTGTTTATGTCTTTGGGTCAAAGGTAAAAGGCTGCATAGTTAGAGCATTCACTTTGGGGAAGGGTGCCTCGACAGGCACTATTCTATAAGAGCTTTTTCTTTCTCTCTTTTGCCCACTTTGGGCAATGGGATCATTTTGAAATTTTTCTAGAGTATTGCTTTATGAACTCATTTTAAAAACCTGAAATAAGGAAAATCACAAGAAGGGAAGGAAAAAGTAAAAATCTAATCATACACATGCAATTATTCTTACCGTGTTGAGGTATCTCCTTCCAATAAAGTTTTTTTGTATATAGGCTCTACAAACATACGATCATGATGATATCAGATTGCTACAGCATTAATTAGTATGGTACTAGAATCATTTTTCACTAAGTTACAAGCGTTTTTCTTTTGTAAAATAGGTGCTTCCAGATTCTAACATTAGCTTCCAGATTCTAACATTAATACTCAAATATTAATAGCTCAGAATCTGGCATTTTTCAATTAGTAGGAAGTCTTTGAGCAAGCTCCATTCTCCAGGTAGTTCTGGGGTCCAGGAAAAATGCTCATATGTTCTCACATGCATCCTGGTCATCAAATGTCACCTTAATGCTCTATTCAGTCTAGGCCGCTCCCCATTATTGCTTTCTCTTATGATCTTGTACTCAGCATTTCCAGCCTGCATTAACATTGTCCTGACTGCCACACCTCAAGAATGAATGCATGCTAAATTTCCAAAGTAAGAATTAATGCAAGGCAATTAATAAGTAATAAAAGTTTGTTAGAATTTGAGGTTTACCAGAAAATACAATGCAAAAGGGGAAGAAAATTTTAAAATATTTAAAAGGCTCAGTTCAGTTCAGTTCAGTCACTCAATCATGTCTGACTCTTTGCGACCCCATGAATTGCAACACGCCAGGCCTCCCTGTCCACCACCAACTCCCGGAGTTTACCCAAACTCATGTCTATCGAGTTGGTGATGCCATCCAGCCATCTCATCCTCTGTCGTCCCCTTCTCCTCCTGCCTCCAATCCCTCCCAGCATCAGAGTCTTTTCCAATGAGTCAACTCTTCACATGAGGTGGCCAAAGTATTGGAGTTTCAGCTTTAGCATCAGTCCTTCCAATGAACGCCCAGGACTAATCTCCTTTAGGATATACTGGTTGGATCTCCTTGCAGTCCAAGGGACTCTCAAGAGTCTTCTCCAACACCACAGTTCAAAGAATGAATCCTTCAATGCTCAGCTTTCTTCACAGTCCAACTCTCACATCCATACATGACTACTGGAAAAACCATAGCCTTGACTAGATGGACATTTGTTGGCAAAGTAATGTCTCCCCTTTGTAATATGCTATCTAGGTTGGTCATAGCTTTTCCTCCAAGGCATAAGCATCTTTTAATTTCATGGCTGCAATCACCATCTGCAGTGATTTTGGAGCCCCCAAAATAGTCTAACAGTGTTTCCACTGTTTCCCCATCTATTTCCCAAGAACTGATGGGACCAGATGCCATGATCTTAGTTTTCTGAATGTTTAAGCCAACTTTTTCACTCTCCTCTTTCACTTTCATCTAGAGGCTTTTTAGTTTCTCTTTACTTTCTGCCATAAGGGTACTGTCCTCTGTATATCTGAGGTGATTGATATTTCTCCCAGAAATCTGGATTCCAGCTTGTGCTTCTTCCAGCCCAGCGTTTCTCATGTTGTACTCTGCACAGAAGTTAAATAAGCAGGGTGACAATATACAGCCTTGATGCACTCCTTTTCCTATTTGGGACCAGTCTGTTATTCCATGTCCAGTTCTAACTGTTGCTTCCTGATCTGCATATAGGTTTCTCAAGAGGCAGGTCAGGTGGTCTGGTATTCCCATCTCTTTCAGAATTTTCCACAGTTTATTGTGAGCCACACAGTCAAAGGCTTTGGTATAGTCAATAAAACAAAACTAGATTTTTGGGGGGAACTCTCTTGCTTTTTTGATGATCCAGCAGATGTAGGCAATTTGATCTCTGGTTCCTCTGCCTCTTCTAAAACCAGCTTAAATATCTGGAAGTTCACGGTTCACATATTGCTGAAGCCTGGCTTGGAAAATTTTGAGCATTACTTTACTAGCGTGTGAGATGAGTGCAATTGTGCGGTAGTTTGAGAATTCTTTGGCATTGCCTTTCTTTGGGATTGGAGTGAAAACTAATCTTTTCCAGTCCTGTGGTCACTGCTGAGTTTTCCAGTTTAAAGGTTACTTAATACTATACTGAGGAAAAGAATCCAGAATTTCTTAATTATATGCCTGTTGTTGAGCATTTGGGTTGTTTTCAACTTTTGCTTTTAAAAATAATTCTCATATTTCTGTGGTGTAAAACGTTCATAATTCTATTTTACATATCATCTGTGTGCAGAAAATATTCTTAGCTCTTAAAATCTATCAGCACATTTTGTGGGAATGAAGTCCCAGGGGAAGTATTTCTAGTTTCACTTATTTTAATAGTTAGCAGTACTTTATATGTTCTATTTCCACTTGAGTCAATTTGATGAATTATATTTTTGTATGACCTTTACCCTTTTATCCAGCTTTAAACCTTTTTAAATTTACTGCCATAATTTGTAGTATTCTATTAACCTGTTTCTCAGCTGTAATTCTTCCTTCTTACTTTTTATGTTCAATATTATGTGTGTGTGGCTTTTTAAATTTTTTAGATTTTAAATCAGTTTCCCAGAATTTTATTAATTTTTCTATCAAAATATGGCCTTTTAAAATATTTTATTAATTTCTGCTCTATTTTTATTATTTCCTACTACTACTTTAACTTTTTTTCAATTTTAAACTTCCATATTTGAATGCTTACCTAATTTTCAGCCCCCATTCTTTTCTAAAACAAACAAGGCTATATATGTGTCCTAAACACTGCATTAGCTGCACCCAAAAGTTTTCATTTGTAGTGTTCTTTTTTTTTAACATTTTGCTTATTAAATGAAAAATATGTAGCTCTAAAGAATTTTAATTTTTCATTGGAATGCAGCAGTACTAGCTGTAGCTATAGCAACTATCTTATAACCTAAAGAATAACAGAGACAATGAACAGTACTTAGTATCTGGCTACTTCTTGTCTTCTTGTTATGTGAGAAAAATAATTTTCTATGTTAAGTTGCTATGCATGTATTATAAATGGAGTCACATACAATGAAATTGATATCTTTTTTTCCTCCTATTCTATCAAGTGATAATCACACCTACTTTTCTCCTTCTATTGATTTTGAAACTGTACACTTATTTTTGACTCTTCACTTTTTATTCTTACATTTTTAGGAAATAATTGACTTAGCTGTAGGTTAAAAATATTGCTGTCTCCACTTTTCTGTGTTTACAATAAATTTATGATGCTTTTCTTTCTATTACTCTCATTAATCTTTCCCATCGCGCAAACACATATTCTTATTTTTTAGTTCCATCTTGTTTTTACTCCATTTACAATGACTATTATCACTGCATTTATTGGTCAAACCATGGTTAGATTTGCCAATATTTTTACAACTGTCTTTTTGTAATCTTTCTTTGTCTTTACTTTCTTCTTACTAGAATTCATCCTATAGTACAGTGAGGTCTACAAAATTTAAAGTTTTAGCCTCTGTGTTCCTGATAATATATTTAAGTTTCACATTTGAATGAGTTTAACTTTATGTAGAATTCTAAGCTAATATATACATTTCCTCAGCACTTTAAAAATGTTACTGCACTGTCTCTGAATTCCTTGTGGTCCTCAGCAATCTACTCTCATCTAAGTGTTCCTTTGTGTGGCTTTTTTCTGTAATTGCTTTTATGCTTCTTTTCTTTTGATTTTCATTCTTCTGTTTCTTGTCCTAGCAGTCTCAATGAACTCAGCACCTCAATGGAAGCTTCTGCTGTCTAGGAGCCTCAGCAGCCAATCTCTAGCAGTAAGAGTTGCTGTCGTGTCCGACTCGGTGCGACCCCATAGACGGCAGCCCACTAGGCTTCCCCATCCCTGGGATTTTCCAGACAAGAACACTGGAGTGGGTTGCCATTTCCTTCTCCAGTGCATGAAAGTGAAAAGTGAAAGTGAAGTCGCTCAGCTGTGTCTGACTCTTAGCAACCCCATGCCCTGCAGCCCACCAGGCTCCTCCATCCATGGGATTTTCCAGGCAAGAGTACTGGAGTGGGGTGCCATTGCCTTCTCCAAGCAGTAAGAATAGCAGACAACAATTATAGTATAGATATGGCAGCCCCAACAGTAGAGATGTGTGCTCCCAGATATCTCAGTGTGTGTCCTTAGGAGGATGGGTTGTTGGATTCCTACAATATGGTTGTATCTTAGTGCTTCCAACAGAAACAGCAACACCTGGATAACATTACGTTCCCTGTGGCTCCACTAGCTTTCAAACATACTGTAAACAGTCCTCTATATTATATACTTTTGTTTGAAATATTTAGTTTTATTTATGTTTTCCAAGCTATTAATTAATACACTCTAGATAGGAACATAGGAGAAGGAAATGGCACCCCACTCCAGTACTCTTGCCTGGAAAACTCCACGGAAGGAGGAGCCTGGTGGGCTGCAGTCCATGGGGTTGCTAAGAGTCGGACACGACTGAAGCGACTTAGCAGCAGCAGCAGCAGCAGATAGGAACATAGTAGATTATATTAATATGGGAAGATCAGACGTCCCTGTCCCTTTCTAATTAGTATTAGTCATGTAACTTGCTTCAACCAGTGAAATGAAAGCAGAACTGACATGTACAATAGCTTAGTGGAAACTTGAAGAGTCATTACACAGTTTTACACTATTTTCTTTTCCCTTTGTGACAATACTAACAATGCCCTAGGGAAGAAATGCCCATCAGTTTAGATTTCGGGGTGCACACACGAACCTGAAGTACAGTAAACCTATAATGGATATGTAACATGAACAAGAAATAGATCTCTGTTGTTGTAAGATGCTAATTTTTTTTAGTAACTTGTTACTACACTGCAGTTTAGCTGAAGATGACTGATACAGTCTGGGTTTATTTTTATTTGTTTTGTTTGAGAGTGACTTTATTTAGTAATTATTTATTCTGAGGAATTAGGTTGAAATTTTGAAGAATTCTGTCACTAATGCTTTGAGTATCGCCTTCCTCTGTTCTCAAACCTCTCTTCCTAAAACTGGAATTTAAAATTTGTTGACTTTTCATTAATGTGCTAATTTCCATATGTTTGTGAATTTTCTAACTTGTCTCTTATCGTTGATTTTTCATTTTATTCTATTGTGCTTGGAAAAGATATTTGATATCAATCTTACAAATTTTGTTAAGACTTCTTTGTGACTTAATATGTGATCTATTCTGGAAAATATTTCATGGGTGCTTGAGAAGAAGGTTTATTCTGTTGGTGGACTGGTCTATGTACGTGTGTTGGGTACATTTGACATAGTGTTCAAGTCCTCAGTTTCCTTATTTGCTGTTTATGTTTTCTATCCACTACTGAAAGTGGAGTATTAAAAATCTCCTACTGTTATTGTATTGCTGTTTGTGTCACCCTTTAGTTTTCTCAGTTTTTCTTTCTGTTTTAGGTGCTTTGATGTTGGGTGCATATTTATTTATAATTGTTATATCTTTCTGATAAATTGATCAGTTTATCATTATATAATGTCCTACCATGTCTCTGGTTTTTTACTTAAAGTATTTTTCTTATATAAATATAGTTGGCCCTGCTCTCTATTAGTTATTGTTTTAATGGAATACTCTTTCTATCCTCTCACTTTCTACTCACTTTCTAACCTCTCACTTCTTTTAATCTAAAGTGAGTCCCTTATAGACAGTATGTGTTGAGTTTTGTCCTTTTGTCCATGCAGCCACTCTATGTTTTATATTTTAAGGAAGTTTAATCTACTTGTGTTTAATTGATAGATGAATACTTATTTTTGCCTGCTTGTTAATTTTTTTCTTTTTATGATTCTTTAATTCCTCTTTTCTTATTGTCTTTTTTTTTTTCATGGTTTCATTGATTTTTTTTTTTTTTGTAGTGATATGCTCTGATTCCTTTTTCCTATGTGTATTTTCTGAAGGTATTTTCATTGTGATTATCATGAGATTTACATAAAACATGTTATAATTACAGCAGTCTATTTTTAAAAAATAACTATTCAACATGCATACAAAAATCTTGACTTTTAAAGACCCTCATACACATTATATTATTAATATCACAATCTGCATGTTCATATCATTAACAGATATTTATAGTTATAGTTATCTAAATATTTTGGTTTTTATTTTTACACTAAAATTAAATTGATTTACATACCACCATTACAGGGTTATAGTAATCTTTGTCTACCTACTTGTATATATATTTTATGTTTTCATTGTTTTTCGTATTGCTCACTAGTGTCCTTTAATTTCAATGTGGAGAACTAACTTTAGTGTTTCTTGTAAACCAAGTCTAGTGGTTTAGTGGTAATGAGCTCCCTAAGCTTTTGCTTGTCTGGAGAAGTATTTATCTCTCCATTTTGATGGACAGTTTTATCAGATATAATATTTTTGGTTGGCAGGTTTTTTTCTTTTTCTGTCATTCAGCACTTTGAATATATCATCCCATTTTCTTCTGTAAACTTTCTTTTTTAAAGTTCACTGAAGATATCATGGGGGTTGTCTTGTATGTGAAGTCACTTTCCCTTGCTGTTTTCAAAATTTTCTTTTGCCTTTTTAACAATTTGGTGATGTGTCCTAATGTCAATTTCTTTTTGAGATTTATGAATCCTTGATGTCTATTTGTAACTCCTTAGATTTGAAAAGTTTTCAGACATTATTTATCTAAGTAATCTTTCTGTCTCGATCTCTCTCTTCCTCTCTCACTCTTCTCTTTGTGGTGGTGGTGGTGGTTTAGTCACTAAGTCATGTCCGACTCTTGCAACCCCGTGGACTGTAGCCTGCCAGGCTCCTCTGTCCAAGAGATTCTCCAGGCAAGAATACTGGAGTGGGTTGCCATTTCTTCTTCTTGGGGAACTCTCATGAGTCTATGGCTTTCCATAAGTTCCACAGGATCTTCCTTTTTTTCATTCTGTTTTTTCTTTTTTTTTTTTGGTGTTGTTTTCTGTCTGAATAAGTTTCAAATGAACTGTCTTTGAGGGAGGTGATTTTTTTTTTCTTCTGCTTAATCTAGCCTACTGTTGAAACTATTGAACTTTCCAACTCAGTTACTGCATTCTTTAGTTCCAGAATGTCTGTTTGGTTCTTTTTCTTTTTTGTTTCTTTGTTGATATTCTCATTTTGTTCAGATTATCATTTCCTGATTTCATTTAGTTGTCTACCTATGTTCTCATGTATCTTACTGAACTTTAAGACAGTTATTTTAAATTCTCTGTTAGGTCACTCACAGATGCCCTGGAGATAGTTACTGGAGATTTGCTTTGTTATGTTTTTCAGTTGCATCATATTTTCCAGATTCTTCATGTTCCTTCTAGCATTGTGTTGGAGTCTGCACATGTAAAGAAAGAACAACCTTTTCCTCATTTTTAAGGGCTGGCTTTAGTAGATATAGAGCTTCACAGTCAGCCTAGCAAGAGATTCTGGGAACTTCTCAAACATTATCTGTGGATGCTCACACTTCAAGCCTCTCTCTCTCATGAGGGGAATATTCAGAGTTATGCATCTTCTTGCAGTCTCACAGAGCCTCGCTGGCAGCAGGAAGCTGTCCTCCTCCTTTTTTTGTTGTCGTTCTTAGCTCCTCCAGATATCTGGACCTCGCCAGTTCCGTCAGTGCTCTGTGTGAAGTAAGACAGAGACCAGTCTTTAGCCAGTTGACTAAAAAGCATAGGATATTGAAAACACACTTCACTCTTTCTTTCCTTCCAAGGCAAAACTGTGGGCCAAATTGATCTCTCTTGGTACTGAACTGTACTGAGTTGTGAGATGGGTTGGCACAGGTAAAACAGGTAAAATTACTTTTTACCCATTTTGATTCAACTGTTCTTAGTGCTGTATTCATCTGGGGAATGGCAAATTCTTAACTGGAATCTGTTTCTCTCATAAGGGTATTTGATCCATATAGTGTTATTAAATCAGTGTTTCTTTGTATAGATAGGCTGGGACATCTTATTTAGCCATTTTGTTGATGTCATAGCTCACATTCCTCTTGGTGACAGACTTAATACACCTGTGAATTTGATCTTTATCCAGGCAGTTTTTATGGAATCAGTAATTTTTCATGATAAACACTGATTCAATTACCTAGTTTTACTTAGTTGCTTTATTTTGGTAGAAATTACTCACAGGTTAAAACCATACTTTAAGCAGTCCCTTAAAATGCTAAATATATGGTTCAGTTCAGTTCAGTTCAATCGCTCAATCGTGTCCTACTCTTTGTGACTCCATGAATCACAGAACAACAGGCCTCCCTGTCCATCACCAACTCCTGGAGTTTACTCAAACACATGTCCATCAAGTCAGTGATGCCATCCAGCTATCTCATCCTCTGTCGTCCCCTTCTCCTCCTTTCCCCAATCCCTCCCAGCATCAGGGTCTTTTCCAATGAGTCAACTCTTCACATGAGGTGGCTAAAATATTGGAGTTTCAGCTTCAGCATCAGTCCTTCCAATGAACACCCAGGACTGATCTCCTTTAGGATGGACTGGTTGGATCTCCTTGCAGTCCAAGGGACTCTCAAGAGTCTTCTCCAACACCACAGTTCAAAAGCATCAATTCTTCGGTGCTCAGCCTTCTTCATAGTCCAACTCTCACATCCATACATGACCACTGGAAAAGCCATAGCCTTGACTAGATTGGCGTTTGTTGGTAAAGTAATATCTCTGTTTTTCAATATGCTGTCTAGGTTGGTCATAATTTTCCTTCCAAGGAGTAAGTGTCTTAATTTCATGCCTGCAATCACCATCTGCAGTGATTTTGGAGCCCCAGAAAAATAAAGTCTGATACTTTTCCCACTGTTTCCCCATCTATTTCCCCAAAGTGATGGGACCAGATGCCATGATCTTAGTTTTCTGAATGTTGAGCTTTAAGCCAACTTTTTCACTCTCCTTTCTCACTTTCATCAAGAGGCTTTTTAGTTCCTCTTTACTTTCTGCCATAAGGGTAGTGTCCTCTGCATATCTGAGGTTATTGATATTTCTCCCAGCAATCTTGATCCCAGCTTGTGCTTCTTCCAGCCCAGCGTTTCTCATGATGTACTCTGCATAGAAGTTAAATAAGCAGGGTGACAATATACAGCCTTGACATACTCCTTTTCCTATTTGGGACCAGTCTGTTGTTCCATGTCCAGTTCTAATGGTTGCTTCCTGACCTGTATATAGGTTTCTCAAGAAGCAAGTTAGGTGGTCTGGTATTCCCATGTCTTTCAGAATTTTCCACAGTTTATTGTGATCCACACAGTCAAAGGCTTTGGCATAGTCAAAAAGCAGAAATAAATGTTTTTCTGGAACTCTCTTGTTTTTTTCCATGATCCAGCAGATGTTAGCAATTTGATCTCTGGTTCCTCTCATTTTAATTACTAGCATTTAAATACTGGCTAAGTACATTGTTGGCATTGTGGAAGATTAAATGTGAATTATTCTTTAAAGAATGCAACTATAAGAAATTTCATAAATATCAGATCTGTTCACTCACTGATTTAAATTAGTCATTCTCAAACTTGAAAACTCATAAATGCTGAGTATGTCATTGTATTTCCCTGAAGAATTTACAGGTTTCAGTTTGAGAAAGTGAAAGTGTTAGTTGCGCAGTCATATCTGACTCTTTGAAACTCCATGGACTGTAGCCCACCAGCCTCCTCCATCCATGGAATTCTCCAGGCAAGAATACTGGAGTGGGTTACCATTCCCTTCTCTGGAGATATTCCCAACCCAGGGATCAAACCCAGGTGTCCTGCATTGCAGGTGGATTCTTTATCATCTCAGCCACCAAGGCAACCCCTTGATTTCCATTAGAGGCTTCTCAAGATACTTCATAAAGTGTTATACAGCTGGAGGCGGCTAAATTTTCTTATTTTAGCTCTTTAAGACATTTATTGTTAGGGATAATTGTGTTTTTGTTAAACTTAATGATAATTGTATGCAAATTTTAGAATTTGCCACAGGCTTACTATTTGTGGTAAACTTGTGGGAATAGTTATTTCTCCTTTTTTTTTTTTCTGTTTGTGGAAAACTGTCAGTATCAGGAATCACTGCCTCAAAATTGCAGCTGCGGTTGTCTTCTCAGATTACTAGAAAATTA
This sequence comes from Nanger dama, assembly GCA_917880005.1. Taxonomy (NCBI): domain Eukaryota; kingdom Metazoa; phylum Chordata; class Mammalia; order Artiodactyla; family Bovidae; genus Nanger; species Nanger dama. The sequence continues at coordinate 1,174,744 of CAKJTW010000068.1, read as the reverse complement.
AAGCAGAGTTTGTAGCAATCTTGAAAATTATTATACAGCAAAGACTTGTTACTAAGAAATACAGTTAATGAATAAAGGCAAAAGAAAAAGAGCTTAAAAAAGAGAGAAAGATCAGGAAACTGTTAAATTAACAGCTAGTCTTATCTTTAAAAAAGTAATAGATGCTATTTTTGAAGTATCTTTTCATGGATGGAATTTTTTTCAGTTTCTCTTCTTTTTAAAAAGTTAACCTCTTTGTTGGTAATTTTTTATTTCTATGTATAGATAAAGTTTGGAGAAAAATTTAAGCCAAATACACATGTGTACAAAATATGTCTCTATAAATCAGTTTATAGTGAACAGAAATTGACAGCTCAAAAAATTGAAATGCAGTCAAAGGTATTAGTCTGACATACTGTAATAGAAACCATCACTCTACTTCAATTAAGTGACCTGATACATAAGAAAATAATTCAATATAGATGAATAACAGCAAATTTTACAATATTCATTCTCACAATATTCTTCAATACGAACATGTATGTATTCTTGTCAAGAGCTAGATTTCATTTTGTGAAATTTATTAAAAGTTGGAATGGTACCTGTCTTTCTTTGTATTCTTTTTTATATATGGACAATTAACTACTTTAAAATACTCACTTTAATTCTTATAAAGATTTTAAAAGTAGTGTGAAGATTCTATGACTCGTGCAACAAAACTCTCTAAAATAAAATCAAAGGCAAAATAAAGACACATTTAGTATTCTGAGATTATTCATCATTAAGTTAAATTAGTTTTCATTTTATGTTCAAGCTTAATAGTTAATTCAGTTATTTAAAGAAGCTACTTTAAGCATTACTTATTTAAAAAGTAAGCATTCCTCTCTTCACTAGTGTATGCTGAGTCTTCATCTGTCCCCTGACTGTTCTCTCTCAGGATTTGACTTAATTTAAATCAGTTTCTTTCCCACTGTTAGTACTTCCAGCACAAAAGTTTTCCTCATCATGTCAAACTGATTTATTTTTTCATGAACTAAATTTTCCTAGATCTTTCGGTCACTTAAGATCATTGAAAAGTCATGGAGGGTTTTGAGAAAATAAATGGAAATCTAGTTTCTTCCTGGTGAACTGTCAGTTATAATAGGCATTCATATTTTCATAAGATAAAATAGACAATTTGATTTAGACATAGTCAATTCTTAAAAGAATGTTTGAGTTGGTTATACATAAAAATAATCAAGTTTCTAAATGTGTACAAAGCACACAGTTTCTAAAATTTAGCAAATGATTTTCCAGGAAATCATGAAAAATGGCTCTTACAAATCCTGCACATGATAAATGCTCAAAGGTATATTAATTTTGCTATCATTGGGCTATTATGGTAGTGACAAAATAAATTTAAGAAAAAAACCTCTGGGTAAAATTTGACATCCCAAATTTGGTTGTATATTGCTTCTTTAAATAATAATTATATTAATTAATTTATTGCATATAGATCTTTTAAGATAATTAATAATTTACACCTGCATAACATAAAATGTACAAAATAACCTGTTTTTCTTACCTAAAAATGTTGGTATACTATTGAATAAATAAACAACAGAATTTGAGGCATCTCCTAGAACACTGACCCACACTTAGACATCCTTCCTAAATTTGCTCCCTAATTTCTTTAATTTTAAGGTTATGATTTCTTTTAAAACCTTAATAAAAACTTACATGTTAGGAAATTTCAATCTATGATAACTTTAATGTCTATTATTACTTTGATTTTTAAAAGTCTGAAAATAGTAGTGTAATAATTTAGTATGTCATATTATTTAATTTAAAATTTGTGCGGGTTGCATTGGGAAAGAAATATAGACTTTATCTGAGACAGATTCTCTCAAATGTACTGTAAATGTTGAAAAAACACTATGGAGAAATATTTCACTTGGACTTGGAAGTAGTAAATGCCTTGCAAAAATGCCTGTCAGCAAATTTAAGCTATTTTTTATGGCTGGTGGAATGGTCTGAGAGGATATTCTCTATTTTAATATTAAATGTGTAGGAAAGTAGGCCACTAACTTACAATAAAGAGATTTAAAATGGGTCACAGCACGATTCCTTGCCTTGATTCAGTATGTAAATAATATTAATAAACAACTGTTTTGTGTTAATTGTACAGAAAGGATGATATTCATGGTGTTATCCTAGAGGACTGAATATCAAACTTTGATTTGGTTCAGGAAAAAACGGTGGTGCCATTGACACTAAGCTAAGGGTGAGCTGAAGCGCTGCTCCAGCAGAAGGCAGAGATTTTGAGCTCCACTGTGGTAGCGTGTGGGCTTCCCTGATGGCTCTGTGCTAAAGAATCTGCCTGCAATGCAGGAGACTGGGGTTCAATCCCTGGGGCTGGACTGGGGTTCAGTCCCCTGGAGGAAGGCATTGCAACCCACTCTAGTACTCTTGCCTAGAGAATCCTTGAGTACAGAAGGGCCTGAAGGGCTGCAGTCCATAGAGTCGCAGAGTTGGAGCAGCATTGGTAGGTTGCGGGTTAGTATATTCAAATGGAAAGTGAAACCCCACAATTAGTGCTGCCTTGATGCGTAATTGATGAAACTGGAAAATTTTAAATGTTGAAAAAAAGTAGAGAAATAGAGAAGACTGTGAGAGAGAGTCATAGATTTGATGCAACTACCTTTCTTCTAGTAAAATTTCTGATAGACTTTAAGCAATAATTATGAAAAAGAAAGAAAACCTTTGGGTTGAGATATATAATTTATCTGCTGTTAATTTGCCATTTTGATCTACAAATATAACATTTTCACATGTTGCAGCATAATATGAAATGTCTAACTTGGTCTGACTTTTAATGAGTGTTCAGTAGTAGTCACTTACTAAATTTTTTTCATATAATGCAATATAGAGGTTAGCATATAGTTGCCTGTAGTAGTCTCTTGTGATCCTTTGTATTTCTCTGGTGTCAGTTGTAAGTTCTCCTTTTTCATTTTGGATTTTATTGATTTGAGTCCTCTTTCTTTTTCTTAATGAGTCTGGCTAAAAGTTTATCAATATAGTTATTTTTTGTTTCTCTTATATTAGCATTCTACAATCCTGTAGAGATTCTAGGGTTTCAAAAGAACAGAAAGCAAACTTTCTGCAGACAAGAACAAGAGAGTAAAAGAATCTCAGCATTCAACATATTTTTACAAATGGCAAAGGGAAGCAGAATAGACATCATCAGGGAACGTGGCCAGAAGTGGCCATTCAGTTCAGTTCAGTTCAGTTGCTCAGTCATGTCCGACTCTCTGTGACCCCATGAATCACAGCACGCCAGGCCTCCCTGTCCATAACCAACTCCAGGATTTCACTCAGACTCACGTCCATTGAGTCAGTGATGCCATCCAGCCATCTCACCCTCAGTTGTCCCCTTCTCCTCCTGCCCCCAATCCCTCCCAGCATCAGAGTCTTTTCCAATGAGTCAACTCTTCGCATGAGGTGGCCAAAGTACTGGAGTTTCAGCTTTAGCATCATTCCTTCCAAAGAAATCCCAGGGTTGATCTCCTTCAGAACGGACTGGTTGGATCTCCTTGCAGTCCAAGAGACTCTCAAGAGTCTTCTCCAACACCATAGTTCAAAAGCATCATTTCTTCAGCGCTCAGCCTTCTTCACAGTCCAACTCTCACATCCATACATGACCACAGGAAAAACCATAGCCTTGACTAGATGGACCTTAGTCAGCAAAGTAATGTCTCTGCTTTTAAATATGCTATCTAGGTTGGTCATAACTTTCCTTCCAAGGAGTAAATGTCTTTTAATTTCATGGCTGCAGTCACCATCTGCAGTGGTTTTGGAGCCCCCCAAAATAAAGTCTGACACTGTTTCCACTGTTTCCCCATCTATTTCCCATGAAGTGATGGGACCGGATGCCATGATCATCGTTTTCTGAATGTTGAGTTTTAAGCCAACTTTTTCACTCTCCTCTTTCACTTTCATCAAGAGGCTTTTAGTTCCTCTTCACTTTATGCCATAAGGGTGGTGTCATCTGCATATATGAGGTTATTGATATTTCTCCCGGCAATCTTGATTCCAGGAATCCTTCAGAAAAATGGAGTAGCCATCATGGTCAACAAAAGAGTCCAAAATGCAGTACTTGGATGCAATCTCAAAAACGACAGAATGATCTCTGTTCATCTCCAAGGCAAACCATTCAATATCACAGTTATCCAAGTCACTGAAGAAGCTGAAGTTGAACAGTTTTATGAAGACCTACAAGACCTTTTAGAAATAACACCCAAAAAGATGTCCTTTTCATTAGAGGGGACTCGAATGCAAAAGTAGGAAGTCAAGAAACACCTGGAGTAATAGGCAAATTTGGCCTTGGAATGTGGAATGAAGCAGGGCAAAGACTAACAGAATTTTGCCAAGAAAATGCACTGGTCATAGCAAACACCCTCTTCCAACAACACAAGAGAAGACTCTACACATGGACATCACCAGATGGTCAACACAGAAATCAGATTGATTATATTCTTTGCAGCCTAAGATGGAGAAGCTCTATACAGTCAACACAAAAAGACCAGGAGCTGACTGTGGCTCAGATCATGAACTCCTTATTCCCAAATTCAGACTCAAATTGAAGAAAGTAGGGAAAACTGCTAGACCATTCAGGTATGACCTAAATCAAATCCCTTATGATTATACAGTGGAAGTGAGAAATAGATTTCAGGGCCTAGATCTGATAGATAGAGTGCCTGATGAACTATGGAATGAGGTTCGTGACATTGTACAGGAGACAGGGAGCAAGACCATCCCCAGGTAAAGAAATGCAAAAAAGCAAAATGGCTGTCTGGGGAGGCCTTACAAATAGCTGTGACGTGGCCATTAAGTAGGATGAAATATCTTCAAAGTGCCAGGTTTGTCTTTAAATATCATATGATGGTCACAGTCTACAATATGTCCAGTAGTTTTTTCTGTTGTTCTTTAGCTCTCAGAGGGTAGATCCAAAATGTTCTCAACCCTCCCATCCCAAACGCAGACAAGCATCAACTATGTGAGGTGAGGGATGTGTTCCTTATCTTGACTTTGGTAATTATTCCTCTATATATGTATATGGAAAGGGGATGGAAAGCATGCATTCAGGCTTAGTTGCTCGGTCATATCTGACTCTTTGTGACCCTTGGGAGGGACTGTAACCCACCATGCTCCTCTATCCATGGAGTTCTCCAGGCAAGAAAACTGGGTAGCCATTTCCTTCTCCAGGGGATCTTCTTGACCCAGAGATTGAACCTGTGTCTCACCTGTCTCTTGCATTGCAGGTGGATTATGACAATATGGTACACTCTAGATATACAAAATTATACTTATTAATTATTCCTCAATAAAGTTGGGGGAAAAGAAGAGAACAATGTACAGTGTGGGTTTTTCATCAAGAATATGTGGTCTATCAATTAAATAATTCTGGGTTTACAAACTGGATTAAATCATGAAACAAGGGTAAGAGGATGTAACTCTTCATTTTGAGGACCAAAGACAGGTTTTGCATTTATTCCTAGAGACCAAACAGTCGATTAGCTATTGCCACAGATCCCTATAGATAATATCTTTCTGATTACTCAGCTAGCTATGAAGATTATTATGATAACCTCACATTTACTTTATCTTTGGTGCTTACAAGCTGCTCCTTGGTATTTGCCACTCTCAAATCCCCTTACCTCAATTAAAACCTACTTAAATTTCATCTGAAACAGTTTTATTCTCAGTCTTCATCCATAAAGTGTAGCAAATAAAATGCTTGTAGTAATGACTGGGCTTCCCTCACTATAGATTTTGCAATGCCTTTGTAATGAGAAAATTCCCTGGGAATGAGAATAAATTTTAAAATGCTTTAAAGTGGTATGACGATAAACTACTAGTTAATACATAAATCCATATAACTCTCTTCTTTATAATTATCCAGGACTTGTCTCAATGCCAAAACTATATTCTTATGCATATACATATGTTTATATGTAAGCTTCTATTAGAAAGTACTAGAAATACATGCCTATGTTCATATAGATTGTACAGTTTGAGAGTAGGTGTCATATTTTCTCCTTTGATGGTCATATTTATGATTTCAATAGTAGCAAAATGGAAATGATATAAATAGGTGAAATTTGAATATAGCATGATGCTCAAAACCTTGTTTTTTATCAGATACATTTTTATTTATTTTGGAATCTTTGACCTGCAGCCTATTATTTAAACATGGCAACTCTGATCCCTTAGTTGGGAAGATTCCTTGGAGAAGTAAATGGTAACCCACTCCAATATTCTTGGCTGGGAAATTTCATAGACAGAGGAACTGGGTGGGCTACAGTCCACTGGATCGCAAGAGAGTTGGACATGACTTAGCAACTAAACAACAATTGGTTACCAGTCCTTTTGGATTTGTTTGAGTAGCTTGAGGTTGCCAATAATTCTAGAGTACTTTTTCATCCTTTCATTCTTTACTAGTATGCATTACTTTTGACGCATTTGTATGCATTTGATGCATTACATACATACATATTCTATATGTCTGCAGTATAGAATGCAAACTGATAACAAAAATTGGAGTTGAAAGGAATATAGACAGTTAGTGGAGAATTATACTACAGCCTAAGCACCAACAGTGGCAGTAAATAATAGCTATGGAAGCTTTTGTCAAACCTAGAGTGTTAAGGAAAAGGAAGGAACAGAGAGAGAATCTGCAACAAGAAAGCAGGAAAAGCAAATGGAAGAGTAGGATAAAAATGAAAATAAAGATTTAATAATAAGGGAAGACAAGGCAGTTGGCTTCCAAATAAATTGTCCATTCCTGTGCACATCAGAAAGTTGTTCTGAGGAAAGAGTAGGCTGAGACTTAGGTATTAAAATATGTGCCTGACTATAATTTCCTCATTGTCTTTGCCATCTCCTCAATCCCTGTGTGCATTTAGCTCCCTCTGTTGGATTGGTATTGTTTACACACAATGATACTCGCTTTTTGAAGATGCAGCCAAACAAAATTCCGTTCCAATATTTTACACTCAAAAGATGAGGAAAATGATCTCTTCTTAGTGTTTCTACATTTGTATAAAGCCTCTAAGCACCAACCAAGACGATTTGTTTGCACAACTCACGACTTTTTCTCCAGGTCTTTATTCTAGTAAAGAAATCTAAGGATTTTGTATCTTTACCACACTGACTCTCTCACATCAACTATTCAAAATTGCAACCACATTAAGGAAGAACTTTGGAAATTTTCCTATTACAAGGCAATCACAATAATTTTCAGTAACCACTAGACCTCTTGTGATTCTATGACTTTAATGTAATAACAAATCCTTCATTCTCAAATGGGTGAAAGGTACAAATTTTTATAATAGCTTAAGTCATATTTGGAGATAAAACATGAGGACTAGGAGCTCCTGGTTTTGGAAGATTTTGGAGCAGTTATGACAATGGCTATAAAGATGTTTCAGCTACGAATGCTTCATAACATGCAATGTGTGATGCTATGCCTTGTTTCTTACTTTGTGGAGTCTCTCTCAATCATTTTTTTTCTTTAGTTTACTAATTTTAAGGAATAGAGGAACTTATAATTTCATTTTCATGAAATTCACAAACCTTACTCACTTTTAGTTTCTCCTACGTAGAACGATTGATTTCTTAAACTACTACAGTGTGGGTTAGAGAATGCAACTGAGCGTCATAAGATTTCTGGGATGTCCCAGAGTTTAGATGTATACTGGACTCTTCTGTTGCCTAGAGTAGAATAAATTAATGGATGAACCCTGATGTTTCACCCAGGCCTCAGTGTTCATCTTGTTGAGAATGACAATGGCTTATTATATATTGACTTTTCTATGAGTCTGATGACAAAATCACTTAGTTTCAATTTTCCTGCATTCCCTAGAATCTAGGTGTGTGTGGGGTGGGGTGGGGGGGGGTGTGTGGGTGGGTGTATGTGTGTGTGTAGAAGTCAAGGGACTGGTGAGGGGATTAGACGTAGAAGGAAAATTTATATGAAATTTTGACCTTTATGTTAATTATAAAATGTTTCCCTTCATAGCATTATTTTCTACCATACGCTAACATATTAAGAATGGAAGACATGTGAGGTACTCATTGCCTTTATGTTACTCAAGCATCATATGACATAAGAAAAAAGTCTTTCAATCTGCATTTGGTAAATGAGATGTATTGTCAAAAGTCAAGAAAACATCCTGGAATCCAAATGGAAGGAAGTTGAGTTAAGCCAAAAATGATTGTATAATGAAGGAATGTTGTGTTGTTCAAGAACCAAAGGTGCTAATTTCGACTTTTTTTTCTTTCTGGGGCCATATGACTCTGTCTATGTGGGCATCTATTTCATGTCTCTCTGTTTATAGATCTGGTTTTATTGCATTCATATGATCCTTTATAGATGCCCAGAAATATGCCTATAGGCTCCATAACCTCCTATGACTGGCACCTACCACTAACTTAATGTGGTTTCTGTGTACTACATTTTCATTCTCAAGGGAAAGAATATGATTATCTCAGCTTGTGTCACATACACACTTCAGATTTAATCAAGAAACTGGGTTGTCAGCTGAGAATAGGGATGTTTCAATATGCATTTCCTGAAAGGTTGTATCAGACTCTCCAACAAGGGATGTAGAAAAGACAGATTTAACATTAACATCTACTTTAGTATGCAAACAATGCTTTTTAATTGTTTTGTTCATCTTACTTATTTTTGGCTGTGCTGGGTCTTCGCTGCCACAGGGCTTTCTCTGGCTGTGGGAGCAGGGGCTCCTCTCTAGCTGTGGTGCATGGCCTTCTCATTGCAGTGGCTTCTCCTGTTGTGGAGCACAGGCTTTAGGGCTTGCAGGCTTCAGCAGCTGTGGCACGTGGGCTTAGTCATGGTGGCTCCTGGGTTCTAGAGCTCAGGCTCAATAGTTGTGGCTAGTGGGCTTAGTTGCTCCACAGCACGCAGGGATCAAACCCATGTCATGGCATTGCCATTAAGCCATCAGAGAAGCCTTCCTAACAATTCTTTCAAAAAAGAAAATTATCTTTTAAAAGGCCTAATTCTACCACTAAGAGTTAAATTGAAAACCGAAGTGTTTTTTCAATAAAACCAATGTAAATTCACTCAAGTAGATACCAGGGAATATATCAGTGTAGTAAAACTAACCTACCAGTTTATTTTTTTTCCAAGGTATCTCTAAAATTTCTAACATATGAGAGTTGTTGACAACAGCTTTCTTTCCTATAATATAGTCAATTTCATATTAGTGAAATTCTGACATTATTCCACTCTTGGCTGAACAGCAGTGTAGCAATAGAAAGTTAGGATGTAACAAAGACAACGTGAAAGTTTTGAAATATATTTTGAGTTCTCTTGACACCATTTGTACAGACAAATGGAATTACTGAAGGATTTGTACAATTTTACAGTCTGTATTAGGTTTCAGAACTTGCATACATACAAATATTCATTCAGTTGCATAGAGAAAATTTAGAGCCAACAATAACTTTGGTATTTATTAAAAGCAGGTCACTCTTTTAACAGTGAAATGTTTTGTGCTAAAAGCAGGAATAGTTCGCTTTACCAGATTTGTTAAGGCTCAAAGAATACAGGATTGGTTTTTGGCAAGAATAATTTATAGCACTCAAAATACTCCTAAAGCCAAACATTGTTATGTTTTTAGAAAGACAAGGATACCTATCAGATAGCACTGTTCATATAAAGAAAGTATCTGTTAAGGTTGAAGTGAATAGGAACTATTTTGTGTTATTGCAATCAAGTTCTATCTTAGAGACAATGATAAATTATTAATAGCGTCCATTAACCAGTAGGCATGTTAAAATACTGACCTTTTCTATACTTTTATCTACTATTTCTACTAAATTCAATTTCTAACATTCTTCACTATCTAACTAATTGCCTTAATATTCTACTTTCTACAACACTCTGTTAAAGGAAGGGAGAAAGGATGCACTAATTAATAATCACTGTGCATATCTAATCTTTACAACAACATATTGTAAATGACAGTGTAACATTGAGCAACACAAATTTGAACTGACTAGGCCCACTTATATGTGGATTTATTTTCATGAAATACATATTACAGTACTACCTAAGCCACAGTTGGTTGAATCTGCAAATGCAAAACCTTGGGTACAGAGGATAGGCTATAAAGTTATCCTGGGATTTTCCACCTCTCGGAGGGTCACTGTCCCAACCTCTGGACTATTCAAAGATCAACTGTATTATATTATTTACAGAAGAAAAATATTGAGTATCAGAAAGATTAGCTAATTTATTTAAAATCAAATAGATAAGATCTGTATATCTATAAAATCCTTGAAAAAAATCCCTATATGCTGTGTTAATGATTTTTCATTTCTCATTATATTGAGTTGAATGTGCTCAGCCTGGCTTTCACAATCTTCTTAGTTAATCAGCCTTCGTCTTTACTACTCTCCAACAGGTAGCTTCTTTTTCAGTTATCAGTCTGCTTCCACCTCCAGGCCTTATTTTATCCATTCTAGAGCTAGAAGATTCAATCCCTCTTGTATATCAAATCAAAACTTAAATACTCCATGACAACCTCTACTCGTATGACAGGTACCACTCCCTGCCCTTTGTTTTCCTCTATTGTCTGCCTGCTGTTTTCCCGTGTCTCTTTTTTGCTGTGTCTAACAAACATCTCTTCAGGCTTCTCAGTCTGTCTTCTTTTCTTCCATAGCCTCTTGTCTAGCGTGTACATGTTACTCTGTCTCTCACTATCTGAGAAGAAAATGGGCTGCTTCTCCTCCAGAATCTTTATATACTACACAATTAGCACATGGCCAGAGTATAGTGTACAAATGTATGTACACTATAGGGTGGGGAAATGTATGTAATCTAATAGGATTGATTTAGCACCTGCTTTTATGACTGTTTTAATTCTCTGAAGAAACAAATTCCACGTGAAAGCAGATTTTTATTTCAATGTGAAAATATAAGAACTTTTTTGTTTTCTTTGTTATACACACACACACACACATACAATTGTGCTACTCTATATCATAATGGATAGCAGAAAGCAAAGAAGGAGAAGAGAGATTTTGTACTTGGCAAAGTACATATCCTTCAATAACCTATTTCTGTCCCTTTACTTCTGGTATTGTTATCTATTTTCTTGCTTTATGTGACTGACATTAAATCAAGGTTCTGAAAATAATATAGTCAATTAAATAAAATTGGGAAAAATCTTGCATGGTAACTTGAGGAAATTAATGACTTTTAACCTTCATGTCAGAAATAGCGATCCTCCAAAAAGATCAGAGCCTAGGATCTCATGATTTGGCTGCCAGATTTAAGAATCATCAACTGCTTTGTGGTTTCAGACACCATTCTCCCCCAGTGAATTACTGCTTACATGGAGCAATGTAATTCATGCTTTCCTATATTTAGCTGCATTCCAAAGAATTTCAAAAGCATTTCCCTGAGCTCATTTTCCCATCCTTAGTCTGAGGGCATGCAGCAAGAGGGGAATTTTGATGAATGTACTAATATTTTGTATCTTGGAATGTAGATCAGGGTATTTTCATAGAGAGGTGAAGAGGGATTGGGACTGGTGGGAACAAAAATGATTTCTTCTGGGAATCGTTACTATAGCTGACCATGTTCTTGTATTGAATTTATGATTTGTGCACATCAAGAGAGATTTCTGTATTGACATGCCTCTCCCCTTCAATCTTTTATTTTATCTGAGTCTATGCATGTAAATCAGAGAAGGAAATGGCACCCCACTCCAGTACTCTTGTCTGGAAAATCCCATGGATGGGGGATCCTGGTAGGCTGCAGTCCATGGGGTCGCGAAAAGTCAGACACGACTGAGCAACTTCACTTTCACTTTTCACTTTCATGCATTGGAGAAGGAAATGGCAACCCACTCCAGTGTTCTTGCCTGGAGAATCCCAGGGACAGGGGAGCCAGGTGGGCTGCCATCTATGGGGTTGCACAGAGTCAGACACGACTGAAGCAACTTAGCAGCAGCAGCATGCATGTAAATATATCATATTTTACCTTTCTATTAATGCTGTTGTTATTGTTCAGTTGCTAAGTCATGTCTAACTCTGTGTGACCCCATGGACTACAGCATACTAGGCTCCTCTGTCATCCACTATCTACCAGGGTTTGCTCAAATTCATGTCCATTGTGTCAGTGATGCTATCTAATCATGTCATCCTCTGTCGCCCTCTTCTCCTGCCCTCAATATTTCCCAGCATCAGGGTCTTTTCCAGTGAGTCAGATCTTTGCATCAAGTGGCCAAAATATTGGAGCTTCAGCTTCAGCATCAGTGCTTCCAATGAATATTCAGGGTTGGTTTCCAACTGATTCTTCCTCTGTTCTCCTTTTGTCTTTTAGTGGCCTCTATCTTCTTTCACAACTTGCAGGCAAGTTGAGAAAACAGCCTCTTACTGTGGACAGTAACTGCAGCCACGAAAGTAAAAGACTCTTGCTCCTTGGAAGGAATGCTCTCATGCAGTCCAAGGGAATCTCCAGAGTCTTCTCTAGGACCACAGCTCGAAAACATCAGTTCTTCAGTGCTCAGTCTTTATGGGGCAACTCTCATGTCTGTACATGACTACTGGAAAAACCATAGTTTTGAGTATACAGATTTTTGTCATCAAACTGATGTTTCTACTTTTAATATGCTATCTGGGTTTGTCAGAGCATTCCTTCCAAGGAGCAAGAGTCTTCTAATTTCATGGCTACAGTTACTGTCCACAGTAGAGGCTGCTTTCCCAACTTGCTTGCAAGTTGTGAAAGAAGATAGAGGCCACTAAAAGACAAAAGGAGAACAGAGGAAGAATCAGTTGTTCTAATTTAATAATTAATCTCATTTCCCTCCATAACTAGGATAGAAAATATTCGGTAGCTATTTGACCCCAAAACCAGCAAACATGGGGTCCACAACCTCAAAAAAGAATGTGTTGGCTTTCCTCGGGTCTGACTTCCGTCTTTTGAGAGTGCACATAAGTGTGTGTCATCCTTCCTAACAGGTCTAGGCAGAGAGACAGGCAGTATAACTCCTCAGTCTCAGATCAATGAAGGTGTTTGAAAACTGGTGCCTCAATACCTTTTGCAAGAAATTCTTAACTCTTGTAGTTGTACATATCCAGGTTTTTTTTTCTTTCTCTCTTTAGGTTTTTGTTACACTACATTTGTAATTCAAAATTAACCCCTAATGCTACAAAGGAAATCATCTCATCAAAATTAGGCCAAAGGTAGATTTCATCAACTCCAACTGGAAATTTCATTTCAAAAATCAATATTTTATAGCCTGTGATTGGTATGAACTTGTAGTTCCAATATCATTTAGATGTAGGAAATTTGTGACTGCTATCCTACTATTTATTTTTTCCAGTAGAATTTTTTGATAGGTTCCAAGGATTTTATGATAGTTATATAATTTCTATTTTACTCAAATAATCACCTTTTAATTGACTTAAAGACTGTTGAGTGAGGCCATATTTTATCTCCTTTAAACTGTCCTTCTATAAGTTAATATTCATTTTAAAATTTTGTTTTGTTTTGGCATCAGAAGATATTAATACATTTTTGTTGAATGAATAAATGATTAATTCATTCTGAGTATGAATGGTCAAATAATAAGCAAGCGTTTTTTACCCTTTAAAAATGTTCTGTTTATAATTTTTTATCAATAAATAAATTTCCTCATATATGACTCATATTTCATGAGTGACTTACCCAGGCACATACTAAACATTTTGGTAACATAAGACTATATTAGACTTAGCCCTTGTTGTCCATCAATTTTCAGTCTAGTTGTGAGTTCCTGGGAAATACTTCAGTTTTGACACTACAGAAATCTCATGCCAGAATTTTTTTTTTTTTCCTAGTACCAATTAAAGATATTTTCCCTCAAGTTTCATGAGGCCAAAGTATATAAGGTCTGCAAAGTACCTGACTCCAGAAATGAGATTTCGTGTCAGCATCACGAAGAAAGCCCAAAGTTACCAACCATAGCATTTTTAAAAGTCAAACATCCTTCCCTAGTGGCCCCAGTGGATATACAAAACTCAGAGGATGAAAAAGTGGCATTCCTCATCTGTCTGCACATATTTCCTCGTCAGAGCTGCTTCACCTTAGCTTTGCTGGCAGCCAATGTGCTTGGACTAGAAAAGCAGAAATGATGTCAAAAGTCTTTTCAAAATTCAAGAAGCTTTTGCTTTCTTTGTGCAGGAGCTTCAGTGTAGCTGAAGATACATAGATTTCCATGTTCTAATTTAAAAAAAAATATGACTGCTTCTAATGCTAACTAGTAAGAAGTTACTGACAGTGTCAGAAACCTGGAACTTACTGGATCAATGAGAAGGGACTTCTGGCCTTTCAGGCAGATGAGGATCTGAAGAAGCTGAGCCATGGAAGCCCACCAAAACCACGAGGCAGTTTAACGCTGCCACTCTGTTTCTATCCCTGCTACAGAAGGCATGTGAAGCATTTTTATACAGTTCGCAACTTGTGGTAAGGAATTAAGCCCAGGCATTTTTGTCAACCATGCATTCTGATTTACTAAACATTCAAGAATGCACTTTCTTTTCTTCCTTCCATAGATTTCTGTCTTGATTTTATTTTTTAAAAAACGCATGACTTTGTCTCTACTAATTCATTCCCAGAAGTGCTTACATGTGTATAATACATTCACAGTCCTTTCTTTAGCTCTCTGAGGACTGCAGCACACTGAAGCAGGAAGACAGTGGTGTGAACACCAAATGAAATCAAGCAATTGCCGGTATCTAACAGGCTTCGCTGTTGGGGCCTCGTAAAGATAAATACTCATCCATCCAGCGCCTTCATTTCTGTAATGTCTCACTGTCCAACTTAATAAATGCTTTCTTGCTGGTTTTTGGCATCTCTTTGAATGAGGAATGTAAACTGAAAAGGCCTAGGAGACAAAAGCTGGCACAAAACTCAATGATGAATAATATCAGGAGACACACAGACTAGCTCAGTAGTCCCATAAGCAGTGCCACGGCCTCTACCAAAGTACAGATGGATTTGCTGCCTGGGATGGGGCTGTTATATAATTTCCAGATACATGAAAAAATAAGAGAAAAATGAGGACAAAACCAGGTCTGATTTTGTGCAAATGGCGGATAAGTATAAAACAAGAGATTTATAGAAAGGATATTAAAGATAATTTAAAGTTTAGTAAACAGAACCATCAACATATATAGGGGCTTCCCTGGTGGCTCAGATGGTAAAGAATGTGCCTCTAACGGCGGGAAAACCTGGGCTCAATCCCTGAGTCAGGAATATTTTCTGGAGCAGAGAATGACAACCCATTCCAGTAATCTTGCCTGGAGAATTCCATGGACAGAGGAGCCTGGAGGGCTACAGTCCATGGGATCACAAAGTGTCGGACACGACTGAGAGACTAACACCCACAGCACATCAACATATATCTAATCTTTAGATACTGAAAAAGGAAAACATAATGTGTGTTTTTCTAAGAATACTTCAAAAATTTGGGAGAAACTTCCAGCAAAATTAGACAGAAACTAATATTTAGTTTTCTCAGTATTTATACTATGTCATGAACTATTACTGTTTAAAAGTCGAAAAAGCCCCTGGAAAATTATGCTCATCTTTCCCAAGCTGAATACCACTTAAAAAAAAAAAATCATCTTGGTGCTGAAGAGTCTGACTAAACTTCAGTTCAAACATTATTACCCAAAGACACCCTCTGTTTTTCATATTTAAAGTTTCTATTTTCTTTTCACATATTAGAGAGCTTTTCCCAGCCTATCCTGTTGAAATCTCTGATTTGAATTTTGACCTCATCTGCCCAGATAATCTGAAATGAGTATCTGTTAACTCAGACCCACCCAGTAGGTGGGTAGTTTGGTTGCTAACTATCCTTTAGGCCTTTGGGAAAGCAATTTTGTGCACAGTGGATGGAAGTGAGGGATTAGAGACAGTGTCCCGGGGGCAACCTTCCCTAGGATCCCTGGAGGGACGTTAGATTAGACAGTAAGGCAATGAAGAATATGTTACTTAACATTTCCAGGGTTCTTCCAAGTCAGTAACAAAGATCCTTGTAACTGAAAGTTTCCCTCATGTTCCAAGATGATTTTTGGAACTCTACCCTTTCTATCCATCAGAAGCAAGGAGAGAGAGGTGAACCCTCTCTCACTGTTTGAACTTTTTCTTTACAATCCACTGGCCAAAACTGAGGGTCACACCATGTTTCAAGAAAGGCTGAGAAATGCTGCCATTTCTCCAAATAGCCATGGGTACATAAAAATGAGATTCTAAGGAATAAAGAGACTATGGAACCACCACTAGAGAGAAACTCTGGTTCATGGCAACAAGACACATTGCAGCAAAATAATAATAATAATAATAAGTAGTAAGATTCAAACCCAGAACAGTCTGATTTCTAAGCCCCTGCCCTCTCCGTTGCCACAGTAAGGTTTATTGAAGAAAATAATATTTTACTATAAATGAGTGCATCTGTGTTCACATGCACATATGGGTAAGTGGTCAGCACAGAAAATAGTTAAGAGCATGATTTTGGAATCAGCAGCCTTGGGTTCCAATTCTGGCTCTGCCAAGACTGGGGCTAGGGTGCAAATGAGGCATTCACCTCAGGCTCTAAATTTAGGGAGGTGCCAAAAACTCAGTAATCCAGATAAATAATACTTGACTGCAGTGCTTTTAAAAGTCAAAATTAATGCAAAAAATAATCCTTGATGAATAAGCTATGTACACAATTTAAATAAAGTCCAGATCAGACCCTGAAAAAAAAAAAAACCAGACTATGGATATTGAAGGAAAAATAGCAGTATGTGTCTCAGTAAAAAAAAAAAAAAAAAAAGCTAGAACTGTTTATTTAAATAAAGAAAATGCTTGTTTATAATGTTCATCATTGTTCTTAAAAAATAAAAATAACTCTTCTAAATTTTGCTAGTGTATTGGAATTAGGTCAGCTTTACATTCCCTGGGAGGAAGTTACTCCCAGTCAAAATTTTATGAGTTTTTATGTGCTTTTAATAGTCATTCATAATCTGTTAACAGTTTATCTCATACATTAAAATTACTTCCCTGATGGTCCACTGGTTAAGAATCTGTTTGAGGAACTAAGATCCTGCATGTCACAAAGCATGATCAAAAATAAAATGAAGTTTTCTAAATAATGACATTTCAGTGAGCACGCACATTTTCCAACTCAAACTATTTACCTCTGTAGATAATTATAACATCTTAAGCTTTACTTAAATTCTTTGTTATTGTTCATTGCCCAGTCATGTTCAACTTTGCAAACCCCCTGGACTGCAGCACACCAGGCCTCCCCGTTCCTCACCATCTCCCAAAGTTTGCCCAAGTTCATGTCCATTGCATTGGTGATGCCATCTAGGCATCTCATTCTCTGATGCCCTCTTCTCCTTCTGCCCTCAATCTTACCCAGCATCAGGGACTTTTCCAATGAGTCACCTGTTAGCATCAGATGATCAAAATACTAGAGTTTCAGCTTCAGCATCAGTCCTTCTAATGAGTATTCAGGGTTGTTTTACCATAAGATTGACTGGTTTTGAACTGAATTCTAAATATAGCCTATTTGTGGGCTCCAAACGTGGCGCTAGTGGTAAAAAACCCATGCAGAAGATGTAAGAGATGCAGGTTTGATCCCTGGGTCAGGAAGACTTCTTGGAACAGGCATGGCAACCCATTCCAATATCTTTGCTTGGAGAATCCCATGGACAGAGGAGCCCCGCGGGCTACAGTCCATAGGGTTGCAAAAGAGTTGGAAATGACTGAAGCGATTTAGCATGCGTAAGCTATTCTTAGTTTGTCCCTTTGTTGCTTATGGCCCATAAGACAGTTATAAGCACTATGTGAAAATTGTATGTTAGTACATGAAAGTTAGGAGGGTACCTGCATTTGCTCGAGTCAAGGACTCATGAATACTTCTGACAAGTCTTCTGGCCAAACTGAATGTGTCAACTTCTTGCAGAACTGCTTTCTATAAGAAGGAGCAAGAGAAGTACAATTGGGCTGTGGTTCATATTTACTCATCTTAATCCTAAACACTATTAGGTTGCCAATACTCATGGGTGTTTACCATGTGAGCTGGACTGGAAATACAATGGTGGGTAAAATCCATGACAATAGCCCTCAAACTACTTGTGATTCAACTTTAGATTTTTTATAAAACAGGCATCAAAAAATTCATAATCATTAAGATGATATATATTTACATTCTAATAGTTGTGTTTGTAAATGGCAGAAACAAGGGAAAGTATGAGAAGTTTATCCTTTTTACCATGCTTAAGAAAAAAGTTTTGGACGAGCACAACTTAATGCATGTGTAGAGTAAGCTTCAATGCCATTAAGAATGTATATAGTGTAGCTGTAAAAACGCTGGGACAGTGTTTAAAGCATACTCGACACCTTATGGGTGAAAGACAAGTGCTGGTGACTTCATGCAGTTCTGCTTCCTTCCCACTGACTCTGCTTTGCTATGGCATTTTGCTTACCTATTGCTGTGTAACAAATTACCCCCAAACTGAGTAGCTGAAAGCAGTAGGCATTAATCATGTTATAATTCCAGTGATTCAGGAAATCAAGCCATGACTTTGCTGGAGATTTCTCCCAGTGTTGGCTGGGACTACAGTCATTTCAAAGGTCTTTTGAGAGAGAATCTCCTTTCGAGTTCATTCACATGGCTGTTGACTGGCCTCATGTCCTTACTGGCTCTTCACTGAGACATCAACTCCTTGCCATGTAGGTCTTTCCACACGGCAGCTTACAATAGTGCAGTTGGCTTTCCTTAAAGTGAGTAATTGAATGAGCAAAAGGAGTACCCTAGATGGAAGACACTGTCTCTTTATTTAATTTTGGAAGTAAGTTTACATCACTTTGGCCATTTTCTATTCATTTCAAGGGCCAGCCCACACCCAAAAGGAGGAAATTCAACACAGATACAAATATCAGGAGGCAGAAAATCACTGGAGAGCATTTAGAGAATTCCTACCACATCTTGTGAATTAACCTGACATGTAAGAAAGCACATGGACTCTAGGGACAGTCCTCAGACTTAACGTAGAATCTGTGTTCTACACCTCCCTAGCTGTATGAACATGGGCAAGGCTCCAATTTCTGTTGTGAAGATAAATAAATGAGTGCTAAGATATTCTATCATCCCTCAGTTGAAAATACATAAAAATGGGCAGTCATCAGTAACTTTGATGACTGTGTTTAGGATTAAATAGCATAACTTGTACTTAACCAATAAGAGGCATGCAACAGGTATCTCCTTGTCACTGGTAGAAATAACAGATTATTTGTAAAATCAAGAAAAGCAGCTGTCCACAGTGACTGTCCCATGAACTTCCTCCTTTCAGCATTGGTGCCTTCTTGCAGAATAACCAACATATTTATATCTTCAGAATTCAGTAAAAGTGGTGGTTATTTTGGACCATTTTCTGTCAGAAGCAGAATATTATGACCCAACTGAAAGGAGATATTTTTTCAGAGGTTTTTTGCTCTTCCTGGTACTTGAGTTCAGCCAAGATACAGCAATTCCTCATTATCCCCAGTTAATAGTTAGACCTCTAAACGGTCTACTTTGTACTCAGTAATGACAACATAGCTGGAGTGTTTTGATAATTTCTAGATGTTACATTTTAGAAGGAGGCATGGACAACTGGGAATATGTACGGAAGGAATGATCAGATTAATGAGTGGACTGTAAAATCAGCCACATGTCATATTAAAGATGAACTATTAGAATATTCATTTAGAGCAGAGGAGACTATTGTGGTATATGGTGCATGCATGTGTGTGTGATAACTTCAGCTGTGTCCAAACTATTTGGGATATTATAGACTGTAGCCTGCCAGGCTCCTCCATCCATGGGATTCTCCAGGCAAGAATACTGGAGTGGGTTGCCATGCCCTCCTCCAGGGGATCTTCCCCACCCAAGGATCAGACCCACGTCTCCTGCAGCTCTTGCCTTGCAGACATATTCTTTACCACTGAGCCACTGTGGAAGACCTGTGGTATATGATAACTACCTTCAAATATTTTAAACTGTGATGTTAAAGAAAGATTATACAGATATTTGTTATTTTGAAAGTTATTGCTGACACAAATATGTTTCTAGGTCATTATAGAGAAAATTTTCAGAAAGAGGTAAAATGGACAGAATTGTATTTGAATCTTAGTTCTGCTTCCTAACAACTGACCTTAAGAAATTCACTTATCTTGGTTTCTGAATCTGTAGATTCACAATAACAATGATATATTATGGATCTATCATTTGCGTGCACTGAACAGGTTGCTTTGTATATGGCATTAATAGTGCTAAAGATGGTTATTATTTTTTATTTCACACATAAGTGGAGAGCTGTATGGCAGTAAGTTTCAACCATTTGCTGGAGTTTCTCTTCGGTATTTGTGTTTGCTTGAAGCAAGCTGGTGCAGAATATCTAAGTGCAGTAACTTCTTGTGTGATCAAATCTGCTGTTAATAATATCTCACTTTCATATGGTTCATAGCCTATTCAGAGTAGAAACTGGAAAAGAGTACATGGAGTGGATTTTTAAACTCCCAAGACAATGAGATGTTATGATTTATAGGATTCATCAGTTTCTCTTCACAAATACTTTTAACTAATTAAAAGGTTAAAGAAAAAATTAAAGTCTTAGTAGGGATGTTGAAGTAACATCAGGTGTTTTTTTTTTTTCTTTTTATGGCCAATATTAGAAAACTATGAGAATTCAGATTTTTCTTTGATAAAGTGTTGATAAGGTCACATGACCTCTGAATATCAGAAATTTTTCCTATGAAATGAAAAAAAGTACAATAGGTGGTTTTTCTTAGTTTCATTTAGCTGAATCTATATAAATAGAAAATTACTATATGAAGTGGGTATGACAAATTAATAGACTTCCTTGGGTTTTGCTTCTTATGTTCACATATCATGAATTATGTAAATGAAGTGTCATCACCTTTATATTTATTTATACTTATCCAATGTAGCGTTTTGCTCAGATTGCGTAGGTTTATTCCACTAGGACTTGAGTGGAAATTATCACATATATCAGTTTGCAAGTACAGGGGTTTTGGCCATAAGTATAACTAAAAAGCTTAAATTTTTTAAATTATATAACATTTGTTGTCTTAAGAAGGATTTTAATTTTTATTTATAATTTAAAAGAAACAGTGAGATAAAGTTACATAAATAAAAGGAAAACAAAAGATTAGAGAAACCATGATAAACATAGAAGGCAAGGAGATACAGCCTATTCAGAACTGAAATCCTCAATAAATAAAACTAAAATTTAGAGAGAGAACCCATGATTAAAGTTATAATTCAATACAATTTTTTAAGAAATAAAGGAATATTTGAACCTAAATATTTAAAATGTACAATGCATGTGAAAAAAAAAAAGATCCAAGATGGTTAGTGCTAAGATATTAAGATATTATTGGACTTGAAAGAGAAAGAAAAAATCCTTTATGCAACAGTAAAAGAAATAAACGTCATCTGTAATAGGGGAAGGATCAGACAGTCCCAGATTTCCCACACAGCATTCAAGGACATTCAATGAATAAAATTTACTTAGGAAACTTAATAAAATAAACTTTACTTAAGGATTTCATATCCAGTGAAAGTATTCTTCCAGTAGTAAAAACAAACAAAAAAATTATAATTATTTGCATGCAAAAATTTTTTGAGCTTTTTTGGAGAAATCTGTTAGAAGATGAAGTTCATCTCACCACATGATAAATAAGGTAAGTACAGCAAAAATTCATGTGAGTACACTGGTAAATGTTGAGCTACATCTAAAATGCATAGAAAAACATTTTACAGTACTTGGACTCTGTTCTTAATTCTGAAATATTAACTTCAGGTATCATAGTGACAGATGAAAATGTAAATATGATATGCCTTCACAATATACACATTAACCTCATAATTTAAAAGTGGGGCTTACAGAAAGCTTGTGTTCACTTCATGTAAATATTGGGGAGCAAATGACTTCATATCAGACTGGAATAAATCAGGGAACAGAAGTATAAATTTATTTAATATATTAAAGTAAACATTGAGAAACTAAGTTTATTAACTAAATTTAAATGATGGAATAAGGGGAGGGTAAGAAAAAGAAATATGCACACTCAGTCCCACCTGATTCTGGACCCTATGCAGTCTACCAGGCTCTTCTGTTGATGGGATCTTTCAGGCAAGGATACTGGAGTGGGTTATCATTTCCTACTCCAGAGTATCTTCCCAACCCAGGGATCAAACCTGAGTCTCCCACATCTCCTGCACTGGCAGGTGGATTCTTCACCACTGAGCCACCTGGTAAGCCCTAAGAAAAAGAAAAAGTTATACTGCATGTGATAAAGGAACGAAGGACACGTTTTTTTTTTTTCCTGTATTTTTAAAATACTGAGCTGAAAGTAAAATTGTTGTTCAATCACTAACTCATATCTGATTCTTTTGCAACTCCATGGACTATAGCCAGCCAAGCTCCTCTGTCCATGGGATTTTGCAGGCAAGAATTCTGGAAGTAGATTCCCATTTCCTCCTCCAGGGGATCTTCCCAACCCAGGGATCAAACCCACATCTCCTGAGTCTCCTACATTGAGAGGTGAATTCTTTACCACTGAGCCACCAGGAAAGATATCAAGCTATAAGAGTAATCCATATAATAATATTAAAAATCAGTATTTTAATAATTACAAATATACACACCTTATAAAGAAAAAGCATTATATTCTGAAAGACCTTTGAAAACTATAAAAATAGAAAAAAATAACACAAAGTGAAGTCAGAACTAAGACCAGACATATTCACATTATCAAATATCAAATGCTTATTTATGGTTGCCAGGGGGAAGGGATAGTTAAGAGAGTTTAGGACAATCAAGTACACACTGCTATACTCAAAATGGATTACCAACAAGGACTTATTGTACAGCACATGGAACTCTGCTCAGTGCTATGTGTCAGCCTGAATGAGAAGGAGATTTGAGGAAGAATGGGTACAAGTATATATATGGCTGGGTCATTTTGCTATTCATCTGCAAATACCACAACATTAGTAGTTGGATGTATCCCCATACAAAACAAAAAAGTTTAAAGTTTGAGGGGAAAAGGCTCTATGAGAGTAGGGGGGAAATAAAAATGGTTTAAAAGAGAAGACAATTTTTATTTTAAAAATAATAGTTTTAAATTGATTCATGAAGCAAAACCTAACTCTGTACTATGTATATGACACACACGTAAAATCTAAAAAAAAAAAGTAAATAAAATATTTACAAGTAGGCAATGTATATGAAGCAAATGAAAATAAACAAAAGGTATCAGAAATGGCAGTGTGGCTCGTGGCAGAACAATCTTTGATTTCAGTATAAATGTAAAAACAAGAATTATGAACACATACATGCACACACACATACCCAATCTGTTCTGAGACACTGGGGAGCTAAGCATAAAGATCTCAGGGAGAGTCAAAGATACCAGAGACAAGAGTGGTAAAGATATAAAGAAAAAAAAAAACAACCACTTTTCCTTTTGACATTTGTCATTTTGTGAGCTGCAGCTGAAAGAATGAGAAACTAAGGAGTCTCCCACAGTCTTTTCAGAATCTGGAAAAAAAATTGGACTTCAGGACCTTCCAATGAGAAAGATCTGACATATAATCCAAGCTGCCAGATGAAACTTCTACTGGGCTGCTCTTTGAAAGTAAAGGAGAAACAGACTAGACTAACCCTCCTAAAGAATTTAGAAAAGATTCAATTCCTGATTGAATTAAAGTTATCTGCCTTCAGACTGTTTTCATAAAACAAAAAATGAATCATCTCTTGGAGAAGATAACATCATCTCAAACTTCAAATTATCCCTACAATTTTTTTACTTAAAATGTTGGTCATTTAGTCAAAATATTACCAGACAGAAACAGAGACAGAAAACATGACGAAAGAACAAAGAGGAAAAACAGCCAATAGAAACAGAAGCACAGGAGATGCAGGTGCCGGAGTTATGGATGCAAGCAAGAACTGATTGTTCTTGGACTTCTGAGTAGGATTTAAAAGGTTATGTCAAGCCTATAGTCTCACAGTTCATAACAAAGGGAAAAAGATAGATTACAAAAATACTTTTGAAAAGGCATCATGGAACTGTGGGAGCTATGAGAACAAAATGGTGTTAAATTATATAGAGAGGAAAAACATTCAGAGGTGAGGAGTAAATAGCAGTTGATTTTTATATGAGGGAATTTGCTAGTTCTTGGTGTGAGCTGAAGTCTGTGGTTTGGCTCAGACAGAGAGAAACATTTAAAAGAAGGAGAAACCAATGTAGCCTTTAGAAGTCACTTGGGGATAGAGAGACAAAATTGAAGGTTTGAAGTCCACAGATACATAACCATTTTCCACAAAAGACATTTGCTATATTCTAAGACTATGTAAGAGGCTGAAATATAAACTAAAATCTTTTTAAATTCAAAGTGAAACTTATTGCAGTCTCATAGGACTTGGGAAACAAACGCTTGAAAATAGAAAAGGCAAGAAACAAACAAAAGACCCTGATGCTGAGAAAGATTGAAGGCAGGAGGAGAAGGGGATGGCAGAGAATGAGATGGTTGGGTGGCATCACTGACTCAATGGACATGAGTTTGAGCAAACTCCAGGAGTTGGTGAAGGACAGGGAAGTCTGGCATGCTGGAGTCCATGGGGTCACAGAGAGTCAGACATCACTGAGTGACTAAACAAAAACAAAGAAACAAAAGTCCTAGAGTATAGTATATTGGAAAAACCTTGATGCTGGGAAGGATTGAGGGCAGGAGGGGAATGGGGTAACAGAGGATGAGATGGTTAGATAGCATCACAGACTCAACAGATAGGAATTTGAGCAAACTCTGGGAGATAGTGAAGGACAGGGAAGCCTGACATGCTGCAGTCCATGGGCTCACAGAGAGTCAAACACGACTGAGCAACTGAACAACAACAAATGGTGCATTGCACTGAGGATTTATAGCCACTTTTTGCTAACTGATCTGAGTATGGCAATAGGTTGAGAAACCAGACCTCTGGCAGACCATTTATCATTAGAGGAATATATTTGAGGAGTACAGTATTTATACAGCCACCAAAAAAAAAAATGTCTCCCACACATTGTTTGCTAGATACTAGGGGAAAAGCATATTTATACAGTGAAAAACTCTTGACAGTCTCCATCTTAACAAAGTGACTAAAATCAACATCACCAACAAAGCAGAAAACAAATATTGTGTGCCTCTTGAAATGGAATATTAAGAAGGATGCATCACTTATATAGTATTCCTACCAGGATAATCTGAACCTAATCTGATACATAATCTGAATCTAATCATGAAAAATTATCAGACAATCCAAACCAGAGAACTTTCTTCAAAATAGCTGGCATGCATTCTTTAAAAAAATAAAGAAGTCACTTTATGAAAGACACAGTGTTGTGTCAGTCCTAGTCCGTTGATAGTGATGTTCTTGGCTAGGAATTCTGAAGCTCTCACCCGGACCCTGTATTTACTGTAGCAAGTCCCACAAACACTACCGCCACCAGCACCAAAGCCAATGTTGTGGCTGGACTAGCCTTTGTGGTTCTTATTATGACCACAGGACACATCTCAGCAAAACTACTAGGGAACATTAAAGAAAAAAGATTTATTACTCCCAGGTCCTGGGGGTACATGGCATGCCTGAGGGCCACACAGAGAGGTCACAGGCAGAGAGAGAAGGAGGAAGCATGGACCTGGGGCTTTGTCTGTATTAGGGTCCCAAAGATGAAGTGCCTGGGGTTTCACGGGCTCACTCTTTGTTGGTGAATTTAAAGCATAAGACGGGGAATTAAAATGCAAAAAGGGAAAAGTGGGATCACTTTAAGCTGTCAACTATCTACATTTCCTAGGACTTTATGGCAAGAGGAGTTCATGAATGGGAGCAACCTGGTCCTTACCTAGTCCTGTGGCTAATAACTGTACCATAGAACTGACAGTGGTCTATTCAGGATGGATGTCTGAAATGGATGCTTCAGCAATCAAAAGTTTAATGTCAGACATTTACACTACACAAAGAAAGACTGAGGATTTCTTCAGTTTTTAGATTCTTCTTTATCTTAATACTTCTAGATTAAAGGAGATAAAAGAACATAACAAGTAAACACAGGCAGGATTTTGCACTGGGATACTTGATCAAAAAAAAAAATATATATATATATATATGCTATAAAGGACAACACTGAGAAAACAGGTTAAATAATTTTATATTAATGTTTAATTTTCTGGAACTTAAGAAGGCTGTGTTTCATGTAAGAAAATGTCCTATTTCTTAGGAAATGTACACTGAAGTTTTTGAGGGGTGAAGGGTCATGACAATCTGACACTTAAATGTTTCAGCTGATACTTAGCATGTATGTCTGTGTGTAGAGAGAAGAAGGTATGGCAGAACAATCTTAACAGGGGTCACTGTAGGTGAGTGTACGCAAGAGTTCATTGTAATATTTCTGAACTTTCTTTTCAGGATTTAATATTTTTTAGTAAAAAAATAAGAATAAAAGCAGAGGTAGACTTAGTCGTGGTATTTCAGTGAGACTGTGCTCATTCTAATAAGTCAGCTCATCACTGGAGAGTAGTGATCTGCTGCTGCTGCTCCTGCTGCTGCTAAGTCGCATCAGTCGTGTCTGACTGTGCAACCCCATAGACGGCAGTCCACCAGGTTCCTCTGTCCCTGGAATTCTCCAGGCAAGAACACTAGAGTGGGTTGCCATTTCTAGGCCTGAATTATAAGAGATCTTAAATCTTCAGACAGCAGGAATATGATACTCAATCACAATTTGGACCTACACAAAGAAAGAATGCTGGAAACAGAAGAAAAGAGGGTAAAAATAATTGTTTTCTTACTTTTAATTGCTCTAAAACTTAACTGATTTTCTAAAATAGGGGTTGGCAAACTTTGTCTGTAAAGCATCAGATAGCAAATATTTTTCAGCTTTGTGTGCCAAATGGACTTTGTTGCAATAACTCAACTTTGCCTTTATAGTACTAAAGCAGCCATAAACAACACATAAGAAATAGGAATGGCTGGATTTCAATAAATCTTCATCCTTTTGTCAACACAGGGTATATATTTGTGTTATAGGAATCTCTCTATGGTGTTCCTAAGTGTCATACTCTACATGTTGGCCCTTACTGTTTTCTTTTTCTGGCACACATTATCTTCTCAATCTTTATTTATTTTCTTGTTTTATTCAATCTTTATTTTCAGGACTCAGTTCAGGCATCATCTTTTTAAGGACTCATTTTCAAGACCTTTATTTCTAACAGGCAGAGTAGGTTTTCTTTCCAGGTTGTATGACTCCATAGAAAGTTGTACCTTGGAGGTATATCTCTGACTTAATTTATGATCTTTGGAAGATATTTAATATCCCTAAATCTTAATTCTTTTATCTAAGATAATAACAGTACTTACATTACAGGGCTGTTGTGAGAATACTTATGAATTACTTAACATAGAGACTGCTCCATAGAAAGCATTTAAACCATGAAAAATGTATAATACTTTGTGAAGATGATGACTATTCCTTTATCATTCTACTTAGTGGTGAATACTAAAGGCCAAGAGTAAATTATATTTTGTTTTACAATACTTTTATAAAATATGTTTGGTTTGTGTAAAAGAAAGTTATAATAATGTACTTAGGTATATTTGGAATTTTTGTTATTTTAATAGCAATAAGATGTATTAAATCAGAAGAATGTGTCTTAGTCAGTAAGATATATGAAGATGCAGGTAAGATAAGAAAAGATAAATGTTATGGTGTCTGTAATTTCTCAACCACCAAAGTAAAGTAAGCCAAGAACATAGTTGGAAGGGGACCAAGTGAAGCAGGGTCCAAATGAGCTCTTCAGCTACAAGTCTTGACTGAACTGGACACAAGGCCCTGTTCACACCAAAAAGTACAGCAGCTAGTGAAGGAATGGCTTAACTAATATCATCCCAAGGGAGCAAGCAGATGGGAGTTTGGAAGGGATAGTGAGTAGAGGTGATGAGAGCTGAGTGGTGAATAAAAGTGAGCAACACAATGCATGCTTGAAAATATCTTAGGTGTGGCATATGTCTATAACTTCTTTAGTTGGTATTTTAAGACCACTATAAATAAAATGAATATGGATACACAGGTTGCCTCATCTTTTAGTAGCTCTGTTTAAAAACAAAAAATAAATTTCTGAACAAAAATGATGAACAGAAAACTGCACATAAATTAGCTTGGCTAAAATCTCCAGAGAGGATTAAATATGCCCCAAGGACACAGAGTACAGAGTCAGTATTTTTTTTATATATATCTTATTGAAATAATGTCTTAATTTTTACTCAAAATAACTTATGCACATATTTAGTATCAAAGGATTTTTTTTTAAATCAATGTCCTCTACATTGCCTTCCCCTAGAATACCTATAAGGAGCAATAATTCTTTTAGTTATATCTTTTGGTATTAGCCTTCATTTCTCCAATTTTCATAACCCAAATAACATGATTGTACCTCTTTTCCTTGATTTACAATTTTAAGATCTGAAATAAACTTCTCATTATTTTGAAAAAGAATGTAAATTTCTCTCATGCAGATTATTACCTACCAATGTAGTATATCATAATTATTAGGTAATAATGTATAACTATGAATATATAAATTTATAGTATAAATTAGCCATTCAGACAAGTCTGACTCTTTGCAACCCCATGACTATACTCCTCCACGCTCCTCTGTCCATGAATTCTCCAGGCAAGAATACTGATGTGGGTAGTCATTCTTTCTTCAGGGAATCTTCCTAACCCAGGAATTGAACTCTGTCTTCAGCACTGCAGGCAGATTCTTTACCAGCTGGAGTGACAAGGGAAGTCCAAGAATACTGGAGTGGGTAGCCTACCCCTTCTCCAGCAGATCTTCCCTACCCAGGAACTGAACCTGGGTCTCCAGCATTGCAGGCAGATTCTTTACAAGCTGAGTTACCAGGGAAGCCCTAATTTATACTATACTATGACTGAATTTTCTCTCTTAAGATCTTTTTTTCTGAAGTTAAGAATTGTCTCATTTTTTAACTTATATAACTTTCTTTATTCATAAATATTTCCAAATACTCCCTCAGATCCTTCATTATCCTATAGGACCAAGTACTGCTATGGAAAAATGTCTTTCTGATATGTTCTTCATATAAAATACATTATCCTCCACAAAAGTCATTGGATCTTTCCTTTATCACTGATATCATGATATTGCATAAAAGTGCATTAGTGTGGTACTGTTTTTGCATTTATTGTGCCAAATCATTAGAAACTGGATAATTTCTTCCCTTATATATGGATTTCTTTTTCTGTATGTTTGATAATTTTATTCCTTTTATTTTCTTTTTTTCCTTTCTGGAATACTACTACCTTGATAGTGAGCACCCTGGACTGGTTTTCCTAAATATTTTATCATTTTAGTCCAGTTTGCTATTTGCTTTGTTTTCTGAAAAATATAATTGATATTATTTTTTAAACTAGAGTTAAAAATAGTCATCTAGTGTACTTTAAATTTGATTAATTTTCCTATTTCTCAGATATTTTATAGATTTATTATACCTCCTGGAGAAGGGGATGGCAATGCACTCCAGTATTTCTAACTGGGAAATTCCAGGGACAGAGGAGCCTGGTGGGCTATGGGGCTGCAAGTGTCAGACACCACTGAGT
Source organism: Nanger dama (assembly GCA_917880005.1). NCBI lineage: Eukaryota > Metazoa > Chordata > Mammalia > Artiodactyla > Bovidae > Nanger > Nanger dama. Next base: position 1,144,989 of record CAKJTW010000068.1, on the reverse strand, counting down.
GACTAACACTTTCACTCTCACTTGTTATTCTCAGGATGTTGATTTATACTTTTGTTTTTTTAAAGTTTTTTTGCCCTGCATTAATTCTGCTTACTCCTGTTTTTTTTTTCTTTTCTTTTCTTTTTCATGTTATAGACTTTCTTTAGATGTCTACAAATCATACTTTTCCATGAATATTTAAGAATGAGATACTTAAGAGATTTCTATTTTTGGCCATAATGGAATAACTGGGACTAGATTTATCTTCCCACCTTAACAAAGAAAACAATTGGGATAGATATGATACAATGCTTTTCAGACACCATACAACAGGCAAACAAATAAGATGGATAAATCAGCTGACTGTGTAGTGTCTTCAGAGAGTTGTGTAGGAAGTGGGAACACAAAGAGAACTCAAGCATCTCAATAAGTTGAAGAGATAGAGTTTAGCACAGTCAGGCTACAGTGGCTAGCATTGTAGGGTAAAATATCAGAGAGAAAGAGAGAACTCCAAGGAATTGCTGAGGGATCCCCTGAGTCTTTGGCTGAATACTGTTTTATTACAATGAGGAAAATAGCCATCATATGCAAAGAATGGTTTGAGGGAAGTAGAACAATCCTCAACCTCATACAGGGCTAAGAATACTTTCTGTTCTCACTCATCAGAATGAAGAGACTTCCTGATTCATAAAATACCAGCTAGAGTTCTCAGAAGAGTTTTAGTTCAGAAGATGGGCTCAATTAGCTAAAGATAGGATTTTGCCAAGAAAACGCACTGGTCATAGCAAACACCCTCCTCCAACAACACGAGAAGCCTCCACACATGGACATCACCACATGGTCAATACCACAATCAGATTGATTATATTCTTTGCAGTCAAAGATGGAGAAGTTCTATACAGTCAGCAAAAACAAGACTGGGAGCTGACTGTGGCACAGACCATGAACTCTTTATTGTCAAATTCAGACTTAAATTGAAGAAAGTAGGGAAAATCACTAGACCATTCAGGTATGACCTAAATCAAATCCCTTACATTATACAGTGGAAGTGACAAATAGATTCAAGGGATTATATCTGATAGACAGAGTGCCTGAAGAACTATGGACAGAGATTTGTGACATTATTCAGGAGGCATAGATCAAAACCATCCCCAAGAAAAAGAAATGCAAAAAGGCAAAATGGTTGTCTGAGGAAGCCTTACAAATAGCTGTGAATAGAAGAGAAGCAAAAAGCAAAAGAGAAAAGGAGAGCTATACTCATCTGAATGCAGAATTCCACAGAATAGCTAGGAGAGATAAGAAAGTCTTCCCCAGAAATCAGTGCAAAGAAATAGAGGAAAACAATAGAATGGAAAGTCTAGAGAACTCTTTAAGAAAATTAGAGATACCAAGGGAACATCTCATGCAAAGATGGCCTCAATAAAGGACAGAAATGGTATGGACCTAACAGAAGCAGAGGACATTAGGAAGAGATGGCAAGAATACACAGAAGAACTATACAAAGAAGATCTTCACGACCCAGATAATCATGATGGTGTGATCACCAACCTAGAAGACATCGTGGAATGTGAAGTCAAGTGGGCCTTAGAAAACATCACTATGAACAAAGCTAGTGGAGGTGATGGAATTCAAGATGAACTATTTCAAATCCTAAAAGATGATGCTGTGAAAGTGCTGCACTCAATATCCCTGCAAATTTGTAAAACTCAGCAGTGTCCACAGGCCTGAAAAGGTCAGTTTTCATTCCAATTCCAAAGAAAGGCAATGCCAAAGAATGCTCAAACTACCACACAATTGCACTCATCTCACATGCTAGTAAAGTGTTGCTCAAAATTTCCAAGTCAGGTTTCAACAGTATGTAAACTGTGAACTTCCAGATGTTCAAGCTAGTTTTAGAAAAAGCAAAGGAACCAGAGATCAAATTGCCAACATCTACTGGATCATGGAAAAAGCAAATGAGTTCCAGAAAAACATCTACTTCTGCTTTATTGACTATGCCAAGGCCTCTGACTGTGGACCACAACCAACTCTGGAAAATTCTTAAAAAGATGGAAATACAAGACCACCTGACCTGCCTCTTGAGAAATCTGTAAGCAGGTCAGGAAGCAACATTTAGAACTGGACATGGAACAACAGACTGGTTCCAAATAGGAAAAGAAGTACGTCAAGAATGTATATCGTCACCCTGCTTATTTAACTTATATCCAGAGTACATCATGAGAAATGCTGAGCTGAAGGAAGCACAAACTGGAATCAAGATTGCTGGGAGAAATATCAATAACCTCAGATACGCAGATGATACCACCCTTTGGCAGAAAGCAAAGAAGAACTAAAGAGCCTCTTGTTGAAAGTGAAAGAGGAGAGTGAAAATGCTAGCTTAAAACTCAACATTAAGAAAACTAAGATCATGGCATCTGGTCTCATCACTTCATGGCAAATAAATGGGGAAACAATGGAAACAGTGACAGACTTTTTGGGGGCTCAAAATCACTGCAGATTGTGACTGCAGTCATGAAATTAAAAGATGCTTGCTCCTTGGAAGAAAAATTATGACCTAGACAGCATATTAAAAAGCAGAGACATTACTTTGCCAATAAGGGTCCGTCTAGTCAAAGCCATGGAGTCATGGTTTTTCCAGGAGTCATGTATGGATGTGAGAGTTAGACTACAAAAAAGCTGAGTTCCGAAGAATTGATGCTTTTGACTGTGATGTTGGAGAAGACTCTTGAGAGCCCCTTGGACTGCCAGGAGATCAAACCAGTCCATCCTAAAGGAATCAGTCCTGAATATTCATTGGAAGAACTGATGTTGAAGCTGAAACTCCAATACTTTGGCCACTTGATGTGAAGAACTGACTCACTTGAAAAGACCCAGATGCTGAGAAAGATTGAGGGCAGGAGGAGAAGGAAATGACAGAGGATGAGATGGTTGGATGGCATCACCGACTCAATAGACATGAGACTGAGTAAACTTCAGGAGTTGGTGATGGACAAGGAGGCCTGGTGTGCTGCAGTCCATGGGGTCACAAAGAGTCAGACACTACTGAGCGACTGAACTGAACTGAACTGAGGGCTTCCCAGGTGGCACTAGGGGTAAAGTCTGCCAGTACAAGAGATGGAAGAGATGTGGGTTCAAACCCTGGGTCAGGAAGATCCCCTGGAGGAGGGCATGGCAACCCACTCCAGTATTCTTGCTTGGAGAATCCCATGGAAAGAGGAGCCTAGCGGGCTGTAGTTCATAGGGCTGCAAAACCTGTATTTCAATACTCTTGTTCTTAGTAATTTATGTAATAATACAGAAATTTAGAAAAGTAATAGAAGATTTGAACAACACTATCAATCAGCTTGACCTAAAAACATATAGGACACACTCTCAACAAAAGCAAAATACAGATTTTTTTCAAGTGCAGATGAAATGTTTCTAATTTAGATACTATGCTAAGCAATAAAAAATTACATGTAGTACCAAAAGGAAACACAAATAATTAATGAAAATACAAAAATATCTTCACTTTACTAACAATCAAGCAAATGAATACTGAAACCACAGTGAATTATTGGGTCACTCACATGATAATTGTAATTCTTAAGACACCAAAGATAGTAAGAATGTGGAGAAATGAAAACTAATATCACTCTTGGTGGAAAGGCTAATTGATACAAATGTCTTAAAAATCAGTTTGGTGATATTTGCATACATAGTCTCTTAAATCAAAGAACTACAATCTTAGTTCTATGTGTGATAAGACTAATATAAATACAAAGGAATGTGTTCAAGAATGTTAATTGCAGAATGGTTGATGTTAATTTGCAATAATGAAAATAGAAATGACCTAAATATCTATGGAAAACAGATAAATCAGTGGTATTATAAACATTCAGTGAAATATCATAATGACTAAAATGAAGAAACAAAAATCAGCGTGGCTGAATCTAGCAAGCAAAATATTAAGATACAAATCTGGCTGTGAAAGCATACATACTGTGTACCACTATTATGAAAAGTTTAACAACAGAGGGACTGACATGCATGACAGCATGAGGAATTTGGCAGACCACTCTCCAGTGACAGCGACAGCAATTATCAGAACACAAAACAACCATTTACAGGTTCTGAAAATGGTCCTAACTGCTTACAGCAAATGAAGAAACGCCTCTTCAAGGCAATCTACAAACATTTGGTAAGAAAATGTTTTTGAACTGAAACTGATTGCTCTGTCCCCTGTTTCAGCTCAGAGAGGCAGGAATTGCACTTCACAGGGGGCACCCAAGAACACAGGGCCCTCTCTCCCACCAGCTTCCAACTAGAGGACTTTCCCCTGAATATCGCTGAGAAAACTAGAGCCCCAGTCATCCTTGCCTTAGCTCATAAGGTGGTGGTTCCAGGTTGAGTGGCTAACCAAGAAGACCATCTCCAAGTTCTCAGTTTTTAGAGAGATGTCATTAAGAGAAAAGGGTGCTACTCTGCCTTGCTCCAGAGGTCCCACTCAGAGACTTTGCCTGGTGGGAGGAGGAGGAATCAGGAGGTAGTCCTTAGTCTCTTCCAAATTAACTCACTCCATTTGCAATAGAGCATGGAGAAGTTCAAGCCTTAGAGTGCTCTGAAAAGCAGTGGCATTTGTGGTGAAAGTCAACTGGGAGGAGATTCATAGATTCGGTAAAGATACAAGCTAAGCTATATTGGCTGGCTAATGTTTTGGGAGAAAAAATGGGGAAAGAGATAACTGAGAGGAAACTCTGGAGTCAGAATAAATCTCATCATTGACTAACCTTGGACACGCTCCTTCAAAGGAGCATAAATTTGATTGCAAACGTATGTAGAGCAATCTATGCCCAAGGGCATTGTTGAAAACAATAAGGCAACTGCGGGCTGAGGCAGAAAAGAAGAAGAGATACTTCAATGGAGATAGGTTACCTTTATTCAGGCAAGGAAGGGCGACAGTCGGCCTAAGGACCAGGTTGAGCCAAGAGGGATCAGGAAGCTTCATATTTAAAGGGAGGTTTGTGGAAGCGATAAGGGAAATGTTAGTCAGGCGGGATATTTTGGGTATTCTTTAGTTGAGATGTCATTGGTAGTTGGGCAGGGGTTGATAGTCCCCTGGCCAGGGGATGATAAGTCCCTGGCAGATGTAGGGGGTGGAAGGTTTCTAGACAAGGGATGATATGTCCCAGGTAGATACAACTGGCCTGGAGCATCAGGGCAGGACCTAAAGTTTGGTTTTGTTTTCTCTGAAGTTAGGTGATTCAGCAAAGGCCTTTGAGACTGTGATTTTCTTTTCTAGGCCTAAAGACACCTTCAGCAACCACCCAACCAATGGGAGCTAAACATCTGGATGTGGCCAGGGAAAAGGAAAAAATGAATTCTGAAAAAACAACAACAACAACAACAACAACAAAAAAATCCACTATCCTGTGAGGATGACATACATGTCCATCAATGGACAAATGGATCTAAAAAATGTGCTATGTTCATTCAGCATGAAAAAGAATGGCCTACTGATTTGCATTATAATATGAAAATGAAAGTGGCTCAGTTGAGACCCCATGGACTATATTCTCCAGGCCAGAATACTGGAGTGGGTAGCCTCTCCCTTCTCCAGCGGGTCTTTCCAGCCCAGGGATTGAGCCCAGGTCTTCCGCCCTGCAGGTAGATTCTTTACCAGCTGAACCGCAAGGAAGGGAACACACAAAAAAAAGCCCATACATTGTAGACACCCATTTATATGTAATATCTGGAATAGGGACATCTATAGAGACAGGTTACTGAGGGATGAGCAACTCCTCAATATCCCCTCAATGGACATGACCCTGGGCAAACTCCAGGAGCTACGGAGGGACAGGGAAGCCTGGCATGCTGCAGTCCATGGGGTTTCGAAGCGTCAGATACCACTTGGCTGTTGAACAACAACAATAACAACAGATAAATGAATGAACTAAAATTGAGAAATTAAAAAGAGGACATCATCAAACAAACCACAATTCAAGTATGATTTTGGCCAGAACTAAGAAATCTTTCATAGATATTTTGTGAGGGAAAAAAAACACACACACAAGAAATCAGTATCAGAACCCCACTGTATAAAACACATAATCCATTGTGTGCATTTCAATTTATAGAGTTTAAAATAAATAAAAAGTACAAAGACAATACACAGTATTTCTTAAATATACTTACATATGGAGTAAGAATAGAAGAAAATTGAAGGACCATGAGAGAAAGTGAAAGTATTAGTCACTCAGTCATTCCAACTGACTCTTTGTGACCCAATGAACTGTAGCCTTCCAGGGTCCTCTGTCCACGGGGATTCTCTGGGCTAGAATACTGGAGTGGGCTGCCATGCCCTCCTCCAGGGGATTTTCCCCACCCAGGGATCAAAACTGTGTCTCTTGCATTGCAGGCAGTTCCTTTTACCATCTGTGCCAGCAGGAAGTAAAAGTAGAAGAAAACTGAGGGGCTATAGTTTATGTTGAAGAGAAATTTCTGTTCAGGCTTTAAGGTTTCAAGTATAGGGACTTTCAGAGTTACACTGACTTCTTGCTTTTCTCTACCTGCTCACACGTTTTCCCCAAAGGGAACAGGAGTGAATTATATGATTAGTGATTTGAGAAGAAAGAATTGTACTTGCTCTCCTCAGTCTCTCTCTCCGTTCTCTTCAAATCTGTCTCAGAAAGAAACCATTTGCTTTCCTTCTTCACAGGGTAAGATTTTGTCAGAGTTTCCAGTCAGGGGAGTAACCTAAAGCTGGTGACCTTTCCCTCTGGTTCTGTCTGATTTGTGTGTTTGTCTTTTACTTGGTTCTGCACTCAGCTGGGGAAAGGACATTGCTTATCGGCCCTTTCACAATTTCACTAGTAACTTTCACTCATTCAGCTCAGCATTACATACTTTGACGCTTTTATGCCATTCTTCATATATTTTTTCTTGTTTGAAATACATTATAATTCTTTTAAGGAAATAAAGGGTTAAACTGAAATTGTAATATGGAGTGCTGTTATAGAAGAGGAAAATAGGAGGACTTTAAGTAGATCTGTAAAGCTCAGTATTTCTACTTATAAGATTTTTTTTTCTGAAAGAAACATTTCATGAACCTATAACATAGCAAGCTACTATTTGCAAATGCTTGAAAAGTGGTATAGTTCTATGTAAACATTTATAGAAACAATTGAGCAGGAAAAAATTTTTAAGCCCACGTGGTGACAATGTCATAACTTTGTGTATTGAAACTAAACCAAAAACCTCTGTATTTATTCTACTTGAAGTTCCATATATTGTCACATGCCACAAATTAGAAAGCTCTTTGAAATAATTCCCAAATTTAGTATGTTTAAGATTATTTTTTCATTGTGAGAAAGCTTGCAGAGGACACTCATGTATGCTTGCTCTAAAAAAAATAGAAGAGTACGACCACAAAGGAGATGAAAAAGCAGCAGAGAAAATTCTGCACTGCTGGCAACATTTTCTCTGTGTCAGTGCTTCTCAGGCTGTCTTTGGTGAAGGCTAGCTGTTAAATTTTAAATATTTTAATTCTCTTTTTTTTTATTTTTAAACATTATTTTGTACATTTTCAATTTATCATTTTAGTTTCAAAATACAATTAAAATGAGTTCCCCTAAAATCAAATAGAAAAGGTCATATAAACCCAAATCTGTCTTCACTGAATTCAACAGCACAAAATTATTCCATCAAATTGTATAAACATCTCTAAATGCTTACTCACATTCTGTGCTCATCTCACGGACAGGTAAAACTGGGCTTGCACTGGCCTAGGTACCACTGGCCTGCTCAACTCTTGATTCCTTTCCTACATTCACCTTCCCTAGATGATGGAGCACAGTCTGCCTCCTCTCGAATCTTAGCTGTTTTGATCTTAATGTTTCATTCATTAAAATGTTTCATCCCAGTTTTCCTTTTTTTGAGGTATTAGGCTCTGAACCATTTTCTCTTTCTCTCTCTCTCAATACATTGCCTTTCACATCAGATTTCCAGAGAAAATAGCACTTCTCCCCTTTTCTTCTCTTTGTGCAATGACGTAGAATCCCTGGTATCAAACTGATCTAACACACAACCTTTACAAGCTGTTCTCCTGCATTCTGCCTCTCTCTTCCTCTCTCACTCTCTATCCTTTCCTTTACAGATCGTATAGTACTTTAGTTGAGTATCTACTCTGGATCAGTAAGTTATCCACTGACAAGACACCCCAGACCCCTGTCCTCATGCTGCTCACTGCCTATGAGAAACGCACTTACTGAGCAGACAGTGAGAAGAGGGATAAGTGCTGCAAAGGAGATATAGGAGCTATGGAGTTGTGTTTATGTGGACCATCTTTAAAATGAGACTTTACCTATTCAAAATGACATTTTTAATTCTAAAAGTCTGAAATGATTTGACTTGAAAGTAATTTCCTTTGGTTCTGTTTAAATAGCTGAGAACAATAGTCTAATCGTAAAAACCCCTCTAATCCAAAGGATTTTAAAAATCAGATAAACTGGATCTATACTCACACATGTTAAAATTTCTTTCTTACTATTTTTAAAGACATATAAATATCAGTAACTTTTGGTTTTAGTAACATGACCTTCTCTAATTAATCTGTTCCTGTGGAGCTGAAAATCTCTATCCTTGTTGATAATTTTAATGATAATCATAATTGTCAGTATTTATATTTTCTTTTCTTCTTATACTTCAGTTTAGTTTGCAGGTCTAAAATGTTCTCAAATTTGTTCTTTTGTTACAATTACTTTCTAATTGACAAAAATATCAACACTAAATTTTTACTCATTTATGTTGATGAGAAAAGTAAAGATGATGTCCAGATAAAGAAAATACCTTATATTATCCAATTATTTCAGTCTGTAATGTTTGATAAAGGTAGCCTACTTAAAATTTTTTGTCCTATTACTCTTGCTCATATTCTCTTTCTAAATAGAAAGTAAAATATTTAAAAATGGTGATTGATAAGAGAGCAATAACATTATCTATATAACCGCTGATCGGTAAACAATCACACAAGTAGGTAACATAATTTCTCTTCTGCTATTGAAAATGACCATCCTGAAAGTAGTTTCTCCCGGTTATATGAGTAAAGTAGAGAAATGATAACAAGCAGCCTAGAATGAAAACGGCAAGAATTCCCAGGGTTTCACTCTCTCATTATGTGCAGCATTGATGTCTATTTTGAGCCTTCTCCTTTTGAAGCATTCTATCTAGAAATTATACAAATAAATATATGCTTTAAAAACTAACAGCTATGTTTTATGTAAGATTGCCATCATCTAACAAGAATCCAACAATAAAATTCTTTGATCATGTATGTGTATCTGTGTGTTTGTTCATGTGTAATCTGTGTTCTTGTAAAAACATAGATACATTTATAATCAGGCTTCTGAAGTGTTTTAAAATTCTAAGTTTAAATAAATGCTACTCTAGTTTTTTTAAACTACTCATTAAAAAAAAAACAAACTTTCTGTTAGCTCTTAGGAATATAGTGTTAGATTGCTGAAAAATTACTGTTTGATGTTGGATTTGTTTGAAAGAATAAAGCTTACATTTTTTGAAGAAGTCTAGAAAATAGGCTTACCAAAAACAGCCAACAGAAGCTGATTTCTGTACTTCCATCTGCAGAGACAAAAGCCCTTTGGGCCACCTCCAGGTCAATGTATTTAATTTTTCTGTAGTAAGTGTTCTGGAACTATAATCCTGAGAACACTATTGGTGATTGTATCAATATATATGTCTGCACTTTCTTTTAACAGATAAATATATCTTATTCAGTGTCACTAAGTTTGTAAGAATAATTGTTTTTATTTATGCACTGAAGGAGTTCAGAGTAATGTCAGGGAAACCCATGAGAGTGAAATGTTTCCACATGTGAGGAAACCTACTTTCCACTATGAATTTGCTATTATATTTGCTTATTACATACAGAGGATTGAGGACCCTCCTCAATCCTCTGTATGTAATGAACTGGTGGAAAGAGCTTATTTCTCCTAGATTACAAAGTTAGAATGTATTTAAGTTATTACATCGTTAGTTTTTGTACAAATAGGTTGTGTTAAAACACAGTGAAAATATATTTTAAAAACTCATACTAGCAAAGAAGAATTCCATTTCAGAAGTAACTTTTAAAATAAAATTTTCCACTGTAGTGTAAACATATCATATTATTTAATATCTCTATTCTCACTGCTCTCATTTTTATTACTCCTGGTATTTTGTCTCTGTTCTCTTCCTCAGGCGTCTCCTGTGCTTACCTTCTTCATTTCTTCCACCCATGTCTCTGGACCCCTTTTTTTTAATCAATGAGATAATCTATAACAAATAAAGGTTTTTTTGTTTTTGTTTTTGTTTTCCAGTTTCTTGAACTTCATCACCGTAAATCTACCTGTAGACTCAGTGAAACTGCCAAGCTCATAACTTTGGTTGATACAGTCTGCTGGGTCTGCACATAGTGAAAAAGACATCCCAGGCCTGACCCCATGTGTGGCCCACAAAGCACAAGGCAGCAAGGCTGTCTGATCCATGGGTGAGTAGCACTGGCTTTTCCAGGAATAGCACATCAGAGTCTACACATAGCTTAGAGGAGAAGCAAACATGTAAGGCCCAGAAAACCCTGGGACCACAGCCACTGCATTGCCATGGTTAGCCAACCCCATAGGCACATCTGGTAAGCAATTGTAGTCCATGAACCCTGTAAAATTGTAAACGTGGCCTGTTGTGCATAAGGGTGCTTTATATCTGACATTGTATTGACCAAGCTCTTGTATTCCCTCTAGAGAGGCCCTTCACCCTGCTCTGTAAACAGAGAAGGAAGTCAGAGGCCCTGTCTTGCATGCAGGAGGTTGGCAGCTCACCCTGAACTTGCTTTAGCCAGAGAGCACTCAGGCGTCATGGTCAGTGGATATCTTGGAGCTTCAAAGGTGAGTCCACTGCTTAGAGAGAGACATTTCGATGACCCAAGGTTCCTGGAAGATTTTATTTCAGTTGCTGGAAGGTTCTCAAAAAGCTCAAAAGCCCTCCAGCTGCCTGAAGAGTCTGTGAAATGCATGTAGTGGGTCTCCCAGACAAAGCTTTAGAAAACTGCTAGCACTACAGATCCAACCCAGCCTCTGCATCTTGATTTCACTAGAACAGATGTTATCTGCAAGCAATTAACATACTTGTCATCACCAGTGAAACAGATACAGAATCTTTCAGGTTTCTTTTTTTTTTTTTAATGGACCCTAAAGAAAAGTGTTATGCATAAAATAAAATGTTTATATTGGCATTAAAATAATATTCAATAAAGAAAGTTATATGTATCAATTTTTCAGTTTTTCCAATTTGGGGGACAAAGGATGCTGTAATAATTTTTAGAAAGCTATTAAGGAATAAACATCACCAGCAATACAAATATTTGTGATTAACTCCTTATTCAGTTAAAGCAGTTATCTATTTATTTGTATCTTCATATTGTGACTGATAGAAATTACGATTTGGTATATTTTCCTCTATTTAAAAATTTTTTAATTGCTTGATTTTATAGAAGAGATATTGGAGATAATCAGATTTGACTTATAATAACACAAGTGTCAAATAGTAAGATGTTGAGCAAAATATGACCCTTAAGATGGGTACAAGTGAAAAGCTTGGTAAGATTGAAAGCATAAATGTTCTGGGTAATAAAAATAGAACAGTAAATTGTAAACTCTTGAGCTGTTCTTTAAAAAGAAAAAGTCTAAATAGCATAACACTGTTGTATTAATATAATTATACTTTTGACATCAGCTCAATTTCTTATAGGCTAACACTGTAACATGATGGTCTTAAGTTACTTATCCTTATTAAGTTCAGTTTTCATTTAGCGTTTATACTTTTTTTTAATCAGTAAAAACTGAAAGGCTTAATTTCAAGCATTCAACCTTTGACTAAATATTTCTGCTGAAATTAAGTATTTTTTTTCTCTCTGATACTCCTTTTAGGTTAAGAAAAAGGGGCTTTCCTGGTGGGCTCTGCCTGCAAAGTTTCAGTCCCTGGGTCAGGAAGATCCCCTGGAGAATGGAATGGTGACCCACTCCAGTATTCTTGCCTGGAGAATTCCATGGACAGAGGCACCTGGAGGGCTATAGTTCATGGGGTCACAAAGAGTCAGACACAACTGAGCGACTAACACTTTCAGTTGTATATATACATATATTTAGTAAATGTTTAGGGCAATGTTTCTGCTATAATAACTGCTTAACTGGTTGGAAAATATAAACTTCAATCATGTAAGCAAATGCTATGAGTGACATATTCAATTCTACACACAGGTGCTTATAGTATTTGAAGTGGAGTAAAAATATCAACTGCAACTGGGAGACAGATATGGAGTAGTAAAAGAGCACTGAGGTAGATAAGGCTGATGTTCTAGATCACTCTTAATCTGCAGTTTACTGATGACCTGGAAAAATGAAAAATGACTTAGTTTTTCTACCTAAAAAGTGATTATCTTAAATATATATTGTGATTTAAGGTAATTGATATGAAAACACTCAGTAAATTGGCACATTATTCAATTTTAATCATCGAATATTTTACATATAAATAGTATATACTCCTTAAATGCTTTTTAAAATTTATTTGTTTTTTTAGTTGAAGGATAATTGCTTTACAGAATTTTGCTGTTTTCTGTCAAACCTCAACATGAATCAGCCATGAAAGTGAAGTCGCTCAGTCGTGTCCGACTCTTTGCGACCCCATGGACTGTAGCCCACCAGGCTCCTCTGTCCATGGGATTTTCCAGGCAAGAGTACTCCAGGGGTTGCCATTTCCTTCTCCAGGGGATCTTCCCAACCCAGGGATCGAACCCGGGTCTCCTGCATTGCAGGCAGACGCTTTATCCTCTGAGCTACCAGGGAAGCCCTGAATCAGCCATAGGTATACGTATATATCCCTGTATGTGTACTGTGATGGAGACACACAGGTATAGGAGGGCACCTTAGGTAGAGTCTTGAAAGTGACAATATGTAAGTTGAAATGTAAAGAATGAAAGGAAGCCTGTCAGACCTAGGGCTCAGTAGAGATTAGAAGGTTCAAATCCATATGAAGACAGGAAGCTGACCCAGTCAGTTTGCAGAGGGCAGTGTGGGTGAAGTAGAGTGAGAGAAAAGGAAGTGATGGGATAATGTAGGAGAGGGGCGTACAGATTATCACACTTGATCCTCACAAAAATTCTATGCAGTAAATATTATTATCAACATGTTGCAGATGAAGAAACAGATGCTTAGAAAGATTAAATAGATAGAGATCCAGTCACAAAATGACTTACAGGAAGTAGTAAATAATGCATCTTTGTTTTGGTACAATGAAAAAACCACTGAAAGACTGTAGTTATCAGAGTGGTATGATTCATTTCTATTAATATAAATACTTACCCTGAAGGACAAGATGGATTGCTTAACTTTTTTCTCTTCATCTCTAGTTTGTTTTGTGTCCACTAGATTCAGAGCCCCTCCAAAAGAGCACAGAATGAGAAACAATTTGGTCCTGTTTATTGCTTTATATTCAGTCGCTTATCATGATATTCAGCATTTTGTGGCTGTTCAGTTAAAATTAATGGATGTACATAATATTTTCTAATTTCTACTTATTTGTATTCTGATCTGGGTTTCTGTTATAAAAATTATATTGGCTCCTATTTTTGAACCCCACAACTATTCCAGGTTCTAAGATTTTCAAGAGCAGGCAGTAGCTTACAATAACAGATATACCTTGTTCTTTTGTGTCTTTGACTGTTTCAAATTCCACAGTGGTTGGGAAAATGTGAACATCGGGCTATAGCTAGAGGGGTCAGAGAGGAAGGTGCAGAGGTGAAAGAGATAAGACCATTAGGACAGAGTCTAGAGCAGCACAGAAAAACTGTCTTTGTTTCTCTGAGCACTGCCAAGGTCCATTCCAACCAAGGACCCAACTCCATCTTGCCTTTCTCTTTATGCTACATGTCTGGGTCGTTTGCACCTCACTGAATTAATAATTCTCAAGTAATAATAGTAGTTAGTATGTCCATTTTTCAGATGTAATGGATTAAGGGAGGGTCTGAGCATTAAAGTAAAGCACATCAATTAGTATTCAATCCTTTTATGTAATGTAGAATTATGCATTCATGCTAAGTCACTTCAGTTGTATCCGACTCCTTGCGACCTTATGGACTGTAGCCTGCCAGGCTCCTCTTCCCATGGGATTCTCCAGGCAAGAATGCTGGAGTGGGTTGCCATATTCTCCTCCAGGGGATCTTCCCAGCCCAGGGATTAAACCCATGTCTCTTAGACCTCCTGCATTGGCAGGCAGCTTCTTTACCATTAGCACCACCTGGGAAGCCCATCTGGGATCTAGTTCTCTGACCAGAGATCAAACCTGAGTCCCCTGTCCTGAGACCTCAGCGTCTTAGCCATTGGACCACTAGGGAAGTCAATGTAGAATTATACCCACCTTGAAAAATAAGAGAAAATGTTCAAGCATTTTTCTCATTATGGGACTCACCATAAAATTTTGGAAACTTTTTAATTTGTAAAAATAATGGAATATTACTTGGCCATAGAAAGGAACCCATTTGAGTCAGTTCTAGTAAGGTAAATGAAGTAAGTCAGAAAGAAAAACAAGTATTGTATATTAACAAAGTAGAAAATTGTGCCGATGAATCTACATGCAGGGAAGGAATAGAGATGCAGACACAGAGAACAGACTCTGTACACAGTGGGGGAAAGAGAGGGTGCGATGAATTGAGAAAGTAGTATTGAAATATATACGTTGCTGCTGCTGCTGATGCTAAGTCGCTTCAGTCGTGTCCGACTCTGTGCGAGCCCATAGACAGCAGCCCACCAGGCTCCCCCGTCCCTGGGATTCTCCAGGCAAGAACACTGGAGTGGGTTGCCATTTCCTCCTCCAATGCATGAAAGTGAAAAGTGAAACGGAAATTGCTCAGTCTTGTCTGACCCTTAGCAACCCCATGGACTGCAGCCCACCAGGCTCTCCATCCATGGGATTTTCCAGGCAAGAGTACTGGAGTGGGGTGCCATTGCCTTCTCCGGAAATATATACGTTACCATATGTAAAATAGATAGTTCATGGAAAGTTACTGTATAAGACAGGGAACTCAAAGGGGTACTCTGTGACAACCTAGAGGGGTGGGAAGGGTTGGGGGTGGGAGAAGGTTCAAGAGGGAGCGGACATATGTATACATATGGCTGATTCATGTTGTTGTAATGGCAGAAGACAACAAAATACTATAAAGCAATTATCCTACAATTAAAAATAAATTTAAAAATAATGTATCTAATAGATGTTCTGGGAAGACCCGGGTTCAGTCCCTGGGTCAGAAGGATCCTTTGGAGAAAGGAATGGCAATCCACTCCAGTATTCTTGCCTGGAGAATCCCATGGACCGAGGAGCCTGGCGGGCCACAGTCCACTGGGTCGCAAAGAGTTGGACACGACTGAGTAACTAACATTACTACTACTACTAATAGACGTTCAAAATTAACCAGAAATAGCTAGATTTTGCTATTATAGCAAATTAATCCCAAATCTCAGTGCTTTTTCTTATGCTTACTCACGTCACACAGACAGAAATGTAGTTTGCATAGATTTCCTTAGTATCCCAGATTTACAGAGGCTCCCCTATTTTGTATCAGTACCTTCTAAAACATGGCATCCTTGATTATTGGGAAAGAGGAAGAAATACAGGAGAGTCCTTGGTGGGGTTTTTAATCCCCTCAACCTGGTAGCTGAGGTGTGTGTGTGTGTATGTATATATACACCCATAGTTGGTGATGGACAGGGAGGCCTAGCGTGCTGCGATTCATGGGATCGCAAATGGTGGGACACAACTGAGCGACTGAACTGAACTGATACACCTTTCTATTTCATTCGTCACATGTTAGTGCTGAACTGAAAAAGGGGCTAAGAAATATTAGAAAGCAGATGGAATTCGATAAAGCATCAGTTATTCTGGAATGCTTCTGACATACCACTTTGAGAAGGTTTGTAAGCCTGAGATGTTTAGTTGATAGGATAGAGATCATATTATTCTTTCAAGTCTGTACTTTGAATTTCTCTTCTGAGTCAGGATATACTGATTATAATACAGTCACTGGATACACCAGATGTATTTCCAAAATTCCCTTTGTGTAGAGTATTAAATAAACAGATGCCATTTCTAATTAGGATTTCCATTTCTTCTCACCTAATATAAAATGTAGCAAGTCATTTACAAATTAGAGATTTATTTCTGTTTATATTTCTCTGGGTCTAAGTAGTGTTTTCTCACAAGGATAGTCTCAGAGTTATCGCTTGTCCCAAGGGTACTGTTCATATGTTGATTGATTTGAAACATAGCCTCTAAAAATGTGAAAGCATCTTCCAATTGTTAAATAAGATGCAGCTGTGCTCTGATTTTTAGATGATATACTGTGTTGACATGGTATCTATATGGTGTCATCATTATTGTGATACTGAAGGTTCAGGCAAATGTTCAATTGTGTTTTCACTTATTTTGGAAAATTGGATTACATTAATAAATTTACCAGGGTAAAGAATATGGTTCAAATTCTTTTTTTTGGTTTTGTTTTGGTGGTTATCTCTGGAGAATATTTTGATATTTTATAATAATTTTTAAAATTTTATTTTTACTTTATTTTACTTTACAATACTGTATTGGTTTTGCCATACATTGACATCAATCTGCCATGGGTGTATACGAGCTCCCAATCCTGAACTCCCTCCCACCTCCCACCCCATATCATCTCTCTGGATCATCCCTGTTGCACCAGCCCCAAGCATCCTGTATCCTGTATCAAACATAGACTGGCGCTTCGTTTCTTACATGATAGTATACATGTTTCAATGCCATTCTCCCAAATCATCCCACCCTCTCCCTCTCTCAGAGTCCAAAAGTCCGTTCTATACATCTGTGTCTCCTTTGCTGTCTCGCATACAGGGTTATCATTACCATCTTTCTAAATTCCATATATATGTGTTAGCATACTGTACTGGTGTTTTTCTTCTGGCTTACTTCACTCTGTATAATAGGCTCCAGTTTCATCCATCTCATTAGAATTGATTCAAATGTATTCTTTTTAATGGCTGAGTAATACTCCATTGTACATATGTACCACAGCTTTCTTATCCATTCATCTGCTGATGGACATCTAGGTTGTTTCCATGTCCTGGCTATTATAAACAGTGCTGCAATGAACGCTGGGGTACATGTGTCTCTTTCTCAAATTTTTTTAAAAAGAAAGTCTTAGATACGGTTCTAGAACTCAAACTGAATATCATTGTAAAATGTTTTTGGAGATGTTGGAAAGTCATTTGTAGTATGCTATCAAAAGAATTATATCAATTGGGAAGTTAAACTGAAGGACTTTTTGTTTGTCTGAGGTTTCCTTCTCCTCCATAGTTCTTTTGTTTCAGGTTCTAATATATATATTTTTTCCCTTCTGTTTTTTATCATTAAGTCCTGGGTACAATCATGGAACATTTTCCCCCTTCATTTTAAAAGAAAATTTTACTAACAAGTGATCATTATTTTTGAGTTAATCTCAGATAAGAATTATACTTTGTATTCAATCAATGCAGTAGACTAGACACTCTGAAGTTCCAACCTATTGGCAATGAGGGACTGCACTAATTATAACAAATGTCATTTGTAATTATGGATTTTCTCACTGAAAAATGGAAATTAGCAAGGGCAAAAGGAACAGAGAGAAGTGAGAATTAAGATGCTAAAGAAGACTTAAATCAGTAGCTAATTATGCCATGTTTATAGAGAGAAAGACTCAACATCTTGAAAAATAAGTTTTCCCCAAATTGTTATACATGGTCAATGCAGTTATGATCAAAATCCAAATGGGATTTTTCTTAAGAATTTGACATACATATTTTTTTAATTTTTAAAATTAATTTATTTTAATTGGAGGCTAATTACTTTATAATATTGTAGTGGTTTTTGCCATACACTGATATGAATCAGCCACCGGTGTACATGTGTTTCCCATCCTGAACCTTCCTCCCACCTCCCTCCCCATCCTATCCCTCAGGATCAATTTCTGTGTATTAATTTTATATCCTGCAACTTTACTATATTCATTGATTCAGTTCAGTTCAGTTCCTCAGTCATGTCTAACTCTTTATGACCCCATGAACTGCAGCACGCCAGGCCTCCCCTGTCCATCACCAACTCCTGGAGTTTACCCAAATCCATGTCCATTGTGTTGCTGATGCCATCCAATCATCTCATCCTCTGTTGTCCCCTTCTTCTCCTGCCCTCAGTCTTTCCCATCATCAGGATCTTTTCTTTTTTTTTTTAATTTTATTTTTTTTCCTGTGTGTGTGTTGTTGTTTTTTTTTTACTTTACAATATTGTATTGGTTTTGCCACACATCAACATGAATCCACCACAGGTGTACACGTGTTCCCAATCCTGAACCCCTCCCACCTCCTTCCCCATACTATCCCTCTGGGTCATCCCAGTGCACCAGCCCCAAGCATCCTCTATCCTGCATCAAACCTGGACTGGCGATTTGTTTCTTACATGATATTATACATGTTTCAACGCCATTCTCCCAAATCATCCCACCCTCTCCGTCTCCCACAGAGTCCAAAAGACTGTTCTATACATCTGTGTCTCTTTTGCTATCTCGCATACAGGGTTATTGTTACCCTCTTTCTAAATTCCATGTATATTCATTAGTATACTGTATTGTTGCTTTTCTTTCTGGCTTACCTCACTGTGTATAATCAGCTCCAGTTTCATCCACCTCATTAGAACTGATTCAAATGTATTCTTTTAATGGCATCAGGGTCTTTTCAAATGAGTCAGCTCTCCATATCAGGTGGTCAAAGTTTCAGCTTCAACATAAGTCCCTCCAATGAACACCCAGGACTGATCTCCTTTAGGATGAACTGGTTGGATCTCTTGATTAGCTCTAGTAATTTTCTGGTGGAGTCTTTAGGGTTTTCTATGTAGAGGATCATGTCATCTGCAAATAGTGAGAGTTTTACTTCTTTTCCAATTTGGATTCCTTTTATTTCTTTTTCTTCTCTGATTGCTGTGGCTAAAATTCCCAAAATTATGTTGAATAGTAGTGGTGAGAGTGGGCACCCTTGTTTTGTTCCTGACTTTAGGGAAATGCTTTCAATTTGTCACCACTGAGGATAATGTTTGCTGTGGGTTTATCATATGGCTTTTATTATATTGAGGTATATTCCTTCTATGCCTGCTTTCTGGAGGGTTTTTATAATAAATGGATGTTGAATTTTGTCAAGGCTTTCTCTGCATCTATTGAGATAATCATATGGTTTTTATCTTTCAATTTTTTAATGTGGTGTATCACATTGATTTGTGAATATTGAAGAATCCTTGCATCCCTGAGATAAAACCCACTTGGTCATGATATATGATCTTTTTATATGTTGTTGGATTCTGTTTGCTAGAATTTTGTTAAGGATTTTTGCATCTATGTTCATCAGTGATATTCAGCTGTAGTTTTCTTTTTTTGTGGCATCTTTGTCTAGTTTTGGTATTTGGGTGATGATGGCCTCAAAAAATGAGTTTGGCAGTTTACCTTCCTCTGCAATTTTCTGGAAGAGTTTGAGTAGGATAGGTGTTTAGCTCTCCGCTAAATTTTTGGTAGAATTCAGCTGTGAAAGACATTTAAAACTTATGAAGAAGTTAAAGGGCCCAAGAATAGTCAGGACATATCTGAGACAGAGGAATCACGTTGGGGAGGTGTTGTTTAACCAGATACTAATTCTGAAGGAGATCAACCCTGGGATTTCTTTGGAATGACTGATGCTAAAGCTGAAACTCCAGTACTTTGGCCACCTCATGCAAAGACTTGACTCATTGGAAAAGACTTTGATGCTGGGAAGGATTGGGGGCAGGAGGAGAAGGGGACGACAGAGGATGAGATGGCTGGATGGCATCACTGACTCGATGGATATGAATCTGAGTGAACTCCAGGAGTTGGTGATGGACAGGGAGGCCTAGCATGCTGCGATTCATGGGGTTGCAAAGAGCTGGACATGACTGAGAGACTGAACTAAACTGAAGGTTAAAAGTGATGAATAAAATAGCATTAAGAGCCCGGAGATAGACCCATTAATGTATGAAAAAGAATATACATCAGAGTCATCATTGCAAGTCACAAGGAAGAGGAGAGACTATAAAATACCAGCTGATTAGATGTATGGAAAGAATTAAACTGGAACACTATTCCAAACTATGCACAAATATCAATTTCTGATTGACTAAACAGATCATTTTTTTTTTATTTTAAGGAAAATGTAAGGAAATTATCTTTCTGACATCACGACAAAGAAAATTTTCCTAAGCAAAGTAGTAAATGTGCTAACTACCAAAGAAGAGATGGATACAATTAGACTACGGTAAACATAAGACCTTTAGTTCAAAATCACTAAACGTTATAAAGGCACAGTATGCTAAAAGTTACAACACACATCGCCAACTGAGGAATATTATCTAAAATACAAAATGTCCTGAAATAATTTTATAAGCTATCAAATTTTTTAAATACATAGAAAGAACTATTGTGGAAAACATTTGGTATTGCTAGTGAAGTTGAACTACATTACACCCTGCAATCAAGGAATTCCACTCAGTGTTGTAGAGTCATGATTCTACCGAAGTTACAAAACCTTAAGGAAAAATTAGACTCACCCACTGCATCTTTACTTTTGTTTGTTTATATACTGGATTATGTGATTATAGGGGCTGACTAGGCTAGTCCAAAATTCATAAGGCAGGCTTTCCCAAGATTGAGTCTGGCCAATTGAGGGTAATCATCTTTACTTACAGTCAGCTAGTTGGAGATGTTAATCACATTTGCAAAACACCTTTACAGCAACACAGATTTCAGGTTAGCCAAATTGACACATAAAACTAAGACAGATATATGTACTACGTCTAATTTTCCATTGGATTATTGGGTCCTTCCTTATTGATGATAGAATGTATTTAAATACTAAGTCCATTGTCCTATGTTATGTGTATTATATATCTTTCCCAGATCATCATTTTCCTTTTGCTTTTAATGTCATATTCATTTCCTGCAGCAATTTAAAAATTTATACAAATAAATTATAAGCTTTTATCTATAGCATCTGCATGTTGCATATTGAGACCTAGTAGTCTTATAGTTTCAAATTTTATGCTAAATTCCTTGATTCATCTGAAAGTTATTTGACATAAAGCTTGAGGTAGTGAATAATTGTATTTTTAAATGGCTTCCATTTTTCCCAACGAATTGATTCAGTGATTCATTTCTTTTAAATTTTTTGTTTTAGATTGCAGTGTAATCGATGAACAATGTTGTTAGTTTCAGGTATACAGCAGAATGATTCAGCTATGCATATATATGTATCTATTCTTTTTCATTTTTTTTTCCCATTTATATTATTACAGAATGTTGAGCACAGTTCCCTGTGTTATACAATGGATCCTTGTTGGTACAGTTCAGTTCAGTCACTCAGTCGTGTCAGACTCTGTGTGACCCCATGAATCGCAGTATGCCAGGCCTTCCTGTCTATCACCAACTCCCGGAGTTTACCCAAACTCATGTCCATCGAGTCGGTGATGCCATCCAGCCATCTCATCCTCTGTCGTCCCCTTCTCCTCCTACCCTCAATCCCTCCCAGCATCAGGGTCTTTTCCAATGAGTCAACTCTTCGCATGAGGTGGCCAAAGTATTGGAGCTTCAGCTTTAGCATCAGTCCTTCCAATCAACACCCAGGACTGATCTCCTTTAGAATGGACTGGTTGGATCTCCTTGCAGTCCAAAGGACTCTCCAGAGTCCTCTCCAACACCACAGTTCAAAAGCATCAATTCTTCAGCACTCAGCTTTCTTCACAGTCCAACTCTCAGATCCATACATGACCACAGGAAAAATCATAGCCTGACTAGATAGACCTTTGTTGGCAAAGTAATATCTGCCTTGTTGGTTACCCGTTTTAAATATAGCACTGTGTGTGTGTCAATCTCAAACTCCCAATCTATCTCTCCCCGCAGTGATTCATTTTTGACCACAGATGGTGAATACCATCTATGTATTTTAGATATCTGAACACAAATTTGGGTTTACATCAGTACCTACTGTTCTATTACATTGATATGTTTGCACTGATATTTCAGTATGAATTCTACTTTAATTCATAAAATTTTACATTATAGTTTATTATCTGATATTGTGTCTTTATTTCTCCTATTTCAGATATTATTTGACAATTTTTGCATATTATTTTGCCATAAAAACTGTAGAATCATTTAGATTAATTTTTGAAAATTAATTTTAAAATGTATTTAAGAATATTCCATTTGGTACTTTTTGAGAATGTGTAGACTTTTTTTTTAATTAAATTTATTTATTTTTTTAATTACAATACTGTATTTGTTTTGCCATACATTGACACAAATCAGCCACAGGTGAACACAATCGCCCAATGCCGAAGCCCCCTCCCACCTCCCACCCCACATCCTCTACCTGAATCATCCTGTGCATCAGCCCCATGCATCCTGCATCCTACACCAAACATAGATTAGCGCTTCGTTTCTTACAGGAAAATACACATGCTTCACTGCCATTCTCCCAAACCATCCCACCCTTTCCTTCTCCCTCAGAGTCCAAAAGTCCACTCTATACCTCTGTGTCTCTTGTTGTCTCGAGAATGTGTAGACATTTTATTGGAGAAGGCAATGGCACCCTACTCCAGTACTCTTGCCTGGAAAATCCCATGGATGGAGGAGCCTGGTAGGTCGTGAAGTCAGACACGACTGAGCAACTTCACTGTCACTTTTCACTTTCATGCCTTGGAGAAGGAAATGGCAACCCATGCAGTATTCTTGCCTAGAGAATCCCAGGAATGGGGGAGTCTGGTGGCTGCCGCCTATGGGGTTGCACAGAGTCGGACACGACTGAAACGAATTAACAGCAGCAGCAGCAGCAGCAGACATTTTATACACATTTAAAGTTTTCCTATCAAAGAATAGAACATATATTTCTACTTATCTTCTTTAATAATATTTTAAGCTTTCTTTTTATATTTGTGACACATTTCTTGCCAAACTTATTCTTAGTATGTTACATCTTTTCCGTTGTCATTTAAAATGGATTCCTTTTTATTATATTTTGCAACTGAGAGTTGTTTTTCTATAAGAAGGCTGATTTTGTTATATTGATATTATCCTTCGCCAATTTACTGAATTCTCTTATTGTTGGTTATAGTTTCCTGAATGAATGTCTTGAAATTTTCAGTTGTGACATTATATCTCAGGGCAATACAATTGCATTTCTGAAACAAAAATGTTTATTCTTTTTTCTAATTGCATTGACCAGAACACAGTTAATGCTTGTGCTAGTTTTTACACCGTTTTTACTTTAGAACAGCACTGTCATAAAACTTTTTGCATTGATGGAAATGTTCCATTTTTTCTACTGTGCAATATTGTAGCCAATAGTTACATGCAACAATTGAGTACTTAAAATGTGGCTAGTGAGATTGAATAAGTTATGTATCTAATTGTATTTGATTTTAGCTGATTTAAATAACCACATGTGGCTAGAGTAACCTAGTATAGTTCTAGGGTTTTAACTTTAGACATGTTATATGCTTTGTTCTAATTCATTCATTAATGTTTTTCAATCTACTGTATATTTTTCTTTCAAATTGTCTACACTAGTATTTTTTGTTACTATTCTCTTTTATTAAACTAAATGTTTGATTTCTTTATTTTCATTCTTTTTATTATTGTAAGAAGTGACCACTTATTCTATGATATCTCTTATATTCTGAAGTGTCATAATTCTTCAATTATATATTTTATTGTAACTCAGCTTTGATATCATCTTGGAGTGGTTAGTTCACTGAAATTTGCCTTGTGGGCACATATGATTTTTTATGACTTTTGTTTTTTTCTCTCAATCACTGTCTAGCTGAAAGGATTTGTTAATTTGAACAATGAAGATGATAAATTATTTAGAGGTGAGGGGGAAAAAAGATGAAAAATACTGGAGAGGACATGGTGTTTCTGAAGTTTTGTCCTGGTTAGACAGGAGAAGTGAAATAAATCCAAATGTGAAAACAGAAGAGGAAAAAAGAAAAAGTAGGAACTGGGTACTGTGATGGTCAGAATGTTCTCTTAGCTCATTACTGGAAATAATTCCTGGGAGTACAATGAGGACTAATTTCTTAACTGACTTAAATTGCTGGTTCTAGATCAAGGCAAAACAATAATCCTTCAGAAAAGCCAAGAATTGGAACTGCTATAACAGTCTTGATCTGGTCTACATCTTAAGTTGAAAGAAATATATGTTCCTCATTTTCAGATGAGTTAACAAAGGCCTCTGAAGAGTGGCTGACACATAGAGATTGCTTCCAAATATTATTTTGATGGATGAGTGAATGAAAAATGGTTCAGCAAAGGTAGAGAGTTGGCATTAGGTGGAGTATTAGGGATACATGATCCTGATTTCCTGCCTCTTAATGGCTTTGTCTCTCTACTATATCATATTCATCTGTTTCTCCTTGTTTATGTAAATATGACAGATTTCAACTTTCACTTTGTTGGATAGATATTGTTTCAGTATCTGCTTTTCCTAATCTTAACAATGAGAAAAATAAATTTTAGGAAAAAAAAATCAGTAGCATATTCAGCAGTGGCCTGCCACAGGGGCAGGGGCTCTGGGTGCAACAGACCTGGGTATGACATAAGCCCTCTTGGAGAAGGTTGCCATTAACCCCACCATACAGCCACTGAGCAGACAAACCACAAACTGCAGAACAATATGCCAAATAAATTCTCACATGGTTAAGAAAGTTCTAGGACGAACAATAGATTTTCCAATCTGGGAATCTGGCAAAAGGACTGAGAGGTCACAGGGAATTTTACTTTGGAGGCCAGTGAGATTTGATTACAGAACTTACACAGGACAGGGGAAACAGACTCTTGGAGGGCGCAAACAAACCTTGTGCCCACCAGGGCCCAGGAGAAAGGAGCAGTGACTCTACAAGAACTGTGAGTGTCCAGGGGCCTCTGGCAGAAGTGTGGGTTTGTGATGGCCTGCTGCAGGATCGGAACATTGAGTGCAGCAGCACATGCACGGGACCTTTGGAGGAGGTTGCCATCATCTTCATTACCTCCACCATAGTTTGGTTTCAGTTCAAACAACAGGGAGGGAACACAGCCCTGCCCATCAACAGAAAATTGGATTAAAGATTTACCTAGCATGGCCCCACCCATCAAAAGAGACCCAGTTATCTCCTCAGTCAGTCTCTGCCATCAGGAAGCTTCCACAAGCCTCTTATCCTTATCCTTCAGAGGGCAGGCAGAACGAAAACCACAATCACACACACACAAAAAGAATCAAACTGACCACATGGACCACAGCCTTGTCTAACCCAATGAAACTATGACCAATGTGTAGGGCCACTAAAGATAGTCGGGTCATGGTGGAGAGTTCTGAAAAACATGGTAAAGGGAATGGCAAACCACTTCAGGATTCTTCTCTTGAGAAACCCATGAAGAGTAAGAAAAGGCAAAAAGATAGGACACTGAAAGATGAACGCCCCAGGTCAGTAAGTGCCCAGTACACTACTGGAGAAGAGGAGAGAAATAACTCCAGAAAGAATGAAGAGATGGAGCTAAAGGAAAAACAACATCCAGTTGTAGATGTGACTGGTAATAGAAGTAAAGTCCGATGCTGTAAAGAAGAATATTGCAAAGGAACCTGGAATGTTAGGTCCATACATCAAGGTAAATTGGAAGTGGTCAAACAGGAGGTGGCAAGAGTGAACACAGACATTTTAGGAATCAGTGAACTAAAATGGACTGAAAGGGGCAAATTTAATTCAGCTGACCATTATATCTACTACTGTGGGCAAGATTCCTTAGAAGAAATGGAGATGTTAACAAAAGACTCCAAAATGCAGTACTTGGGTGCAACTTCAAAAGCAACAGAATGATCTCTGTTCATTTCCAAGGCAAACCATTCAATCTCACAGTAATCCAAGTCTATGCGCGACCAGTAACACTAAAGAAGCTACAGTTCTACAAAGACCTACAAGACCTTCCAGAACTAACACCCAAAAAGATGTCCTTTTCATTATAGGGGATTGGAATGCAAAAGCAGGAAGTCAGATGATACCTGGAATAGCAGGCAAATTTTTCCTTGGAGTACAAAATGAAGCAGTTCCTTAGCAATCAATGCAAAGAAATAGAGGAAAACAATAGAATGAGAAAGTCTAGAACTCTCTTCAAGAAAATTAGAAATACCAAAGAAACATTTCATCCAATGACAGGCCCAATAAAGGACAGAAATGGTATGGACCTAATAGAAGCAGAAGACATTAAGAAGTGGTGGCAAGAATACACAGAAGAACTATACAAAAAAGATCTCCATGACCCAGATAAACATGATGGTGTGATCACTCACCTAGAGCCAGACATCTTGGAATGCGAAGTCAAGTGGTCCTTAGGAAGCATCACTACAAACAAAGCTAGTAGAAGTGATGGGATTCCAGCTGAGCTATTTCAAGTCCTAAAAGATAATGCTATGAAAGTGTTGTACTCAATATGCCAGCAAATTTGAAAACCTTAGCAGTGGCCACAGGACTGGAAAAGGTCAGTTTTCATTCCAATACCAAAGAAAGGCAATACCAAAGAATGTTCAAACTACCACACAGTTTCACACATCTCACACTCTAGCAAAGTAATGCTCAAAATTCTCCAAGCCAGGCTTCAACAGTATGTGAACTGTGAACTTCCAGATGTTCAAGCTGGATTTTAAAAAGATAGAGGAACCAGAGATCAAATTGCCAACATCCACTGGATTATGGAAAAAGCAAGAGAGTTCCAGAAAAATGTCTACTGCTTTATTTGACTATACCGAAGCCTTTGACTGCGTGGATCACAACAAACTGTGGAAAATTCTGAAAGAGATAGGAATACCAGACCACCTTACCTGTCTCCTGAGAAATCTGTATGCACGTCAAGGAGCAAAAGTTAGAACTGGACATGAAACAACAGACTGGAATCAGGGCTGTATATTGTCACCCTGCTTGTTTAACTTATATGCAGAGTACATCATGTGAAATGCCATACTGGATGAAGCACAAGCTGGAATCAAGATTGTCAGGAGAAATATCAATAACCTCAGATATGCAGAGGACATCACCCTTATGGTAGAAAGTGAAGAGGAACTAGAGAGCCTCTTGTTGAAAGTGAAACAGGAAAGTAAAAATGCTGGCTTAAAACTCAACATTCGGAAAACTAAGATCATGGCATCTGGTCCCATCACTTCATGGCAAATAGATGTAGAAACAGTGGAAACAGTGACAGTCTTTTTTCTTGGGCTCCAAAGTCACTGCAGATGGTTACTGCAGCCATGAAATTAAAAGACTTGCTTCTTGGAAAAAAACGCTTTGACCAACCTAGACAGCATATTAAAAATCAGACATTACTTTGCTGACAAAGGCCCATCTTGTCAAAGCTATGATTTTTCCAGTGGTCATTTGTGGATGTGAGAGTTGGACTATAAAGTAAGCTGAGCACCAAAGAATTGATGCTTTTGAACTGTGGTATTAGAGAAGAGTCTCTAGAGCCTCTTGGACTGCAAGGAGATCTAACAAGTCCATCCTAAAGGAAATCAGCCCTGAATATTCATTGGAAAGACTGATGCTGAAGCTCCAGTACTTTGGACGGCTGATGAGAAGAACTGACTCATTTGAAGAGACCCTGATGGTGGGAAAGATTGAAGGCAGGAGGAGACAGGATAACAGAGGATGAGGTGGTTAGATGGCTTTACTGACTCGATGAGCATGAGTTTGAGTAAGCTCTGGGAGTTGGTAATGGACAGGGAAACTGGCGTACTGCAGTCCATGTTGTTGCAAAGAGTCAGACACAACTGAGCTACTGAACTGAACTGACCAACTGTGGTCTGTGTTTAGGAGACATGTCTAAAAGAGATGGACTAGAATAAGCATATGATGGGAATGTCCAGACAGTACAAATAATCTCAGTGGATTATTATCATTCCACTACAGCAACGCCCAGAGAGATCAGAGTTGAAGATCACTCAGAATAATTGTATGTAGCATGAGACAGACTGGGCTTCTTGGGTGTCTCAGTGGTAAAAGAACCTGCCTCCCAACACAAGAGATGCAGGAGACACAGGTTCAATTCCTGGGTAGGGAAGATCCCCCGGAGTAGGAAACGGCAACCCACTCCAGTATTCTTGCCTGAAGAATCCCAAGGACACAGGAGCCTGGTGAGCCTCAGTTCATAGGGTAGCAAAGAGTCAGACATGACTGATGGACTAAGAACACACACACAAGATAGATTTATATGTTCAGTACCACCCTCAGTAGTTAGGTGGTGACTTTCTAGTACTCTGAGGAGATCAAGCACAAGATCAGCAGGAAGGTTTACCTGATTGATTAACAGTGCCTATTGTCAGGGCCACAAAGGGAAATGCAGCATTATGAACATACACATGTTCAACCCTGATGTTAGAATTGTTTTCCTGTCATTCAGTGAATTATCTTTGCTGGCAGACAGTAGGCAATTTGTATGTATTTATAGAATTAATTTTTGTTAAAATAAGCGTTTTATTTCTAACAGGGACTTAATAGATATTTGATGAGTAACATATGTGGTAATCAAAGATTTGAGAAGTGTGCTGATAGGAAGATCTATTAGAAAAGATAAGAGAATATTATTCCGGAATAGAATTGCATAGCTCTGTTGCCTGGAAATGAAGAGGAAAAGAAAGAGACTTTTTGGTACCAAGGAAAGATGATTGACATTGCCTCGCATGCCAGTGGTTGATGAAAAAGATGTCATTTAATTGCAATATTTTAGAGAAGTTCAATTAAGTCTACACTTTGAAAGTTTGGGGCTGAAGTCAATTAAAAAGTACAAGAAAGCTAGGTTAAACTTGTGGTTAA
Organism: Nanger dama; assembly: GCA_917880005.1. NCBI lineage: Eukaryota > Metazoa > Chordata > Mammalia > Artiodactyla > Bovidae > Nanger > Nanger dama. Next base: position 1,116,036 of record CAKJTW010000068.1, on the reverse strand, counting down.
TGTGGTTGCACCATTCAATAACATGTGGGACACATTCTTGGATGGAAGAAACCACCATCCAAGTTTAGAATTATTCGGAACCTGTGGCTTTTGAGATCTGAACCCAACCTGAACTTTTTGATGCTGTGTATTTTCTTTTTGTTTTCTTTCCTGGCAAGAGAATATGTGAGTGTGTATCCTTGTGTGTGTGTGTGTGTGTGTGGGTGTGTGTACTCATTCCGAAGTTTATAAAAATTTTTCATAAAGCCAATTGAAAAATACATTTCTAAATACAATTTTATGAGTTAACTATAAATAAATACTAAGAGAATTAAATTTCCATTAAAATATATGAAGATCTAAAAATTGAAGTGAAAGATACTTAAGAAAACATAGCTTAGATTTTACCCAAACCAGAACATTTGTAAAAAAAAAAAAAATCGCTAAAAGATATTAGATGATCCCAAATTGTGGTCTATCTCAAAACCTTGTTATATTGTTTCCCAATATTCAGGTTCCCTAGGATCCCCAAGCAATAGAAGGTAAAACTATTGCTCCTTGGGGACGAGAATTTCAGGCCTCTGATTTTGGTCTCCTGCTCATTCATCAAAGTGCACTGGAGCCTGTCCTTGGTTGGATAATATATAGGGCCACCATGCAAGTCCTAAGAGCCACCTGGGAGCAATGATTACAATCGTGTGGCTAAGCTCTTCAAAACATATAGAAAAATTGATATGCCTGCCCCTGTGGGAGGAAAAGAAATCTACAAGAATAATGACCTTAATGGAGCCTTGGGTGTTGCTTGGCTTCCAGTGTGTATTCTGTAGTGTAGCCAAACTTTCTAATCTGAAGGAGTGTGATGTAAGAGAGAGGAGAGTAAAATAAACGTATGGCAAATGAGACATTATTTACACACGGTTTAGTGAGAATATCATTCTTTCAAACAGTAAGTCATTTTACTGTTTGTCGATTCTGTTACTTTAGTTTTGTTTTGTTTTTTTTTTTTTTAAGGTGCCATTTCAATTTAAGGTAGAGTGGAAAGAGCATGGGTTTTTGAGAGGGGTAGATCTGATTCAGTCATTCACTAGCTTAGTGAGTAGAGGCAAGAAATGTACCCAGCGTATTATATGAACAAATACTTGTCAAAGGAGGTAATGAAAGAATGAAAGCAATTAAACCACTCTTAGCCTCAATGAAATGGACCCATCTCAGTCTTTTGTTTAATCCTTACATAGTGGAACCAGATCAGTAGGCATTTTAATATGAAGGACAGACTAGAACCTCTTTTCCCTACTAGAGGATATTTGACAAAACTATAACAAGTCAGAGAACAAATTTGGCCTTACCGTAAAAGAAAGAGAAGTTAAGAGATCACATTTAGCATGTTCTTTTGCCAGTGTTTGGAGTGTTCAAGTGGTCAGCCCTGCTGTCTGGTGCTGTTGTGCTGTTAGGCTGCTATGAGCTTCTGAAATATGTAATGAATATTAGTGTTTGTAGTCTAACTTTTGGACATCCATAGCCATTATATAAGGAACAATATTATAGAATCTACAATTTCAAGCTTAGTGAAAAAGAATGTTTTTTACTCTCTTCAGGTCGCACCTAGGTCAGTTTCTGGATATTGCTGATTGCCCCAGCATCCATGTATCTATTCCAAAACCTATGGAGGTGCTCCTACAGACTTAGAGGAGGCCTGATAGTACAGAGCATCCCAGTCATTACACAGGTTGTGTTAGTTGTATACCAACTTGCATGTTTGAGAGGTGCATATCTGACAGGTGTCACAATCCAACCCTCACATCCATACATGGCCACAGGAAATACCATAGCCTTGACTAGAAACTTTGTTGGCAAAGTAATGTCTCTGCTTTTCAATATGCTATCTAGGTAGGTCATAACTTTTCTTCCAAAGAGTAAGCCTCTCTTAATTTCATGACTGAAGTCACCATCTGCAGTGATTTTGGAGTCCCCCAAATAAACTCTGACACTGTTTTCACTGTTTCCCCATCTACTTCCCATGAAGTGATGGGACCAGATGCCATGATCTTCATTTTCTGAATGTTGAGCTTTAAGCCAGCTTTTTCACTCTCCTCTTTCACTTTCATCAAGAGGCTTTTTAGCTCCTCTTCACTTTCTGCCATAAGGGTGGTGTCATCTGCATATCTGAGGTTATCGATATTTCTCCTGGCAATCTTGATTCCAGCTTGTGCTTCTTCCAGCCCGGTGTTTCTCATGATGTTCTCTGCATAGAAGTTAAATAAACAGGGTGACAATATACATCTTTGACATATTCCTTTTCCTATTTGGAACCAGTCTGTTGTTCCATGTCCAGTTCTAACTGTTGCATATAGGTTTCTCAAGAGGCAGGTCAGGTGGTCTGGTATTCCCATCTCTTTCACAATTTTCCACAGTTTGTTGTGATCCACACAGTCAAAGGCTTTGGCATAGTCAATAAAGCAGAAATAGATATGTTTCTGGAACTCTCTTGCTTTTTCCATGATCAAGCAGATGTTGGCAATTTGATCTCTGTTTTCTCTGCCTTTTCTAAAACCAGCTTGAACATCTGGAAGTTCATGGTTCATGTATTGCTGAAGCTTGGCTTGGAGAATTTTGAGCATTATTTTACTAGCATGTGAGATGAGTGCAATTGTGCAGTAGTTTGAGCATTCTTTGGCATTGCCTTTCTTTGGAATTGGAATGAAAACTGACCTTTTCCAGTCCTGTGGCCACTGCTGAGGTTTCCAAATTTGCTGGCATATTGAGTGCAATGCTTTCACAGCATCATCTTTTAGGATTTGAAAGAGCTCAACTGGAATTCCATCACCTCCGCTAGCTTTGTTCGTAGTGATGCTCTCTAAGGCTCACTTGACTTCACATTCCAGGATGTCTGGCTCTAGGTGAGTGACACACCATCGTGATTATCTTGGTCATGAAGATCTTTTTTGTACAGTTCTTCTGTGTATTCTTGCCACCTCTTAATATCTTCTGCTTCTGTTAGGTCCCTACCATTTCTGTCCTTTATCAAGCCCATCTTTGCATGAAATGTTCCCTTGGTATCTCTAATTTTCTTGAAGAGATCTCTAGTCTTTCCCATTCTGTTGTTTTCCTCTATTTCTTTGCATTGATTGTTGAGGAAGGCTTTCTTATCTCTTCTTGCTATTCTTTGGAACTCTTCATTCAGATGCTTGTATCTTTCCTTTTCTCCTTTGCTTTTTGCTTCTCTTCTTTTCACAGCTATTTGTAATACCACATTTATTCAGGTATCTACCCACTTATTTGTGGTCATGAGTCAAACCAAGGATAGATTCTGCTTGTCTGCATGGATCACTGATTCCCATTCCTCTTGACAGTGGCTTCTTTAGACCAGAAGAAATCCTGGCCTATCAGAGATAAAGGCAGTCGGCTGGTGGGCTTCAGGAAAGGTTCTTCATCTGTATAGTTGTACAAAGGGCAGCGTGCCTTCCCCCTCTAAGCAACTCAGAGTTCTGCAATGATATGTCATCATTTTGATATCTACCCCCATCTAATGTGTATTAAAATTAGCATGATTCATTCTCTCAAAGTGTGATAATCCCCTGGCATTGGTAATAACGAGTTTTGAAGCTTCAGTGTGGTAGACCTGATGATCCAACAGAAGTGCCATCGCAACGGTTGCTTTCAAATACCTCTCAGTCTATTTATACAAGCCTATGATGAAGTATTCACCAGTCCTCAGGAAAATAAGGATATAAGGAATGGGTTTATCACATTTTTTAATTTAAAGGAAATTCTTTGTCTTTAGGTTATATATGTACTAGATTTTTTGTTTCCAAGTTCATTTTATTAAATTTGTTTTTTTCCCTTAAAATGTGAAATTCCAAATTTTTAGCAAGGCTCTTTCTAACTGATGACTGTGCATGCGTGTGTGCTATGTAGCTTCAGCTTTGTCCAACTCATTGTGACCCAATGGACTGTAACCTGCCAAGCTTCTCTATTCACAGGATTCTCCAAGCAAGAATACTGGAGTGGCTTTCCATGCCCTCCTCCAGGGATCCTCCCAACCCAGGGATGGAACCAGTGACTCTTGGGTCTCCTGCATTGGCAGGCAAGTTCTTAACTGTTAGTGCCACCTGGGTAGCCCAGCTGATTACTATCCAGTGTGTTTCCAGCAGTTCCATCCCTATCAAATCTGAGGTGCTGTAACACCAAACCTAACAGCTACTGTACAATCTCCATCTGCTACACTGGGTAGACTCTTCCTGCCTGCTCTTGCAGATGCTACAATTTTCTGCTGGTCCCTCTTCAGAGCCCACCTGGCAGTAAGTGCCAAACTGGGAAAAGTGTCCTTTCTCCTTTGTGTTTCTCCTTAATGTTGTTCAAAATGGTATTATTTGGGACACTGGTGTCTTTTCAGTTCAGTTCAGTCATTCAGTGGTGTCTGACTCTTTGCAACCCCATGAACCGCAGCATGCCAGGCCTCCCGTCCATTTCCCGGAGCCTACTCAAACTCATATCCATTGAGTCAGTGATTCCATCTAACCATCTTATCCTCTGTTGTCCCCTTCTCCTCCTGCCCTCGATTTTTTCCAACATCAGGGTCTTTTCAAATGAGTCAGCTTTTTACATCAGATAGCCAAAGTATTGGAGCTTCAGCTTCAACATCAGTCCTTCCAATGAATACCCAGGACTGATCTCCTTTAGGATGGACTGATTGGATCTCCTTGCAGTTCAAGGGACTCTCAAGAGTCTTCTCCAACACCACAGTTCAAAAGCATCAATTCTTCACAGCACTCAGCTTTCTTTATAGTCCAACTCTCACATCCATACATGACCACTGGAAAAACCATAGCCTTGACTAGATGGACCTTTGTTGGCAAAGTAATGTCTGTGCCTTTTAACATGCTGTCTAGGTTGGTCATAACTTTCCTTCCAAGGAGTAAGTGTCTTTTGATTTCATGGCTGCAATCACCATCTGCAGTGATTTTGGAGCCCAGAAAAATAAAGTCAGCCACTGTTTCCACTGTTTCCCCATCTATTTGCAATGAGGACTGGATGCCATGATCTTCGTTTTCTGAATGTTGAGCTTTAAGCCAACTTTTTCACTCTCCTCTTTCACTTTCAAGAGGCTCTTTAGTTCTTCTTCACTTTCTGCCATAAGGGTGGTATCATCTGAGTATCTGAGGTTATTGATATTTCTCCCAGCAATCTTGATTCCAGCTTCTGCTTCATCCAGCCCAGTGTTTCTCTTGATGTACTCTGCATATAAATTAAATAAGCAGGGTGACAATATACAGCCTGACGTACTCCTTCTCCTATTTGGAACCAGTCTGTTGTTCCATGTCCAGTTCTAACTGTTGTTTCCTGACCTGCATACAGATTTCTCAAGAGGCAGGTTAGGTGGTCTGGTATTCCTATGTCTTTCAGAATTTTCCACAGTTTCTTGTGATCCACACAGTCAAAGCCTTTGGCATAGTCAATAAAGCAGAAATAGATATCTTTCTGAAACTCTCTTGTTTGTTCGATGATCCAATGGAACAGTGGAAACAGTCACTGACTATTTTTCTGGGCTCCATCACTGCAGATGGTGACTGCAGCCATGAAATTAAAAGATGCTTACTCTTGGAAAGAAAGTTATGATCAACCTAGATAGCACACTAAAAAGCAGAGACATCACTTTGCCAACAAAGGTCCATCTAGTCAAGACTATGGTTTTGCCAGAGGTCATGTATGGATGTGAGAGTTGGACTATAAAAAAGCTGAGTGCCAAAGAACTGATGCTTTTGAACTGTGGTGTTGGAGAAGACTCTTGAGAGTCCCTTGGACTGCAAAGAGATCCAACCAGTCTGTCCTAAAGGAGATCAGTTCTAAATATTCACTGGAAAGACTGATGTTGAAGCTGAAACTCCAATGCTTTGGCTACCTGATGTGAAGAGCTGTCTCATTTCAAAAGACTCTGATGATGGGAAAGATTGAGGGCAGGAAGAGAAGGAGATGACAGAGGATGTGATGATTGGATGGCATCACTGACTCAATGGACATGGGTTTGGGTGGGCTCTTGGAGTTGGTGATGGACAGGGAGGCCTGCAGTTCATTGGATCACAAAGAGTCAGACATGACCGAGCGCCTGAACTGAACTGAACTGAATAAATGTTGGCAATTTGATCTCTGCTTCTTTTGCCTTTTCTCTTTTATTTAGGTTCAAATTTCAGTCTGGAATACCAGACCACCTTACCTGTCTCCTGAGAAACCTGTATGTAGATCAAGAAGCAACAATTAGAACCTTATATGGAAATACTGACTGGTTCAGAATTGGGAAAGGATTATGACAAGGCTGTATATTGTCACCCTGTTTTTTAACTTATATGTGGAATACATCATGTGAAATGCCAGGCTGGATGAGTCACAAGCTGGAATCAATATTTCCAGGAAAAATATCAACAACCTCAGATATGCAGATATCATCCCAATGGTGGAAAGAAAACTAAAGAAACCAAAGAGCCACTTGATGAGGGTGAAACAGAAGAGTAAAAAGCTGGCTTAAAGCTCAACATTCAAAAACTAAGATGATGACATCTGGTCTCATCACTTCATGGGAAATAGGAGAAAAAGTAGAAGCAGTGACAGATTTTTTCTTGGGCTCCAAAATCACTGCAGATAGTGACTGCAGTCATGAAATTAGAAGATGCTTGCTTCTTGGAAGGAAAGCTATGACAAACCTAGACAACATATTAAAAAGCAAAGACATCACTTTGCCAACAAAGATCCACATAGTCAAAGTTATGGTTTTTCCAATAGTCATATATATATATGAGAGTTGGATCATAAAAAAGGATGAGCCCTTATGAGTTGATGCTTTCAAACTGCAGAGGTGGAGAAGACTCTTGAGTCCCTTGGACAGCAAAGAGATCAAGCCAGTCTATTCTAAAGGAAATCAACTCTGCATATTCACTGGAAGGACTGATACTAAAGCTGAAGCTCTAATACTTTGACCACCTGATGCTAAGAGCCAACTCACTGGAGAAGAGCCTGATGCTAGGAAAGATTGAAGACAGGAGGAGAAGAAGGCAGCAGAGGATGAAATGGCTGGATGGCATCACCAACTCAGTGGTCATACACTTAAGCAAACTTCAGGGGATAGTAGAGGACAAGGAAACTTGACATGCTGCAGCCCATGAGGTCACAAAGGGTCAGACACAACTTAGCAACTGAATAACAACATCAGCAGCCATGGTAGACACACATGTCTACTCTTCTGTGGCTGAAATGAGTCACTGGGTCAAGTTCATTATGCCTGACTTTCTCTCAAGGGGAATCTTTTCCAGGGATCTTACTCTGGATCCTGTATTTGGTCTTTGAGAGAGCCACCCCATCAATACTACCCACTAGTTTGTCTGAACTATAACAATGCAGGAGGTATACACAACTATATTACCATCAGGCTTGTTTCATAGCTTGACGGGTAAATCTGAAGCCTAGCAGTTGTTAGTAGATGAATATGTATAACTCAGGCTGAATCCTTACTGTCATTCTTTATGAAGTTCTGGATATAAAAATTGTACCCAAACATCCAGCCTCCATTTCAGTTATTTTGGAACAAATTACTTAATCTCTCCAGACCTCAGTTTATTTATACATAAAATGGAGGTTGTAATGGAACTTACTTCTTGTATGAATTAAATGGGTTAGTATAATTATGAGTATATAATAGTCCCATAAATGGTAAATATACATGTCAGATATCATGATTGTAATTATTAATTCTGTCACACTACTCACAAATAAACACATGTAGCTAGGTTTACTTGCCTTAATATCATCTCAAGTTAGTGTATTATACCATTTTTTCTAAATGACACACATAATGTTTTTAAAGAGAAACTGCTCTCATTAATTATGCTGTATTACTCCATTTACTTTAAACTTCACTCTGAGGATTCTCTAGACTACAACCAACAAAAGAAATCTTGGAATACAGCACATACATAACTCAAGCAATTAATTATAATAATGTCCTACATTACTAGATGCGTAAAATTGGCAAAATCATAACATCAGATGAGGGATGTGCACACTAACAGAATGAAAAATTTTCTTCATACTACAGATTATCCTCTCCTCCTTGCCTTTTAATCCAGCAAGTGGCAGGGAAGTTCAAATGACTGCTCACATTGTAGCTTTAGTTCAAGTCACGGCTCAGCCTCACAAAGGCACAACTGACAATTCCAGATGTTCATTAGTCACGGCACCATAGAGACAGACCCCACTGATCAGTTTGTAAGCTGTGGGCACATCATGAAATTGTCTTGCCACCATACCAATAAACAAAGTATATGTGCTATTAGTTCAGAGCTGACGATAGAATGAAAATATTCACTTCAAAAATCGAACAAGACACATGCAAGAAACACTATCTATCTATCTATCTATCTATCTATATATAAACATTTTTTTAAAGATGAAAATACAAGCTGTGCAGACATAAACAAAGGCAGGTGGTAATGCAGATGAGAGCCTGATTTTTGTGGTGATGTTACCTTCTTTGATTATTGTATGGGGCTGACCCACGCTGGCTGAAACTATGTCTAGTGTTTTACAGCAACGGATTGGACTAGCCAGAGGCTTGGAACCTTGTGGATTTGTGGCTCTTCAGAAGTGCTTCTGTGTTGGAATGTGTTTGTGTTTGCCTTTATTTGTTTTTAATAAAAAAACTTGAAGAAAAAGTTTCTGCCTTGGTAGATTTTCTTTGGAATCCCAGAAAAGGCTCTTGAGGGCTCTGTGGCTCTTTTGTGATGATAAACCAAAGCTTTGAGCTTGTCCCAGTTGGAATTCCAGACACTAAAGAAGCCAACTTTAATTATTATTATTGTTGTCTACAGAACTGAGCCTCTTTTTGATTATTCAGGTTTATACTAATAGTCTTCTAAACATATTAGTTTTTTTTTAATTTCAGCTAAGCTGAAAAACTACAAAACTAAGCAGGGGAAACTTTGCAATAGAGTTTCAAAGATGCCAAGTTTCTTTGTCTGCATGGTGGGTACCTGTGGTGTGGCTTTTTTTTTTTTTTTACAGAGGGAAATGTTAATAAAATCAGGGCCTGCAGTGAAGAACAAGTTTCACAAACTTGTAGAAGAGATTATTATCTGGGAGAAGATGGCAGCTGAGATAAGCAGAGTCTTTGTGAAAGAAGAAATTTATTGCAATATCTGACTCTCCAACTGAGACATTAATGAATATGAAGCTGATCATTGAATAGTAGCATTACATAAAGAAACTTAAAGATTTCCAAATCCAGTCTTAATCTTCTGCAAGAAATAAGTGTACGATGATTTAAATAGATTACTCAGTTTCTACCTTAAGCATATTTCCTAGTAGAGAATTTGTTACCATACAACATAACCCTTTTCAATTTAAAACTCTGGCAGGAAGTTCAGCCTCATACAGGGTCAAAATTATTTCATTTTAACTTTGCCCCGTTAATCATACTTCTGTCCTCTGAAGTTACTCCTTCTTGCATGTATTACCTGTTATTTATTGAAGACAGTTATTATTCCATCCTGTTCCTGAAAGTCTTCTCTCATCAAGTCTTAGCTCCTGCAGCCATTCCTTTTCTTAAGTTAAATCAAGTCAAATTAACATTACTTAATACTGACTCTGAGCCACTGTGATAGGATCTTAGAATACAAAGTTTGACGTCTGTGTTCTTAAGAAGATTACAGTGGGACAGGAGGACATATAACTTATCTTTGCAATCCATTCTCACAGATGCTAGAAGAAACAGGCATGGACTGGATGGTGATCAGGGAGTGATTAGATCTGCCAGAGGAAGCTGGGAAATTCTTGTTTAAACAACAGCATTTTCCAGATAAAAAATTAGGGAAAGACATTCCAGGTGATTCAAAATACTGTGTAAAGAATAGCTGTGTGAGCACAAAGTTGTGCTAGGAGAGAGCATCACATATAAAGATTTTTACATCAAGCTTGAATGAACCCACACATTTTATTAACATAAAATCAAGCTAGGGGCTCTTTTCCAATTTTCCAGCCTATCTTGAATTTCCATCTCCTCTCAAAAATGTTTATTCTGCCTTTCCTTGTTTAAGAATAATTCTACTTCATAGAGCAGGCAGAGTGAAATAGGAGTTGAGAATTTTGTTTTTGGTTTGTTTGTTTGTTTGTTTGTTTCACAATTTCTTAAACCCCACATCCTCCTCTCTCAATCAAATGGTCTATCCCTTTCTTTGCTTCTTCTGTTTTTTTTTTTTTTTTTTTTTTAATTGGAGGATAATTGCTTTACAGCGTTGTGTTGATTTCTGCTATGTGACAATGCAAATCATTATATATATCCCCTCTCTCTCGAGCCTTCCTCCCCTCTGCCATCCCACTCTTCTAGGTCTTTGCAGAGCATCAGGCTGGGCACCCTTTGTTACATTTCAGCTTCCCGCCAGCTATCTCTTTTACACATGATAGGGCATCTATGTCAATGCTACTTTCTCAATTCGTTCTACCCTCTCCTTCTTAATGCCTGAGCCCCAACAGCTCTAAACTGCTTCCGTTCTTCTGATTTTCAGTTCATTCCAGGCTTTGTCTTAAAGCTTACTCCTTTCTTACTCTTCTGCTTATCTGTGATTACTTACTCTTCCTGTGTTTCTAAGGTCTATACATGTAAAATATTCCTTGAGAAAGTAATCAGTGCTTTTAGTTATAATAGTTAATGATGTTACTATTATCAACCACTGTTCCAGGAGATGTAGATACATTATTTAATTCCACCTTTATAATAGCCTTGCAAAGTGATTGGTCTTATTATTTACAGATGAAGACCTCAGAGCGGACTGGCAATTTAGCCAAACTTTGACTCCAGTGCTGGTTTCCTTATTCAACACATTGTAGTGATCATTCTGTAACTTTAGATCGTTTCCCTTTTTACCACCATGGGCCATTGGCAATTTTAAGTGAGAAAATTCCACTTTTACTTTACTTGGTCTATTTTCTTTTCCTCCTGTTCTGGAGTCTATAGCCATGTAAACAAATCCCATGTGTGGTTTTGGCCAAGTACTAATTGAACACCTCCTGAATGCAGATGCTTTGAGGCACATAGATGTACCTAGTAAATAAAAAGTTTTCTAAGAAACTAAATTTTTGGCATAATTGCTGCTATCAAATAACCTCTTTCTTTGAATTAATGTTCCTATAAATTTTGCTTATATTAAAAGATTTACAGTCAAATCAAGAATGATATAATCAGTACCAAAATTTAAACTTAAAGTTATAAAAATATATGTGAAACATCTTCCTTAACTTTAGAAATCCAGTATTTTACATGCTTTTGCCGATCTCCTAACTTTCCACTCACAGTCCCTCATTTTGCCCAGGAATGCCTTTGGAATGGCCACAGATCTTACCATGTCTTTAGCCTTTAAATATCTTGGCCATTACTTTTGACCTAAAAATAACCAGTGCTTGGGGGTCATCATAAAAATTTGTTGGCAGATACTAAAAACACAAATGGGAAATTCTGTTGTATTAGTATTTTTATAAGACGTGAGAAATATGATGTATCAAAGTAAAGGACACGCTTAGGAGACGTCTGTGGATAAAAAGGATGGCAACTTATTGGAAGGCATCAGGGAAATTGAGCTGGAAGAAGAACAAACAGAAGCAAAGTTGGAGGCTTTGTTAAAGAAAAGTACACTTGTTATTAGTCTGCATGATATAAATCTTTTTGAAGAGAAATAAGCTCACAAAGCAGACAGTGTCTGTCTCTTGTGCCTGAAAACATTAAAAAGAAAATGGGAACATAAACATTTTATCAAGTAACCAGTAAATAAATCAAGTTATATCTTCCTAAAAGGCAAAATGGAAGCAATAGGGATGGTGATGATTCTGAAGGAAAATGCAGGCTGTATTAGATGCAATGTATTAATTTTAAATGATCTCCTACATAGCTGTTTTTCTTATGTAAAAGAAGACATTGAGAGTGTTTCTGATCTTGTTTATAATTCTGTGATTTCCTTTCATGTGAAAAGGCCTGTCAGTCGTGTAGAAACCGGAATAGTGTCCTTTGCCAATCCCAGAGGAAGAGAAAGAAATAACTACCTTGGAGAAAGAAGAGGGGAGAAAAAGGTGTGAAGAGTGTTGAAGTAAAGGAATGCTGTTTTGGCATCTCATCCATGTCAGTGACAGCAGGTGGAAAAGAACCAAATAAAGGGCAAGGAAGTCAGGAGAGCAGGCACAAAGGAGGGAACAAAATCCATCTGCCCTGTGCTTCATTAATCAAGTCGCAAATACTTGCTGCTGAGAAATGCTAATCTTCTCACTACCCAAGGCAGCCTCCCTCACAAGAATGTTTTCTAGGTCTGGTATATCTAATGACTGAACCATTTAATAAATTACTTTCTTACGTTACTATAAAAGCCAGTCCAGCAGCTGTGACTTACATGTAGAGCACTAAATCCTTATACCTGACTTTCTAAAGGTTCCTCTAAATCATATTTAGTGACAGGGTGAGGTACACAGGAATCAGGATTTAGTGGCAGGGCATACTTCATGCTGTTTCGGGTAGGTCAGGAGGTCTAACTTGGATTTCTTCCCAGTAACCTGATCTAGGTGAATCAGCAGGTTATAAATGAAAGTCAGTTTCTAAGACTCCCAATTTTCTTTAACTATCAGAAACTTTATAGCAACATGGTGAGAAACAGGAGAAGACCAAGAGATAATAAACTCCGTCGACAATGCAATTTCTCCTTCCTAAGACAATGTGAAATTAGTGCTATTTTGTATAGGCTAAATATTAGTATCAGTTTCTGAGGTTTTTATTTCTATTGTTAGCAAGGAAAAATACTCCAAATGACCGAGAAGTGTTTCAGAGTTCATGTTGCCTTTTCTCTGTGTGTGTGTATATTAGTCACTCAGTTGTGTCCGACTCTTCACGAACTGTAGCCCTCCAGGCTCCTCTGTCCAAAGGGGTTTTCCAGGCAAGAATACAAGAATGGGTGGCTGCTTTCTCCTCCAGAGGATCTTCCTAACCCAGGGATCGAACCCAGATCTCCCACATTGAAGGCAGATTCTTTTCCATCTGATCCACCGAGGAAGCCTCTGCCTTTTTCACTAGGTCACAAAAGATAACATTCAGTAGTGAGTTCCTCAAGGCCAGTTTCTAAGACTTTCATATATTTTTATCACTCGGAATATGAAAATACCTCCCTAACATGTTAAATCATAGAAAAGAGAAAGAAGGGGAAGACAAAGGAAAACAGAATAGACATCACATTTAAAGCACTGAAACTCACTGCCTTGTTTCATCCTCACGACAACTCATGGATGAAGTAAGAAACTTCAGCTCAGGGGCATAATAACTATGACAAAATTAGTATTTGATCCTAGCTTTGTCTGATTTGAAAGCCTGAGCTTATTTCTCTGGAGGGCAGATCTCTGAGCATAAGCAAGCCTTCCAGTGCCCCTGAAACTATGGCTTACTGATGGCGGTATTCTTGTCCTATACATGGCATGGCTCTGCACCAATTTGTGGAGTATTGGTCCTTCTCTATTATTTCCAATGAAAGGACTTCTGGGTTGGCAGAGCATGGTAAGTCTAAGAACCTACATTTATAAAATCTCAGAGAAGTCCAGTGGTCTCACAGGCACCATGAGTAACATGTTCCCCTTGTTGTAAAAAGGGACCATAGCACTTTGCTGTTATTGAACCCCATGAACACATTAAGACTATTCAGTCACTTTGTGGGTAAGTGTAGGAAAATCACATGAAGTATGAAAAGCCATCTCAATGCTCTCGTTGTAGCAAAATGATAATAATAATAATAACCGTAGTGACACCCAGGTATGCAGTAAAGATTGGCAGCTACCATATGCAAAGCGTAAAAGCAACACACAGCACAGAATAGCCATTTGGTCAGTGCTAACTTTTGTGAATGCTGTTTTCATAACTGTGATTTTGATAATTAGGTCTCTCTTCTCTTGGATGAGTTCACTGGCTCCAGAATCCTAAAGTAAAATATTTGCTTCTCTTTCCTTCCCTCCCAGTGCCAGTTTCATTGCTTTGTCTTGTGTTCCGGGAGAGAGCCATTACTAAGGAAGATAACATGAATAAGATATAGTTGATATGAAACTACTTATATTTGCAAACTCAGGCTTTAGTAATTGCGTGTTTATAAATAGGTCAAATTTCAGCCCCACATGTACCAAAATAATAATTAAAATTCAGTTTCTACATATTGACTCTCCAACCCTCCCTCACACCCCAAAATCACTAAACATAGGAGACCAGGACTATAGCTAAATAACAAAGCTCTGCCTTTATTGCTTACCTTTTTCTGAAGGTCTTACTGCATTTTAGGAATATCCACCCTTGATCTAGCTAGTCCACTGCTCTGAAATGTCTGATTTTATATTTGTCATGTACTGGGGTGAGGACAGGTAGGTAAAAGTTAGGCGGTGTGGTATCCAGAGGCTAGAAATTGAAACCCCCTGTTTCTCACAGCCCAGGTGTGGTGCAGACAGCCCCGGCCTCCACATTTCCTCACCCTGACCTAAAAATGACCTTAACCCTGACATAGAAAGAGAAGCAACGTGACTGTGAAAGGCTCTTGTTGGCTGTCTATGTCAGACAGAATACCAGGGCTGTATCATGTTGCTCTCACCTGTGTAGTAACACTCCCAGTTTCTCCAAGTTGAGCTGGACTCTGTGAAGCCATGGGAAGGTCAAAGGTAATCCTCAGTGCCCCTCAGACTCCTTTTATGAGTCTGTGCCATGAAGCGGCGGGAAAGAGACCCAGTTCAATCCTCTCCCTTCTATTCCATCTTGAAACCTATTGGAAACAATTGGTTTCTTCTAAGATATTTCACCCAAATACATTCTATCTTTTATACCTCTTGCACTATTTTCATTACATAATAAATAAACAAATACATATAAAATGTGTATATATATACATATATTTGTACATACACAAAATGCTGAAGTTAAAGCAGTATGTCTGTTACCCCAACAAACTGTTTCCCTTGCATTGCTTAATCATTTTTCATATATCCCATATCTTTACCAGTTACAAACCTGACGGTGATGAGAAAAGTATCTTTGGGCTTCTTTAAATAGTACATGTCCTTATTTTTTTCCTTTAAGACAGATGTTCATGCTTATATGATATGTAGGTTTTATAAGGTTCAGGTAGAAGAATGCCTTTTTTTTTTTTTTTTTTCCTGTATATCTAAGGATGGAATGATAGAAAATGATCAAACCAGGGAATGGAAGAGTTTAAGGAAAATGGAATTTTCTTCACCAAAATTTATTGAAACAACATGGACAGGTTTTATTCTTTTAAAAATGATGAGTAAAGTTTAGCTTTATAAAGTATTTCTTGCAACCATTTAATTAAATTCAAGTCTTATGCAATATAATTCAAGTCTTATGTGGTGTACCCTCTTCTTTGCAAGAATGAAGAGTTTTAGGGAAAGAGTCGTTTCTCAAATGCTCACTTGTTTTCTTTAGTAAGTTCAACCTTACTTTAGAAAATTCCCTGTAACCCTCTCTTCATTTTTTAAGGTCTCTGAATACTGAAAATAGGAAATGAAGGAACAAGACCTCAGATAGATTTCATAAGCTTGGTGGAAGATCCATATCAACTCATGGAAGTGTGATGCCTTAACAGAGGTAAAGAGGTTTCCCATTAATATTGTTTGCTCATATATACTTCCTCAGAAAGATGACTAAGAAGAAAACCAACTTCCATTGCAGATCTGCTCTTACAACATTGCTGTGCTGAGCATTCATATTTTGAAGGGGAATATTTATGAATTCATTCTTATGACCTAAGAGGGATTTATGTAAACTGATGACTAATGACAAGTTTCAGTGTGGTGTGACGTTCAAAAGAGGTGTACTCAAAGAGGACATTTCCACTTAATCTCAAAATCTGAGCCTAAGCTCAATGAATGGTAGATCACTGACCTTACGCACGTTAGCATGGTTCACATTGGACTTCTTGGTACAGCAGAAAAAACCCAGCTCTGGCACTGCATTTTTAGGGGCTGATCTTGAAGGTAGCCATGGCTGAATGACCATGGACATCGAGAGGACAAGCAGCTTTTCACTGTTTTCACTTCTTTCCTTACATTATGTCCTGGGAAATGTATTTTTATTTGTAATAAGGTTTTGAAAAATCTACCAAGATGTCAGCATAAACCATTTCTTTCCAAATAAATGCCTCCAATATCGGATGTGCACATATAGGCCAGTGTGAGCCAACCATGCTATTAGGAAACTAATAAATGTGTCTCCTTTGTTTTCTATTAAACAAGAAAAAGCAAGACAATATTGTTTGTGCCAGATCAGCTTTTGACTGGTATGTGTTTATCCTTTACATAACAAGTGTATTTTATAAGAAAAACACAGGGAAATATTTTTATTTATTTTATTAGTTGTACAAAAGCCATATTGGCAACTGAGGAACTAATAAACTGAAACTGTCTCATGTGGTTCTTATTATGGAATCAAATATTAATGTAAAAGGCAAGCACACACCAATCATAACCCCATCTGGCTGAAAGAACAGGAAAATGTGGCTCCATTTTCATTAGTGAAGAGAGGCATATATTTCATGCTGTGTTCAAGACTGGCTCTAAAGGTACTCTCAGAGCACCGCAGCATTTTGTACCACTCAGGGGTGCCATATCTCCTGATACATGTTAATTTAATTGACATGGTTTGGAGGAGAGGGTGGCTCTCAGGTCTTGCAACAGCATAAACAAAGCACCAATAGAGACTACAGCAGCTTCTCTTGAGATTCTGGGAAACAAAGCAAGCTGAACCGTTACATGACATATACAACTCTTGCAATATACCCTTGGTTTATTTGCAGCAAGTAAGTTGACATGCATGCAACCACCAAAATTTCATTCCAGAATGTTTAGTCTTTTCAATAACCAGACAAAATCATTCAAGCACTGGAATCAAAGACTGCATGCATAAATCTTTTTGACTTCTTTCAGTGCTGTTTTCAGTTTATCTCCAAGGAACTTTAAGGGTAGCTATTATCAATGAGGGCTTCCCAGGTGGCGCTAGTGGTAAAAAAAAAAAAAGAAAAGAAAAGAAAAAAAACCTGGCTTACAAATGTTGGAAACGTTAAGAGGGGCCCAGGTTTGATCCCTGGTCCGGAAGATCCCCTGGAGGAAGACGTGGCAGCCCACTCCAGTAATTTTGCCTGGAGAACCCCATGAACAGAGGAACCTGGTGGGCCGTGGTCCATAGAGTTTCAAAGAGTTGGACATGACTGAAGCCACTCGGTGGGCACATGCACACATTATGAGTGGAAGGTAGGCATTCGTTTGGAGGGGGCTGAGTCAGCAAGACACTGCACTAATCAATTGTCCCTGAAACAACACGGTGTGGTCACTTGGGCCTCTAGTAAGCAGTGACATATTCTTTATTAGGAAAAGAAAATAAGTAGGCCCTGATCGTCACAGTTAGGTGCTTCTGGCTTCTCTGTCACTTGCTGTTAGATATGTGTGTGTGTTTCAACCTGCTTGTGCATAGGTGCTTGAATAATCCTATCACCCCAAAATATGTGAGTTTCTTGACTTTTGACCAGTATGTGCCACAACTGGGATGGAATTATTTCCCTTTCCTGAATTTGTTGACACGTGAAAAAGAGGTGATAAATTAGTTCTTAACGTATTCTGTTTAATTAGTTTTAGACTTATATATGACATTGATTATTGATTTATTTGGCAGGAAAATAAATTTATTTACAGAGGACTCCAGTCACACAATATTCTAGATTTATGATCCTCTTTTAAAAATCCATTCTTTTTGTAAGCAGTCTTTTAAAATGTAGAGTCAACAGACAAAAAAATGAAACCTTGACTAAAAGAATTGTTTATAAAACAATAACACTAACAAGTGTTTATATCAACTTTGTCCTTAATTACCGGGTACATTGAGAATCTATACTGCTGGACCTATTTACTTGGTAACTAAATGGTTGACTGAAGATATTACTAGAACTGAAATGACCACTCCATTAGATACGGGAATAATTGAAGATAATATTAAGCCCGTGCTCCTAAGGATCTAGAACTAGAACCTAGCGAGGAGAAAGTATTCTTTGCCCTCTTGGTATCTACTGTACCTGGGACAACACGAGGTCAAACGTAAAATGCTTGACTGGCTTCTGACATCAGATTTATTCCCCTTTATTGAGAAAGACTGATAAAGAAAAGAGAGTTGCCCTGGCTCTGGCATCAAGAGGACCTAGACTGGAATATTAGATCTGCTACTTAATAACTATAGCACAATTATTATTTCTTTTGGAAATCTAATCAGAGAATGAACCTCTATTTCTCTGCACTGATCACTGAGGTAGGCTGTCTTATCTCTCCTTGCTATTCTTTGGAACTCTGTATTCAAATGGGTATATCTTTCCTTTTCTCCTTTGCTTTTTGCTGCTCTTCTTTTCACAGCTATTTCTGTTTTATCCCCATGTCCTTGTCCCTGAATGGTGTAGAATAAATAATCAAAAAATATATTTTAGGAAAAAATAGATGAATGAACTAATACATCAGAAGTTAATTTTTTAATCTATAAAATAGAAATACTAATATTTATCATACAATGTTAAGGACTAAATATGGTATTATATGCAAAAGGAAAGTTATGACCAACCTAGATAGTATATTCAAAAGCAGAGACATTACTTTGCTGACTAAGGTCCATCTAGTCAAGGCTATGGTTTTTCCTGTGGTCATGTATGGATGTGAGAGTCGGACTGTGAAGAAGGCTGAGCACCGAAGAATTGATGCTTTTGAACTGTGGTGTTGGAGAAGACTCTTGAGAGTCCCTTGGACTGCAAGGAGATCCAACCAGTCCATTCTGAAGATCAGCCCTGGGATTTCTTTGGAAGAAATGATGCTAAAGCTGAAACTCCAGTACTCTGGCCACCTCATGCGAAGAGTTGACTCACTGGAAAAGACTCTGATTCTGGGAGAGATTGGAGGCAGGAGGAGAAGGGGATGACAGAGGATGAGATGGCTGGATGGCATCATGGACTCGATGGACGTGAGTCTGAGTAAACTCTGGGAATCGGTGATGGACAGGGAGGCCTGGCGCGCTGCGATTCATGGGGTCGCAGAGAGTCGGACACGACTGAGTGACTGAACTGAACTGATATAAAACCTAGAGAAATTTTTTATGTACCATGGTGGATGTTAGAAATGTCCAATGATATTTATTTATTTAACAGATTATCCACTTACAAAAACAAGTACTTTTTTTCCCCATCTGCCCTTGAAGGTGAGGATGAGATAAACTGAAGAAAGAAGAAAATGTGGATTCAAAATTAATATGATGTATCTTTGGAAGACATACACACACCCAAATATTTTTGTTTCTCAGAATACCCAAGGCCTGACTAATGTTTATATATCTTCATTGACTCCTAGAGGACTTTTGTACACAATTCAAAAATTGATAAATTACATTGTAAAATGCATTGCAGTTCAATTCACATGAATTCAACAGAACTGGAGAGAGGGGTATACAACAACTAAATGCTTTCTTTCCTGAAGAAAACATTTTTTTCTCTTGATCCATGTTAGCATGTAGTATAAACCAGCATGAATAAGAAAAGAGACTAGTTTGGTAGAGGTCATTTTCCTGCTGTGTTACTCACTGCAACAGAACTGAGAGAAATAGTGAAGTCGGTGCGACCAAGAGCCCTGCAGACAAGGGAGACAGAAACAAACCAAGCCTAACTCTAAAGGGCACGCCTTCCAGGAGCTGCTGCCTTTGTAGCAGCGCAGCTCAGCAAGGACTGAGGGCACACATCTTCTGTAACAGCTCTTGGGGCTGCAGATGTTGCTGTCCCAAGGCCTCCTATGGATGGGCCACTGATTAATCCTTTGAACAGTGTTGCTTCTGTTTCTGAAGGCGAGGCTGGAGCTCAGCACAGCTGCTGTGCCAAGCCACTAGAAAGGAAAACCAGAACCGGCACTGATCTTTCAGTACTGTGTTCCCATCTATGATGTTTATTCCTCTAAATCTTTTAACAATTAAAATACTCTCAATTAGTATACAAGCATCTTTATGATTTGCTATATTCTTTCAACTTTCAGTGTAACGTTATTTATTTTAACTTCGATTTACTTTTGATGTGGTGCATGTATACAATTCACCACAGAACCCGTTTTTAACATTTAACAGGATGCTTCCTTTTTCCTTTCTCAAACTATTTTAAATCACATGTTTCACATTTTCGTTGGATTCAGATATGTTTTCAGCAGATAGACAGTAAAACAAACAGAAGTAAATTGATTTTGGTAAACAGCAGAGATGCAACACAAGGCAAAAGTTCAATTTACACTTTTTATGGTTCTCTTCTTTTGTGTGTGTGTGTGCCCCAGGATACACTTTTCGTTTTAACAGATAAGATAATCTAAACTAGAGGATACAGACAGTTTAGCATTTTCCTACTATTGATGGTCTCTTTTTTGTCTGAATTATAAGCACTTCTTTAACAGTTAGTATATTAAGGGAGAGTTGTAATGCAAAATGTTGTGTTTATTTAAAATACGAAGCATAGCTACCACTACCAACATCAAGAACAAAATTTCTTTGCTAAAAACAAGTAAATTTTTAAAAGTCTAAAATTGCTTTTGGTTTTGAAAATTTAGTTAGTCTTAGTCACTTCAGGTCAAATAAAAGTCAGATCACATTTCTAACTGCCCACCAAGCATGAGACCCTTCCCCCAGGAACTTAACCTTATCATTACATGTTGGCTCATTGGGAAGACTTTCTCCCTGTTGTTCCACAGTGTTTTAAGCGAGTGGAATTCTGGAAATAAAAATGGAATTCTCCAGGAAGGAATACTGGAGTGAGTTGCCATTTCCTTCTCCAGGGGATCTTCCCAACCCAGGGATCAAACCTGGATCTCCTGCATTGCAGGCAGATTCGTTACCATCTGAGCCACCAGGTAAGCCTAAGTTTAGTGTGAGTTCTCCTTTATCCTACATTCCTTACTTACGTCAAGCTCATTCTCAACATCTTATTCAGGTAAGACTCTCATTTCCTGGGTGACTATATTAGTTTCTATTGCTTCATTTCAAATTACCATAAATTTAACAGCCTAAAACAGCCTCATTTATTAGTTCACAGTTCTGTGGATCAGAGATTTGCAGTGTATGGCTGGATTCTCTACTCAGAGTACTGGAAGTCTAAAATCAAGGTTCTGGCCACACCAAATTCTTATCTGGGTCCCTGGGAAAAACCTTTTTCGTGTTCTTGGCAGAATTCAGGTACTTGCAGTTGGAGGATTGATGTGCCCATTTCCGTACTGGTTGCCCTTGGCCCCTCGAGGTCCTCTCAGCTCTTTTCCACGTGTTCACAATGACTCTTTGTGGCCCCATGGACCATAGAATCTGTTCATGGAATTCTCCAGGCAAGAATACTGGAGTGGGTTGTCATTCCCTTCTCCAGGGGATCTTAACCCAGGGGTTGGTCAGACCTGGGTCTCCCATATTGTAGGCAGATTCTTTACCGTCTAAGCCATCAGGGAAGACCCTGGACCTGAACAGATGAGGCAATATTAGATTTCAAGCAGGTGCCAAAACAGAATGAGACTTGGAAATCTCAGAGAAGAGAATGAATGCATCTTCCCTGTGGGAGTGTAGAAGGGATGTAAGATTTTGTGGCCAGAGGTTAGACTGACACACTGTATTTTCCCAAGATAGCCTGCATGATCTCCTTATAATGCCAATCAGATAAAAGTCAGATCACATTTCTAACTGCCCTCAAAACCTTAATATTCTTCCCATTGAATGGTAAAGTCCATCTTTTCTCTTCCTGTATTGGTATGCCTTTGGACTGTATCAAGTAATAGAGTATGGAGAAAATGACGCTGACTTTGAGGCTACATCATAAAAATGCCATGAACCACTCGTTTGCTCTCTAGGGACATTTGCTCTTGGGACATAGCCACCACCATTCTGTGAAGAAGCCCCCACTAGCTCATAGAGACAGACTATATGAAAAAAGGCACATGCAGGTGTTCTGATCCTCAGCCAAGCTGAGATTCCAACTCATAGCCAACTCCAACCACCAGATACGTGAGGGAAGATGTCTCCAGGTAATTTTAGTCCCAGCTGTTGAATCACGTCAGCCTTAAAGTCTTCCCAGCTGAGATCTCAAACACTGCAGAGTGAAGATCAGCCATTCCTGTTATTCGCAGCATGAATTTCTAACCCACAGAATTTGTGAGCATAATGTAATGACTGTTTTCCTTTAAACTTTGGGTGGCTTGTTATACAGCAATAGTACCTCAAACACTGAAAAATTAAAACTTGGGTAGACAGTTATAAATTGTGTAGACAAACACAGTCCTTCATTTTTTTCATTTAATTCTCTGGTAGTGCCCTCTCAGCATGAAGTATTATATACATTACTGAATCTAATGTTGAAACCAACAAAAATTATTACTAGGTTAAACTGATGCACATTTAACGAGATGCATTGTTCTTGTTATTAAATAAAGAGGTGTAAAGGCAAAATAGTTTAAACAAGATTATAATTTACACAAAATATTCAAGTTTTTATCCTACCAGTTAGTTTTCAGTATTCCTACTTCAGTTCAGTTCAGTCACTCAGTTGTGTCCGACTCTTTGTGACCCCATGAATTGCAGCATGCCAGGCCTCCCTGTCAATCACCAACTCCCGGAGTTCACCCAAACCCACGTCCATCGAGTCAGTGATGCCATCCAACCATCTCATCCTCTGTCATCCCCTTCTCCTCCTGCCTCCAATCCCTCCCAGCATCAGATCTTTTCCAATGAGTCAACTCTTTGCATGAGGTGGCCAAAGTACTGGAGTTTCAGCTTTAGCATCATTTCTTCCAAAGAAATCCCAGGGCTGATCTCCTTCAGAATGGACTGGTTGGATCTCCTTGCAGTCCAAAGGACTCTTAAGAGTCTTTTCCAACACTACAGTACAAAAGCATCAATTCTTCAGCACTCAGCTTTCTTCACAGTCCAACTCTCACATCCATATATGACTACTGGAAAAACCATAGCCTTGACTAGATGGACCTTAGTAGGCAAAGTAATGTCTCTGCTTTTGAATATGCTGTCTATGTTGGTCATAACTTTTCTTCCAAAGAGTAAGTGTCTTTTAATTTCATGGCTGCAGTCACCATCTGCAGTGATTTTGGATCCCCCAAAATAAAGTCTGACACTGTTTCCACTATTTCCCCATCTATTTCCCATGAAGTGATGGGACCAGATGCTGTGATCTTTGTTTTCTGAATGTTGAGCTTTAAGCCAACTTTTTCACTCTCCTCTTTCACTTTCATCAAGAGCTTTTTAGTTCCTCTTCACTTTCTGCCATAAGGGTGGTGTCATCTGCATATCTTAGGCTATTGATATTTCTCCTGGCAATCTTGATGTATAGAGTTCTACGATAGACTGATGTAATACGAAACTGGATACTGCTCACAAGGTTAAATTTCACTGAACTATAGAGTTGGGTTAAGTAGCCCAATCTATCAAGAAAGAGGGTATGTGCCTCTAGAATTACTTTAGGTCTGATTATAAGCTGAGTGTAGGAAACAAGAAGTTGGAGGCTCTGTATGATGCAAGTAGATGGAAGCCCCATGAGAAACTAACAAATAATCTTGCAATGGTGGACTAGAGTGGTTGGAATAGGAGGTGAGACTAAAGGGATTTGAAGTCGGTCACCAGAGGCTTCTGACACTATTTCTATTCCTAATGATAGCAAGTTCAGTTGGATAAGAATTATCAATGGAACAGAGTTATTTGTTGGGTATTCCTTAAGCAATGTGTTGGAAGTTTGCTTTGTGAAAGAGGGTGAATTAATATAAGAGCCTGAGATCAATAACTTCCAATCTGCATTAATGATACCTTGTTCTTCTTAAATCACGGATTGGAAGAGATTTACAAGAACTTCTTCCACCAGCATCATGTCCGAAAGAGCACTGGTTTAGATTCACACATGTCACATTTTGACATCAGATCCAATTACTTATTTATTAGTTATCAGGTCTTGGGCCATTTATCTTCTTAGAATCCCTTAAAGGAGAATAAGGAAAAGCGGTTAGTATACATTTCCTGGCTAATCATATCCTTTTCAAGCTAAACTGCTTTTTCTTAAACATTAAATCTGATATATAGCACACAAATATCTTGGTTAAACTAAGAAGCATGTCATCTCTTAGGAAGATTATCAGGAAAATTGTATGTATTGGAGGCTACATAGTTTTAATCTCAAATTTCCTTATAGAAGCCTCTAACTGTCTTGCAAGAATAACTGATTCTCTTAAATTTACTTTTAGAGAGTCTCATACTGCTTTTCTTCATTAGTAATTTGACCTTGTTAATTTGTTCCGAGTTCTAAAATCACTGATCTGATTTTAGAGCACTGTTCATATTTCCTTGCTTATTGATGTTGAGATTAAAAGCCTCCTTTAGTGTCATTACTAAGGATCTGAAAGGTGGCTTAGTAAGATCGTATATCAACCAAGAGAAAAAGCAAGTATCTATCCTTTGACCCTTAGCAATCAAGAGGTGGACTCCTACAAATTTCTGTTTCTGTTTATAGATGAATGATAAATGTGATATGAAATTAAATAAACATGCAGAAATTTAGAACAAAGTAAGCAACCAAACAGCAAAACCAAGCATTAGAGAAACATACAAATCTCAACTAGGTAAAAACTCTCAAAATATTTAGAAAAATAAGGAGGAGAAAGTCCACCTAAACCAACCAACCAACCAATGACAGACAAAGAAAATCAGAGAATTCCTGGCTACTCTGTGTGGCATTTTAGATGAAGAGTGGGGCTATCAGAGAGGTCCTGATAACCTCTTTAGAGCTGCTATAATCATGCCTTTAAAACAAGTCTCTGCTACTCAAGGGACAGAGTTGTACAATCAATTCTGTTGTAGGACATAGGACTTTTTTTTCACAGTAGGTCATCATGAACCTACTTCCCTCATTTAAGCCAGCACACGATGAGCACTGGACGCTGCACTCCCAGCTATTTGATGTTTCCTATTCAGAAACATCAAGTTACCCAGTGATTAGGTGCCCCTAAAGTTATGGGTTATGTGTGCACACGTGCTAGTGTGAATGACCCACCTGGTATAGAGCACCCCACCTTGATACCCCAACACCATTATGAGACAGAGTATTAGAGACAATTTCAAGATGTCCTGTACTTTTTCTCATTACAATCATGTGAAAGTGAAGTCGCTCAGTCGTGTCCGACCGTTTGCGACCCCGTGGACTGTAGCCCGCCAGGCTCCTCTGTCCATGGGATTCTCCAGGCAAGAATACTGGGATGGGTTGCCATTTCCTTCTCCAGGGAATCTTCCCAACCCAGGGATCGAACCCCGGGTCTCCTGCATTGCAGGCAGATGCTTTATCCTCTGAGCCACCAGGGAAGCCCATAGTATTAAACATATGGCCTCACAGTATCACAGTTTCTCTGCTTGCTCTTTGCTCCAAGCCTGGGACCCCCATCAACTCTAATCTTGTCAATAAATTCCTCCGTTCTCTCCTGCGTGTGTCCATGCTCAGTCATGCCCAACTCTTTGAGACTCTGTGGGCTGAAGCCCACCTGGCTTCTCTGTTCATGAAATTCTCCAGGCAAGAATACTGGAGTGGGTTGCCATTTCCACCTCCAGGGGATCTCCCTGATCCAGGGATTGAACCCAGGTCTCCTTCTTTGCAGTCAAAGTCTTTACCATTGAGCCACCTGGGAAGCCCATATCTTCCCCTACCCTCTATGCAACCCCATTTCACATTCTCGTCCATCAAATTAAGAGAGCTGTTACCTCTACTGGCTCATTCTAAGGTGGGCTCCATAAGTTCTGGGGGTTTTCATCAGGAGAAACTTTGAACCAGAGATGAGAGCCACTTATCCAATGGGGAGGAGTACCCCCAAGCAGAAGGGTGAGCACGAGGGGAGGCAGAGGAGAGGAGCATCTGGCTGTGAGCACGGAGGAAGTGCTCGGCCAGAATATTCAGAGACATTAAGATTAAAGGAGAGAGGTGTGAAGAGGGGAAGAAGGAGCTGAGGCTCTGCCTCCCTCACCCCAGGTACCTCTGAAGTGCCTTTGAATGATGCTTTCACACTCCAAATGCTGAAACCAATCTACCCGTGGCTTCACTTTCAAGTAACTAATGCTTTTAAATGGAGATTAAATGCCAAATAAGTAAAGGAGGGAACACATTAGGGTTATAATGCAAACTCCTAAGAGAGGTAACACATCGGTGTGAATCAAGCTCAGTCAAAATGTAAAAATGATATTTGATTACTTCTTATTATTTCAGAGGAGAAGCTGGGGATGTAACAGGAAGCAAAGATGGAAACAGAAAGGCTGGCTGCTCCTCATTCCCACCACACCCCTACCCCCTTGCTTGCCTTCTGTTTATAATGTACGTTTATACTGTGTAGTTACTGTGCATGGTCCATACACACCGTATTTAAGGCCAAACTCATGAGCTTCCGTAGATACTAACTACATTTCATTTTGAAGTCTCTTTTTTTGTTTGTTTTGTTTCCTTTTTTTTCATCTCCTGCTGTCAGGAGCAGAGTCTCCATTTCAGTCCCAAATGTAACATGGGGGCTTGGGATGTAATCTTTGAAAGACCCAGCTAATTTATTTAATAAATAAACAAATAAGTGAGTTATCTTGCAATAATGCACATAATCCTGGTCGGACATAAACAGTTTGCCTTGGTCCAAAGCCTAGGAAATGTGTAAACAGAAATTAAATTAACTATAATAAATGATTATACTGTTTTATAGTTTTGTCACAAATCTATGGCTTCACACACCTTCATGTAAATTATGCTCTCATACGCTGCTGCTGCTGCTGCTGAGTCGCTTCAGTCGTGTCTGACTCTGTGTGACCCCATAGACAGCAGCCCACCAGGCTCCCCCGTCCCTGGGATTCTCCAGGCAAGAACACCGGAGTGGGCTGCCATTTCCTTCTCCAATGCATGAAAGTGAAAAGTGAAAGTGAAGTCGCTCAGTTGTGTCGGACTCTTCCCGACCCCATGGACTGCAGCCCATCAGGCTCTTCCGTCCATGGCATTTTCCAGGCAAGAGTACTGGAGTGGGTGCCATTGCCTTCTCCATATAATCATCCCCAATTTATCTCTATCTAATGCTCTCATATAATCATCCCCAATTTCAGGATGATGAAACTAAGGCTGAGACAGTTTAAGCAACTTTCTGCGCTCCAGCAAGAAAGGAATTGGTAGAGCCAGCCTTGAGACGCCAGACGTTTGACTCTAGTTCCCACGTTCCTTCCATTTCACAAGAACTGCTTCCTGTTTATGCGACCTGGGTAGAAACACAGAGAAGCAGCAGCAGTGAACAGTGGCTTTTGATGTTGCCAGCCTTTGAGTTCTGTACCATAAAATAAACCCTGTTTATTTTAATATTATATTGTAAAGAGAGTTGCCCTGGACAACTGATAAGACATTCTGATGTTGTTTTGCATTTTATTTTTGCTAAAAAGATACCTCGTACAGAACTCATGATCTAGGGCTGCTAAATATACTGTAATAAATCATAAAGAAAAACCAGAATTTCCATGTTTTTAAAATGTTTGCTCTTTATCCCTTAGTTTAGGATAATATGATTGAAATACTAGCATTCATGTATTTTGAAACTAGTAGGGCAAGTATAAGTCATTTCAATAGGGCAAGTATAAGTCATTTCAGTAGGTAAGTTTAGTTTCTGTAACTTCATAAAAGGTTAGCATTCATCCGGTGCTAACCATTTGCCAATGACTGTTCTAAACGTCATCAAATGGATCAACTCTTTTAATTCTCATAATACTGCCATATGAGCTAGGTAGTATTATTAATTTGCATTTTACTGAGGAAGAAACTGAAACCTCAAAATGTTAAGAAACTTCTCTAAGAGTTCAGAGTTAGCGAGTGGCAGAACTGCAACCTGAAGCCAGGTGATCTGGCTCCAGAATCCAGGGCTCAGTTTGAGAGGCGCTTCCCTGTCTTTAACCGTTCAGTTACTATGCATTGTCCATACACACTGTATTTCATGCCAAGCTCATAGGCTTCCCTAGATACTAATTGCATTTCATTTTGATGTCTGTATTTTTCCCCTTGTTTTTCACCTCTCGCACTCCAGAGCAGGGTCTCTATTTAAGTCCCACATGTAACACGGGGCTTGGGATATAGTCTTTGAAAGATCCAGCTAATTTATTTAATAAAGAAACAGATGAGTGAACTATCATGTGATAATATTTATAAACCTGGTCCCACATAATTTTCTGGGAGAGGAGGTTCTGTTTAAAGCTTTCCCTGAAATGAACTCTATAGGGAGGTCATGGAGGAAAAGTACAGGACTGTAACTGGAAAACTGGAATTAGTGCATCAAGTAGCAGTGTTTAGTAAGTAAATTAATTTCCTTGGGCTTTAGTTCCTTACCTGTGAAATAAAGTTTTGGCCTCTGAATTCTTTGAAGCCTTTTAGTTTAAGATCATATGATCTTATGATTCCTTAAATTATAACAGAATTTCAGTGGCCCATTTTTAAGCATTAAGCATTTCATTTCTGTCAGTTGACTTTTGCTGGGCTCAGAAGTATCATATCTTTCTTCCTTCTCATTCTCTTTCTCTCTCTCTTTCAAAGCATAAAGTGATTCCCCAAGTGGTACAGTTATTTTTCAGGCTCTCTCAGAGTTGAAATTATTAACCACATAAAAAGCCCAAACCAGAGCAGTGACTTCTCCCTTACAAAGTATTCACAAGCTGGTCAACCAAGATTAAAAGTGGAAAATACATCTTTGCTCATAAGGGGGATATTAGTAAAGATTAAATAGATTTCTCTGAAGTTCAGGGGGTGAAAGCTATATTACATCATTATCAAAGCTAGACATTTTTCTTCAACTAATGGGTAACAAGAGAGCCATCTTCTGTCCTTGCTGTGCATGTGGAAATCTCTTGGACAATAGTGGGAATGTTGCATGGCGAAGTGATCATAAGATGCTTTTTCTGCTTATTTATTTATTTGATTTATTAAATCTTCCTAAGCCTCTGGAGTCATGAACATAGCTGTAAAAAAACACCAGTGTGCATAAATCTCCATCTCTTTCCCAACCTCACAGCAGGGATTCTCCATATCAATCAGACAAAAGCCTGGATTCAGCCCAGAGTATTAATGAAAGCTGTATTCTCATTTTGCAGTCCTAAACAGAATTACATTTGTTAACACATATTCCTCTCTGATCATTGTTCAAAATGCCTCAGGTTTTCTTATGTTTATTTTGTTTCCTCTAATTCATTTTCTACTTCCAAGAGTAGATTTTACTACAAAAGGAAGAAGGGTTGATGGAAGCTTTTTCTCAACAAGACTTGAGTCTTAAATGCATTTCTTTGGGAAGTTTGACCCAAGGCACAAAATACAATTAGGGAAAAGAAACAGGCTGATGATTCTCTTTCACTATATATATCCAGATTGTCAGAAGAATGTTGTTGTATTATTAGAGTCTACTGAAGCAAGAGATGTTGGCCATCCATAAGTATTGGTTACTTATCTATCCCTGTTTTTGAAGCAAGATCTGAAATTTCCAAGGATCACTTCAAAGTAAGATCAGTGTCATGGGCATATGACCTGTGTAATCACATAGGGCAGCAAGATTAGAAGGGATCCATGCTTGTTTCAAAGCTCTGCTAAAGCAGTCTGAACAGTTTTTGAATAGGAGGTCTCACATTTTCATTTTGTACATGCTAAGTCACTTCAGTCATGTTGGACCATTTGTGATCTTATGCCTATGGGCAGTAGCCTGCCAAGTTTTTCTGCCCATGGGATTCTCCAGGCAAGACTACTGGAGCGGGTTGTCATGCCCTCCTCTAGGGAATCTTCCTGACCCAGGAATCGAATCTGCACCTCTTATGTCTCCTGCTTTGGCAAGTGAGTTCTTTACCACTAACTCCACCTGGGAAGCCCTGTAAATTGTGTAGTCAGTCCTGCTTGAGAGTCTGATCTAGTTAGGTAATTTGGGGGATGTCACAGATGTCAATTTTATTTTTGTACCAGGGTTAACTAAACTGGAAGGGTGGTAGCAGCTGCTCTTCTCTGATCTTCACATACCCAGAGCTGGATAGTGGACCATGTGGTGACCACTTTGAAACTCAAAGACACCATTTTCCTCATTTTTAAGGATAAGAAATCTGAGCCTCAGAGATTTAAAAAAGCTTTTCCAAAGTTACACAAACAGTAAATATTGGAGACAGAACTTAGACTTATGCCCTCAGCTTCAAAGGTCCGTATTCTCTCCTCTACACCACTCCATTCTGTGAACATTTGCTTTAAACTCATGTCGGAGCACTGGTATAGGTTTTGTCTGTAGGAATTTTAGGGAGATTTCGATGGGATTTGTTAACCAAAACCTAGAGGTCATGAGGGAATCCGCTTGACCAATGTGTTGCTTCCTGAATGTGACAAAATTTCTTAAACTATGGTGAGACAAGTTAGCTCAGAGCTGAAGCCTTTACTTATTCATTATTACTTTATTATTATTTTCTTTGATGTTGAGAACAAATGCCTCAAATTCTCAGAGCTCTTTGCACACAGTGAATCATGAGAAAAACTCATTTTAAAGTGGAGCTATTTCTCCTCTTCTAGAAGCTAAGTTTCAAGGCTGTACTATTTTTCTCACATGGTCCTTAAGGTAACTTACAGTTTCCCCTCCAGTCACTCCTCTTCAGCAATGTTTCCTAGCAACGTCTTCAGTCCCCAACACCATCAGTCTTTTCCGTTGTCCATGTAGGATGGTGTGGATTGTCAAGCATCTGACCAGAAGCAAATCCCTCCACCATCTCTTGTGTTTCTTGTGTCTTTTCCTTACACTCAGTGATTACAATTTTGACTGCCGCTTGCCTTGTCACACCGTAAACTCTTTTGACATCTTTATATTTCTTTCTCTTTAAAAAATTAATTAAATGAATTGGTAGATTGAGTATTTGCTGCAGGTCATTTACTGCCCCCTTTTTTTTCATTATCCTGATTCTGCTTTCTGCCAAAATTGAGTTGACTTTAAGCTGTCAATTTTAATGATCTGATAGGAAACTAACTAATGATATTCCATCTCCTTTACTAATGAGGAACATAGCATGTTTATTTAATAAAGAAGTGCTTATACAAAGACAAGTAGCTGCAAAACTTCTTTTACATGGGGCAGATGGCAGAAAAGAAGGTCAATTTAAAGGGCCTTGTAATAGCCTGGTAAGATTTTATAGTCTCTTTGGAAAGACTCATGTTCCAGGAAACAGAGAAATTGCCATCACAGTTGTTAAAATATTTTTAAATAATAAGGAATATTATTTTATATATGATCTTATTAAAAATCTCATCTTGGCAAACACTTGCTGGGAAAATGAATAAGCTTTTTTTTTTTACTATTTTCAGCAAATACATTTTAGATATTCAACAAATAGTTTGAATGATATATTTTAAAATTTCCCCCTTCTACTTGTTCTCAGAATATGTGTTAGGAATTCATCTGCTTTCCCATACATCCATAAGAAACAAAGGAAATGACAGATATAGAAAAAAACTGAGATTCATTATACATGATTTTTTCCTTAAGAGGGCACAGCAACCCACTCCAGTATTCTTGCCTGGAGAATCCCATGGACAGAGGAGCCTGGCGGGCTACAGTCCATAGGGTCATACAGGGTCATCCCATGGACAGAGGAGCCTGGCGGGCTAAAGTCCAGAGGGTCATAAAGAGTCGGACACGACTGAAATGACCGAGCATGCACCTCTGTGATTTTTAGTAGATTAAAGTCAATCTCTCTTAGAGTTTGTGTATATAGGAAAGTACACTGAGGGAACAATATAATTTTCTATTGTATAATCTGAGTCATTCTTCAAGGAGGCACATGGTCAGCTCTTACCCCTTTTCTATGAAGCAAAATTCAAAAGTAAACGGGGAAATGTGATGCTAACAGGCTGGTGACGCTTTCCTCAGAGTCTACCCACCTCTTTCATTATTTCACACCCTCTTGGTTCATCCAGTCTTCTGTAGGATCCAAAACTGCTGAAGGGATTTCATCTCTTGGATTATTAGAGGCATGTGAAAGCCTACCGACCACTTGTTGAAGATCACAAGGTATAAAATAATAGAATGTGTGAGAAGAAAGGGCCCATGGATATCACTGGGGGCAGGCCCTAGAATTGAGTCCTACGTTTCTCCTCATCACATAGGGTTAGGCCTGGAGGAGCTTTGGATGATGCAAGGGTTCTGGGGATCATATGCCCCCTCTGTAGTGCAGATCGAGTTAGATAACAAAACACAGCTTTGTTTGAAAATCATTATTTAATTAAAGAAGTTGCTTATAATTGTCATTTACATGGATGGTATAGTAATGTAGACGTCCATTTACTTTTCTCTCATTTTAAGAATGCATTTCTTTGAAGTAATAACATATGGGGTGGCTGTGAGCAGAGGTGATGGTTAAGAGTGTGGGAACCAGTGTCAATCTGTCAGGGAATGAATTCTATATTAATAACTTCCTAGCTGTATGAACTTGGACAAGTTATTTTACTTCTCTCACCCTCCACTTTTCTGTTTAATGAGGATAATAGCATCTATCCCACCAGGTCATTGTGAGGCTTCCATGAATAATTATAATTAAAACTTTTAGATGAGTTCCTGGTACAAAAGACTCAGAAGTAATACGAAGTTAATAAATGTTAGTACACTTATTCTTCTATAATTTAAAGCAGTATCTGACAATCACCTGTTAGTTGGTGAGAGATTGAGATTTGAGAGACTGGCTCTTTCTTTTAGATATTCAATCTAACCAATCTTGTGAAGAAGCCCCTCCTTGCTCCATCATCCACAGCACATTCATAGGCATTGTACTATGCTTAGTCACTCAGCTGTGTCCGACTCTTTGAGACCTCATGGACTGTAGCCTGCAAGGCTCCCCTGTCCTGGGGGCTCCCCTTGAGTGGGTTGCCATAACCTCCTCCAGGGGATCTTCCCAACCTAGGGAAGGATCCCAGGTCTCCCACTGCGCAGGTGGACTCTTTACCTTCTGAGGCACCAGGGAAGCCCATTCTATAAGTAGTTAAGTACAAACGCATGGTAATATTTTGGCTATGATGTGAGATTTGAGTGACAATTTCATCCCAAGAATGATCAGCAGTCACTTTGCTGCTTTTAACTGTCACTTGCGGATTCTGTCCTGGACTCTTCCTTTCTTCCCCTTCAAGCCACATTCTCAGCCAGACCTTTCTTCTTGCCCTCAAATCCCCAGACACACATTGCTTGAGTGCATTTCTTGACACGTCTGGGACTGTGTCCTTTAAGAGCCAGAAACATGGGCACACACAATTCGAGGGTCACAGTAATAAAGAGAAGGCTGATTTGCTCATGGAATCCATTCAAAGGGCTCCAGAGCCTATCCACCCAGGCCGTCACATTGTTAGACCACATTAAACACAGGCCTGTGCAATATTGACGTGTTTCGTAACTTCAGAAATAACAAAAACCTCAACTGCTTCCAGGCTTTTAATTTCCTTTGGTAACCATTGTTAACTGACTCTTCAATGTAAAATTAAAAGCTAACCCTCAATCCACTAACCCTTCTAATCCCTCCCTCTCCCTCTCATTCCTCCTCCAACACCCACTTGAAAAATAACCCAGTCTCCCCTCTGCCTCATTTCTGAGTGGAGAGGACTCATTCTTCTCCTGGAGCAGATCATCTCAGCATAGAGTGATCTTTCCCTGTGGTCAACCTGCACACTAGGCCTGCCCACAGCCTTGGCCACATCTGGAGCTGGTGGGAATCTTCCAGCAGGGGAATGCTTTGAATCCCCTGAACTGTCCCGATGTATCTCTGTCACCAGATGCATCTGGGGATAGTAGAGACCCTGTCAAGGAGGGTGTTAGCCATCCCCTCTCTGAAGGAGTCTGTGTGCATGCCTGCTAAGTCACTTTAGACCTGCCCTACTCTTTGTGACCCCATGGACTGTAGCCTACCAGGCTTCTCTGTCTGAGGATTCCCCAGGCAAGAATACTGGAGTCGGTTGCCACACCCTCCTCCAGAGGATCTTCCTATATCCCCAGGGATCAAACCCACATCTTTTTGCCTCCTGAATTGATAGGTGGGTTCTTTACCACTAGTGCCACATGGGAAGCCCTTATTTCTGGGGAAAACAATTAAAAGGAAAGCAGTAATAATTTTTTTTTAAGTGCTTAATTCAGGTTCATTAGAACTGTCTTATAAATGCAACACAAATACTGTGAATCAAAGACAAGAGAATAGAAATGATGTGCAGGCCAAAGTACAGTTTCTTAAAATTTGCTTGGGTTTTTCACCTCCCTCTGAGTTCTTTTTCCCATTGAACCCATGTGCTTCCCCATTTCTTCCCACCAAAGTTCTCACACCATCTCCTCTGTATCCAGGGCCCTCAGTGGAGTTTCTCAGTCTCTTAGTGGATCTGTGCAAGTGGCTTTCATTCTCTTTGACCCCAGAGCTTTCTGGATTCATTTTCTATTAAAGTTGACCTAGCCCTGATCTCTCAGGTTGCTGCTGAGGTGACTGGCTAGTCATAAAATCTAAACTGTATTAGGAAGTTAAGAATCATGAACTTAAGAAGCTAACCCAATGAAAGGCACTTGAATTTTTTTTTCTGAGAAATCACAGAGATGAAATATTACACTCTAATCTATAGAAGAATTCCAGGAACGCAAAAAGACTGGTGAGTAAAAGACTAAATAAATACATCACCCACCAAAAAAAAAAAAAAAATGGACTTTTCGAGAGACAGTGTGGCAAGTAGAGTGAGTCCAGGCAGAAGATAGATGCCAGGCATTTGAGAAAGGGTGGAAGTGGAGAAGGTGAAGACTATGGATATTCATTGAATTTTCATATAGATTTTTAGATTCGGTAAGTGCAAATGAAATGTTATGTTTTACAATAACCACAAAAATGCAATTATATAAAATTTCCTAGGAAATTTTGTGATTCTTAGCCTTAGGGGGTTTCTATATGCCCATGTAGGTGAGAGGATGAATAGCTCAGAATCTTGAAGGATTAACTACTTATGTTTCTGCATTAGTGTGTGCCGTGTGCTTAGTCATGTCTGACTCTTTGAGACCCCATGGACTGGAACCAGCCATGCTCCTCTGGCCATGGAAATCTCCAGGAAAGAATACTGGAGTGGGTTGCTGTTTCCTGCTCCAGGGGATCTTCCCGACCCAGGGATGGAAACCAAGTCTCCTGTGTTTCCTGCATTGCAGGTGGATTCTTTACCTACTGAGGTTATAACAAAACAAAAAATAGAGGAAAATGCATAAGCTTTGAAGTCAGGCTGACTTTCTTCTTTTTACATTGTAAGTTTTTTTTAATATATACATGTATCTATTCTTTTACAAATTCTTTTCCCATTTAGGTTATTACAGAATATTGAGCAGAGTTCCCTTTGTATACAGTAGGTTGTTGTTGATTATTTATTTTAAATATGGCAGTGTGTACATGTCTATCCCAAACTCCCAATCTCTCCTTCTCCTCTGTCACATCCTTCCCCACTGGCAACCATAAGTTCATTCCCTAAGTCTGTGAGTCTGATTCTGTTTTACAAATAAATTCATTTGTATCTTTTTTTTTTTTTTTTTTAGATTCAGGTAGACTGATTGTGAATAGCTGACTCATTGGAAAAGACTGATTGCTGCAAAAATTGAAGGCAGGAGAGAAGAGGGTGTCAGAGGATGAGATGGGTGAAAGGTGTCATTGACTCAATGGACATGGACTTGGGCAAGCTCCAGGAGATGGTGGAGGGACAGGGAAGCCTAGCATGCTGCAGTCCATGGGGTAGTGAGGAGCTGGACACAACTTGGAGACTGAACAACAACAAGATTGAAAAATAGAATCTTTGCTCAATTCTTAGTAAGCTACATGATCTTTACAGGCCTTTCATTTCCCTTTATGTCTTTCCTGATTCCTGCTGATTTTCCTGTGTCTCTTGTAAGATTGTTGATATTTTACTTGTGAAGGGACTGGTGCAGTGCTTTACTTACAGCACACAGTCAATAAGCAATGCCTCTTATTATCATTATTCTGCTTCAAGACAAAACCCTGCTTTATCATTTAATGGCCTTTGGACCTTGCTAGTAAATCCCAGAGCTACTCAAAAGTTCTG
The DNA here is from genome assembly GCA_917880005.1 of Nanger dama. Taxonomy (NCBI): domain Eukaryota; kingdom Metazoa; phylum Chordata; class Mammalia; order Artiodactyla; family Bovidae; genus Nanger; species Nanger dama. Next base: position 1,079,866 of record CAKJTW010000068.1, on the reverse strand, counting down.
GTTATTTTTTGGAATCCTGAAAGCATGATAAAATGACAATTTGCACAGTTACTTTATTCATCTTCATAACTGCCTCTGAACCGAGCACAACGCTCTGTGTTTAGCAGGTATTCAGTAAATATTTGCCAAGTTGATAAATCTGACAATTAGAAAGATTCACATGGAATCCAGGGTAACTCTGCCGATGTAGTCAGAATCCAGCCTTCCCCCACCACCAGCCTCAAACTAATGTGGTATTCTTGAGTGTCGGCAGTAAAAGTTATGGGGGACATCAGGTTTCTATTTTCGGTGGAGAAATACATTTGCATGCATGTGTATGTGTAAAACTAAAATGTTCTGGCATAAAGCAAATAACCAAGGGGCAAACTATGAGGAGGTTATTTATTTATTACAAGTTATGGATGAGTTCTCAGGGCTCCCTCATAGCTCAACCATGTGTGAGAGCCACGAAACAAAAGGATCTTAATGAACATGTGCAAATAACAGCGTTCATCTTGGTCAGCCCGTGAGATAGACCTCCAGTCCCCTTAAATAACCATACTGGGGGCGAGAGGTGACTTCTGAGATGCCTATGTCTTCTATTACTGCTGAGCACCATGGGGCTGACCCTCATATTTGAATATTAAATTAGTAAAGGCAGAATCTACACAATACCAATGGTATTAGTCATGTCTGCTGGGGCATCCAATACCAGATGTCACTTTTCTGATCTTTCAGGCTGGGCCTTCACTGTTTTTGGCACGTCAGAGTTCGCATCTGAGTACAATTTAAGTTGTAACAATGCAATCAGCATGCCTAACTATTTTTTTTTTCCTTTTGCTTTTTTTGCCTTCCTCTCCTGCTATTTTGGGAGCTGAAGTTATGAAGTCCCTCTGTCTATTGATCTGGGAAGTTAGAGATGATTTCCTAGGCTCCCTTCCCCCATCCTTTTTTGAGGGAATGTGAGAGCCTGCTCTCCGCTGCCTTGCAAGTATTCATTTGCAAGATTTACAGCAAGCTTGCAAATAACCATTCTCCAATGGAAAGTAATAATTTATGTTGGGTGAGCAGAAGAGAGTTCTGATTCCACTCATTTTCCCACCTGTGCACGTCCTAGGAGGGAGGCACTGGTCAAAAAAAAAAAAAAAAAAAAATGTGCTGGTGAACTTTTTGTACTTATTTTCAAGGTTGACAAAGTATGATAGTTGAGAATTCACCCATCTGCTATACCTCTTAAACTGAGTCTAATTGACAGGTAAGAAAGAGGCATAAATCCAGGTCTCCCTCATAGTTTGTAACCATTAAACAATAAAACTGAAAGGAATTTTATCAAGCCCAGAAATTTTAATTTTGGTCTGTGGACTGGAGGAGCTCCAGAAAGACCACTGGATAATTCTCACATGCAATCAGTTCTAATGCAGACGTCACTTTGCTTGCATATGGTACACTGTGATATTTTCTTAAATTACACCTCTTCTTTTAGACTTTGAACTCCCTATGAACACACATTATGGTTTTGTGTCGTCATTTTGTACCGTACTGGTACAAGTTGTGACCAAAATGAAAGCTCTGTTGAACCCTGATGACAGTACTTATTTGTGCTTTTGCCACTTCTGCGACCCTGGTTTTCAAGTTCACATCTGTTGTCACATTCCAGTTTCCACATTTAAGAGTCTGTTTTTTCCTCACCATGCATCTGAACGGTGCCGGTTCTAGCACACCATTTGAAACTCCTTGTGTCACAGTATCAGCAAAATACAAATTGCATTTTCAAACTGGGTACTGTGAGGAATACTTACAAAGGTGTGGACAGAGCATAGGAAACCCGTAACAGAAAGTGTAATATCCTGGAGTTGGTAACAGCAGAATGTTATTACCATCCCATAGGATGAAGGGAGCAGCTTCCTGAATAAGGGGACAGAGAGGATAATATTGAAAGGGCTTCCTGACTGGAGCTCTGATATTTAAGGAACTCATCTAACCACTGACAATTCAGCAGGGAGGCAGGTAGGGGAATAAGTATCCCGATTTCTTCCCATTGACTGAAATGGATAGAAGCCAAAGGACAAGGGGACATAGCAGGGTGGGAAAGGTGGAGAAAGGTACAAGTGGAAGCTCCCACCTCACTGACATAATTTCTCAACATCTCCCACCTCCTCAAACAACTTCAGTGGAATTCTGCTTCCAGTTAAGATGTGGAAGGATATGAAAGGTTGGTGCTGCACCAAATGAGAAATCAAGGGACAAGACAAAAATTCCTACTAATGAAGAGCTCTGGATATCAAGAAATCTAAAACTACTAAAGCTGAGTCGAAACTTCAGAGAGATGGGTGAGCAAAGAACAGAAGATTGCTGAGATCGAAAGCAGTTAAAGAAGCAACACTACCACAGAATGATGCTCTTTGTTCAAATAAGAAGTCTGATAAATGATTCCTAATCCATTGGGCTGACCTACTGGGTTTAAATCTTCAGAAGCTCCAAATTCAGAGATCATTCTGCCAACTAACAATCTCTCAGACTAGCAGTCTTGGTGATCTCGCAGTCCTACAGTTTTGAAATCTTGTGGTCTGGAAAACTTCTGGTCTCACAAGCCCAACAGTTTCAGGTTCTGCAAACATATTTTCAAGGTCTGAGAGTCTCACTGTCTTGCAGTTTCATAATGTGTCATATTTGATATCTAATAGTCTTGAGATCGGGGCTTCCCTGTGGCTCAGCTGGTAAAGAATCTGCCTGCAATGTGGGAGACCTGATTTAATCCCTGGGTTGGGGAACATCCTCTGGAGAAGGGAACAGCTACCCACTCCAGTATTGTGGCCTGGAGAATTCCATGGACCATGTAGTCTGTGGGGTCGCAAAGAGTCGGACACTACTGAGTGACTCTCACTTAAGTCTTGAGATCTCTATCTTCAGGTCTAGGAATCTATCCATTTTGCAGTTTGGAGGTCAAGCAGACTCAAGATTCTGCAGATTTTCTGTCGGACAATATTTGATCTCAGTCCTAGGGAGAAAGGCTTGAAATCACACTCAAAGCATCCGATGCTAGAGACAGAATGAGTCGAACTGAATCTGCAGTCAAAACTCTACCTGATTCAATGTCTGGTAAGATCAACAACAGTCTTTCCAGTGGCTGTGGAAAAAGTTAGAGCTGGAATGAAAAACAAAGAGACAGCATGCTAGATCTGTGGTGCTTGAATTCCAAGATGTTGTCTGAGAGATTAAAGTCACAACCGTGACCCAAAGTAGCTAAATCAATGGTTAAATCAGCCTTTCCATCTGCGATCTAACATAGGGAATAGGGTTCCTTATTGGGAAAATATGTGTGATTTATAATATAATTTGATATTATATGATATAACCTAATATGTATGTATAGGTGTATGATATAGAGAGGACAAGGCTTTCCAGGTGGTGCAGTGGTAAGGAATTGGCCTGCCAATGTAGGAGATGCGAGAGTCAAGGTTTCAATCTTTGGGTTGAGAAGATCCCCTAAAGTGGAAATGGCAAGCCACTCCAATATTCTTGCCTGAAACATCCATGGACAGAGGAGCCTGGTGGGCTACAGTCCATGGGGTTGCAAAGAGTCAGATACGACTGAGTGAGCACACACATACACAGGTGTGTGGCATCTTTTAAAATGTACTACAATACCTACTGTTCCTTTAGATACAGTAGGCACCTCCAGTACCTACAGTACCAACATACAGTATGGTAAAAATGCAAAAAGTTTGAAAATATGACTTGTAGTCAAGAAAGAAAGTCAGGAGAAACTCTTAAGTAAACTAAGTGTTAGAATAGTCCCTAAAGGAATTTATAATAACTATAACAAATGCTTTATAGGGAAGGATGAATATAACGGTAAAAGGTAAGTAATGGGATATTGGAGAGTTTTTAGAGAAAAATATAGCCAAATAGATATGCTAGAATGAGAAATATTATATCTAATATATAAAATTTGCTGGATGGGACTGACAGAGAATTGACCAAAACAGAAGAAAGGATGACTTCATAGAAGCAAGTCAATTGAAATCATGCAATTAGGAAATCATGCAATCTCTAGGAAAAAACAAAAAGCTTTCAATGACACGCATGCGTGCATGCAGGTCACTTCGATTGTGTTCCACTCTTTGTGACCCTGTGGACCTAGCAGGCTCCCTCTGTCCATGGGATTCTCCAGGCAGGAATACTGGAGTGGGTTGCCGTGTCCTCCTCCAGGGGATCTTCCCAACCCAGGGATCAAACCCATGTCTCTTATGCCTCCTATGTTGGCAGGCAACAGCTTTACCATTAGCACCACCTGGGAAGTCCCTTCAATGACATATTGAACAGTATTAAAGAGTCCAAGAAGAAGATAAGAGAGAGCAGACCAGAAAAACTGAAGAATTAATGGCCAAAAATCTCCTAGTTTGATAAAACGTAAAATCCACAGATCCAAGATGCTCAGTGAAAGTCAAGCAGGATTATTACCAAGGAAAACACTTCAAAGCACAAATTTGTCAAATTGTTATAAATCAGACATACAATCTCAAAAGCAGCCAGAAGTCATATTACATAAAAGAAAACAATGACAAAAACAAAGGCAACCCTTTCATCAGAAATAACAGAAGTCTGACAAAAATAGAAGAGCATATTTATGGAGACAAAAATGAGTCAGTTACATATTCAGTGAAAAATATTTTTGGAAAATGAAAATAAATTAAAGGCATTTTTACAAATGCAAAGGCTAAGAGACTGTACTGCCAGTAAACCCACACTACAAGGTATGCTATGGGGAATTCTCAAGTAAAAAGAAAATAGTACCAGAAGGAAATTAGAATGTAGAGGAAGCAATGAAGATCACTGGCAATAATAATATATGAGGAAACATAAAATTATTTTTTTCTTTTCTAAATTTTTTAACGGTCAACAGACTAAAGTAAAATAATAATGATACATTGAGAATTTTGTATTTCATATAGAGGTAGATATATAATAAAGATACAAGGAAAGAAGGTAAACAGAGTAATAAGGTTCTTGCATTAAATGTCAACAATATAATTGATGTGAGGCAAATTGTGAATAAGGTAAGAATACGCATTGTAATTCCTAAAGCAGTCACTAAAAATGAAATCATGAAATATACCTTCAAAGGTGATAGAAAAGACAGAATGTAATAATACTATAAAATACTCAATAAATACAAAATAAGACAGAAAAAAACATCAAACAACAAAGGGCATAAATAGAAAACAAATGGCAAGGTGCTCAACTTTGTTACACATTAAGCATAAATGAATTAACATTCCAATTAGAGATAGAAGTTTTCAAGCTAGTTAAAGAAGGAAAAACAAAGCATAGGTTGTAAGTAAAAGGTTAAAAACAATGTCATAAAACACTAAGAATAAGCATGTTACTGATTATGTTAAAATCTAGCAAAGTAGTCCCAAGAGATGTATATAACAGAGATTAAGTGGACCGTTTTTATTGATAAAAGATAGCAAAAAGATAATATATTTGTAGATTATGCATAAAAAATAGTCACAAAAATGTTATACTATTAAAATAGTACTTAATATGAAACAAACAAAAAAAGAATTTAAGGATGAAAATAGAGGTTTTAGCAGTCTTTCAATAATTGGTAATTCATGTAGACAAAAACAAAATCAGTATGGGTATAAATTGACCATTATCAAATATGATGATCTAATAGATATTTATAGAAGTCTATATCTAACAAGTGCAGAATACACAATCTTTTCAAGTGTTTAGGAAATAGCCACTAAACAGGTTACATGCTGGACCATAATTAAAAATAATTAATAAATATTAAATAATTGAATAATAAATAATTTTTAAAAATGAAATCACACAGAGTAGGTTCTTTGTCAATAAATGATTAGATAAAAATCAATGATAATAAAAGCCTCAAATATTTGGAAGCTAAATAGTACACTTCTAAATAATTCATAGATCAAAAAAATTCAAGGGAAATTAGAAAATATTTTTAACTCAATGGTAATTAACACACAACGTATCCAAATTTGTGTGGTGGAACCAAACTAGGAAATTGATAACATTATAAGGGGTTATATTAGAAAAGAAGTAAAGATTAAATCAATGAGATAAGTTTCCACTTTAAAAAATTACAATAATAATGATAGAAGAAAAGAAAAAAAAAAGTAAAAATCCTAGCTAACTTATCCAAAACAGAACACAAATGACCAATATTAACAATAAAAGTGTATGTATCACAACAGGTCCTAGAGACATTAAAAGCGTAAGAGGACATTTTAATCAACTTTATGCTAATAACTACACTAATTTGGAAAAATGGACAATTTAAAAATATTTATTTATTTTTAATTGAAGGATTAATATTTTGTTACAATATTGTGTTGGTTTCTGCCATTCAGTAAGATGAATCGGCCATAGGTATACATATTGTCCCCTACCTCTTGAACCTCCCTCCCACCTCCCACTCCATTCCCCGGGCGCCCCCCAACCCCCACCCCCCGCTAGGGTGTCACAGAGTCCCTAGATGGAGCTTCCTGAGTCATACAGCAAATTCCCACTTGCTATCTAGTTTACTGATGCTGAAGCAAAAACTCCAGCACTTTAGCCACCTAATGTGAAGAGCCGACTCACTAGAAAAGACCCTGATGCTGGGAATGATTTAAGGCGGGAGGAGAAAGGAGGACAGAGGACGAGCTAGTTGGATGGCATCACCGACTCAATGGACGTGAGTTTAAGCAAGCTCCAGGAGATAAAGGACAAAGAAGCCTGGCATGCCACAGTCCACGTGGTCTCAAAGAGACGGACACAACTGAGCGATTGAACAACAATCTAGTTTACATATGGTAGCATACATGTTTCCATGCTGCTCTCTTCATTCACCCCACCCTCTCCTTCCCCACCCTGTGTCCACAAACAATCCCTGTGTTCTCCATGTCTGTGTTTCCATTGCTGCCCTGAAAATGGGTTCATCAGTACCATTTTTCTGCTGCTGCTAAGTCGCTTCAGTCGTGTCCGACTCTGTACGATCCCATAGACGGCAGTTCACCAGTCTCCCCCGTCCCTGGGATTTTCCAGGCAAGAACGCTGGAGTAGGTTGCCATTTCCTTCTCCAATGCGTGAAAGGGAAAAGTTGAAAGTGAAGTCGCTCAGTCGTGACCCCATGGACTGCAGCCTTTCAGGCTCCTCCGCCCATGGACTGCAGCCTTTCAGGCTCCTCCGCCCATGGAATTTTCCAGGCAAGAGTACTGCAGTGGGGTGCCATTGCCTTCTCCACCATTTTTCTAGATTCCATATATATGCGTTAGTATATGAGCTGTTTCAAATCCTGAAAGATGATGCTGTGAAAGTGCTACACTCAATATGCCAGCAAATTTGGAAAACTCAGCAGTGGCCACAGGACTGGAAAAGGTCAGTTATCATTCCAATCCCAAAGAAAGGCAATGCCAAAGAATGCTCAAAGTACTGCACAATTGCACTCATCTCACATGCTAGTAAAGTAATGCTAAAAATTCTCCAAGCCAGGCTTCAGCAACACGTGAACCGTGAGCTCCCTGATGTTCAAGCTGGTTTTAGAAAAGGCAGAGGAGCCAGATATCAAATTGCCAACATCTGCTGGATCATGGAAAAAGCAAGAGAGTTCCAGAAAAAACGTATATTTCTGCTTTCTTGACTATGCCAAAGCCTTTGACTGTGTGGATCACAATAAACTGTGGAAAAGTCTGAAAGAGATGGGCATACCAGACCACCTGACCTGCCCCCTTGAGAAACCTATATGCAGGTCAGGAAGCAACAGTAAGAACTGGGCATGGAACAACAGCCTGGTTCCAAATAGGAAAAGGAGTACGTCAAGGCTCTATACTGTCACCCTGTTTATTTAACTTATATGCAGAGTACATCATGAGAAATGCTGGGCTGGAAGAAACACAAGCTGGAATCCAGATTTCTGGGAGAAATATCAATAACTTCAGATATGCAGATGATACCATCCTTATGGCAGAAAGTGAAGAAGAACTAAAGAGCCTCTTGATGAAAGTGAAAGAGGAAAGCGAAAAAGTTGGTTTAAAGCTCAACATTCAGAAAACAAAGATCATGGCATCTGGTCCCACCACTTCATGGGAAATAGATGGAGAGACAGTGGAAACAGTATCAGACTTTATTTTGAGGGACTCCAAAATCACTGCAGATGGTGACTGCAGCCATGAAATTAAAAGATGCTTACTCCTTGGAAGAAAAGTTATGACCAACCTAGATAGCATATTCAAAAGCAGAGACATTACTTTGCCGACTAAGGTCCGTCTAGTCAAGGCTATGGTTTTTCCAGTGGTCATGTATGGATGTGAGAGTTGGACTGTGAAGAAGGCTGAGCGCCGAAGAATTGATGCTTTTGAGCTGTGGTGTTGGAGAAGACTCTTGAGAGTCCCTTGGACTGCAAGGAGATCCAACCAGTCCATTCTGAAGGAGATCAGCTCTGGGATTTCTTTGTAGGAATGATGCTAAAGCTGAAACTCCAGTACTTTGGCCACCTCATGCGAAGAGTTGACTCATTGGAAAAGACTTTGATGCTGGGAAGGATTGGGGGCAGGAGGAGAAGGGGATGACAGAGGATGAGATGGCTGGATGGCATCACAGACTCGATGAACGTGAGTCTGAGTGAACTCCAGGAGTTGGTGATAGACAGGGAGGCCTGGCGTGCTGCAATTCATGGGGTCGCGAAGAGTCGGACACAACTGAGCAACTGAACTGAATTGACTTTTGTTTTACTCTTTCTGACTTACTTTGCTTTGTATGGTAGGCTCTAGGATCATTCACCTCACTAGAACTGATTCCAATGCACTCCTTTTTTTTATATAGCTGAGTAGTATTAAAAAATGGACAATTATTTGAAAACACAACCCACCAAAATTGACACATAAAGAAATAGAAAATGTAAATGGATCTAAACATATTAAAGGCATCGATTTAATAGCTAAAATTCTTCCCACCAAGGAATATTCCAACTAAAAATAGATTCATTCACTGGTGAAATCTAACAGAAAATTTTATTGTGGTAAAATGTATATAATATAAATTTACCATTTTCACCATTTTTATGTGCAAAGTTCAGTGGCTTTAAGTACCTTCACATTTTTATGTAACCATTACCACAATTTGTCTCCTGAACTTTTTCCGTCTTCCCAGCAGAAACTCTGTACTCATTAAATAATAACTTCCTACTACCCCCTCTTCAGGATTCCCTTGTAGCCCAGTCAGTAAAGAATCTACCTGTAATGCAGGAGACCTGGGTTCACTTCCTGGGTTGGGAAGATGCCCTGGAGGAAGAAATGGCAACCCCACTTCCCAGCCCTTGGCAACTACACTTTTGGTCTATGAATTAAACTGCTCTAAGTACCTGTTTAAAATGCAGTCATAGAGTATTTGTAATTTTGTGACTGCTTTATTTCACTTAGGATGATGTCTTCAACATTCATATATGTTGTAGAATGTATCTGGATTTCCTTCTTAATCCTTTTTCCCCACACTGTGCAGCTTGCAGGATCTGAGTTACTGACCAAGGATTGAAACCAAGCTCTGGTAGTGTAAGTGCCCAGTCTTAATCCCTGGATCACCAGGGAATTCCATGAATTTCCTTCTTTTTTAAAGCTAAATAATGTTTCAATGCTATATGAACATGGGGGCTTCCCTTATGGCTCAGTGGGAAAAGAATTTGCCTGCAATGCAGAAGATACAGGAGATGTGGGTTCAATCCCTGGGTTGTGAAGATCCCCTGGAGAAGGAAATGGTAACCCACTCCAGTATTCTTGCCTGGAAAATTCCATGGACAGAGGAGTCTGGTGGGCTACAGTACAAGGGTTGCAAAGAGTTGGACACAACTGAGCGTGAGTGTGGACAGTCTGAGTATGAACATGGATATACAAATATCTGTTTGAGTTCCTGCTTTCAATTATTTTTAGTATAAGCCTAGAAGTGAAATTGTGGGATCAGTAATACAGAGATGTCAATGACGTAAAGAAGAGACTTAGTAATTATGAATAGAATGTCTCATATAATGTTATTTACATTTTAAAATTTTCTTTTTACATCGATTTTGAAACATTTTTTCCAAGGAATATTCTTTATTTTATCAAAGTAGTTAAATAGCTTGCTATAGTTTTCAAAGTTCTTCCTTGCTTCAAAACCATAAAGCGTTGCTAACAGAAACTAAGGAATATTTAACTAATTAGAAAGATATACCATAGTGATGAAATAAAAGACAATATTTTTAAAAGGTTGATTCTTGATTCAATGCACTTCTCACCAAAATCCTAGTGTCCTGATAGAAACTGATGCAGTAATGCCAAAATTCATATAGAAATTCAAAGGACTTGGATTAGACAATACAACTTTGTAAAAGAAGAACAGAGAGTCTATAACATCTGATTTCAAGACTTGTTATAGAGCTAACTAATTAAATAGCATGGTATTGGCATAGGAATAGACAAACAGATCAGTGAAACAGGATTAAAAATTCTAAAAATAAAATTGTACACAGTTAAGTGATTTTTTTTTAAATGCACCAAGATAATTCAATGTGGAAATAGTCTTTTCAACAAATGGTGCTAGAATAACTCAACATTTGTTTTAAAAAGGAGCTTTTTCTTCTCTTTCTCATTTTTCACAAAAGCTAACTAGAAACCTACTGTAGACCTAAGTCTGTAAAACTTCTAGAAGAAAATAATAGACAAGTATCTTTGTGAAGATTACCTTCTGGACCTTGGAACAGGAAAAGTTTTCTTAGGACATCAAAAGGAAAAAAATTGTAAATTTGATTTCATAAAAATAAAAATTAGTTTTTCAAAAGAGATCCTTAAAATGAAGAAGACACATAATAAGAGAAAATAATCATGATGTACATATCTGCAAAAGAACTTACATCTAGAACATATTAAACATCCCCTACAGCTCACTAACAAAAATATAATCAGATTTTTTTAATGAGGAAAAGATTCAAAAGAGACTTCAAACACACAGACATTCACGGATACACACAGACATAGACACACACATACATACAAGTTGCTCGACATTAGTCACGAAGGAAATACAAATTAAAGCCAACATGAACTGCCACTCTCTTACACTGTCCACAGGAGTACAAAATTGTGCATTCACTTTGAAACATAGTTTAAAAGTTTCTTATTCAGTTCAGTTCAGTTCAGTCACTCAGTCATGTCTGACTCTTTGTGACCCCATGGATCACAGCACACCAGGCTTCCCTGTCCATCACCAGTTCCCGGAGTTTACCCAAACTCAAGTCCACTGAGTCAGTGATGCCATCCCACCATCTCATCCTCTGTCATCCCCTTCTCCTCCTGCCTTCAATCTTTCTCATACAGTTAAACAAAAACCCATCCTATGACTTAGCAATTTCACTGCTAGGTGTTTATTTATAATAGCCAAATCTAGAATCATTCAGCAGGTGAAAGCATGTTTCAATCCATTCACACAGGAATACTACTCAGCAATACAATTCTATTAACTACTGATAGGCTTAACAACATGGATGAATCTCAGAAATATCACATGGAGGGAAGTCACACATGATAGTGCATATCATATGATTACATATGACATTCTACAACAGGAACAACTAAGCTGTGATGATAGAAGTCACATTAACAAATAGAGGGTGGCTCAGTGGTAAAGACTCTGCCTGCCAATGCAGAAGAGACATTCAATCCCTGGGCCGGGAAGATACCACGTGCTGCAGAGCAAGCGCATGCGCCACAACGATTGGGCCTGCACTCTACAGCCTGGGAGCCTCAAACTGCTGAGCTCAAGCCACAACTGCTGAAGCCTCTGCACTCGAGAGCCTCCTCCCCAAGAGAAGCCACTGCAATAAGCCCAGGCAGTGCAACTAGAGAGTAGACCCTGCTGGCCACAGCTAAAGAAAAACCCGAGCAGCAAGGAAGACCCAGCACAGCCAAAATTAAATAAATAAAATTAAAAAGAAAAAAAAAAGTCGAGGAGTACTGACCACAAAGTGACACGAGGAAAACTTCTGGGTTGCCATTTCCTTCTCCAGGGGATCTTCCCGACCCAGGGATCAAACCCACGTGCCCTGTGTCTCTTGCATTAGCTGGTGGATTCTTTATCACTGAGCCACCAGGGAAGGCCTGTGATGACAGAAGTCAAATTTATAAGTAGAGGGGTATGACTGCAAAGTGATACGAAGGGAACTTCTGGATTGGTGGAACTGTTCCTTATCCTTAGTAGGAGTGGTGGTCACACAGCTTTTACTTTGAACCATACTTTAAAATCTTTACATTGTTGATGTATGGCAAAACTAATACAGTATTGTAAAGTAAAATTAAAAAAAATAAAATCCTTACATTTTAAAAAATATAATTTATAACTCAACAAAGCTGATTTTTTTAAAGTGGTTCTGTCTTCTTTCACTGAAGGAAAGCATTTAATCTACGGATTGGACCAGAATTAAGACAACTATTTTCCACTGTTGTCATCCCAGGAAGTGGCATTAGAAGATACGTCAACCCATCTTCTTTTTTTCCTGTTAATTCAGGTGTGCCAAAGTCCTTAGCAAGAGTCCTAAAGCCTTCTTAATGTAGTGGGCTTTGTGGTTCCAAGACAAAGTGAGCTCTCTGAGGTGTCATGTGATTTCCTGAGCCATGTATGCCAATCTGCTTTTGTAGTTTTTGTTACACTGATTTTAATTAGGTATATTGACTTAGCATTCATCTTATTAAAGGGGACATCACCACAATAGCTATCTAACTAAAACTGCTTTTTTTTTTTTTTCCCATAGCAAGTTTAGCAAAGTTTTTGCTTACTGTTTTTACAATGATGAGCCATTATGGTAGAGATTCACTATTCTGCATGTTGCTTGTTATTGATAAACAGCACAATTTTAGCTTGTAATCCAGCCCCAGTCCATCCTGTTGCTTTCAGCCAGAACTGCCTCAAATCATTCCAGATTGGTTGGTAAGGAATCCACCTGCCAATCCAGGAGCCACAGGTTCTATCTCTGGGTCAAAAAGATCCTCTGGAGGAGGAAATGGCAACCCATTCCAGTATTCTTGCCTGGAAGATTCCATAGACAGAGGAGACCTGTGGACTAGTTCTTGGGTTGAAAAGAGTCTGACACAACTGAGTGACTGAGCATAATGGCAATGACATTCCAGATTGATTAAATCTAGATCCCATTTAAAATTTTTTACTATTTCTTTTTTTAATGTATTGTAATTATTTTATTTTTAATCAAAGCATAGTTGATGTACAACATTGTATAAGCTACAGATATACAATATAGTGATTCACAAGTTTTAAAAGTTATATTCTACTTATAGGTATTATAAAATATTGACTATAGTTCTTGTATAATGTATCTTTGTGGTGTTGTACAATATATCCTTGTAGTTTATTTTATACATAAAACTTTGTACCCTTCAATCCCATACCCCTATATTGTTCCTCCCTCCTCCTCTCTCCTCAGTGGTAACCACTAGTTTGTTCCCTATAATTGTCTGTTTCTTTTTGTTATTTCTCTAGTTTGTTATATTGTTTAGACTCTCTATATATGTGATACAGTATTTGTCTTTCTCTGACTTATTTCATTTAGCAGGTCCATCCATGTTGCAGCAAATGGCAAAATTTCATTCTGTTCGTGGTGGAGTAGTATTCCATTCCACATCTTCTTTACTCATTTATCTGTTGATAGCACAGGTTGCTTCCTTACCTTGGCAATTATAAATAATTCTGTTATGAATATTGGAATGCACATATATTTTTGAATTAATATATTTTTAATATACCCTCTGTAGTGGAACTGCTGGATCTTAGGGTAATTCTACTGTTAGTTTTTTTGAGAAACCTTCATGCTGTGAAGGTTTTCCACAGTGGCTGCACCAATTTCCATTTTTACCAAGGGTTTCCTTTTCCCTACATCCTCTCCATCATTTGTCATGTGTGTTCTTTTTGATGATAGCCATTCTGGCATGTATCAGGTGATATCTCATTGCCATTTTGATTTTCATTTCCCTGATAAAAGATGCTGAGCGTCTTTTAATGTGCCTGTTGGAAAACTGTCTATTCAGGTCTTCTTCTCATTTTTTAATTGGCTTTTTTCCTGAAGTTGATTTGTATTAGCTGGTCATATATTTTGGATGTGAACCCCTTACTGGTCATATCATTTGAAAATATTTTTTTCCCATTCAGTAAGTTTTCATTTCATTTTGTCAATGGATTCTTTTGTTGTACCATTATCCCATTTTTAAGCACTGACAAGGAACAAAATTTCCATCTCCTTTTCCCAAACATAGAATTACAATTGTTGCAGCTCTTATTTCAAGAAAACTCTTTTTTGCTCTAAGTAAAATCCTCTGTTTGGTGATTTAGTCCAGGAAGCAAGGCAAAAGACTGGTCATCTAGGCACTGGTAATCAGCACTCTGGAGGTGATAAGTAACCAATTTACATAATAGGAGTGGCAGACCAAGAATAGCAAAAAGAGGAAGGTGATTTTATTATTCAGGATAAGCAAGTTTACACTAAGGCAGCTAGCAATCTAAAAAATCTCAGCAAATGAAACAACAAAGGTTTGCTTCTCACACTGCATTTCTGTTGAAGATTGGTGGGGGTTAGGACGTGTGGACTCTGCTCCAAGTTATCCTTACACGGGTATCAAGAAAATGAATTCCAATATCTGAACTAGTCTCACTTCCAATCACTAGTCCTGAGAGGGAGCAGTAAATTCCGAAACTCTCAGGGTAGAGGAGGAATGAATATTGGTGATTAAGAGGAGTGTTGACTATATGCTTGGCCACATGATTCCTGAAACTACAAAAATTTCAGAAGTCCTCCGAGGACTGAATTTACCCGCAAGTAACAAAACTTGAAGACTTCATAAAGCAACTGGGCTGGAGGACAGTTCCAGAGCGCCAGAGCGCCAATCTCAAGATTGGCAAAAACAGAACTAGAGGACTGGACAGAAACTTGGAAATGGAAAAGTTGCATCTCTAGCCTAGCAAACTGTGGTGAAAGAAGCAAGTGTTACTCGGGTTTTTACCAGCAGAAATTAGGTGGTTAATATCAGAGCATCCATGGGAGAAGCTTGACAGCCCAAAGGCCAGTCTTGAAGTACTGTGTCCTGAAGCAACTGGTAAGGAGAACACCCTAAATTGTATCTGATAGGTACCTCTAGGTGGAAAATGGAGCCTCTAAAATTCTTTGTGCTTCAAGTTGGTGTTGCATGGAAGAGGGAATGTGCTGTGCTATGCTTAGTCGCTCAATCATGTCTGACTCTTTGCAACCAGCCGGCCAGGCTTCTCTGTCCATGGGGATTCTCCAGGCAAGAACAGTGGAGTGCCACACCCTCCTCCAGGGCGTCTTCCCAACCCAGAGACTGAACCCAGGTCTCCCACATTGCAGGTGGATTCTTTACCGTCTGAGCCACCTGGGAAGCCTGGAAAGTGAAAGTGAAGTCACTCAGTCGTGTCCGACTCTTTGTGACCTGTGGACTGTGGCCCACCAACCTCCTCCGTCCATGGGATTCTCCAGGCAAGAATACTGGAGTGGGCTGCCATTTCCTTCTCCAGGGAAGTCTGGAAGGGGACAGTAAACCAATAAAGATGGAGAGTCCAAATATGAGGAAGCTAAAAGAAGGAGCAGAGATAATGAACTGGATTTGGTAATCCTTGAGATCTAGGGTCTTAGAAGAGGAGGGAGAAAGGAAATGCATACATTAAAAAAAAAAAAAAGACCATAAACATTTATTTACCTTAAACAAATAAGCACATGACTGCTAAACTGTATATAAATGTTCTAGACTGAATGCTTGGCAGAATACCTTCCAGAGATGATTTCCTAGAGAAGATTGGCCTGATTCAAATTTCCTAGCTAGGAAAATTTCCCTTGTCTGACATAGTCCACCACAAAGACATTTTCCAGCTGGCCAGAAGCATGAGTGATGTGATAGGAGTGTGGCTTCAGAAACTACAGGTACACAAGAGGGTGCCTTCAATATCAAACAAGGGAAATGAACATTAGGACACTTGCTTCAGTTCACCTCCAAATCTGGAAGATCCTTAGACAGTTCAGGATTAGTACCTGAGATATAAGTAGACGAAAAGGCTTCTGATTCATTCTGGAAAGTGTGTTTTGAGTTGTGCTCTAGCTCATAATAAGTAGATAAGAAGCTCTGGACAATGTAATGTATGGCTATGGCTTCCAATTTTCTCTCTCCCTGAAACTTAAAATCCAAGTCTGATCCTAGACTCCTCTTTCGGAGTTTCCGCTGCACACTGAGTTTCTCTATATCCATATTCTACAGACACTTCAAATCAACACATCCCAAACAAACTTAGCATATTTTCCTCTAAACCTGTTCTTTCTCCTGCTCGTCTTAGAAGAGTATCTCAGCTACTCAAATCAGCACTCTCTGACCCTTTCCTGCCTCCTGTTTCTTCTAAACAACCCAAATCCTGTCAGTCACCAAGACCTAATAATTCTAGCTTTCTAATAGCTTTCAATGGGTCCGCCATCTCCATTCACACTGCTTCAGGAGCCTCAACTTTGCCAAAAGAGTGTTATTGTACTTGTTTTCCCACCTCTATTCTCTCCCCACACTCCTCCACTTCTCCTGTTGCAACTAGAGGCTTCTTCCTAGAATGTAACCCTATCAAGTTAATCCTCTTAAGAAGATGTTACTCTAAGGACAAACTCCAAACTGCTTAGCTGGACCTTCCCTATCTGGTCTCTGCTAATCTTTCTAACCCTAGTTCTCAGCTCAGAGGCCCAATGCCCTGCTTTCACAACTTTCACTCTCATAAGTGAATTCTGCTTTTTAAAATTTTTCTTTTCTTTCTTTCCTTTCTTTCTCACACATACCTTCCTGAGCAATGCTTTTTCTCAGGAAAGCAAGCTGATGTGTCTCCCATGATATGATGAATCTAGCAAACCCTTTTTATGGTTATAGAATACCATTTTTATCTACAGTTTTGCCTATATGTATCTGAAAACTTGGCTGCCCTGGTGACTCAGCACTAAAGAGTCTGACTGCGGATATAGGAGATGCAGGTTCAATCCCTGGATCAGGAAGATCCCCTGGAGAAGGAAATGGCAACCCTCTCCAGTATCCTTGCCTGGGAAATCCCATGGATAGAGAAGCCTGGCGGACTATAGTCCACGGGGTGGCAAAAGAATCAGACACAGGCTAGAGGCTAAATGACAACAACAATCTGGATTCTTCTGCTATTCAGTGTTAGACTCTAAAGACCATAGGTCAGTTTTTACAACTCTGTCCATTTTTTCTAGTCTATTAATTAGAGGCAATAATATAGATGCAAAAATAATGTATACATATATAGGTGCAAAGCAGTTCATACATTTTGAATCACCAGTTTCTGTCTAGAGACTTCACTCTTAGATTCTTTACACTGCAATGATGAATAATCTTAAAATATAAATTAAGGAAGTCCCATTTTCACCAAAAAATATGAGATTTAAATATATTTGAAACTCATTGGATAGAATAGTCTATATATTTTCCCCTGAAATCTATTTCAGGCTGATCAATTCTTCTCTTTAGCTATAGTCTACAAAACAAACCCAGTCAGCTGCTCTGCAAATGCCAATTAAAAAAAAATATGTGAAAGAATAGAGGTAGACTTATACAGGGCCATCATTACTGGAAATTCAACACAAGCTTCTTTTTTTAAATCATAGGCCAATAAAATGACATATATGAGGACAATAGGTTATTTTTATCAAATTAAAATGCAATCTCAAAGCCTGGTAATTAATACTCATGGTCAAAAAAAGAGAGAAATAATTGTATGCTGGGCTTAATACTTTAACATAGAAAACAAGATATTTAGCTTTAGGTAAAGTAAATTTGCTGCTACTGCTGCTGCTGCTAAGTCGCTTCAGTCGTGGGGTGCCATTGCCTTCCCTGAAAGTAAATTTAGTTATTATCAAATACATAAGATACTAAAAGAACCCCAACTTTGAAGCTATCAGTTTGAGATTTCATTATGTTTTATACAGATTAACGTGTCCCTTAATTACAAAAGAAACCCTAAGAAAGGCAGGATCAGCACATTAAGAACATGTAATTTTTCTACTTCATCTGCTGCACAATTCTATATAAGACTGAATATTTTATTTTTTGCTGTAGAGGATTATGACCAGTCCCGTAATCAATACTAACTAGAATCAAGCATAGTTAGTAAACAGGTAACAATGATTTTTATCAGTAGAAAATTGTGGTTCCAGGAGTCAGGAATACAGAAATGAAGTGAAGCAATTTGCTGAGTTAAAAATATAAACCATTTAAGCATGGCAATGTCTGGCATTCTTTTCACTGTCTCCTTTACCCACTTGCCTGTTAGTTAGGAGTAACATGGGTGATGGAGACAGGCAGCATAGTTTCAGGGTGGAGTCACTGTGGCCAGAAAATCAACTCTGAACACTGCAACCAGGCTGAGCACGGGCTTTTGAACCAATCAGCGTGAATCCTTCAAGGATGAAAAAACAAAAACTGCTAATTCTCAAAGTTTAGATGTCCTGGAAATATTTAATTCAATCTAGTGTTTGGTCTTCATCTGTTCCTGCTAAACACAGCAACATCCACATATCAGAACTAATTAACAGTTGTTGAGTGTAATCTCTAAGGAATTGCACGGTCTAAGGTGCCATGCTTTGTAGAAAAGAAATGTAATATATTGCCCATGACAGCTTATATCATAAAAGTCAGATTCACTGGTTTCATTGTGCTTACAAATATTTTGATTGCAATTATTTGAATTCAATAAAATGTAATGAGGTGCTCTTAGCCTCTGGGCAAAACTGACATAGAATTTAATTTGCACTAGTCAGCTGAAGGCACAAAATGTTCCTGGGGAAAATTCTGCTGTGCCATAAAAACATGGAATTCTTACTGACAGGTCCTTGGAAATTCTGTGCATAAGCTTCCTATACAAGTAAGAGAGAGGGTGTGCTGATAACCACAAACACTACTAGAACTGAAGTAGGATGTTCACTTACTTGACAGAGTAAGCTAAACTGTTTCGCCACCTTTTAGTTTCCTCCCTAAAGGTCAATATTTTCATTTTGCAACTTCTAGCTACGATCACTGACAAATAAAGCAAAATAGAGGGAATGTCTTTTAAAGGAAATTTGGTGGAAAATAGATGGTTCGAAATTAATTTTAAATTACCTCTTGGTTTTTCATACATGACCTCCCATAGTCATGAGAACCAGAGGCAGAGGTGACTCTCTCAATAACCGGGATGGATTTTTTTTTTCCTCCTTAAGAGTCAGGATTATGTGACCTTATAAATTGGTCTCATTACAGAGCTACTGACAGACAGACATATTGGTGGCTGCCAGTAGGCATATGGGCTGAAATTTGGAGGAGGGGCAAACAGATGGAGTGGGGAAACAGAGTGATGGACGGGCCCCTCACACAAGGCCCAGCTGCTAGGGAGCAGGTCATGTCTGTTACTGCTAAACTGAGAAAGATAAGCATGTCAGCAGTGGGGAGGTGACTCCATCATCAGTCTCTTCATTATAGAAAGAATGAGCCTTGTCGTCTGCTGGTGGGAGAAGGGAGCTGGTCCTCCCACACCCCACAGGTGGCAACTCTGAAGGGGCGTGTCTTTCATGTTGCAGGAGGAAGAAGAATGTGCCTTCCCAAGCTACCTTTAGTTGTCGTGGGACCTTCAGAGAAAACTCGAATGACGACTCAATATCTTAACGTTCATTTTCAAGTGTTTTAATTTTGAGTAAACTATTACATGAATGTTACCCTTGATAATGTAAGAAAGTGACATTACAAAGGAGTTTCCAGGTGAACCCCAGGCTCTCTTCTGCATCAGTGGCAAAGTCCAAAGCAAATGGGGTGGAAAACGGGAGACTTTGTAGGTGCTTCTGGAATGTGAGCTGTATAGTGACTGGGTCTTGTTCATCTCTAATCCCCAGGTGCCTAAAACAGAGATGTGCAGTACGCACTTATAAAATGCATTAAATCAAAAGTATAGGAAATGTTTCAAAGTGAGTTTTAGCATCCAAGCAAATGTATTTTCTCTTCTTCTTACATCGATTTTATTTTACTGACTTTTCTGCTGTTTAAACCTAGCTTTTACAGGTTCAACTCTTAGGTAAGAAGCAGCAGCAAATGGAACATTGGAGACTAGATGGAGAATCCCATGGACAGAGGAGCTTGGCATCTACAGTCCTTAGGGTCACAAAGAATCGGTTAAGACTGGAGCAGCTTAGCACGTATGCACATACGCAGTTAACACACTCAAGTAGCTAAGAGCTGCACTGACATTTCATGCTTTAGTGAGAGCATGATGAAATTTTGGGAAAGGAATGCTTCTTTTATTCTGGGGAATATATCCTTATATCATACATGCTGCTGAGAGATTGTTGCATCTGCTTAAGTTTCCTTAAAGGCAGAATAAAATCTTATTTATAATCCTTAGTACAGTGTCTTTAAAATACTGACACTTAGTAAATGTTGAACCAGTGATTTTATATGATTGCTTTCTATTCACAGAGGTTTTCAGTAAAGAGCAGTTTCCATGAACAAGTTTGGCTCTTTTATATATTTCAGGGTGAAAAATGCCCATATTCTAGGACAAGGAATGTGAGCCAAAGATCATTTTATTTAAAAATTTCTGATCTATAGTATTATTTATTTCAAGGGAAATATATTTATCCTCCTAAATAATACCATTACTTACTAAAAAATTAGGCACATGGAAATTGGAATAGTTTTGGGAGTTAGAATAGCAAATAATTGAATCCAAAAAAGCTGGACTTAATAATTTATTAATATAGATCAGTCTATGAAGAAGGTGGATGTTACTAACAGCATTTGAAAGTTACTGACTAAAAAAACCAAAGAATAAATTTTCTTGATAAGGCATCCTCCTCCCAAACAATGGAAGCCGTTGGCATATTCTGCAGAAATGAGTTTAGTTATTAATAAATCCTATCCTCTGGAAAAAAAAAGAAAGAAAGTTACTGATGATCAAATAGGCTAAACATCTGAGATTCTATTTTATATTCTCTTTTATCATCCAATTGGAAATTAATAATATATGTCACTATAGTATAAGAAAACTATATACCTTTTGAGATTTCCCAGCAAATTGATTTTTTTTAAATGTATATGACTTTAAAAATCTCAAAGTCTCTGTAAAGAAGTACTATTACATACTAACACAATGTTTTCTACTTACTTAATTTGTGCATCCTAGAAGACAACTGTTTATAAAATTAGAACAGATTTTGAATAAATAATTAGAAATGAGTGTGTTAAATTTGAAAATGGTCTTCTGTTTAAAGTGTTCAGCAGCTGACCCTTGTGTGATAAGGTTCACTTCAGGGATCCTGCTGGACTCTGAGGAAGGACACACTGCTGACCTCAGTAACTGGATTAGATAGTAGTGCCTAATTGATAATGAAGGGTTTGAACTAACAAATGAGTCTTGTTTGGAGGGAGCCTTGTCGTGGAGCATCTTAGGGGAGGAGACAAGTAAGCGAGTGCTTGGGCTCCTAGACTGCAAAGGACTTGACTCTGAACCTGGTTCTGAAGCCTTAGGTGAGTTAATTAGCTTATACTTCCTTGTTCTGAGAGTTTGTGTTGACATGAAAACAGATAATGCCTGGGAAGCACCTACGCAGTGTCTGGACCGGGGTTAGCACTCAGGGATAGTGATGGTTTTATTTCTGCTGTCACTGCTAGCTCTGCTAACATTGCAGTTTGGTTCCTGAATACCCTAAGGACATTTAGTGTTTTTATTCTAATTCTCCAAAAGCTGCCTTTAAAGGAAATCCAAAAATTCGGTCTTTTTTCCTTTCTTGCTTTTGCTACATTTCCCCCTTTCTTTCTTTCTTTTCTTCCCTCCTTCTTTTCCCCTCTTCTTTTCTTTTTCCTGTTTATATAGTCAACAGATTTTTAGTTACTGCATGAGAATCCAAAACCTTATGCAGGTAGGACATTTAAGAATACATTTTCCATGTCTGTAAACAGGACTATTTGTACTATCTGGATTACCCTGTAAGGGGAAAATACTTTCTAATTATGAGAGGAAATGCTCAATATTATGATAGTTCTGTCTCCTGTAAACATAGATGAGACTTTGAATACCTGAGTGTGTTTTTCATTCAGTAGCATTGATCATAGTATTAAAACAGCATGATAGATTAAAGGTATGCCCTCTTCTAGGTTTCCTAGTGATCTGCAGGACCTTCACTTTCTTGACTATCCTAAAATATAAATATACGGTCCTTTTCTCTGAATGCATTTGCTTCTCCCAGTGTGAGATATTCATATGCCAGCATTCTTTAAAATAAGCTTGCTGCCATTTATCTTGAGAATGTGTGCCAATTCTCTAATGAAGACTATTTCCCCACTCCCAATTTGTTCACAACCACTTTGATTTCTATTGATCCTAAAATAATATGGAAGTAAAAATTAAAGTATTTCTATATGTGTATGCTGTATTGGTGATGTGAAACTTCAGGTACTGAGAACTGACTGTGAAGGAGAGGGCCAGCAACAATCTGGATTATTTTTCAAATGCTTTGGGTTTGGCAAAAACTAAAATGCTTGTTGCCAAGCCCCTTTCCTCTTAATTTTTAAAAATCATGTGTGTTTCAAGGAAATTTAATCCACATGTTTCTGATTCATTTGCACTTAAGTTGTCAAACTGTTTTGTAATCATAAGTCTCTATCTTTCTCCACAGAAAGTTGAATTTTCCAAGTGTGCATAAACAATCACCTCTCAGAAGAATGAACTGAATTTTTAAATTCAGAAATCAAGGATGGGCAAAACTGTGTGTACCTCACCTGCTCTTGGGAAAGGAAAAGATTTTTAAAGTTTTGACTCTGCATCAAATCTTTGGATGTAGACTTTGACTTACCCTTGGAAATATGAGATTTTTCCCTCCAAGAAAAAGTGTTTTTAGAGTTAATACTGTAGAAGGTGTTAAGTGACCAATGAAGCAGGGAGATTCTAATTATTTAAAATTACAAGTAAACATGACTGTGAATAATATTAGTGTTATATTTCATAACAAAAGACTTATTTTAAACTTCATAATCTACACAACTGGGTTTATTTACAACTATGAACTCATCGTCTCTTAGATGTGAGCTTAACAAAGCAAAAGCTCCAACTTTCTTCTCCCGAAATACTTTATCTAAAATTAGTTTAAGTTACTAATAGGAAAATTTACAAGGGGAAAATAAACATAATATTTTTAAAAGCTCATTCCATCTCTGAAAATAGCTTAGAATTTGCTGTATTTACATATTTTTCTTATAAAACCTTCTGTAGTGAGACTTGAAATGCTGAAGCTTACTATAATAGAATGTCCCATTTGGGAACATTAAGAACTTTTATTTTATGGGAACTCACAATGGTTCTCCCATTTGGGTCTCTTAGGAAGTGCTAATTCCCAACACTTCCTCCTTTATCATGAGATCAAACCATTTGAACCACTTATTATCATGTACCCAGTAAAACTCAATCTGTTGTGTTAATTAGTTATGTAAACACATTTTATAATTGTGGAGACAAAGCAGAGCTAGGCAACTGGGTAGGTGAGAAAAGATCAAAGATCTCCCTTAATAAATTGTTACGCTAATTAGTGTTTGTCTTGTAGTGCTTCTCCAGGGGGTCCTTTAAACCCAAGTTTGAGAAAAACAAATCTTGCCAAATTCCCAAAACCAACTTAAAGCCAGTGAAGTGAGAGAAAAAGGAATACAAAAGAAACAGGTGAAAAGAACTGTGAATTCCTCCTGAAGAGATCCTGCTCTTAAGACTGTAATATGGAAAGAAGTATCAGATCACACACAGTGTATTTTTATGATTTTAAAAAACAACTTTGCCTAGCTCTGGCTCCTTCCAAGTAAGACTGTGTATGTAGCTTGCTGTGAAAATAATCAAGGTACTGTACCGTCTATACCTCTTAAAAGTGCCCTTAAGAGGTACCTCCATTTTAGTAAGATGAAGGCCTCCGGGAGGTGCTCAGTCCCCCATCAACATTATGTAGGCCTCTTTCCTGCCTGACGCTCCTCCATGGAACTGACCATCACCAGCCATACCACATAATTTACTCTTCAATATTCCTTCAATTAGAAAGGCCATGAGGGCAGGGAGTTTTGCCCTTTGGGTTTCCACTGGTTTGCCCAGTGATTGACTGAATAGAAGAATAAATATTCATTAATGCTACACATTAGTGTTCAAAACATTTCAGAATGGTATAATATGGAGTTGTTCACCCATGTTTTTAAAGATGGCATAATATACAATGTTCTACCAGTCTGTTGTTGTTGTTCTTCAGTCACTCCATTCTTTTCCACTCCATGGACCGCAGCACACCAGGCTTCCCTGTCCAGCACCAACTCCCGGAGCTTGCTCCAACTCACATCCGTGGAGTCACTGATGTCATCCAGCCATCTCATCCTCTGTCATCGCCTTCTCCCCCTACCTTCAATCTTTCCCAGCATCAGCGTCTTTTCCAATGAGTCTACTGTTCGCATCGGGGGCCAAAGTACTGGAGCTTCAGCTTCGGCATAGTCCTTCCAATGAATATTCAGGACTGATTTCCTTTAGGACTGACTGGTTGGATCTCCTTACAATCCAAGGGACTCTCAAGAGTCTTCTACTACTTACATGATATGAACTGGCCTTGAGCAATTCACTAAAGCTTTCTGAATTCTGTTTCCTCACGTGTGTATGTGGTTATTATTACCTTCCTTTCAGAACTGTGTCAAGATCGGAGATGATCTGTATATTGCCCAGCAGTGTCTAGCACTCCCCAGATGCTCAGGAAAATGTGGCTATTGTCTTGTTGTTGTCATTAATCTTTTCCCTTTGTCTTTATGCAGGCCAGCTAATATTAAGACCCTTGTGCTTAGTATCACTTCTCTTTGCTTTTTATCTTGCTTCTCTTCTTTTTTATGTCTTTTTCATATTTTCTATAGTATGTTCTGGATGATTAGTTACTTCAAATGTTTAAAGAGCAGAAATAAACTAAAACCTGAGAAGAATTTGTCAGAACTATTCTTTAACTTTCTCTGAAAATTTCCATATATTTGTAAATGACTACCAATGTCCTCAATTTACAAATATAGAATAGGTAAGGTAGGTGTTTTCTATTTCCAAGTATTGATATTTCCAAAGGCAGGGACAGTTACCGACTACTCATTTTGCCTAAAGTTTTCAAATAAGATTTTGTTCACTTCCCTGAAGTCTTGGTGAGATAGGCTAGTCCAGATTTGTATCTAGGATTTGCCTCAGCCTCAATCATATCTTTTAACTTTTATTTTATATGATCTCCTTTAACTTTAAATTACAGTCCTGTCTTGAAACTCCCTTCATGAAGGCTGGCAGCGCAGAAGAAAGGAGGAAGATAAAATGGCCCAAGAAATTCTCTTCTAGAATGTTCTGTATCTGGTCTTATTTTCTGGCATCCTTGCTATTTCACAAGTTCCCAGTTGTTATGTAATAGTCAACTAGAAAGTGCTTTTTTTTTAACCTAGTATTAAAGTAATATGTTAAAAAAAATAATATGTGGTTGCTGCAACAAATTTAGAATATGACCAAGCAAAAGAAAAAAAAGTAAAAATAATCTGTAATCTCACTAGATACATATACAATCTCACTAGATACATATCTAACATGTAATAGATTCTTATTATCACAAAAATATATTATCATACATAGAAAATACTTTGAAAAATTTTTTTAATTTATAATTAAGCATATTTTCTATCATTAAACACAAAAGCATAACTTCAATAACATCACAAGGATATATCAGTTTCTACTAAAACAATCTTTTGTCTGCAGATGTGATGAAAAATATATATGTTAGAGCAAAAACTGAAGTATGGATTTTTAAGGTGAATAAGGAGGTAAGATTGATAGTCTTTGTGGTTTTTTTCTGCAAAATAATTCTCTTTATTCTTATTTTCCCCTCTTCTCAGATAAAAAAATGTACATAAGAGCACGCACACTGAAATGGGTCTATATCAACTATAGACCCATTTCAGTAACTTGAAATTACAATAAAAAGTCTTCTGTTTCTTGTCGAGCATTTTCTCCCTTGATACCCAGCACACGCCTACTCAAACAATAGCTCTCAATAAATATTAGTTGGAGAGCTGAAACAAATAAGCTAACTCACATATAAGTGCTGTCTTTTGAGATCTATGATTACTGTTTTACCAGCTTGTTTATTTTGCCACTATGGGAATAAATGAACGGACACTGAACCCTTTAGTCTCCATCTCTTCAAGTGACATTATCATTATCATCTAAGCTCAAAGCTGCCACATCAGTATTCTCTGAATGACCTGGAGTGCAGGTTATAAATGCAGATTCCTGGGCCCTACCCTAGACCTGCTGATACAGAATATATAATATGGAGCCTGGGAAAGTTTGAGGACCATTTTGGGGCGCTGTCAGCAAGCAGTGAAATATGTTTATCAGTAGAATAAATATAGAACATATTGCATCTCCCAGCCTGTGTGGAATGAATATATCTTTGGGAAAGATAAAACTGGGGGAAATTTTCTTTTCTTTTCTTTTCTTTTTAAGATAATGGCATTACCTTTATGTTTAGAAGATGATGAGATCTAGTGAGGGTAAAAGAAAGCATGTTTGAAGGTCAACTTTATTTTGTGTGGAAATAATTTCACTGGACAGTTTTAATTATGGGAAGAAAAATAACGATGCAAACCATCTAGGTGTATAAAAGTTTCTCTTTGCTGCTTGTTCTTGCTGTGTCTATGGCATCTTCTGAGACTCCAGTGAAAGCTATTAAGAAAAATACCCATTCACTGGTCATAAACATCAATATAAAGAATCTAATGTATTAAGCATGTTTTCATCTAGGCTTTTTGTTCACAATAAAGCTTTTTAGAAGTACTTAAGTTTGCTTCAGTATTCAACTTACAGATGCATTCACTGTGTCACTCTATCTAAGCAACCTCTTAGAATCAAAATGAACGTTTAAAAATTTTTTTTTGTAGGAAGATGTGAAAATTAATTTGGCATGTAGGTGCTGTTGGTTCCAATTAAAATCAATATCTGTCCTGATTTATGCCTCTTGTCTCTGTGACAGCAAGGGGGCTGGCTAAGGGGATGCATCTGCTCCTCTCTCCCAAAGGGGCTCAAAACAAGTGAATGACCTGCAGTGTTTATTATTAAGTTTTCAAAGGGAAAGTTGTTTTGGTCTAATTGAAGCAATAATATGAGAGAGGTTATTTCTGGTCAGTTCCCTGCTGTTTTCACTCTGGAGAATATATTCCAGGTGTTTGCCATGCTGCACTGCCGTGTGAGGACCACGTTCCCTGGAGTTTAGACATGCTAGTGCCCACGGAGCGATAAACCAGCATTGGGAGCTGCAGCCAGTTTGGGCATTTTTGAGACACTTTTTTAAGTTAACGTCGTAGTAAACCAGATGGTTAATGACCGCATTCATTTTCAAAAGTTCCAGTGACTGTGGAATAATGCAATGAGACTTTATAAATCCCTAATACATTAAAGAACAATTTCTTCTCTTTCCTTTTACTCTTAGGCTTTACCACACCATAAAGAGTAACTGTAACGTCATGTCACTATACTTTACTTTGAAATGTCTTTTTCTTTCTCTTCCTCCACACTGATGAATGATTTTCTTTAAGTAGATGAGAAAATAAAAATTAAAGTCTAATTAGTCAAAATATGAGCCATCATTCATTTATAACTTGTCCCTCTCTGGTTTTGCAAAAGATAGTCTAATTCCATGTTCTTCAAATATCCCTAAATGTCATAAATAGTATCAAGGATGATTGGTTAAGGGTGTAGACTCTGCATTTGGATTTAGGATATAAATGTAAATATTCAGTATGTGATATCTGTCTGAGATACATACAAGTGACCATTTCTGATCAAGGATAAATGTCACAAGTAATAATTTGGGAATTTCAGAGGTGATGTTCCACATATCAGCTAGCAAACTGATGTTATAAACTTTTTATTGCTCTAAGATATTTTTCCTGGCAAATCACAAAATTGAAAACACTATATTAGTTAGTGGAAGTTAATCTTAACTTTAAGAATTTTATGCAACATTCATTTAAGATACTTTAATCCTGATTAAATTCCCAGGTAACCCATATTGGTAATCACAAAAACAAAAGACAATTATAAAGTTGAAATTCAACGTCTTCCTGGTTCCAACTGGAATTTTGGACCTTGGTTTTGTTCATTTTCATCTGTGAACCTAATATGAACCCACAGACCAAAATAGTCACATTAAGAACAGGGGCTGGATTTGAGGCTAATCAGGGGAAATGCCTGGGGAGGGTGGTGGTGGTGTTGTCTGCTGTTCACCCGCTTAATCACGCAGACTTTCGGAGTCCAGGATCCTTCCAGGGCCTGAGTGGTAGCAATTTCTCAGTTCACATTCCCAGATGTGAGAGTCAAAGGGTCTAGCACCGAATGTCCTCAGAGGCGGGCCCCTGGGAGGGGGACTGCTCTCCCGAAAGAAATGCGTGGCACTCGGTGTCAAGGGCATCGTATTTATAAAGCACTTTGGGTTCTTTGGATGATACTCAAAGTGCTATGAAGTACTATTACTTCATAGCATTTCCCCTAGATCCAAGGAGAGGGCAGGAACCTCGCTCCGTGGCTGTGTATCAGGCAAAAGAAGCTGACCCGCACATTCCTCTCCTTAATTCTTTCCCTGCCCCTCTGAATACCACACACATAGCAACGGTCAGTTACAGGGGAGCAGGTGAGGTGTGCAAATTAACACAGGAGAGAGTGGTGAAAGTCGTGGGGGGAGGGGTGGGGGGAGAAGAGGAGAGCAAAGGAAGTGGCGAGTTGCGTGCCACTTAATAAACATGACTGCTAACAAGAAGATTCACATTCTTGAACAGGAAACAACGGATAAACCAAAAACAAAACATCAAATCTATATGATTTCATTCTGAGTGTTTTCAAAAGGTTGTGATGTTTTTGTCTCCATTAGAGGAGATTCATACCACTTCCCACCCACCCCACAAAAAGCAAGTTCCTTTGGAAGATGTCACTATGAAAGAAAGAAATGTCATAACTCAAATGATCTAAAACAACTCAGATAATTTACAACGACTTTATTCTCTTTCAGGGGGTCATTGTTAGAGAGAGTATTTAGATTGTTTGCCCTATTAAAGGCTATATTCATATTGCAGAACTAATTATTTGCTAGAATTTAATAGTCTTGAAATTTCACAGATGCTGGTGAGATAAGAAGGGAGATTTCTGTTACTTCCCAGCCCTTTGTAAAACCTCACAGCAGGTGATGCTAGAAACCATAGTTATCACTGCCAATTTAATAGACATTAGTATCTAGACTTTACTATATAATGTGGAATTCATTGTACTTTCAAAATTAGCATCTTCTCTGATCATTTCAATAAGATAAATAGGCAAGCCATAAAGATTAGCTCCTGAGTGCTTATTGTTCAATTGTTCACATTGGTGTACCTCAAGAAAACCATTCCTAAGATGACTGAACTGAACTGAACTGAAGATGAAAAGTTGGAGGTACATCTGAAAGGTTCTTTGTTTGCATGAAAGAGCCACTTTTTTTTATCAATTGGAGAAGGATAAAATGTGCATTGTGCCAACACTGATGATTATAGCTTTTTTTTTTTTTTTACTAGTAGTTCTTCAGGATCACACAATAACCTAGTAGTAATGAGCTTCAATTATCACTTTACTGGAGACATTTCAAAGAGATTTACAGTTGAGAGACTGAGAGAAAAGGTCATTTACACCATTGTTCTTCAAAACACAGAGTTCATTTTAAAGTTTGTGTCTCCTTACAATCTTTCTTTAAGACATGGCAAATTATCTTTTATTATAGTTCAAATAAGGAAACTGAGTCACAAACAAATTTAATTACTATTAAATAAAAATCTTTGATTTCCTGTATTTACAACAATTATTTAACCATGACATTTTTAAGAAGCTGCCATTGTTCATTGCTGGCATCATAATTTTCTGAAAAAAACAAAACCAAAACCAAAACCAAAAGCAATCCACTTGCAGCAGTGCGGGGCTGTGCACATAGACTAGTTTAGTAACCATGAACTGGGGTTATGGCTTTGCCATCTTAATATTTATAGTAGCTATTTTTCTGAGTTTGGTGGGTGTGTGAGTATCTGGCACACCCTGATTGCTGTAGATAACTCTGGAGCAGAGGGTGTGGGTGTGAGGTGGGGTTAGTTTAGCACTGTGGAAATTGTTTTTGTATATAGAGAATATAAGTATCATTTTTGCAGCTATCATTTTTGCTGTTTGTTTTAGCACCAAATATTCACGTGTTTACTTTACAGTTTTCAAAAGATGTTGCATATCTTAGAATTTAAAGACCCTGGATATTTATATTTGTAGATATTGGAGCTGAAATTCATAAAGTCAACTGTCTTCTCTAAGGCTACCTGGAGACCAAGGACTAAAATCCTGGAATCCTGATGACTTCACTCCCTTTTCCATACTGTGTTAATAGATGTTTCTTATTTGATCCTCCTAACAACCATGTGATACAGGAATTGATATCTATTCTTATTTTATAAACAGGAAATATGGCTCCAAGGAGTTGCATGCCACTCCATCCAGAATTTCAAAGCTTATTAAAGACAAAATTTGATTTGGTACCCAGGCTTTGCTCAAAATTGTTAGAGTTATATAAAAATGCTCCCAGTTGTATTTCTAATGAGAAACTTTTGGACTATTTCTGTTTATCTATGTGTTATCTGTTAAGGGTCCCTTGGAATGAGCATCAGCTAAATCTTTTAAAGACCTATGAAACCAAAGTGGTTTCTATTAGGCTATAACTCCCAGTGGACTAAAAGATTTCATTATGTTGTTAATTTTGCATAACAGTTATTAACAGATGAACTAAGTTATTTTGCTTATGATTTTTTTCCTGAAATCCTAGATTTGAAGCTATCATTCTAAAGCAAAGCCTTTCAAAATATTCTGCTTTTGCTTTTTTTTCTTTTGCCACATTGTTCCTCTTGTGTCCTAAATATTCTAAACTGTTTACATTTTTGACCATGCAAGGATCCTTGCCACTCCCAGTGAAGACTTTAAGACATCCTGCTTGCCTGTTTGCCTCACTGGTTATGCTTCATTTGTTCATTCTGTAAGTATTTACTGGACTCTCCAGGTGGTGCTGGCGGTAAAGAACCTGCCTGCCAATGCCAGAGACCTAAGAGACACAGGTTCGATCCCTGGCTTGGCAAGACACCCTGGAGAAGGGCATGGCAACCCACTCCAGCATTCTTGCCTGGAGAATCCCATGGTCAGAAAAGCTTGGCAGGCTCAAGGCCATAAGGTTGCACAAATCAGACGTGACTGAAGTGACAGCACGCACGCACACACACACACGCACTTACTAAGCACTTTGTGACAGGCGCTGTTCCGAGAACTGGAAAACGAATATTGAAAAATAGAAAAAGAAACCCTGCCCTCAAATTATCTTATGGTTGGGTTATCTATTCTATGTACAAATAAATGTGTAACATGTCAGTTGTGAACACTGTGAAGGGTAAAAATGATGCTGTGCAAGGGGGTAGGGAGTGCTGCACCCAGAGAAGAACAGCCTTATAGAGCCGCCGGGGAGCAGCTTCAATGGCGAGGGCGCATTTCAGCAGATATTTTGAAGGAACGAGTTATGTAGAGACCTGAGGGAACAGTAAATTGAAGAAACTCAGATAAACCTGCACTTGCAATGGTCAAGGGAGAAGGTAGATAAAGTCCAGAGAGCGTCCAGAGGGAATCAGGACACACAAAGCCTTATGGGCCAATTTAAAGGTATTGTGTGACTCAAGCGCAGAGCCATTTGAGGGTCTAGAACAGAGAAAAATGTAAAAAATAATTTTTGTGTTTTTAAAGATCTATTTTGGCTGCTTTGTGAAAATAAACTGGAAAATGCAAGAATAGAAGAAGCAGGGAGACCAGCTAGAAGGCTACTGAAAAAGTCTATATCATAAAAGATGAGATAGTTCAAGAAAGCTCATCAAATTCTGGGCATATTTTGACAGTAATGTTGATTTATTCAAAGATGGGATGTAAAATATCAGAGAGAAGAAAGCAATTAAGAGTGCAGAAAAACTAGAGGGATGGCATTGTCCTTTTCTAGAAAAAACTGATAAACACTTTCATGGGAGAGAATGAGAAATGTGTCTGTTGACATCTTATATTTGAAGTGTCTACACATAAAGAGAAATCTTGAAAGGCAGTCAGGTTATGAATCTCAAGATTAGGGGGAGAGTTTTTGAGTGGAAATGATATTTGGGACTATTCAGACTGATCTTTTACTAAGTATGAATTTACTAGCCAAGGGAGTGAGGGTAAATACAGAAGTCAGAGGTTTAAGGCTGTTTGTTAAAGTATGAGGGACATAAGGAGTTAGTGAGAGTAAGAATGACCAGTGAGGAGGGAAGAGAGTGGTATCTCAGAAGCCAAACGAAGAGATAATTTTCACAAACAAGTACTTAATTGGATTTGCCTTTTCATTTTCTTTTTACTCAAACAGGATGCCAAGGGATTGGTTCAAAATGAACATCAAAAATTATATTAAGTATAATTACAATTTTTAAAAAATTGCTTACTAGGAATCAAAATTCTCCAAACCAGGCTCCAACAGTACATGATCAGTGAACTTCCAGATGTTCAAGCTGGATTTAGAAAAGGCAGAGGAACAGAGATCAAATTGCCAACATCTGCTGGATCATTGGAAAAGCAAGAGAGTTCCCGAAAAAATCTACTTTTGTTTTATTGATTATGCCAAAGCCTTTGACTGTGTGGATCACAAAAAAACGATGGAATATTCTTAAAGAGATGAGAATACCAGACCACCTGACCTGCCTCCTGAGAAATCTGTATGCAGGTCAGGAAGCAATAGTTAGAACTGGACATGGAACAACAGACTGGTTCCAAATAGGAAAAGGAGTACGTCAAGGCTCTATACTGTCACCCTGTTTATTTAACTTATATGCAGAGTAAATCATGAGAAATGCTGGGCTGGAAGAAGCACAAGCTGGAATCAAGATTGCCGGGAGAAATATCAATAACCTCAGATATGCAGATGACACCACCCTTATGGCAGAAAGTGAAGAACTAAAGAGCCTCTTTTTTTTTTTTTTTTTTTTTTAGGCATCAAGTTTTATATTTTTAAGTGACCAAATCTAATAAAATGAAAAACAAGTTACTAAAACAGGTCCAAAAGACAATATGGGAGATAAGCTATAAAACCAAAGCGTGAGGCCTCTTCATGGACATGGAGCCCCTCAGCCCCTGCCAGATCCCAGGGCGAGCATGGGGGCTGGGGATCTCACGTTTCCTCCAAATCCAAACTACAGGCTTTGGTTGTCTTCCTTTTAAAGGTTTTTAAAAAGCTAACCCCAGGAGTCAGCCAGGCCCATATGCTCAGCGGCACGTCCAGCCAGACCACGTCGAGCTCGGGCCCAGCGTCCTGCGTGTCCGACCCCTCTGCTGCTCGTGGTGGCAGCTCACTCCTGCGCTATGCTCCTCAGCACGTACTTGACGGTGTAGGCAAAGGCCGCAAACCCAACTATAACAAACAAGTTCACCAGGGCCCCGCCCAGGAGTGCATGGTGCCGGTTGGCCTGCTGGAGCCCCACCAGGTGCGGCCCGCCCCCGGTGCGTGCCCACTGAGGAGCGGGAGCCCATGCTGGCCGTGATGCGTCTCCCCGTCTGGAACCACGTCCGGTAAGGGAAGAGCCTGGGGTCTGCTACTGAGTTCGTCTTGTGCTTTCTGTTTTTGCTTAATTTCCTCCACAACTTCAGGAAATAATTCACAAAACACTTTGTCTTTTAAATTAAACAGTAAACTTTGTGCAGCCAGTTGTCTTTTCGTGAAGTCCGATGTCTCGATGCTGCCCAGGGTGGGGCCCTTCTCCACCATAAAGCTCAGGAGCCCCGTCAGGATGGTGGAGACGGACCAGGCCGGGTTCCACGTGTCTGGGTGGAAATCCATGATAGAAAGACACAGCCTTGTATTGCACTTAAATCTTCCATTGGGAGTTATCATATAAATACTAGGAGGTTTAAAAGGAAATTCTCTGGGAAAAATTAGTTTTCCATGGTAATAGCCACCTTCATAGGGAGTCATCTCAGGGCCTCGGACCACATAGTGCCACTCAAGGATGTTGGAAGGGAGGGGTTCGGCACAGATGTAAGGCACAGGGTCTTTCTTAATCCGAAGATAGTCCTGCTTCAGGCGCTGGGTCGCTGTCGTCGGTGCTCTCTTACCGCTGTTGCTGCTCATCTCTCCCCGTCGCCGCGCGTGGGCCGCCGCCGCGCTCCAGGCTCGCCGTGGTCGAGGCCGGAGCAGGGAGCGGAGAGTGGGGCCCGCGCCGCAGAGCTGCACCGCGCCGGGAGCGAGCCCACCCGACCGCAGCCGCTACCGCCGCCACCACCCACCGCTTTTGCTCTAAAGAGCCTCTTGATGAAAGTGAAAGAGGAGTGAAAAAGTTGGCTTAAAGCTCAACATTGTGAAAACTAAGATCATGGTATCTGGTCTCATCACTTCATGGCAAATAGATGGGGAAATAATGGAAACAGTGAGAGACTTTATTTTGGGGGCTCCAAAATCACTGCAGATGGTGATTGCAACCATAAAATTAAAAGACACTTGCTCCTTGGAAGAAAAGCTATGATCAACATAGACAACATGTTAGAAAGCAGAGACATTATTTTGCCAAAAGTCCATCTAGTCAAAGCTATGGTTTTCCAGTGGTCATGTATGGGTGTAAGAGTTGGATTATAAAGAAAGCTGAGCACCAAAGAACTGATGCTTTCGAGCTGTCATGTTGGAGAAGACTCTTGAGAGTTCCTTGATCTTCAAGGAGATCCAACCAGTCAATCCTAAAGGAAATCAGTCCTAAATATTCATTGGAAGGACTGATCCTGAAGCTGAAACTCCAAAATTTTGGCTACCTGATGCGAAGAACTGACTCATTTGAAAAGACCCTGATGCTGGGAAAGATTGAAGGCAGGAGGAGAAGGGGACAACAGAGGATGAGATGATTGGATGGCATCACCGAGTTTATGATCATGGGTTGAGTAAGCTCCGGGAGTTGGTGATGGACAGGGAAGCCTGACGTGCTGCAGTCCATGGGGTTGCAAAGAGTCGGACACGACTGAGCAACTGAACTCTACTGAGGAAATATAAATGGGAAATTTACTTATAGTTGTCCATTCTCAGAATTTTTGTACATATTGAATTCTTCTCCACATAATGGTTGAGTCTGACAAGATTTGCTCTGATATAATTTTGCATTCTCATAAAGAAGGCAGTATGAAATAAATCAGCAATTGTGAGGACTATTTTTTTTTTTTAACTTTTATTTGCATTTATTTTTTCGGCATTTATTCCCAGGCCATAAGTTTTTTTCTTCAGTTTCTTCTGGGATATCTTTTTCTTCTCTGCAACCTCCTCTTCTAGTTTAGGAACAATCTTTCTTTTTCAGTAAGGATCATCTCAATGTGGCAGGGAGAGCTCATGTAGGGGTTGATCCAACTGTGAGCTCTGTAAGTCCTGCACCGCATCTTGGGGGCTTTGTTCACTTGTATGTGCTAAATGACCAGAGAATCTACATCTAAGCCCTTAAGTTCAGCATTACTCTCTGCATTTTTGAGCGTGTGTAGTAAAAATTCAGCACTCTTTTGGGCCACCGACCCTGAGTCCAGCCCCACTGTTTGGCCTGTGCACACCTACCAACTCCACCGTTGTAACGACGGAATGGCACACATTGCTTCTTCAACATGACATCCTTCAGATACTTGGTGGCTTTTCGGATATGCATACCCTTTATGGCCTGGGCAGTTTCACGAGTGTTCTTAAAGTGTACACGAAGATTCGAATCTCTTGATTTGCATGATTTTCTGGGGTTTTCTGGGTCAAGTGAATAGCGCGCCCTTTTTAGGGGTCACCTCAGGCCGCTTACTGGAAAAGGAAGGTGAGGACTATTTTTTTTTCTAGAAAGGCAATATGGTATAGCGTAAGGAAAGGGCAGCCTGTGAGTGAGCCCAGTTTCCACTGAGAACTTAGTGAAATTGCTTCACTTCTTTAAGGCTCACCTCCATCCTCTTTAAAATAAAGGATATTAATACCTATCTTCCAGGATTACCATTGCTGATTAAATTTTAAAATATAGTTAGTTCAATTGTCTTGGGAGTTCCCTGGCAGTCCAGTGGTTAGGACCAGTGACAATGCATTTTCCCGGTCATGGCCCGGTTTTAATCCCTGGTGGAGGAATTAAGATCCTGCAAGCTTTGCAGCAGGGTCCACTTCCCTACCCCCAAAAAGGTAAATTGCTTGATACACTGTGAACACTTAACATCAATCTCTAAATCATTAAGTATCTTTCAAATAGATACTTTAAAAGCATTGTGCTGCATATGAGCATTTTTCCGGGGAAATATTCAAATAATTCTTGAGCTGTATGTATAGTGACGTATGTGTGTGCATGCTCAGTCAGTTGTGTCTCTTTGTAGCCCCATGGAAAGCTGACAGATTTGGTACTTAAAAATTTAAGCAGCTGTTTACTTTTCCTAGTTTCTACTCTGGGATAAACAAATAAGCAGAATATCTTTTTCTTACTTTTCTCTTCCTGAGCCATTTTGTCATAACCTATCAACCTGAAAAGGGTAACTTAACTTTTTCTCAAGACTTTGCTCAGCCCAGCTGGAACATATGAATAAGAAAGACCTCCTAGAAAGAGCTGTTGTCTCCAAGTTGAGAAGAATTCTCTGGAGAGAATATATTTTACAAACATAAATAAAATGATTTTGTGACCATTTTTACAGTTCTCTGCTTGTGTATTCTCTAATCACTCTTTGTGCAGATCTCAGTGAATGGGAGACCTGAGTGATCTATCTCATCTCAATCTTACAAAGCAATTGCAATTTGAATTCAGATGATGGATCTATAATCTATTATAAAATGAAAGAAAATTCATCTTCAGAAGAAATCTGAATGAAGAGAAGATTCTAATTAGATGTTATTTG
This sequence comes from Nanger dama, assembly GCA_917880005.1. Classification (NCBI taxonomy): domain Eukaryota; kingdom Metazoa; phylum Chordata; class Mammalia; order Artiodactyla; family Bovidae; genus Nanger; species Nanger dama. The sequence goes on along the minus strand of CAKJTW010000068.1, from coordinate 1,042,807 downwards.
CTTTTAATGGTGCTTTTTATCCCTGGGGTGAATAAGTTCCATTGTCACTGAGACACTCTATTATTCAATTGGTGTCTCTGCCCTCTCCTGGCCCCACAGCACAGTCCTGCAGGGACTAGACTTGGATCTCTTCAGAGCTCATTAATTTGGAACCTCTGCTGACTAGAGACAGAGCTTTGGTTAAACTTAAAATGCTCTTTTCCATGTCCTAAGAGTTGGCTTGCTCAGAGTATTAAGGAAATCAAAGATAATGAAACCAAAAACGCCGAAAGTGGACTTTAAGCATGGAATAGAGAATGTTCCCTTTTAAATCTAGGTTACATGAGAAATAAAGAGGGGAAAGTGAAACTTTCATGAGACAAAAAGCAATGGATTACGCTAGTGACTTTTAGTAGCTTAATTTGGGGTCTACACACTTTGCCTGCCATGTATTCAAAAATTAGAATGGACTGCTACACTTGGAATAGGAGACTTTGACTGAATGCAGTATTATCAAAGCATAGTTTTAAAATTATAATTAATGTGTTATGATGAAAACACAGATTGAGGATTAATCCAAAAGAGGTATTTCATTAAGCAACAAGAAGGTAATTCATTAAAGAATAAAGTATTAATATTTTTCTTCATTGTAAAATAAGAGATCTGTACCTTTTCTTAAACACTAAATATAATTAGAATATACATTTTGCATTCATACCAGACAGATGGTTATTTAATTTAAAATGTGAGTCCTTGCCACCTGCAAAACTCTGTGCTAGACACTGGGGATTATAACAATGAAAAAACAATCTCTTCATAAAGAAGCTCAGTTTCTGGTTGGCTAGGTCAAAGCCTCAAATGAACTAAGAAAAAGAGGGACAAAGTAAATGGAAGGCAGAATTAAGTGAACAAACCAAAGTACACAGAAGAAAAAAAAGTTATTTTTGGTTGGCAATCATGGAAGGCTGTTGCTATTTAAGTTGCATAATTTTGGTTAAAGGAACAGTTGAATGAAGCAAAGTTGTGAAGTCGTGAAGTTTGTTCAGGATATGGAGAATGGAGTTGGGAAGCCAGAGCACAGAATGAAACAAGAAAAGAGGCTGCAGTCATAGCCTAGCCATGGCTGAGTGCTAACTGTGGAGTCTGGGCTTTCCCTTACGTAAGCCTGGCAAGCTATTCTGGATAGGGATGTATATAGTCATGGTTAACAAGCGATTGTTAGGACAATATATGGATTCATCAGTGGAAGTGTAGTTTGCCATGTTAGCTCTAAAGGATGATTCACAGATAATTTTTTAAAAATATTGGCTCAGTCTGCTTTGAGTTCTTTCTCCCTCTTAAAATTTCAAACTGAATTTAATATTCTTTTCTAACATTTAAAAATACTTCTCTTCCCAACAGGAATAGAAATACCATTGGCATAATGTTCTACAGAGTGTCCAGATACACTTGGCACCTTGTCAGCATTTTACTGGCTCCACAGTCTCTGTCTTTCCCAGTTTGGCTCACTGATTTTTCCATCAAGAGGATAGCCTACCCTTCATCCTCAATACATGCTGACATAAAACACATCTCTCAATCCACATTTCATCTATTCTGCTAAAATTTGGTATTTGGGGGTCATTGTATTGATTGCTAGACTCTCTGTCTCCAACCATACCCAGAATCCAGTGCCCTATGATGGCGCGGACCCAGCAAGAGTCTTGCCAGCCCCTTTTCCTGTCACTCCTCCCTGCTAGCTTTGAAATTAGAAATTCACTCCTGAACCCTACACCAGTGTCCATGGCCTTGCCACCTATGGACAGAGATCTTGGCTCCCTATCAATCCAACGCATCTGTACTTTCTACTCAAGTCCCATCACTAAGTGTTATCTGGCTACATCAGTGGCCAATTTTGGTAGCGGGTACAGTTCTCTCCATTTACTTACTATTCAGTAGTTATTCAGTTACTCAGTCACGGCCAACTCTTGTGACCCCATGGACTGAAGCACACCAGGCGTCTTCCCTGTCCTTCACTCTCTCCCAGAGCTTGATCAAACTCACGTCCACTGAGTCAGTGATGCTGTCCAGCCACCTCATCCTCTGTCACCTGCTGCTCCTTCTGCCCTCAGTCTTTCCGAGGATGAGGGTCTTTTCTATGAGTTGGCTCTTCACATCATGTGGCCTGTGTACTGGAGCTTCAGCTTCAGTATCAGCCCTTCCAATGAATATTCAGAGTTGTTTTCCTTTAGGATTCACTGGTTTGATCTCTTTGCTGTCCAAGGGACTCTCAAGACTCTTCTCCAGCACCACAATTTGAAAGCATAAATTCTTCAGCACCCAGCCTTCTTTAGGGTCCAACTCTCATATCCATACATGACTACTGGAAAAACCATAGCTTAGACCACACAGACCTTGGTCAGCAAAGTGATGCCTCTGCTTTTTAATACTCTGTCTAGGTTTGTAATACCTCTCCTCAAATCTCAGGTCTCTCTTCCTTCTTGTATCTTTCCATTGTTGCTAGGGGTTATTGTACCTCATATATAAGTGCCCATAATTAACAATCAGTGCAACTGTAGAATCTCCTGAAACACAGAAAGTGGAGATTCTTTAGCAGAAAATCCAAAATATGAACTTTTTACTACATGAATTTACATGGTCAAAGGCTATTTAGTCAGCATTTACGCTTGGAGGAATCAGAAGCTTAATGCTTTCTTTAACTCAAACACAAGTAAACATCTGCATTTCTATGTGCTATAACAGGCTCTGTGTTGAGGTAACTTATTTCTCCTCTTGTCCTGTCATCACCTTACTTCCCAGGCAGAGTTCAAATGGTACTTAATTACTTGAACATGCCTGGAATGCAAACAGGAAAAGAAGGGAAACAGGTCAATTGATGGTTGATTGGCCTGCTGGCTAATCCCATAGCAAAAGAAAAGTCTCTCCCACTTCGTAGGCATTTAATTTATTCCTCCAAAAGTAGAAGGAAGGTCAAGAGGAGAGTATATTGGGGGAAAACAAAAATTGAAGAACACGATTTTTAAATTTTTGTCTTAATTGCATTTTTTCTGTGTCGTTGCTCACTACTGATTTTAGGATCTTAAATTCTACAACATGAGCTGAACTAACCAAGGGCTGTGATTTCCAAACTTGAAGGACCATAGATTATCTCCTAGATCTTCGGAATGAAGACCTCCCTCTGGTGGTGCCCTGGAATCTGTGTTTTCAATAAACTCCTCAGGTGATGCGCCTGTTGGCTCAGACAATAAAGAATCTTCCTGCAATGCAGGAGACATAGGTTCTATCCTGGCTCAGGAAGATCGCCTGGAGAAAGGAATGGCAACCCACTCCAGGATTCTTGCCTGGAGAATTCCATGGACAGTGGAGCCTGTGGGGCACTGTCCATGGGGTTGCAAAGAATCGGCCACGCCTGAAAAACTTTCAGTCAGTGATTCACTCAGGTGATGTGAATGACTGTTATAGTAGGAGGCACTGATAAACTGCCGATATCTTCAAGTTATATTAATTTGTATTAGCTATCTTAACCAATGACTTCCTTTCTTATTTTACTTTTTAAGATTTTCTTTTATGTGGACTGTTTTTAAAAAGTCTTTCTTGAATTTGTTACAATATTGCTTCTGTTTCATGTTTTGGTTTTTGGCTAAGAGGCCTGTGGGATCTTAGCCCCTTGACCAGAGAGCCAATCAGACCAGGGATTCCTGCATTGGAATGTGAAGCCTTAGCCACTGGATTGCCCAGGAAGTCTTGATAACTTTCTAGATGTTTCTATTATAAGTAGGATATTCTTTACAGACAAATCAATTTGTATTGTTTGCTGATTTAAATCATGTGTTTTACTTTTTGAGATAAAAAGAAATAATTAGAAAACCTGAGGTTAAGATAGTGAGAGAAGTTAGTGGGGAACTTGAGAAATCTGATGCAAGAGCAATAAGCAAGGTTTGCTAACATTTGCAGAAACCAGAAAGATGCTTTTTAAAGCAATGGGTTCTGTCCAGGTGAGTTGATAAACGAGGAACTTTACATTTAAGTTGTTATAACCATTTAAAAATTTGCACACGTTGTAGACAGAATATTCAGGTTTTACCTCAATGAAATAGTCAATATCATTGTTTGGATGGTAGTCACGTTCACAACTTTTAAAAATTCAAATTGAATAATATAAAACTAGAAATCCCTGATAAACATTTCAGAGGATACTGTTTGTTTACTCATCTCAGTGGACACAGAACCAGGAGAGATGAGGATAGGCAGGTAGCAGTTGGGCTGCCATGAGAAAGTGTCAGTAAAAATTGACTTCAAAAGGATGAAGAAACTTAGTCCTCCAGACTAGGCCGTCTACCATGTAATACAAAAGAGGGAAAAACAATATGCCCACTGACTTGGGTCCTGGTTTATAAAACAGAATTTTAATTATTCTCATTGAATAAACCCAGAAGTTACAGAGGTTATCCAATGTTATACCCTAACTCTCCCAAACAAGTACAAATCAAGCAAGGTTAAGCTCAATTTCAGAGATCATCGGTAGGACATTTAAGACTTCCTAAGATCCAACCAGTCCATCCTAAAGGAGATCAGTCCTGGGTGTTCATTGAAAAGACTAATGCTGAAGCTGAAACACCAATACTTTAGCCACCTCATGCGAACAGTTGACTCACTGGAAAAGATCCTGATGCTGAGAGGGACTGGTGGCAGGAGAAGGGGACGACAGAAGATGAGATGGCTGGATGGCATCACTGACTCAATGGACGTGAGTTTGGGTAAACTCTGGGAGTTGGTGATGGACAGGGGGCCTGACATGCTGCGATTCATGGGGTCACAAAAAGTCGGACACAATTGAGCCACTGAACTGAACTGAACTGAATTGAACAGAACACAGCCCTTGCTGCAAGATAAATCTCCCATCTATTTATTTACTTAAAAATGTTTTAAAGATTTTTTTAATGTGAACCATTTTTAAAGTCTTTATTAAACTGCATCACTGAAAGTTGGAAATGACTGAGCAACTAAGCGTGATGATTAAATCTGTTGTGATGATGTTTCTGTTTCATGTTTTGGATTTTTAGTTTTGGCCACGAGGCATGTTGGATATTAGTTCCCTGACCAGGGATCGAACCCACACCCCCTGCACTGGAAAGCAAAATCTTAACCTCTGGACTACTAGGAAAGCCCCTCCTATATATTTAATGTAAATCATCTCTTCAGAGAATTAGTTTATTTTATTCTTCTACTCCCTCAGTGGGGATGGAGAACCATTGGTCGACCTACCTCTCAATAGTATTTATGACTATACCAATTCCTTTTAAAATTCAAGGGTTCAAATAAAAAGTTCTTAGAAATTTCCACCTCTATTTAGGCTCCCCCCTTCTTATTGTTTTTGATTTATAAACACTCGTCTACCTGAGTTGAGTGGATAGACTTATACAAGATTGTTTTTCATCTGTAATTTTGTTCTACTCATCTAAACTTCAACATATTAGGAAAGTGATTAGAAATATGTGTGATCTTCTTGAAATGTCATTTAATCATTAATATTAATGATCAAAAAGGCCTGTGGAGTCCAAACAGTAAACAATCAGCCCATCTGTTGCACACTTGAATTTCTTACTGGGTACAATGAGTTTCTACACAAATCACTTCTGTTGTTTTGAAATACAGTGAACAGATCCTCAGTTCTTCATCTCCTTCTTTTCTCCTTTTATTTCTCCTAATTTTCTCTCAGTTCTGGGGATTTTCCATTTCCTTTATTTTCTCTGATGATCTTGCTATTTTACTGTTATTTTATCACCTCAAAACCCCTTCATTTTCCTCTTCTTACCCTATATTTTTAGGGAGAGACCTACTTGTCATATCTCTTTATTCCTAAAATAATAGTATTGCCTAAACTTGACACTTAAATAAACATTGAATATAAAGTGATAGCATCCTCTGCCATGATTAAGGAAACTAAAGGGATCCCAAAATTAAATTCAGCCATCAGATATCTGAGAACAAACCCTAACGCTCTGCCTTGGGAAGCATACAACTACTTCTGTACTTCTGAGCTTAGGAAGATGGGTGTGAGGCCTCTACCCTTTCCTTTATCTCTCCTTGTTCCTTTAACAAAATATATTTCTGGGAGAATGAAGGTACAAGGAAATAGAGGGAATCTTTATTTTCCTTAATTAATGGAATCATATGAGGGAAAAGAATTTTATCCAGCCTTTGATCTCAGGTTGCCCAAGAAAAGCGAACAAAACCATCAAAAGTAAACAGTTGCTTATTTGGGGTCACAGGGGACGGACTGATGGCTGTGTCAAGTTTGGTTCTAAGGTTTCCAGGGTGTGTTAGTGGGTGACAGCAGTTTTGTATGGGTGACAAGAAAGTACCCCCAAAGGGGGCTGCCTGCTAGGCTAAAGCTCCCTTGAAGAATTTTTACTAGTGTGAAATTGTAAATTAATGTTTGGTGATTCCATTTTGATACCTTCATGAGTGGTATCAAATTCATGGTGTGCTAAATTTTCTAAACAGTATCCCTGCTTGAACACAATAGAACATCATGCTGTACTGGGAGACTTTTCCCTCCTCTGAATGGTAATTTAGGAAATGAGCCAGAAACCCTATGTGCACAAGTGTACCATAAAAAGCCCATTAACTAAGGTGCAAGTGAAATGGATCTGACTGCCATGTGTCTAGTATGCCATCTAAAAAGGTGCCACTTAATAGCATTCTTGACATCACCTTGAGCCCCCCAATGGAAAGGGAAAATGAGAAGAAGAGGGAGATTCTACCCTCTTCACCGCCCTCCCGCCCCCCCACTTACATTTAGTAAATCAAGCAGCATTTTGTCTAAAGGAAAGCAAAGTCAGGATTGAAAAAAGTAACAACATAACATATCTTGGTCTTTTCCAGCATCAGTGAGAGTTTTTGCCAAAAAGTAAGAAACAGTATCTGAAATGTTTGAAATGCAAAGGGCTGTGCCAGCTCTCATCCACAAGGTTACTTGAGACGGAGATGAGGAGTTCCTGAATGACTGGCATGACTTGTTGCCATTATCACTTAAGGGTTAGAGAGCTCAGGTGATACACCCAGACATGGTATCCAGTGCCAGAAAGGCAACCTTCTTCACAGTTGAGACTGTTTAAGGGTCTGTGTAACAGAGCTAAGCAAAGACTGGCCCTAAAAGCAACAGAAACATTAGCTGAATTTGCTTGACAACAGCCACTGGACCTAAGTCCAGGCCATGGGTGATGTGCCAGTCATCACACAATGGTCATGATCATCTCTCCCTCCAGTCAAATGACACCTAGAAGGTGAGATACCATTGTCTGAGTGGACCACACAAAACGCACAACATTGGACACGGTCAAGTCCTGTTCAAAGTGGCAGGCACTAATAAAAAACTAATGATACATCTCAAATGCCATCATGGAACTGAGTCATTCACAAATTAAGAAGAAATTCCTGTTGAACTACTTATATATTACTTAAAATTGAAATGATGAGTTTTGCTTTCCATTTTACTATAGGCTGATATTGAGGCTTTTTTTTTTTTTTCTTGCTAAATCATGGAGCCCTTGGAAGAGCCCTAATCTATGCACCAATGGAGAAAACTCTGAAAATTGAGCAGCCTACCACAAGCTGTGGTTATATCATGTGAGTTACTAGGCCTTCTGGGAGAAAAGGCCCAAGTCTACTTTTGGATTCACACGTCTCAAGGACTATAATTCTCACACTAAGAGGTGAGAGGAAGATTGTTTCAACACTGGAGAGTATGTTCTAATTTCCTCACAGTAGAGATGGAGTTAAAAAAAATTTTTTTAAGTTACTTACCAGATACTTAAAAAAAAAATAAATGAAGTATTTAAAGATCAGAAAACCCAAAGGTCATTAAAGGGAAAATGTTATCATTATGGAAAAATAATTTCTCCCCTATACCATGACCATACACAAATTCTAGAGTTTAAAGAGAAAACATGAAAAAAAGCAAGAAAGCAGGGTAAAAGAGAGAGAAGGAGGCAGGGCAAGTTTTGCCCTGTTGATTCTGACAGCAGCAGAACAAACCTGCTTCCTAAGATTCCTGAGGACACTGGTTGACTGAAGAATCTGTGCTACTCAGAGTAACATGGGAGAGACACTGGGAAGGAAAAAAAAATTTGTGTGTGGAGAGTGAGCGGAGCAGGGTTGGGGGCTGGGGGAGGTTGTAAAGAAAGCACTAGTAATTAAATAAAGATATGCATGAAAGACTCAGAACCAAATTCTACAACGGTCATCTATAAACTTTGTAGATTGTGGGTGTGAACATTCACAGTGTATGCTTTGGATAGTTCAGATTTATGCCTGTTATCCTAGCTTAATTATTAATAGCACCCTCTTCACTTTCAAAAGTTGTTGGTGAGGACTACAAATTACATGATCCGTGTAGTCCCAAGACTCCTTGGTTGGGGAATGAAAGTTGAAGTACCTCTGGAAGAAATGAGCTGGAAGGAAGGGGTAAAGAAAATAGGACTTTCGCTGGAGACCATTTGTAGGAAATTCCACAGCTCTGTTCTATAAGGACCAAGAAGAAAAATAATGAAGATTGGATTCTAAAAATGTGTGTGTTCTAAGAAAATGTTAAACTGATATCACTCTAGAGCAAAGTAAAAGTTCAGCAATGGTGATCTACTTTATATTAATAATTCTCATGATCATTATTCTTTACTAGACGTATCTTGGCCCCGAGACTGCATTAAAATACTCCATGGAATATAATTTAAATATAATTTCTCTTTTTAAATTTTTTAAATGGGATTTTAGCTCATAGTCATGAGCTAAATTTCTTATACTTTTTCTCCTAACTTCATTACTTTTTTCTGTGTAAGATTATTACATCCACTGGTAAATCAGCTAGGGTTGTATCTTGTAGAAACAGTAGAACCAGTAGGAAAAAAATAATTATCTTTTAAAGTCTTTGACTAAGGTCAAAACTCTAATCATATAATAATTAACACAGATAAATGTATAATCTAAAAAATATTACTAGATATGTTATTCATTACATTCTATTTTGAACTTTAGCCAGAATTTGGTCTGCTGTTGAAATGTTCATATTAGGGTAAGTAACTTGTCTTAGTTACCCAGTACATCCCCCATTCTGGAATCAAAAACTCCCACCCTCTAAGAAAACTTATCAGTTGTTGGCAACCTGAAACAATTGGTTAGCTTAGTTCATATGATCACATAATTATAAAAGCATCTGCAAAGTGTGTTAGCATTAAAAAAAAAAAAGTTTTTGCAAAACTCCAAACTGTAACATTTTAAAATAATTAAAATACATTTTTGATTTGCACATTTTTAGTTTGCAGATTGTAAGCAGCATCAGAACCAGAGGTGCCAAAAATCTTTATAAAAGGCCATCCTTACACAATTCCAAGCCAGGTCCAGTAAGAAAGAGCCAGAAATGTCCAGGCCAATTCTGAAGACTTAAAAGGTTCAGATAGTTCAGATAAGCTTTGGACAAGCAGCCAAATTCTGGAAGCATATGTGAACTTCTTCCAAATCACAAACCTTTTGAGGTTTGCTTCTCCTTAGTCCAAAGCCACTGCAATAGCTGACAGCCTCTTCACAGTTTTACATGAGCAGTAATGAGTATGAGATTATCAGAGGCTCCAAGTCACGCCATTCCCTCATTGTTTGGATAATAAAGTTCAGAGGTACTGAGGATAATCTCCCTAGGAAGACAGAGACCCAACTTTTACTTATCATTCTTCTGTTCACTTCCTTTTAGCTAATTAAACCTTGGTTCTTCACAGGAAATAAAACTTTGCAACTTCCATAACGGGTCAACTTGGTAATATTGTATATATCTTTCCCGGTTTGTCTGGAAAAACAGGAAAAGAGAGGTGCCAGCGTGAAAATCCGGAAGAGAGGGTTATCTTTTAAATGAGCAGAGTTTTCATTTGCACGTGGCCAGAGCTGGCTGTGCCACTGGGTCGACAGGGATGTCTGCCTTGGATCTCTGGAAGGCTCTATGGGGGGCGGGGCTCGGGGCTGGGGCGAGAGCGAGGGCGCGAGAAGAAGGGAGAGGACCCTGAAGAAAGACTGAGAAGAATTTTTACAGGACCCTGAAGAAAGCCTGAGAAGACTTTTTGCAGCTACACGTCGGCCATCTTTATGGGTGCCCTACAGGCTCCAGCATGTGACTGTGACTAAGCCTCCCAAGAAGCCAAGGAGAAGGCAATGGAGTGTGCAGTATGAGCAGGAGAATAAGGCAACCTCGTTTTCAGTTTTAGGTGAATTTAAACCATATGAAAATCGTCTGTTTCTAGCACTTTCATGGGGAACGTTAATCCATGTAGCCCTAATTTACTGTTTCTCATCTAATCAAGAGTAATGGAGTGAAAAAAAAAAAAAAAGAGTAATGGAGTGGACCCAAAGAAAGATATTATGGCGTCAGGACCTTCCTGAAAGTCACACACAGAATCATGGTTCTGTTTCAAAAATAAGCAGTAAAATTCTCTTGTTTTTCTAACAAATTTCTTAAAAAAAAAAAAAAAAAAGGTGACAAGTGGAGAAAGTAGACAGAAAGCTAGATTTAACGTAAGAGATACGTTGTCATACAATTAACACATTTAATATAGCACTTGGAATTTTACATATGGAATCAAGTAAGAATTAACAAATGTTCATACAAGATAAACTGCCAAGTGATGTGCTAATTAAACAGATTTGGTGGAATAAATATGCTAAAATTAGAAAGAAACTCAGCTGGAATTAGTACCTTTTTTTATTCATATACTTTGGACTATCCTGGGATACATTCATCACCAATGACTGCATTATTTAACAATTAGGATTTTTGTTATTTTTGACCTACTTTGTGACTAGAACTATTTTGCTTTTTAGGGATGTTTAAGCTTAGAGACGGAAATGGCAATCCACTCCTATTGCCTGGAAAATCCCATGGACAGAGGAGCCCGGTAGGCTACAGTCCATGGGGGTGTAAAGAGTCGGACACGACTGATCGACTACAGTTTCACTTTCAAGCTTAGAGACAATGGTATCTCAAAATGAAAGAAAATCATCTTTGTGCAATAAATAGACTTGGGGAAAGTATTAAAGCAGTTTACTATAAATGAAATAACAGTTATTTGAAAGATTTTTTTAAGGAAATTCTGTTATAAATTGTGTGTGTGTGTGACATTCTTAATTACTTCCCAATTTGCCTTTTCAAAAAAATAAATCTAAATTTTTGTGTACTGGATCTATTAAGAAAGAGCCAATACAGTATTGTAAAAAAAAAATAAAAAGAAGGAGCCAAATTTTAGATGACTAAAGTTTAGACATTGTTGTCGCATAGTCTTAAGAAAATAGGTTGGTGTCTTAACAACAACAGCAGTAGCATTCATTTAAGAATTTAAACCTAACCCAATGCTTAAATTTACAAGATAACATTATCTTTGAATAAGAATGTGCAAGAATTTAGATACCTGGATGATCTCTATAACACATTAGCAAAAATAAATTCGTGGGACTCATGAGAGAGATCAGGACATTAGATAATAAATCTCAAGGTTAAAAGAATGAGTAATGTCAGATTAAACCTATGTACTTTAATAACTGTAATGAGTCAGAAGTATTTGAATCTTGATGATATTAACTTGGAGATTTAAGTTTTTTTTCCAAACATGAATATTGATGATTATAAATATTGAGGGGTTGTAGGTTGCATGAACTAAATGATATGTTTTTAATACCAATAGTGATTTTAACTGGTGTACTCCATAGAATGTACTAGAGCTCTCTATGAGTGGCAGAGGGAGCATGAGAGGAGTATCTCAAATCCAATTAAAGTATTTTTATTTTTCCAGTGAACAATGTTCAAAATATTTGGTAACAGGAAGTGAAAGTGAGACTGGGTGTTTGAGGCTCGCTTCAGAATATGTTCCTTTTGGCTGGAGAAATCTAATAGTGGTTATGGTGATTGCTATAAACCATAAAATGATGATGTGTCCACTCCATTTCTTCGCCTTGTCTCTGCTGTTTAGATCTGCCAGTGCTCCAGGCATGACTCTGGCCTCTCCCTCTACTGTGGCCCCAGGCATCAATCCACGGGACGCATCACGCTGCGAAAGCATAGGCCTCACTGCATCTGTGTTTTCTCCCCGCTGCTGCTGCTGGAGTCGCTTCAGCCGTGTCCGACTCTGTGTGACCCCATAGACGGCAGCCCACCAGGCTCCACCCCTGGGGTTCTCCAGGCAAGAACACTGGCGTGGGTTGCCATTTCCTTCTCCAACATAGGAAAGTGAAAAGTGAAAGTGAAGTTGCTCAGTCGTGTCTGACTCTTCTAGACCCCATGGACCGCAGCCTTCCAGGCTCCTCTGTCCATGGGATTTTCCAGGCAAGAGTACTGGAGTGGGGTGCCATAGTTTTCTCCCTAGTGGCAGTTAAAACTAATTTCAGATAAAGGGTTGATAGCCAATAATGGGTCCTCTTACTAATCCTGTTTTCTGTAACAATCATATGGTGAGGAAGACATTTAGGATAAAGGAAGAAGAATGGGAAGGAAAGGGTTGGGGAGAGGACAAATTTTTTTGTTCACCTTAAGCTGCAACACATGATACGGATAAGGATGACTCTGTTAGTCATTAAAGGAAAGTAAGATGAAGGAAAGTAAGATATTTTGTGGTTCAATCTAGCCATTTTAGAATTGATGAAACCGAGGTCTGAAAAGGCTGAGCAATTTTGTACAGAATCACAGGGAGACTCAGGTCCCCTGAAACATATACCTGTGTGTAGTACAGGACATTTGTGCTGCTTTAACTGTTTTGGGAGTCATAATTTCCAGGAAAGTTTTATCCTTGTTAGATTCTCTGTACAGTTTTGAACAAATCCAGATTGCTGTTATAATTCAATAGTGACATGCTTCTCCCCAGCCCTTCTTCTTCTGTTATTATTATATAATCTTTAATATAGAAATATCTTTCTCTGGATATTATTTCCTCTACCCAATGGTAAGACTATTAAAGCAATATTATTTAACATGTGGTTAAATTTATTATTTACAAAAAAATAATTATAAAAATAAAATGATTGTTGATTATAATTACTTATTATTTTACTATGTATGTGTTGCATGTTATTATCAGAACATGGTTTCTATTATTCCTTTTGAATTATATTTTCTCATTTAAAAATCAGTGAATATATGTTAAAATGTATTTTGTAACATAACTCAATGAACCCCACAATGCCTATAAATATATAATGGGCTAGAATGTTAAAATGTAAGCTTGTTTCTCTGTCTCTCACCCCAGACTATTGAAAGTTTACTCAGCTGTTTTTGATGTCTTAAACTACTCTTTCTAGCCATCTGTTGAGTTTTTTTTTTTCTTTTATGAAAATAGACTGAATCTGTACACACAGCATTTGGGTAAAATAATTATTTTGACTTCTTGTTGATTACATGTAAAGAAAATTAAGGCTTCAAATTTAATCAGCATATCAGAAATATTCATTCTCACCATCCACCATACAACGGTTTGAATTTCCTATGACTGTTTTCTTTACCCTTTCTGTGCAGACAGCATTATTCACTATAAGCACCATTAAAGAACCAAGTGTCAATGAACCCAGCAGTGAACTGACAGTTACTTAAACAGCACATGATCCAAAGCAGTTTGAGGAATGCCAAATGCTTCTTTTTCGACAAGTCCATTTCATCCAAGGGGGAAAAATCATTTCATTTAAAGATTTATATTTATGAACATGTTATGAATGTTCTGGATGTTCCCTGTAATGTTTTATGAAAGATGCAGATGCGTTTCCAAGAATCGTGAGGCAAGCCGGCTGGCCAAGGAGACAGTTCGGCCCTTCGTGGGCAGATCCAAGGATGGAAGGAGTCGGCCGAGCCCTGGAGAGGGATTATACTCACTTCACAGTGGGATCTGTTGCTCTTCCACCTGACAGTGTTCTGTGGTGTCCTCTTTGTTCTGACTGCTCCCTCTCAACTCCTCCCAGATGGGTAGTGGGAAGAGACCAGCTGCTTGGGAATCAGGAGGATCATTTCTAGGAGCCCTTCCCAATAGTACAGGTTGGAGGCCAACCACCTGAAAAGGTTGTTAGCCAAGAAGCACTTCTTTTGCTCTCTGGTGAGCAGCTCTCTGGAGCTGGTTGAGAGGAGAAGGCCAAGAACAGCAGAAGGCTGTCCCCAGGAGAGGCTGAGCTTGACTCCCGGGAGGAGAGGCTGAAAGGGAATCCAGGCTCTATAGCACATGCCCCTCCTTTCCTAGGGTTCAAAGTTATCTATCATCCCAGTGGAAATGGATTTGCTGTCATTAGGACTCTTGGTAATTTTAATTTTGACATATTTTCTTTCATTTCCTAGTTTGATTGACTTGTTTGGTCAAAGCATAGCTGAATACATGAGGAGGATAACAGGTTATTACTTTTTCCTAGAAACACCTATCAGTGTTCACCAGAGAAAATCATTGTATTTATATGGCTAAAAACTGAATCCTGAAACCTGGACAACTTTCCCTGATGCTATGTGATTTGTTAGAAGAGTAAACAAGGAAAAGATATTGAAAGGTTAAGCATAAGTCTCTGTTTATCACGGAGGAAGCAATTTAGCGTCTTTCTGATGTAGGTGACTGCCATGTGCATTTTTCCAATACCATCAAGCAGTTGTCCAATGCTCAGCAGATTTATTTGTAGGTAACCTACAAATTGAGCTCAATTCTGACGCATCTACCTGGAGACAACATCAGATCCCACACGTGAGGGTCTCAGTCCCACAAGACTGCCTCCAATTCAGATGTCAATTACAAGTCCAGGTTGTTACTAGTGCTTCTCACAAACTAGTTTTAAACTGGAGGTCCCCAGGACCCTTTCCTTGGGTTCTATGAATTTGCAACAGCAACTTGCAGAAGTTGGGAAACTGGTTTACTTGCTAATAATCAGTTTATTACAAAAGACATTAAAGAATACAAATGAGCTGCCATCTGAAGAGAAACATAGGGCAAGGTCTAGAGGGAGTCCTAACATGGGAGTTTATGTCCCTGTGGGTTTTGGAGTGCACCAACCTGGAAGCTCTCTGAGCCCTATAGTTCAGGAATTTTTATGGAGACTTCATTATGTAGCCTTGATTGATTAAATCATTGGCCAGTCATCATTGAACTCAATCTTCAGCCTCTCTTCCCTCTTTGGAGGTATGAGTGTGGTATAAAGTAAGTTCCTTTAGTCACATGGTTAGTTCTCTTGGCAGCAAGTTATCTAGGGGCTTTCCAAGTGTCACCTCATTAACGTAACTCAAGTGTGTTTGAAAGGGGCTTGTGATGAATAACAAGATACCCATTTTATCTTTTTGGCTCTGGAGTGATTTCAAGACCAGGAAGTGAAGACAGAAGACTAAATGTTGTAGTAAAAGATGCTCCCATTGCTGTTATCACTCAGGATATTTGCATAGGTTTTGAGAGCTGTGAGCCAGGAACCTTGGATGAAAACCAAAATATGTATTTATTATAAATCACAATATCGTAGTGATTTAACTCAGGTTCCTGGAAAGCAAAGCCTGGGACAAGGGTTTTTGTGCAGGTAGCTTATTTTTGCAAATGATCCCAAGGAACAGGAATGGGGCATTGGTCAAGTGAAGTAGGGACGAAGGAAGGAAAGGTGATATTTGATCTGTTAATTAGCAGCTCACCTCTGGGATTCTATCTCGCTGGGAATTCTCTCAAAAGCCTCGTAGAAAGCACATCAGAATGCTGAAGGGGCTGAAGCAGGTTATATGTATATACCACTTCCCTTCCTCAAGGTCAAGGTTTGCTTCACAGAGTGGGGTGTTATCCTTTGATATTGGAGAACCCACTCTTCCAAGACTTTCCAGGTGTGCCAATGCAGGAAGATGTGGGTTCAATTCCTGGGTCAGGAAGAGCCCCCGGAAAAGGAAATGGCAACTCACTCCAGTTTTCTTGCCTGGGAAATCCCATGGACAGAGCATCTTGGTGGCCTGGTGGGCTATAGTCCATGAG
The DNA here is from genome assembly GCA_917880005.1 of Nanger dama. Lineage (NCBI taxonomy): Eukaryota > Metazoa > Chordata > Mammalia > Artiodactyla > Bovidae > Nanger > Nanger dama. The sequence continues at coordinate 1,026,839 of CAKJTW010000068.1, read as the reverse complement.
GTCTCAAAAGAGTTGGACAGGACTTAGTGAATAAAATAACAACCCACTTCTCAAAAAACTAAGCTTTCTTTACAGTCATCTCCTAAGTAATCTCATCTCTCTCCTCAACAATCTCCTCCAGATTCATGGTTTTAAATATCATTAATATGTAAATTTGTATCTCCTCTTCTGATTTCTCCACTGAGCTCTTATCTCATATAATCAACTACCTACTCAGTGTGTTCACTTGGCTATCGAATAGGGGTTCTAAAAATTAACATATCTAACTAGAGTCCTTGAATTTCTACCCTGGTCAATGCCAATATTTCTAAACTTTATAAAAACTCCACCATTTGTCACGTGCTCAGGCCAGAAACCTAGAGGACTCAAGAGATTTCTGTCTTCAGTAGTCTCATAACTAATCTCTGCTTCTGCTTTTATTCACCATCTGAAACCAGAGCAACGTCTCCAGGCAAGTACAGTGGGTTGCCATGTCCTCCTCCAAGGAATCTTCACAAGATTCACAAACCCGTGTCTCTTATGACTCCTGAATTGGCAGGCAGGTTCTTTACCACTAGTGCCACCTGGGAAGCCCATCCATTTGACAGAAGTATGCAAATTCTTATAATGTAGAATAGTACAGAATTTAAAGTATTAGGAGCATTTTTATTCTTTCATATACTATGAGTGATTACAAAAGAACCGCATACACTTTCTGAGAGTCTTTGTAAAATGGAGGTTAATTAGACTTTTGTTCTCTAAAGTACTCAAAGACTAACATAATATTTTCTCAAAGTTGAGTTCCCCACCAGAAGTTCCTCTTTCAGGCCTTTTCCTTCATCTAGTGTGTGTGTGCTCCAAGCTAAGTTGCTCCAGTTTTATCTGACTCTTTGGACCCTGTAGACCAGGCTCCTCCATCCCAACTTTGCATCAAATGCTCTCAGCCCCTTTTGCTCACTCAATATCTTCAAATCATTGCTTTCTTCTTGATGTCTGAGAGTTCTTGACTCATTTTTTTGTGGCACTGGAATAATAAGATCTAAGGTCCAAAAGAACTGGTGGGGAAAAAGAAATCAAGGGTTGTGGACTGCTTTAATTTTAGGCCACCCAGACAAATTTAGCTTGATCTAAAAGGAGCTTCTGTTGCTTACAGCTTCACTTTTCAAAGTTCTCATCAAAATCTTGGGTAAAACCCTTGTTTGGTCTTAATCTCTAAACTCATATTTCCCTCAGGGACCTAATAGTGAGGGCAACTAGATCAGCATGCTTGTAATTCTATTTCTTTTTAATAAGCATCTATCACCACCTCATTTTGACACAGATTACATTTTCTGGTAGCCAGCCCCTAAAGACTTCTCTACACTTTCTCTTTTTAGGTAACTTTCTTTTTTTCTTTTTTTCTTTTACTTTACAATACCGTATTGGTTTTGCCATACATCAACATGAATCCATCACGGGGTGTACACGAGTTCCCAATCCTGAACCCCCTCCATCAAACCTAGACTGACGATTCATTTCTTACATGATAGTATACATGTTTCAATGCCATTCTCCCAAATCATCCCACCCTCTCCCTCTCCCACAGAGTCCAAAAGTCTGTTCTATACATCTGTGTCTCTTTTGCTGTCTCCCATACAGGGTTATCATTACCATCTTTCTAAATTCCATATATATGTGTTAGCATACTGTACTGGTGTTTTTCTTTCTGGCTTACTTCACTCTGTATAATTGGCTCCAGTTTCATCCACCTCATTAGAACTGATTCAAATGTATTCTTTTTAATGGCTGAGTAATACTCCATTGTGTATATGTACCACAGCTTTCTTATCCATTCATCTGCTGATGGACATCTAGGTTGTTTCCATGTCCTGGCTATTATAAACATTGCTGCAATGACCATTGGGGTACACTTGTCTCTTTCAGTTCTGGTTTCCTCGGTGTGTATACCCAGCAGTGGGATTGCTCAGTCATAAAGGGTAACTTTTTAAAATTAAGCAACCTTCAATTACTTTGAGGCAGTATTAAAATTCTTTTTCAAGTTTCCATTGTAATTTGTGTACTCTTTAGAAATGTAAGCCGAAATCTTATTCCCAATTTTCTGCCATTTTCTATGACCAAAAACATTTGTTAATGTTATTGTTGTTACTTTTGAATAGGGGCCACCTTTATGATGAGTATCAGTAATGAGTAAACAAGCTGGCTGTGCTAAGTTGATTTCTTTCTGTTCTGAGATATGCCTAAATTAAGAAAGTGTACATTTCTAGAGCAGAAACAAACCTCTATAAAAGGGAAATTTCTCAAAATGTAGTCAATTTCAAGATTTCAGTTTTCACTTCTGCATTATAGAGGTATAAAATTGAAGGGACAATTCCTCTAGCAGTTTTGGTTCCATAGATAGCTTCATGGTTCCAAGTACCAAGCAAGCTTGGGATAATTCCCCAACCAAAGACATTGAAGTTACTTGTGTAGAAAGTAGGAATGACAAAACCAAGGCGGAAGCTGAGTAAATGGAAAGTGAACACAGAAAAGCAGGGATTTGGAAACCAGTAGATGGAGAGATAAATAGATGGTAAAAGTAAAAAAGCTGGTGGTAAAATATGGGGCATGAAATTATCATTAAGGAGGTGGTCAGAATCACAGAAACAAAGTGCCAGAAACAAGAGGACCTTGGAAAGAACTAAAGGCCTGTTCTAGTGGGCGAGACAGAGCAGCGTCATGACCCCTTGTAAACTTCCCACAGTGTCCTCTGGGGACCATGTAGTCTTTTCCCACTTCTGTGCCAGGCAGTCACAATAGAAAACAGCAGAAATTTAGAACAATTTCTCAGCTCATTAACTGTACCCGAGACTAGCTTAGATTTCTGTGAGCATAGGAAAGACCTAACTATCCAGTGATCTTCACTTCAAAGGTAACCATGAGTACAAAGGAAGCCAGACTATTCCAGTCCAAAACAACAATACTATCAATTTCCATTGGCCAAAAGACAGTTCCAAACAGAGTCTTTTCTGAAGTAACAAAGGGAGGAAAATTTGATTTTGAAATCTTGGGATTTATTTTATTTTACTCTACTTTGGTCTTAGCAACAATAAAATAAGAAATTTACCCTGATTTAGAAGCTGCCTCTCTCCCCCAAGCTATTCTTATTTTGCCACAATTAAAATATTGTCCAGCTCTCTCCCATAAATATTACCTTATTCAGCACGGTAATCTCTTTCGCCTTGGTAAAGATTTTATCTCCATGCGATCTCCAGGATGCCGTGTGTCTAGCTTATTCCACTTGGTGACATGTGTAAATGATACCGTTCATTAAAAACAGTGCTGTTGTGCTTTCCTTAGGATGGACTTTATAAGGACTTTCTCCTTTCTCTTAAAAAGCGTCTGGGACTGTTCCCTCTTTGCCAGTTGATGCTTTGCAAAGAGTGAGTCCCTAATCACTTAATATTACACTTCTTCCTTAAAGAAAAACATGGTAAGGTATCTACATTCTGCCTGCCATGGATATGATGCAGTAGAAGCATTGAGTGAGATTTCAAGGCTCTGTTGGGTCTTCCAGTGATGGCTAGCGGTTGGATTTGTCACTCTGCATTTAAAGTTGGGCCCCCAAAATTTGATGAATGATAATACACTAATTTTGGGACTCTCTTCTCAGTCAGACTGTGAATGGCCTCAGATTTTATTCCAACATTTTTTCTGTATCTCGTTCTAGGAAGTTTTAGATTAGTTGAAAATATGTGTAAACAACTTTGAAGCATTTTTTTCCCCTGTAATTAGTATAATTGTTTTTGCACTCTGTGTTCTGCTGATTGAAGACACCAAGTCTGTTGAGATCTGTGAGTTGTTAGGAGATAATCTTGTCTATGACCTTTTCCATACATATTATTTGCAAAGAAGTTTCAAACCAAAAGGAACTACAGTAACACTATAAATACAGTATTTCTTGCAATTTGATTTAATGGGTAAAGTACCTATAACACACCCTTCGTTTGTGAACTGTTTAAACTGCTTTGTGCCTTTCTATTAAGATCTTTAGAGAAGACAATAAATTGGCCTTTTTAGGTTTTTAAGGAGAGTCTCTTGTTTACTGGGTGTTTTATCCATTGACACAGATCGATACTGTTTGTATGTTTCAGGAGAATGTCTCACTTTTTTCTGACCTTTCAGAAATTTATGGTTAGAGAAATGGATAAAGATTTCGGTACTCTTATGTGTACATGTGTTAATCAAAACTAGTGAATTTAAGAAACATCTTCCCAGTTAGGATTTCACTAAAGCGATCCCAGCTTTGTTCTGTTGCTTCCTGGCATGTTGATTGCCCCAATTAATTTCTGAAAGTGTGAGGTCCTAACAGCAGGTCTTAAACTAGACATTCTCGAACTGGATCTTACAGTCAGGGTCTTTTATTTTATTTTTTAGAGGGAGAAAAAGAAGGGGCCTGGGAATGAAATGCACGTTGCTCCGGGGATGGTTTTCTCCCTGAAACAATTTCACATAAGCCTACTTTATTAAAACACACACACACACATACTCTCTCTCTCTCTCACCCATAGTTTAATTGCCACTAAAATAATCATCTAGCTACTCAGGAGTGGGTGGTATTAAGGGTCACCAGACCCCCAGGGAATTGTAGCCTGGAATTAGCATGGCACATTACCAAATGCGACTGCCTTTCCCTCCTCGCTCCGGCTCATGCCTTCCTTTCTCTTCCTTCACTGTCCCCTGACACTATATCACCATTTTCCCCTAGAATTTTCTTTGACAGTTCATTAAGGCACCAAGTTTCCAAGTTCCTTGAGAAAATGAATTTTTTTATATTCTCTATTTCCCACAATGAATCTGACCTAAGCGTTCCTTAACTCTTCGCTCAAAGTTTTTATGGGACCACACAGAACATTTCCCCTGAGATTTTACTTCTAGCTTGTCCTCTCCATGTCCTCCCAGCTAATTTACTCATCTGACTGACCCCCTATCTCTTCCTACTTTTGCTTCTATCTCTTCCCTGAACTCTTTGCTGGGGTGACTCTTCCCAATTTGTCACGTGCTGTACTTACATTATACTTGAGACTGGGGCCTGAGCAAAGCATCAGCATCAAGATTTAGAGATAGAAATCAAACGTGGGGACCCCCACAGTGACACCAAAAACTTGACATATGGCCAGAGCAGAGAAGGGACTAGAAACCCTAGTGGGGAGTCCAGAACCGGAATATGCACACGTCTCAGAGGTCTAGAGGAAGGTAAGACAAGTCAGGAACAGCAAAATGTCAGTGCCAAAGGGGCACAGAGATTCAAATAATTGCTACTCAGACAGGAAATCTTGCAGAGTGAGGGCCAGTCTCAGGCTGTGGTCTTACAAGGATCTGCCAGCACGAATAAATGAGCCGTGTTAGAGTGAGGGCAAGTCTGTTAACAGGACTTAAATAGGAATGTGGTTCAGTATCCTCGCTCCATCCTCTCCCACTTACAACTTCCCGCAGCCCATCTAAATGGATAAAACCCACAATTTCATCTTCACTCAACACCCTGCCAGGTATAGTTGCTTTCTTATCCATAAATGATGGAAATGTATTATACATTTAAATTTATATCACCATTTTCAATATTTCTCTATTTCCTGTAGACTTTCCTCTAGTGGGAGAATTATTGTTTAGTCTAACCCTTTCTATACTATTTGTGTAGCCCCTAGTCCAGATATGGCCAACTACATAATATACACAGGACCACCTTCATGGATCCCACCTCCGCAGCCAGTATTTTAATCAGGGCACAATTTCCTGCTAAGCTCTTGCTTTATCCTGGCCTTCTCAGCAGAGCTCTCCAGGAAGCCACCACCAATTTAACTGAACAGGCATCTGAGTTGACACATTTACCACCGTGGCCCATCCCTTGGTGCAGCTGGGGAAATTAAATGTGATTCGGGGTAATACTGGCATAAGGGTTTGGGGGAAAATGACTTCATTAGCAGAGGTACAGCCAGATCAATTGCAGGATGCAAAAACAACATGAACATAGAAATTTATAACTAAGCTTTTAAAAAAATGGGCATCATTGCTTCTCTTTGGCTGACACAAACAACTTGGATGTGAACCTTTCCAAAGAACTGAACCCTTGGCAAGAAATTTCACACTCTTTCTCTCCCTCTCTAAGGGGGAAAGTATTTAATCCTCTTTGCAAATACAGCCCCAGCTTTCAACTTAACAGGACTGCCTATTGTGTTGAATTATATACAGAAGTTCTTTCTGACATAGACTACTGTCCCCTAGGGATAGGACCAAGACGCTTCTTTTTTTTAGAACTATAGGTCAGATTGAAACCTGCATGTCTTTGGCAAAATGCCAATGCTTTATTCATCATGACCTTTAACCTTTTCCCCATGCTTTATGGTTCCAAGTGTCCAGACTGACATTTCAGTCTCAGTAAAAGAGGACATAAAAATCCAGCCCAGACGTGACAGACAAAAAATAATCAATGTTTTACTTTTGAAAGTATAGAGACTAGGTCAAAAGAGAGCATAGACAACTACAGTTTAGGACACTGACTGATAGTAGAGTTAAATCCCTGTTTGCCGACAAGACATGGTGGCGGGGTGTGAAAAATTGGGGGACTGGGGCTCTGTTGTGTGTGCATATATGCATATGGAGGCACCAGTTGTTTGTGTTTGTTAGGAGTGACTTAAAGAGGTTGCAGTGAGGGTGGAAGTGAGGAAGTGCATTTAGCTGCAGGATTTTGCGTGAATGCCTCACATTCTGCCACCTTAACTTCCTGTAGGTGGCAGCACTGGCAAGGCTGGGGTTAGAGGATGAAGGCTGGACTCTGGGTTCTCAAGAGGAATTTTTAGTAACAAAAATACAGAGAAAAATTATGATCTGTGTTTTGTCTTTTAAATTAACTATAGCTGCTCCAAGTCTTACAAGTAACTGATCTGATCTGGTACCAGAACACACACACACACACACACACACACACACACACACACACACTCACAGACCTACCTCATTTAAAGAAAACAGACCGAAGTTGGCTCACTGGGCATCACCAATTACATTAGAAAGACATGAAATGTTTCATCCTCTTTGCATTTGGAAGAATAAACACGGTCTTTCCTGCTTGAGGTATCGCTTCTCACTGATAGACTCAGGAGAAATGTAATCCAGACCTTTACTTCACTGAATACTCAAAAATTAGTGAATTTGGCAGCTGGAGTTAGAATCTCACACCATATTTTTGAGGAACATGAGGGTAATTTCACACATTAGCATCATTATTTAGATTATTGAAATGATGATGAAAGTAGCAAGACAAAAATCTAACCAATCTACCAATACCAAATAAATTCTCCAATTTACAGTAAACTTGATAGATTTTACCTGTTGCCATCAAAAAACTGCAAAAAGTGAGTATGTTTAAAACTTGGCTTTGGAGGAATTCCCTGAGATCCAGTGTGGTTAGGACTCTGCTCTTCCACTGCTGGGTCTTCTGGTTAGGGAACTAAAGATCCTGCAAGCCTGGGGGACAGGACAGGGGGCCACACAGCCAAAACAACAACATAAACAAACTTGGGTTTGTAAAATTTAATTATTAATAATCATAAAACTTTAAATCTATGATCATAGCCATGAAATCATTTCAATATTTTACATATGTTACTTATATAATTCCTAATTTTTTAAATCTGGTTTTGGATTTGTTTTGTTGCCCCATGCGAACCGTAAATTCCTGAATAACTATTATTTCACCTTTAGCAGCATCTTTGTTACTATCTAAGGGCAGTTTGGCTGGATGGCATCACGGACTCAATGGACGGGAGTCTGAGTGAACTTCGAGAGATGGTGATGAACAGGGAGGCCTGGCGTGCTGCGATTCATGGGGTCGCAAAGAGTCGGACACGACTGAGCGACTGAACTGAACTGAAGGGCAGTTTCTATATAAAATTCCCTTTATGCTAACCCTCTCCCAAAATGGAAAGGTTTGTACTGTTCTCTCCATCTTCTGTGCTGTGAAGCTGAAGGTTAGAAAAACTGAGCAACTTGCCCAGCCTCCTATAACAGCAAAAGACCAGTGCTAAGAGTGTGAATTTTGGTGTCTACACACAAAATCCTTTCTACATATTTACAGTCTCCTGCCTGTTGGCAGATCCCACTGCTGAGCTCAGTGGAGAACACACAGTACAATAGATATGCAATCAAACTGATGCAGTTCATTATTTTAGGATAGTGTTACTCTAAATGATTCTGGTTAATCCAACAGTTACCTATGCTCAAATTAATAAAGCCTTTTTATTCAGAGAAAGGCTAAAGAACGATTTTCTTATCAAATCAACAAGATGGTAATATCATCTTTTATTGAAAAGAGGACTCCTAGAAGGAAGATATAAAATCTGTTGCCATCATCAGCAGGATAAATTTATCCCAAAGGATAAATAAATATCCTTTGGGAAATGTATGCTTATGTATTAATTACTGACAGTGACATTGCTTTATTTGATCTTTTAAGTTATTTTTTTACCTTGTAAATGGGAGTTCTATTTCACTTTTTTTCCAGAATGTTTCAGAGGAATTTGCTTTTCAGATTAGCTGACCATTTACCTTGTATCCTCCACCAATAAAGGAATTCCTTGAATTTCTATGTGGCACCCTTTTCTAGAGCAACAGCAACAATAAAACCAGACTATCTATACCCACCCACCCCCAATACGAGCTGTGTTGATATCTGCTCAATCTATAAGGATTTCAGTCCACATACTCTTAAGAAAAACATTTTTGTGGTATTTCTCCTGGAAATCCCTCAAGAACAAGCAATGTGGTAATATTTCTCATTGAAATACCGCATTTTTCTTTCAGTGGTGGCAGAAGGAAACCATGAGAAAATCTGCTTTCTGAAAAAGCATGTCTTGACTCACACAGTGTTTCTGAGGGAAAGCAGTGGAGCTTGCAGGTGGGTACATGGGTACATTTAATAAAGCAACTTTGCATTCACAAGTGCCTTTGACCTATGAATCATAAAGTGCTTTACAAGTATTAATTAATTAATCCCCCAATACCCATGTGGGGTGAGTAAATCATATAATCAGGATCTAGTATTCATTACAATTTTGTGAGCGTAGCTATAGAATTGTCCACTGCTTCAACTAGTCTGGTGACACAGAAGGAAGTTCACTGTTACTGTTCAGCTGGAAGGGGAGCTAACCAGCTATGTGGCAATGCAGTCAGGCACTTGAACTTCCCAGGTGGCTCAGTGGTATAAAGAATCTGACTGCCAACACAGGAAACACGAGAAACGCAGTTTCAATCCTTGGGTCGAGAAGATCCCCTGGAGGAGGAAATGGTGACCCACTCCAGTGTTCTTGCCTGGAGAATCCATGGACAGAGGAGCCTGGTGGGCTACAGTCCATGGAGGTCCCAAAGAGCTGAACACGACTGAACCTGCAAAAGATGAACCAGTTGTGTGGCAATGCAATCTAAGCTGCTTGAACTATGTTAATTTACTTATACTTCATAGCAACCTGGAAAAGAATTTATTGTTATTGTCACTTTCTTCGAATGACTTCAAATCTGCCCCAGTTCTAACATTTCGTAGAAAGAGAGCTGTATGTTTGACTCTGAAATTTGCGTTTCTGTAACATCACACTGCCTCATCACGGACCTAAGTTCTGTGTTGTCCTGTATCAAAACCCCAGAGCTGCTGTCACATCTTTGACATGCTTTAAATATTCCTCCTCATCACTGCTCCCTGCTACACAGTCAGATTGAAATGTCTCTCTTCTATCCTGTTAGGCAAAATGTTGTAAATTCCTGGAGGCAAGACTAGGAAAGTAAGTTTGTTGTTTTGCACGTGTTTTTATGAAATGTTTACTCATCCTATTTTCTCAGATTGAAATTCAATTTCACTCACTACAATTGTGTGCATAGATCATGAGTACCATAAAGCAAAGAGCAATATCTTAATTGATTTCAACTTCCAAAAGTCAGCCCCGTGTTTGGCACATACTTGGTGATCAGAAGAGATTTGATAAACCAGTAAAATCAGAGGTCCTTTTACAATTTGATGTCCTGACTTCATTGATTTCCTACAGTTTGCATAATGACATTTCCAAGGCTACTACATTTTAGAATTTTTCAATAACTGTAAAGCAATTTTTCAACTAAGTTTTTCATAATATTGATAATTACCACCAATACTTTACTACCATTTGTATTTCAGAGGAATAATAAATGTGACTATTTCATGAAACCAGCATAGAGCTTAAAGAAAAGGAACAGAACAGAGGAGCGTTGAATAATGGAATTAAAGTGTTACCAATGTCTCAGTCCATTAGTGTACTCTACATCTTAATCTGAAATATATCCAGGGTTGATACCAGGGAAGTAAAAAATGGTGCTGGGAACATAAGACTGCTTTTTCTAAAGATAGCATAATTTTAGATGTATAACTTCTTTTACGAAGTATAAGCTACTTAAGGAGGCTATATTTTAAACCCAGCAGTCAAGGTATTCCTTTTAAAACATGAACGTGACAATGTTGACTGCCTCATCAAAACACTCTTAGTTCTTGATCACATTTAGGACAAAACCAGACACTTTAAGATGGCCTAAAAGACCTTCAGTGGTCCCATCTCTTCCTTTCCTCAGGCTTATCTCCTATCCCACTCACTCAGCCTGTTCTTTATCTAGACACTTTGATCTTTCTTTGAATAGGCCTCAGGACCTTTGCATGCTCTCTTGTCTCTTGCTGCAGTTCCTCTTCTCTCGCTCTCTGATTTCCCCATGACTCCTGCTCTCACTTTGTTCATTTCTCTGCTCAGATGTTCCCTCCTTCCCACCCACCAGCTTGGTCCTCTTCTCCCTCCAATTCTTTGCACATTTGCTCAATCTCTACACTTGGGGGATGCTTTACTTTTCCATTTTACTTAATATCTGCAATTATATTGAACATTTATTCATTTGTATCTGTAATTTCAACTTTAATATAAAGTCTGTGAATGCATAGATTTTGTCTATTTTGTTCATCTTTGTCCAGCACTCAGCATCCATGACAAGCTCTCATGAATAAAAGGGTCAATGAGCTGTTATATTATATAGCATGATGGAGTTAAGGGCATGATATTTCATGATACTCTAATTGCATGATTATACCTTATTGTTTTTGCAAGGGATCAGAATCTCCATGTATCAAAAGTATGTGTGAAAATACAGCCCAGGACCTTGCTTCTCATGAATATTCTTCATCATAACCAAGGTTTTTCATTTGCTTGTTTTCTTAGTGAATGTGATATCCTCAATGATATCCTAAGCAGAAGCAAAAAGCTATGGCATTGCTTTGATTTATACAATTTTTATTACTTGATATTTTGAGGGTTAGAAATGCAGACAAGGCTCTAACTAAAAGACTGCATCACAGTAATTCAGTGACGTAAATTCACTCAAATGACTTTTGATTTTTAGCCTGTCTCTTTTATTCTAAGAACTGGCCAACTGATAGTACATATCTGTTTTCCAGAGAGCTGACTCAGAACAAATAGTGAAAAATTGTTTATACAAGCTTATATTACTAGGTGGGTTGAAATAGAAACACAAGTTCCAGCCCTATTTTCCACCACTCTTTCTTTTCCACATTTAATGGAGGAAATGAAAATGCTTCCAGGGTCAATCTCAAGGGTCTTCATAGAAAAAAAAAAAAAGAATGTGTGGCTAAACTGGTCTCTAGAGAAGGATAGCAACAGCATTAGTTTAACCACACTGCCTGTCAGCCCTTTTATGAAGAAAAACTTTCCTCTAAGTGGAAATTTTGCCCCCAAAATATAAGGAAAAGGTCATAAAACACTGAGTAAGATTGAGTATCCTATATATAAGATTGAAAAATAAATTTCTTAGCTGCTTTTGATTTTTTTAATGAAAATATGTCATTGGGATGGAAGTTTCTAACAAACACTTTTGGGTATCTCTATTTTGGATGTCATAGAAACAATGTAGTTTTGGAGTTTTAATATGCTTTTTAAAAAAAAAAATTCAATGTAACTCCGATACTTTGGCCACCTGATGCGAGGAACTGACTTCATTGGAAAAGACTCTGATGTTGGGAAAGACTGAAGGCAGAAGGGGATGACAGAGGATGAGATAGCTGGATGGCATCACCGACTCGACGGACATGAGTGTGAGCAAGCTCCAGGAGCTGGTGATGGACAGGGGAGGCCTGGCGTGCTGCAGTCCATGGAGTCGCAAAGAGTCAGACACGACTGAGCTACCGAACTGACTGACCTAAAAAAATTAATTAGAAGATAATTGCTTTACAATGTTGTATTAGTTTCTGCTGTACAACAATGTGAATCAGCTAGATGGACACATATAGCCCCTCCCTCTTGGGACTCCTTCCCAGTTACCCCATCATCCTGCTCCTCTAGCTCATCACAGAGCCCTGGACCGAGCTTCCTGTGTTACCCAGCAGCCCCCCAGCAGCTATTTTACATACAATAGTGTATATATGTCAATGCTACTCTCTCAATCCATCCCAACCTTTTCTTCCTCCTCTGTGTCCATAAGCCTGTTCTCCATGTCTGTCTCTATTCCTGCCCTGCAAATAGGTTCATCCACACCATTTTTCAGGATTCCATATATATGCATTAATACACCATATTTGTTTTTCTCTTCTGATTTACTTCACTCTGTATGATAATCTCTAGGTTCATCTACATCACTCCTCATTACACATGAGAGATTCAATGATTTGCCATTGTTTGGAACAAAAAGCTATTAGATTCTCAGTCAACAGTCAGTTCTCTTCATTCCATGGCAAAAAAAAAAAAAAGAAAATCCTCTTAACCAAAACAAAAGCCCTACCAAGAATTCATCTGAAAATGTTTCTTTCCAATGCTAATGGGTTCTGAAAATACTTCAGTTGCCTGCAATGTGACAAGCTTGAGGCATTTTTTGGGTATTTGAACTGATCATTAGTTAGTGATTAGATTTGAAAATATATTTATTGACACTACAAAAATCGACCCTAAATACACCATGTTCTTGATTAAACACATTCAGCTCAGTAGTTAGTGAATAATAGAGGGACAGCTTTTCTTTAATATAACAGAGTTTCTTTAATTTTTAGGGATAACACCTTGCTCAGTGTCTATTCTCACTAGGATGATCTCATTTATGCCCTTTATCCTCTTAACAGTCTAAAGCCAAAGATTCTCATTTATCCTACTCTCTTACATATCATGAAAACAACTGAGATTTAACATAATTACCTAAATTTCTACATTCTTGTTTTCCAAATTTTGATCAGCAGACTGGAGCATACTGTATGGGAAAGAAAGGCTTTATGGAACAGAATCAATTTGCAGATTTGCCCAGGGAAACTGTTGCCAGTACTCTATAATCAAACTCTCAAGGCACTATTAGGGCTTTAAAAGAAACAGCAGTCCATAACCTCATGGTCTTTGTTGTTGAAATGCTTTACAGAGTACAATATGAATGAGTTTATAAATTGTTAGGTTAATATATATTGGGGAAGGGACAGGGGAACTTTCTTCTTTTACTAACCCAATACATCCACCCAGTTTAAACATCTTTCATGAATTGAGACAGGTTTACTTCAGGGGTACTTATGCTTATTTTTGCTGCAGACCCCACTGGCAGTCTAATAAATACCGTAATTTCTAAGTGACAATGACCAATCACATTGAAAATTCAATGTATCTGCAACAACCATAATATGCTATAAAGATAGCTATGATACTGACTTACCACAGTCACAATGCAAAAAAACTCTAAATTTCAGTTAGAGGATAGTAAAAAAAAAAAAAAAAATTTTTTCCTAAAATAGATATGCTGAATTCTATATCCTAACCAGGTCTGTGGACTCAATATTAAAAACATCAAATTAGAGGGCAAATTTTAAAAATCTGTTTACAACAAAAATAAACTTCCTTTTCAAGACAGGGCTTATTTATTCTACTTTAGGAAAGTGTCTAAATTGTATAAAATATAGTAAGATTTAATTAATTCATAAATGAATGGTTTATACTGGAGGAAAGGGAATCAGTGTTTGAATACATCCATGCTTACTTACTGTCTTCATACTCACAGATTAAAAAAAAAATATTCAGACTTTGTTTTGTAGAACAGTTTTAAGTTTACAACAAAACTGAGGAGAAGGTACAGAAATTTCTCATATGTTCTCTGCCCCCACACAGGCATAGCCTATCTCACTATCAACATCCCCCACCAGCTTTAGACCTTGCTGCAAAACATGAAAACCAGATGCCTGCTTAGATGAGAATATCCCCCTGATAAAAACGAACAGAGAGCTCCCGGATCAGGATTTAGCTCGTGAGTTCAGTAGTTCCGTGTTTATGTTCTTAGGCTTCCTCTGGCCCAGCTTCTCTTTGCTTTGGCTTTGTATCACCCAGGCAACTGTCCAGGCGACTTTAGCCAAAATCCACTTTGGACATTTTCTGGGGTTTACACATCCATGTGAGTCTTGTACTTTCTTCATTAACATTTTATGTTCAGCTAAAATTTACACTAAAGTTTGTTTACAGTCACTTTTTAACAAAAGAGCCTTGATGATTGATATATTTACCCCTAAAATTATTTTTTTCCTTTCTTTGTTGTTGCTGAGGCAGAAATCCTTACGCATTCTTTGTTTCATTAAAATTTGAAATACATCAAAGTACAGTAATAAATAAGCTTCACACTTAAAGGTAATATATTTTTTTAAATGTGCACTTTACCTAAAAATTAATCAAATTAATAATCATCATAAAGCTATCCTAAATTGAATAGAGCAAAAGGGAAAAGAAATGGTCCTGATAGCATTTCATGATTTTTTATGTATCAGACACTATGTTATTTCATTCATTCTTTGCAAGAAGTACAAGAGGAAAGGTATTATTATAGTATTATTATTGGAAACCAAAGTCAAATAAGTTCCCAAGTTCACAATAATTGACAGATAAGGAATTCACGCCCAGGTATTTCTGTCTTTCATGAACAACACAGCTCTGGACATGTAGCTAAGGGAAAAAACCACAAACATTATGGATACAATATCCAAGATGTCTCATAACAGACCTTAAGCCAATAAATATAAAGACACTGAAGCTTACAGTTAGCCTTTTTTTCCCCGTCCTCAGATCTTCCCAAGGAATTAATTTCTTTTTCACTTTGTTTATTTTATATAAGGTTGAGTTAAGAGATCACTTTTTAAGGCATAAAAATGATGGGTAAATGAGAAAGTTTCTATGATAGTTGAACCTATTGTTAAAGCTATTTTTAAAACCACATTTAAATAAGTTACTGCTTTTTCAAGTTGCATTTTTTTAAGTTAAAAAGTCACTTTGTTAATAGATTCAAGTCCTGAACCTGTTGTCCTAAATTTCTTCTGTTGGTGTTTGTTTTGGTTATTTTTTAATTACTATTAGATCATGCTACCAGAATTTCTTTTTGGAGGCAGAGGGTGTGGGATTGGTGGGTTGACCAAATTAGAAAACCAACTTACATCTTTGTATAAAGGTAAGAATCTTGGAATCCTTTGTCAGTCTCTTTCAGCTTCTCTCACTCTCTTGCTCTTTCCCTCTCTCTCTCAGCTCCAGGGCTGCTGTGGACTTTGGGGTCACAAAAAGAGCAGCTAACCATTTGACACAGTGTTTGGATTCTCACCCCTACACAACAGACCCTCGTTACCAAACTGTTAATCACTGCCAAAGGAGCAAGTCTCCTGACAGCTCTCAAACCCCCATCCCCCAAAGTAGATCTTTCCACACTTGGTATCAAATTGCATTGTGATTACAACAACTGCTGGGACTCGGTATTTTAATTGTACACTAGCAATGGGGAGGGTTTTTTTTTTTCCCAGCTTGGATTTAAATGTTTCTTAAGCTATTTAGTATAGGTTTGCACACCAGTAAAAAGTATAGAGTTTAAAATTTGTTCTCACAAACATATATACATTATATACAACACACCTGAAGTCAAGTTGTCTTGGTGTCAAAACTTCCTTGCTAAGCAATCTAACCTTTCAGTGCGAGGTTTTATATGTTCCTGTCATTGGAAATTGCCCCATCTTTTACTTAGCTGTTAGCCTAATGGTACAACTACTTATTCAAACAGGAAAACTTTGTCCCATCAACAGTCTTGTTTTCTTGGCGCCAGATAGCCAGACTATTTGGCTAATGTTTTTAACCCACCTAGTGGACTTATTGAAATTATCTGCTGTGTTGATAGTATATACACAGAGCCAAGAGGTGAGAAGGTAGAATTATATTTATATTACAACCTGCATGCTAATGTCTTTGTTTCTGGAATATCTTTACTTTTTAAAAAGTCATATTTTTATTTCCTAAAACTTTATTTAAAAATGATCTCTTGGACTTCCCTACTAAAGAACCCTCCTATCAGTGTGGGAGAAACAGGTTTGATTCCCTGATCTGGGAAGCTTCCAACATGCCTTGGAGCAAATAAGCCCGTGCACGCCCCAACTATTGAGCCTACGTTCTAGAGCTTAGGAGCCGCCCCTGCTGAAGCCCTGGTGCCCTGGAGCCTGTGCTCCACAACAGGAGAGAAGATTCCATAATCAGAGGCTCACACATCACAACTAGAGAGTAGCCCCTGCTCACCGCAACTAGAGGAAAGACCAAGCAGCAGTGAAGGCCCAGCACAGCCAAAAATGAGTAAATAAATAAGTAGATGGATAAATAAATAAATTATAAAAATAACCACTTAAATGACAATGTAGACTGAGGACAATTACGGAAAAGGCCAGTTTGTCTTGGATTCATTTATTAGATTAGCAAAATGCAGAGATTCTGCTATACTGTTGTTTGATTCCTTAATTTTTACTCAGTTATATCAAAGCCGTTCCAAGTGCTGAGCAATTGATTACCTTAAGCCAGTTCTTGGCCACCAAGCTCCCTTGACCTCATATTCTTACTTATGGAGCATCAATAACATATAAATAAAAATAAAACTACTGTCTGTGATATGTGTTCATGATCCTGTTAATATTTCAATCCTTTCCCAAGTGGTTGACTCATAGTACCAATTAAGATTCTGCTGGTAAAGTGACAGACTCCAAAGCCAAGCTGAAGGGGATATATTGCTTCATGTAACTAGGAAATCACAATAGAACTTATTGCCTGCTGGCACAATTGGAACTGGAAGCTCAAATGTGGGCACTGAGGTTATCTTAATTTCTCCACCTCCCTGCTTTCCTGCTTTGTCTGACTTCACTCTGTGGGCTAACTTTCTCCATATGATAAGTAACATGGATTCTGGCAGAACCAGAACTTTATCTTGCTGGGAATAGTGACTCTTTCTTCCAGTGTCTATGTATTAGTCCCTGAAAAGTACTTGAAAATTCTCTGAGATATATGCCATCACTGGAACTATAATTGTGTTTAAAATAATTCAGAACAATAATTGGTTCAGCCTCAGTGATAAGCTCATGGCTACGGCTGTGGGCAGGTTTTCATGATTACAGTCCTACCAAGATTCTATTGAAAGAGGGACAGTTTCTCCAATGAAGTGAAACAGAAGCATCACTGACGTATTCTCCACTCCCTCACTGCAAATTGCCAACAACAGGGGCACTAGCAGTTGAGTTAATGTTCACCAAGTATAAAGCTGGGAATTCAGAAAGCACTCTTTCCTGGCAATCAATCTAAACTTTGCAACAAAAAGATGTAGCTTGAATCAAGCTGGTTTCCTCACCATCCCCTTTCAGTCCTGTAGTCTGCATCCCATTTTCATCTTTCACTTTCCTACAACTGCTTTAGCTCCCTTTTTATCCATTATTCAAATTAAATGTATTTTTAAGGAAACAATACACGTCTTCATCTAAGTAAAGAAAGTGAAACTGTTGGTCACTCAGTCATGTCAAACTCTTTGCGACTCTGTGGACTGTAGCCCCCCCCGAGGCTCCTCTGACCAGGAAATTCTCCAGGCAAGAACCCTGGAGGGGTTGCCATTTCCTTCTCCAGTGGATCTTCCCAACTCAGGGATCAAATCTAGGTCTCATACACTGCAGGCAGATTCTTTACTGTCTGAGCCACCAGGGAAGCCCTCATCTAAGTAAATCTGCATAAATAATAACAGCCACGCTTATATTTTTCTTCATTTCTTCATAGTGTGGTATTAATTACTTGTTTTATATGTCTTTTGTTCTTAACAGTATCATAACTTGCTTCCTAAGTATAAATTTTACTTCCCTTCATATAATAATATGGTGACGCCTAGGCACTGGGAAATGTGTCTTTTAAAAAAATTATGTATTTATTCACTTTTGATTGTGATGGGTCTTAGTTGCTGTGTGGGCTTTTCTAGTTGCAGAGAGCGGGGACTACTCTCTAGTTGTAGTACACGATGATGTCTCTCTTGTTACGGAGCACAAGCTCTGGGGCATGTTGGCTTTAGTAGTCGTGGCTCCTGGGCTCCAGAGCAGGTTATGGTGAATGGGTGTAGTTCCTCCACGGCATGTGAGATCTTCCTGAATCAAGGATCAAGCCCAAGTCTCCTGCACTGGCATGCAGATTCTTTACCAATGAGCCACCAAGCAAGCCCAGGAACGTGTGTTTTTAAATGAATCACATTCAATAAGGGAGAGGGGGAGAAAGTAAAGAGAGAGAAGAGAAAAAAAAAAAGGAGAGATGCTGGTTTTGTTTCAAAGATATGAGCAAATGCCATCTCCCAGTAATTCAGTTCAGTTCAGTTGCTCAGTCGTGTCTGACTCTTTGTGACCCAATGTGACCCAGTGGACTGAAGCACTGCCAGGCCTCCCTGTCCATCACCAACACCTGGGATTTACTAAATTCATATGTCCATCGAGTCAGTGATGCCATTCAACCATCTCATCCTCTGCCCCTTCTCCTCCAACCTTCAATCTTTCCCAGCATCAGAGTCTTTTCAAATGAATCAGCTCTTTGTATCAGATAGCCAAAGTATTGGAGTTTCAGCTTCAGCATAAGTCCTTCAAATTCAGGACTGATTTCCTTCAGGATCGAGTGGTTGAATCTCTTCTTGTAGTCCAAGGGGCTCTCAAGAGTCTTCTCCAGAACCACAGTTCAAAACCATCAATTCTTCGGCATTCAGCTTTATTTATAGTCCAACTCTCACATCTATACATGACTACTGGAAAAACCATAGCTTTGACTAGATGGGCCTTTGTTGGCAAAATAATGTTTCTGCTTCTTAATATGCTTTCTAGCTTGGTCATAACTTTTCTTCTAAGGAGTAAGTGTCTTTTAATTTCATGGCTGCAGTCACCATCTTCAGTGATTTTGGAGCCCAAGAAAATAAAGTCTGACACTGTTTCCATTGTGTCCCCATCTATTTCCCATGAAGTGATGGGACCGGATGCCATGATATTCATTTTCTGAATGTTGAGCTTTAGGCCAACTTTTTCACTCTCTTCTTTCACTTTCATCAAGAGGCTCTCTAGTTCTTCACTTTCTGCCATTAAGGGTGATGTCATCTGCATATATGAGGTTATTGAGATATCTCCTGGCAATCTTGATTCCAGCTTGTGTTTCCTCCAGCCCAGCATTTCTCATGATGTACTCTGCATATAAGTTAAATAAGCAGGGTGACAATATACAGCCTTGACGGACTCCTTAATCTATTTGGAACCAGTCTGTTGTTCCATGTCCAGTTCTAACTGTTGCTTCCTGACCTGCTTACAGATTTCTCAAGAGACAGCTCAGCTAGTCTGGTATTCCCATCACTTTAAGAATTTTCCATAGTTTGTGGTGATCCACAGAGTCAAAGGCTTGGCATAGTCAATAAAGCAGAAATAGGTGTTTTTCTGGAACTCCCTTGCTTTTTCGATGATCCAGCAGATGTTGGCAATTTGATCTCTGTTCCTCTGCCTTTTTAAATCCAGCTTGAACATCTGGAAGTTCACAGTTCACATACTGTTGAAGCCTGGCTTGGAGAATTTTGAGCATTACTTTACTAGTGTTTGAGATGAGTGCAATTGTGTGGTAGTACGAGCATTCTTTGGCATTGTCTTTCTTTGGGATTGGAATGAAAACTGACCTTTTCCAGTCCTGTGGCCACTGCTGAGTGTTCCAAATTTGCTGGCATATTGAGTGCAACACTTTCACAGCATCATCTTTTAGGATTTGAAATAGCTCAACTGGAATTCCATCACCTCCACTAGCTTTGTTCGTAGTGATGCTTCCTAAGGCCCACTTGACTTCATATTCCAGGATGTCTGGTTTTAGGTGAATGATCATACCATCGTGATTACTTGGATCATGAAGATCTTTTTGTGTAGTTCTTCTGTGTATTTTTGCCACCTCTTCTTATCTTCTGCTTCTGTTAGGTCCATACCATTTCTGTCCTTTATTGTGCCCATCTTTGCATGAAATGTTCCCTTGGTATCTCTAATTTTCTTGAAGAGATCTCTAGTCTTTCCCATTCTGTTGTTTTCCTCTATTTCTTTGCACTCATCACTGAGGAAGGCTTTCTTGTCTCCCCTTGCTATTATTTGGAAATCTGCATTCAAATCTCCCGGTAACATTAGCCCAAAGTCAGGTTTGTCTATTCAACATCCAATCTCTGGCCAGAGAAGAGGAGTTATTTGCTAATCATCAGTTGCTAGACCAGTCACCAAGGTAAAATAAATTTAAAAGCAGAGCCACTCTCCTATTCCTGAACCAAATATACACAAAGAGGTCATATATAAATATAAGTAGAATGGGCTATAATGTAACTAAAGCATAAAATAAGCTAAGTAAATGAAATTAAGTGAGCAATAATTAATGTATGACCCCTGTTCAATCAGAATTAAAAGAGAACGTTTTGTAATTCAAATGAATTTTATCTTATTCATAATGATTTTGAATATCTTAAAGAGTTTATCTGATTAATCCTTGTATTGTATTATTAAGCCTGGTACAAAATTCCCAAAACAAGCAGTGTTATTTTTTAAGAGATGATACCATTATGTAGTGTGAAGATCATGGTAAATAGGCCCTTACCCCACTGAGGCAATTACACGTAATGAACCATCAGTTTTCAAAAAGAACTAAGAGCTTGATTTTCAATGATCATGCCCAAGACATGTATTTCCTTATATCTTAATTACCTAGAGATTTGGAACACCAAAAGGAACAGTATATAATTTATCGCGTGTTCATTCCCCATAATACCCAAACAGCAATTTACTGTACCATGTTACCATGTTACAGCTTAAGAATTCTAAAAGGCAAAGGTTTGAAATTAAACTGTAAGTCTTGACTTAAGTGGATTATGTATAGCATTGAGGTAAAACTCTATTTGCTCTTCTCCATTTAAAGCTTGTAGAGCACGAGGGTCATTTATCAGAAACACTTCTCTTTCCTTTTGTCAAAAAACCTCTTGGAAGGAGATGGGTGCTTGGTTTGATTTTCCCTTTCCCTGCTGGCTCAACTGGTAAAGAACTCACCTGCCAATGCAGGAGACATGACAGACAGGTTCAATGCCTGGGTAGGGAAGATTGCTTGGAGAAGGCAATGGCAACCCTCTTCAGCATTCTTGCCTGGGAAAATCCATGGACAGAGAAGCCTGGAAGGTTACAGTCCATGGAGTCACAGAGTTGGGCACAGCTGAGTGTGTGAGTGCACGTACACATGCACACACATGTGCTCGCACATACACACACTTACAGCCAAGAATTTTTCTTATCATGAAATACAATAGAATGAAATATTTTAAATATTGGACAGCAATACCAGTATTATATTTTGACGTTATGGCCAATGGCCACACATTTTGCATTAAAGGTTTTGTCCTTTAATTTTCTATGTCTCAGTTGTTGAAGTATTTGCTTGTAAACATATATGTACGTAGGTATGTAGGTATATGTAATTCATTTCAGGGAGATACTGAGCAAAAAATAACTGCTTATATTCATGAAGTTTTAATACGTGTTTTAGTATTAGTGAGGAAGCCAACCTGAGGCAACTTTTCCAGTTTGTTATTTTCCACAAACTTCACTGAACAATGGTTAATGGGTTATTGCTATTTTCATTATTGTGAGCTTTCCAGGTAGCACTAGTGGTAAAGAATCTGCCTGCCAATGCAGGAGACTTAAGAGACTTGGGTTCGAGCCCTGGGTTGAGAAGATCCCCTGGAGGAGGGCATGGAAACCCACTCCAATATCCTTGCCTGGAGAATCTGAAGGACAGAGGAACCTGGTGGGCTATAGTTCATAGGGGGTTGCAAAGAGTCAGACATGACTGAAGTGACTCGGCACAAATATGATTACTGTAATGTTTGAAGGTTTGCTGTTTGGTGGGGAAACTCATTATCTGAGCTTCTTTGGGAGCCTTTCCTTACTCCATGCCTTACTTTTTCCTGAACAGTAAGGCTGAAGGAAATTAGAAATCAGTAGAACAGAAAGAACAATACTAATAAACTAAATCACTAGATTAGCTTTTCTTTTTATATGGTAACTGAGAAAAATTTTAGAAATATCTTGGCGAGAATAAAATAATTTTAAGCACTGAAAGTTATCTTTTCCAGGTATCCTTTTAGAATTTAAGAGCATCAGATTTTTTTTACATGTAGAATATGTTTAGACACTAACAGATATTACTTACAGGCAGGGTACATTTACATGGTGATTTATTCCTATATTCTAAGCCACATTTTAAGCATAGTTTCTTAGATATTGTAACTAATAAGAGGATGAAAGGTTTGGAAGAGTATAATTTATTGTATATTCATTCACCATAATATCAAAGTAATGCTTGTTTATAACAGGGCACACACTTTCCCAAAAAGCAAGGATTTGAAATTGAATACATAAGCTTAACTCAGAAGATCTATCTTTATTTCATATTTTTGTTCTCATATACTTTTGTAGTCAATATATACCTCTGAAATTTGAAATGTTTATCTAAATTAGGCAACTAAAGATGTCATTGTCTTTTCTTGTAAGCTATGCAAAAAGTGAGACAATAGTATATTAGATGATCTAACTTTAAGTAAAGGTTCTGGGAATTTGCTGTGCTATGCTTAATTGCTCAGCCATGTTCGACTTTTTGCAACCCCATGCAGGTTCCTCTGTCCATGGGGATTCTCCAGGCAAGAAAACTGGAGTGGGTTGCCATGCCCTCCTCCAGGGAATCTTCCAACCCAGGCATATAACCAGAGTCTCCCACAGTGCACAGATTCTTTTCCATCTGAGCCACCAGAAAAGCCCTGGGAATTTAATGTTGCATATTAAATGACCAAGCATGCAAGGTTGCTTCAGTCATATCCGACTCTTTGTGACCCCATGGACTGTAGCCTCCAGGCTCCTCTGTCCATGGGATTCTCCAGGCAAGAATATGGAGTAGGTTGTCGTGCCCTCCTGCAGAGGATCTTCCTAACTCAGGGATCAAACCTATGACTCTTACATCTCTGGCAATGACAGGCAGGTTCTTTACCACTAGCACCACCTGGGGAGCCCCACTGAAAGACCAAGACACTACATTACATATAACCATCAGCTATTCAATATCATGGATTAAAACACTGATGTAGTTTATTTTAAAAATTTTTGGAAAACTACAGTTCAGCTCATAATTTTATCCCCCAAAATTAACTACCTAAGTTTTAGTTTTTGGGGGTCAAATCAAATAAGATAAAAGATATCAAATTAAAGTTTAAATATAAACTGTGAAGGGATTTAAAACTGTAAAATACAGAAATGTTCATTTCACAGAATTTTCATTTAGATTTTATTTTTAAATGCTTCTAATGTATTTGGTAACTTAACATTTGAGATACTAAGATAAAAAAATATCCACCAATGTCCCTTGTATAAAATCAAAAGAAATAGAAGTTCTTTTGCTGAATTTAACTTTTGCATATCTGCAATTGCATTTTTAAGTAATCACTAATTTTAGATATATTTGCATAGATGAATTTTGCTCTCAAAGATTTGAAATAAGTTATGGTAGACAAACACCATTAATAAGGTTTTCCCATTTCAAGAGATGTAAAGTTGAAAATACTTATTTTATTTTCACTAATTCATCCAAAATCACTGTAGATGGTGACTCAGCCATGAAATTAAAAGACATTTGCTCCTTGGAATAAAAGCTATGACAAACCTAGACAGCATGTTAAAAGCAGAGACATTACTTTGCCAACAAATGTCCATCTAGTCAAAGCCATGGTTTTTCCAGTGGTCATGTATGGATGTGAGAGTTGGTCCATAAAGAAAGCTGAGTGCTGAAGAACTGATGCTTTTGAACTGTGGTGTTGAAGACTCTTGAGAGTCCCTTGGACTGCAAGGAGATCCAACCAGTCCATCCTAAAGGAAATTAGTCCTGGGTGTTCATTGGAAGGATTGATGTTGAAGCTGAAACTCCAGTACTTCAGCCACCTGAAGCAAAGAGCTGACACATTAGAAAAGACCCTGATGATGCTGGGAAAGACTGAGGGGAGAAGGAGATGACAGAGGATGAGATGGTTGGATGACATCACTGACTCGATATACATGAGTTTGAGCAAATTCTGGGAGTTGGTGATTGACAGGGAAGCCTGGCATGCTATAGTCCATTGGACCACAAAGAGTTGGACATGACTGAGCAACTGAATTGACTGAGTTCATACTTATTGAACCAGATTCTGCTAGAACTTAAAGTTTCTTTCTAGAACTACACAGGGCTTCCTTGGAATCCACATCAATTTTTTCTTACCACGAGGATATTATTAATTAGAGCACTATGATTTTCAAGTAGTTTTGAAAAGTAAATTATCAGAGTCAAAAATAAAGCCCTGTCAAACAACAACTGCAAAAGTTTTAATTCCCAGTCAAATAGCTCTACCTTTTAGCTGAACTACATTGATCAATAAGAACAGTCAGAGCCCTTTTATCCGTGTGTGTGTGTGTGTGTGTGTGTGTGTGTGTGTGTGTGTGTGAGTATACTGAGTCACTAAGTCATGTCCGATTCTTTGAGACCCTATGGACTGTAGCCCACCAGCCTCCTCTGTCCTTGAGAGTTCCCAGGCAATAATACTGGAATTGGAAGTGATGGTCCCAAGATGGAAGAGGAATAAGATGGGGAGACCACTTTCTCGACCACAAATTCATCAAAAGATTACTTGAATGTTGAGCAACTTCCACAAAACAACTTCTGAATGCTGCCAAGACACCAGGCACCCAGAAAGGCAGCCCGTTGTCTTCAAAAGGAGGTAGGACAAAATATGAAAGACAAAAAGGAGACAAAGGAGTTAGGAATGGAGACCCATCCTGGGGAGGGAGTCGTGAAGGAGAAGTTTCCACGCAGAGGAAACCCTCTCACAGGCAGGTCTGTGGGGAGTTCTGGAATCTCAGTGGGCAACATAACTAGGAGAGAAAACACACACACACACACACACACACACACACACACACACCACACACAGAGAATACACACCTAGCCACAACTGCCAGCAGAGAAGTAGCCCAGACACTCGAGACAAGCACCAGCGAGCAGGGCTGGGCACGGAGGCACAGGCTGCATCATCGGTACTTAGGCTAAGGACCGGACCTGAATGCCCTGAAGACAATCTGAGGGAGCTAAGTTGAGATAGCAGCCCAAACTGAGGGATCACCAGAGAGACAAAAAAAAAAAGAGAGAGCGCGAGAGAACTTTTCTGCAAAAGGCTCTAAAGCGCAGCCTGGCACACTCACAGGACAAAGGACTGAGCGAACACCAAAGGAAAGCTGGCCAGCTGCGTAAAGGCCCCTCCCCTGCCGGAGGCACAGAGGCAAGTGGGGACAGCCAGGGCCAGAAGGCAAGGGGCTGCCCCAATCTCGGCCCCAGAGATGGCATCTTCCACCAAACTGTGAGCAGGTTCCAGTTGCTAACCACCTGGGATCCTGGATGGTTGACACCTGCCAGAAGGGTTGCAGCCTGAGATCAGCTCCTCAGAGGAGACACATGACACACCTGAGACAGTGATCTCATGGTGCACCCAGGAAACCGAGCAGCCAGGACTGGGGAGGTGATTAAGATACACGGCCCACCTCGGAGGGTGAACTCACCAAGCACCTGGTTGCCTGAGTGGGCACAAAATGCAAGCCCAACCAGGTCTGTGCCCTTGCGGAGTACCCGAGAACCCGAGCGGCTTAGACCTGGGAAGTGCATGAAACGCAGAGTCCACTTGGGATAGTGCCCTTGCAGAGCACCTTGGAGCCTGAGCAGGGTAGACCTGGGAAGTACATGCCACTTTGAGCTGTGACAAACCCAGTGTAGCCCACACAATGCAAACACTCTCCACACACACCTATGATATTTGTCTGCAGTGTCCCTCCTTCCCCACCACACAACTGAACTAGTGGGCCTAAATAAGTGACCACCTTTGCCCCCTTGTGTCAGGGTGGAAATTAGACACTGAAAAGGCTTGCAATCAAAGGAAGCCAAAATAAACATAGAAGAGGGAACCGCTCTGGAAGTGACAGGTGCAACAGATTAAAACCCTGTAGTTAACATTGTGCATTGGAGGGGACCTATAGATTTTGAGAATAAATACAAGTTGGAACAGGGAACTAACTGAAACTGAACTGACCCCACACTACCCACAACAGCTCCAGAGAAATTCCTAGATATATTTTTACTATTATCAGTTTTTAACTTTTTAAAAAATTTAAGTTCTTTATAACTCTTTTAATTTTCATTTTTATAAACAACTATTATCTTGCAAAAAAGACCCTATTTTTAAAGCAAATTTCATATATTAAATTTTTGTTATTGATTTTGTTTTGTATTTTTTTATATTGTATTTTGAGAGTAGAACCTTTAGATTTTTAACCTTTTCTTTTTGGTACTTGTTATCAATATTGTACCTTTAAGAATCTAATCTTCAGTATCCATTTTCACTTAGGGATGTGATTACTGTCTTGATTGCTCTCTTCCCTGTTGATGCTCCCTTTTCTCCCCCAGGTCACCTCTATCTCATTCCTCACTTTCTCTTCTCTGCTTAACTCTGTGAATCTTTCTGGGTGTTCTGGACTGTGGAGAACACTTAGGGAACTGATTACTGGCTAGATTGCTCTCTCCCCCTTTGACTCCCCCTCTTCGGGTCACCTCTATCTCCCTCCTCCCTCTTCTCTACTCTGTGTAACTCTATGAATCTCTCTGGGTGTCCTTTATTGTGGAGAATTGTTTCACCATTAACCTAGATGTTTTATCATCTGTGCTGTATGGATGGAGAAGTCTTGAGTCTACTGTAAGACAAGGACTGAAAGCCAGAAGCATGAAGCTTAACTCCAGAACTCAAGAACTGCCGGGAGCTGCCATGGGAGATCCCACCCATGACAGGGTCATGTGGAAGAGAACTGTTAAGCAAGGCTTCAGAGCTCAAGGGGCTCCCTAGGCTTTCTCAAGCATCTACCCCCAAACCAGCATCTGTCTGTTTTACTGTTTCATGACTTTCACCAACTCTTCTGACATTAACAGGGGGCTAACTCTGACCACCTTTCTCTGGAAAAAAATCAACTTAGGGCTATAGCTAATAGGTCTCCTGGACATGAGAGAAATATTTCAAATCAAATCCCCTCTGTTAGCATTCTAGCTTGCTTGGCAGGTATATCCAGACACTTACAGCTATGCATACAATTATTTACAGCCTCCCAGCTGTGAGAAGCATGCAAAGCCTAAAACATAGAGCCTTTGAAAGAGTTAAAAGTTATTAGAATAGTGCTAGTGCTGGTGTAGGATTTCATTATTGGGCCAATGCTTGCTGCTAAGTTCCCATATCTCTTATCCACTGTGCACCTGGGAATGCATTAGTTAACATAGTGAGAATGCAAAAAAACAAGTGTAGCCTTGAATTTAACCATATCAGACTTTTGAGCTAATTGGTTCTTTCTTGTAACTCACTGCACCTTTGCTCTGTGAAAAAGTAACTCTGTTTGGCACTTTCTGAGGCTGACATAGATTAGAAATATAAAGTAAAAACACTTTGAGGGAAAATAAGTTTTTTGGTTGAGCAGCCTTTATCAAAAGAGGGTCATACAATGTTCACAGGCCTCCAAGGCCAGAAGATACTGTACACAACATTATTTGTGGGAAAGGTATATAGAAAAATCATGGTTTCAATAAGGGCAAAACTGCTGGAATGTTGGTATGATTCTGTATGACCTTGCATCTTTCGTTTCCCTCTATGTACAAAAAGGTATATAAGTACTGTTTAAAAATAAAGCTATGGATCTTGCTCATCAAAGCAGCTTGATCTCCTCGTGTCAATCATTTTCCTCCTCTTACTCTCTCTTTCAGGCTAGTTCCCATCTGGAGTACAGAGATCTGCCGTGTCTACTTATTTGCCTGGGTTTCTAAGACCTGAACGGGAAAGTGCCCTGTGCCTTCACTCCCTCGGGAGACTGGGAGGGTACCTGCGGCCTCACGTAGATGGCACAAGTCTCTTGTCTTGAGACTTTATTGATTTTCTGTATAAACCAAGGAACATCAGCCTCTTTTCTTCTCTCCTCTATTTTCTTATCTACAACATTCTTATCTGTCTCTCCCTCTCTAAATCAGTCGCCGACGCCATTTCTCCTTTGGGTTTCCCTGGATCCTGCGGGGCTGGACCCCAGTGGAGAACATCACAGAACTCCTGATTCCAGGGAACATTAATAGAAAAAAATCTCGCCCCAAAGTCTCCATACCCACACTAAAACCAAGCTCTATCCAGGAGGCAACAATTTCCAGTACAAGGCATACCACACTAATTCTCCAGCAAAGCAGGAACACACCCCTGAGCATTAAAAGAAAGGCTGCCCAAAGCCTTGCCAAACCCATAGACACCTCAAAACTCACTACTAGACACTTCATTGCACTCTAGAGAGAAGAGATCCAGGTCCACTCATCAGAACACAGACCACAAACTCCCCCAACCAGGAAAACTTGACGAGCCATTAGGATTGAGAAGATGCAAGAAATGTTTAACAAGGACCTAGAAGAAATAAAGAAGAGTCAATCAATAATTAATAATGCAATAACTGATATCAAAAGCACTCTGGAGTGAGTCAACAGTAGCATAACTGAGGTAGAAAAGAGGATAAGTGAGGTGGAAGATAAAATGCTGAAAATAAATGAAGCAGAGAAGAAAAAAAGAAAAAATAATGAAAAGAAATGAGGACAATCTCAGAGACCTCTGGGACAATGTTAAACACCCCAACATTCAAATTCTCAGTGTCCCAGAAGAATAAGACAAAAAGAAAGGGCATGAGAAAATACTTGAGGATATAATAGTTGAAAACTTCCCTAAAATGGGGAAGGAAATAGCCACCCAAGTCCAAGAAACCCAGAGAGTCTCAAACAGGATAAACCCAAGGCGAAACACCCCAAGACACATATTAATCAAACTAACAAAGATCAAACACAAAGAACAAATATTAAAAGCAGAAGGGGAAAAGCAACAAATAACATACAAGGGGATCCCTATAAGGATAACAGCTCAATAAAAACAGCTCTATCTCTCAATAGAAACTCTTCAGGCCAGAAGGGAATGGCAAGACATACTTAAAGTGATGAAAGAGAAAAATCTACAACCCAATTACTATACCCAGCAAGGATCTCATTCAGATGTGAAGGAGAAATCAAAAGCTTTACAGACAAGCAAAAGCTGAGAGAATTCAGCACCACCAAACCAGCTCTTCAACAAATGCTAAAGGATTATCTCTAGACAGGAAACACAAAAAGGTTTATAAAATCGAACCCCAAACAATAAAGTAAATGGCAATGAGACCATACTTATCAATGATTATGTTAAATGTAAATGGGTTGAATGCCCCAACCAAAAGACAAAGACTGGCTGAATGGATAACAAAACAAGACCCCTATGTATGCTGTCTACAAGAGACCGGGCTCAAACCAAGGAACACGTGCAGACTTAAAGTGAAGGGTTAGAAAAGGATATTTCATGCAAATGGAGACCAAATAAATAAATAAATAAATAAGCAGGAGTGAGTGAGTGAGTGAAGTCACTCAGTCGTGTCCAGCTCTTTGCAACCCCATGGACTAGTAGCCTACCAGGCTCCTCCCTCCATGAGATTCTCCAGGCAAGAGTACTGGAGTGGGTTGCCACTTCCTTCTCCAAGGGATCTTCCCGACCCAGGGATCGAACCTGGGTCTCCTGCATTCCAGGCAGATGCTTTAACCTCTGAGCCACCGGGGAAGCCATCAGATAAAACAGACTTTCAAATAAAGACTGTGAAAAGAAACAATGAAGGACACTACATAATGATCAAAGGATCAATCCAAGAAGAAAATATAACAATTATAAATATATATGTGCCCAACATAGGAGCACCTCTGTATATAAGGCAAATGCTAACAAGTATGAAAGGGGAAATTAACAGTAACACAATAGCAGTGGCAGAGTTTAATACCTTCATTCACACCTTTGGATAGATCAACAAAACAGAAAATTAGCAAGGAAAGACAAGCTTTA
Source organism: Nanger dama (assembly GCA_917880005.1). Taxonomy (NCBI): domain Eukaryota; kingdom Metazoa; phylum Chordata; class Mammalia; order Artiodactyla; family Bovidae; genus Nanger; species Nanger dama. The sequence continues at coordinate 996,458 of CAKJTW010000068.1, read as the reverse complement.
AATGATACAATGGACCTATTAGACCTATTTGATCTCTATAGGACATTCACCCCAAAACAATAAATTTCACCTTTTTCTCAAGTGCACACAGAACATTCTCCAGGATAGATCACATCCTGTGCCATAAATCTAGCCTTGGTAAATTCAAAGAAATTAAAATCCTTTCAAGAATTTTTTTCTGATCACAATGCAGTAAGATTAGATGTCAACTACAGGGGGAAAAAAGCTATTAAAATACAAAAATATGGAAGCTGAACAACACACTCTGAAAAACCAACAGATCATGAAATAAATAAAAAAGGAAATCAGAATATGCATAGAAACAAATGAAAATGAAAAACCGACAACCCAAAACCTATGGGATTCAGTAAAAGCAGTGCTAAGAGAAGGTTCATAGTAATACAAGCTTACCTCAAGAAACAAGAGAGAAATCAAATAAATAACCTAACTTTACTCCTAAAGAATGGAGAAGGCAATGGCACCCCATTCCAGTACTCTTTCCTGGAAAATCCCATGGACCGAGGAGCCTGGTGGGCTGCAGTCCATGGGGTCACTAAGAGTCAGACACAACTGAGCAACTTTACTTTCACATTTCATTTTCATGCACTGGAGAAGGAAATGGCAACCCACTCCAGTGTTCTTGCCTGGAGAATCCCAGGGACGGGGGAGTCTGGTGAGCTGCTGTCTATGGGGTCACACAGAGTTGGACATGACTGAAGTGACTCAACAGCAGCAGCAACACCTAAAGAAACGAAAAAGAAGAAACAAAGAACCCCAAAGGTAGTAGAAGAAAAGAAACAATAAAAATCAGAGTAGAAATAAATGAAAAAGAAGCAAAGGAGACTATAGCAAAAAATCAACAAAACTAAAAGCTGGTTCTCTGAGAAGATAAATAAAATAGACACACCATTAGCCAGACTCATCAAGGAAAAAAGGGAGAAGAATCAAATCAACAAAATTAGAAATGAAAATGGAGAAATCACAACAGACAACACAGAAACACAAAGGATCATAAGAGACTACTATCAGCAACTATATGTCAATAAAACAGACAACTTGGAAGAAATGGATAAATTCTTAGAAAACTATAACCTTCCAAAACTGAACCAGGAGGAAATAGAAAATCTTAACAGATCCATCACAAGCATGGAAATCGAAACTATAATCAAAAATCTTCCAACAAACAAAAGCCCAGGACCATAAGGCTTCACAGCTGAATTCTACCAGAAATTTAGAGAAGAGCTAACACCTATCCTACTCAAACTCTTCCAGAAAATTACAGAGGAAGGTAAACTGCAAACTCATTCTATGAGGCCACCATCATGCTAATACTAAAACCAGACAAAGATGCCACAAAAAAAGAAAACTACAGGCCAATATCACTGATGAACACAGATGCAAAAATCTTCAACAAAATTCTAGCAAACAGAATCTAGCAACATATTAAAAAGATCATGCATCATGACCAAGTGGGTTTTATCCCAGGTTTGCAAGGATTCTTCAGTATTCACAAATCAATCAATGTGATGCACTACATGAACAAATTGAAAGATAAAAACCATATGATTATCTTAATAGATACAGAGAAAGCCTTTGACAAAATTCAACATCCACTTATGATAAAAAAAAAAAAACCTCTCCAGAAAACAGGCATAGAAGGAACATACCTCAACATAATAAAAGCCATATGTGATACAACCACAGTAAACATTATTCTCAATGGTGAAAAATTGAAAGCATTTCCCCTAAAGTCAGGAACAAGATAAGGGTCCCCACTCTCTTCACTACTATCCAACACAGTTTCAGAAGTTTTAGCCACAGCAATCAGAGAAGAAAAAGAAATAAAGGTAATCCAGACTGGAAAAGAAGAACTAAAACTCACCATTTGCAGATGACATGATTCTCTACATAGAAAACCCTAAATACTCCACCAGAAAATTACTAGAGCTAATCAATGAATATAGTAAAGTGTCAGGATATAAAATTAATACACAGAAATCCCTTGCATCCCTCTACACTAACAATGAGAAAACAGAAAGAGAAATTACGGGGAAAATCCCATTCACCATTGCAATGAAAAGAATGAAATACTTAGGAATAAATTTATTCAAAGAAACAAAGAACCTATATAAACAAAACTATAAAACACTGATGAACAAAATCAAAGATGACACAAATAGATGTTCATGGATCGAAAGAATCAATATAGTGAAAATTAGTATAATACCCAAAGCAATCTATAGATTCAGTGCAATCCCTATCAAACTACCAATGGTATTTTCACGGAACTAGAACAAATAATTTCACAATTTGTTTGGAAATACAAAAAAACTTGAATAGCCAAAGCAATCTTGATAAAGAAGAATGGAACTGGAGGAATCAACCTACCAGACTTCAGACTATATTACAAAGTGACAGTCATCAAGACAGTAGGGTACTGGCACAAAGACAGAAATATAAATCAATGGAACAAAATAGAAAGCCCAGAGATGAATCCACGCACCTATGGACACCTTATCTTTGACAAAGGAGGCAAAGATACATAATGGAGAAAAGACAATCTCTTTAACAAGTGGTGCTGAGAAAACTGGTCAACCACCTGTAAAAGAATGAAACTAGAACACTTTCTAACACTGTACACAAAAATAAACTCAAAATAGAAGAAAGATTTAAATGTAAGACCAGAAACTATAAAACTCCTAGAGGAAAACATAGAACACTCTGAAATAAAGCACAGCAAGATCCTTTATGATACACCTCCTGGAGCAACGGAAATAAAAGCAAAAATAAACAAATGAGTCCTAATTAAACTTAAAAGCTTTTGAACAATGAAGGAAACTATAAGCAAAAATACAACCTTCAGAATGGGAAAAAAAAAAGCAAATGAAGCAACTGACAAAGAATTAATCTGAAAAATATACAAGCAGCTCATGCAGCTCAATACCAGAAAAATAAACAACCCAACTAAAAATGGACCAAAGAACTAAGCAGACATTTCTCCAGAGACATATAGATGGCTAACAAATATATAAAAAGATGCTCAACATCATTCATTATCAGAGAAATGAAAATCAAAACCACAATGAGGTACCATCTTAAGCTGCTCAGAATGGCTGCTGTCAAAAAGCCTACAGATTCTGGAGAGGGCGTGGAGGAAAGGACACTATTTTATGCTATTGGTGGGAATGCAGTCTAGTACAGCCACTATGGAAAACACTGTGGAGATTTTTAAAAAAAAAACTGGAAATAGAATTCCCATATGACCCAGCAATCCCACTGCTGGGCATACACATTGAGAAATCTAGAATTTAAAGAGACATGTGCACCCCAATGTTCATCACAGTACCATTTACAATAGCTAGGACATGGAACTAATCTAAAAGTCCATTAGTGGACGAATGGATAAGAAAGTTGTAATACATATACATAATGGAATATTACTCAACTATTAAAGAATACATTTGAGTCAGTTCTAATGAGGTGGATGAAACTGGAACCTATTATACAGAGTGAAATAAGTCAGAAAGAAAAATACCAGTACAGTATATTAACACATATATATGGAGTTTAGAAAGATGGTAACAATGACCTTATATGTGAGACAGCAAAAGAGACACACAGATATGAAGAATAGCCTTTTGGACTCTGTAGGAGAAGGTGAGAGTGGGATGATTTGAGAGAACAGAATTGAAATATGTATATTATCATATGTGAAATAGATGACCAATTCAAGTTCATGCATGAAACAGGGCACCCAAAGCTGGAGCACTGGGACAACTCAGAGGAATGGGATGGGAAGGGATGTGAGAGGGAGGTTCAGGATGGGGGACACATGTATACCCGTGGCTAATTCATGTCAATGTATGGCAAAAACTACTACAATATTGTAATTAGCCTCCAATTAAAATTAATTAATTAATTTAAAAAGTAATACTGGAGTCAGTAGCCATTTTCTCTTCCAGGGAATCTTCCCCTCCCAGGGATCAAACCTGTGTCTCTGGCAGGTCCTGAACTGGCAGCTGGATTCTTTGCCACTGAGTATCTACAAACTACTGAGACTTCAAGGGCTAAAGTAAATGTCAAAGTAGTAAAAAGTGAGTGAAGTTTGCAATTCCATGGACTGTAGCCTACCAGGCTCCTCCCTCCATGGGATTCTCCAGGCAAGAGTACTGAAGTGGGTTGCCATTTCCTTCTCCAAAGCAGTAAGGTCTTATTATTATTCACTCTAATGCTCTGTTTGCAAATTTTAAAAAATCCCAGTGAACTGGTATCAGGTCCAAGCTAGAATCCAGTCGATTTCACTCTCTAGCCTTGCCCTGCATACTTCACATCAAGCTGTTGGAGGATGGCATCCCAGAAACACACACTGTTGCCAGAGATTCTTCTGCTCTGCCAGTTTGTTTGCTTCTTTAGTCCATTAACATAACTTTGTCAGTTATTGTGTTTTCTTAAATTATCCTTAAAAATTTGGTAAATCATCCAAAAACTATTCTGCCACTACATATAAAGAAAAAGAAACAAAATACAAAGTTCCTGGTAGAAGATTTACAGTTTCCAAAAAGAATTAATTTGCACTGGAAAAGCAATTTGAACAAAGAAGGGAGGGTGTGAAACCAGATCTAGTTAAGTGAGTTCCATGTTGGATAGGAATTTTCTTAGTCTTTGATCATCAAAAGAGATTTTTGAAAGATAATGACAATAATAGCAGTTATGTTAGACAATGTTTTTATTTATATGGTGTCATTTCATCTTCAGACAATCTAATAGGCAAGTGGTATTATTAACTCTAATAGGCAAGTAGTAGTAGTTAGATATACAAAAATGGAGGTTTAAATCTAGTAACTTGCTCCTTATAACAGAACTAGGCTTTCCAATGCTTGGATTTGAACATAGGTGTTCCAACTTCAAATCAAAATTCTAGCCTTCTTATTTCTTATCAAATGTCCATAAAAAGTTAGGCACAAAATGTACCTGAATTCATTCTTAATATAGTGAAGAAAATTTTCCCTATTGCTTGCAGCTATGAAATACTTTTACATTCATTGCCTCATTTGATATTGAACAGACCCATGAATTAGACAGAACAATTATTATTATGATTTCCATTTCAGTAATGAGGAAACCTAGGATCAGAAAGTTAAATGATTTAATGAAGGTCACATAGTAGCTATGTGACAGAAGCATGCTCGAGCCTTTGTTTCTCACTCCAAATTCAGAGGCTGAGTTTGCAGAGAAAGACAAGTTGCCGACCAGTGAGAGTCCATATGTCTCCAAGAATTTATCCGCTTCTTAGTTTTAAATGATTAGTTGAACTTATTGCCTTGTAATACCAGATTTAATTTCTCTGCTAGTAAATCTACCAAGGAATTCTTTTAAACAAGCTATTTGTTGTTCAGTCGCCAAGTTGTGTCCAACTCTTTGCGACCCAATGGACTGCAGCATGCCAGGCTTCCCTGTCTCTCACTGTCTCCCGGAATTTGTCCAAGTTTACATTCACTGAATCGGTGATGCCATCCAGCCATCTCATCCCTCTGTTGCCTTCTTTTCCAAGCTATGCCTGTCATTTAAAATGCATCCTCAGAGATGCTCAAGATGCACTGTTTTTTTTTTTTAATCCAAGTTTTAGATAATGTCCAGACAATCATGCCAATAGTTGAATATTTGTCCCACAATGACTTAAACCCAACTATGAAGCAGACAGACTAACCCAACAACATCTGCTTCATCAGCACTTTTAAACTCCTTCCTTATAGATGTTATTCTGAGGACTAAAATCTGCTTTTCCCTTTGAGCCTTTATGCTATGTAATAGAGATGGCTGGAAGCCATTAAAACAAAACAATCTGTGTATCCTCAAGGCAGAATAAAAATTCAAGTTCATTTTAAGCATGACACTGCTATGATGCTGATGTTGTGCTTGTTTTGATTAATTTCCATGTGTATGTTCATTTTATACAACATGCTATGTGACGGTAGCTTTCCATTTAGCAGGTTAATTTCTGCTCTAATTCAATAGGGGTGAAAAATATTAGAATATATCCTTTTGTGATACATTTCTTTTCAGAAGGCCCTGATTCAAGAAAAGTGTCATTTTGACATATAGGATGAATATTCTAGTTCAACAATTGAATTATTTCTGCTCAAACTCTTTCATATAAAGTTAGATTTGCAGTGGCAATAATTTTATTGAAAACAATTAATATTAAGGCCTGATTTTTTTTTTTTTTTACAAATACTGTTATGTAAAGAGAAAAGTAATATCATTTGAAGGTTTCTTTAAAAACAACACAGAGAATCCAACAGTGAGACAGAATGTAATACCTTAGATTCAAGATTTCCATGTTGAGGGAAAGTTGACAGCAGGGGGTGGGGGTCTGGGACAGGGCGATTGACTGGAAAGAAAGTTGTTATTAAACTGTATGTCCCTGCTAGTTTCAGTCCCCTAAGGAACTTTCAGAAAATTCTTTTCTAGTGCTGATACAAGTGCCAAACTACAGTTTTCACATTATAAATTACCCTTGTTTTGTAACAGCTTAAATTATTTTTATTAGCTAGTCACCTGGGATGTGAATAAGAGTCGAGTTAAAACCTTCAGATAAGCAGAGCAGCTGTTGCAGTCAGCTTTTTCTATGTCCTTTTACCACACACTTTGCCTCATACTTTTCCCCCATCTAATTTCTCTCTCTCTCAATAATTCTCTCATCTCCCCCTTTTCTCCATAAAGAAATAAAAATAAATGGGCAGAACACATGAGTTTTAAGAGATACTTTGCTAGCCCAGATAGATACATTTGTCGAAATAACAAGATTCTGCTTTTGACAAGTACTAGTATGAGTTGGTATATTAACCTCAAAGATTCAGCAATGAAATAAAAAACTATCTAGTGCCATGACACAAGGAGAATAATAATTTGTTCATTAAAGTATCTGAAAAAATTGTGTTCCATATAAGAAAGTTCAACAGTTAAAAATAAAATTTTATTGGAGATCTTTCATCCTGTAAGTAATATCTGCTAATTATAAAAAGTTGGGGAAATGTATCAAAATACAGGAAAGAAAAAAATGAAATAGTATACCCTACAGAGGTAACTATAATTTGGGTGCTTTATTTTCAGTGCCTTTGGAATGAATAGTGTATGTATTCTCTCTTTCCATACATATATACTTATCATGCATATTGTACTATTTTTATTATTATCACATGATTATAATTTTCATGTTACATAATCATTCTTCTGGCCCACATAATATTTATGGAATGGATTTCCATTTGCTGAATGGAATTATTCAATATTTTCTATCATTGAACCATTATAGTTTATAGCTACATATTTTGTGCTTAATATTAAAAGTCTAGTTTTGTGCATGATATTTTAATTTGACATTCCAAATTATTTCCTTGGTTACATTCTTAGAAGTGGAATTGATTGGTTACAGAGACTGTATATTTTTTAACATGAAGAAAGTGTGGTTTTAGAGAAAATATTCATCATAGCTAGGAAGCAGAGCACACCAACAGAATTTTGATATGCTATTACTTTTACCACTTAGTATGTGAAACAATTAGCTTTCACAAAGGGAAACATCACATAGCAGATTGTTACAAACACTCACAAAATATTTAAATAGGAGCAATCTATTTACAAATACAAACACATTCAAGAGGAACTTAAGAACTAAAATGGCTAAATACTATTATATATATATATATATATATATATATATATATATATATAAAGGATTTAAGTGTTTTTATTTTGAACATTGTATGGGAAGGATACTAAGGATGGCATACAACTTTGCTTCATATTGTTTAAAAGATCACACCAGAACCAAGTAAAATTATAAGGAAACAGCTTCTGGTTCTTTCTGTGGAGATGTTTATATAAACTGGAGTGAGCTGCCTTTGCAGACCTCAAGTCTTCCAAACACATTTAATCCGTGCTTTATTGTAAGGGGTTTATGTCCTATATGAGATGATGAACTAAATGCTTCTTTCCCCAGATAAAATTTGGCAGCTCTATGTCTTTTAAATACATTTTAAATATTCATGAATCAGTTCAGTTCAGTGGCTCAGTCTGACTCTGCAACCCCATGGACAGTGGCACACGAGGCTTCCCTGTCCTACACCAACTCCTGGAGCTTGCTCAAACTCATCCATCAAGCCAGTGATGTGCCATCCAACCACCTCATTCTCTGTCATGCCCTTCTCCTCCCGCCTTCAATCTTTCCCAGCATCAGGGTCTTTTCCAGTGAGTCAGATCTTTGCATCAGGTGACCAAAGTGTTGGAGTTTCAGCTTCAGCATCAGTCCTTCCAATGAATATTCAAGACTGATTTCCTTTGAGATTGACTGGCTGGATCTTTTGCAGTCCAACGGACTCTCAAGAGTCTTCAACACCATAGTTCAAAAGCATCAATTCTCCAGCATTCAGTTTTCTTTATGGTCCAACTCTCACATAAATACATGACCACTGGAAAAACCATAGCTTCGACTAGATGGACATTTGTCGGCAAAGTTATGTCTCTGTTTTTCATATGCTGTCTAGGTTTGCCATAGTTTTTCTTCCAAGGAGCAAGTATCTTTTAATTTCATGGCTGCAGTCACCATCTGCAGTGATTTAGGAGCCTAAGAAAAGAAAGTCTGTCACTATTTCCATTATGTCCCCATCTATTTGCCATGAAGTAGTGGGACTGGATGCCATGATATTAGTTTTTTGTGAATTTTATAAGTGAGTTTTGCCTAGAACTTTTTCAATTTAACAATTTTTAATAGTAAGTTTAAGGACTAGATATAATGAGTAAATCCATATGTTTAAGAATTCTACATTTTAACTATAGGTGATTTTACCAACACTCTTGCCTCTCTCTCTGTTCTACTCAAATTCATGAACAAAATATAAAGAAATGGCCAAGGTTAGGATTTCTCAGCAAGCCACACTCTAGAAATAGAAATGAAACTTTTACTCCTTTTACTGAATGACTGTATTATTTAATGAAGATGATTTCAATAACATTTTGAAGTTTCCCAGCAGATAAAAATGGGAGGGAATTTATAAGTGAGGAAAAGATAAGGAACATAATTATATAATACCACAAAATTCCTACGTGTAACATATATTCACAACCCTTGAAAGTATTTGTAGACTGTATTTGGTGCACAATGTATTTGGCGGTACAAATTTCTGTAGTCCTAAAGACCTATCTTCTAGTTGGAATTGTAAGGTGCAATTATTATCAACCCCACTTGCTGGGGCAAGTCAACAAATGAGGGCTAGCCAAACATTTTCTTCTTGCATTTCTAAAATAGTTTGAGGAAGCCCCTTGAGATCCAATATCTGATTCTTCAGACTATCTTGGGAGAAGAAAAAAGGAAGTCAGAACAAAGTCATGCATATTCTGATACAAAAATAAATAAACATGGTTTTAAAGTGAAAAAAAAAAAAGATGATGGACAAGGACAAACATGCCCTTAGAACTATAATGTGTTTGGTCTTAAAAACTTTAAGGCAACAAGGGATTTTATATCAAGATGTGACAAATTCCTCACAGATGGGAAAAGATATAAAATGTTCTTTGTAAGCAGTCATTTTAACTAGAAAGGATTTTTTCATACAGTGGCAATACACACTGTGTGGCAAATGATAAAATAAATAGATAGCTACTCAAGAATATTCCTCTGCATTCATCTAGAGACCAAAGCCACCAGCATAATCTCTACCCAAATGAAACAAAATCTCTTAGTTTCAGAATAGCCACATGGATAGATCTGATCCATCTGCTCATGGAAGAATCTTTTCATTCTCTTGGTGTACTCTGAGGATATGGAACATGGGGATTCACCTAAGCAAACCTGTACACCCAAACAAATTTATTCTTCAACTACTACTCCCTCAGTGCTGAAGTTTACTATACCTCACTTCTGCAGCCCTTCCACAGTTTTCTTATTCATCTTGTCTGCTGTGGCTAACTGGCTAGCTGGCAACGGCTCTGCTAAGGGTTTTCATTTGTTTCCTTGCTTACATGCAATCATACTAGGACACTGTATTTTATCTCTTTGCTCATCACCAGGTCACTCGGTGTCACAGGAGGGCAAAGGAAATAATGCAGAATTAAGGATAAATAAATGAAAAAAGATTTTGTTGCTCAATGTTTGAGAGCAACAAGCTCTGAGAAGGGAATAAATTACCCACGTTTGGGGATTGTTAACTCCCTAAGGTCATTAGGTACCATTTAGTGAAGTTTCCCAAGCACTAGTTCAGAGACCAACTTCAGTCAATGACTCCATTGTTATTCTTCCACAAAAAAGCATATTAAAGTTTATTATTGAGTAATTATAAAAATGATTGCTTTTCATCCCTGATAGCAATTATGGTTGCATTTCACGTATCCTCATTTTGTGCAGATGGGATACCACACAAGAGCTGTGATCACGTTTCTGTTTGTCTTGAGCCCTCGATCCCCATCCTCAGAGAAGAGGCATCATTGCTGGAAAGAGTTCGAAGGTCAGAAAGGAAATGTTGGGTGACAATAGGACTCTAACTCTGGGAGAGAATGAGAGCTGGAAGAGTAACAGCAAGGTAAGAATTGGAGTAGGAAACAGAATCCATGTCAGAACTCTTAATTATTGCAGAGGAGAAAAAATAGTATGATTCAGAAGACAATTCTTATGAAAATTTAAGATTTAATCTTAGAAATCTAAAAAAATCATTATTCTGTAAAAAATATTACATGAACACAATGTCAATTAAATTTCTCTGTTTCTAACAAGTGTGAGTAGTATTTTGAAAACAGCAGCGGTACTTCAGTATGTCTCTTCATAATGAAAGAACTCAGTGGATTGGAAGAATTAAATTACTTTAATAATAAAACACATGCATTTGCTTCTGCCTGGCAAGAACTGGTTACATTTTAAAAATTTCAAAAATCATCTATGCACATGTATATTGAGATCAAAACTACATTCCAACCTGCCTGAAATCAGATTCCACTTTGTTATTAATCTCCCTTTCACTTTTCTGCACAAAGCGCTCTGCTTTGCCAGCTGTATACCATATTGAGTCAACTTGTACTGAAACACTCAGGTTCTCTGTGAGTCTGCTGCAAAACTCCCATAGATATTTTGACTTAGATTATATCCATTTATAGAACTTACATACGAAAGTCTCTCTGCAAAATGCTGTGTCTAATCCTCTGTCAATATGCTTTTTTGGAGATGACCCTGAAAATCACCTCTCTTAGCTTTGTCTTAGGAGAAATCTTAGCTTCTAGGACTTTCACTTTCTAGAAGAAATAGACTGCCCCATATTATTAGGTAAAAGTCATCCTTCATGTCAGCAGTTTAAACTATTCCTGTGCCTAATAGTTTAATACCTTTTCCAAATCCTGCATATATATGAGGGCCTTTGACTCACTGACCTCCCACAGGAATGCCAGCTAACTGCCATCACAGCGCTTATTACACTGTATTCTAAAGTTATCTGATGCCTTTGGCCTAGATTAACTCTAAGCAACCTGAGAGCAGGTACCATGTTTTGTCTTTGTATCCACAGTACTTGACATTTGATAGTTATATGAATATGATGTTTATTGAATGAATACATGAACATTGACTATGTATGCCTTGAAAACATAACTTTGTTTTAGATTCCATTCAGGGATTACCAAAGGAGGTAAGAATGCAATTTAACAGCAAATCAAAAACTAGAATGAAACCATAGATTGTTTCTCAGTCAAACATAAACCTTTACTATCCATCTCAGTTCAGTTCAGTCGCTCAGTCATGTCCGACTCTTTGCGACCCCATGAATCGCAGCACGCCAGGCCTCCCCTGTTCATCGCCATCTCTCGGAATTCACTCAGACTCATGTCCATCAAGTCTGTGATGCCATCCAGCCATCTCATCCTCGGTTGTCCCCTTCTCCTCCTGCCCCCAATCCCTCCCAGCATCAGAGTCTTTTCCAATGAGTCAACTCTTCGCATGAGGTCCATCTAGATGCTGGAAAATTGAAAGCAAAAATTAAAATATTTAGTGTTATAAAAACAATAAAATTCTCTAGGATTTTCCCTTTGTGTACCAACCACATCAGGCATTTTAGGTGTTTGAAATTTTACAACATGATAAAATTTCCAATAATAAGTAGAATCAAATTTTTTTAATTAAAGAAGAATTAGAGATTTCATGAGATAATTAAAGTTTGAATACATTTTAAAACCATTGTTTTATAGAGTTACACTCATTTTATACAGTAAAATACTCCATCCCATTCTAAATTGAAATACATTGGAAACACATTAGCTCTAATTATAACTGTCATTCTTCCAAGACTATATATTACATTTTTCAAACCTAGACTCAAAATGGAGAAAGAAATAATTGATAAGCTGAGATTTCCTAGCTGTCACCTTAGTATACTCTTATTATACAAGTGAGGATAGCAATTCAACTTTGGCCTTGACTACTGTCTCAGAGAAAATAACACAATATATATTCACAAATTGAGGCCAATTTGGTCTTTCTCAAGCTCTAATAGAGTCTCTTTAATAAAATGAAAGGAATGAATTCTGGGCTACTCAATGAATATTTTGATTTTTAAAATATGATCCTAAGAGCTTATGCATCCTTCCTTGGCATGACATTCTGAAGTACTAAATCAACTACTTATTATTGGATGTGTGATTCAAGAAGTAGCATAAAATATCTGCATATTAAATATATATTAAACTAGTAATCAAACAAATCCTTATAAGCCCCAAACTTCTCTCCAAAATAACAAACATACACACATAAGAATATTGCTGAAATTTTCACCTATAGTTTATTGCTAACTTTTACTTTTTACTTCCTACAGATAAATAAGAACTAATGGGCTTTTTCTTTTTAAATTCCATTGAAGTGGGATAATTTCCACTTTGATGTTAGAGTTTAGAGACCACTTAAAAGAGTCTTTCCATATTATGCAAAAGGAAGCTGGGGGAACTTTTGTTTCCAATAAGATAAATACTTATCTAAAACTTATACCCACATTAAAATGACAGTTTATCTGCAGTTGAAAAGTGACCTTTAATTTTTTTATATTCGTTATATTTTAATTTCTCGTGGAGTTTTGGATATCATCATGGCTCCTTGTTAAATGAATTTATGTCAATATTTACAAAAGTAGCCACTAAAGTACAGTTGCCCTAAGACTTTGGGGCAAAAGACACTGTACCCCAGGGAGAAAATAAATGCATAATTATATCATTCATTTAAATTTAGTATTAATTAATAAGATTCCCCATCTTAATATCTTACAGAGTTCTACTCCCTAATTGGTATCTGTGGTAGATGCTGTTAGTGATCTAATCAAACCATTCTAACTTCTCCTCACACATATGTGCTTACCTTGCTCTTTTGTTCAAATATTGATCTGTCAGCATTGTGTTCTGACAAGGTAAGACCCTCCCCTTTTTCCAAGAGATTAAATCATGTAGGGTCTCAACCAGTCATGAAAAAAAATATATATACACAACCATGGAGTGATCACATTCAATTCTGAAAATGAGATGTAAAATATTGTGCAAAGAGCTCTAGGAGTAACAGGGGAAACATGTATTTGCCTGCTAAGTTAGAGAATATTTGGAAATTGGCCCCTTTTCTGTTTTATTAATATTTGTTCCTCATTGTCAGAAACTATGATGCTTGAAACTGATGTTTGTGACCCTGAACTGAAAATTTAGAGGAAGGATAAAAAGCCAAAGTGCTGAGAAAAGTGAAAGGAGAAACAGAAAAGCACGAGTCTTGTACCAACCTAGAACTGTAAGAATCCTTTTATCTGCTCAGATATTCTATTACTTATAGTTTAACTTTGTTGTTGTTCAGTGGCTAAGTTGTGCCTGACCCTTTGTGACCTCATGGATTGTAGCCTGCCACGCTCCTCTATCCATGGGATTTCCCAAGGAAGAATACTGGAATAGATTGCCATTGCCTTCTCCAGGGATCTTTCTGACCCAGAGACTGAACTTGCATCTCCCACACTGGCAGGTGCATTCTTTGCCACTAAATCATCAGGAAAGCCCAACAGTTGAACCTATCCTGATACAAAATTCATATTAAGTTTTAGAAAACAAAAAGTTGAGACAATAGGAAAATACATCCAGTCATATCCTTTGGGTTGAAAATAAAGATTAATTGTCCTGTGATCTCATCATGTAAAGTTAATTAATGCTTGAGTTGTTGACAAGAACTTTCAAGTTAGTCCAATTATCATTTGTCCTCAAACTCAGCCAACACTGAAGTTGAGATACAACACCAGGGAACTTCATAGTTGAAAACCACATGCCCGCTCTATGACCTTTTTATTCTCATGTCATCTTACCAGGTGAATGGATTCTAAACATCAGCAATATGTTCTTGCTCACTAATATAAACACCACTTAATGAATACGTCAGCAAGAAATTAAAGTAGATTTTCTTTAGCATCACTTATCTATCAAGTAACTCAAGAGATAGCTCCAAGAACTTCGCTGCAAAGTTAATGGTGACATAGATTATGAAGGTAAATGTCTAGGGAAGGGAACATATTTCAGTTGTTTACTTTCTTCTCTGTAGTTCTTAGATTTTTTTAAAAAAATTGATCATGGAAGATATCCCAGTGTCCCACAGTTTTCATCTTGGTAAAATGTACGGTCCAATAAGTACTGATATAAGGACAATCACAGTGTGATGAAAGGACAGAATTATTTGTTGTTGTTTAAAGCTCCAATCATGAATTTAATTTCTGCATGATTGCCAAAATCATTTATAAATGACTGTCACTTATTTCATATAAAATATTTAAGCCTTAGACTTCTTAAATTTGAAGTTAATTTACAAATGACCCAGTTTTGTTCCTTTAGAAATTGGATGATTTGTAGTGATGTGGATGGACCTAGAGTCTGTCACAGAGTGAAGTAAGTCAGAAAGAGAAAAACAAATACCATATTTAGACACGTATATACAGAATCTAGGAAAATGGTATTGATGAACCTATTTGCTGGGCAGGAATAGAGACGCAGATGTAGGAAACAGACATGTGGACACAGCAGGGCCAGGAGAGGACTGGATGGGTTGGGAGAGCAGCATCGACAGAAACCCACTGCAGTGCGCACAGTCGACAGCTGGTGGGAAGCCGCTACCCAGCACGGGAGCTCAGCTTGGTGTTCCGCCATGACCCAGAGGGAGGGAGACTCAGGAAAGAGTGGGTACATGTATACACACAGCTGATTCACTTTGTTGTACAGCTGAAATTAACAAGACATCGTAAAGCAATTGAAAGTGAAGTCGCTCAGTCATGTCTGACTCTTTGCGACGCCATGGACTGTAACCTACTAGGCTTCTCCATCCATGGGATTCTCCAGGCAAGAATACTAGAGTGGATTGCCATTTCATACTCCAATAAAAAATAAAATGAAAATTAGGTTAATTTCCAGATTTTCTCAAATGTTCATTTATTGAATTTGTTATTCAAATGTATACAATATTAGGATTGTTACTAAATGCTTATTTTTGTAAATAGGTCCATTCAAACAAGAGATTTCCCAGGTGGCACTAGCCCCAAAGAACCTGTCTGCCAATGCAGATAAACATAAGAGATGCGGGTTTGATCCCTGGGTCAGCAAGATCCCCTGGAGGAAGGCATGGCAACCCACTCCAGTATCTTGCCTGGAGAATCCTATGGACAGAGGAGCCTGTTGGGCTACGGTCTATAAGGTCACAAAGAGTTGTACACGACTGAAGGACTTAGCACACATATTCAAAAAAAGCATATAGATTTTTGGACATATATATATGTGTGTGCATTTTTTGTTATTGCCTTCAATTGTTTGTTTGTTGGAGAAGAATGCAAGAAAGAGGAAGATTGTAGTTGGAAGAAGTAGACTGAAATTAAATTCATGTGGTTAAGTTTGGTCTTTGGTTGAACTGATAGATCTGTATGTTTACTATGATATTTCTGGGAGGTAATAAGTTCTTACCAGAATAGTCAATATTATTATACAAATGAAGTTGCAAAACAGAACATGAAGATAAGTGATAGTAAGCAAAAATGAGTGGTGGAGGCCTTCTTCCTGCCAACACTCATGTTCTTTAAAGCCCTCCTTAGAAATGTTTCTGAGTATTCAATTTGCCACCGTGACATTCTTCAGAACTCACATTGCTGTCTAGGTTCTACTTTGATGACATGCTAATCCCCTCCTAAGTAGGAGCATTTAGAACCTTAACCAACATAGAAATAGCTTTCAAGTAGTTGTCACATACGTAAATGACAGAATCAAGATAAATAGCCACAAATGTCAAACAAGGAGAAATGAATTAAGAGCAGAGAGATAAATTTACTTCTGACTTTGAAGTCCAATAAAGAACCTTCTTGTTTCTTATATAATTCAACCTTCCATCCAAATTCAGTTCAGGGATACTTAATAGAAGCAGCGATGTGCCAATAAAATGCTGGCATTAGAAATGAGACGCAAAATTGCCTCCTATTTTGTAACGTCAAACTATATTAAAACATAGAACTGGTGTCCAAGGCCCACTGTTCCCAGCTGATGATGGTTTGTCCTTTTGTTGCATATTCGTCTGTGGACATTATTTACGTATATATTTTCTCCTCCAGACTGTGACACCTAGAAGATAGGAGCCACATCTCTCCCTCAAATACTAACTTCCCAGAAAACCTGAGTTTTTGTATACAGTAAATACAAGTACATTTTTTTTTTTTCCTATGCCACACAAGTACATTTAAGGGGTTTCTACACCCAGCTATTATTCTTCTATTATTTGATCTAATCCATAATTATTACAGCATATTTTACCACCAGGAGAACTTTTAAGGTTCCTAAAATTCTAAGATTTCCAAACTTTGGTCCTGGAGACAATTTTAGAACCATTCAGTTTCTGGGTTTCCCTTTTCCATAATGAATAGAAGGCTTTCCATTCTTTGAGAAATCCTCAAGCTTGCAAGCTTAGCTGAAAAGGTCAAAGGCCTGGCTTTTCATATTATCTAATCATATACAACCTGGGCTTTGGTGAAGAAAAATCTTCACAAATCAAAAGTTTACTTGCAACATCTGGGACCTGCAAATTTATTATGGATTATTTCTTCCTTGCCCTGGATATTAAGATAGCCTCTCTCTTTTAAAGCAAACCATACGTATTGCACCATTTCTACATTAAAGCAGCATTTTTGAAGGAAATAGGCAGATTATTTAACCAATGATATACCTGACTTCGTTCCAAGCCAAACAACACTGCCTTTTATTTTTGCCCATGCCGCAGGCTATCTGAAAGTATTAGAGTTAATGTGCAATCAGGTAAGTAAACCCATATTACATATCTGTAATTTTCATCCAGTAGAAAGAAAATATTACATTACAAGCCTCCATAATTGCATTCAAATGTAATCAAATACAAAAGTTTAAGATCACAAATCCTTTGAGTTACAAGATCTCTTTTTCTATACATTTAACTAATCTTATAGCTGCAAAAAGAAGTTGAAATAATTCTCAAGGCACTAAAAAAAAAAAAAGATTGCCCTAAACTGTAATTGCCAGCCCCAGGCTCTAATTCTTTTATAGCACTGTCTGCAGCAATCATTTATGCGCTCAGGCAACAAAGGCTGAACAGGGATGCATTTACAAAACATGTATTTGTAGCTAGGAAAATAGCCATTTGGAACTAAATAAAGTCTCTTTGATTGGGGTGTTGGGTGAAAACTAATATGTAATAAACAGAAGTTATACATTTCCTTTTGATTTACGAATCAAGAACACAAGACTAGAGGGTTCTTGCTTAGCATCAAAATTAAGGGAATCTGAATTAAAAGAAGTCTTAGAAACTATGAACAGGATTAAAGCTTTGAAAATTTAAAGTGCATTACACTAAAAGTAACTTTGTTTACTGTGGCTTGCTTCCTTTCTTCCTTTAAATTTTTTTCTTTTTGTTATTATAGAGAAAATATAGAACCACTTGAAAGATAAGGATGCGGTAAGAGGGTAGGTGCTACTACACAATGTTGAGTGCATCTATTTCACTCTGTTCTGGACTACCTGTGGGGAAACATTCTGAGTGTGTAAAGGGGATGGAGACATGGAGTATATGCAACCATTAGACAACCTCTTCGCCAAGAAAGATTTTCCACTGTATTCCCCAAATTCCATGAATTATACATTCTTTTGATTTAAACATTTCCAACTTTAAAACATACATTTTATCTTCATACTGTGATTTCTTACTATGATAAATTGTTCTTAGATGATCCATTCTCCCCAAAATGATTATAAATACTGGTCAAAATACCCATTAAATTCTGCTTCCCTACCCTTCAGCTATTTGAAGGCAGGCATTTGAGAAAATGTATGGCAGCCATGGAGCAAGATTCTGGGCAGAAGGGAAGTGCACTGAGATGAATCCTACCAGGAAGCCATTGATTTCTTTCTTGAGCACTTCGTGATTCAGACTGCAGGGCATAGCACTGCATGGGTCTGCTTGGAGCTTAACAATCTTTCTCTATCAGGAAAAAAAAACCTGGAGTTTAGGGTTACCAGGTCGACCAGAAATGGAGGACCAAAATCTCAAAGAAAGGGAGCAACAGCAGTATCTCCCTGAGGCAAAACACAATAATTGAAATTAAAAATTAAATAATGTATTTAATAGCAATCTAGACACAGTGAAAAAGAGGATGAATGAATTATAATGTAACTTACAAAAAAATTGACAGTTAAAATTTAAAAAAGACTTAGAAAACAGAACACAAGAGACACGTGAGATATTGTAAAATTTGCTGTAACTGGAATCACAGAAGAGAAGCCAGACGCCAATACAATACATCTTACAATGCTGAAGTAAAGTCACTTCAATCCTAAAACTGAATATCCAGTTATATTATTCTTTTAAAAACGAAGGTGAAATAAAAGGATATCAGACAAACAAAAACTGAGAGGACTGGTCGCCAGCAGACACACACTAAAGATGTCTTTCAGTCAGAAAAACTAGACTGCAGATGAAAGCATCAGTTCAGAACAGTTTAGTCAGTCATGTCTGACTCTTGGTGACCCCATGGACTGCAACACACCAGGCCTCCCTGTCCATCACCAACTCCCAGAGTTTACCCAAATTCATGCCCGTTGAGTTGGTGATGCCCTCCAATCATCTTATCCTCTGCTGTCTCCTTCTCCCACCTTCGATCTTTCCCAGCATCAGGGTCTTTTCAAATTTATTTATTTGACTGTGCTTTGTCTTAGTTGTGACATGCGGGATCTTCTACCTTTACTGCAACATGTGGAATCTAGTTCCCCGACCAGGGGTCAAACCCAGGCCCCCTGCACTGGGAGAGTGGAGTCTTAGGCACAGGACCACCAGGAAGGTCCTACTACCACATCTTTATCCACTCATCTGCTGATAAATACTTGGGTGCTTCCCTATCTTGGCAATACTGCTATGAACATCGGTGTGCCCGTATTTTATATATACTTAAGAGTGGAATTGATGGAAGCATTACACTTTCTGATTTCAAACTATGCTACAAAGCTATGGTGATCAAAGCAATATGATATGAGCATAAAGACAAACACATAGATCAATGAAGCAGAACAGAGAGCCCAGAAATGAACCCACACTGATATGGTCAATTAATCTATGACAGAGGAGACAAGAATACACAATGGGGAAAAACATCCTCTTCAATAAATGATGTTAGGAAAACTGGACAGCTGCCCTCCAAAAAGTCAAACTGGACTTTTATATTCCATTTATAGTTATACTATAGTACAACTATAGTATCTATTCCATGCACATCAATCAACTCAAAATGGATTAAAGCCTTGAACATAAGACCTGAAACCATAAAATTCTCAGAAAAAAACAGGGGGTAGGTTCTTGATGTCAGTCTTGGAAATGATTTTTTTTTAATTTAACTCCCAAAGCAAAGGCAACAAATGCAAAAATAATAAATTGAGACTACATCAAACAAAAAGACTTTTGCATAGCAAAAGAAATTACCAACAAAATGAAAAGACAACCTGTGGGATTAAAAACTGCAAATCACATATCTGATAAGGGAGTGGATATTCAAAATGTATAAAGAACTCATACAACTCATAGCAAAAGAAAACAGGCGGAGAAATTTAACAGACATTTTTGTAAAGAAGACATACAAGTGGCCAACAGGTACATGAAAATGTCCTCAACATCACTAATCATCCGAAAAATGCCAAGCAAAACTATAGTGAGATACCACCACACACCTGTTAGAATGCTGCTAAGTCACTTCAGTCATGTCCAACTCTGTGCAACCCCATAGACAGCAGTCCACCAGGCTCCTCTGTCCCTGGGATTCTTCAGGCAAGAACACTGGAGTGGGTTGCCATTTCCTTCTCCAAAGCATGAAAGTGAAAAGTGAAAGTGAAGTCGCTCAGTCGTGTCCGACTCTAGCGACCCCATGGACTGCAGCCCACCAGGCTCCTCCGTCCATGGGAGTTTCCAGGCAAGAGTACTGGAGTGGGGTGCCAGTGCCTTCTCCGCCTGTTAGAATAGCTATCATCAAAAGACAAGTGACATACACTGACTAGGATAAATGTGTCATTTAAGTATTGTTTATTGCTGATTTTGCACTGGAAGGACAGAACTGAGTAGCTCTGACAGAGGCCAAATGGCCCTCAAACCCTGAATTGTTTACTATATCCTTCTATCTCTCTCAGGAGAGAAAAACTGGTCTAACTTAAACCATGAGCTAAGGTTTAAGGATGGTATTGGAATGGAGTTCTCTGATTGGCTGGTCTATCAGAAACATATAGCAAAGAGGAAAGTCCATTTCCCAGAGGAAGGGCATCACTATCACAAGAAGGGTGGGGATGGGACATTGCCTATCTGCATGCTAAGCTGCTTCAGTCGTGTCTGACTCTTTGTGACCCTATGGACTATAGCCCACCAGGCTTTTCTATCCATGGGATTCTCCAGGCAAGAATATTGGAGTGGGTTCTCATGCCCTTCTCCAGGGGATCTTCCTGACCAATGGATCAAACCCAAGTCTCTTACTTCTAACTTGCATTGGCAGGTAGGTTCTTTACCACTAGCACTATCTGGGAAGCCCAGAAATGGGGCATTATGCAAACGCAAATAATACATGATCCTTACCCCATGCAATCCAGTCTGCAAGAATGCCATTAATAACAGGTTGATCTACACTTGAAAAGAGAAAGATAAGCAGAGTTTGAATACTTAGACTCTACCACATAAGTGGAAAAAAATGTTACTGTTACATATTACAGGTTGTTTTACTATTTCAGCCCACAGATTAAGCTAATTATTCATTTTAATTTTATAATTATATGTCTGACATTTACCAGTTTGCAGAAAATGCAGTGTATGTAAGAATGAGTTAATTATACTACAAGGACATATTCGTTACTGTTGTTCAGTCACTAAGTCATGTACTACTCTTTGTGACCCCATGAACTACTGCATACCAGGTTTCCCTATCCTTCACTATCTCCCCAAGTTTGCTGAAACTCGGGTCTACTGAGTTGGTGATGCTACATAACCATCTAATCCACTGCTGCCCGCTTCTCCATTGCCTTCAATCTTCCCCAGCATCAGGGACTTTTTCAATGATTCTTCTCTTTGCATCATGTGGCCTAACTACTGGAGCATCAGCTTCAGCATTGTTCTTCCAGTGTTGATTTTCTTTAGGATTGACTGCTTTGATCTCCTTGCTATCCGAAGGACAAGGACATAGACCAATTCAGAAAGTATAGATGTTTTATAAGACAACTGACCTGGCCTCTGGGGACAGAAAAGTAAGAAAGATAATTGGATGTTAGAGACATAGTACTCAAAAGCAATGTATGAATATTGACTGAAATGTCATTATTGTTTAGTCACTAAGTCATGCCTGACTCTTGCAACCCCATGGACTTCTTTGTTCATGGAATTCTCTAGATGAGAATACTGGAATAGGATGTCATTTCCTTCTTCAAGAGATGTTCTTGACCTAGGGGTTGAACCTGCATCTCCTGCACTGCAAGCAAATTCTCAACCACCACCAAGGAAACCCCACTGGTTCTGAAAATAGCCATAAGACATTTTGTGGGCAGCTGGAAAACTTTGAATATTGTTTGGTTGCAGATGATATTAGAAAATTAATGTTAACTTTTGTAGAAGTGATAGTAATGTGGTTATGTAAGAGAGCATCCTTATTCTTAGAAAAGGATGCTGAAATATTTAGGGATGCTATCTCAATATCTACATCTTACTTTCAAATGGTTCATCAGTGAATCGACAGAAAAAGACAAGGAAAAGAAGAAAGAAAGAAAAGATAGGAAGGAAGAAAAGAAGGAGGAACAGAGGGTAGAAGAAAAGAGAGTGAAATATAGAATATCATAGAATAAAAGGGAGGTTTAGGAATATATTGCATATTCTTTCAGATTTTTTGAATGTGTGAAAATTTTCATAATGAAAATGTGAGAAAAATTCTTTTCAGCCTAGACCAGGAAAATAGCTGTGGCCTTCAGAAAGAACTTATCCTTGTCTACAAGAGAGGGTCCAAATCAAAACCGAGTCAATAGCTCACAGTATCCTTTTCAGACTGTCCCTAAGTAAACAAATGTACACCATGAAGACAGAGTGCTAACTTTCCCTGATGTCAGAGCAGGAGAATGAGAATGGAGGTTAGCTTATCCTTTATTCCTTTTATCAGCCAATTTTATAAAATTGACACCCCCCCAATTATTTCTTTCTCAATAACAGACTTGCCTGGAGAATCCCATGGGTGGAGGAGCCTGGGAGGCTGCAGTCCATGGGGTCGCTAGAGTCGGACACAACAGAGTGACTTCACTTTCACTTTTCACTCTTGTGCATTGGAGAAGGAAATGGCAACCCACTCCAGTGTTCTTGCCTGGAGAATCCCAAGGACAGGGGAGCCTGGTGGGCTGCCGTCTATGGGGTTGCACAGAGTTGGACATGACTGAAGCGACTTATCAGCAGCAGCAGAAATTCAATAAACAGATATTGTTGCATATAAAGATGTCCTCTGGAGTTCCCAGGTAGCACAAAGAATCTGCCTGTCAGTGCAGGAGATGCAAGAGACATGACTTTGCTCCCTGGGTCAGGAAGATCCCCTGGAGAAGGAAATGGCAACCCACTCCAGTATTTCTTGCCTGGAAAACGGTCGCAAAAAGTTGGACATGACTGAGCATGCACACACCACACACAAAGATGTTTTCCAGAGCAGTAGTCCCCATCTTTTTGGCACCAGGGTCTGGTTTCACGGAAGACAATTTTTCCATGGACCAGGGTATGGGGGGATGGTTCTGGATGATTCAAGGGCATTATATTTCCTGTGTACTTAATTTCTAATCTAATCCAGCCGCTGATCTGACAAGAATTATCAGTCCATGGCCTGGAGGTTGGGAACCCCTGCTCTAGAGTTTTTAAAAAGTAGTATTTCCTTTTACAACATTTAACATACTTTCTATAAAATCACCTTGTCCCCTTATTTTCTTATTTCAATCGTTATTATATGAACAAAGGATTATACAATATATCACAATCTTCCTCTCCATCACTAGAGTACTTTAGTAGATACATACCATAAACTTTCAACTGGTTGATAAAACTACTCAATCCCCGGAATTACGATTTATTACAAATCTCAGCTTTTGATTTTTTTTCCCCCAAAGAAAATGCTCAGATGATTTTCAATTCCTAAGGGCCAAATTTAGCTGTCAGTTATCCAAGCATGGCTCCCATCGACTTCAATGACTCTCATTGACTACCATGGAAGAAAGCCAAATTCCACTCCAGGATATGTGCGTGTAACTCTATTTGAAGTTAGTGGGGGTCACATACATATCCTAGGGCAGAACTTGGCTCAAGGCTTCTATACTAATCAATTGCTGTCTTAGCATGCAAAACAATGGAAAAAATATTGCCACTGCAAAAGTAAACCAAATGTTAAAGACAGCTCTCCAAGAGAAATCTAGATGACTTCTTGAAGTATAAAAATACTGTCATGCCATTACTGCTCTGCTGGAGACTGAAAACAATTAGGATTATAATAAGATATACATTGCAATGAAAAATTTTCTTGGATGATACAGCATTCTCACACAGATCTGGCCCACTCAAAGACCTGGCCCATTTCAAGTTTTAGTTTTCCCTTCTGCATGTGTGTTAATCTTCCGATCTTCTTCTACTCTTGTTCCCACAACTATTTTAAATGACATTCATGTCTTTTATACAAATGCAATACTAAAAATGCAGAGTCAGTTTGGTGCCCCCTTCTGTTTTTTTTTTTTTTTTTTAGGTTAGTCCAGCAATAATGATTACTCTCTAGATGAATGCATCAAATAAACAAAGCAAATGCTATAATAAGGAGAAATAATAATAGTTTTACTTAAATTTTCATCTTTTTCACCCTCTTTTCCCTGTGTGGATGACATAAAACCAAATATACTTCATTTATTTGTATAAACAAAGGATATGGTGAAATGTTCTTTGTTACTACCTTGCTGCTGCTGCTGCTGCTGCTGCTAAGTCGCTTCAGTCGTGTCCTACTCTGTGTGACCCCATAGATGGGAGCCCATCAGGCTCCTCTGTCCCTGGGATTCTCCAGGCAAGAACACTGGAGTGGGTTGCCATTTCCTTCCCCAATGCATGAAAGTGAAAAGTGAAAGTGAAGTCACTCAGTCGTGTCCGACTCTTTGCAACCCCATAGACTGTAGTCTACGAAGCTCCTCCATCCATGGGATTTCCCAGGCAAGAGTACTGGAGTGGGTTGCCATTGCCTTCTCCTGTTACTACCTTAGCAATACTTTATTGTTTTTAGAACAAAAGATGCTGATTTTTTTTCAAAAGTTAACATACACACAGAAGAGGATGCATATCACAATGTATCCATGAGTTTTTAAAAATGAACAAAACGGTGATGTTCTTGGCTCCTTTGCCAGTCATTACTTTTTCAGATAATTACTTTTCTGTCAAATTAGTGAAATCCTGGAATGTTTACCACTGTCTCTCCTCTTTGTGTCACTTACCAGTTAAGACTGAAAATTTTTAGGTTTGACTTTTAGTCTTTTACCTATCCTTTTCAATGTAGCTATCTTGGCCTTTGAAATAAGCAAGTTCCTCAAAATAAGAGGAGTACACAATGTCAGACTCACTTATCTATGTTCCCTTATTGCTAGAATTTTGGTCTCTCAAGTACTGGCTGCCTTGATAGCCCTGAACTCCAACGGTGTGTTCTTGATCCTATAAGAAAACTGAAAGGATTGAACTACCACTTTAAGCTTGGGCTCTTGGATCACTGCTTGCTGCCTGCCTGCTAAGTTGCTTCAGTCATGTCCATTTCTTTGCAATCCTATGGACTGTAGCCCACCAGGCTCCTCTGTCCAAGGGATTCTCCAGGCAAGAATACTGGAGACAGCTGCCGTGCCCTTCTCCATGGATCACTGCTCATGAATCATAAATACCTGAAGAGGAAAAGTGATGGTGAATGCTGAACTCACCTCGGTGTGTTTGCTGTCTCTCCACAATCTCTGCCCCTCAAAACTAGGTTGTCTTGATCTCTCTCCTCCACTTTAAAGAGGTTTCTAAAGGATTATTTGTTTATCTTTATAGATATTTTCAGGAGGAAGGTTGATTCGATACAAACTACTCTTATCATATCCAAAACTGCAAGTGTCTTCTTTAACTCGTTTCTTCTGTTTCTTTACTAGCTTCTTCAACTCTTTGTTTCTTGGAATAAAGAAAAAAAGGTGCAGAGTACCTTGTCTGTGTACTTCTATTATTTGACCTGTTTTACTTCTTTCTATATTAGTTTTTACATTCATGTCTCATCTACTAGCACTAGTGGCATTAAATTTGTTATTATCATCTAGAAGTACAGTTGATATATAAGCCAGGTATAGACATACATGCCTATATAGAACTAAGAATTTTACTATATGCAATTTACCTTGCTGCATCCTCATCAATTCTATCCTATCATAATCTATTTTACTGTATAAAAACTATTTGCTATTGAGTACTCTTGCCTGGAAAATCTCATGGACAGAGGAGCCTGGTGGGCTGCAGTCCATGGGGTCGCTAAGAGTCGGTTGGACACACTGAGCGACTTCACTTTCACTTTTCACTTTCATACATTGGAGAAGGCAATGGCACCCCACTCCAGTGTTCTTGCCTGGAGAATCCCAGGGATGGGGGAGCCTGTTAGGCTACCGTCTATGGGTTTGCAGAGGGTCGGACACGACTGAAGTGACTTAGCAGCAGCAGTAGCAGAAATTAATTTTAATAGCTATCAATTTGCTATTATCTAAAATCTATGAGCATCCTGAGGCTAAGCTACTTACTTGTTTTAATCATAGCCATGTGTCATCTGGGTTTCACTGGTGGCTCAGTGATAAAGAATCCACCTGCCAAGGCAGGAAACACAGAAGATGTGGGTTCGATCCTTTGGTCAGGAAGATCCTCTGGAGGAGGAGATGGTAATCCACTCCAGTATTCTTGCCTGGGAAATCCAATAGACAGAGGAACAGGCAGGGCTCCACAGAGTTGGACACAACTTAGTGACTAAACAACAACAACAAATATGTAACTTGGGCTCCAAAGTATGCTAGGCATATTGTAGACGATTAATAAATACTTCGGGCCTCAACAAACCTTAGAGGTATACCTCATGAGTTCCTGGTGGTCTAGTGAAGGCACTGTTAGAAATAAGTTGCTAATGGAAGCAGAGGTTCTTAGGGTCATTGTAACATAATTTCTATTGAAATGTCTTCCTGAAATACTATAATAGTATTTTTTGTCATTATTGCACAAAAACTCTGGACGTGTCTCTGCAGTTTCATCTCATATTATTATTGAGTTACAAATGGCAGGCAGTGAAATGCAAGCATTCGGTGAGTTTTGGCACCTTGTAAGGGCTGCCCTGGTGGCTCAGACGGTAAAGAATCTGCCTGCAAAGTGGGAGACCTAGGTTCAGTCCTTAGGTGGGGAAGATCCCCTGGAGAAGAAAATGACTACCCACTCCACTTGTGAAACCACCATCATGAGCCCAAACTTCCTTAAGCTGCTTGTAATTCATACCTCCCTCCACTCCCATCCTCAGGCAACAACTTATTTGATTTTTGTCACTTCTGAATAGTTTGTGTTACCTAGAGTGGTGAAACAATTATTTTGAGATTTATCCATATCATTACATACATAAATAGCTCATTTCTGTTTTCGGCTGAGTAGGCGTCCCTGGTAGCTCAGTCAGTAAAGAATCTGCCTGTAGGGCAAGGGACCTAGGTTTGATCCCTGGTTTGGGACGATCCCCTGGAGAAGGAAATGGCAAACCATTCCAGTATCCTTGAGCGGAAAATCCCGTGGCAGAGGAGCCAGGCGGGCTGCAGTTCATGGGGTCACAAAAAGTCAGGCAAGACTGAGTGACTAACACTTTCACTTTCACTGTGGGCTTCGCTGGTGCCTCAACAGTAAAGAATCTGCCTGCAATGCAGGAGACTGCCTGCCATGGAGGAGATGCAGGTTCGATCCCTATGTTGGACAGATCCCCAGGAATAGGAAATGGCAACCCACTCCAGTGTTCTAGCTTGGAAAATCCATAGACAGAAGAGCCTGTTGGGCTACAGTCCATGGGGTTGAAAGAGTCAGACACGACTAAGAGCACATATACACACACGCACATGCGCACACACAGTATCCAAATTCTAGAGGTGCTATAACCTTAAAAAGATTTTATGTCATCATTCCTCTCTGCTTTTCTCTTTTCTTTCTTGCATTTACATATATTTCTCGAAAGTCACAACAGAAGTATAAAAAATATGTTGCTTTCACTTCTTACTAAACAAAAACTAATTAGTCATACATACTGTTCAAATCAGCAGTAACCATAGTTGACTTAAACCACATTTTAAAAATACAGTCTGAATGACATCAAATAAAATAAATTCTTATTTTCTCTTTCTCTCTTATCAGTTCTTTCTTTTTACTTCTCTCAAAACTCAGTGATTTATTTTTAAGAGGTTCTGGTCATGCACTGATTAAAACTTGAGTTCTTATGTATCAGAAATATTTGGCATGCCATGTTTTCTTCTTTCTGAATAATGCCTTCCTGGAAATATCTACAACAATAGTAATTTATTTCAGATTAAAATAAAAATTGTATACTGTGTGTTTCAAAAGAGTGTTAAAGTTATAAAAGCATTAAAATGGAAAAATTATGAGTAAAGCAATATTTACAAAACTGAGAAAGCATTTTATTAATCAGCATTTCTTCTTTTACTGAATTAATTATTTTGCTATGTTTAAAGTTTAATGAATTATTATAAACAACATGAGATGGAAGTGAATGGCAAGAGAAGGTATAGCCTTTACATTACAATTTTGAACAATTCTAAAAGAACAAACAACCAAGAATTCACAGCTCACTGCTCTAGGAACACAAGCAATTCTGACAATTTGCAAATTAATTATATTTTTATAAATAATAGGAATAATGAAACAAAGATGCTTAATTATTATAGATCAACTGTCATTATCTTTTTCAAAAACACCAAATTTTCAAATTGAGGTTACTATTTCAGTAACTTTCTTTTTCTTCTGTCACTTTCATTACACATATTTTTAAATTCCTCATTTACCATCAGCATGAACAGTGTTATACAGTAATTTGTTCCTAATAACAGAACAGCCAGTGAATGTCTATGGGAAGAGCTTTCACTATCAGAGTCTGTTTTTCCTACATTTTTGCCCCTATCTATCTCCAAAAATACAAGGCACAGTTCATAATGCAAGGCCAGCAAGTGAAGAAAGGATTTTCAAACTGATACTACATTATTTTATGTTCCTAACCAGCTTTCACTTGACTCTCTTGATTGAGATTAGTTCCCACTCACCTACAAGTGTTTATTTGTGACTAGCACTTGAGCTTTGGGGTGATGCAAAAGAAGTACCATATTTCCTCCAATTGAAGATGTTATTTATCATAAGTTATATACCATTAAAAGAAAAAAATGTTGCCTATTAAATTATGACACAACTAAAAGTACTGCTTATTATAACATTCATCCGAAATTTAGAAATGAAAAATATATTGTAAATGTTCATGCTAAAACTCAGGTTCAAAATCCTAAGCAGGCACATTATATCCTGTGGAAAATTGGGAGGAAGTAACAATTAAATTATAACCTCCAACTAAGTTACTTTCTCCTTTTCCTAACTCATGGCCTATGTACATGTTAATATTCTCTGTAATCTACTGAAATAATTCTTGCAAACTCATCTACAGTCTTCTAATTGCCAAATTCAGGGGATATTTTTCAAACAATATTTTATTGTAGCCCCCTTTTTAGGTATTAGTATTGATTATCTCCTTAAAATATTCAATTCTTTTCACTTCCCAGATACCACACTTTCTTTGTTCTCTTAGTTCTATACAGATTCATTCTCTGTTTCCAGATTGATTCTCCTTTGCTCACTGGTTTAATATTAGCCTTTCCCAGGCCACCTTCTACTATTATACTATACAAAATTCCTGGGTGATCTCATCCTTCCACTTTACCAGGTGGAATTCTTTGTTGAAAAAAAAAAAAAAAAGACTGGTTAACTCATTAGAAAGATAGGTTATGGAATTACATTTGATGGCTCATGGAATTGTTACGAAGTGTGCTGAAGTAGGCTTAGGGGACAGGAAGGAATTAAGGGAAGCCAGACAGCAGAGAGAGTGCCAAGATGAGCCCACAGGAAGTTGATCAGACCTCCCTTCTGGTTGTCCCATAGGTTACACTAGCTGCCATAACTTCTGGACCACCAGACCACGGTGGTGAGGGCTCTCTTGATGTTCTTTCATCTTGGCACACCAGGTTCAAAATCGTGAGCAGATGCATGTGAACTGGGCATGCTCCTTTGCAGAGAGGGAATGCCAAGTCCCTTTTGGAGTTGTGCTTCCTATCTTGGCTCACACAATAGAAATTCCTCAGAAAAAAATAAACACACTCAGGTAACCAACTCCCAGAACAGAAAAATAAGTAAATGAAATGTCACATCCCAGGGCCTTCATGTCTCCGCTCTGCCCCTAGTCTCCACCCTGTGCACCCCTCACTAGCCTGAACCCATGGCAACTGGTGTCCTGATTTCCAACTATACAGTTTTTTCACACTTTGAATCGTACACAAGTAAAAAATAAAATGTTTGGTGGAAATGATTAATAATATGTGTGCTTATAGACCACTCACTCTCATCACTATGCAAAATTCAATCATATAGCTACATCAAAATTTGCTTCCACTTTATCTATGGACAAGTAAGCAGTTTTCAGTTTTTGACTATCACAATTAGTACTGTTATGAGTATTCTTGTATACATATCTTGTGTTAAATATATGTGCATGTTTCTGCAAGGCCTATACACAGGAACAGAATTTTATGTTCAAGCATTTTTGCTACACATTTTTATTCACATTAAGAACTGTACTGTAGGGACTCCCTGGTAGTCCACTGGCTAAGACTGCATGCTTCCACTGCAAGGGGAACAGGTTTGATCCATGGTAATGGAACCAAGATCTCATATGCTGCCTGGCATGGCCAAAAAAACGAAACAAAAAGATTCATAACTGGTGCCTTAAAACTTCTCAAAACAACAACAACAACAAAAACTATGTATCACATTCCAGTACAATACACACACACACACGAATCATAACTGAAAGAAAGTTAAGAAAAATAAATGTGATTCATTCTGCCGTTTCTCCCCTTCTGTTTTGAACGCTCTCTGTTTTCAGGCCCTGGGATGCAGGATAAAGGCCGGAGGTCTCCCAGCGGCGCTGCTTCCGCCCCCCTGTATGGACAGCCTCATGTCTCGCCTCCTTTACCTCCGGCTTCCTGTCCCGTAGGAAGCAGTGCTGTGGCCCCTGCTCCTCTCCTCCATACCCTTGCTCATTCTGTCCCTTCAGATGCCCACCATGTTTCACTTCCACTTTATCTCAATAACTTCTACTTGTCCTCTGAAGCTTCATCAGACTTCTTTGCACCTTTGAGTCTTCTTACAGGTGCCACTTTTTTTGAAGAAATGAGATAAGACAATTCTCCTTATCTCAAGGCAACCTGCGGTGCCCTCATGAGTACTCTGTCATGGGTGGATACCGTCACTGACTCAATGGACATGAGTTTGAGCAAATTCTGGGAGATGGTGAAGGACAGGGAAGCCTGGCATGCTGCAGTTCATGGGGTCGCAGAGTAGGACACGACTTAGTGACTGAAGAATAACAATATTATTTTACTTATTTTGGTATCTCTGAGTTTCTTGACAGCAGAAACTGTTTTATTTATTACCATAGCCCCAGAATTTAGCAGAAAGTCTGCAAAAGCATATATTCAATAAATACTAATTGTAAAATTGAATTAGTTTAAATTCAAAATTGAATTTCAGTCCTGGGTCTACATGCCATCTATTTGAATTCTGGCAGATTGCTGAAGTGAGCCTCAGTTTTCTTACCTGCTAAAGGGAGATGGTAATACCGACACGACCATGGTTAAAACCCAGTGAGACAATGCAATCACAAGCTCGTTATAAGTGTTATGTATTTGTACAACTGTGACAACAAATTAGATTAGAAAATTAGGCTTGTGTCTTTTTTTTTTTTACCTTGTATAATCTGAAATTTTAATTCAATTAGATTAAATCTTCTTTGTAAATCCTAAAATTCCATGTTATTAAATATCAGAAGTGGTACTTAAGTATAGAGTTTGGAGAGTTATATAGTCAAGTATTTCATCAACCAGAATTCAAACTGAAACCATTTCTAACTAGTGTGTGTGTGTATGTATTGAGTTGATATTGCTTATCCAAACCAAACCCTTGATTTTCATTGTGTGTGGCAACCAGGAATATAACTTGGAAGAAATTAGGATTCTTGCAACATGATACTTCTGAAAAGGTTCACACTGTGTAAAAATCCATTTGTGTCCATACGCTACCTGATATGTAATCTCAGTCCCATTTTGCATTTTTAATACAGACAAAATACCCATTAAAACAAATATATTTAAAACATAAAAACTGTTATTTACCTTATAGATTGAGTTAATCTTTAATTATTAAAAACAAATATAACTTCATTTTACTGGAAAGAGTCTGACAGAAACAGGATCAAGTCATCAGAGATAAATGCAAGGGAGTAAATTAAAGAATGAAAAAAGGATGAAAAAAATCCAGATTGAAACAAAGAAATTTAAGCTAGGGCTATAAAATAAAATTCTGTGGACAAAGGGAGCCTGGCTGGCTACAATCTATAGGGTCACAAAGATTTGGGCACAACTAAGTGACAGAGCACAGCACACACAGCACATAAAATAAAATGCCTCATGTAAGCAGGCAGGTATTTTGCAAATGTGTGAAGCCTGCAAGGCATAAGGTCTGGGTTTGCAGCCGTTAAGTGCTGATGATAATGGCAAACTAGCTCATGCGCAGCTTGAAGAGGACAGGCTCCATCAGTGCCTGCCTGTCTAGCCATGTAGGAGTGTACATCCAACATTACCCAAACTTCTGACTTTTCACAAGAATTATAAATTCATATTTTACACAAATTTTCTAGATTTTAAATGTTATTTCCATTTGTTTGAGCTGTGCCGGCCAAAAAACACAGCTTTGAATGAAATCAGGCTCCTTGTCTACCCATTTGCAAATGTAGACACAAACAACAGGACAAATGAGGATACACTTGAATGTAAGTATCTGCCAACAATATAATGAGTTTCAGAATAATGAGAATTCTCACTGTATTGACTAAAAAGCATGGTGCTGTAATTAGCTTAGTCATATCATTCAGGTTGTTGGATATACTTTTTAATCTTCTCACTTTCAAAAATATATATAGCAGTTAGAATATGTCCAGGAAAAAGTAATTTAAATCAGAAGTTTCGGGAACATTTGGAAATGGTTACTCCAAGAACTATCGAGAGAGATAGAGTTGCTTACCCAACTTCACATGAAAATTAAGTATGGTGTCTCACTGTCCCATATTTGGGCTTTTAGCATATTCTGCTTCCTCTGTATGAAATTTCCTTTTCTCTAGTCTTCACCTGGTTAATTCTGCCTGGATAATTTCTCCAGAAAACTTTGCTGCATTCCCCAGACTCAGCAAGTTGTGTCTTCAGTGTTTTTCATGACATTTGTGCATTTTTCTATCATAGTACATCTGTTGGATGTAGTTCTCTTCTTCCTTTGGATCACATCCTCCTTGACATATAACAGTTAATTAAATATTAATAAATACAAAAATAAATCAACTAACAAATCAATCAATAGACAGATGACTCCCTCATCTGACACAGTAATACACAGGCTACTATTGTCTTTCATACCTCACAAATTTCTATTCTACCCAGAAAACATACTTGGCCTTGCTAACATCTATCACACATTGACAAACTTTACTTGCAGATGCAATATAAGAATTATAGATACTAGCATTTACTGATTGTCAGCTACATGCTGTATTTCAATGTGTCATCCTCATAATAACTCCAAAAGGTAGACATTATGGTTCCCATTTCATGAATAAAGAAAAAGAGATCTAGAGATTGAGAAACTTGCTTAAGATCATACATAAAATAAGTGAAGGAGCCAGGATTATAAGGAAATTCCCTTTGGCTTCAAAACTCATGGGCTTCACCTGATAGGAATGCTGTCTTCCTATGAACTCTGATAAAAAGACAGTTTAGGTAGAGTAGCACTGATTTTCACATAAAATTTCCAAGAGTAATTTATTTCTAAAGATCCATAACTGGGAGCATAATAAGTTGTATATACATGTTCTCTGTTAGAAAGGGATGCTATTTTTTTTTTTTTTTTTTTTACGTATTTGTTTTGATCTTTTGACTGAGCCATGTGGCATGTGGGATTCTAGTGATGACCGAGGATAAGATGGCTGGATGGCATCACTGACTCGATGGATGTGAGTTTGAGTGAACTCCGGGAGTTGGTGATGGACAGGGATGCCTGGGGTACTGCAATTCATGGGCTCACAAAGAGTCGGACACGACTGAGCAACTGAACTGAACTGAACCGAACCAGGGACTGAACCTGCATTGGAAGCGTGGAGTCTTAGCCACTGGAATGCCAGGAAAGTCCCAAGGTTGTTATTTAAGATCTCATTTAAAATGTGCCAGAATATCTTTTTCTCTGAAAATTTGTTTGTTCTCCTTGAAACACTTATGTGATCTCTGTTAATATGTAGATAAAGTTTTTGTTATCTTAGAAAATGTGTATCACAACTTTTCTGGCTCTACATGTCTCTACATCTTGTCTCTTGGTAAGATGAACACAGGTTAGAAGATGTGGACAGATTTTCATAGGTGTTCCAAGAGCTTTCTGAGAGAAAATAGTTTCAGTCATTGAAAAACGTCATTTTCTTTAGCACTGAACATCTTTGAAACATCTTTAACTGATTGAGATCATCTTTAATGAGATTAAGTGGCAAGAATATATACCAACCTGTTCCTCTTTTTCCCTCTTCCTATACCTACAGTATTCTTGCCTGGAGAATCCCATGGTCAGAGAAGGCTGGTAGGCTACAGTCCATGGGGTCACAAAGAGTCGGACACGACTGAGCGACTTCACCCATACCTACAGAAATGTATAAATAGGATAGGGTGAATTTGGTTTAAGATCAGTTACCAGAAAAGTTGCATTTACCCTCTTGCTCAAAGGAATAACAAGGAATTAAAAATAGGTTTCTACTGTTAATTTTTAAAGTAAAACTTGCCTTCATAATAGGCTACCTGGGCTCTCCATAGAGCATCATTTGGGAAAACACTGAGGTCTCTGTGATATACTGAACACGATCTAGTTTTAAGAAGCTGAGTTGATGAGCTCCAACTTAGACTCTTGTCATTAACTTTGAATAGGTGCACGCTTCTATTATTTGCTTAGATAATGCCTACTAAACTTAGAAGGGCTTCCCTGGTGGCTCACAGGTTAAAGCGTCTGCCTGCAATGTGGGAGACCCAGGTTCGATCCTGGGTCGGGAAGATCCCCTGGAGAAGGAGATGGCAACCCACTCCAGTACTCTTGCCTGGAGAATCCCATGGAGGGAGGATCCTGGTGGGCTACAGTCCATGGGGTTGCAAAGAGCTGGACATGACTGAGAGACTTCACTCACTCAAGCTTAAAAGACTCCGTTCAGATTTTACTGCTTGAGGAAACCTTCTGTCTCAGTTAGGAGTCAAAGAGGAAAACAGGTACAAGCATTTAAAACAGGAAATTTGCACAAGACTTTGTGTCTGAAGGGAGAGTTTAAGAAAACAGCAGGGCAGAGTGGACCAACTCTGAGAGCAGGGGAAGCATGAAACTACCGCTATGTTTGAGAGACAAAGGGAGCAGATAGGATTAATGGAATTAGCTGGTGGAAGCTGGAATCCTGGCAGAGCTCGCCTGGTAGGAACAGGAGTCGCAAAAATAACCCTCCTCCTTGTTTTCCTGACTTTCCTGCCAACTGCTGTCCACAGTCTCTGGGAGATCAGGAGGGTCCTGACTCAGGAGGCTAGGAAACAGCCCTTCAGAGATACAGAGCAGAGCAGGGTAAGGATGAGACAGTGAAGGAGGAACCCCAAATTCCTGGTTGGCATTTCTCTTCCCTTAAACGCTAGTCTCAGTTTCTTTCCTCCCATTCATGTCAGAGGTTGTACTTAGGTGCCCGTGAACTATGACTGTGTCACTTTGCATTGTGGTCATTGTGGTCATCTACTTTTTTAATATTTATGCAGGAGATGAGATGAATGAGATCAGTGACTGTGAATATTTAATTACTGAATAAATAAACACAGCAATTCCCCACAGTTCTTTCCTCTTCTGCTGACACATACTACCACGTTATCTTCAGTGTCATAGAACTGTTTCTTTTAAAAAAAAAATTCAGGGCTATACTCTTTGAAGGCTAGGGCTTGCCCCATGTAACTGAACCCAGAAGCATAGTCAACTGGACCTAACCCTTGGGGATTATAGCCAAAAGTAATATGAGATTTTAGCCTTCCTTTCCATCCTGTCAGTCTGTGAATATACTGCCATATCTCAAGCCATTTCATAAGAGGCAGTGCAAATTTTATGCCCGAGAATGACTGAAATACTTCCTTAGTGGGAGGAAATGATAACCATAGGTTTTTATGCTAAATTTTCATGTTATCTTATTGAAAAATCATGAGACCTCATTATAAAATACTTCCCTTCTTTGAAATATCAAAAAAGAAAATAGGATATTCCATCAAGAGAATAAAGTTGTACTAATTATAGATAGCACTGATTACTTTCTTATTATGAAACAATATTCTTTAAGGTCTTTTGGTGCCAAATATTCCTGCAGCTCAGATGTGTCTCAGCTGACCTGAAGCATAACTCTTATACAGAAGGGCTTGGGAACTGAGCGGTGTTTCTCAAATTATGTTCCATGGAACACTAGCAATGCAAGAGCTTAACAAGCTGCTACATGAAAAGATAATTCTGTGGTCAAATAAGTGTAGGAAATGATGGATTAAATAAGAATAAACAAAGGTTTTTACTGGAAAATTTTCTATCATCTTTAATATGTTAGTGTACTTCGAATCTCCAAGAAAGGAAAAGGGAATCATTTTTAGTAGAACTCTGTACAATGCAAGACCATATTCTGGATATCTCATGAATTAACATGTTATTACCTCATAGTATTCTCCCAAACAATACTGAGCAAAAAGTTTTTAAAACTTGTTTCAGCTGGGCACTCAAAGCCGGTGCACTGGGACAACCCTGAGGGATGGGATGGGAAGGGAGGTGGGAGGTAGGTTCAGGATGGGGTACACATGTACACCCATGTGATTCATGTCAGTGTATGGCAAAAATCACTGCAGTGTTGTAAAGTAATTAGCCTCCAATTAAAATAAATTTGTTTAAAAAAATTTTTTAAGATTAAAAAAACAGGTAGGTTTCAGGAGAATGTTAAGGAATAATAACTTTATGTATAGTTCAAAATGTGCAATGACTATTATATGTTAAGAATAGGCCCTTAATGTGTATATGTCTTTTTAAATAATGTGTATATGTCTTCTTAAATATATGTGTAAATATAATACATGATATATATTTTATGTACATGAAAATCATAAAAACAATCACCAAGTTTAGGATACTGGTTTCTCTGGGAACTTGGAAGAGAATGCTGTTGGAAGGCCTCCACATCATTTTTAAGGGCATTAGTAACATCTCCATTCTGAAACAGGTAGTGGCTCCATGAGTCATTATTGTCCTGTTCTTTACACTTTTTAGTGCCTTAAACATTTTATAATAAATTCAAAAGTTAAGCTAAACTACCTTCCTCCCTGACTCTATGAAACAGAGTTCTCCAGTTACACCTGTGACCTAGAGCGAATCTCTGTGTAGTTTCTTTTGGTACCCATCTCCAGTGTGTTTACTTCTCCATGCCACACAAGTACAGATACCTACCCTTTCCCCCTTCTCATCGGGGAAGTTCATCACTATTATTTAATAACATTTGCCAAGGAGGTATAAATAATATGCTACTCAGAGCCATCACAGGACATGGTCCTTTTCAAGAAGACTCATTTTTGTCC
Source organism: Nanger dama (assembly GCA_917880005.1). NCBI lineage: Eukaryota > Metazoa > Chordata > Mammalia > Artiodactyla > Bovidae > Nanger > Nanger dama. The sequence continues at coordinate 958,853 of CAKJTW010000068.1, read as the reverse complement.
TAAAGAGAAGCCTGGCATCCAGCCATCAAAGATGTCCAAAATATCAGCACTTCCCTTGGAGATTTGTACGTGGCCCTTCTTTCAATTTTAAAATAAATGACCACAATATACAAAATTTTCTAATGTGCTTGTTTCATACTCTTCTTAAAGAGTTGTGGCTATCATCATATTCTCCAAAACACTGTCTCTGATTTCATACATAAAACTTACCATTTCTCCTTAGTAGAATAAAAAACTGTTTCATATAGCATGACCCCGACCTACCTTGGTTATTTCCAGTATAACCAGACTTTTTCATTCCGACATGTTTGCAATTCTGGGAGACAGTGTATACTGACATGGAGATTTATCACCAGAAGCTTCCCAGTAGAGTCAGTGGCAAGAGATAAAATTTGGTCACAATTCACATGTGTTTGAAATGAGCATTCCAAAAGAAAATGATTAATTTCTACTTAAAACACGAAGGATAAAATACCATACTCACAAGCATTACTACTTCTGCCTTTGCTCAATCTCTCCTTTGCTCAATTGCTTTTGTGTACATTTTCTTTACTTGTGTTGTTTTTTCCCAAGCAGTGAACTATCAAGGTTTTGTTATTCTCAAGAAGAAACTTACAAATGTGTAAAAGTATTTTATTCTGTCATTGATGCCTTCAGAAAATACTGGCAAATATGTAGAGATGCTCTTCTGCACAACAATCGGTGTTCTTCAACTCTCCTATCTTTTTCTCCACTCTGTCTCTCCTGTATCTAGACATTGACTCTTCATGGGCGCCAGAGTGCATGCTATTCTGGCTCTTTTAATCTTGGAAATATTTAAAGTAGGTATATTTACACAAAGCTTGTGATTTACTGAAACTTAATGTATTGAGTCATCAAGAGACTTTACTTTTTAAAAAATCTTGATAACTAGAGAAGAAAATGCTAAAATCAAGAACTGATCTCCAACAATGGACTTTGAGTAGTCTAAAAGCCTAGATAGAGCTATAATAGTTTTAGGATAAGATAGCTTCTTGAATTCCAAATGATTAATATTAATAACTGCAATGAATTACCATGTGTCTGGAAATTCCTTTACCTTATTTAAAATTTATAGCACCTTCAGATTTAAGTATTATTATCCTCGTTTGGTGGAGAAGGAAATGGCAACCCACTCCAGGATTCTTGCCTGGAGAATTCCATGGATAGAGGAGCCTGGTGGGCTACAGTTCATGGCGTTGCAGAGAGTCAGACACGACTAAGCGGCTAACACACATCCTCATTTGGAGAAGAAACAAATTTTCACAATTTGCACAGCTAATAAATATAATTGACTTGAACCCTGACCAATTGTGATTGGTTTATTGCTTAGTTGAGCTCTTGTAAATTCAGTCCTGTGGTAAATTCCCAGGAAATACCTAGTTAACCTGGAAAACTATTTAGAGTTATGATGAAAATAATTTAAGGACACCTAGCATATTTCCACTTCATGATAGTCCCTAAGGCATTAAGCCCAGATGGGTGATTCAGTGGCCCAAAGGAGGAAGGGCTTATGGTGGACGTGTTTAAGGATGAGTGGAACTTCCTCTCATAGCACGCTGTATGAGAAAAGAGCTCTTCAACAATGAGTGAACAGCTCTGCTCTGCAAATCTGTTAAAAAGATGATCCCCATAATTGTGAAAATGTACAGAAGAAACTTAAAGTGAAGTCGCTCAGTCGTGTCCAACTCTTTGCGACCCCGTGGACTGTAGTCTACCAGGCTTCTCCATCCATGGGATTCTCCAGGCAAGAGTACTGGAATGGGTTACCATTTCCTTCTCCAGGGGATCTTCCCAACCCAGGGATCGAACCCGGGTCTCCCGCATTGGAGGCAGACACTTTAACCTCTGAGCCACCAGGGAAGCCTCAGCTATATCAAAATCTCCTTCTGTCACTAGTGTGTTGTTTGATTTTCTCTGTCCTTCCACTTCCTTATCTGTTAACTGAAGATGTCTAACTGGATCAGATGACCTCAAACCTGCAAGTTCACTAAAGCTGAGAAGTGGTTTCAAAATATCCATACCTGTTTCCCTTTACCCTCTTCTAGAAATCATACTCAAATGCTCTATGCATTCATATTTACAGGTCTTACATAACTTTTGACTTTACTATGCTATGCTTAAACTTTTGGAAGGTATTGTTATCCTGGGCATAATAAGGAAAATAAAATAAACCAAAGCATGTCAAAATAAATTTGAATTATTATAACTTTTGAGAACTATAATTATCTTAACATTATGACTTTTGAGGAGTGTAACTATTTTACCTAGAGATTGGAAATGTCAGATATAAGGATGACAAAAATTCAAATAATATCAGGCAGTTAACTAGTTTTATTTCATTTTATAAGACATCTGAGTTAATAGGCCATTGAGGCTTAAATCATTTCAAGTTAATTTGTCCTCTCTTATTTTCTTATAAAAAGCTGTGGTCATGAATAGTCTTATGGTGAGCATAAGCACTCATTTTCAATAGAAAAACTCAAATGCATATCAATGGCAGAATAGATAAATTATGGGTATAATTACAGATATAAAAAAGTTGTGGTCATACAGCTGAATTTAAAAAAATTGAATTCAATAGGAATATTTAAAAATTCAGATAATTTCTATATTGTGCATATGATGTCAAATGGGTTTGGTTGAATTTTAATTGGTTGTTTCATCAGTTTTCCTTTATTTTTATTCTGTTTTGTCAATATTTTAAATCTCTTAAGTTACCGATACCATAAGATTCACTGAGTATGTAAGAGGGAAAATCTTCACTATGATCTCACCTCTCACCAGTTTTATGCATCTGAAGAAAAACCCTTCTAAAAGATCAAGATGAGTAGCAACCAAGACAAACTTTGAAATGGTACTGTTGATTGAGAGCACAATAGACAGTACCAAACTGTTTACAGATGTTACACTTGGCCTCTTTCCCAGTGCCAAATATTTGCATGAGAGATAAATAGCATAATCTGTTCACATATAATGACTTTCCTTTCTAAAATCTTTTGAGGTTGGTTACACTTTAATAACCATTTGCACTTGAAAATTGATTTCTTTCTTGAAAACCATCTGCAGTTATGTAGCTAGGCATTCATTCCTTCCTTTTCTTCAGTACTCAATATTGGCTTCTTTCCATCAAGTACACTCTTGCCACACTGCCAGAGGCCCAGTAGGCTGTATCCTTGCAACAGTGAAAGAAAAAGAAACTCTGAGAAATGTAGATTGGTATTCAGTTTTTTATTCAGAGTATTATATAACCATGAAGTGCAGGGCATAAGAGGAGAGATTGAGAAGTCTATTATTTTAGCTTCACCAGCTGTGTGATCTTGACTACAGTAGCCTTTTTAGACTCCTCTTACCTACATATTTCCTTTGAGTTGATAGGGTGATTAAATGAGAGACTGTATATAAAGATTAAATGCTCAATGAAAGGTAGCTATTGTATTCCTACAGTGTCTCAGGGGCACAAAAAGTGCTGATGTGAAAGGAAAAGCGGCTGTCAAATCCAGTGAGAGGGAGCAGCTAATTATTTTCTGGGAATCAAAGAAAATATTTTCTGGGAATCAAAGAAGCTATGTCATTAGTTGCAAAGAGAGTGATGGGTGAGCCAAAGTATATTTCTACCTTAAAATCTAAGGTGCATAAAACTTTTTGAAGAATTATATACAACATAGAAATGGAGGATATAGCTATCCAAGTGCATCTCTTCTATGAGGTGATGATATTCTTAGGTGATTTTCATACCCACCTAAATCTAAGTACCTTCTGTGGAGCTATAGAAACAAAGAAAACAAACAAAATACAATTGGGTCCAACTAAAGAAGGCAGAGGCTTCCCAGGTGGCTCAGATCATAATGTATCTCCCTGAAATGAGGGAGATCTGGCTTCTATACCTGGGTCAGGAAGATCCCCTGTAGAAGAGAATGGCAACCCACTCCAGTGTTCTTGCCTGGAGAATCCCATGGACAGAGGAGCCTGGTGGGATACAGTCCATTAGATCACAAAGAGTCCGACACGACTGAGCAACTAACTAAAGAAGGCTGAGTGCCAATGAGCAACTAACTAAAGAAGGCTGAGTGCCAAAGAATTGATGCTTTTGAACTGTGGTGTTGGAGAAAACTTTTGAGAGTCCCTTGGACTGCAAGGAGATCCAATCAGTCCATCCTAAAGGAAATCAGTCCTGAATATTCATTGGAAAGACTGATGCTGAAGCTCCAATACTTGGGCCACTTGATGCGAAGAACTGACTCATCAGAAAAGACCCTGATGCTGGGAAAGATTGAAGGAAGAATGAGAAGGGGACATCAGAGGACAAGATGGTTGGTTGGATGGCATCACTGACTCAATGGGTATGAGTTGAGCAAGCTTTGGAAGATAGTGAAGGACAGGGAAGCCTGACGTGTTGCACTCACGGGCTTGCAAAGGGTCGGACATGACTGAGCCCCTGAACAACAATTGACCTACTACACCGGGCTTCACTGGTGGCTCAGTGATAATCAGCCTGCCAATTCAGGGGATGCAGTTTGAATCCCTGGGTATAGAAGATCCCCTAGAAAAGGAAATGCCAACCCACTCTAGTATTCTTGCCTCAGAAATCCCATGGACAGAGGAGCTTGGTGGGCTGCAGTCCCCGGGTTCACAGTCAATCAGGACCTAGTGACTCAACAACAACAAAGATCTACTCTATCAGGAAGTCAATGGATAAAGCAAAGAAGATCATTTTTAAGAGCCCTCCATATAATTCTAATGCACAGTCAGAAATAACTTGAATTTCTGAATTCTCCTTCCTGTGTTCACAGAGCCAAATGGTAATTATTACCCTGAGGACTCTCTCAGGAAAGTCATATTCTTAACTTAGTTCACCTATAGAAATGGAAAAAAAAAACACTCATTAGCTATTTGCTTTGGGTTTTTAATAAAATAGAAGAAAGAATAATACTAATGAAAATATGTCAGGAAGTAATCCATTTTAGCCAGTTGACATGGAGTTTAAATCAAAGTTAAAAAGAATTTTTTAAGTTTGAAAGAAGGTAATAAAAGTATTATCATATTAACAGAAGTATAAAGTTAACTGAAGGCAGTAAAAAACAGAATTTTGGAAACAGAAAATGAAATAAAAAATATTGAAGCCAATTTGAGAAAACTTTCTATACTACAAAGATAACATGAAAGTAATAAAAATAAGTAAAAGGACAAAGTGATAGAGTATATATCATTTAGGATCAGCATCTTGCATTTAAAAAAGAATAGAAAGAAACAAAATTGAAAAGCAATTAAGTTTAAAATTAATGAAATGTTCTGATTGAAAAGAGAACTGGTTTCTACCCCATACCAAAAACAAAAACATTCAAAAATAACAAAATATTTAAAAATTTAATATCAAATGTAAACATCTAAACAGATAAAACAATAGGTCATCTATAACTTAATATTGTTAATTAGTTAATTTCAAGATTTCCCATAACACTAAACATCAGAATAAATGATTTGAATAATTTAATACATGTTAAAGAGTGGAAGTCACAGGAAAAGTATTCTCAAGTATACAAGAATGAAGAAATGAACCACTCATTAATGTTTTGGAAAAACTTCTTAAGAACATATTCTAGTTACACTAAGGGCAAAATACACATAATATTTAAAAAATGCAATGCAATAATCACTTAAGTAAAGGAAGTAAGACTGAATAATTATTATAAGACAATTAAAATCTCAAGTTCAAATGCTGAAAAAAATTTAAACATTAACATTTCATAATATTTGTGGAAATCTGTACTTGTTGATTAAATTTATAAAAATTTATAAATGAGTACAGGAGGGAAGACAGACTTCAGGTGACTTAGAGGGTAAAGCATCTGCCTGTGATGCAGGAGACCCGGGTTCGATCCCTGGGTCGGGAAGATCCCCTGGAGAAGGAAATGGCAACCCACTCCAGTATTCTCCGACATGACTGAGCGACTTCACTATAGGAGGGAAAGAGAGTTTTAAAAAGTTTACAATCTTATAAAAATAAGTCACATTTTCTTTTCTGCTTTGATTTTTTTAAAGAAATATTTCAGTTGACTTAAAAGGCTTAAAGACTCAGAGAGAATTTTACTAAAAGACAAAAACAAAGAAAACATCAATCATATTGTAAAAGACCACAAGGAAACTAGAAAAAGTTTTACAAAACAAAAAACTCTATTAAGATCACAGAAAAACAAACCTCACAATAACAATGAATATAAGTTATTTAATCTCTTTTTAATAAAGGACAAGGCAATTTGTTTAATAAACAACTATAGTCTGCCTACAAGAGATATATGGAAACCAAAGTGAGACGTAAAGTTGATAGTTCAAATATTTAATAATAATGGGATTGTTCAGTTCAGTTCAGTCACTCAGTCATGTCTGACTCTTTGCAGCCCCATGAATTGCAGCACACCAAGCCTCCCAGTCCATCACCAACTCCTGGAGTTCACCCAAACTCATGTCCATCGAGTCAGTGATACCATCCAGCCATCTCATCCTCTGTCGTCCCCTTCTCCTCCTGCCCCCAGTCCCTCCCAGCATCAGAGTCTTTTCCAATAAGTCAACTCTTTGCATGAGGTGGCCAAAGTACTGGAGTTTCAGCTTCAACATCAGTCCTTCCAATGAATATTCAGGACTGATCTCCTTCAGAATGGACTGGTTGGATCTCCTTGGAGTCCAAGGGACTCTCAAGAGTCTTCTCAAACACCACAGTTCAAAAGCATCAATTCTTTGGCACTCAGCTTTCTTCACAGTCCAGCTCTCACATCTATACATGACTACTGGAAAAACCACAGCCTTGACTAGACGGACATTTGTTGGCAAAGTAATATCTCTGCTTTTTAATATCTATTTAGGTTTGTTATTCCAAGGAGTAAGGGTCTTTTAATTTCATGGCTGCAATCACCATCTGCAGTGATTTTGGAAGCCCACCCCCCCGCAAAAATAAAGTCTGACACTGTTTCCACTGTTTCCTCATCTATTTCCCATGAAGTGATGGGACCAGATGCCATGATCTTCGTTTTCTGAATGTTGAGCTTTAAGCCAACTTTTTCACTCTCCTCTTTCACTTTCATCCAGAGGCTTTTGAGTTCCTCTTCACTTTCTGCCATAAGGGTGGTGTCATCTGCATATCTGAGGTTATTGATTGTAAGCAAATATAAATTAGTTTCTGAATATGGTTATATTAAAATCCAACAAATCAATGACAAAACCAACTAAAGGGACAAGAAGTATACTATCTTGATAAAAGAAAGTTCACAATGAAAACAAGTACTGTGTAAGAATAAATTTACATAAAATACCTATTGTGATATAAGTTTAATATTGTTATCTATGAGTCTGGGTAAAAGTGATAGAAAAATGACAGGGAATTTGATTAACAAAATGCTAATAAAATAGAAAGTAGAAAACATTGGCTTCTATGACCAAATATGCCATTAGCACACAGTCATGAAACATATTGAAAATTCTCTATAATAGAAGCTTTTATTTAACACCCAACCATAGTAGACATATCTAAACTTAAAAGCAAATTCATAAACAAAAATATTCTATTATCTTGATATGTACTTGAATGTTTTTCAAACAACTGGAACAATAAGGGGAAAAATATAAATGCAATCTAACTTCAATCAAAATAAGGATACTAATATCAAGCTATATAGGATGCAACCAAAATTGTATTCAAAAATAATACTGTAAGTTTATAGGACTGGATTGTTTAAAAGGCACAACTAAGCATTCAGCCAAAAGTTTTTAAAATTTTTAAATCTGTTTTCAGAGAAAATATTTGGAATCTCAATTAATTACTAAGAAAGTAGAAAAAAAGAAAGAATAAATAAATGAGTGATAACTAATTCTTAAGCAAAAGTAAACTAAAATGAGAAAAATTTTGTTTAAATTCTAGTCTAGAAATTCAAAACAACTCAAATAATTTTAGAAATCAAAAGAGACCACAGTGAAAACTGAATTTACACTAAGCTTCATAATTTTCAGGGCCTTGTCTTATTCACTGTATTCATCTATAACCCAGCAGAGCTACAAGCTAACACCTTATAGGTGTAGCGGCTCTCATAAACTCTCTAAACTCTATAAATATGGAGTGGATGAATATGGGAGATATTCAAAAGATGTAACAAGGCACTTTGCACAGCTGTGTACTTGTTAACTTCAGAAAAATGTCCAGGTTCAGAAAGTTTTGTGCTTAAATTTTCCATCTTTTAAAAAATTAAGGACTTTTTATTTGATCTGCTGCTGGTGCTGCTGCTAAGTCGCCTCAGTCGTGTCCGACTCTGTACGACCCCAAAGACGGCAGCCCACCAGGCTCCCCGTCCCTGGGATTCTCCAGGCAAGAACGCTGGAGTGGGTTGCCATTACCTTCTCCAACGCATGAAAGGGAAAAGTCAAAGTGAAGTCGCCCAGTTGTGTCCGACTCTTAGCGACCCCATGGACTGAAGCCCACCAGGCTCCTCCGTCATGGGATTTTCCAGGCAAGAGTACTGGAGTGGGGTGCCATTAAATATGGGAAACTTCCTAATTATTTCATGAAAGTACAAAAACATCAAAAAATCTGACAAAAAATAGAGAATGAAAAAGAAATAAAACAAATTATTATATATAGGCACAAACACAAAACAAGTACACAAAAAATGAGAACACTATCTCATGTACAATGGAATAGCAATGATAACATTCTAGTGAAACTAACTATATACCCAATTCCTTTAGTCCACAAAAGCTAAAATCATCTTTTTATAGTATGACTATAGTTTATCACACTGAGTTATACCATTGTGAATATATATACTTAATATATGTATATTCCTTGAGGTCTGAGGTATTTTTTTTATCTCCTATATCACGATGTTGGAAGATATAAGGATGTATGATAGCCTGCTCTCAAGAAAACTGAAATGTGGCTGGAGAGACAAGGTAAAAGCTTAAATGTAATGACTGTTATCTTTTTTGTTTTTCATTACTCATGTTTCTCATTAAACTTTTGGGAAAAAATAGAACATAAAAGGAAACTTTAAAAAAATTAGAATATAAAATGAGAGCTCACACTTTGATGTAAGGTTCCTTCCAGGGATGCATACCTGATGTAATGCAAGGCTATATAGCCTATGGTTATGAGTAAGACCTTTGGGTCCAGGGAGCATGACTCAATTCCTTGTTCTCTCACTTAGTAGCTGTGTGACCTTGAGCAAATGACTTAACCTCTCTGTGCCTTAGTTTCTTAATCCTTAAAATGGGGATAATTATAGGATTTATCTTAAAGAATCTGTTGTGGAAATTAAATAATAAGTAAAATACTGAGCACAGTGCCTGCTATACATCAGTGTTACCATTATTATTATTGCTGCTATTTATCACTGTTGTTATTATTTTAATTTATAATCTCAGGAGCCATCGTCAGATTTTTATTCCAGGAAAGACTCTTGAGAGTCCCTTGGGCTGCAAGGAGGTCCAGCCAGTCCATCCTAAAGGATATCAGTCCTGGGTGTTCATTGGAAGGACTGATGCTAAAGCTGAAACTCCAGTACTTTGGCCACTTCATGCAAAGAGCTGACTCATTGGAAAAGACCTTGATGCTGGGAGGGGTTGGGGGCAGGAGGAGAAGGAGACGACAGAGGATGAGATGGCTGGGTGGCACTGCTGACTCAATGGACATGAGTTTGGGTGAACTCAGGGATTTAGTGATGGACAGGGAGGCCTGGCATGCTGCAATTTATGGGGTCGCAAAGAGTCAGATAGCAACCGAACTGAACTGAACTAAACATGTACAACTGTTTCAATATGTTGTTTTATATTATTTTGATTAGCAATATGAGTAAAAAGAAATCAGAGAAGAGTGACATGGGTATTTTAAGTGGAAATATGACTGATTGCAATGTTCTCCTTTTCACAGACCCAGAAAATTTTCTCTCATGGTAGATATGTGTGTCATTCATGACCCACGGTTGAGTCAAGTCTGGGAAAAACTGAAGCTCTGGAGTACATCCATTTCTTTGACTCAGTGATACTGTGCAATTATGACGTATTTACTCTTGGCATGGGAAGATTTTGTCAGCTAATACCGATAACCTAGAAAGTGTCCTATTTTATCCTACCAGGCACAGGGAAGGGCTGTTTGCCTCATCTAAGTCCTAAATGCAGATATCAAAGCCTGTGCTTCTCTTTACTGTATAAAATAAGCTTGCCTCCTCTCAACTTTTAAATATGAAATGAGGATTAAATTATCATTTCAATTATTGCAAATAGTGTATACATGAAAAGGTTGTCTTCTTCTGGGAACCCCACAAGCCCACCAAGGAATAAACAGTCTTTCAATCTTATGAAGTGATTTGTAATCTTATACAGTAGGAAGAAATCTCAGACTTTGATTCATCACCACTGTACTCACTACTACGTCACTGCCAGGACCATAATTTCAGAACTATGCTGCAGTTATGGAAAAGCAGCAGCTGGGGCACTGATGGTTTGTTCTTATATATTAAAAAAAAAAAAAAGAAAGTAAAGAAATACCACTTCATAAATTTCATCCAACAATATATAACTGTCTTAATTTGTATGATGACTGTTCTTCTATTCGAATGTTGAAATCACTGAATTTCTCATGGGCTAAAGCCTGGCTTAACATGATTACTTCTTCTTTAGAAATTCTTCTAGCTTTAGAAATTCTACCATGGTCACAATAGTCCCTGAATAGAGATTAATATGAATGTTAGATGCATTAAGTAACAGCATCTCTAAGAAGAAAAGCCACAGCTTTTTCTGTCTTCAGAAGCAAACCTGGATGCCCATAAAATTTATGGAAGGCATTTGAGAGCAAAAGGAGTACTAAAATAATTGTTTGTATCATTTTGGAAAGTTTATCTATTGTTCAAAAATATTATTCATTGCCTAAAATCTTATTATATTCTCTTCATGGACCTACAAAGCAATTCTATTCAAAAATTACTTTCAAAACCTGAGTTTTTCTTAAAGATAAAGCTAATATATATTAGAAAGAAACTTAAAAGATCCATCTTGATTTTATAAGCTATTAAGGAAAAAACATTCTTGGCACATATTTACATATTTTTATCAGCTTATTATCTAAATCTAAGTTCATGTCCATAACCAAAAATACATTTTGTAAGGTATGGACTTATTATTTTTATTTTTACCTAAAATTGTCTGCAATATTTTTGAATTAGAATTCTATGTTTAAAAAGTTGAGATCATTGACAGCTTATTTAATGATTTCTTTGTAGAAAAGAGGTAAGAAAATATTCTCTCTAAATGTGCTAAGTAAGGTGGCAATCTCTAAAAAAATTCTGTTCGGTAAAATACTTTCTCAATTCCAATTTATTAATACTGAAACCAGTAAATATTTCAGCCCAAATATTTTCACGAACACTGCTTTTTTCTTCCATTTAAAGTAGCTTCCTTCAACAAATATTTTTATAAGACAACATTTGTCAAATAACTCGTCTCTGTTTATGATTTTCTTGAAAGTTTATCAAACTTAAATGCTGCAGAATTGTAGGCTTTCTCAATTTTCTTTTATTTCAATACAGGACATAAATTTATTCAATTACAAATAGGAGATCTATCAACTAATTCTTCCCACAAGTCAGATGTTCCAAAGCTGTTATGTAATTTCAAAACTAATTTTATGCTGTCTGTGATCTCATTCTTTGATTTATTCATTTCTTCATTGCTTTTGTAGAGATAAATGTCTTCCCGTTTTCAAGAGACTGTCTTCAACAATTTCAGTTTGCTAAAAGCTTCAACCTGAGGTTGCTTTTCTTGCCACACCATTTGTTGAATACTTTGTTTAAAAAAATTCCAGCTGACTTTGAACAAAATGCAATCAAAACTTAGAGAAATAATTTACAAAAATATCAATATCTTTGTTGGACATTAAAGATTATTTATAAAGTAGCTTGTTCAAAGGCTCAAACATTCCTGAAATCTTACTGATGAGATGTTGCAAAGAGTACATTCCCATGCTGAAGATTTTTTTAATTCAATATTAATTTTATTACAAAAGTTTAATTATTCCAATTATGTACATATAAAAATATTTGTAGATTTTGACTACTGTAGCTTCTAATTCAGCTGGTAGAATATTACAGCTTGTTTGGATGAATTTATAAATTATGTATATACCACAAGCAATTGCAAAAATATTTCTCTTCCATAGATTTCTTAATTTAGTGAAAACGTTGTCACCATGGTGATGTGCTCCATAAAAACTCATAGTATCACCATAAAAGCAAGTCTGTAACTTCACTCTTACATTTAACATTTCCAATGATATCAGATGCTTCACCTTCGAGAGAATACATTCCAAAAGTTTCACTGTGATTCCAGCAACCACGTGGGAAAAAAAGAACAGCTATTAGGATTAACTCATTTTCAATTTGAGGCATCTGCTGATACAAAACTGACATCCTTCAAACTTGAGAAACTCTGCTACTAATGGGACCACAGCATTTTCTGCTATCATTTTCTGCTAAACTTTCTGTTTCATACATGCATAAAATCTTGGAATTGAAAATGACCAACATTAACTTAAACCAATCAGTTTGATCTAAATGAAATCAGTTGATCTAAATGAAAACTCATGCTTCACAGAGTGATATATAGACACACCATTTGTGGTTGCCTGTGCAAAATTTTCCTATGGGGCAAAGTCTAACTAAAATAATAAATTTTGGTTGATGCTGCTGACTCCGCAACAGATTTTGTCTGTTCTCTAGTTTCATTTGGTCAGTGATATCACTATGGCCTTTGTGATGAAAGGAAAATTTAGTAAGTATTTTAAAATTAAACATGCACTTTCATAGTTGACATCATTGATGACAGAAGGATTAATTGCAAAATTAAAAGACTATTACCAAACAACATGATAAATTGCTATAGATCTACAATTAGTAGGTGACATTACTGTAGGAAGAACTTTCAAGCTACTTGCTATACATTTTAAGACTAGACTGCTCAGTCTCTATTGTTATATGATGTGATATATGCATACATATATCTGCTGTCTATCTATTGATCATCTATCTATCAGTGCCCCTTCCTGCTAGGACACTGGTGGCTTTATGACTCTCACAGGCCACATAGGCTACAATACAACTGGCTGTTATGGGGAGGAGCATCTAATTTTTCTTCCATCTCTACCAAGACAAAATGAGTTAGCTTTTGCACTACACATTCTCCTTGAATCTGGTAAAGATTTTTAAAAATTAAAAGGAAAAAGAGGTTATTGCAGGTCACTTTTCAGTGCAAATGAATTTCATACCTACTGACAGAAAATGACAGGAACTGGAAATAAAATAGATGCCCACCAGACCTATCCTGACTTATTTTTATACAACTATTAATATTGATGATGATACTTGGGGCAAATTAAAATATTTGGACCTATGCAACAGAACAGAATCTTGGGAACAACAAAAGGTAAACCAAGACTCTCCTCTGCAAACTGGGATAAGCACCCTTCACAGAAACAAGCTTCTAAGGGCACCACATGTTTAAGGAACATTTACTAAGGGCCAAGACTTATGGTATTTTGGAGCTAAAATGGTGACCAAAATATAACACCTACTCTTTGAGTTTGCCCAGTTTGCATAGTTCACTTTTGTAAAGCATGTGGTTTCAAAGACCATTTTCACAATTAACTCCTTTGACTTAGACCTGGTTCAGGAAACACATCATGCCCTCTGCCACTGTTGGCTTTGAGAACTTTCCCGGTCCTAATCCCACGGTCCCTCAGCACAGTGAACACAATGGGCAGCATCTATGTTTGTGCTGTTTTGATGGTATTATCCCTTCTCAGCACTGAAAGGATGGGCTGTTGCTGTGAGCAGGCTTCTCACTCAGCCTCTTCTTTTGGTGCCACTCAGCAGCTTCGAGAGCAGCCAAAGCCACAGGAATGTCAGGGTGATTATTGGCCAATGTCAAACTTACTTTGGAGCAGAGGTCCTTTAAGTCCAGGAGACAGATTTACCTTTCTTACAGGCTTAATAGAATTAAACAAATCAGCACTTCCTGCCGAAGGCGCGTTGCACAGCCACCACCAAGCTAGCAGTGTCTTTAAGAAAGCACATGTGTTTAAAATAAAATTGTTTCTCACACTAAGTCTCAAATACCTGCTATTCTGGCATACTTTTTGATTTTTAAGATTTTGTCAAGCTGAGATGACTTTAACCTCATTCTTTGAAACACTCTCCTTTCCCCTTTCTTCCTCTATTCATCTAATAAATTGAATTTCTTCTAATGAAAAGAAATAGAATATACACAAAATATACTTGCGAATCAAGCTGGGGTCATTTTTTTCCTTCCTCCTAAGACATTTGCACCCCATTTAGATCAATGTCTCCATTATTAATCCCATTGCCAAATAAGGAACACTGGTTTTCTCACTGCTCTCAGTTCATATAATTTGCCAGTCTCCAAGTTTTGTCATATTTTTCCAAGAGCCGATTTTTTGCGTTTGCTGTTTACTTCATCCCCATGCTTTCTGCCCAATCTGAGCTTAATAAACTCTTCTCCATGAGAATGAACCCAAATGTCAACCTTTACCAACCTGGTTTTGGAAGCAGATGGGTCCAGAATGACTGGATCTTTATCCCAGCTCCATCCACTAAGTAAATTTGAGCAGATTATTTTACCTCTCTGTGCCTCAGTTTTTCATCTATAAAATGGGATTAAGAATAGTGCTTGCTTTCATTGGTGTATTGTGAGGATTAAATAAGTTATATGTAAAGAACTTAGAGAGGTATTTGGCTGTTGTTATTTTATGCCCTATCTCCTCAACTTTAGGAAATCAAGTAGGGCAGAAAAACCATTCATCAATCATTAATATAAAGAAGCTCTACAATGTGCTTAAGGCAGTTCTCACAGCATAACATGGCCCAGGTTTAGTTTGATTGAAATAAGATCAAAGTAATTTTACTAGAAGGAATATGAATTTGTCAGTAGATGAGATAGTGGTCTTTGGAAGAAAATCAGTCCTCAGGGTTTGAGGGCATATGTGGGATTTCAGGGAAAATGACCCCATCTATAATGCAGACAATGCACAACCAGAAATTTTCTCCATGATTCATTCAAATGGTTTATTCTTCAGTGATCAACGTGCTTTCTTGAACACTTCAGCCATAGATATTCAAAATTACTCTTTTGGGAAGTAGGTGAGAGGGGGTTCAGGATTGGGAACTCATGTATACCCGCGGTGGATTCATGTTGATGTATGGCAAAACCACTACAGTATTGTAAAGTAAAATAGAGTAAAATTTTTTTAAAAAGGTGTTACCAAATACACATCTATCAGTAATTTTTTTCTTTAAATTATTCACATATGTATATGAGAGTTGGACCGTAAAGAAAGCTGAGTGCCTAGGAATTGGTGCTTTCAAACTGTGGTGCTGCAGAAGACTTGAGAATCCCTGGGATAGCAATGAGAGCAAACCAGTCAGTCCTAAAGGAAATCAACCCTGAATATTCACTGGAAGGACTGATACTGAAGCTGAAGCTCCAATACTTGGGCCACCTGTTGCAAAGGGCCAACTTGTTGGAAAAGACTCTGATGCTGGTAAAGATTGAGGGCAGGAGGAGAAGGGGGTAACAGAGGATAAGAAGTTGGATGGCATCATCAACTCAATGGACATGCATTTCTGCAAACTCCAGGAGACAGTAAAGGAAAGGGAAGCCTGGCGTGCTGCCGTCCATGGGTCACAAAGAGTCAGACAGGACAGTGATTTGTCAGAAATAGACAAATGAGAGGACAGTCAAGCTTCTACCCACTGCCTCGGGAATGCTAGAGGCTCAAGTCTTGTGCCACTGACCAGAAGGCCTGACAGCCACCCTGCTCTTACAAGATGTCTGTGGTCATTCCTACCCTTCTCATCCATACAGTTTTCTGAATGCTTGAAACCTTAGGCGCTGATTTTGTGACACCTCACACTTTTGCTCTTCTTTCATCAACTAACTGCTTGATGAATTACTACATTCAGACCATTGTCTAGTAATTCAGCTAACTGCCTAGAAGGAAATGCCAGGCTTTCCCCAAAATAGTAGTGGACAATATCTGGAAGCAGTACTATGCCCTTGCTAGGAAGAGTACCTCTGATACGCAGATGATACCACCGTTATGGCAGAAAGCAAAGAGGAACTGAAGAGCTTCTTGATGAAAGTGAAAGAGGAGAGTAAAAAGCTGGCTTAAAACTCAACATCCAAAGAACTAATACCATGGCATCCAGTCCCATTACTTCATGGCAAATAGATGGGGAAACAATGGAAACAGTGACAGACTTTATTTTCTTGGGCTCCAAAATCACTGCAAATAATGACTATAGCCATGAGATTTAAAAAAATGCTTGCTCCTTGGAAGAACAGCTATGGCAAAGCTAGATACCATAATAAAAAGCAAAGACATTATTTTTCCAACAAAGGTCCATCTAGTCAAAGCTATGGTTTTTCCAGTAGTTGTGTATGGATTTGAGAGTTGGAGCATAAAGAAAGCTGACCGCGGAAGAATGAATGCTTTTGAACTGTGGTGTTGGAGAAGACAAATCTTGAGAGTCCTTGGATTAGAAGGAGATCAAACCAATCAATTCTAAAGGAAATCAGTCCTGAGTATTCATTTGGAGAACTGATGCTGAAGCTGAAGCTCCAATATTTTGGCCACCTGATGCGAAGAACTGACTTGTTAGAAAAGACCCTGATGCTTGGAAAGATTAAAGGCAGGAGGAGAAGCAGACAACAGAGGATGAGATGGTTGCATGGCATCACCGACTCAATGGACATGAGATTGAGCAAGCTCTGGGAGTTGGTGATGGACAGGGAAGCCTGGCGTGCTGCAGTCCATGGGGTCACAGAGAATCAGACATGACTGAGAGACTTAACTGAGCTAAACTGAACTGAGGAAGAGTACTTATGTGGTTCTTTCCTGTAATGCTAAAAAAGAAAAAATTAAAATAACAGATTTATTGATATATACTTTAATGCCATAATGTTTATCCTTTAGAGTATACAGTGCAGTCAATGGTTTTAATGCATCTATACAGTTTAGTAATCATCACCATAATCTAATTTTAGACCATTTTTATCAACCCAAAAAGATATCTTGTACCCATTAGAAGTCACTGCCTATTTCTGCCTCCTATTCTGAGTCCTACACGACTACTAATTTACTTCCTTTCTCTACATATTTGCCAATTCTGAACATTCCATATTCAGGAGCTGTGTACAGTATGGGGTCATTTATGATGGACATCTTTTATCCCTGTTTTCTTTATGAGTCAGTACTTTCCTTTGTGCTGCTGAATAGCAGCATTCTATTGTATGAATATACTGTACTGTGTTTGTCTTTGGACATTTCCATTTTTTGTCCTTTATGGACAGTGTAGATGTGGACATTCGTGTGCAATCTTTTTCTGTTAACATATGTCTTCATTTCTTTCAGATAGACATCTAATAGTGGGATTGCTGAGTCAAATGGTAACTGTAATGTTTTGTTGTTTTGCTATTCAGTCAGTCGCTCAGTCGTGTCCAACTCTCTGTGACCCCATAGCCTGCAGCATGGCAGGCTTCCCTTCCATCAACAATTCCCGGAGTTTGCTCAAACCCATGTTCATTGAGTCAATGATGCCATCTAACCGTCTCATCCTCTGTCAACCCCTTCTCCTCCTACCTTCAGTCTTTCCCAGCATCAGGGTCTTTATCAGCAAGTCAGCTCTTCGCACTGCCCAGTTACTAACATTCTGAGTCACTGCCAAACTGTTTTTCACAGTGGTTTTATCATTTTACATTTTCAGTTGTATTAGGGAGTTTCAATTTCTCTTCATCCTCACCAACATCGATTACTGTTGTCTCTCTTCTTTTTTCAATCTGTCATTCTGATCGTTATGAAGTGATAGCTCATTGGGCTTTTCACTGTGCATTTGATTTGTATGGTTGAGGAAATTGAGCAACTTTGTATTTGCTCATTGGCTGCTTGTATATCTTTTTAAAGAAATATCTATTCAAATCCTTTCCTTTTTGTAAATTGTTTTATTTTTCTTTTATTATTGAGTTATAATAGGTCTTTAAATATTCTGAATAATGTCTCTTATCTGATATGATTTGCAAATATTAATAGTTCCTCTCAGTCTGTAAGTTTTCCACTTTTCTTCATGATATGTTTTAAAAAATTTTTTTTATTTTTGGCTGTGCTGGGTCTTCATTGCTGTGAGAGAGCCCTCTTTACTTTTGGAGAGCAGGGGCTACTCTCTACTAGTGGCGCACAGACTTCTCATTGCTATGATGTCTCTTATTGCATAGCACAGACCCTAGGCTTGCGGGCTTCAGCGGTTATGAATCACAGGCTCTAGACTGCTGGCTTAGTAGCTGTGGCACACAGGCTTAGTTGCTCCAAGGCGTGTGGGATCTTCCTAGACCGGGGATCAAACTCATATCCTCTGCATTGGCAGGCAGATTCTTTACCACTGAGCCACCACAGAAGTCCTTCATGATATCTTTTGAAGCAGAGAAATGTTTAATATTGATGAAGTGCATCAATCTATTATTGCTTGTGTTCTTGGCATCCAAGCACTGCCAAATTAAAGGTCACAATGCCAAGATTCTATCTGATTCTTGTTAGAAATGGAAAAGGAGTCAGATGATAGGCACCGGAATTCTCTATCATGACTGCTAGCAAACATCATCTTTTGCTTAGTCTTCATAGATGTGATAAGCTGGCCTGGCCTGATCTTTCTTCCCACTGCATTGCACCAACCCAGGCAAGAGGCAATGGGTTGAAGTGGAGAGATGGAAGAGAATCCTTTCTAAGAGGAGGTCTAACAAGATAGTTAAGTATAAATTGTAGTATGCAATGAGAGGATACTACTGTGACAGGAAAATGATGTCCTTTCCCATATTTAACTTTATAAGGAGATAACAAAAGGTTTCTCTAATTCCTGCAGCTAGAACAGCAGAAAAGAGGATGATGCACATTGGTAAGGAGATATACCCCGGAGGATTTTATAGCAGAGAGACATAGTCAATAATTCTGCAATAAAAGTCTCTAGCAAAGAATTCTTAGAAAATTAATTTCAGCCTGCAGGAAACCACTGCTGAATTCATAGCTGCTTCATCACCCTAATACAGGTAAATGGCAGGAGAAAGTGAAGAACATTGCAAAAATTCTTATTTGCCAAAGCCAGTGTTATGTTACCAGTAACCAAGGAAGCAAAATGACTTCTACCTTTCAAATATCATGTGACTGCCCCTCATCAATAGACTTAGCTTGCATCTAGACCCCTTTAGTAGGGAATTTTGGGAAATTCCATTCCCAGGCTCTTGAACCTTGAGATATAGGAGTACCAGAGGCAAGGTACTATGAATGCTGTCTGCCAACTACAAAATTCAGCATAGAAAAATTAGCATTACTGAAATAAAATGTAGAATATAAAAAACAACTGAAAATGAGTCTCTGAGACTATAGAGGAAAAAGGGCCAATTGAAAAGGATAAGGGAACACATAGTGGAAGTAAATGACAGAGCCTAGTAATCTAGTATTTACATGTTTGACATTCCTGAAGGGTAAGAAACAATATTGAGGAATGTTTAGAAAAAGTAAATTTTCCTCATTTGGAAAATTTCTTCCTTTCTCTTATCCAGTGTATAGATTGAAATTCATTTAAAAACACACAAAATTCACACCCAGATGGGGTCTAGCAACATTTGATAATTTCAAGGATTATTTTAAAAAATCATTAAACATGCTTAAGCAGAATTTTTAAATATGTTAATTAGGAGAGAAATTTACACACTACAAGTGAATGTGTAAATTTATACACTAAAAATATCTGTAACTGTCATTCTCTTTGATGTGAAGTTTCTATGTCACTTATGGTTAAAAGATGGGAGAGTGCTTATAGTTAATTTTCATTTTATCTGATGTACACAGCTCTTTTTCTAAATCTTCAAACAGTTTTCCATCAGGCACCATTTCTGCTTTTTCAAGGCTTCTTTTTTCTCTCCTTCTTTTCCTAGATGGCATGCATACCTTGAGGAAAGCATCCATGTCCTCATGACAGGCCTCTCTGCAGCCTCCAATCTGCATAGACCCTCACTTGCTCCACTGGAAAATAAGTCCTTTATCACCTGGTTATTAAGCATGTTGCATTGGTGTTTAGAGAGTAACTGTCCGCAACTGTTTATTTATTTATTTATTAGAGTATCGTGTAAACACATCCAGCTAGTCTCCACAGGTTAAAATTTAAAAAAAAAAAAGTGTGAAAAAATAGTCTATTTTCATTCCTCACATTCCTGAACAAACTTCGAGCAACTGTTAGCAGTTCTTCCTTTCCTTTATTTCCTAATTGTGTGTGAGTGTTTGTGTGTGCGCACTCAGTCATGTTGACTCTTTGCGACCCCGTGGACTGTCGCCTGCCAGGGTCTTCTGTCCATGGGATTCTCCAGGCAAGAATACTGGAATGGTTTGCATTTCCTTCTGCAGGGGATCTTCCTTACCCAGGGATCGAACCCACTTTGCTTGTATCTTCTGCATTGGCAGGTAGTCTCTGCCACCTAGGAAGCCTCTATTTTCTAATTAGTTTGCTTTTAAATTTCATAAGAAGAGAGAATGTAGGTTCACACTTTGGTAATTAAAACATTTAAAATTGAAAGTCAATGTTCATGAATTTTTAAGTGTTGTATCACCACTCTTATGGCAGAAAGTGAAGAGGAACTAAAAAGCCTCTTGATGAAAGTAAAAGAGGAGAGTGAAAAAGTTGGCTTAAAGCTCAACATTCAGAAAACGAAGATCATGGCATCCGGTCCCATCACTCCATGGGAAATAGATGGGGAAACAGTGTCAGACTTTATTTTGGGGGCTCCAAAATCACTGCAGTTGGTGACTGCAGCCATGAAATCAAAAGACACTTACTCCTTGGAAGAAAAGTTATGACCAACCTAGATAGCATATTCAAAAGCAGAGACATTACTTTGCTAACTAAGGTCCATCCAGTCAAGGCTACGGTTTTTCCTGTGGTCATGTATGGATGTGAGAGTTGGACTGTGAAGAAGGCTGAACGCTGAAGAATTGATGCTTTTGAACTGTGGTGTTGGAGAAGACTCTTGAGAGTCCCTTGGACTGCAAGGAGATCCAACCAGTCCATTCTGAAGGAGATCAGCCCTGGGATTTCTTTGGAAGGAATGATGCTAAAGCTGAAACTCCAGTACTTTGGCCACCTCATGCGAAGAGTTGACTCACTGGAAAAGACTCTGATGCTGGGGGATTGGGGGCAGGAGGAGAAGGGGACGACAGAGGATGAGATGGCTGGATGGCATCACGGACTCGATGGACGTGAGTCTGAGTGGATTCCAAGAGATGGTGATGGACAGGGAGGCCTGGCGTGCTGCAGTTCATGGGGTCGCAGAGAGTCAGACATGACTGGGCCACTGAACTGAACTGAATGAACTTTCTTATACATGGAAAAATATGACATAACTCACATAGCAAAAGGAAAAAAAATAAATGTTAAAAAGATAATGACAGAAAAAAGCTAACTATCATTTGTTACACTCAAAATGAACTAGTTGTTATACTTAAAACTTCAGATCAGGATAGAAAATGCAACTCTTTGCTACATACAATAGCTGCAGTGACATACAATAAAAGTAAAAATGAAAGGATGATCAAAGACTTCTTTGGCAAAAACAAAATAATAGAAAGCAGTCCTGAAGAATCAATGGCAAAAGCCTACAATCAGTGGAAATTTCACAATTTTAAACATACTTATTATTATTAAACAAGAATTAGCAAAACAATAAAATAACTAAGAATAAAAGAAAAATAAAATAATGTTTAAAAGCAAAGTTTAATGAATTAAAACCAAGAAAAAAATAGATTAATGAGCCCATGGATTCTTGACAATAAAATTAGAGAAGATAGGTTTCTTGAAAACCTGATTATTAAAAAGGAGAAATAATTGAATTAGAAAGAAAAATGGTACTAAAATCAAATAGAGTAAAATGTATGAAATTACAATGCAAGACCCTATATATGCAGTAAATATATAAAACTGTATGAAATGAGTGCTTTTCATGAAAGATATAAACTAAAAATAAAAATTTATAAAAATTAGAAAATTTGAATTGAATAATACCCATAGGCATAATGAAAAACATTTCAAAAAATTACTCCAAATTCTCCAGAGATTGTTTTACTAGTGAATAATTTGAAACTTTAAAGAGACTAGTAAACTCAATTCTATATAATTTGTTCCAGAACACAGGAAAAGATATGGAAAGCAATCAAATCTATTTTATGAATCCAGGATAATTCTGACATCAAAATCTGACAAACATTATACCAAAAAATGAAACTAAAGACAGATCTCTTTTATGAATATAGATTCACAAATGAATCAATATTAGGAATACATGTGCTTGGTATTTATTAGGCACTTAATAAATGCATCCTACTTCAGTAAGTAAACAAGGCTATCCAGAATAAATTTCTTTCACTTCTTAGACAGCTATCTAAACATTTAATTTGAATCCATGAATCCATGTCTTCTCATTTCCTCCTGTTTTAGAGGAGGGAGAAAAAGTCTGTCGTTAAACTTTGAATAAAAGCTTCCAACTATGTTCTAGATCCCATTTATAAGCAAATCAGACTCCCTGGCTTTGTAGGTTATTCTTTGTAGCCTCTTTGTCTCTATTAACTATTTCCTTTCGGCTCATAAAAATGCTTCCTCAATTCGAATCTTCCATTCATCGCGTATTTACTGAACAATTACAAGCACAAGGTGTTAAACACACTAAAAAGTCATAAGCAGATTATAAGCAATCCTTGCCTTCAAGGAGCTTTCCATCGGTTCAGGGGTCAGCAAGTCAGCAACTGCAGGGCAGTTGCTAGGATGTGACCATGCACAGGTATACTACAACTTACTGGAGAGGGGCCTGGCACACTTCTCCTCCAGCCAGTGCCGTATCTTCATCTTCCCTCACTGATGATCTTCTAAATAAGGTAGCTTCTGTTTGTCATACCTATCCTTCTCGTCCTATTAATCCTTTCACTTTGATGCACTGGAGAAGGAAATGGCAGCCCTCTCCAGTGTTCTTGCCTGGAGAATCCCAGGGACGGGGGAGCCTGGTGGGCTGCCGTCTATGGGGTCGCACAGAGTCGGACACGACTGAAGCGGCTTAGTGGTAGAAGTAGTAATCCCTCCTGTAGATCACTCCTTTCTTGACTGTATGCTCTTCTGCCTTCACTTTTTCCTCTTTGGCCTTTATTATCCATTATCTTTGTAAGCTCCTATTTTTCCACCCAGTTCTTTATTACGTATGCGCTATGTTTCAAAGGAACACTGATGGTTTTTATCTTCACCTGCATGCTGTTTCTCGATGCACTCTCTCTCTCATCTAGTTCCACGGTTCACCCTCTACCCTTAAAAAGTAACATGTTCGGTCTCATTCTCTTCCCACGATATGTATCTCTCTTCTGAGGTTCAGACTCAGAACTCGAGCTCTCTACTGAATCTTTCCAAGTGAATTCCTGATAACTCAAATATATATCCAAAATGAATTTTTTTTTTTCAAATCGGCACAGTCTGCAACACACTCAACATACGCTATTCTACACATTCTAAGACAATGAAAAACATCACCGTGTACCCAAGTTCCCAAACCGTTATTTATTTTCTTCTACTGCTTCTCAGTTTACCTTGGACATCAGATCCTATTCACCATACTTTTTAGAATCTTTCAAATTTGCCTCTTTTCTTCTAAGGCTACTGTCTCAAGTTCAGGCCATTGACATTTATTACTTGTATTACTATAAAATCTGTTGAAGTTCTCTGCTTGCCTTCATTCTTGCATCTTTCTAATATACTTTTAAGAATGTACAAGGTATCTTTTGGGCTTCCCAGGTGGTGCTAGTGGTAAAAACAAACAAACAAACAAAAAACCAGCTGCCAGTGCAGGAGACATGAGACACTGGTTTCTACCCCCAGATAGAGAAGATACCCTGAAAAGGGCATGACACCCACTCCAGTATCTTGCCTGGAGAATCCCATGGACAGAGGAGCTTGGTGGGCTACAATCCATAGGGTCGCTGAGTCAGAAACAACTGAAGCTACTTAGCATGCAGAGATTTCTTTTAAGAGACAAGTCTACTAAGGTCACTGATTTCTTTAATGACACCTCCCATTTTATAGCATGTCATTCAAGCCCTTATGACCTGATTCCTACCTGTCTATTCTGCCTCCTTTCCCTGTTATTAATAGTTTTACAACTATGGATTTTTTCTCCTAGCCCACAGGATATGTATATATGTGTCTTTTGACCAGAGTCAAACAAATCAGTGCTCATATGCACTTTAATGCCCTAAGCTGACTCCCATCTTGTTCTCTTCACTCTCCATGTGATTAATCACTTTTTCACTCAAAGTCTTGCATTTCTCACCTTCTCAAAATGCCTACAAGTTATAATCCATTTTAGTAGCAAGACATGAAGGACCCAAGCTTGATCAAGCCAGTTCCATTCATCTTTACATTCTCAATAAACACGACTCCACTCTAAGCATACTTTCCTCCCCAGGTACTGAACGCTCCTACTTCCTAAATCACTGAAAGTTAGTTTCTTATTAAGAATTCATGTATTGAATCAACATAAAATGGATTTCAAAAACATGTACAAAATCCATGGAGAGCCAGAAATCTGCTTTAACTCCACTAAATCAAATATCTGAATCAGCCAGTCAGAAAAATCTGGTTAGACGGCATAGGGAATTATTTGGAAGAGGTGAAGTGAAAGGAAACAAACTTAGAAATAAACACTCTGGTACATTTTGTGTAACGTGATGTCCTGTGAGCCAGGATATCTGACACAAAGACAGTTTCATCTTGCTGTCAAAATATAACACTCATATGCATTCTGATTTCCTTACTCTGGCTCAAACCTCACTAAGTGACTTTTGGTAATTCTTGTCTTGTGCGTCTATAGAGACTTCCTTATGCAGAATGTCACAATGATAGCTTCTAATTGAATTGGATCTATCAAAGTGAGTGAATAAATTGATAGTCCAGTTGCATACTTTTTGAGGTTTGCCATTTGTGTTTACATGCCCCATTCTTCCAAATCTGAAACAATAAAAGACTGAACTATGAAGTCTGCAAGACTGAGTTGAGACTTTGAAATGTGATGAAATCATCAGTACAAAGATGATAAAATATTTTGAGGGATCAAGATGGTCTTTCCAGGTGACGCTTCCTTTGCCTCCCGCTGAGTTTGTTTATACATTGCTCTCTGTCAATGCACTTATTTTCCCTCATTTCCCTTAATTACTAGACTGCACCTGAAATAGGCTACCTTCTCAAGACCCAAAGCTGATCTTCTTATCAAATAGGCCTTTTATAATTCAGCCAGGAAGTTATTCTAATACCACCCAGAGCTAAGTGTTTTAGAATTTGTTACTGAGTTCATTATCTTCTAATTATTTTCAACTTTAACTAAACCTATCAGCTCCATAGCATTTTAACTAACTCTTTTTGCCACGAAACCTACATGCGATTATTTTTGTTTGGTTTGGTTTCGGTTCCGGTTGTTGCCATTAATGCTACTGAGCTGAACTCCATGTTCCATTTTTTCTGTCAACAAAGTAGCCACTTAACAAATAATAGAGGAAGCCTTTGAGTTCTAAAAATTCTTGACTGTGTAAAATACACTTGTAACCTACAGCTTATAGAATCAATGAATATCCTAATGGTTTTTCAGGAGTTTAAGAGGTGTTTGAATTATTAGGTGAGGGAAGCCACTGTAACAGTTAAGCAAAATAACTAAATACATCTGAAGCCATATAATTTAATGTATTAGGAGCAGCTCTTTTGAAAATTTCCAGAAAGTTATCCAATATCCTATTGACCAGCATTTTAAGACACATTTTATAGCTCAAACCCTCAACTTAAGTACCTACATCGTCCACTAACGGAGAAAGAAACGACATGACGGTAACCCTAGCCATGGAAAAAATGTTTTCTTTAGTACACCATTATTTCCCAGTAAGTATTGTAATGGAGAAGAAACTTCCCTAAATGTGCTAAATCAATTAATTACCCCTACACACTTGCTTTAACATCCTGCACTATTGAAACAGCTTCCAGATGTCACATTTGCTAAGAATTCTTTGGTCATAGTGTTTCAGGGAGTCAGCTGTATCACCCCAGCCAGGAACGCCAAGATGCAGAGTTGCAGTTGCCCCATATATGAATCATTCTGAATGAGCTGGATCTTGGCATGGCTGTGAACTCATTTGTTATCTTGTATGAATAATTTAATTATTTTACATCTTTACTTCCTCATCTGTGGAAATGAGAGTAGTGGTTGGTGGTGCCCAGGAAACATTAATAACAAAAATAAATATAAACCATTCTGTGTTTTTCAAAGAACTATATGTGTGCTTAGTCGTAATCATATTTTGATGTTCATCATATTCTTGCATAAGAATGATCTCATTAATTCATTTTCCCATTGAGAAAGTGTGTATGGCAACATTACATTCTGTTTGCTATTAAATGCAGTCTTTTTTCATTTAGAGTCTAATGCTTATTTTATTTTAGCACATTAAAAAAAAAATGTTATTCTAACATACCCAACAAATTATATTTTTGAAGTCCACTGTTGTGGAGAATCTGAATAGCATCGTGTTTACCCTAATAGTAAGTTTTATTCATTAAATACCATTTTATGAGATGAAGAGATACATTTGGAATTGCTTTGCTGCCTTTAGATTTTTTTAGAGCCTTTAAAACCACATCACCATTAGCTGAACTCTTCTCAAGTTTTGTACATTCTACTAACATAAAACCATGCAGCCAATTTGCTTTTAATATTTTTCTTCTAGCTTTGTGCTTTATTAGAAATAACTCATTTACAGAAAACCTTTTATTTGGATTGGTGGTGAGAATAAACACATAGTTCTCAGCGACTTTTATTATTTATTATAAAGTAATTTGGCAGGGTGTTATGTAGGCAACTAAACAAAATAAAAGATTAATCAGAACTACCAATCTTTTTCTGATTTGCAGAGTAACAGAAAACAGCAGCCCAGCCCTGTTTCGCTCCCTGAAGGTTTAGTTCAGTACGTGCCAGTGATGGAAAACATCGTCCGCCTATAAAGCAACAATTAGGGCTGCTTTCCATTGACTCAATCAGTCAAATGTAAAAATACAAAAGACCAATATAAAATAGCCCTCTTCTGTGGGCCGTCACATACCAGAAACGTGAACACCCTCTGATATATGTTACTGCTGCTATTTACCAATGTTCCACCGGAATTTTTAGGTTTAAAAGTTCATATGTTAATTGCAGAATTGAATACAGAAAGGTAAAAATCAGTAATTTTCCCTGCATTATAACAGAGTTT
Organism: Nanger dama; assembly: GCA_917880005.1. Classification (NCBI taxonomy): domain Eukaryota; kingdom Metazoa; phylum Chordata; class Mammalia; order Artiodactyla; family Bovidae; genus Nanger; species Nanger dama. The sequence continues at coordinate 931,423 of CAKJTW010000068.1, read as the reverse complement.
GGGGGAAAGACTTCACTAGAAGAAAATTTACTTTTGGATAAGGTTGTAATTAAAGGCTAATGAATAAATTACTTATCCTCTTGGTATATCTGTTTTCTTATATGTGCCTTTCTATTAATTGATATAAAATATTAGAAAAACTAAGTCCACCTAAAGGCATTGGTATTCTTGGAAGTAAGTATACTAATCAGGATTTTTTTTTAAACACCAGGAAAAATATACTTTGTTCTTCTATTTTGATGATGGGGCCACAGAAAGTTATTTGTATTAATATTAATTGATCCAAGAAAGAATTCTTAAAGTTAACCATGGAGAAAGTTCAGAGAAAGATAATATGGGCTTAGAGGAAATATTGAAAGGAAGATATTTGCTGGAAAAAGCTAAGGTGATAATAACAGTCATAGGTCATGGAATGCTATTATCATTCCTGCTCAGTCACTTCAGCCCTATCCAACTCTGTGTGACCCTGTGGACTACAGCCTGCCAGGCTCCTCTGTCCCTTGAATTCTACAGGCATGAGTACTAGAGAGGGATGCCCAGGGGATCTTACAGACCCAGGGATCAAACCCAAGTCTCCTGCATCGCAGGCAGATTCTCCATGGCTGAGCCACCAATAATCAAATATTCATTATTTTCATACACACACAAAATGTTTTAGAGTCATATAGAATGCATTTAAGGTGGATATAGGAAAGATCTGCCTAACATTGACTTTGGAAAACAAAAGTAATTATTAATATCTTTTTCTTCAGCTGCAGCAAGCACCATTCAGCTTGACAGCAAGGACGGTAACTAAGTGATGCTTAAAGAGCTTTTCGGATTTAACTCTTGTTTAAGAGGGGCTTCCCTGGTGACTCAGATGGTAAAGAAGCTGCCTTTAAAGCAAGAGACCCAGGTTTGAGCCTTGGGTCAGGAAGATCCTCTGGGTAATACACTCCACTTTTGTTGCCTGGAGAATTCCATGGACAGGGGAGCCTGGGAGGGGGTGTGGGTGGCTGCGGTCCTTGAGGTCGCAAAGAGCCAAACATGGCTGAGCAACTAACACTTTTACTTTTCACTTTCAAAGAGTGAACCTAGAAGTTGTTATATTAATAAGGTCATTTTTGGTGGTCTTAATGACTTTTCAATCAGTTGAAGTCTTCCAAAATCAAACATTTATATTAATACCTTAGAGGATAGTAGAAGCATTCCATCTTTCTATCCTTCTTCCGCCTAACATTTTGCAAAACATAACATATTGCTTATGCTTATAAACTTAAAAGAGAACAATCCAGCATTAGCTACTACCTGGTGATATAGAGCCTTTGCTTCAATTTGGTAGGAAGATGCATGGTTTTTGCTTTTTTTCTGGTGGCTTGGAGGGAATAACAGTTTCCTCTTCTTGGGGTCTCTGATACTAGGTCTAGTATCATGATTATGTGTCCAAATCTCTTCTGAAACAAAAAATTAAAAGTGAAAGTGAGAAAATTCCTATTCTTATTAAGAATGAGGAAGGGATGAAACTGAGAACCACCAGACTTTGTAGTAAATCTCCATAATTTATGGAATAAGAGTTAACACTTCTTAATGAGCTGATGACTACCAGGCCTTTAGCCACCTGGCCTCTGCCATCTCTCTCACCTCATATTTTGTCTTTTTCCTGGTTGTTTCTACCGTTTCTGCATACCAAACTACTTTAACTATCTTGACTGTGACATCCTCTTTCATTTCTGAGTTTTTTTTTCTTTTTTAAATTTTTATTTATTTATTTATTTTTTTAATTACAATACTGTATTTGTTTTGCCATACATTGACATGAATCAGCCACAGGTGAACACAATCTCCCAATGCCGAAGCCCCCTCCCACCTCCCACCCCACATCCTCTACCTGAATCATCCTGTGCACCAGCCCCATGCATCCTGCATCCTGCATTGAACATAGATTGGCGCTTCGTTTCTTACAAGAAAGTATACATGTTTCAATGCCATTCTCCCAAAAGTATGGATTCTCCTACTTGGAACATGTTTTCCCCATTCATTCAAAATGCTGGCTTATTAAGGTCTAAATATCATTTTCTTCTAGGAATCCTGGGTTATCTGGCTATGTTTTCTGATATTCTCAAAATGACAGATACTGCACATTGATGTGTTGAAATTCCAACTGCCCCTTCTGTAATGTATTCTTTCAATGCAGCATCTTTTATGGAGTTTCTTTTTTTAATTTATTTTTTAGTTGAAGGATAGTTGCATTACAGACTTTGTGGTTTTCTGTCAAACATCAAAATGAATCAGCCATTGGAATACATATATCCCCTCCCTTTGAACCTCTATCCCATCTCCCTCCCTATCCCATCCCTCTAGGTTGATACAGAGCCTCTGTCTGAGTTTCCTGAGACTTACAGAAAATTCCCGTTGGCTATCTATTTTACATATGGTAATGTAAGTTTCCATGTTACTCTTTCCATACATCACACCACTCACCCTCTCCTCCCCTTTCCCCAGGCCCTTAAGTCTGTCCTCTATGTCTGTATCTCCATTGCTGTCCTGCAAATAAATTCTTCAGTACCATTTTTCCAGATTCTGTATATATGTGTTAGTATGAGATATTTATCTTCTCTTTCTGACTTACTTCAGTCTGTATAATAGGCTCAAGGTTCATCCACTAAATCAGAACTGACTCAAATGTGTTTCTTTTTATGGCTGAGAAACAAAGGTGAGTCTAGTCAAGGCTATGGTTTTTCCAGTAGTCATGTATGGATGTGAGAGTTGGACCATAAAAAAGATGAGCACCAAAGAATTGAAGTTTTTGAACTGTAGTGTTGGATAAACTCTTGACAGTCCCTTGGACTGCAAGGAGAACCAACCAGTCCATCCTAAAGGAGATCAGTCCTGGGTGTTCATTGGAAGGACTGATGCTGAAGCTGAAGCTCCAATACTTTGGCCACCTGACGTGAAAAGCTGACTTTTCTCCACACCCTTTCCAGCATTTATTGTTTGTAGACTTTTTGATGATGGCCATTCTCACCGGTGGGAGGTGGTATCTCATTGTAGTTTTGATTTGCATTTTTCTAATAATATGCAAGTGTGTATTGGGAACTGACTGTGGCTCAGATCATGAACTCCTTATTGCCAAATTTAGACTTAAATTGAAGAACGTAGGGAAAACGACTAGATCGTTCAGATGTGACCTGAATCAAATCCCTTATGATTATTCAGTGGAAGTGAGAAATAGATTTAAGGGACTAGATCTGATAGATAGAGTGCCTCATGAACTATGGATGGAGGTTCGTGACATTGTACAGGAGACAGGGATCAAGACCATCCCCATGGGAAAGAAATCGGCTTTACAAATAGCCATGAAAAGAACAGAAGTGAAAAGCAAAGGAGAAAAGGAAAATATAAGCATCTGAATGCAGAGTTCCAAAGAATAGCAAGGAGAGATAAGAAAGCCTTCCTCAGCAATCAATGCAAAGAAATAGAGGAAAACAACAGAATAGGAAAGACTAGAAATTTCTTCCAGAAAATTAGAGATACCAAGGGAACATTTCATGCAAAGATGGGCTCAATAAAAGACAAAAATGGTATGGACCTAACAGAAGCAGAAGATATTAAGAAGAGGTGGCAAGAATACATGGAAGAACTGTACAAAATAGATCTTCATGACCAAGATAATCACGATGGTGTGATCACTGAGCTAGAGCCAGACATCCTGGAATGTGAAGTCAAGTGGGCCTTAGGAAGCATCACTACAAACAAAGCTGGTGAAGGTAATGGAGTTCCAGTTGAGCTGTTTCAAATCCTGAAAGATGATGCTGTGAAAGTGCTGCACTCAATATGCCAGCAAATTTGGAAAACTCAGCAGTGGCCACAGGACTGGAAAACGTTAGTTTTCATTCCAATTCCAAAGAAAGGCAATGCCAAAGAATGCTCAAACTACTGCACAATTGCACTCGTCTCACACACTAGTAAAGTAATGCTCAAAATTTTCCAAGCCAGGCTTCAGCAATACGTGAACCATGAACTTCTTAATGTTCACGCTGGTTTTCTAAAAGGCGGAGGAACCAGAGATCAAATTGCCAACATCTGCTGGATCATGGAAAAAGCAAGAGAGTTCCAGAAAACCAACTATTTCTGCTTTATAGACTATGCCAAATCCACTGACTGTGTGGCTCACAATAAACTGTGGAAAATTCTGAAAGAGATGGGCATACCAGACCACCTGACCTGCCCCTTGAGAAACCTATATGCAGGTCAGGAAGCAACAGTTAGAACTGGACATGGAACAACAGACTGGTTCCAAATAGATTAAGGAGTCCGTCAAGGATGTATATTGTCACCCTGCTTATTTAACTTATATGCAGAGTACATCATGAGAAATGCTGGGCTGGAAGAAGCACAAGCTGGAATCAAGATTCCCAGGAGAAATATCAATAACCTCATATATGCAGACGACACCACCCTTATGGCAGAAAGTGAAGAGGAACTAAAGAGCCTCTTGATGCAAGTAAAAGAGGAGAGTGAAAAAGCTGGCTGAAAGCTCAACATTCAGAATACAAAGGTCATGGCATCTGGTCCCCATCACTTCATGGGAAATAGATGGGGAAACAGTGGAAACAATGTCAGACTTTATTTTTGTGGCTCCAGAATCACTGCAGAAGGTGATTGTAGCCATGATATTAAAAGACGCTTACTCCTTGGAAGGAAAATTATGACCAACTTAGATAGCATATTGAAAAGCAGACACATTATTTTGCCAACAAAGGTCCATCTAGTCAAGGCTATGGTTTTTCCAGTGGTCATGTATGGATGTGAGAGTTGTACTGTGAAGAAAGCTGAGCACCAAAGAACTGATGCTTTTGACCTGTGGTGTTGGAGAAGACTCTTGAGAGTCCCTTGGACTGCAAGGAGATCCAACCAGTCCATCCTAAAGGAGATCAGTCCTGGGTGTTCATTGGAAGGACTGATGCTGAGGCTGAAACTCCAATAGTTTGACCACCTCATGGGAAGAGTTGACTCACTGGAAAAGACTCATGTTGGGAGTGATTGAGGGCAGGAGAAGGGGATGACAGAGGATGAGATGGCTGGATGGCATCACTGACGCATTGCACATGAGTTTGGGTGAACTCCGGGATTTGGTTATGGACAGGAAGGCCTGGCATGCTGTGATTCATGGGGTAGCAAAGAGTTGGACACGACTGAGTGACTGAACTGAACTGAACTGAATAATGAGTGATACTGAGCATCTTTTCATGTGTTTGTTAGCCATCTATATGTCTCCTTTGGAGAAATGGCTGTTTAGGTCTTTTTCCCATTTTTTGATTGGGTTGTTTTTCTAGTATTGAATTATATGAGATGCTTGTTTATTTTGGAAATTAATCCTTTGTCAGTTGTTTGATTTGCTATTATTATCTCCCATTCTGAGGGCTGTCTTTTCACCTTGCTTATAGTTTCCTTTCTTATGCAATATTATTTCTTCACAGTGGAAGTATGGGAAACTAAACTGTTTCACCAATATCACGATCTAAGTTGAATGCTTCACAGACTCCAAAACAGGAATAACATAATGGAAAGAATGTGGGTCTTTAAGGCATCCAGTCACAAGTCACATATAACACTTACCAAGTAATACAAGTGGTGTGTGTGTGATGAGGGGGCAGGGCAAGGGGAAACGAATACTATTCAGCAATAAAAATGAAGAAATATTGATACACTGTGTGCTATTGGTGAAACAGTTTAGTTTCCCATACTTCCACTGAGGAGAAATAATATTGTTTCAGGAAAAATGAATGAATCACACATATTCATTCATTTTTCCTTTGTCTTAAAATAATGTAAAATAAGTAACTTAAAACAATTTTGTCTTAAAATCTATCTTACTTTATATACAGATTAATCACTTTTGTCTATATCTTAGTATTCTGAAGATATTCACTCTTATTTCTGTACGCTGGACACATTTTCCAGTACCTGGTTAAGACCATACTCTCCAGAGTTGATAAGGCTGACAGCCCTAAAATAAAGCTCAAAATTTATCTGGAATATTACAGAAGGAGTACAGTTGCTCTGATTATGATGGTTAAAGTCATAGTAAGATTTATGCCCCTGGAATGAAGAGTCTGATGACTCGAGGATGATTAGACTCTAAACTTGATTAGCAAGGCACCACACAAACTCTCCAGCTGCGACTGAAATGACTTCTAAGGCAGTCCTTCCAAAAAGGTTTGCTTCATAGCATTCTGCCCATTAGGAGGGTGACATACAACCAATTTAACTGGGATTGGCTCCGTTTATGCATTTTGTCTCAGCATGACTATTAATAGCATTCCTTTCACTCGGAAAAGTTCCCCACATGGACCTTAAATTATATGTTGCCTTCCTTATAGGCATCTGAAGTCAACCTTTGACTGATAAGCCTGGGAAATTCTCTCCCTTCTCCAGATCCTAGTATTCACTCTCACCACACTGGTGACTATGCTGTACTCTTTCTTATCCATAAAGCTTAGTCATTTGTAACAGAAACAAGTGATTTTAATACTGACTTAAACAAAATCCCCGTCAGGTGGCTCATTTCCACACTTAATGTTAATTCCCACATCTAGTATTTATAAACATGAAAAACAGTCCTTTTCCTTTAATTTAGACTTTTTTTAAAAAATAATGCCCTGAATTGCCATATTTCCCCCTCCATTCCCCCAACAAAATCTTCTTAGACATTTATGAGCTTCAGGCATCAAATAACATATTCTTTCTTCCATCATCACCCCACTCTCAAACTTTACTATCTTAAACATTTAAGTTTATCATAACAGTAAAGATCCTATATCTCTTTGATCAACTCTTTAAGGGTATCTGCCTTAGATTTAGAAATAAGCTGTGAGTGGATACCCCAGGGTACAATTTTAAAAATGGCATTTTTATGTTTGGATTTTGTCTAAAAACATAAAGGAAAAAGGAGAAAGGAAGGAAAAAAAAGAAAGGAGAGAAAGAGCAAGTTTCTACATCAAGTTCACGGAAGAATTTGGTGAAGCTATAACGTCAGCCACAGTAAAAGCTGACAGGCTTTTCATTGAAAGTTACCAGACACTCCTTTGTTTAACAACACACCATGTGTTCAAGAGCAAAAGTGTGCCGTTTATTTCAGAAGAGAAAAATCTGATTTTTTCTTTAGATAATGTAGGAAGAAATAAAAGCATAGATTTTTTTATTCGCTTGTTTCATTCTGTGATTTTTCACAGTTTAACCCGGCTGATAGTGACACGTGATGCACATATATGAGAATATTGTAAATACCTTCTGCCAATGAGAGGAACAATGAAAAAATCGCAGAATTGCCTACCTCAAGTCAATGATGAGGCAACAGTAAGAGGCAGAGAGAGGTCCTTGTACATATGTAAAAATGCATACATTTATTTGGCCTATGAGTTGGACATGATTTTTTTTTTTAATTGGAGTGAAATTGCTTTACAATGTCGTGTTAGCTTTTAATGTACAAAATAGGGAATCAGCTACATGTATGCATATATCCTCCTCTCTTTCTTGACCCTCCCTCCGCCCCCCACCCCCATCCCACTGCCCATGCCCTCAGGCCGTCACAGAGCACCAAGCTGAGCTTCCGGAGCTACACAGCAGCTCTCCGCTAGCTACGTGTCTTACACATGGTAGTGTACATATGCCAGTGCTGCTCTCTCCCAATTTGCCCCACCCTCCTCTCTCCTCCCGCTGTGTTCACGTTTTCAATATATCACAGAGTGACAACCAAGCAAACTACTCAATTAAAAAAAAAAAAAACATTGTAGGTACACTCGGTACATCTTGGATTATCTTGTGCAAGTTTTCCAGTGTATGGAATATTATGCTGTGTATGCTGTGCTCAGGTGCTCAGTCATGCCTGACTCTTCACAACTTCATAAACTATAGCCTGCCAGGCTCTTCTGTCCGAGGGATTATCCAGGCAAGAATATTGGAGTAGGTTGCCATTTCCTCCTGCAGGGGATCTTATCACTCAGCCATAAAAAGGAATGAATTTGAGTCAGTTCTAGTGAGGTGGATGAACCTAAAGCCTATTATATCAAATGAAGTAAGTCAGAAAGATGAAAACAAAAAGCATATACTAATTCATATATATGGACTTTAAAAAAATAGGTACTGATGAACCTATTTGCAGGGTAGGAATAGAGACCCAGACATGGAGAAGAGACTTGTGGATATAGCAGAAGAAGGAAAGGATGGGACTAGCTGAGAGAGTAGCATTGAAACATAGACATTACCATATGTAACACAGATAGCCAGTGGGAAGTTGCTGCATAACAGGGAGCTCAGCCTGGCACTCTGTGACAATCTAGAGGGGTAGGGTGGGGTGGGGGATGGGAAGGACGTTCAAGTGGGAGGGGACGTGTGTATATTTATGGTATTCGCAGTTATATGGCAGAAATCAACACGACATTGTAAAGCAATTATCTGCCAATTAAAAATAATTTTAAAAAATCGAAATAGCAATACAGTAGATGGAGAATCGGAGAAGGCGATGGCACCCCACTCCAGTACTCTTGCCTGGAAAATCCCATGGACGGAGGAGCCTAGTAGGCTGTAGTCCATGGGGTCGCTAAGAGTCGGACACACTGAGCGACTTCACTTTCACTTTTCACTTTCACTTTTCACTTTCATGCACTGGAGAAGGAAATGGCAACCCACTCCAGTGTTCTTGCCTGGAGAGTCCCAGGGATGGGGGAGCCTGATGGGCGGCGGCGTCTATGGGGTCGCACAGAGTCGGACACGACTGAAGCGACTTAGCAGCAGCAGCAGCAGCAGCAGCAGCAGATGGAGAATATTTCAGTGCACATGGTTTTTAACTCTACTGAGGGCCTCTACTAAGCCTAGATAGTGAGTGAGAGCCAACAGCACAACCAGCTGACTGAGTCAGTTCACTCCAACAGCTGATCAGGTCCAATAAAACCAAAACAAAATAATTAGCCAACTGAGCTATTTGGATGAAATGGTTGATTGATTGAGCAGAATAATAAACCCAACAGTGCCAAGCAGACTAAGAACTCAGCCTCTCAGAGGCCAACCTCTCATGACTGGATAAGTAATGACTCTTTCTTCATCTTCTCATCTTGGGAGAGATCCAAGACAACTCCTGAATTGAGAGGCTTATACTTTTAAAAGAATCTAGAAGAAAATATTATATTGTGCTTGGATTTTTGGCTGATGCCAAATCTCATCACTCTTCTCTCTAGCTGGCTGTCACTTTCAAGATTTATGTGAATGTTAACGGCCATCAACAGTTCAAATTTTCAGTTGGGTTCACAGCAGCCAACATCACTATTATATTAGAAGATTCTAGATGTAGATTCAATTGCATAGCAATGGCTGCCTGCCATCTTAACAATATGGAGGCATGTGTTTTCAGAGCATCAGTTAGTGCTTGTTTTGTGCATGAATAGGAAATATTGATAAAATTTATATTGTGAATGACAAAAGTAGGAATGAAAAAGTATCATTGAATAGTTTTCTATCCTGATGAAGAATGAAATTTTTATCACTTTCAGCTTTGCTCTTACATCTGTTTCCTGGAAAGAAAGAATTTAGTGCCAGTAACAAATATGCTAATTACAATTTGGGCTATAGCTTCAAAATCTTTAAGTAAATGCCGAATACTTTAGTTCAGTTAGGAAATTTGCTAAGACACATTTCTTCTGACAGCTGCCAAGGAGAATGTCTGTTTTTAATACTGGAAAGATATACCAGATTTGCACTTTAAATAACCACAGTTTTAAAGCTCCAATCAGAGGCTTAGTGAGCTCTTGACTATGTTTTCAGCACTGAATGTCAGAAGGTAACCTACTTCGAATAGCAAGGTAACCTACTTCAAATAGCAAGGTAACCTCCTTCGAATAGTTGTTTTGTTGTTGGTGGTGGTAGTGCCAACCATTACAACTACTTTAGCAATATTTTTCTCAGAATTAAAAGAGCTAACTGTTCTGCTTTTTTATTTCATGTAAATTTAAGGTCATTGAGCAGAGACAGATACAAACATCCAACTAGCTGATACTTCAGAATGCCTAGGTTTATGAGTCTAAGATCATTCAACCTAGCAGGCCATGTATCTTGGCCATCCTCAGGGGCAATGCTGGTCTTCATACTCTGTTTTATTGTGTGGTGGTGGTCATTATTTTCAGATAGATAGAGGGAAATCAGAATTGCCATATATTGATCTCTTTATTTCCCCTCACTTAAGACTGGCATAGTGCTCCACATGAAGCAACCAAATTAATGACAAAAGGAAAAGATTTTCCAATTCTAATTTTCCTACATAACATGTTTAACCAATACAATAGTGTAAAGTAATTAACCTCAAAAAAAAAAAAAAAACTAGTAGAGACAAAAGTAGACTTTATTTCAAAGGACTTAATGCTTTAATGTATTTTAAAGACTTGTATAAATATTTTTCATAAACTTCTTTTATAGCTCCCAAGTCTTCTTGACCATTCAGTTCAGTTCAGTTGCCCAGTCGTGTCTCTTTGCGACCCCATGGATTGCAGCACTCCAGGCTTCCCTTCCATCACCAACTCCCAGAGCTTGCTCAAACGTGTGTGGCGCTGGGTGGCTGATACATCCAACCATCTCATCCTCTATTGTCCCCTTCTCCTCCTGCCTTCAACCTTTCCCAGTATCAGGGTCTTTTCAAATGAGTCAGTTCTTTACATCAGGTGGCCATAGTATTAGAGTTTCAGCTTCAATGTCAGTCCTTCCAATGAATATTCAGGGCTGAGTTCCTTTAGGATGGACTGGTTGGATCTCCTTGCAGTCCAAGGGACTCTCAAGGTCTTCCCAACACCACAGTTCAAAAGCATCAGTTCTTCAGTGCTCAGCCTTCTTTATGGTCCAAGTCTCACATCCATACATGACTACTGGAAAAACCATAGCCTTGACTAGATGGACCCTTGTTGGCAAAGTAACGTTTCTGATTTTTAATATGCTGTCTAGGTCATTCACAGAAACCTAATTCCTGTCTCCATTACAGAAACCTAACTACTTTCTATAAAGAAAGATTGCAATTTATTTATAACTTGATGGACTTAGGCCATGGGACATACACGGTGGCTCAGATAGTAAGGAATCCGTCTGCAATGCAGGAGATCTGGGTTCAATTCCTGGGTCAGGAAGATCCCCTGGAGAAAGAAATGGCTATGTTTTCCTTACCATGGCTTTGGGTTGTCCTTTCACTATGAGTTTACCCAGTATAATATTTCAGTATTGTTAAAATAAATGCTGACTTTGCTACAGTGACAAGAGTCATTTTGTAAGCAAAAAACAATATTTTCTGCTTGCTTAAACTACTTTATAAAACCTCATGAGAAATATTAAAAATAATCAATGACTTGAAATTGTTCACATCGTACTACCACTTGGAATCTGATCTTCTTCAGAGAAGGAAATGGAACAAACACATATTCAATCATTCTTATCAACATCACCAGCATTTCTGTTTCTAGGTCTACTATATGCCAAGAATTACAGTAGACACTTAGGGTCCAAAATCTCATTTTATATCCATAAAATCTTATGTAAGGTAAATACTATTATCCAGTTTCATAGATGAGGAAACTAAGTTTCAGAAAAGTAAAGTGACTTGCCTCAAGCCATGTAGATATTAAGTGGCAGAGCTGAAATTCATATACAGGTTTTTTGGACAATAAAATCTTTGTTACATGAGGCTTTCTTAGAGGACCAAAAGTAGTAAAAGACCAGGCAGTTTTCTCATAGGGAGAGTGAGGTAGCAAAATACATGCCCACTACTTCTTTTGTCTAATCACCTAATGATATCTGGGATTATACTGTTAAAGTATATCATTTGCCTGCAGTGCAGGAGACCCACATTCAATCCCTGGGTTGGGAAGATCCTCTGAGGAAGGGAATAGCAGGCAACCCACTCCAATATTCTTGCCTGGAGAATTCCATGAACAGGCCATGGGTCACAAAGAGTCGACTTACACTTTAAAATATTTTACGACCTGTGTAAGTCAGAAATCTTGTCTTTTGTGTCTCACATCACCGACACAGGTGTGGGTTTCGGATGAAAACTTCTAGGAATACTTAGAATTGGTGGCAACTGAAGGTGTGGTCAGGAGCAACAAGCAAAAGGGAAAAGATATGTGATTGGTAGAAGGAAGGGTTACTTAAAGAAAAATCCCAAACTTTCACGTTGAAGAAATTTTAACCAGCTAATGCATGAAACTGTTCTACCACATTTGATTATTTACTTGAATATCTGTTTGATTAGACAAATAGCCTATTTCCTCTTCTGAGTCATTTATTTGTCTGCTCACTAAATACATTCACGAATACTTTTTGAAATTACTTTGTACCATGAACCATGCCAGGCACTGAAAGGATACACAAGCCAACGGCCCTTTTTCTCAAGATCTTTCTTATATTGAGCCAAAGTCTCTTTCACTTGGGTACAAAGTGAGTGAAGTCACTCAGTCGTGTCCGACTCTTTGCAACCCCGTGGACAGTAGCCAACCATGCTCCTCCGTCCATGGGATTTTCCAGGTGAAAATACTGGAGTGGGTTGCCATTTCCTTCTCCAGGGGATCTTCCCAACCCAGGGATCGAATCTGGGTCTTCCACATTGTAGGCAGACCCTTTACCATCTGAGCCACCAGGGAACAAACTTGGGTACAAATTTTATCCAAAGAATTCTTTTGAGTTTTTCCTCCAAACGATATCATTTCAAATATGTCAGGTCATCTAACATGCCACTTTGCCTGGGAGTGGGCCCTTCTTCCACTGTGGCTCTACTTTTTCCTTTCACTTTTAGAGAGATCAAAGTGAGAAGACTTTTTCCCATAAGGTATCTTTGGTTTTGGAGGATGAGAGGGGCCACTGGGAGAACAATGAGTAAGAAAGGCAAAACTGGTTGTTTAGTGTGCCTCCAGTGTGACTTTTAGGGATCATGGTAAAAGGCATGCTTGATGTATTTTAATTTTTTTTATTGGAACAAGATTGCTTTATAATGTCATGTTAGTTTTTGCTGTACAATACCATGAATCAACCGTAGGTTTACATATAGTCCCCTCCCTCTCGAAACTCCCTCCCACCTCCCCATTATACTCCTCTTGGTCACCATAGAGCACCGAGCTGAGAGAGTAACATTGGCATATGTATAGTAACCACTTGTCAAGTAGACAGCTATCAGGAAGCTGCTGTATAGGACAGGGAACTCAACTTGATGAATTTTAATATGTGCTGAGGTTTCTAGGGTTAGGAAACAAACAACTTTAAAGGAAAATAATGAATTCGTATTGCCTGGAATAATTCTTATCTTATACCTCTTGAAAATCTAATTGCAAGCATAGGCTTCTATCTGAGGTTGAAATGCAGCAAAGGAACAGATGCAGTAAACACATCTCCTCATGTGTTTTTAGGATCTTTGTTATTTAGTCATTAAATCAGGAGAAGGCAATGGCACTCCACTCCAGTACTCTTGCCTGGAAAATCCCATGGACGGAGGAGCCTGGAAGGCTGCATTCCATGGGGTCGCTGAGGGTCGGACATGACTGAGCAACTTCACTTCCAATTTTCACTTTCATGCACTGGAGAAGGAAATGGCAACCCACTCCAGTGTTCTTGCCTGGAGAATCCCAGGGATGGCGGAGCCTGGTGGGCTGCCATCTATGGGGTTGCACAGAGTCGGACACGACTGAAGTGACTTAGTAGTCATTAAATCATGTTCAACTCTTTTGTGACTTTATGGACTGTAGTCCACCAGGCTCCTCTATCCATGGGGATTCTCCAGGCAAAAATACTAAAGTGATTGCCATTTTCTTCTCCAGGGGATCTTCCTGACCCGGGATCAAACCTGTGTCTGCATTGGCAGGCAGATGTTTTTACCACTGAACTGCCACGGAAATCCAAACTCATTAGAATCTGATTTTCACCTCAAATTTTCAGTGCTAATTATATTATTAACCTGAATCATCACACCTTCTCTCTAATTTATTTTGTGTAAATTTGATGAGCATACCATATATGGTTATATCCAACCTGGCTTAAGAATGGAAAAAGAAGCCAAGGACAAAGGCATGGCACTCTCATGTCCACCCAGAGGGACAGAAATCTTATAACCAATTATATTGGCCATTCAGCTCTTACTGTCCCCACATCTGGTAAGCTTCTTCATTTTCTCCATAAGGAGATATAAACATAGATATCAACTCTCTGCTTAAATCTACTTTTATAAAACACTTAAATAAGCTATTTAAACTAAATAAAATGAAACACAGCAAAACAAACAAACAAAAGGAAAACAGTTCACTCATTTCTCTCAGTTCCCACCCCCTGCCTCTGACAACCATCAATCTGTTCTCTGTATCTGTGAGCTTGTATTTCTATTTGCAAGGAAGTGTGATATCTTGTTTTTAGAGATGCCATGATGGGTTCAATAGATCCTGATTTTTCTTATCGTACTCAAACAAATCTAAAAGTTACTAATAATCACATACCATTACTCATGAATAACCCCAAAGTAGGGCATTTCTATTGCGCTGTTAATGTTGAGTGAGTGAGTGAGTGAAAGTCACTCGGTCTTGTCTGACTCTTTGTGATCCCATGGACTATACAGTCCATGGAATTCTCCAGGCCAGAATCCTGGAGTGGGTAGTCGTTTCCTTCTCCAGGGGATCTTCCCAACCCAGGGATTGAACACAGGTCTCCCACATTTCAGGTGGGTTCTTTACCAGGTGAGTCACAAGGGAAGCTGTTGATGGTAGAAACAGCTTTCTCTTTCTCTGTGAATTGGAACACATGCCAATTTCCTACTTCCCACTCATTTCACCATTGCAATTCTTCAGAGACCACTATACTTATCAACTTAATACTTTATTTTGTCAATATCCTAAACTATAACTGTTCCAGGTCAGGAGATTTGCACAAATTTGAAGATTCTAGAAACTCTTTGACAATATCTTTGCAACTTCTCCTACTTTGACCACCCCAGGATACACCTTTGCCAGGTAATGATCTATGGCCATAAGTCAGTATTCAAATAAGAATTAAGAACTTGTGAAATTATGGTTGCCTTTTCTTTGACCAAATTGAAAGCTTTCTTACTGGAATCTCTGAAGTTCAGGAAACATGAGTCAAAAAGAGGAAAAGTCAGGGAATCCAGAAACAGCCTCCAGAAAACTAATAGCAAATTGATTTTTAAATTCTGTTCCCTCACAGTCTCTCATCATCTAAACAATACATCTCAGAAGTGTTGTCTATGGACTAGCAGCATCAGCATCTCCTTAGAGCTTATTAGAAATACAAATTATCAGGTCTACGGGATGAGCCTCTCTGGAGGTAAGGTCCAGGAATCTGTGTTTTATCAGTTTTCTAGATGATTTTCATGCATGCTAGGAGTGGGAACCACTCTTCAATGCCTGATTCTGTGAATCTGTTCTCACTGCTACACTATGTGAGGCTGTAGGGCTGCATGGGTAAGATAAGGAATAAAGAAGGTATTTCTTGAAAACACAGTAAAAATTATTTACTATTGTTTACATAATGCTGTTTGTTAACTTCCTCCTTTCACTTCTCAGATATTTGGAATAGCAAGTTTTCTAAGTGAGTTTATGGTGCTTCTTACTGTTGTTCAGTCACTAATCATGTCCAATTCTTTGAGACCCTGTGGACTACAGTAAGCCAGGCTCCTCTGTCCTCCACTACCTCCTGGAGTTTGCTCAAATTCAAGTCCTTTGAGTTGGTAATGCTGTCTAATCATCTCATCCTCTGCCACCCCCTTCTCATTTTGGCTTCAATCTTGCCCAGCATCAGAGTCTTTTCCAGTAAGTCAGCTCTTTGCATTAGGTGGCCAAAGTATTGGAACTTCAGCTTCAGCAACAGTCCTTCCAATAAATATTCATCATTGATTTCTTTTAAGATTGACTGGTTTGGTCTCCTTGCTGTCCAAGGGACTCTCAAGAGTCTTCTCCAGAACAATTTGAAAGCATCACTGCTGAATTAAGTGCAGAATCCAGATTAAGGCTGGGATGTTCTTACTCCTTTATTCAGATCCAAGCCATTCTTTTATTTTCTCCACAAGTTTCCCCTTTGCCCTTTGAGTAATCCAGTGAAACTGTTTTTTTCATTGCTAAACTTCAGGACGTATCAGGAGTCAGGTCTAGGAACATATCTCAAAATGATTGTCTCCCCGATATCTTTTCATTACAAGATCTTGCCAAGAGCTTGTTCTTCATTGAAAAATCATATAGTGATTCACTGTTTACCAAAAGTCTGATTGAGCCAAACCAGGAATGTGATTTAGAAGACAGCAAAGTATGGTAGAAAATACATCAGTTTAGAGTCAAATAGATTTAAGTGTGATATATGGTCTCTGACTTACTAACTGTGCATTTTGGGGCAATTAAAGTCTTTGATTTTCAATTTCCTTGGCCATTGAATGTATTGTATGATAGATAACTCTTGATTTACTTGTTTTTCAGTCAGCCTATGGATTTATTTGCATATGCCTATCTCACTACAAACAGCTGATGAAGTGACTAATTAAATAATTCATATCTAGTGTCTAGTCCTTTGCCTGGAACCAAGAAGATATTTAATAGAAGCTAATTCTCCTTTGTGTTTTCTTTCTTTCTTATTTCTTCTGCTGAGAATTCTTTTTAGAAAGGATTCAAGAATTTGTCTGCAGAGCTGACCAAAGTATGCAGTAATAGGCAACCTGAATATTGTAATACACATATGAGAGCAAAATTGTGAGGCTTGCCACTCTAGCCATTAGACCTGTGCTATCCCAGGAAAAATGGTGGTCACCATGGCTCTTAAAGACTTAAAATTTACTTAAATTGATACATTCTATCTGTCTGCCTATCTACATATGTATGTGTGTGTGTGCGCTAGTCTCTCAGTCATATCTGACTCTTTGAGACCCCAAGGACTGTAGCCCTATCAAGGCTCCTCCACCTGTGGGATTTTCCAGACAAAAATACTGGAATAGGTTGCCGTTCCTTTCTCCAGGGGATCTTCCCCACCCAGGGATTGAACCCATGTCTCCCACATTACAGGCAGATTCTTTACTGTCTGAGCCACCAGTGGTTCAGCCACCACTGAACCAATTCTCTGAAATCTGTAAAATAACAGTTTTCACAGAATTGGTATAAAAAAGAAATATAAAATCTCTCACAAGTATGTTTTATGTTGAGTATGTGTTAAAATGGTGATATCTCAGATATGTCAGCTTAAATAAATATATTACTAATTTCACCTGTTTCCTTTTTAATGTGGTGATGAAAATTTTTAATTATATATGCATCTCACATTTGTGGCTCTCCTAATATTTCTATTGGATAGCACTGCCCTGAGTCATGGGCCTTTAGACCACATTTGCCCACCAAATAAATAGTTTTAGATGTTAACTCTATTTGGCAACTTTAAACATAGCAATGTCAATAGTCCCACATTAATGATTTTTTTCATCATTTTTAATAACTGTAAAGAGGGCAACAAAGCCTCAGTGAACTTGATTGTGTAACTGTTAGAGAAATCAGAGACATAGGCTGTGCAGAACTAACCCAGGCAGAGCCACCCTACCCATCTGTTTTTTCCAAAGAGAACAAACCCACACTTTATGGCCAATTTAGTAAACTTTTTCTATGAATGAAAAGTAGTAATGCCAAAGATAGAAATGATACCTCTGCCTGGACATGGACAGGTGAGCTGTCTTTCTTTTTTAATAGCAAACATGATGGGTAAGCATCTGCTTAGTTAGCATCATTTTTCAAGGTATCCTATTACATTTAAACTATGGATAAAACTGCCTTTCCCTTCACTTCTGTCTCCAAATCAGAAATGCCTGTCTTCATTAGCTTCCCCATTTATATCTTATCAAGAACAATATCAAGTCTTACTTTATACATGAAAGCTTTGCTAGTTTACTTCAATTTCTGCTATTTTCCATCCTGTAGTAATTATTTTTAATATATACATGCAGTCAGTCCTTGGTATTCACAGATGTGAAATATTCAGATGCAGGGAGCCAATTATGCTATGCCATTTCATATAAAGGGACTGAGCATTTTGGTAGTAGTCCTGTAATGAAACCCAGAGAGACAACTGTAGCAACTTTTCACTAAGTAAGATTCTTTGTGTTTTCTAATTGCTTTAAGTTTAAGTCTTATACAGATCCATCCTCGGATCCCCTCAAATGAAAGTGAAAGTGTTAGTTGCTCAGTTCAGTTCGGTTACTCAGTCATGTCCGATTCTTTGTGATCCAGTGAATTGCATCATGCCAGGCCTCCCTGTCCATCACCAACTCCCAGAGTTCACTCGTTCATCGAGTCAGTGATGCCATCCAGCCATCTCATCCTCTGTTGGCCTCTTCTTCTCCTGCCCCCAATCACTCCCAGCATCAGAGTGTTTTCCAATGAGTCAACTCTTCACATGAGGTGACCAAAGTACTGGAGTTTCAGCTTTAGCATCATTCCTTCCAAACAACACCCAGGACTAATCTCCTTTAGGATGGACTGGTTGGATCTCCTTGCAGTCCAAGGGACTCTCAAGAGTCTTCTCCAACACCACAGTTCAAAAGCATCAATTCTTTAGTGCTCAGCTTTAAACACAGTCAAACTCTCACATCCATACATGACCACTGGAAAAACCATAGCCTTGACTAGATGGAGCTTTGTTGGCAAAGTAATGTCTCTGCTTTTCAATATGCTATCTAGGTTGGTCATAATTTTTCTTCCAAGGAGTAAGCGTCTTTTAATTACATGGCTGCAATCACCATCTTCTGTGATTTTGGAGCCCCCCAAAACAAAAGTCTGACACTGTTTCCACTGTTTCCCCATCTATCTCCCATGAAGTGATGGGACCAGATGCCATGATTTTCGTTTTCTGAATGTTGAGCTTTCAGCCAACTTTTCCACTCTCCTCTTTCACTTTCATCAAGAGGCTCTTTAGTTCCTCTTCACTTTCTCCCATAAGAGTGGTGTCGTCTGCATATCTGAGGTTATTGATATTTCTCCTGGCAATCTTGATTCCACCTTGTGCTTCCTCCAGCCCAGCGTTTCACATGATGTACTCTGCATATAAGTTAAATAAGCAGGGTGACAATATACATCCTTGACGGACTCCTTAATCTATTTGGAACCAGTCTGTTGTTCCATGTCCAGTTCTAACTGTTGCTTCCTGACCTGCATATAGGTTTCTCAAGAGGCAGGTCAGGTAGTCTGGTATTCCCATCTCTTCCAGAATTTGCCATAGTTTATTGTGACCCACACAGTCAAAGGATTTGGCATAGTCAATGAAGCAGAAATAGATGTTTTTCTGGAACTTTCTTGCTTTATCCATGATCCAGCAGATGTTGGCAATTTGATCTCTGGTTCCTCTGCCTTTTGAAAACCAGCTTGGACATCAGGAAGTTCACGGTTCACGTATTGCTGAAGCCTGGCTTGGAGAATTTTGAGCATTACTATACTAGTGTGTGAGATGAGTGCAATTGTGCGGTAGTTTGAGCATTCTTTGGCATTGCCTTTCTTTGGGATTGGAATGAAACCTGACCTTTTCCAGTCCTGTGGCCACTGCTGAGTTTTCCAGTTTTCCTGGCATATTGAGTGCAGCACTTTCACAGCATCATCTTTCAGGATTTGAAATAGCTCAATTGGAATTCCATCACCTCCACTAGCTTTGTTTGTAGTGATGCTTCCTAAGGCCCACTTGACTTCACATTCCAGGATGTCTGGGTCTAGGTGAGTGATCACACCATTGTGATCATCTGTGTTGTGAAGATCTATTTTGTACAATTCTTCTGTGTATTCTTGCCACCTCTTCTTAATATCTTCTGCTTCTGTTAGGTCCATACCATTTCTGAGCTTTATCGAGCCCATCTTTGCATGAAATGTTTCCTTGGTATCTCTAATTTTTTGGAAGAGATCGCTAGTCTTTCCCATTCTATTGTTTTTCTTTATTTCTTTGCACTGATCGCTGATAAGAGATAAGAAAGGCTTTCTTATCTCTTCTTGCTATTCTTTGGAACTCTGCATTCAGATGCTTATATCTTTCCTTTTCTCCGTTGCTTTTCGCTTCTCATCTTTTCACAGCTATTTGTAAGGTCTCCCCAGACAGCCATTTTGCTTTTTTGCATTTTTTTCCCATGGGGATGTTCTTGATCCCTGTCTCCCTGTACAATGTCACAAACCTCCATCCATAGTTAGTTGCTCAGTCATGTCCAATTCTTTGTGACCCTATGGACTGTAGACAGCCAGGCTTCTCTGTCTATGGGGTTCTCCAGGCAAGAGTACTGGAGTGGCTTGCCATTCCCTTTGCCAGGGGATCTTCCTGACCCAGGGATCGAACCTGTGTCTCCCTCATTGCAGGCAGATTCTTTACTATCTGTGCCATCAGGGGATAGCAGTCCCCTCAAGGGAAGAGGAGCCTGGTTGTCTGTGGTCCATGGGGTCCCAAAGAGTCAGGCGCGACTGAGAGACTAATCCTTCCCAGGGAAGAGGTCTATCTAGTGTGTCTTGTGTTCCTCACGGCCTTTGTTTCATCAGAGTAGCTAATATTGGCTGTAATGATAATTATGAAGTTCATACAGAGCGATATAAAAACCAGTCCCTGTGAAAATGTGCAATATGAGTACAAGCTCATTGTGAACAAGAAATATCTGTTGAATATTTTTTCCTGAATGCCCTTTCTGCATGTCAAGTTCATCAGGGTTGAAACTGAATACATACATTTACCTTCCCTAACTTGCTCCTCTTTGATTCCTATGTCAGTGAGCTGGGTTACTGGCCCAAGTCAGAAACATATATACCCTTGAATCACTCTCCACCCCCAGACCCTACATCCTACTGATATCCCTCCAGTCCATTCAGTGATCTCAGTCCTCACTATTTACATCTTATCTCTGCCTCCTGTCTTTCTCTCACCCTCAGCTCAATCAGTATGAGCTGTGAAAAGCATAAATCTGTGCATCCCACTTCCTCTTCATAAAAACACAATTACTTTCCCTGGGTAAAATCTCAAATCTCTGGTAGGGTTTAAGAAGTCTATTATTAAGTGTGGTCCATTTATACCACTTCAGCATCTCTTGGTCTTCACCCAAGCTTCCTAGCTCTCCTAAACAGCTTCCTCTCTCACCTCTATACCTTCCCACATGTTATTTTCTCCACAAAAAGCATCACTCCCTCCTACTTTGTTAACTCTCTCTACTATCTCCAGTCAGTTGGCCTTGGATTACACACTCCTATGACATAGTGCATAGACCTAATTATAAAATGACTTGTCTGTCTCCTCCACTGAAATGCAAGCAGAGTCAAAATTATCTCTTTTGCATTATATTTCTTCTCTTAATTCCATGTCTAGGCTAGGAATGGATTCACAATGTTTTTGAAGAAGGAAAAAGAGATAGACAGGTTGAAGGAATCAGGGAGTACAGAGGTAGAAATTTTTTAATTTTATTGTTCTACTTGTTCTCAAATATTTAATTTGTGAGGGTCATCCCTGAAGCGCCATTTCGAGGCACACCCTTAGGCTGTTGGCTTTTAATATTGATTCAATTACCATTATCGTCTCTTTCTTGTGATTTGTTGTCATCTAGTCGCTAAGTCATCTCTGACTGTTTGAGACTCCATGGATTGTAGCCTGTCAGACTCCTCTGTCCATGGCATTTTCCAAGCAAGAATCCTGAAATGGGTTACCATTTCCTCTAGAGGATCTTCCCAACCTCGGGATGGAACCTGCATCTCCAGCATTGCAGGCAGATTCTTTAGCACTGAGCCACTAGGGAAGCCCATTTTTGCAATTAGGCTCACACTTTGTGAGGTCATGGGTTGAATACAGTAGCCAACATTCATAATTCAAACTGGTCCATCTAGGGACCTTCACCTACCCACTCCCAGTGGATAACAACACTATGCTGTTATAAACTGGATTAATCAGCCCACTTCAAAATACCTGTTTATTACTTTCATAAAGTCAGCCAATAGCCAAGTCAACTCAATCAATTAAGAAGTTAGTGAATGTTTGTTCTACATTCAGCACCACACTAAGCACTCAGAAAACACTAAATGAATATGAGTCTTAAGAATTTGGAACATAGTCTTAAGAGTATTTGTCTAGCTAAGAAAATAAAGCTAAATAAAGTACAAGAAGTAATTGTAGAGAAACATCATGATACAAAGATGCTCTGAATTAACACTTGAGAATAGTTTAGCAAGAAATGGCAATTTGATATGTGATCAACAATATCAAAGAAACAACCATATCAACTAGAACTTTAAAATGAGAAAGTAAAAGATACTAACCTACAAAAAAAGAAAGAAAGAAAACCCAGGGGACTTAACTATGAGATGGATGTTTACTCACGAAAATCTCTCCGTCAATAAAGGTATAATCATGAAGGGCCTGCTCTGTTCTCCCTACTATTTACATGAAAAGTAGGACGCCAAATACAGGGCATTCAGCAATCACTGACTCAAGCCATTGCCCTCAGCCAAAAACATCTCCCACATGTGTGGGAGTGACAGCCAAGGTGTTTTGGTCAGGCACTGTGAAATTGCCTTGGCTGACTAGGGCTTTATGTGATTCCAGCAAGGAAATAATACCCTGTCTTCTTGCTCCACTACATGTGCTCAGAAGAAGAAATGGTATCAAGGAATCCAAAGCATCCTATCACATGATGTGTTCCAACTCTCAAAGAGCATGAGGTAAAGAAGTATAAGTTCTTTTGGCCATGTTCTTTTTCCAACCAATAAAAGACAAAATATTTGTTAAAATACTGAAAGGAAACAGGCAACTTATATAATAGGTTTAAGCAAGTGAAAAATCTCTTGAATGGGACTATTTCACTCCACAAACACTGAGTTTGTTTAGAAGCTACAGTTAATTAATTCTGCAACCCATAGGGATTGCTGATGGTGGGGGCTGAGTGAGACCAATAATGAACCAAAAGCGATACAGAGGGATGCGTGCATGCTAAGTCACTTGGTCATGTCCCACTCTTTGAGACCTTATGGACTGAAGACCGCCAGACTCCTCTGTCCATGGAGCTCTCCAGGCAAGAATACTGGAGTGAGTTGCTGTGCCCTCCTCAGGGGTTCTTCCCGACCCAGGGATTGAACACAAGACTCTTATGTCTCCTGCACTGGCAGGCAGGTTCCTTACCAGTAGTGCCACCTGGGATACCCACAAGGGGATGTGGTGGTGGTTTAGTCACTAAGTCGTGTCTGACTCTTGTGACCTCATGGACTATAGCCCTCCAGGCTCCATCCATGGGATTCTTCAGGCAAGAATACTGGAGTGGGTTGCCATTTCCTTCTCCAGGGGATACTGTAAAGCAATAAAAAGAGTGAATCTAGAGATAGTTCTGCCAATATTTAATTTCGGGCAATTTATCTGAAGTTCTCAAGTCTTAGTTTCTCCATTGGCAAAATGGGACTGATAAAAGGATCTACTTTGTTCAGTCATTAGGAGAATTAAATAAGAATAAATCTGTATAGGACAATGCTTCATTATAAGTCAGCTATTTATTAATATGTGTATACCCGTCCTTGTGCCTAATCCTTTGACATTATCTGTAGTCTGAAATGTCAGTCAGCATCAAGGCTCTGGGGCCTTTGTGTTCATAAACAGGGTCTTTTCATTGTGTTCTTACAAAACAGAGAAAGAAAAGACCTCTGGGTGGGAGGGTCCCCCCTTGGATAAGGGCACTAACCCCATTCATGAGGGCTCCACCCTCATAACTTAATCATCTCCCCAGAGCCCTACCTCCTAATACCATCACATTGAAGGTTAGGATTATAAAATAAGGATTTTTGAGGACATAATCATTCATCCCATAACAGCAAGTGATCAGTAAATTTAACAAACAGATGTTCCCACCTCTCTTTGAAATCTGAGTAAACATGGATTCAACAGCTTATTGTTTCTTATGTATTCTTTGACCTTCACTCCCTCTAGGCATTTGCTTCTGATGTTTACAGATCAGTTCAAGCAGCTTTGAATCAACTGTTGATCTTCCCAAGATTCTGAAACCCCTCTCTTTATTTCTCTTTATTGCTGTTTCTCTGAAGGTACTTTTCACTTGTAACATTATTTAAATATTTTTATACCCCCTAGTATCAAGCACAGTATCTCACACATAGTAGGTGTTCAATATTTTTTAAAAAGCAATCAAATCTATATCTCAGCTTAAAATACCCTAGCCCAACTAGACATGGCCGTTGCCAATAGCTAAGATCCTTTCAAACCCAGGTTCATAAACCTGAAACATTGTCTCTCAACAAATTAGGTTATGCAGACAAAACAGCATTTTTTAGAGAGTAACTTATTTTCTTATTTTTTGATTAAAACTTAATATTGCTGTTTAAGATCAAGAAATAATTAGGAAATATTATAGCCCTTAATAATAATGTCACCTTTTAATCATCATTCAGTCAGTTCAGTTCAGCTGCTCAGTCATGTCTAACTTTTTGTGACCCCTTGGAATGCAGCACACCAGGCTTCCTTGTCCATCACCGCCAACTCCTGGAGTTTACCCAAACTCATGTCCATTGAGTCGGTGATGCCATCCAACCATTTCATCCTCTATCGTCCCCTTCTCCTCCTGCCTTCAATCTTTCCCAGCATCAGGGTCTTTTCAAATGAGTCAGCTCTTCGCAACAGGTGGCCAAAGTACTGGAGTTTCAGAACACTTGGGACTGATCTCCTTTAGGATAGACTAGTTGGACCTCCTTGCAGTCCAAGGGACTCTGAAGAGTCTTCTCCAACACCACAGTTCAAAAGCATTGATTCTTTGGCACTCAGCTTTCTTTATGGTCCAACTCTCACATCCATACATGACTACTGGAAAAACCATAGCCTTGACTAGATGGAGCTTTGTTGACAAAGTAATGTCTCTGCTTTTTAATAGGCTGACTAGGTTGGTCATAACTTTCCTTCCAAGGAGTAAGCATCTTTTAATTTCATGGCTGCAGCCACCATCTGCAGTGATTTTGAAGCCAAAAAAAAAAAGTCAGCCACTGTTTTCATCATCATATAATTATGCATCTTAACTCTAGTATAGTATTCATAGAAACCCAGTTACACTTATTCTAATTTAAATTGAAATTGAGACCATTTTTATTGCCTTATCAAGAGTGAGAACAGAGGTTAGAAGTCCATTCAAGAAAGCCAGAGACCCAAACCCCTACTGCAAGAGGCTTAGTTTCATTATACAGCTTATCTTGTGGATTTACAGGAAAAGAAGTGTGTGCATATATAAAATAAAATTTTATATGCAAACACATTCTTTAAAATGTAAAGACTTTTGCTACTATATTATATTTATTTACCTATGCAATAAGTCTTTAAGATAGAAAAAGTATTATTAACGTCATTTTACAAAAGCCTGAAACACAGAAAGATTAATTTATTTACTTAAGATCATACATTTAGTGAATTCCAGCCTTGAGATTAGAAGCTCTGTCATCTGACTCACAGCCTTTGACTCTTTCTATTACTTTATTTTGAGGTAAGAAAAACTGTACGATAGTACATTTCTACATTTCAGTGCCCCCAAAATACCCCCCAGAGTAGCAGCAGCAGCAGAAGCAGCAGCAGCAGCAGCAATAGTACTAGATGCTGTCGTAAGAAACTGAGTTATCTTAAAATGTCTTTAAACCCCTCATTAGATTTTCTAAGAGTGAGTTGACATTTTAAAGAGTCCCAATGTTTTCCTTGAGCCAAATTTTAGAGACTACTTCTTTTCTCCTTAAATTTACTGAACACGTTCTATTGCTTTAGAGGAATTAAAGAATGCTGAGGGTTGGAATTTTGACCAGAGCAGATATGAGAGGGCTTCAAGAACAACAATAAAAAATGTCTTTCTTATAACATGTGCTTAATGCGCTCTGCTTTTATAAGTGAAGCCACTAAAAATTATTTTCTATCATCAGTAGGGATTAGGCAAAATCACCGTTTCCTCCTACTTAAAAATTTCTGTTTCAAAAACAGTTTTCCTGAAAGTAAAAAATTTAAAGTATTGGGAAGATTTCCATGACCACAACTTCTAATAGTAACTGCTCCTTTTATTGATTTATCCCATATTCACAGCTCATACTACTGCTTTTTCATAGGTATCTTGGAATAGGTTTTTTCTCTACCTCCCCCAAAATTGAATTTTTGAGGGTAGATTCATACTTGAATTCACAATAAAATATGAATAATCTATGAAGTATCAATTCCTCTTGACATATGGGAAGAGAACTAGTGATAGCATTTTGTCACTGACGTTTTTCTCAAAGTAATCCTTGGGGCATATGAGCTGGAGTGTTTGTTAAAAATAAAATAAATTAAAAAGTTGACCTCTGAATCAGAATCTCTCTGTGGATGAGGCCCTGGAGTCTGAGTCCGATACATGCTAGAGTTTGAAAATCAGTAAACTAGAGGATTAGGGGCGGGGGCACAAGAAGTTACAGATAACGACACAGAATGTGGCTTATGGTTAAGGCAAGGTGAATAAAAGCCACGCACCCAAACCAAAAGGCTCATCTCTAAACTTTGCCTGACTGCTTCTCAATTTCCTGCTCTGCAGGTTTTTAACACAAATCATTCTCACCAAAGATTATTAACTTTCCTCGTGTGATGAGATTTCACTGGAAATGTGAAATCATTCTGCCAGAAACACCACTGATGGTTCTGAAGAAGCCAGCTCCAGAGAGCCTGCTGGCTGAATGACTCAGTGGACAGTTATAAGTGGGTTCCTCAGGGAGTGAAGAAAGTGCTGTGAGTTGGGTGGTCTATATGAACAGCAGTTCAAGGAGTAGAACAGAAAACACTGAATGTAATTTAATATAGCACACACTCTCAACTCTGACAAGGCCCAGGTCTGATCTGTGTGAAGATCGAATTACCCTTCTCTCCACAGAGGGACACCCTCCCCAGCCACCACCATTGGCAGCGCCTGTGGGAAAACTTTCCAGCAGCTGTGCTACCTTATCTAGTCAAAGGGAAGAAGAGGTCATCAGATTTCAGGGCTGCCAGTTGTTAAACCTTTATAAGAACCACAAGGAGGGAGGTGGAGGAGAAAGGGCAAGCCTAGAGGATTTTAACGAAAGATACACAAAAATCATTCTAATTCCTTTAAGAACATAATCCAGGATTTATTTTCTGAAAAAAAAACCTGGAAGGAAGAAAAAAATAAACACACATTAAACTATTAATGACCAAATATCACTTAGGGATTTGATTGTATTTTCCTTCCTATACTGATGTTGGGGAGCCAAAGCCAGAATACTGAGCAAGACTAATTGCAAATGAAATTGAGACTGGTAAGCATTTCATTAACTTTGGTTATATTTAGCGTTGTATAGGCTACATTAGTAAAAAAAAAAAAATTAAATTAAAAATCAACCTTTGAAACTAACAAAGGAAGCATTCAACATTAAATGGACTAATGGCAAAGTCTTGGCATCACAAAAAAATCTACCTAGATTTTCAGGACCAAATTAGAGGTCAGCCTAGTCCAGGTAGCAAAAAAATCTCCTCTACACAATGTTAACGAAAGGTAAAACAAGCCACACTTTGATGGTTTGCTCTCAACTTTCCCCGTGAAAGTCAGAAATGAAAACCTCAAGTTCTACACTATTCTTGGGCCCCAAAGTTACTAGGGTTTTCTGGAAGCGAAACTGTTCCATGAGGCGCTAGAGTTGAATAATGTCCCTCTGCTTCCCCACGGTCTCCCAGGCTGATCCCTCTACAGCCTAGAGACTAACTCTGTTTTACTGTTATCTTACTTTTGTTTACCCCTATCTTAAGGCTTAAGCTTCTTAGGTCAAGGACCCTGTCTTTGGTGGTTTATACTTTCTGAAGCAATATATTCCTCTGTAAATAATTATGTTTGGTCATCACAGGACACTTCAATTGGATTTTCCCATAAAAGAGAAAGTTCTTTAAAGAGCACTTTATAGTTAAAGCACAACAGAACCCTTTTGGAGTCTTTTTCCCTATGAGGACTATCAATATGTATACAAGATGTAAAAGTCTAAGCCACAACAAAGCTAAGGTCACAGTCAAAGGAGGTTCAAGTGTTTCTCAGAGTCCAGACTACGGTCCCAGCCCTGGGTCACTGTCAGTCACACAGCTCTGTGTCATACAACGCGGTTACTATGGTCACACAACAGAACTGTTGGCAGAATCCTCCAAATCAGGTAAAAAGTGATGTCATTTTATTGTTATTTTGGGAAAATTTGAGACCAAATAGTTTACTGGTCTCACTGAAACAACTGTAATTCGGGGTATAAAAGTTACAACTAAACCTTTGTTTTCTAGTAAAAACATCATCATAGTATTTCCTTGATGAATTTCATTTTCTATTTATCCAGAAAGTATTTATGCTTTGATTTCAAGCCTAGTGGGGCATCAGAATTACCAAGAAACATTTTTGAAAGAATTAAAAATGCCAGCCAGATATCAGAGCCTTGCCTCCCGCTGCGGGGCCTGGGAATCTGTGCAAAACCTTAGAGGCAGGTCTGGTTTCTGATGTTCAGCTGGGTTGGAAACTCCTACACATGCCCCCAGACTTGAGTGAATCTTTAGAAGGTATGCTCCTATAGCTGTTTGAAGTGCCTGGTGTACAAAAGGAAGGTCTGGACCCCCAGACTCAGATTTCAGGAGTATCCTCAATTCATCAGCACACAGTCACCTCATATAAAAAGTTTAAAACAGCCCCAAGACTTAAGGACACAAATGACTAAAAATTTCCAATAATTTTGGAACAGTTGGAAAGTTGATGGGGATGTATATAGAATTGACAAACCCTTGACTGTCCAGTAAAGTCTCCAGAGCAGCTTCATAAAATTACCCATACTTGGTTTTTATCACCAGAGATTTTGGTTTCATTGGTCTGGATGGGGCCCTGGCATCAGTATGTTTTAAAGGCTTTTTAGAGGATTTTAACATATAGCCAACTTTGAGGACCACTGGCAACAATGAACCATGTCTTTTGTAGAATTATTGTCTCATCCTTCCCAGGGCATCAACGACGTACTTTTGGAACCAGGTAAATTGGTTAAACTTTTGATATCTAAGTCTCACAACAGTATTTTGGGGTAAGTAGTAAAATTCTCCTTAAGCAGATGAGGAAATAGAAAATATGCTAGAGTCGTCCTACTCACAATGCATGGTCTGAATATTAGCAGCAACAGCATTACCTAGGAGCTTGTTAGAAATGCCAAATAGCAATACCCAAGCCAGGTTTTCTGCATCAGAATCAGTATTTTAGCAAGATTCCCCAGTGAGTTGTCTACATGTTAAAGTCTGAAAGGCACACAGTTCTAGGGAGGGTTCATATTCATGAGGCTCCTCCTGGCAGTAAATGAGTCCCTGTGCAGTGCCAGCCTTGCATATGAAACTGGCATCAGTTCCTTCTAATAGAAAGACTTTCCTCAACTTAATGAGATTCACTTGAAGGAGTGAAATGGAGCGAGATCACTTGGTCTCCTCACCTGGCTTTTTCAGTCAAGAAACTATGCGTTATTCAACAAACAAGGTGTGTTTTCAGGAATCTAAAACAAGACTGGAATAATTTACAGGAGAGCAGTGTTTGTGAGATGCCTTGACCTAGTGGCTTACCTTACTGTGTTACCTGCTTCGACCTTTGGTTGTGTCTGATACCCCAACCCTCGTTTGAACTCTCAACTCCTGGTCTTGATGCTGTCTCACCCCAAATCTCAGCAGAGGAGAGGACAAAAGGCTCTTAAATTCTCCATACTGATGAAGTGCTTGAGTTCAGTTCAGTTCAGTCGCTCAGTCGTGTACGACTCTTTGCAACCCCATGAATCGCAACACGCCAGGCCTCCCTGTTCATCACCATCTCCTGGAGTTCACTCAGACTCACGTCCATCAAGTCAGTGATGCCTTCCAGCCATCTCATCCTTGGTTGTCCCCTTCTCCTCCTGCCCTCAATCCCTCCCAGCACCAGAGTCTTTTCCAGTGAATCAACTTTTCGCATGAGATGGCCAGAGTACTGGAGTTTCAGCTTTAGCATCATTGCTTCCAAAGAACACCCAGGGCTGATCTCCTTCAGAATGGACTGGTTGGATCTCCTTGCAGTCCAAGAGACTCTCAAGAGTCTTCTCCAACACCACAGTTCAAAAGCATCAATTCTTTGGTGCTCAGCTTTCTTCGGAGAAGGAAATGGCAACCTACTCCAGTGTTCTTGCCTGGAGAATCCCAGGGATGGGGGAGCCTGCTGGGCTGCCGTCTATGGGGTCGCACAAATTCAGACACGACTGAAGCGACTTAGCAGCAGCTTTCTTCACAGTCCAACTCTTGCATCCATACACTGGAAAAATCATAGCCTTAACTAGACAGATCTTTGTAGGCAAAGTAATGTCTCTGCTTTTCAATAGTTAGGTAGTGTTAATTCATTCATTGCACACTAATATTGCACTGGATGTTATGATTTAAAGATGGATAGGACAGCATTCCTGATTGTACCTAATTAATGAATTAGTGGGAGAGACAGACTACAATATATGCAACAAATGAGAATACCATCTGTTGGAAAGGGCATGATAAGATCCATATAATTTGTACACTGCTTGTTGGAGTATGAATTATGGCAACCTTCCTGTAAGCAGTTTAGTAATATGTATTAAAATCTCAAAATGTTCTTAGATTTGGGTGTTTTATACATGACATATTAAGAAGACATTCTATGAAGTTTAGTAGGGAGGATGGGACCAGATTTATATTTTGGAAAGTTTACTTTGGCTTAATGTAAGGAATGGATTAGAGGGTGTGCTGGGCTGGAAGCAGGGAGATTAATTAATGGCTGTCATAGAAAGTCAACATTTTTTCTAATCTAAGAAAAGATGAGGACCTGGAATAGGGCCATTATGATGTCTGGCTTCTTTGAGCCTAAAAGGTTTCTACACTTACCTCAAAATCACCTCTTCTAAAAAACAATGGGCAATGGACTATCACCAGCAAAGATTTGCAAAGATGTTTACTGCTATAATGTTTACAAAAGTAAAAACAAAACAAAACGGAATAACCAAGTTATCCTTAAACAAATCATGATATATCAGTTTGGTAGAATGTATAGTCATTAAGATAGTATCTATAAAAATTTTAATGTAGTGAAAATGTTAGTCCCTCAGTCGTATCTGACTTTTGTGAACATACAGACTGTAGCCTGCCAGGCTCCTCTGTCTATGGGATTCTCTAGGCAAGAGTACTGGAGTGGTTTGCCATCCCCCTTCTTCAGGGGGTCTTCTCTTTCCAGGGCATCTTCACAACCCTGGGATAGAGCCCAGCTCTCTCGCATTGCAGGAAGATTCTTTACTGTCTGAACCCCCAGGGGAGCCTTCATGAAGTGGAACTAAGCATACAATATAATGTAATATTAGACAAAATCCTATGATGGAAATTACCCAAGCATTTTAATGTGGTCTACAGATTCACTCAAGCTCCAATCTCTGACTCTTTTTTCTGTGCCTGTGACTTCTCAGCTATACTGAAATGATGGTTATTCTCTAAGCATAGCAAATTCTATTGAAATCCCGTGCTATTAAATATGCTGGGTTTATTTTCTGTGTGTGTGTGTTTGTTTTTTACACAAATACTTTTCTTCCTGTAGAGCTCAGGAAAAAAAAAGCCATAGCTGCCTCACCTTAGGATAGCTCAGGTCCCTGGAGTCATCTGTTAAGTTAATTATTTTCTTAATTGTCCCCTATCATTTTGGGATAATGAACTGTAACTTCCTTTCTGTTACCCTAGTTCTGGTGAATAGGATTCACAGTAGAAGTTGGAACTGTACCCTCCTCAAGTTCACCTCCATTTCTCATTCAGAGCCTCTAATTAATGTAGATTTACTACCTTATGTAATTAAAGTCTTCTTAGAGGAGCCAAATCCTTTTCCTACTAACTAGTTGAAAGCCACCAAACAGTGAAGACTATACCTTAAATGCTATTCTGATTTCTTGAGAGATGTAAAGTATTTAGAAATAAGGTGATTTGTAAATATGTTGATAAAACAGAGGAAGACTTGCACAAACAGCTTTATATAGATAAAGATTTAATTATTAAAGATGTAAGACTCAATAAAATGTCTTTCTTCTTGAAGGATTTTAGAAGGGCCTTCAGGAAGAGACTGGCCTTCAGAGAAAACAACTTGAGCAAAATCCTGAAGGTGGGATATTGCCAAGCATGTTTGCAGTAAAAGGATGCATGGGCTGATGCACAGCTCCATGGAAAGCCTGTGGTGGGAAATTAGATGGGAAAGTCTATAAAGAGCCAAGCTTTAGCATTTGAATGCTTGTGTTGAAGTGTTTAAACTTTAATTTTTTGTATTCTAGTCATTCAGATTTTTGCATGTAGGCCAAGACCTGCTTGTATATGTGTGTTGTAAAAATAACTGAAAGTATATGAGAAGGATGGCAGGCAGGAGAACTTGGAAGTTGGTAGCTCCTCAACTGGTTATTCTACCCAGACCTTTGTCTGATCTCTAGACCTGCCTACTAGCTTATAAACTGACCTGTCTACATGGTAATCTCACATACTTACACCAAACTCATTGTGTCTGAAACAGAGTTTGTCAAGTTATTTGTTTATTCCATGACTTAAATTGTGCCCAGATAGGTAAACATATGCATGCAATTAAAACATCTTAAGATGTCATTTTTCCAAAATAACTAGTTGGGGAGATCCAGAGAGTTCCACTGGGGAGCCCTTGAGTCCTCTGAGTTTGGAACAGATGAAGGTAAGGGTATCACTTGCCAGCAGGCTGCAGGGTCTGAAGGAAAGGAAAAACACAGAAGGCCATGTCTTAGGGTGAACCTCAAATTCAGTCCAGACAGACTTTCCAACTGATTCAACTTTGTAAAGGGCTAATCAGAAGGTGGTAATCTGGAAAAGAAAGAGAATCAGATCAAGGCAGGAGGATCAGCAGCAGAGGTGGGAAGAATGCACTGAGGCAAGAGGAAGGGTGCTACAGATGACCAATACAGCCTCCAGAGAGGACTGTCATGCATCAGGCATGGGTGTTGAAGATGTCAAATCACTGTTCTTGCTTGGTCATCTTTTACCTTTCAGTATAAGCTCAACCTTCTGCTGTCTGTTGTGTTTCGCTGTAAACATTTTGAAAATCGTATGATAACCTGTGATGCATAGGACAATCTCCCAGGACACTTCTGTATCTTCAGTGCTATTTATAATTTTCGAATTCCCTATTGACATTTATTCCCACTCAGGTTTTTGCTTGCACAGTTCTATTTGACTGAGTTTTCCTTCCTTAATATAGTGGCTTTTTCTTCCATCTCTACTTTTTTCCTGCTTCATTCTATCTCATTTCTTTCCCTTTTTTCTTCCCTGTTTCCTTGCCACATCTCAACACATATAGATCTTTAAATCTGAACTATCCTTCACTGATATTGGTTTTTGACTCATGAGTTTTCTGGACCAAAAACCAATATGGATATGAAGTAGTCCTCTAGCACACATGTGAGAGTTAAAGCCAGGCTCTGAACCTTTGTCCAAGGGGCCAAGCTGGGGCCAAGCACCCTCTGAACCTTTCCCAATTTCTCTCCCGAGAAAATTTACTTTGCCATTGAGTTACCTGTGTCATATGAAAAATCACTGACCACTCAGACCTGTGACACTGAACTCTGCACAAAATGCTAGCTAAGATATCGTACCCTCCATGTACCAAATATTGCACTAAACACTGGGGACACAGGGTGACTAAGACAT
The DNA here is from genome assembly GCA_917880005.1 of Nanger dama. NCBI lineage: Eukaryota > Metazoa > Chordata > Mammalia > Artiodactyla > Bovidae > Nanger > Nanger dama. Next base: position 897,706 of record CAKJTW010000068.1, on the reverse strand, counting down.
CTGTTGTTTGGACTTTCTCTTTGGAAACTCACAGTAGAAAGGGGGATCAGACACCCACATGCTTAATTACAATACAGTGTAGCAGATACAATACATAAATATACTGCATTAATTTTTTTTTAAGCTACAGCATGAATTGAGTTCTTCATCTTGTACATGAGCAGTCACTTCCTCCTAGGATGAACATACTTGTCCAAGGCAGTGTCTCGGTGCAGACATGCATATACTTAAACACCAATGGTGATCTAATTCACATTCACACTAAGCATTTTCATTTGATAAGTAAACTCTAGTTTGTTACACTGGTAAAGGATGTATACATGGAGCTGTAAATTTTCCAACAGTTTCTTTTTTTTTTTTTTTTGTCTTTAGGTTTTCGCCATTTATTGAACTCACACACTTAAGAATATAAAAGGGGGAAAATATTTTCCTATAGGAGAAAAAAATGCTAAACTGAAGAAAACGTCAGGAAATCTTTTTGAAATGACAAGCTGCAAGACTGTGATTCTGATGGCCTCATTAGTGATTCCTCATGCCAGACTGAAGACATTGTATGAGGCTAAGACTAGAGCTTCAGTGGTTCCACTGACATTGGGTAGGAAGATGTTGGCTCTTCTTTCCCTTCTTTGTGATATGAGAATGTTTAAGTCTTCAGCATGCATCTAGGGCAACTGTGGGTCTTCCAAAATCAGGCCTTCATATTCGGTATAAAAGGAAGCATGTATAAAAACATAAAAAATAATAACAATATTACCTGAAGGCTTCCCAAGCTGCCTAGAGGTAAAGAACCCACCTGCCAATGCAGGAGACTTTAAGAGACATGGGTTAGATCCCTGAGTTGAGGAAGATCCCCTAGAGAAGGGCACGACGACCCACTGCACTATTCTTGCCTGGAAGATTCCATGGACAGAGGAGCTGGTGGGCTATGATCCATAAAGTCACAAAAAGTCAGACACGACTGAGTGACTCAGTGCAGGTTACCAATGCCTTGGTCATCTTTACATAGTGCATGGCAAATAACTGTTTCTCTACGACAATATTATTTGGCTATCACAATAGCGTTGCAAAGTGAATAGAGCTGATGTTTTTATGTTCATTTTTCTTGTAAGAAAATCTGGCTTGCTCAAGGCCACACAGTAGTAAAATCCAGATCCAAGATTTTAATACAAATATACTAATAGCCATATTTGGAAGTCTGAGAACTCTTGTATTGCTCAAGAGCATTTTTCCCATTTGAGGTGCACGAGTCTTCTCCAAGCTCCACATGTCTTTTATTTCCTACGTTTGCAAAAGGGACAATAACCTACATGTTGAGGTTTTCTTAGAGAAGAAATATTATTTCAATGCATTGTTGTAAAGAGCTCTTGTCTGATTCTTAGAGAAATAAAACATGCCTTATTTTTACTTTCTTAATAAATTACTTGCAGGAAAAGGGAAAACAGACAAAACAAAAGTCTTCCAAAATAAAGAAAACCCCCATATTTTTTTCTGAAATATTATATCCTGACAGACAACAGAGGTTTATGGATGAAGCCTGAGTTTAGAAGTCAGTTACACTGGCAGCCCGGTTGCTCCTTCCTTGTTCCAATTTTCTTTTTTATCACGAACACTTATCACCTTCTCACATACCACATAACTTATACTTTAATTATTTTGACTTATCATCTCTCTCCTCTAGCTTGAATATAAGTTCCAAGTGGGCAGGGATCTTTCCTTTATTCTCTCAAATATTCTAGCCCAGCACAGTGGCTGGCTAGCATGTAGGAACACAGTAAAGTTTGCTGATTGAATAAATGAATGAAGTACCTGGATTGGAATTTTCACTTTATTACCTACCAACAGTAGAACTTAGGAATGTTACTTAACCCTTCAAATGAGGGTTTGTTTTTTGTTTTTGTTTTTGGTGTTTTGTTTGTTTGATTTTTTTTTTTTTTTTTTTTTGGTATGCGTGGTAAAATGTACTTAGGTGACAGCACCGTCATGACAGAAAGCAAAGAAGAACTAAACAGCCTGTTGATGAAAGTGCAAGAGGATAGTGACAAAGTTGGCTTAAAACTCAGCATTCAGAAAACTAAGATCATGGAATCTGGTCCCATCACTTCATGGCAAACAGATGGGGAAACAGTGACAGACTTTATTTTGGGGGCTCCAAAATCACTGCAGATGGTGACTGCAGCCATGAAATTAAAAGACGCTTGCTCCTTGGAAGAAAAGCTATGACCAACCTAGACAGCCTATTAAAAAACAGAGACATTACTTTGTCAACAAAGGTTCATCTAGTCAAAGCTGTGGCTTTTCCAGTAGTCATGTATGGATGTAAGAGTTGGACTATAAAGAAAGCTGAGCACCACAGAATTGATGCTTTTGAACTGTGGTGTTGGAGAAGACTCTTGTGAGTCCCTTGGACTGCAAGAAGATCAAACCAGTCCATCCTAAAGGAGATCAGTCTTGAGTATTCATTGGAAGGACTGGTGCTGAAGCTGAAACTCCAATACTTTGGCCACCTGATGCAAAGAATCAACTCATTGTAAAAGACCATGATGATGGGAAAAATTGAAAGCATGACGAGAAAGGGGATGACAGAAGATGAGATGGTTTGATGGCATCACCAATGCAATGGACATGAGTTTGAGTAGGCTCCAGAAGTTGGTGATGGATAGGGGAAGCCTGGCATGCTGAAGTCCATGGGGTAGCAAAGAGTCAGACACGACTGAGTGACTGAACTGAACTGATGTAACTCTATGCTGGGCTTCCCTGGTGGCTCAGTGGCAAAGAATTCATCTGCCAATGCAAGAGAAGTGGGTTTAAACTCTGGGTCAAGAAGATCCTCTGTAGAAGGAGTCACTCCAGTACTCTTGCTTGGAGAATCCCATGGACAGTGAGTAGCCTGCCAGGCTCTTCTGTCCATGGGGTCACAAAAGAGTTGGAGTAGGAAAGAGTGCATATAATCAGAGCTAAGGTTTTTCCAGTAGCCATGTACGGATGTGAAAGCTGGACCATAAAAAAGACGAGTGCCAAAGAATTGATGCTTTCAACTTGTGGTGTTGGAGAAGACTCAAGAGTCCCTTGGACTGCAAGGAGATCAAACCAGTTAATATTAGAGGAAACCAATTTGAAATATTCATTGGAAGGACTGTTGTTGAAACTGAAGCTCCAATACTTTGGCCATCTAATGGGAAGAGCCAGTTCATTGGAAAAGACCCTGATGCTGGGAAAGACTGAAAGCAAAAGGAGAATGGGATGGCAGAGGACAAAATGGTTATATAGCATCACTGACTCAATGGAAATGAATTGGAGCGAGCTCTAGGAGATAGTGAAGATCAGAGTAGCCTGGCATGCTACAGTCCCTGAGGTGGCAGAGTCAGACATGACTTAGCAAATGAAGAGCAATAGCAACAGTTCTGTGACATTAAGTATTCAGTGAATTCACATTTTTCTGCAGCCATTACCACTGTCTATCTTCAGAATGTCTTCGTCTTCTCTCAACTGAAATTCTGTACCTACTACACAGTTTCTCATCCCCTCCCGCCCTCAGTCTGTAGCAAATATCCTTCTATTTCTTTTATCTCTATGAATTGACCACTCTAGGTATTTCATATTAAATGAAATCACACAGTATTTGTCTTTTGAACTAGCTTATTTCATTTAGGTTAAAGAAGCAGGTGAATAGCAGAAGGTGGAAAAATACACAGAAGAACTATACAAAAAAGACCTTAATGACCTAGGCAACCACAATGGTGTGATCACTCACCTAGAGCCAGACATCCTGGAATGTGAAGTCAAGTGGGCCTTAGGAAGCATCACTACAAACAAAGCAAGTGGAAGTAATGGAATTCCAGTTGAATTACTTAAAATCCTAAAAGATGATGCTCTTAAAGTGCTGCACTCAATATACCAGCAAATTTGGAAAACTCATAAGAGGCCACAGGACTGGAAAAAGTCAGTTTTCATTCCAAAGAAAATGAATGCCAAGGAATGTTAAAACTACTGCACAATTGCACTCATCTCACACACTAACAAACTAATGCTCAAAATTCTCCAAGTGAGGCTTCAATAATATGTGAACTGAGAACATCCAGATGTTCAACCTGGATTTAGAAAAGGCAAACAAACCAGAGATCAAATTGCCAACATCTGTTGGATCATAGAAAAAAACAAGAGATTTCCAGAAAAACATCTACTTCTGCTTTATTGACTACACCAAAGCCTTTGACTGTATGGATCACAACAAACTGTGGAAAATTCTGGAAGAGATGGAAATACCAGACCACCTGACCTGCCTCCTGAGAAAGCTGTATGCAGGTCAGGAAGCAACAGTTAGAACTGGACATGGAACAATGAACTGGTTCCAAATTGGGAAAGGAGTAGGTCAAGGCTGCATAATGTCACCTTGCTTATTTAACTTCTATGCAGAGTACATCATGTGAAATGCCAGGCTGGATGAAGCACAAGCAGGACTCAAGATTGCAGGGAGAATGTGCAGATGACAAATATGCATCAGATATGCAGGTGACACCACTCGTGTGGCAGAAAATGAAGAACTATAGAGCCTCTTGATGAAAGTGACAGAAGAGAGTGAAAAACCTGGCTTAAAACTCAGCATTCAAAAATATCCCATTACATGACAAATAGATGGGAAAACAATGGAAACAGTGACAGGCTTTATTTTCTTGGGCTCCAAAATCACTGCAGATGGTGACTGCAGCAATGAAATTAAAAGATACTTGCTTCTTGGAAGAAAACCTATGACAAACCTAGACAGCATATTAAAAAGCAGGGATATTACTTTGCTGACAAAGGTCTGTCTAGTCAAAGCTATGGTTTTTCCAATTGTCATGTATGGCTGTAAGAGTTGGACCGTAAAGAAAGCTGAGCACCGAAGAATTGATGCTTTTGAATGGTGGTGTTGGAGAAGACTCTTGAGAGTCCCTTGGACTCCAAGGAGATCCAATCAGTCCATCCTAAAGGAGATCAGTCCTGAGTATTCATTGGAAGGACTGATGGTGAAGCTGAAGCTCCAGTACTTTGGCCACCTGATGCAAAGAACTGACTCATTGTAAAAGACCCTGATGCTGGGAAAGATTGAAGGCAGAAGGACAAGAGGACAACAGAGGATGAAACGGCTGGATGGCATCACTGATTCAACTGACATGAGTTTGAGCCAGCTCCATGAGTTGGCAAGAGACAGGGAAGCCTGGCATGCTGCAGTCCATGGGGTTGCAAAGAGTTGGACAAAACTGAGTGACTGAACTGAACTGATTTTGTTTAGCACAGCATCCTCCAGATTCATCCATATTGTGGCATTTATCAGAATTTCTTTTCTTTTTAAGGATGAATAATGTTCTGTTTCATGTGTATACCACATTTTTCTGATCCATCCATTTGATAACAGATACTTGGGTTGCATCCACCTTTTGGCTATTGTGAATAATGCTGCTGAGAACACGAGTACATAAATACATATTTGAATTCCTGTGTTCAGTTCTTTGGGGGCATGTACCTGGAAGCAGAATGGCTAGATCATATGTAATTCTATTTTTAACTTTTTGAGGACCCACTATACCAGTGGCTGCACCATTTAGCAGTCCAACCAGCAAAGCATAAGAATTCTTTTTTTTCCCTCATCCTTACCCAAACTTATTTTCTTTCTGTTTACTTGTTTTGTTTTGGTACTAACCATCCTAAATATGAAGAAAATCTTTGAATTTTAATGGATTTGCCCCCACGGTGGAGCTACATACAGAGACCTCATAGCCAGCATAGCTCTAGCACAGTGTGTATGTGTGTGTGTGTGCGTGTGTGCTCAGTTATGTCCAACTCTTTCCTACCCATGGACTGTAGCCTGACAGGCCCCTCTGTCCGTGGCATTTTTCAGGCAAGAATACTGGAGTGAGTTGCCATTTCCTTCTCCAGGGGATCTTCCCAACCCAGGGATCAAACCCAGATCTTCTGCATTGCAGATGGATTCTTTACTGCTGAGCCACCTGGGAAGCTCTCTAGTACAGAGTGGGTATTAACTAAAAATAAATTTCCTTTGTTTATTGCTATGCTTGGGAAGAAAAAAATCCACATAATTTTAAAAGAGTCACTTCCACTTTTCCTGTTATTATCTAAAATTCACTCATACTGATACAGATTTAAATCAGATATAACATATAAGAGAAATAGACACTTTCATTTTTATTTTTTTCTTTTTTACCCATGAAAGAGACTATTAGTCACTGGATCCAATGGAAATAGTCCAAATGATTACCAAATGAGACATAATATTAGTGATTTATATTTTCTTCTATTGAGAAAGATCTGTGAAGAAAATTATTGAAATCAGGACACTCTGATTCATGTATTAACAATACTACCCTTGAACTAAAACAGGAGAGTTTTTTCAGCTGAACAAATTGCTGATTCACACATTTTTTTAAAAATCACTGAAATTAGATACTTGATTTCATCACTCTATTATGTAAGAATGGTTACAATTCTTCTTTCAGCCTCTGTGTAGATTCATGCTTACTCTAGACTTATTAAATAAAAGTGCTGATGCTTAGGGAACTTTAACATTCAGTTTAACGTGTTTCAATTCTGCAAAAGTTTATCAAACAGACATCATGTGCAAACCATGAGTGGAATACAAAGCATAGGATTCAGTATACACTTTTAAGAGTGAATTTGATTATCACTATTTTAGTGGTTACAAAATACTGAGAGGATTAAATCAATATGGCATAATGAATAGACATCTCCACCTCTTCTTATGCCTCAGGTACCACAAAAGAAAAGGAAAATGATATCTTTTATATACAAGTATCTACTTACAAATATAGTAAGAGAAAAAAACATAATAATCTTCAACTATTTCAAATTAGTTAAAAGAGAATTGGGTTAATACAGAGAAAGAAGCATAAGTTCCACTGTTCTGACCCTCTTACACTGTTGGTGGGAATGCAAACTAGTATACCCACTATGAAGAACAGTGTGGAGATTCCTTAAAAAAACTGGAAATAGAATTGCCATATGACCCAGCAATCCCACTGCTGGGCATACACACTGAGGAAACCAGAATTGAAAGAGACATATGTACCCCAGTGTTCATCACAGCACTGTTTATAATAGCCAGGACATGGAAGCAACCTAGATATCCATCAGCAGATGAATGGAAAAGAAAGCTGTGGTACACATACACAATGGAATATTACTCAGCCATTAAAAAGAATACATTTGAATCAGTTCTAATGAGGTGGATGAAACTGGAACCTATTATACAGTGTGAAGTAAGCCAGAAAGAAAAACACCAATACAGTATACTAATGCATATATATGGAATTTAGAAAGATGGTAATGATAACCCTGTATGTGAGACAGCAAAAGAGACATAGATGTATAGAACAGTCTTTTGGACTCTGTGGGAGAGAAAGAGGGTGGGATGATTTGGGAGAATGGCACTGAAACATGTTTAATATCATATATGAAACAAGTCGCCAGCCCAGGTTCAATGCATGATACTGGATGCTTGGGGCGGGTGCACTGGGATGACCCAGAGGGATGGTATGGGGAGGGAAGGGGGGGCGGTCAGGATGGGGAACACGTGTATACATGTGGCGGATTCATGTTGATGTATGGCAAAACCAATACAATATTGTAAAGTAATTAACCTCCAATTAAAATAAATATTTATTTTAAAAATAAATAAAAGATCATGAAATAAAAAGTATGTTTACATTTAAAATGATAAACCAGCAATAGCTCTTGAAAATAGAAAAGACGCCTGTAAGCAGTTTATACAATGTGAAGTATTTTTATCTTTCACTCAAAATCACCGAAGAGTTTATGATCAACATAACCAGAAGCCATATTCAGATGAGGATAACTTAGTGGAGGTTACTTAAATACAAAATTTTTAGAAAACAAAAGAATTACAAAGAATTTCAGAAAAAAATAAAATTTATATAAACAAATAACAAAAAAGAGACAGATGAAATAAAGAAAACAAACTTTATAATTATCATCAGCTCTTTGAGAATACTATATACATAAAGAAAGAAATAGATTTTGTGGAAACAAAGTTAAAGTAGTTGAATTGTTAAAAAAAAAAAAAAACAGCTTTGACAGGTGAATTGAATAGAGAAATGTGCACAGCTAGATAGTAAATCCATGAGTTGAGGATGGAGCCAAAGAAATCTAGAACACAGCACAAAGAAACAAATGGAGAAAATAAGAGAAAAGTTAATAGACAAGGAAAGCAAATTCCAACATCTATTTAATAAGAGTGCCAGAAAGAACAAACAAACTGGAGTGGGAGAAAATGACAAAGAAATCACATAAATCCAGAAAATGGTACAGTTGGAAGAACTTATTTATGGAATACCAAACAAGATGAATGAGAAGAGACATGTACCTCGGCCGCTATGCTGAGGACTGAGAATTCCAAAGATGGAAAAAAAAAAAATCCTGCAAGATTTTAGAGGAGTGGAAAAAAAATAGGTTATCTACAAAATGACCCCACAGATCGGATGGGCAAGAATCATTTCTTTGGCAACACAGAGTTAAAAAATAGCAAAGCTATATTTTACATTACAGCTTTAACATTATCACCAAAAAACCTGGTTTTAAATCTAAAATACTACACTTAAAAGCTAATATTCAAATGGGAGGGCAAAATAATGACATTTTCAGATATGCAATGAGTCAGAAAATTTACCACCCACAGTTGTTCTCTAAAAATAATTACTCTTCAGTATAAAACAGGGGAAAAAGAGCCCAAGAACATGGAAGAAGTAGGCCAACAGAAAAGTAGAGAGCAAAGAAACCAATGATACTAGTTATGTTTAAATGTTTGTGAGGCATAATGTAAAAAATCAAGTAGGAATCAAATTTCTGGTACTAAAATATCTGATGACTTCAACAGAGGAAGGTGGTAGAGGGCTAGGAGTAAGAGCTTTGGGGAGGGAGATAACTTAAAGTGTTCTAAGGTTCTTACCTTTTCAATAGATAGCATTTAAATTCAAATAAATATATATTATATATGTATGTATGTGTTTGTACATATTTATATAACTATGGCAAATGATAGAGTTATATATTAGATCTAAGCAAAAACATAAATAAGTGCAACAAAATTAAATTTTTTGAATACTATTATAAATTATATACCAATTAGTTATGTGAACTGCCAAAACCACTAGAGAAGAAAAAGGCATGTGGCAAGAACACGTGATCTATTTAACAAAAGAAGGAAAAAGAAAGCATGGTAATTTGACAAATAAGTTCAAACATGTCATTAATCAGACATACACAAAAATGTTAATGGTTACCCACTCCAGTGTTCTTGCCTGGAGAATCCCAGGGATGGGGGAGCCTGGTGGGCTACCGTCTATGGGGTCACACAGAGTCAGACATGACTGAAACGACTTAGCAGCAGCAGCAGCAGCAATAGTCTTCCATTAAAATACAGAGTTTCTAAACTCTGTATGGAGTTTCTAAAAATTAAGCTATAAACTATTCACAATGGCTAGAAAAAAGTGCAGAGAAGGCAAACACAAACAAAAGTTAAGCATTGTGGTAAAGTCAATTTAAGACAAAACAAACTTTAGACTAGTAAGTATTGACCATGTCATGCATGCCAAATCACTCTAGTTGTGTCTGACTCTTTGTGACCCCAAGGACTAAGCCTACCAGGCTCCTCTAGGGGATCTTCCTGACCCAGGGATCAAACCTGAATCTTTTATGTCTCCTGTATCAGCAGGCAGGTTCTTTACCACTAGCGCTACCGAGGAGCCCATTGAATGTGTCAGAGGGACATTTTATATTCTGGAAAACTACAGTCTATCAAAATATATAATAATAAACATCTATGTATAAGGTACCTATCCTAGACTCTACATTAAAACTAGGATAAACACAAGAAAATATTTTTTTAAATCTACTATTTAAGACTATACCTGTAAGAAGGGGCTTCCCTGGTGGTTCAGAGATAGTAAAGCATCTGGCTGCAATGAGGGAAGACCCGGGTTTGATCCCTGGGTCAGGAAGATCCCTGGAGAAGGAAAAGGCAACCCACTCTAGTGTTCCTTGCCTGGAGAATCCCATGAACAGAGGCGCCTGGTGGGCTACACTCTGTGGGGTCATGAAGAGTCAGACACGACTGAGGGACTTCACTATACCTGTAAGAACTCAGCAGTAGACAAAATAGAGGCTTTAAACAACAGGGTTAACATTCTTATTTAATGGATAATAAAGAAATTTGTTTACTAAAATCAAAGAATTCACACTCCTAAAGTCAACAAATTTTTAAATTCACAATTTAAAAAGCCCCAAAGAACAGAAGTATCAATTAATTCTTCCCCAAAGAAAAGAAAATATAGCATATTCAAGATAGACCAGAATAGGGACCCCCTGGCCTTCCAGTGGTAGTTAAGACACTCCACACTTTCACCACAGAGGGCTCTGGTTTGATCCCTGGTGGGGGAATTTATGATCTTGCATGCCATGGGGTGAGGCCAAAAATGACAACAGAAACCAAAAGTAGACCAGAGTATTCCAGGCAGAAGGAATAGAATGTGAAAAGCTCTTACCCTTCAGTTTCTGCCCAGCCCCAGCCTCTAAATAGACTGTATCTGCCATACTGCCATTATGGTTCTTCAGTAACGTGCGTGGAATGGACTTGTTGTTGGAAAATCTAAGTTTGGAAAATTAAAATTGTACTAGTAGCAAGAGGATGGAGAAAAGGCAAGTGTCCCTGTTTAACTTTTCTATTTCATCTGTCACCAGCACCCTGCAATACACAGTAAATCAGTTCATTTTTCCTTTTTAAAAACACATTTAGTGCTCTCTCTCTCTCTCTTACATTCTCACCAAGAAAAGGCCATGTGCACACAAAATAAGTGGTGACCATCTCCAAGACAAGAAGAAGGCTCTCATCAGAACCCAACAAACAGGCACCCTGATTCTCATACTTCCAGCCCCCTGAACCATGAGAAAAAAATATTTCTATTGTTTAAGTCACACTATCTATGGTGTTTTGTTATGCATCCTGAGCTAACTAAGATGGGTAGTATCAAAATCTGCCAGGAATGAGAAAAACAGTCTGCATTAGCTGCTTTACATACATACAAGGATGAATTTATGTAGAGGTACATTCATCTACCAAATATATTTTATAACTCATCAGTTATAAAAGCCCTGAAAGGATAGCACCAATAGAGGTCTTTAAAGGGTAAGCTCTTCAGTAACCTCCTGGATTTTTCTAATCTAGTGGAATAGCATAGGTCCTGTGCAAGATTCTTCAAGAGATGGGAATACCAGACCACCTGACCTGTCTCTTGAGAAACCTATATGCAGGTCAGGAAGCAACTGTTAGAACTGGACATGGAACAACAGACTGGTTCCAAATAGGAAAAGGAGTATGCCAAGGCTGTATATTGTCACCCTACTTATTTAACTTATATGCAGAGTACATCATGAGAAATGCTAGGCTGGAAGAAGCACAAGGTGGAATCAAGATTGCCGGGAGAGCTATCAATCACCTCAGATATGCAGATGACGCCACCCTTATGGCAGAAAGTGAAGAGGAACTAAAAAGCCTCTTGATGAAAGTGAAAGAGAAGAGTGAAAAACTTGGCTGAAAGCTCAGCATTCAGAAAACAAAGATCATGGCATCTGGTCCCCTCACTTCATGGGAAATAGATGGGGAAACAGTGGAAACAGTGTCAGACTTTATTTTGGGGGGCTCCAAAATCACTGCAGATGGTGATTGCAGCCATGAAATTAAAAGACGCTTACTCCTTGGAAGAAAAGTTATGACCAACCTAGATAGCATATCAAAAGCAGAGACATTACTTTGCCAACAAAGGTCCGTCTAGTCAAGGCTATGTTTTTTCCAGTGGTCATGTATGGATGTGAGAGTTGGACTGTGAAGAAGGCTGAGTGCTGAAAAATTGGTGCTTTTGAACTCTGGTGTTAGAGAAGACTCTTGAGAGCCCCTTGGACTGCAAAGAGGTCCAACCAGTCCATCCTAAAGGAGATCAGCCCGGGATGTTCATTGGAAGAACGGGTGCTAAAGCTAAAACTCCAAATAGTTTGGCCACCTCATGCAAAAAGTTGACTCATTGGAAGAGACCCTGATGCTGGGAGGGATTGGGGACAGGAGGAGAAGGGGACGACAGAGGGTGAGATGGCTGGATGGCATCATGATCTCAATGGACATGAGTTTGAGTGAACTCTGGGAGTTGGTGATGGACAGGGAAGCCTGACATGCTGCGGTTCATGGGGTCGCAAAGAGTCTGACATGACTGAGTGACTGAACTGTGTCCACAAGCCTCGTAAACTCTGCTCTTGGATAAATTCCCATCAGCTCCTTTCACCCAGGTTTCTGTATGTATGCATGCTCAGTCACTAAGTCATATCTGACACTTTGCAACCCCATGGACTGTAACCCACCAGGCTCCTCTGTCTGTGGGATTTTCCAGGTAAGAATACTGAAGTGGGTCACCATTTCCTCCTTCAGAGATTTCTGGGTAAGGGCCCAGAAACAGCTCACTTAACCTACACAAACCTACAGTAAGCACACAGCTCTAAGAGGTTGAAACATATACATATTTTTCACTTTCTGGCTTTTGCATAGATATGAAAGAGACAAAGTATGTCCACAAGTGCAGCAAGCCAATTAATTCTGCTTCTGTGTCCAACTAGTTAGAATGGAATCCCCCAACAGAGAATGTCATCTACCACCAAGTACACAGTCACCAGCCTTCCTGCACCCACAGAAACAAACTTTTAAACCTAGACACTTAGGACTGAAAATATGCCCTTTCTACTTGAATTTTCTATGCTGTACTTCTTATCCTCTCTTCCACCTCTTCTCACTTTTCGATAATATTATGTTTACTCATCTTATAGTATTTCTCCCCTTTGCTACCCATGATCCATCTGTTCATTTCATTTCTTCCTTTCTTTTTTTTTTTTTCCAACTCCGGAATTTCCATTTGTTTTGTTTTTATTGAAATTCTTTATTTGATTAAACACTGTCTTCATACCTTTCAACACTTAGCTTTTTATTTTATTTTAATTTATTTAAATTGGAGGCTAATTCAGTTCAGTTCAGGCACTCAGTCGTGTCCGACTCTTTGCGACCCCATGAATCACAACACACCAGGCCTCCCTGTTCATCACCATCTCTCGGAGTTCACTCAGACTCACGTCCATCGAGTCCGTGATGCCATACAGCCATCTCATCCTCGGTTGTCCCCTTCTCCTCCTGCCCCCAATCCCTCCCAGTATCAGAGTCTTTTCCAATGAGTCAACTCTTCACATGAGGTGGCCAAAGTACTGGAGCTTCAGCTTCAGCATCATTCCTTCCAAAGAAATCCCAGGGTTCATCTCCTTCAGAATGGACTGGTTGAATCTCCTTGCAGTCCAAGGGACTCTCAAGAGTCTTCTCCAACACCACAGTTCAAAAGCATCAATTCTTCGGCGCTCAGCCTTCTTCACAGTCCAACTCTCACATCCATAGATGACCACAGGAAAAACCATAGCCTTGACTAGATGGACCTTAGTCGGCAAAGTAATGTCACTGCTTTTGAATATACTATCTAGGTTGGTCATAACTTTTCTTCCAAGGAGTAAGCGTCTTTTAATTTCATGGCTGCAGTCACCATCCGCAGTGATTTTGGAGCCCAAAAAATAAAGTCTGACACTGTTTCCACTGTTTCCCCATCTATTTCCCATGAAGTGATGGGACCGAATGCCATGATCTTTGTTTTCTGAATGTTGAGCTTTAAGCCAACTTTTTCACTCTCCTCTTTCACTTTCATCAAGAGGCATTTTAGTTCCTCTTCACTTTCTGCCATAAGGGTGGTGTCATCTGCATATCTGAGGTGATTGATATTTCTCCCGCAATCTTGATTCCAGCTTGTGTTTCTTCCAGTCCAGCGTTTCTAATGATGTACTCTGCGTAGAAGTTAAATAAGCAGGGTGACAACAGACAGCCTTGACATACTCCTTTTCCTATTTGGAACCAGTCGGTTGTTCCATGTTCAGTTCTAACTGTTGCCTCTGGACCTGCATACAGATTTCTCAAGAGGCAGGTTAGGTGGTCTGGTATTCCCATCTCTTGAAGAATTTTCCACATTTACAATATTGTGGTGGTTTTTGCCGTACATTGACATGAATCAGCAATGGGTATATGTGTTCCCTGTCCTGACCCTCCCTCTCACCTCCCTCCCCATCCCATCCCTCAGGGTTGTCCATCTTTAAGTGCCCTGTCTCATGCATCAAACCTGGACTAGCAATCTATTTCACATATGATAATATACATGTTTCAATGTTATTCTCTCAAATCATCCCACTCTTGCCTTCTCCCAGAGTCCAAAAGTCTGTTCTTTACCTCCGTGTCTCTTTTGCTGCTTGTATATAGGGTCATCGTTACCATTCTAAATTCCATATATATGGGTTAATATACTGTATTGGTGTTTTTTCTTTCTGACTTATTTCTCTCTGTATAATAGGCTCCAGTTTCATCCATCTCCTTAGAACTGATTCAAATGTTTTCTTTTTAGTAACTGAGTAATATTCCATTGTGTATATGTACCACAGCTTTCTTATCCATTCATCTGCTGATGGACATCTAGGTTGCTTCCATGTCCTGGCTATTATAAACAGTGCTTCAGTGAACATTGTGGTACACATGTCTCTTTCAATTCTGGTTTCCTCAGTGTGCATGCCCAGCAGTGGGATTGCTGGGTTGTATGGGAGTTCTATTTCCAGTTTTTAAAGGAATCTCCACACAGTTCTCCATAGCTGCTGTACTAGTTTGCATTCCCACCAACAGTGCAAGAGAGTTCCTTTTCTCCACACCCTCTCCAGCAGTTATTGTTTGTGGACTGTTTAATAGCAGCCATTCTAACCAGCGTGAGATGGTACCTCACTGTGGTTTTGATTTACATTTCTCTGATAATGAGTGATGTTGAGCATCTTTTCATGTGTTTGTTAGCCATGTGTTTGTTAGCCATCTGTATGTCTTCTTTGGAGAAATGGCTGTTTAGTCCTTTGGCCCATTTTTTGATTGGGTCATTTATTTTTCTGGAATTGAGCTGCAGGAGTTGCTTGTATATTTTTGAGATTAATTATTTGTCAGTTGCTTCATTTGCTACTATTTTCTCCCATTCTGAAGGCTCTCTTTTCACCTTGCTTATAGTTTCCTTTGTTGTGCAGAAGCTTTTAATTTTAATTAGGTCCCATTTGTTTATTTTTGCTTTTATTTCCATTACTCTGGGAAGTGGGCCATAGAAGATCCTGATATGATTTACATCAGAGTGTTTTGCCTGTTTTCCTCTAGGAGTTTTATAGTTTCCGGTCTTACATTTAGATCTTTAACCCATTTTGAGTTTATTTTTGTGTAGGTGTTAGAAAGTGTTCTAGTTTCATTCTTTTGCAAGTGGTTGACCAGTTTTCCCAGCACCACTTGTTAAAGAGATTAACTTTTCTTCATTGTATATTCTTGCCTCCTTTGTCAAAGATAAGGTGTCCTTAAGTGCGTGGATTTATCTCTGGGCTTTCTATTTTGTTCCATTTATCTATGTTTCTGTCTTTGTGCCAGCCATACTGTCTTGATGACTGTTGCTTTGTAGTATAATCTGAAGTCAGGAAGGTTGATTCCTCCAGTTCCATTCTTCTTTCTCAAGATTGCTTTAGCTATTCAATGTTTTTTTGTATTTCCAAATTGTGAAATGATTTGTTCTAGTTCTCTGAAAAAAACCATTGGTAGCTTGATAGGGATTGAATTGAATCTATAGATTGCTTTGGGTAGTATACTCATTTTCACTATATTGAATCTTCTGATCTACAAACATGGTATATTTCTCCATCTATTTGTGTCATCTTTTATTTCTTTCACCAGTGTTGTATAGTTTTCTATATATAGATCTTTTGTTTCTTTAGGTAGATTTATTCCTAAGTATTTTATTCTTTTCATTGTAATGGTGAATGGAATTGTTTCATTAATTTCTCTTTCTGTTTTCTCATTGTTAGTGTATAGGAATGCAAGGGATTTCTGTTTGTTAATTTTATATCTCACAGCTTTACTATATTCATTGATTAGCTCTAGTTATTTTCTGGTGGAGTCTTTAGGGTTGTTTATGTAGAGGATCATGACATCTGCAAACAGTGAGAGTTTTACTTCTTCTCTTCCAATCTGGATACCTTTTCTTTTTCTTACTCCTAAAACAACTAGAAAAAGAAGAAATAAAGCACCCCAGGGTTAGTAGAAGGAAAGAAATCTTAAAAATTAAGGCAGAAATAAATGTGAAAGAATCAAAGGAGACCATAGCCAAAATCAACAAAGCTAAAAGCTGGTTCTTTGAGAAGATAAATAAAATAGACAAACCATTAGCCAGACTCATTAAGAAAAAAAGAGAAGAATCAAATCAACAAAATTAGAAATGAAAATGGAGAAATCGCAACAGACAACACAGAAGTACAAAGGATCATAAGAGACTACTATCAGCAACTATATGCCAATAAAATGGACAACTTGGAAGAAATGGACAAGTTCTTAGAAACGTATAACTTTCCAAAACTGAAACAGGAAGAAATAGAAAATCTTAACAGACCCATCACAAGCACAGAAATCGAAACTGTAACCACAAATCTTCCAATAAACAAAAGCCCAGGACCAGATGGCTTCACAGCTGAATTCTACCAAAAATTTAGAAAAGAGCTAACACCTATTCTACTCAAAATCTTCCAGAAAATTGCAGAGGAAGATAAACTTCCAAACTCATTCCATGAGGCCACCATCTAATAGCAAAACCAGACAAAGATCCCACAAAAAAAAAAAAAACAAGACCAATATCATTGATGAACATAGATGCAAAATTCCTTAACAAAATTCTAGCAAACAGAATCCAACAACATATTAAAAAGATCATACATCATGACCAAGTGGGCTTTATCCCAGGGATGCAAGGATTCTTCAATATTCACAAATCAATCAATGTGATACACCACATTAACAAATTGAAAGATAAAAACCATATGATTATCTCAATAGATGCAGAGAAAGTCTTTGACAAAATTCAACATCCATTTATGATAAAAACCCTCCAGAAATCAGGCATAGAAGTAACATACCTCAACATAATAAAAGCCATACATGATAAACCCACAGCAAACATTATTTTCTTTTTAAATCCATTGTAACTAAACCCATTTAAAGCCAATTTTGGCTTAACCCGTATTTTTTTCTTTCCCCTCAACCACTGATTTTAAAACAACTTACATTGTTAGTTGGAAAAAAATGTAAGTGGTTACAACCTGTTCTTACTAAAAAGGCCTACCTCTCTTTCCATCTCTCCAAGAATGCCCATTTCCAGTCCTTATGATGCCATGATCCACAAAGCTCTAATTGTTTTCTCAGACTTTAACTAAAAGAGATGGCTTGCTCTACCCAGACAGATCAAGATTAAGGAACAGAAGTGAAGTGGGATAAATAACCCAGTGAAGTTGAAAAAGGAATGAAGGAGGAAAGGGGAGATATGCCTCATGCCAGAAAGGGTGGCTACTCTTCGGGTACCACACAAGCCTTGACGAATGGTGCTGTTCCGTTCCCACTGCTACCCTGCTAAAGCCCACATCCCTTGGGTACCAAAATTAAAGATGTGTTGACCTAGACTGTTCTTCCTAGGAATGATGCCAATATTTAGTTTAAGGTTATCTCCTAAATATAGACAGTACTATGGACTGCTTGGCTGCAATATTATTGAAGAAAAAAATTGCTCAGAAAACAAACAAACAAAAACCAGCTCGGAACACTTGTGGTCTCTGGTTCACTCTAAAAGAAAGAACAATATAGACTTTTTAAACACTTATTCTTACCTGAACTCAAAGCTGTGTGTTTTAGCATCTAAAATCTCCTGAAAGATTGTATAAAACTTCTTTGGCTTGCCATTAAGTGATACTAAGACATTGGCAGTTACCCTAGAGAATAAGGAACCTCAGATTCTGAGCTGTCATTGTGGTCATTTGTCTAGTGAATTAAACCTCTTGGACTAATAATTAAATTTCACTAATTTGGCTAAATTTTTCTACCATAAGTTGATCAGTTCAGTTCAGTCACTCAGTCGTGTCCGACTCTTTGTGACCCCATGGACTGCAGCACACCAGGCCTCCTTGTCCATCACCAACTTCCAGAGTTTACTTAAACTCATGTCAATTGATGGGTATCTCCCTGGTGGCTTAGAGGTTAAAGCATCTGCCTGGAATGCTGGAGACCCGGGTTCAATCCCTGGGTTGGGAAGATCCCCTGGAGAAGGAAATGGCAACCCACTCCAGTAATCTTGCCTGGAGAATCCCATGGAGGGAGGAGCCTAGTAGGCTACAGTCCATGGAGTCGCAAAGAGTCGGACACGACTGAGCCACTTCACTTCATTTCACTTCAATGCCATCCAACCATCTCATCCTCTGTCGTCCCCTTCTCCTCCCGCCTTCAATCTTTCCCAGCACCAGGTCTTTTCCAATGAGTCAGTTCTTCGCATCAGGTGGCCAAAGTCTTATAGTTTCAGCTTCAGCATCAGTCCTTCCAATGAATATTCAGGGCTGATTTCCTTAAAGAAAAAAGTTGATAATATAGCATAATGAAGCAGTTTGTGTAGTGACTGGAGCAAAACCTGCCCTATTCCAGTCTTGATCTTGAGTTCTCCATTTATTTACTGTGTAACTTTGAGCAATGTACTTATCTTAGCCTTAGTTTTCTCATCTGTAAAATGAGGATAACACCTGTAGGTACCTAGAATTTTTCAGAAAATTTAAGGAGTCAGTATAGTAAAAAACAAACGAACAAACCTTGGACAGTTGCTGGTATATAAGAAGCCCTCAATGTAACTGAGCTATTATTCTTAAGAATACTTCAGTCAACTTTCTTAAAACTGCTGTGTCCCTCAGGCATCATTTTGTAACTCTGCTCAGTCATTTAAGTTACACGTTCTTCAGTATTTACGTGAAAGATCTTAGCACCTGTTCAGCAGTCAAATAGCATTAAAGTAAAAGTTCTGTAACACACTTTTATGACTATGAATAAAGAAATATGGACTCAGAAATTTGGGTATTTTACCTTTTTTTTTTTTAACAAAGTTATGCTTATTAATCAAGCAGTTTTGTTCCTTAACTTCTACATTTATAAAGTATGAAACACAGAAGCTGGACAAGTTCAGAAATTATATAACATAGATGGGAATATCAGACCAACTGACCTGCCTCTTGAGAAATCTGTATGCAGGTCAGGAAGCGACTGTTAGAACTGGACATGGAACAACAGACTGGTTCCAAATAGGAAAAGGAGTACCTCAAGGCTATCTGTTGTCACCCTGCTTATTTAACTTCTACACAGAGTACATCATTAGAAACGCTGGACTGGAAGAAACACAAGCTGGAATCAAGATTGCGGGAGAAATATCAATCACCTCAGATATGCAGATGACACCACCCTTATGGCAGAAAGTGAAGAGGAACTAAAGGGCCTCTTGATGAAAGTGAAAGAGGAGAGTGAAACAGTTGGCTTAAAGCTCAACATTCAGAAAACAAAGATCATGGCATCTGGTCCCATCACTTCATGGGAAATAGATGGGGAAACAGTGGAAACAGTGTCAGACTTTATTTTTTGGGCTCCAAAATCACTGCGGATGGTGACTGCAGCCATGAAATTAAAAGACGCTTACTCCTTGGAAGAAAAGTTATGACCAACCTAGATAGCATATTCAAAAGCAGAGACATTACTTTGCCGACTAAGGTCCGTCTAGTCAAGGCTATGGTTTTTCCTGTGGTCATCTATGGATGTAAGAGTTGGACTGTGAAGAAGGCTGAGAGCTGAAGAATTGATGCTTTTGAACTGTGGTGTTGGAGAAGACTCTTGAGAGTCCCTTGGACTGCAAGGAGATTCAACCAGTCCATTCTGAAGGAGATCAACCCTGGGATTTCTTGGAGGGAATGATGCTAAGGCTGAAACTTAGTACTTTGGCCACCTCATGTGAAGAGTTGACTCATTGGAAAAGACTCTGATGCTGGGAGGGATTGGGGGCAGGAGGAGAAGGGGGACAACCGAGGATGAGATGGCTGGATGGCATCACGGACTCGATGGACGTGAGTCTGAGTGAACTCCGAGAGATGGTGATGAACAGGGAGGCCTGGCATGCTGCGATTCATGGGGTCGCAAAGAGTCGGACACAACTGAGCGACTGAACTGAACTGAAACTTTAAATTATGAACACTGGTTATATCTACATAGATTGTTATTCTAGGAACTCAGCATCACAGAAACTTACTTAGTACTCACACCATGATGTGTTAGTTATGATACATACTTATGCTGCTAGGTAATTATGCATAAATAATAAATTAACCTGTTAACACTGCTTCTATGAAATCATATGAAAGTTTAGCTTTTATTTGGAAAGACTATATAGATTTAAGATGGCAGACTCTGACGCTAGACTGCTATCTTCTGAAACCCGTCTTCTACCTGCCAACTAGCATGAGCTTGAGCAACTTATTTAACTTGTCTTTCTACCTCAGTTTCTCCATTGAAAAATGGAGAAATAACTAATATTCTTCAAAAGACTATGATGAGAGCTAAATTATATAGTGTATGTAAAGCACCTAGAATATGCCAGGCATCATAGCACACACCCAAAATGTGGTAGCTTGAAATAAAATTTTTCTGTTTCCCACTTACATTTCTGGTCAACATTCAACATCAATGTTGATGGTTTACTCTAAGATTGCATGTCATTTAGTCACCTTTGCAACACACCATCACAGCATTTACATAGAAAATTCAGGACTACCTTCTTGGTCATCATTTCTGTTTAACCCCTCTTCTCAGTGAGATTCAGTAAGTGCATACTCTGGGCTCACTATTCTAGAGTCAAGAATTTGGGGGTAGGAAGCCTCGAGGTACCAGATTCTTAGATTCCTGGGACTTTGAGTCTATCCATTTGCTTCCATGGGCTATCTGCAAACTTAAATATGCTAAGAAGACAGAAGAAAGGGTCCAGAGACCTGAGACAAGGTAAAAAAGGAACAGACATTGGGACCAGAAAAAGAGAGAGGTTACCAAAATGAAAATAGACCTGGTTCCTGACCTCCAAGGGTTTGGAATCTGATGGAAGAAACTGATAAAGCCACAAAATCATTGCAACAGAGTCCTGAGTTAATGAGTGTAAGTACTAGTGGCACACAGAGGGAGGAATCACAAGTCTTCCTGGGAAGTTAGGGGCATTTTCAGGAGGGACTTGACACTTGAGTAAGTCCCTAAGGACAACCAGGTACTCCCTAGCATGAGATAAACCATATTTTGCAGAGCATAAGCCCTGCAGAAGCATGATGCATCTGGGAAGTAGCCATTCCCTGTGGCAGTAATAGAGAGGCTGTGGGTGGAGGCAGAAGATGTCAAGGAAGAGGTGGGGGTAGTTGAGAAACCAGGCACCCAAATAGGTTTAATATGTCTCTTTCATCTTTCTTCTCCTCCTCCCACCATCCCTAGTGTGACTACATGAGAGATGCTTGGAAGTTCCTGTTTCTGGTTCTGCGGAAGCAGGGAATCCATGCAACTCTGAGAAGAGTGGCCCGATGTGACCTGATCATCTGGAAGGGCCATTTTCAGTTCTCAAGCTGGGACAACTGAGTGGTTAGTGGTGTCACCAAGTGACTCAGCAGGATCGGGGTCTGTTACTGCATTTTATCATGTCATAGCTAATACTGTCAGCAAAACATAAAGTATTACTCGGAAATCGGTGTCAGATGGAATTTCTTTGGTTACTTTGTTGAAAATTACATGCACGCTGTGTTGGTATAGATAGCCAGCCCTGTGTGCGTGTGAGTGTGTGTGTGTGTGTGTTACTTTTTATAGCCTGCAGGCTATAAGACACGAGTCACAAATAACCAATATGTCCTTTTAATATTATTTGTACACATATCTGTGTATTCAGAAAAAGGGTGCAATGGGGGCTTTTTATGTCTATGGAAGTGTCAGAACAGGGATGAGAGGACAGAGGGTTGCTAAGAACCTAACAAGACACAACCAACTGTTTCTCTTCTGGTGACAGAGTGTGACAAGTTCTCAACTTCCTCCTGGCCAGTCCTCTTCCCAAACCAGGCCTTTATGTATGGTGAAACAAATACTCGTTTCTTGTATATGTTCTAGTTTAGAAGGTGCACAATCCTTCAATCTGGCATGAGAAGGCAGTTCAACCCCCCAGATTCTTTGCCCCTGTTGTCCTGGGACTCTCCTCAGTAGCACTTGCTGCAAATTCTGCCTGCCAAGGCAGTATGAGAACACAGAATCAGTTTACCAAACAGAAACTGATATGAAAAGTGGACAGGAAATTGACAAGAGAGGTCTCTTTTGAGTATAAGCAGAAATATGCAAAAAGATACAATTCACTAACTAGTTTCACCACATATTCAAGGAAGAAATCAATCTCTGGCTACCTGAAATTGCACTAAAGTAGGACAAAAAGAGTCAACACATCAGTCTGCATAATATGAGGAGCTCATTCAGCCTATTGGGTGGTGATGCCATACAAAGTAAACTTTTCATATTTCAATGTGATTTGCTCTTAAAGTATTGGACACAGAAACTGGATACACTTTCTCTTGGCATCTCAGAGAAACGTCCTTACAGAGCCTAGTCTCATAGTTCAGCGCCGGCAGCACCAGTCTTATGCAGTTCTCCTGAAAGTTTTCAGCAGTAAATCTCTAGAAATGTCCACTTAAGCAGTAGAGGTCATAAATACTTAGTGAGAGCAATAAAATAGAACAGAATTTTGGAAGTTATAATTTTAGTGGATATAACTGCACTATAAAAGGAAGGCCTCTGGGACCCAGAATAAATGCGAAACTCTGTCCAAGTGAACTGCAGTGCTAACCCATCTGCAAGTGGTAAATTATTCCCAGTCCCAGGTGTGCTGCATTATCCTATGGGTGTCCAGTGATTAAAGGTAAGAACGTGGCTAAAATCCAAGGGAGCAGTGAACATTAATGATGGCTGGAAATTGTCGACAATTTCTCTGGAAGTCTGGTTCGTTCCTATTTGCTCACATTAGCCAGGTCCAAAGTTCAGCGAATTGTCTACGGTCAGTACAGATACTCCAGTTAGAGGCCCAGAGGGTGAAAAAGAGACTTTGCCTCTGCGTTTGCCCCAGAAGAAGTTCATGCAGGATGAAAGCAGAGCCATAGTCCTATTATCTGTAAGCCCGTCAGGTTTCCACAAAGTAAAGACACTTACTGTGGTCATTGTCCTAAAATTCACCTGATGATTGTAAAGCAACATAAACATTGCTTTCCATCTGTGCTCTCTCTGGTGGTGGTGGTAGCTTAGTCACTAAGTTGTGCCTGACTCTTTTGTGACCCCAAGGACTGAGGCCCACCAGGCTCCTCTGTCCATGGAATTCTCCAGGCAAGAATACTGGAATGGGTTGCCATTTCCTCCTCCAGGGGATCTTCTCCACCCAGGGATCGAATCTGTGTCTCCTGCATTGCAAACAGATTCTTTACCACTGAGCTACCAGGGAAGCCCACTCTCTCTGGTACATCACTTATTTCATTTAGTACATATTTGCATAAGTGTTATTTTTCATTTAAATCTGTATCAGGATCTTAGAAACTCCCAAAGCATCTAGGATATGTTTAATTGCTTTCCTAAGCTCTTCTCCCACCCCCTCCCCAGCACCATGCTCACATAAAGAACATTATACAGTGT
This sequence comes from Nanger dama, assembly GCA_917880005.1. NCBI lineage: Eukaryota > Metazoa > Chordata > Mammalia > Artiodactyla > Bovidae > Nanger > Nanger dama. Next base: position 873,960 of record CAKJTW010000068.1, on the reverse strand, counting down.
TGAATGCAAGTGACTATTATTTCATGATTATATTCATAATTTTTGGTAGTGTTTGTGGTCAAAAAGTCCCCATCTTTAATTCTTTTACCAAGTTCCTGAATTGTCTCTTCTGCCCCAAACTTATTTTGATTATTGCCATCTAGAACACTGATGAGAACAATATTGTATGAAGGTGGCAGGAATAAGAAATTTCCATCTGAAGAGCAGATGAAGAAAATTTTTATGCGAGGAACCCAAGCTTCCAGTTTTTAATCATCATTTAATTGTAGCCTATTAAAATGCCAAATCACTTTGCAATATTGTGCTGTGTCTTCACAACTTAAAATAGTCACTGTTGAAACAGTCATTCAACTCCAGCTTTCCCATCTGAAAATAATAACGCATTGTACCTTTTGCTGTTGCTTCTAATTTTTTGTTTTCTATTATTGTGTAGCTAACATGTCAACCTCCTGTATCTAAGGGTCACCTTCTAGTTTATTTGGAAAATAAAGGAACAAGAGGATTTGTCTCATGTCAACTCCTGAGTCATCGACTTGGCAGTTACCATCTATGTCCTGTGCTCTTCTTAGCTCTGCTTTCAGCATGGCCTTTGTTCATTGTCCCATTCCCTGCTATTTACTGCCCGAAACTTGGGTCTTCTAGGTGATAGAACACCCATCCACGGGGGTCAGCTTTCTGTCACTCACCTGTCACTTTGCTCCCATTAATACCCAACCACAAAGTTTATGGATGTCGCAGCTTTGGATGTAGTTTGGGGATCATTCCAAGCAAAACTCTCTAGTTTCTTCCCAGTGGGGGAAAATGCCAGATACTTGATGCAGATTGGTTTTACTCATGGCCTTTTCTCAATCTGGGCACTCCTGGGATGCAGTAATCATCCCCCAGGGCATTTCCCTAAGACTGAGGTAGCAAGTCCAAAGTAAGATCAGGAAAACAGTGGGTGAGACTTGGATTTGAGATGACAAGAGCCTCTGGAAAACAGTCTATTAGTCTAATGGGTTCTGCAGTTTAAAATTTGGTTACCACTCAGCCTTCTCAGTCAGTGTACGGAGAAGCCAGCCTAGGCTGCTGGGTGGACATGTGTTGTTTCATACCCAGTATTCCTTTAATAGCGTCTTTACTTTCCTCGGGGATCAACTCCACCCACTTTCATTCCATGTGGTTGGGGTGGGGCTAACCCAACCCCTGGAATCAGAGCTGAGCTCATGACCCAGATCTGGACAATCAGTATTGTGGTCTGGCCATGGTGATTCGTTAATCACTCTTTGCTCTAATCAAAGTAATCCCAGGATTTTTCTGGGGCAGCTAAGAAAGACAAGGTTTTGGGGCTTGTTTTTTTTCCCCCTAAGACTGCTAGCAGAGAAGATGAAGTAAGTCTAACCTTCCATCAGTTACTATAAAGGCATAAAAATAAGGCTAAGAGGAAAACAGGGTTGACATGTAAAGCGAAACTGGCTCTGATGATGACACAGAAGACTCTGAGATCCGGCCATGATCAAACCTGGTACTGTTGGAATTTTCAGTATGGAAACCAAGATTTTTTTTTTTAACTTTATAGGCCAATTTGAGTTGCTTTCCTATCACAATCTGAAGTTCTTTGAATAATATATTCTTGCATTTTTTCTATGGCACCAAGTATTTCATGGGTTCCAGCATAAAAATACACACATATGCACTCTTCCCTGGGATAAAGAATAATCTAAAAAATATTGCAGTCTAAACCCATATTGAGAGAAAAGTACTATGTTGTGAATATAATATAATCTGCACAGATAGTTGTTTGAACAATGACTATAGGGCTTCCTACCTGCAATGTGGGAGACCTGGGTTTGATCCTTGGGTTGGGAATATCCTCTGAAGGAGGGCATGGCAACCCACTTCAGTATTCTTGCCTGGGAGAATCCCCATGGACAGAGGAGCCTGGCAGGCTACAATCCATGGGGTCATTGTAAGGAGTCAGACACAACCGAGTGATTAACCACAGCACATAGTGCTTTATATTATTATGTAAAAAAATTTTCTTTTCCATCTTTTGTTTCTAGATCTTAGTGATAAAAAGAAATGAACTCCACAAGATTTTCATGAGAAATAACAAAACTACACATTTCTTTAGTTATACAAACAGCTAAAACTGAAATTAAAATGTTTGAAATTCAAGGTCAAATTTTTAGGCTGGCATCCCCCTACCTCACTACCTATCTCTATCAGAAGGATATCACAGGGAAAATCCAATAAATTTTTTTTAATGGTTCACATCAAAAAAAACTTTATTAAAAAACTTTAAAAAGTAAATACAAGACGATAGCAGTAGAATACAAGGTTATTTACTTATTTTAGGCATTTTTAACTTTCTGGACCTTAATCTCTGGAAGATCATTGACGATGTCTAAACTAGGATACCATTCTTTGTGACAAAATCCCTCCCCCCTTCCCAGCTCAGCATGAGCTCTGTTCCTGGCCCTTGAGTTGCTGCCTGTTTAGTTTGACTCACTGAGGACTATTCCTTCTTCCTCCAGATCTTCTTGCTTATAACAGAGCTCATCACTGGCTCTCCTTTACCCCCTAGAGAAAAATCCAAAGTCTTCAGCATAGCATCTGCGAACTTCTATAGCTTGAATTTTCCATTTTTATTAGATTGAACCATCTATATTTCCAACCCATGAAGCCTTGCATCTTCCTGATTTTAAATGTTGAGGAAATTCTCTATTTATATAACATCATATAGAACATGTGGTCATCTTAGCTTTTCAATCAATGATTGTTGTCTAATAACACATTTATTATTTTTCCATTGGATTCTGCTAATGTTTTTCCTTATGTTGCTGCTTGGTGGTGGAGGGGGTGGGGGATACTCCGTGGTCACAATGGATAATTATTTCAATGTGATATAGTCTGTTTTAAAATCTTATATAGAGTTCTGTTTTAAAATCTTATATAGAGTTTTTATTAAAATATCTGTAAATAAACTTAAATTCTACAGTTTGGGGGACTTTTTGAGTTTTGGTGCTAAAACTAAATACAAATGATCTGTGATGGTTCAACTTATGATTTTTTGACTCTAAGATCCTGAAAAAGAGATACACATTCAGTAGAAAGCATACTTTCAATTTGGATATTTTCCTGGGCTGGCAATATGCAACAGGAGACTCTTATGAGGTTGAGCAGCCAACCAGTCAGCCTCAGGGTCTCAAGGGGGAAAAACTGATACACTTGTAACTGTTCTTCATCCAATGTATGCAACCACTCTATTTTTCACTTTCAGTAAGGTTTTCAATAAATTACATGAGATAGTAAATACTTTGTTAAAAAGTAGTCCTTGTGTTCAATGATTTTGCCCAATGCAGGCTAATGTAAGTGTTCTGAAAATGTTTAAAGTAGGCTAGGCTGGATTAGGATGTCCAGTAGATGAGTGTATTAAATGAATATTTGACAACAATATTTTTAAACTACAATGGGTTTATCAAGCTGTAATCTCATAATAAATCGAGGAAGATCTTTATGTTTCATAATCTGAATGGAATAGTAACATCTTTTACTTTGCTATATTTTTCAAGCTCATATAATATAAGAGCATTTATTCCATAACAGTTTTGCAGAAATGTCTTTAGGGAATTAGGTTCTGATGATAATTTTAGGAATAACTCAATTTTTCATTAACACACCAGTTTGGTCATTTTATATTTTTACTAGAGGATTACTTCTGTCTAAAAATTGTCATGTTCGTTAGCTTATTTTATTTCTTAACATTTTATTTATTTATTGGACTGCACCAGGTCTTAGCTGAGGCAAATGGGCTCTCTAGTTGTAGTATGTGAGATCTTGTTCCCTGACCAGGGATCGAACCTGGGCCCCCTGCACCGGAGCCATTTCCTATATCTGCGTCTCTATTCCTGCCCTACAGTTGGGTTCATCTGTACCATTTTTCTAAATTCCACATACATTCATTAATATATGATACTGGTTTTTTTCTTTCTGACTCTCTTCACTCTGTTGGCCACAGACTCTTAAATGATCGCTCTGTCCCTTCTCTTATATAGTTCATTCTATTCTCTATACAGCAGCCAGAATCTCTTCCTTAAATAAGTCAGATCAAGTTATCTCCCTGTTAAAAATTGCTTGAGTCTTTCCATAGCACTTAGAATAAAATCTAAACTCTTTATCCTAACAAAATACCAGCATACACTGGGATCTTTCTGCTCTGACCTCATCCTCTATCAGATCCTGCTTGCTGCAGCCAGTGGGTGTCTTCAGATACACCAAGCTGCTTTCTGTCTTGGAAGCAGTCCTTCCAAGTGGACTTCACTCTTCTCTTTTCTCCCTTTAAGTGAAACAGAATGGCTAGATGGAGGTGGGGTTGAGTATTTCCCTTTTCCCACATGGAAGGTGGGAAGGAACTGGTGTTAGGTGTTTCACTTTTCATGTGAAAGTCTGTTGCTGACTGGAGTTAGATACTTTTCTTCCCCTAAATAAGTTCAATTCAGTTCAGTTGCTCAGCTGTGTCCCACTCTTTGCGACCCCATGAATCGCAGCACGCCAGGCCTCCCTGTCCATCACCAACTCCCGGAGTTCACTCAGACTCACATCCATCGAGTCAGTGATGCCATCCAGCCATCTCATCCTCTGTTGTCCCCTTCTCCTCCTGCCCCCAATCCCTCCCAGTATCAGAGTCTTTTCCAGTGAGTCAACACTTCGCATGAGGTGGCCAAAGTACTGCAGTTTCAGCTTTCGCATCATTCCCTCCAAAGAAATCCCAGGGCAGATCTCCTTCAGAATGGACTGGTTGGATCTCCTTGCAGTCCAAGGGACTCTCAAGAGTCTTCTCCAACACCACAGTTCAAAAGCATCAATTCTTCGGCGTTCAGCCTTCTTCACAATCCAACTCTCACATCCATTCATTACTACCGGAAGTTAGGTTCTGGTAAAACCCTAATATCTTTTAGGCTTTAGCAAAATAGTTTCTCCTATGGGAAGGTCTTGTTAAGATGAACAGAGTGCTCTAGCACATTTCAAAATGGTTTCTTTTATCTCTTACTGCATGAGGAGATTTTCTTGATACCCACCTTGAGGACCTCATGAAGCCCCTGGAAGTAAAACTAGCAAAACTGTGAGGGTCTTCAGATGACTGGATCCTCTTGGAGTTTTTAACCCTCAAGCCTGTCCACTGTGAGCCTCTAACAATTTGTCAATTACAGTTCATACTTTCCTCTCCTGACCCTGGTTTCCATGGAGATTTCTGCTCATGGTTTTCCACCCTTGAAGTTGAGATTCTTTGTATCTTCCATATCTGTCTCCTCAGTTTGAAGGTCAGCAGTTTGCCCTATGATCTCAATTCTCTGATAGATATAAGAAGCTGTTCATTCAGTCACCAACTTGTGTCCAACTCTTTGCAACCCCATGGACTGTAGCACTCCAGGTTTCACTGTTGTTCACCATCTCCTGGAGTTTACTCAAACTCATGTCCATTGAGTCAGTAATGACATCCAATGATCTCATCCTCTGTCAGCCCCTTCTCCTCCTGTCCTCAATCTTTCCCAGCATTAGGGTCTATTCCAATGAGTCCGCTCTTCCCATAAGGTGGCCAAAGTATTGAAGCTTCAGCCTCAACCCTACCAATGAATATTCAAGGTTGATTTCCTTTAGAATTGACTGGTTTGATCTCCTTGCTGTCCAAGGGACTCTCAAGAGTCTTCTCCAATACTACAACTCAAAAGCATTAATTCTTCAGTGCTCAGCCTTCTTAATGGTCCAACAGTCACATCCATACATGACTACTGGAAAAACCATAGCTTTGACTATACGGACCTTTGTCAACAAAGTGACAAAAATCTCTCTGCTTTTTAATATGTTATCTAGGTTTGTCATCGTGTTTCTTCTAAGGAGCAAGGGTCTTTGAATTTCACAGCTGCAGGCACTGTTAGCAGTGATTTTGGAGCCTAAGAAAATAAAATCTGTAACTATTTCCATTTTTTCCCCATCTATTTGTCATGAAGTGATGGGACAGGATGTCATGACCTTAGTTTTCTGAATGTTGAGTTTTAAGCCAGCTTTTTCAGTCTTCTCTTTCACCCTCATCAAGAGGCTCTTTAGTTACTCTTCACTTTCTACCATTAGAGTGATATCATCTGCATATCTAAGGTTGTTGATATTTCTCCCAGTAACCTTAATTCGAGCTTATGATTCATCTAGCCCAGCACTTAACATGATGTACTCTGCATATAAGTTAAATAAGCAGGGTGACGATATGCAGCCTTAATGTACTCCTTTCAGAATTTTGAAAGAGTCCATTGTTCCATGTCCGTTTCTAACTGTTGCTTCTTGACCTGCATACAGGTTTCTCAGGAGACAGATAAGGTGGTCTGATATTCCCAGCTCTTTAAGAATTTACCAGTTTGTTGTGATCCACACAGTCTAATGGCTTTAGCATAGTCAATGAGGCAGAAGGAGATGTTTTTCTGGAATTCCTTTGTTTTTCTTTGATCCAACAGATGTTTTGGCAATTTGATCTCTGGTTCCACTGCCTTTTCTAAATCCAAATTGTATATCTAGGAATTCTTGGTTCACCCACTGTGAAAGACAAGCTTGAAGGGTTTTGAGTATTACCTTGCTAAATTGTGAAATGTGGGCAACTGTCTGCTATCTTTGGCATTGTCCTTCTTTTGGATTGTAAAGAAAACTGACCTTTTCCAGTCCTGTGGCCACTGATGAGCTTTCCAGTTTGCTGGCATATTGAGTGCAACATTTTAATAGCATCATATTTTAGGATTTTAAATAGATTAGCTGAAATTCCATTACCTCCACTAGCTTTGCTTGTAGTAATGCTTCCTAAGGCCCATTTGACTTCACACTCCACGATCTCTGAATCTAGATGAGTGACCACAACATCATGGTTATCTGGGTCATGAAGATCTTTTTGTCTAGTTCTTCTGTGTATTCTTTCCACCTCTTCTTAATATTTTCTACTTCTGTTAGGTCCATACCGTTTCTCTCCTTATTGTGTCCATCTTTGCAGGAAATGTTCCCTTGGTATCTCCAGTTTTCTTGAAGAGACCTCTAGTCTTTCCCGTTCTATTATTTTTCTCTACTTCTTGGCATTGTTCACTTCAGAAGGCTTAGCTCTCCTTGCTATTCTCTGGAGCTCTGCCATTAGTTGGGTATATCTTTCCCTTTCTCCTTTGCCTTTCACTTCTCTTATTTTCTCAGCTATTCGTAGGCCTCCTCAGACAACCAGGAGACCCTGTTTGATCCCTGGGTTGGGAAGATCCTCTGGAGAAGAAAATGGCAACTCACTCCAGTATTCTTGCTTGGAGAGTTCTATGGAGAAAGGAGCAGGCCACAGTCCATGCGGTGGCAAAGAGAAATTCAAAGAAAGTTTAAATTCTATAATAATATGTATGAGCAGTAGACCTACAAAGTATTCTGACTAATATTTACGTAGCACTTATCACTGGTTTAAGTGAGAGATTTATTGAACACAAACGCAGGCTATTTGTTATCTGTATCATATGGATGAGGAAACCTGGCCAGAGGAAGATTTAGCAACCATCTCAGGTCATCCTCTGATCATCAGCTGTACACTATAATAGGTTGGGAAATCCAAATTTATTAATATTTTGGCTCCTCCATGAAAATAGGTTTAGAAATATTCGTTCTTTGGACCTAACAAATATTCTTCTTTGACTGTTTCTCCACAGAATTTATCTCCTACTGATACAAGCAAGCTGAATTAGGGAGCATGGAGATAAAGTTAATTTTCTTTCATATCAGACATATTATTTATACATTTCTAGATTCATAAACACATTCATAAACATTGGAAATACCCCTAACTACCAGATTTATCAGCACATGCATTCAGGGGATGCAAATAAAGGTGTTTAATATATAGCTAAGTTCCATAATAAAAGGCAAATTACTGTAATTATTTCATAGAAAGTAATTTGAATGAATAAACATAATATCTGTGTCTATGTCTGTGGCTATCTATATCCATTCTAAAATATCACATTAAAACATTAAATTTCACATTAAGATATGCCCTAAATAAGGGCAAAGATCCGAAGCATTTTGAGAACCTGATAGTTCTGCTGAGTTATACAGGAGAAACAGACTCCATAAGCAACATTTCTCATTAATAATAAAAAGAGTACACAGAATTGAGCCTCCTACTTTCATTGCTAAGCATTTAACTCACTCTTCCTCTTATCATAAAAGTAGTCAGTTCACATCACAGGGAAGAGAAGAAGTATTGAGAATCAATCATTTTCCTTGTTGCCCAAAACATAAAAAGTCACCACTGGGACAAATATGATTCCTTACTCAAAATCACTTGCTTTACACCACATTAGCTATTCTCTGGGCTCATTTGGTAGCTTAGCTGGTAAAGAATCCACCAGCAATGCAAGAGACTCGATTCAATTCCTGGGTCATTAAAATCCCCTGGAGAAGGGATAGGCTCCCCACTCCAGTATTCTTGGGCTTCCCGGTGGCTCAGATGGTAAAGAATCCACCTGCAGTGCAGGAGACCTGGGTTCAATCCCTGGGTTGGGAAGATCCCCTGGAGGAGGGCATGGCAACCTATTCCAGTATTCTTGCCTGGAGAATCCCCAAAGACAGAGGTGTCTTATGGGCTACAGTCTACAGGGTTGCAGAGTCAGACACGACTGAGCAACTAAGTACAGATATTCTCTAATAGTTGACATTACACCAATATTGACATTGAAAATGCTATGGAAGAATACCTATGGGCCTACATAACTATAGCTCCAAAAGGATGCTCTAATGTAATCTGAATTTAAAGCAACAGATAAAACCTTAACATACATACTAGTTTTAAGCACTCAGGTCCCTTTATTATAATTGCCTTTGCATCAGTGTGTTTTTCTCCATGTGGGCCTTTTTGACGGCTTGGATCATCACTTGTTTATCTTTTCCCTTTCAATTTTCAACAAACTGTTTGTCCTAAAATCTGTAATGACAGAAAATGTACTAAATGAGTAAATGAAGGAATACCTGCATCTCTAAGCCTAGGAAGTACTTTTTCTTTTCTCTGGTGAAAATGATTGAACATTTCTAATAATTTTCAGAATTTCTTATTCTCGTTTATGAAAGAGTTGCTCTTCTTACTTATAAATGGAAATATCATACATAATCCATAAAATGAAACTGCTTAAACTTATTCTAGACAAATAGAGCAGGCTAGAGAGAAAGCATTGGTGTTGGAGAAAAGGAAAAAACATTGTTGAGATTTGACGTAGGATTTGCTTTTTTCCCTAAGCATGGTTACATGAATCCATGAATTGACTCTTGCTCTCTACTCTCAAGGAAACACAAATTAGTTAAGGATATTAAAACCAACACTCAGTTTCATGTTTGTGGGTTGACTTGTTACATTGAAATCAGAGTGTATTTTCTGTGGCATAATATTTTTATAGTGAAGCAGCCAAAATACCACAAATGCACAGCACGAACAGGGAGCACTCTGGCCCTTCTAGGCATTTCTGTGGCTTGGCGTTGATAAATGCAGGTGAGATATGGGTTGCAATCAGGATCAAATTACAGCAAACACTGACTTTTCAAAACTATGAGTTGCTAAAATAGCTTCCCTATTACCTTGAAAGAGGATGCTTGTCCATCAACAAGCTGGGACTTTAGAGCAAGTTCTCACATTTGGATCTTTGGAATGAACAAAAATTCAAACCCAGAAAAATAAAAACAATAATGAAAGACACTTCCTTCACATTTCCACAATAGCCTTGTATAGCAAACACAAATGTATGGTGCAACTTCCTTTTCCCTCTTCTCATGTCCCAGTTGTATATTTTTGCCTGCTATTGAATTTAAAAGGGTAAGGTGATTGATTTCCTAATTTGAGAAGTGATCAAAAAGTAATGAGACCAATTTGTGTGTTTATCCTATAGAATCATTCTCATTCTTTTTCTAGGCCCACCTAACATTTATGTTTACCACTTATATTAAATATTAATATGATTTCTTTATATTTAGGTCATTATTCTATTGTTGTTAACTTATTGCTGTACATTCATACATGCAGGCTCAGTCATGTCTGACTGTTTGCAATCCACCAGTCTCCTCTGTCCATGGAATTTTCTAGGCAAGAATTCTAGAGTGAGTTGCTATTTCCTACTCCAGGGAAATTTCCCAACCCAGGGATTGAACCCATGTCTCTTAAGGTCACCATTCCTTTCTCCAAGAGATCTCCCCAGCCCAGGGATTGAACTCGGGTTTCCTGCATTACAGACAGACTCTTTTTATTATCCGAGCTACCAGGGGAAGCCTTAAATCTCCTGCATTGGTAGATAAATTCTTTACCACTGTACCACCTGGGGAGTCATGAAACTTGTCCATAAGGGTCTTTTCCTTAGTATTTTCTCCCATAAACTTCTTTTAAATTTGCTTAAATCAGATAACAATACAATGTACCTTGAAAAACAGTGTTTGGCCCATACAGTGTGTGCAGTATCTTGTGGTTATTAATAGACCATCTAAATGTAAGATACTTCTAAAGATTAAGAAAAAATAGAGCCTCTGTCTTTTTATGCATGTACGATTTTAATTTGCTTTCTTATAATAAATGTGAAATATATTCTATAGTTATCCAAAGCTGTTACTATAGTCACACTGCATTTTCACTTATTCTTTGTGATTGAGAGTCTAAGATAAAATTTGTGTTTTGAGATAATGTGGCTTTTCTGAAGCTGGTAAGTCCTAGCACTATTTCTCCTGTGGATCAATTTCTCAGTATTTTCAAGAATATATCTTGAGAATAAATATTTCTGTGACTTTTTTTTCTACCAAATGAATTTTTTAAAATTTTTACCTGGAAGATTGGAAGATTTACAATGTTGTGCTGGCTTTTGTCACACAGCATCATGAATCAGTCATAACTATATATATATTCCCTCTTGAGCCTCCTTCCTACATGCCCCCCTCATTTATGTGGCTCTTGACATAGCAACTAGGGGCTTCCCTGGTGGCTCAGAGGTTAAAGCGTCTGCCTCTGATGCAGGAGACCTAGGTTCGATCCCTGGGTTGGAAAGATCCCCTGGAGAAGGAAATGGCAACCCACTTCAGTATTCTTGCCCGGAGAATCCCATGGACGGAGGAGCTTGGTGGGCTACAGTCCACGGGGTCGCAAAGATTCGGACACGACTGAGCGACTTCACTCACTCACTCACTGACATAGCAACTACGATTCAGTTCATTTCAAACAATCAACCAAATAGTATGGAGTCTACACGTTTGGATCCATATAAAGTTAAACAGTATTTTACCATAGTTCTACTTTATATGAAAAACACTTAAAACAGTACTGAAAAAAATACTAAAACATTTAGATTATTCTCACAGAATGAAACCCTCAACACATCATCAATCATTTTCCTTTTTTCCCTTCCCCTTGATATCCCTTCATGCTACTTTCAACAAACTCCCTGTGGATATTTTGACCTTAAGACAACTGCCACCATTCTTATAGAGACACAAAAAGACATTTATTACAGTCAGATCGATGCAAAACTGATGCAGTTAAACCATTTTCTAATTAGTTCCCTCTCCAATTAATCTCTGATGAATGCTTTCCACTGCCTCAAAGGTTCCAACCAACTGATGTTTTGTTCTTTTGTTTTTATTTTGACAAGGACAAATTAAATTTCTCATTGCCCAGGAATACACTTACAACCATTACAATTATTTATACTTGCATTGGCAAAAATTTCAGTTCTCCAGAACATTTAGTGATAAAGAACCACTCATGTTGGAAATAGTAGAAAAACAGTCTAATTTCAGCCTTTGTATTGAATATTTCCACTAGCCATGTAGAGAACAGTATAAATCGATTGTAATCAAATTGAAAACGTGAATCAAATGGGACAGGGTAGATACTAGACAATGAAACAGCTTTCTAACTTCTATACTACTTCCATGATCCTGTGAAGTCTGATAGATCCTGATGATTCATTGACCTGATAATGGAGCCAGACATTTGGGTTCTGAAGTTAGGAAAGAGTCTGGGTAGCTCAGACATAGTTCTGACCGTGCCAAAATAAGCTTGGGAAGGGAAACAGTGAGTCTAACCAATGATTTGGCAGCATGAAAACCCAACAAATATGTTAATTGATGTTTGTTTTAATACTGAATATAGTCAAATCCTTTTTATGTAAAACCAACCCATTAAAGAAGACATCCTCTGAAGGAGAACAGTGAAGCAATACTGGTCAAGTGTGAACGGAGCCATTCGTTCTTCCTTAGAAGTAACAAAAAGAGGCTGAAATTTTCTGATAAGGTTTTGAAATGAAATGGAGGGGGAGAGAATATGGAATTTATGCTTCTTTTCAGGTTGTATATGTCCATATTACTTAGAACAAGATAAATTTTCCTCACCAAATTCTGGTGTTCAAAGGCTATAAAATATGAAAGTGTTAGATCTACATTTGCAGACGTCCTCTGAGATATTAAAATCTTAACATTTTATTTCAACAAAACAAGTACTGAAAAATAAGTACAACTTATTTCAACAATAAGTTATAAAGTATTATGTACTGAGATTCAAATCTTTGGTTTTGGGAATTTGCATTAAAATATATTTTGAATGAATCTTCCCTTTCTCTTAAAACTTTCTCTGGGTTATAATGTGCTTTTCCTCTGCTAATGTGTTTTATGATATATAGACTCAGTTGATAAAAGCAACGTTTGTATAGGTACCATATGAATTTCTAAGCATATCCTTCATACTCAAACAAAAAGCCACATAACACTTGATACCTAACAGGTTACAGTTCATTCTACTTGAGTTCTACTAATCAATGTCTTCTTGATAAAGTAAGATGAAAATCATATATCAGAGAATACAAGTCCAGTCTAGCAGTGCTTTAACTTAACTAGGAATGAAATGGAACATAGCTATAATAAGAATAATAATAACAATAACCATATATTGAGAACACACAGAGTACGTGGTTTGTGATATAGCAATTTGGATATTCTCTCTTTTATTTAATCATTAAACAAATATTAAGGTCAATGTTATCATTCCCATTTTATAGATAAGGAAACTTGTTAAGTAGTCCATCCAAAAATAATCATACAGTTGGTTAATGTGAAGCTGAAACTCAGATCCAGATCTGACTGCACTGAACGTCTACTCTCATTTCACTCAGCAACTGTGCCTAAAAAAAAATAATAAAGTGAAACACCAGGGCTAAGGAGAGAATATGATATCTCTGGTCAAGCCTATGTGCGTGCTTTCATGCTTTGAGGTCATACCCCCCATCTCCACCCCACTCCAAACTCAGCAGTTATTTTAAAAAAAGAAAAGAAATTTCAAGGAAAACAGTGAAGTGATAGAGAGAAATTAAAGAAAATTGAGACAGAGCTCTCTGTGGACCTGGAGTGGAAGAGAAACCATGGTGAACTAGTGTGTGTGTGTGTGTGTGTGTGTGTGTGTGTGTGTGTACACTGGGCAGGATGGGGAGGGAGGCAGGGCTGTCATTTGTCTGTTTGCACTCAAATCCATCCCCTGCCTTTCTTCTGTCTATATTGCAGGTAGTTACATTTCCTCAACCCCCTTGACAGTTGGTTTTGGCAAACCTGAGTCAATGAGAAGCAATGGCAAGAATTTAAAGAACAGGAGAAAGGAACACCTAGGTTATCTTGTACCTTCTGTCTGCCTCACTGGCATCTGGCAGTGACTGTATCTCTCCAGGGGATCCCACCCCTGCCACACCTGTTCCTTCCGTGTACCCAGCTCCACAGGCTGGTTTCTGCTTCTGGCCAGTGGCGTTGGTGGTCAGTCTTTGATAATAGTAGGTTGTCCTCAAGTCTCTGCCGTCATAGGGACAATGTCATCTTCTCACCATTGATAACCTCACTGTGTAAACAATTATCTGAATTAAATACCCTCTCTGAAATAAGTGGAATGATTTGTTTTCTAGATCCTGACTGATAGTATGAGGTTGTTGAGGGTGGTGGGGAGAAAAGATGCTAAAATAATATACATCTGTTTATGAGTCCAGAACCCAAGGAAAATTTAAGTCCTACATTTAACACAGATAGTGGTTGTAGTTCAGTCACTCAGTCATGTCTGACTCCTTGGACTCCCATGGACTACAGCACACCAGGCCTCCCTGTTCCTTATGATCTCCAGCAGTTTGCTCAGACTCATGCCCATTGAGTCGGTGATACAGTCCAACTATTTCACCCTCTGTCATCCGCTTCTCCTCTTGCCTTCAATCTTTCCCAACATCAGGGTCTTTTTCAATGAGTTGGCTCTTTGCATCAGAATTATTGGAGCTTCAGCTTCAGCATCAGTCCTTCCAATGATTATTCAGGGTGATTTACTTTAGGATAGACTGGTTTGATCTCCTTGCAGTCCAAAGGACTCTAAAGAGTCTTCTCCAGCACCACAGTTTGAAGACATCAATTGTTTGGCACTCAGCCTTTTTATTGTCCAGCTCTTATATCGCTATATGACTACTGGAAAAGCCTTAGCTTTGACTAGACAGACCTTTGTAGGCAAAGTAGCGTCTCTGCTTTTTAATACACTGTCTAGGCTTGTCATTGCTTTTCTTCCAAAGAACAAGCATCTTTTAATTTCATGGCTGCAGTCACCATCTGCAGTGATTTTGTAGCCCAAGAAAATAAAGCCTGTCACTGTTTCCATTGTTTCCCCACTTATTTGCCATGAAGTGATGGGACCAGATGCCATGATCTTCATTTTTTGAATGTTGAGTTTTAAGCCAGCTTTTTCACTCTCTATTTTATCAAAAGACTCTTTAGTTCCTCTTCATTTTCTGCCATAAGGATGGTGTCATCTGCATACCTGAGGTTATTGATATTTCTCCTGGCAATCTTAAGTACAGCTTGTGCTTTATTCAGCCCAGCATTTTGCATGATGTACTCTGCATAAAGTTAAATAAGCAGGGTGACAATATACAACCATGACATGCTCCTTTCCCAATTTGGAACCAGTCCATTGTTCCATGTCTGGTTCTGTCTCTTGACCTGCACACAGGTTTCTCAGGAGGCAGGTAAGGTGGTGTGGTATTATCACCTCTTTAAGAATTTTCCTCATTTTGTTGTGATCCACATAGTCAAAGGCTTTAACATAGTCAATGAAGCAGAAGTAGACTTTTTTTTTTTTTAATTCTCTGGCTTTTTTTCCTATGATTCAACGGATGTTGGCAATTTTATCTCTGGCTCCTCTGCCTTTTCTAAATCTAGCTTATACATCTGGAAGTTTTCAGTTCACATACTGTTGTAGTCTAGCTTGAAAGATTTTGAGCATTACTTTGCTAGCATGTGGAATGAGTGTAATTGTGTGGTAGCTTGAACATTCTTTGGCATTGCCTTTCTTTGCAATTGGAATGAAAGTGGACCTTTTCCAGTCCTGTGGCCACTGAGTTATTCAAATTTGTTGGCATATTGAGTGCAGCATTTTCACAGCATCATCCTTTAGGATTTGAAACAGCTCAGCTGGAATTCCATCACCTCTGCTAGCTTTGTTCGTAGTGATGCTTCCTAAAGTTGACTTGACTTTACACTCCAGGGTGTCTGGCTCTAGGTGAGTGATCACACCATCATGGTTATCTGGGTCATGAAGATCTTTTTCATATAGTTCTTTTGTGTATTTTTGCCACCTCTTCTTATCTTCTGCTTCTGCTATTTCTGTCCCTTATTTTGCCCATCTTTGTATGAAATGTTCCTTTGGAATCTTTCCCTTTCTATTGTTTTCCTCTATGTCTTTGCATTGTTCACTCAGAAGGTTTTCTTATCTCTCCTTGCTATTCTTTAGAACTCTGAATTCAGATGGGCATATCTTTCCTGTTTGCCTTTGCCTTTCACTTCTCTTCTTTTCTCAGCTATTTTTAAGGCCTCTTCAGACAACCAACTTGCCTTTCTGCGTTTCTTTTTCTTGGAGATGGTTTTGGTCACTGCCTCCTCTAAACTGTTACAAATCTCCACATATAGTTCTTCAGGAACTCTGTCTTATCAGATTTAATCCCTTGAATCTATTTGTCACTTTCACTGTTTGATCATAAGGGATTTTAATTCAGGTCACACCTGAATGGTCTAGCGGTTTTCCCTGCTTTCTTAAATTTAAGTCTGAAGTTGGCAATAAGGATTTCATGATCTGAGCCACACTCAGCTCCCAGTCTTGTTTATGCTGACCGTATAGAGCTTTTCTGTTCTTTGGCTACAAAGAATATAATCAATCTGATTTCAGTATTGACCATCTGGTGATGTTCATGTGTAGAATCAGACATGGCTGGAGAGATGTAGCAAACATGCAATGTTAGTTGCTTAGTTGTGTTTGACTCTTTACGATCTCATGGACTGTAGCCCACCAGGCTCCTTTGTCCATGGGATTCTCCAGGCAAAAATACTGAGGTAGGTTGCCATTCCGTTCTCCAGAGGATCTTCCTGACATAGGGACTGAACCTGGGTCACTTGCATTGCAGGCAATTTCTTTACCTTCTGAGCTACAGAGAAGGCCATTCCATTCAGTAAATCTAGACAAACTTAGCATAATATCATATTCTCCTTCCAACTTTACCATACAGAAGTTAAGACCCTGAAAGCAACCAACTCATATGCAAGAGATCTCCCTCAAGTCTACTTATTTGACCAAGCTAAATGTGGTGTAAGTACATTTTTAGGATTTTAAGTGGCCATGGATGGCATATCATGGTTTATGCTCTAAAAAAGGTATAAGTGGACATCAAGTCAGCTATGTTTAAGTTGACAGCTGTTGAGGATTTATTATTTATTCATATGCTGTCGAGGGTGATGGATTGATGGTCTGATTGATTGATTGATGCCCTAAGTGATGCTGGAACTGCCTAAGGATGCTAGTATGGCTGGCTTCTTACCTATTTATATCATAGTCCTAATTAGGATCCTCATTTTTCACAATTCATGTATCATTTACTTCATTTAAGTAAATAGAATTTCTCCTTATCAGAAAGTCACAATACCAACATTGCAAGTGGCTCACGACTGAGCGACTTCACTTTCACTTTTCAGTTTCATGCATTGGAAAAGGAAATGGCAACCCACTCAAGTGTTCATGCCTGGAGAATCCTAGGGACGAGAGAGCCTGGTGGGCTGCCGTCTATGGGGTCACACAGAGTCGGACATGACTGAAGCGACTTAGCAGCAGCAGCAGCAGCAGAGCACGTAAATAAAAGAGTCTTCTGCTCCATACATTAAAACATACTCTTGGACTAAAGCTTTAGGGTGGAGAAAGGACAGTAACACAGTACAAATTCTTCCCTTGCTTTTATGACATTTGGAAGCGTTTTCTTGGGGTAAGGGTTGTTTTGGAAATTTATCTTTCCTGGAAAATCTCCCATTTTATCACGATGTGCTAGGTTTTGGAAGGAGGTTAAAAGACATCATGTGGTCCTTTTAGACTTCTCCCCATCTATAGTTATTTGTACATTTGTGCTTGCTCCTCTTGCTGTCCTTGAGCAGGTCTGCTTACCTAATTTTTAAGGAACTTGTTCTTGGATTTATTCAGTAGTTCTAAGTTCTTTCTATTTTCTAATTCACTAATTTCTGCTTTTCTCTTGCCACTATGGCCCTTCTTCTTTCCTTAAGGCTACTTGTTATTCCTTTCCACCTTTCTGAAATGAATGCTCTATTCACTTCTTTTTACTATTCATTTTTCATTAATATAAATATCTAGGCTGAGAATTTTCCTAGGTTCTGATGTTTTCATTTTATTTTCTAGGCTTTTTAAATTTTTATTTTCTCTTGTTATTTGAGAAAAAGGTGTTTTTGTTTGTTTGTTTGTTTTGATTTCTAAATGGAAGCATTTTTACTTTCTTATTTAGCCATTATTTCTGCTCATATTATATTATGGTCAGAGAATATTGTTTGTATTATTTCTCCTGCTTTACATGTATTGATATTTTTAATGTCCTACCTTAAACTAAATTTTGTGAATGGTCATTGAACATGTAAAAAAGCATATAATTTGTTTCCAAGCTACATACAAAGGTTGTCATATTAGTTAACACTATAAGGTCTTTTGTTCTATCTAGGTCTTCAGTTCCCTTAAAAATCTTTATCCACTAAATCTGTCAAAGGCTAAGAGAGTGAATAAAAGTCAGGTACTAAGGTTTCTCTGTTTTTGTGTGCATTTGAGTTTGTTTTTGCTCTAAGAATGACAATGCGATGTTTCTATCAAACAGTTATTCACGTATGTCAGAGTTTCATTGCAGAATGCACTGTTTATCGTTATTAAGGATTCTTCTAAGTCTTTTAGTGTTTGTGCCAGTGGTCCAACCATTTTGATACAATGATGTGTCCTTTTTATTTTCATTTGTCTAGTATGTTGTTATTTGTTGTTTAATTTTCAGTCTTCCTGAGTCACTTTCAGTTAAATAAATCTCTTGTTTTCTCTGCTTTTGCCTTGTGGTCCAATTTGAGAATTCTCTTCTGTTAATAGATGAGTTCAGGTCATTTGTATTTATTAACATGACCTATGTGATTTTTAGTTAAGTCACCACACTTAATGTTTTCTATTTCATAGTATATTTTAACCTTTTTAATGTTTTATCATTCTTATCAAATTGTATTTTCTTTGGCTCTGGTATTTTATTTATTTGTACTTTAATGGATACATTATTAAACAGTCTTAGAATATATTGTTCTACAATATGGAAGAAAACAGATACTTACTGGATAAACGTGTGCATATAGAATATATCCATACTTATGTACTTGTGCCCATGTATAAATTTCTCTGTCAGACAAAACATTTTATATTGCTCATATTACATATGACCAGAGAGGCAATTCAACAACAGAAAGAACACTGGTATAAGACTCAAAAGACCTGGATTCCTCTGGTTCCAAATTGTACTAGCCAGAATACTCTGGGGATATTATTACGCTTCTCTACAAAAAGTAAGTAAAAGTTTTCTTTTATGGTAAAAGTTCTTTAAAAGATAAAATATTTTAAAGTGTTTTTCTAGAAATACCAGCTCTTGGTCTGTTTTTTTTTTTAATTTCTCAAATAATCACCTAAACAATAAAATTTTTAAGTCAAAATCTTAACCTTAACACTATGCGTGAATCTGACTTGAAAATTCTCATGAACACAGATTCAGAAACAAAAATTTCATAACCCCATTGAATTTCATCAGATCAGTAACTCTTTGCCACAATTTTGACATTTGCTCATTCAGAAGTCACTCTGACAGTGAGTATAATTTGCATGAACACTTCTGGTGAATTTTAAGAACAAGAAACAGAAGGCATCCGAGGATGACCATGATGAAAACACATCACTGTGTCTGTTTTCAATGACAGCAGGTGGCTTTGGACCTGAAAAGTAATAGGGTGGGAGCCCCTCGGTCATTTAGAATTAGTCATGAGGCTGTATAGGGGCGGGGCGGGGGGTTACATATACTGCAACATGAAATAAAATAGCAGAACTACCTCAAACAAAAACGAAATCAGAAGATGGAGCAGAGCGTGAAATGTAACATGAGCTTAGCTAGTGTGTGGGCTAGTACGTCATCCCTCTGTCCTTGTTGTGCCTCAAAATAGAAAACAAAGGCCACTGGCACCTCCTGTGCAGCAATCTAAATCTACATGAATTTACAATCTCAGTTCCCCTGTCACCTAGGAACATCACGGCCATAAATCATTACCTAATGTTACCATAATGTTACAGCTCACTGGACTGCTGTCGATCCATTAACTTCTCACTGTTTCTAACAGCACTTCATTTCTTGACACAAGGAATCTCCCTAGGAATAAAGAAAAGGACTCTGAGGACCTTTAGCAGCACACATCACTGTATATTACATGTGAGACAAGGCTGTTCTTTTAGATAAGAATAGCACGCTGTAGCTTTTAGAGGTAAATTAAACTAATTGGCTGTGATCACCAGGAAAGCAATTACATTTCATAAATTAGTATGTGTACAAGAAAAATATATACCTTAGAAGGTACAAAATACTTTGATATAATTAAAAATAGAAATTCTGCTAAAGAGCAGAACTACAGCAACCATTTATTGCCTCCTCAGTGCACTTAGATACACTATCTTTTAGGATCCTTATGGAAAATTTACACTGTCTGTGTTAATGCTTTAATTTTACAGGTGAGAAAATTGAGGAAAAGAGAGACTAAGTATGTTTTCTAATACCATAACAGCAAATACAGGTGTCAAACCCTGGTGTGTCTGACTTCTAAGCCCTTTTACCTTCCAGTGTAAAACACTATTTCCTTTAAGGCCTATTAAACAAGGTGTACACTTCTATGCCGACAAAGATCCATATAGTCAAGGGTATGGTCTTCCCAGCAGTCACATATGGTTGTGAGCGCTGGACCGTAAAGAAGGCAGAACACCAAAGAATCGATGCCTTTGAACTGTGGTGCTGGAGAAGACTCCTGAAAGTCCCTTGGACTGCCAGGAGATCAAACCAGTCAATCTTAAGGAAATTGACCCTGAATATTGACTGGAAGGACTGATACTAAAGCTGAAGCTCCAGTATTTTGGTCATCTGGTGTGAACAGACAACTCTTTGGAAAATCCCTGATGCTGGGAAAGATTGAGGGCAGAAGTAGAAGAGGGCGTCAGAGCATGATATGGCTGGACATCACTGATGCAGTGGACATGAACCTGGGCAAACTCCAGGAGATGGTAAGGGACAAGGAGGCCTGGCATGCTGCAGTCTATGGGGTCACAAAAAGTTGGACACAACTGGGTAACTGAACAGCAACAACAACACATGTATGCAATGTAGAATATTTAAAATAGGTAATGCAGAGTCTGTAACACTGATTATTTTGAAAGTTAACTGATTAGAGTTCATGAATAAGTACAAGACAAAGTATGAGGAGAGGTTTAAGACAGTAGTAGGAGAGGTTTAAGAGTGTAGTAAGGGATTTAAATAAAGTTGATATGAAATCCAATTTACAAAATTTAGAAACTATTTCATGAAAAATGGCATTTCAAACAGTTTTAAAAATTAGAAGAGTGTTGTAGGGAGAAACCATATTGTTAAACATAGCTTCTAAACTATGTGAAATTGGACGACCTGATCATTTCCTTTTTGTTGATACATGGCAAGTGATTTCCGTTTTACCTGGTGTATTTCATGAAGGAAATTAAGTCTCTGGCAGATAAGAGATTCTTGCAGGTAAGATTTATTAAATCTAACCTGAGAATGTTCCTAGAAAAATTTTCAGGCATTTTTCTAAAAATCTAGATTATCATATTTGTGCCTTAGCCAAATTTAACGTAATGAATCTGTTCTTGTTTATAAATGAACACTTCAAAAAGTTTCAACAAACTACCATCCACAAAGAGGAATTTAGCATCAAGGTATGCCTACTGAAAGTATGCATACCTTTAGTAGGCATACCTCTGAGGTATATATTACAAAGTGTATATATTTAACACCTGGACAACTCATTGACATGTGTTGTTGGAAAATGGCGCTAGCAATCTAAAATTCAGCCATGTCAAGTTTCTGGGGTTAAAATTGGACTCAAAAGACCTCAACAAACCTGGTGAGCTTTAGGACAGTGGGCCAAATTTTTACACACAACTGCTTCTGACATCAGGGAAAGAGATCAGACTTCAGTGAAAGGTGACCTTAAGTGATCTGGAGTAGCACGTGTCTTCAAATTTACTATTTAATTCATTTAAACTAACTGAGCCCATTTAAAAGACAAAAGCTGTGTTTCAACATCATGAATGAATAATATTTTTCCGTATCTATCAGAAGCCTCCCGTGTGAAATGGACAAATGGAGGAACAGTCTGTTTGATTTCTTCTCTGACGATGCCCACAGCACTCTCCAGGACAGCCTATCTCAACAATTTCTTTTTAAAATTTTTTAAAATCAAAATTCCTCACCTGCTAAACTCTATTTTCACATTTTCTTAGAGTAGCTTTGCTTTTGTTCAGTGTGCCATTTATGTTCCTCATGTGTTACATGTTTTTATATACAACTTTTTCATTGATGTAACAATAACATGTCCTCTTTCTCAACTGCAAAAGAAGATAGCCAGTGTTTCAGTGGAATAGGAAAATGTTTACTTATTGCTTGTTTCTTTATTCCTCTGTTTCAATCACTTTCATATATGCCAGAAGCTAAACATAATGGCAGCTGAAAGTGGCGTTTAATGTTCCAAAGCACACTGGAGAGGTGAAGGGCATTTCTGTAAGAATCAGGAACCTCTACTATCAGGGTCTAGGAACGGTGCGTGTGCTTTGGAAGTTCCTATTCAAGTTCATATCAACAAGCATCCTGCTTCTTTGGGAACTTTTCACTCTTATTCTCTCACCATCCTTGATGCTCAGACAGAACTGCCCTCACTTCCCATCTATCACATCCATTCTCACTCTTAATTCTTTTTATGTGCCTTTGCTCAGGCACCACCTATTGCAAATAACTAACACAGGTCAGTTAGAAGACCTTTGTATCCTGATAGCTTTGTTTTCCTCTTCTTATTGAGCACTTACATTGCAATTGGCTGCTTACTGGTCTGAGTCTCATCCCTTATTGAAAGCTCACTGAAAGTGAAATACGTTGTCATATTGTTTATAGTTATATATCTCAGAGTGTCTGGCACATGGTAGGCATTTTATAAGTATTTATTAAATGAGTAAGTAGTAAATGAATGAATGAATGACTTTCAGACCTGTATGAGGAACATTAGAGTAATATTTGCTGACTTTATACATAATAATTGATATCATTGCTCAAATCTAATATTATTGCAGTAAATGAATAAAGAAAGAACATATGACTATATCATAACTTTTGAACAAGTTGAATGATACATCTAAGCAATTTGGACCGAGGTGGAATTTCCTCTTCAGCCAGAATAAAGAAAAGCGGCTTTCTTGATATTCCTTAATTTATCGTTATTCTACAGTCTAGGCTTTCTTAAGTTATTAAACGTTCAGAGAAGCTAGACAGGAGATGAAGTCCACTGAGCATTCACACTGACTCCTTACCTTGGCTTCCAGAGCTGGATAGGAAAATGGACCACACACCTGAGACAGTATTCTTTCTCCATCCACACCTGTGACTACACCTAGCCAGAAAGAGTGTGACTGCTTCTCACTGATGGAGTTATGTCAGGCATCCAGCCATACAGATCACTTTTACAAGCTCCAGTGCCCTCCTTGCTAAACACTGATGGATTGGCTGAGACATCTTTAACCTTTACTCTGCTTTCTACTTTCTGACATCTGTGAATGACACATTCACAAATTTAATGCAATTTCAACTCTGAGATAGAGTGGAATGTAGAATATCTTGGGATCTTGGGGCTAGGGAAGGGGAAGAAACAAGATGTTGGAGTTTAAAAAAAAAAAAGACTGAATGGAAAGAGACCAGGACGGCAGGGGAGTAAGGTTGTCATGTATAATGAAGATTTAGTGCTTCAGCAATAAATCTAATTCAGCTAGAAGAGCATGCTGCCAAAACACTGTGCAAGAAATACCCCCAAGGTATTCAAAGGGGTCTCTTTAAACCCTGTTCCTTTCACATTGCATATCTGAACACAGACAGTTGGAGTTCAGAGAGCACACATCTGGGTCACTGTGCAAATCCCTACTCTCCTTTAAAAAAATAAAATACACACACTCCACCTACTCTAGACTTACTCTACTGCTGTGTCTGCCAAGGAAAACTATTTCGTTTTGGAATACAAAAGCCAAAACACAAAGTGGAACCAACCCACACAGAGTAGTGCTCGGCTACTTCATGTATCCAAAGAAAGGAAAGTATTCAAAGCCCAGTTCTCAGATTACTACTCCATCAGGCAACTGAACTTTTTTTTTTTCATTCCATTGTTTTCCGCAGTGAGGACCAGAAATCTCTGAGAAGTCATGAGCTTTAACAAAGCAATATCCAGCACCATTCATTTCTCTTGCATTTAATATAGAATTAAGCTCCATACTCACAGTTTGACACGTTACACTTTTTGCACATTTTTCGGTTCATCATGATAATGTAAGGAGAAAGGCTTTGTAAACTTCAAAATGCTACCTTTAAAGAGAAATATTTTATGGTTACAAGTTGCTTTCCTCTCATTTTAATTTCACACTTTGATATTTTAATATAGGGGCATCCCCAGTGGCTCAGCAGTAAAGAATCTGCCTGCAATGCAGGAGACCTAGGTCCAGTCCCTGGGTTGGGTTGGGAAGATCCCCTAGAGGAGGGCATGGCAACCCACTCCAGTATTCTTGCCTGGAGAATCCAAGAGACAGAGGAGCCTGGTGGGCTACACTCTGTAGGGTCACAAAAATAGAATATGACTGAAGCTACTGAGCATGCATGCATGCCTTTTAATATAAGAAAGCAAATATGTGTAATTGTCTCATTATTTGGCTTCTAAAGATTAATTCTTTATATAGAAGTTGCTGAATGGAAAAAAATACCTTCTGAGTTTTCCAAAATCATTCAATTAAGAAGGAAATTATATCTAAGTAGGTGCTTGCTAAGAGAGTTCCATCACAATCCTTATAGTAATAGATAAAACCAAGGTTAAGCAACTCAGTAGTTTAGTCACTAAGTCATGTCCAGGTCTTCTGTGACCCCATGGACTGTAGCCCACCAGGTTCCTCTGTCCATGGAATTTCCCAGGCAAGAGTACTGAAGTGAGTTGCCATTTCCTTCTCCAGGGGATCTTTCAACCAAGGGATCAAACTCATGTCTCCTGCATTGGCAGGTGTATTCTTTGCCACTGAACCATCCAGGGAAGACTTCTATTAGGGTACGTGCTAAGTCACTTCAGCTGTATCCAACTCTTTATGAACCTATGGATTGTAGCCTGCCAGGCTCCTCTGTGCACAGGATTCTCCAGGCAAGAATACTGGCGTTGGTTGCTGTGCCCTCCTCCAGGGAATCTTCCTAAGCCAGGGCTTGAATCTCATATCTCTTATGTCTCCTGCATCAGCAGGCAAGTCCTTCACCACTAGCACCACCTGGGAAGCCCTCTGATAGGGGTGGATTCAGGCAATCCTCAATAAACTATTCTTGTCCCTTCCACCTTCATTTCAGGTGACTAATACAAATATCAAAACAATAGACTAAGAAGAAGAAAGGTCCCCAACTTCATTTATCTTTTTACTTTATTTAAGATCATGTTTTCATGAGAAGGCAAGATAATCAATCAAGAAGTTTAAATTATGGTGCCCACCCTCAAGATGAGAGACAAGAATAAGTACTTGATGAGCTAAATAGCAACATCTTAGATGTAACAGCCAACAACCCAGAGATATCAAAACAGAAGTTTAGACAATAATTACTGAAATGGCAGATCATTGTAAACCACAGTGGTTTACAGGCTCTCTGTGAAATGATGCTCACTCTACAACTTGCACAGAACTGTTTAAACTGATTGGTGCAGTTGATGTGAAAAAAAATGCCCTAAACAATTCTATAATGACTACAAATATTTATATACGTAATGAGAACTTGAGTCAATAGAATCTTGTTGATAGTAACAAGACCTTATTGCTTAAAACAGAGTTTATGAAACTTTTTACCTACTTATTATATCTTATCCCTACAAAGCATCAGAATTCTTATTTGAGGGATGAAGTCCAAGGCTGGGAGAAGATGAAGGGACTGCCTAAATATACATTGTTCATAGTGGTTTTGATTAAACTTTAAGCATTTGATTAATAGTTAATGTCATTTCCACTATAGAATTATTAAAATTATCTTTAGGAAAACAATATTTATATGACTCAGTGACATTTTAAGCTTGGTGATAGCTAAGAACTGACCATATATTTCTGAGTTATAATAATTAACATTTACAGGGTACTAAGTTAGAGCTAAGAATATTTATGTATACTATCTCATTAAATCCTTTTAGTAATTTTCTGTTTGGGGCATTGTTAATCTTATTACTTATGTTTTGTTCTATTCAGTCGCTCAGTCTTATCTGACTCTTTCTGACCGCATGGACTGCAACATGCCAGTCTTCCCTGTCCATCATCAACTCCCAGAGCTTGCTCAAATTCATGTTCATGAACTTGCTCAAACTTATGTTAACATTTAGAATATGGAAAAACTGAGTTAAAATCAAAATTTTAACCCCAACCTGTACACAGTCCAGAGGCTTCCTCCATGGTCACCTATGCACAATCTGGGCAAGTTGATTTATATTATTAGACAGAGGCTCTCCATAGCAAAAATTTACTCTTTAGTAGTTGTACATTGGATTCAATTTAAACTTACAATATCATCATTATTGTAAATAATCTGATGACTTACTGCACATCTGAATTTAGCCTATAATCACTTTACCACTCAACCTCAGAATTAAAGAAATCATGTTAATATAAAATATTAGAAAAGCTTTAGAATAAAATATTTTAGTTACACATAGAGTTCACAGGTATATTTCAATCTCTAAGTTAGAGATTGAATGCTCTCTAAGCTAGAATGACATCACATGAGATAAAACAAACTAAGCCTCCAGGTATCAAATAATTTTATGACTGTTGGAAAATACTTTCTAATTCCATCAGCTGTGAAGTTCTAAAATCAATCCAAATGTCTTTAAAATGTCAGGAACCATACTGAAAATTCTTCTCAGTTCATTCCAAATGAAATTCACTATTAATAACATTGTGCTTTTACTATACTCTAACAAAGAATATTATGTTTAATTCATGATTATCAGATCTACAGTTGGTGGAAATAAGAAAGCAATCAACATACATATGAAAGTCTCAGTCCCAGATTCCACAGATTCTAAACCATAGCTTTTTGTGCCCTATGGAGTTTTCAGTTAACTTCAAAATAACTAAAAATATTCCTTAGTTATAATAGGTCTATGAGCCAAAAGTTCTTTGAAACCACACAGATCCTTAGTTGTAGTACTAATAGAAGAAATTCTTCAGTAGATTTTGGGTGGCACTAGAGTATTCAGATTTTTTTAAAAGAAAATCTTGGATTTTCTCTTATGTAATATCCATTATCAATGAGAGTATCCGCATCTGAAAACTCCTGAGGTAGAACATTTCATTACCTCACCATGCTGTTGCACCAAGTGTTATAGTGAAAATAAATTTAATATGAACAGTTTAGAGATAGCATTTGATGATGGATTAGTTTACAGAAAAGATGCTATAAATCAAATCTTATCTTAATGTGATAAATTCCAGCATTATTATTACATTCCTGATCTTCCACTCAGTATTTACAGAATTGACCACAAACATAACATTAATTCAACTGCAAAGCAATTGTTTCTATACTGTAAAAAAAAAAAAAAAAATTGTGGCTTCCCTTCTAGTTATTTTTTAAAGATTTATTTTAATTTAAATGTATTTATTTTTAATTGGAGAATAATTGCTTTACAATATTGTGTTCATTTCTGCCATCAACATGAATAGCCATAGGTATACATATGTCCCCTTCCTCCTGAAGCTCCCCCTGACCCCACACCCTATCCCATTCCTCTAGGTTGTCACTGAGTACTGGGTTTGAGCTCCATGCGTCACACAGCAAATTTCCACTGGCTATCTGTTTTCAATATGATAATGTACATGTTTCAATGTATGGCAAAGCTGAAACGGTAACATTCAGTCAGTTCAGTTCAGTCGCTCAGTCGTGTCCGACTCTTTGCAACCCCATGGACTGTAGCCAACTCCCGGAGTTTACTCAAACTCATGTCCATTGAGTGGGTTATGCCATCCAACCATCTCATCCTCTGTCATCTCCTTCTTCTCCCACCTTCGATCTTTCCCAGCATCAGGGTCTTTACAAATGAGTCAGTTCTTTGCATCAGGTGGCCAAAATATTGTTTCAGCTTCAGTATTAATCATTCCAATGAATATTCAGGACTGATTTCCTTTAGGATGGACTGATTGAATTTCCTTGCTGTCCAAGGGACTCTCAAGAGTCTTCTCCAACACCGCAGTTCAAAAGCATCAATTCTTCAGTGCTCAGGTTTCTTTATAGTCCAACTCTCACATCCATACATGACCACAGGAAAAACCATAGCTTTTACTAGACAGACCTTTGTTGGCAAAGTAATGTCTCTGCCTTTTAATATGCTATCTAGGTTGATCATAACTTTTCTTCCAAGGAGCAAGCATCTTTTAATTTCATGTTTCAATGTTTGTAAAAACTGAGAGAGTAACGTTATTTATTTATTATTTATTTTTAGCTATGCTGGGTCTTCATTGCTACACACTGGCTTTCTCTATTCATAGTGAGCAGAGGCTACTCTCTAGTTGTGGTCGTGAACTTTTTATGCAGTGGCCTCTCTCTCTGTGGAGCACAGGTTCTAGCCACAGTAGGCTTCAGTAGCTGTAGCACATGGGCTCAGTAGTTTCAGCTCATGGACTCTACAGTGCTGGCTCAGTAGCTATAGTCCATGGTCTTAGTTAACCTGCCACGTGTGGGACAAAGAGTTGAATCTGTGTTCCCTGAATTACAAGGTGGATTCTTTACCACTAGCCACCAGGGAAGTCCCCCTGTTAGTTATTTTACTAGTAATCAGTATAGCATAACAGTTCAGTTCAGTCGCTCAGTCGTGTCCAACTCTTTGCCACCCCATGAATCACAGCATGCCAGGCCTCCCTGTCCATCACCAACTCCTGAAGTTCACTCAGACTCACGTCCATCAAGTCAGTGATGCCATCCAGCCATCTCATCCTCTGTTGTCCCCTTTTCCTCCTGCCCCCAATCCCTCCCAGTATCAGAGTCTTTTCCAATGAGTCAACTCTTTGCATGAGGTGGCCAAAGTACTGGAGTTTCAGCTTTCGCATCATTCCTTCCAAAGAAATCCCAGGGTTGATCTCCTTCAGAATGGACTGGTTGGATCTCCTTGCAGTCCAAGGGACTCTCAAGAGTCTTCTCCAACATCACAGTTCAAAAGCATCAATTCTTCAGCGCTCAGCCTTCTTCACAGTCCAACTCTCACATCCATACATGACCACAGGAAAAACCATAGCCTTGACTAGACAGACCTTAGTCGGCAAAGTAATGTCTCTGCTTTTGAATATACTATCTAGGTTGGTCATAAATTTTCTTCGAAGGAGTAAGGGTCTTTTAATTTCATGGCTGCAATCACCATCTGCAGTGATTTTGGATCAAAAAAAAAAATAAAGTCTGACACTGTTTCCACTGTTTCTCCATCTATTCCCCATGAAATGAATGGACCAGATGCCATGATCTTCGGTTTCTGAATGTTGAGTTTAGGCCAACTTTTTCACTGTCCACTTTCACCAGGAGGCTTTTAGTTCCTCTTCACTTTCTGCCATAAGGGTGGTGTCATCTGCATATCTGAGGTTCTTGATATTTCTCCCGGCAATCTTGATCCCAGTTTGTGTTTCTTCCAGTCCAGCGTTTCTCATGATGTACTCTGCATGTAAGTTAAATAAGCAGGGTGACAATAGACAGCCTTGACATACTCCTTTTCCTATTTGGAACCAGTCTGTTGTTCCATGTCCAGTTCTAGCTGCTGCTTCCTGACCTGCATACAGATTTCTCAAGAGGCAGGTCAGGTGGTCTGGTATTCCCATCTCTTTCAGAATTTTCCACAGTTTCTTGTGATCCACACAGTCAAAGGCTTTGGCATAGTCAATAAAGCAGAAATAGATGTTTTTCTGGAACTCTCTTGCTTTTTCCATGCTCCAGCGAATGTTGGCAATTTGATCTCTGGTTCCTCTGCTTTTTCTAAAACCAGCTTGAACATCAGGAAGTTCATGGTTCACGTATTGCTGAAGCCTGGCTTGGAGAATTTTGAGCATTACTTTACTAGCATGTGAGATGAGTGCAAATGTGCGGCAGTTTGAGCATTCTTTTGCATTGACTTTCTTTGGAATTGGAAGGAAAACTGACCTTTCCAGTCCTGTGGCCACTGCTCAGTTTTCCAAATGTGCTGACATATTTAGTGCAGCACTTTCACAGCATCATCTTTCAGTATTTGAAATAGCTCAACTGGAATTCCATCACCTCCACTAGCTTTGTTCGTAGTGATGCTTTCCAAGGCCCATTTGACTTCACATTCCAGGATGTCTGGCTCTAGATTAGTGATCCCACCATCGTGATTATCTGGGTTGTGAAGATCTTTTTGTACAGTTCTTCTGTGTATTCTTGCCATCTCTTCTTAATATCTTCTGCTTCTGTTAGGTCCATATAATTTCCGTCCTTTATTGAGCCCATCTTTGCATGAAATATTCCCTTGGTATCTCTAATTTTCTTGAAGAGATCTCTAGTCTTTCCCATTCTGTTGTTTTCCTCTATTTCTTTGCATTGATCACTGAAGAAGTCTTTCTTATCTCTCTTCTTGCTATTTTTTGAAGCTGCATTCAGATGCTTATATCTTTCCTTTTCTCCTTTGCTTTTCACCTGTCTTTTTTTTTTTTTTCTTTAAAATTGAAGTGTAGTTTTTCTTTTTTCCTTACAAGATAGTATACATGTTTCAATGCCATTCTCCCAAATCATCCCACCCTCTCCCTCTCCCTCAGAGTCCAAAAGTCCATTCTATACCTCTGAGTCTCTTTTGTTGTCTCACATAGAGGGTCATCATTACTATCCTTCTAAATTCCATATATATGTGTCAATATACTGTATTGGTGTTTTTCTTTCTGGCTTACTTCACTCTGTATAATCGGCTCCAATTTCATCCATCTCATTAGAACTGAGTCAAATTTATTCTTTTTAAGGGCTGAGTAGTACTCCATTGTGTATATGTACCACAGCTTTCTGATCCATTCATCTGCTGATGGACATCTAGGTTGCTTTCATGTCCTGGCTATTATAAACAGTGCTGCAATGAACATTGGGGTACATGTGTCTCTTTCAATTCTGGTTTCCTCAGTGTGTATGCCCAGCAGTGGGATTGCTGGGTCATAAGGCAGTTCTATTTGCAATTTTTTAAGGAATCTCCACACTGTTTTCCATAGTGGCTGTACTAGTTTGCATTCCCACCAGCAGTGTAAGAGGGTTCCCTTTTCTCCACAGCCTCTCCAGCATTTATTGCTTGTAGACTTTTGGATCACAGCCATTCTGACTGGTGTGAAATGGTACCTCATTGTGGTCTTGATTTGCATTTCTCTGATAATAAGTGATGTTGAGCATCTTTTCATGTGTTTGTTAGCCATCCATATGTCTTCTTTGGAGAAATGCCTATTTAGTTCTTTGGCCCATTTTTTGATTGGTTCGTTTATTTTTCTGGAGTTGAGCTGCATAAGTTGCTTGTATATCTTTGAGATTAGTTGTTTGTCAGTTGTTTCATTTGCTATTGTTTTCTCCCATTCAGAAGGATATAGTGAAAATGAGTATACTACCCAAAGCAATCTACAGATTCAATGCAATTCCTATCAAGCTACCAGCAGTATTTTTCACAGAACTAGATAAAATAATCTCAAGATTTGTATGGAAACACAAAAACCCTCGAATAGCCAAAGCAATCTTGAGAAAGAAGAATGGAACTGGAGGAATCAACTTGCCTGACTTCAGGCTCTACTACAAAGCCACAGTCATTAAGACAGTATGGTACTGGCACAAAGACAGAAATATAGATCAATGGAACAAAATAGAAAGCCCTGAGATAAACCCACACACCTATGGACACCTTATCTTCGACAAAGGAGGCAAGAATATACAATGGAGTAAAGACAGTCTCTTTAACAGGTGGTGCTGGGAAAACTGGTCAACCACTTGTAAAAGAATGAAACTACACCTCTTTCTAACACCATACACAAAAATAAACACAAAATGGATTAAAGATCTAAATGTAAGACCAGAAACTATAAAACTCCTAGAGGAAAACATAGGCAAAACACTCTCCGACATAAATCACAGCAGGATCCTCTATGATCCACCTCCCAGTATACTGGAAATAAAAGCAAAAATAAACAAATGGGATCTAATTAAAATTAAAGGCTTCTTCACAACAAAGGAAACTATAAGCAAGGTGAAAAGATCGCCTGTCTTCTTTTCACAGCTATTTGTAAGGCCTGCCTAGACAGGCATTTTGCTTTTTTGCATTTCTTTTCCATGGGGATGGTCTTGATCCCTGTCTCCTGTACAATGTCAAGAACCTCATTCCATAGTTCATCAGGCACTCTATCTATCAGATCTAGGCCCTTAAATCTATTTCTCACTTCCACTGTATAATTATAAGGGATTTGACTTAGGTCATACCTGAATGGTCTAACGGTTTTCCCTACTTTCTTCAACTTGAGACTGAATTTGGCAATAAGGAGTTCATGATGTGAGCCACAGTCAGCTCCTGGTCTTGTTTTTGCTGACTGTATAGAGCTCCTCCATCTTTGGCTGCAAACAATATAATCAATCTGATTTCGGTGTTGACCATCTGGTGATGTTCATGTGTAGAGTCTTCTGTTGTGTTGTTGGAAGAGGGTACACAGGCACAGATAAAAACATAAATGAAACAAAATAATATATAAAGAGAAAACTGGACATACCTTCACTTTTCACTTTTCAATAACTAAATAAGAGTTTAGACTTAAATGTAACTTGTAAAGATTCATTGCAATATATATTTTTAAGCCTATAGCACCCAGTATTCCCACGAGGTCTCCCATCTAAGTACTAACTAGTCACTGCAATATTTTAAAAATGGAACTGACATGATTGAACTTGTATTTTAGAAGAACACTCGAGAGGCAATTGTGGAGAAAGGACATGAGGGGGAAGAGATTAGCAGCAATGAGAACAGTTAAGAAGCAAATTGATGGGAACTGAAAGTCCCATGGCAGTGTAGATAGACTGGCAAAGAATATTATTAACTAACATCTAAATACTGCTTACTCTGTGCCAGACAACATCCTAAGCACTTTACACATATTAATTCATTTAATCTTCACTACAACCTTATGAATTAGTGTTATCAGTTTGCTTTTATGAGATAATAACCCAAAACATAGTACCTTAAAATAATACCCATTTGTTTAGCACAACAGTACATAGGTTGGCAGTTCTCCTAATCT
Organism: Nanger dama; assembly: GCA_917880005.1. Classification (NCBI taxonomy): domain Eukaryota; kingdom Metazoa; phylum Chordata; class Mammalia; order Artiodactyla; family Bovidae; genus Nanger; species Nanger dama. The sequence goes on along the minus strand of CAKJTW010000068.1, from coordinate 840,977 downwards.
TGGCTAACATCACACATTCTCTGTGGTCAATGTCTGTGTCGGCTAGGGTCTGACTGGGCTAAACTGGCTATAGTTAAGAAGATTTTTCTGAACCACATGGTCTCTCCTTTCCCAGAAAATTGGCTCATGTTTGAGAGAACATAAATATTCAAAGTCTTTTAAGACTTGTTTAGAACGGACACACTATCATACTTTCTTCATTCTATTAATCAAAGCAGTATACAGTCTAAACCTGACTCAAAGGTGGAAAATTAACTTAGTCTCTTTTAATTTTTTAATGAAACATAGTTGACATGCATCATTATGTTAGTTCCAGCTCTACTACTCAATGATTTGACATTATATACATTATGAAATGATTACTACGATAAGTCTAGTAACCATCTGTCCCCAAACAAACACTGCAGTATCACTGACCATCTTTCTTATGCTGCATATTAAATTCTCTGATGATTAGTGATGTTGAGTATTTTTTAAAGTGTCTGTCGGCCGCCTGTATGCTTTCCTTAGAAAAACATCTATTCAGGTTTTCTGACCATTTTTTAATTAAGCTATTTCTGTTGTTGTTGTTTTTATTGAGTTCCATGAGTTATTTGTATATTTTGAATATTAACCTGTTATCATTTGCTAATGTCTTCTTCCATTCAGTAGGCTGTCTTTCCATTTCTTTAAAGGCTTCCTTTGCTGTGCAAAAAATTTTATAGTTTGATGTATCTCATTTCTTCATTTTTGCTTTTCTTTCCCTTGTCTGAGGAGACATATCCAAAAATAATTGCTAGGACGAGTGTCAAAGAACGTACTCCCTATGTTTTCTGCCAGGGGTTTTATAAGAGACTTACATCTAAGTCTTTAATGCACTTTGAATTATCTTTGTATATAATGTGAGAAAGCAATCTTGTTTGATTCTTTTGCATGTAGCTGTCCAGTTTACCCAAAACCATTTCTTGAAAAGGTCATCTTTTCTTCATCACATAATCTTGCTACCTTTGTTGTAGATTAGGTTTCTTTCTGGGTTCTCTATTCTGTTTCCTGGATCTGTGTGTCTGTTTTTGTGCCAGTACCATACTGTTTCAAGTACTGTAGCTTGTGGTATGGTCTGAAATCAAGTGTGTGATACCTTTATCCTTTTTTCTCAAATTTATTTTGTCTATTTTTATTCTTCAATTTTTAGATATAATATATAATATTGGGTGATTTGCAAATACTGAACCATCCTTCTCCCAGAAGGATAAAAGGGAGAGAAAGCAGGGAAAACTTTGCCATTTTAATTCTAATGTGTCTTGGTGTGGACATCTATGGATCCATTTTTGGGGGACCCTCTGTCTTTTCTGCAGTTGATTATCTGTTTCCTTACCCAGGTTAGGAAAATTTCCAGCTAGGATGAATCTGGGTACTAGGGTGACTGCCTGTGGGATCCAGGGGCCCAGGGCCATCAACCTCCTCTCTTGATGATAGGAGCTTGAAAATCACATTGCCAGGGGAACAGTGAAGATAAGAGGAAAATATTGTGGTGATCCTTGATGTCTGCCTCTGGGAGGTATTATTATCAAGCCTCTTTTGCAGGTAGGGAAACAAAAACACAAATTTGTTAAATAGTTGACCTTAAGCCATTCATCAAACAGTAAAGCTCTAGTCTATTGTCAAAAGAATTTTTTTATATATATCTAGGTACAGAGGTACAGAGTGTTAGTCACTCAGTCATGTCCAACTCTTTGTGACCCCATGGACTATAGCCCATCAGGCTCTTCTGTCCATGGAATTCTCCAGGCAAGAATACTGGAGTGGGTTGCAACTTCCTTCTCCAGAGGCTCTTCCAAATCCAGGAATTGAACCCAGGTCTCTTGCATTGCAGACAAATTCTTTACCATTTGAACCACCAAGGAAGGCCATATGTATCTAAGTTTTTAATAAATGGAAAATGGTTAAGAAAGTATTAGAAGGAAAAATCAATATAATTTAATGATTGATTAGATTTAGAATCCTCAGAGAATCAATGAGAGGATTCAGATTTGGAAAAGTGATACTATGAAGAAGAGTCAGTATTTATTGATTATATTAACCACAAATTAAGTAATGTAGAAGTATAAAACATTCAAGACTGAACTACCCTCAGGTTATGCAGGTGGATATGTTTATTGGGCTGCTGTTAGAGATGGAGTGTCTCACTCAAAAGAAAGAGATCTGAATAGAGATACAGATTTCAGCTTCACACAGTTGATTTGGTAATTGAAAGCATGGGAGAAGATGAAGAGACTCAGAAAGAGCTTAAAGAAGACCAAGGGTAAAGTCTAGAGAAGTATAGAGACAATGCAGAGGAAGAGGGGCCTTCCAAGTAACTTTCAGGTGATAAAAACAGTGCACAAGTTCCTGGCAGAAACACATGTAGATTTAAATCCATTTGTGATATGATAACATCATTCTAAGATTCAAATTATTTCAGTAAAATATTTAAATATAATATCTTACACATAATCAGGCATACTAGAAGACAAGGCAACATGAGCAAAAGCAAACCAACAACAACAAAAATTAGATAATAGAAAAAGACTGAGAGGGGCTTCAGATACTGTCATTCTTGATAGACATTTTAAAATAACCATGAATGCCGTGCAAGGAAATAAAAGACAAAATAAAAATTGATGAAAGAACTGAAAATACTAAAAATATTCAGATGGAAATTCTGAAACTCAAAAATGCAAAAAACAAAACTAAATATTCAGTCAGTAAGTTTAACAGTAGGTTAACACAATGAAAGAGACAATTAGTAACCTGCAAGAAAAATCAGGGGAAAAAGTGTCCAGAATAAAATCATAACGTGGAGAATATAAGAGTACACAAGACACAGTAAAAGGACTACCTATAAGGTTTTAGAATATCACACAGAGAAAACAGAGAAAGGTACATAAACCACACTTAAAAGAAATAATACACAAGTGGCCAATAGACATTGTAAAAATGTGTTTCACTTCATTAGCATTCAGAGAAATGCAAAATTCAAAACACACTGAGATACCACCACATTCCAAAATGACTAAGTTTCTGAAAGATGTCAGTTGCAAATTTGGCAAGGATGTGAAGTAAGAGGAACTCACATACATGTCTAACCATGTAGGAAAAATAGGAAGTCGTTGATGAGCAAGACATAGGAATGAGAAAGAAGTAAGTATACAAGAGGCAATTTACTTTTTACAGAGATGAAACCTACCTTTTCTTTGAGAGCAAGGAATAATGGATAGATGTGTTTGGGGCTAAAATTTTGAGGAAGTTTTGAGTGTGCTCTGTATTCATTATCCAAGAGAGTGGGGCCACTAATGAAGAGAAAGTAAACAAGGCAAGGTAGGGAGTTTGCAAATGTTGAAGAAATGTTTGAGATATCTGTTGGGATGACTGGACATGAGAGTTCACTAGGCATGTAGAGAAGAGTGACTGAGAATACGGAGAAACAGGTGAAAATGAAAACAATGTCATTTATACGAGTCTGTGGTTCAAAGAATATTCAAACTACCGCGCAACTGCACTCATTTCACATGCTGGCAAGGTAATGCTCAAAATCCTTCCAGCTGGGCTTCAATACTGTGTGAACCAAGAACTTCCAGATGTATAAACTGGATTTAGAAAAGGCACAGGAACCAGAGATCAAATTGCCAACATCTGTTGAATCATCCAAAAAAACAAAAGAATTACAGAAAAACATCTACTTCTTCATTGACTATGCTAAAGCCTTTGACTGTGCAGATCACAACAAACTGTGGAAAATTCTTCAAGAGATGGGAATACCAGACCACCATACTTGCCTCCTGAGAAATCTGACTGCAGGTAAAGAAGCAACAGTTAGAACCAGACATGGAAAAATGGACTGGTTCAAAATTAGGAAAGGAGTACTTCAAGGCTGTATATTGCCACCCTGCTTATCTAATATCTAAGTAGAGTACATCATGCCAAATGCCGGGCTGGATGAAGCTTTGCTAGGAGAAATATCAATAACCTCAGATATGCACATGATACCACCCTAATGGCAGAAAGTAAAGAGGAACTAAAGAACCTCTTGATGAAGGTGAAAGAGAAGAGCAAAAATGTTGATTTAAAACTCAGTATTCAAAAACTAAGATCATGTCATCTAGTCCCATCACTTCATGGCAAAAAAAAAAAAAAGAAACAGTAACAGACTTTATTTTCTCAGGCTCCAAAATCACTGTGAACAGTGACAGCAGTCGTGAAGTTAAAAGATGTTTGCTCCTTGGAAGGAGCACCATGACAGACCTAGACAGTGTATTAAAAAGCAGAGACATCAATTTGTCAACAAAAAGGTCCATATAGTCAAAGCTGTGATTTTTCCAATGGTCATGTACAGATGTGATAGTTGGACCATAAAGAAGGCTGAGACTAAAGAACTGATGCTTTCGAACTGTGGTGCTGGATAAGATTTGAGAGTCCCTTGGACAGCAAGATCAAATCAGTAAATTCTAAAGGAAATCAACCCTGATATTCATTGGAAGGAGTGATGCTGAAGCTGAAGTTCCAATACATTGGCCACCTGATGCAAAGAGCTGACTCACTGCAAACGACCCCAATGCTGGAAAACATTGAGGGCAGTAGGAAAGGCGGGCAACAGAGGGTGAGATAGTTGGATGGCATCATCAACTCAATGGACATGAGTCTGAGCAAACTCCTGGAGATAGTGAAGGACAGGGAAGCCTGGCGTGTTGCAGTCCATGGGGTCACAAAGAGTTGGTCACAACTGAGCGATTGAACAACAACAAATGGTACTGTTTTAGTGATTTCTCTCTCTCAGTGGTGCTGTACCATCTTGGCTTATGAAACATAGCATAGGTCTTATTGGAGTTATCTCTAAGGTCTAATTCATTCATTTACTAAGAAGTGCTTCTACACCATACTCACTGTAAAAGGGCATTATATATCTGTTCAGAAACAATTATACTTAGTTATATAGAAAAATATGCAAGTGAAATGAAGACAAAGCACTTACACTGAATCTAGAATATAGTGGTGAGCTTGACCATTTAATCCGCATACTTGGCTACAGACAGTCGGCATTTAAGGTATCTTAGGCACTCAAGCATCTGTGTCCCTGAAGCCATCTCAAGCAAAACGGTGCAGGCCCTCAAATATCACTAAACCTCAGTAAGAAAGATTCAGCCAACTTCCTTTGTAGACCATTCTAGTTTCTCCCAATTCTTATGGCCCAGACATACTTTCTTATATGTTTCATGGTCTATTTAACTTTCCCTGAAGTCTGGAAAACCTCAAAAGCCTGTTGACAGCAAGGATTTTTAAAAGTCTTTCCTAAGACAGCCAAAACTGTAGTTCAGAGCTTGCATAGAAACCTTGATTTTTACAAGCAGACCAGTGATATAGATTTCCCCCTCCTCACACTCAATTACATTCCCTCATTTCAGTTTGGCTTTGCATACTAGTTTTACAAAGCTGAGTCTGACGAGATGAAATGTTAGGAAGAAAAGGCAAGTGCATGGCAACACCCCACCAGATATATATTTAATTAAAAGAACTCTCCCTAACAAAGCAAAAAAGCAGGTAATTTCATAGATTGTCCCCCAAATGTTCTCCTTATCTTACCACCCAAATTCATACTCTTCAAAAAAAAAAAAAAAAACTCTTCAAAACAGGTCCTGAGTAGATTCTGGAAGGGAATACATGTTTGCTTGGTACCCTTTACATTTTATTATCCCACCAAACATCGGAATAGACAAGACTAAGTTTGACCAAGATTGAAAACCCAGGAGAGACCTTCAACAGCAACCTTATCTTGTTTGAATGCATGTTCTGAGGTCACCTGGGGTGAGCCAGAACTCAGCTGACAGTGTATCAAAAGGCTTCAAGCTCACCAAAGAAAGTATGGCGAGTGCACAAAGGTTGAGCATCTTTGGAAGTGGGTAAATTGGAACAATATGATATGCCATGTCTGAAAACATTTCCCATTTTCTAACTTTGCAAAAGCAGTTTGTGGTCTGGATTCTTGGAAGCAAAGGAAATGAAAATGAATAAAAGTAAGTTAATGTCAGAAGTGCTGGACTTTTTGGTGGTGATGGTAGTGTAAAAAATAAAAATAACACCCATACATGCCGAAATATATAGACACTAATTCCTTCAAAAGCTGGAAAATTTGGGGCAAACCCAAACAGCATGCACCTATCATTCAATTCAAAGAAATCAAGACAGGACTGGATTTCACAGATTTCATCATAGACAGCTATTACTGTCTAATTCAGTGGCACCTTTCTGCCCAGTCCTGACTAACTACCAGTCCAGTTTGCTGGATTCACTCTCTCTCTGTTTCTTCATTGTTTCAAGCCAGGAGAGACTTATCCTAATAACGGGTCAATCCTCAGCCAAATGTGTTCAGCTGAAGGCCACCATTGAAGAATGGCAGGATATTATCTTTCCACCAGCAAGTGAATTGCAGGCAGCTTAAGGCAATATCCATTTCGCTATAATGCTGGTTTATGTTACAGCTCTTTTCAAACTTCTAATTGCCTTGTATTGCTGACATTTATAGACATGCCCTATTTTAAACGAAAACACAACACTGAGGTCAGGAGGAGGTTCTGGGACAGCCGAGACCCCAGGTGAAGCCAAAGGGGGAAATTACTTTAAAACTTCTAAATGCCAAACATGTTTGAGAAAAGGAAGAAAAAAAAATAAAATCTTCGGGCAGAAAAAACATTAATCATGGCCCCATGGTATAAATTAATAATAACCATATTTAATTCTATGTAAACAATCATTGGTTGGATTATATAATTTTTAAATGAAAGTAAATATTATTCATTTGGCTTGGTAAGTCTGGTAAGTCTCAGCTTATATGGAATAACTTTATGATTTTTTTCCTTCCAATTTCACTTTTATTTGTTAAAAGTAAACACACCAAGCTAACCAAGTTTGTCAGCTGCTTTTGGCAATCACAATATGTTATGAGTCTTTCTAAAAGTTGCAATGAATAAAATAATATTTCATATTTATGTAGGACTTTTCACCTAGTATCTCGTATGGTTTTATAAGCAATAAATCACTCATTCAAGAATTACAACTAAACAGTCTCAAAGGCAGTGCCAGTAAGTATTTCCCAGGTAGTTCCAGAAGAAGAAAAGTATATTTAGGCTATAATCATTTTCATTTGTATATTCATACATTCATTCACTGAATTAGTGAGTGATTGATCTATATACTTGATATATATTCATGTCTAACACTGTGCAGATTTCAGCCTGTATAAAGAAGTATTATGGAGAAGGAAAGGGCAATCCACTCCAGTATTCTTGCCTGGAGAATCCCATGAACAGAGGAGCTTAGTGGGCTATACAGTCCAAGGGGTCGCAAAGAGTCAGACACAACTAAGCGACTTCACTTCACTTCTTTCTAAAGAAGTATTAAAGAGTTTACACTTTAGTTGGGTTCTAATTAGGAAATCAATTGTTTGCGATCCTACTCTCAATAGCCAGAACAAATTCTTTTCAATGCTGTGGTCTCTTAGTCTCCTTGTGAATTGAGAAATAAGAAAATTATTAATAAATAGTCAACACTAGTGCTTTTTTTTACAGGCCATATATATTCATAGAAAATTTTTGGAAAAAAATAACTCACCATTTATTTATTTATTTTATCTTTTATTTATTTATTTTTTGGGGGAGGCTAATTACTTTACAATATTGTATTGGTTTTGTCATACATTGACATGAATCCATCATGGGTATAAATGTGTTCCCCATCCTGAACCTCCTTTCCACTTCCCTCCCCATCCCATCCCTCTGGGTCATCCCAGTTTACCAGCCCCGAGCACCCTGTATCATGCATCGAACCTGGATTGGCGATCCATTTCACATATGATATTATACATGTTTCAATGCTATTCTCTCCAACCATCCCACCCTCTCCCTCTCCCACAGAGTCCAAAAGACTGTTCCATACATCTGTGTCTCTTTGCTGTCTCATATACAGGATTATCATTACCATCTTTCTAAATTCCATATATATGTGTTAGTATACTGTATTATTTTGGGGGCTCCAAAATCACTGCAGATGGTGACTGCAGCCATGAAATTAGAAGACGCTTACTCCTTGGAAGAAAAGTTATGACCAACCTAGATAGCATATTGAAAAGCAGAGACATTACTTTGCTGACTAAGGTCTGTCTAGTCAAGCCTATTGTTTTCCCTGTGGTCATCTATGGATGTGAGAGTTGGACTGTGAAGAAAGCTGAGCGCCAAAGAATTGATGCTTTTGAAATGTGGTGTTGGAGAAGACTCTTGAGAGTCCCTTGGACTGCAAAGAGATCCAACCAGTCCATTCTGAAAGAGATCAGCCCTGGGATTTCTTTGGAAGGAATGATGCTAAAGCTGAAGCTCCAGTACTTTGGCCACCTCATGCGAAGAGTTGACTCATTGGAAAAGACTCTGATGCTGGGAGGGATTGGGGGCTGGAGGAGAAGGGGACGACAGAGGATGAGATGGCTGGATGGCATCACTGACTTGATAGACGTGAATCTGAGTGAACTCCGAGAGATGGTGATGAACAGAGAGGCCTGGCATGCTGTGATTCATGGGTCACAAAGAGTTGGACATGACTGAGCGACTGAACTGAACTGAACCATCTTACTGGGGCCATTATGCTAGTGATTTTTATAGCATCAGAGAGAGAGAGAGAGGCAATGAGCAACAAAAGTCAAAAGGCAGAATAGAGAGGGAGAGGCAGTGAGGAAGAAAAGTAAAATAGGGTCTTCAGTCTTGCAAAACATCTCCTGGGAGGGTCAGCCTCTGGAAGGAGTGTGTTAATCTCTTCTATTCACAGGTGAGCAGAGTCAGATTCCCTGGTGGCTCAGACAGTAAAGAATCTGCCTCCAATGTGGGAGACCTGGATTTGATCCATGGGTTGGGAAGATCCCCTGGAAGAGGGCATGGCAACCCACTCCAGTATTCTTGCCTGGAGAATCCCCATGGATAGAGGTGTCTGATAGGCTACAGTCCATGGTGTTGCAGAGTCAGACAAGACTGAGTGACTAAGCACAGTGATGAGGTGAACAAAGGTACTTTGTATTAGTTTAGAATCAGATCGACAGGGTCTTCTGAGGCAGGCTATTATGTATGATTATAATAACAAAACTAATGAAAACCAAGTCAAAGAAACAGTTTCCAACATGGAGTCAGAATTGGCTTCTTCTCTGCAACATTCATACAGAAATACAAGGTACCTGGAATAGACAAATAATCTTGGAAATGAACAAAACTGAAGAACTTACAATTCCTAATTTCAAACTATTAAAAATCTATAGCAATCAAGAAAGTGTGATACTGGCATAAAGCTGAACAATATAAGTCAATATTATAGAATTGAGAGACCAGAAATAAACCTGCTCTCTATGGATAAATGATTTTCAATAAGGGTACCAAGATTATTTGGGGACAGGGGGAGAATCATCTTTCAACAAATGGTACTGTGACAACTGCATGTCCCCATGCAAAAGTACACATTTCAACCCTTAACTCATATCATATATAAAAATTAACTCAAAATTAATCAAAGGCCTAAATGTAAAAGTTGGAGAAGGCAGTGGCACCCCACTCCAGTACTCTTGCTTGGAAAATCCCATAGATGGAGGAGCCTGATAGACTGCTGTCCATGCTAAGGGTCGGACACGACTGAGCGACTTCCCTTTCACTTTTCGCTTTTATGCATTGGAGAAGGAAATGGCAACCCAGTGTTCTTGCCTGGAGAATCCCAGGGATGGGAGAGCCTGGTAGGCTGCCGTCTCACGGGGTCGCACAGAGTCAGACATGACTGCAGTGACTTAGCAGCAGCAAATGTAAAAGTTAAACCTATAAAACTCTTAGAAAAAGACAGATGTAAATCTTTGCAACCTAGGATTAGGAAATAAATTCTTAGACATGACATCAACAAAGCTTTCCAAATATAAAATAGATAAACTAGACTTCATCAAAATTAAAAACTCTTTGTGTTAAAGGATGTGATATGATAAGGAAAGTGAAAATACAACCCACAAATTAGGAGATTGTAATTGCTAGTCATATATCTGATAAAGAATTATTAGCCATAGAAGTTTAGAATTCAACAACAAAATGTCAAATAGCTCAATTTAAAAACTGGCAAATGATTTAAATAGATATTTCTCCAAAGATATACAAAAGACCAATAAGCACACACACACAAAAATGGTCAACATCATTAGTCATTAGAGAAATGCAAAGCAAAATTATGAGACACACTTCACACTCACTAGAATGACAAATGTTAAAAAAGAAGAAAGGAGGGAAGGAAGAGAAACCTGGAGAAGAATGTGAAACTAAAACTGCTATACACTGCTAGTAAAAATGTAAAATGTTGCGCTTGTAGTCGAAAACAATTTAGCATTTATTCAAAAAGTTAAATGTAGAATTACCATGTCGTTGTTGTTTAGTCACTCAGTTGCATCCAACTTTTGTGACCCCGTGGACTGTCACACACTAGGTTTCCCCATCCTTCACTAGCTCCCAGTGCTTGCTCAAACTCATGTCCATTGAGTCAATGGAGCCATCCAACCATCTCTGATCCAGCAATTCTTCTAGGTACGTACCTAAGAAAACTTAAAACTTAAGTTCATATAAAAACTTGCACACAAATATTGACAGTAGCATTATCCATAATAGCTAAAAATGAAACAACCCAAGTGTCCAACTAGTGAATAACTGATAATGGATAAACACAATGTGGTATATCCATATAATGAAACATCACATACGTGCATGCTAAATCACTTCACTAGTGTCCCACTCTTTGCATCCCTATGGACTATAGCCTGCTAGGCTCTTCTGTCCACAGGATTCCAGGCAAGAATACTGGAGGGAGTTACCATTTCCTTCTCCAGGGGTTTTCCTCACCTAGGGATCTAACCCAAGTCTCTTAAGTGTCCTGCATTGGTCAGTTGGTTCTTTACCACGAGCACCACCTGGGAAGCCCAGAGAAATATTATTCACCCATTAAAAGGGATGAAGTAGTGATAAATGCTACAAAATGGATGAACCTTAAAAACAGTATGTTAATTGAAAAGGCCAGCCACAAAAGGCCATATACTGTATGATTACATTTATATGAAGTATTCAAGATAGGCAAATCCACAGCATCAGAGAGGAGGTTAATGGTTTCCAGGGCCTAGTTGCTAATGTGTTCATGATTTCTTTCTGGATAATGAAAATGTCCTTGAATTAAATAGCGGTAATGGTTGCACAACTTTGCAAATATTCTAAAAGCCAATGAGTTATATGCTTAAAAGCAGTAAATTTTGCTGCATGTGAATTATATCTAAATTATTAAAAATTGAGGCTAGAAGACATTTATAAATGTCTTAGAAGTACATGGCTTCCTGAAATAAGAAGGTAAAAAGCAGAAGAATGTGTGGAAATAACAGAAAAGCAGGAATATAAAATGCACGAAACAATATATTTTCTTAAAGAAAAAAGATCACAGATAATGAGAACACTTTGGCCACCTGATTCAAAGAGCTAACTCTTTGGAAAAGACCCTGATGCTGGAAAGAATTGAAGACAAGAGGAGAAGGGGGCTGCAGAGGATGAGATGGTTAGATAGCATCACCAACTCAATGGACTTGAATTTGAGCAGAATCTGGGAGATAGAAAAGGACAGGGAAGCCTGGTGTGCTGCAGTCCAGGGAGTCACAAAGAGTTGGACATGACTTAGTGACCAAGCAACCATACAATTAAGCCAAATGGAAAAAATCCTTTGTGTTGTCAATGCATTTAGTCCACAGATAGAATATACCTGCTAGGGTATACATTTGTGTGTATGTGTGTGAGTACTAGCAAAACATAAGGCATGAATAGACACTGTTTTTTGTTTTGTTTTGTTGACTTTCACTTTTTATAGGTAGGGAAACTGAGGCACCAAAATTTAATGTTGACAGCACACATCTAGTAAGTGATGGAGCCAGGCTCAACCCTACAGCCTATGCCTCTACAGCCCCTGCTCTGAACCCCACATAACAGCACCACTCAAATCTATCTTTGAAGTCTAGACAATCTTAGATTCAGTCCTCTCTGTGTTGTTCAGTTCAGTCGCTCAGTTGTGTCCGACTCTTTGCGACCCCATGAATCACAGCACGCCAGGCCTCCCTGTCCATCACCAACTCCCAGAGTTCACTCAGACTCATGTCGAGTCGGTGATGCCATCCAGCCATCTCATCCTCGGTTGTCCCCTTCTCCTGCCCCTAATCCCTCCCAGCGTCAGAGTCTTTTCCAATGAGTCAGCTCTTCTCATGAGGTGGCCAAAGTACTGGAGTTTCCACTTTAGCATCATTCCTTCCAAAGAACACCCAGGGACGATTTCCTTTAGAATGAACTGGTTGGATCTCTTTGCAGTCCAAGGGACTCTCAAGAGTCTTCTCCAACACCACAGTTCAAAAGCATCAATTCTTCAGCACTCAGCTTTATTTATAGTCCAACTCTCACATCCATACATGACCACAGGAAAAACCATAGCCTTGACTAGACAGACCTTTGTTGACAAAGTAATGTCTCTGCTTTTCAACATGCTATCTAGGTTGGTCATAACTTTTCTTCCAAGGAGTAAGCATCTTTTAATTTCATGGCTGCAGTCATCATCTTCAATGATTTACTGTTATCTTCTGATTATGCTCACAGTTTTTCTCTGCAAAAGTGGTAACTTGGGAATACTGAGGGGCCAATTGCTTAAGAATAAATGAACTCCTACGTATGCCACAGGCACAGAATTTTGAATAGTTTTAAAATTTGCTCCTCAACCTAGTCTGCTGAAGTTTCTGATCAAGGTTAAGAATTCTACTATGTGTACATGATTGGACCACAAGACACAGAACAGTGTCCCTATTTTGGAAGATTAAGGATAGCTATATCCATAGCTATTAAATATTGAACACAATATTAATTAAATATTAGACACATCTATACTCACCTCTCTCTCCCTGACATTTTGTTTAAGTCTATGAACTATGAAGATATACTCAGTGTTTCCATTTAAGGTTCTCTGTTGCCAGGAATATTATTCATTTCTGTTGCATTTCAGTAACTTGTGACAAAATTTAATACACAGTAGTGTTATAGTACACATTAAATATAAGAAGAAAGGAAGAAGAAAGTAATGGAGATGAGGGAAGGAAGAAGAGTAAGGGATGGAAAAGGGAGAAAGAAAAAGAGAAAGTTTGGTTGGTTTATAGACTGAGTAGTACACTGAGGTCTCTACTCTGCAGAGTTTAGGGCAGGGGTCCTCAAACCTACAATGCCCCCTTTAAGAAGTAAGTGTGTAGTATTATAGTATCCTCTTTTCTACCCTGAAAAGTAATTCTGAGATACTATAACATTTAAACAAATATCTTCAGGAAAATATAACACGAAATCTTATTTTAAAAGGAATTTTAGCAAATGAACGTAGGGTTCAATATGCAGCAAATGCCCAGGTATAACTATACTACAAGGCAAAATGAGCTCATCAGGTGCTTCACCTACTTGTAATGAATATGTTTGTATTTAAAGAACAAGGAGATCAGAAGTCATTCCATAAAAGAAGTAAAGGAAAATGAAATGTTGATGCTATTGGTGACATTAGATTAAAATTAGAGTTAGGAAAAGTATTGACAAATTGGACTTGTGTATTTATGAGAAGAGAGGAGGAAATGCTTTAGCATTGCTACCTAATTGCTAAATAGGAGGAATTGCTAATAGACCAAATTACATCTTGTGAAAATAGAAAAAGTGAGTACAATATACCTTTGTTAACTTGCCATTGTTTTTCTTTGTAAAATGTTCATTTGGTTTTCTTGGTTTCACTACTTGCTTCACTATTTAAAAAGAATGTTACCATAGAACATTGATAACTTTTCAACTGTGAGCATAATTATAAAACACAATTACAAATATTCAACTAAATGTTCTCAGTATTTTCCTTTTGTCATTAAAAAAAAAAAAAACCTCTAAATAAGTGTGTGTCTGTATGTGTGCGCATTCTCTGAGAATTGCCATGAATGTGAGAAAAACTGGTAAGAGTATGTGGTACTGGGAACTCAAATACCAAAGTGGCACTGCCAGTGGAGATCTGATTTCAAATCAAATAAATTTAAATTTGATAAATTTTTAAAATCTTATTCCAATTTATACCTTCTGATTTCTGAAAAAATTCAGTGCATGTAAAGATGTTCCAAACTTCTGGTAGTTATATACTAGATAACTGTATTAAGGTTCGGATATTTACAAATTGTTTTTTCAGTCATGTGTTTGCCTCCTAGAGTTTTCAAAATCCACACAGGATGGGAGCCAGTTCTCTTTTGTGTGGGATTTCCCCACTTATTGAAATACATCAGACATCCCTGTCTCCTGTTAAGTAAATATAAATGGCAATAAATACAAAGATGTGGTTTGTATTTGTTCGCTGGCTTCTTGAGATCAATGAAATATGATTCTGGAAACACTGTTTCTAGCATAAATTGATCTGAAACATTTGTAGGGCTGCTGATGTCTCAGATTAAAATCTCATTAACTTAAGATAAAAAGGCTTAAACACAGGATTTTAAATTTAATAGTGCACTGTTATTGATGAGTAGTAGCTGAAGAATAACAGCTGCTTATCAATACTAACTTAATTACAGTTTATTGTAACCAGTTCTGGCACTAGTGGCTTATGAAACCTTCTATTGACAACTTTTAAGAACAATGAAAATCCCAAAGGGCCTCATTTCTCCTTAAATCAAATTGGCGAAGGTGAAAAATGGACTAGAGTGAAAGGTATACCTAATATGGAAATGCTTTATTTCTTCCCATAACTATTGTACTTTTCCCCCAAACTATTTGAAAGGTAAATAAAAATCTGTAGTTTGCATTATGATTTCCCAGTGTTCTTTAAAATATTAGGAGAGCCAATGTTGGCTTGGAGGAGATTCCCAGTAACAAAATTTACTGTATTTTAATTTTTGGAAAAAATGTTTCTTGTTATTTGGAAAAGACAATATTAGTGCAATTCTTAACACTGACAAAGAAACCACAATTCTTTTGGTGTCAGCATCTTAATAGAAAAATCTACCAAAATCATTTGAGTGAAATAACTCATTGACTTATAGGAAAATTTACCAGTTTTAAATCAACAACACAAGAAATACCAGAAGAACTTATATCTACTTGATTTCTACTCAAACTGTGACATAATAAGAGGAGCATGATTGTGAAGGGAATTTGATTATCAGGAAAAAATTTCATTCAGTACAGGGACTGAGCCTAATGCAGATGACTCAGAAAACTTTAGGGATTGATGGAAATGTTATGAATCTTTTTGCATGTTGCTCATGCAACTATACACATCCGGAAACATCATAAAACTATACTTCTAAAAAGGAGGGTTCTGTTGTTGTTTGTTTTACACATAATTTATTTTATTAAAATAACAGAGAAACACTTGCATAACTGTATTTTATCAGGCACAATGAAAACAAAATTAACACTCAAATCAAAAGAAAACTTTGGTTCCTAGTTTCCTTTCATACATAAGATATGATGTAGGGACAAAGGAATCCTGTGAACCCACCCCACTGGGGCAGCTATAAAAAGAAGGAGTTTTACTTTACACAATTTTAACTTTAAAAAATAATTTGGGGGAAGGATGTAGTTACTGGTGCTTGTTCAGCGACTCAACATTATCAGGATGAGTGTTGTGCTATGATTTCATTTTGTTATCATTCAATAGAAGTTCCATACAATTTATGAGATGCATCTAAAGCAGTGCTTTGGGAGAAGTATAAAGCCCCAAATGTGTCCTTAAAGAAAGAAATACTGAAAATTAATGTAGCAAGGGATTGAAAAAAATAGCAAAATAAATTTAAAACTAGTAGAAAGAAATAGTAAAGAGATTGATCAAAAGAATTAGCAAAGCCAAAAGTTGGTTGTTTGAAAACAAAAATAAAACTGATAAACCTCTATTGAGATTAATTTTTGTTTAGAAAGAGATGGTGCAAATATCTAATATCAGATTCTCCAAACATAAACAACTTTCGGCCAGCAATTTTGAAAATTTAGTAGAAATGGATAAATTTCTAAACCTATCAAAACTGATAGAAGATGAAACAGAAAAACTGAAAAGGCTTAAAGAAACCTTTAGTAATTGTTATTAAATCTTTACTATAATTTTACTGAAATAATCTGAATATTTAAAACATTTCCACAAGGAGACCTCTGGGCCCATATAGATAAAATCCTACCAAACAAAAAAGAATTAATGTCAATATTATGCAAATTCTTATAGAGATTAACAAAAGTAGCTCTATCAATCAGGAAGGCTAGGTCCTGACTAAGTTGTTGACAATAAACAACCTCAGAAACTTCAAAAAATATATAGCATTATTTTACACATACCATATATATACATATAATATTTATACATGTACATGTTTTATATGCTACTATATTATATTATATATATTACAATTATATAATATTAGTATATTATACTATTATATGGGGCTTTCCAGGTGGCTCAGTGGGTAAAGAATCCAACTGCAATGCAGGAGATGCAGGAGACATGGGTTCACTTCCTGGGCTGGGAAAATCCCCTGGAGGAGGGCACGGCCACCACTCCAGTATTCTTGCCTGGAGAATCCCATGGACAAGAAGAGCCTGGCAGACTGTAGTCTATAGGGTCACAAAGAGTCAGGCATGACTAAAGCAACAGAGCACATATGCATGCATACTACAATAATATGTGGAACACAAAAATCTAAATGTATAGTACCATCAATACCATATAATATATATACTGTATGTTGCCCAGTCACCCAGTCACGTCTGACTCTTTGAGACCCCATGAACTGCAGCATGCCAGGCTTCTCTGTCCTTCACCATCTCCCAAAGTTTGCCCAGGTTCATGTCCATTGCATTGGTGATGCCATCCAGTCATCTCATCCTCAGATGCCCTCTTCTTCTGCCCTCAATCTTTCCAGCATCAGAGAATTTTCCAATGAGTCAGCTGTTCACATCAGATGACCATATATATACTATATGATACTATTCAAAAAGTATTATTAATATATTGTAGTATAATAAAATATATTAAGTATTTTTCTTCAAGACTGCTTAATATACATATAAGTGAAATTTATAAGTAACACAAGTAAGTGAAAATTATAAGAGATGCGCCAAGATATTCTACAAAAATTTCTTGTATACAACATGTGCTAGATTATATTACTGTTACTCAGTATTTTTTTCCTATTCGGGAACGGTTACATTTCCTGCATAATTAAAGTTAGGCTTTACTTCAATTCAACAGTGATTTGTGTTGGCTAATTTTAAAAAAAGGGTTAGAATGTTCTCTGTGACTTCCAGGCTCAAGCCTTACTCTCTTCTCCCTCTACCACGGTGACAGGAAGTCCTCTAGCTAGGAGCTGCTTTTCCAGCACGGGTTCTAGACTGAGGACAATGGCAATGTAAGTTGCAATGGACTTGAAACATGAACAAGAAATAAACCTTCGGTGTTTTAACCCAGAGAGAATGTGGTTGTCGTTACAGCATTACTTAATTTGTTCTGACACAACACATTAGAATGATAGACAGACTACCCAAGTCCTTGAGCTTTCAGAGATACAAACAGGGATTTGATTTAGAAGGCTTATATATTGTCACCCTGTGTATTGAACTTATATGCAGAGTACATCATGAGAAACACTGGGCTGGATGAGGCACAAGCTGGAATCAGGATTGCCGGGAGAAATATCAATAACCTCAGATATGCAGATGACATCACCCTTATGGCAGAAAGTGAAGAACTAAGGAGCCTCTTGATTAAAGTGAAAGAGGAGAGTGAAAAAGTTGGCCTCAAACTCAACATTCAAAAAACTAAGATCATGGCATCTGGTCCCATCTGCTAAGTCACTTCAGTCGTGTCCGACTCTTTGTGACCCCATAGACGGAAGCCCACCAGGCTCCCCCATCCCTGGGATTCTCTAAGCAAGAACACTGGAGTGGGTTGCCATTTCCTTCTCCAATGCATGAAAGTGAAAGTCCCATCACTTCATGGCAAATAGATGTGGAAACAGTAACAAACTTTACCTTTTTAGGCTCCAAAATTACAGCAGATGGTGACTGCAGCCATGAAGTTAAAAGACACTTGCTCCTTGGAAGAAAAATTATGACCAACCTAGACAGCATATTAAAAAACAGAGACATTACTTTGCTGACAAAGGTCTGTCCAGTGAAAGCTATGGTTTTTCCAGTAGTCATGTATAGATATGAGAGGTGGACTATATAGAAAGCTGAGCACCAAATAATTGATGCTTTTGAACTGTGGTGCTGGAGAAGACTCTTGAGAGTCCCTTGAACTTCAAGGAGATCCAACCAGTCCATCCTAAAGGAAATCAGTCCTGAATGGTCATTGGAAAGACTGATGCTGAAGCTGAAACTCAAATACTTTGGCCACCTGATGCGAAGAACTGACTCCTTGGAAAAGACCCTGATTCTGGGAAAGATTGAAGGCAGGAGGAGAAGGGGGCAATAGAAGATGAGATGGCTGGATGGCATCACCGACTCAATGGACATGAATTTGAGTAAACTCTAGGAGCTAGCAATGGACAGGGAGGCCTGGTGTGCTGCAGTCCATGGCATCCCAAAGAGATGGACACAACTGAGGGGCTGAACTGAACTGAATTGATACCTCCTCATAGTTTAACCATTCAATTTCTCTTTCCTTTCATCCTTTTAGAAGTCTATACAGATTGTTATCAAAGAAATTATATTAAACGTTTCTCATTTTGGCTTCCTCAACTGGGTCATGAGCTTTGAGCTCAAGGATTCTGTCTCTTCCATTCTTTGTATCCACAGTGTCTGTTGCCCAGTAGCTCTTCGATTATCAAGAACTGAATCATCAGGCATGAATGAGTGAGTCGATATTAGAAGGGTAGACAAGTGGAGAAACAAATATTAAAGTGCTAAAACAATCTGGTCTCATAATCTCCCTCTAAATTTGGGTAGATAAATTTATTAAGTAATTTAAATTAAAATTTCTCTCTTGACAATAAATACACATTTCCTAAAATTATTTACCTTATTACTGATATAAGACATTGCTGCTGCTGCTGCTGCTAAGTCACTTCAGTCATGTCCGACTCTTTGCGACCTCATGGGACTGCAGCCTACCAGGCTCCTCTGTCCGTGGGATTTTCCAGGCAAGAGTATTGGAGTGGGGTGCCATCACCTTCTCTGATAAGACACTGACTACGTCTTAATTTGCTACAAGCTAAACTTTGCCATTAACCTCAAAACACAGATAAAAGAGGGCCTTAAAGTAAACATAAATGGGAAACAAAGACTGAAGTAAACTAGCATCCTCCCTCACCCCAGAAAGAGGATCTGGGGTAAGAATAAAAGCTGTTGGGTCGAGAAGCTCATGAAAATATCTGCCAGTAGGGTTTCAAAGAGTGAAGAGGACGCTTACTGTGTGTGCTATTGCCAAAGCCCCCAAAACACAACATCAATGGAGTGCTGTTTGTTTTTTCTATAGTCAATAGATCAAAAGCTTGAGCGGTGGTGCGATCTGTTCTTTGTAAGGAGAAAAGGTCTATGCAGAGAAATGGGGGAAAACATCTGGAAATATCTGTCTATGAAGCTGCTTAAAAAAATCACCATGTAGCAGCAATAGGAGAAACATCTGTGCAGTGTACACGAGCCTGGCATAGGAGGGAGCTGCTGGGAAGAGAACCATATAATCAAGACAAAGATCAGGGTGGAGACAGGCACCTCTTGAATGACAGAGCTTCCCAGATCTCATTTGTAGCCACATGTAATCAATAAGAACAGTTTTCCCTTCCAAAGAATTTAGATTAGCAGCACCTGCTCCAGGCATAGCTGGGCAAAGGCAGAATACAATATGTTAAGGCAATTTCTCAAAGACATTGTCAAATGTCATTAGAGAGCAGGATATGCGTGTTATGTGTTCACTGTGAAGTTCTAAACACTAATGAATTATTTTAAAATGATGTTTTGAAGCAGCTCATAAGCACGAATGTTGGACCCAGATACCTTCAACACAGTTTTCTTACACAAATTGTGTGCATCAGTTTTTAATCAAAGGTATTTTGAAAACACTATTTTTCATCAAAGCTAATACAAATTCAACAATTTTCTTAAAACAAATGTTTGTTTTGTTACATTTTGAACTAACACCATCATGCAAGTTTTTAAAAATAAATATGCAAGTAATAAATACTCACTTACATGCTCTTTAAAATACAAGTTCATGAAACGTTTCCTATAGGCCTAGGGGTATCTGTATCATCTTTTGATAAATTAAATTAACTCTGTTATTCAATTAAAATATAAAGTTAGAGAAAATCTCTAGAGATGCAAACTTAATTTACATCTACATTTTAAAAATACTGTACAGCTGTGAAACTAGATTCAAGTACATTCAATGTTTTTGTTATTTATAAAATTTGGCCTGCAAACATGGAGTTCCCAATATTGGTGTTAATTAGTAAGTTGTCACTTTGTATTAGACTGAAGTTGTCTAATGCTTTTATTGCATCTTGAAACGGTGTTTACACACCCCATGAAATTATTTTGTTAGAATATTGTTCAATTCCTTTCACTTTTCTCAGTCCATGCTCCCATAATTTATTGGCATAGCCCTCACAGTCAACAGAAGAGTCTGAAATGCAGTACTTCGGCGCAATCTCAAAAATGACAGAATGATCTCTGTTCGTTTCCAGGGCAAACCATTCAGTGTCACAGTAATCCAAGTCTATGCACCAACCACTAATGCTGAAAAAAGATGAAGTTGCCTGCTTTTATGAAGACCTACAAGACCTTCTCACCCGTGTCCAAGGTCAGGGTCGGCAGCAGAGAGGTGCTACCAAGCGTCCGAGGTTAGGGGCGGTGGCTGAGAGTGCCAGGCTGTGACAGTGCAGGAGCAGCCTAGAGGAGCTACCCCCCACCCAAGGCCAGGGGTGGCGGCCGGGTGGAGCCACCCCACATCCAAGGAGCGATGGCTGCGCAGGCACCAAGGGGCATACAGGAGCTATTCCACGTTCAAGATCAGGAGGGGTGGCGGTGAGGGAGGTACCCCTCGTCCAAGGTAAGAGAAACCCAAGTAAGATGGTAGGTGTTGCAAGAGGGCAGACACACTGAAATCAACATCACAGAAAACTAGTCAATCTAATCACACTGGGACCACAGCGTTATCTAACTCAATGAGACTAAGCCATGCCCTGTGGGGCCACCCAAGGTGGGCAGGCATGGTGGAGAGGTCTGATAGAATGTGGTCCACTGGAGAAGGGAATGGCAAACCACTTCAGTATTCTTGCACTGAGAAACCAAAAAACAGTATGAAAAGGCAAAAATGATAGGATACTGAAAGAGGAACGCCCCAGGTCAGTAGGTGTCCAATGTGCTACTGGAGATCAGTGGAGATATAACTCCAGAAAGAATGAAGGGATGGAGCCAAAGAAAAAACAATACACAGTTGTGGATGTGACTGGTTATAGAAGCAAGGTCTAATTCTGTAAACAGCAATATACCATAGGAACCTGGAATGTCAGGTCCATGAATCAAGGCAAATTGGAAGTGGTCATATAGGAGATGGCAAGAGTGAACATTGACATTCTAGGAATCAGCTAACTAAAATGGAATGGAATGGGTAAATTTAACTCAGATAACCATTATATCTACTACTGTGGGCAGGAATCCCTTAGAAGAAATGGAGTAGCCATCATGGTCAATAAAAGAGTCCGAAATGCAGTACTTGGATGCAATCTCAAAACTACAGAATGATCTCTGTTCGTTTCCAAGGCAAACCATTCAGTATCACTGTAATCCAAGTCTATGCCCCACCAGTAATGCTGAAGAAGCTGAAGTTGAATGGTTCCATGAAGACCTACAAGACCATTTAGAATTAACACCCAAAAAGATTCCTTTTCATTATAGGGGACTGGAATGCAAAAGTAGGAAGTCAAGAAACACCTGGAGTAACAGGCAAATTTGACCTTGGCATATGGCATGGAGCAGGGCAAAGACTAATAGAGTTTTGCCTAGAAAAAAACTGGTCATTGCAAACACCCTTTTACAACAAAACAGAAGACTCTACACATGGACATCACCAGACGGTCAACACCAAAATCAGATTGATTATATTTTTGCAGCCAAAGATGGAGAAGCTCTGCTGCTACTAAGTTGCTTCAGCTGTGACCAATTCTGTGCAACCTCATCCCTGGGGTTCACCTGGCAAAAACACTGGAGTGGGTTGCCATTGCCTTCTACAATGCATGAAAGTGAAAAGTGAAAGTGAAGTCACTCAATCATGTCTGACTCTTCACGACCCCATGGACTGTAGCCTACCAGGCTCCTCCATCCATGGGATTTTCCAGGCAAGAGTACTGGAGAGGGTTGCTATTTCCTTCTCCAGAGAAGCTCTATACAGTCAACAAAAACAAGACCAGGAGCTGACTGTGGCTCACATCATGAACTCCTTTTTGCCAAATTCAGACTTAGATTGAAGAAAGTAGGGAAAACCACTAGACCATTCAGGTATGACCTAAATCAAATCCCTTATGATTATACAGTGGAAGTGAGACATAGATTTAAGGGCCCAGATCTGATAGATAGAGTGCTTGATGAAATATGGATGGAGGTTCATGACATTGTACAGGAGACAGGGATCAAGACCATCCCCATGGAAAAGAAATGCAAAAAAGCAAAATGGCTGTCTGGGGAGGCCTTACAAGTAGCTGTGAAAAGAAGAGAAGTGAAAAGCTAAGGAGAAAAGGAAAGATATAAGCATCTGAATGCAGAGTTCCAAAGAATAGCAAGAAGAGATAAGAAAGCCTTCCTAAGCTATCAATGCAAAGAAATAGAGGAAAA
Organism: Nanger dama; assembly: GCA_917880005.1. Taxonomy (NCBI): domain Eukaryota; kingdom Metazoa; phylum Chordata; class Mammalia; order Artiodactyla; family Bovidae; genus Nanger; species Nanger dama. The sequence goes on along the minus strand of CAKJTW010000068.1, from coordinate 818,073 downwards.
CAACAGAATAGGAAAGACTAGAGATCTCTTCATGAAAAGTAGAGACACCAAGGGAACATTTCATGTAAAGATGGGCTCAATAAAGGACAGAAATGGTATGGACCTGACAGAAGCAGAAGATATTAAGAAGAGGTGGCAAGCATACATAAAAGAACTGTACAAAATAGATCTTCACAACCCAGATAATCACTATGGTGTGATCATTCAACTAGACCCAGACATCCTGGAATGTGAAGTCAAGTGGGCCTTAGAAAGCATCACTACAAACAAAGCTAGTGGGAGTGATGGAATTCCAGTGGAGCTGTTTCAAATCCTGAAAGATGATGCTGTGAAAGTGCTGCACTCAGTATGCCAGCAAATTTGGACAACTCAGCAGTGGCCAAAGGACTGGAAAAGGTCAGTTTTCATTCCAATCCCAAAGAAAGGCAATGCCAAAGAATGCTCAAACTACCGCACAATTGCACTCATCTCACATGCTAGTAAAGTAATGTTCAAAATTCTCCAAGCCAGGCTTCAGCAATACGTGAACCGTGAACATCCAGATGTTCAAGTTGGTTTTAGACAAGGCAAAGGAACCAGAGATCAAATCGCCAACATCTGCTGGATCATAGAAAAAGCAAGAGTTCCGGATAAACATCTATTTCTGCTTTATTGCCTATGCCAAAGCCTCTGACTGTGTGGATCACAATAAACTGTGGAAAATTCTGAAAGAGATGGGCATACCAGACCACATGACCTGCCTCTTGAGAAATCTGTATGCAAGTCAGGAAGCAACTGTTAGAACTGGACATGGACAACAGACCGGTTCCAAATAGGAAAAGGAGTCCGTCAAGGGTGTATATTGTCACCCTGCTTATTTAACTTATATGCAGAGTACATCATAAGAAACGCTGAGCTGGAGGAAGTACAAGCTGGAATTAAGATTGCTGGGAGAAAGATCAGTAACCTCAGATATGCAGATGACACCACCCTTATGGCAGAAAGTGAAGAAGAACTAAAAAGCCTCTTGATGAAAGTGAAAGAGGAGAATGAAAAACTTGGCTTAAAGCTCAACATTCAGAAAATGAAGATCATGGCATCTGGTTCCATCACTTCATGGGAAATAGATGGGGAAACAGTGGAAACAGTGTCAGACTTTATTTTTGGGCTCCAAAATCACTGCAGGTGGTGACTGTAGCCATGAAATTAAAAGACACTTACTCCTTGGAAGAAAAGTTATGACCGACATAGATAACATATTGAAAAGCTAAGACATTACTTTGCCAACTAAGGTCCATCTAGTCAAGGTTATAGTTTTTCCTGGGGTCATGTATGGATGTGAGAGTTGGACTGTGAGGAAAGCTGAGCGCCAAAGGATTGATGCTTTTGAACTGTGGTGTTGGAGAAAACTCTTGAGAGTCCCTTGGACTGCAAGGAGATCCAACCAGTCCATTCTGAAGGAGATCAGCCCTGGGATTTCTTTGGAAGCAATGATGCTAAAGCTGAAACTTCAGTACTCTGGCCACCTCATGCGAAGAATTGACTCATTGGAAAAGACTCTGATGCTGGGAGGGATTGGGGGCAGGAGGAGAAGGGGATGACGGAGGATGAGATGGCTGGATATCATCACTGACTGATGGATGTGAGTCTGAGTGAACTCTGGGAGTTGGTGATGGACAGGGAGGCCTGGCGTGCTGCGGTTCATGGGGTCGCAATAGTTGGACATGACTGAGCAACTGAACTGAACTGAACTGAACAAGACCTTCTAGAGCTAACACCAAAAACAAAGATGTCCTTTACATCATAGGGTACTGGAATGCCAAAGTAGGAACTCAAGAGATACATGGAGTAACAGGCAAGTTTGGCCTTGGAGTACAAAATGAAGCAGGCAAAGGCTAACAGAATTCTGCCAAGAGAATGCACTGATCATAGCAAACACCATTTTTCAATAACACAGGAGAGACTTTATACATGGACATCACCAAATGATCAATACTGAAATCAGATTGATTACATTCTTTATAGGCAAAGATGGAGAAACTGTAAACAGTCAGCAAAAAGAAGACCTGGAGCTGCTTGTGACTCAGATCATCAGTTCTTAGAGCAAAATTCAGGCTTAAACTAAAGAGAGTGGTGAAATCACTAGGCCAGCAATGTATGACTTAAATCAAATCCCCTGAAGAGTGCCTGTTTATTAGAACTATGGACAGAGGTCTGTAATATTGTACAGGAGACAGTCAACAAAACCATCTCAAAGAAAAAGAAAGGCAAGAAGGCAAGGAGGTTGCCTGAGGAGGTTTTACAAATATCTGAAGAAAGAAGAGAAGTGAAAAGCAGGGGAGTAAAGAAAAGATACACCCAACTAAATGTAGAGTTCAGAGAATAACAAGGAGAGACAAGCAGGCCTTCTTCAATGAAGAATGCAAAGAAATGAAAGCAGTTGAAAGGGAAAGACTAGAGATCTCTTCTAGAAAACTGGAAATATCAAAGGAATATTTCATCCAAAGATGGGCACAATAGAGGACAGAAATGGTAAAGACCTAATAGAAGCAGACGAGATCACAAAAGATATGGAAAGAATACACGGAAGAACTGTACAAAAAGATCTTAATGACCCAGATATCCACAGAGCTGTGGTCACTTACCCAGAGCCAGACATTCTGAAGTGTGAAGTCAAGTGGGTCTTAGGAAGAACTGCTTTCAGTAAAGCTCATGGAGGTGATGGAATTCTAGCTGAGCTATTTTAAATCCTAAAAAATGATGCTACCAAAGTGCTGGACTCAATATGTCAGAAAATTTGGAAAACCAAGCAGTGACCACAGAACTGGAAAATGTCAATCCTCATCCCAATTGTCAAGAAGGGCAGTATTAAAGGATGTTCAAGCCACTAGACAATTGCACTCATCTCCTATGCTAGTAAGGTTATGCTCAAAATTCTGCATGCTAGGCTTCAGCATTTTGTGAACCAAGAACTTCGAGATGTCCAAGCTGGGTTTAAAACAGGCAGAGGAACCAGAGATCAAATTGCCAATATTCGCTGGATCATAGAGAAAGCAAGAGAATTCCAAAAAACTTCTGTTTCATCGATTACACTAAAGCTTTGACTGTGTGGATCATAACAAACTGTGGAAAACTCTTTAAAGGGATGGGAATACCAGATCATCTTACCTGTCTCCTGAGAAACTTGCATGCTGATTAAGAAGCAACAGTTAGAACCTTGTGTGGAACAACTGACTGGTTCAGGATTGAGAAAGGAGTATGACAAGGCTGTTTATTGTCACCCTGTTTATTTAATTTATATACAAAACACATCATGAGGAATGCCAGGCTGGATGAGTTACAAGCTAGAATCAAGATTGCTGGGAGAAATATCAACAACTTCAGTTATGTAGATGATACCACTCTAATGGCTGAAAGCAAAGAGGAACTAAAGAACCTCTTGATGAGGGTGAAGGAGGGAGTGAAAAAGCCAGTTTAAAACTCGATATTAAAAAACCAATATCATGGCATCCAGTCTCATCACTTCATGGCAAATAGAAGGGGAAAAGATAGAAGTAGTGCCAGATTTCCTCTCTTCTTGGGCTCTAAAATCACTGAAGATAATGACTGTAGCCATGAAATTAGAAGATGAGTGCTTCTTGGCAGGAAAGCTATGACAAAACTAGACAGTGTCTTAAAAAGCGAAGACATCACTTTGCTGACAAAAGTCCGTATAGTTATGACTATTATCTTTCCAGTAGTCATGTATGGATGTGAGAGCTGGACCATAAAGAAGGCAGAGCACCAAAGAATTGATGCCTTCAAACTGTGGTGCTGGAGGAGATTCTTGAGAGTCCCTTGGACTGCCAGGAGATCAAACTAGTCAGTCTTAAAGGAAATCAACCCTGAATACTCATTGCAAGGACTGATGCTGAAGCTCCAATCCTCTGGCCACCTGATGCAAAGAGCTGACTCATTGGAAAAGACCCTGATGCTGGGAAAGATTGAGGTCAGGAGGAGAGGGCAGCAGAGCATGAGATGGTTGGATAACATCACCAATGCAATGGACATGAATTTGGACAAACTCTGGGAAATGGATGCTTATAATAACTTGATTCACAATTGCCAAACCTTGGAAGCAACAAGATGTTCCTCAGTAGGTGAATGAATAAATTATGGTAATACAGACAATGTAACATTATTAAGCCATGAAAAGACATTGAGGAACCTTAAATGCACATTACTAAGAGAAAGAAACCAATCTAAAAAGGCTGCATACTATATGATTCCAATTATTAATATATGAAATTCTGGAAAAGATAAAACTATGGGAGAGAAGGAGAGATGAATCAGCAGAGCATAGAGAATTTTTAGAGCAGTGAAAACATTCTGTCTGATCCTATAATGGTATATATATAATATTATGCATTTGTCAAAAACCATACAAAGAAGTACACAAAGACTGAACCATAATGTAAACTATGCATTCAGTTAATTATAATGTATTAATATTATTCCATCAGTTCTAAAAAATTTACTACTCTAATGCAAGATGTTAATATTGTAGAAGACTATATGTCAGGAAGGAGGGAGTACATGTGACCGCTGTCTTTTCTACTTTTTTTTGTAAACCTGAAACTACTCTAAAAAATAAATCCTGTTAATAGTGTTTTAAAATGCTATCAGAGCTCAGAGGGAAAAAAATTGTTTCCAGTCAGAAAAAGCAGGGAAAATAAAACTACTCAGAAGAGATGATATTCCAAATAGACATTGACAGATTATTAAGATTTAGATAATATAATATCCTTGTATAGGATAAGGACATTCTGGTATTAAAAAAGGAGAATGGGTAAAGACAGAGGTAACAGTCTCAACACAACAATTAAGCAAATGTGCAAATCAATTCATCTGTGGCTCCTCAGTTCATTATACACCAGTAATCTTTACTACTTAACCTATGTAAGCTTCCATTTCTTTATTACCAAAGTAGGGATAGTTGTATATCACAAGTTTGTTCTTATAATTATATTATACAATATGCATACAGTCACTATTTACATGAGCATGGCATAGGCCTAGCCTCACTACTATTCCCATTATTAGTAGGAAAATATCCAGTGGTGTAGGTTACAGTGATACCGTGATGTCCATCCCTCTACGATGGACTTAGAGGGATTGTAAGAACGGTTGAGGGAAAGGATGGATAAAATTTTGTAAAAACAACTGTTAGAACATTTGAATTAAACTAAAGACTTTGGACAATACTCTATTTTTCAGGAAGAGAGTGGAGATTCTACTTTGGTCAGTACCATAACATTTGATACGCATCTAGCTCTGTACCTGTCACGTAGCAGATGTTAAGGGTGGCAGAATGTTAAGGAAGCCCCCAAAGGAAAGAATTCCAATGACATGACATTTTCAACACTATCAAATACTCAGAGGTGTTGAAGAATCTGAGGAAGAGTCAAAGCCACTGGATCTGTCAACCAGTTGGTTACATGTGACTTTTGAGAAAATTATTTTTACAGAGCAGTTGGAGCAACAGACAAAAGAATGGCTTTTAAGATGCAGAAAAGAACTAGAAAACGCAGTGGAAACAACTCTCTCTAGAAGTTTAGTTGGAAAAGGAAGGAGAGACCTAGAAGAATAATTCAAAAGGGTAGCAAAAAAAAAAAGCTTGTTTTTTAGGATGCAGAATATTTCAACATGCACACTAGTATAGAATTTTTCAATATTAAAGATGCAAAAGAAAAGATAGATAGAGGGTACACAATCAAAGCACATAGGATAGGTAGATAGAGAATCACGGTGGTGGTGGTGGTGGTGGTGGTGGTTTAGTCTCTAAGTTGTGTCTGATTCTTGCGACCTCATAGACTGTAACCCAGCAGGCTCCTCTGTCCGTGGGATTTCCCAGGCAAGCACACTGGAGTGGGCTGCTGTTTCCTTCTCCAGGGAGACAGAGTAGTAGGGAGAAAGACTCGTTTTGAAGGAAAGGAAGAATGAAGAGAAGAGGAGTGAGTAACCGAAGAAACAGAGATATTTTGAAGTTTAGAGAGTAGAAGTTGAAGCATCTCCTTCATTCAACAAATATTTTTCTGCATCAAAGTTTCTAACATGGGCAAGGGAGCAAGAACAGAAGCATAAAATGCATGTAATTCCAGGATGGAACAGGAAATTCTGTGATAGAGGGGAGTGTGAAATGTCACTGGAATCAGGGGAGACTCCACAGATAAGGCAATGTTTCAACAATGTCTTTTAAGTTACAAGTAGATTAATCAGGGAAAGGCACTTCAGACAGAGGAGACAATGTGTAAAATTTAATACTATAGAGCAAATTAAGAGAATCATATTAGATAATCCCTTGGAGGTAAAGTCTTGTTTCCTGGCTTCTACAATAACTGACAGGAATTTTTCTTCTAAGCAAATGTGTGTAGACAGTGGAGATCATAGCATATAATTCCAATGGTATTCCTTCAGCCTCACAGAGAAGATGGCTATTTTACTGGTCCATGAGATTATTAATGGTAATACCATTTTCCCTACACCCACTTCAGCTTTTTTTTTTTTTTTTCTTTTGTCTCTTCACACACCACTCTATTAGCAACAAATACTCTAAATTAATTTTTCACAGAGTTTTTCATTTTTTTAATTTTCTATATCCACTGACTAGGTTTTAATCCAAGTCATCATTGTGTGTGTGAAGTCGCTCAGTTGTGTCCGACTCTTTGCGACCCCGTGGACTGTAGCCCACCAGGCCCCTTGGTCCATGGGATTCTCCAGGCAAGAATACTGGAGTGGATTGCCATTTCCTTCTCCAGGGGATCTTCCTGACCCAGGGATTGAACCCGGGTCTTCTGCATCAGAGGCAAACGCTTTAACCTCTGAGCCACCAGGGAAGCCTTGCCTAAATTCTTACCGCAACTTTCTTAGCTTCTGTCTATAATTCCTTACTTTTCAAAACTATCCCGTACCCAACTGCCAGCTTACCAAGCCCTTATCTTACCAAGCACTACCTTCCCTAGGCTTTCTGCTAGATCAGAGTCCTAGGTGACTCCCGGCTACTGAAGACGGAACCTCTAGCCACAAAGCCTGGCTCCTTCACAACCTAATCAGTACTCAGTTTTCACCGCTTAGCTCCTGCCCGCCGCACTAAATGCTAGCAAGGATACGGAGCGAGCAGTACTCACACATTGTTAATGGAAACTGAGAAGAGATGTGGCAATTTCTCATAAAACTAAATGCGCATCTACCTTAGGACACTGCAATTCCACTCAGGTGTTTTTCTAAGGAAAGAAAACTATATGTAGGAATAGTGATAGCACCTTTTATTCATAGTAGCCCCCAACTCAGAACAGTCCAGGTATTTATCAGTAGACAGAAGGATAAATAATAGTATATTCATACAAGGAAATATTATTCAGTTGTAAAAATGAATGAGCAACTGATACAACAAAATGAATGAATCCCCAAAACAGTAAGCTAAGTGGAAAAAAAAAAAGGCAAAACAAATCTATGGTCAAGTAATATCAGACTAGTGGGGCAGCAGCTACAAGAAACTAACCAACAACAGAAACAAGATAACGGTTTGAAATGATGGTAATATTTTGTATCTTGATGAGAGGTTTGTTTTAAAAATGTACAGGGAGTAGTCAAACTTGTTCAACAGTACACTTGCGATATATTTTTCTGTATATACATTTTACTTTAAAAAATAACTGAACAAATATTGAACCCACTTACTCATATACATGATGAAGTGTTTGGTGGGGAAGTGTACAGATGTTTGCAACTTACTTTGAAATTAATAAGCAGATGGATTAACTTACAGATAGATGGATATATAGATGGACAGATATGTGATAAAGCAAATATACTCAAATGTTGAGTGTATAATTTAGGTAGCAGTATATGAACGCTCACTGTAAAATTCTTTTAAATTCTGTGCATTTGAAATTTTAATAACAAAATGTCAGATGTGGGGAGGGACCTGGTTTTCCATAACTTCTTTAAATATATATATACATATATACATATGTACATACATATATACATATACACATTTTGACCTACTTGACCATTTTCATTTTTTTCTCACCTCTTGTACCTTTTAACCTACAAATACCTCCTTTACCCTCTTTTATACTCAAACCTAAACTTATCCAATCTATAGGCTGTCCTCTATAAAACTTTTGGTGACTGAGTCCATCTAAAATGACATCTCTCTCTTAAAATGAAGTTTAATTAATTCAATGCTTTTCACTGTACTTAAAATATAAATTGTGATAAGAAATATTCTATAGCATAGGCCAGCCTCTAGAGAAAAAGAACCTAGTTTTAAACCCAGCTCCACAATTTATTAAATCATGTAGTCTTAGGCTTGAGATATCTCACTTTTAAAACCAGAAAACTTTTATCTCTCTTACATATTATTGTGAGGAAAAGATATTTTAGTCTTAATATCTTCTGCCTGATACATAGAGCTTAATACATGTTAATAAGTATTGTCTTTGTTTGACATAGACACACTGTTTTCACTGCATTCTTCTGAAAATAGGTACCATACAATAAAGGTAAAGCCACTAAGAAAAATATCTTATTAATGAATGAATGACGGAATTTTAAAAATTAGTCTGTTTTATTTTTTTTTCAGTTTTATTTTTTTATTTTTATTTTTTTTTAATTTTAATTAATTTATTTTTTTAATTACAATACTGTATTTGTTTTGCCATACATTGACACGAATCAGCCATAGGTGAACACACTAGTGTGCTACGCTGTCTCTGTCTGACCTTCCTTTCCAGAATTATAGCTTTAACTAATCTCTTCCAAGCAGCGTATAACAAAATTACTAACAAATGAAAGACTGTTTGTTAATTTAATGCATATTCTTCACTGTTGTTTTAGAAGCACATCTATGTTTTGACTGCTTTTAGAATCATGAAAAGAAATATTTGGTATGGACTGCTACTTTGCTAGTGTTTTCTTACATACTAAGATCCAGTTAGCCATTCATCTTCTAGAGTGGGGAATTCTGGAGTTCCGGAGATGCTCAACTTTGAAAGCTTGTAACACAGAACAGAATCAAACAAACATGAGCTTTATGTCTTTGCTGTTTCTTTAGAGAAATAGTAAAACATTGCTGGAAACTAATTTTATGAACTTCCAAAAGCTAAAGGAAACCAAGCATCTTACAGGATCATAGCAAGACTCAGCCTTCTTCATCAGCACCACGGCAACGATGACACAATTGTTTTTGTGGGATACAGAAGTGTAAGAACTGCGACCAGCTGAGAGGGGAAGGTTAGCAAGCGACATGGCAAGCAGGAGGGCCATGTCTGACCACAAATGCAGAGAGGCCCCATAGAAATTCTATGCAAATGCAAAGGCTTCAGGAAGTCTATCACACGATGAGTTTCCATCTCAAAAACTTTTCTCAGAATTCCAGAACTATGGAGTAATTAGAAATCAGAAGTGCCTATGTGTGAACAGCCTACTTTTGATATGCCATAATGAGAATTCAAAGCTTATGCACAGATGGCTTTAAAATGTCAAGATAACTATTATGTACTTTCTACTACCTGGAACTTCTAGAGGAGCTCTCACATCTATACTTTATACAGGAATCCTGGCCGGAACAGGATTCTAAAGAAAGTCCAATGTCTGTTTTGCTTTCTAAGGCCAGGTACTCTAGCCTGGTCTCTTGGAAAAAATGTTCCGAGTCATGGAAAAACTCATGAGAATGTAGAGGTATCCACAAACATACTACTGGATGCTGCTGCTGCTGCTGAGTCGCGTCAGTCGTGTCCGACTCTGTGCGAGCCCACAGACAGCAGCCCACCAGGCTCCCCTGTCCCTGGGATTCTCCAGGCAAGAACACTGGAGTGGGTTGCCATTTCCTTCTCCAATGTGTGAAAGTGAAAAGTGAAAGTGAAGTCACTCAGTCATGTCTGACTTTTAGTGGCCCCACAGATGGTAGCCTACGAGGCTCCTCAGCCTGGCCTCTTGGAAGGAATGTTCTGAGTCATGGAAAAAACTCATGAGAATGTAGAGGTATCCACAAACATACCACTGGATAGCTCAACTTGAAGAGATTACAAAGGCCTGTGGGCAAGTAAAAGGATGTATTTGGTGGGGGAGAGGTTCTCTGCTGGTGCTCATAAACTAACTGGACACATTTAGCAAGCAGCAGAAATTTCTTGTGCTTCCATTGGAGGAAGAAGGCAGGCCTGAGTTGAAGTGAGGTCTCCAAGGGTTGATGCTTCAAGGTTCACCAACACAGAGGCTCTCCATCCAGGGGAGTCTTTTGCTATTAACAAGTGCCTCCTACACGGGGTCCTGGTTCTCATGGGTATTTACCAGTTGTTTACCTATGTGAGGGCAAGCACAGCTTATTGCATGCAAAGACTGGATGGCTTGCATAGGAAGTTAACACCAACATTAGCATTAATTTATAATTATCATATTTCACTTAACAGGTAAGTTCCCTAGTCCACTTCCCCATCACCCCAGTCACACCTAATTGCCTAACCACACTAAGAAGTCTGTTCCCTGAATAATCCCAATTATTTGCCCTCAGTTGCGTTATTTGCCCTCAGAGTGATCCGCTCAAATTCATCCTTTCATCTCTCACCTTTTACAGGCTGGAGTTGTTCTTTATAGTGATTTGGCCTTTCAAAAGTTCCTCTCTGGTTTCCCTGGTGGCTTAGTGGTAAAGAATCTGCCTGCCAATGCAGGAGACACGGGTTCAATCCCTGATCTGGGAAGATCCCACATGCAGCAGAGCAACTAAGCCCGTGAGCCACAGCTGTTGAACCTGCACTCTAGAGCCCAGGAGTCACAACTACTGAGCCCACGTGCCACCACTACTGAAGTCCAAGTACCTAGAGCCCATGGTGCACAAGAGAAACCATCACAAGGAGAAGCCTGTGCACCCCAACTAGAGTGTGGCCCCCAGTCACCAACTAGAGAAAAGCCCAAGCAGCACTGAAGATCCAGCACAGCCAAAAGAAATTTTAAAAATTATATTTTAAAAATTCCTCTCATCCCTTAAGATTTATAAAACCCTTGCAGATTTCAACCACAGGAAATAGCTGGTAATCCTGATAGTGTGTATACATACAAACCCAGAAACACTTGGCAATGAGCAGTTTTAAGAACATAAAATACCAAATCTTAAAAGGGTACATTTCCCTTTTGTTTCCTGTGGCTCCTGTAGCAAACAATGACAGACTTGGTGGTTTCGAACAATAAAAATGGATTCCGTCACAGTTCTAGGAGCTGAAGCTCCAACATCAGTGTCACTGAGCCAAGATCAAAGGCTCATCAGCTCTGCCCCTTCCCTCTGAAGGCTCTAGGGGAGAATTGGGCCCTGGCCTCTCCCAGTTTCTGGTAGTGCTGGGTGTGTTTCTTCTTCTGTGTGTATATCTCCCACGTGTATATCTTCTTCCATCAAACCCCACTCTGCCTGTCTCTTATAAGATATTACATTTAGAGTCTGTCCTGATTATTCAGGATAATCTCCCTAACTCAAAATTCTCAACTGAATCACATCTATTATACATAGGTGTTTTCTTTCCCTTTATAAGGCAACACTTACAAGTTTCAGAGACCAGGAACTGATATCTTTGGGGAGTATTATTCAGCTTACCCCTCCCTCCAATGACCCCCCAGTTCTGAGTGCTTTATATAAATATCAGGGGATCATTTTGCTATTATTACTCAATAAATGGAGAAGGAAATGGCAACCCACTCCAGTATTCTTGCCTGGAAAATTCCATGGACAAAGGAGCCTGGTGGGCTACAGTCCATGATATTGCAAAGAGTTGGGCATGACTGAATGACTGAGCATGCAAGCACTATGTAAATACCATTCTTATTATAGTGAATTGTATTTAAATATGTTTATATACTCAGGTGTGAGAGCCAAACTCATCCACTTTGTATGGGGAAGGGGCTAATCAGATAGATGAAGTCATTTCTAGTACTACTTAGACAAAACAAACATGCAAATTTTTTTAAAAAGAGAAACTCAGAAACCAAAGCACAGTCTTCCAATAACTGAGGAAACATCAGAGTACCTTTGCCTCAATCATAGGCATATTAGGTCACCACAGAGAAGAGTATTTAAGCCATCCCCTAGGGTAGTTTTAAGACGGTACTAAGCGAAACCACCTAAGAAGTAAGTCATAAGAGCCCAGGCAAAGTTGTGAGGGCCCCTTGGGGCCATCTGACTCAAACTGAAAAATGAGGTGAGTCAAGTTCATGAGCCCAGTGGCAGGACTGCCAACACAACTCTAGAAACTATTTGCTTCTTTGATTGCACTCTTTCTATATCTCCTGAACCACCTATGCTTTCCCCATTTGGCTATTCCTTTACCCTATTATTCAGTCCACAAATATTGATTGAATGCCCAATATATGCCAGGCACAGCATATGTCCCCATAGTGCAATCCTTAACAAAACAGACCCAGTGTCTATCCTTCTTGTGCTCACAGTCTGTGAGTGTAGCTCCTTGGTGCTCAGTAGCAGAAAATCCCTGCCTTATGTCTGTGAAGAGAAGCCCAGGGCCAGTGGCTTAACAGGAGCACATCATGAAGGTGGGAGAGCTTCCCCAAGACATAGGTTTGATCCCTGGATGGGGAAGAGCCCCTGGAGAAGGAAATGGCAACCCACTCCAGTATTCTCACCAGGATAATCCCATTGACAGAGGAGCCTGGCGGGCTAGGGTCCACAGGGTTGTGAAAGAGTCAGACACAACTGAACATGGACACACACATGAAGCTGGAATGGGACTAAATTGAGTGTGAAACTGAAGGAAGCAGAGACAGAGAAACTCAATAAGCTGTGCTTCTTCACTTAGAGATTCCCCTTCCAGGGAAAACCCACAGTGTTCCAGAATTTTATTTTTAATAAGAAAGTCTGAATTGATATAGAGCAAAGGGCTTCAGAGCCCTCAGAGAAGTGAGAGAGCAATGGGATGAGTCCCCTCAAGCGCCTTCTTCAAACAGAGCAGCTCTGTTTTCATCTGGTTTACATCTTAGGCATTTAAACAAAGGGTTCTGCAACCAGAACAATGAAGATTGAAAACTCCTGCTTCGAGGAGCAGGCCCCACAGTGACCAATGAACTCCTCCTGCATTGCAGCATGCATGCAAAATAGCTTAGAACGTATGCACCGGGAATGGTGGGTCAGGCATCGGCTTCTCTTAAGAAGTATATGCTATTTAACCAGTGACAGGAACCAGTGTAGATGACGATAACCTGACTTTTCCTGGTGTTTCATTTTCCCTTTATGTGATGGGAAAAATAACCAGGAAGGGAATGAAAAAAGGCAAATTTGTTCTCACAGTGCTTGCCACCTATCTAGTGATAATTTCCTTGCTCATGTTCCAAACATTCTCCATCTTGTTTGAAGCACTTTACATCTTTATGAATTTCTGAAGAGCTGGATCTTGGAATTACATGAGTTACTTTTAAAAAAAGGAATTGAGTTGATATCTGAAAGTTTGATGAAAATCTTCCCTTATTGATTATATATGTATCATTTTTATTACCTTATGAATTTTTAGAAAGATGTGTGTGTGTGCTAAGTCGCTTCAGTCTTGTCCAACTCTGCAACCCTATGGCCTCTTGCCTGCCAGGCTCCTCTGTCCATGGGATTTAGAAAGATGCAGGAAACATATTTCACAGACTACACTAGCCTCTGAGTGAGAAAAGATAATAACAGTAATCATCAGTTCGATCTGGCTCTCCTTCTGCCTGATCTAGCCTTCAAAAAATTCTTCCCAAATGGTTCTGAGTTTTCTTAGGTGGAATCTTACACTTGGCACCTCATATTACCAGGCCCTTTCATTCTTGCTTGCAGTCACAATTTCTTTAGTCACCTTTAATGTCAAAAGTGGCATCATGTCATAATGAGTCACTTAGAATGAACTGGCTTAGAGTTTTAGCACTTTAACCAGTCCTGTTCAAATCTCAGTTGTGCCAGAATCTGAAGGCACCCCACCGACAGAAGTGAAGATAGTTCAGAGATGTCTGTAAGCTCCAAGGGCCAGATGGGACAGTGGGTTCAGGGTTGCATAAATAGACAAGCACTAAGAACCAGGCTGATGAACCTTCCTTTGCAATATCTGGGTCACAAAGAGTCGGACACGACTGAGTGACTGAACTGAACTGAGCTCCACCTGCTCCAGTGTTTCAGAATGCAAATATAACCTGGGGACAGATGTAGCATGTCTTGAGAATATTGTCTCTACCTCCGTAGGAATCATGTTCAGGTAGACAGTAAAGTTTTAGGTTTTAATCACCCAAATTCATTAACTGATAACTCTTTCCCTTTATGTAAAATGATTAATCATGCTCAATTAATTATTCATTAAATATAAATATGAAATTATAATACATTATAATAATAAAGTTAATGTTATGCATAATCACCTTATTTTTTAATTAAATTTATTTATTTTTTTAATTACAATACTGTATTTGTTTTGCCATACATTGACACGAATCAGCCGTAGGTGAACACAATCTCCCAATGCCGAAGCCCCTCCCACCTCCCACCCCACATCCTCTACTTGAATCATCCTGTGCATCAGCCCCATGCATCCTGCATCCTACATTGAACACAGATTGGCGCTTTGTTTCTTACAAGAAAATATACATGTTTCATTGCCATTCTCCCAAACCATCCCACCCTTTCCCTCTCCCTCAGAGTCCAAAAGTCCACTCTATACCTCTGTGTCTCTTTGTTGTCTCACATATAGGGTCATCATTACTGTCTTCTAAATTCCATATATATGTGTCAGTATACTGTATTGGTGTTTTTCTTTCTGGCTTACTTCACTCTGTATAATCGGTTCCAATTTCATCCATCTCATTAGAACTGAGTCAAATTTATTCTTTTTAAGGGCTGAGTAGTATTCCATTGTGTATATGTACCACAGCTTTCTTATCCAATCATCTGCTGATGGACATCTAGGTTGCTTCCATGTCCTGGCTATTATAAACAGCGCTGCAATGAACATTGGGGTACATGTGTCTCCTTCAATTCTGGTTTCCTCGATGTGTACGCCCAGCAGTGGGATTGCTGGATCATAAGGCAGTTCTATTTGCAATTTTTTAAGGAATCTCTACACTGTTTTCCATAGTGGCTGTACTAGTTTGCATTCCCACCAGCAGTGTAAGAGGGTTCCCTTTTCTCCACATCCTCTCCAGCATTTATTGCTTGTAGACTTTCGGATTGCAGCCATTCTGACTGGTGTGAAATGGTACCTCATTGTGGTCTTGATTTGCATTTCTCTGATAATGAGTGATGTTGAGCATCTTTTCATGTGTTTGTTAGCCATCCGTATGTCTTCTCTGGAGAAATGCCTATTTAGTTCTTTGGCCCATTTTTTCATTGGATCGTTTATTTTTCTGGAGTTGAGCTGCATAAGTTGCTTATATATCTTTGAGATTAGTTGTTTGTCAGTTGTTTCATTTGCTATTGTTTTCTCCCATTCAGAAGGCTGTCTTTTCACCTTGCTTATAGTTTCCTTTGTTGTGCAGAAGCATAATCACTTTAAAGTACTAATAACTTATATGTAACTGAACTTTATGTTTTCCTAGGCTATTCTTTTGTAATAGTTGCTTAACCGATATTCCCCCAAAGATTTTTTCCAATTTTTCAGCATTTGATGCTTTATAAATTGTTTATTAAAACCAGCTGGGCCCCTACACTTGATATTTTTGGAGAAAGAACTTATATTCTCTTCCTAAGAGTCAAGAACACAAACTATGAATGAGGCAGCCATGGAAAGGGGAAAACTGTTAAGTCCAGGGCCTCAGTGGGAAGAGTCTCAGATATGCACATAACTTGAAATCTGCCCTTTCTTACTCATTTTATTCAAAGAAGTTCTTGCAAATCCCTTTATATATAACTGTAAATTAGATCTTCATTTGCTAAGTTTCTGTTAGAGAACTTAAAATTGTATAACTATTTAATGGAACTAGGAGAGCACCTTTCCACCACTCCAACAATCATTGTACCTGAAAATTTCAGCCAGGTAGGGGAGAATAAGCAAAGAGTATTGTTTTAAGAGAACAACAGATCTTCTTATAGATTCACTGGAGACATGAGCAACAAAGCAACTACTGAAAAGTCTGGTAAATCTTTGCCTGCATCTGGAATTGATAGGAGGAAATGTCATAGGACAATTATTTGTCTTCTGTGAACTCAAAAGTCAGCCTGTTGAGCACTGTATTTTTTTCCTAAGAATATTTGTTCTTCAACATAGTATAGTCTTTCTTGTACACAGATGTACATGATGGATGAATAGAGCAAGGCCCATGGTTTCAATGTTCTCACCCTCCAAAACTGAATTATACCAAGATGCTGCTAATTACACAATAGTTCTAAATGAAAGCTCACAGCAACAAAACTCACAGTGGGGGTTTTAATGGATAGTATTGAATAATTGAATCTTTAGCCCCTGAAGAGGTCCTCAGCTTTTAAAGTTAAAGGCAACCAGGCCTGGCATGGGAGGGAGTCATATAATTAATACAGAGAACAAAAAATAATACTAGGAACCAAAATAATTTCCTCTTTACCACATTTCCTCCCCTACACATATTTTGTACATTTATTACTTGTTTACCATCTCATCAAGACAAAAATTATTTTCCCCTTTTATAATGCCTGTTTTATAAAATACATTGAATAGAATATCAATTGAACACAGATAATTGAGTTCCTTTTTTCTTACTTTGAATAATTACACTATTACTAACATTAATAATTATTTATTATTATTATTTAGCTACCATTTTTCACACACCAAGATACTGTGGTAAGACTTATGCATTAAACTACTTTTTCAGCAACCTACGTGATACAGTAACACTTCTTCTACAGACAGGAGACTCTAGGTTCAGCAGTAAGCACATTGGCTGAGGTTATACAGACAGTGAGTGCTGAAGAGGAATTCAAAGACAGGGCTTGCTAAATCTTTTATGATATGGGGGATTTCCACTCAGCGCTTGTTGGCAGTGGTGGTGTTCAGTCAACAAGTTGTGTCCGACTCTTCACAACCCCACGGACTGCAGCACGCCAAGCTTCCCTCCCTCATCATCTCTGGGAGTTTGCCCAAGTTTGTATCTGTTGAATTAATGATGCCATCCAACCATTTCACCCTTTGTCACCCTCTTCTTCTGCCTTCAGTTTTTCCAGCATCAGGATCTTTTCCAGAGTCGACTCTGCATCAGGTGGCCAAAGTATTCAGTTTCAGCAATGGTGCTTCCAAGTTGACTTCCTTTAGGATTGACTGGTTTGATCTCTTTGCTGTCCAAGGGACTCTCAAGAGTCTTCTCCAGCACCACAGTTTGAAAGCATCAATTCTTCAGTGCTCTCTCTTCTTTATGGTCCAGCTCTCACAGCCATACATGACTACTGGAAAGACCATTGCCTTAACTATATGGACCTTTGTCAGCAAAGTGATGTCATTGCTTTTTAAGACACTGTCTAGGTTTGTCATAGCTTTCCAGCCAAGAAGTAATCGTCTTCTAATTTCATGGCTGAAAGAAAGTGAAAGTGAAATTGCTCAGTTGTGTCCAGCTCTTTGCAACCCCATGGACTGTAGCCTACCAGGCTCCTCCATCCATGGGATTTTTCCAAGCAAGAGTACTGGAGTGGGTTGCCATTTCCTTCTCCAGGGCATCTTCCCAAACCAGGGATCGAACCCAGGTCTCCCATATTGTAGGCAGACGCCTTACTGTCTGAGCCACTAGGAAGTCCAATCTCATGGCTAAGTACCACTAAATTGTACTTACCTCTCAAATGCATTCTCTCTCCCCTCATTGGACTGGAATTGTAAAAAAAAATGCTCAAAGCCCTTAACAGATTCTGGGTCTAGATTTCCTATTAAGATCTTAAGTTCCTCAATAAGATTAATTGTCCCCTTTTATAATGAGGGCCTGATGTCTCAGGCAAATAATAGTCATATTTTCTTTCACATACAATCTCTTTGGGCAAAAAGGCAATGTGCCTTCACATTGCTTCCTGGCTATTGAGGTAAACATTGGGGCAGTTCTAAATCTAACCTACTTTTCAGGTTTGGCTTTGGGTGTGAAACAAATCTTTATGATGCTAATTATCTCAACTATTACCAGACATTTGCATTTTTGGCTGGCACCCACCAAATATCAATGGTGCCACAAGGCCCCCACACAAATACAAACCCCACTAAGGGTAATATTGCCCCTAGTTAAGAACCACTGAGTGCATGCTTGCAATGTTCTGCAGTCAGCAAGCAATTGCTATATAGATGCAAAAATGAGTCCTGGACTTTCCCTGCAGGGTTACATCATTTTGATCCTAATCCAAGAATGTTAGGAGCAGATCACATGCTGCCATAGGCAGATTTGTACTAAGCCACTGCTCTAGGACAAAACTGTATTAGATCAAGTGTGCAAGGAGTGCTAGGGGGCAGATCAGAATGCATGGAAGTGAAAAGTTGGTCAGTCGCCATCCTGAGTCATCATAATGAGTAGGAAGGAAAGGAAAGAGAAAACACATTAGGAGACGCATGTCTCCAGCTCACTAGAAGTAAAGAGCAGTAGTAAAGCCTGGTTTAGTCTCCATCTGACTGGTTGCCAGCTTCCCACACACTACTGGCTCACGACATGAAAATTCTCTGTCTGGAACCCCTTCTGCCTTTACAATCACTCCTCAATCACCTAGTAACTACTTTTAGGCCCCATGCAAGACAGGCCAACTGTCTACTTTCATGTCTGCTGTAACTTATTCTGGAAATATGTCACTCTGAAGACTAAAAGCTTGTTGCCCCGTTCAGCACATTTTGAGTTGTATTTTTGTAAGAGGATGTTTGGGCAATGACACACAAATTACATGCACAAAGCCAAATTAATTATTCGCAGATATGTAGCATAATTATATGGGTTTATGCTATCCATCTGTGAACCTTAGTCTCCCCTGGTGCAAGTACTGCTTACAATAAAAAGGGTTTAATAGCTTTAAGAAGAATTTATTGTGCTTACATTTGCATGAGAGTTAAGTCTTCATTCCCGGATGGCATTCATGGGATCCTGTGGGTGGAGAGGACCTTGATGAGCCAACTGGTCCATTTTCCAGAATTCAAGAGAAATAGTTGTTAAACAAATTTGGAAAGACAGTATTGAGGCATTGTCACAGCCACTTGGATGAAACATTTCATTATTTAGTATCTTTTACCCTCAGGAAATGTTTCTGTTATTGTATCTACATTTCCTATGGAAATTTACACTATCCCCACTTATCTGGTGCTCACTGACTCCAGAAAATGCCCAGTTGTGTCCTCTACATTGTGTTAAACTACATTGCAACTGAGAATGTTATTGAGTGATTTCTACTTCCTCTCTAGATTGACTAATATCAGTACAATTAGACTTTCCTCATAGGACTTGCTTTATAAAGCATCATAATTTTCAGCCCATCCCATACAAATTTGCCATAATTGTTTTTAACAGTGAAGACAGTTAGACACAAGGTTGGTCAGTGTACGACTGCACAGTAATGAGAAGATCATTTCAGAGGTTCTTTATGCATTTTTCTTTATTTGTATTGATATCACGTCAGCTTTTAAGAACATAATGTGACTGACTGTGTATCCTCCAAGCCCAAGTGCCTCATTCTTTTGGCACAGTGACATAGAGCTGCTTTGGCAATTAAACAAGATATTGAAAGAGACTTTAAAAAGAGAATAGAGTGTTTACCTTTGCCTTCGGTGTCGGGGGTGCTTTGCAGAAGTGCTCTGCAGTTTCATCTTCTAGAATGAGAAGCAACTCTCCAGTAGGAAAGAGAAAGCTACTCTTAGAGAGGATATTATATGACAAAAATGGATGGGATCAAAAAACAGATTTGAGGTATTTCATGCATACCAGCATGCTGACACATAACGTAAAGCAAATGCAGTGAGTGAAGGAGGAAAGGAAATGTGTTGAGCGTTGTTTAGGTGCTGAATGCATCACATACATGGTTCCATTTAATCTTCACCATGGTTATATACACTGACCAATATTTTACCCATGAAACATCCGAAGTCCAGAAGGCTTATTACTTTGCTTACAGTCAGACAGGCAGTGAGTCGCAGAGCCAGGATACGAACTTGGGACTGGCTTGATGGTAAAGGACATGCTCTGTGTTTATCATATTACTCTTATTCCAAAACTAGTAGGTCAACAGCAGTCAGATCAGGAGGGCTTTGACTGTACCACTGTTAACACAAAATTTGTCATTTCTTTACAGACTCAAAGAGAGTTGGAAGAGTTTTTCTTATTTTATTATATAGAATAAAATGATAGAGATGATTCTTGTGATAGCGTGGATCTGAAATTTAAAGTAATAGAAATGTTAGTCAGAGGTTGTCAGAGGCTAAGCTAACACCCAGTTCAGACGCAGTGAAGACCTAATCGAAAGAAGTAGCAGTGAGGATGACATGGAGCAGATAGATTCACAAACTCCTCCAAAGGTTTTATCTCCGGGGCTTGGTGACTGCTTTGATGTGGAAATGAAGGTCCATGAGGAGTCTGGGATCATTCCCAGGTTACTGACTCGGCAGAGGGTGGGGTGTGGTGAATAATAGTACAATAAATCAAGATAGTAAATGCCAGAAGAAGTAGCCAGTTTGGAAGTAAAAGATGAAGAGTTCAGCTTTGGGACATGTTGAATTTGAGATAAAGAATGTCCTGTAGGTAAGGAGTTCTCTGAGATTTGAGTTCATAATTGCTGAAAGTTGGCAGAGAAAAGAAAACTTACCCTGGGGAAAGACATGGAGTCAAGAAAGCATGGACTGACGAGTAAACCCTAAAGGTCATTATTTTTATTTTTATTTTATTTTTTTTTTTTTTGAAGCTGGGTATAGAAGAAGGAATGGGTATCAAAGATTCCAAGGACTGATTCAGGAAGTGGAAAGAGAACCAAGCAGTTTGGTGTCATAGAATCTGAGGCAGGAAAGTATTAAAAATAAATAGTGGTGAACACAAACACTGCAGAGGAAAAAAGTGATATGGAGACTTACGAGAGTCTATCAGTTTGCACAGTTGTCACATTAGTGGTAAAGACTAATGGTGGTGTGTGAGGAACTAATGGGAAGTGAAGAAGTAGAAATGGTGGAAGAAAGTGCATTTTAAGAGCTCGGAGTATAATTAGTGACTTGAAAGTGCAGAAATCTTAACATACACTCATGAAATTAATTTCACTATCTCTTTAAACATCTTCAGTGAGGATAATCCTTCCATGCTGCTGCTGGTGCTCAGTTGCTAAGTCTTTGTGACCTCATGCACTGTAGCCCACCAGGCTTCTTCTCTCCATGGGGTTTTCCAAAAAGAATACTGGAGTGGTTGCCATGCCCTCGTCCAGGGGATTTTCTTGACCCAGGGATCAAATCAGCATCTCCGGTGTCTCCTGCGTTGCAGGCAGATTCTTTACCGCTGAGCCACTGGGAAGCCTAAGAGGTGCCCTAGGAACAAGCAATTAGCTCTGAGTCCTGGTGAAGCTATTAGCATGCTCAGTGATGTGCCACCTGCTAAAAGACTCACTTTTTCCCTACCTGACTCATTTCCTTTTCCCCTTGAACTTGCCATATCGACATGACATTTTGCTATACAGTCTCAGAATGTAAGCTTTCAACAGGACTTTCTTCAGGGAACCAGGCCAAGATAGAAGCAATTGTCTTCTCCTCTTTCCACTTAACAGCAGTTTTTTGTTTTTGTTTTTGTTTTCCTAAAGTCTTGAGAGCAGGTCTTGACTGGCACTACACCCTGTATAGCTCTATATTCAGTTAACACTGACTCTTTCCCTGGGCATCTTGGAAAGACTCCTGGGTGGACCCTCTGACAACTCCCTTGACTCAGGCAGTGCTTCCTTTTGGCTGCTTATTGCAAATCCCCCACTACCTGTCTCCAGTAACACAGCTCTCAGCCTCTTTCTGCTGGACAACACCACTAGCTGGTCACACTTTCTCAGGTCTGAATCCATTACAAGCTCACAATTTCCCCCAACTTTAGAAAATACACCAATATACACGTACAAACACACTTTTATATTATATGTGCATGCATATTATGAATCATTCATACATATATACACATATGTGCCCAGTTGATCCGTCATTTCCGAGTCTTCAAGAACCCATGGACTGTAGCCTGCCAGGTTCCTCTGTCCATGAAATTTTCCAGGCAAGAACACTGGAGTGGGATGCCAATGTCTACTTTAGGAGATCTTCCCCAACCCAGGGATGGGACCCTGGGCTCTTGCCTCTCCTGCTTTGGTAGGCAGATTATTTACCACTGTGCCACCTGAGGAGCCCACATATATATACACAAACCTATATATATATACATATCTATATACATATATATCAGATTCCTTCAGTGGTCCCCTTAAGCCCCTTTTAAAAGATATAAAGTTAAGAAGTGCCTTTGTAGAAACGTGGATGAACCTAGAAACTGTCATACTAAGTGAAGTCAGTCAGAAAGAGAAAAACAAAGGTTATATATTAACACATATAAGTGGAGTCTAGAAAAGTGGTATAGATGAGCATTTTTGCAAAACAGAAATAGAGACACCAACATAGAGAACAAATGTATGGACACCAAGGTGGGGAGAGGGGTGGAATGAATTAAGAGATTGGGATTGAAATATATACACTATTGATGCTTTTATAAAATAGCAACTAATGAAAACCTACTCTATAGCTCAGGGAACCCTACTCAAATGCTCTGTGGTGACTTAACTGGAAAAGAAATCCAAAAGAGGGATATATGTACAGGTAGAGTGATTTATTTTACTGTACAGTAGAAAATAACACAAATTTCAGTTCAGTTCAGTTCAGTCGCTCAGTCATGTATAACTCTTTGTGACACCATAAACCGTAGCACGCCAGGGCTCCCTGTCCATCACCAGCTCCCGGAGTCCACCCAAATTCATGTCCACTGAGTTGGTGATAACATCCAACCATCTTATCCTCTATCGACCCTTCTCCTCCTGCCCCCAATCCCTCCCAGCTTCAGGGTCTTTTCCAGTGAGTTAGCTCTTCACATTTGGTGGTGAAAGTATTGGAGTCTCAGCTTCAACATCAGTCTTTCCAATGAACACCCAGGACTGACCTCCTTTAGGATGGACTGGTTGGATCTTCTTGCAGTCCAAGGGACTCTCAAGAGTCTTCTCCAACACCACAGTTCAAAAGCATCACTTCTTCTGCACTCAGCCCTCCTTATAGTCCAAGTCTCACGTCCATACATGACCACTGGAAAAATCATAGCCTTCAGTAGACAGACCTTTGTTGGAAAGTAATATCTCTGCTTTTTAATATGCTGTCTAGGTTGGTCATAACTTTCCTTCCAAGGAGTAAGCATCTTTTAATGTCATGGCTGCAGTCACCATCTGCAGTGATCTGGGAGGCCAGAAAAATAAAGTCAGCAATTGTTTCCACCGTTTCACCATCTATTTCCCATGAAGTGAAGGGATCAGATGCCATGATCTTTGTTTTTGAATGTTGAGCTTTAAGCCAACTTTTTCACTCTCCTCTTTCACTTTCATCCAGAGGGTTTTTAGTTCCTCTTCACTTTCTGCCATAACGGTGGTGTCATCTGCATATCTGAGGTTATTGATATTTCTCCCAGCAATCTTGATTCCAGATTGTTTCTTCCAGCCCAGAATTTCTCTTGATGTCCTCTGCATATAAGTTAAGTAAGCAGGGTGACAATATACAGCCTTGACGTACTCCTTTTCCTATTTGGAACTAGTCTATTGTTCCATGTCCAGTTCTAACTGTTGCTTCCTAACCTGCACACAGATTTCTCAGGAGGCAGAACAGGTAGTCTGGTATTCCCATCACTTTAAGAATTTTCCACAGTTTGTGGTGATCCACAAAGTCAAAGGCTTTGGCATAGTCAGTAAAACAGAAGTAGATGATTTTCTGGAACTCTCTTGCTTTAAACAATCCAATGGACGTTGGCAATTTGATCTCTGGTTCCTCTGCCTTTTTGAAAACCAGCTTGAACATCCGGAAGTTCATGGTTCATGTATTGCTGAAGCCTGGCTTGGAGAATTCTGAGCATTACTTTACTAGCATGTGAGATGAGTTCAATTGTGTGGTAGTTTGAGCATTCTTTGGCATTGCCTTTCTTTGGAATTTGAATGAAAACTCACCTTTTCCAGTCCTGTGGCCACTGTTGAGTTTTCCAAATTTGCTGGCATATTGAGTGCAGGCCTTTCACAGATCATCTTTCAGGATTTGAAAGAACTCAACTGGAATTCCATCACCTCCACTGATTTGTTTATATTGATGCTTCCTAAGGCCCACTTGACTTCACATTCCAGGATGTCTGGCTGTAGGTAAGTGATCACACCATCGTGATTATCTGGGTCATGAAGGTCATTTTTTTACAGTTCTGTGTATTCTTGCCACCTCTTCTTAATATCTTCT
The DNA here is from genome assembly GCA_917880005.1 of Nanger dama. Classification (NCBI taxonomy): domain Eukaryota; kingdom Metazoa; phylum Chordata; class Mammalia; order Artiodactyla; family Bovidae; genus Nanger; species Nanger dama. Next base: position 793,651 of record CAKJTW010000068.1, on the reverse strand, counting down.
GCTTCTATTAGGTCCTTACCATTTCTGTCCTTATTGAGCCCATCTTTGTATGAAATGTTCCCTTGGTATCTCTAATTTTCTTGAAGAGATCTCTAGTCATTCCCATCCTATTGTTTTCCTCTACTTCTTTGCATTGATCACTCAGGAAGTCTTTCTTATCTCTCCTTGCTAATCTTTGGAACTCTGTATTCAAATGGGTATATCTTTCCTTTTCCCCTTTGCTTTTAGCTTCCCTTCTTTTCACATCTATTTGTAAGGACTGGAATGGGTGAATTTGACTCTGATGACCATTATATCTACTACTGTGGGCAGGAATCCCTTAGAAGAAATGGAGTAGCCATCATAGCTAACAAAAGAGTCTGAAATGCAATACTTGGATGCAATCTCAAAAATGACAGAATGATCTCTTTTCGTTTCCAAGGCAAACCATTCAATATCATGGTAATCCAAGTTTATGCCCCAACCAGTAATGCTGAAGAATCTGAAGTTGAACCATTCTATGAAGATCTACAAGACCTTCTAGAACTAACACCCAAAAAAGATGTCCTTTTCATTATAGGGGACTGCAATGCTAAAGTAGGAAGTCAAGAAACACCTGGAGTAACAGGCAAATTTGGCCTAGGAGTACGGAATGAAGCAGGGCAAAGGCTAATAGAATTCTTCCAAGAGAACACACTGGTCATAGCAAACACCTTCTTCCAACAACACGAGAAGACTCTACACATGGACATCACCAGATGTCAACACCAAAATCAGACTGATTATATTCTTTGCAGCCAAAGATGGAGAAGCTCTATACAGGCAGCAAAAATAAGACTGGGAGCTGACAGTGGCTCAGATCATGAACTCCTTATTGCCAAATTCGACTGAAATTGAAGTGGAAAAACCGCTAGACCATTCATGTATGACCTAAATCAAACACAACATTATAAGGCAACTATACTCCCCCAAAAATTAATTAATTAATTACAATGAAGTCGCACCTTCATTCCTCTGGGCAGAGGGAAAGGATGAGATAGGCTCACAGTGCACAAAATGTTCTCTTCAAGTATCTGTCTCTGAAAGCATTCTCCTTTATTTTTAACTGTGGATAATCTTCTAATCTTAATATATGAGCTGTTCAAAAATGAAATAACACATCTTTGATTATCTACTTTGAAAATGCACATAATATCTAGTATCTCCTCTGATTGTTTTGTCTACACAAAATCCACTCTTATTGTACAAAAATGATCTTCATGACCCAGATAATCATGAAGGTGTGATCACTCACCTAGAACCAGACATCCTGGAATGTGAAGTAAAGTGGGCCTTAGAAAAACATCACTAAAAACAAAGCCAGTGGAGGTGATGGAATTCCACTTGAGCTATTTCAGATCCTGAAAGATCATGCTGTGAAAGTGCTGCACTCAATATGCCAGCAAATTTGGAAAACTCAGTAGTGGCCACAGGACTGGAAAAGGTCAGTTTTCCTTCCAATCCCAAAGAAAGGCAATGCCAAAGATGCTCAAACTACCACACAATTGCATTCATCTCACACGCTAGTAAAGTAATGTTCAAAATTCTCCAAGCCAGGCTTCAGCAATACATGAACCGTGAACTTCCAGATGTTCAAGCTGGTTTTAGAAAAGGCAGAGGAACCAGAGATCAAATTGCCAACATTCGCTGAATCATGGAAAAAGCAAGAGAGTTCCAGAAAAACATCTACTTCTGTTTTATTGACTATGCCAAAGCCTTTGATTGTGTGGATCACAATCAACTGTGGAAAATTCTGAAGGATATGGAAATACCAGACTACCTGGTCTGCCTCTTCAGAAACCTATATGCAGGTCAGGAAGCAACAGTTAGAACTGGACATGGAACAACAGACTAGTTCCAAATAGGAAAAGGAGTACGTCAAGGCTGTATATTGTCACCCTGCTTACTTAACTTATATGCAGAGTACATCAAGAGAAACGCTGGGCTGGAAGAAGCACAAGCTGGAATCAACATTGCCAGGAGAAATATCAGTAACCTCAGATATGCAGATGACACCACCGTTATGGCAAAAAGTGAAGAGGAGCTAAAAAGCCTCTTGATGAAAGTGAAAGAGGACAGTGAAAAAGTTGCTTTAAAGCTCAACATTCAGAAAATGAAGATCATGGCATCCAGTCCCATCACTTCATGGGAAATAGATGGAGAAACAGTGGAAACAATGTCAGACTTTATTTTGGGGGCTCCCAGATCACTGCAGATGGTGACTGCAGCCATGACATTAAAAGATGCTTACTCCTTGGAAGAAAAGTTATAACCAACCTAGACAGCATATTCAAAAGCAGAGACATTACTTTGCCAACAAAGGTCCATCTAGTCAAGGCTATGGTTTTTCCAGTGGTCATGTATGGATGTGAGAGTTGGACTGGAAGAAATCTGAGCACCGAAAAACTGATACTTTTGAACTGTGGTGTTGGAGAAGACTCTTGAGAGTCCCTTGGACTGCAAGAAGATCCAACCAGTTAGTCCTAAAGGAGGTCAGTCTTGGGTGTTCATTGGTAGAATGATGTTGAAGCTGAGACTCCAATACTTTGGCCACCTGATGGAAACACGCAACTCATTGGAAAAGTCCCTAATGCTGGAAGGGATTGGGGGCAGGAGGAGAAGGGGACAACAGAGGGATGAGATGGCTGGATGGCATCACCAACTCGATGGACATGAGTTTGGGTAAACTCCAGGAGTTGGTTTTGGACAAGAGTGGGACATGACTGAGTGACTCAACTGAACTGAACTGTCTTTTTAATGAAAATGGCAAGAAGCAATATATAGCTAAAGAGAGGCAAAGAGTTTAAGTAGTACTTTTAAATTTTATTTTATTTTGATGGAAATCGAGAAAGCTTTCCTATACAGATTCAAAATGGACTTATCAAAGAAGAAACAATTTAAAATCTACATTTACAAAAGTATATTATTTTCACTTGGTTAGTTTTCTTATCCACAGAGTGGAGCTAATAATACCTACTAATATAGAGATTTTGTGAATATTAAATGCAATAAAAATGTTAAAGATGTTAGGTATACCTGGCCTAGACAGAGTAAAAGCATAAGGAATCTGGAATCTATTAAGCTGAAATTTTTTTAGATTTTTCTAGAATCATGATATAGATGTTTATTTTTAACTCTACTGTGAATCTATCAGTTTTCAGTGTTTCAGTAACTTGGATGAGAGTAATGTGAGAGGATTTTTTTCTTTATAATATAAAATCTCTTTCTTTTCAAAAGGTCTGTGAAATTGACTTTAGTATAAATCTTTGTCTTTTAGTCTCTATAATTTTCAATATCATTCATATATATGTGTGAATTTATATAATATTACATTAGTACTAACTCACTTTATTTGTGTCTGATTCTTTGCAACCCTATGTACTAAAGCCTGCCAGGTTCCTCTGTCCATGATATTCTCCAGAAAAGAATACTGGAGGGAGTTGCCATTTCCTCTTCCAGGGGATCTTCCCAAGCCAGGGATGGAACTCACCTCTCTTTCATTTCCTGCGTGGGCAGGTGGGTTCTTTACTAGTACCACCTGGAAAGCATTATTGTATTAGCCTAAATTTTCTCCCTTTTAGGAACATTCTGATCTTTTATGTGGTTTTATAATAACTAGTGTCTTTGGACTGCTGATGGTGATGGACAGGGAGGCCTGGTGTGCTGCAATTCATGGGGTCACAAAGAGTCGGACACGACTGAGCGACTGAACTGAACTTGGACTGATTTGACCTAGTTGTTTTATTAAAGTGCAAGAAAATCATCCAGGTCTGCTGATTTCACTTTTCTATTTTGGCAACTTTAATCTTTAACAAATTGATAATAATAGAAAAATTAACAGATACTGAGTGCCTCATGTAAGGTACTATGCTAAGGAGGTTACTTGCATTAATACACCCAAAGATCTTATGAGACAGATAGTTTTACTATCCCCATTCATGGATTTTTTTTTTTAATGAGGCTTAGAGAAGTTAAGTTTTCAAAATGATTCTAAGATTTGCCAATATCTTAAAAGCAGCACATTTCCCATTAAGGAGACTGAGAAAAATGATCTTGTATATTGTGGTCTCTAGCTCTTTGCCCAAATATGATGACCTCCCATGGAGCAGCCTCTGCCCTCACTTTGACTCTGCCCACCTCAGAAACATACCTCAATCATAATGAATTACCACAAATAGAGTTTTTGTTGAAGAAATCATGATATAGACGAACATCTTCCTTGAAAAATTGCATGACGTTGGAAGAACAATCTGGCGGAGGAGTAGGTGGATGTGGAGTGCATCTCTCTCCACAGATACATCAGGGATACACCTTCAGACACAGAAGTGCATGCAGAACACCAGCTGAGAGCGGACAGGAGGACCTGACCAGTGGAAAAGAATATATAGGACAATGCAAAACTCAGGAGTGTTTGTAGGACTAGACCTGCCCTCAGCAGGTGGGGGAACTGAAGCAGGGCTCCAATCCCCAGAGCAGGGCAATTTTCTGAGTCAGAGGAGAAACATTTAAGGCTGAGAAAGAGCTGATCTACATGGAGTGAGAATCAGACAGTCCTTGCCGCAGCCATACATACCCAGGACAGGAACGCTGGTCTCCTAGAAGGCGCAGCAGCTGGGAGCTGGAGCTTAGGGATTGTGGAGCAATCCCAGGGTGAAGGCTACTGCTGACTGCAGAAAGATGGATTGAGGGGATGTGAGGGATGAGATTGTGGTGGGAAATGCCAGTGGAGGAAAGCCAAGTAGCCATGGAAACAAGGTGATATTGCTGAGTCAAACATGGGATCTGGAGACATCACTATAGCTTCTCTCTCTCCCCACACACCAGCACTGGCACCTGAACAATAGAGAGGCTGGCCCATTAAACTCCTGAGGAACTGAACTACAGAGTAGGACCCTACCCAGTGTGCTCCTTTAAGTGCCTGATGTCTCAATCTACAGAGTAGGACCCCAGCCAGGAGTCTCCCTCTATGTGCCTGCCACCTAGAACAACAGAGAAAGACCCCAAGCAAAGGCGCCTGTAAGTGCCTGAAAGGGCAGAGTTAAGGAGAAAGACTGGCCAAAGAAGCCTTCTGGCCGCCAGCTACAAGAGGCTTGAAAAAAGACTCTGATAGGCCATAATTCCTGCAGCAGAAGCAGTCCATGTCCCTGTGCACTTGGTGCCGCCAGGGTCCCCACAAGCCAAGCAGCTGTGCTACCTTCACGCTCAACTTTCACTGGGGAACTTCCACAAGCAAAAAAAAGTCTTCCATCTATGCATGCAGGGTCACTTCAGTCGTGTCTGACTCTGCGACCCTGTAGTCTGTGGTCTGCCAGGCTTCTCTGTCAGGAAGGGAGTTCTCCAGCCAAGAATCCTGGAGCGTATTGGCCAATACTGGTTGCCATACCCTTCCAGAGCAGTATATTTCCTGCTGCCCTAGCTGCCAACGCCCCTGAGGACCTGGTGCAGCCAGAATCCCTGCAACCCAAGCAGCTGAACCACTTCCACACCTAGCCCTCAAGGGCAGCCTCAGAAGCTAAACTCCAGTGGGCGGCCAACATGTAGAGGTGGAATTAAAACCACAATTGAAATCCAGGGGCAGTGTGGCTAAGGAAGAAGACCCAAAACCTTCTCACCAGATGTACAAGCTGCAGATGAAATCCACATGCTCAACTAGGCAGACTCTGTGCCTCTGTTCCTTTGTTTGCTTTTCCTACTGTTCTTTTCCCCTTGCAGTTAACCTTTAATGTGTATAAATCTTATTTATCTACCTCTGTTTAACTTTGCATATCCATTCTTTTTCTTTCTTTCCTTTCCTCTCAACATATTTGTTAGTTTTATTTTCATTGCTTTATCCCCCAATTGACACCTTGCTTTAGTTCTGTTTTCCAGTTTGTGCTTTAATTAGTTTTGTATATAAAAGGCCATTGAGAGCTCCCACAAAAGAAAACACACTAGTTCTGGTAACTGTGGACATTGGAGGCAAGAATACAGAGGGGTAGGACCAGATTAAAATCTGAGCCCCCAGAGGAGGTCCAGAGATCAGCACAGTGTTGCAGGGCATCCTAGGGAGGTGAAGTGGACTGTGACTCCCAGCAAGGGAAAGGACTGACAGAAGTGACTCAAGAAAAACGTTAATTATTCTTATTTTTTTACTTGTTCTGTAGATTCTTTTGGATTTTTCTTTTCTTTTCTTTTCTCCCCCCTCTGTCAATTTTATTGGCGCTAAGAAATCCAGTTAAGCTTTGAGTTTTTCTTTTCCTCAGTCACATTTTCTGTTGTTGTCATAAACCTCTGCCTCTACATTGGGTTTTTGCAGTCTGTGAAAAACTCCTAAAGAACTTTTCCTTCCCCCCCTTTTTTCTTTCTTTTCTTCTCCCTTTTCTTTTCTTTTCTCTTTTTTATAATTTAAATTTATAGTTTTATACAAGTGGTTGACCAGTTTTCCCAGCACTACTTGTTAAAGAGACTGTCTTTACTCCATTGTGCATTCTTGCCTCCTTTGTCGAAGATAAGGTGTCCATAGGTGTGCGGATTTATCTCTGGGCTTTCTATTTTGTTCCATTGATCTATATTTCTGTCTTTGTGCCAGTACCATACTGTCTTGATGACTGTGGCTTTGTAGTAGAGCCTGCAGTCAGGCAGGTTGATTCCTCCAGTTCCATTATTCTTTCTCAAGATTGCTTTGGCTATTCAAGGTTTTTTGTATTTCCACACAAACTGTGAAAATATTTCTAGTGAGAAATAATTCTAGTGAGAAATAGTTCTAGTTCTGTGAAAAATACTGCTGGTAGCTTGATAGGGATTGCATTGAATCTGTAGATTGCTTTGGGTAGTATACTCATTTTCACTATATTGATTCTTCTGATCCATGAACATGGTATATTTCTCCATCTATTAGTGTCCTCTTTGATTTCTTTCATCAGTGTTTTATAGTTTTCTATATATAGGTCTTTAGGTAAGACCAGAAACTATAAAACTTCTAGGGGAGAACATAGGCAAAACACTCTCCGACATAAATCACAGAAGGATCCTCTAGGATCCACTTCCCAGAATACTGGAAATAAAAGCAAAAATAAACAAATGGGACCTAATTAAAATTAAAAGCTTCTGCACAACAAAGGAAACTATAAGCAAGGTGAAAAGACAGCCTTCTAAATGGGAGAAAATAATAGCAAATGAAGCAATTGACAAACAACTAATCTCAAAAATATACAAGCAACTTATGCAGCTCAATTCCAGAAGAAAAAAAAATGACCCAATCAAAAAATAGATCAAAGAACTAAATAGACAGTTCGCCAAAGAAGACATACGGATGGCTAACAAACACATGAAAAGATGCTCAACATCACTCATTATCAGAGAAATGCAAATCAAGACCCACTGAGGTACCATTTCACACCAGTCAGAATGGCTGTGATCCAAAAGTCTACAAGCAATAAATGCTGGAGAGGATGTGGAGAAAAGGGAACCCCTTTACACTGTTGGTGGGAATGCAAGCTAGTACAGCCACTATGGAAAACAGTGTGGAGATTCCTTTAAAAACTGCAAATAGAACTGCCTTATGACCCAGCAATCCCACTGCTGGCCATACACAGCGAGGAAACCAGAATTGAAAGAGACACATGTACACCAATGTTCATCACAGCACTGTTTATAATAGCCAGGACATGGAAGCAACCTAGATGTCCATCAGCAGATGATTGGATCAGAAAGCTGTGGTACATATACACAATGGAGTATTACTCAGCCATTAAAAAGAATACATTTGAATCAGTTCTAATGAGATGGATGAAACTGGAGCTGATTATACAGAGTGAAGTAAGCCAGAAAGAAAAAAACACCAATACCGTATACTAACACATATATAGGGAATTTAGAAAGATGGTAATGATAACTCGGTATGCGAGACAGCAAAAGAGACACAGATGTAAAAAGAGACTTTTGGACTCTGTGGAAGAGGGAGGAGGTGGGATGGTTTGGGAGAATGGCATTGAAACATGTATACTATCATGTAAGAAATGAATCGTTAGTCTAGGTTTGATACAGGATACAGGATGCTTGGGCTGGTGCACTGGGATGACCCAGAGAGATGATATGGGGAGGATGGTGGGAGGGGGTTCAGGGTTGGGAACTCATGTGCACCTGTGGTGGATTCATGTCAATGTGGGGCAAAACCAATACAGTATTGTAAAGTTAAAAATAAATAAATAAAATAAAATAAATTTATTTTTTAACTTATTATATTTTTCTGCATTTATTCTTTTGTCTTTCCTACTGTTCTTTTCCCCTTGCAGTTAACCTTTAATGTATATAAATCTTCTTCATCTACCTGTATTTAACTTTTCATATCTATTCTTTCTTTTCTGTCCTTCCTTTTCTCTCAGCATATTTGTTAGCTTTGTTTTCCTTCCTTTATTCCTCACTTGGCACCTTGCTTTAGTTTTGTTTTCCAGTTTATGCTTAAGTTAGTTGTGTTCTTAACTGGTAAATACAATTTTTATTTCCTTTGTTCGCCAGGTCAATCTACTGTACTTTACTTGTGTTGGACTGTTTTCACTTTGCTCATGGGTGTATATTCAATTATTTTAAATTACTCTTTGCCTGACTTTGTAACTGCCATTTGTCTGGGGTTCTTCTTTGGTTTCTTATTTTTAGAGATTTGTTTTAATCTTTCTCAATGCCATAACAAATCACTTGTGGAAATTTCATTCCTGACCAGAAATCAAACCCTGAGCTTTTGGAATGGGAGCACAGACACCAAGATGGTAGACTACCAGAGAACAAACCCTAGAGAGTATCAAATAGTGAGAATTCACACAAAGGAAACCATTTGAATACAAGACCTGGCATCACCCAACCACCAGTAGCATCCTGTGCAGGATGCTTCATCTAAACAGCAAACAAAAAAACACAAACCCAGTCATCAGCAGACAGGATTACCACCTCACTCACCCTTGCCCATCAGAGGAAAAACAAACAAACAAACAAAAACTGAGCACAAATCTCACCCTATACAAGCTCACACAGACCACTGGATGAACCTTATGAGGGCAGAAATCAAAGGGAGAAAGAATTCAACCTTCCTCAAGGAAAGAATTCAACTTCCCTTGAAGCCTAAGAAAAGGAGCCCTCAAACACAATTACTTAAAAATAATAATGCAAAGGCAGAGAAATACTGCACAAATGAAGGAACAACCTAGAAACACAGAAAACCAAATAAACGAGAGGAAAGAGGCAAACTACCTGAAAGAATTCAGAATGATGATAGCAAAGATGATCAAAAACCTTGAAAACAAAATGGAGAAAATGCAAGAATCAATTAACAAAGACCTATAAGATTAAAGAATAAACACACAGAGACAAACAACACAATTACTGAAATTAAAAATACTCTGCTGCTGCTGCTACTGCTAAGTCGCTTCAGTCATGTCGGACTCTGTGCGACCCCATAGACGGCAGCCCACTAGCCTCCCCCATCCCTGGGATTCTCCAGGCAAGAACACTGGAGTGGGTTGCCATTTCCTTCTCCAAAGCATGAAAGTGAAAAAGTCAGAGTGAAGTCGCTAATGTCGTGTCCAACTCTTAGCGACCCCATGGACTGCAGCCTACCAGGCTCCTCCGTCCATGGGTTTTTCCAGGCAAGAGTACTGGAGTGGGGTGCCACTGCCTTATCCCAAAAATACTCTAGAAGGAATCAATAGCAGAATATCTGAAGCAGAAGAACGAATCAGTGAGCTGGAAGATAAAATGTCGGAAATAACTTCTGAAGAGCAGAATAAAATAAAAAGAATGAAAAGAGCTGAGGACAATCTCAGAGACCTCTGGGGCCATATCAAAAGCACCAACATTCAAATTATAGGGGTCCTGGAAGAAGAAGAGAAAAAGAAAGGGTATGAGAAAGTTTTTGAAGAGATTATAGTTGAAAATTTCCCCCAACATAGAAAAGTAAATTGTCAATCAAGTCCAAGAGGCACAAAGAGTCCCATGCAGGATAAACCCAAGCAGAAACTCACCAAGACACATGCTAATCAAATTAACACAAGTTAAATACAAAGAAAGAATATTAAAAGCAGCAAGGAAGAAGCAACAAGTAATATACAAGGGGAATGCCATATGCTTAACAGCTGATCTTTCAGCAGAAACTCTACAGGCCAGAAGGGAATGGCAGGATATATTTAAAGTACTGAAAGGGAAAAATCTACAAGCAAGATTAGTGTAGCAAGCAAGGATCTGATTCAAAACTGATGGAGAAATAAAATGCTTTTCAGATAACCAAAAGTTAAGAGAATTCAGTACCACCAAACCAGGTTTACCACAAATCTTAAAGGGACTTATATAGTCAAAAATACAACAGAAGAAAAATGATCTACAAAATTAGCCCCAAACAATTAAGAAAAGGGCAATAGGAACATAGATATCAATAATTACTTTAAATGGATTAAATGCTCCAACCAGAAGACACAGACTTGCTGAATGGATACAAAAACAAGACCCATATATATATATATATATATGCTGTCTATTAGAAACCTACTTCAGACCTCAAGACACATATAGACTGAAAGTGACAGGATGGAAAAATATATTCCATGCAAATGAGAAGGAAAAGAAAGCTGGAGTAACAATCCCCATATCAGAAAAAAATAGACCTTAAAATAAAGAAAATTATAAGAGATAAGGAAGGACACTACATAATGCTCAAGGGATCAATCCAAGAGAAAGACATAGCGATTGTAAATATCTATGCACCCAACATACGAGCACAAACACTAAGGAGAAATTGATGGTAACACAATAATAGTAGGAGACTTTAACACCCCACTCACACCTATGGACAGATCATCAAAACAGAAAATCAATAAGGAAACACAAGTCTTAAATGATACATTAGATGAGATGGATCTCATTGATATCTTCAGGACATTCCATACAAATGCAGAAAATACACCTTATTCTCAACTGCATGGAATATTCTCCAGGATAGGCCATATCTTGGGTCACAAATTAAACCTCAGTAAATTTAAGAAAATTTAAATCATATCAAGCGTCTTCTCCAACCACAATACTATGAGACTAGGTATCAATTACAAGAAAAAAGTGTAAGAAACACAAACACATGGAGATTAAACAACGCATTTCTAAATAAACAACAGGTTACTGAAGAAATCAAAAGGGAAATAAAAAAATTTCTAGAAACAAATGACAATGAAAACACAACTCAAAACCTATGGGATGCAGCAAAAGCAGTCCTAGGAGGGAAGTTTATAGCAACACAATCCTACCTCAAGAAACAAGAAAAACATCGAATACAAAACCTAACTTTACACCTAAAACAATTGGGAAAAGAAGAACAAAAACCAACATTAGTAGAAGGAAAGAAATCATAAAGATCCAAGGAGAAATAAATGAAAAAGAAATGAAACAAACAATAGTAAAGAGTAATAAAACAAAAAGCTAGTTCTCTGAGAAGATAAATAAAACTGACCAACCTTTAGCCAGACTCATCAAGAAAAAAAGAAGAATCAAATCAACAAAATTAGAAATGAAAAAGAAGAGGTTTCAACAGACAATGCAGGAATACAAAAGATTATAAGATACTATTATGAACAACTATATGGCAATAAAATAGATAACCTGGAAGAAATGGACAGATTCGTGGAAAAATTCAATCTTCCAAGACTGAACCAGGAAGAAATAGAAATTATAAACAATCCAATTACAAGCACTGAAATTCAAGCTGTGATTTTTTTAAAAAAATCTCCCAAAACACAAAATCCCAGGACCAGATGGCTTCACAGGAGAATTCTATCAAACGTTTAGAGAAAAGCTAATGCCTATTCTTCTAAAACTCTTTCAAAAAACTGCAGAGGAAAGAACACTTCCAAACTCACCCTACGAGGCTGCCATCACCCTTGACACCAAAACCAAACAAAGAAAACAGGAAAAAAAGAAAACTATAGGCCAATATCACTGATGAACATAGATGCAAAACTCCTCAACAAAATTTTAGCAAACAGAATTCAGCAACACATCAAAAAGCTCATACACCATGATCAAGTTGGGTTTATTCCATGGATGCAAGAATTCTTCAATATACAGAAATCAATCAATGTGATAAACCATATTAACAAATTGAAAGATAAAAACCAAATGATCATCTCAATAGATGCAGAAAAAGCCTTTGACAAAATTCAGTACCCATTCATGATTAAAATTCGTCAAAAAATAGGCATAGAAGGAACCTACCTCAACATAGTAAAGGCCATATAGGATAAGACTACAGCAAGCATTATTCTCAATGGTGAAAACTGAAAGTATTTCCCATAAGATCCAGAACAAGACAAGGGTGTCTCCTTTCATCATTATTATTCAATATAGTTCTGGAAGTCATGCTACAGCAATCAGAGAAGAAAAAGAATAAAATGAATCCAGATCAGAAAAGAAGTAAAACTCTCTCTGTTTGCAGATGATGTGATACTTTACAAAGAAAACCATAAAGATAGTATCAGAAAATTACTAGAGCTCATCAGTGAATTTAGCAAAGTTGCAGGATACAAAATGATAGAAATTAGGAAATCAGAAATCACTTGCATTTCTATATACTAACAACGAAAAATCAGAAAGAGAAATTAAGGAATCAAACCCCTTCACCACTGCAACATTGTACCTCGAGTGCAAGCCTCAGATCCCTGTGTCCGCTTGACGGGGAGCCTGACACTGCTGCTGCAGCTTGGGAGGAAAGCAGCCGTGCACGTCTCCATGCAAGACGAGGCCTGACGTCCTGTGGGGGCTCCAAGGGAACCCCAAGACCAATATCTAGAAATAAACTTACCTAAGGACACAAAAGAACTGATAATTACACATAAAATTACAGAAACAGAAAATTGCAAGACACTAAAGAAAGAAATCAAAGATGACATAAACACATGGCGAGGTATTCCATGTTCCCGAGTAGGAAGAATCAATATTGTGAAAATGACTATACTACCAAACACAATCTACAGATTCAATGTGATCACTATCAAATTACCAATGGCATTTTTCACAAAAAAAAATGAACAAAAAATTTCACAATTCATATGGAAACACAAAAGATCTCAAACAGCCAAAGCAATCTTGAGAAAGAAGAATGGAACTGGAAGAATCAACCTTCTTGATTTCAGATTATACTACAAAGAAAGCTACAGTCATCAAGACAGTATGGTACTGGCACAAAAACAGAAATAGAGACTAATGGAACAAGATAGAAAGCCCAGAAATAAACCCATGAACATATGGGTACCTTTATTTTTGACAAAGGAGGCAAGAGTATACACTTGGACAAAGACAGCCTCTTCAAAAAATGATGCTGGGAAAACAGGATGGCTACTTGCAAAAGAATGAAATTAAATTACTTCCTAACACCATACACATGGAACAACAGACTGGTTCCAAATAGGAAAAGGAGTACGTCAAGGCTGTATATTGTCACCCTGCTTATTTAATTTCTATGCAGAGTACGTCATGAGAAACACTGGGCTGGAAGAAGCACAAGCTGGAATCAAGATTGCTGGGAGAAATATCAATAACCTCAGATATGCAGATGACACCACCCTTATGGCAGAAAGTGAAGAGGAACTAAAAGCCTCTTGATGAAAGTGAAAGAGAAGAGTGAAAAAGTTGGCTTAAAGCTCAACATTCAGAAAACGAAGATCATGGCATTTGATCCCATCATTTCATGGAAAATAGATGGGGAAACAGGGGAAACAGTGTCAGACTTTATTTTGGGGGCTCCAAAATCACTGAGGATGGTGACTGCAGCCATGACATTAAAAGATGCTTACTCCTTGGAAGGAAAAGTTATGACCAACCTAGACAGTATATTCAAAAGCAGAGACATTACTTTGCCAACAAAGGTCCATCTAATCAAGGCTATGGTTTTTCCAGTGGTCATGCATGGATGTGAGAGTTGGACTGTGAAGAAGGCTGAGCACCGAAGAATTGATGCTTTTGAACTGTGGTGTTGGAGAAGATTCTTGAGAGTCCCTTGGACTGCAAGGAGATCCAACCAGTCCATGGAAAGAAGCTAAGTCCTGGGTGTTCATTGGAAGAAATGATGCTGAACCTGAAACTCCAATACTTTGGCCACCTCATGTGAGGAGTTGACTCATTGGAAAAGAGTCTGATGCTGGGAAAGATTGGGGCAGGAGGAGAAGGGGACGACAGAGGATGAGACGGCTGGATGGCATCACCAACTCAATGGACATGAGTTTGGATGACCTCTGGGAGTTGATGATAGACAGGGAGGCCTGGTGTGCTGCAATTCATGGGGTCGCAAAGAGTCTGACACGACTGAGCAACTGAACTCAACTGAACTGAACTGAACACCATACACAAAGGAAAACTCAAAATGGATTAAAGATGTAAATATAAGACCAGAAACTATAAAATTCTTAGAGGAAGACATAGAACACTGATGACATACATCAAAGGAAGATCCTCTATGACCCACCTCCTAGAGTAATGGAAATAAAAACAAAAGTAAACAAGTAGGACCTGATTAAATGTAAAAGCTTTTGTACAGCAAAGGAAACTATAAGCAAGGTGAAAAGACAACCACTCAGAATGGGTGATAATAATAGCAAATGAAACAGCTGACAAAGGATTAATTTCCAAAATATACAAACAGCTCATACAACTCAACACCACAAAAAGAAACAACACAATCAAAAAGTGGGAAAAAGACCTAAACAGACATTTCTCCAAAGAAGGCATACAGATGGCTAACAAACACATGAAAAGATGCTCAGCATCACTCATTATTAGAGAAAAGCAAATCAAAACTACAATGAGATAGCACCTCACACCAGTCAGAATGGCCATCATCAAAAAGTCTACAAACAATAAATGGTGGTCAGGGTGTGGAGAAAAGGGAAAGTTCTTGAACTGTTGGTGGGAATGTAAATTAACACAGACACTTTGGAAGATGGTATGGTCATTTCTTTAAAAACTAGGAATAAAAGCACCATATGAACCAGCAATCCCACTCCTAGTCATATGCCCTGAGGAAACCAAAATTGAAAGAGACACATGTATTCCATTTTTCCTTGAAGCACTATTTACAATAGCTAGAACATGGAAGAAACCTAGATGTCCGTTAACAGATGAGTGAATAAAGAAGTTGTGGTACATGAGCACATTATTACTCAGCCATGAAAAAGGAAGACGTTTGGGTCAGTTCTGATGAGGTGAATGAACCTAGAACCTAATATACAGAGTGAAGTAAGTCAGAAAGAGAAAGACAAATACCATAATCTAATGCATACATACAGAATTAGAAAAGCAGTAATGAAAACTTATTTACTGGGCAACAATGGAGAACAGACATAGAGAATAGACTTCTGGACATGGGGAAAGGGAAGGAGAGGGTGAGACATATGGAAAGAGTAACATGAAAACTTACATTCAGTTCACTTCAGTTGCTCAGTTGTGTCCACCTCTTTGCGACCCCATGAATCACAGCACACCAGGCCTCCCTGTCCATCACCAACTCCCAGAGTTCACTCAGACTCACATCCATCGAGTCCGTGATGCCATCCAGCCATCTCATCCTCTGTCATCCCCTTCTCCTCCTGCCCCCAATCCCTCCCAGCATCAGAATCTTTTCCAATGAGTCAACTCTCCGCATGAGGTGGCCAAAGTACTGGAGTTTCAGCTTTAGCATCATTCCTTCGAAAGAAATCCCCGGGTTAATCTCCTTCAGAATGGACAGGTTGGATCTCCTTGCAGTCCAAGGGACTCTCAAGAGTCTTCTCCAACACCACAGTTCAAAAGCATCAATTCTTCAGTGCTCAGCTTTCTTCACAGTCCAACTCTCACATCCATATATGACCACAGGAAAAACCATAGCCTTGACTAGACGTACCTTAGTCGGCAAAGTAATGTTTCTGCTTTTGAATATGCTATCTAGGTTGGTCATAACTTTTTTTCGAAGGAGTAAGCGTCTTTTAATTTCATGGCTGCAATCACCATCTGCAGTGATTTAGAAGCCCCCCAAAATAAAGTCTGACACTGTTTTCACTGTTTCCCCATCTATTTCCCATGAAGTGATGGGACCGGGATGCCATGATCTTCGTTTTCTGAATGTTGAGCTTTAGGCTAACTTTTTCACTCTATTCTCACTTTCATCAAGAGGCTTTTTAACTCCTCTTCACTTTCTGCCATAACAGTGGTGTCATCTGCATATCTGAGGTTATTGATATTTCTCCCAGCAGTCTTGATTCCAGCTTGTGCTTCTTCCAGCCCAGCATTTCTCATGGTGTACTCTGCATATAAGTTAAATAAGCAGGGTGACAATATACAGACTTGATGTACTCCTTTTCCTGTTTGGAACCAATCTGTTCTTCCATGTCCAGTTCTAACTGTTGCTTCCTGACTTGCATACAGATTTCTCAAGAGGCAGGTCAGGTGGTCTTGTGTTCCCATGTCTTTCAGAATTTTCCACAGTTTATTGTGATCCACACAGTCAAAGGCTTTGGCATAGTCAATAAAGCAGAAATAGATGTTTTCCTGGAACTCTCTTGCTTTTTCCATGATCCAGCGGATGTTGGCAATTTGATCTCTGGTTCCTCTGCCTTTTCTAAATCCAGCTTGAACATCTGGAAGTTCATGGTTCACATATTGCTGAAGCCTGGCTTGGAGAATTTTGAGCATTACTTTACTAGCGTGTGAGATGAGTGCAACTGTGCTGTAGTTTGAGCATTCTTTGGCTTTGCCTTTCTTTGGGATTGGAAGGAAAACTGACCTTTTCCAGTCCTGTGGCCACTGCTGAGTTTTCCAAATATGCTGGCATATTGAGTGCAACACTTTCACAGCATCATCTTTCAGGATTTGAAACAGCTCAACTGGAATTCCATCACCTCCACTAGCTTTGTTTGTAGTGATGCTTTCTAAGGCCCACTTGACTTCACATTCCAAGATATCTGGCTCTAGATTAGTGATCACATCATCATGATTTTCTGGGTCATGAAGATCTTTTTGTACAGTTCTTCTGTGTATTCTTGCCACCTCTTCTTAATATCTTCTGCTTCTGTTAGGTCCATACCATTTCTGTCCTCTATCGAGCCCATCTTTGCATGAAATGTTCCCTTGGTATCTCTAAGTTTCTTGAAGAGATCTCTAGTCTTTCCCATTCTATTGTTTTCCTCTATTTCTTTGCATTGATCACTGAAGAAGGCTTTCTTATCTCTTCTTGCTATTCTCTGAACTCTGCATTCAGATGCTTATATCTTTCCTTTTCTCCTTTGCTTTTCGCCTCTCTTCTTTTCACAGCTATTTGTAAGGCCTCCCCAGACAGCCATTTTGCTTTTTGCATTTCTTTTCCATGGGGATGGTCTTGATCCCTGTGTCCTGTACAATGTCACGAACCTCATTCCATAGTTCATCAGGCACTCTATCTATCAGATCTAGGCCCTTAATTCTATTTCTCACTTCCACTGTATAATCATAAGGGATTTAATTTAGGTCATACCTGAATGATCTAGTGGTTTTCCCTGCTTTCTTCAATTTAAGTCTGAATTTGACAATAAGGAGTTCATGATCTGAGCCACAGTCAGCTCCTGGACTTGTTTTTGTTGACCGTATAGAGCTTCTCAATCTTTGGCTGCAAAGAATATGATCAATCTGATTTTGGTGTTGACCATCTGGTGATGTCCAGATGTCTTCTCTTGTGTTGTTGGAAGAGGGTGTTTGCTATGACCATTGCATTTTCTTGGCAAAACTCTATTAGTCTTTGCCCTGCTTCATTCCACATTCCAAGGCCAAATTTGCCTGTTACTCCAGATGTTTCTTGACTTCCCTACTTTTGCATTCCAGTATCCTATAATGAAAAGGACATCTTTGGGGGTGTTAGTTCTAAAAGGTCTTGTAGGTCTTCATAGAAACCATTCAACTTCAGCTTCTTCAGCATTACTGTTGGGGCATAGACTTGGATAACTGTGATATTGAATGGTTTTGCCTTGGAGACGAACAGAGATCATTCTGTCGTTTTTGAGATTGCATCCAAGTATTGCATTCTGGACTCTTTTGTTGACCATGATGACTACTCCATTTCTTCTGAGGGATTCCTGCCTGCAGTAGTAGATATAATGGTCATCTGAGTTAAATTCACCCATTCCAGTCCATTTTAGTTCACTGATTCCCAGAATGTTGACGTTCACCCTTGCCATCTCTTATTTGACCACTTCCAATTTACCTTGATTCACGGACCTGACATTCCAGGTTCCTAAGCAATATTGCTCTTTACAGCATTGGACCTTGCTTCTATCACCAGTCACATCCATAGCTGGGTATTGTTTTTGCTTTGGCTCCATCCCTTCATTCTTTCTGGAGTTATTTCTCCACTGATCTCCAGTAGCATATTGGGCACCTAATGACCTGGGGAGTTACTCTTTCAGTATCATATCATTTTGCCTTTTCATACTGTTCATGGGGTTCTCAAGGCAAGAATACTGAAGTGGCTTGCCACCCCCTTCTCTAGTGGACCACATTCTGTCAGCCCTCTCCACCATGACCCGCCCGTCTTAAGTTGCCCTGCAGGCATGGCTTGGTTTCATTGAATTAGACAAGGCTGTGGTCCTAGTGTGATTAGATTGACTAGTTTTCTGTATTATTTCAGTGTGTCTGCCCTCTGATGCCCTCTTGTAACACCTACCATCTTACTTGGGTTTCTCTTACCTTGGGCGTGGGGTATCTCTTCATGGCTGCTCCAGCAAAGCACAGCCACTGCTCCTTCCCTTGGACGAGGGGTATCTCCTTACCGCCGGTGTTCCTGACCTTCAAAGTGGGATAGCTCCTCTAGGCCCTCCAGCACCTGCACAGCCACCGCTCCTCGAGTTGGTCCTCCAGGCCCCCAGCCTTGGCCTCAGGCTCAAGGTGGCTCCTCAGGGTCACCACCCCTGGTCTTGGGTGCAAGGTGGCTTCTCCTGGCCACCCCTGACCTCAGTTGCGGGGTTTCTCCTCCTGGCCACCACTGACCTTGGTCGCAGGATAGCTCCCTCCTGGCCGCCGCCCTGACCTCCGATGCGGGGTTTCTCCTCCAGGCCGCCCCTGACCTCAGACGCGAGGTGTCTCCTCTCGGCCGCTGCCCCTGACCTCGGATACAGGGTAGCTCCTCTTGGCCGGGGTTAGTGCCGAAACTTACATTACCATATGTAAAATAGATAGCCAACGGGAATTTGCTGTGTGGCTCCAGGAAACTCAAACAGGGGCTCTGTATCAACCGAGAGGAGTTGGGTGGGGAGGGAGATGGGAGGGAGCTTCAAAAGGAGGGGATATATGTATATCCATAGCTGATTCATGTTGAGGTTTGACAGAAAACAACAAAATTCTGTAAAGCAATTATTCTTCAATAGAAAATAAATTATTTTTTTAAAAGATAGACACACGCACACATAAAGTTCACATTGTTTCAACTCTGATTCTATTAAAAACACATTACATTGTATACTACAAATATATAAAATTTTTATCAATTACACTTCAGTAAAGCTGGAAAAATAATATTTTATGGAAAACAAGCAAATCTTAGTGATCTTAAAAGGCAAATCCAACAAACTAATTTGATCAAACAACCAAAAATTGGAGAAGAAGTACGTAAGTTGTAAGTGTAACAAAATACCTTCTCTAGTGATTGAGCAATACTTCCTCTTTCTCAGGAAAAGGAGGCCAGAAAAAAAAATTATCTAAAATCACTTTCCTAAACCAGGCATTTCATCTCCCTTTTCTTTCTTCCTTTATCTCATAAGGAAAAGCATCACTGAATAAGCAAAAGCTACCTAGATAGTTCAGGGAGAATCAACTGCTACTTAGGCCTGCTTCTTCAGCTGGGTGCAGTAGAGCTATCTCACCCACCTATCCCCAAGAGCCCATGCAGTTTATTCACTATTTAAGTCAATTCAGTTGCTCAGTCATGTCCGACTCTTTGAGACCCCATGTACTGCAGCATGCCAGTCTTCCCTTCCATCACCAATTCCCAGAGCTTCCTCAAACTCATGTCCATTGAGTCTGTGATGACATCCAACCATCTCATCCTCTGTCATCCCTTTCTCTTCCTGCCTTCAATCTTTCCCAGCATCAGGGTCTTTTCCAGTAAGTCAGCTCTTCATATTAGGTGGCCAAAGATTGGAGTTTCAGCTTTAGCATCAGTCCTTCCAATGAATATTCAGGACTGATTTCCTTTAGGATAGACTGGTTGGATGTCCTTGCAGTCCAAGGGACTCTCAAGAGTCTTCTCCAACACCACAGTTCAAAAGCATCAACTCTTTGAAACTCAGCTTTCTTTATAGTCCAACTCTCACATTCATACATGACTACTGGAAAACCATAGCTTTGTCTATATGAACCTTTGTCAGCAAAGTAATGTCTCTGCTTTTAATATGCTCTCTAGGTTGGTCAAAGCTTTTCTTCAAGGGAGAAAGCATCTTTAATTTCATGGCTGCAGTCACCATCTGCAGTGATTTGGGAGCCCCCAAAATGAAAAGTCTCTCACTGTTTCCATTGTTTCCCCATCTATTTGCCATGAAGTGATGGGACCGGATGCTATGATCTTAGTTTTCTGAATTTTAGCTTTAAGCCAACTTTTTCACTCTCCTCTTTCACTTTCATCAAAAAGCTTTGAGTTCTTCACTTTCTGCCATAGAGTGATGACATCTGCACATCTGAGGTTATTGACATTTCTCCTGGCAATCTTGATTTCAGGGTGTGCTTCTTCCAGCCCAGCATTTCTCATGATGTACTCTGCATATAAGTTAAATAAGCAGAGTGATCATATACAGCCTTGGCATATTCTTTTCCCGATTTGGAACCAGCCTGTTGTTCCATGCCCAGTTCTTACTGTTGCTTCTGACCTGCATATACATTTCTCACGAGGCAGGTCAAGTGGTCTGGTATTTCCATCTCTTTAAGAATTTTCCAGTTTGTTTAGATATTCACCATGTAGGTAAAGCTTATTAAGAGTGGGAAGTGGCAAGGCAGGTTTTGATATAAAGAAGAAAATTGTCTCATCAGTCCTTGCTGGACTGGGACCAGAATCAATTCCCTGACAACAGTGGACCAAACTAGAGACTAGGATGGACACACCCTCTTTGATGATCAGAATAGATCATACTAAACCTCTCTGTGAGTGCTATGTATTATTCAATGTTTTAACTGATCTTTGTGAACCAAATGTAGAATTCTGAAATTTGATAAGTCTTTTAGTATCAACCATCAGTGACATACTTACTAGTTACTATAGAAACAGGGTAAAAGCAGAGGCAAAGATAAAAATTATGCTGACCATTTCTGCTATGTTGTCCTGAAGGAGAAACTCAACAGCTTCTTATTCAGAATAAAAGGAAGAAAATAAAGGGCATAAAGAAAGAAGAGGCAATGATTAAATTATTTCAGAAATGTAAAATTTTTTTTACCAAACTGTGTTTTCTAGGACACGAACATGTTCAGGTTTTGTTGGTCTTTGACTAAGATGGAGATTTTCCTTACAAGAGATATTTTAGAGAAGGTGTGAAAGTAATCTCATTTGGTAAGTTTTACTTGGGTATTAAATTTTGAAAACATAAATGATGTTTTCTCATGTTTAAATATATATCACTATTAATGATGGCATAATCACCAACTTCTCTTCAATTTCCATACAAAGATTCTTTCCCTGTGTGAGAATTTATTGATTTGCAGTTTAAAGCATAAAATCCTTTTTAAAAAAAAGTAGTCAGCATTTCTAAGTATGAAAGATATTTTGACCAGAGAAAGCCAATTCCAAAACAAAGAAATGTTTTTGGTTTGTCAATTTAATCTTTATCTTCTTTTTTATAGTAAGGGATTCTTTGTAATTTGTACTTATTTCCTTGCAAGTTCAGTTTCATGTGGAATAGTTAAAGTCAATCTATTATATTTCCTTTTTTTTAATTACAAAGACTATATATTATTGCAAACACCCAGAAGAAAAAAATCAACCAGTAATGTCCAAAAATATATATATAGATGCTACAGTGTTGAATCAATTTTCACTGAGATATTATAGGACAATGTATTCCAAATCAAAAATTATATATTATGTTTTTTAGGACTTTGAGGATAGGCTATAGTTAGTTTATTAAATAGACATCCCCTGTTATTTTTGATTCTCTGTTTAAATTTCTCTCATTGTTATCTCCTTATTCAGTATCCCTGGAGAAGGAAATGGCAACCTACTCCAGTATTCTTGACTGGAGAATTCCATAGACAGAGGAGCCTGGTGAGCTACAATTCATGGGGCCACAAAGAATCAGACACGACTGAGCAACTAACACTTCCACTTTCACTTCCATGAGTGTGTCTGTGTGTGTTTATACACCATTTTCATTTTTCTCAGTTTATTGAGATAGAACTTGTGCCATATTATAGCTGTGCACATAGTACATAGCATAGCTACAGGAATGACATGGAAGATCAAAAATATTAATTAGTTCAGCTCAGTTGGTTCAGTTCAGTAGCTCTGTCATGTAAGACTCTTTGTGACCCCATGAACTGCAGATTGCCAGGCCTCCCTGTCCATCACCAGCTCCCGGAATTCACTCAAACTCATGTCCATCAAACCAGTGATGCCATCCAGCCATCTCATCTTCGGTCATCCCCTTTTCCACCCGCCCCCCAATTCCTCCCAGAATCAGGGTCTTTTCCAATGAGTCAACTCTTCGCATGAGGTGGCCAAAGTATTGGAGTTTCAGCTTTAGCATCATTCCCTCAAAGAAATCCCAGGGCTGATCTCCTTCAGAATGGACTGGTTGGATCTCCTTGCAGTCTAAGGGACTCTCAAGAGTCTTCTCCAACACCACAGTTCAAAAGCATCAATTCTTCAGTGCTCAGCTTTCTTCACAGTCCAACTCTCGCATCCATACATGACCACTGGAAAACCATAGCCTTGACTAGATGGACCTTTGTTGGCAACGTAATGTCTTGGCTTTTCAATATGCTATCTAGGTTGGTCAGAACTTTCCTTCCAAGGAATTGAATTTCATAGCTACAATCACCATCTGCAGTGATTTTGGAGCCCCCAAAATAAGTCTGACACTGTTTCTACTTTTTCCCCATCTATTTCCCATGAAGTGATGGGACCGGATTCCATGATCTTCGTTTTCTGAATGTTGCACTTTCAGCCAACTCTTTCACTCTCCTCTTTCACTTTCATCAAGAGGCTTTTTAACTCCTCTTCACTTTCTGCCATAACGGTGGTGTTGTCTGCATATCGGAGATTATTGATATTTCTCCCAGCAATCTTGATTCCAGCTTGTGCTTCTTCCAGCCCAGCATTTCTCATGATGGAGTCTGTATATAAATTAAATAAGCAGGGTGACAATATACAGCCTTGACGTACTCCTTTTCCTATTTGGAACCAGTCTGTTCTTCCATGTCCAGTTCTAAATGTTACTTCCTGACCTGCATGTAGGTTTATCAAGAGGCAGGTCAGGTGATCTGATATGCCCATCTCTTCCAGAATTTTCCACAGTTTCTTGTGATCCACACAGTCAAAGGCTTTGGCATAGTCAATGAAGCAGAAATAGATGTTTTCCTGGAACTCTCTTGCTTTTTCCATGATCCAGCGGATGTTGGCAATTTGATCTCTGGTTCCTCTGCCTTTTCTAAATCCAGCTTGAACATCTGGAAGTTCACAGTTCACATATTGCTGAAGCCTGGCTTGGAGAATTTTGAGCATTACTTTACTAGCATGTGAGATGAGTGCAACTGTGCTGTAGTTTGAGCATTCTTTGGCTTTGCCTTTCTTTGGGATTGGAAGGAAAACTGACCTTTTCCAGTCCTGTGGCCACTGCTGAGTTTTCCAAATATGCTGGCATATTGAGTGCAACACTTTCACAGCATCATCTTTCAGGATTTGAAACAGCTCAACTGGAATTCCATCACCTCCACTAGCTTTGTTTGTAGTGATGCTTTCTAAGGCCCACTTGACTTCACATTCCAAGATATCTGGCTCTAGATTAGTGATCACATCATCATGATTTTCTGGGTCGTGAAGATCTTTTTGTACAGTTCTTCTGTGTATTCTTGCCACCTCTTCTTAATATCTTCTGCTTCTGTCAGGTCCATACCATTTCTGTCCTTTATTGAGCCCATCTTTGCATGAAATGTTCCCTTGGTATCTCTAAGTTTCTTGAAGAGATCTCTAGTCTTTCCCATTCTGTTGTTTTCCTCTATTTCTTTGCATTGATCACTGAAGAAGGCTTTCTTATCTCTTCTTGCTATTCTCTGGAACTCTGTATTCAGATGCTTATATCTTTCCTTTTCTCTTTTGCTTTTCACCTCTCTTCTTTTCACAGCTATTTGTAAGGCCTCCCCAGACAGCCATTTTGCTTTTTTGCATTTCTTTTCCATGGGGATGGTCTTGATCCCTGTCTCCTGTACAATGTTACAAACTTCCATCCATAGTTAATCAGGCACTCTGTCTATCAGATCTAGTCCCTTAAATCTATGTCTCACTCCCACCGTATAATCATAAGGGATTTGATTTAGGTCATACCTGAATGGTCTAGTGGTTTTCCCTACTTTCTTCAATTTAAGTCTGAATTTGGCAATAAGGAGTTCATGATCTGAGCCACAGTCAGCTCCTGGTCTGGTTTTTGTTGACTGTATAGAGCTTCTCCATCTTTGGATTTCGGTGTTGACTATCTGGTGAGTCTTCTTTTGTGTTGTTGGAAGAGAGTCTTTGACATGACCAGTGCATTCTCTTGGCAATATCTTAGCCTTTGCCTTCCTTCATTACGTACTCCAAGGCCAAATTTGCCTGTTACTCCAGGTGTTTCTTGACTTCCTACTTTTGCATTCCAGTCCTCTGTAATGAAAAGAATATCTTTTCTAGGGGAGAAGGCAGTGGCACCCCCACTCCAGTACTCTTGCCTGGAAAATCCCATGGACAGAGGAGCCTGGTGGGCTGCAGTCGATGGGGTCACTAACAGTCGGACACGATTGAGTGACTTCCCTTTCACTTTTCACTTTCATGCATTGGAGAAGGAAATGGCAACCCACTCCAGTGTTCTTGCCTGGAGAATCTCAGGGAAGGGAGAGCCTAGTGGGCTGCCGTCTATGGGGTCGCTCAGAGTCAGACACGACTGAAGCAACTTAGCAGCAACAGCAACTTCTGCTGCATTCCCAGTCTGTGCCTGAAACTACCCTGTACACACTGGCAACTAAAATTATGAGATATTGCCCATTGTCTTTGAAAGGCTTACAGCTAAATAGGAAAGACAAGACCTCCTACACAAAGCTATTCAGAGTCCCATTGGAGAATAAATATCTTGAGATAACAATGCAAGATGATAAATACATGGTTAGGTGTGAACAACTGCACTTAATATCAGAATTAGACAATGGTGTTACATTTCACAAACTGTAGCATCAGAACAGTTCCCTTCCTCTTGTATCCAAAACAGAGGTGTCCATATTACACAGCTATTAGTGGAGTTAGGGCAATTCTAACCTTGAAGTAGAGATGACCAAACCTCCCCTCCAGCCCCAACATGCTTCTTTGCTAATGATACCTAAAGTCTTGATTGATGCTAACAGGTGTCACAGTACTTATTTAGTGACTGTCTGCTTCATCTATGAGGCTAAAATGCCTTTTGATATCTTTAATACTGACATAATAGCTAATAATATAAGCAAACTGAAAGACTATCCCATTGTCCTTGCATGGTATTGAGCAGAATTTAGTGAGCCATACAGCTGGCCATGAAAGCCTTTTTTCCAAAAGGCGGGGGTGGAGTTCTAGAGAGTAGATAATACAAAAAGAAATTATACAACTTTCATGAGAAGTTTTATGAAAAAAAAAATAAAAACACATTTATTTGAAATTTGGTAAAACCACAAGTAATTAAAGATAAAATAAGCACAGACTAGAGCATGGAGAATATAATTTTTATATTTAAATGAAATTGCTTTCTGTCCAAAGCAGTTCTGTTAAAAGCAGACTGCACTGAAGAATCCCCTTGTTTAATCTAAACCAGTAGTTTTCCATAGAAGTCTATGGAGAAGCTTCAAGAGTCACACAAATGTTTGATAGAATATAATTTCTAAATAATTTTTACTAATTTGAAGTGCAGAAAATTCATAAAACAGTGTGGCACTCATCTTGACTTCTAGGTTAAATTGCTTTTATGCAGATTTTGGACATATAGCCTGCTTTGCCATCTGTGTGTATATTTAACCTTCTTACAAACGTGAAATTCATGAGAAAGTTTTAATTTTGTACTGGTCTTTAAGCGCCAGGCCTCTGCATGTCCACTTCTGTAGTATTGCACAAGTAAAGTGAGTACCATGGAGAATCTCGATATTGTGCAAAATCAAAATGGTATTCAAATAAATAGGTTGTCAACGTGAAACAAAACAGTGGCCATTAATTTGGACCACAAGTTCAAATTTCAAATTTTTTTATCTTTCAGTTCAGTTCAGTCGCTCAGTCATGTCCGACTCTGCTACTCCCATGAATCGCAGCACGCCAGGCCTCCCTGTCCATCACCATCTCCCCGAGTTCACTCAGACTCATGTCCATCGAGTCCGTGATGCCATCCAGCCATCTCATCCTCTGTCGTCCCCTTCTCCTCCTGCCCCCAATCCCTCTCAGCATCAAACTCTTTTCCAGTAAGTCAACTCTTCACATGAAGTGGCCAAAGTACTGGAGTTTCAGCTTTAGCATCATTCCTTCCAAAGAAATCCCAGGGCTGATCTCCTTCAGAATGGACTGGTTGAATCTCCTTGCAGCCCAAGGGACTCTCAAGAGTCTTCTCCAACACCACAGTTCAAAAGCATCAATTCTTCGGCGCTCAGCTTTCCTCACAGTCCAACTCTCACATCCATACATGACCACTGGAAAAGCCATAGCCTTGACTAGACAGACCTTTGTTGGCAAAGTAATGTCTCTGCTTTTGAATATGCTGTCTAGGTTGGTCATACCTTTCCTTCCAAGGAGTAAGGGTCTTTTAATGTCATGGCTGCAATCACCATCTGCAGTGACTTTGGAGCCCAAAAATAAAGTCTGACACTGTTTCCAGTGTTACCCCATCTATTCCCATGAAGTGATGGGACTGGATGCCATGATCTTCGTTTTCTGAATGTTGCACTTTCAGCCAATTCTTTCACTCTCCTCTCTCACTTTCATCAAGAGGCTTTTAGTTCCTCTTCACTTTCTGCCATAAGGGTGGTGTCATCTGCATATCTGAGGTTACTGATATTTCTCCCAGCAATCTTGATTCCAGCTTGTGCTTCTTCCAGCCCAGCGTTTCTCATGACGTACTCTGCATATAAGTTAAATAAGCAGTGTGACAATATACAGCGTTGATGTACTCTTTTTCCTAGAGTACATGGAAGAACTAGTCTGTTCTTCCATGTCCAGTTCTAACTGTTGCTTCCTGACCTGTATATATGTTTCTCAAGAGACAGGTCAGGTGGTCTGGTATGCCATCACTTTCAGAATTTTCCACAGTTTATTGTGATCCACACAGTCAAAGGCTTTGACCTAGTCAATAAAGCAGAAATAGATGTTTATCTGGAACTCTCTTGCTTTTTCAATGCTCCAGCGGATGTTGGCAGTTTGATCTCTGGTTCCTCTGCCTTTTCGAAAACCAGCTTGAACATCTGGAAGTTCACAGTTCACATATTGCTGAAGCCTGGCTTTTTATCTTTGAGGTAGTTTTATTCTTCTTGTGTATTTTCTGTGTAAGTTCTATAAATTCAAATTTCTAAAATAAATTTATAGACATATTTGCATCCCTTATTTACAAATGTTATCATTTATGAAATACATTTATACTAATAAACACACATTAGGCTTTTATTTATTTCCCTTTCTAAAGGGCTTTCTTATAGTTGTTACATAATATTGAGTAGCATAATACTATTAAGCATTTGCCAAAACCAAATCTCATTTCTTATCCATTTCAGTTTCATTATTCACTCTAGTAAAACTGCTGTATACAAGATCAATAATGACCTTAATAAAATGAGTTGTCTTCACTGAGCCCATGTTCTCTGGCTACATATACTGTTCCTCGCTGTCCCATCAATATCTTGCTCTTCAGTAGCAGTGTTTGCCAATTTAATTCTGCTCTCTCCAATCATTCTGTTTCCTTCACTAACACCTGGAGTATTTTCCCATTGATGATTAATACTGGTATCGCTCAACCTCAGTCCTTGCCTTTTGTCTTCTCTAAACTTCACCCTCAGGAACCTCAGTTGTTCACCTGATTTGGTGCTACATCTCCAAACTTTTATTAGAGTATCATGCCAAGTGGATGGTATCTCTGACAGGACTCTACCACGGCATTGTCCACCTATGCCAAAACTAAGCAATGGCATCCAACAACCATTCTGTTTAACTTGTGATTTGGGGATAAGGTGCCTAAGAAGGACTCACCTTGATGTTCCATTTTGATATTCATGATATCAGTTTGATAGCTAGGGTAGCTGGAGAATATACAGTCCTCAAAGGTTTCTTCGCTGACATTTTGCACCAATGTGCTCCTTGTGTATGTTATGTTTCTCTCTCCTTCTCTCAAAGCCTCTCCATGTGGATTTGACTTCTTAGAGCATGGTGGTTTCTGGGTAGATGCAGTTCTGACAAGGCAGTTGGCTTTTCAGAGGCTTGCAGGCTATTCAAAGGTCTGGCACAGTACACTTCCTCCATAAACCATTGTTTTACCACCTCAGTGGGAGATCATGTGCTTATTTTTATTCCCCTGACTTAGAATACCTTCCTTCTTCTGCTCCTCCAATTCATGTCTCTTTCTTCCTTTAGAAAACATTCTCTCATGATTTCTTTCCAGATTAACTCCATATCTCTGAGTTCCTATCCCTGAGAACTTAGACACCATCTTCAAATATTATGTATAATGGACATTTCTTGCTTTTTGGCTGTTCATTATTGAGCACTTCCCTTCTTATTGGTAATCCAAATTTATTTGAATAATTACTTTTTGTAGAAATCTATGGAGGTTTTATCTACCTCCTTCAAAATAAGCTGTACTAGTTCTACTCCAGAGAAGTAGAACCAACAGGATGTGTGTGTGAGAGAGTAAGAGAGAGGGAGATTTATTTTCAGGACTAGGCTCTCATTATCCTGTGGTCTGATGCACCCAAAATCTAATGGAGTAAGCTAGTAGCCTGGAGACACAGGAAAAAGTTCAGTTCAAGTCCAGAAGCTGTCTGCTGGCAGAATTCATTTTTACTGGGAGATCAGTCTGTTCTAGAAACGTCTTCAGTTAATTGCATAAGACTATGGAGGGTAATCTGTGATACTCAAAAGTTCACTGATGTAAATGTTCATCTTATCCAAAAAGAAAAAAAAAAGGCTTCATAAAAACATACAGAATATTTCTCCAAATATCTGGGCACTGTGGCTTGGCCAAGTTGACACAGAAAATTAACCATCACCTAAGCCAAACAGACTTGTTCCTCCTTGCTGCCGTAGGCACCTAATGTAAGCTCAGTACAGCAGATGCTCTTTCACAGTTGTTGAATCTTAAGCAATCAACACAGTGGTATCGGAAAAGCAGGTGTTCATGTTTGTTACAGCAGCAGTAACAGCAGTAACATGTCATCAGACTGTAGCAGCATGGCCACCGCTGTTTCTGCAGTCCAGTCTCCTAGTCAATAATCCTAAGCCTGGAACCTCTAGATACTCCCAATAAATACCCTGTTTTCTGCAAATAAACAGGATTGATTTCTGCTGCTTAGAACCAAGGTGCATTTAATACTATATTATGTTACTTACATTAATAAGTTATACTGAGAATAAATGCATTGTTAAATGAAAAGTATACTGAGCAAACTTCTAGCATAGGAGGGTGATCAATAAATTATATTAGTATGTTTTTCTTCATGTTTATTTTATTCTTCCTATCCTTCCTAATTATTATTAATATTATAATAACTATTATTGACCTTTCTATATATGTTTTAAACAGGAAACAAGACTCTTCTATAACACTTTGGGCAATGAAGCACCCAGCTCAACTCTTTAGACTGATAGGCTCATACACAACAAGACTAAAATTCTGAGTCTTAAAGAAATTTAGTAGTTCATACAATAAGCTGTACAGTTCAGTGGTGAGCTTCTCTAAACTCTGCTATATTTTACTACATACTTAAAATATTTTGGTTATCTACAGAAAAGAATCTTAATAGCATGGAAATTGAGAGATGAAAAATATCAAAGTTGATTTTTCAGAAGTACAAATGAAACTTTATTTAAATTGGAAGTTAGAAAGAAGGTACCAGTTCTCCAAATTTTCTATCAATAAATCCCAAAAAGGCTGCTAATGGGTACAGAATTTCTTTTGAGGTGATGAAATGTTCTGGGATTAGATAGAAATGATGGTTGCATGTTTTATGAATATATTAAAAACTACTTAAGTTATATACTTTAAAAGTATAAATTTTTGTGGCAAGTGAATTATATCTCAATAAAAAATTTAAAGCAGCTAACTATGCTTTAAATATCTGATTAGTGATTTAAATTATAGATGTCTTTTTTAAGAAGTTCATTACTTACTGCACAGCCAGGATTCCTGTATTACTGGAGGAAATTTCTAAATCACTGTTATTTATTTCTTGGGCAGTTTTTAAACCTGTCATCTTATGTATTCACATTAAATAAAAACTTCATCATTCAGATTTCAGGTGGAATCTAGTTGTGGAATTCAGTCATTCCTAATGGACACATTTTTATTATATCTGGAGATTTAGCTGGCAGCTACTTAGTAAAGTAAGGAGATGGATTGATTCCAATGATATTTGAAGTTGTGTGGTGGGTCAGCGCATCCAAAGCATATGAATAAATCAATGACACCTTTCCATTTTTTCATCATGGCTCAAACATTCAACTATGCTTTGGAGTGCTTACATCTAAATATGTTTGAGATGGAACATTCATTGTTCTTTCGTGTTACTTCCAGGCACGTAACTGGGGACAAATAAAGGTTACATGATAACACTACTGATGGGTACAAATAGCACAGGAATACACTGCCTATACGTTATTTGCCTAAACTGCTTTGAGAAAGAGAGGGAAATATTTCACAGTCCTCAAACACAGCTTTAAGAGGAAACATTTTATATTAATTCACCTGCTTCCATTCCAGAAGTCTAATGTCGCTCCCTGGACAGTTCTTTAAAGGAGAGTATATCTTGAGTCTCACTGCAGGATGACAAGAAGGCAGATGAGAGGAGGAGGAGGAGAAGGAAAAGAAAAAGGAAGAAGAGGAAATCGTTGCTAAAACTGGCAATGTTCCAAGATTCACATTCAGTACTCTACTGCATAAAATGGAATCGGGCCATTTTATCTAGCGAGTCTTTCTCTGTCTCTGTCTGTCTCTGTCTCTCCCTCTCTCAAGCAATCCACTTATCATTGTGCCCAGGCTTGATTAGATTTATAGTTTGTTTATCTGAGAGCTCAATGCTTTATTGCATCCAGAAGCCAAAATATGTGCACCTCCACAACCCAGCTGAATAAAAACAAACTCATTTTGATCTTTGTGTACAAAGCCATCAGCACTGGTTCAAAGTGTAGCGCAGCCAGTTCTGGACAGCAGATGCAGAGTTCAGCTCTTCTCCTGGGCCCTTGGTTTCACTAGGCCATCTGCCAAATGGCCCATGTGCCTCTGTGTGCTGAAATATTTCTTTGAGGCAGATTTTTTAAATTAGGAAATAAAGACTTCTCATGTGATTTGCTATATATACAATTTATGACAATTGATTTTTATAGCTAAAATACTTACATTTTTAACATATTTCTCTTTCTGCAAAATAGCAGCTTTCTGACAAGAGAAGAAAATTAGCAAAATGTAAATACTGCATTTCATTTACTCTTTCAGCCCTAAAATATACTCAAACATACATAAAAATGATATTAAAGGGCATTAGGTTGCAGAAATAAATAACTTCTTTGTCCTAAAAGATTTTTTGAAAAAGGGGACAGTGAGATCCAAGCATTTTCTGACTTCTAGGAATTGTAATTAGGGAAAAATAAATATGAACAAAAGAGAAGCTATAATTTCTTGAGACTGGTCAGGTAGTTCCTCTACCTGAGTAGATTATCTTTACTTTCACTAGCATTTGGGCCTTTAACTCCTGAACTGACCAACACAACCTTGTAACCTGGCAGCAGATATCACAAATTCCCAAGGCCAACTTCCAGTGTCTAGCTGATTCCTAGTAGAACCATAAGGTGCATGCACAGCAGATGTCTGTGTGCTCCACAGCCCTGGAGCGCACATACGTGTGTCAATATAATTCTCACCAAAGACAGCCTCGTGTGGCAAAAAATCTAGAAACTCTTGGAAGCAGTTATCTCATTGTCCCCAGGCTATTAACAATACCTTCCTGTTGCTACTTAGAGAAAGGGGCAGCCAAGTCCTAAGACACCTCCACAGACAGCAACTGTCCCATAAGGAAGGTCCAGGCCTTGTCAAAGCCAGGAATCATGATGCTTTCAAACTTCTTGAAAGCCTTCAGGTCAACTTTGAAGAAGCGCCCACAGAGGCCTCGATTATGCCTTACAGTGAATTCAGGGCATTTAAACCCTAAAAACCTGGGCCCACAAATTGAGCCATCACTTAGCAGATGTTAGCCACTGCCAGTGCCAAGCCAAACTGAAAATAACCGGGCACCAAAACTAGCAACTGAATGGTAACCAGCTGTTAGTGGTGAGTTTAAGCAGGCCCCATACCATGCTAGGCCACTCACACAGCAGGGACCCATAAGTGTGGCATACAGGTTTTTTGTTTTTGTTTTTAGTAACCAGATGGTTTTATTGAGTCATTTGCCTGTTTTCCATAAAGCTGAATTACTACATTCCTAAAAATCTCTATTTCTAAATTAGTACATTGTCCATTGCCATGGTGCTTAATGTTGAAGATACTGAAAATGACAGTGCTCTGCTTTCTTGATGCAGGAAATGTCAATAACAGAGAAAGGAGCAGCTGAAAAACATAAACTTATTGAAGAAATTTTGGGGAAAAAAAGTCTTAATCAAAGATAGAAATAATATGATTCATGTCAGAGATAAAATGTTTTAGTCTTTTTCCCTTTCTCAAGGCAACATGACAATTAAGTTTATAAATTATCTATATATATCTTGCTACACTCAACATAATACAGAGTAGATGAGATAATCTTTCTAGCACTTATCATAAAACATATACAGACAATGCAGCTGAATTAACACTTAATAGATATCTACAGTATTTGCCTTTTTTTATTCTACCTTTTGACCCCCTTCACTTATTTCTCTTACATTCAAACCCTCATCTCTGGCAATCATCAATTTGTTCTCTGTATATCTGACTTGTTTTTTTGGTTTGTTGTTTTTTTTTAGATTTCACATATAAGATAAATTATATAGTATTTATCATTCTCTGACTTACTTCACTTAGTATAATGTCCCCAAGCTCCACACAAGTTGTCACAAGTGGCAAGATTTCATTTATTATGGCTGAATCACATATATAGTAATATGCATGTGTGTGTGATCACAATTTCTTTATCCACTCATTTGTGAATCACTTGAACTATTTCTATATCTTAGCTATTATAAATAATGCTGCAATGAATATGGGTGTGAATATATCTTTTGAATTGGTATAGTCATTTCTTTTAGATAAATATCCAGAGTGGAATTGCTAAGTATTATGGTAGTTCTATTTCTAGTTTTTGAAGAGCCTCCATACCATTTTCCATAGTGGCTGAACCAATTTATATTCCCACCAATAGTGCACAGGGTTTTCCTTTTCACCACATCCTAGCTAACAGTTGTTATCTCTTTCCTTCTTCATAGCCATTCTAAAATATGTGAGGTGAAGCTTTATTGTGATTTTGATTTGCATTGCTCTAATGATTAATGAAAGTGAAAGAGGAGAGCAAAAAGTTGGCTTAAAGCTCAACATTCAGAAAACGAAGATCATAGCATCCGGTCCCATCACTTCATGGGAAATACATGGGGAAATAGTGGAAACAGTGTCAGACTTTATTTTTGGGGGCTCCAAAATCACTGCAGATGGTGACTGCAGCCATGAAATTAGAAGACCATTACTCCTTGGAAGAAAAGTTATGACCAACCTAGACAGCATATTCAAAAGCAGAGACATTACTTTGCCAACTAAGGTCTGTCTAGTCAAGGCTATGGTTTTTCCTGTGGTCATGTATGGATGTGAGAGTTGGACTGTGAAGAAGGCTGAGTGCTGAAGAATTGATGCTTTTGAACTGTGGTGTTGGAGAAGACTCTTGAGAGTCCCTTGGACTGCAAGGAGATTCAACCAGTCCATTCTGAAGGAGATCAGCCCTGGGACTTCTTTGGAAGGAATGATGCTAAGGCTGAAACTCCAGTACTTTGGCCACCTCATGCGAAGAGTTGACTCATTGGAAAAGACTCTGATGCTGGGAGGGATTGGGGGCAGGAGGAGAAGGGGACGACAGAGGATGAGATGGCTGGATGGCATCACGGACTCGATGGACGTGAGTCTGAGTGAACTCCAGGAGACGGTGATGGACAGGGAGGCCTGGCATGCTGCAATTCATGGGGTCGCGAAGAGTCGGACACGACTGAGCGACTGAACTGAACTTAATGATTAATGATACTGAATATCTTTTCACATACCCATCGGCTATCTGTATGTCTTCTATGAAAAAATGTCTCTTCAGATCTTCAGCCCATCTTTTAATTGGCTTGTTTTCCGTTGAGTTGCAGGAGTTCTTTATATATTTTGTTTATTAGCTCCTTATCAGATGATTTACAAAGATTTTCTCTCATACAAAAGTTCCTTTTTCATTTTGTTAATAGTTTCCATTGTCATACAGAAGCTTTTTGGTATAATGATGCTAAATTTTTTTTTTTTTTTTTTTGCTTTTGTTTCTTTTACTTTTGGTGTCAGCTTCAAAAATCACCACCAAGATCTATGTCAAGAAGCTTACCAATTATGTTTTCTTCTAGGAGTTCTATGGTTTCAAGTCTTACATCCATTTTGAATTATTTTTGTATGCGATATAAGATAGCAGTAGATTTTCTTTTCTTTTCTTTTCTTTTCTTTTTTGCATCTAGATATTGTTTCCCAATACATTTATTGAAAACACTGTCCTTTCCCCATTGTATATGCTTGACTGCTTTGCTATAAATTAACTGAACATATATGCATGTGTTTATTTCTGGGCTCTCTATTCTGTTTCATTGATCTGTGTCTGCTTTTATGCCAATAGCATACTCTTTTGATTACTATAGCTTTGTAATGTAGTTTGAAATCAGGTAACATGATAACCTCCAGTTTTGTTCTTCTTTCTCAAGATTATCTTGGCTGTTCAGGATTTTTTGTAGCCCTACACAAATTGGGAGGTTATTTGTCCTATTCTGGGGGAAAATGCCATTGGAATTTTGATAGGGATTGCAATGAATCTCTAGATTGCTTTGAGTAGTATGGACATCTTAACATCTCGATTCTTCCAACCATGAACATGTGCTATCTTTCCATTTCTTTGTGTCATTTCAGTTTTGGTCATTAATGTCATGGTTTCCATATATAGGACTTTTTATTTCCTCAGTTAAATTTTTTTCCTAGATATTTTCTTTTCTTGATGCAGTTGTAAACACGATCACTTCCTTTCTCTTTCTGGTAGTTTATTATTAGTACATAGAAATGCAACAAATTTTTGTATATTGATTCTGCATCCTTCAACTTTACTGAATTTGTTTATTATTTCTGTTTCTTAATGAAATCTTTAAGATTTTTCTATATGAGTATCATGTTATCTGCAAATAGAGACAGTTCTAGTTCTTCCTTTCCAACTTGAATGCTGTTAATTTCTTTTTCCTGCTTAATTGCTCTGGCTAGGACTTCCAAAACTATGTTGAATAAAAGTGAGAAAAGAGCACATCCTTTTAGGTCTTTTTATATTTCCTTTATATACTGAGGTACTCCTGTGTTGGATGCATAAAGATTTACAAATGTTTTATCCTTTTATTATTGACCTCTTCTTTGTTATGTAATGCCTATCTGTGTCTCTTATTACAGTTTTTGTTTTAAAGTCTATTTTGTCTGATATATGTATAGTTACTTCAGTTTTCTTTTGTTTCCATTTTCATGGAATATCTTTTCTATCCCTTTATTTTCAGTCTGTGTCTGTCTTTACATGAAAAAATTTTTTGTAGGTAACATGTTGATGGGTCCATTCTACCACTGTAATGTCTTTGAATCAGTGAATTTAGTTAATTTTTATTTAAAGCAATGATAGATAGGTTAATACTTACTGCTATTTTGTTCATTTTTTATGGTTGTTTTTGTAGTTCTTTTCTGTTCCTTTCTTCTCTTGCTCTTTTCCTTTGTGATTTAAAGACTGTCTTTAGTGATATGCTTATACTCCTTTCTCGTTTTTATGTGTATTTACTGTAAGATTTTGCTTTGTGGTTATGATAAGAGTTACATATAACAACTTGTATCTATAATAGTTTAAGTTGATAACAATGTAAGTTTAATCCCATTTTAATTTAAAGTTCAACATTTTTACTGCCCTCCCCTGATATTTTACATTTTTGATGGCACATTTTACATCTTTTGTCTTGTGTATTCCTTAAATAATTAATCTAATCATAGTTTTTATTACTACTTTTGTCTTTTAACTTTTTACTAGCTTTATGAGTGATTAACCACTAAATTTACCTTTACATTTACCTTCTCGGTGAGATTTACTCTTTCTTTGTTTTCTTGTTACTAATTAGCGCCCTTCTTTTCCACCTAGGGAAGTCCCTTTATCATTTCTCATAAGGCTGCTTTAGTGGTAATGATCTCCTTTAGTTTTTGCTTGCCTGGAAACCTCTTTATCTCTCCTTCAATTCTGAATGTTAACTTTACTGGGTAGTGCATTCTTGGTTGGAAGTTTTTCCTTTCCTTTGTGCCACTCTCTTTGGCCTGCAATGTTTCTGCTGAAAAAAAATCTATTAATAGTCTTATGGGGGTTCCTTTGTACATAAAAGTTGCTTTTCTCTTGCTACTTTTAATACTCTGTTCTTGTCTTTAACTTCGATATTTTAAGTATAATGTGTCTTGATGGTCTCTTTGGAGTCATCTTATTTGGAATTGTCTGGGTTTAACAGATCTGGATGTCTATTTCCTTATCCAGGTTGATAAAGGTTTAAGCCATTATTTCTTCAAACAAGATTTCTGCCCCTTTCTCTCTTATTCTTTTGGGACCCCTATAATGTGAACATTATTTAGCTTGATGTCCACAAGCCCTTAAGCTATTTTCACTTTTTTTCATTCTTTTTCTTTTGGTTGCTCTAATTGAATGAATTACACTGTCTTTTCTTCAGGTTGACTAGTTCCTTTCCTATGCTTTATTTTCTTCTACTGTGAACCCTCTAGTGCTTTTTTCTCTTAGCTATTATATTCTTCAGCTCTGTGACTCCTATTTGCTTCCAGTTCAAGACAGTGACATGGAAATATCCTGAAATTACCTTCTCCCATGGATACACAGCTACATATGGAACAAGTTTTTTCTTGAAGAAAACCTAAAGGCTGGCTGAGTGATGACTTCATATTGGGAAAACAAGAACAAAACCACACTGAAGTATGTAGAAGAGGCTGGAACACAGTCTCACCATAAAACCCATGCCTACACCCAAGAGAAAACTCAAAAGCCAGAGCTTCTCCCTAAGGAACAAATAGCTTAAACCCCACATCAGGCACTTCAACTTTTAGAATTTGTACCAAAGAAAAAAAGACCCCAAAACATCCAACTATAAAAATTAACAAGGCTTGTGTCCTGAGATCCATAAAATTTCAGCAAACTGAAAGACAACTCTTAAAGGACCCAAGCTCAGACTTACCCACTTCTGAATCTAGCTCAGACACAGCAAATTTCTGAAGGATAATTTGCTTATGATAAGCATTTCCCTGATGGGCAGGCATCTAATTTAACATATTCTAGAAGCCTCCTGGAACACTCTCCAGGGACAGAGACTGCAAGGTACTATCTTTTCTCTCTCCTTTTGTCATGCTTTAGAGTACCAGTATCTTTGAGAAGGGAAATTTTTTTATGTGTCTGGTGCCTTGATCTCTACAGCTGCTACCCAGGGGACATTTCCTGGCTGCCTGACTCTAGGGGCCAGGGAAGCTTATGTTTTTGGTCCCATGGGACCAAAATAATTGGGGTTCCACAAAGGACTTCATATCCCTATCTAGCACCCTGATTTTTGTGGCTCTGGTGACCAGTAGGACCTACATTTGTGGTTCTCATGAGATTGTAAACCATGAAGAAAGAATTTTAAACAAATACCACTTCCAGGGCACACGAGGCAACAGGCCCAGGATCTCAGTCTTTCTGTGAAACAGACCTATTAGTTAATCATCAGGGCTGCAGTCTGAAGGTCAGGTTTCTAATTAAGCAGTCCTTAATTAGGAGCTGACAGCCCTTCTTTCCAGGGATCACAGAGGATAGGTGCTATCTTCATATTCTCCCTCTGCCATGCCCAGACCATCAGTATCTACTAAAAAGGAGCTGGTTTTCACATCTGGTTTTCACCCCAATTTTTGCAGCTCTAACCCAACCCCTTAATTGCCTAGCTCTTACAGCCAGGTAATCTAGCATTGTTAAATCCCACAGGACTATGATAATCAGAAAGATGGTTCTTGGCAGGATGCCACAACTAGGGCCCTGTGCAGATAGCAACTAAGTCACTACCCATAGTCTTTCTGTGAAAAAGACCTCTTTACTTGTCCTGGAGCTTCAGTTTGGCTTCAGGTTTGGCACATTTCTAGTGTCAAAACATATAAGAACACCAGTTAAAGGAGTGACTCAGTATCAGCTGCTCCCTTTGGCTCAAATATCCACATGTAATCTAACTTAGCTTGTGGGTTAGGCTGAACTACATAGAACTACATGTCAATTGCTGATCAGTTGCTAAGTCATAAGGGATATGATTTAGGTCATACATGAATGGTCTAGTGGTTTTCCTTACTTTCTTCAATTTCAGTCTAAATTTGGCAATAAAGAGTTCATGATCTGAGCCACAGTCAGCTCCTGGTCTTGTTTTTCTGACTGTACAGAGCTTTTCCCATCTTTGGCTGCAAAGAATATAATCAATCTGATTTCGGTGTTGACCATCTGGTGATGTCCATGTGTAGAGTCTTCTCTTGTGTTGTTGGAAGAGGGTGTTTGCTATGACCGTGTGTTCTCTTGGAAGAACTCTATTAGCCTTTGCCCTGCTTCATTCCATACTCCTAGGCCAAATTTGCCTGTTACTCCAGATGTTTCTTGACTTCCTACTTTTGCATTGCAGTCCCCTATAATGAAAAGGACATCTTTTGGGGGTGTTAGTTCTAAAAGGTCTTGTAGGTCTTCACAGAACCGTTCAACTTCAGCTTCTTCAGCATTACTGGTTGGGACATAGGCTTAGATTATCACAATATTGAATGTTTTGCCTTGAAAACGAACAGAGATCATTCTATCATTTTGAGATTGCATCCAAGTACTGCATTTCAGACTCTTTTTGTTGACCATGATGGCTACTCCATTTCTTCTAAGGGATTCTTGCCCACAGTAGTAGATATAATGGTCATCTGAGTTAAAGTCACCCATTTCAGTCCATTTTAGTTAGCTGATTCCTAGAATGTTGACATTCACTCTTGCCATCTCCTGTTTGACCACTTCCAATTTGCCTTGATTCATGGACCTAACATTCCAGGTTCCTATGCAGTATTGCTCTTTACAGCATTAGATCTTGCTTCTATCACCAGTCACATCCACAACTGGGTATTGTTTGTTTGTTTGTTTTTTAATATAAGTTTATTTATTTTAATTGGAGGCTAATTACTTTACAATATTGTATTGGTTTTACATACATCAACATACATCATGTTGATGTATGATATTGTTTTTGTTTTGATTCCATCCCTTCATTCTTTCTGGAGTTATTTCTCCACTGATCTCCAGTAGCATATTGGGCACTTACCAACCTGAGGAGTTCCTCTTTCAATAGCTTATCATTTTGTCTTTTTATACTGTTCATGGGGTTCTCAAGGCAAGAATACTGAAGTGGTTTACCATTTTGGGCTCCAAAATCACTGCAGATGGTGATTGCAGCTATGAAATTCAAAGACACTGACTCCTTGGAAGGAAAGTTATGACCAACCTAAATAGCATATTGAAAAGCAGAGACATTACTTTGCCAACTAAGGTCTGTCTAGACAAGGCTGTGGTTTTTCCAGTGGTCATATATGGATGTGAGAGTTGGACTGTGAAGAAGGCTGAGCACTGAAGAACTGATGCTTTTGAACTGTAGTGTTGGAGAAGACTCTTGAGAGTCCCTTGACTGCAATGAGCTCCAACCAATCCATCCTAAAGGAGATCAGTCCTGGGTGTTCATTGGAAAGACTGATGCTAAAGCTGAAACTCCAATACTTTGGCCACCTCATGTGAAGAGTTGACTCATTGGAAAAGACCCTGATGTTGGGAGGGATTGGGGGCAGGAGGAGAAGGGGACGACAGAGGATGAGATAGCTGGATGGCATCACTGACTTGATGGACATGAGTTTGGGTAAACTCCAGGAGTTGGTGATGGACAGGGAGGCCTGGTGTTCTGCAGTTCATGGGGTCACAAAGAGCCAGACATGACTGAGCAACTGAACTGAACTGAACTGCTAAGTCATGTCTGACTCTTTGTGACCCCATGAACTGCAGCATACCAGGCTCCTCTGTCCTCCACTATTTCTGTTTGCTCACATTCATATCCATTGAGTTAGTGATGCCATCTAATCATCTCATCCTCTGTCACCCCCTTCTCCTCCTGCCTTCAATCTTTCCCAGCATCAGTGTCTTTTCTAATGAATCAGCTCTTCACAGTGGGTAGCCAAAGGATTGGAGCTTCAGCTTCAGCATCAGTCCTTCCAATGAATATTCGAGGTTGATTTCCTTTAGGATTGACTGGTTTGATCTCCTTCCAGTCCAAGGGACTCTCAAGAGTCTTCTGCAGCACCACAATTTAAAAGCACCAATTCTTTGGAGCTCAGCCTTCTTTTATGGTCCAACTCTCAGATCCATATATGACTACTGAAAAAGCTTATAGCTTTGACCATATGGACTCAGGCAAAGCGTCTCTGCCTTTAATATGCTGTCTAGATTTGTCATAGTTTTCCTTCCAAGGAGCAAGTGTCTTAATTTTCTGAAGAGTCATGGTTACAGTCATCATCTGTAGCAATTTTAGAGCCTGAGAAAATAAAATCTGTCGCTGCTTTCACTCTTTCCTCTTCTATTTACCATGAAGTAATGGGACCAGATGCCAGGATCTTAGTGGTTTTTTGAGTTTCAAGCCAGCGTTTTCACTGTCCTCATTCACCTCATGAAGAGACTCTTTAGTTCCTCTTGCTTTCTGCCATTAGAGTGATATCTGAGGTTATTGATATTTCTCCTGGAAATCTTGAATCAAGTTTGTGAGCCATCAAGCCTGGCATTTGGCATGATATACCCTGCACAGAAGTTAAATAAGCAAGGTGATAATATATAGCCTTGATGTACTCAAGTTGTTCCATGTCCAGTTCTAAATATTTCTTCTTGACCTGCATACAGGTTTCTCAGGATGAGAGTAAAGTGGTCTTATATTCCTATCTGTTTAAGAATTTTCTACAGTTTTTTGTAATCCACACAGTCAAAGGCGTTAACGTAGTCAATGAAGAAGAAGTAGATGTTTTTCTGTAATCCTCACTTTTTCTATGATCCAGTGAATGTTGGCAATCAGATCTCTGGTTCTTCTAACTTTTCTAAATCCAGTTTGTACATCTGGACTTTCTCAGTTCATGAACTGCTGAAGCCTAGTTTGAAAGATTTTGAGCATAACTTTGCTAGCATGTGAAATGAGTGCAACTGTACGGTAGTTTGAACATTCTTTGGCATTACCCTTCTTTGGGACTGGAATGAAAACTGACTTTTCCAGTCCTGTGGCCACTACATAGGCCTAAAACCAGGACTCCAGCTTTCTCTGTGCCTTTCTACTACTGCCAAGGTCATATCTCTATCTGTTAACATGGGAAATTTAACTCAATGTAAGGCAAGCAAAGGAAGGGCTATTCTACTCAACCTACCTCAAGCTTCCTATGAGTGGTGCTGTTCCCTTCCAAGAACATCCATAAGACTTTGCTTCAGAGCCACATTGGAAGGAGACAACTATCCTAATAGAAAATAAACAAATAAAGGTCTTCCCCACCCCATGAAATAAGTGTCATTGTTCTGGGATCCATCCGTGTCTGTGGACAATACCATTACATGAGGTAGACTGAAAGTATGAAGGACCAGCAGAATCCAAAATCATGGTACATTTGTGGAGATAATTGAGTTTAGTTATGGGGTCTTGGTTTGTGTATAAAGTTAAGACCATTGTAAATCTGGAATTTCCTAGCAACTGCCAATGGTAGCAGCTGAGTTTTCAGTCTCCATAGACTACAGTATTCATAAACGAATTTTACACCTGACCCATAAGCCTCTTGAGAAATCTGTATGCAGGTCAGGAAGCAACAGTTAGAACTGGACATGGAACAACAGACTGGTTCCAAGTAGGAAAAGGAGTACATCAAGGCTGTATGTTGTCACCCTGCTTATTTAACTTCTATGCAGAGTACATCATGAGAAACACTGGGCTGGAAGAAACACAAGCTGGAATCAAGATTGCCGGGAGATATATCAATAACCTCAGATATGCAGATGACACCACCCTTATGGCAGAAAGTGAAGAGGAACTAAAAAGCCTCTTGATGAAAGTGAAAGAGGAGAGTGAAAAAGGTGGCTTAAAGCTCAACATTCAGAAAACGAAGATCATGGCATCCGGTCCCATCACTTCATGGGAAATAGATGGGGAAACAGTGGAAACAGTGTCAGACTTGATTTTGGGGGCTTCAAAATCACTGCAGATGGTGACTGCAGCCATGAAATTAGAAGACGCTTACTCCTTGGAAGAAAAGTTATGACCAACCTAGACAGCATATTCAAAAGCAGAGACATTACTTTGCCAACTAAGGTCTGTCTAGTCAAGGCTATGGTTTTTCCAGTGGTCATGTATAGATGTGAGAGTTGGACTGTGAAGAAGGCTGAGCGCCTACGAATTGATGCTTTTGAACTGTGGTGTTGGAGAAGACTCTTGAGAGTCCCTTGGACTGCAAGGAGATCCAACCAGTCCATTCTGAAGGAGATCAGCCCTGGGATTTCTTTGAGGGAATGATGCTAAAGCTGAAACTCCAGTACTTTGGCCACTTCATGTGAAGAGTTGACTCATTGGAAAAGACTCTGATGCTGGGAGGGATTGGGGGCAGGAGGAGAAGGGGACGACCGTGGATGAGATGGCTGGATGGCATCACTGACTTGATGGACATGAGTCTGAGTGAACTCTGGGAGTTGGTGATGGACAGGGAGGCCTGGTGTGCTGCTTGCTATTCATGGGGTCGCAAAGAGTCAGACACAACTG
Organism: Nanger dama; assembly: GCA_917880005.1. NCBI lineage: Eukaryota > Metazoa > Chordata > Mammalia > Artiodactyla > Bovidae > Nanger > Nanger dama. The sequence continues at coordinate 750,144 of CAKJTW010000068.1, read as the reverse complement.
AGCGACTGAATTGAACTGAACTAAGCATTTCTGGATCCCAGAAAGTCCCTTCTAAGAGGCTTGAAAGGAAAAGATCGGGGACCTGAAGAAACTACATGAAAATCACAGCAGAATGAGTCACAAAGTAGAGTGTGGACACTTAGAAGGGAAGTTGAGTTTTCACTTTTAAAAACCTTTCTGTGGAAAGAAAATGCCAAAGCCCAGTAGGATTTAGTTACTTGTCATTATTTATGTGAAGAGAAAATTAAATAATATTATTGAATACAAACTAACTGTATAACTGCAAAAGCCAAACACACATGACATAACCAAGGATAAATGTAGAGAACAATATGGTGGCAATTTGTAAAACAGAAGACAAATAACTCGAGATAGTAATGTTTGGACTAATCTAGGTGTTTCAGGAAATTAGCTATTAGTTGAACTTTCCAGGTAGCTAATGTATTTCTTTCAAAATCCAAAAATTTTTCACTTTAATCATTATTTTCTCTAAACCACTTATGCAATTTCCTGACTTTTTAATTGATGCACATGATGCAATCTTTTATTTTAATTCACTTTACCTAATTCAAAATTACCTAACTCAACTTTACCTAATTCAAAATTTACCTAATACAAAATTCCCTTTAATCTCATCTAGCCCACCAGGCTCCTTTGTCCATGGGATTTCCCAGGCAAGAATACTGAGAGAGTTGCCATTTCCTTCTCCAAAGAATCTTCCTGACCCAGAGATCAAACTCACTTCTTCTGCATTGCAGGCAGATTCTTTACCATTTCACCACCTGGGAAGCCCCTTTAATTTCAGCAATATAATATAATTATTTTTAAAAGTTTTATCAACATATATAGTAATATTATGTTCCAGGCATTATTCTTAATGTTTTTCACATATAATAAGTTTAATCCTTATAACAGGATACAGAGAAGATAATCTATCCTTGTTTATCAGTTGAATAAACTAAGACACTTGGGTTTAGTTTCATAATTTGCTCAAAGTAGGGAAACTAAAAGCAACAGATCTGGAAGCCAAACTCAGGAAACCTGTTTCCAAGTTTGTGAACATGGCTTCATGGCCTCTGTGTTCTGTGTTTCCATTTCTTTTACTTCATTCCAATCTTTATTGACAAATAAGCTTCTTTTAAATAGCAGTGATCAATCAGATGTCTGTGTAATTCTATGATCACTTCTTCACTTAACACTGTTAACATTCCATATTTTGATATAATTCTCATTATTATAGTTTAAAGGACTCAATAATATTCTATTGGGTTGATAGATAATCTTTCAGTAAACTTTTTCTTATTGTGGGACACAGATTTCTTCAGTTGTTATGGTATCACTTGTATTTGAAAGTTTTTGTGTCAAATTTCATGAATTTTTTTTACCTCAAAGAAGATAATATTTGCCTGAAAAGTTATGTGGTTTTTTTTTTGGTACTCCAAAATGTCATTAAAGAAACAGAAATTAAAATTATTTAACTTATTCTGGAAGACTCAAAGCAATTATTGCAAATTCCAATTATTTAACTGTGATGTACCAGTGTTACCTTGGGAACTGCTGAAAGGTGCAGGTTATTTTACATATACAAATTAAACAAAATACACACTGCTGTTCAAGTTTTGTCTGTTCTATGTAAATTCATTTTAGTCTCTCCTTTTGATACAAAGATGACAGGACTCAATTTTGTTTTTAGAGCATGTATACTTCCTATATATGTTGCACATATAATTTTATAATATTGTGTAAACAATGACTAAGTGAGATCTGAATGAAGGTAGTGCTCTTTTAGGATTGAAATTTTGGATGTTGTCAAAAATATTTCAGCCACTTATAGTCTTTAAACAAATTTCTCTCCTTTGTTTCACACAAGCTAGAGTATTAGACCTCAGATCTACCCAAAGTGAGCTGCTACCAAATTTCAATAGTGGGAGAACAGACAAAATGGCATGGAGATAGGAGAAGATAAGAGAGTGAATTCACTGAGAGCCATATTGAGGTATAAAACATGCAAATAAATAAAGATCCATTACCTAAAGGGTTTTCTCTTTAGGAATTTAACTTTTTTTTGAGACTTGTGGTTAACTCCATAAGCTAATGCATAAGAATACCATACTAACTAATAATAGCAACTATATTTAAGATGTACTTAAATATTTTTATTATTAGAATCCATTGTTTGCTGAACTATACAAGGTGAAGATATGAGTATATAGATGATGTATGTAACATGAAATCTGCTTTTGAAAATCTAAGTCTTTTAGGTATAGCATGTGAAGCAATGTAAGAGAGCCTACAGATATCAATTTAATAACTGTGATAATATGATTTCCAATGAGAAGACAATGTTAGTGACTTAATGTTAATGACATACTTCTTATTATTATTATTATAGTTAAATATTTATATTGAAAAGTGACTCTGTAAATTACTTTTGCATGTACAGTAGATCTTCTCTGAAGTTAAAAAAAAAAAAAAGAAAAAGACAGTATGGAGTTTCTTAAATGTATAGAACACAGAAAATCTCAGAGAAGAAAAGAATGCTCATAATTCTCTGGGAACCCAGCAGATTTTTAAAGTCTGGGTCATGATTGATTACATTAGAATGTGGGGAGAGAAATACCATGCATTGTTCTGTAGCATTTTTCTTTGAACTATTCCTTTCTCATTTATTTAATGTTCACCTTATATTAATAGTGACTGATATGATATAATCAACAGACTTGTGTTGTAAATTCAAAGAGAAATTTACAATGAATTTAAAGATTTTACCTCATCTGAAATTCCAGCAGATAAATAAAAAGAGCTAGAGAATTGGGATAAAGTTAAAGGAATACTGAAGTCAAATTTTATGCATTTATGTCTTTACATTTTGTGAAATATGAAAATGTATGCAAAAATACACAAAACTTTGCTGTCAGCAAGAATGGATTAGCAAAAGAGAAACAACAAATTATTATAATCATCATCAGCATCTAGATTCATGTGTTAAGGTCATATATTTTTACTGCATTGGTTTAGATGTGTTAAAAGCAAATTAAATAGGCATGGTCCCTATCCTACAGAAACTTGGGATTTAAGACTGACTCCATTACCAAGACAAATATAAGAGAAAAATAGACAAGTATATACATCTTAGAGAAAGATATAAATTAAGTGAATAAAAGAATAAATAAACTGAATCCTTCCTTTTGTTTATAAGTTTGAGAAAAAGGAAAATGACACATCCTCAGATTTGGAGTTTAACCACCAGTTGTCACAGGAATAACTTTGAGGATATACTTTTGCAGTAATGGCAGAAAATGACCTGAAAATACTGGTCTATATCATTCTATTATTCCTGGTCTATTCTGGTTTATTCCAGTCTATACTAGTCTATTTCAGTCTATTCTGATCTACTCCACTCTAAACTTGTCTAAACCAGCACGATCTATTCCAATCTAAACCAGTCTATTCTGATAAAACCCGATCTGATCCAGTTTAAACTGACCTGAGCCAGCTGGAACCAGTCTGAAACAGATTGAACCAACTCCCCAAAAATGGTTTGAACTGGCCTGAATCTGTTTGAACTAGGCCAAACCAGTTTGAACTGGTCCAAGCTAGTCCAAACCAGTTTGAATCAGTCTAAATTGGTTTGAGCCAGTTTAAATTGGTCTGAACCTGTTTGAACTGGTCTGAGCTAGTTTGAACCAGTTTGAATCAGTCTAAACCAATCTGAATCAGTCTAAACTGATTTGAAATGGTCTGAGCCATTTTGTGGGTGTTCATTGGAAGGACTAATGTTGAAACTGAAACTCCAATACTTTGGCCACCTGATGCGAAGAACTGACTCATTTGAAAAGATTCTGATGCTGGGAAAGATTGAGGGTAGAAAGAGAAGGGGACGACAGAGGATGAGATGGTTGGATGCCATCACTGACTCAATGGACATGAATTTGGGTGAACTCTGGGAATTGGTTCATGGGGTCGCAAAGAGTGGGACATAAATGAGTGACTGAACTGAGCTAAACTGAGCCGGTTTGAACTGGTTTTGCCAAGTCTGAACCAGTTTGAACCAGTGTTCATTCAAAATCCATACTATTCTGATCCAACCAAGTCAAATTTTCAGAACAGACTATTTTAATAATTAAATTAAAATTTCAATCATCTTCAAAGTTCTTTCTTTTATTTAAAATGCCTTCAGTAATAAAAAAGACTGAATCTGGAAAACACAAGCTTTCATAATTTAATATCCTTAAGTCAATTATTTTAAAAGTAGAAAGAAATAGCATGAATAATATAGCTCATTAATATATTAGCAATGCAAAAAGTAGTTATAGTAGTTGCACAATGTTAAAATTTTTTAAAACACCCTTGGTGTTATTCACTGCTTCTTAGTGAAACACATTTGTATTGTTTATTTTTTAATTTGATTTTCATTCCCTGCTTTACAATTGAACATATGTTTGCAATTGTATTTAGCAAAATTCATGATCTTAACATTGCACACCAAAGTCAATGTGCCTTCCTGGCACAAAATACCCCATATTCAAACACTTTTCTAATGTTTGGGATTTCTGTCTCAACTGACAATACTGAAAAATATGTATTAGCCAAGTAAACCCACTATCTCAAAGCCATGCTGAAAATTACTCCAACCTGTCAAAGCCAATTGAAATTCCTCCTAGCCCAATTCTCAGCTTCACTTTGTATGTGAAATAGGAAAAGTTGGATTTGATTATAACCACATGCAGAAGAAATCAAGGAATCATATATAACATATATTTAATACTATAGATAATTATCCTTTTAAAGAATTTGTCTTTCTTTTCTCATCATTTATCCCATCTCTCTTCCAAATAAGTCACTCATCAATACATGAGTAGTTTAATTAGAGTTGTATAACACATTTTTAAAATCCTTGCTGCACCACATCATTCTCACCTTGAAGATAGAATAACCCTAATGGAAGAAATCTAAATATCTTGCAGATCCAGTAATTTGAGGTTTTGCTCAATGTCAGCCTATTTTCTATGATTTATTATGTTTATATACCAACTACAGTGGTCTTCTAACTATTGTACCTAGTGGCTGTTAATTCAGTTCTAACGAAAGGGTATGATTCCATCCTTGAAGTTCACTTATATAAAAGTAAATTTCCTTCTTTAAGAAAAAAAATCAATTTTATTTCACACCAGAACTCAGAAGGGCTAAAACAAGGTTATACACAAGATGAGAAACATGACTAAAATATTACTCTGCCCCACTACTGATGGCGAGCACTACAAACTGCTTAAAAGCTAGAGCCCATAAAAATCCCTGGCAAAACTTAAGAGAACAACAAAAAACTAAACAATGGCATTGGGGAAAATAAAGGCAGGTTGCTTGGAATAAACAACTTGATTTCCATCTATAAAGTCACCCGAGTCCACTGCATTTAACATTTATGAGCATTATCTAAAGGAGAAAGCAGACTGTGTTCAAAGAAACCTAAGAGACAAATATAAGCTTTTGTACATCTCAGTTCACTTTTATTGATGAAATATTCCAGAATTTTTATCAAGGCTTTAATGTAACTATTTCTTCCTCATTTTAGCTAGTGTGATTGAGACTCTGGTGGAATAAATGATGCATTCAGATAAGTCAGCACATTATTGTCAAGGAAGGAAATGCATTGGGAGCTAATTTTCAGGCACTAGAATGACTTGAGATACTCAGCCATTCGGGTGAGTAAAGTTTTGAATTCTAGTTTGAGGTACTTAAGCTTTTCATCATTTATACTTGCTTATGGGTGAAATATAAATCCAAGGGAGAAAAGTACCTGTAAGACTGAGTAGACTCTCTCTTCCACTGCCACAACAATTGTGGGAAGATTTGTTATGGAAGTGCCACATGATCAAGTTAGTCTGTGCTCTCAACTGGGGGATAGTTTTATGCTCCCACATGGAAGACAGCTGCCCTGGAAAGCTGCCTGTACCCTCAGCAGACCTTAAGAGAGAGCAAATAAATAAGCCGTTGTATATTAAGCCACTGGGATTTCAGTTTTTCTTGTTTTCAAACTATAATGTAACCTATATTGACTGATATATCAACCACAGTTACAAAACTGTTAATACACTTCCATTAGCTTTCCAGCATTATTTTAGATTATATATATATGTGTATATATATGTGTGTGTGTATATATGTATATATCATGTTTTCCATGTTATTTTGTAAACTATTCTTCACATATATAAGTGAATATCTATGTAATATAATGAATATTTTCCAAGTTGTTAAATATATTTTCCAAAATAGTATTTTAAATTTACAGGGCACTGAACTAATACCATACCATAATTTAACTAACCTTTCACTAATATTGAACAATTTTGCTAAATAGTGCTTTATTAGCTAATCTATTCCTAGCTCTTTGTGTATATTTCTGACTATCTTCCTGGGATAATGTTTCCAAATGGTAACACTGAATCAAAGCTTATTCATTTTAAGGCTTTTGATACACATTGCCAAATTACCCTTCAAAGTTTTTGTATGAATTTATAATTTTTCTGAGTATGCAATATATCATTGCCACTCTGCCCTTGATGACTCTGAAAATTACAGTTTCAAAAATTGAAAACTTGGTATTATAAAAACTATCTCATTTCTTATTTTAATTTGAAGGTAAAGTTATTCTGAGTAGCTGATGTCAAAGAGAAGACCAGGAATTCAGATCTTTGAGAATGGAAGCATTTAATGCTATACATCTGACTCTCTCTATCTTTCATCTCATTCTGAAAATGCTACTATGTGACCTTTCATCATCATTATTTTATAAGGGTCCTATAGATTCAATTTCATACTTGATCCCAAAATTTCACAGGACAATTTCTAATTCCAATCTTTGAGGTTCTTTTATTGGCTTTGTTGTTGTTCAGTCCCTAAGTCATGTTCAACTCTTTGCAGTCCCATGAATAGCAGCATGCCAGGCTTTCCTGTCCTTCACTCTCTCCCTGAATTTGCTCACATTCATATCCACTGAGTTAGTGATGCTATCTAACCATCTTATCCTCTGCTGCCCCCTTCTCCTCCTGCCTTTATTCTTTCTCAGCATCAGGTCTTGTCCAATGAGGCAGATTTTTGCATAAGGTGGCCAAAAGATTGGAGCTTCAGCTTCAACATCAGCCCTTCCAATGAATATTCAGGGTTGCTTTCCTTTAGAGTTGACTGGTTTGATCTCCTTGCAGTCCAAGGGACTCTCAAGAGTCTTCCCAACACCACAATTTAAAAGCATTAATTCTTTGGCTTACATTCATTTTATAGATTACCATTTTTATTAACTCATGGTCTGAGACTGATTTGCATAATTCCATTTCTTAGCATTAAAATATATATATTTTGATTCAAATACACACTCATTATTTTTAAAGTTTTGTTTTAGTCTCACAGACATGGTAGACATGATCAATCTGACACAAAGTAGCCATTCTCTCTATTTTCTAAAGTGTTTTTAGGACTACAAAGTCTGGAAAGCTAAAATCCGTATTTCCGAGGTTTACTGGCAATTTCAAATGTAGATGTGAAATAGATCACACTGAAAATGTAAGATCCTTGATCCAAACCTCAAGACTGGGAAGGTGTGGGTGAGGCAGGGGACTTCTTATTTTGTCTCTTGTAGCTAGCAAGTAAGGACAAAGATGGTATTGCCTCAGTGCCAGGTCACTAAGCTTTACAAGCACTTGCAATGGAGGCATGAGCAGCAGTCTCCAGACACTGGGTCACAGCTCCAGGGTTGTGCTCTTGAACCTGACAGTTCAGGTGGAGTTTGCATGATTACCCACTTCTCTGATCACGGCAAAGGTAGCAGCCACCCTGCAGGCCCACTGGGCAGTGTGATCCTGGGAATCATAGCCCAGTTCCCTTCTCTTTCCAGCCATTTTGTGTGAACTAAATTATCTGAGTCAAATGTCGTTTGCTTTAAATAGCTAGACTTGGGAATTCCCTGGCTGTCCAGGGCTTAGGACACTAGGCTTCCATTGCAGGAGGCACGGGTTTGAACCATGCTCTGAGAACTAAGATCCTGCATGCTACACCATCAAAAAAAAAATAGATAAATAAAATTAAATAATAATTTTTAAAATAAATAATTCTATATATGCTGCTGCTAAGTTGCTTCAGTCGTGGTGCAGCTCTGTGCGACTCCATAGACAGCAGCCCACCAGGCTCCCCATCTCTGGGATTCTCCAGGCAAGAACACTGGAGTGGGCTGCCATTTCCTTCTCCAATGCATGAAAGTAAAAATAAAAGTGAAGTTGCTTAGTCGTATCCGACTCAGCGACTCCATGACCTCAGCCTACCAGGCTCCTCTGTCCATGGGATTTTCCAGGCAAGAGTACTGGAGTGGGGTGCCATTGCCTTCTCTGATATGGAGAGTACATCATATGAAATGCCCAGGGGGATGAAGCACAAGCTGGAATCAAGATGTAGTGTTGTTGCTGGTAACATAAACCAGGACATCAGAGGAGTTCCTGCCATTGATATATCAGTTCAGTTCAGATCAGTTCAGTTCAGTCGCTCAGTCATGTCCAACTCTTTGTGACCTCATGAATAGCAGCACACCAGGCCTCCCTGTCCATCACCAACTCCCAGAGTTTACTCAGACTCACGTCCATCAAGTCAGTGATGCCATCCAGCCATCTCATCCTCTGTCATCCCCTTTTCCTTCTGCCCCCAATCCCTCCCAGCATCAGAGTCTTTTCCAATGAGTCAACTCTTCACATGAGGTGGCCAAAGTACTGGAGTTTCAGCCTTAGCATCATTCCCTCCAAAGAAATCCCAGGGCTGATCTCCTTCAGAATGGACTGGTTGGATCTCCTTGCAGTCCAAGGGACTCTCAAGAGTCTTCTCCAACACCACAGTTCAAAAGCATCAATTCGTAGGCGCTCAGCCTTCTTCACAGTCCAACTCTCACATCTATACATGACCACTGGAAAAACCATAGCCTTGATTAGACAGACCTTAGTTGGCAAAGTAATGTCTCTGCTTTTGAATATGCTATCTAGGTTGGTCATAAATTTTCTTCCAAGGAGTAAGCGTCTTTTAATTTCATGGCTGCAGTCACCATCTGCAGTGATTTTGGAGCCCCCCAAAATCAAGTCTGACACTGTTTCCACTGTTTCCCCATCTATTTCCCATGAAGTGATGGGACCGGATGCCATGATCTTCGTTTTCTGAATGTTGAGCTTTAAGCCACCTTTTTCACTCTCCTCTTTCACTTTCACCAAGAGGCTTTTTAGTTCTTCACTTTCTGCCATAAGGGTGGTGTCATCTGCATATCTGAGGTTATTGATATTTCATTAGCAGTTCCAAACACACCTAATCAAGTAACCCTTAAAGTCAAGATAATGCTGGTAAACAGAAGAATAACAAGGACCAAACAGGTAGGATTCACTGACATGGTATCATCTTTGTAAGGAAAATCAGGAGGCAGCTGTTGTAAGTATTCTTAGATGGAGTTTTGAATAAACTAGTATGGTGACCGCAACCAAGGTGTTCAGGGCAAAATCAAAGATCTGGTAGCAGCAGAATGGGATGATCCAGGCTGCGTGTTGCTTGTATGCTCTGTACGTAACCATGGCACAGTTAAGGACAATAAGAACAGAAATCACGATGGCAATGCACATGTTGGCATTATCCATGAACTCAAAGTCACCCCCCGAGTTCAGAACTTGAAAAGTGGTGATGATCTGGATCAGCTAGGATGCACAACAGAATCAGCAGTACCGCGGCATTGAGGATCAGGTACAAGACACCGAGCAGGATGGTGCATAATAGTCTGTACGTGTCGATCCCAGTGTCCCAATTTATCCTTCCCCCTCTGTTTGTTTTCTACATCTGTAATTGTATTTCTGTTCTCTTTTTTTAGTTTTACATATAACTGATATCATATGATATTTGTCTTCCTTTGCCTGACTAATTTAACCTATCTGTTCTTAAATAATTAGAGATTAGTGTATTGTATTGAGTTGTATTGTATTGAAGTCTTCTTCAACAGTTGTGGGGTTTTTTTAATTTTCTCTTTGATTTATAATGTATTTTCTTTCATGGAATTTGATATTCTACTTGCTTTGTAAGTTTCATTTTGTTAGAATTTCATTGTATTTTGGTATCTTTCACCTACTAAAAATAACCACTTTGTTCATTTTAATGCTTTTCTTTTCTTTAAACTCTTTCTCATCTGATACCTCTGGAGAAGGAAATGGCAACCCACTCCAGTACTCATGCCTGAAAATTCCATGGATGGAAGAGCCTGGTAGGCTGCAGTCCATGGGGTTGCTAAGAGTTGGACATGACTGACCGACTTCACTTTCACTTTTCACTTTCATGCATTGGAGAAGGAAATGGCAACCCACTCCAGTATTCTTGCCTGGAGAATCCCAGGTACAGGGGGAGCCTGGTGGTCTGCCATCTATGGGGTCGCACAGAGTCAGACACAACTGAATCTACTTAGCAGCAGCAGCAGCAGCAGCAGCATCTGATACCAATATTTAGATTTGGAGCATCATTTTTATTGCATTTATTTGGTATAAATGTGTTCATTTTAAATTTTTAACCTCTATACATGACTTTGATTTTGTACATATAACAGTCTATTTACAAAGAAGAATTAGTTGACTATCTGAGGTGAGATGATAGTGTGTGAATAAACCAAAAGTGGGAACTTCAAATGGGTCCAACTTACAACCAGTTCAACTATTACTCAACCTTGATAATATCAATCTAATCTAAGACAGCTTGGTTTAAGTAAATTGTCAAAGTAATATTATCAACATATAACTTCTGCCTTTTGCCATGACATAAAATCCAACTCTGCCTTAAGACACAAAGTGCTGGTCACACTTAGTAAGGAAAAATAATCATGGCCCATGACAGATAAACTTCCACATAAACCATGACTTTTTATATTAATGCAATTTCATAAAACTAAGGAGAAGGCAATGGCAACCCACTCCAGTACTCTTGTTTTGAAAATCCCATGGACGGAGGAGCCTGGAAGGCTGCAGTCCATGGGGTCACTGAGGGTCGGACATGACTGAGCGACTTCACTTTCACTTTTCACTTTCATGCATTGGAGAAGGAAATGGCAACCCACTCCAGTGTTCTTGCCTGGAGAATCCCAGGGACAGGGGAGCCTGGTGGGCTGCAGTCTATGGGGTCACACAGAGTCAGACACGACTAAAGTGACTTCACAGCAACTTTATGAAAATATTTAAGCAACCATTAAGGACATATTGTGCTCATTTCACATGCTAGTAAGGTTATACTCAACATCGTTCAAGATAGGTTTCAGCAGTATGTGAACCAAGAACTTCCAGATATAAAACTTGGATTTAGAAAAGGCAGAGGAATCAGAGATCAAATTGCCAACATTTGCTAGATCATAGAGAAAGCAAGGGAATTCCATAAAAATATATACTTCTGTTTCATTGACTAAGCCAAAACCTTTGACTGCATGGATCACAACAATCTGTGGAAAATTCTTAAAGAGATGGGAATACCAGACCATTTTATCTATCTCTTGAGAAACCTGTATGCAGGCCAAGAAGCAACAGTTAGAACTGGACATGGAACAACAGACCAGTTCCAAATTGCAAAAAGAGTACATCAAGCTTGTATATTGTCACTGTGCTTATCTAACGTATATGCAGAGTTCATCATGAGAAATATGCCAGGTTGGATGAATCACAGGCTGAAATTAAGATTGCCAGGAGAAATAGAGCAACAACCTCAAATATGCAGATGATACCACTCTCAATAGCATAAAATGAAGAGGAACTAAAGAGCTTCTTGATGTGGGTGAAAGAGGAGAGTGAAAAAGCTGGTTTGAAACTCAACATTCAGAAAACTAAGACCATGGCATCTGGTTCCATCACTTTATGGCGAATAGAAGGGGGAAAAGTGGAAGCAGTGACAGATTTTCTTTTCTTGGGCTCCAAAATCACTGCAGATGGTGACTGCAGCCATGAAATTGAAAGACACTTGCTTCTTGGAAAGAAAGCTATGACAAACCTAGACAGCGTATCAAAACTAGAGACATCACTTTGCTAACAAAGGTTCATACAGTCAAAGCTATGGTTTTTCAGTAGCCACATATGGATGTGAGAGTTGGACCATAAAGAAGCCTGAAAGCTGAAGAACTAATGCTTTTGAACTGTGATGCTGGAGAAGATTCTTGAGAGTCCCTCAGACTGCAAGAAGGCCAAATCAGTCAATCCTAAAGGAAATCAACCCTGAATATTGATTGGAAAAGCTGATGCTGAGCTCCAATCCTTTGGCCATTTGATGCGGAGAACTGACTCATTGGACAAGACCTTGATGCTGGGAAAGGCTGAAGGCAAATGGAGAAGGGGTTGGCAGAGGATTAGATGGTTAGATAGCATCACCAACTCAATGGATATGAGTTTTCACAAACTCTGGGAGTGACCAGGAAGCCTGGCATGCTGCAGTCCATGGGGTAGCATAGTTGGACACAACTTAGTGACAGAACAACAGCAAGGAATTTTAAAAACATTATACCTAAATTTAGAAAACACACACATATAATGTAGAAGTGGCTCTGATAAGCAGTACTTACAGAATGTTGCCTTAACACAAGGTAAATAAGCTTTGATTAGTCAAGTTTCCATTACAATTATTGTCTTAATTGCCCATTTTGAGATTAATCATGTAGGGCATTCTTGCTACTAGTTAATCTATGGTTGAAAAGGAATGAAAAGAATATAGAAAAGGAACTCAGATCATGTTAGTTTTCTATTGCTGCAAACAAATTACCACAATCTTAGAGACTTAAGACAACATCCACTTACTGTCTCACAGTATCTGTAGGTCAGAAGTCCAGGCACAATGCAGCTGGGGTCTCTTCTGGGGTCTAACACGGATGTAACCAAGATTTTGGCCTAGGCTGTGTTCCCATCTGGGGCTCAGAGTCCTCTTCCAAGCTCATTCAGGTTGTTGGCAGAACTTGGTCTCTTGCAGCTGTAGGACTGGGGTCCCCAGGGACTGATCTTAGATTTTAAAGACAACCCTCAGATCCTAGCCACGTGGCCCTGTCACAATACGGCAGCTTCTTTAAAGCCAGCAGGAAAATGTCCCTCCACAGAGCACAACCTAATCAAGGGAGTAATAACCCATCATATTCATAGGTATTCTCCATTCTCCAGGTCGTGCAGGTTGTGTGCATCAACAGGAGGAAATTAGGGGGCCACCTTAGATTCTGCCTACCCCACGATGGTTACAGGGAGATTTTTAATACAGTGTCAAAAGCATGGCCTATTGTGTATCAGATGAATGCACAGAAGACAAGTCTCTGACCTGAAGAACAGGAACTGAGTTCTCAACAAAAATAGATATGAAACAACTCAGGAAAAATAAACAAAGGAATCAAGCATTTTTAAATAGAATTTAGCTACAATGTAATAGGGTAGATTTTTTTTTTCTTAAAATTGGGAGTTAGCATTTAAACAACTGTTTCATTATTCTTGAAGTGAAATTGTAATGTTATTGATTATAAATATACTGATACAATATATCAGTGATACAATAAACAGTCAACGTGGAATGCTCTGTGACACACCAGATGGATAATACAATTCAGACCATCTCCCCATCTTCAGGTTCCTGTCCTCCACAAAGACCTAAAACTGGTTGAAATGACCTGAAAGACCATAGTTTTAAACTATGCTGCAAAGTGCAATATTAACAGTAATCCACTAACAACTCAACTCAGTAATCAGTAAATATCTTGAGACAAACAACTCACTATTCTCAGTTAAATAATTTTAAATGATTGTTTTATAAGTCTAATATGTTTCCTTTGTTCCACTTACTTTTTATTTTAAAGTGAATTGAGAGACTGGAATTGACATATATTAATATATACTACTGTATGTAAAATGGGCTTTCCTAGTGGCTCAGTGGGAGAGAATCCACTTGCCAAAGCAAGACACATGGGTTTGATCCCTAGGGTCGAGAAGATGACCTGGAGAAGGAAATGGCAACCCACTCCAGTATTCTTGCCTAGGAAATCCTACGGACAGAAGAGCTTGGCAGGCTACAGTCCATGGGGTTGCAATAGAGTCAGATATGACTTAGAGACTATAAGCACATAATAATATATAAAATAAGTAACTAATAAGAACTTACTGTATATCACTGGGAACTGTATTCAGTACTCTGTGGTGACCTAAATGGGAAGGAAATCTAAAAATACTGCACATATATTTAGGGATAACTGGTTCACTTTGCTATTTAGTGGAAACTAACACAACGTATTAAAACACCTGTACTCCAATAAAATTTAATTTGCAAAATTGAAATATCTTAGGTTGTTACCCTGATTCCTGTATTACCATAAAGTAGTTTCAATAAAACCCTGAAGGTTAAAGATCATTCTGTCTCTTAAACAACACCACAATCTCTTTTGAATTACATAATCTTTTAATAATTCAAATATTTTCTAGGTAATTATTAATTTCCAATATTTAGACTTTGCCTTCTAATTTCTAGATATGGGAAACTGTGCTCTAAAGCATAATTTGCTTTAATTGCCTTTTCCCATATACTGTATTTGCTAAAACAATAAAGTCAAAATAGTTTTAAAGGCTGAAAGAAATTCCCTAAATTTGACAATGTATTAGCATATCAAATGACTTCTGCTTTTATTAAAAGAAAATTAAGACATTGAAACACAGAGTAATACAAAACTGAACATATGCACAAAATTTCCACCAGAAAGGATATAAAATAAAATGTTAAATCTGTATGTATAATATGGTATGTTATGCTTCAGTTTCCATAGCAACTTCTTTGACAGATGTTAACAGGGATATTGCTGTGAAATATAAAATAGCATAAAACAAAGTTATGCACATGTTCAATCAGTGATTAGCTTACTACATACAGAAGAGCAGAAACTAAACCACATGAAATTACTGTTCTAAACAAGGATGGTAACAGGTCTGAGAGGTTTACACTACAGCATTAACAAGCTCTACACTGGAGATAAATCATTCAAACATCCAACTGCATAGCTCTTCTAATGGCATTAATAATCAGGACAAGGAATTTTGATGAAAAAGCAATTGTGTCTGTGAGCAGAGTATTGTCTACACTGTAATCCTGTAAGGATTTTTTTTTTGTTTGAGCACAGCCTCACTGTCACTGTGAAATGGGTAATTAGCTTAATATCTTGCTTTGTTTGGTACAGATGAACCTATTTCCAGGGCAGGAATAGAGACCCAGAAGTAGAAAACAGACATATGGACATGCGTGTGGGGGAAGGGAAGGTGGGATGAATTAGGAGATCAGGACTGAAATATGCAGCACCATGTGTGCAATAGCTGGCTGAAGCACAGGAGCATGCGCTAAAGCGCAGGAGCAGCGCTAAAGCGCAGGAGCATGCTCTAAAACGCGGGAGCATGCTCTAAAGCGCAGGAGCATGCGCTGAAGCGCAGGAGCATGCGCTAAAGCACAGGAAGCTCAACTCTGATGGCCTAGATGGGCGGGATGAGGGGGAAGCGGGAGGGAGGCCCAAGAAGGAGGGGATATTTGCATACAGACAGCTGATTCACTTTGCAGTACAGCAGAAACTAACACAACAGTGTAAAGCGATTATACGCCAATAAAAATTAATTGAGCCCCTTTTGCTATAACAAGATAGAAATCCAATTCAAAATGGCTTCAATAGGAATATTTTCTTAACTAGAAAATCTAAAAAATAGGACTGTCTTTAAGTTTCTCTTCTATTTTCTCTTGGACATTCATTGCCCAACATATCTCACTCTATTAAGGTCACAGACGATCTTCACATTGCAAGCCAATAACAAATTTTTGGCTTTATATTATGTCACGTATCAGCACCATTTGTCCTAATCATTCATTACAGCTTGAATCCCTTTCTTTGCTTATCTGCCTAGATACTGGTACAGAAAATGAGCCTTTTTGTTTTGTTTTCCAAAACATTCAGATTATTTAACACATTGGACCAAATCTTCTAAATGTTTTCCATGTCACTCAGAACAAAAGAATGAGCCTTCAAGCCCTCTGTACGCATGCAGGTCATTATGACAGAAGCAATTTCAGTGTGGATGAAAGCAAAGCAAAGTTCATCGAAGACTTACTGAGATGAAAGGGGAATAAACTAAATAATGCTTTCAAATAATCATAAGGAAAGAAACAATTTAGGATTTTAAAATATTTTATATAATGTTCTTACATACATATAAGATGATGTATAAACATAGCCTGAATAAGTACCCTACATTAAATTTAACTTTTTCCTTAAATAGATAATATTTTGTATAATACAAAGCCATAAACCTTTTAAAAAAGCATTCAGTTATACAGAATTTTATTATGCATAATCCTTGGTTTATGACACATTCTTGCTACTGCTCTATTTCATAAATTAGTCCTTTCCCCTAAATTCTTGAATTTATGAGTGTATTCCCTCATTATGATTTTAATGGCTTCGGGTTCTATAGTAAATAACATTCATGTCATTCTTGATATTATTTTCATTTTCTCTCTTTCAATCCTTGTCAGTCTCTCTAGAGGTTTTTCAATTATGCTGCTTTTCTTCAGAGTCAGCTTTCTGTTTTATTGACTTTTCTCTGTCATTTTCCTATTTTCAATAGATTTCTTCTCTTTTCTTTACTATTCAGTAATAAAGAGTCAGTATTTCACCATTAAGCATAACATTAGCTGTAAGTTTTTCATAGATAATCTTTATCATTGAAACTGTTCATATCCAGATTTTTAAGTGCATTATCAGGAGTGAATGTTGAACTTTTCAAATACTTTTTATGTCTCTCCTGACATGATCATATTTCTTTTCTTCTTTTGTTTGTTAATGTTGTGTATTACTTTAGCACAAACAAATCAAAACCTCAGGCCTGTCTTCAAACTAGTCTATTCTTTTTAGAGTCTTCAAAATTGAGTGGTGTAAGTTTAGATTAGGATCCCCTTTCTCTGTATCATTTCCTCAGAGCATTTAGAGACATTCTCATAACTATTTTTTTTTAATTCCATTAAGTATTTACATGTATTTGACACTTGGCAAGGTGACACTGGTAGGCAGGAGAGCTATGAAAGGGACCAGTGACGATAAAGAAGGATGGTTCTATTCTGAGTGTCATTTTTCTTAAGCTTTAAAGCACTATTATTTAATTAGAGCAAAAACAGTACTGATGAGATTCAAATTAAGTTTGTGAAATAGGCAAAATAACTAAAACAGTATCACATATGATACGTAAAATACCATCAACATGGTACAGATTCATGTGTGTTGAACTTTGGTTTCTCTGAAATGGGTAAATGTTTTTGATGCTGAATATAAGAGTTTTTCAAAAGGAATGATCAGAAGCCATAAGCTGCTTCAGGAGTAATTTAGTTTTTCTGATGTGGTCTTAATAGTCAAATAATTATATGTTGAAAATGTTAAACAAATTGTCTTTCAGAATGAAAAATCCCACACAGCAGTTATCTTTGATAGACAAATAAATAAAAGGTAAAATTAATTCAATGATATACTTAAATTCCATATATACACACCCACTCAAAATATCAAATATGATAAACAACTGAAGTGTATATTATGTGATTTAGGCAGTTTTAAATCTATAACTAGTAGCCAAATAATGTAAATGTTTTCATTAATCTATATTTCTAAGTTTACTTTGGAATTTGTTTGCCTTTGTTGTTATGTATTTGGGAGCCAATGAAGTCTTCGCAGAATGTTGGTTCCTTATCTGTTCTCTTCAGTAGCAACAGGCAATTTTTTTCATGAGCAGATTACAGATTGGAATTGCTTCTCTTTAGGTGATTATTGTTCTACTCAGATTTTCTTTTTCAACAAGTCCATATTACCTGCAGAAGAAAGACCAAAATGATGAATTCTACATCTAAGGCCCCTCAGAATCTGCTACTAAACAACATTTCTGATCCTAATTTCCAAGTTTTTTCAGTTAATAACTCAACATTCTAGCCAAATTGGAAAACATTGCATCTTTTGAGAACTTTAAATTTTCACAGCTTGGCGACTTTGATTCTGTGTTCTCTCTTCCTGGAATTCATTTACACTCATCATTTTATGCCAAAACACTTATCTATCTAGATTGCAGATAATAGTTCAAACAACACATCCTCCAAAAACCTTCAAATTGTAGAACCAAATAAAGTCTAATATTTAAAGAAATTCTGAATAACTCTCTGAGTGATAGGTTAATTTTCATATTTAAGTAGGCACTTGAGAAATCTGTATGCAGGTAAGGAAGCAGCAGTTAGAAGTGGATATGGTCCACCGAGTTGTTCCAAATAAGAAAAGGAGTATATCAGGGCTGTATATTGTTACCCTGTTTATTGAACTTATATGCAGAGTGCATTATGAGAAGCTGGATGAAGCACAAACTGAAATCAAGATTGCCAGGAGAAATGTCAATAACCTTAGATACGCAGATGACACCACCCTTATAGCAGAAAGTGAAGAAGAGCTAAGGAGCCTCTTGGTGAAGGTGAAAGAGGAGAGTGAAAAAGTTGGCTTAAAGCTCAACATTCAGAAAACGAAGATCATGGCATCTGGTCTCATCACTTCATGGCAAATAGATGGGGAAACAATGGAAACAGTGGCAGACTTTATTTGGGGGCTCCAAAATCACTGCAGATGGTGACTGCAGCCATGAAATTAAAAGAAGCTTGCTCCTTGGAAGGTAAGTTATGACCAACCTAGATAGCATATTAAAAAGCAAAGACATTACTTTGCCAACAAAGGTCCATCTAGTCAAAGCTATGGTTTTCCAGTAGTCATGTATGGACATGAGAGTTGGACTATAAAGAAAGCTGAGCACTGAAGAACTGATGCTTTTGAACTGGGTGTTGGAGAAGACTCTTGAGAGTCCCTTGGACTGCAAGGAGATCCAACCAGTCCATTCTGAAGGAGATCAGCCCTGGGATTTCTTTGGAGGGAATGATGCTAAGGCTGAAACTCCAGTACTTTGGCCACCTCATGTGAAGAGTTGACTCATTGGAAAAGACTCTGATGCTGGGAGGAATTGGGGGCAGGAGAAGGGGACGACAGAGGATGAGATGGCTGGATGGCATCACTGACTTGATGGACATGAGTTTGAGTAAACTCCAGGAGTTGGTGATGGACAGGGAGTGTGCTGCAGTCTGTGGGGGTCTCAAAGAGTCGGACAACTGAGTGACTGGACTGAACTGAACTGACTGATGATTCTGTATGGTAATGATTATAGTATTAATTGATGAGGCCCTGATTTTGCTATAGTGTGCTTTCTAGTAAAAGATACACACTCAAGCTTTGTCAGGAAGTTTACAGACACACACATGGCTAGAGGTAGAGTGAAAATTTAAATTTTCTCATTTTCAGTATAGATAGTTTAAGTGAATAATTAAGAATATTTATATTTTCTTTGCTTTATATGATTTCATGTGATGCTTTTGAACTGTGGTGTTGGAGAAGACTCTTGAGAGTCCCTTGGACTGCAAGGAGATTCAACCAGTCCATTCTGAAGGAGATCAACCCTGGGATTTCTTTCAAAGGAATGATGCTAAAGCTGAAACTCCAGTACTTTGGCCACCTCATGTGAAGAGTTGACTCATTGGAAAAGACTCTGATGCTGGGAGGGGGCTGGGGGCAGGAGGAGAAGGGGATGACCGTGGATGAGATGGCTGGATGGCATCATGGACTCGATGGACATGAGTCTGAGTGAACTCCAAGAGATGGTGATGGAGCACCAGGGAGGCCTCGTGTGCTGCGATTCATGGGGTCGCAAAGAGTCAGACACGACTGAGCGACTGAACTTCACTTGACTTGACTTAGATGATCTGTCTTAGAAAATAGGTTTAGTGTCATCTTTTGGAGGGTCTAGCAAGAAAGCCTATGTCTACATCTGCAGTATAAATACCTTACTGCTATTTTCACAGCTGATTTTTCCAGATACCATGGACATCATAATTTAGGCAACCAAGCTTTAGAAAAGGCTAAGTTTAGAAAAGGCTAATTACACCTGTGGGCCTATGACAGGCATGGGTTCATTCTGGTGATACTGCACCTTGAAACTACTCAGAGGCTTTCACTTCAGCCAACATGGGTGATAATGTCAACCTTGGTATTTTGTTGAGACACAAATGCTACAAAAATCTTAACACTAACTGATATTCTAATAGTAAAAATTATATCTGATCTCAGCTTCCCAAATGTAGATTATCTAAAGCACAAAAGTGATAAGCACAAAAAATCAAGCTTATTCAGACTTGAAATTCTAAATATTTTCCATGTTAATATATGTCTTTAATGTATATCACAAAAAGATGAATTTGTTTCATATTCATACAATTTGCTGCATTCTATTTATTATTAAGGACTTCCCAAGTGGCTCAGTGGTAAAGAATCCATCTGCCAAGGCAGGACATGCAGGAGGCACAGGTTTGACTCGTGGTTGGGAAGATCCTCTGGAGAAGGAAATGGCAACCCTCCCCCAGTATTCTTGCCTGGAAAAATCCGATGGACAGAGGAGCCTGGCAATCTATAGTCCATAGGATCTCCAAGAATTGGAAACAACTGAGCACATCACACACACATTTATTACTAAATGGGTCTAGTAATGCTAGTAAGGCCTTCCAGGTGGCACCGATGATAAAGATCCCACCTGCCAAAGCAGGAGACGCAAGAGATGCATCTTCGATCCCTATCCCCTGGAGGAGGGCATGACAACCTACTCTAGTATTCTTGCCTGGAGAATCTCATGAAAAGAGGAGCCTGGGGGACACAGCCCATAGGGTAGCAAAGAGTCAGACACAACTGAAGTGACTTAGTATGCAATGCTAGCTATGTCATCTGACCAGAATTTCTAAAAGTTTGATTTGTATACAGTGAGGAACTATTTAAGTAAAGTTCGGTAGACAAGATCTTCAGACACATATAGTTCAATAGTCAGGGAGTAGTCAGGTTCAACTGATTAAAATTTAAGTCACTGTCATCCAAAATAAAAAAAAAAAACATAATCAGTACTTTGATAATACAAGTATCTTTGACATAGCACTGATCTGTTCTGTACATGATACTGCATCCTATAGCCTACTTGGCAGTCTTTGCATCTTGGTATTTTCATGCTTAAACTTTTGTAAGCTTTCCTTGAGTACACACATGTGCACACAGACACACACAAATGCACATACTTCATTTGGGGGTATTTCTCTTCAATATCATAGCTGGTATATAACTCTGTCCATCCAATTACTCCATTGATAGATACCCTAATTAGATATTTACATCCTACATGCTCCTTTATGCTGCTTATCATTGTGTTCCCAGTATCTTCTACCTCAGTGTCTGATACACAATAAATTAAACTCTTAGCAAATGAGACAGTCTGTCCCTTTTACAATTTTTTGTCTTTTTTTTTTAAATAATTCACTATCTCACCACTAGTAACTTACCACCTCAGTGCAAAATGAATGCCTACTCTAACCACTGAAACCTCAAGTCTTTTGTCCTTTTTCACCTTATTCATACTAGTAAATACTCATTTTAAGTTGGCAGTACTAACCACCACCTAGTGGCTAGGATGGGGAACTATATGGTTTGATATATGCTACCTGGCACCTTTTAAGAGATTTGGGAGGTCCACAGACTTGGAAATAGAGGTTATCAATGACAGCAGAAACAGCAAGTAAACCCCAGCAGAATCCAACCTAGGCTCTGGATAGCCTTGCCCCTCAACCCTCTTGTCCTGGGCTTAGATCTTTTAATCCTCCTTTAAGATGTCTGCATGCAACAGTGAGGGACCCAATACCAGACTTCCCAGGTTCAAGTCTTCTGTCTCCCATTTACCCTCTGAATGATCTTAGACAAGCTGTTTAATATCCCTATGTAATAGCTGTCTTATCTATAAAACTGGGATAATAATATTACTATATGGGTCTTCATGATGGTTCTATCCACACTGAGGTTCTTTGACAAATAACTACAGTAACTCATGTGAAGAAATTAACACAGTGCCCAGCACTTAATTACAGCTCAATATTGAGTACGGCTTTTTACTGAGCTGGTTCATCTTCCTGGCTGAAATTGAAACCACCCTTGATTATACTCAATATACTCAGGGCAGTTTTTTTTTTTTCCCAGTTCAGGTCCTGGTTTCCATTTTCTTCTTCGTCTGCAATGGTATCTGCTTCTGTCTTGCCCTGGCCCCATCCCCTTTGTAAGTCCAGTGCTTGACTCCTCATGGTGATGGTGAAAAACCCATGCTCAGTCATGTCTGATTCTTTAAGACCCCATGGACTATATCCTGCTAGGTTCCTCTGTCCATGGAGTTTTCCAGGCAGGAATACTTGAGTGGGTTGCCATTTCCTTCTCTAGGGGATCTTCCTGACCCAGAAATAGAAACTATGTCTCCTGCACTGCAGGCAGATTCTTCTCCACTTAGCCAAAGACAAACATCTCTTCCCCAAAATCTACTTCTTTTCTGAGAAGATATGTGCCTGAAGTGAAGTTCCTGTATTTTCATTGCTATGACAATAGAGATAATTGCATCTTGGATAACTTTCCTTGTTTGTTAATTTCATTTTGATCACTTTTCCATTTTTATATATCTCTCATTGCACACTCCGTTTCTTCAGAGGAAAAAAAAAACCCATCATCTCTTTCTCCTACTCTTTTCTTCTGTGGTATTGTCATGAGAAATAACACAGATGTGGGCCTGTGGAACATTATGGGAACCAAGGAAAGAGAAAAGTTAAAAATTTTAAAGCACACTTCCCTAATGGTCCAGTAATTAAGACTCTATCCTTCTACTGCAAGGGGTACAGGTTTGATCCCTGGTTGGGGAACTAAGATCCCACATACCACAAGGTACAGCCAAAAAATAATAAAACAAACTTCCTTAAAAAAAGTTTTAACATAAAATTAGGCTTAAATCATATGAATGCTATTAATCTCTAAAGACCGTGAAAATGTCCATAAATCCACTAGCTTCTCATTTGATTGAAATACACTTTTCTTCAAGCTCCAATCTATGAAGAAATATTTTTAAACATTTCCAGCATAATTTTATTGTGACAAACTGAAAACATTTTCTGTAACTGTTTATACTTCAAGCATATGTTTTATTTTATAAAGTGGGCATTTGTACCAATCCTGGAAACCTAACCACCACCAGGAACATTGGTATCATAGGATAATGTAGGCCAAATGAATTTATGGTACTCAATTCATGTCTAAGTTAGGAACTGGATATAAGAAGAAAGGATATGATATTCAAGTTGAATTATTCTGTTTGGCATGTCCTCCTGTTATCTAAGTTATTGAGTAATTTGATCTTAGTTGTTGTTTTTTTTTTCTTCTCCTCAGTGAAACAACTATGCTTTGAAATTTAAAATAATCAGAACAGCATAATCAGATACATTTTACTCAGATTCCATCGAATATATCCTAAATATATTACCTGGTGATGACAGTCTTTTTTCAGTGGGCTGTTCACAGTATGTTGAACAGTGGAAACATCACTCGTGGTGATATTATATTTCTCAATAACAGGTCAGATGGTGGGAATTTCCTGGTTTGTTACCCTCACTCAGGTAAGATAACTTGTTCTCAAATATTTGGATGAAAGTGCAATCTCTTTTGATAACAGCAGCTGTACAGATATAAGGTCTCATTCAGTTGGTTCCATTCTCAAACTGGACATTCTTCTACAAATCAGGTTAAAAGATAAGAGAGTAGATGCCAGTCCCATTTCCTTCTGATTTTGGTCTGTCATGGTTCCCACATTTTCCTCTGGTTTACTCAGAATGCACTGGCAAGTGACCCCAGAATAGACACAGAGAAATCAGTCAGAGGTCTGCTCAGATCACAATAGATAAGACTTGCCTGCTTACAGTGCAGTCTTCTTGACTTATGACTCTTACTTTTTAATATAATATAGAGTCTGAAAATTTTTATTTTGTAATTTAGATTTATTTATTATTTGATCCTAGATAAATCGCTGAAATCAGTACTCTTGCCTGGAAAATCCCATGGATGGAGGAGCCTGGTGGGCTGCAGTCCATGGGGTCGCTGGGAGTCGGACACGACAGAGTGACTTCACTTTCACTTTTCACTCTCATGCATTGGGGAAGGAAATGGCAACCCACTCCAGTGTTCTTGCCTGGAGAATCCCAGGGACGGAGCAGCCTGGTGGGCTGCCGTCTATGGGGTCGCATGGAGTCGGACATGACTGAAGCGACTTAGCAGCAGCAACAGCAGCATGAAAGGAAAGAAATCCTCAATGCTAGAACTAACAGAAGCCTTGTGTTATACATGATGGCTATCCGAAATGGGTTTTAGTCATAAGGTTTCTGTGATGTTAGATATTTTTAAGTGTCAGAATTTTGCATTCAAGGTCCATACTGTAGAAATGAAGGAAGGAAACTGATACCTAAATGACTATTCTGTTAATATATAGTGGGGGGGGAGCTTTCTGAGGTGCTGGTTCTAGGTTCTCCAGATTCTATCAGGTCTTATTAATTCACTGCTTAAAATTTGAAGATTTTTTAAAAATGTTCTTCTTTCCTAAAATCACAAAAGGAAATGAGTTGATTTACCTGGAGATCTCTCATTACTCTTAGGAAAAAATTTCCATTAAATTTACACCTGCTTTCAGTTCATTTCAGTCACTCAGTCGTGTCCGACTCTTTGCGACCCCATGAATCGCAGCACGCCAGGCCTCCCTGTCCATCACCATCTCCCGGAGTTCACTCAGACTCACGTCCATCGAGTCCGTGATGCCATCCAGCCATCTCATCCTCGGTCGTCCCCTTCTCCGCCTGCCCCCAATCCCTCCCAGCATCAGAGTCTTTTCCAGTGAGTCAACTCTTCGCATGAGGTGGCCAAAGTACTGGAGTTTGAGCTTTAGCATCATTCCTTCCAAAGAAATCCCAGGGCTGATCTCCTTCAGAATGGACTGGTTGGATCTCCTTGCAGTCCAAGGGACTCTCAAGGGTCTTCTCCAACACCACAGTTCATACACTCATGACACATGTGTTCATTCAAAGCAATTTTTTTCTAATTGTCTGTCAAACTGTGCCAGTGTTTAAAGTAGGCTGAGTCTTACTCACATGGAGGGAAATAACACAAAAACATGTGATGGAACCAGACAATTATAAATCAACACAGATGTAAGAATAGGGTAATAGAAAGCAGTAATCTCCACACAGTATTCATTTTCAGAAAACAAACTGTAGAAGTAAAGTTAAGCTATAATCCAGGTCAACATTGGAGCATGTGAGAATTTAAGGAAGCTGGCAAAGGGAATATAAGAAAAGGAGGTCCTGAATTGTATGACAGTGCAACTAGGGAGTGAAATACAAAACCAACACGCTATATGCAAGACAAAAGGAAAGAGCAGTGAAAGTAAGATTCCATTAATTCATACGGAGTCCCTCAAAATGAAGTTCCATTTGTCTCGGAACAACTGGAGATGTTTTCATCATAATCAAGAGAGAAAATATTTCATTACCTCAAATGTTGTAGATTACTTCTTACGATATAATATAAAGAAATTTTAATCTGCTGATTGTTCTGAAAAATTTAGGTAGGTGAGGGTTCTTTACTATCTTATATAAAAGCTAATACTTAAAAAAAAGACACAAATAGTTAATTCTGGAGATTAAATTTTAAGACATAAAACTAAATGCAAGAGAAATATTTTAGAACATTGTGAAAGTTAAGGGAGCAATAAAGAGCAATAATCAATCAAACAAATAGAACTACTGAGATGAAGCACACTGCCATTACTTTTGTGAGTGTGATAGTATTAACTGACTAACTTAAAATATTTCTTCTAAACAGCTAATGAAAACGTTACTTGGGATTCAGAGAGTTTTCCAGAACAGAAGCTAGTAAAAACTCTGTTTCAATAGGAAGGGATATAAACATCCAGAAGAGCCATTCTCATTATAGCCCAGAGAAATGCAACATGTCATGGGGAAGTTCCCTAATTCTTCATTTGATTTAAAATGCTGCTGCTGCTGCTGCTAAGTCACTTCAGTTGTGTCAAACTCTGTGCGACCCCATAGACTGCAGCCCACCAGGCTCCTCCATCCATGGGATTCTCCAGGCAAGCACACTGGAGTGCGGTGCCATTTCCTTCTCCAATGCGTGAACGTGAAAAGTGAAAGTGAAGTCACTCAGTCGCGTCCGACCCTTAGCGACCTCATGGACTGCAGCCTACCAGGCTCCTCCGTCCATGGGATTTTCCAGGCAATAGTACTGGAGTGGGGTACCATTGCCTTCTCCAGTATATATATATATATATACTGGGCCAATGACATAACTAGAGGGCTCAGCACAAAATGTAAATGTGAAGTCTTTTCTTCATAAAGTGGGGGAAAATTCCATACAATCACTAAAATGGAAAGCCTTTTCTTTTCTTCTGAAGTCTTTTAAATTGTCACGGTGTTGTTATTTCCTATTTAATGTCGTTCTAAGTAAAGAAACAATTTAAATTAAACTGTTATCCTAAATATTATCATAATTTTATATTGTGCAGTGTTAGTTTTAAAGGCAAATCTAAAAAAACTAACTCATGCAGAATCATTGAAATTACACAGTTTCAGTTTTGTAACTTGTACATGCATATGTATTTTGATGTTGTCAGCACGAAGGATATTCTGCATAAAACTAACTCATCTGTTTTATTTCACTTTTGATATACATACTCTTCCATGCTTGCTATTTGTGGCTTATCCATGAGCAAGGAAGGACAGAGAAGAAAAGGAAATATGCGTTACCCTACCTTTCCTTTCCCTTCTGTAACAACAACTTTCGTTGCATGCTTGTGTCTTGTATCTGCTCTAAGTCTTTCTGAACTCCAACACATTGAATCCAATGGATGTCTGCATGGATGGGACCTCAGGTAGGCTTTAAGCAAATGGGATGGTGAAGAACAGTGCCCACACTTAACTGCTCGCAGCTTCTCTGCTCATGTGCATGCTCTACTATCCCATCAAACTCCAGTTACAAACACAAGTTCTCAGATAAAAAGAGTAAAAATTGAAGGTGCACAAGAGGGCATTAATCCAAACATAGGGCATTTCTGAGGGCAAAGGCTTATGTGACCTGCACAGGTCATATGCCCATGAAGCCAGCCCTGTCTGGTGCCCTTGTTCACCTTTACACAACAACACAACCATCAATATTGGCCTGGAATTGACACTAGCATCAGAAGGCAGGTGAATTAAGTTTTGCTGTATCTGGATAGTTGATTCAGTTCAGTTCAGTTCAGTCACTCAGGCGTGTCAGACTCTTTGCAACCCCATGAACCGCAGCACACCAGGCCTCCCTGTCCATCACCAACTCATGGAGTTCACTCAGACTCACATCCATTGAGTCGGTGATTCCATGAAGCCATCTCATGCTCAGTCGTCCCCTTCTCTCCTGCCTCCAATCCCTCCCAGCATCAGGGTCTTTTCCAATGAGTCAACTCTTCGCATGAGGTGACCAAAGTATTGGAGTTTCAGCTTCAACATCAGTCCTTCCAATGAACACCCAGGACTGATCTCCTTTAGGATGGACTGATTGGACTCCTTGCAGTCCAAAAGATTCTCAAGAGTCTTCTCCAACACCACAATTCAAAAGTTTCAATTCTTCGGCACTCAGCTTTCTTCCAGTCCAACTCTCACATTCATACATGACCACTGGAAAAACCATAGCCTTGACTAGACGGACCTTAGTCAGCAAAGTAATGTCTCTGCTTTTGAATATGCTATCTAGGTTGGTCATAACTTTTCTTCCAAGGAGTAAGCATCTTTTAATTTCATGGCTGCAATCACCATCTGCAGTGACTTTGGAGCCCCCAAAATCAAGTCTGACACTGTTTTCACTGTTTCCCCATCTATTTCCCATGAAGTGATGGGACCAAATGCCATGATCTTCATTTTCTGAATGCTGAGTTTTAAGCCAACTTTTTCACTCTCCTCTTTCACTTTTATCAAGAGGCTTTTTAGTTCCTCTTCACTTTCTGCCATAAGGGTGGTGTCGTCTGCATGTCTAAGGTTATTGATATTTCTCCCGGCAATCTTGATTCCAGCTTGTGCTTCTTCCAGCCCAGCGTTTCTCATGATGTACTCTGCATATAAGTTAAATATGCAGGGTTACAATATACAGCCTTGATATACTCCTTTTCCTATTTGGAGCCAGTCTTTTGTTCCATGTCCAGTTCTAACTGTTGCTTCCTGACCTGCATACAGATTTCTCAAGAGGCAGGTCAGGTGGTCTTATATTCCCATCTCTTTCAGTATTTTCCACATTTTCTTGTGATCCACACAGTCAAAGGCTTTGGCATAGTCAAGAAAGCAGAAATAGATGTTTTTCTGGAACTCTCTTGCTTTTTCCATGATCCAGCGGATGTTGGCAATTTGATCTCTGGTTCGTCTGCCTTTTCTAAAACCAGCTTGAACCTCTGGAAGTTCACGGTTCATGTATTGCTGAAGCCTGGCTTGGAGAATTTTGAGCATTACTTTACTAGCGTGTGAGATGAGTGCAATTGTGCGGTAGTTTGAGCATTCTTTGGCATTGCCTTTCTTTGGGACTGGATGAAAGCTGACCTTTTACAATGTTATCTTTCAGACTGTGGACAGGAAAGCTAATAGGAAGAAAGAAAGTGAAGTCGCTTAGTCGTGTCTGAATCTTTGCCACCCAATGGACTGTAGCCTACCAGGGTCCTTTGCCCATGGGATTTTCCAAGCAAGAGTATTGGAGTGGGTTGCCATTTCCTTCTCCAGTGATCTTCCTAATCCAGGGATCAAACCCAGGTCTTCTGCATTGCAGGCAGACACTTTTACCGTCTGAGCCACCAGGGAAACCAAAGCTAATAGGGTGACTTACCAAAGTTTCATGAATTTTATTTAAACTTATATAGATACTGTTTGTGGGAATACAGTCAGACAAAAGCCTCTGTTACAGAGATGCTACATATCTGAAGTAAAAATGATTTTCAAGCCACGAGATGGCCCTCCACTAGTGGATCTTAATATCAAATTACTAGATTTTAAAGACAATTTTTAAAATAATGAAATGGACTAGACAAGAGTAGAAAAGATTAAACAGCTGCAAATATGACAAATATATGGATAATTTTATAAAAATTTTATTTCATATGTATATAATACATACTATATATATATATATAAATGAAAGTAATAGGTTGCAAAATAAGGTATTTCTTACTGTGGGTCTCATTTAAAAAGCCATTGTTCTAAAATCTCTGTCCTCCAATGATGTCTATGGTTTCTAAACTCTCCAATCATCTTTCCATATTATAAAAAATGTAATTTCAAAAGAGAAAATGCAAGTGCATAAAAGAAATCTGAAAATTACTTTCTACAAAATGTTGTCTTTTCAAGCTTAGATTTTTGTTGATGATTATGTTCTCAAGGATTTGTAGACAATGTACTTAGCCATTCTAACCTTTGCAACATCCATCAAAGAGTAGGCATTCAAAAGTAAAGAAAGAAAAAAATATACTTATTCACTTTAATTATGTGACTTAATCCTCAGAGTCATCTCTAAAGTGAATACTACCACCCTGTTTTGTAGGTGGGGAAGGTGAAACTCTGAGCATTTAAGGAATTTTCCCAGTGACATATCTTATTAGTGGAAAATGAGACTTGGAACCTAGGCTATCTATGTCAAAGTCCAGCATTTAGGTCTCCTGAGGTGCTATAATCTTGTAAAAATGTTGAAAAATTAAAATTAAAAGGGAAATAATGTAACTGATGCACAAAAATCAAGGATTGATTGTGTTACAGTCTAGTGAAATATAATTTAATTTTGGACTCTGTTTTCCCGCTGAACCATACTGTAACTAATAGGTAATACTCTTTTGTAAATCAGAGTCTCAGCATTTGCATTTTCTTGTGGTTACATTATAAGAAACAATGTGCAATGTTTTGATTTCTTTGAACCCACAATCTAAGCTATTCAAAAACAACAAAATTCCACAAAGAAGGAGGAAAAAATAAATTTTAGAGAATTTTGGAAAGAACAGTATCAACTTTTATAGCAATCATAAGAAAATCATCTACATTCGTATCAAATATCAGGTTTCCAGCTCAGGAAAAGAAAACTGCAGTACCTGCCATTTTAAATTACTCCTTGTCATGTTTTTATTTCTCCTCCTCCCCTGGGATGTTAATGTCTTGAAGAAATATGTGTGCACTCTGAAAATATTTCCTGAAGTCAGTGGATTCCATATGTTCCTAAGGAAACAAATTATTCACTCCATGGGTCATTCCTGGTGACATTCAGGTCTTCTAATCAGAACATTTAGGCCCTATGTACTTCGTATTTTCAGAGCTCTGTAATGTAGACCTACATAGAACTTAAGAAATATTCTAGACTGAAATACTCCCTTAACCTAAAAGAACACACACGAAACACACACATACACTCTCTTTCACACAAATTTATACACACAAGCACGTGTACAAAGCTGCACGAATATATATTGTCTATAGTTCAACAATAATGGATATTGGAGTTTTTGGATAATGGTTTTTGAAAATTAAAACAGCTATTGGGACTTCCCTGGTGGTCCAGGGACTAAGACTTTGCACTCTCAATGCAGGGGGCCTGGGTTCGACCCCTGATCAGGGAACTGGATCCCATATGCTACAACTAAAGATCCCACATGCTGTAACTAAGACCAAATACAGAAAAATGAATAAATAAAATGTTTTTAAAACAGCTATTAATATTTTGAACTAAAATAAATGATAATCCCAAAAGCAAAGTTAGAAATATATATATAAGAAAATATACTCAGTATCTTCAGTTTATAAATAAAATTGATCACAGAGAAGAAGACAAAAATAATGAATTATAAGAAACTAATTTTGTTTGATTTGTGGGACTTTTCAATTTTTGTTTTGTTTTTTTACAAAATAAAGAGCAAGAATTGGAGTGTGACTTTTGCTTTCCTTTGAATGACAACAAGAGGCGCTGTTCTTGAAATACTTTCTTCATTTGGTTTCAGACCACTGTTATCTTTCTGGTCTCAAAAATTTATAATGACTACTCTTTTCTGACTCTAATGTTAGAACTTTTCCAGAGTATTTTATTGGTCCTCTTCTTTGCCATCCTTAGGAAGTTCAATACTATCTTAGGCTTCAATTGTCATCAGTATGCCAAGAACTCCCAAATATATATCTTATTGATTTATTGTGCATATATTTGTTGATTGCTTATATATCCCAGAAAGTTGTATTATTTAGTTGGAACAAAATAGTCATTGCCATCTTGCAACTTAACATCAAGTACTGAAGACATTTATTTAATATGCAAATGCTTACAAAATGTAATCAAAGAATCATACATAATACCAGGAGGAGAGGAAAAAAAAAAAAACAGGACAAAAAGTAAGAGAATAACATAAGAGGAGAAAGGTCATAAGGTAGTCACAATTTAGTTGAGATCTAAAGGATAAGAAAATCTAGTCTAGCAATGAGCTAGGAGGAAACTGTTCAAGGGATTCTGGCATGCAACCCCTCATATCCTCATTTCTCTCCGAGCTGTGAACACACTCCAAAATTTGCCCAATAAACAAACATTGGCATATGTAACTTCCTTGATTTTAAGATATATATAAATGAACTCTAAGTTCCATGCAAATTCAGTTGTTTCTCCTCTCAGCTATTTCTGTCTTGGTTAATGGCACAACCATTCACCCAAGCTGAACACCTCACAAGAGTCTCACAAGAATCTTTCTTGTACCTCACGTTTTACATAAATCATTCATCAAATTCTATAAGTTTCACTCCACACAGAAGGTGCTTGACAAGTTTTTTTTTTTTTTTTGGTAAGTACATGAATGAATCAGTAAACCAATGACTAAAAATCTTTGGGCTTCTGCTTACTGATGAGATTTTTACATGCCACCATCTTAATCACCAAGTGCCTGCTTCTTGTTCATTTAGAATGTATACTCTGTCTTTCCAAAAGCACTTTCAAACTACTTTTTGTTGAACATATCACATTACTGCAAAACTGGGGAGAGAAACTAGTTCCTATCTTGCCACTGATCTCACTCAGTCTAAAATCAGTTCTTAATAAAGAGGATATGATAGAGGCCACATCTTTACCTTAGGAAGCATTGTTCTTGGGGAAGAGCACCAAAAAAGGGAGAAATAATGCTCATCTTTTGGGGCTTCCCTGGTGGCTCAGACAGTAAAGCATCTGCCTGCAATGTGGGAGACCCTGATTCGATCCCTGGGTTGGGAAGATCCCCTGGAGGAGGAAACGGCAACCCACTCCAGTACTCTTGCCTGGGAAACTCCATGGACTGAGTGAGGCAAAGAGTCAGACATGACTGAGTGACTTCACTTTCTTTTCCTCGTCTTTTATTATTTATACAGACAGCTCACATATTTATATTTCTGTCATATTTCTCTGAATTACTCATCCACAGATATACATTCAACTGCCTACTTGCAATTTCTACTTAGATCCAAATAACTTCCTGAACATATATATCTGAAATGAATCCCTGATACTCCTCCTCAAACTGCTTCTCCAGCAGTCTTCATTATCTGCGTTGATAACAACTCCATCCTTCCGATTGCTCAAGATAAAAACTTTCTTTCTTAACCCTCCTCTTTTCTTATATCCCACACTCAATCTTTCTGAAAATCTTGTTGGCTGTACCTTCTAAGTAGATCCAGAATCTGAACAGTTATCACCACCCTCACCCCTACAACTGCCCTAAATCAACATTATCTCTTTGATTATTGCAAAATCTTCCCAAAGGGTTTCTCTTTTATACTTGCTTCCCTACAGTACTTTCTCAAAACAGCAGTCAGAATAATATTTTTTTGCTCAGTACTCTTGAATGGTGCCATCTTACCTAGAAAAAGAAAAAGTGTAGGGAGAGATTTTTCCTTTGTCTTCATTCGTGTCTGTCTTCATTATTCTTGATTTGGTTGAAACATTTTAATCTGTTGATCAACTTCTTCATGAAACAAACTCCTTTGTTTTTTAAAAGAGTGCATCATCTCATTTCTATTCCTTTCCTTCATCATGGTACTTTCTTGATCTCCTTTGGAAGGATCATGATTTGAAGAGAGAGGGGGAGATGGGGAAGAAAGAGGCAAGGAAAAGCTTCTGAATCATTCAGAAGACTTCTCTTCTTCTACAAGGCCTTATACCAGATATTACCTTGATTTTAACTTTCTTTATCTCTACATTTATACTGAAAATAAGGAGCTAATAAGATTCTTGTGAGCATTAAATAGATAATATAACCGATTATCTACATCCCCTATGACATGACCAGGTTGAATGTCACAATGTCCTGCATTCTGGTTTAACTCAGTCACCACTGCAGACCAGCCTCCCTCTACATCACCTAGACTTATCTCTCAATTTGGATCTTTATATCCTTTAAGTCTAACTCAAGTTTCCACATCTTGTCAACACTCTCCACTCTAGCACTGTGCCCCCGAAATTCATGGTTTGCCAACATCAGTGAGCCCAGTTCTCAACCTCTTCTATACCAATCCTCTTTATCATCAGATTCAGTCTACCCTGCATATTCCTCCACATTCCTTGCATTTTCTTCCACCCACAGGACTAAGGTAGATATTCCCTCTGCCTTTTATTGCCACTTCCAAAAAGCTTCCAGCTACTTCCAAGTACATGCAATCAGACTCTGATATGTGATACACCTTCCTTGTTTCAGACGCCTATCATCATCCAGGTTGCTTCCTCTTCATCTTTCTCTTTACCACCAGCTCTGCATTAATATTCTGGGAATTTCAATGCCTGTCTAACATGTGATGACCTCGTTCATTGACATCCCACTCCCACTCATCCTATGCTGTTCTACCACAGCCGTAAACCAAGCTAAACTAGGTAATGTTTCCCAAATATGCCCCGTGTTTTCCAGTCGAAGAATAATTGCTTAAGCTCTTTGTGTCTGCAATGGAGCACTATCCTTTTCTTTTTCTATCTAGAAATTTTCTACTCATCACTCATTGCCTACCCTTAATAACATTTTCCTCATGCAGCTTTTCTTAATCATTTGGTTGTGAATTCTCTTCTTAAAATCTTGTGTCATTATTATTAAAGTTAGTTTTTAATTATACTCTTTTGTATTCTTGCCTATCTCCCTATGTCTTATACAGATGTTTGCTTTGTAGTAAGCCCTTAGATGGGGCTTCCCTGGGCAGCACTAATGATAAAGAAGCTGCTTGTCAATGCAGGAGACATAAGAGATGTGGGTTTGATCCCTGGGTTCAGGAAGATTCCCTGAAGGAGGGCATGGCAATCCACTCCAGTATTCTTGCCCGGAGAATCCCATGGACCGAGGAGCCCCGTGGGCCACAGTCCATAGAGTCACAAAGAGTCAAATACAACTGAAGCAACTTAGCACACACTCTTGGAAGCCTTTAGATAGCAGGAATTAGTTCTTACCCATGGTGGCATTACTTGATACACCTAATTCAAACATTTTCCCAAACATATGTTCAAGAACCCTTATTTAATTGGAGAATTACAGTTTCTTCATGATAGTTAATAACTTAAACATTTTTTATCTTAATAAGCTGCTGATTTCCATAAAGAAGACAGAGTCAGGAAAAGGCTAGAGTAGCATTTTTTCAGATTCTGGTTGCCTACAACAGTGCTTTTATATTAAAACAATTTTTGCTGAATATATGAACTGTTCTGTTTTCGTAGGTCATGTTTTCCCATGCACAATAAGCAAGATAGACCCATGCAAGAGGCAAACAATCTGCAAAAGTCTTGCAAGAAAAACAATAAAACCAGAGTGAAAATAGTGGCAATTCTCTAAAATTATAATTCAAAACTTGATCAGTTATAAGAATCATTTTCAGAATATGTAAATGTCTACCAAAATGTAAATATCTAAGCCCCAGACATACTAATTAAAATTTTAGCAAGTGAAACCACTGTTCAAATAACTTACAATCTGGGACTGAGACAATTTTGGAAACATCTCCTGTAGGAGACATGACTGATAGCTGGTTCCATTTCCTACCAGTAGATATAATCTCTGCACGCCATCCAAAGTAATTATATATAACATATTTTTAAAAACCTGAGTGTTTGTAATCTGTGCATTAAGTAAATATCTAGGAAATATAATTGAGGCAGAATAATTAAATTTGAAGGTCAGTGACAATTACAAGTAAATACTTCAAAAATGAAAATTTTAATGTGGTTCTGCTTCATTAAAAATAGATTTAGATAATATTTAAAATGCTGGATGTCCCTGGCGGTTCAGAATCTGCCTACCAATGAAGGGGCACAGGCTTGATTCCTGGTCTGGGAAGATCCCACATGCCATGGAGCAGCTCAGCCCATGCACCACAGCTACTGAGCCTGTGCTCTGGAGCCAGCAAGCTGAAGCTACTGAGCCCCGTGTGCCTCCACGCCTGAAACCCGAGCACCCCAGAGCCT
Organism: Nanger dama; assembly: GCA_917880005.1. Classification (NCBI taxonomy): domain Eukaryota; kingdom Metazoa; phylum Chordata; class Mammalia; order Artiodactyla; family Bovidae; genus Nanger; species Nanger dama. The sequence continues at coordinate 714,656 of CAKJTW010000068.1, read as the reverse complement.
GTGCTCCACAAAAAGAGACGCCCACGCCCCTTGACTAGAGAGTAGCCCCCACTCTCTGCTACTGGAGAAAGCCAAGCGCAGCAACCAAGATCCAGTGCAGCCAAAGATAAATAAATATTTTTTTAATGCAAATTTGGTATAAGAGAAAAGATTTCCAACCTAGTGTTTTTCCAGAGATTTGCTGAATACAAAGAGACTAGGAAATGTTAGTATGTATTTTATATTGTCTTTTCTTGGCTTGTCACGTATAATTGTGTCATATGAACAAGTCCAAGCCAAGCAGAGATAATTGAGCAATGTAAAAGTAACATGACAGCTAAGGAAGATTATGTACGGTTACGTAAGACAGCCAATTGGAATTTCTGTTTTTCATTCGTGGAACTAATCACAGTGGAATAACACTAACTTTTACTTAGCTAATCCACATCTCCTCTATTTTCAGAGAAAACTGAGCACCACACCTTGTTCTCAGAAAAGATTTAATAACCAAGAACTGAAGTGAGGTTGAAATGTCAAGTTGTATTTATCATATTAAAATTAAAAGTGGTTGGCAAGGAGCAAAAACACTGGACATTGTTGACTCAACTGATCTAAGTTCTTGTGCTAATTCTACCCCTGAATTGCCGCAGGAAAATGAAAGCTGTTTCAAATACTGCCGATATATTTTTATTTAAATAACAATTAATAATGATAATAAAGACAAAAGTAAAACTTTGTTTCATATGTGATAGACATAGGAAACTCTGACCTACAAAGATAGAACAGAGTTATTCATTCAACAAAAATAATTTGAGTATTAAATGATTGCAGTAGACACTTAGAAGACAAAAAAAAAAAAAAGGATGACCCTCCAGCCCTTTGGATTCATGGTCTAACAGAGAAGAGATAAGCAATGAGTATTTTATTAAACATCTATTGTGCAGTCATCTAACATGGGATGAGTTCTTGGTAGGCTTTTGTAGCCATAAAAACTTGGAAAGAAGAGAGCAAATTTAGCTAGGTTTGAATATTAAATGAAAAGATAATAAGGCATCAGAAAGTATTATAAAAAATGTTCTGAAGTAATAAACACCATATTTGCAATCACAAGACTTTGAGTTCATTGAGAGCCATGTGATTTTTGAAAGCCACTTCAGTTCAGTTCAGTCGCTCATTCGTGTCACACTCTTTGTGACCCCATGAATCGCAGCATGCCAGGCCTCCCTGTCCATCACCAACTCCCGGAGTTCACTCAGATTCATGTCCATCGAGTCAGCGATGCCATCCAGCCATCTCATCCTCTGTTGGCCCCTTCTCCTCCTGCCCCCAATCCCTTCCAGCATCAGAGTCTTTTCCAATGAGTCAACTCTTCGCATGAGGTGGCCAAAGTACTGGAGTTTCAGCTTTAGCATCATTCTTTCCAAAGAAATCCCAGGGCTGATCTCCTTCAGAATGGACTTAGCCTTTCTAAAAATCAGGTTTCTCATGTTAGAAGCGGGGAAAATAATATCTACCTATCTCTCCTGATTATTGGAAGGATTAATAATACCTGAAGAAGTGCTTTGAAAGATGCAAAGAGCCGTGAATATGCTTTGGATTCTTTTAGTTGGGGAAATGATATAACTGGAAGACCCAGATTCCCTGGGAGCCAAATGTTTGGAAGATGGAAACTGACAGTAAGAAACTCAACTTGGTTGAAGTCAAGACTTTTGGGAAGTAATGTAAAGTCAAGTCAGATAGACAGAATTAGGGTCAAATGATTTTGTTTGCAATCTTGAAAAGCTGTCTGGAGTTGTTTTAGTAAGCAATGTTAAAGCCCCTAAGCCCTTGAAGTTGAGGGGAAAGGGGGCAAGTCCAACCCGAATTATTTTCTGACAAAGCTATGCAGATGGCACAAAAGAGGGGAAAACTGCCACATTTTAGAAATGATTTCTTTGTGATCTGTGCTAGAATATTTTCTCTGATAATGGAAAAGAAGAGCTCTGCAATGACAGAATCAACTTGGCAGAGTAGCTGACATGTTGTAAAAGTGTGATATTCCAAGAGGATACCCAAGATTCCATACTGTTGTTGGATCATGAATACAAATGGAATATAGAAAAGTAAAATCACTTCAAATGTTTAAGGGAGTAGAGAAACGGACAGGCAAGGGACTGCCAAAATGACAAAGTTTGTTTTAATCATACTGATATACTGTTAAAAATGAATGCAAAATTTGAGTACAATAGGAACATGGAAACCGTGAGTAAAGAATTGATAATGGAAATGCTAAGAAATTTGATTCATATGTATGAGGGAGAAGAGCATAGGATATTCATATGTATAAGGGAATTGGTAAAAATGAGAATGCTTAAGAACTAACAAGAAACAAGAGACAGCAAGTAAAGTTACAACTTTTTAGTTATTTTAGCAATTTAAAAATATTAATATTAAAATATTAATAATTAATAAAACCTTTATGGTATTAGGACAATAAATTGTAATGTATTGAGCATATTTGCAGACAAAGTGAAAACAGGAAATTAAAGAAAGAAGTTCCCAAGAGGGACTGCAAGATGAGACCAATTTTTCCATTTTGTTTAAAATATAAACATTTCCTATTCCTTTCTCTTTTTCCTACTAAGTAATGTTTATGTTTTCATAGAGGTACCTCAAAGTACGAGGGGGCATTTGAGGAAGGGAAAAAACAGGCATTGCCACCCTCTTTAGCAGAGTGGGACAAATCTCCAATAAGCTTGGGGAGCATTGCTGATTGTGGAGGTCAAAAGACCTGAGGAACTTGGTGAGGTGGAATTCCGAACTCTTTTATAGAGGATCAGGCAGTTAAGTAGGAAGGGAACTAATTTTTATAGAATGCTTATTAGATAGCCAGAATCATTCTGTTTTCCATATTCTTGGGCTGCCCTTGTGGCTCAACTGGTAAAGAATCTGCCTGCAGTGTGGAAGACCCGGGCTCAGTCCCTGGGTTGGGAAGATCCCCTGGAGAAGGGAAAGGCTACCCACTCCAGTAATCTGGCCTGGAGAATTCCAGGACTATACAGTCCATGGGGTCGCAAATAGTCGGACACAACTGAGCGACCTTCACTTTCACTTTCAGTGAGCTAGACAGTGCTATTCTCATTTACAGAATAGCCTCACAGGAGTCAATTTTCCAAAAGCCATATATCAAGTAAGTAGCAAGCATAGGGATTCAAATGTGATTAAGTCTGACTCCAAAGCTTTTTATCACTCTCTCTATTCCACTTTCTCTTTATCCATAAGATGAAATTACTGGACTAGATATTCTCTAAGACCCCTTCCAATTCTAACATTCTCTGCATCTCCATCATGTAACCACTTCACTGGACAACTCACTTTATTTTTTCCTTGCTGGCAAAGCAAGGTTTTAAATGAGTCCTTTGACTGATACTATGAGGGTGTGAGGTCTTCCCAGGTGGCTCTAGTGATAAAGAACTTGCCTCCAATGCAGGAAACATAAGAGACATGGGTTTGATCCCTGCTTCAGGAAGATCCCCTGGAAGAGGACATAGCAACTCACTCCAGTATTCATGCCTGGAGAATTCCATTGACAGGCTACAGTCCATAGGGTGCCAAAGAGTCAGATAGGACTAAAGAGACAGCACACATGCCTGAGTGCCTGATCTTGCTTAACTTGCATTTCTTTCATTTAAAAATGCATCCTTTATTTAGTATATGAAAGTGAAAGAAGCGTTAGTCACTCTGTCATTTCCAACTCTTTGCAACCCCATAGACTGTAGCCTGCCAGGTTCCTCTATCCATGGAATTCTCCAGGTAAGAACATTGGAGTGGATTGCCATTCCCTTCTCCAGGGGATCTTCCTGACTCAGGGATCGAACCCAGATCTTCTGCGTTGCAGACAGATTCTTTACTACCCAGTTCACCAGGGAAGCCCTATTTAGTATCTATGTCATATTTAATTTGTAAAAATTCCCTATCTGAATCTTTGCCTGTTCTTTGAAAAGTACTAGCAGGTTAAACATTAAAAGAGAAATGATTTAGATGGTAACGAATATATATGTTGGGAAATTCAGGTGATATTTTCTCTTTTATTTACTCCATTGGTGTAGAATACTCAAAGTGTGCTTTAAGAGTTCTGCATTCTGCAGCAAAATTTCTAAAACATCTACAGAAATGTGGAGTTTGAATAAAGTTGAGATTCTACCTTAATCATTTCATTTTATAGGTGGAATAACCAAGGCCCAGAAACATAATAACAATAGAGTATTCAGTAAACACATAGGCTTCGGAATGACACAGCTAAGACTAAATCTTGGCTCCTAACAGCAGTGGTTTCTCGGACTCAGTCTTGGTCTGATTCTCAGATAATTCTCTATAAAATGAGGATGATTTTAGTATCTACCTGATAGAGTAGTTGAGATGATTACATAATTTAATGTATATAAAGCCATAGTGCCTGACCTAGGATAACTGCTCAATTAAAAGTTTTTGTTCTTCCTACTGTCACCTTCATTATCAACAACACTGTCAGTATCAGCAGCAGCAGCCTTGTTATTCAGGGCTGCGGCTGCTGCTGCTGCTGCTGCTGAGTCACTTCAGTCGTGTCCAACTCTGTGCGACCCCATAGACGGCAGCCCACCAGGCTCCCCCGTCCCTGGGACTCTCCAGGCAAGAACATTGGAGTGAGTTGCCATTTTCTTCTCCAATGCGTGAAAGGAAAAGTGAAAGTGAAGTCGCTCAGTCATGTACTCAGAGCTGCTGCTGCTAAGTCGCTTCAGTCGTGTCTGACCCTGTGCAACCCTAGAAATGGCAGCCCACCAGGCCCCTCCATCCCTGGGATTCTCCAGGCAAGAGTACTGGAGTGGGGTGCCATTGCCTTCTCCATATTCAGGGCTAGTCAGAGGCAAAGCTCGAACCAAGGTCTCATGAGTCCTATCTCAGTATTCTTTCACTTGAGTTTCAAGGTACTTCACAGAATTGTAAGTTAATAATATTGCATAAAACTGCTTTTAAAATGCCTTCTTCTAGGATACCTCTCTCAAAACTAGCAGTTCTGTTTCAGTAAACATCACCATATATGCACTCTCCCCAACCCTGCCGTGACCATGGCCAATTAGGATGGATGTCCTGATAAAAAGCAATAACAAATAAATCTTCATCACAAATGCAAATAGCAATATTAGAGAGCTGAGACAATGAAATGCATAATCACTGTGTGACAACATGAAGTTGACCTTTTTCATCAGTCTGGCTGTCTGTAGCACAACTCTTCCCTAATTGTCCCACATTCTTCAGATGGTAGAATCTTTGCATAGCGCTATATAGTTTTTAGAAAAGTTTTCAACTCATATCTTCCCATTTGAGTCTCATTATTCCATTTTACAAGTGAGGATAGTGAAGCTAAAAAGTGATTTGCTGTATATTACCATATGTGAAATAGATGACCAGTCCAAGTTCAATGCATGAAACAGGGCACTCAAAGCTGGTGTACTGGGATGACCCTGAGGGATGCAATGGGGAGGGAGATGGGAGGGAGGTTCAGGATGGGGGACACATGTACACCCATAGCTGATCCATGTCAATGTATGGCAAAATCCACTACAATATTGTAAAGTAATTAGCCTCCAATTAAAATAAATAAATAATTTTTTTAATATGACTTGTTCTAGGTGATCCAGTTGGTAAGCAGCTGAGTCTTCACTGAAACCCTGAGATTCTGACCACAAGTGCATATATGCCCTTCAATTAGAAAGTACTCTCCCTTTAGCTTGATTTCTTACATAGACAATTATTTACCAGACCATGAAAATGAGAGGCTTCCCCAGTGGCTCAGCAGTAAAGAATCTGCCAGCAATGCAGGAGCCACAGGAGACATGGGTGTGATCCCTGTGTTGGGAAGACTCCCTGGAGAAGGAAATGGCAACCCACTCCAGTATTCTTGCCTGGAGAAGCCCATGGACAAAGGAGCCTGGCATGCTACAGTCCGTGGGGTCTCAAAGAGTTGAACATGACTGAAGCAACTTAGCACACACACAAAATGGGATTTCTATTTTCAGACCAGGTCTCAAGTACAGAGTTGCCAAGCGCGTTCTTAAGAGTAACTGAAAGATACTAGCATCCTACAAAATAAGTTAAACAGACAGAAATATTAGTATGGTTTTCTGAGGGGTTTGTAGCTGTACTCCTTCCAGACAGAACTAGATACCTATGAAGATAAAGCTATGAATCTTTCTTTAAAGCCTGGAAACATACATAGTAACATTTCCAATGGGGGAGGGGAGAAACTGAACAGAGCAAGCAAGCGATGGCCATCTTTCTAAGTTGTTATCAAGACTTCTGTGCAACATCTGATTCTGCACTCTGTCATTGCCCAAAGCCAAGAAATAAAGAGACAGTGGGAGTCAAGTCCTTTGTAGAAATTAGTGGAGCTGTTGGGGGCTTTGTTCCCTTCCTTCTGCCAAATGGGATGGGACTCTGGCAGCAAAACTTTATAAATCGCGAAAACAGTTCTAAGGGCCAAGAAATTACTTCATAAGGGAGAGGGAAGGCGATGAAGAAGGAGATGCTGGATCCCTGGAGTAATCAACTTATGTGCTGCGATATGAAGTTTGATTATCTTTATCTGATTTTTATTACTTCAAATGCTATTGGTCACCAAATACCTTGTATTTTTAGGATCTCTGATTCACTTTTTAATCTGGTGACCTGTCTCTACATCCTGGGTATGTGTTCAGTTTTTCCCAAGAAGTTCAGTGTGCAATACCTCCATACTCCCTGAGGGTATTATCCTGTCTTTTGTTAACTGGCATTGGTTTTCATTTTTATTCTTTGATTCTAATTCATTTTTCAATATGAAGCTAAAATAATCACAGGAGGTTATCGTGGGTAAAATGCTGAATTTAATGTAGGGAGGGCTTGAACTGAGGTCCTGGTTTTGTCATTAATTGTGTGACTGTGTTAAGCTTAATTGTATCAAACTATCGTTAACCCTCAGGAGCTCAGTTTTCTCCTTCATTCAAGGGAAAAAAAAGTTTCTTTCTGATCTCTAAGGCATTAGTACATTCTATAATTCCATAAATCTCTGGGTTCCAAACAATCCATAGAAATTTCTATGTAGCCAAACACTGAGGCAGTATTTCTAAGTAAAATACACTCTCCTCCCACTCCAGTAGGAGACTAGAATGTATAGGCTACAGCACATATAGCTAAGGCCACGTTTTATTCTAAAATATTTCTGTCTAGGTAAATTAAATAAGCAGATACAAAAGCAGTCAAGATTTTATGTATTTGTTCATATCTTGTTTTAATTTGTAACTTTAAAATATATATAATAATATGGAAATATTAACGTTGAAGAATAAAATAAGGCAAATTCACATTGAATAGAAGATCGAGACCATAATGGTAGACAGAAAACAGTGTATGTGGATTGACAAGGTCTTTAATTGTTATTAACATTGATCTTATGTCAATCCTCACACTATGTTTTCCCCCTTGCTTAAAGATCACAAACATTTTTATGGGACAATGAAGTTAATGTTTATTATTTCTGAAGTCAAACATATTTAAATATTTGTGGTCTTTCCTTACAAAATATCTATCTCATTCTGAAAAAAACTCTTGTCTCACACCATATTTCTTAGGTCCCAGATCATATCTGAAGCACTCAGGATTGGACAGTTTTACATGTCTTATGAAAATAATGTGTTCTCTATGCTTTTTTACAGCATATATATCTGATCCATAATTAAATAGGTTTTAAATCCAAGGTCTAGAACTTTATTGAAGTGGTTTTCAAGATATACCTCCCAGTTTTATATTACTGTTTGATTCCTTCAACCCCACTGTCAACCCAGAAGATACACACGAAGTAAAAACTTGATGACCATCTGGTGGGGATCTTACAAAGAGTATTCATGTTTAGGGCAGAGCCTGGCTTCTTTTCATAAAAGCTGGTGAAAACTGGGTGTGGGCTTCAAGCCTGTGGACCAGTTCTCAGGAATGAGATAGAATCTTGGAGGCCTGGCTAGAAGAGATCTGTTTTGCAGAGTACTGGACAGCAGATATAAACCAAGGAGTAAGCACTAGTTTTATCACAGGGATTATCAGTCACTATTGGAAGAATTTTATTAAACAGAAGATCCAAGAAACAAATGTAAAGACATCGACAAGAAATAAGGCAAAACTCAGGACCTAAAGAGATCATGAGCAAGTTAGAAATCAGAGTGAATGCTGCCATATAGTGAAACGTTTATGGATAAATGCTATCTTGTCCACAAACAAATGAAGCAAGGCTGCCAAGACCTTTTTGGGAGGGAGAGTGGCACAGGGGATGTCGAATGGTAAATAGATTAGTCAGCTTAAAAGAGCATTATGTTGGATACATATGTCCACCTCCCCCAACCCCCACAGCTACCCAGTAGGGAAGACAAAAGTGTCAAACTCTCTTCAAACATTCTGGACCCTCCGCAGCCACCTTAGTACTATTTGCCCTGGAAAACTAAATGTAATTGGCCTCTCAGATCACTCAATAGTTTAAGTGCAAGATATCTAGAGGATAAGCATGTTTTTGTCAAATTTTATCTGAGGAGAGAGTTCTCCATAAGCCTCTTCCATTCTTCCACATCTTGGGAGCAGAGGCGGTTTCTATCGTTCTTACAGACTGTCTTTTCAAGGATATTTGTATAACAAAGAGCCTTTGGAAAATAAAAACAGGTTACACACCAGAGCAAAGGGCAGATCTGTCTTTTGTCCTGTATAATAAAAAGTATGTCCCTTTTCAGGGTAAAGAGCAAGAATGGTTACCGTCCATTGTAAAAGATTCAGGTTTCCTAATTTCAGGACCTTTCTCCTTTAATACAACTCACTGCATGGACAGGTATTACCTAATCTTTTGTACTGTCCAATAAGAATAGGGTGTGGGGAAACAGCACAAGAAAATGCTTGATACTCTGGCTTTGGTATTGTTGATAATAAGGTCCTTTGTCTCGGAAGCAGGAATCCCGTGTCATCTGCCAGCATCTATGAAAGTATGGCAGGTTAGCTTAATTTGCAAGGATTACAAAATCTCAAACAGAATAAAGATTAATTTAAAATAGCTTGCTTATAAAAGAATTATCTCTGTTAACTGCCTCCAGGTGAAAAGCGATTCTTTACCATAAACTCTGAAGAGTTTGAAAGCTTAAACTAACCACTGTATGTACTTTATGTGATAGTTGTCTATTATATTTTATACACCAAAAATACCGGCTTTATATAACTTTACTTCAAGAGGCCTATGCATAACTACTGAAAAGAAAACCCATTTATACCTAAAGAAACATTGAGTACATTCTCTCTAATGTACTAAATGAGATTTCCTCTTAATTGATAAAACGTGGATTTAGAAAGAGGCTTACCTGGTGGCTCAGATGGTAAAGAATCTGTCTGCAATGCAGGAGACCCAGGTTCAATTCCTGGGTTGGGAAGATGCCCTGGAGAAGAGAATGGCAACCTACTCCAGTATTCTTGCTTAAAGAATTCCATGGAAAGAAGAGCCCAAATCCTATGACTTTTCCCCCTTGATTTTCACCTCAGTTATTCTTGATCTCTACTCTAATTTGCACTGAATCTTTGTTTATGGCTTTGATATCTTCAGTACATTTGTAAGGCTCAAATGGTAATCATTTATAATTATACCAACCGATTGTTTTCCAGTTATCACATCTACAACATTCATTGGTCCAGGTCAGTACTGTAAGCCTTTCATTAAAAACTGGAGGAAAAATGAACTATATTTACGTGGTACTCCTTTTTTTTTCTTTTAACATGGTACTCTTTACAAAGGTCCCTTGGAATTTTTAACTCATTTTTTATATGTTATTGGCATTATGGCTAGATTGGGTCAGTCATCCTAGAATATAGTTGGAGAAAGATGCAGTGCAACCAGAGAGAATGAAGGATCATATTATATAAACAGAAAAGAAGAAACAATACGTAGGAAATTACACTAAATTTTAGTCAAAGAGGTCAGTAAATTCAAAAGGAGTCCAGGAGGGGAGGAGATAGAAGGAACGGAGGTGATGGGACAGGTTGTGTCCTAAGGCAAACATGCTAGTGCATCCCAAACTTAGATTATTTTGTTTTATCACTTCGTTGTCCCAAACAATTCCATCCATACAAATGCACCACCCTATTCACTTCAGCAAAGCTTGCCAACACTCAGTAAGTTTCAGTTTAAACACATCACACAGATGTTTACATTCAGCAAAGAAATTTGAGAATTTTCATCAGGATATGCAAAAACTGAGTCTGGAAGTCTGTGGTCTAACAAGTCCTCCTACGTAAAGGCATTATGGCTAAAAAGGCTGTTGAGGAGGGGACAGAGGACTGAGAGGTTTTTACAAACCACGGGAAATATCACACTCATCCCAACTAATTTGTGTTATGAATCAAGTCATCTTTCTGGCCACACCAAATTATCCAAGACCAGATTTCTGTGTTTCCTCGATTTAGTGTCATAAAAAAGAGGACTTGTTTATTTCAAACACTACACAATGGAATTCATGGTTTTGGTTTTTTCAGGAATGCATGCTAGTACCCTGAGTAAGCAGGTCTCTTATTTCTATCAGTGGAAGTTTTCCCCTAGAATATACGTTCTAAACTGTCATTTCCCTTTTAGTTTCTCATTTTTCACTTTCTGCTATTTATGCAATAAAAGTCATTGATGACCTACTATATTTAAAGCATTTCACTCAGCACAGAGTACCCAGTGATGACTAAAACAAAATCTTTGCCCTTAAGGAACTTAAAGTAGACAGTTATCTTTGGAAACAGACCATCATAGAAACAAACACATATGCCATGCCAACAAAAATATTTAGGTTGTGAGTTGGTTTAACTTGCCGCATTTATTAAGTGATCTCACCTATCGGAATAAAATACTTTATATTATATATATTTACATGTATATAAAATAGTTACTATACTTTTGTAAAGTTGGAAGTGATGCAAAATCACAAGTGGCTAGGCTCATTCTTGTCATGCATTTCCATTAAATATTAAGGTAGTAGAAATATAAAAAACTAGCTTGAATTAAAATATAGTGACAATATTGATTTGTGGTTTTCCTATACAAAAGCACTATAATCCCCAGTCTGCAGTCATGCACCCAGCACTGGGTCACTCTTTTTCACCTTGTAAAGGAGCAGCTGGGTCATTCTTATCTTATTGTGAATTCACTGCCATCATGAGGTTTGCTTCTTTTTGTTAAGTAAGTCCAGAGATAATACAGGCATTGAAGACCCATCCTATAGCCATCAATCAGCATCACATAGTCATCTAATAAACTTATTGTTTGGGTTTAGCCTTTCAGCAGCCACCTTGCTGCTGCACACAAGACAATTATTACATTGACATCTATGGGCTTCCCAGGTGGCTCAGTGCTAATAGTCCACTTGCCAATGCAGCAAATGCAACTTCAATCCCTGGGTCAGAAAGCTCCTCTGGAGGAATAAATGGCAACCCACTCCAGTATTCTGGCCTGGAGAATAACATGGACAGAGGAACCTGGTGGGCTGCTGTCCATAGGGTCACAAAGAGTTGGACACAACTGAGAGACTCACCATGCACACAGAGGCTGTACAGAAACTGCAGCTAAGAAATCTGTATCAGATCTATTAGGAAACAAGGATAAAAATTGAATAATCATCTTTTTCCAATATCCTTCTATCCTAACACCCTCTGCATCAGAGAGTAAAGCCACTTTATGTTCAGTCATATATGGTCTGCACTTAATATCTGGAGCAGCAGCCCTAGAGGAGGAGAGAATAAGCAAATAAAATCTAAATACAAACATCTGCACTATTTTGTACTATTAGTACTATTAGTATAGTTTAGGGAACCCTACTCAGTGCTCTGTGGTGACTTAAATGGGAAGGAAATCCAAAAAAGAGGGGATATATACATATAGCTGATCCACTTTGCTGTACAGTAGAAATTTAACAAAGGCTTCCCTGGTGGCTCAGCAGTTGAGAATCCACCTGCAGTGCACAGCCTTCTTCTCTGTAATTCTCTTATGAATGTTCCAGTTTTGTCATTTGGGGTGTCATTTGGGGTTGAAACTGTGAATGTATCCTACTTATTCTTCCTTTTTCCTCAACCTCACTTCCTATCAATGCTCCTGCCATGGTGAGACCAGAGCAATGTTTCTAAAACACACATAGGTAATTCAGTATGAAGTGGCTACAAGTCTGATAAATCTCACCATTCACCATTCAGTTCAGTTCAGTTCAGTCGCTCAGTCATGTCTGACTCTTTGCAACCCCATGAATTGCAGCACGCCAGGCCTCCCTGTCCATCACCAACTCATGGAGTTCACTCAAACCCACGTCCTTTGAGTCGGGGATGCCATCCAGCCATCTCATCTTCTGTCGTCCCCTTTTCCTTCTGCCCCCAATCCCTCCCAGCACCGAAGAATTGATGCTTTTGAACTGTGGTGTTGGAGAAGACTCTTGAGAGTCCCTTGGACTGCAAGGAGATCCAACCAGTCCATTCACCATCACCTAAAAGAAATGAAAAGTTGACATACACTGGGAGTTAAGACTGACAGTGAACTAATGCCAGACTTTAGGAAGCATTGGAGAAGAATCTTCAAAGGAAAGTTGATGGCACTGCCCATCACAAGGAGAGAAGAGAATACTTATTTGTTGAGTACCTCAGTTCAGTTCAGTTCAGTTGCTCAGTCATGTCCGACTCTTTGCAACCCCATGGACTGCAGCACACCAGGCATCCCTGTCCATCATCAACTCCCAGAGCTTGCTCAAACTCATGTCCATCAAGTCGGTGATGCCATCTGACCATTTCATCCTCTGTCGTTCCCTTTTCCTCCTGCCTTTCCCAGCATCAGGGTTTTTCAAATGAGTCACTTCATGTCAGGTGGCCAAAGTACTGAAGTTTCAGCCTCAGCATCCTTCCAATGAATATTCTGGACTGATTTCCTTTAGGATTGATTGGTTGGATCTCCTTGCAGTCCAAGGGACTCTCAAGAGTCTTCTCCAACACCACAGTTCAAAAGCATCAATTCTGTACTCAGCTTTCTTTACAGTCCAACTCTCACATCGATACACGACTACTGGAAAAACTATAGCTTTGACTAGATAGACCTTTGTCAGCAAAGTAATGTCTCTGCTTTTTAATATGCTGTCTAGGTTGATCATAGCTTTTCTTCCGAGGAGCAAGTGTCTTTTAATTTCATGGCTGCAGTCAGTTACCATCTGCAGTGATTTTGGAGCCCCCAAAATAAAGTCTTTCACTCTTTCCACTGTTTCCCCATTTATTTGCCATGAAGTGATGGGATTGGATGCCATGATCTTAGTTTTCTGAATGTTGAGATATAAGCCAACTTCTTCACTCTCTTCTTTCATTTTCATCAAGAAGCTCTTCAGTTCCTCTTCACTTTCTGCCATAAAAGTGGTATCATCTGCATGTCTGAGACTATTGATATTTCTCCCGGAAATCTTGATTCCAGCTTGTGCTTCATCCATTCTGGTATTTTGCATGTACTCATCATGTAAGTTAAATAAGCAGGGAGACAAAATACAGCCATGACGTACTCCTTTCCCTATTTGGAACCAGTCTGTTGTTCCATGTCCAGTTCTAACTGTTAGTTCTTGACCTGCATACAGATTTCTCATGCTTTCTCACAGAGATTTCTTATGTTGAGTACCTACCATGTGTTAAATCATCTAGTGGGTCTTTAGACAGTAATTCAGTTCATCACAATCTACTGGATGTGAAGTGTACCATCCAGAAGGAAGACCTAAATATCCCTCGTGGTGTGTGCTAAGTTGCTTCCATCCTGTCGACTCTTTGCAACCCCCTGGACTGTAGACTACCAGGCTCTTCTATCCACACTATTCTCCAGGCAAGAATACCGAAGTGGGTTTCTATGCCCTCCTCCAGGGGATCTTTCTGACCCAGGCATCAAAACCACATCTCTTATGTCTCCTGGAAGGGAGGTTCTTTACCACTAGCCCCACCTGGGAAGCCCATCCCTGGTGGTAGGTGCAGGTTTTGAAGCAGGCAAGGGGCTTCTTCCCACTTCCACTTCCCAAACGACCAGAGACCTCCCTTTCTACATCTTGGTCTAATCCCGCAAACTTTAGAAAAGCTGGATAGGGATAGAATGTAAACACAGTAGTAATGGCATATTTATTTCTAGAAAAGATAATTCTTACAAATAAGATATTCTTACATTTTAGACATAGGTACAGACAAGAGCATATTAAAAAGCAAAGACATTACTTTGTCAACAAAGGTCCATCTAGTCAAGGCTAAGATTTTTCCAGTAGTCATGTGTGGATGTGAGAGTTGGACTAAAAAGAAAGCTGAGTGCTGAAGAATTGATGCTTTTGAACCGTGGTGTTGGAGAAGACTCTTGAGAGTCCCTTGGACTGCAAGGAGATCCAACCAGTCCATCCTAAAGAAGATCAGTCCTGGGTGTTCTTTGGAAGGACTGATGTTGAAGCTGAAACTCCAATACTTTGGCCACCTGAAGCAAAGAGCTGATTCATTTGAAAAGACCCTGAAGCTGGGAAAGACTGAGGGCAGGAGGAAAAGGGGACAACAGAGGATGAGATGTTTGAATGGCATCACCGACTCAATGGACATGGGTTTGGGTAGACTCTAGCAGTTGGTAATGGACAGGGAGGTCTGGCGTGCTGTGGTTCATGCGGTCGCAAAGAGTCGGACACAACTGAGTGACTGAACTAAACTGAACTGAACAGACAAGATTTGTGGAGTATATTGAAGATTGTAGTTTTTAATGTCCTTATGTGTTCAAAATGACATATAGCAGGCAGTGGAATATAAAGACAGATCAAAATTTTTATAGCGACACTAGATAAACAGTTGCAGTTAGTGAAAATTGAGAAAGAATTCCCTGTACTAACCAGCCATTAAGGCCAGAAGTCTGAGAGGTATACTTAACCATCACTAAAGTAAATCGACTCTGAAGCCCAAGGGCAATGCACACAGCCAGTGTGTTAGCAGATACCAAGAGTAAATAAATAGAAAAATAAAACAAAAATAAAGAAAGCAAACTGGACTTCTGGAGAAAAATTAAAAGCAATGACAACCTGGGAGAAGTTACATCAAGTTTAAGGCCCAGTGAAAGAAAGACAACTTTGAAAAAATATATTTAAGATGTACACATTTGGTACTTTATTTTAGACTCAAGGACTTAGAATATTTATGAAACAGGAGAAACCCATAAGAGAGAGATGGAAAACCAGCAGAATATGAAAAACAAGGAAATAGGTAAGAAGAGATCACTTTCTTAAACTAAAATGTAATAACAGAATTTAAATTCACATTGGAAGACATAAATTATGATATTAGCACTGTGGGAAATCAAATCAATGATGTAATATACATACCTGAAGCAGCCTTCCAAAAAGAAAAGACTAAATGGTATGTAGACAAAGTAACAAATATCCAAAACATGCAGAGAAACTTTCAAAGCACTTTACATGCATTCTACTTTCCCAGTTCTCTCAATAATCCATTCCATATTTATAGATTTAGCAACTGAGGGAAACAATGACAAGCCCAAGATCATGAAGCAAACAGGGAAAGACTTACAACGGAGGCCATTTGACATCAAAGTCTGCTAATTATTAGTTGATATGCCATAATATCCAGGGGGAAAAGTCACATAAAAAGAGAATTTAACTGATAAGGGATTTGAAAAGTTATATGTGGATTTATTACCCATAAAGATAAACCTAGGCAAGGAATTTACATGATGACTATAAAGAAAAGGAATAGCTGCTATAAACTTTTTTTCTGTAACAATAACTGGCAAAAAGATCTAAGGGAAAACTTCTTGTCCCGATAATTTAATATTCAGATAATTAGTATTCATCTGTGAAGGCAAATAACTGAAACCATTCAAAGGTTCAGAATCATGCCTTCCTTGTAACACTTATCAAAAAATATATTGACATGTTTAAGAAATGTTCACATCATACAATTGTGGAAAAGTAAATTATAAAATAACAGGTATTATATGTCATTTTGAAATATATATATCATTATATTTTAAAAGTTATATAACAAAATATTAACATATATGAAAGTATTTTTTATCCTTGTGAATCTCCATATTTGTAGTTTATAATTTGCTTATGTCATAAAATAATACTAAAAGTTGAATTTTAAAAAGATTTCTGAAAGCTAAAAATCAAAACTTCGTAAGTAATCGTATTATTTAGAAAGATTGTAAGTGCTGAACTCTGTTAAGGATAGGCAGGAAGTTAGCTGAGAGCAACAAGAGTTGGCCTCTTCAGCTAACTGTCCAAGAGCTACCTAATGCCACCAAGCAATTTGCAAGCCCCACCCTTAACATGCCCTTGCCAGCACTCCAAAAATAGTCAGAGGAAGCATAAAAACCACCCCCAACATCTTCACTGGCAGGACTTTCCCTACTCTAACACATGCACAAACCTCACACTATTCTGTACTAAAGTAACCTTTGGTGGCCATTGGACTCATTAACTGCTCATAATTATTCCATGAGTACATACATCTAATTATAATAGACTGAATTATGGGAAGGACATCCACAGTAGAGAATCTTGTTATATAACCTGCAGCGGTCAATCAAGGCTGTCGATCAACAACCCCTTGCATTATGCAAATAACCTTGCCTTAAAAACTCTGAACCCCAGCCCTCCACTCCATTTGACTCCCTTGGCGTGGTCCACCTCTCTCTTGCAGTGTTCTCTTTGTTCCTTCTCTGTGTCTGCTCAGTCACTTGGTCCTGTCCAACTTTTTGCAAGCTATTCTTTCTCTCCTTATTGTTAATGAACTTACTTGCAAGGGCTAAGACCTTAGAGTCTTCTTTGTGTCCTAAATAAGAACCGATGTCAGCAGGAGGAAGCGTCTTCAGACTCTCCTTCTGCTAATAGAATCAAACTGAAATATTTGATAATAAAATCTAATGAGAAACTATATGAAAAAATAATTATTTGCTAATAATCTTACATAAAAGTCAGTATTTATGAAAAATAAGTACCTCAGTAGCAGGAAAGGCTGAAGAGTGAAATATTCCATAACAGTTCATAACACATGTGGGCCTAAAAGCTATCATGAGGAAAGAATAAAAGCAGGCAGTTTTAGAAGAAGCAATTTTAGTGGCTGGGAAAACATGGGAAGCTATTTGTCTTCTTTAATTAGGCAAATATAAATTTAAAAAACAATGAAATTTTTTTCACATATGGGCTTGGCATAAAGATTTATATTATCCAGCCCTGTTGAGTTTGAAAATTGTTGAAGTTGATCACAGTAAAAATATGTGCAGATGATGGAAGATGTGGGATTTGGGAGTAACAAGTAAAATTTACAATGTGCATGACATTCATCTCCAGCAATCTCACTCAGAACTTCTGTATCCCAGAGAAATATGTGAACATGGACAAATAGCACATAGAAGCACCTGCAAAATTTTTATTGCAACATTATGTGTACCAGCAAAAAACGGGAAGCATGTAAACACAAGTTAAAAGGGAATGGCTTAGACCTTTAGGTTCATCCATACTGTGGAATACTGTGTTTAAAAGAATGATATAGAACACAATGTACTGGCATACAACAATGTCCAAAAATCATGGCTTTATGAAAAGACCAAATCTCAGGAAAATGTATACAATATAATTTCATTTCTTACAAAACTCCACAGAGAGAGAAAAAAAAAATATATATATATATATATATATATATGTATGATTACCATTTGTCCTAAGTATATGAAAATGTTTACTAAAAATCTGGAAGAGTGGGGCTTCCTTGATGGCTCAGTGGTAAAGAATCCACCTGCCAATGCAGGAGACACCAAGTCGATCCCTGATCTGGGAAGACCCCACATGCCTCTGAGTAACTAAGCCCCAGCACCATGACTACTGAGCCTGTGCTCTAGAGCCCGTGAATGGCTGCTACTGAGCCCACACATGGCAACTCTGAAGCCCACGTGCCCTAGAGCGCATGCTCCACTCCAGGAGAGACCACCGCAGTGAGAAGTCCCACAAAAAACCAGAAAGTGGCCCCTGCTCACCACAAATAGACAAAAGCCTGCACGGCAACAAAGACTCAGGACAGACAAAAACAAGTAAATAAGTAAACAAAAAAATTTTTTTAACTAAATGTTAAAAAAGAAAGAACCCTTACAACTCAGTAATAGAATAAATAGCCCAATTTTTTTAAAAATCTAGAAAATGTTTAAAAAAAAACTATTTTTTTCATTCCTACATTTTATATTTCAATATAGGGCTTAATTTAAAACAAATATATATCTGCCAAAACCAAGATTTCCTATAAATAAAGGCTAAGTTAAAGATTAAATCTTAATAGCTTCACTTGGGAAAAGAATGCAATCAGTGGCTACAAGAATGAATGAGAGAAACCAGCAGATGAGACAAGGAAGCAAGGAAGCAGAAGCAACATGGGACTGGCACAGCTTCACAGGAAAGCGTGGCTGGGGCCATGTCCTGGCAGGCCGCACGGAGCATCCGTTCGCACGCTGCAATAGTTGGGGATGAGATGGGGGGTGAACTAGAGAATTGGCCCTCTCTCATCTTCTATTCCTCACTGGTCAACTATCCCTTCACAAGCTAACTCCTCTGTCCTGCTGGGTTGTATTAGTCATCACATCTGAAGAATCTTTGGGAAAGGCATATCTCATGCCCCATGCTCAGCGCTCAGTGGAAAGCAGAACCAGTGGGAAGAGGAAAAGTTGTGCATTTCGCCAAGTCGAGCCTGCTTTACCTGCTGCTGTAGTTCTCCATCAGGTGCAGTAGAATCTGCCATCTTGCCAGGGGGATCTGAGACAACAAGTAATATTTGGGATCGAGGCAGCACTAAGTGTAATGGCCAAAGATCTCCACTGAGCAAACAGCCAAGACCCCGGAAGTACAGGGCATCAGGTGAGTGTGAGAAGATGCACGAATGCTTAATTCTACCACAGATATATTAATTATGTAAATATACTAATTACAGAAATAAAAATAAGTAACCTAAACACATGAGTCATTAATATATATTTACCTCCAATATAAGAGACACTAACAAACTAAAGCATTTTTGAAAGTAATTCTACTAGTTAAGCAGGAGTAAAATTTAAAATGGGATGCTTACTTTCCAAATTCCTAAACAAGTCAAAACCAAAATATAACTCATCACTAGTAAAAGGAGACTCCAAGGGAGCACAAAACCAGGAAACGTCAAACAGAATACTAAAAAGAAAGATTTAAATTATGCTAAATGGTCAACCTCCCTATTAAAAGGCAAAAATGCACAATATTAAAGCAAACAAATCAATACCCGAATATTTATTGGAAAAACATTCCTCATCAGTTCTGAGACCTCTCAGAGCACATAAATGAAAAGATATTAATTTTCTTTAATGTAAAACATCTCCAACTGTCAATAGAAAAAGTGAGTCCCCAAATGAGTAGATGAATACAGATGTCTACGCATAAAAATCTAATGGCCAGAACTAATTTGGAAGTTTGAATCTAAATGCTTTACTTAATTATTTTTAATGGACTGCATCTTGTCTATAGTAGCAGAAACATGGTTATATTTCCTTGTTTTCTAATATGAAAAAAAACTGTCATTTTATAAATCATGGAAACTACAGTGGCATGGAGATGTTTTGATGGGGTGAGGAGAGACAAAGGACAGGGAGAGTGCGAATCCTCAGGCTTATGGAGAAGATCCTTTGAGAGCTTTACTTCCCTATATGTTTTGCATTTTTAAAAGTCTTGGCATGAAATTGAACAGAAGTATAAAGGCAACAAGAGAACTCTACCAGTAATAATTCAGATAAGATTTTTAAGAGAGTTCACTATGATTAAGATAAGTTCCTTATTTCTGTGCTTCTGCTGCAACATAACTTTTTTCCCAATAAATATTTTACATATTTTTCTGCATTATTGTAAATGAAACTTAATCTTTTTTTCTTCCCAACTTCAAAGACTTTTAGTGGGTTTCCCAAAGCCATATCTAAATGTTTGAGATAATTGTTGCACCACAGAAATTTACATATGTTGTCGAAGTCCTTACCATTTACCCTCAGGAAATTTTGCAGTTAAAAGATAGTTTTTTTCTGTGTCATCATTGCTATCCTTGATATAAGCTGCACCCCAAAACATAAAATATAAAGGATAAAAAACCATATATGCAGGATAAAAGCAAAGACTTATGACTCTAAGTAATGCATAGGTTACTATGAAGACTACTCTTCTGACACTAATTTTTTTCCCAAGGAATGATCTTGGCACTGCCTGTTTATATATCTTTATAGATAAACACATTAGCTATGAAGTGTTTAGTTCTAGATTCTGAACATTTTTATGATATTAGTGTCTTTCTTTCAGGATATTCAAGCACTAGCTTTATCAGTCATTCATTTTAAGAGTTTCAAAAAGACTTGGGTCCAGTACACATGAACACATCAGTTTGTCAGTTAATCTATACTTTTCAGCCATTAAAAAGAAATGAAGAAGGAATAAAAGAAAGAAGGAGACGATGACACAAATCTAAAATCTTGAAATACTGAGAGCAGTTCAATGCTATGAAAACATCATAAAATTTATGTTCACTTTATCAATATTGGCCATCTATATGTTATACTTTACCAGCAACTTATATCATTATCAATAGCATGAAGTGCCAGCCTGAAATCCAAGTCCGCTCCGAAACCAAGAGAAGAGAAAGATACCAACCACTTTATGAGGGCAGAGAACCAGCTGTTCCTTAGTAGAGTCACAATGGCTTTAATACTCAAAATATTCTTCTATCATTTAAAGGCACACCTTAAACTGCAAAAGGAATCATCAAAGAAGACACAAAAACTAAGCCTCTAAAACCATAGATGATACTATCTCTATCATGAAATTCTGTTCAGATTTTTGATGTAAAGGATAAAAATATGTTTTGTTTTCTGCCATATCAATAGTTTTCTTTTAAATGAAAACATCTTCCTTCTACAAGGAAGACCTAGAAATTAACCTAGAATATAAGTTATCACAAAATCTTTGCAATCTATGTTAGACATTGCACACTCCACACTGCTCAGCCTTCTGGAACACCAAAAAAATTCAGTTAAACAAAACATCAATCCAAGAGACAGAACTCAAATACAGAGTGCCATGAACTCCTACCAGAGCTCATCTTTGCAAATGGCATTTATCCCTCTTTAATACTGTTAGGGAAGCACACTGATTGAAACCACCCACCCTGGCCAGGTACCATAGTAACCATTTGCATGAGTTATTTTATGACAGGAGATCCTGATAAAGAATACGGAACTAATAAGCCACCACCAACCGGAAGAGTTTGGGAAAGGTCTAAAGGAGACACCATGTGTCCGTCCACTTCCCAGAACCCCTCTCACTAGCATCCATCTTGGCTAAGCGATGTGTGCGCCAGCAGGAAAGACTCTGAATTAGAATGATTGGCCAAAGACTACCCGGAAACTAATCCCATCAACATAAAACCCGAGACTGCAAGCCACACAGCAGAGCAGTTCCCCTCGGTTCCCTTACCCTACTGCTCTCCACCCGGGTGCCCGTTCCCAATAAAATCTCTTGCTTTGTCAGCACACGTGTCTCCTTGGACAATTCATTTCTGAGTGTTAGACAAGCGCCCAGTATCAGGCCCTGGAAGGGGTCCCTGTTCCTACAATACTGTTTCAATCTGGCCTTTAACATCAACCTTTTGACACTTCTGATTCTAGTATATAATACTACAATTAATATAAGATGTAATTTTCTAAAAGTATATAATACTACAATCAATATAAGATGTAATTTTCTAAAATACATATTTAAACGGAGATAAAGTTTTCTTACCCTGGTCATCACACCAGTCCAGAAGAGGCACAAAGAACTGTGGTGGAAGGATGAGATAGGAATTAAAAAGAATGGATCAGAACGCTGCCTTCAGCCCTGCACTGAGCTCAGAGGTGAGCAGGCCTAAGTGAAAGAGATTCAACATCAGGGCAGAAGGAATAACACTCTGCCACACCCACTGATAAAGCCATAAATGTTCATGGTATGATAACGTGAAGGACATGGTGATGCACAAGGCCCTCAGGTCCAGAAATCTCAACTCAACCCTGCCACTCAATATTCTATCATCAGGGATTTATGCCTTTGCAATTACCAAGGGAGGGGATCCCACAGTGTAAGCTGATGGCCAACAGGAATGAAATGGTAGCCACTTGAAGAAAGAAATACAGAAGAGCTAAAATAAAGGATGAAAAGTTTGTGATGAAAAAGGCCACTAAAAAGGCAGGTAATTTTGCAAGTTATAAAAAAAAAAAAAGAAAGAAAGAAAGATAAATTCTACATGCATTACTCATTTCCCTGGATAAAATTCCACTCCCTAGTAGAGGCAAATGACTAGTAAGAATCAAAACAAATAAAACATGTATTGAAAACCTAGTATATAAATGTCTTGTCATAGCTGTGGGCTGTAAGGAAGAAACAAAATGTGGAAATCAAAACAGGAAGAAAAGAAGGAAGCATAATAACATAAATCAAAGTTGCAATGATTAAGAAACTGAGAAGCAAAAGTCTATACACATTTTGTATTAAATATAAGAATTTCTAATTTCACATCCAGTTCTACTTGAGATGTGATCCTGTTGTGATATGGAAATAAATTGGTATCTGATGAGAAAAATGCTGGCTACCCCTCATCCCCAAGGGCTACATTTACAAGAATGAACTATATGAAAATGTTTTGCAGATCTTAAAAGCATTCACTCAAAATCTGCTTTGAGTAATACCAACTTATAGCTGCCAGAGAATAAAATTGAAACTATAATTTCTTAGAAATAAATATGTAAAGTACACCAGAAAAAGATATTCAAAATAATTTTTCCTCCCTTGATCCCAAAGAGAAAATTTCCTAAAACTATTTCCTCAAAAAATGTAGGAGTTGTCTCAGCATTCAAGGAGGAAGCGTGAAGAATTGCAATTAGTGATACTAAAACAGACTCCATGTCTCCTTAAATAAGTTTCTAAAACTAGGTGTTTTTTTTAATTCAGTAGCATTCTTTTATTCATGTTTGAATAAATATTTGAGCATTTCCTATGAGCAAGTCATGCTACTTACAATGAAGAATATAATCAGATCTACACTTAAGGAACTTTAAGATGTGATGAAGATCCCTGGGTAGGGAAGATCCCATGGACTAGGAAATGGCACCTCACCCCACTATTCTTGCCTGGAAAATCCCATGGACAGAGGATCCTGGTGGGCTACAGTCCACGTGACCACAAAGAGTCAGACACAACTGAGCACGAAGAGGTAAGCCACGCTCAAAAAACAATTATGAGGCAAGATAAAAAATGATAATGCCAGAAGAAAAATGAAAGCAACATGCCAAGAAAGCTCAGAGGAAACAGAAATCATTCCCATAATGTTGGAAGGTACAAGGTGTTTTTCATGGAGCACACATCAACTGAGTAGGGCCTTGAAGGACACATAGGATTTCTATAGTTGCAGAGAGCAGCTGGAGGAATTCCAGATGAAAAAAAATAAGCCATAAAAGGAGCAAAAGCCCAATAAGTGTTTAGGAGAAGAACATGTAGTCCAGTTATGTATGTTCAGTGATGGTCCAAGTAGTTTAAGAACAAAACACTGGACATCCACAATTTATCTAGAAGTCCCTGGCTCATTCTCAGATTTTCAAGGCAGGCTTTTATACAAATAGTAAACTATCTTCTGTTGAAATAATATCATAAAATTTAGATCTGGATCTTTCTAACTCAACGCTCTATTTTAGCAGAATTGGAAAACTGACTTTTGAAGAGGATAATAGCATTTCCAAATTCATACAGCTAATTAATGGCAATGTTAAGACTCATAGTGGAGCTTATATTTTTATCTGGAAGGAAGAATTTCCCTGATTCATAAATACTTTCTCACTCCACTCTTTACCTCCTCATTCGTGCCAAAACATGCATCCGTTCACAGGCTGACCCATGCAGTCTGTAACGAAGGACAGGATATTTTCTCTGTAAGATGCTACCTGGTTCGTATAGGGAGTCAGTCCCCACTTTGGCCTCCTTAGCTCCAGGTTCTCATCAACTCGTGAACTGGACCTTTATTGACTAAGAGGGCCAAACAACGATGTCACCAAAAAAAGAATTTCTAAAAGGAACCAATAGCAGTTGAAATGCAGGAAGTATAACTTTCTTAGATTTGACTCCCTCTAGAGTATGTTGGAGGAAAAGACTTGATCTAGTGAATTCTTTTTTCAGTACACATTTTAAAACAGGAAAAGCTCTTGATACAATATTCCCCTTCCTCCACAAAATCTACAAAGTTTTTAAAGAAGAAAAGCTATAACAATTCCTTTATTCTTAATGGATAGAGCTAAAATGTTTCTACTGAGTAAACTATTGATTTATATCTCTAACCTGCTGGTACCAGGACAAGAGATCTCTAAAGTCAAGTCATTAAATACTGGCTTTGTGATCTACAGTATTAAAATTCCAAATTCCCAATAATAGCTTTAGTGTGAGACAACTAGTGGTTTTTTCCAGTGGGCTAGCATTTAATAAATGCTATCAAATAAACCTACCTTGAAGCCTTTATTTCTGCAAATTAAAGTTCACTAACCAAATTCAAATATATTCAAATTTTCACATGTATAATGAACATACAGTTACTTGTAAATGTGAAAATGTTATGCGTTTTATTATGGCAAGATATATATGTATTAGTTCCATACTCAGTTCAGTTCAGTCGCTCAGTCGTGTCCAACTCTTTGCGACCCCATGAATCACAGCACGGCAGGCCTCCCTGTTCATTACCATCTCTCGGAGTTCACTCAGATTCACATCCATCGAGTCTGTGATGCCATCCTCTGTCGTCCCCTTCTCCTCCTGTCCTCAATCTTTCCCAGCATCAAGATCTTTTCCAATGAGTCAACTCTTTGCATGAGGTGGCCAAAGTACTGGAGTTTCAGCTTTAGCATCAGTCCTTCCAAAGAAATCCCAGGGTTGATCTCCTTCAGAATGGACTGGTTGGATCTCCTTGCAGTCCAAGGGACTCTCAAGAGTCTTCTCCAACACCACAGTTCAAAAGCATCAATTCTTCGGTGCTCAGCCTTCTTCACAGTCCAACTCTCACATCCATACATGACTACAGAAAAAACCATAGCCTTGACTAGACAGACCTTAGTCAGCAAAGTAATGTCTCTGCTTTTGAATATGCTATCTAGGTTGGTCATAAATTTTCTTCCAAGGAGTAAGTGTCTTCTAATTTCATGGCTGCAGTCACCATCTGCAGTGATTTTGGAGCCCAAAAAAATAAAGTCTGACATCGTTTCCACTGTTTCCCCATTTCCCATGAAGTGATGGGACCGGATGCCATGATCTTCGTTTTCTGAAGGATGAGCTTTAAGCCAACTTTTTCACTCTCCTCTTTCACTTTCATCAAGAGGCTTTTTAGTTCCTCTTCAGTTCCATACTGCAAAAACAAAAATCAGGGAGTTGCTTAATTCTCCTAGTATCTTAACATTTGGATACCTTTAAGAGATTTCTTTCACCTGTTTTGCATTTTCAATGTCAAGTAGGCTTATTAAAGAAATTTTCTCAAGGTCATTGAAACATTATCATACATTGGTAACAATCGATGTAACTATGAAACCCCCTCAAAGGAATAACACTTATGCTAGGATAATCAGATTGCATCTAACCATTTTTGTCCTTTACAGCAGGAACCCTACATAAAGTACATCTATATATGTGTGCATGCGTGCTAAGTCTCTTCAGTCGTGTCTGATTCTTTGTGACCCCACGGACTGTAGCCCACTGGGCTCCTCTGTCCATGGGATTCCCCAGGCAAGAACACTGGAGTGGTTGCCATTTCCTTTTCCAGGGGATCTTCCTGATTAAGGGATCGAACTCAGTCTCCTGCACTGCCAGACTGATTCTTTAATACTGAGCCACCAAGGAAGCCCATTTATGCATATAGATAGATATTTCAGTGACCTGCTTAGTGAACTTCTGCTATTCAAGGTTGGTAAATGCTATTTTAATGTTATTTTATTATCTACCATCCCAAAATTTAAATAGTGCATTTGAGGGGGAGAGGGGTGGTGGGGCGGGGGAGCATGTGTGCAGCTTGTCAAATCTTAGTTCCCAGACCAGGGATAAAACCCAGGCCCTGGTAGTGAAAGCATGGAGTCCCAAGCACTGGACTGCCAGGGAATTCCTGAAGAAACCATAAAATCTTAATTTGAAAATGCCTTAATACTCATCCGAATTTACATAGGAATTCTACTCTACAGGAAAACATATTCCACTTTAAGCAACTCTTATGGTCCAAAGCAACCCTTATGTTCTTCTTTCTGAGCAAAGCTCCTATCAGTAAAGAAATCTCTCTTTAGGCCTTGAGTCTCTGGCTACTAGTTAGTAAAGTACTTTGGCCTGTCAACTAATATTAATAATTAACTTGATTGATTAATATACATTAAAGAGGCAGAGGAAAGTCATGCTGGTGAGAACCTGTACGAATTGGTTATTTATTTGAACACTACGGTACATTAAGAGTTCATTTTGACTTCACTGAATACTGCAAAGCAGATGACTGCTTACTTTCTGCAGGATTTAGAGGAGAAAAAAAAACTTTTTCATAAGTTGCAAAATGCAGTGACTAATCTTTATTATATTGTATTACACAGTTGTATGATCACTCCTGATGTCAATAGACCATTTCCCATTCCACAGACTAGACTCACTTGACTTTCTGTTTATTTAAGTGACACTTTTGTTTGAAATTCTGGGTGCTTCTTATCCCCTTGAGTCACACACCGTCTGGGAGCCTCTGCTCTGGCCCTTTAGCACCTCATTAATTACTAATTGTAGCAAAGTCCTGCTGTTTTGCAACTCCTCTGCCTTTGTTGGGAAATCGCAACCCCTTGCTGGAAGGAGAAGGCAGGACAATAGTTATCTGCCAAATGTCCAGTTTGGAAGCATATTACAAAGGCTAATTATCTTGAGGTCTTGTAACTTCCTAGATATTCAAGTTTAGCAAGATAACTCATTGTGTCTCTGAAGTACCTTTAAACAGCGCCAGAGACACACCTAAGAAACCTTTGCATTCAGCTAACTGTTTTTAAGAGAAGTTAAATAATTATTAAAGCTCTAAGTGAGAAAATGTGATGAAATAGAATAAGACTCTGAGCTCACAGAGACATCTTTTAGAGGGAGAAGCCCAAAGCATAATATTCACAAGCGTCAGAGAACCTCCAGCTTCTTCAGCACTTGTCTGAATCTCCCATTTGGCTTTCAATATGTGCTCTGCTTCACAGTTGTTTATGTTTTTAAGCATACAAGTTCTGGCCATCCAAATCCCTCCACTTCCAATGAATTTTAAGCCCTTCAGAGGCAGGGGTGGTATCCTTTAATATTCTTTTCATCTGAGCACCTAGCAGAGTACTCTGCACATTTCTCTATGTAGGTATTTAAAATACACAGTATTTTCCTACTACAAAAATAAATAAAATCTAAATCATTCTATAAATGGGTGCAAGGTCTTAAATGACAACTAACAATTTTATGAAGGATTTATCTTAGATACCAATTTGGTGCTGTACGTCAAGATGGTTGATGTATTTAATGAATGCAAGGATCATATCCACACCAGTATTAGAAAAGTGTTGTTGCCTTTTGATTCAGCAATTTAAAAACTTCACACTTCTGAAGTCAGTATTCCTCAGCTTGGGGACAAAATAGTAAAAGAAATCCACAAAATAGCTTTCCACAGTACTGAAGAACGCCTATTCATTCCTTTCCTACTGAATCCAAAGACTCTCAATCACATTATCCATTCTGATTTGCTCTCTGTCTTCCCCTAAATACTCTGGTTATCTTCTCTGAAATGTTACCTTCAGCACCACCCCTTTCCCAAACAAAGAGATTCAGTGTTGTTGAAAATCATTCACTGATCTAGGTGCAGCAATGACTCTTGATTAAGATAAGGGGATACAAACTGATTTGGGCCCCACCCACCTCCACCTCTGCTTCAGTTCAGTTCAGTTCAGTCGCTCAGTCCTGTCCGACTCTTTGTGACCCTATGGACTGCAGCACGCCAGGCTTCCCTGTCCATCACCAACTCCCAGAGCTTGCTCAAACTCATGTCCATTGAGTTGATGATGCCATCCAACGATCTCATCCTCTGTTGTCCCCTTCTCCTCCTGCCTTCAACCTTTCCCAGCATCAGGGTCTTTTCCAGTGAGTTAGCTCTTTGCATCAGATGGCCAAATTATTGGAGTTTCAGCTTCAGCATCAGTCCTTCCAATGAATATTCAGGACTGATTTCCTTTAGGATGGACTGGTTGGATCTCCTTGCAGTCCAAGGGATTCTCAAGAGTCTTCTCCAACACCACAGTTCAAAAGCATCAGTTTTTGGTGCTCAGCTTTCTTTATAGTCCAACTCACATCCACACATGACTACTGAAAAAACCATAGCTTTGACTAGAGGGACCTTCGCTGGCAAAGTAATATCTCTGGTTTATAATAGGCTGTCTAGGTTGGTCATAGCTTTTCTTCCAAGGAACAAGCGTCTTTTAATTTCATGGCTGCAGTCACCATCTGCAGTGATTTTGGAGCCCAAGAAAATAAAGTCTCTCACTGTTTCTATTGTTTCCCCATCTATTTGCCATAAAGTGACAGGACTGGATGTCATGATCTTAGTTTTCTGAATGTTGAGTTTTAACCCTACTTTTTCGATCTCCTCTTTTACTTTCATCAAGAGGCTCTTTAGTTCTTCTTCACTTTCTGCCATAAGGGTGGTGTCATCTGCATGTCTGAGGTTATTGATATTTCTCCCAGCAATCTTGATTCTAGCTTGTCCTTCATTCAGCCCAATATGTCACATGACGTACTTTGCATATAACTTAAATAAGCAGGGTGACATTATATAGCCTTGACCGACTTCCCCAATTTGGAACCAGCCTGTTGTCCCATGTACAGTACTAACTGCTGCTTCTTGACATGCATACAGATTTCTCAGGAGGCAGGTCAGGTGGTCTGGTATTCCCAACTCTTGAAGAATTTTTCACAGTTTGTTGTAATCCACCCAGTCAAAGGCTTTGGCATAATTAATAAAGCAAAAGTAGATGTTTTTCTGGAACTCTGTTGCTTTTTCTATGACTCAACAGATGTTGGCAATTTGATCTCTGGTTCCTCTGCCTTTTCTAAATCCAGCTTGAACATCTCGAAGTTCATGGTTCACATACTGCTAAAGCCTGGCTCAGGGAATTTTGAGCATAACTTTGCTAGCATGTGAGATGAGTGCAACTGTGTGGTAGCTTGAGCATTCTTTGGCATAGCCTTTCTTTGGAATGAAAATTGACCTTTTCTAGTCCTGTGGTCACTGCTGAGTTTTCCAAATTTGCTGGCATATTGAGTGCAGCACTTTCACAGCATCATCTTTTAGGATTTGAAATAGCTCAACTGGAATTCCATCACCTCCGCTAGCTTTGTTTGTAATGATGCTTGCTAAGGCCCACTTGACTTCACATTCCAGGATATCTGGCTCTAGGTGAGTGATCACACCATCATGGTTATCTGGGTCATGAAGATCTTTTTGTATACCTCTGCTTGGAACCTATCAGATATTTTGAAATGTATATCTTATCCCATATTCTCTCTTTCCCATGTTTACCTCCCTGCTTTGTGGGTCTATTCTGTCTTGTCATCTGGTAAAAGGATATAGAGGCACTGACTAGAAGAAGAGCAATGCCAAAGAATGTTTGAACTACTACACAATTGCACTCATTTCACATGCTAGCAAGATTTCACTCAAAATCCTTCAAGCTAAGCTTCAGCAGTACATGAACCAAGAACTTACAGATGTAGCAGCTAGGTTTAGAAAAGACAGAGGAACCAGAGATCAAATTGCCAACATTTGTTGGATCCTAGAGAAAGCAAGGGAATTCCAGAAAAATACCTACTTGTGCTTTATTGACACTACACAAAAGCCTTTGACTGTGTGGATCACAAAAAAACTTCAGAAAAGTCTTAAAGAGATAGGAATACCAGATCACCTTACTTGTCTCCAGTCAGTTGTTCCATATCTGGTTCTAACTGTATATGGGTCAAGAAGCAACAGTTAGAATTGGACATGGAACAACTAACTGGTTCCAAATTGGGAAAGGAGTACAACAAAGTTGTATATTGTTACCCAGCTTGTTTAACTTCTATGCAGAATACATCATGCGAAATGTTGGGCTAGATGAAGCACAAGCTGGAATCAAGATTCCCAAGAGAAATATCAACAACCTCAGATATGCAGATGATACCACTCTAATGGCAGAAAGTGGAGAGGAACTGAAGACCCTCTTGATGACAGTGAAAGAGGAGGGTGAAAAAGCTGGCTTAAAACTAAACATTCAAAAAATTAAGATCATGGCAGCCAGTCCCATCACTTTATGGCAAACAGAAGGAGAAAAAGTGGAAGCAGTGACAGATCTTATTTTCTTGGGCTCCAAAATAACTGCGGATGTAACTGCAGCCATGAAATTAAAAGACTCTTGCTCCTTGGAAGAAAAGCTAGACAAACCTAGACAGCACATTAAAAAGCAGAGACGTTACTTTGCCAACAAAGTTCTTCATAGTTAAGACTGTGGTTTTCCCAGTAGTCATGTACAGATGTGAGAGTTGACCATAAAGAAGGCTGAGCACAGAAGAATTGATGCTTTTGAATTGTGCGTTTAGATTGTGGTGCTGGAGAAGACTCTTGAGGATTCCTTGGACTGCAAGGAGATCAGACCAGTCAATGCTAAAGGAAATCAACTTTGAATATTCACTGGAAGGACTGATGCTGAAGCTTCAATACTTTGGCCACCTGCTGTGATGAGCCGACTCATTGGAAAAGACCCTGACACTGGGCAAGAGTGAAGGCAAAAGAACAGAGGAGCAGAGGATGAGATTGTTAGATAGCATCACCAACTCAATGGACACGAATTTGAGCAAAGTTCCAGAGACAGTGACCAAAGTGCCTGGTGTACTGCAGCCCATGGGCCACAAAGAGCTGGACATGACTTAGCAACTGAACAACAAGAAGCACTGACTAGAACCTCCTGGGAAATGTTTCAGTCATACACATGCCCAATCACCAGAGATTCTGATTTAACTATGTTGAAACAGAGCTCACTAATCAGTACTTTGAAAGTGTGTTAGTTGCTCAGTCATGTCTGACTCTTGGTGACCCCAGATACTGTAGCCTACCACGTTCCTCTGTCCATGGATTCTTCTGGCAAGAATACTTGAGTGTGTTGACATTCCCTTCTCCAGGAGACCTTCCCAATGCAGGGATAGAACTCAGGTTTCCTGGATTGCAGGCTGATTCTTTACTGTCCAAGCTACCAGGGAAGTACCTTGAAAAGCTCCCTTAAATGACTACATTGGGAAGCAGCTTCTCTACCCTGAATGTGCATGCAAATCACCCAGGAAAATCACTGAACTGATTCAGTAGACTGCTTCAGCAGATGTCGGGTGGGGCCTGAGATCTGGCATTACTAATAGGTGGTCTCTGGGGTGTTGCTCTGTGGACCACATGTGAGCAACAAGGCCTATTAAAGTGACACCTTCGGGAACAGAGCAAGAGCTAGAGCTAGGGCTTGGTCGCCCTTCTCCCTCTCCCCTACACACATCACTTGCATGTTTTAGATTCCAGTGGTGGGCAAGACTGATAGCACGGAGGGGGAGATCGAGAATAGCCTGCCAACCGGACTCGATGGGAGAACAACTAGGTGAACGAACGCGACCGCCTGCCAGCGCACTTTGCATAGTCGGTGGGACTGAGCTCTCAGGAACTGCTGCTGAAAGAGAACCTGAACATTCTGAAGGAGCGGGTGCACAGACTGGGTCACTCAGTTAGCCTCAAAGGAGAGAGAGAAAAATTCAAGCCCAAGTGTTTCCTTTGAACAGTGAGAACTTCAGCACCTGAACTACCCTCTCCCTATATCTTCATCAGATTTGCTTCAAAATCTGGCTTAACACCCGAATCTTCAAACACTGACACCTTGACTGACTGATCTAATTCTTCTCATTTCTCTGTAGTCTAAACAGTAACCTTTTTCTAGGGATAAGAATATATCCAGAGCATAAGATTTTCATGGTTCTTATATTTCTTTATGTCTTCTTTATAACTAAATTATGAGTTCCTGGGTACCTATGTCCATCATTTCTTTGGTATAATTTTCACAAGAGTAATAAATTCATGTTTATTGCTCACATGGCAGAACATAGTATTCTCACTAATCAGCAGTGGGAAAGCAGAATCCAAGTGACTTTTTTATACATGGAACTAATTTGAAAATAAATGACAATTTCATCAGTACAAGTATAGGGTAATACATGGAATAAACACATGGCCTTATTTAACTGTGGAAGTTATACTTTTTTTTCCTTAAGTGCAACTGAAAAAACAGGGCCACTTGTATAGCAAATTCATATTAGAATCCTATATTATAAAAACAAATATGGGCCTCAGGAAAATAAAAACAGAAATATTAGATCCCCTTCTATTATACTCAGAATTTATCTGACCCTAGATTTTGCAAAGTCTATGAGGAATTATTCAAAGAATCAGAATTAAAATGTTAAACCCAAGGAAACTGGTAAATTCGTACTATTTTCTGTATGAAGAGTTCTTTCTTTGAAAGTAGTAATGAGGATCAATACAATTTCCAAAGAAGGTAGTAAAGGAGTGTTGGATAAATGGGAGTACACACAAGAAGGAACTAATGAATGGGCTGTTCTGACCCTACTGATGTGAAACAAAAGGATACAAATTTCTCAAACAGTGGTGAACACTGAATGCTGAATGAAGCTACATGCAGAATCTGGTGTGGGCAAAAATATCCTAGAGATGAGAGGGGCTGGGCTTTAGTCTCAGCTCTGCCAGTGTGATTTTGGGCAGGTCATCTAATCTTTCAGGTCTGTTTCCTCAACTACAAAACAAAATAATATATACTGGGTGATCTCTAAGAGCATTTCCAGTTCCAGAACTCCACGAATTTTGCAAGTCAAACTAAACAAAAATTTTCATTAAGGACTGGAAGTTTTACCAGCTTCTGGGCAGTTTTTGGTTTGTTTTCGAAATTTCAGTTCAGGACAGAAACCTTATGCTGGTGGCGTTAGTGTTAGTTGCTCAGTCACATCCGACTCTTTGCGACCCCATGGACCGCAGGCCTCCAGGCTCCCCTCTCCATGGGATTTTCCAGGCAAGAAATCTCGAGTGGGTTGCCATTTCCTCCTCCAGGGGATCATCGCACCCAGGTGTCTAACTTACCTCTCTTATGTCTCCTACACCAGGAGGTGGATTCTTTACCACTAGCACCACCTGGGAAGCCCATAAGCTGCATTAGAGTGAAATAAAATTTGTTCTGTACTTTTTAAACTTGCAGAGAAGACTGGAAATCCCTCCCACCAAGGTCTTTAACAACAGTGCCAGTCTCAAGGAATCCTTAAGCATTCTGCCTCAGGTTCTAGTGCCAACAGGTTTCCCTATTGTATTCCAGCTCCCATCTAAGGGCAGTCACAGCTTGGTGCCCTGTATACACAAGAATCCTGAAGCCCCTTAGGGCTTAGTGTTCCAAAGTGCCACAGTCACAGTCAATGAGTGAATTTCAGAGGGCGGGAGTTATAGCATTAGAGTGAAATATTTGCCAATATGAAAAATCAGAGTAACTACCAGACCCCTTCAAATTCTCTAAAATGTGTATATAGCAAACATATCCTACTCCAGGGAATCAGCTATGCAATCTTTCAGTCAATTTTGCCCATTATCAGTAAGAAACTATTGAATCTTACCTTGTAAATGATCCATTATTATTTTTTTATGGAAATTGTCTATTTTAATTCTCTAATTTATTCTCCTTCTGCACGCTTATTTTCATTCACATATGCTAGGACCTATGTTGATTGAAGGAATCAAAATCTGACTTTAAGGAAATCTTAGTAGCCCACTGACTACAAAGGTTTGTTTCTCACTCCTGCTGCATGTCCAACACAGCCATCAACAGGTAGGGAGGAAGAGGGCTGGCCCCCATAGTCCCCCAGGGACCTAGTCTGATGAAAGCTTCATTTTGTCAAAATTATTTTTAGGACAATCCATTGTTTAATCTTTGACACAATCTTCTCCTGTGGTAAGGGGATTGCAAGAAGGTGTCTAACTTAAATTTTCATTAACACTTCATTTGCTCACCTCTAGAAAACTAAGTTCATCCTTGAAACTGTCACATCTCCCCTTCTGCTGCTTTTTCTTGCAGCTTCTGTTTCTGTCCTTACTTTTCAACCTCCCATAGTCACTGAGCATCCTTATTAGACACGCCTCCCACATACTCACATTTCATAATGCCCTGCACATGCTCATCTTCCCTTGCCACATGTCAGAGATCTGTCAAGAAAAAAACAACCTAATTAAAATAGTTCACTTGTTCTTAACTTTCTTGGGGGCATGTGCATTTAAAATTAATTTTTAATTATGATGATTTCAAGTAGCATACATAATGTTGTGAACAATTTCAGCAATGGGATTAAACAGGTGAAAAAATATATAGTCATGAGCACACATAAGGTAAAGCAAGCTATATATACTAATATAATTACTTGAGGGAGACATCCTCAGGTTATTACTTATCTATTAGAAGCTGAGCTGGCATCAAATTTCTAACTACTATACCACATCTTTAACAAAAACATGAAAGACACCATATTTTACATAAATTATGATGCTTCTAAAAATATTAATTCTTATGACCACAGATGATGAAAATTCACCATAAAGTCAGGCAAAATCACTGTGCCACCCTTAAGTCAGAGAATCGATGAACACCAAGGGAGTAAAGATTGTGGCTTCACCTTATTAAATTCATTACATTCCTGTGCATTTGTCAGTGTTAGTAGGCAAAAGGAAGGCTCTCAGGAAGAAGGCATTTAAACAGTGGTTCTTTTTAATGAAGAGCTCTCTATGCTGTATTCACAAATCTTAAGAAACACTTATCTTAGCCCCTGAGACAAGAAAGAAAGGAAGGAGAGTAACAGGCTCAAGTTACCTCCATAGAGGGAAGGTCTTATGACTCCTCCCAAGACTACAATGCGCCAACAAGTTTTCCTCCCTGAGTTCCAAATGATAATAGCTCTTTACTTATAGACTTAAGTCCAAAATTTTGTCCTACAAGTGTCCTGGAACTCTGTTGCTGTTGTTCAGTGGCTAGGTCGTATCCAACTCTTTGCAACCCCATGGACTGCACCATACCAGGCTCCCCTGTCCTCCACTATCTCCTCCACCTGCCAAATGGGAAAAAGTCAAAAGCAGGCTAGCATCCATGCCAGAACCACCAGCAAACTGGAAACTTTTCTATTCCTTATACAGGTTTTAAAATCCCTATATCTGGGGCATACCCCACAGACCAATGCGAAATCAAAATGCGTTTCTAGAAAGAAAGGCTTCTGTGAGGGAAAAGAAGGAGACAGTGGCAGAGCTAAGCCAATTCTTTACCACTAATGTGTGAATTAGACTTAGGTTTCAGAGTAAGGTTCCCCTAAAGCGGGGGGAGGGTTAGATCAACCAGTGGATGAGACTCAGCAGGGGATATTTGGGCAAGGTTGGGTGATCGAAACACTGTCTGAGAGAACATGTTGCAAAGAAATACTTGAATGTGTATGGAATGGTGGAACATGGGGGTGGAGCAGGAGAATGAGAGCAGCCAGATCAAGGAAGACTGACTTTCATTTGTTGGTGGTGGTGGTTATTATAAATATATTCAAAATACTTATAAGAAACTGGAGAAACGAAATGTCATTTTTCTCACATGAGTGGAATCCACCCACAGTGCAGCTATAATAAACTGGTCAAATCATTAACCCACAAAGACCCCTGCATAGGTATCAGCCATTAACAACACTCCCACATAGTCAATACTGAGCCACACTGAATTGCTGGAAGAGGAGGAGGCCTGATACCACTCCAGGAGTATGGCCTCCTCCCCTAGCAAGCAGGCAGCCAACCTTGACCACCGACCTTCACAGATCAAAACAGAAGGAGAGCTTATCCCTCCACCTCTGTTAGACTGTTAGGGCCAGTCTAAGCAAGGGAAGGAGTCCTTGCTTATCTGCATTAAGATTCACTATTAGTCCTTTAAATGTTGCCCATCTTAGACACAGAGCTTATCATGCCCCACCTTCCCCCAAAGCATTGTTTCTCTTTCCTCTTCCCACAACACCCACCAGCCTTATCACACAGCATTTATCTCCTGGAAGCTTACATGGTGTATGTGGCTCTCTCCCTCACTGAGGGGCTTCCTGGTGGTTCAATAGAAAAGAATCTGCTTGCAAAGCAGGGAACCGCAGGAGACAGCGGCTCAAGTTTGATCCCTGGGTCAGGAAGATCCCCTGGAGAAAGGCATGGCAACCCACTCCAGTACTCTTGCCTGGAGAATCCCATGGGCAGAGGAGCCTGGTGGGCTACAGTCCCTGGGGTCGCAGAGGCTGACACAACTGAAGCAACTTAGCACACATGCTCCTTCACTGAGTGTTCTCTACTTGAGGGCAAGGTCCTAGTCTTCAGAGTTTTGTATCTCTAGAACCTAGCATGGTGCTTACAGTATATGTTCAGTGAATACTGAAATAAGGGTGACCAGCTGACCAAAGTCAGCTACCTAAATGTACTGGTTAACAACCAATGTAAACCAGAAGCAACAGGTAAATATATAGATAGAGATTGTTTTTGTTCTGTTGTTTGGCTTTTTAATAGAGTTGCTTGGATGAGACATTTCCTTAAAGCTTGTTGAACATGCCCTTATGTGTCTCTCCATGCCATTTTATTTCTGTCATAAACCATCACATTGGTTTTAACCAGAATGCCAGTACAACCTACACAGTCATCACTTCCACATTCTTGTTTTAAAGACCACGCATGAATCTCTGTCTCCTTGTCCAGCCTGGTGTCCTTCACAGGAGGCACCATCAACATACACTTGCGGAACAAATGAGTACCTGATTTACCCTTCCTGTAGAATCATCTTACTTCTGAGGCCCAGTATAATTTTGTACATGAATTTCACTTTGCTCATTGTCATTCTGATTCTAGTTATTCACTCTGGTTCAACCCACAACTTTGCTCCAAAATCTGTTATATGCCTGCTTGTTTACATCAGAAGTCTTCCTGGCTTGGAACCCTGCAACTTCCCCTATTATCCACCCCTTTACCCACCTCAGTTTTAATCAAAGTACATGCCTTTGGATAGGGCCGATGACATGGTAGAAAAGCACTGACTAAGTCAGATGACCTAGTTTCCAGTCTCAGTGCTGACACTTATGTGTCACTTGGGGAGGGACCTTGCAAGACTTTTTGAATAGGTGGTGTTTTTGTTTTTGTTTCTTTTAAAAAAAAAAGACTATTTGTTTGACCGCACCAGGTCTTAGTCATGGCATGCAGGAGCTTTTAGTCACATCAGGTGAACTCTTAGTTGCAGTATGTGGGGTCTAGTTCCATGACCAGGGATCGAACCTGGGCCCCTGCATTGGGAGCATAGAGTCCCAGCCACTGGACCACCAGGGAAGTCTGGAACCCCATAAGAATTTCTGGAACATACTTTTACAAAAAGGACTCTTTATGATAGCACAAAGTGAAGGGAAACAACAGGAGATGTTAAGACACCCAGGAACTAGCCATTTTCACTCCTAGGTAAAGAGGCAGGGAGAGACACTGGTGTTATTGAAACCTGGTTAAGAACTAGGACCATAGAAATGGTGTTGCCTGACAGAGCTGTGGTCACTCCCATGGATACAGCCTCTTCTAG
This sequence comes from Nanger dama, assembly GCA_917880005.1. NCBI lineage: Eukaryota > Metazoa > Chordata > Mammalia > Artiodactyla > Bovidae > Nanger > Nanger dama. The sequence continues at coordinate 676,825 of CAKJTW010000068.1, read as the reverse complement.
AATGATGCTGAAGCTGAGAAGGAGCCAGAATCACTCTTTCCTCGCATATTCTGATCTCCTCCTGGTGGTCCCACTGACCGAACTGAAGAGGAACCAGAGGAAGAAAGTTCTGGTCCATAGAAAGTCCATAGAAATCAACAACTTGGGGGTCAGGGAGAAGAGAGAACATAGCTCTTGAGGGTGACATAACCAAAGAGTGTCTATATAAGTTTAGGCGAACCACTTTATCTTTCTGACTTACGTGGTCTCATCTATGAAATCATGTGCTTTGAGATAACACATGCAAGAGCAACTACAAAAAAAAAAAGTTGTTGATTTAAATTATCATGTAGCCTTGCCCACGACATCTTATACGATTTGTGTGTCGTTGACAGTAATCCTTCCACCTAAATCTGTGACCACAGCCATTCAAGCTTCATCATTGACTTCCTGGAGCATCTCCTGGGACAAAAGAGACATGGATATCAGTCTTCATCCAAAGACAGGGGTAGGAAAAAGAAAGGAATAACACAGAATAAAAGGAAAGACCACACACTCAGTGAAATCCGTGTGCCTTCCCCACTTACAATTCCTAAAAACAAAAAGAGATTGAGTAGTATCTCCATGAGGCACAGAAGTCCTTTTCCCTAATCTCTCTGGGCATATGCCCAGAATCCAGGATTAAAATCTGTTCCTCTTTGTCCCCAAGTCTAGAGACATCTAGATAGATGAAACTAGTTCTAGATCTGACTTGCCAGGCCAGTCATCTAGGATTCTTGTAAGAGCTTAGGCATTTCCAGAAAATCAACACAATTACAGGCAGATTTCTAAATCTGGACCTAGTCAGTTAAACATAATTCTGTAAGTGAAAGCTGTGATGTCACATAACTAGAAATAGCGTTGACATTTGCAATTACAAGCATGTCTTTCTTTTTTGGATATATTGCCATTATTTTCAGAGCTAAAAGGGACTCTGCAGATGATTGGATTCCTTCATTTTTCAGATAAAGAAACCTGAAACACAACAACAGATTCAGAACAAGGACTCACCTTGATCCCTAGATTTCTTGCCCTTTTATCACAACACATAGCCTCTTTCTATTAATATTCTGTAGTCAAACAAAATTTTCTGAGGTAGTAAATAATTTATATTAAGTACTACCAGACATTCACTATTTAAATGAGCCCAGTAATCAACTGATTTGTGAATGGTTTTTAAAAACAGGCACACCAGACAGTGCGTGTGCACTCAATTGTGTCTGATTCTTTGCGGCCCCAGGGGACTGTAGCCCACCAGACTCCATTGTCCATGGAATTTTCCGGGCAAGAATACTGGAGGAGCATTGCCATTTCCTACTCCAGGGATCCTTCTGACCCAGGGGTCGAACTGGATTCTCTTGCATCTCCTGTACTGGCAGGCAGGTTCTTTACCACTATGCCACCTGGGAAGCCCTCACAACAGATGCTCACCACAACTTTCTAAGTGTCCCATAACTTCATCTGGGAGGAAAAACATTCTTTCTCATTGACAGAAAGTAATTCATCATGGGTCTTGATTTTCTCATGTTCTTAATGCTATATAACCATTTAATCATTTTTTAAATTGCTATAATAATCCTGTCTCCTCTGTTTCTCTCTCTAAAATAGTCGTTTCCTTCATCTACTCATTTCAGTGGCTTTTAAATACTGCTGTCTGCTCTCTGTTTCAGGAGTGACTTCCAGCTGCATCAGTTACACAGACCCCACCCGCAGTACCCTGCTTGACTTAACTCACTCAGATGCCTCCAGATCTGAGTAACTGGAGAGCTGAGCATTTTCAGGGTCTGCATGTTAGCTTTGTGGTATAATGACTGATGTCAGCCCGAACTTTGCCAAACATCTCTCATCACTACCAGTGATGTCCCATTCCAAACTCTTGGGCTTGCTCTCTCTTTCTGGAGCACGCCTCCACCACCGCCCTGCCCCCCCTTCACATATTTGCAGTATGGATTCAACAATATGACAATCATTTTCTTCCTTAAAGTGCCACTGCTGCAAGGGACAAAAATAACTTGTCACTGTTGTCACTGCCTGGTGGGGGAAGTAAAGAAAGGAGAAATGAGAAGTTGCAGTAACTAGTCTGGATGTGTTTAACCCTCTATCTTTGTCCAAAACTCTTCTGTCCTCATGGTCTGACTCAAATTCCTGGTTATCTAAACTCCCTGGAACTTTAATGTTTTCTGGAAAAAAACAGGCAGCAAGCAAAAGTTGAGTTCTAGGCTAAGCCTGTGGCTTTTAACTTGCTTTAGGCTTGGGCCCTAGAATCCACCAGCAGCCACATGCTTTTGTGAGCATCGTTTTCTTGATTAAAAAAAAAAAAAAAAGGACTATGTTGCACAAAATAGGCCGTGGCAAGCTTTCCATAAGCTGCAAGGACAGTGGAGAGGACGTAAGACTCAGCCAGGAAAGAAAATACGCATTTAATAGTATGATAACATGGATCAGGAAAAAGTTATTCTAACACATAGCGTCAAGAGAGAAAGAATACACTCGCCATTTATTTAATGTTTTCCTTATGTTTCCTCAGAGCAGCACTTACTCCTTGACAAGCTTTTCCTGCATCTTTTCTGGGATGGCTCAGGAACTGTAGCTTCTCACTGTGTGTTTATTTATTGACAGGGCCATTCCTGCCCTCATCCAAATGAAGGTATGTCTGCACAACACACAGTGAAAAGTAAATGTCTTTCTTCGTGTTTATTTCCCTGAACTTGTTCGCCAAATTGCTTTTTTACATCCCCTTTTGCAACCTCACCCCATCCGGCTCAAGTATCTAGGATTAGAAAAGCCCTCTCTGGAGTCCTTTTCAAAGGGAGCCTCCCACAGCCTTTAAATCCCCACATTTTATGGTGCAGATATTCAGGATCTGAAGCATTAAGGAAGGAAAGGAAGGCTGGCCCAGAGGGGCACAGAAAAGTAGAGGAGCTTCTTTCTTGGACAATCAGTATTGGAATTGTCCTGTTATCTGCAACTTTTCTGGTTCAAAGTAATAGACTCAGTCATTTGGAACAGGACATTATGCAACAGATTAAGGAAGGGAGTGTGTGTGTATGTGTGTGTGTGTGTGTGTGTGTGTGTGAGATGTATAGAAAACACAGCTCCACCATAGAAAGAGAAATGTTGCAAATGACAATCTTTAAAATAAATCCCAAAGGATAATCTTGATGGGTTGTTGTTTTCTGCACAATAAAGAACCTAAAGAAAACTATTTCTACTTTCAAAATTCCCATACAGGTATGTAAAGTAATAGATGATATTTAATTAAGGAATTCACAAGGAAAGGCCAGTCTCTCAGATTTTAATTTTTAGCACCTTCACAGCAGTGTTTATTTCATGTTCCCTTCCTATTGCTTCCAGGCCATTTCATCTCCTCGCTTTGGGGGATGAATAACAGCTACATCTTCATAGACACACAACAATCTGAATGAAGCATTGCAAGCTTGCAAAATGGGGGTGGATAGAAGCAATCACTTTTTTTTTCCCTCTCATTCATCAACATATAAATTAAGGCAATCCACTAAGAAGGATTACAAATGGATAAAAGAAGGAAAAAGACAGATCTTACTGTTTTTCTGCAAGGCTTTAGCTATTTTCTAAACCTAAATTTTTGAGCATAAGCATTAGCAAGCTGTCTGTGAATCGGGGACTTTTCAAAGCCACCTCTAAGAAGCCTGGGGCTGTGTAAAGTTGTAAGGCCATACAGCAGAACCCTGGAGACAGTCTGAGTAATACAGCACAGAGGACAAATTTACATTAAAATCACTTTGGGGGGCTTGTGACTTTCAGTTTCTTCAGTAAGTACTGGAAGCTATTCCGACTTGTGGTACTGGAGAAAAGAGATGGGAAGCTACCACTGATTAATAAGAGCCTGGGTGTACCCTGCTCTCAAGGGCCAGCCCTCAACTTTCCCACCTCTGATGGAGGGCGGGCGTGGAAGGGGGGGCGAAGGCGCGGGAGAACAACGAACCTTATTTGCCGCTGCCAAGGACCCCTACTTGCACCGGGAACAGGAATAGCGGACCTTCTCCTCCTTCCCCTGCCCAAGCTGGGAAAAATCTTTCCCAAGATCATTCCCAGTCCCCCAGATGAGAAACCAAACTGCACACGAGATCTTCTCGAGAAGACAGAGAGAGAGAAAGAGAGAACGGCGCAGAGCGAGGGCGAGCTGACTGCGGAGGGAACTGCCCGAGGGGAGGAGGGAATCTTCCAGAGCCCCGGCAGAGACTCCCTTTGGGAGAAAGTCGCAGCACAGTTGGACTTCCAAACGGTGTGTGAGAGCACAAACCTCTGAGTCCGACCCGCGTCGGGCAGGTAACGGGCGGTCAGGGTGACCGCGAGTGTCCACCGAAATCCCTCCGGACCACCCGCCCTGCGCCGGACCAACTGCAGCGACTTTTATTGAAAAGAAAGAAAGGAAAGGAGAGAAACAACAGAGGAGGGGCTCGGGAAGACGGGGAAGGCGTCCGTAGCCAGAAACCCTCCAGCGACCTGACCCGGAGGGCGAGGAGCGAGCTGCCGCGGGGCCGGGCTTGCGCGCGGGCTCCGGGAGCCGAGGCGCGAGGGAGCCGGGACGCTGGGCCCCGGGAGGAGCGGAGCGCGCCCGGCCTCCGGCGGCGGGAGACCCGCCCAACTTGGGAGTCGGCCCCGGGGGGCGGGGAGGGGGTGCGGGGAGGGAGGACGAGGGACGGGGCGGTCTCGCGGCCGCTGGCCTTCCACCTCCACACTCGCAGCCGGAGCGCGCCCACCTCTCCCGCCAGGGCCGCCCCTCGGAGGGGCTCCTCTGCGCCCGCAGTGCCTCCTCGCGTCCCCCCGCCCCGGGCTCTCGTTCTCCCCGCCTTCTTTGCCGCGTCCAGAGATGCTTCGCCGCAGACCCGGGACCCCTTAGGCGCCTCTTCCCGTGCCTCTGCCAAATCGCGACGCCTGTACTTTTCCAGCTCCCTCTTTCACTCTTGAAATTGAAAGTTATTGAGGTCGCTCGGGGTTGTTGCTCCAGCAGTTTCCTTCCCCGCCCCCAAGCTCCCCCGCCCCCGCAGCCGTCCCCCTCCCCTCCCTCGCCCTGTCCCTCCCTCGCGGCCTCTCCTTCCCTCCCTCCACTGGTGGAGCCGCTCCTGCTAGCGAACGGCAGAAGCAGCTCGGGGTCTCTCCGCCGCCCCCTTGGCCATGGCCGCGGTGCCCACGGCGCCCGCTCCCCTCCGCTCCCGGGACCCCCCGCCGCTGCCTCCGCCACCTCTAAAGCCCGAGGGGCCGCCACCGTCGCCACCGCCCGCCCGGATCCCGCGCAGCCGCGGCGCACCATGCTACCTGCGGCCACCCTGGCGAGGCCGCTCGCTGCTTCTGGAACCCTCACTCGCGGCATTGACAGCCACCGCACGGGAGCCCCCGCAGCTCAGGGCTCGGACAGTTTGAAAGTACAATAGTTGGTTTCCCTGACCACCCGACCCCGCTGCGTTTGCCATCCCGGCTCGCCTGTCGGATCTGAGTGGAGAAGTTGTCCGCAGCTGGGGTTAGCGCTTGCTCTCTCCATACGCCTAACACCTACGTGTATTTCTGAAACAGTCAATCTTAATTAACAATCAAAAGGAAAAAAAAAAAAGGAGCAAAGGAAGGGAAACATTATTGGGTTACTATGCACTTGCGACTGATTTCTTGGTTTTTATCATTTTGAACTTTATGGAATACATCGGCAGCCAAAACGCCTCCCGGGGAAGGCGCCAGCGAAGAAGTAAGTGCAGGCTTTTTTACGCATTTGCTCCTCCCGCCGCGTTCACCTGTCGGGTCGCTTTTCCTTGACTTGAGTCGGCTCACAGCGGCGGCAGTCCTCCCACCCACACCCCACGCCTGGAGAGGAGGTAACAGTTTAGGCTCCGGTGTTTCACGCCTTCCTTTCGACCGCTCCTCTCTTGCCCCGCATCTTCCTGGGTGCCATAGTCCGGCGGACCCGGCGCTCCTGTGCCTCCGGCGCCCCCATACCCGCAGGTTAGCGGAAAAGTTCGCTCCTTCGTTAAGACCAGCTCAGGGATGTGTGCTTTCCTCCCAAGACTGGGACAGGAGCCTGCAGCCCCCAGGCGTCGCGGACGCCCGGCTGGCGGGATGCCCCCTGACCCACTGAGCGCCCGCCGGGGAGGCGCGGCCGCGGCGCCCGCTCACCTTGCGTCGCCACCGCGCGTGGGGAGACCTCGCGGGGTCCTCCCTCGGGGCAGGGGTCGCGAAGAGCTCTCCCGCCCTTCGGGAAACCGAGAGCCAGCGCCTGCGCGGCCGCTACCCTCAACCACGCGCGAGTGGAACGGTAGGGCGCGCCGGGCGCTCTGGGTTCGCTTGCCTGCGCGCTGGCGGAGCCGCTCGGCGTACCCCTCGGGGGATCGCGAGAGATGCGGGGCCAGCCACTGGGAGCCAAGGATGCCAGGTTTCCAGTGACAATCTTGCCTGTCACCCTGGACGGCTTTTACCGTCTCAGGCCCTTTCAAGTGGGTCCCCAGGGGGCAGACACATACCGAGGATGGGGTTCCCTAAAGACTCCGCTCGCCTTCTCGCTTCCCCTCATCCTGACTCCAGTTACTCGGGAGGCTGGCTGGTGTAGCCTTCCTAGGACTGTGCTGGGATGAAACGGGTATCCCTAATGGCACCCCATCGCGGCTTGGTCTGTTTCAAGGTGGAGTCGTCCACAGATGAGACAAACCCGAGAAAGGCACTTCTCCTTGCTCTCGGGAAGCCTGGCGCTCTGGGCGCTCTGGCTTCTGTGCAGAAGTGGGGAGTCCCTTCTTCGCAGATAGAGCCGGAGCGACCCGGGCTCCAGTGTAGGGAGCGCCGGAGGGGGACCCGGAGGGAGAAAGCTTCCAGGGGCGCAGAGAACGATGCTATTGCCTTGACCAACTCAGACCTCCGCCGCCCGGGAGTCAATGACGCTTGGCGGCGACTGCTCCGGTGCGCAGAGCCAGCTCCCAGCGCTGGCCCGCGAGGCCCCTGGGGATAAGCGTGGGTAACAGCGCAGAAGACACAGCATGGGCTTGTATGAGATGGAGACTTAGTAATCGCTTCTCCGCCGCTACTTGTGCCCTGTCCCTGGATATGAGGGTCCTCTGAAAGCCCCCTTTGTGCCGCTTGCCTAAAGCAGACAAGGTCTGATTCACCTGAAAATTGTCTTTAAAAACATAGCTGAGCCAAAGCTCCAGGGGCTCCTGCCCAGCCTCACTGCCTCTAGGATCTCGTAGCAAGGGGCAGGAGGGCCTAATCTAAACATGTCAGGGCATCCGATTTATTTTTCTTGGCCTCTGAATGGTTATAGTCTTCAAAATTCTTCCACCTACCCTTCCACTCGAGCCTTGCGGCTGCCTCACGAAACAAATGGCTTGGGACTCGAGCCTTGCCCTGGTTCCTGGCTGTCCCCAGGTCCCCTTCTTGCAGAGTCCGGCTCGAGGGCACTGAGTCTCTCCCGCAGGTCGATGGCGAGAAAGAGAGATGCTAGGCTCAAGTGCAGCCTCCTGCCTTCCCATCCCATCTTCCAGCCAGTACCCGACCCGGCGCCCATGGCTCACACCCTTTTCACCCTACCGAGGATCCCAGGGCCAGGAGCCCCACATTTGCAGGAGAAGGACAGGGTCTTGCTTGTCAGAGTTGTCTCCGATCCCGGGGGGAGGGGGGTGAGGGGGGCTGTTTGCGATGAAAGGCACCGACAAGAAAGCTGACCACCCATTGGTCCTCACTTCCCCAGCGAGGACAGCGGTGCCGGAAGCTGCCCAGTGGTGCTGCCCCAAGTCTTTGGGAGCAGAGGGGATGATGCACCTCTGCGCTTGAACTGGAGAGGGTGTACAGTCTAAAGACGAGCTGCTTTTGATCTGCCCTCATCGTCTCAAGGCCAAGTCAAAGGCGCCCTCTTGTTGTGCAGCGGGGATGAGAGACGAAGTGGGTGGAACTGTGTTGAAATTCCGATTGTGCTGTGGGTGTGGGGCCGGGAAAGAATTCCCTTAGCAGGGGATGCTCCTTGCTCCTTCACGCTTGAGTCTTGCCTTTGCTACTGGGGTTTGCTGGTGCAATTATGGGAGAGGGGCGACCCCTTGCGTTCTCTGAGGAGACAGATTCTCTTGGCAGGTGTAGCATGGGGCGTGTTCGGTTATTTTGAGAATGGGGAAGGGGTAAGAGGGTAAAGAGAGAGATTTGTTTTTAAAAAATCCAGAAATTAAAGGTCAGATTGAATGTTCACATAACTCATTGTTTGGGAAATCTCTGGGGAAAAAAGTTTTCTCAAGTAGAGACTGGGAAAAAGTTGTTTAAATGAAAAATAAGATAGTAGAGGTATTCTAGAAAGAAACAGTCTTTCCTCTTTATTCTTCAAGAGACAATTAAAGTATTTAAGGATATCCTTTTTGTCCTTAGAGTTAAACAGCTTCACTATCCTAAACTTTAAAATCTTAACCAATGATAAAAAATTGAGGTGCAAGAACTATTTTTCAAAAATTTTAAAGCGGTCTCTTGAATGTTTTGGTGGAAAAGTTTCTTGCAAAAAAAAAATTCATTTGTAGTGTTAAATATTATCAAGTATAAGGAGCCATGACCAATCCTCAGATAATGGAGATAAAGCTATATCAGTAATCCTGGTTTCCCTCAGGCAACTGGTATACCGTTTATCTCTACTTTGTTGCAGGTAAGTTTCTTGTTTCCTTTTATAAAAGAATCAACATTTTAAACAGGAGTTTGATACTTTAAAAATACTATTGGATTATGGATAAGGATCTGCCTGCAATGCAGGAGATGTGGGTTCCAGCAGAGGTCAGGAAGGTCCTCTGAAGAAGGAAATGGCAACCCACTCCAGTATTCTTGCCAGGAAAATCCCATAGACAGAGGAGCCCGGTGGGCTACAGTCCATAATGTGACAAGAGTCAGACACAACTTAGCAACTGAACCACCACCACCATGGTGTTATGGATGAAAAAATACCCAATAACTTTATTATCTACTTGGATTCATATACAGCTCCTAGAGTTGACTAAGTTGAATTTACTTAAGATAAAAATGGAATGCAGTCCTCATTCAACAGTCCTCAACCAGAAATGTTTTCAGAGGATGTTACATAAAGAACCCTCAATCCAGTTTTAAAATCATTTCCCATTCAGCCTTTGCTACTTGATAGAGTTAGCTTCTGAATTCTAGATTATCTGCTAACAAAAGAAAGGTTGTGTTTGCCATAATAACCACAGTATCTTACAATTGCACCACACTTTAACTTGAGTTACTTGCTAGGGACCCTATATAGCCACCTGAGGTATAGAGGCCGGTATTAATATATTCATTTTACAGGAAAGAACCCAAGAAACAGAGGCTGAGTAATCTATACAAAGCTGTAAGATACTGAATGGAACTTGTCTCCTGCTATTATGCTATATGCTAATCCATGTCTGAGAGTAGATGTCAGGAGTATTAGATAATAAATCTGATTATCTTCAAACCATCATTTATCCTGTGTTTGGAGAATAAGCTCTTATGGTTGACTGGACGTTTTTAAACTGTTCTTTCTATATATTATACATTAATGATCGGTGTCAAAGAGTTAAATACCTGCTAGTTTGCTAAGTGTAATATATTATTTGGTTACTAGGAAGACATTGTAGGTTCTTATTATGCCAGAATACTGTTGTGAGAAACATCAGATGCCATTATGGTATCCTTTTTATTTGATGCCATCTATTCATTTTTAATTGCTTAGATTCCAGTAGATCCAGGTTTTGACAAGCCATTGTATGCATAATAATTACCAAGCTCCCATTGCACAATCTATAAAATTTTTTAAAATATTTCATAAAGATGTTTGAAATAAAGGAGAAAGAACACAAGAGAAATTATTTTAATGGTGACAAACTGAAAAATGATGAATACAGTGGCCATTGCTCATGATATCTTGGTTGTTGAGCCATTCTCTGAAATTATGATACACTCTTGATGATTGTATAACTAACTGGGAAAATAACAGGTTAACTGTAAGACAGAAAAATTGTTCGTTCTACTATACATTTTGTAATATTAATTTTGGATGAAAGTGTGTCTGGTTTGGATGTTGACTACAGTGCATTTTTTCACTTGTCTACTTTCATCACCAGTCTACCTTGTTTTTGAGAGAAACACTGTTTAATGGATGGAGAGATGAGTAAAATTTGCTAGAGAAAATATATTCTGCAATATATCATATGATATCTTCATGAATCAAAGCCCCAAATTCAGACTCTTAAGTAAGCAGTGATGGCAACATCTAAATATAAGCAATGATCTATTTTTGTGAATTCTAATTTAGTCATTATTACACTATCAAAATTGTTTCTTAAAATATCTTTGTCGTACTATTTCAATACTTTATCACTTCAATAGAATGATTTACTAAGAGCATTAAGAATGATAGTTTTTAAATATTGTCTTTTTAGTCCCAAGTTATTCTATGTAAAGTCACTGACAATATAATAGGCATAAAATTGATCAATGTCATTACTTCAGTATTTTTAAGCATGAATATGAACGGCCTTTTTAGCTTGTAAGTAAATAAGTTTTGTTCAATCATTTCTCCATTCCTGGAATTTAACATTTTACAAGTTAGGTCCCCAGAAAGTGATGAATGGGGAATTACAATATGTAGTTAATTTTGATTTTCAAATTATGGAGAAACTCTCACCACACTACTGCAAAACAAGTTTATTAGTCATCTGATCACTTGAGGCTATTTTAATCTGAACAGAGATCTCCAGGTTGCTACTGTTTCAAATATTTCTAGTTAAATGGTTAATCTTTTTTAAAAAAAAAATGCAATTGTTCTTTTAAATTCTATGTATTATTGATAGAATACTGTATGCTGTCAGATTCCTATGTAGAGTTAAGACGACATGACCCCCTCTGCAATTACAAGAATAAACTATCAAAAATAAAACGATTCCACATACAACAGTTTTCTAAATCATCTTCCCCCCTGCTTTATCTCTATTCAAATGTTTCATTTTGGACATTGTCCTAACCTTTCTTCCCACTTCCTCACCATTCACTCTCCCCAGCCCCCAAAACATTTTTTTCCAAGTAGTGAATTCTTGAAATGCCATCAGAGTGGGTATTATGTTTCATGAAATGTAAGAATCAACTTTGGTTACCATTAGGAAAACATCATTCAGTTTTGAGAGCATGGTAAGGATCATGTAAGACAGTGTGTTGAAATTATATGTTTTACTTGGTTAGGACTTTTTCTTTGAACAGCGCATTGTACACTGGCATTTTTTTTTTAAATGATCATTTATAAAAGTGTTGCATCATAAATTATATAGATTTTTTTTTTTTGCCTTGCTTTTTGATTTTGAGGAAAGATGTAGGTTGCTTTCTTGATTGTGAATTTTTTCATAAGGTTTAAAATGATTGGATTATCTTAAATTTACTGTATGTTGGCCAACCTAGTAAGTTTGAAATGCTTTGTAGCTATATCTTAGCAAACATATAGCATATAAACATATAAAATATAAAATACATATCTGTAAAAGATGCTGTCCATTTTTCCTATTTATTTAGTTCTGTCCATCAGATCTTTCCATTCAGGATTATTACTAGTATTCTGATTAAAGTAGTTATCCGACACTGCTGAAAAGAATGGACTGTTCCATTCTCAAGGATGGTAGGGGGTGCTGACGATGCCATTGAGTGTTAAGAAATCCCACTTTCTGCTCTGAGGGTATTTCAACAACATGAAACTTTTAAGCAAAAGACCTGAATTCTTTTTACCTAACTTCTCTTCCCACTTCCTCACTATTCACAATTATTCAAACCATAAAAGTTTGAATAATTTCAAAACTCATTTTAAAATAGACATGTTTGCAGGTGCCTCTTATCTGATAAGAATGTTTCTGCCTTATTTGTAATCTTGGCAAGGGAGCTAGTTACCATCTGCTGTCACTAAAATTCTACTGAAAGTTTTTAAAGAAAATTTAATGGTACTAAAGGATATGATTGCCCAATTAAGTACATATTTAATAGCCTTTAGCTCTCTTTATGCTTTCTGCCTTATGCAAGTATCCAGCCCAGTCTTCAAATTACTACTTTATTAGGCTTCCCTCTGACTTTAACAATTTGATGGATAACAGCAAACATACACAAATCCATTGTAGAGATGGAGACCTAAGACATCGCTGAGGGAGAATCCCAGCGTGTTTTGGGAAAAGTGGACTGAGAAGTATAGGACCTGGGTTCTAGGTCCAGCGCTGCTTGTAATATCTGAATAACCCAGACAAGCCCCTTATACCACACAAAGCTGCAGTTCCTCATCTGGGAAGTGAGGTGGTTGGTTAAAAGTTTAGAGCTAAATGATTCTTGAGTCTCTTCAACCTTTAATCTTTTGGTATGAGAGCATGAAGCATGAGCAGAAGTGGGGGTTATTTCTTCTAAACTTAGCTATCTTATTTAATTAAGTTTAGTAGATGAAGAATATAAATGAATATAAGAAGTATTCATTTCATTTCAGTTCAGTTCAGTTCAGTTGCTCATTCGTATGCAACTCTTTGCGACCCCATGAATCACACCACGCCAGGCCTCCCTGTCCATTACCAACTCCTGGAGTTCACTCAGACTCACATCCATCGAGTCGGTGATGCCATCCAGCCATTTCATCCTCGGTCATCCTCTTCTCTCCTGCCCCCAATTCCTCCCAGCATCAGACTCTTTTCCAATGAGTCAACTCTTTGCATGAGGTGGCCAAAGTACTGGAGTTTCAGCTTCAGCATCATTCCCTCCAAAGAAACCCAGGGCTGATCTCCTTCAGAATGCACTGGTTGGATCTCCTTGCAGTCCAAGGGACTCTCAAGAGTCTTCTCCAACACCACAGTTCAAAAGCACCAATTCTTTGGTGCTCAGCTTTCCTCACAGTCCAACTCTCACATCTATACATGACTACTGGAAAAACCATAGCCTTGACTAGATGGACCTTTGTTGGCAAAGTACTGTCTCTTCTTTTCAATATGCTATCTAGGTTGGTCATAACTTTTCTTCCAAGGAGTAAGCGTCTTTTCATTTCATGGCTGCAGTCACTATCTGCAGTGATTTTGTAAATTCATCATATAAAGATTAATAAGTAACTTAACATAGAGACTGAATTAATTATGACATCCCACCCACACCCCGCCCCCATCACAATTTCTAGTGCCAGAAGACTGTAGCCATAGCATCAGTCCACACACTCCATCTTCAGCAAGTTCATTTTGTCCTTAGACATAAGAGTCACAGGAAACTGGTTTGGAATCCCAACCAGAGAGAGATGCTTCAGAACTCCCTTACATGTCAGGCTTTTAGCAGTGGCCTTGCTGGGGGTGGAAGTGGCAATTACGGTGACCCAGGTTTAAGTGATAAGACCCTGGGTTATGACAGTGACTGAGCAGGAGAGTGCATATGAAGGGAAAAGAGGAAGAGCGCCTTATTTGTCACCACGCTTTGGAGTAAAAGGACTCAGGTCTGGTGAAAAGCAAGGCACTCCATCTGGGCTTCCCACGTGGCTCAGCTGGTATGGAATCTGCCTGCAATGCAGGAGACCTGGGTTTTATTCATGGGTTGGGAAGATCCCCTGGATAAGGGAATGCTACCCACTTCAGTATTCTGGCCTGGAGAATTCCATGGACTATATAATCCATGGGGTTGCAAAGAGTCAGACACGACTGAGCCACTTTCACTTCACTTCACTTCATCTATTTTAAGGGGCCTAATATATCATTCTCAACTGTGGTTTCTCATTTTATAGCCCTTTTTGTGCACAGAAGAGAGTGATCACTGGTATCAGGAGCTTTAATTTTACATTGCCAAGACTTCCAACTGAAAATCATACTTGAAAGTCTCATCAACTGTGGAACTGTATTAGTTTGCCACGGATCTTAGGAGACCTAAAAGGTTATAGTAAGGAAAGATGTTTCCTTAAAGTGTAAAAGTGATTTTTTAATATCATTCCACTTGGATCTAGCATCTACTCATAGTATTCTACTTTCAAGCAGATTTTTCAAAGTACACTCTCTTAAAATAAGAAATTCTCCAGTGGGGAAGAATGGAGGGAAGGGTAGTTAGGGACTTTGGGATGGTCATGTACACACTGCTATATTTAAGATGGATAACCAACAAGGACTTCCTTTACAGCACATGGAATTCTGCTCAGTGTTCTGTGGCAGCCTGGAGGGGAGAGGAGTCTGGGGGAAGTAGATACATGCCTATGTATGGCTGAGTCCCTTCACTGTTCACCTGAAATTATCACAGCAGTGTTAATCGATTATATCCCAATAACAAGTTTAAAACTAAAATAAACACAAATCCTCAAAATGGATGGAAACTTGAAGGAATTCAGTCCATCCGTATAGCACATGAGCTACTCTGCAACATGCCCACCGAGTAATTGTCTAGCCTCAGTAACAACCAGTGAGGGCTTCTCTGGTGGCTCAGACGGGAAAGAATCTGCCTGCAAGGCAGGAAACCTGGATTCGACCCTTGGATTGGGAAGATCCCCTAGAGAAGGGAATGGCAACCCACTCCAGTGTTCTTGCCTGGAGAATCCCAAGGACAGAGGAGCTTGGTTGGCTACAGTCCATGGGGTCACAGAGTCGGACACGACTGAGTGACTAACACTACTACTCAGTAACAACCAGGTCTCATGCCTTCGCTTGCTTCTCCTAGTCAAGTTGGGTCTTCTGTATCAGGAAGCAGGATATATTTTCTAGCATGCTTGTTCTCCTTCTTCTGAGTAACTGACAGGGGCATGAGATTGAGATTTAATTACCTTAAAACTTCTTTCTAAAATGAATACACAATAATTCAATGCACCATATTCACTCCCTTAGAAAACTAGCTGGTAAGCACATTTATAATTATACCCCAATACAAAGCACATTCCTGAGAGTAAGTGGTAAAGCAGCCCCCATTTTATAACCACATAATACAAGCCACCACCACACAATATAAAATCACATAATTTGTGAAATGCTTATTTTAGAACGCCATTTTCTTAACAGATGCTTGATTAGCTGGTAAGAAAAAGAGCAGCTATTTTCCCATTGTTATGTACCCTCATGCAATGGGACTGCACATATGTGAACACCGTCATCTCGTCAAAGGCTGTCCTGCAAGAAGAGGTGGAGTCAGTCACATTTAGATGATAAGAAAGAGGTGAAATGTTATGACAAAGTGTGTATAGATACCTTGTGGCAGCTGCAGTTTTATAGTTCTCAGAACCACTGTTATATTCACATGCATTCTATCTGAATGTGCATTTGTATTTATTTATTAAAGTGAGTAATGTGATGATGATGATTTAAATAGGTGCTGTGTTTTAATCACCCGTGGGTGCCAGACTCTGTCCTTGATGTTTTTGCAAATATTATCTCACTGAGTGCTCACTTTAACCTGTAAGACAGGTGCCAATAGTCTCATATCAGTCGCCTGAGGTCACTTGAGTAAGATGTGGTACCTGGGATTCCAGCCCAGGACTGACTTCAAAACTCATGGCCTTCCTTGATTTTTTTCATGTCACTTCAGCTGTTGGGACTGGAGTACTTGAAGCAATTGTGGCGGGGGGATGGGACGGGGGCTCTCAAACCCTACCCTACATTTTTTCCTTCCCTTACTCTCATTGCTTATTATCTCTTCTTCCTCATTTAACAAACCACAAGCCTTCTTCAGACTTTTACTCCAGAGGTTGCTTCTGGTATTCTAATACTGTGTTCCACATCTCTTTCCTTTCTTGGTTGTTTTTCCTCTCCTTTCTTAAACCTGCCCTACTGATAGTTTTTAAACGTAGAAAGTTGCTTAGAAGCAATAGAATAGCACAGTTTATATGAAGTACTTGAAGATTATTCTTCCCATCTATGGTGTGCAATTCAAGAGAAGACTAACTGAGGCATGAGAATGTGGGCAAAGTCTGTAATTTTGCAGTTAAATATCAAAAATCATTCTATGTAATTTATAGCCACAATAGATATTTCACTGGCTAGTGTTTGTTATCCAGAAAAGTTATCTTTATGGTGCTTCATAAAATCTCTTATTTATATTCCTTTTACCATGAGCATTAACAGTAACCTCCACCCTGAATTCTTGCTTTATAGGCCTTGGTACAGTGATTTTCAACCCTAACTTCAAATTAGAATCACCTGGGGATCTTAAAAAAAAAAAAAAAGTCAGGCTCCACCCTAGACCAGATACAACCATCTCTGGGGATGGGACCTGGACATCTGCACTTTGAAAAGCAATCTTGGTGATGCTAAGATGCAGTCAAAACTGAGAAGTTCTATGGAAACCTTCATCTGAGGATAACACTGACAACTGAACAATTTGAAAACAATGCCAGTTTCTTGAGAGCTAGACAAACAAGATAGACTTGTGGGGATTATGTTGAGATGATGTTAAGAGATGAGATCTGTGTCACGGAACAGATAGTAGTTTTAAAATGTAAAGCATTTGTTTATCTGATAGCCCCAGATTGTTAATCGGGTGAGTCCTGTTTGAACTTGTGGCACTGACTGGTGCAGCCAAGATCATGTGATTGAGAGTTGTCTTGTTCAGAGAGTCGAAGGAGAGATAGCAGAGTGCACACAGTGGGGCATGATGGAGGGTGTAACAGACACTGCTGCTGGTTTCTCTGACGGGAATCCTGCTGTCAGGAGAAGCGGATTCAGGAGTCAGGGTGCTGCTGGTGAACTACAGCAGGGGTGAGGGAGGCAGTAAATGGGCTGGAAGATGAGGCATCAGCCATACCAAAGGTATTTTTCAGAGCTACAGAATCATAAACAATTGTTTTCATGAATTACCAGATGACTGTGCCCTAGAGTCCTCTTTGTTGTCAGGAAAAGCGAAATGGTTAGGAAATAGCCTCTAATAAGAAATAAACATCTTTTTCTTTTATGATTTCTACAGTTCCTGACTAACTTTAAATTGACTACTACTGGTGATCAATGAACCTACTATAAACAGCATAGTTTTAACTCCATCTTAATGGGTGAAGTTTTGCAGTAAGTTGTTTATTCTTGAACTTGCTATTCTTACTTCCCCCTAATGTGCTCTTCTTCAAGTGGTCATCTTCATTAAATCTTGTTTATTATTCTTTTCTAGCCCACGAACGATGTTCAGACCTTGCCATAAACCAGGGAAAACTCCATGTAAAAGTGAAGTGGAGGCCTGGGCTTCCTGTCAGACTTAATTCTGCTTGTTAAGGGGGCTCCTTGGGAGAATTTGGGTTCCAGGGAGTCACTAGGCCAAATCCCAATAACCACAATTGCCAAAAGCAATTAGACTGAGGAAAGCCAGGCTTTGGGGGCAGAGGGTCATCACAGCACGCTTGAGCCATTGCTCTGTGGTCAGACCTAGTTACTTGTCCCTGGGGATTGGGAGCAATCATGAGTTACAGGCAGCAGGAAGCCCACCAGAAAACAATGCTTTTCCACCAATTTTTTCCTCAATGGGTTATTCACCCCTACGCATGCACGAGATGGAAACATGCCGCCAGTATACGTGCCCAGTGCAAATCACGGTCATCTTATAAACCACCTTGTCTGCCTGCATGAGGGCAAACCACACATACAGAGCTCCAGCTGCCACCACTGTAAGCTTTCCTCCTCCCTTCCTGAGTAGATAAAAAGAACTCAAGGAATGCAGCCTGAGTCTTTGTACAAGAGGTGTCCGATTAGGATGGGGAGGGAAGGGAAAGGACCTTTGTAAACATCCTAAGGTCAATTTAGATATAATATTACTGAAGTAATATTTGGAAATAAGCAAATAGAAGTACATTACACAGGATAGGAGCTCTGAAACCTCTAGAGCTAGGAAAAGACCAAGAGCAAACTTAGGATTTCTTTTACTGAAAACAATACCATTTTGAGGTATAGTGCTGTCAGTAGCTAAGTCAAAATTATTAAGAGCTAAGTGGTGCTCTAATTTTAAGCTCTCAGTATGTTAGAAAGTCGAAGTTCTAGTGGTAAAGAACCTTCCTATCAATGCAGAAGATGTAAGAGAAGTTGGTTGGATCCCTGGGTTGGGAAGATCTCCTGGAGGAGGGCATGGAAACCCACTCCAGTACTCCTGCCTGGAGAATCCCATCAACAAAGGAGCCTGAAGGGCTAGAGTCCACAGGGTCACTAAGAGTCAGGCGTGCCTGAAGCAACTTAGCATGGGAGAAGATTGTTAAACCTTTCTATAGGAAAATATTCAAGTAGCACATATATATCTATCCTTAATCATCTCAGTGAAATTTCACCTTTGAAACTATTGGCATTGCCTCAAATACCCAGAAAGGTTACTCTGTCACCTCAAGTGGATCTTTAGTTGAACAAAGACACAGAGTCCCCACTGATCAGTGTCCCAAATGTGGTAAGTCTGATGTTCTTTTATGATTCAGAATGACGTCCGTATAGTCCAGTACTCCTATGATCTTAAACCCTAGACTCCTGTGACCTGAGTCTCTCTTTGTTTAAACATGTGGATGGGTGATATTGCTTTTTTAAAATCCACAGAAAGGCAGGAAGTCAGATTCTTATTCTTGCCAGCCTTCTGTGGTAACTGGCAATCTCCAGGTAATACTGGGCAAGTAAACTCTGACCTCATGCCCTTTGCCAAAGAGTTATCATGATCGGCTATCAATATGATAGCAGTTTAGTGAAATGGTGTATTTGATTTTCTTTGGTCTTAAATTTGACCATGAGCTGATTTAAGAATGGAAGAATCTTTTTTTTTTTGATGAATCAACAAAAAATCATTTATTAGAACATGTGTACACCCGTGGCGGATTCATGTTGATGTATGGAAGAATCTTAACTTTGGGAAATTTAGCAGTAAAATGTGCTTACTTGTATCATACCTTTTGATGACATGTAGTTTCTGCCATGAAATACAAAAGATATAGACTAATGTTGCCTGAGCCTTGAGAGTCTTGAGGAACTCTTGAGAGTCCCTTGGACTGCAAGGAGATCCAACCAGTCCATCCTAAAGGAGATCAGTCCTGGGTGTTCATTGGAAGGACTGATGTTGAAGTTGAAACTCCAATACTTTGGCCACCTGATGCAAAGAGCTGACTCACTGGAAAAGACCCTGATGCTGGGAAAGATTGAAGACAGGAGGAGAAGGGGACGACAGAGGATGAGATGGTTGGATGGCATCACTGACTCAATGGACATGAGTTTGAGTAAACTCTGGGAGTTGATGATGGACAGGGAGGCCTGACGTGCTGCACTCCATGGAGTCGCAAAGAGCTGGACACAACTGAGCGACTGAACTGAACCTGAACCTGAATGTTGCCTGGCCACAAACTAAAGGACCTCGTATTGAGCCACTTCCCTGGTGGCTCAGACAGTAAAGAATCTGCCTGCAATGTGGGAGACTTGGGTTCAGTCCCTGGGTCGAGAAGACCCCTGGAGAAGAGAATGGCCACCTACTCCAGTATTCTTGCCTGGAGAACCTCGTGGACAGAGGGGCCTGGTGGGCTACAGTCCATGGGGTCGCCAAAAGTCAGACACAACTAAGCAACTAACAGTTTGACTTTTCATTGAGTCCCTGAAGATTTGTCTCTTACAGATTTCAGTCTTATTTTCCAATGTATGACCAATTTGTTGATCTCAGTTTAAAAGGACCTTCATTACTATTAGGTAACAAGAAGTAAAGCCCAGAGGTAGTGTCCCTAAGCCCCTCTGGTCTCAGTTCGCACACTCATTTGATGCCACTATTAAGATGTTAACTTGTAGCCCCCTCCACAAAGACTAAGGTAATTTCAAATAGGCAGTGTCTCCTGTAGCATATTTGTAAGACATCCATCCGGCATTCCAGTTCTGTCCAGAGCTTGA
Organism: Nanger dama; assembly: GCA_917880005.1. Taxonomy (NCBI): domain Eukaryota; kingdom Metazoa; phylum Chordata; class Mammalia; order Artiodactyla; family Bovidae; genus Nanger; species Nanger dama. The sequence goes on along the minus strand of CAKJTW010000068.1, from coordinate 657,008 downwards.
TGTAAATCCAAGCTTTTAACATAGATCAGTGGGATTCCCTTGGAAGCCAGCTAGACTTGCAGGATCATGTCGATGCATTCTTGGCTCTAGTACAATCAATGGCATGTGCCATTCTCCCGAGCATGGAGCCTCCAGGAGCCAGCCCTAATTCGGATGTGTTTGCAGACTTGCGAGCATTCTGTGCCCATACCTCAACACTTAATTTCCAATAGAATAAGGAGATTTCCAGCAAGAGTAGCTCTAGACCGTTTCAGGCTACTTCTACTGTTTTCAGTACCCACGTGGACATCTCATTGACTTTCTCGCATTCACTGCCATCTGTTTGCCTTTGAACTTAATAAACCGCCCATACTATAATGGAGTGCTTACAAACCCAGAAACCTTTGTAGAATTGTTTTTTAACCAAACTACTTCATTCATAGACTTTGGGGGCAGAAATACCATCATTCATCAGATAAGAACACATTTCAAGTGAAAATTGCCGAGATTTTCTTGTGCAGGATATTTTCTCTGCCCTTTCTAGCCCAAACTTCCTCATCCACTCCTTAAATTCTAAACTATTACTAAGATGAGTCGAATAGCCTTAATTTTAGGCTCTTCCCAAAAAAACAAACACAGACAGCAGAGTTAATTTATAAAACACTGCTACATTTATCTTGGCATTTATCTTGGCAGGTTTCACTTCTCTCCTGTCTAACTCTTGCATGCTGACTCTCTTGCTTAGCAATTCATGGAGGGAACAAGACATTTCTATATATTAAAGCACCTTGAGGGCCATTGCATAAAATGATTTCAATATTTCTTCACACTTCCTGTACAAGATTCTTTCGTCATACACAGTTTTTGGTTTTTTTTTGTTTTTTTTTTTGCTATGTCTCTGAAACCTAAACTGTTCCTTTTACTTTAAACCTAAAGCCAGTGGAGAGCCATTTTTACAAGAGCAATAAATGAAAGTGGCTGTTCAGATACTTCACTTGAATTGGTCTACACACTGAAGTACCTTTTTGTTAATACAAACCCTTCATGTTCCAGCAAGAAGCTTCCTGAAAATCTAGGACTGCTTAAGATTAGACAACCCAGGACCAGGAATCTCCCCTCCCCCTAACACCAGCTCCCTGCTCCTGGGAGTATGCCAGCAATTTTGCAGGATTCATTCTGACAACTGTTCTGGTGTAAATATTTAGAGAAATCCTTTCCATTAGAGATGAAACAAAGTGTAAGTAAGTGTTCCCAAATGATAGATCTTATTAATGTTTGCAACAACAAGCCTTATGCTATCTGATGCACAGATTCCAATATGGGACACTAGAGAAAAAGGTGAAGGGGAAAAAAAAAAATCGACAAGAGTTAGATTGAACTCTATGTAACCTGAGCTGCAAAATATTATTTTAAGTTATCTCCAGAGAGATGACATGTTTTAATGTACACAGAATGTAGGGGAAATGAGTTCGATTAAATTGAGAATAGTAAAACTTGGCTACTGGTGTTTTTAATTAAAAAGTGAGGGGCAATTACAGATTTTTTGATCAACCCTGCCAGTCAAATACAGTTCTTAGCTATTTCTCCATATTCCCAACAAAATGAAGTCATATATCTGAGATCCTATCTGATGTAAGTTCTCATTTCTATATTATTCAAGAACTACTAAAAAGGATAATGTCTAGGCTCTAATGCTTATATCAAATATCACTTGTTTAAACAGGGTGGTGCCCTAGCCTCAATGGGTGGAAGAGCACTAGTCCACTTCTGTGCTTTCCTATTTGCATGCCATGTTCAAGTGTTTTATATACTAGGGATTTCCCAGCTAAGTAATTAAAAGCATGGGAGGCTTCACTGACTGAATTTTAAATTAAGTCCACTATATTGATAATTACTGTGATACTTGATTAGAAAAGGTATTCATCCTTTATACTAGTTGTTTCCACCTTCCCTTGATGATTTAAGGGAAGGTGTTTTATGTTTACATTAAAACATAAAAAGCCAAGAATTTCAATTCAGTCTCTATATTGATAAGTCACAATCTGAGATTTCTTATTAGTATGTGTAATTTTTTTTTCTTTATAGGAGTAGGATTTTTCTTCACTTTCCATAGGATTTTTTTTCTGCTGAAAATCATTTTAGAAAAACAATGCTCTATAAAGAATATTATTAAAATATCTACAATGAGATTTTACTCCTCCTTGTTTTGAGTCTAACTTATTATGACAACCACTTGATGCTGAGTCTCCAGTTGGATCCCACTTGAATCCTGTATTTGTTGATGATTTAGCAAAGAAAATAAAAAGAGATTTAAGGAAGATGAAATGGAAACTTGATAAACTTCATTGAAGGAAAATATCTTTTTCCTTGGCTTTTTAGAATCTTGATCTTTGTGAGTGTGGACTATGGTTAGAGAAATGCCACAGTGGAGGGTGGGTGAATTGACTTCTGATTAACACTCTGCTATATAATTTGGATAAATCATTTAGTCTGTGATCAGTTGCAGCCATTATAAAATCTGATTTTTAACCTTTCTTTTATTTGAAAGCAGGAGACTGATCTTGAAGTCCCTGTGACAGTAAGATCAAAGAACTTTCCCTTTCCTCTTTGTAGCATTCTCTAAACTTGACAACTGTTCATCAAAACTTCAAGAATATGGAGTTAGGGCTTGAATGCAGCGTAAGTTTCTCTGTGTACTTTCATGGGGTTGTTTAGATCATGTTTTTAAAAACTAACAAATTGAAAAGAAGTTCTATTGGGGGAAAAGTTGAAATTAAGTCCTTATTAAACAGCATAAATTTATTTATTTGTTCATTCGACAGTTATTTATTGAACATTTAGTATGTGCTGAGGTTACAAAAGTGAGCAAACTGCACGTGAAACCTGCCTTCGTAGCACATCACAGTGGTTAAGGAAAAAGAAACATGAAGCCAGAATTAAACAATATTTGGCTTACAGTAAATGAGAACTGTTAAGCACTCTAAGCTGTATAACTTTTCTTTTTTAAGGCTTGCATAAATATAACTGGAAATCAAATTGTTTACAAATAAGCCTAATGAACATCCAGGTTTTCCCTGGAAAATAAGGATAGTAGACATACTGTAAGGAAAACACAGGAAAGTAGAAGACAGATCAACAGAAAACACTGGAATTTATTGAGTCTCCTGGTATTTTCTTGTTTGTAAATTTATGACCGATGAATAGAGTCATCATTTAGCATGACCTTTGTGACAATCATAGGAAGTTTGCCATGCAAACCATAAAAGTGGTTGGCATTGTTAGGTAAAGCTTGTAATGGAGCAGCACGGTTTAGCTGAGTGAATTTCTTTTTTGGCACGGAACAATTTCTATAGTTGAACTTTCACACTAGTTCATTAACTGGAATTACTTTTATCAAACAAACATTAAAATATTGTATGTTTAAACATAGTGCATTTTGCTCCTATCTCAGAGGCATTTTCCAAACCTTTTATGGTAACCTTTGACCACTACATGGAACATACAATCAGATCTACTAATACTTAAAGCACCATTGTGGCAAATGCATGTCAACAAGTTATTTGGATTTCTATGTAAGTCTGTTAATGATCTTTCCTAACATCAACTGATAGCTTTAAGTCTATCAGTTGCCAGAATTCAGATTCCCAAAAATCACATGTCCCACTTCTTCTCTGTGTGTTATTACTAACTTGTGAAGGATTTTGAGTAAAGAGAGGTGACCCTCAGGCACTTTAAATGTGTTATCTCATGTAACCTTCACCCCAGTCTTGTGCAATATCAATATATAGTTAACTATTTTAGAAATGAAGAAACTGAGGCTTAAACTAATTAGGAAACAGATCAAAATGACATAGTCAGCAAGGGTAGAACTAAGTGTGTACCCAGATCTTCTGAACTGAAGCACTGTTTTCTCCATTACATTCTGCTTTTCATTAAGTCCATTAACCAAGAAGGCCAGAAGAGGTTGAAGGGAGGGAAATTCTCTTTCTGCTACTGAGACAGAACTACTAACACCTTCTTAGACAGGTGAAGTTGAAAGAGTAAACTGGGCTAACTGGCAGAAATGGTTACTTGCGAAGTAGAATGGTGAAGGTGAAGTCGCTCAGTCATGTCCGACTCTTTGTGACCCCGTGGACTGTAACCTGCTAGGCTTCTCCGTCCATGGGATTCTCCAGGCAAGAATACTGGAGTGGATTGCCATTTCCTTCTCCAGAGGAAAGGAATCGAACCCGGGTCTCCCGCATGGAGGCAGACGCTTTAACCTCTGAGCCACCAGGGAAGCCCCGGGAAGTAGAATAGAAGGCTTTAAACTGTTGTTACAGCAGGGGCCTGATAAGAGCACAGCTGCTCTTCTGAAAAGTCCTCTCTCAGTGCTTAACAGGAGTGAAAGTGGTGGCAGGAAATGGGAAGATGTGAGCTCTGCTCATAGCAAGGGGATTGGAGATAAGAATGGGGAGTGCGCTTGGCTTTCTGGCTCTAGCCAATGGGTGGTACCATTTACTGAAACTGAGAATACTAGAGAAAGAGCCATGTGGATTAGGTGTACAACATGTTTCAATAGCTAGGAAGATTGGAGGAAATTATGTCTGTGGTATAATTCCTTATGTAACTTAAGAGGAAAAAGAAAGGCCAGAGAAGTGAATTACTTGACCAAACTCACTTTGCAGTGGAGCCAAGAGTAGAAACAACTCCTGTGGCCATTCTGTAACACCAAACACCGCACAGCAGATGGTTCCAAGGACTGATATTCCAGAGAAGTGCTCTGTGGATCTTCCAGCAATCTGATTTCCTATTTGTTTAATTAATGGTCATTTCAAAGAAAATCATCTGTTCACTGGCTATTTATTTCACAATCTCTTCATTTTCTTACTCCAAGATCTAAACCTTAAAAAGTCCCTAGTGTAACAAGACTCACAAGAGGACACAATTAAAAAAAAAAAAAAAACTCAATTATACATATTCCCATAAAATAAAGTTGTCAGTTTTCTCATCAAATGTATTCTTATTCTATTGCTAGGAATGGTAAGTTCAAATCTGGCCCTTAGATGGTAGAGTACCATCATGCCCATTATTAACAATAACATATCAATATATTAGCTTGGCCAAAAATTTCATTCAGATTTTTCCATAAGATGTTATGGAACATCTTACATGTTATGGTAAAACTGAGATGAACTTTTGGCCAACCTAATAATTTTGTATGACTTATAAGCACTTTTTCATATGTGTCTTGATTTTTTCAATACCCTATGAAGTGAGCAGAGCAGGTTTTACTGTCCTTTACAGATAACTCTCAAAGATGTTAAGTGATTTGTATAAACATCATAAAGGTGGTAAGTGGCAAACCTCAGCCTCAGGTTTCTTACAGGGGAATATGTCTTTTGTTTTAATACAAGTTTATACCCTTTCCTGCATTGGCAGAATCCTCTTTTATCTTCCTGTGAAATTACTACTATTAATAAAATTTTCTTTGAGTCTGACAACAAAGGCATATAAATTAGGAGAAATCTTTGTTATGGATGAAATTATTCTTGCTGATTGATAAGGTGAATTGGTGGTTCTTTAAGGTCCTTTCCCATTGTAATACCCAAGTGTGAATCTGGAAGGTGGGATGTGGGGAAATTCTGAGGGAAAAGGGTACCCCAAAAGGGGGACCATTTTAAAGAATGAACAAAAATGCTTTTAAATCTAAGAATAGAATTCTAAACCCATGACTTCCTCAATAGTCCTTATAAGCTAAAAGAAACTAAAAATAAAGATTCATAGTAACATATTAATTTATAAAATTATTAGAGATAAAATGCCTTCCCATTTTGTTATTTCATTGTCTATAATCATTTACTTTTGTTATATATAAGGTCATGAATTAGGACCTTGAAATTAGCTTCCTGATTAAAATTGACTGAGAGCTTTCTGATGATACAGTATCCAAAGTAACATGCTTATTGGTGGCATGATGGAAAATGAACCAATTTGCATCTCTTTTTGTTACTAAAGATTTTGGCTCTATAGTCTCAATGGAGAGTGATCGCTTGTCATGGACCACAGGAACATTTCTTTCATGCAGTGAGGAAGATAGAATATCAGAGGTATAACAGTCAAGTGTCTATGCTCCTACTCTGGGAAATATTAAAGTAATTCTCAAAATTCTCCAAGCCAGGCTTCAGCAATACATGAACCGTGAACTTCCTGATGTTCAAGCTGGTTTTAGAAAAGGCAGAGGAGCCAGAGATCAAATTGCCAACATCTGCTGGATCATGGAAAAAGCAAGAGAGTTCCAGAAAAACATCTATTTCTGCTTTCTTGACTATGGAAAAAGCCTTTGACTGTGTGGATCACAAGAAACTGTGGAAAATTCTGAAAGAGATGGGCATACCAGACCACCTGACCTGCCTCTTGAGAAATCTGTATGCAGGTCAGGAAGCAACAGTTAGAACTGGACATGGAACAACAGACTGGCTTTAAATAGGAAAAGGAGTATGTCAAGGCTGTATATTGTCACTCTGCTTATCTAACTTATATGCAGAGTACATCATGAGAAACACTGGACTGGAAGAAACACAAGCTGGAATCAAGATTGCTGGGAGATATATCAATAACGTCAGATATGCAGATGACACCACCCTTATGGCAGAAAGTGAAGAGGAACTAAAAAGCCTCTTGATGAAAGTGAAAGTGGAGAATGAAAAAGTTGGCTTAAAGCTGAACATTCAGAAAACGAAGATCATGGCATCCGGTCCCATCACTTCATGGGAAATAGACGGGGAAACAGTGGAAACAGTGTCTGACTTTATTTTTGGGGCTCCAAAATCACTGCAGATGGTGACTGCAGCCATGAAATTAAAAGACGCTTCCTCCTTGGAAGGAAAGTTATGACCAACCTAGATAGCATATTCAAAAGCAGAGACATTACTTTGCCGACTAAGGTCCATCTAGTCAAGGCTATGGTTTTTCCTGTGGTCATGTATGGATGTGAGAGTTGGACTGTGAAGAAGGCTGAGTGCTGAAGAATTGATGCTTTTGAACTGTGGTGTTGGAGAAGACTCTTGAGAGTCCCTTAGACTGCAAGGAGATCCAACCAGTCCATTCTGAAGGAGATCAACCCTGGGATTTCTTTGGAGGGAATGATGCTAAAGCTGAAACTCCAGTACTTTGGGCACCTCATGGGAAGAGTTGACTCATTGGAAAAGACTCTGATGCTGGGAAGGATTGGGGGCAGGAGAAGGGGACGACAGAGGATAACATGGCTGGATGGCATTACCAACTCAATGGATGTGAGTCTGAGTGAACTCCAGGAGTTGGTGATGGACAGGGAGGCCTGGAGTGCTGTGATTCATGGGGTCACAAAGAGTTGGACACAACTGAGTGACTGAACTGAACTGAACTGAACTTTCCAAGACCTGTATCCACAATGATTAATCACAGGGAAATGAATATCAGGGAATGATCTCAAACACTGGAAAATGTAATGGGATATTGATCCTGTAAGAAATTACACTTAGTGTCAGCATGTTAGCTCTCTTTTGGTTTTGGAGAACTTTTAGATTCCATTCCTAAGTTCTCACATGCTCAGGTGTAATGGTTAAACTGCTGGATCATAAGCACTGTGATTCCCAGCTTTGTGTTCTGAACTCATATAATGCAAGAATCACTTTTCCTAAAGTCCCATCACCTTTCAAAACCATGATGTCTTGTTATTGTCATGGTCAACTCCTTGGCCTGCTTCCTGTGTTTAGTCTTAACTTTCTCTCCCCTCTATTTCTCTCCACAAATTTACATTCCAGTCAAACCAAAAAGAAAAAAAAAAAAAACCCACCCTAAAGAGTGCCACTAATGCTAGGAGATCCTTGTCGAGACACGAAACTCCATAAACCTCAGCTTTTGTTTTTGGGGTTTGAATTTTCTTTTTAGTAAAATGAAGGGAGTTAGGGTATTATTCTTTATGGTATCTTGTGAACCTGTTAATATGCCTTGTCCTGCGCTATGGCTTTGGGATACACAAAGAGAAATAAAACAAGTCCAAGTCCTAGGACCTCAAAATAAAACAATCATTTTTACTTACTTTTCTCCCTCTCTCACCACTTGTCCTTCTGGCTTGATATCTGAATTCCCATATCTCAGTTACCACATCGTTTTATGCCTGGCCTCCCAAGTTAGAAACCCCCAACTCAACATGTATTACTCCTTCATTTCCCATTGAAGACTGATTGTCAAATCCCGTCAGTCTTGCCCATCTTCACTGGAAATAACTTTAATATCTGTGCTTTCTTTTTAACATCTTAATGCTATACTAATTGAGCTGACAGCAGTACAAGATATAGAACAGAACAGCCTACTGACTCCCTGAGCTTGAGTCTCCCTTCTCCAGTGCGTCTCTTCTTCACCATCAGAGAGGATTCACTTAAAAACCAAACTTAGAGCATGTCTTGGATTTGTCCATAAACAGTTCATGCAGATTACAATTACAATTAAATTCAACCCCCCACCCCCACTCCACTCCTTATTTCTCAAAATCCAGCTCAAATGTAATGTCTGCCAACTAGGTGTTTGCTTTCTGCCTGATTTGTACACAGAGTTTACCATGCTGGCTTAACCTAGTTTGTAATCTCTAGCCATACTGGAAACTCCTAGGTCTTATCTATCTTTCCATCCTGCCCCTGCTGCTGCTGCTGCTAAGTCATTTCAGTCGTGTCCCACTCTGTGCGATCCCATAGATAGCAGCCCACCAGGCTCCCCATCCCTGGGATCCTCCAGGCAAGAACACTGGAGTGGGTTGCCATTTCCTTCTCCAGTGCATGAAAGTGAGAAGTGAAAGTGCAGTCGCTCAGTCATGTCCGACTCTTAGCGACCCCACAGACTGCAGCCCACCATCCTGGGCACCAGGTATTGTCTGACAAACTGTCTTAAGGAAAACAGAAAGCATATAGAGTGTGGTCTATGATATTAGGTTAGTGCAAAAGTAATTTTGGTTTTGTATTGTTGAACTTTGCCATTTGATATTGGAATACATTCTTAAAATGTGGTTATGTTCTACATCATTTTAACGTGCATTTCTTGCTTTATGTTTTATGCTAATGAATTATTGCTGCTGCTGCTGCTAAGTCATTTCAGTCATGTCTGACTCTGTGTGACCCCATAGATGGCAGCCCACCAGGCTCCCCCATCCCTGGGATTCTCCCGGCAAGAACACTGGAGTGAGTTGCCATTTCCTTCTCCAATACATGAAAGTGAAAAGTGAAAGGAAAGTAGCTCAGTCTTGTCTGACTCTTCGCGACACCATGGACCACAGCCTACCAGGCTCCTCTGTCCATGGGATTTTCCAGGAAAGAGTACTGAAGTGGGGTGAATTGTTACTTGCTGTTTATTTTATATGTATTTTAGACTATGAAAATGGTGTTAGACAAAGCAAATTCAAGCAGTTTTCTTATTTGAGTTCACAATGGATTCATAAAGCAGCAGAGACAACTTGCAACATCAGCAATTCATTTGGCCCAAAAGCTGCTACTGAACATACAGTACAGAGGCGGGTCAAGAAGTTCTGCAAAGGAGAGTAGAGCCTTGAAGACGAGCAGTGCAGTGGCCGGCCACTGAAAGTTGATAAAGACCAATTGAGAGGATCATCAAAGCTGATCCTCTTAAAACTACACCAGAAATTGCCAAAGAACTCAGCGTCAGCCATTCTACAGTTCTTTAGCATTTGAAGCAAATTGGAAAGGTGAAAAAGCTCAATAAGTGGGTGCCTCATGAGCTGACCACAAATCAAAACAATAGTTGTTTTGAGATGTCATCTTCTCTTATTCTATACAACAACAATGAACCATTTCTCAATTGGATCGTGACATGTGACACAGTGAATTTTGAATGACAGCTGTTGATGACCAGTTCAGTGGTTGGACTGAGAAGAAGCTCTAAGGCACGTCTTAAAGCCAGACTTGCACCAGAAAAGTTCATGGTCACTGTTAGGCAGTCCGCCGCTTCTCTGACCTGCTACAGCTTTCTGAATCCCAGTGAAACCATTACATCTGAGAAGTATGCTCAGCAAATCAATGAGATGCACTGAAAACTGCAATACCTCAGTTTGGCATTGGTCAACAGAAAGGGCCCATTCTTCTCTACAACAACAGCTGACTGCATGTCACACAACCAATGCTTCAAAAGTTGAATGAATTGGGCTGCGAAGTTTTACCTCCTCCACCATGTTCACCTGACCTCTTGCCAACTGACTACCACTTCAAGCATCTCAACAACTTTTTGCAGGAAAATGCTCTCACAACCAACAGGACTCAGAAAATGCTTTCCAAGAGTTCATCGAATCCCAAAGCATGGATTTTTATGCTATAGGAATAAACAAACTTATTTCTCATTGGCAAAAAGGTGTTGATTGTAATGGCTCCTATTTTGAGTAATAAAAATGTGTTTGAGCTTAGTTATAATGATTTAAAATTCAGGGTCCAAAACCATAATTACTTTTGCTCCAACCTAATAGCATGCTTCAAAGGGCCCCTGAAACATCTCAAAGAAAGATATTTAACTAGTTAAGTTCATTTGGTATGTTGGATTACTTGAGAAGTATTGTCAAACGAGGGCTTCCCTGGTAGCTCAGATGGTAAAGAATCTGCCTGCAATGCAAGAGACCCAGCTTCAATCCCTGATTCAGGAAGACCCCCTGGAGAAGAGAATGACAACCCACTCCAATATTCTTGCTGGGAAAATCCTATGGACAGACGAGCCTGGTGGGCTGTAGTCCATGGAATCACATAGAGCTGGGCGCTACTGAGCAACTAAGCACATGAACCTTGTGAAAGACAGATTTACGTTCACAGTGGGGAAACGTTTTAATATGCTCAATATGATGGGATGCTGTAAAATAATTATAGTCTTTGCCCCCAGATATCATAAGATTTGTTTTACTAAACATGATCAAATAGACTGTTCTGGGAGAGCTGCTTGAACTAAATCCCTCTAAAGTTCCAAAGGTTTATGATTCTATCAGCTGGAAGCTGGTTAACTTTATGGATGTCAGTGTTCTCATTTGAAATTTAAGAGACAAGGAAGAGCTCTAAGATCCCTTAAAATTCCACAGCTTTATATTCACCATTGTCCCAAATATTCTTTTTATATTCCTGTTATGAACACTTCTGTTCATAACATTCCTTCTCTTTCCATTTGTCTAAGTTCTTCTCTTCCCTCAAGTCCCATAACTATTCCTAATTGCTCTCTGCAATCTTCAAATACCTCAACCATCAGTAATTGCACCTACCTTTTAATGTCTGCTTACTTCATTTCTAAACTATATATTTATAGCCCTCAGAATATAAACAGACTATTTTACTATGGTATTATAGAATTCTTGAGCCAGGGACCAAGTTTTGTCTCTCAGTCCCTAATAGAGAATTTCCAGTAATCACTGAATAAGTACCTAGTTGGGAGGATGGCCATGATGTGATACTGAGAGTATGATATTAGTATCATCTGCATGACATTCACTAGAGTGCCTGTTATAAATGGAGCTACCTAAGCCCTCCTCTTCATTCCCCAAATCAAAGAGTTTTGGAGTGAAACCTATGCATTAACAAGTACTCCAGGTCGTTTTCACACATAGCAAAGTTTAGTCTAGACATTAGTCTGGACATACTGTAGAACCTTCAGGTTCTCTGTTATCATTCTGGTACCACTTCATGGCATGCCTGAAATCTTTCCGTCTGTTTAAGCAGGTTCTTGTCTTCAATGGGTTGCTAGAGTCCCAGAGGACTTCTTGCTCAGAATGTTGTGTAAGACCATCTTGGACATTTGTTAAAAGCTGTGTCTGCAGTCCTGAAAAAGTAGCCCCTCTCTATGACTGTTAGTGAATCCTTGGCTCTTAAAGGTTCCCCAGATCTCCTGTCTCCTTGCTTTGAGGCCTTTGAAGAGTTATTGTTGACCAAAGCTCCCAGCTGCCTTGAATAAGAGTGGACATAATACAAGAATGTGGTTGGTACTTCTCAGGTAAAAGAAAATGTCTTACACTTACTGATCTGTAATAAGTACCTGTAAGAGTGGGCTTCCCAGGTGGTACTAGTGGTAAAGAAACTGTCTGCCAATTTAGGAGACATAAGAGACGTGGCTTCCACCGCTGGGTCAGGAAGATCCCCTGGAGGAGGGCATGGCAAGTCACTCCAGTGTTCTTGCCTGGAGAAACCCATGGACAGAGGAGCCTGGTGGGCTACAGTCCATAGGGTCGCACAGAGTCGGACACGACTGAAGCAACTTAGCACATACGCACACACCCCTATAATAGTGCTAGGTGCTTCCAAATGCTCTCACTTAATTCCCTTCCCCCCACCCCCACCATGTCCATCAGGTAGAAGATTGCAGGTAAGGAAGCTTAGGTTCAGAGAAGTTACACATCTGTTGTCTGTCTAAATAAATAATCAGACTGTGAACTCTTCAACACAAATTATTGGTTTTATTCATCTTTGAATGTTCACCAACTCGCCCCATGTCTGGATGTTTAGAAAACTCAGTCGTTTAAATGAATACCTCATTTGAAGACATACATTCTGGTTTTCCAGCTAGTAAATGTCAGAACTCTGTTTAAGTCCAAAGCCAGTTCTCCTCCTCCCAGTCTCTGTGCTCCTCTAGCAAGTGCAGAAGCCCCGTTTCTGACTGAGGCAGTGCCACGGAGAGTGGTGGTGGTGGTGCTGCTGCTGCTAAGTCGCTTCAGTTGTGTCCGACTCTATGCGACCCCATAGACGGCAACCCAACAGGCTCCGCAGTCCCTGGGATTCTCCAGGCAAGAACACTGGAGTGAGTTGCCATTTCCTTCTCCAATGCATGAAAGTGAAAGTGAAGTCGCTCAGTTGTGTCCGACTCCTAGCGACCCCATGGACTGCAGCCCACCAGGCTCCTCCATCCATGGGATTTTCCAGGCAAGAGTACTGGAGTGGGGGTGCCATTGCCTTCTCTGAGTGAGTGGTGCACATAAGGACAAAACACATCCTAGTCACAAAGATGCGTATCTGCACCTTCTGTTGTGTCAGCAATTTTGTGAACCTAGGGGGAAAAAAATCTACTTTTTTTTTTTTTCTGCTCAGTATTTCAGATGTCACACATAAAGCTGGATTTATTTAATGGTATACCCACTATTTGCACATCTTCTTGTGCCTGTTAAAATACCACAAGTCCCTTGCCTGCTGTTTGCTTATGCTAAGACTTCAGCATGAGATATGCTACTTGAGCATGCTATGTGGTGAGAAGATCCAAGTTTATTCCTAATATAACAAAGTGGAGTTTGTTTTTAGCACAAACTGAAGTTTGTTTCATTCAAGAATGCAAACTTAGTAGTTATGGAATCACACCCATGCAGATTCATTACCATTAAACTATCACATTTTCTGTTTATGTTGATTTCTAATTAATTCTCTCCTAAAAAAAAAAAAAAAGGAATGGCTCAGCCAGACCAGAGCACATAATGATTCCCACTGTTGGATGAACACTGTTGGATCTGTCTCATGAAAAACGCTGCTATTACCACCCACTAACTCATCAACAGGTCCTAGCTCTCTACAGAATCTGGGTCTCCATTACCCCCATCCAGGCCGTCTTGTCCTCTATTCACCTCCACTTGGGAACATAGCCACTTGGAGAAGGGGAAGCTCTCCCGCTCTTACCAACAGCTGGAGATGTTGATTCAGTACCTTATGTATTACACCCATAGCAGAGTGCATTAACTTTATGATAGATTTTCTACTTGTAGTTAAGGAGAAAATTTTCCACTATTTTTGATTCTACAAATGCTTTTGTTGCAGTTTCAGCATCAACTACAGCTGTTGGTAGGTCACATGAAAACTAACATGGTTTTCACTGCACTTGAAGAATCAACTTTGGAATTAGCCCTTAGGTTATTTAAGTCATTTAATGGGAGGAAAAAGAACATAATAGTGGGATTCTAAAAGGAAAGTTAGATCATAAGTGAAAACGATAATGTTGTTGTTCTAAATTAGACTGTGTCAGTGTGTGTCACTAATGGCAAGAATTCAGAAAAATATATTAAAAAGATTATATGCAAGATTGCAGAATGTTTTACTCTTTTAGAGTTTGTTTTTATGACATTTTATATATTTCATAACATTTTTGTTTCTCCTCACCACTACCAAGGCCCCCTCCCCTTCCCCCCACCCCACACTCCAGTACAGTAGAATGAAAATGTAAAACCCCAAAGAAAACTAAAGTTACTGCTATAGAGAGATCGGAGAAACAAAAAAGAAAGAAATCTTCCCAAGAGCAAAGTACAAGTAGAACAATGTACAGGAGATTGGAATCTGAATGTAAATTCCTAAGTTATGTCTAGTTAGAACATTATCCTTTAATATAAAACTTAATAAGAAAACCTGTGTTTGTGGAATACAAGATGTTGGTTCTGTTCTATAACCTATAAAATTAGCAGAAAATTAAAGTGGATGACTAAATCAGGCAAAAATGTGTTCTTTCCTTTCCTTCTGATGTCTACTTAGCAATGCAGAGTCTAACGGGTCTTGGTAGACAATCCCAGCTATTTACTTTGGTCATTAAGGGTCTGTAGGATCTGGCTTTAACCTCCTTCCCTAACCTCGTCTCCCAGTCACAGCACTGCAGCCTCATTGGTTCCCCTTAGCTATTCCTTGTGCCCTGTTCTTTCCCACAGCTTTGTACTGACTGAGGCTCCACCTGGAGTACTGGCCCTCAGGTTTTCATGGCTGAGTCCTTCTCATCCTCCCGGTTTACTAAAGGGTAAACTTCTTAAAGGGGCCTTTCCTGAATACTGTATTTAAAGTTGATTCCCAGAGTTATTTTCTGCTTTATCCACCTGTTTACTTCCTTCACAACACTCATCACAATCTTTGACCATTTAATTTCTTTGTTGACTTGCTTATTAACTGATTAACATCATGAGATTAGGAACCAGATGTCTTATTCGCTCCTATGTTTTCTGCACCATGTGTAGTGCTGGGCACATAGAAGTTATCTGAAAATTTTGTTAAAACCCTTAACACTGATCTCCACTATATATATGTGTAGATAATAGCATATATATGTATGCATTATATATAATAACACATATGATATATAATGTATATATAACATATGCAATATTATATGTAATATTTTATGTAGTACATATGTATTACATGTAATACTATATATACATATATACACATGATGTAACCCACTTTCATCTTTTACTTCTAGTTCTGATTCTATAGCCTGTGGATAGACAAAGCTCAGTCATTGGCCACCAACTTGGCATCTAGTTCCAAATATTCATCATATCTTAGATTTCGGGAAATCTATATCTGCCATCACTTGCTAGCCATGTTCTTAATATTTTGAGCTGGCTTGATTTTAGTGGAAAGTCTAGCTAATTTCTACTTAATGTTAGGTCTGTTTTATTGCTGTGGTTTTATTTTAAAGTATTTATAGAATATAAATATTAGACTCCCTTCAGGAAATTATTATTCAGTAAGAGAAAGAGAAAGATCTTCCAAGTTTTCAAAGAAATAGTTTCCATTAAAAACAGTATGTTTCCCACATAATAATGGTGGAGTCCTAACTGGGCTATATTCAGCAGCTGGTGAATACATTCCTCTCTGAGATTGCTAGGAATTTTGTGAACCCATTGGTCTGGGCACAGACTTTCAGCGTATCAGAAGTTGATTCACTGGGATAAAAGATGTGGCAGACTCGATTATTTTAACTGCTTCATGTCAGAGAATGTCTGTAATATTGATTTAATAAAAGACCAAATAGGATGTGTGAGTGTCATGTGTCTAACACAAAAACATGTGTACATTTGTATATTTACATAGCATAGGTGAATTTTAATTCATTTAATGATTAAAACATTGGTATACAAAAACATTAAAATCATCAGATGATACACAGAATATATATGTGAGTATATATAAACATGTCACTCTTTCAACAAATTATTAGTCAAAAATAACAATGGCTGACTTTGCT
This sequence comes from Nanger dama, assembly GCA_917880005.1. NCBI lineage: Eukaryota > Metazoa > Chordata > Mammalia > Artiodactyla > Bovidae > Nanger > Nanger dama. The sequence goes on along the minus strand of CAKJTW010000068.1, from coordinate 641,051 downwards.
AGACCTCTGTTCATCCAGATAGCATTATTTAAGAATGTAGGCAAGCACGTATGCAAATATTGTATGTATGCAATTTTATACATTGTTGTATACAAATATTTATGTAGACAAGTATTGTACTTATATGTACAATAAGCAACCATATTTATTCAAGCAACTTTTGGTATTTTGATGTTATACCTAATAGTCCCAAGTTGCCCAAATGGTTCTAGAGATCTTAACTATAGTCACTTCTGCCCTAAAAGATTTAACTTAGGAATAAATAAGAAACATAGACTTTCAATATTTTCTGGGGTTGAATCAATAAAATTTGACAGAGACTGCCAAGTTATTCGCATTTTTAGTATTAGATTTTTCTTAAACTGAATATTGCCAAACATTCCAGAGGAACCACGGAACATCTTTTTCTGTGACCAAAACATTGCATTAAACTTAAAAATGATTCTATAACAATCAAGTCTCAAGATATGATAGAAATTTGCTGTTCTTACTTAGGCAGGAACAAAGTCTGCATTTTCTCTAAGTGAACTGATAGCTAAAGTAAATGGCACCTAGAAAACTTTGTGTGTGTGTGTGTGTGTGTGTGTCTGTGTGTGTGTGTCTGTGTGTGTGTGTCTGTGTGTGTGTGTGTGTGTGTGTGTCTGTGTGTGTGTGTGTGTGTGTGTGACTGAGCCTTGTAGCATGCCAGATTCTAGTTTCCCAACTGGGGATCAAACCTATGCCCACTGCATTGGGAATGCCAAGTCTTAAGCAACAGACCACCAGGGAAGTCCCCTAAGGAAGCTTTTATTATATTATTTTGAATGATTTATTTCATAATTAATGAAGCATCCTCAGAATGTATGTGATATAAAATCTGATTTCGTTACTATATGTTCACAGCTGCAGTTCATTTAAAATCAATTATTGGGCTTCCCTAGTGGCTCAGATGGTAAAGAGTCTGCCTGCAATGCAGGACACCTGGGTTCAATCTCTGGGTTGAGAAGATCCCCCAGAGAAGGGCAAGGCAACACTATCCAGGCTTCAGCAGCATGTGAACTGAGAACTTCCAGATGTACAAGCTGGATTTAGAAATGGCAGAGAAACCAGAGCTCAAATTGCCAACATCTGTTGGATCATAAAAAGCAAGAGAATTCCAGAAAAATATTGGCTTCATTGACTATGCCAAAGTATTTGACTATGTGGATCACAACAAACTATGGAAAATTCTTAAAGAGATGGAAATACCAGACCACCTTACCTACTGCCTGAGAAACCTGTATGCAGATCAAGAAAAAGCAGTTAGAACCAAACATGGAAAACAGACTGGTTCAAAATTGGGAAAGGAGTGTGTCAAGGATGTATATTGTCACTCTGCTTATTTAACTTAAATGCAGAGTACATCATATGAAGTGCCAGGCTGAATGACTAACAAGCTGGAATCAAGATTGCTGGGAGAAATATCAATAACCTCAGATATGCAGATGACACCACCCTTATGGCAGAAAGTTAAGGAACTAAAGAGCCTCTTGATGAAGGTAAAAAGGAGAGGGAAAAAGCTGGCTTAAAACTCAGCATTCAAAAAATGAAGATCATGGCCTCTGGTTCCATTATTTCATGACATATCAGTTTAGTTCAGTTCAGTCACTCAGTCTTGTCCAACTCTTTGCAACCCTATAGACTGCAGCACACCAGGCCTCCCTGTCCCTCACCAACTCCTGGAGATTATGCAAACTCATGTCCATTGAGTCAGTGATGCCATCCAACCATCTCATCCTTTGTTGTCCCCTTCTCCTCCTGCCTTCAATCATTCCCAGCATCAGGGTCTTTTCAAATGAGTCAGCTCTTCTCATCAGGTGTCCAAAGTTTTGGAGTTTCAATTTCAACATCAGTCCTTCCAATGAATATTGAGGACTGATTTCCTTTAGGATGGACTAGTTGGATCTCCTTGCACTCCAAGGGACTCTCAAGAGTCTTCTCCAACATCACAATTCAAAAACATCAATTCTTCGGTGCTCAGCTTTCTTTATAGTCCAACTCTCACATCCACACATGACTATTGACAAAACCATAGCCTTGACTAGATGGACCTTTGTTGACAAAGTAACATCTCTGCTTTTCAATATGCTGTCTAGGTTGGTCATAACTTTTCTTCCAAGGAGTTCAGTTCAGTTCAGTCGCTCAGTCGTGTCCAACTATTTGTGACCCCATGAATCACAGCACGCCAGGCCTCCCTGTCCATCACCAACTCCAGGAGTCCACTCAGACTCATGTCCATCGAGTCAGTGATGCCATCCAGCCATCTCATCCTCTGTCATCTCCTTCTCCTCTTGCCCCCAATCCCTCCCAGCATCAGACTCTTTTCCAATGAGTCAACTCTTCCCATGAGGTGCCCAAAGTACTGGAGTTTCAGCTTTAGCATCATTCCTTCCAAAGAAATCCCAGGGCTTATCAGGAACATTTTTAATTTCATGGCTGTAGTCATCATCTGCAGTGATTTTCGAGCCTTCATGGCATATAAAGGGCAAAAAAATGGAAACAGTGAAAGACTATTTTCTTGGGCTCCAAAATCACTATGGATGGTGACTGCAACCATGAAATTCAGATGCTGGCTCCTTGGAGGAAAAGCTATGACAAACGTTGACAGCATATTGAAAAACAGAGACATTACTTTACCAACAAAGATCTGTCTAGTCAAAGGTATGTTTTTTCCAGTAATCACTTATGGATGCAAGAGTTGGACCATAAAGAAGGCTGAGCACTGAAGAATTGATGCTTTTGAACTGTGGTGTTGGAGAAGACTCTTAAGAGTCCCTTGGACTGCAAGGAGATCCAACCAGTCCATCCTAAAGGAAGTCAACTCTGAATATTCATTGAAAGGACTGATGCTGAAGCTCTAATACTTTGGCCACCTTATACGAAAACTCTACTCATCAGAAAAGATCCTGATGCTGTAAGAGATAGAAGGCAGGAGGAGAAGGGGATGACAGAGGACCAGATGATTGGATGAGCATCACTAACTCAATGAACATGAGTTTGAGCAAGCTCTGGGAGATGGTGAAGTACAGGAATACTTGGCATGCTGCTGTCCATGGGGTTGCAAAGTCAGACACGACTGAGTAACTGAACATGAACAACAACAATAATGGATTCCTTCTGCATAACAATTACAGTAAATTCCTTCTGCATAACAAATACAGATTAGTATTTGCATTTGGGCTTTTGAAGGGAATTAAAGTAAGGCAAGGGCTTCCATGGTGGCTCAGCAGTAAATAATCCCCCTGCAATGCAGGAGTTTCAAGAGACACAGGTTCAGATCCCTGGGTTGGGAAGATCCCCTGGAGGAAGGCATGGTAACTCATTCCAGTATTCTTGCCTGGAGAAGCCCATGGACAGAAGAGGCTGGTGGGCTACAGTCCATAGGGTCACGATAAGCTGGGCACAACTAACGCTACTTAGCATGAACACACAAAGTTGGGAAAGTTGTTGACTTACACTTAAACGGTTAAAGAAACAAACTTAGATTCCAATGCTGCAGTTGGTTTTGTATATCATAAACACTAATATAAAGTGCACAGTACCATTTAAAAACTCCATGTTCTACGGCATTGAAACATGTATACTATCTTGTATGAAAAAAAAAAAAAGTCATGACAAACTTAAACTGAATATTAAAAAGTAGAGACATCACCTTGATAACAAAAGTTTACATAGTCAAGGCTATAGTTTTTCCAGTAGTCATGTACGGATGAGAGATTTGTATCATAAAGAAGGCTAAGCACCAAAGAATTGATGCCTTCAAATTACGGTGCTAGAGAAGACTCTTGAAAATTCTTTGGGCTGCAGAACATCAAACCAATCAATCCTAAAGGAAATTAATGCTGTATATTCATTGGAAGGACTATTATTTATGCTGAAATTCCAATACTTTGGCTGTCTGATACAAAGAACCAACTCATTGGAAAAGTTCCTCATGCTGTGAAAAATTTAAGGCAAATGAGTAGGAGGTGGCAGTGGATGAGATGGTTAGAAAGCATCACTCACTCAATGGACATGAACTTGGACAAACTCTGGGAGATACTGAAGGGCAGAGAAGCCTAGCATGCTGCAGTACTTGATCGCAGAGTCGATCATGACTTAGCAACTGAAGATCAACAATAATATGTAGAAATGCTTTGTAAGAAAAAAAGAAATTTGCTTTCTCATAATAGCAAAGAGTTGAGTCAGAACTACATAATTAAATGTGTACACAATGTATTAAGTATTACAAGATGCACTTTTTATGAGTATAGGTTAATAGTATGCTTACATAGTGATAACAATACAGTTCTACTTGGTAAAAATAAATAAATAAAACTCCATGTTCTGGATATTTTATTTAAAAAGTTGAATTGGCTCTCATGACAAGAGCCTTTAGGAATGGTTGCATCAGTTATGCATCATAAGTTTATCAAACAGAGAAACAGTAGGAAGGTTTGTTTAACAGCTAGAGAAATTGAAGTCACTTACACAGATAGTGTCGACAGTTCAGACACTGAAAATTGGTCTGTTACACATTAAGATATACTCATCATAGTTAACGTTCATATACAAGTAAAGAAAAGATACTTTCTTCTTTCCCAATTTTAGGGAAAGTCATACAAATTTCATCATGTATTTGATGCATCATAACCAGAAGGTCCCAATTTAGAGTGTCCATGAATTCTGCCCATTTTTCACTTTATATTTATCCATGTTGCACATCTAAAGTTTACTTATATGTACATAGGTTGGTTTGCTGTTGTTTACTCTGTAAGTCCACACAGTCAAAGGCCAAACTGTGGAAAATTCTGAAAGAGATGGGCATACCAGACCTGACCTGCCTCTTGAGAAATCTGTATGCAGGTCAGGAAGCAACAGTTAGAACTGGACATGGAACAACAGACTGGTTCCAAATAGGAAAAGGAGTACATCAAGGCTGTATATTGTCACTCTGCTTATTTAACTTATATGCAGAGTACATCATGAGAAATGCTGGACTGGAAGAAACACAAGCTGGAATCAAGATTGCCAGGAGAAATATCAATAACCTCAGATATGCAGATGACACCACCCTTATGGCAGAAAGTGAAGCAGAACTAAAAAGCCTCTTGATGAAAGTGAAAGAGGAGAGTAAAAAAGTTGGCTTAAATCTCAATATTCAGAAAATGAAGATCATGGCATCCCTTCCCATCACTTCATGGAAATAGATGGGGAAACAGTGGAAACAGTGTCAGACTTTATTTTGGGGGGCTCCAAAATCACTGCAGATGGTGACTGCAGCCATGAAATTAAAAGATGCTTACTCCTTGGAAGAAAAGTTATGACCAACCTAGATAGCATATTGAAAAGCAGAGATGTTACTTTGTCAACAAAGGTCCATCTAGTCAAGGCTATGGTTTTTCCAGTAGTCATGTGTGGATGTGACAGTTGGATATGAAGAAGGCTGAGCACTGAAGAACTGATGCTTTTGAACTGTGGTGTTGGAGAAGACTTTTGAGAGTCCCTTGGACTGCAAGGAGATCCAACCAGTCCATTCTGAAGGCGATCAGCCCTGGGATTTCTTTGGAAGGAATGATGCTAAAGCTAAAACTCCAGTACTTTGGGCACCTCATGGGAAGAGTTGACTCATTGGAAAAGACTCTGATGCTGGGAGGGATTGGGGGCAGGAGGAGAAGGGGGACAACAGAGGGATGAGATGGCTGGATGGCATCACTGACTTGATGGATGTGAGTCTGAGTGAACTCTGGGAGTTGGTGATGGACAGAGAGGCTGGTGTGCTGCGATTCATGGGGTTGCAAAGAGTCGGACATGACTGAGCGACTGAGCTGAACTGAACTGAACTCTCTAAGTCATGTTCAACTCTTTTGCAACCACATGGTTGCAACCTAAATAGATTGGTGTCAGGTATCAAAGATCTAAATTCTACTCTTGGATCTAAACTCACTATTTGTCCAGTAGCTTACAGCATTTCATTGAGTCCTACTCTGGGGTTCCAAAATAAGTAATTGTGATAACTTCTGTCCTTACTAACAGTAATTTCCATGCTTATATTATTTGTTTATTCACTGATTGCACTGTGTCTTTGTCGCAGTGTCCAGGCTTCTCTAGTTGTGGTGTGTGGGCTCAGTAGTTCCTCAACCAGTGATCAAACTCAAGTCCCTTGCTTTGGAAGACAGATTCTTAACCACTGGACCAGCTAGGGAGGCCCTCCATAGCTAATTTAGCCTTCTGAGATGCATGCTTTGAAAGCAAAAGTGATATAGAAATACAAAGTATTACTGAAATTGTTGCTGTTTAGTAGCTAAATTGTGTCCAACTCTTCACAATCCCATGGACTGTAGCCCATCAGGCTCTTCTGTCCATGAGATTTCCCAGGCAAGAATAATGGAGTGGGTTGCCATTTCCTCCTCCAGGGGATCTTCCTGACCCAGGGATTGGAACCCACATCTCCTGTATTAACCGGAGATGCTTATATTGACAGGCAGATTCTTTTCCACTGAGCCACCAGGGAATCCCTATTACTAAAATTAGCTGATTATACATCTTTTTCTCTTCCTTATTTGGACTACTATTCTTTCTTTTGGCATCTTTGGCAACCCCCCTTCAAGATGTCTTCTCTAATTAAATGACTCCCACATTCATCTCTAGGAACCATCACAACATTAAGATCCATCTACTAAGCATGACTTTTGGATATTTCACAAAAATCTGCAAAATCAAAGACCCCAACCATGTTTATATTTGTAGACCTTCTTAGTCTATGTACCTTGCCCTTCCCTCTATCTGCAGGCTTATATTTAGCAGTCCCTTTCCATTCTGTTTACTGGCCAAAATGCAAAGCACAAGTCATTTTACGTATTCAGTCCACATTCTGTTGCTCAACGTATTTGATTGATGCCACCTCCCAAGTATCCTTGGAATATGAATCCCTCCCTCACCACATTACACCACTTCTGCTGTATTTTAAGCTTTCATCTGTCTTTTTACCTTGATCATTGCTCTAGTCTTCTAGTTTCCATGCCTGCCATGCTGCCAGGGAAATGTCCCCTCTATAATAATACAGATGTGGTTATATCACTCACCAGGTTTAAGTCCTCCAAGTCTACAGAATAATTTCCTTGGGAGAGCCCACAAGAGGTTTTGTAATCTAGATCTATCCTGTGCTTCAAAATTGTCTTGATATGCCTTACACCTCCATTCTCTACTAGTTCAGCATCAGTTGCATGGAACTCGTGCCAATCTCCTTGATGGGAATTAATGTGGTGTTTCCACCTCCAGCCCCACCCTGGCCTCTTACATACTGCTAACTTTGATACATTTTCTAAGAATAAGTTCAAACGTTAGATATTCTATGAAACTTCACCACCACCAATCCCTCCAGTGCTCATATAAAATAATAATACAAAACATTGTTTGAAAAGAAATGATTCCAAAATAGAAAATGAGGGTATTACTAAAGTTGGGGGGAATGAACAGCATGACAAGTAGAGTTCTATTTTCTCTCTTAGTATTATAAGATTTTAAGGCTGAAAGTGTTGTTACAGTCAATCCAGACCAAAGTTTTCTGTGGTTTCCATATAAAAAGTAAAAACTCTTCCCTTAAGATGAAGTTTGGGAAATTTGTATCTAGTTGTGTAATACTAACTGCATAACTTGAGTGATCCTTATACAGGGTTCAAGAAAGCAAAATGTCATGATACTCAACTATAAAAGAACCTAGAATCATAGAATCTGAACTTTGTAGTCTCAATTGTTTTCTTACTTCCCACAGCATAGTACTTAACCCCTCCTGAATAAGTAAAGTTTGCCATTATTTGTAGCTACCCATGTTCAAAATTCTCTGATTAAAAACAAACAGGTATTTTCTTTGCCAGTTAGAACAATTACATCTTTAATTTTTCAAAACTGTGTTGTCAGAACCTTGCAAAAGCAGATCAAAGTTGTAGGCATTAAACCTCATAATTAGAAAATATCCTAAATGGCTACACCAAAGAAATTAACACAGTGTGATAGTGGAGTGAAGAAAACTGGGGGAAAGAATGCTATTTTGTCAAAAGTTTTTGTCTCAAAAGCAAAATATGGGGAAAAAAGAGTAATTGTAGTGCCATGTGTGAGTCGAATGTGCTACAGTTCACCAGTAAGAGTTTTAAAGAGAAGGTTGAGTGAGATCACTTTAGCACATTTCATAATCTGAGGCAAAATTGTTAATCCTGGGATGCATACAGAAATCTCTCTTGCAGAAGTTTCCAGACATTCAAAACCCAAATTTTTAAATAAAATTTATTTCAAGGTATATCCATTTTTGAGGCTCAGAACATGTAAATCATGTTTATTCTTGTAACTATTTAACCTTATAATTGACAAAAGTTTCAATTGACTTAAACTTAAAGTTATAATTGACTTAAACTTATACTTGTGTTCCTTCGAGCAACTGTGTCTCAGAGACAGAGAGACACACTGACGTGGACCAATCCAGTCCATCTTCATTGAAATTCACTCACTTGCTTCCCCGAGCGTGGAATGACTTTCTTTCAAACTGAGGTCTATTTTTCCATGGATAATTTTTATGAAAGGTTTTACAGGTTTTGACCTACAACTATTACTTTTTGAAATGGATCAGTTTGATTCCAAACACATGGAGTTTTCACCCCCTTTCTTTTTAGGGTCTTTCCCTGATTAAAATATGTACACATTTTCTGTAAGTCTCCAATACTGGAGTTACTGGCATGAAAAATGACTCTGTTCCTTGGAAGGCAGTATTCGCTTACAAGTCCCCCAGGCCCTGTAATGTCTAAACCTCCTGTGCCACTTTATATGTCCGCCCCACCCCATGGAGGAGCATGTACAGGAAAAGCAGACTTCCCTTCCCCCACACATTTCCTCAGTTTATTTACAAAATGTCTTGGAATGAGAATGAGCTGCTTGTGGTTCCTGTGGCTGATTCAGGGATGGTTTCCTCCAGGCAGAGGATGCTGGTCAACTGAATGACCTCTCAGCAGCTAACCCGTGCGCCCCTGTGGTAAGGCTGATTGGGTTTATGTGTACCCCTTCTAACTAAGCTTGATGGGATTTGTTTTTTCAGTAAAGGACTTTGCAATAATCAAACATCACTGTGAAGACAGACTTAATAATTAAAGGTCCCTCCCACCACCAACAGAAGAGAGAGAGACACAGGGATGCCTTTGCACTCTTGTGCATCAGCCCTATTTCTCTTAGGGTCAGGATGATTCCCTTCTGCACTCCTAAAGGGACAATAAAGATATTAATATTATATTTGAATAGAGAATACATTAGAAGAAAAAAATCATCCCAAACACGAGCTACATGAAAGATGCCCCTCAGTCAGCAAATTCTATCTGCTCACACACAGTGTCTATAACTAGTTAATAGTCATTAAAAAGGTTTAAAGTTATAAAGATCTCAAGTAAACGTGAATCTTCCAAATGTTTGTTTATATTTGTTCAGACTTGCTAATGAATTGTCTCACCATGTATGCTGGGGACTCTCAGAAATCTTGGAATTCTCAGGAACATGTGTAGTAGCAGCCCTTAGAATGGACTGGTCATATTCTCACCAAATGTAGATTTCACTTAAGTAAATGAAAGATGAGGGCACAGAAACTATGACTTCTCTCCTAACAGATTAAATATTGAACACAACTTATAATAAAAATTATTCAATATTATAAATACCTAGGATGATCCACATGGAACTACTGGTAAGGTAAATCACATTTTAACATTATATAAATTTCAACTGGTAAATATCATGTGAGCAGAAATGATTCAGGAAAGCATTGGCAAGGAGTGAGGTGCTAAATAGCTACAGAGCTTCAGAGTCAATTTGCTTTGAATCAAAGAGTAAAAATGTGTTTTTTAATACACCAGAGTTTGAAAAGATATCCTAGGAAGTAATGTTCCTTCTCCAATTAAGTCCCAGTCTATGTTGTCATCCTTATTTGAAGACATTAGATACATCCACCACATACATGAAAAGCAAAACTAATATGTACTGATTTCAATGAAAGAGCACAAAATTCTCATCTCTAATCTACTGGGACACTAGTTCAGAAAGGATACTTCCACTCGACTTATATTATCTATAAATATTTTGAGGCAGTATATTCTTATTTTTCAAATGCTCACATTTTTAAAACTTTGAAAGTAAATACAATGTATGTATCTATTCAAGGAAAACACCAGATCACAGAAAAGAGAGGGAAAAATTCTGAACTCATTCACGCATTACCACCAAATTGCAAGCTAATAAAAGAACATGTGTATCCTGCCCAGAGAACGTCATTGAACTTCTATATTTATGATTTAACTGTTATTTTTGTCTTTCTACATTTGTCCCCCCAGTGCATCCTAACGTCAGTCAAGGCTGCCAAGGAGGCTGTGCAACGTGTTCAGATTACAATGGGTGTTTGTCATGTAAGCCCAAACTATTTTTTGTTCTGGAAAGAATTGGCATGAAGCAGATTGGAGTGTGTCTCTCTTCATGTCCAAGTGGATATTATGGAACCCGATATCCAGATATAAATAAGTGTACAAGTAAGTGACTAAACAAAAGTATGTTTTTATCTCATCCTTGGGGGATGGCATCACTGACTCGATGGACCTGAGTTTGAGCAAGCTCTGGGAGTTGGTGATGGACAGGGAAGCCTGGCGTGCTGCAGTCCACAGGGCCGCAAAGAGTCAGACAGGACTGAGCGACTGAACTGAACTGACTGGGGGTACTTTCCAGATATGAAATGGCCTCTAGCATTTTTGTAGTATTCAATGTTAAGTAAAAGTAAATAATAGTCTTTACCTGACAATTAGACTAAACTATACTTGAATTTAGCCCTCAGGGCAGGAAAATTTTCACTACTCTAAAAAAGTATTCCAGTTTTGAGAGGTGTTTTTTGTTGTTGTTGTTTTTCATTGTAACAAAACTGAGAATGTGGTGATTATTCATTGAACTTGTATAAGAATATGGCAAGCACCAATGCCATCTGGGTTCCCACTGCTATCACGGAATCCAAGTATTTAATGACTGAAAGAAGTAACTCAGCTATTCTTGCTTCAAGGATTCCATTACAACTGAAATATTGACTTATCAGTTGGAATTAAATGTTGGAAACACTCTCAGATCACCTCTCATGTAGACTCTGAAAGTCTTCTCTCCGCACTGCAGACTGAGGAACCTTTCAAAACATGAATTAGCACACAGCACTTCTCCAGCATACACCACACGTGGCCCTGCTTTCCTCTCCAATTCCCTCCTATGACTGCCCCTCGATCACTCTGCACAAAGTTCACCGGCCTGCTTGCAGGATCTTCTCACCTCAAGGCTTTCGAAATCATTGTTCTACACTACCTGTCTGGCACTTTGGAAAGCTCTTTGCCCACACCTTCACTTGGCTGGCTCTCTCCTTTCATTTAAGATGCTGCTCAGATGTCATCTTCTGAGAGAGGCATTCCATGACTATCTTATCCAAAATAACCAACCTCTTCCCCTTACCTGTCATTTTTCATACCTTCTTCCTACCTTTTATGTTTGTCTTAATCTTTTTTTCTAGAGCACTTGTCACTCTGGAAGAAGTCTGAAACAAACTGCCCAGTTTCAAAGACCACTGTGTTCCATGGTCTTGAGTTAATGGCACAACCTTTTGAGCCGTAGTCCCCTTATCTGTAAAATGAGAGCGAATAGAGGCTACCTCACTGGGTTGTTTTAAGGTTTAAATGACTTAATATTGTAAAATACTTGTAGCGGTGTGTGACCCATGGTAATCACCATGTAAGGGTCAACTATCATTATTGATCTCCTCTCCCTTCTTAGAATATAAGCATCATGGAAAATAGACTTTCTCTCTCTTTTATTTGCTACCATCAACCTGTATCTAGAATGGTGCTTGGCACACAGTGGGCAATCAAATATTTGGTGTACGAACGAAGAAATCTCAAGAGCAGTGTGAAGGCAATATCGTAGTACATTCCATGAAAGTTCTAATAAGACATTTTTACTATAATTTAGTAGAAGTAGACATGCAGTCTTATAAGCATTCTTGTCAAAAATTTTTTTCACAAGGCAATAAGAACAACAATTTTGAAATCAATGACTGATGTACATCAACTAAATGATTATGGGAGGAATCCTGAATTCTGTTTGGCAAAATAGTTTTGAGGCTGTGTGTTTAACTCACAAGTTGCAGGTGCCAGTGTTGTAAGCATACAGAACTGCACCCACCAAAAAAAATAGTTAACTCACAATAATGGAAGTATATTTCTCTTTTCTGTTTTTTTTTGTTTGTTTTCAGAATGCAAAGCTGACTGTGATACCTGTTTCAACAAAAATTTCTGCACAAAGTGTAAAAGTGGATTTTACTTACACCTTGGAAAGTGCCTTGACAATTGCCCAGAAGGGTTGGAAGCCAATAACCACACCATGGAGTGCGTCAGTATTGGTGAGGACTTAGGAGATCTGAGAAACACCAGAGCTGATAACATCATTCTCCGTGGAAGTGCTGCTCAGAGACCTGCCTCACAAGCACCCGAGGGGTTCCTCTTAGAGGCTCACTCCCTCCTTTACAAAAATAACATCCTAAGGGCCTTACTCAGCATGTATTGCAGTGAACCTGTGGGCGCCCCATTATTTCTTAGGAACTGTCGACAACGCTTTCAACTATTGTGATATAGACTTATTTTGTATCATTATTTAATGAAGTTTTACTTATAGCAATTTATACACACATACTTCCATATATATATATATGTGTGTGTGTGTGTGTGTGTGTGTGTGTGTTACAAATTTAATTTTGAACTACATTTCCACCTTAGGTTAAGAGTTTCCACCTAGGTCTAATGTCAACCAGTGACCAAAGTTATTTTCCAAAAGGAGGAAACGTATTCTCTGGATCCAGCCCATTAATACTCAGTAAATGGATCAAAGGTTTAAAGAACTGGATATGATAAATCATATTTTTAAAAATTACACTTTTTTTTCTCTCACACTACTTTGCTGAAATTCTCTGCTTGCACAGGTATTCAGAGACAAGAAGAGGATTTGGGGCTTACTCAAACTGACAGACGACACAGTCCCAGGGTCTGATTAGTTGCAGGCTGAGTTTCCTGGAGGGGAGGTTTCTCAGACAAGTTGTTTGTCTAAATAACGAATCACTGTCAGGCTATATTTTCCCTCTTTAAATGGTGGGCAGCTACTACAGCTACGAGTTTAATGAACAGTTGGGGAGCAGATGCTCAACCAAATGGGGAAACAGCATACTAAATCTCAAAATCCCCTGGGCAAGGGCTGCAAGAACCTTTGATGCTGCAGTGATGTTGGCATATGCACACAAATGTCCCCTTGATTCAGTGCAAGATAGTCTCCAGGACACCCCTGGGGTCCCCACAGACAGATACATTAGAATCTAAAGTACTGGAGTAATAACTCTAAAGTGGTGCTTTAACCATTTCAGATCCATATGAGACTTTTATTTCTAAACAAAGTTTGTGTAAGAATGAAACAAATAGATGATATTTTAAAGATAATTTCAGAAGCATCTGGGAAACAACTTTCCTGAAACAGCTCATGGCTCAATTTGGTTGGGTCTTTATTTTTTTCCTTCTAGTCAATAAAAACAGAAAAATAACTTAGAAATTGAGTAAAAGGTACATGAGAAAGCACTTCACATTCATAGGTCCTGAGGGCTGATGATTAGAGGTAATAACTTCCAACCTGTGGAGAAAATAGGAACCAGTTCTGTGGAATATTCAAGGACAGAAATTCAGAATGAGTTTTGGAAAGTTAGTGGTGTTGCTCTACCTAGGAAAGGGGTGAATGTTTAGACTTTATCAGTTGTAGAAGGTGTAGCATCAGTCCTTCAAAGGCCATTCATCTTAAATATGTTAATACTTTCCTATCAGAGAGAGCATTTAATATCAGAAACTGTGGATTAGCTGTTAAAGCTTCCTGGTAATTTGTGCAAAGTAATTTACATAAAGATTGGTAACACAATTAAATTTAAGAAATGTATATATTTTAGAATAGGGGTTAGCAATCTAAAAGCCATTTAGTGAATCTGGCTCCTTGAATGCTGCTGCTGCTGCTGCTAAGTTGCTCAGTCGTGTCCAACTCTGTGCGACCCCATAGATGGCAGCCCACCAGACTCCCCCATCCCTAGGATTCTCCAGGCAAGAATACTGGAGTGGGTTGCCATTTCCTTCTCCAGGCTCCTTGAATAGATCGGTGTAAATCAGGGGTCCCCAGTTTCTGGGATCTAATGCCTGATGATCTGAGGTGGTGCTGATGTAATAATAATAGGAATAAAGTGCAAAAAAAAAAAAAATGTAATGCACTTGAATCATCCCCAAACCATCCCCAACCCTTGGTCCATGGGAAATTGTCTTTCGTGAAATAGATCCCTGGTGCCAAAAAGGTTGGGGACTGCTGGGATTGACCTCTGACATAGGAACAGGCAAATCAACTGTTTTAGTTCTCAGCTGGCTTTTGTTGCTTGCTCCCTAAGGGATGCCTCCCGTTGCATGGTATCTGGCCTACAAGCAGTGTGTTGGCCGTGCCCATGAGTTTACCTCAGAATTTCATGAAAAATGGTAACCTGCTTGATGATCACAAAGAACTGTTAAAGGCTGTCCCTTTAATCAATCTGAAAACTAGAACCCAGTGAGCTGAAACAGGGATCCCAAGGACACAATGTGAGTTACCGTCAGTGCTATAATTAAAACCTTGACTCTAGCTCTCTAGGACAGAGGTTGAAGGATGTGTCTCTCCCTTTGCTAAAATCCATACCGTATGACTTGTGTCTTACCCAGATTTTAAATTGAGAGCTAGGATGAAAGACTTATGTCATAACATATCCACTTATCATGGATGGCAGGTCAAATTAAGCAAAAATGTCAAATGAACCCAATCTTTCAGTAGACTTGTTACACTTTGTGCTCCAAATATTTGCCTCTTTCCTGCACTGTCATTCTGCCATTGTCACTGCTCTTCTTAGAGAGCTGGTGTTCGAGTAGTCACAGAAGGAAAGTAGCTAGCTCCAAACAGTGAGTAGCGAAGTGCACGGCCTCGCACATTCCCTCTGGAGCTGTGGAGTCAGACAACAAGAATGAGAAGTGAGTAATGTTGTAAGACCATTACTAGTGAAACATCCAATTGAACTTTTCTCCATTTCAAGAATCCCTTTACAGCATTCCAGGCTGATGATTCAACCACACCATGACCACTTCCGGGGACAAGGAGCTAATTACATTTTTGAGACACTTGTTTCATTAGTGAACGTTAAACGTTTCCAATGTTAAGGTTATTTTTAATGGAGAATATAGAAGAAAGGCAGAGTTGAGCAGTCCTGTTTTTTTCCTTAATTACCTCTTAACCAAATAGTGCCCCAGACCTACACTGTTCATTTAATGACCTGAATATTATTTAAATCACTGTTTTTGTTGTCTTTACATGTTTAACAAAGTTGCCATTTTTTCCAAAAATACTTTTTACACACAAATATTAAACGCTCATTTCTTATTCTCTCAATTTAGAGCCCTTTATTGTCTGAACTCGTTAGTTATGAATATTTTTCCTCCTCCTTCTTCAATGGAATAATATAAGGCTGTCAGTTAAATTTCATTTTTAGAACCATTCATCATCTGACTGAAGCTACCTTTGTTGTAATTTTTAAAATCTGTTTCTCTGAAGTCTAGATATGCTTTTTCCTAGAGCATCTTTGCTCTTATAGAAAAGCACTAAAGTTTAGGTCATTTCCACATCATATAATTTTTTTTTTTCTAACTTAGTACTCATAGTTCTGGCATTAAATGAACACTGGACAAAGTTACAGCTCACAAACTGGATTTTTTTCCATTTACTTTCTTGGAGGTATTTTTATTAGTGTATACTAAAGCTTCCCTACGTTTTAATGAGTAATATTGGGATCAGAGATATGACCTTAACTGGCAAGAGATTATGATATCATTAAGTGATTTGGCTGCTCTATTCTTTAGCCAATATTATAACAGTATAGCTGAGCATGAAGACTCTTTTGAAAGTGGCTCAGTAAAGTTCATTTAAGTTCATAGAAACTTAAATTCACATCCATTTCCACTCAGCTCTGTGTTACACTCAGATATCTGAAAGTAACTGAAAAAAGCATGTGAAAAAAAAATGTATTATGAATGGTTTTAAATTTCTAAAACATTTAAGTTATATTTCTTGAGATTGTATGAAAAATAATATTCTGCTCTGAAATAAGGATTCTTTACATCAGAAGCCAGCAAAAAGGTTACTGGGAATTTGTTTTTGTAGAGAGTCTTACATCATCTGAAAGGGTTACTGTTGCAAGTCATTTCAGTTGTTGTAAGTCAGGCAGTTTTATGAACATAAATATAAGAATATCACCTTGCAGGTATATATTTTTATAAATGCAAGAATCTGTTATAGGAAAGACCTTGGAAAGCCAAGATTGAAAAGATCAATACTTACAGAAAAAGGGAAAAAATTCTACAAAAGAAGCTTTAGAAAAAGGATATCAATTCATCCTAGAAACAAGCCAGTCAAGTGAATTCTAGAAGCAGTTTATCAGCTGAAATTGACCTGGAATTCACTTAAAATAGACACTGCTATGCCTGATCTATACTAATTAATAATTGACAATATTACAGTATTGTAGCTCTGTAGCAAAGGCAGTGAGTTGTAGGCCAAAGACCTGGATTCATCTTTTGCTTAACCACTGTCTCGTACAGAAGTTCTCAAAGTGTGTTCTCAGTACCTGCAAATCTGTATCACCTGTATCATAAAAATGCAAATTCCCAGGCCCCACCCAAGACAACTGAATCAGAAACTCAGGGTTGGGACAGGTCCAACATTGTTTTAGCAAGCCCTGGCTGAAGGTGATCCTGTTGTACAATGAACTTTGAGAATCAGTTCTTGAGAATGACTAACCTAGCAAGCCATGGTCAGTCAGTTCAGTTCAGTTGCTCAGTCATGTCTGAACCTGTGACGCTATGGACTGCAGCACGCCAGGCTTCCCAGTCCATCACCAACTCCCAGAGCTTGCTCAAACTCATGTCCATCGAGTCGGTGATGCCATCCAACCATCTAATCCTCTGTCATCCCCTTCTTCTCCTGCCTTCAATCTTTCCCAGCATCAGGGTATTTTCCAAGAAGTCAGTTCTTCTCATCACGTGGCCAAAGTATTGGAGTTTCAGCTTCAGCATCAGTCCTTTCAATGAATATTCAAGGTTGATTCCCTTTAGGATTGTCTGGTTTGATCTCCTTGCAGTCCAAGGGACTCTCAAGAGTTTTCTCCAACACCACAGTTCAGAAGCATCAATTCTTTGGTGCTCAGCTTTGTTTATAGTCCAACTCTCCCATCCATACATGACTACTACAAAAATCCATAGCTTTAACTAGACAGACCTTTGTTGGCAAAGTAATGTGTCTGCTTTTAACATGCTTTCTCGGTTGATCATGGCTTTTCTTTCAAGGAGCAAGCGTCTTTTAATTTCTTGGCTGCAGTCACTGTCTGGTCAGGATCAATCAGTGGCTGTAGCAGGGCTCCCCTGGTTGCTCAGTGGTAAAGAATCTTCCTGCCAATGCAGGAGACGCAGGTTTGATCCCCTGATCCGGAAGATCCCATGTACCACGGAGCAACTAAACCCATGTGTCACAACTATTGAGCCTGTATCCTAGAGCCAGGAGCTGCAGTTACTGAGTCCTCGTACCACAACTACTGAAACCCGTGTGCCCTTAGAGCCCATGCTCCACAACTAGAGTAGCTCCAGCTTACCGAGACAAAAGAGAAAGCCCCCAGGCATCAGCACAGCATAGCCATAAACAAATAAATAAATTGTAGCAGTGCTCTAGAAATTATAAAGCATTGGTTACTTGTAATTACATTAATGCCTGAGTTAAAATCTACAGTGAAAAGTAAACGCAATGCAAGAGTGAGTTTACCTGATAGTATGAGGATTAAAAAGGGGAAAACATTCTATTCCTGCCTTTCCCTTTTCCCTTAAGTCATCTTACCCAGTTTCGTTCTGCAGAATTTCTGCTCAGAATTTGGGCAAGGACTGATGGAAGCAAGCCTTTTTGTTTATTTAACAATTGTGAAACTATGTGTGAGTGAACTGAGGCTGTTTCTGGTGTTCTGTTTCAGTGCACTGTGAGGCCAGTGAATGGAGCCCTTGGAGTCCATGCACAAAGAAAGGAAAAACATGCGGCTTCAAAAGAGGAACTGAAACACGGGTCCGAGAAATAATACAGCATCCGTCAGCAAAGGGTAACCTGTGTCCCCCCACCAGCGAGGCAAGGAAGTGTACAGTGCAAAGGAAGAAATGTCCGAAGGGAGAACGAGGTACAGTCATACTAACAACATGTGCTCGGTTAGATCCACATGATTTGATGTAAATTTCACTATTTCTTAGGAAACATTTAGTCTGATCACTCATGTCTAAAATGTGTACCAAAGAATATGTTGGCTGTAAAGTACAGAATCTTGAGGTGGTGATTCTTAAAAATGGAGCTTGGTATCAGAACTTTACACACAAGTGTGCTAAAAGAATCCTGGAGAAGGAGCTGCATTATAATGCATCGATGTCTGTACCTTCCTTTGGGGCCATTATCTTTCCTATCACGCATCTTCCTAGTACCTGGCAAACTCACGGGGAGCTTCAGAAATGCAAAGTCTAACAGCATTTGGTACACACATGAGAATGGTAAATACCAGCCATCCACTTACTCCTTTTTCATTTCCTACAAATCAAAGTAGTGCAATTAGGTGTTAAGCTTTTATAGCAAAACATGTTTTAAAAGTTATATATTTTATTAGCATAATACAAGCATTAATGACAATTTTTCCCCAGATTTTTTCATATTCAGTTCAGTTCAGTTCAGTCGCTCAGTTGTGTCTGGACTCTTTGCGATCCCATGAATCGCAGCTCGCCAGGCCTCCCTGTCCATCACCATCTCCCGGAGTTCACTCAGACTCAAGACCATCGAGTCAGTGATGCCATCCAGCCATCTCATCCTCTGTCGTCTCCTTCTCCTCCTGCCCCCAATCCCTCCCAGCATCAGACTGTTTTCCAATGAGTCAACTCTTCACAGGTGGCCAAAGTACTGGAGTTTCAGTTTTAGCATCATTCCTTCCAAAGAAATCCCAGGACTGATCTCCTTCAGAATGGACTGGTTGGATCTCCTTGCAGTCCAAGGGACTCTCAAGATTCTTCTCCAACACCACAGTTCAAAAGCATCAGTTCTTCGGTGCTCAGCCTTCTTCACAGTCTAACTCTCACATCCATACATGACCACAGGGAAAAACCATAGCCTTGACTAAACGGACCTTAGTTGGCAAAGTAATGTCTCTGCTTTTGAATATGCTCTCTAGGTTGGTCATAACTTTTCTTCCAGGGAGTAAGCATCTTTTAATTTCATGGCTGCAGTCACCATCTGCAGTATATCAGATTATAGAGCCTACCAAATCAATATTAAATAACTCTGTGTAAGGGCTTGTTCTGAAGTCTCGTTATGGCCAAAGAAAACTCATTTATCATTTAATATGATGATTTCTGGTGATTAAACATCTATCTAGAAGATTTGCAGTTGTTGACTTTTGAAATATAATTTTTCCATCTTTCTTGCTTATCTCCAGCACCACTGCCTACAAATATGCTATGTACCTATTGGTAGTAATCTGCTGAGTCTATAAATGATCCTTTCAATCAACTGATTGAAAAACTTAATGTAGCCAAGCTATAGCTTGGCTGACTCTATAGGTGAACTTCCTTTGCTTATTTCATTCATTCATCATTTTATTGAATTTTTACTTTATAGCCACACATAGTGCTAAGCACTTGGGATTCTCTACTAAATAGGGTACCATCTCTATTCTGAAGTTACACTCAGAGTCCAGTGGAGGTATGGGATAAGTTTAAGCAGATAATCATAGTATCACATATGAAGGGAGACTTGGTGTGTGAAAAACTCAGTGGAAGCACAGAAGAGAGTGCTGTGAACCTTTAAGTTTGCTCACACAGAAAGAGCTTGGCCCCCATCCTGTGCAGTGTCTTCCCTGCACCAAAGACCAAGTTGGCCAGCAGCAGGACGGATACAGCCCGCCGTTGCCATTAGTGATCAAGTAGTTAATGTGACAGACTTCTTGAATACATGGATTATTTTAAAGGAAATTTCAAACTTTTGTAAATTTATAGGAGGTTTTGATTAAAATTAGGTTTTAGGAATGAAAGTTGGCTAGTGAAAAAGGTCTTTCTGACATTTGTTACCAATTAATTTAAAACATCTTAGATTTTAAAAGTTGGATTTGGAAATCAAATATTTCATCACTCTTACTTGTTGGTAAGCTCCCATAGCCGTACATTTACTTATGTTTACTAAATTTTCTTGAAATTTAATGATTCACAGGTGGTCTTTGTTCGTATTATTCTTTCCACAAAGATTCTACATTACTAATCAGTATTTAGTGTACTTTGCTTTTAAAATATAAATGAAGAAAATCTCATCCAATAGATAAATTATGATACTAATTATATTTTATTTATTTTATTTGAGAAAGCAGTCTTCTAATATATTTTGCTAGCACTGACTTAAACATTAACATTGAAAAATGTTAGGTTTTAGACTAGCAGCAAGTAAAATAAATGCCATAAGAAGTTTAAAATAATAACCTGTAACATAAGCTTGACTTAAAGTTTCTTTCTGCTCTTTTTCTTCCCTTCTAAGTAGGATACAATGACATTTTATGTTTACAATGAGAACTTTATACAACTAGAAAATTTTAGGTGCTTTATTCTTTTCCAAATTTGATAATCAATAGACTACCAAGTAGGAAGTGTGGATTACATGTATAATTAAATTCAAGATTCAGTTCCATTTTTATTTAATTTTCACTCATCTTTTTATATGTCTGTCAAAAGTATTTTCTCTATTAGCCTATCTAGAAATTTAAGATAGGAAAGAAACCACTTTTCTCTTCTCTTTCCTTAACTTCTCTAATCTCTTGATTTTCTTAACTTCTCTTAATAATAACTCAAATGTCAAATAAATGTCTACTTGAATATGAAGAAACCAAATAGAAAAGTAATTATGACTTCTGAACTTGCCATTCTAGCAAAAATCACATCAAAATCGTACTATTAACCAGAGGCTTCTCATTTATATTGTCTATCTCAGAGCTATACAATAAAATGATAAATATAAACACAATAAAATGATGACAATACAATTTATCCTACGAGTAGAATAGCTGTTGCTTGAGCTGCACCTAAATGCTTGTAGATTTACAAAATAACATCTTCTAGGTTCATGGCTGAGCGTTTCCATATGAGTAAGCTAAAAGATAAGGTTTCATAAAACAAAATTTAGCCTGAAAATCTTGAATTTAAATTTACATCTATCATCCCTGCCTAAGAGGTTAACAATAGACAGAGGTAGATAATTCTTATTTGGAAAAGGTATGGAGCATGTGTTCAGGATTTTTCTGCTGTGTTGTAATTGCCAAAGGCAAGGTCTCCAGGGAAGAATGATAAGATCCAGAAATGACTTTTCAAAATGTACACAAAGAAGAAGCTGAATAAGAAGAACTAGATTTTAGTAACAGAATGGATTACTCTGGTTGTAAGATGGATATTTATACACATAAAATTTTCACATATATATATATGAAAAGTTGGTTGCAAAATCCTACACATATACACATTTTTCTTACTGATATTCTTCTCATGCTTAGAATAATTATCATAAGTTAATCCGAGACGATAAATGTCTTCTGTAGCCCCAAATCTAAACTTTTGTCTGATATACTAGTTGCTTGCACATTTAGGATTATTTCCTTTTACCTGACATGCAGCATTTTAATCACTCTTAACTTCTCCATCAATTATAATATTTTATAAGAAGTTATTACTATTGCAGTAGTTTCTAGTTGAGTATAGCTCAGTTGAATTATATATATCTGAAATGTCACAGATAAGTAACATGTATTTTAAGAGATTATGAGGGCTAACATAACATATACTAGTATCACATATGCCTTAAAACAACATATTTGAAATAGAAATAAGCAAGGAAAAAATGTACTTTTAATGGTTTCCAAATTATACTTATTAACTCTTTTGATATATTGGGTGTAACCATCGTAGATAAGGGGAAGTGAAACAGAGCAGGGAAGTATATATATGTTTGTATTTGATGCAAAGAGTGATTTTTTTGTTTGTTTGCAGTGGAAGGTAGATGCAAAGAAAGGAAGATCACCAAAATATTTCCCATTCATATGTAGATTCCTTTAATTAACCGAAGAGAACTTCTGATAGAGACTGGATTTTGAACAAATTTACAAAGAATGAAAGAAATTTTGTCCTTTGGTGAACTGCATGAGCAAGATTTTAATTAATTACATGTAGTACACAATCTTGGGATAGAAAGGCAAAAGAAGAACAGAGTCATGGAAAAAAATGGGGACAGGGTCTGCTTTCTTGGTGTAAAGAAAAAATAGCATCCTTCTTGGCAGAGAAGGAGAAAAGGAATCCATTAAAATATAAATAAATGAAAATACCCAGACACTTTCAGGGAAGAAACAAGCATAGGAATTATTGCATTATTTGAACGTACTGAAGGTCACCTTATGCACCTTCCCAAAATTAAGCCCAGTTATAAAATTCTACTAGGTTTTACATAGGAGAAAAGTGTTGTAAGTTAACTTACAAATTGTTATTAATCATGTTTTTAAATACCAGTGTTATACACATGCATTATATTTATCATGAGCACTATATTTAAAATTACAGCATATTTAGTTTTTAAAAAAGGAAGCAAATAAAAAGTGAATCTAGTTTCTTCCCAGATACGCCTCTGTCCTCTGGTTTACTTCTTAAAATATTTGTAACAACCACTCCAGTGATGAAGAGTTGAGTTTTCTACAGGAAGGATTCATATTAAAAATTCATTCAAATTCAAAACAAGACATTTAGCCAAAATTTTTGGAACCGTTCTCAAAATCCAAATAGAAGGCTTCATTAGCTCAAAATTGTAGGATGCCAATTGGCTTAGAGAATTTTGGTGATGTCCTCTCACCACCTTCACCTCATGGAGGAAGACCAGCTGGCCTGCAAACACTCATCCTGTTTAAGCATTGGAGGGTGGGCGCTTTCCGCTGTTTCCATGCACACAGTCGGTACACTGGCCCTTTGACATGTCAGAGAAGATTCCACAAAATAGAGAGCTGAGATAAGGATGGCATTAAAGACTGGTTTACAGCCAGTCGTGAGTCTGCTCCCCAGCGTATACATCTTCTTGTCACAGTTAGAGGAGGAGGATGTTACAGGCATCTAGTGAGGCAAGGCTGCTAAATATCTTACAATGCACAAGACAGCCCCCCACATCAAAAAATTATCTGCCAGTTTAGTCCATCCTAAAGGAGATCAGTCCTGGGTATTCATTGGAAGGACTGATGTTGAAGCTGAAACTCCAGTGCTTTGGCCACCTGATGCAAAGAACTGACTCATTTGAAAAGACCCTAATGCTGGCAAAGATTGAGGGCAGGAGGAGAAGGGGATGACAGAGGATAAGATGGTTGGATGGCATCACCAACTCAAAAGACATGGGTTTGGGTGGACTCCGGGAGTTGATGATGGACAGGGAGGCCTGCCGTGCTGCAGTTCATGGGGTCACAAAGAGTTGGACATGACTAAGCAACTGAACTGAACTGAACTGAACTGTGACAAAGAGGAGAAACCCTGGTGTAAACTCAACAGTTTCTCTTTGTGATCCTTCTTTAGAGTCTAGTCAGCCCCTTACCTAAATGGTTTTTTGTTGAGATTCTGTGAAGAACCAGTGTAGGGTTTCATTCAAACAAGGCAAGTTTCCATTGCCACCAGTGGAGACCTGTGCATGGTGCAAACCTTTGGTAACAAGAACAATCTGGTGGAACAGAGGGGAAGTTTTTGCCACCCAATTTCCCTGGTGGCTCAGACAATAAAGAATCTGCCTGCAATGCAGAAGCGCCAGGTTCAATCCCTGGATTTTGAAGAGCCTCTGGAAAAGGAAATAGCAACCCACTCCAGTATTCTTGCTTGGAGAATTCCATGGATAGAGGAGACTGGTGGGCTACAAGTCCAAAGAGTCCAACATAACCGAGCGACTTTCACTTTGAATTTAAAATATTCCAGTACCATACAAAAATATTTAGCTCTGTTTAAAGCCTTCAAGAAAGATAATCTATTAGAAATATATAATGCCTTTCACTCTGAGATATGGTCCTTAGTATACATGTGTGGCCTTTCTCTTAAAGGCTAAGGCCAGGTTTTCCTTTAATGTCCCCGTGGAGAGGCCTGTCATTTGTTTAGTGAATGGTTAGCTCCTTTTTTTTTTTTTCGGCTGCTCTGGGTCTTTGTTGCTACACACGGCTTTCTCTAGCTGCGGCGAGCGGGGGCTGCGGTGCACTGGCTTCCCTCCTTGCGGAGAACAGGCTCTGGGTGCACAGGCTTCAGTGGCTGCAGCATGTGGGCTCTAGAGCTCCAGCTCAGTCGCTGTGGTGTGCGAGCTCAGGTGCCCCACGGCATATGGGATCCTCCCAAACCAGGGACCAAACTTGTGTCCTCTGCACTGGCAGAAGGATTCCCAACCACTGGACCACCAGTAAAGCCCCATAGCTCTCTCTTCACCAAGACTAATTATGTGACTATAGTCATCTCTGTTTTTCCTGTCTAGTTGGTTAAACCATAGGAAACTGCCATTTTCTTATGCATAAATGTGTGTGTGTTAGTCATGTCCGACGCTTGCAACCCCATGGACTATAGCCTGCCAGGCTTCTCTGTCCATGGCTTCTCCAGGCAAGAATATTGGAGTGGGTTGCCTTTCCGTTTCCCAGGGGATCTTCCAGACCCAGGGATCAAACCTGGATCTCCTGCATTCTGTATCATCTAAGCCACCAGGGACTAGCTCTTCCTTTGCTTGTCAGTAGTCAAATATTAACAATTTCATGGGCTTCCCTACTGGCTCAGTTGGTAAAGAATCTGCCTGAAATGCAGGAGACCTGGGTTCAATTCCCAGTTGGGAAAAATCCCCTGGAGAAGGAAATGGCAACCCACTCCAGTACTCTTGCCTGGAGAATTCCATGGACAGAGGAGCCAGACAGGCTGCAGTCCATGGGGTCGCAGAGTCAGACATGACTGTGCGACTTTCACTTTCACTAGAGTTCACCCTAATACTTCAAAATTTTATCTCTAAATTCTATAAATACTCAAACTAGACTTAGAGTACCATTGTTACTGACCAAAAGATTACAGTTTGTATATGTTATCACCAAATACAAATTTGGGGCTTTTAGTATTAATACAGGTGTGCTGCTGTTACTGATCTCTAAAGACCCCATAAAAACATGGCTCATCTTCCAGTCCATTTCAGTCACATTCACTCATGGCCTATGCACTGATTTATTTGATTATGTATTTTTTCCTTCACTATATTACACAACCCTTACTCCTCTTTGTTTCTTTCCTGCCAATTCCAACCTAATCTTTGAAGCATCAAGTCAACTTGCCAGTTCCACAGCCATGTGTCCAAATTTATTATCCATATGGTTAAAAGAGTGTTATTGCCTCTGTGATAGGCCCCAGTTTCTCTCGTTGATTCCTCTGACGTTGACATTACAATGGCAGGATCTTTGCAGGCATTATCTGTTGCCCAGGTTTGTGGGGTGAAAACCATGCCAAACTCCTTTATATAGATACAGTTTACTCCCCTCTGTAATAATGGAACTGAAGGGTCATATCTAGCACCTAGACAGATTTTGAAAAAAAGTGAAATGACAGTTATTAGGTTTCTTGCTTTGAACACAATTCCATTGGTATATTCTTAAACTCTGTTATTGCAAAAGTTCTGCAGAAGGTAAGATGCCTTTCTTTCATGTTTTGCAATTCCAGGTACTATACTATTTTTTATAATTCAGCCAAGTTATTATCTCATTAAAATTAACACCAAGTTTATACCATTCCATTTTTGTAGGTTCTCTAAGATTTGAGGGCTATTCATAGTGGTGAAATTCACAATGGACATATTCACAGTGTGAAATACTTAAGGATCGCTATTATCTGTGCAGTCTCTGCTAGTAGAAGAATCATTTTTAGGCTTCACCAGTGTGTTGGAACATACACTGCAGCATCTCTGTTCTAGAATGGTTTTTATACTAACTCTTTATAACAAATTATTTTTGCAAATGCCTATATTTTTTAAGATTTCTTTTTGTGATTTTTATAAATATCTAATGCTTTCAACCCATTGGTGTATGTAACGTAGTGCACATTGGTGAGGATGTTGAATCAAGCAGTAGCTATAGTATACAAAGCATTCTTCAGCCCCTAACCAGGCAATGATCTTGCCATTGTTTACATCCTGTGTGTCGGGATGAAACTGTTTCAGTTCATTTTTGCTGCATAAGAAATAACCCCCAAACATAGAGCCTTAAAACAATAAGTGTGGATGGGCATTGTGGGCTGGGATTCACTGTGCAATTCTGGCTGGTTCCCTAATGTGGTAGACTGGTTGAGCACAGGGGAAACTGCTTTTTCTATCATCCTCAAGGTGGCCAAGAATTCTATAATGTTCTAAGAGGAAGAGAAGCAGTCCTATTGAGTATGTGCTGAGAACTGACACAATTTTATTTCCACCATGTTTTGTTAGTCTATGCAAGTTACAAGGCCAATCTTGATTCAAGAGTTAAAAGAAATAAATATCCCCTCTTGCAGGGAGAAGTCCCCAGAGTTACTTTGTGATTTGGTATGCATATACAGGGAGGAGCAGAGAAGTGTAACCGTTTTTTCAATCTACCACAGAGGTTGTTCTCTTGTTCGTAGTTAGATGACCGTGACTGCTCTTTTATTCAGCATTCTCTTCCTGTCTAAGGTAATGTCTCTTCCTTTGTAAAAACACACTCAACAGTTGATACAGGGGATAGTATATAGGAGATTATTTCTATTGTACTTTCCAGTTTGTAAAGGGAAGAGTAGGAATATTAATAATTTTTTTTTAAAGGCCAGTCAAGAAACCCTCATACACTCAACACATATCTATTAAAGCACCAGCTTTATGCTAGGCACTTTAAGCACTTTTGGGGTTGGCCAAAACGTTCCTTCAGGTTTTTCCACACACTCTTACAGAAAAACCTGAAAGAATGTTTTGGCCAACCCAATAGCAGTGGACAGGAAAGACAGAAGTCCCAGCTATGATGAATCTGTTATTCTCTTAAGAGTGTTTATGTGTGTGCTAAATCACTTCAGTCGTGTCCTACTCTTTGCAACCCCATGGACTGTAGCCCGCCAGGCTTCTCTGCCCATGGGATTCTCCAGGCAAGAATACTGGAGTCGGTTGCCATTTCCTCCTCCAGGGGATCTTCCCACCCAGGGATCGAACCCAGGTCTCTTACCGTTTCCTCCACAGGAAGGTAGGGGGTTCTTTACCGCTGAACCACTGGGGAAGCCCGCCATGGTTTATACTATACCGCAGAGCAAAGACCATCAGTGATCAGCTCGCTTGTAGCATCTGCTCGTGTGGACAGTTTTCATCATGATTTGTTCTGTTGGTAGCTGCAGTGCCATTAGTTTGCATTTACAAAAACATTTGTTTATGCTGGCAAAAGCGAACTCTCTCTGCCTGCTTTTCTTTTCGGTCTGCAGGCAAATCTTTTTCTCTGTGACCACCGTGTCGATGTGCTAATGTGTGTTTGTGAGATGACTGAGTAGGGTGAAAGGCACAGCTTGCAGTTGTGGAGCAGAGCTGAGTTAACGGGCCCTTTGGAGAAATGACCCTGAGACCTTGGCTTCGTGTGCAGCCTGTTCCAGCCAGCTGAGATCCCTGCCAATGAGGAGGGTTCCCTAGAGAGAGCCTCAGAGAGCATCAGCATAAATTTAAATTCTGGACCCCCAAGTATAGTTTCCAAAAGGGCTTTTTTGTGCTTCGCTAATTACAAAGTAAACGTTTCTCCAGCAAAAAGACACTTCCTCCTTTCATGCTCCTGTCCTCCTTCCCACCTCCCAAACAGTCACTCCTTGAAACTGCTGGTGTTGCTGGTGTTGTTGAAACCTCTTTGGCAAAGAAATCACCTCACATTTGAAGGCACAAAAGAATTATTATTTCCATAGATTATTATCTTGTTCTCTTTTTTTTTTATCTACTCCGGTAACTTCATAGCAGTATTACAGACTGACTTTGTAGATTGTTAACAGCCTGACAGAGAAGACTAGTTACCTCCATCCACCCTCCTCCCAAGAGGCCAGTACAACCAAGGTTAGAACACCAAAGCAATACAACTATGTTACAATGAAAATTCCCCGACCTCACTGAAAGAGAAACATTCTCAAACTTGTTTACGGTAAAACCCTATCATTTTTAGCATCATGAAAGATCACTTGAAAGGTTTCATTCTCGTACACTGCTGTCAAAGCAGACCCCAAATAGATTATGGTGTACTTTTGTACTAATGGACAAACCCAAGCATAAAATTCTAGTGCAGTGACTGGCACCAGTGGGCTATTATCAGTAATATGTGCAAAATGAGTATAAATTCTTCAAAACCCATTATTCTACTAAGTTTCTGCTCTCCTTCACATATACTTCACTTTCCATTTTATTTTCTATTTGATTCATTTTTCCTTTTGCTTCGAGCACCTCATTCTTCGTGTCCTAAATCGGAAATGTTTTCTATCACCTTTCTTACTGTTTTTAAGTTTCTTTAAAAAATTATTTGCAAATGTTGTGATTATTAAGAGTAAAACAGTTTGTGTCAGAGTATTTATCCTTCATTGATAGTCCTTTTTGACTGAGCTCACTGTTACCCTCTGTGTACTCACTAGGATATTTTAAAATGAGAGATTTCAAATTAACTTGAGCAAAAGGAAGCTATTGGCTGAAAACACAGCTTGCTCTAAGTGCTCAAACGGTATCATTGAATACATCTTCTTTCCTCCTTCTTGCCATTGCAATTCATCCTGCCTCTGTTTGTGTTTGTTTATTGGCATTGTTCTCCCCTGCTGCAGGGAGTCTGTCTCTACTCACAGGGAAAGCTTGGCTGGGGAAGCCCTAAGTCTACATCCAGGGTGCTCTCAGTCCAAAAGGACAGTAAGCTCTCTCTTTCAGCATCCATTCATCCAATCACATGGAAGATGCAAGCTGCCCCTGCTTGACTCATGTGTCTACCCTTGACCCCATCAGTGTAGCAGAGGAAATGGAGTGCTGTGATTGGCCTGCCTCAGTCACATGCCCCCTGTTGAAGCCAAGGACACATGGGCCATTTTGAGTGGCAGTTCTGTGTAGAAATAAGAGTGCTAGGCTGAAGAAACAACAGATGCACATGATACTCTTCCAAAAAAAAAAAAAGCTCAAAATTAAGAAGCTTTTTACTCTTCTATAGGGTAAAAAAATATTATTCACTCAGCCGTGTCTGACTCTTTGCAACCCAACGGACTACAACCCTCCAGGCTCCTCTGCCCATGGAATTCTCCAGGCAAGAATGCTGGAGTGGGTAGCCATTCCCTTCTCCAAGGGATCTTCCTGACCCAGGGCTTGAACCCAGATCTCTTACACAGCAAGCAGATTCTTAACCATCTGAGCAACCAGGAAGCCCAAAATTAAAAAGCTTGTACTCTTCTATAGGGTAATCCCTATCCAGTATTATTTATGGAAAAAAATGTTTAAGTAAAAAGTGTAACCAAAGCTTTACTTCCTCTATTTTAGACAAGTGTGTTCAGCATAATGCTAATATTTTAACTGATTTTTTTCCTGATTTTTCTGGTTTGCTATAAACCTTTGGAATAAATGGGCTCTCAAATGAATAGAAATAGAATCCACTATTCACATGAATGGTTTCTGGGATTGATTTGTACAGGCTAAAGTAAAGACATGTCCATTTCCATTTCTAGCAGCTAAGTGTTCTGTGTGAAATGTACCAGTATGGGTAATGACCTTTGCTTGATTATGCACCAGGCCACTGGAACTTTAAGATTAACTCAAACCTAATTACTGAATTCTTGTGTTTATACTGTGTATACACCACCCGGTCATAACTCTATCCTTTGTGAGCCCAAGCTGCCATAATTGAAAAATATGTTTTGTAAAAGCTTGTTTTGTTTATTTGTTGTTTCTGCTGGAAAAGCCAACTTTTATAATTTTTGCAAGAGATCAAATTTAGGAAATGGTTTGTGAACAGAATGCAATTATGTTTTCTATCTCAATGCAAAATGAGATATCCCTTTTACTCTTGTCTTATGTGAAAACTAATGGCTGGAAACACGGTGACACTCATTTTTCATTGATTTTTAAAAATTAATTATCTTTTTATTTATTTTTGGCTACCCTGGGTCTTCATTGCTACAGGCGGGCTTTCTCTAATTGCAGAGACTAGGGGTTACTCTCTAGTTGTGATGTGTGGGCTTCTCACTGAAGTGGCTTCTCTTATTAAAGAACACAGGCTCTCGGTGAACAGGCTTCAGTAGCTGCAGTTCATGGGCCTCTAAAGTTCAGGCTCAGTAATTGTGGTGTACAGACTCAGTTGCCCAGCAACAAGTGGAATCTTCCCAGACCAGGGATTGAACCTATGTCCCCTGCCTTGGCAGGCAGATACTTAACAACTGGACCACCAGGAAATACCTCACTGATTTTTCTTCTTTTAAATAATATTACATTTTAGGCAAGGAAATATCAGTATACTGAATTCACACTTGGAAAATATGAGTAGTTGATAAATCTGAAAATGAGTCATAGAAATGTATACATATCTAATTAATGACAACCTGTGAACAAAAAGTATTATTCTAATTTATAGGAGAATGCTAATTAGATAGCTAATTATTTTTTTATGGACTGTAGACATATGAAATAGTGAAATATTTCTCAAAGTAATAAGTACAAACTGTTAATCTCTGATATTATGCTCCCCTGGTTTCCAACAAACTCTAAGCTCATAAAGGAATTTTGTTTTGTTTCAGATTGGTTTGTTTCAATAGTTAAGATGCAGCTGACTAAAGTATTTCTTGGACAAACTGGTGGTGGATGCATACTTGTCCAGTTTTTCTAATTTTTCTTTGAAATGTGTAAGAAAAGGGAGTTTTTCTATTTAATTCCTCTCCCTAGGACCTTTGGCTTCCTCCCCTCTTTCATGCCCTTAGTGTCCCTCCTGTTGCTTTCTGTCCTGCCTTATCACCCTTTCCTTCCATTCATGCAGGTTTCCTCCATTTTCAAAGGATTATCTGTTCATAGACTCATTTCTTCTTGTGTTCACATTGTCAAAAGTAGTTAAATACACGCAGTGTCAACCTACTTAAGTAAAAGAGTGCTGAACTAGTTTGACAACCAAAACATCTCAGTTCATCTCTGGATTTACTGTTTCTTTATTGTCTTTGGTTAATTTTCACAAAAGGATTATTTTTAATGTCAGTAAGTGAATATATGATATGGCATGTATAGATACCAGAATGGCATACTACCAATATACCATAATAGTACACATAGATAGCAAAACGTTTTCCTCTTTTCTGCTCTTAGTACTACAACAAAAATCTCTATAGTGTTAATGAACTGATGCACTCATTTTCTACCAGAGGTTAAAGAGGTGATCAGTGCAGTCGCTCAGTTGTGTCCGACTCTTTGCAACCCCATGGACTGCAGCACATCAGGCCTCCCTGTCCGTCATCAACTCCTGGAGCTTACTCAAACACATGTCCATCAAGTCAGTGATGCCATCCAACCATCTCATCCTCTGTCACCCTCTTCTCCTCCCACCTTCAATCTTTCCCAGCATTAGGGTCTTTTCCAATGAGTCAGTTCTTCCCATCAGGTGGCCAAAGTATTGGAGCTTCAGCTTCAGCCTCAATCCTTTCCATGAATATTCAGGACTGATTTCCTTTAGGATGGACTGGTTGGAGCTCCTTGCAGTCAAGGGACTCTTAAGAGTCTTCTCCAATACCACAGTGCAAAAGCATCAATTCTTCAGTGCTCAGCTTTCTTCATAGTCCAACTCTCAGATCCATACATGACTACTGGAAAAATCATAGCTTTGACTAGACAGACCTTTGTTGACAAAGTAATGTCTCTGGTTTTAAATAGGCTGTCTAGGTTTGTCATAGCTTTTCTTCTAAGAAGCAAGTGTCTTTTAATTTCATGGCTGCAGCCACCATCTGCAGTGATTTTGGAGCCCCAAAAGATAGTCTCTCACTGTTTCCATTGTTTCCCTGTCTATTTGCCATGAAGTGATGGGACCAGATGCCATGACCTTAGTTTTCTGAATGTAGAGTTTTAAAACAACTTTTCACTCTCCTCTTTCACTTTCATCAAGAAGCTCTTTATTTCTTCTTCCCTTTCTGCCATAAGAGTGGTGTCATCTGCATATCTCAGGTTATTGATATTTCTCTCAGCAATCTTGATTCCAGCTTGTCCTTCATCCAGCCTGGCATTTCTCCTGATGTACTCTGCATATAAGTTAAATAAGCAGAGTGACAATATACAGCCTCGACATACTCCTTTCCCAATTTGGAACCAGTCTGTTGTTCCATGTACAGTTCTAACTGTTGCTTCTTGACATGCATACAGATTTCTCAAGAGTCATGTCAGCTGGTCTGGTATTCCCATCTCTTGAAGAATTGTCCAGTTTTATTGTGATCCACACAGTCAAAGGCTTTTGCATAGTCAATAAAGCTGAAGTAGATGTTTTTCTGGAACTCTCTTGCTTTTTCGATGATCCAGCAGATGTTGACAATTTGATCTCTGGTTCCTATGCTTTTTCTAAATCCAGCTTGAACATCTAAAAGTTCACAGTTCATGTACTGTTGAAGTTTGGCTTGGAGAATTTTGAGCATTACTTTGCTAGCATGTGAGATGAGTGCAATTTTGCGGCAGTTTGAACACTGTTTGGCATTGCCTTTCTTTGGGATTGGAATGAAAACTGACCTTTTCCAGTCCTGTGGCCACTGCTGAGTTTTCCAAATTTGCTGGCATGTTGAGTGCAGCACTTTCACAGCATCATCTTTTAGGATTTGAAATAGCTCCACTGGAATTCCATCACCTTCACTAGCTTTGTTCGTAATGATGCTTGCTAAGGCCCACTTGACTTCATATTTCAGGATGTCTGGCTCTAGGTGAGTGAACACACCATCGTGGTTATCTGGGTCATGAAGACTTTTTTGTACAGTTCGTCTGTGTATTCCTGCCACTTCTTAATATCTTCTGCTTCTGTTAGGTCCATACCATTTCTGTCCTTTTTCGAGCCCATCTTGGCATGAAATGTCCCCTTGTTATCTCTAATTTTCTTGAAGAGATCTCTAGTCTTTCCCATTCTGTTGTTTTCCTCTATTTCTTTGCATTGATCACTGAGGAAGGCTTTCTTATCTCTCCTAGCTATTTGGAACTCTGCATTCAAATGGGTATATCTTTCCTTTTCTCCTTTGCTTTTCACTTCTCTTCTTTTCACAGCTATTTGTAAAGCCTCCTGAGACAACCGTTTTGCCTTTTGCATTTCTTTTTCTCAGGGATTGTCATTGTCCCTGCCTCCTGTACAATGTCACAAACCTCTGTCCATAGTTCTTCAGGCACTCTATCAGATCTAATCCTTTGAATCTATTTGCCAGTTCCCCTGAATAATCATAAGGGGTTTGATTTAGGTCACACCTGAATGGTCTAGTTGTTTTCCCTACTTTCTTCAAGTCTGAATTTGGCAATAGGGAGTTCATGATCTGAGCCGCAGTCAGCTCCTGGTCTTGTTTTTGCTGACTGTATAGAGCTTCTCCATCTTCAGCTGCAAAGAATATAATCAGTCTGATTTTGGTATTGACCATCTGGTGATTTCCATGTGTAGTCTTCTCTTGTGTTGTTGGAAGAGGGTGTTTACTATGACCAGTTGTTTGTCCCTTGTTATATGTCCTGGAACATATTCTTGTTATTTGTTCCACCTAATCCCTAGCACAATGCTTTTTTTTCAGGATTTTTGTCATTTATTTCTCCTTTTTTTTAATTGCTGGATGCAGAATTGAAAACACTAGGTTACAAACCAGCTTTCAGTTGGCTAGGAGCTTAGGAGAACTACTCTGAACACTTTTTATATAAACTCTAAGGAGGTCAGATGTAGAAAAATCTCAGCTGCTGTACTTGGATCCCATGAGCCACTAACCATTTATAATTAATATTAATAAATGGCAGATGACAGATGTTTATTGCTTAACTAAAAATGTGTGTGCAATACTAAACTTAAAAAAAATAAGTTAGTTTAAGACCCAAAGGACTTGAATATATGAATTTGGAATATTGAAAAGAATAAAACTACCAACACATGATCCAGAATCTTCTTACTGCAAAAACCCAAAGTTCCATAGGAAACGTAAAACTGTCTTTAATTCATGATATTAGATATTGGATTTGCCATGAAACTCAGTTCCTTTAAACTAAAAGGCCTTTTCACAAACCTACATTTCTCTCAAAAGGAGACTTATGAATCATTAATAAACCCTTAATTATTGATATTACAGTCTAAAACCAGGTTGTTTAACATACTTACCTTTTATAGTCAATTTTTTATTTAAAAATTCAAATTCTGAGTTGGTTGAAATCTTAATATTCCATAAAGCCCCACTAAATTGCACAACTGGAAGAGAATTTTCTCACTGTTGGACACTAAGGGGTAAGGTGGAGTAGTTCTGTTTCCTAGTTTCATTATTCCTGGGAACTTGATAAAATGATTAAAATGGAGATGAGACTTCTAGTTATTAAAGAAGTAATAATGGTTTTCCAGGGTAATTATAGTGGGCCACAAATTACCTTTTCAAAAAGCCAAAGAAAATAATTTGCTTGGGTTGTATCCTTGCCTGCATGCATGCTAAGTCACTCCAGTCGTGTTCAACTCTTTGAGACCCTAAGGACTATGACCCATCAGGCTCCTCTGTCCATGGATTCTCCAGGCAAGAAAGCTAGAAAATTATATGGTTAGGTTGTATATCCTTGCTGTATATCCTTTACTCAAACCCAATAACTATATCCATTGACACATATTCTTTCTGATGGGGTTGTGATTTAACAATGTGATTTGTCTAAATCTTGGCAGTTTTGCATAATTATCTCATGTAGTTCTTTTAACTATTTCAGGTACCTCTGCATTTCTATTATCAACTCCATTTTAAAAATGAGGAAATTGAGACTTTGCATTTGAGTGCTTAGTCGCTCAGTCGTGTCTGACTCCTTTTGACCTTTTGGACTGTAGCCTACCAGGCTCCTCTGTCCATGGGATTTTTCAGGCAAGAATACTGGAGTGGGCTGCATTTCCTTCTTCAGGAAGGAAATGGGGATCTTCCCAATCCAGGGACTGAAACTGAGTCTCCTGAACCTCCTTCATTGCAGGCAGATTCTTTACCCACTGAGCCACTTGGTTGCATGTGAGTCAGTTCAGTTCAGCTCAGTTGCTCAGTTGTGTCCAACTCTTTGCGACCCCATGAATTGCAGCACGCCAGGCCTCCCTGTCCATCACCAACTCTGGGAGTTCACTCAAACTCATGCCCATCGAGCCAGTGTTGCCATCCAGCCATCTCATCCTCAGTTGTCCCCTTCTCCTCCTGCCCCCAATCCCTCCCAGCATCAGACTCTTTTCCAATAAGTCAACTCTTCGCATGAGGTGGCCAAAGTACTGGAGTTTCAGCTTTAGCATCATTCCTTCCAAAGAACACCCAGGACTAATCTCCTTCAGAATGGACTGGTTGGATTTCCTAGCTGTCCAAGGGACTCTCAAGAGTCTTCTCCAACACCACAGTTCAAAAGCATCAGTTCTTTAGCACTCAGCTTTCTTCACAGTACAACTCTAACATCCATACGTGACTACTGGAAAAACCATAGCCTTGACTAGATGGATCTTTGTTGGCAAACTAATGTCTCTGCTTTTTTTTTTTTTTTATGTCTCTGCTTTTGAATATGCAGTGTAGGTTGGTCATAACTTTCCTTCTAAAGAGTGAGCGTCTTTTAATTTCATGGCTGCAATGACCAACTGCAGTGATTCAGGAGTCCAAAAAAAAAATTAAGTCTGACATTGTTTCCACTGTTTCCCTTCTATTTCCCATGAAGTGATGGGACCAGATGCATGTGAGCAGGTAACTATAAATCACACGTATTAAGGTACAGACATAGAACTCAAACTCAGACCTGACTCCAAGATCAGTGATATTTTAAGTAACTAAGGCTGAAAAAAGTTTATAACAACCTTAAGAGTGTTAGGCTAGTAAATAGATGATTCAGGACTAGAATATGGATATTTTGCCTGTTAATCCAATCTTCTTTCTATGCTATGTCTTTCAACATTTTTGCCACATGTTCAGGATGACCATTTATTTCTATTTTTCCGATCTTTTACAGTTATACACACCCCACATGTGGTTGGCATTAGCTGTTATTTCTTATTGTCATTTTATTGCTGGTAAAATTGAGAACCTTCTATTTCTACCACGAAATCTGCTAAATCTTTCCTGTTTTATAATCATTCTGTTGTTCAAAGAACAAACTTGAACTTAATGAGCAAATTGGCCTTTTGCCTCAAATCACACTGCTGTTTTAAAGCCAAATGGTTTTCACAAATTGCTAACATCGTATTCAAATGGAGTAAATGGTTATGTTTGCAGCATCACACTGTCTAAACAAAGACACTGACAATAGTCTGTTACCTTCAGGCTCTAAATGCCTTAGATGCAGTTTCCCCAGGGTTATGTTTAAATATGGAGCCTAATAAAGATCCTCATTGGGGTTTTTAAAAGGTTATGAAAAATGATACCTCATCCAACTACTATAAAATAACAAGACAAAATGAAATTCACAAAAACAAAAATGTATTTCAGAGGTTCAGATTTGCAACTCAATTTACAAAGTATATATGTCTCCTAAGTGTCGTGTGAATCAGTGAATATGCCAGACGTGGAGCAAAGTTCCCAACCCAGGAGGCTTCCAAGCCTGAAGCAAGCTGTAAGAGGATAGAGTTCCAAGAGAGAACACAATGTGCATGCAGGGATAAAGCAGATGCAGCAGGACTTTTGGTTTGTTCTTTGGGAACTCACGACTGTATGGAAAATCACATGCTGCTCTCAGTTGCTCTAGACATCTGCTGAAGGCACGTGAGATTGAGGGTAGGGCTTCAGTGCAAAATTCCTCCTAGAATATAGTAGCTTAACTTTGACTGTTACAGAAGAAGAGTTTATTTCTAACATTATAATTATATGTATAGCATGTTCCTCCAGGTAGGGAAAGAGAGGGCAGGAAGCTGTTTGTTTGCAAAAAGATGGGAGCATATATTTCCTCTAGTAGTTTTATTAGGTCTCTATTTACAGACTTTAGTTTGGGCTGTCAAAGACCAGCCCACTTCTAATGGTGTGCATGTTTGTGATACCTTGCTCTTGGCAAAAGCTTAACAATTTAAAGAGGCTTTTAAATATTTTTTAGACATGAAATTGAGCTCACAAAATAAGCTTAATAGCAAGTTAGTCAGAAACACATGGATATGTT
The DNA here is from genome assembly GCA_917880005.1 of Nanger dama. Taxonomy (NCBI): domain Eukaryota; kingdom Metazoa; phylum Chordata; class Mammalia; order Artiodactyla; family Bovidae; genus Nanger; species Nanger dama. The sequence continues at coordinate 603,536 of CAKJTW010000068.1, read as the reverse complement.
TCCTTTCAATTATATACAGATTTTCAGAATTAAGATGTGGTAAAACCTACTAGTGATCTATTAAGCCTTCTAGAGCACATGAAACATAATTAGACATCTTCAAATTCAAGGATGGCCTCATGGAAATAAGAACAAATTGGTGCTTGCCATTTTGGCCTTGCCTGTGTGTTTTTACAAACACTTCATTTGATCTCATTTTTGAATGGTGGATATGCTCCCATCAGGAAAACAACAAGAGGTGTGAAGAGAGCAAAGGAAACATGGGATGTTAAACAAGCAGGGTAATCAATACATTATGAAAACTGCTTCTTTGCTGGATTTTATTTTGTTGCTGCTGTCCAGTGGGGATATGAAGACCATGGCTTTACAAGTTGACCTCACTCCCACCATAGGGCTTCCAAGGTAATACCAGTGGTGAAGAGCCTGCCCGTCAATGCAGCAGATGCAAGTTTGATCCCTGGGTGGGGAAGATGCTCTGGAGAAGGAAATGGCAACCCACTCGAGTATTCTTGCCCGGAAAATCCCATGGACTTAGGAGTCTGGCAGGCTACAGTCCATAGGGTCAGAAAGAGTTGGACGCAACTTAGCACGCGCGCACACACACACACACACACACACAAAACCACACATACACGCCACCATATTCTCTGGCACCATTAGAATGTAACTAGTCTTATTTCATTCTCCTCAAAAGTTAAGTATGCATGTGCTAAAAAGTAATTAAAATAATACATGTGGAGTCAAGAGAACTGGAAATGTAGTCACCAGCTACGTTTTGTTTTTAACAAGGTCCATTGTTTGATCTATTTGTATTTATTATCAGCCATACAAAAGTTCCATTTGAAGTACTCAGTAAAATTTTCCTAGACCAATTTGGAAGAATGTCTGATAGAAATGGTGTTTAGATTTACAAAGAAGCTTGCTCAGGGCAACTTTATCTTAACGTGTTAAACTAGCCGGGAATCATTATGAGTAACTCCTTTGTATCCCTGACTTTAGGTACAACTGCATGAAACTTTATTCAGTTTTAAAACTCTTTAGTGAATAGATTTTTGTAGCACATTTAAATACGAGAAGTAGTAATTTTCCCAGCTTACTGAAATGGCTTCACTATGTTCTCATTATGGCCTCATTATGTTCTATAATTCATTTTTCCTCTAGCATTTATTTTCCTAGTATGAGTTATTTGTTGATTCATGGTTTTATCCTTATAATTGACAGTGTCTCTTATCTTTGGCTATGCCCATTTGTTTTGGTTTGTTCATCTGTCTGACTTAGAAAATTGAGTCCTTTTACTGAAGAGAAAGTCCCAAAGCATGGTATTTAGTTTTGTTGAGGTTAGTGGAGGGTGGGTCAGGGGTTGCATCTGCTAAATATTGAAAACTTAGAAAATCCAAAGAAATAGCTTTCCTGGTATGAGTTACAGAACATGTTTGAACGATATGCAGTATGACACTTTCCTCAAATGCATATGATTAACCTATTGCAGTCAAGTGGAAAATCGGTTAGGAGAGCTGCTTCAGTATCAAATAATACTTCCTGGTAAGATGAATTTTTTTTTTTTGTAAATGATATAAAAGACTGGAAAAGTATATATTTTTTGATAAATCAACCATTTGTTTGATTCTAAATCAACCATTTGTTTCAGTATTAATTTGCATAACAAATCCTCTTTCTCCCTGATAATATTGCAAAGGTCAATTTCAGCATATTTATCATAATTTGTTCTGAACATAGATTCCAAATTCACATACTTAAGCTGAATTTTTTTTTATTACTTAATTTCTTTTATCTCCATACTGGTCTCAATCTGAAAACTAATAGGAACAGATCTAGTATTAAACCCTGAATATTCATAAATATGGTATTATTAAGACTAGCTTCCCAAATTTTCTAATACTGGGGAGTGAAGACACTTCATTTTGAATGAGGGTATTATTAGCCGTATTCCCTCCAAGATTCATCTTAAATTTTTTGTTTTAAGTAGTGTGTATTTATAATCAAAAAGATCACTATTATTTTAAAACACAAAGTGCCCATTTGAAAATGATATGCTGTTGGATGCTTCGTAATGTTAAACAGATGCAGACATAAAGACAAAAGCAAATTCCAGAGTATTTTTGCAGCCATGAAACCACCATAAAAGAGTGTTTGTGACCCCAATGTTACCTTAACATTGTCTTCAGCATTTCATATTTAATTATAATAGATTACTCACCAATATAATAAATATAGATTTATGAGATTCTTTAATGTTCCTAAAACAAATGAAAAACCACCCAAGAGGAGCCTCACCAACCCTGAGGTTGTCCAGATTGCATTGGCTAAGATTAAGTAGAAGACCATTCATCTCCAAGGGTCATGCAATTAATCTCAGAGTGGGAGTTAAAGCAATGACTTAGCAGAAAAAAGAACCTGAAGTGCAAGCCTGTAACAAAAGAAATTGACGCTCCAATGTCAGGGAACTTATTTCCTTTGTGTGTGTGTGAATTGACCTAAATGCTCACTCCTAACTATCAGCTTCTTTGAGTCCTGGAATCCCACTTGTTTTATTTTCAGTTCAGTTCAGTTCAGTCACTCAGTCGTGTCTGACTCTTTGCGACCCCATGAATCACAGCACGCCAGGCCTCCCTGTCCATCACCATCTCTCAGAGTTCACTCAGACTCATGTCCATCGAGTCCATGATGCCATCCAGCCATCTCATCCTCTGTCGTCCCCTTCTCCTCCAGCCCCCAATCCCTCCCAGCATCAGAGTCTTTCCAATGAGTCAACTCTTCCCATGAGGTGGCCAAAGTACTGAAGTTTCAGCTTTAGCATCATTCCTTCCAAAGAAATCCCAGGGTTGATCTCCTTCAGAATGGACTGGTTGGATTCCTTGCAGTCTAAGGGACTCTCAAGAGTCTTCTCCAACACCACAGTTCAAAAGCATCAATTCTTCGGCGCTCAGCCTTCTTCACAGTCCAACTCTCACATCCATACATGACCACTGGAAAAACCATAGCTTTGACTAGACGGACCTTAGTCGGCAAAGTAATGTCTCTGCTTTTGAATATGCTATCTAGGTTGGTCATAACTTTTCTTCCAAGGAGTGTCTTTTAATTTCATGGCTGCAGTCACCATCTGCAGTGATTTTGGAGCCCCCCAAAATAAAGTCTGACACTGTTTCCACTGTTTCCCATCTATTTCCCATGAAGTGATGGGACCGGATGCCATGATCTTCATTTTCTGAATGTTGAGCTTTAAGCCAACTTTTTCACTCTCCTCTTTCTCCTTCATCAAGAGGCTCTTTAGCTCCTCTTCACTTTCTGCCATAAGAGTGGTGTCATCTGCATATCTGAGGTTATTGATATTTCTCCCGGCAATCCATTTTTCATGACTATTCTTAATATGGCCAAACACATGGAGGGAATAAGCCTTTAAAAGAACATAATGTGTTTTAATATCTAGAAGGGGGAGGTGGTGGAAAGCACTTTATGTTAAGAATCACCAGAAAGTAATTTAGGATGAATTTATAATAACCCAGGGTTTGGACAGTGAAAAACCTCAAGATACGTTATAAAAGAAGAAATATTCTACTCTATGGTTTATATATTTATTTAATTTCAAATAAAAGTCAAAGTTTCAGTTCAGTTCTGTAGCTCAGTAGTGTCCGACTCTTTGCTACCCCATGGAATGCAGCATGCAAAAAAGTGTTCAAGTTTATCTTCATTTAACTCAGGTGACACTCATTACAAGGTATGAATTCCTTGTTGCTGAATTACAATACTCTTGATAATCACTATGACTCTCCGTGGCAGCAAATTTTTACTTCTAATAAACCCTACCTGTTTCCACCCCCCTCCACCCTACTAAGATTCTCAAACCTTAAATTCTAAACCAAGACCTCTTTTGAACTTGTTCTTTTCTTAATGGTAGAGCCTTCCTCTAACTGGAGAGAGTTGTGACCCAAAAACTGGCCTGTCTTGGGGGTTTTTAACGTGATGTGCCACGGCTGATTGTTCACAAAGTGACTGCTGAGTGTGCTGCTCACGTCAGTGTTCCCACTGGATATTTTGCTCATTCTCTGGGAATTTAGAAGAATAACAAATAACCAACAAATCATCAAAAGCTATAACATGTTACCCAATTCTTGGGAATAAGCCAGTGAGACTAAAATCTGCTTAAATTATCACGAATGTGAATTATTCACGAATGTGAATTCCCGGCCTTTCAAGCTACCAGATTGTACCAAATGCTCACCAACAACAATTCCATATCTCAGCTGTACAGAAGAGGCACATTCATCTGGTATCTATCAACCATGAGGTCCTGCCTCCTTCTTAAACCCAGCTGGCCATCCAACAGGCAGGACCTGTATATTTGCTCCGAGCAGAAGATAGTGCCCTGTCAAAAGAGGACGTGGATACAAGCATAATCTGAAATTAGTTTATGATTGGCATCAAATATTCCATGCCAGTAATAAGTTCTGATCACAAGAACTGAATTCTATATTCTATTAGAATTTCTGATAAGGTGTGACTAGTAAGTCAGGAACTGTAAGGATGAATAATCAGAGTTGGGTGAACAACTAAAATGGCTAAGCAGGAACTGAAAAGAAGTTTTTAAATGTAAATTAAGAGGATTTGCATCTACTTTCTCTCTCTTTTTTCTAATAATTTGAGTAAGACAGATGAAAGACAACGGGAGAAAGGACTCAAAGGAAGCCAAACTTTTACAAATGTGTTTGTTTTTCCTCAAAAGTCAATTATTTAATGGCTGTCTAGGGAAAAGAGTGAGAGACAGCCAAATAGTGGTCTTAAAGTTTTGTTTTTGTTTCTTGGGGTTTTGCTGGGGTTTTTTTCAGTGATTGAATAGAATAATAAGTTTTATTTCACTAGTATTAGTCTCATACTGTGGGTTACAGTCCTTTGACTCATTCTTGAAATGGAATGACGTGTTTACTGGATCTGGCATTCATAGACTATTAATTTACCTGTTTCTCTAGGACTTTACATTCTGTTAAAGAGTCTATTGTTATCTTTAATTCAAATATTGAAATGTTAACTAATTTTATTTCACTGTATGTATTTTTAAACAGTAAATTATACATTAAGTCGACAAGTAGTGACATGTTGTAGAATTTGGGTTGAACAACAACTTTAAATGTTACAAAAACTCCTTGAGATTCTGTAAGATATATACACATGCTTAGTTACTAAACTCAAAACAGAATATACGTCTTAAGGCAGCTTAAACTTGAGCCCTGTTTTCTCACATAATAATAAAAATGAAAGACAAGTTACATGATTAAATTTTGGGCAACTTAGTTTTTAGGTACCTCTTCAAAGATTTTCCTAAAATGATTGGAAGTCTAATAAATTAAAAATATTCTCCATGCTATAAATATACTCAACTGTAAGTCAGAATAAAAGAATCTGTCTACAGTACAGGAGACCCAGGTTCAATTCCTGGATCAGGAAGATCCCTTGGAGAAGAGATTGACTACCCACTCCAGTATTCTTGCCTAGAAAATTTCATGGACAGAAGAGCCTGGTGGGCTAGAGTCCATTGGATCACAAAGAGTCGGACATGACTAAGTGACTAACACTTCACATAAGTCAGAATAAACCGTAGAATATCTATTTCCTATGAATTTTCAAAGAAAGACGTGCTGGGTTAAGGGTCAGCATCAACATGAAACAACATTTATTGCCTTGCATCACATATTATATATGATATAATCATATTATTATATAATCTTAGACATTTCCAAAAGATATTTGTCTTTAGTTAACTTATATAAATGAATAAAATATGTAGATATGCAAAATAGATATTGTTCTAGATTGCAACTAAATTTTTTCATAGTATGCTTCAAAAGTATGAAAATATTGCTGGGAAAGGAACATCTGTGACTTTTCACATCTAACTTTTCTTGATTATTTCTAAGAAAGCAGACTAAACATGCAGTTCTGACATAATGCAGCATCCCATTTTGATTTCTGGTTAGCTCAGAAGCCTTCACTGGCTGAAAAAAGTCTCTGAAAAGGGCAAAACTTTCTGACCTCAGGAGGTTCTGATAGGAAGAAGTAAAGCAATGAACACTGTGAGTTCAGAAAACATTGGAATAAATTCCTGAAGCTCTATAACCACACTGGTGTCGGTGCTTATAGGAAGGCATAATTTCATTCTTAAAGAATCTCCCTGTTTTTACATTCTTTCATTTCTCTTAAAGCTGGTCTTGCAGATGATATACTCCAGATGAATTTCTGCTTAATAGGAATCCTTGTTCACAAATTGATGCAGAAAATGTATTCACCATACATGTAAAAATAAGATGGAAAGAACCCATCTTGTTTTACAGCTTTGTCTTAAAATTAATCAGATCGTTTTCAGGAGAAGCAAATTTTTGGTTCTCACAAGAACTCGATAAATATTAGAGGTTATGAACTTTTTAAGAAATTAGTATTTCTGACATTTGGCTGTTTTGATCTACTATTTTTCACTTGATCATCAGTAAATTCAGTTTCTCCAAATGTCCAGGAAGAAAGTTGCCAGAATGAAACGTATGGTGCTTATGTTCTAAAAGTCTGTGTAGACAAGCGAGATGTTATTCAGAACCAAGATGATCCATTCAAGTTTCCTAGAGCATTTAAATAGCAAAACAATGGCCTTCAAAACCATTTTGGCATATATTTATGAGCTGAAATATAAGAAAACCATTACAAAGTTTGGGCTCATATTAGTTTTCTATCACTGCCAAAATTTAGTGTCTTAAACAACACAAAGTTATCATCATACAATTCTCTTATGTCAGAAGACCAATACATGCTTAATCAGTTTAAAATCAGGGTGTCCAAGGGGCAGTATCTCTTCCTAGAAGTGCTAAGGGAGAATTCATTTTCTTGTCTTTCCCAGCTTGTATAGATTGCCCACATTTCTTGACTCATAGCCTCTTCTTCCATCTACAAAGACACAAATGGCAGGTTGAGTCTTTAACCATACCATATCTCTGACTCTCTCTTCTGCCTCTTCCTTTTAAGTTCTTTGAAGGACTCATGAGGCCTTCCCCAGTGGCTCAGCAGTAAAGAATCCACCTGCAAAGCAGGAGATCCAGGTTCAATCCCTGGGTTGAGAAGATCCCCTGGAGAAGGGCATGGTAGCCCACTCTAGTATTCTTGCCCATGGACAGTGAAGACTGGCAGGCCACAATCCTTGGGGTCGTGAAGAGTCAGACATGACAGATGCAACTGAACATGCATACACAAGGACTCGGAAATTAGACTACACCTACCTAGATAATCCCAGATATTCTATTCATCTCAAAGTCACCTGAATAGCAACCTTAATTCCATCTGCCTTGTAAAGCAGCATATTCATAGGCTCCAGCATTAGGACATGGACAGCTTTGGGAGGCTTTTATTCTGCCTTCCACTGAGCTGTTCCAGCAAAACAAGCCATGCTACTTATAAATTTGAAGCCTCCCCTCCCCCAATTTACATAATGTTCTCTGAAGGGGCCCTGGATAAATGATTACCAAGCCAAGGAGCAAACATTAACTGACATTGCTCCTTTTATGAAGTGAAGACTCACAGTGATGATTTCCTCCATAAGAAATTGTTGACAGATTCAGCTGTCTGCCCAGTTCTTTCTTTATTCTATGTGTCCCCTCTGACTATCCTCGCTGACTTAAAAAAGAAGTTAATCCTTCTCATAAACAGACTGTAGAAAATATGACTAAATCCATCATCTCTAACTCATCAGGCATGTGTTGTGCATATTAATCAGAGGACAAACTGAAGCCTAGAAAATTGAAAGCTGGATGTAACGGTACCATGAGTAAGCCTTGCTTCCAGCTGGAGGGACGTGATGATGCCATTCCTCATATAGAACAGTTTTATTTACAGGATCACACCATCACCAAAAACAAAGATTCCTTTACTAAAAGAATGTAAAGAAACTGACAAAGCAGTATCATTGTGACAAAAGCAAAGTAAGTCTAAAAAATAAACTTGATGTCCTATAAGAAAATCTGTTTTCATGAATAGAATTGTCAAACTCTTCTATTGATTAAGTTTTGTGGTATTACTGCTTGCCCAGCTTTGCATGATTCTGTCACTGAACACTCTGTCTATTCATCCTTTCATTTGACTTTATGAGTTGAGGAACTACTGTTTTCCAGAAACCCTCCTAGATCAAGAAATGAAAATGACAAGGAAGATACATAAATCTGTATGAGACTTACTTGAGAGTTTACAATTTCATGTGAGAGTTGGTTGTAAACAAATAATGGTAAAATAGGCAGATGGGTTGGGTGTTCTGGAAACAGAGGAGATAAAGTATAATTGGTTCTTGAAGAACAAGTAGAATTTTTCTAGCTAAAGAAGCTTTCTATTAAGGACCAGCATCTAAGGCACAAAAGCAAGAAAGAATAAATGTGATCAGATAATCATGACACATGTGGTTTTAGGTAATCAAAGGCGAACTGGGGGGAAAAATGACACTCTATAAAACAGACTGGAGTCAGATTCTGAAGGACCGTCTAAGCCACATACTCCCAACTTTGGAAGTACAGGAACCAGGGAGATTAAGAAAACAAGAGACCAACAGGAAGGGCAGAGCAGCCCTCTGTGCTATAAGAAGGTAAACTGACAGCAAGGTAGGAAACATCTGAAAGCAAAAAAATAAAAAGCAATGTCCCTAGTTGTACAAAAATTATACTCTAGAGATGGTAAGAGGCTTGAACTAAATGAGAATAAAGAGACTGTAACAAGTTTGAGAGACATATAAGAAGTAAGATTTTTTTTTCTTTAATTTTACTAAAGCATGTGGACTTGAGTCATAGTCCTAGACATCATATTAAAAAGCAGAGACATCACTTCGCTGACAAGGTCAATATAGTCAAAGCTATGGTTTTTCCAGTAGTCATGTACAGATGTGAGAATTGGACCATAAAGATGAGCGCCAAAGAATCGATGCTTTTGAACTGTGATGATGGATAAGACTCTTGAGAGTTCCCTGGACAGCAAGGAGATCCAACCAGTCAATCCTAAAGGAAATCAGTCCTGAATATTCATTGGAAGGACTGATGCTGAAGCTGAAACTCCAATACTGTGGCTGTCTGATGCAAAGATCTGACTCACTGGAAAAGATCCTGATGCTTGGAAAGATTGAGGGCAGGAGAAGGGGGTGACAGAGGATAAGATGGTTGGATGGCATCACCGACTCAATGGACATGAATTTAAGCAAACTCCAGGAGACAGTGAAAGACAGGGAAGCCTGATGTACTGCCGTGCGTGGGGTCGCAAAGAGCCAACAACTGAATGACTGAACAGCAACATAGATTTGAGTGGGTTAAGGACTTCCACCAAAAGTCTTAAAAAATTAAGTGCCCCTGAGGTTTTATTTTAGTCATATTAGAGCTTTTCTATTTTCAAAGGTGACTTGGTTTAGTCCACTGTTTTGTATTTTCATAGAGAGCACCACCACCATCATTGTAATATTTTAGGACTTATAACTTTATAACTATAAATAACATATATGATTATAATTTTTTCAATTTTCTAAGTACTTGTTCCTCACATCTACCCCAGCTAGTGAGAAGAAGAGGAATTATCTGTTCGTGTTTATAAATGAGGCAACTAAATTGCAGAAAGTGCTTCACTTAAGGTCACATAGCTGCTAAGGAACATAGCCAAATATAAAACGCACATTTTTCTGATGCCCATTTCACATGTTTGACATTTAATTTAATACCACGCATATTTTTAAGCTCATACATATTTTTAAATGAGGTCTTGAGAGTTTAAGTAACATCCCCCAAGGATAGACAATGACTAAATGGTTTGGCAGGGAATCAGACTAGGATCTGTCTAACTTCAAAGTCCAAGGTCATACAAGCTAGACTTTACTGCATCCCTGCTCACCTTCTGGAGCATAACTAGGGAAGACTTCACGGACAAAGCAGCCTTTGAAATGTATCTTGAAGGATGTCTATAGGCAAGGAGTGATTTTCAAAACACTTAACAACTGGTACAGTAAAATATGTGATGAATCAAAATGTTAAATATATTAGCATACCTAAAGAACACAAGTAGTTGTTATGTGTTGTAAACAATAGGGAAAATCATCTATTAGAGCATTTGGTGAGCTCTGAACTATTTGCTGATTTTTAGAAATCACTGTTATTGTTTTCTGTTAGGACAGAATCATCACCCACACCCAGACCTGTTCCTACTCAGGGAAGGCTGCCCACCAGGCAGCTTTTTGTGCTTCACTCCTCAAGGTTTCTGGAGCTAAAAGGGCCAATGAAGTTTGCAGGATCCAAAAGGTACTTGATTAAGGACGCCCAGGGCTTCCCTGGTGGCTCCGCAGTAAAGAATCTGCCTGCCAGTGCAGAAGACATGGATTCAGTCCCTGGATTGGGGAGATCCCCTGGAGAAAGGAATGGCAACCGACTCAGTATTCTTGCCTGGAGAATCCCATGGACTAAGGAACCTGGTGGGCTACAGTCCATGGGGTCACAAAGGAGTCAGACACATCTTAGTGACTAAACAACAGCAAAAGGATGGCCAGGGTATGATGGAAAAGGATTTCCTTCCTGTCCCTCCAGGCCCTAGCCCAGCAGAGACAAATCTGCCAGTCTTACTCCTGCCTTCCTTAAATATTTTTACTCCTCAGCATTTAAAAAAATGGTTTTAATATATTAACTTAATACTTATTAATATCATTATTAATATTTATTAATAATAATAATATTTTGGCTGCACTGGGTCTTCTCTGCTGTATGCAGGTTTTCTCTAGCTGCCGTGAGCAGGGGCTACTCTCTAGTTGCAGGGCTCAGATTTCTCATTGAAGTGGCTTCTCTTGTTGTGGCACACAGGCTTCAGCAGTTGCGATGCATGGGCTTAGCTGCCCCGCAGCATGTGGAAACTTCCCAGAGCAAGGATTGAACCTGTGTCCCCTGCATCAGCAGGCAAACTCCTTTTCACTGGACCACCAGGGAAGTCCATATTCCTCAGCATTTTCAATCACCTCCTGACCTCTACCCTTTTCATAAAAATCCCCTGGAGATAAGACAAAGTTTTATATCAGGCATTAGTCACATATTCCCCTTTCAGTTTTTGCTATTTCATTCAGCCTTTTTATTTCCAAGACCTTCTTATGTGATTCCCGCCTGATTCTTAAATACTCAATTAAACAATAAATATTCATTTTCATGGAGATTGAGTAAGAGGGTGTTTGTTCCTTCAGAAACCCTCACAGTTTCTTTCATTTTCAGCTCCTTTGGCTTAAGTCTTTCCAGGATGTTCTCTGGTTAATTGCATCACACGTGCCATTTGCTGCTCTCGCTACACCCTCTTCAATTGACAGTATCATCACATTATCAAATGGCCCTTTATTATAGTGGAATTCCACTGAATGCAGAATTCGGTGGATTACAGCAAGAGCCACAGTCATTCAAAACTCAAGAAGAAATCAAGCTTCTGAGACTGTGTAGTACCAATTCAAAAGACTGGGCCCAAGGCAGAGCCAAGATAAGCCAGGGTCATTTTTCATTATTTTAGAAGAATACTACATTCCCAACTCCACCAAATAACACATCATTTATGCCTGCTATTGAAGGTGATTTGAAGAAAAAGTTACTTTGCCATCTTTCAACTTTTCACAGTCAGTCAGTTTCCTTCCCTTCCTCCTCTGTTTCCCCTCTCTGTCTCTCTCCTTAACCACCTCTTATTCTCCAGCCTCAGAAAAAATTTTTGTTAGGCCCCGTTTCCCAGTTTGGGGCTGAGAGTTGGTCCACATTCCGAGTTTCAGTGAAACCTTAGAGCCTTCAAATTCCTAAAACTGTTCTGGAATTTAAATTCCTCCTCACAGTAGAAGACAGTTGGATCCTCCGTAATCTCTCTGTGCACCCTGGACTTCTAAGGTCTCTTCTGAAGCAGCCTTGTGGATACTGCAGCTGTCAATCATTGGTTTGGTCCCAAAGATGATCCTTTAGAGCATGACAAATCAAAATTAGCTTCCTGCAACCATGATGCAGCTCTCTGGAGTGGGTTGCACTCACTTGAAACCAGTACTGAAATGGGAGTGGCTAACTGGCAGAAAAGTGACCGCGCTCCTCACTCAGTCACGCCTGACTCTTTGGGACCTCATGAGCCACAGCCTGCCAGGCTCCTCTGTCCATGGAATTTTCCAGGCAAGGATTCTAGAATGATTTACCATTTGCTTCTCCAGGGATCTTCCTGACCCAGGGATCAAACCCAAGTCTCCTGTACTGTAAGCGGATTCTTTACTAAGCTACCAGGGAAGCCCCTAACTGGCAGAAGACTCCAAAATGTCATTCATTAAGACAAGTTGCTCAAAATATTGGGTAATCACAGCATGCTTTGGAGAAAGAAATGGCACCTCACTCCAGTATTCTTGCCTGGAAAATCCCATGGACAAAGGAGCCTGGCAGGCTTACAGTCCATGGGGTCACAGAGAGTCAGACACGACTGAGTGACTTCACTCACTCACTCCCAGCATGCTTGCATGTGTGAGAATAACACCAAAAGTATCTCTGTGCATGCCTGCCCTTCCCCATCTCTCCCTCAATAGAATGACAGGCATTAAATCAAGAAAAAAAAGCATCATTCATATTTTCACTTAGTTTTTCAACAAATAGGTATTGAGTCACTACTGTGCAGTGGAGGCTTGTGACAAAGAACAAAGCAAAGTACCACATTCTTCAGAGCTATGGTAGCAGTGCTTACCTGTGTGCCCAGGTATGGAGGCCTCCCGATGCCTCCAGGTTCTCTGTGCACAGAGTTATGCAAATGAATCAGGAACCCACTACTGGAAACCCCAACATTACCCACCCCACCCTAAATAACCCATTCTGTGACTTGTATTTCCTTTACAAATATTTTTATAGGGAAGCAGAATTAAGGTTGAGTTTCTACAAAGATAAGTCCATCATATTTTCAGTTATTACTGCTACAAAAAATAGAAATATAATTATATATATATATACAAAATATAACTACTTTTACAAAAATAAAAATATAATTCAATATCATCATGTTATATTACAAAAGGGCCTAGAAATATATAGGTCAGAATTCATTAGATATATCTATCTATCTATATATATGTATACATATACATATATATGTATACGTATACTATATATGTATATATATATGTACACTTAGAAACCCAATCAAAACAATGGAAGGAAATGAACTAGTTAGTTATGAAGAAAGAAGAGGGAAATAGAGCTTCTCATGATAATGTCAACATTAGGAAAGAAAGTCCACATGTAAAAGAGTCTTCAAAGAATGAATATAATTCTTTAAATTTTCCTACATTAATCAGATACATATTAGGGCACCATATTCTATTTTTCCTAAAATATTTTGAAAGTTTGCAAAGAAATAAAGAAATGATAAGTTTAATTTGACATGTGGAAAATGTTTGATAAGAAAAAAAGTCACGTATGATCTAGCAGAGTATCTTAATTTTAAAGGTTTGAGTTTCTGAAGGACTCTTTTAATTGGCTAAATCCCCTTTTAGATTTACTGAAAATTAAATTGGAAAACAGGCTTTCTGTCTTGAATTGGTATTTTTAAATCCACCAGAAAAATAGAACTTTTCCATCTGTGGTGGGAAAGGACCTCTAAATAAATATGTGCATATATATTTATATATATACAAAAACATACACACACATTTGTCGCACATGTGTCTGCCCTCCTGACTCTTTCCCCACCCTAACATGCATTAGTACAGTGAAAAAGGAAGCACAACGAAAAACTGTAAAGTGAGGTATGGTAAAATAGTACTGTGAGTGAGTGAGTGTTAGTCGTCCAGTCACGTCCAGCTCTTTGCAACCCCCCAGACTGTAGCCCATCAGGCTCCCCTGTCCATGAGATTCTCTAGGCAGGAACACTCGAGTGGGTTGCCATTTCTTTCTCCAGGGGATCTTCCCAATGCAGTGATCAAACCCAGGTTTCAAATCTTGCTTAATTATCGGACTCATATTTCTAGATGAGTGAACACTCAACTGCTAAAAACTTAAAGATATTAAATTGTTTGTATTCCATTCAAGTATATGTAACCACTATTGATGAAACAATTACAAGGTGCTATCTTGTTGGTTATGAAAATGAATGTGAAAAGTATTTCTAATCAAAAACAGATCTTTGCACCAACAGTGAGAGAAAAAGAACTAAAACAGCTTGTGTTATCTACTAAAAGGTGAAATAAGCCCCATATGATCTTATTTGCATGAATGAAGAAAATTTATTTCTTACACATTTTAATATAGTAAAGGATACATGGGATTTTCTATGTTTTCCAAGCTAGTTAAGAAGTCAAGAGTTTAGCATCAAGTCTATAACAAAAAAGAAAAGTGAAAATGTTTGAGGATGTACTGAAGGTGCATTTAAAAATTAGCTTTACGTAAGTAATCAATAAATTTCTGAAAACAGTAAATTATGACTATAAAAGAGTCTGACATCTTTACTGAGAATGTGGAGTAGCACATGCTAGATGAGACACTTGGTAGTTGTTTTTCCCCTGTGATGTAATTCCGGATTAGAGTTACATTTTTTCCCCCATAGAGCAATAAAAAGCTTCAAAGGAAGGAATGAGTGGGATGTGGTAGAATGAGAATTAGACAGCACAGTCAGCTGGTACATAAAATGATGAAAGAGACTAGAATAATATCAACATCTTGTATAATCAATCACTGCAAATGTGTCACCAAGTATGAGGCCATCTCCAACTGTCAATACAACTGTGTAGACAATCCGGGTAAGGGAGGAAGTAGAACACAGTCAAACACGCCTATCAACACTTTTTTTTTGTCTCAGAAGAACAAAATTCTGAGACGAGACAAGTTCTTGGAGCAAATGGAAATTTATCCAAATGAGAATCAAATGATAAATGCCAAGAGAATATTCTTTCTTTGGATTTATTTCAGTTCTTTAATTTAACCAGCTGGAATGAATTTTCAAGTAGCATTCTGTTCAGCCTTTTGAAATGGAGGACTTTCCTGTTAATTGGAAAGTTATATTTCATCAAAGATGAAGACAGTGCTCTTGGCATAGAGATTCTCTTTTAAAAAAGCATTTGATGGATATTTACCGTAAAAAGATTTCAGAACCTGTATTTCAAGTATGAAAAACTGAACTGGGAGGCTACACACCTAGCTGAAGAAAAAGAGGAAAATTCAAATACCAGTGTTATCCTAAGCTCTACACAAAAATGCACTATCACTGTGTTCTCTCTTTCGAGAGGGATATGCAAGGATGTAAAACAGTTTAAAATATCAAGTGTTAATGTTCAGAATCAAATGTTGATATAACTGAAGTTTCTGATCTTCTAAGGTAAATGAATTGGGTAAGTCAACATATTGAAGCATTTTTAGTTGTTACTTTAACGTGTTTTATGGGGACTGGGATAACATGACTATCAACTCAGAAAGATTTAAAGCAAGACAATGAAAATACACTGGGAAAAAACATTTTTAAGGCTCAGATCTTCTGAGCACTCTACACTTTGAGCAGTATTTTCAACTTATTGTTGACTAGTAACATATTAAAATTGTTACATTTAAAATTTTAATTGACACAAATTAGGAAAACTAATTTATCACAAAAGTGAAAAAAAATTTAATTAGGTATGCTGCTGCTGCTACTAAGTCACTTCAGTCGTGTCCGACTCTGTGCGACCCCATAGACCGCAGCCCACCAGGCTCCCCGTCCCTGGGATTCTCCAGGCAAGAACACTGGAGTGGGTTGCCATTTCCTTCTCCAATGCATGAAAGTGAAAAGTGAAAGTGAAGTCGCTCTGTTGTGTCTGACTCTTAGCGACCCCATGGACTGCAGCCTACCAGGCTCCTCCCACCCATGGGATTTTTCCAGGCAAGAGTACTGGAGTGGGGTGCCATTGCCTCCTCCTTAATTAGGTATAATGAAGTATTAAAGAATTAATTGTTCATACTTCTTAAAGGAATCACTCAGAATATAGTCTGAATGATAATTGTGTGTTCTGCTCTAAAATAATTTTGCAAGAAATCCTATCTGTAATACTATCTTGCATACTTTAAGTGCTAAGTCGCTTCAGTCATGTCCGACTCTGTGCGACCCCATAGAAGGCAGCCCACCAGGCTCCGCTGTCCCTGGGATGCTCCAGGCAAGAACACTGGAGTGGGTTGCCATTTCCTTCTCCAATGCATGAAAGTGAAAAGTGAAAGTGAAGTCACTCAGTCGTGTCCGACCCTTAGTGACCCCATGGACTTCAGCCCGCCAGGCTCCTCAGTCCATGGGATTTTCCAGGCAAGAGTATTGGAGTGGGGTGCCATTGCCCTCTCCGTATGCATACGGTAGGAGTTTTCTAAGAGGCTATTCTACTGGGTGTTTTTTTCATATTTAAATGCCTGCAATCGATTTTTTTTTTAAAGGATGATATGAAGAAAATTTGATGAAAACATTCCATAGACTCACATATATTCTCTACCTTGCTATATGAGGTGGTGGGCTATCTAGCAGCCACCATGAGTTGAGAGTGGGCCCTGAGGAAGGAAGCAAGGTAGAGAATGAGCGACCAAGAGAAACACATCACTTCATCCTTGAGATAGTCATTAATACTTTGAGAAGAAGAATCTCAACTAAAAATTTCAGAGAAGACGCTTGACAATGCTACAAGGCAAGCTTCAACAGTTTTTGAAATAGCGGTTCTAGCCACATCACTGTCTAAATTTCTGAAGATAAGCAATATACATATATCCTCATAATTTCAAAAACAGTATGTTAAATAATCCAAAACTCATATCCAGAGTCAATTTTTTCTAAGGAGAGCCATAATAGTAATTTTACAAACTAGTTGTGAATTTCATGGTAGAAGTAATGAACCAAATTTAATTGATTTAAAGCTAAAATTTACCAACACATTCTTTGACAGCATGTGAAAATTGGAACATTTACGTGCTTATCCAATAGATAAAATTGTATAAGACCCAAGATCTAGTTCTAAACACACATGCAAACATGCTTAGATCAAGAAACTTTCGAAACATAAATTGTACATGATTTAGCTTTCAAGAATTTTGTAATCTAACCTAATGTGCTGGGTAGAATTTCAAAGTCAAGTTAAGAAATTTTGCACTAAAAAAAAAAAAAAAAAAACATTGAAATTACTAATTTCAAATGAATTTTCAAACAAGAGTAGTTGATTCAAAAGAAATCAGCCCACATAAGAGAATATTAAATTTAAAATAATTATATAATATAAATTGTAATGCCCTGTTATATTGTTTAAATATTGTAAAATAAAATACAAGATATACATTACTTTTATAATGGGTAAAATGTGCATATTGCAAATAGTAACACATTTGAGGGTTCTTTTTCTCCTTGTACTTTTTAACTATTTTTAATACTGATGACTTAACAACAAGAGGGTATCGTAGTATGCATTATTCAATATCTTTAACAGTCCCTTTTGGACTCTAAGTTAATGCCCCTTTTGAGTGCAAAAGTCTACAGGGTAGTATTCTGGGCAACAGAAGCACTGTGATAGACTGGAGTTACCTTGGGAGAAAGGCATATGAAAAGTTCAGTTGGGACATGGAGCCAGAATTCAAAATTTCAGATCCTATATCTTCAGTGAGTAATGAAACTACTTAAACAACTGAAGGAGAGAAAAAAAATCCATAAAGACCTATTGACAACAATCAATAAGAAACATATTTGCTTTGGCAAAAGCAAGTTCATTATGCTAAGATATTATGAAAATATAGATTCTAAAAGTTGTTCATATTACTATTTATTATATCTGCCATAAAATGAAGTTATTGATAATAGAACTGCCTTCAAACCTCAGTGAGATTTTGAAATTTGAATTCATACAGTTTTTCTTCCTCTTTATCTGATATTAAATGTTAGCTAAATATAAAAATCGCTGATAAATTCTATTAGAATGTTTAAAGTGTCATAGTAGTAGTTTTAAAGGTCAAATGAAGTTTCTAAGTTACATATGAATGGTGAAATATATAAATGATTTCCAAATTACATGTATACAATATGTCACCTCTATATGATTGTGAAAGGGGTGGAAATAATGAAAATTGACTTGTAGCAATAAAACAGAAGCCTGTAATGCATGGTGTAAATGAACGGTGCTGACGCAAAACATCTACTGCAAAGTCCTCTGAGGTTCTGGAGAGCAGCTGGGTGCTCAGGAAACTGGAATTTCAAGAGGTCAAGGAGGTATGCTCGCATCTTTACAAAACCTCTATGTTTTCTTGTGCTAGTTCACACCTGGACACTGTATTTTCTTTTCTTTCTTTTTTTTTTTTTTTTATTTTTTGGTCCTCATCAGTTTCAGTGTAAATAAAACAAAAATACAAGGATGTCATGTCACATTGTGCTCTGTCAGAATAGAATGTGACAGCAGAGAAGCACAGTGGTTTTCCTCATCTTCTTCCTCATCTCTCCATGGAGGTGATAACAGAACTTAAAGACAGAGTACTTACTCTTAGAAGCATGGCTGGCACTCGGACATTCTCATTAAATTTTAGTCATCTATCATTACTCTTACTATTTCTAAAAATTGTTATTGTTTTTGTTTAGTCACTAAGTGGTGTTCAACTCTTTGAGACGCTGTGGACTGCAGAATGCCAGGCTTCCCTGTCCTTCACTATCTCCCAGAGTTTGACAGTTTTCATGTCCATTGAGTCACTGATGCCATCCAACCATCTCATCCTCTGTTGCCCCCTTCTCCTGCCCTCAGTCTTTCCCAGGATCAGGGTCTTTTAGGAAAAAAAAAAAAAGAGATTTGCAGAAAAACATCTACTTCTGTTTCATTGGCTACGCTAAAGTCTTTGTGTTGATCACAACAAACAGTGGAAAATTCTTCAAGAGATGGGAATACCAAACCACCTTACCTGCCTCCTGTGAAACCTATATGCAGGTCAAGAAGCAACAGTTAAACCCAGACATGGAACAACAGACTGGTTCAAAATTGGGAAAGGAGTACATCAAGGCTGTATATTGTCACTCTGCTTACTTAACTTATATGCAGAGTGTATCATGTGAAATGCCAACTGGATGAATCACAAGTTGGAACCAAGATTGCCAGGAGATATATCAACAGCCTCAGACATGTAGATGATACCACTCTAATGGCAGAAAGTGAAGAGGAACTAAAGAGCCCCTTGATAAAGGTGAAAAAGGAGAGTGAAAAAGGTGGCTTAAAACTCAACATTCAAAAAACTAAGATCATGGCATCCGGTCCCATCTCTTCATGGCAAATAGATAGGCAAAAAGTAGAAAGAGTGGCAGGTTGTATTTCTAAAAATGGACAGCCTAAGTCATCTTCATCTTGATTTTTACAACAGGATTACTAATTGGGAGTTTAAGGAGCAAAAGAGGAGAGACATAATTAATCCAGCAGAGGAAAAATTACAAGAATGGGGAAGATTTTTCTGAAGGTGTGACATGTAAACACTTAAGTCTGAGTTAGATCCAGGGATACTAGAGAATGCATCCTAGGAAATGCATCAGTGGGATTTGTAAGCATCGTGGGTTATGGTGAGTGATATGCAGCGGTGAGTAGCAAGAGCAGGATGAGGACCTCAGAGTTGATGACTACATAAGCAGGGGCCAGGTCACAGAGGGTAAGTGCCCTGGGTGCCATGGTAGGAAGCTTGGATTTATCTTCTTTAACCTCTGAAAATTTACACTGGGGCATAAATTGATTTGTTGTTGTTGTTTAGTCACGAAGTCATGTCCGACTCTTTCTGAACCCATGAACTGCAGCACGCCAGGCTCTTCTGCCCTCCTCTGTCTCCCAGAGTTTGCTCAGATTCATGTCCATTGAGTTACTGATCTCTCTCTCTCATCCTCTGCCACCCTTTCTCCTTTTGCTTTCAATCTTTCCCAGCGTCAGGGTCTTTTCCAGTGAGTCAGCTCTTCACATCAGATGGCCCAAGGATTGAAACTTCAGCTTCATCATCAGTCCTTCCAGTGAATATTCAGGACTGATTTCCTTTAGGATTGACTGGTTTGATCTCCTTGAGGTCCAAGGGACTCTCAAATCTTCTTTAGCACCACAGTTCAAAAGCAAAGCATCAGTTCTTCGGCACTCAGCTTTATGGTCCAACTCTCACATTTGTACATGACTACTGCAAAAACCATAGCTTTGGCAGACAGACCTTTGTTGGCAAAGTGATGTCTCTGCTTTTTAAGATGCTATCTAGGTTCATCTTAGATTCCCTTCCAAGGAGCAAATGTCTTTCAATTTCATGACTGCAGTCATTGTCTGCAGTGATTTTGGAGCCCAGGAAAAAAATATGTCACTGCTTCCACTTTTTCCCTTCTATTTGCCACAAAATGATGGATGCCATCATCTTAGTTTTTGAATGTTGAGTTCCAAGCCATTTCTTCACTCTCCTCTTTCACTCTCATCAAGAGGCTCTTTAGTTTCTCTTCATTTTCTTCCATTAACAATGGCTGAAAACCTCTTATATTAACCCTTTTCATTTGGTAGCCAAAATGCTGTTTCAGTCTTAGTATCTTTGCAAAAATGGGCTCAAGATAATTTCCCAAATTACAGCATTTAGCAGAGTATGTAATGAAACATCAAATTATTTTTCTACGAATAATTACTCAGAAGCATCTTGGAAGTTAAATGGAAATATAATTGAACTAATTCATGTATTAAACAATGGCTGACCCTTATACAACTTCCAGAGGGTTCATCCAAGTATAATTTATAGTCACCCTCCATATCTATGGTTCCTCTGCATCTGGTGATTTAACCAACCAGAAGCTGTAGTACTGTAGTATTATTGTTGAAAAAATATAAGTTGATTTGTGCAGTTCAAACCTGTGTTGTTCAAGGATCAACTATACAGAGCAGATAAAACAGGTAGCTTAAATTTCCATTTGGAGACATCATCTGCCTATTTTAAGTATCCATTATACCATATTTGCACTGTATTTGAAATAAATTCCTAGGTTAAAATAATAGAAAGGAATTAAGTATTTCTGTTCTGTTAAAAAAAACCCAAAAGGGTTTAATGCATTTCTCAAGTCAATTCTACTTGGTAAAAATATAGCTGAGAAAGAATTTAGCCTTGCTGACTTTCAGCTCTGTTCTGCAACACTAGGTCAAGCTGTCCTGTGTTTATATAGCCCACAATTCAAAGACCTTTAAATATGTATTTACACAATAGATCATATTTGCTGAAGAAGTCATACTGTAGCAATTTCCCCTCCTTGCGAAATTTCTTCAGTTATGTCTTCACAGAAAAGGAAAAAATTGGAATTTTCATCCTCTAAACATAAAATTCAGGTCCAACTTTAGATCCAAAAATCATCAGATTAACTCCTCTTTCACATCATTTGTGCTCTTTGAAAGTATAAAGTCTTGGCTTCTCAAATGAATTTCCTGCCATACCCAATAAAGAGAACTATCTAACAATGAATTTCGTACTTTTGATGAGATACTCATTTAACTGGCTTGATCGTAGGTTCTGTGATATTTAGTCCTCAGTTCACAGAGTGTGGGATACATTTTTAGCTTTCTGAGAAAACTTAGTCTTTGGAAGTTGAGCTACTTAAAGCTCAATAGCTCCCCTTAGTGGTACCTTGCAAGAAATTCACCAAGAAGCAGCTTTTATGAAGATCTATACACAGATGACTCAGGGGTTAAAGCATCTGCCAGCAATGCAGGAGACCTAGGTTCGATCCCTGGGTTGGGAAGATCCCCTGGAGAAGGAAATGGCAACCCACTCCAGTATTCTTGCCCGGAGAATCCCATGGACGGAGGAGCCTGGTGGGCTACAGTCCACGGGGTCGCAAAGAGTCAGACACGACTGAGCGACTTCACTCACTCACTCATACACAGTATTTCTAAACACCCTGAAAATTGTGAACTGATATTCCTAATTTGAGTAATTCTCAATAAACAAATTCTATTTGTGATTCTAACGAGAACAATTCTTTTATTCATAACCCTATTACATTTAAAAAGATAACACCATTTTCTGTGGTTTTTATTTTACTTGGAACTTAAAATATGTAACACACAATTTAGGAAATATTATTCAAGATCACTTATTTTGTTCTTTTTAATATATTTATTTTTCAGTTCATACTTCTGTTTGAACATATTTTAAAAAGACAATGTGCAACTAATGTTTAATTTTGTATATAGGTGCCTGTTCCAAATGTACCTAATTAGAAAACTTGACTTAAAAATTAATAGCTACAGTAAGTCAAAAAAACATACCGGATATCCATGGGAAAGTATAAGAAATTAAATTATCAATGCTGTGATATGAAATAAACTTTTTGAAAGCACATGTTTGAGAACATTGGACTTCTATTGATCTCTAGTTATGGTTCTTAAATGTAGCTGCACAGAAGAATCAACTGGGGATGAACATGTTAATTCCTGGGCACATCATAAAACTACTGACTCATAATCTCCAAGAGTGGCACTAGGAATCTATTTTTCACGCCCAGTCATCTGTGTTTGGAAACCTGGTTTGCAGAAGGCCCTAGGAGATCTTTACGTAAGTGACAATACACTACTGTATTCATGGGCCTCCTCGGTGTCTCAGACGGTAAAGAATCCTCCTGCAATGCAGGAGACCTGGGGTTCAGTCCCTGGGTTGGGTAGATCTCCTGGAGGAGGGCATAGAAACCCACTCCCGTATTGTATTTATAGAAAATAACTTCAGAATCTCAAAAATGTCACTGGCCTACTCAATTATGATTTGAAACCAATATTGAATAATATGTGGCTATATGATCTTCACAGAGATCTAGGCTAAACTTTAGCTACTCTTCAAAGTCAAGGCTCAAATGGTATGGTGATGATACCAGTCATCACCATACTCACTTTATGGGTTCTTATTACTTTTAGAAGTGTTTCTGAAATAGAAAATAGCCTTTTCTAAAGTAGTCATAGAAACACCCAAATTCTGCTTTGCTCTCAGATTCTGGCACTTGCCCTTCTCCAGTTTTCAGTACCACTGGTCCTCAGAACAAACTCCCAAAATGGCAATCGAGTCCGTCTGTCGTTCCAGCTTCTCTGGGTAATATACTATATATAGACTCTGATCAAACCAAGGAAGTCTACTTCAGGTCCCCAGATTCGCCATGTCCTTGCATGCCTTCACGCCACTGACATACTGTTCACTGCCTGCTGTGCCTTTCTCCCTCATCAGCCTGGCAGACTCTCATTAATTCTTTAAAGCTCAGCTTAAACATCACCCCATCCGGGGAGTCTTTTCGATCTCCATTGGCAGAGTTCAATGCTTTCCTCGCTCTGCAACCAATAGATCTTGTGCATGCTACTATTTTTGCATTAGTGTGTGGCTTTATTTATTGTATCTGTCTCCATATCTCACTTGTATCTCCAGGTTTTAACACACTCCTTGGCAGGGATAGAGGCTTAATTCCTGTTTGTGTAATGAGTTAATAACATTAGCCTTCATTTCTCCCATGATTAATATGTACCATGTACTATGCTAAGTGCTTTACAAGCATCTTTAAAAAGTTCAGCAAGTGGTAATGATTATCCCCATTTTAAATACCAGACAATTAATCCCAAGAGATATCAACTTGTCAAAAGTCACACAACTAGCTGGTGGCAGATCTAGAATTTGAACACCATGTTTTTTGACTAATGTAATATTTAATGTTCTTTAACTTTACACTTCTCTGCAAGGACTAATTTCTTTTTGATGGTTTCTATCCAAACCCCGCCCTCATAGCTGGGACATGGAAGCATGGTGAACATTCTTTTAACCATTGGAGCACTCTACAACCCAATTCTGGTGCACGTGTGTGCATGCACACACATAATCAATGAATGACAAAGCACAAATGTATATGTAAGACTGTGATAACTGGAATGCATAGTTTGCAAAATCACCAAAAATGTATAAAATAACTCCTGCCCACATCAATGAAAAGTCAGCAGAATAGAAAAAGAAATCCCCTTTAATGAAAACCTGACAGAGTTTCCCAAATTACATGTGATTTTTAATGGACTAGAGACACTCTTCTGCATTTTTATTTCTTGGACAAGGGGAAAACATATTACTTATGCAAAAGGATAGTTAGCATTTCCAACCACTAACACATGGCCTGTAAAAAATAATAATCTCCCTTTTCTATTGTGCAATAGCCCTCTGTTAGGCAACAACAACATACAACATGCTAGTTTCCTGTTACTTCAGTAGAGCCTCCCCTTTCACTCACCACCCAGACTAAATAGTTACTCCTTGGATAATAAAACTCTAATACTGGTTTCAAGCGACTTCCAAGAATGTTTCTGCCTGTATTAAGAAATAATCATATCAGTTTGCTAATAAGCAGAAATGCACTGTACGTTGAATATGTTGTCACATGTAGCTAGCAAACATATAAATTGATCTATGACCAAGAAAGAAACTATATATTTTTACGGTTGAGATCACAGCTGTAAAATGTTGGACCATCATCAAAGAGAACAATGTCAAACACTGAACTTTTGGATGATTTCCATAAAAATAACATTTTGTTTAGGGTCAGTAGTTTTTATGGAACTTTGGAATGATTTCCACTGATGATATTTTTAGAGATGAACTTGAACACTTCCAAAATGCTCTTCAAATGGAAATATTATGTAATCTAACCTTTTCAGCCATGTTCTTTGGAAAATCAACCACATACCACAAAAACCAGCATCTCTCTCTTTCAGTTTGTACAGATTTATGAAAATTATAGTACACATGCAAGACAATAAATTAGCTTTACAGTTTTCTCTTAGTTACTAAGTTAATATCAGCACTGAAAATGTGTAAAGCCAACATGAAAAAAAAGAAAACACCCTGAATTTCTTCTACAGAAATCTTATCAATCCAGCAATAGTCTTTTAAGTGAAAAGAATGGTGGAATTCATGAATCTGTATATGACTAGTCAGCCCTAGACGTAATAGTCAACTCTAATATTTTTTGTTCTCTACATATCCCAAATAAGTTGCCTGATTTACGTGGTCTGAATTCTTATTTTTGTTTACTCTCCTTTTAAAGTCAAAAATTTGGTGATTTTTATGTTGAGCCCAACAAGGCAAGTTTTCACAACGTAACTGGAAGATTTTATAAATATAGTCTCAGAGAAAGCTAGTTGTGGCATAAAATCGAAGGAGACTGTGTTGGCTGAGCATACATATACAGTATTAATAATGTTGGTTCCTAGAATTCCATAACCAGAGCTCAAGAAAGGAAAGCCAAACCACTGAATTCAATATTTGCAGCCTATTTCAGGATGTGAAAATATTTTGGTTCTCCCATGCAAATAATTTCTCGAAAATACTTTTGTTCAAAATGACTTTTGTAGACTGAAACTTATTTCAGATTCTACATGACTCAGTATGTAGGGATACGCCCAATCAGAATTTCTTCCACACCCAGGTATACTTGGTTCTTAGTTTTCACTTACTGTATCAATTTGAATCAGTAATTTTTCGCTGGGATATGTGTGTTAATGGAGATTGCTAAACCATGCCCTCAAAATTACTTTACAATGTAGGTTGTATGTGTAAAATGTTAACATAATAATAAAATATAGCTAATATACTGATTTGAAATTTAAAAACAATTCATCTAATTTGGTGCCAGACTCATGCACTTTGATCAAATTGCATGCTAAGTCATTTCAGTAATTTGGTGCCAGACTCATGCACTTTGATCAAATTGCGTGCTACTAAGTCATTTCAGTCGTGTCTGACTCTTTGTGACCCTGTGGACCATAGCCTGACAGGCTCCTCTGTCCATGGGATTCTCCAGGCAAGAATACTGGAGTGGGTTGCCATGCCCTCCTCAGGGGATCTTTCTGACCCAGGGATCAAACCTGCTTTTCTTATGTCTCCTGCATTGGCAGGTGGGTTCTTTACCACTAGCACCACCTGGGAAGCCCATTGATCAAATTACTGTCTCCTAAAACTGCCAACAGTTATCCAAGGCCAATAGAATGAAATTCATTTCTTTGTCCTGGCCCCAGTCTTTCTTTCACTATGCTTCCTACATCAAAACTTTAAAGTTGTATTGATTCCACTTTTAAAATGTTTCACACTGTGTATCTGAATAAATCTGTGCTTCAAACCCTGTTCAAGGTCAAGATTCTCATGGAATCCAGTATATTTCAATAAACATCTACTCATTTGGTTGAGAGAGATAAAGTTCCTGCCCTCATGGCTAATACCATAGGGTTATTAAGTCATATCATAGTCAAACATTTCTTTATAGTCCAACTCTCACATCCATACATGACTACTGGAAAAACCAAGCTTTGACTAGATGGACCTTTGTTGGCAAGAAATGTCTCTGCTTTTTAATATATTGTCTAGGTTGGTCATAACTTTTCTTCCAAGGAGCAAGCATCTTTTAATTTCATGGCTGCACTCAGCATCTGCAGTGATTTTGGAGCCCCAAAAATAAAATCTCTCTCTGTTCCCATTGTTTCCCCATCTATCTGCCATGCAGTGATGGGACTAGATGTCATCATCTTAGTTTTTGAATGCTGAGTTTTAAGCCATCTTTTTCACTCTCCTCTTTCACTTTCACCAAGAAGCTCTTTAGTTCTTCACTTTCTGCCATAAGGGTGGTGTCATCTGCATATCTGAGGTTATTGATATTTCTCCCGGCAGTCTTGATTCCAGCTTGTGCTTCATCCAGCCCAGCATTTCTCATGATGTACTCTGCATATAAGTTAAATAAACAGGGTGACAATATATAGCTTTGACACACTCCTTTCCCAATTTGGAACCAGTCTGTTGTTCCATGTCTGGTTTTAACTGTTGCTTCTTGACTTGGATACAGATTTCTCAGGAGGCAGGTCAGGTGGTCTGGTATTCCCATCTCTTGCAGAATTTTCCATGGTTTATTGTGATCCACACAGTCAAAGGCTTTGCTGTAGTCAATAAAGCAAAAATAGATGTTTTTCCTGGAACTTTCTGGCTTTTTCAATGATCCAATGATGCTGGCAATTTGATCTCTGCCCTTTCTAAATCCAGCTTGAACATCTGGAAGTTCATGGTTCACGTACTGTTGAAGTGTGGCTTGGAGAATTTTGAACATTACTTTGCTAGCGTGTGAGATGAGTGCAACTGTGCAGTAGTTTTAACCTTCTTTGACATTGCCTTTCTTTGGGACAGAATGCAAATAGGTAACTGCTACTTGGAAAATTTTGAAAACAAAATAGAACCTCTTGTAGGAGTCAGATAACATATACACATTAGTAAGTTTCTTGAAAGAAGGTATTAATCTCTCCATTTTGTCTGACTCTTTACAACCCCATAGAGTGTAGCCTGCCATGCTCTTCTATCCATGGAATTCTCCAGGCAAGAATACTGGAGTGGGTTGCCATTCCCTTCTCCAGGGAATCTTCCTGACCTAGGGATCGAACCTGGGTCTTCTGCATTGGATGCAGATTCTTTCCCATCTGAGCCACCAGAAATCTATTTGAAAATTTATATTAATTATCCACCAAGAGCTATCACATAAAATTATACTCATACCAAACTTACAGCAATAAGTTCTCAAATTCAGAACTATCAAATATTAATTACTTCATCATATGTAGCATGTGTTTCATGTTTGCATTGCTTAAAGTATAGTACAACAGCCTTCATAAAACTAATTGAATGAATGATTTAAATAGTAGATAATTTCGTATCTATAGGCATGGTATGCAACCTAAGAGAAATTCAACTTGTCTTTAAAAACTTTGAAAAATGAAATTGAACATGATGGAATGCTTTTTAAAAGGTGTCTCCTTTTATTTCAGGAAGAAAAGGAAGGGAGAGAAAAAGAAAAAAAGCTAATAAAGAAGAAAGTAAAGATGCAATACCTGATAACAAAGGTCTGGAGCCCAGCAGGGAAACTCCAGAGCAACGAGAAAACAAACAGCAGCAGAAGAAACGAAAGGTCCAAGATAAACCACAGAAATCGGTGTCCGTCAGCACTGTACACTAGAGGGTCCCATGAGATTGTCGTAAACTCGTGATGCTGCTATCTCCACCAGATGCCCAGGACAGGTGCTCTAGCCATTAGGACCACAAATGGACAACGTGTCAGTTACTGCTCAGTCTAAACAACATTCCAGATAGTTGCTATATTCTTCATACAAGCATAGTTAACAACAAAGAGCCGAAAGTCCAAAGAAGGGATGCTTTTGAATGGTTATCTTACGTGCTTCTGTGCATTTTTAAGAGACAAGGAATTTTGTACATAATCATCAATAGGCTAGAAGCTGTAACAAGCTAATGATGACAGCTGGAGAAGCAACATCTTCTCCCTGTAAAATCATGTTTTCAAGCTATTGCTTAAAGAAGCAAATGACAGTTCTGCAAACTGAAAGATGCTGTGTCCCTTCAAAAGAAACCAGAGATCAGAGGAGAGAAACACCTTTCAAAGGACAGTGTTGTTTTGTCCAGGAAATCCAGGAGTGCTCAGATATTAGGGCCTGGCATTTGGAATCATAGGAATTATCACCACGGAAACAATTGTTTTAAGCTTGGTTCTCTTGCCCTCATTTGTCCTTCTGCAAGAAGCATGAGAGTGCACATATTTTCAGAATTGATATACTGTATGGGATTGGAGGAAGGCAAAATGTGGAATAAACCATAGAGCTGGAGATGATTTTTGCGCTTTACAAAACTGTGAAGGGTTGTGATTACCTGGAACAGGTCTCCAGTCTATGTCCGCACTGTGTGGTTCAGCCTCTGCTACCCCTTGGGTTATATGTCTGTAAACATGTACCTGTAACTTACTTCCAAAAACAAAATCTTACTTATTAGAAGAAAATTCTGATTTCATAGAAAACAAAAACTAGAGCAAGGAAAATATAACATGTTTGCAAAGTCATGTGTTTTCTTTCTCTCTCAACTGGGAGGGGAAAACAATCTTATTACCTGCTTAATTGTCCACATGGAACTAAAAGGGATACTACTTTCTAACAAAGTGTATCTAATAGGGGGAAAGCCACCACAATAAATATATTTGTTGATAGTTTTTAAAGTTTTGTTCATTTTATTGTTTGTTTTATTAAAAAGTTGTTACTCTTAGAGATTCCTGAAATAAGAAAGAGGATTGTGTATCCTATGGAATTCAGAGCATATTACATTTCTCAGTGTTTGCTTTTGGAGTCCAGCCTTATCTGAGCTGATGGAAGTTTACTTACAAGGTATTAGAAGATATTTATCCCATTTTTCTTATTGTGATTAAAAAAAAATTCTAGCTATAGCTACAGGGGCCTCCCTAAATGATTTCATTACTCCCCCTTTCTGGCTTCAAAATTTGTATCTTTTCTTGTCTGTCGGTCCCTCCGGCATCTTGAACATTTGGCCTTTTCTTCTGCGTGTTTTTCAGTCTCTGGATCTCTTTGGGGAACTGAAGCCACCCTATCTGGAGACTTCACCAGTATTTCAGAGAGGCCACAGCCAGCCTGGGGCAAGAGGAGACAGGTGCCACAGAATCTCATGATCCACCGTAACCTTCCTGTTGCGATGGAAGGACACACAGCTACCCATTCACCAGTCTTCCTAGCCCTCTGAAAAGCACTGCTTTTTGAAGAGCTGGCAATGAGTCTGGTTTCTAGCTGCCAATTTCTGGTCATTCTTTCTCCACAAACTACTCTTCATGTGGACTGTTCGCCTTAATTCTCTCTTCCTCTTCCAAGGTATAAAATTTCTGAGTGATGTGTTCCTGCTTCTTCTTCTGTATTTTCTTTTCTTGTCCACGTGAAATGTGTTATGTATAAAAATAATCCAGTCTTCAACTACCAAATTTATGTCACCAAGGAGAAACAAACATTTTCCTTGCAGAGGTGTGTCAGGTGGAAGGATAGTCCCATCTTCTAGACCTTAGAGGTGGTTTCTATCACCATCTTTGCCCTTAGTCTTACCTAGTCAAGCCTGTGTGGCCAAATAATTTTTGTGTACTTTCTGTGTTTATCATTGTCTTCATCCTTTCAACAAGCGATGACTGAGAAGGTCTACACCTGCATATGCAATGCTGAAAAAAGGGTAAATAAACCAGGACGGACACAACAACTGTGATAAATGATTATCATGTCTTCCCAGGTGTTTTGACTCCAGACTTTTACTCTGTGGTCCCCCAGACAATGGCAGATAATCTAAATCTCTGATGCAGCGCATAATTACAAGTAGAATTATTACAAAGGAAAAAGAAATGAAAACCAGCATTATAGTAACATATTGGGTGAAATATAAGTGAAGACAAAGAAAACATCAACTTTAACTGCAGTTCTTAATCCACATGTAATTAGATCTTAAAGCACGTGGAAATCATTATCATCATCAAACTAGCAGCCTGCTCAACTTTGGGAAAAATCTCGTGTTTGACTTCTGATAAAATTCCTGTATTAGTCACTGAAGGCATTAACTTTCTGCTCTGATTCTGTCTCTGAGATCTGGTGAACTGTTAATGGTGACAGATGGCTGGTAAAGTCTAGATACAAAAAAATCAACGGAATGCAGTAATGCAAATCTGTGTTTGATCCACACGCCTGTTCTGGTCTCCGAATTCTGCTTTATAAGAGAAAGGAGGTCTTTCTCCTATCCAGTCATAGATAGCTGACACTACTTGACAACTGGCAAACTACTTAACTGCTCTGAGTCCTCATTTCTTAGGTGTAGCATGAAAGAGGTGGTCTGGAGATGACCAATGGCAGGGAAGCCTTGTCCTTTGTTTTAGTTCAAGGTGATGTCCCTAATAACCCCTCATTAGTGACGGTGTCCTTCTGGGTTCCCCCAACTTTGCTTTTCCAAAAGTGGAAATGTACAGGCTCTTAGATGAGAATTAGAAGTTTCACCACTCAATATAATAATTATTCTGTACATAATAAATATCAAGAAAAATAACTCATCCCACAAGCTACACATAGAAATCAATTTCTGTCTTGATTAATATGTGATATTATCCATATGAGTGTGCTTAGTCTTTGAAATTGTTACATTAACTTCCAAGAATAAGTAATTCCTTGAAATTATTACATCAAGGAATTACTTATTCCTGGAAATTAATGTAATAATTTCTTGGAATAAGTATATCTGTGGGATTCAATGGAAATGAAATGAATATTAGTAACCAAAATGTAAGCACAGGTTTTGTCTTGGATCTTGTTAAAATTAAGAAATCACATATTCTTAAAATTATGCATTTTTAAAATAAATGAGCATAAAGACTGAGGAACTGACTAGACTCTATCTCAGTCCAACTGCAACTATTTCTGGGCAAATTAGTGGGAGACAAGGCCTCTTTCTTAAGCTGATATGTTACTTCTTGTAACACAGAGTTAGTCTGGAAGCCAATATAAAATAAATTCATCCTCCACTAAAGAGTAAGATTACCTAAAGATGGTGGTTGGATCAACTGAGACTTTTTCTGTTGCAAACAATAACATTTCACCCGCTTTTTTAACCTATTTATTTTTAATTGAAGCATAATTGCTTAACAGTATTGTGTTGGTTTCTGCCAACACAATGAATGAATCAGCCATAGGTTTCCGCATGTCCCCTCCCACTTGAACGTCCCTCTCACCTCCCTCCCCAACTAGGTTGTTACCAACCTAGTTACCAACCCCTCCAGGTTGTTTCCAAGCCACCAACTTAGTAGGTGTGTGATCATTTTTATTATATTCTTACTTCTGGATTTATTAGAAAAAAGAAACAAAACCCCAAAATTGTCTGTACCTCCTTCATGCTAACCAGTTATCCTTTGACTGAATTATATTATGTAATTACCTCCAAAGCACAGTGAGCAGGTTATTGATATATTTGTTGTTAAAATGAGGAAATTAGAGCACAGAGAAGCACCCAGAGTCACAGAAGCAGTCATCAGTAAGCCTGGAAGTCACTTCAGCTCTGCCCTTGCTGCTTCCCCTACCTCATAACTCTTTGGAATTCCCTGGTGATACAGTGGTTAAGACTCCATGCTTCCACTGCTGAGGGCATGTGTTCGATCCCTAATCAAGGAAGCTGCACGTGCTGTACAGTGTGACAAAAAAAAATCATGTTTATTCTTAGTTCCAAAGAAGTCCATAAACGTATTATAGGAGTATTTTCTTGTGATCTGAACTAGTAGCTCATAAAGAAGAAGCAGAGAAGTCAAATCACAGAAGCCTTAGCCCAGGATAAGACTCAACTCTGAATCTGAACTCAAATGTGACTATTTGTAGGAGTGTGTGTTGGGGGCGGGGGTGGAATGGGGGCTCCAAAGAGTCTATGAGCTGGCTAGTAGGAGATTTGATGGGAGGATTCAAGTGTGCTCAGAGGGAAACGGCAAAATGAGAATTATTTGCCCTCAGAAAAGACCAGCATTCATATACAAAAGGAATGGCAAGTATGGCTCCTTGGGAAAGTCCTGGATTGCTATAGCCGTTCTTTATTACTGTGTAATGACTCTAAATTCGGTTCTCTTTCAGTGTAAGCAGGATATTGGCCAATTCTATTATCTTTTCCTTGGGTCCTTGTCAAGAGTTAAAATGACATGGGAAGAAGCATGAGCAGATCTTTTTCAGTACTGGAAATGCCAAAACGACCTCCTTCAGATATTCCTCACTTTCTGCTAGCTACTTCAGACATTCAGTATCAGTGTTTCAGCTGCCACACGTCTTTTCTTGCCTATCCTGTCTCTCCAGTAATCCAAAGAGCAGCATATCCATCATATAAGTAGGTTTTAAGAAATGAAGAAAAGAAAGAAGAAATGAATGGAGGGAAGTAAAGACGGAGGCAAAAAGAGTAACCATAGCTTTATTCATAGACATTATTTATTTATTTGGCTGCACCAAGTCTGCTGAATGTAGGATCTAGTCACCTGCCCAGGAATCAAACCCAGATCCCCTGTACTGAGAGCACAGAGTCTTAGACACTGGACCACCAGGGAATTCCCCCATAGTCGTGAAAATACACTTGTAAAAGAATCTCAACCAGTAAGAATATTTTATTAGCTGGAAAACTGGCAACATGATAATTTCAGAAGACTGAATTTCATGGCCATAAATAGTTTGAAAAATACCTTACACTTCTATATCTACAGTCTGTGCAATGAAAAGTGTTGTTCAAAATGATATTGAGACAATCAAAAATATTGAATAATCTACTAAAGACTACGTTTTACTTTTAAAAATAGAAAATTAACAAATCCTTATTGGAAAAGTTTTTGTACCATTAACATCAGTTACTATTTTAGTTATCTCTATCACATTTCCATATCACAAGTAGATTTTAAGCAAGAGAAAGAGTTTTTCAACCCACTTAACAACCCATTAAAATTTTTGCAGAGATGCCTACTTTTATAATAAAATAAGTGCTTTGAAATTACAAAGCACAGTAAATATACTAAGCTACTATTGTTGCTAGCCAGTCTCTAGCTAAAGCAACAGATTGCCTTTCTCCATTCCTCACACTGTTGAGACACTCGAGACTATTTTTAGAGGAAATTATCCGTGTCCTTCCCAAGAAGGGATTAATAAAAGCCCTCATTCCTGAGTTGACAGACCCCATATTTGAGAATGCAGCATGCAGTCTTTCCTTCTGGCTTATTTTTCTGTTGAGGCCTTCCTGGTAGCACAGTCGGTAAAAAATGCCTGCCGTGCAGGAGACCCCTGGTTGGATCCCTGGGTGGGGAAGATCCCCTGAAGAAGGAAATGGCAAACCACCCCCAGTATCCTTCCCCAGAAATACCTGATGGAAAGAGGAGCCTGGTGGGCTGCAGTCCATGGAGTCACAGAGTCAGACACTAAGCAACTTTCACTTTCACTCTATTTTTCTTATAGCTGCTGTCATTGGAGCTACATCAAAAATGGTGAAGGGACACCACTTCAATTTGTCAAATTTGTGGTGCCTAAACACAGTAACATAAGTTCCCGCTAAATCTTAATTTTATACTGGAGACGTTTTTGAATACATTGATGCTACCCTGTGTGCTCTCTGTCGCTGGATCATCCACACTCTTGCCGAGTTCCAACCTTCCAAGAGGCAGAAAGTTCTTTAACAGCTCACTCAACCCATCTGGCATGACAGCCTCAAGGTTTGAAAAAAGAAAACAGAAGAAAACTTATGATTCCAAAAGAATGGGGACCTTAGCTTTACTCACAGACAGCTATGTACTACCTCACGACTCTTTGTGACCCCATGAACTATACAGTCCGTGGAATTCTCCAGGCCAGAATACTGGAGTGGGTAGCCTATCCCTTCCCCAGCAGATCTTCCCGACCCAGGAGTCAAACCGGGTTTCTTGCATTGCATGTGGATTATTTACCAGCTGAGCTATTAGGGAAGCCCTGCTTCTCCCCAAGAATGTTATCCCAAAAAAGCCACATTCCTAGCCTTAGGGCATGGGGCACTGGGCTCTTCCTGATGGCAATGTCAGTCATCCTGGACTGTGGCCTCTCCCCTTGCTTTGGTTCTATATTTTGCTTGATTGTATGTTTTTTTCTGGTTGGCTAGTTTGAGAAGGGGGAAAAAATGACCTAATGATTTAAAAATTAATCTTGGAATACGTTGGAGAAGAAATAGTTTAATAAGTTCCTCTACTCAATGTAAAACTAAGGAAAGACATTATTTTACACTTCTTAGAGCAGTAGTTTAATAAAATCAAAACAAAGGAAACTAAGAATTCCCTGGCAGCCCAGTGGGGTTATGACTTCCACTGCAAGGGGCTTGGATTGGATCTCCAGCTGGGGAAGATCCTGCATGCCATGAGTCAAAAAGACACAGTACAAAAATAAAAATAAAAACTAGAAAAAAAAAACTTGGTATTTAACATCCTAGAGATTGTCTTTATGTGATAACTGTTTAGAAACAGATCCTATTTATCACGAAGTTTGCCCCTACTCATCTTTTTCCCATTAAAAAAAATAGTTATGACTCATAACAAGAACACACCATACACTACAGGAAAATAGATTATAGTTTTATCCAAACCAGCAGTGAGAATAATTTATGATTCCAAAAAGACATAGACAAGCAGAGTCAGTTTAGAAAAGTGAATCATTTTCATGCAAATGAATCCTAACTTTCTTGATTGCCATCCTAGTCTCCTTTAAATGTTGATGTTTTTAGGGTGGGAAGGGGGAAATGAATTATTGTGGTAAACCAATATTTCCACTTGTTGACTGTGGAATATTTAAAGCATAGCTTAATATGCAACATGTGAAAGAAAGGGTCAAGGGAATAGAGCTTAATTGGAATCCATATGATCCAATCAAATCCAAAATGCTACTATTTATAGAAAGGGAGAGATTGTTAGAATGTGCTATTCCATATCTCTAGATTTTTCAAATTTATTATGAAAATTATGCTTTCTACATCATCAAAATAAATCGTTTGCTCATAGCCATTGTTCCAGGCTGAAGCAATGTGAAATTCAGGGCCAATATCAATTTTATTGCCTCAACTCTTTCCACCTCTCAAAACAACCAGCCAATTAGATAATTTTTAAGCAATTAAATTAACAAAGAATAATTAAAAATTAGTAGCTTTAAAGAGAAATGACTGTAGAAAAGCATCAGTTGTTTCAGGTTTGATATAGTCACCTGTGGGATAGTTCTACAAAACTAATCAGTAGATGTATTTCCTATCTGTCTTAGTCCATTTGGACTGCCATTACAAAATAACTAAGTCTGGTAGCTGATAAATAACAGTTCTGGAGTTTAGAAACCCAAGATGAAGGCACCAGAAGATTTGGTGTCTAGTTAGAGCCCACTTAGGGCTTCCCTGGTAGCTCAGCTGGTAAAGAATCTGCTGCAATGCAGGAAACCCCAATTCGATTCCTGGGTCAGAAAGATCCACTGGAGAAAGGTTAGGCTACCCACTCCAGTATTCTTGGGCTTCCCTGGTGGCTCAGCTAGTAAAGAACCTGCCACAATGCAGAAGACCTATGTTCAACCCCTGGATTGGGAAGATCACTTGGAGAAGGGAATGGCTACCCATTCCAGTATTCTGGCCTGGAGAATTCCAGGGACTGTATGTATAGTCCATGGGGTCGCAAAGAGTCAGACATGACTTAATGACTTTCACCTCACCTTTGAACGCCCACTTTCTGGTTAATAGATGGTACCTTCTTGTTGGGACCTCTTGTGGTAGAACAGGCTAAGGATCTCTCTGGAGCCTCTTTTCCAATCATGAGGGCTACATCCACATGACATAATAACCCTATCTCCTAATACCATTACAAGCATTAGGATTTCAAGACATGAATTTGGAAGAGGACACATTCAGACCATAGCACCATCCACTTATGAGTCATCATTTAAATGACTGAATAATCAAAACATAGATTCTGCCATCCTTATTATAAAGCTAACAGCAACGGTGCTTTGAGGGCCAATAAGGCTACCCAATTAGATTTAGTATTTCCATGAGTACTCTTGAGAAATCTGTATGCAGGTCAGGAAGCAATAGTTAGAACTGGACAGGGAACAACAGACTGGTTCCAAACAGGAAAAGGAGTGCGTCAAGGCTGTATAATGTCACCCTGCTTATATAACTTATATGCAGAGTACATCATGAGAAACGCTGGACTGGTAGAAACACAAGCTGGAATCCAGATTTCTGGGAGAAATATCAATCACCTCAGATATGCAGATGACACCACCCTTACGGCAGAAAGTGAAGAAGAACTAAAAGCCTCCGGATGAAAGTGAAAGAGGAGAGTGGAAAAAGTTGGCTTAAAGCTCAACATTCAGAAAACGAAGATCATGGCATCCGGTCCCATCACCTCATGGTAAATAGATGGGGAAACAGTGGAAACAGTGTCAGACTTTATTTTAGGGGGCTCCAAAATCACTGCAGATGGTGACTGCAGCCATGAAATTAAAAGATGCTTACTCCTTGGAAGAAAAGCTATGACCAACCTAGACAGCATATTCAAAAGCAGAGACATTACTTTGCCAACAAAGGTCCGTCTAGTCAAGGCTATGGTTTTCCTGTGGTCATGTATGGATGTGAGAGTTGGACTGTGAAGAAGGCTGAGTGCCGAAGAATTGATGCTTTTGAACTGTGGTGTTGGAGAAGACTCTTGAGAGTCCCTTGGACTGCAAGGAGATCCAACCAGTCCATTCTGAAGGAGATCAGCCCTGGGATTTCTTTGGAAGTGAAGTGAAGTGAAGTGAAGTGAAGTCGCTCAGTCATGTCCGACTCTTTGCGACCCCATGGACTGTAGCCTACCAGGCTCCTCTGTCCATGGGATTTTCCAGGCAATAGTCCTGGAGTGGTTTGCCATTTCCTTCTCCAGGGGATCTTCCCAATCCAGGGATCGAACCTGGGTCTCCCGCATTGTAGACAGATGCTTTACTGTCTGAGCAACCAGGAATGATGCTAAAGCTGAATCTCCAGTACTTTGGCCACCTCATGAGAAAAGTTGACTCATTGGAAAAGACTCTGATGCTGGGAAGGATTGGGGGCTGGAGGAGAAGGGGACAACCAAGGATGAGATGGCTGGATGGCATCACGGACTCGATGGACGTGAGTCTGAGTGAACTCTGGGAGTTGGCGATGGACAAGGAGGCCTGGCATGCTGCGATTCATGGGGTCGCAAAGAGTCGGACACGACTGAGCAACTGAACTGAACTGAACTGAAGTTACATATTCTCTTATAACTCATCATCTCCAGATAGAAAGAAGTTAAAGCTTTATATTATTTTGCAATAATTGCTCTACCATCCCTGGCATCTGTTGTAAATATTAATGTTTTCCAGCTTGTAAAACTGATAAGAAAACATTATTACCTTTGTAGTTATATAACTTTATAAGTTTTGATACCAAAAAACAAGAAAATTTGAAAATACAGAAGTCTAACTTTGCAAAGAATCAGAGTGATTTAAGTTCTGAAGGAAAATTCTTTATTTATAAAAATCACTACTGTACTAACGTAACTAAGTACTATTTAAGCCGTGCTTAAAAGGGTTGAAAAAAATTAAATATACCTTTGAGTAGCATTTCAAGTGGAGACGTAACCCTGTGTAAGATTATTTTAGACCCTCTGAGAAAAGTAGCATATTGTCTTACTTTTCCCTGTGTAACTTGAAATACTGTACAACACACATATTAAGTTAAAAGTGAATTGAGATAACAAATTCATTGCTAAGTTGTTTCTTAAAGCTTGGAAACACACAGACAGCTAAAGGAGAGGAAAATAATTAAAAGTGAAATTCCCTATACATTCTAATTTGCAAGACAAAGCTTCAGTCTTACTACAAAGTACTGCATTGTGGTTCTAAAGACACCACACCAGCCCTAAGCCATAACTGTCCTCAGTGCTTCCCCAGACTTCACTGGGTGCCACGCCCCCAGCTTCCACTTGGCACTGCCCTCGCTTGCACTCTCACAAACTCAGTCAGTAGATGTATTTCCTATCTAGACTTCCCAACGGAAAGTCTAAGGAGCTCAGGAAAGCAAAGGTAAGGAAAAGCAATCTTTGGGGGAAAAATTGCTGTTTTACATTACAAAAAAATTTTTTAAATGTCATTCAATATTGTCAAAGTGTCAGTGAAGTAATCACAATGAGAAAATGAGAACTTTGTTAAACTTTTTCATCCTGGTTTTGCAATTTAATATCGTTTTATTTTGCAACACATTAAAGGGAAAGGAGTACAGCATAGTTCAGCACAGGAAACCTCCACAACCTTGATCCAGCCCTATTGCACACTCATAACCACCTACTGCCCACCCCCAGTCCTGAGCCTGGTTCGAGACGCACCAGCGACACTATCCAAACAGGCAAACTGCACTCCAACCTGGGTGCTTTGGGAAAATCTCCAGCTCTTCCAGTTTCACCCTGGACTGGAGCCAGATTGTAAGCAAATGTATGAAGGCCCAGTCATCCCTTCTGCTTTGTGTTTCGTTCATTTCCTGTGCAGGATAACAGCTCCAGGAAATCAGCTTTTCCTCCCCAGGGTATATCACGTAAAACCTATGGGACTGAAAAAAAAAATAATAATAAAGAAAAAGAAAAGGAAACTCCAGAACCCCCATAATGAAAGAAATTACAGAGAACATACTCGAAGAAACCAGCCGTCTCCATTCTTTCTAGCACTGGGTAGCTTTAACCCACACCCACATCGATTGTCTTGACTTCAAGAAGCTGTCTCTCTATAAATAAACTGACCAATGTATCTTTAAAACATAAACGGCTTGAACTGTCATAATAAACACTGCAGAATAAATACCAAATAACATCTGGAGGAAAAGCTTTGGAGGGAATGGGGTGAGAGAGAGTGCTAACTTTCCTTAGTTCTATTACTAAAGTATGGACTTCATTTTTAAAAGTTAGGACATGTTTTCCATTATTAGCCAAACACAAACCAAAGATGTACTGATTTTACTTTAAAATCTCAGATAAGGGAATACTGTCTGTAATTGTGTCTTTGAGCTAAGCTTAGTGACAATTTAACTCTCTTGTTTTCTACTACTTGAAACAGTGTTCACTTATTAAGCCACTTTATTTAGATATGAAAATGGTTGGTATTTAGCTCTAATTATTATTGGTAATGTTAGACAAGAAAAGTATCTCCTTTTGCCTTAGGAAACGAAAATCTGCAATGTACTAT
The DNA here is from genome assembly GCA_917880005.1 of Nanger dama. Taxonomy (NCBI): domain Eukaryota; kingdom Metazoa; phylum Chordata; class Mammalia; order Artiodactyla; family Bovidae; genus Nanger; species Nanger dama. The sequence goes on along the minus strand of CAKJTW010000068.1, from coordinate 563,935 downwards.
ACTAGGAAAATGTAACGTTTTCATCCTAAAGTGTTGTTACATTAAATTATTTCTCCTTGCAACGACAAGCAAAAAGACCATGTTCCATCTGCTTCTCATCTGCATCCAACTTGTGGGTAGTGATTCAATTCGGTTAATATTTATAGAGACAGCAACTGGTCAGACACTCTTCCTATGCAAAATCATTACAAAGAATGCTTGAGTCTCTTTAGTGAATTTAAGGATTGCTGTGTGCACACTTGCCCCAGAGTCACCTTGCTTATTTTCTGTAATGCTCTCATAAAATTTTTGTACGTGACATAGTAAGTGTGGTACATCCAATGCCAAAGAAAGAAAAGCACTAGAAATATGTAATTTGTAAGTAAATTTTTATATCTCAAAAAAATCATCATGCCTATTTTATAGTAAATAATAATCAGTTCAATTATTCCAAGCTTATATACTCTCAATTATTTTTTCTTCCTAGTTCACAAATCTTGACTTTTCTATGAAATAATGAAACAAACCTGTTCATTACTAATAGGATGAAAATATTTCTCAAATATGTGAGGATGTTTCATCTCATGTAAGTGTTTTTCAAAAGTACATTTGCTTCTCTTTCCTTAGGGAGTAGAGGTTGGCAAAGAATGTTGCTGAGATACGGTTTGAGGCATCATCTCATCTGCTAACAGTCTGCTCCTGATGACACATATTTATTCCATTCTTCACATGTGGTTGAAACTATACCAGCAAAATGGGGAACTCAGTTTTCCTATTTTTAAAAAGATACCATTTGGCTGTATCATGAAACAATCCAAATGTACTTCAGAAGAAACAGCCAAGATGGATAGTTACGTGGAATCGCTGGAGAACACTGGAAAATAAATCATCAGATATTTCATTGCTTTTCTTTCTTTCTTTCTCTGATTAACCAAAATGCCAATTTTAGCCAGGCTGCATGAAGGATCTTTTACATTCCAGTCTCTTCTATCAGAAACTGTTAAGTGTGGGCAGAAGGTCAAGTTTACCAAGGCTACAAGTTGTAATACATTTAAGAGACTCTTACTCAGTTTCGATGATTAACCATTCCCTCTCTTTCAACAAACAAAAATACAGCAAACAAAATAAAGATGCATTCATACTGCAGGTTCCAAAAAGAGCACTTGCTTTCCATTCTACAAGATTTGAGTGTCACAAAGTCAAGCATGTTTAAGCGAAAACAAGTATCCCGGAGTTCAACAGAAAGGAAGAGGACGTACAAACAGGCTGCAGGGCTGGCGCGGAGCGCCATAGCGTTCGCCATTTTTCCATCTCTCTTCCTCCAGTTCCCTTGACTGACCTGCTCAGTGACTCCTGATTCCTGTTTCTTTCCCAGTCAGTAGACCCCTATTTGGCAGCATCACGAAGCACAAAATCCAAAAGTGCTGCAGAAGAAAAAGCCAAGATGACTAGTTAGATGGAATCATTGGAAACTAAGCTAAGTCACTTCAGTAGTGTCCGACTCTGTGCGACCCCATAGACGGCAGCCCACCAGACGCCCCCATCCCTGGGATTCTCCAGGCAAGAACGCTGGAGTGGGTTGCCATTTCCTTCTCCAATGCATGAAAGTGAAAAGTGAAAGTGAAGTCGCTCAGTCCTATCCGACTCTTAGCGACCCCATGGACTGCAGCCCACCAGGCTCCTCCATCCATAGGATTTTCTGGCAAGAGTGGAGTGGGGTGCCATTGCCTTCTCTGGGGGACACTGGGAAATAAGTCTGAGGTTACCTGATGGAGTGAAATTTTGTGGAAAGGGCACAGTCTTTGGAGACTCAAAGAGCTGCAATTAAATCCCTTTCTGGCAGACTGTGCAATCTTGGAAAAATAACTGAAGTTCTTTGATTCTCACTATTTTCTTGTATAAAATGAGTATATCATTCCAGACTATGCGGAATTGTTGTCAGGATTAAAGGAAACATAGTATATGGATTGCAGAATAAATTAATTAAAATAAAAATTTTAAAAAGTATATGACTTGCCGGGCACATGGTGGGTATTCTGTAAGTTGCTCCTGTCATCATTAGATCTTTTATGTGCTTTGTTTAAAACACTTAGAATTTCCAAATCACTCTGAAATGTAAATTTTTGTATACAAGCATATTTTCTTGCACTTTACTTCATGGCATTTCACAGATAGTGTGATTTTGACAAGCAAGATTTGTGACCACCTTGCTTTGCCAGGTGATGGTTAGCATTTTTAGCAATAAAGTTTTTTGTTTTGCTTTGTAGAGTCCAGCAATGTGTTTCTAAATATTATTTTTAACTTTATTTTTTTATTGAAGGATAGTTGATTTACAATGTTGTATTTTCAGATGTACAAGAAAGTGACTCAGTTATACACATTCTTTTTTAGATTCTTTTCCCTTATGGATTATTACTAAATACTGGATATGTTTCGCTCTGCTATACAGCAGGTACTTGTTGGTCATCTATTTCATATATAGTGATATGTATATATTCATCCCAAACAATCCCTCCTCCAGTTTCCTCTTTGGCAACCATGTTTGTTTTCTGTGTCTGAGGTCTATTTATGTTTTGTATGTAAGTTCATTTGTCTAATTTTCTTTTTAAAGATTGCACACATAAGTGATATCATATGATATTTGTGCTTGTGTTCAAGTCACCCTCATTTTACTTAAAACAGCCCCACAACACAAGAGTAGTGATGCTGGCCATTCAGATATGCCAAAGAGAAGCTGAAAGATGCTTCCTTTAAGTGAAAAGGTGAAAGTTCTCAATAAGGAAAGAAAAAAAAATTGTGTGCTGAGGTTGCTAAATTCTATGGTAAGAACAAGTTTTCTATCTGTGAAATTGTAAAGAAGGAAAAAAGAAATTCATGCTACTTTTGCTGTCACACTTCAAACTGCAAAAGTTACAGGCACAGTGAGTGATTAGTACTTAGATAAGATGTTAGAAGGCATTAAGTTTGTACAATGAGACATTCAGAGAGAGAGAGAAAGATCATATTCATTTAATTTTTATTACAGTATATTGTTATAATTATTTGATTTTATTATAAGTTATCAATGGTTAATCTTTTACTGTGCCTAATGTATAAATTAAACTTTATCTTAGGTATGTATGTGTAGGCAAAAAAACATAGTATATATAGGATTTGATACAATCTATGGTTACAGGCATACTCTTGCCTGGAAAATCGCATGGACGGAGGAGCCTTGTAGGCTGCAATCCATGGGGTCGCAAAGAGTCGGACACGACCGAGCGACTTCACTTTCACGCATTGGAGAAAGAAACGGCAACCCACTCCAGTGTTCTTGCCTGGAGAATCCTAGGGACGGGGAGCCTGGTGGGCTGCCGTCTATGGGGTCGCACAGAGTCGGACACGACTGAAGCGACTTAGCAGCAGCAGCAGCAACAGCGGTTTCAGGCATCTACTGGAGGTCTTGAGATGCACCCTCTATGAATAAGGGGAGACTACTGTAGTTCTTTGACAGTGAAACAAGATAGCAAGGAAGTGATAGAGTCATAGGCCATGAGAAGACTCTGGCATAAAAGAGCACACATAGGCTGTTTGCAGAACTCCAAGTACCTGTTGTGTTCTCTGGCAAGAGATTTGGTGGGTGTGTGGGCAGGGAACAGATGACAAATGGCCTTATATGCTATGGGAAAGACTTGGAACTTTATCTTGAAAAGTGACAAGTCTGGGAAAGGTTGTGAGAAAGGCAACAGAATCATTCTGTTTGGCTTACAAAGATGACTTTGGTGACAAAGAAAGGATAGAATTTTTAAAAAGAACAAACTAAAGAAACCTCAGATGAGCAGTTCAATCTCTGAGTCAGGAAGATCCCCTGGAGTAGAAATGGCAAGCCAATCCAGCATTATTGCCTAGAAAATACCATGGACAGAGGAGCCCGGTGGACTACAGTCCATGAAGTCACATAGTCACATATTACTGAGTGACTGATTACGTGCAATAAAATTGTATTCAGTTCAGTTCTGTTCAGTCGCTCAGTCGTGTCCGACTCTGCGACCCCATGAATCATAGCACGCCAGGCCTCCCTGTCCATCACCAACTCCGGAGTTCACTCAACCTCACGTCCATCGAGTCGGTGATGCCATCCAGCCATCTCATCCTCTGTCGTCCCCTTTTCCTCCTGCCCCCAACCCCTCCCAGCATCAGAGTCTTTTCCAATGAGTCAACTCTTCACATGAGGTGCCTAAAGTACTGGAGTTTTAGCTTTAGCATCATTCCTTCCAAAGAAATCCCAGGGCTGATCTCCTTCAGAATGGACTGGTTGGATCTCCTTGCAGTCCAAGAGACTCTCAAGAGTCTTCTCCAACACCACAGTTCAAAAGTATCAATTCTTCGGTGCTCAGCTTTCTTTGAAGTCCAACTCTCACATTCATACATGACCACAGGAAAAACCATAGCCTTGACTAGACGGACCTTAGTCGGTAAAGTAATGTCTCTGCTTTTTAAAATGCTGTCTAGGTTGGTCATAACTTTCCTTCCAAGGACTAAGCGTCTTTAATTTCCTGGCTGCAGCCACCATCTGCAGTGATTTGGAGCCTAGAAAAATAAAGTCTGACACTGTTTCCACTGTTTCCCCATCTATTTCCCATGAAGTGATGGGCCCAGATGCCATGATCTTCTTTTTTCTGAATGTTGAGCTTTAAGCCAAATTTTTCACTCTCCACTTTCACTTTCATCAAGAGGCTTTTAGTTCCTCTTCACTTTCAGCCATAAGGGTGGTGTCATCTGCATATCTGAGGTTATTGATATTTCTCCCAGCAATCTTGATTCCAGCTTGTGTTTCTTCCAGTCCAGTGTTTCTCATGATGTACTCTGCATATAAGTTAAATAAGCAGGGTGACAATATACAGTCTTGACGCACTCCTCTTCCTATTTGGAACCAGTCTGTTGTTCCATGTCCAGTTCTAACTGTTGCTTCTTGACCTGCATATAGTGAACTCAAAAATACACAGAGCCTGAATTAATGCACAGAGAAAGTGAAGGAGAGAAGAGAATAGATATGAGATATCATTTGAAAGTAGGAGCCACAAGAGGAAACTGGCAAGTGAAGTGAATCCATGTGTCTCTTGGTGTGTCTGAGGCTAGTGGTATCACTACACAGAGAACTGACCATAGGCACAAGTGGATTGCTTGCTTGCCTTGTTGATGTTGAAATGTGTGAAGCATTCAATGGGGATGAACTCAAGGGATTCTGAAATACAAGTCAGTCCCTTTTAGAGTGTGTAAAATGAAACATCAAATTAGAGGTAATCATCTAATAAATAAACCAGAGGGCATAGGTAAGTGGATCTGAGCAGAATACACTAAAAGCAAAGGAAAAAGACTGAACACACTTAGCAATATTTAGGGCTTCCCTTGTGGCTCAGCTGGTACAAATCTGCCTGTTATGCAGGAGACCTGGGTTCGGTCCCTGGGTTGGGAAGATCCCCTGGAGAAGGGAAAGGCTACCCACTCCAGTATTCTGGCCTGGAGAACTCCATGGATCCTATAGTCCATGGGGTCAGAAAGATTCTGACACGACTGAGCAATTTTTAAGAGATCCCCTAGAGGAGGAAATGGCAACCCACTTCAGTATTCTTGCCTGGAGAATCCCATGGACAGAGGAGCCCGGCAGGCTGTGGTCCATAAGGTCACAAAGAGTTGGACAAGTCTGAAGGGACTTAGCACGCATGCACAGAGAAAAAGAAAGTCAAACTGAGAGGTAAATAAAAAACAAAAACAGTGACAATACAGAAAAGTTACAGGTGGGAATCAAAGAAGGTGTGATGATACCAAAAACTACAACAAAATCAATTAATCTAAAGACCCTGTGTTGCCATGATTTGCCAGAACTTGTTTCCTCAAAATCATACCAATAGAATTCAAACCTCGGTGTGTTTTTTAAATTTTTATTTATTTATTTATCTATTTTTTGCCACAGGGCATGGTATGGGGGAGCTTAGCTCCTCAACCAAGGATAGAACCCATGCCACTATAGTAGAAGCCAGAAGTCTTAACCACAGGACCGCTAGGGAAGCCCCAGATCTCAGTGTGTTGAGAACAGAATGGGAGGTAGGGAACTGCAGATGGAAAAGGGACAGAGGCAAAGCAATGGGAAAGCTCTTCTCTAGTAGATGAGAAAGGGCACTCAGACCAGGACCCACACAAAGTCAAGTTATCCTTTCCTGGGATCTGCTTTCCAAGAAAGAAATTAGACTACAGCATGTTCTGAAGAAGGCAGTGGCACCCCCACTCCAGTACTCTTGCCTGGAGAATCCCAGGGACGGAGGATCCTGGTGGGCTGCCGTCTGTGGGGTCGCACAGAGTCGGACACGACTGAAGCGACTCAGCAGCAGCAGCAGCAGCAGAGCATGTTCACCTGCTAAAGCAAAGGAGAAAAAGCATTTCCTGACTTAACAGACAGACAGTAGAATTATTAACTAACCTATAATAAAAGTAAAAGTGCCACTTTAAATATTGTAATAAACACAATGGACAAATGGGAATGTAAACAGCATTTCCAATTTAACATTCTTCTCCCAACACATCTTCCAGCTCTCTCTCAAATCCTCATATCACTTCAAACTTTTAAGCAAGATTTTTTTTTGTCTTTTCCTTTGTCTCTTTTCCCTTAAAAGAATGCATTTAATAATGCTATTTCATCTTAACTGATTTTTCTATCCAAAATCAATCTGTATCACTGCCCTCCTTAACACTTAGGTCAAGCTTCTCAACTTTTAGGCAATATTGCTTACTCAGCATTTTGCCCAAAACTTGCATATACTACATTAACTTCTACTTTCTTGTATGTTACTTTATAAATGAATTACAAGTAAAATAAAAACTGGATATGCGTCCTTTTAAAGATATTAAAGACTGCAAAATATGAAGTTTAATAGTAAAGTATAAAAATATAAAATATGTTATTAACATCACTTTAAGGTTGACTTATCTCCTCCTTAATCATAAGTCAGTGTTTGAATCATGAATACAAGTGGTTGGCAAGAAAAAAAAAAACTGTTCAAGTCAGCTTATCAGTACCTAGGAGGAAATCTTTACAAGGAAATATTTAGTAGGTATACTTTCTATGAAGCATAAATTTTTGGTTTCATAACTGTTTTCCTATTTTCAGATATAGTCAGCAGCAGGATAATGTATACAGTTCTGTTTAATGAAACCAGTTTTATTTTGTTGCAGTTTGTAACTCTTTCACATATTGGCACAGTTTCATCTATTCAATTAAAAATTAGATGTTTTATTAATGTGTTTATTTGCTGATAGGAAGCATCTTGTGTTCAGTATATTCAGCAAAAAATCAGGCTAAATTGTCTCCGTTAACTTATTTGATGTCTAAAAACAGAAACATAATGTAATGTTTATTGTATAGATCCAGTGATAAATATAGAATTTTAGTTTTCTGCTGGATAGAAACTCAGCCAGTAAAAATCACATATCTTCACAGTTCCTCCTAAATAAAAAAGAGAAAAACTTGCTTTCAAGTCTGATTTAAAATTTTTTCTTAAATGTTGTATATTCTTTTGAAAAACAATATCAATTACGTTTTATCACATCTTCAAAACCACTCATTTTTAAACATGTTATTTTCAAAACATATTTTCTGCCTCAAGGAACAAATGTAGAATCTGAAGACTACACTGAAGTCATGCATTTATATCTAAATGAATTCTAAAACTAATATTCAACTCCTGACACAGAAGCAAGGAGACCAGGTGTCACACTCAGGGGAGACTGTGCAGGCCACCATGGAGCCGCCACAGCTCTCAGACCTCAGGCTCTGCCTTGCAAAACACTCTTTCCCTTTCCTGTGTTGTTTCATGATTTAGGAGATTTTTGCTTTTCGTTTGTTTGCTGTTTGCTTTGTCTTTTAGAGTCTTTAAAGTAATAAATTGGGGAAATTTCATACACTGTGTCTTGAATTTCAACAGAGTTTCTCTGGATATTTTCATGAATAAATTTACAGCTGTGCTGTGTGCTGTGCTCAGTCACGTCCAACTTTTGTGACCCCCTGGACTGTGGCCCTCCAGGCCCCTCTGTGCATGGAATTTTCCAAGCAAGAGTACTGGGGTGGGTAGCCATTTTCTATTTCAGAGGATCTTCCCAACCCAGGGATCGTATCTGGGGATCTTGGGTCTCTGGCATTGGTAGGTGAATTCTCTACCACTGTGCCACCTAGAAAGCCCATACATTTACTGAAGTGGCTACAATAAGATGGATCTCTATCTAGCTGAACAGCATGGAAGAAATATTGATAAAATTTTGTATCAACTTGCAGGTTCTATGATAGAGCACTGAAGTCTATGTCCTTCATCCTTTACTGTTATTTCATCTGAATAGCTTGGATGAAGCTAAGAAAACACGCTTCTCTAAATCTAAAAGAGAGAGAGAATGCTGAGAGATATAAATGATGATTTGGATTAGAAAATAAACATTGTAAAACAGTCAAACTGGAATGACAGGCTGGGACCAAAAGATAAAATCGAGAAGAAAAGAAAGCCTAGACCTACATTAAAGTAAAGCAAACTACAAAGGAGCAAAGGAATTAATAGCCACTGGCATGGAAAAAAATCAACCCATAGAGGTTTTAGTTGACCACAAGCTTCAAAGGGATTAAGAGTTTGATACGGTACAGAAGGGAGGTAATGAAGGACGGTGCTGTGGACATGCCACCCTCGGGGCTGCTGCTATTTTTACCTAAAGGGCAGGTCCTGGGAATTAGCTAAACTTAGTGTCTGCATACCTGGGCTAGCATGTCTTCAGAGACCTGTGGCTAAGTCCCATTATCAGTTAGGTAGGAATCTTGAAAAGTGACAGATCGCTTGTGCTCTCAAGCCACTGCCTGCTCAAGTTCACCCCTAACCTCAATGGGGAAACGGGGAAGCCAGTGAACCCCAGAACACAGGTGGAGTTTTCTCAGAAGGGATCAAATCTGTGTACCCTCTCCATTGGGAGGCAAAGTCTGAACCACTGAACTACCTGGGAAGTCCCTCCTATTTCCGTTTTTAAGCTTTAACTGTTACCAGTCCAAGCTCACCCTGCTCACTGCATGACAGGCCAAGGAATCTGAGAGACACGTGTAAGGGCAAGGAAAAGGACTTTACTAGGAAAGCAGCTGACCGAGAGGGTGCCAGGCTAGCACCTCAAAATAACTATCTTATAGGGGTCTGGATGCCAGGTTCTTTTATAGAGTCAGAGGAAAAGCAAAGAGGAATTAAATTCGAAAGGCAGAAAAGAGAGGGAGAGGCAGTGGGGAGGTAAAGTACTAAAAAATGTCTTCAGTCTTGTAAAACATCTCCAAGGGAATGGCCAGCCTTTGAAAAGGGTGTATTAATCTCTTCTGTTCACAGGTGGGTAGGGACAAATTATGCCTCTGTGAGCTAAACAAAGACACTTTACAGTCAAGCAGATGGCCTGGGTCCTCTGAGGCAGGCTATTATGTACGATTATACAAAAGCATAATCATAGTAAGTATGACTATACAAAAGTCGGTGATAGCATCACCAACTCAATGGACGTGAGTTTGAGCAAGCTCCAGGAGTAGGTGATGGACAGGGAAGCCTAGTGTACTGCAGTCCATGGGGTCCCAAAGAAACAGACATGACTGAGTGACTGAACTGAACTGAACTGATAAAAAAGCAAGGAAAAGTAAGTCAAAGAAACAGTTTTCATCATGAAGTCAGAACTGGCTTCCTCCCTGCAACATAACTTCTTAAAACTCAGGACCTTGAGCATAATCATGCTTTACACAAGCAACTGCCATTTTCTAATTCCAACTTACTCTCCACATGCTTACCAAACGCTTGAGTTTATCAATCATAAGGTTAGATTTTTGCCCCTATTTCTACTGCATTTTGGATGACTGCCAATTCTGTGTAGACAGTATACCTAACACTCCAAACCCACTGTCTACATAGCTCTGTGTGGACATCCTGGACCATATACCACCTAGAATTCTTTATACTCTATGGTGATCTATAGTTTCTGCTCCCTCAGCTTGTTGGTCCACAAAAAGTATTCTTAGATCTCAATAAGAACTCTAATCCTTGGTCCATCAAGTTATCTTAATCTTTAATCCTTCTCCTGGCTTCATTAAATTATTCAACTGAGCTTTATTTTCCTCATTTGTAAATGAGAGTTCAGTTCAGTTCAGTTCAGTTCAGTCACTCAGTCGTGTCCGACTCTCTGTGACCCCATGAATCACAGCACGCCAGTCCTCCCTGTCCAACACCATCTCCTGGAGTTCACTCAGACTCACGTCCATCGAGTCTGTGATGCCATCCAGCCATCTCATCCACGGTTGTCCCCTTCTCCTACTGCCCCCAGTCCTTCCCAGCATCAGAGTCTTTTCCAATGAGTCAACTTTTCACATGAGGTGGCCGAAGTACTGGCATTTCAGCTTTAGCATCATTCCTTCCAAAGAAATCCCAGGGTTGATCCCCTTCAGAATGGGCTGGTTGGATCTCCTTGCAGTCCAAGGGACTCTCAAGAGTAGTAATACCTATATCACGTATTTGATGGGAAGATTAGCAATAAATTATGTAAAATGCATAATATTACTCCTTGCTAAGTGTAGGCATTAAATAATCATTATCAACTTCAATCTGTCTGTCAGGGGAGTTTGTAATTTCCTTGGTTCTGTCTCACTGCAGGAAAAATTTGAAGCAACAAATGAATTGATGTTACAGCTCAGTTTTATTAAGAAAAACAAAGGATAGTACACCCTTGAGGAGTGGAGGGTGGGCCGACCCAAAAGACAGAGAAAAGTGAGGCCCCTGGCTCAGTTTTGGCTCCTCTTTTATATTTTTTTTTCTCCCTCCGTGATCCTGCCCTAGGTAAATTGGGCTAGCCCACAGGGCTGTTTGTTTCACCTGAGGTCCTCACTCCAGTCTTCGGACATTGCTTTGTTCTATTTTCACGGGTTTTGCTCTTCTTTGTCTTCCTAACCACGTCATTCTGGACTCCTTTTTCCTATTTTAACTATCTATGGCACCCCACTCCAGTACTCTTGCCTGGAAAATCCCATGGACGGAAGAGCCTGCAAGGCTGCAGTCCATGGGGTCGCTGAGGGTCGGACACGACTGAGACTTCACTTTCACTTTTCACTTTCACGCACTGGAGAAGGAAATGGCAACCCACTCCAGTGTTCTTGCCTGGAGAATCCCAGGGACGGGGAGCCTGGTGGGCTGCCGTCTGTGGCATCACACAGAGTCGGACACGACTGAAGGGACTTAGCACCAGCAACGTATCTAAACTTCGTAATTTATTACTTAAAAGCTCTCTTGCCAAAACTCTCAGTACCTAATTAGCAAAACTCTAGCCCAGGATCAACCAGTCACTCTTTTCTTGTCTCTGGCTGCTGAGCACTGCTAAAAACAAATGCCACAACCACATGGATTGATGCCATTACAAATTCATGGTTTCTCACATCAGTCTAGCTATTAACACCACACAGTAAAATCTCTACCTCTAGTCGACTTCCTCTCTCATTCCCCACAACAGTATTTTCAAACCTTCACCACTCTGATCTTTCCCATCACTCTAAGTAAATGAACCCTCCTTTAGAGAGAAAAATAGAGACCACCACATAAGACCATTCGCCACTCCCTGTGTTTCCCACAACACAACCAAATGTAAACATATGTAAATATAGTTAACACAACCCTTACCTTTTTCTTTATATTTTAGCTAAGTGGTTGCCCTTCTACCTTTCGAATCCTTCCATCTGCTCTTTGAATCACATCTTTCCATTTCTTTGGGAACCTTACTTAAGTCATGTGTTCTTCCTTTCTTCTGTACTTTTGGCTTCTCTTTTTCTTCCAACATGTCCTATCTCTTTATCTCCTAGTGATCATTACTGAAGCGACTTAGCAGCAGCAGCAGCAGTGATGGCTTTACTTTTGTGGCTCAACTGGTAAAGAATCTGCCTGCAATGCAGGAGACTTGGGTTCAATCCCTGGGTTGGGAAGATCCCCTGGAGAAAAGAAAGGCTACCCACTCCAGTATTCTGGCCTGGAGAATTCCACAGACTGTATAGTCCACGGGGTCGCAAAGAGTTGGACATGACTGAGTGACTTTCACTTTTCCTCTGAAAGCCAAGTTTCTCCAAAGAATGATATATATTTACCACTACTTTCCCACTTCCTGACTGCCTAAATCACTATATAGATGCTTATTCATTTTCAGTAAAAGAAGTCTTACAAATATCTTGCTAAAAACAAAAGACGTTTCAATCCTTAATTTATAGGACTTGTATACTACTCTTGATGCTATTTATCATGTTTCTCCTCCAAATTCTTTCCTCATATGATTATTACGACATCACTGACTCTTGATTTTCCTCCTTTATCTCCTGTTGACTAAAAAAAATGCACAACTTGAGAGTTGTGAGTTAAGTTTTATTTGAGGCAAAATAAGGATTGCAGCCCAGGAGGCAACACCTCAGATAGCTCTGAGAGACTGCTCCAAAGCCTCAGGAGGAGTAGGTCAACATAAAGGTTGTAGTGAAGAAGGAATTCAATATCAATAAGCACTCATTTTACAAAAGGTTTTTACTAGTCATGAGAAGCTGATGTCATCATAAAGGGATTTACTGCTTCTCTAGATATGAGAAGATAGAAAGACTGAGATCATAAAATCTGTTCCTAAAAACATCCAACTAACTAAAGACCTGTCCCACCAGATTCCCTGGAGCACAGAGTGCATCACTCCACCCTGAACTCCCTCAGGGGTTGTTGAAGGTCAACGGCTATAGCAGCTCTGGGTTCAATCTCAGTAGAAAAGAAAAGAAAGAAAGTCACACAGTCGTGTCCGACTCCTTGCAACCCCATGGACTGTAGCCTACCAGGCTCTTCCATCCATGGGATTTTCCAGGCAGGAATACTGGAAAGTGAAAGTGAAGTCGCTCAGTCGTGTCCGACTCTTTGTGACCCCGTGGACTGTAGCCTACCAGGCTCCTCCCTCCCCGGGCAAGAGTACTGGAGTGGGTTGCCATTTCCTTCTCCAGGTGATCTTCCCAACCCAGGGATCAAACTTGGGTCTCCTGCGTTCCAGGCAGACGCTTTAACCTCTGAGCCACCAGGGAAGCCCAAGAGTGGTTGCCATTTCCTTCTCCAGGGGATCTTCCTCACCCAGGGATTGAATCCAGGTCTCCCACATTGTAGGCAGATGCTTTACCATCTGAGCCACCAGGAAGTCCACCAGGAATCTCAGTAGAGGTAGATGGCAAATGCCTTTGTTGTTCAGCAGTTGGCAATGCTCTTGGCAAGTGCCAATTTGTACTTGATGCTCCCTTAGAGAAAATCTGATTTATTTACAGGATTTTAACTACCATTTAACATTGATACTCCAACATCTAAATCTCCAACCCTGATTCCCTCCAGATCCGTGTAGCTAATGAATACTTCAAGAAAAACAAACAAGCAAGCAAACCAAATGTCTTGACTTAGATGTCCTATAGCACCTCAAATTTATTATGTCCCAAATTGAACTCACTTTATTGCTCCTTCCTTTAAATTTCCTCACATTTCTTTTTTTTCCTATTTTGGCAAGCTGCCCACCCATTTTCTTAAGTCAGAAACTGCATTCAACCTTCACATTTATCTGATGATTAAATCCTCTCAACCTGTGGCTGATTCGTGTCAATGTATGGCAAAACAAATACAGTATTGTAATGTAGAATAAAGTATTAAAAAAAAAAAGAAAAAAAGAAAGCTATGGTAGAGAAATGAATTTAAAAAATAAATAAAAAGTCTACAAATAAACAACAAAAAAATATTCCTTAAATCTATAACTTTGTTATTATTATTATTCCATGATCACTATCAAACATTCGGTCTTCTATGTGGTGTTCTGAAAGATGTTCCTCATTGTGTCTGCCAAAAGTCACTGGAGCCACATTCAAATAAATATTGCTGTCATCTAAAAAAAGATGCACAATGTGAGAGTGCAAGTTCAGTTGTATTTGAGGCACAGTGAGGACTGCAGCTTGGGAGACAGCACCTCAGATAGCTTGGAGAAACTGCACCAAGAAGACAGTGGGGGGAGGTCAATATATATGACTGTTGGTGAAGAGGGAGTTCAATGCAATCAAGCACTTATCTTACTACAAAAGATGTTCTGCTAGTCATGAGGAGCTGATGTCACCAGTAAGCGATTAAGTGCTTTTCTAGATACAGGAGTTGCAAGGATTGGGATCATGAAATCAGTTCCTGAGAATATCCAACTGTCTAAAGACCTGTCCCACCAGTTTCTTTGGAGCACAAAGTGCCCCACTCTCCACCCTGAACTCCCTTCAGGGAGTGTCAAAGGTCAGCACAAGATTCAGTCTTCACAGAGACACATGGCAAATGCCCTTGGCAAGAGCCAGTATGTAGTTGATGTTGCTATTCATTTATTTTTAGTTTCATATGTAAGTATTTATGGGTCCCGTTGCCTCTGAACAGTCTAGAGAGACTTCCCTGTTATGCAACTCTGTCCACGCATGGCCCAGTGAAGCTTGCTCTGTGTTACTGTCTCTCCTGGGCATATTTTTTCCTTGATGAGAACCAGATCATCTAACCTGGGCAGTGCCCATACTATCTATACTTTTTTTTTTAGGATAAAACTCAATCTTTTTATCAGAGCATGTCCAGAGAATTCATCATCTGGTTTGTTTCTCCAGCCTCAGTTCTTGTAGATTCTTTTCTAAGTACCTGCTACAATCCAACAGTAATTTACTAACTGCATTTCTTCAATTGGCCATATTCTGTCTCATGTTGGTCCTATGATAGCCTCTTTATTGGGATAATGAACTAATATTCAAATATGAGTAGAAAAAGTTAAGTCAACCAAGGTTAATAACAGGTTGAAGTGAAGTGAAGTGAAGTCGCTCAGTCATGTCCGTCTCTGCGACTCAATGGACTGTAGCCTTCCAGGCTCCCTCTGTCCATGGGATTTTCCAGGCAATAGTACTGGAGTGGATTGCCATTTCCTTCTCCAGGGGATCTTCCCAGCCCAGGGATTGAACCCGGCTCTCCCGCATTGTAGACAGATGCTTTACCATCTGAGCCACTGTATTAACTGTTAATACACTTTATCTTAGCCAAAAGGCAGGAAATGGCAATCCACCCCAGTATTCTTGCCTGGAGAATCCCATGGACAGAGAAGCCTGCACCCATGGGGTCGCAAGGAGTCAGATCCGACTGAGCAACTAACAGTACCTATTTATGCTGTATTCCTCAGAGCGTCAAGCCAACAAGCATTCATTTATTTCTTCAACAAATGGTTAGCACATACATACTGTGTGTTTGGCATTATTCTAGGTACTCTGGGTAGATCAGTGAATAAAATGGACATGCACACCTGTACCTGTGAAGCTTCACTCCAGAGGAGTTATGATGGCAGTTGGTGATTTTAAATAGATTTCAGAGAAGATTTCAGGGAGGTGATCCTTGAGTGAGTTTGAGATTTTATTCTGGGATGAATGGGGAGCCACTGGAGGGATTGAGCAGAGAAGTGCCTTGATCTGACCAATATTTCAATGGAATGACTCTAACTTCGAGAATAAATTTGGACAAAAAGCAAGGGAAGCAGCTGATAAACAGCGGTGTCTTAGAATAGGGTGAGAGCTGTGGAGCTGGTGATAGTGTTTTGAAAACAGAGCTAGGAGATTTGGTCATTGGTTATAAGTGGGAAGTGAAAGAAACAGAGCAGTTTGAATGACTCCAATATGTTTTGGTCTCAGTATGTGGAAAGATGGAGTGGTTGCCAACTGTGATAGGAAATACTGCAGGGAGGGTCTTAGCATTTATTCTTTCTTTTCAAGTTTAACCTTTCTCCTCAATGAACAGTAATTGCTACTGTATACAAAAGCTTTGAAAACATACTTTGTTCCCCAAAAAATAATCCTAACAAAGCAATCCCATCTCAAATTGTACAGTGAGATAGTGACAAGTTGCGTGGATCAGTGTGTTCTAGATACTCTGATATCCCATATGGTCTAAAGCATGCTACAATCCAAACTGCATCCATAAAAAGTGAGTCACAAACAGGAATCGTTTAAGACTTGGAAAAAAATACAATATAAATGCCAGAGTGGATTTTAAGATTTATTATGAAAAACTGATTTTTCTTTAGCTCTGTTTTATAACATTTTTCCTCTTCATCCTCTCTTCCTCTCTTCTGTTACCTTCTATTTACTTTGCTATTCTTTTCTCCTTTCTAAAATGGCATTTTTTTCTTGGTTTCTCTTTGATCTGTTAAATTTTCAAGACATCGGTTTTACTCTTAAGTTAAAATGTGATTTTGAAGTGTGTGTGGATGAAACTCATCCACATTCATCACATCTTATTTTCATCAGCCTTGTTCTATTAGTGATACAGAAGACCAAAATCTACTACAAAACTTAACTGGTAACAGAGAGGCACTGATAATTCTTTTCACTGAGAGTAGGTGAAATAGGTATTTGCCTTATATGCTCAAGCAAAGTACACACACTCTTTTAAAAATAGAAAGTCCCAGGGTAAGGATAATCAAATATTTATGTCAGCCTGAAAAAAAAAGAAAAAGAAAGCATAAATTTTAAAGCCAGAAGACTTGGAAACTACACATTATAGCTTGTAAACTGAATTTGGGCAAGTCATTTAATCTGAGTCATATGAGTTGAAAGGCATCATTCTGTAGTTTTTGCCTTTCTTTTCTTCCTGTTTTTCTTATTTTCTCCTCCCTTTCATCTTTACTCTCTTCCACTTCCTCTTTCTACCTCTTCTTCTCTTTCTCTTTCCCTTCCTTCTTACCTTCTTTCTTCCTTTCCTCATTCCTATTATACTTCATGCCATATAGAATTTAAGGCATATTTCAAAAAAAACATACTGAGTAAAAAATAGAAAAATGAAAATAGGAATAAGAAGCCAGGAGTACAAATAAGTAACCCAAAAGCACTGACAGAGCTATAATAGTTTGCGACCCCACGGACTGCAGCACGCCAGGCTTCCCTGTCCTTCATTATCTCTTGGAGTTTGCTCAAACTCATAGCCATTGAATCAGTGATGCCATCCAACCATCTCATCCTCTGCCATCTTCTCCTCCTGCCCTCAATCTTCCCCAACATCAGGGTCTTTTTCAATGAGTTGGCTCTTTGCATCAGGTAACCAAAATATTAGAGTTTCAGCATCAGTCTTCCCAATAAAAGTTGAAAAGATTTGGCTTAGTTTACCATGCTATAATTAGAAAAAGATATTCAATCTACACTGTCATCTGCCTAGAAGCAATTACACCACTTTATGGAGGTGTTTGCAGCCTCAGTTCTCAGTCTACTCCATCATTTGCATACATGCATACATGATGGGGGAATTTCCACCTCTAATATGATCTTTCTGTTAAACTCTCCCCATCCTTCCCTACACTTGCTAGGTTGGCAAACACTGACCAGTTGTTCAACCTCTCAAGTCAGTTTCATTATTTGTAAACACTAACGTAAAAACATAAATCTGTTCATCTCCCTGAGAATGCAGTAACATATGTAAAAGTGTCTGTCATAGTTCTCTGTTAGTATATACAATATTGTCATATACCTAGAGGCTTAAAACAACACAAATGTATTATTTCAAATTCCCCAGGATGAATTGTCTGGGCATAGCTTAACTGGATTCACTGCTCAGGGTCTCATAATACTGCAATCAAGGTGCTGGTCTTGATGCTATTCTCCTTTGGAGCTCAGGCTTCTCTTCCAAATTTAGTCATTTATGAGAGAACTCAGTTCCTTGCAGTTGTAGAACTGAGGTACCCATTTTCTTTCTAGCTATTGACTGGTGATCAAAAGCCATTCAAAGTTCCTTGTCATGTGTCTCCCATAATGAGTCCACAATACCTTCTAGTATATCTTCTGATATTTCTTACATCCTTTAAGAGTTCACTCGATTAGATCAAGATCACTGAGAATGTCAACTAAAAATATAGTCACAACCTGAAAGTAGAGAGTTATTTTATTTGGTAGGAATGTTAAGGACCCTGAAGCAAGGAGACAGCATCTCAGTAAGTGACTTCCCTGGTGGCTCAGATGGTAAAGCCTCTGCCTACAACGCGGAGACCTGGGTTTGATCCCTGGATTGGGAAGATCTCCTGGAGAAGGAAATGGCAAGCATCTCAGTAGCCTTGAGAAACTGCTCCAAGGAGGCAGGAGCAGGAATCAGTCTATATACAAGTTTGCAACAAAGGGAGCAGAATCTGAACATCAAAAAGTACTGTGAGGTAAGAAAACTCAGGTATCAAGTTAAATGATTTAGCATTCTACGTATGAGAAGTTGCAAGCCTCTGGGTTCACTGAATTCCTTCCTTCCATATGTATCTCGGCTGTGAGCTGTGCTGTGCTAAGTTGCTTCAGTCATGTCTGACTCTGTGGGACCTTATGCATTGTAGCCTGCCAGGTTCCTCTGTCCATGGGTTTTCCAGGCAAGAATACTGAAAGGGTTGCCATTTCTTCCTCAAGAGGATCTTCTGGACCCAGGAAAGGAACCCGCTTGTCTTACGTCTCCTGCATTGGCAGGCAGGTTCGTTACCACTGGGAAGCCCCATGTACCTCAGCTCTCTGGGGCCAAATCCTGTTTCCTTTTTCACCTTGAGGAGTGGCAGGTGGCTGCTTCTTGCAGTCCCCCAGCTCCTCAGCAATCACCGTGGGGCAGCAGCATCTGCCGGATCACAGTTTGGGGAGCCCTCATTTACGTTTGGAGGCCAGAAATCACTGATGGCTGTGGTAATTCTTATTTATTGATATGGCAGGAGATATTTTCATTTCACAAAGATAATCTCCATCTTGAGATTGGTTGGTCAACTAGTTAGTAACCTAGTCATAAGAGTGATACCTCACCATATTCACAGTTTCACCCACACTCAAAGGGTGGGGGCTATACAAGGTCATGAATCCTTGGGTATTAGTCTAGAATCCTGCCTATTTATGCAGCATATCATTACACCCACTCCACACATATAAACAATTAAAGCAAAATTTTATAAAAAGTACAACTTGGTTTAATCTTTTGGCACACCAGATCTTGACTGGTTCACTCTGCACAATGATAGAATGATGTTACCTAAAGGATTTCTCATATTCATGAATTTTTGCTTTCTTCATTCATCTGGCATTCATTTAGCAAATATTTGTTGACTATTTACTATATACTGGGCACAGTGCTAGGCACTGGTGACATAATAACATAGGCATGGCTCAGCCTTCACTGAGCTTATAGTTAGTCTTCAGAGAATAAAACAAATAAAAACCCCAAACACATAGATACAATCTTTGCTAATTATGTTAAGAGCTTTTAGTCATTAAAGGGCTTTTAGTAGAATGGTGATATTACTCAGATGGCATTTCTGAAAATAACACTGAAGGTTATGAAGAGATTAATGTTTGTTAAGATTGATTCGACTTATGCATGAAAGGTGAATTTGGGACTTTTACCACATATAAAAATTGTCCCAGGCTTCCCTAGTGGCTCAGACGGTAAAGCATCTGTCTGCAGTGCAGGAGACCGGGTTCAATCCTTGGGTTGGGAAGATCCCCTGGAGAAGGAAATGGCAGCCCACTCCAGCATTCTTGCCTGGAAAATCCCATGGATTGCGGAGCCTGGTAGGCTACCGTCCATGAGGTCGCAAAGAGTCAGACACGACTGAGCGACTTCACTTCACCACATATAAATATAAATACATTGCCTTTGGGAGGACTCAAGCATCTCTCATAAGCCTACTTTAAATTCTACTCACAATGCAGAATGACTGTAGTCTAGTCTGATTCAAACCTCAGAGCACTGAGGTTGTGCCACCATCCTAGGTGTTTGCTCCAGTCTAGTCACTCAAGTCTCTTCTTTAATTTCTGGATATTTTTGCATGTGATCTTAATTAGAATTTTCTCCATCTGGAATGGCTCATCATTTAGGATTAGCTTGGCTGCATATAACAAAATAATACTGACTTAAACAAAAAATAAGTTTATTTCTCTCTCATGTTTAAAAAATGCCTGAAGATATGTTTGCCAGGGGTGATGTGGAGCTTCATGATATCATAGACCCAGGTTTCATTAACTTCAGCTCATGCCTTCCACCTCATGGTGCAAGGGAACCAGTCAAGTTCCCTGGGAATTGGTAAGAGGAAAAGCCAGTTGAAAAGAGGGAGGCTTGAAGAAGAAAGGGGGCAAAGAGCACATACCAGCTGATCAGTAAAGAAGGTATTTGAGAAACTGTAAAAACAAAAGCCAAAAAAAAAAAAAGGCCAAAAAACCTTCTGCTTACATATCGTACACTTCAATCGCATGCCATACCTAGCTGCTGGGAAGATTAGAAAGTAGAGCTTTTTTCTTCCCCAGGCAATCATGTTTCCATCTAAAATCCACAGTTTTCATCACAAGGAAGAAACGGGGAATGAAAAGTGGAGTGGGAAACTAGCAATCTCTGCCATGAGGTCTAAGCCATGGCGTGAGTTTGGGTGGAATAGGCAAAGTCCTCCTCTTTTGGCCAGTTTTGTTTTAGGTCCTTCAGGCTAACTTGGTCTAGACAATAGGGGTGCTCTACCTGGGCCAGCACCTTCAACTAGCATTCTCAGTACAGAATCTAAAGTTTGAAGCCAATCAGGACTCGTAGAGCAAGTTTGGGGGCACTGCACTGGGTCAGTCACTGCATGCAGGCTTCCTCCAAATTGCACTGCGTGGGCTTTTCACTGCAGGGGCTTCACTGCAATGCAGGGGCGTTAGGGCATGCCAGCTTCAGTACTCATGGCGCATGGGCTTAGCAGCCCTGAAGCATGTGGAATTTTCCCGGACCAGGCAATGGCACCCCACTCCAGTACTCTTGCCTGGAAAATCCCATGGATGGAAGAGCCTGGAAGGCTGCAGTCCATGAGCGTGGGACACAACTGAGCAACTTCCCTGTCACTTTTCACTTTCATGCATTGGAGAAGGAAATGGCAACCCACTCCAGTATTCTTGCCTGAAGAATCTCAGGGATGGGGGAGTCTGGTGGGCTGCCGTCTATGGGGTCGCGCAGACTGGGACACGACTGAAGCGACTTAGCAGCAGCAGCAGCAGCAGCAGCAGGGATCAAACCTGTATCCTCTGCATTGGCAGGTGGATTCTTAACCCTGGACTACCAGGGAAATTCAGCCACTTTTATGTAAGAAAAAATAGAACAATTGAAACTCTTGTTGTATCAGTCAAGATTCTATCACATATAAGTGACAGAAACCCACCTTGAACTAGCTTAAGCGAAAGGGGAAATTTTATTGGAAGGGTATTTGTCTAATGTTCAGAACTTAGAAAACAATCAAGACTTTGGAGGAATGAGTGTTGAACTAGCCTCAGGAATAAATCAATACTGAAGGACTCTTCTGTAAATGGTAATATTCTCAAGACATCCTCTCTACCTCTCACCTCTGTTTTGAGGGATGGGAATTAGCTTTATTTTCCTGGATTTCTCGTTATGGCCAATTAGTAGAATGCTTCCTGACTATTTACTTACATCCTATAGTTTCTGACCAGACAGAAGACAGAAAGAGATTAAATTCTTAGAAAGAGATTGATTTGCCCATTCTGGGAAATATTACCACCCATGGACCAATCACTGTCAGCCCCCAAGTGAACCAAACAGATGAAAACAGGAGTAAATGGGAGCTGTACATGAAGAAGCAAGAAAACAACTGAACAAATAAACTCAACAAAAGTTGCTAGACTTGGAGTTGATATACTACAGTTTTGAAAGTCCTAACAGCAGAGTGAGAGGATGAAAGAGTATAGAAAGTTCTGTATATATTTTAATATTTCTTCAAGAATAATTTGAGAGTAAGACCCTTTGGGCTTCCCTTGTGGCTCAGCTGGTAAAGAATCTGCCTGCAATGTGGGAGACCTGAGTTCGATCCCTGGGTTGGGAAGATCTCCTGGAGAAGGGAAAGGCTACCCACTCCAGTATTCTGGCCTGGAGAATTCCTTGGACTGTATAGTCCATGGGGTCACAAAGAGTCATTCTCTTGTGATAACAAAGAGTATTCTTGATTAAGAGAACAGGTTCATTTTGCTGTTTTCATTTTCAATTTTATAGAAAGCAAACTATTTTCAGACACTTCGTATTTCAGGCTTTCGTCTGGTCTGTGTTGCATAGCCCTGGGTAGTTCTTCTACCCAGCTGCGTAAGAAAAGCCAAGGATCTTCACTGAGTTCCTCTTCCAGACAACCCCAAAAATGGAGAAGGAGGGAATCCAACCAGCTTTGCCCTATGCCTTGAGCCAAATACTTTCTTGATTTTTGTGCTTTCTTCCTGTTTGTTGCTAGATGATGTGCTTTCCTTGAGTTCTGATATTTAGAATTCAGATTTAAACCTTGGACTAGAAGCAAAGAAAACAAGAAAGTTTTCCTCTGGACTCGGTCCTAGGCCACTTAGGACCAATCAGCCAAGTCAAAAGAATTAGTGTATGGTCTAGGCTAGCCCAGCCACTGAAGATCCCCATGGGACTTTGGAACCAACACCAGGATTCCAACACAGAGTGTTCCTCTGTTTGTTTTTTCTGTACATGGCTTGGGTGTTTTTGTTTTTTAATATGGGTAGGTTGCTCAGCTTGTAAAGGATCCGCCTGCAATGCAGGAGACTATGGTTCAATTCCTGGGTGTGGAAGATCCACTGGAGAAGGGATAAGCCACCCACTCTAGTATTCTTGGGCTTCCCAAGTGACTCAGATAGTAAAGAATCCACCTGCAATGTGGGAGACCTGGGTTGGGAAGATCCCCTGGAGAAGGGAACGGCTACCCATGCCAGTATTCTGGCTGGAGATTTCCATGGACAGAGGAGCCTGGCAGGCTACAGTCCACGGGGTCACAAAGAGTTGGACACGACTGAGTCACTTTCACTTTCACCTATTAAAAGTAGAACTAAAGTGTTCTGTCTTGGCTAACTGTGTCTCTTTCCATGAAAGTCAGTTACAGTTCACACATATGTACAGTTCACACATATGCACACTCAAACACTCATATACTTTTATACAGCTGTGCCTGGTGGCTCGGCAATAAAGCATCTGCCTGCAATGTAGGAGATCATTTACAACGTAGAAGACATAAGAGATCCAGGTTCCATCCCCGGGTCAGGATGAGACCCTGGAGAAGTTAACGGCTACCCCCTGCAGTGTCCTTGCCTGGGAAATGCCATGGACAGTGGAGCCTGGTGGGCTACAGCACATGGGGTCACAAGAGTCAGACATGACTGATATACTTCTAAGCTATGTTTAGTTCTTTTTTACTGAGGAGCTTCTAAGAGCGTTTTAGTCAGTGTAGATGAGAATACATAGTACGTATACTGCTTCAATCTGGAATCCTCTTATATTCCCTTCTATGGCTGTGATAGTTTTTTCAGGCCACCTACACTGGGATTTGTGTATTTCTTATTTGAAAGCCCTCATTACTATTTTCAGAGTATCTTCATTTTTTCTATCTACATGCTCAGATTTCACTACCAGTTGATTTCTATGGAGAGTTGATTCCTCTAATTTGTTCCATAAAATGCTTTCAGCCTGCTTCACTTCTTAACCTTGAAATGTGCCTTCTCTCTCTCCTTCCCCCTCTCCCTCCCTCCTTCTCTCTCTCTCTCTCCTATCTGTTTTTTCCCTGGATGGATGGATGGATGGATAGGAAAGAAGTGAGAGAAGGAGGGAGGGAAGAAAACAGAAAGAAAGAAAGGAAGAAAAAAAGAAAGTTCTCAGAGAGAAATGTTCTGTAGACATGGGTAAGATGGTTTATCTCCAGATGGGTTGCTAAAAAGTTAGATATTGATTATAACATGAGTATCATATATGACATGTCCTATGTCAACACAGACCACAGCAGTTGAAGATGTGTCTATTTAACAGCTTCGCACACAACACCAAAGAGGTTAAACATAGTTAAAACTCAATTTACTTCTCTATTGGTTGAGGATAAATTCTTAGGAGCCCCAGCTAAGGAAACCCCTCTCCCCCCACACACACACAAAACAAAAAGGCTCAGAAATGAGAGACCGAGGCTGCCAAGTATAAACTTTACTGCCTCATTGCTTGGCCTTTTGTGGGCCTTTGGAATGAGGTGGGGAAAGGCTTTTCATGGCCTAGAGTGAACTGAATGATCCATTTGGTACATTTGAAATCAAAGAATCAGTAAGAGATGGCATCTCCCTTAACTTCCATTGTTTTGCGGTGGCCTGGCTCCTGTCAGAGAGCCCAGCAGTCATTAGAAGTTACCTCTTGCCCTCTCCTTTGGGCTTCCCTAGTAGCTCAGTGGGTAAACAATCTGCCGGCAATGTGGGAGACATGAGTTTGATCCCAGGATTGGGACGATCCCCTGGAGAAGGAAATGACAACCCACTTCAGTATTTTTACCTGGAGAATTCCATGGACAGAGGAGCCTGGCAGGCTATAGTCCACAGGGTCACAAAAGACACAACTTAGTGAATAAACCATGACCACACCCTCATTTAGAAGACTTCTTAACCTGAAAATGTTAATGAGCCTGTGATATGCATTAACCTTGGAAAATCTCTTCTCTTTCCTAGTCATTATCACTTGTGCCAACTTGTAAGTATAATTATAAGAAAAGTGAGTCTGAATTAAGTTTCAGACAGACTATCGTTACTATTCTTTAAAAAAATGGAACTAGTGTCTAATCTAACTAGGTATGTGTTGTCACGACTCAAGATGTAAGACAACCAGATGTGGAAAATGCCACCTGTGTTAAAGCATCAACACTTATGAAGGACTAAAATTTTAAAGTACATTTGAACCTATTCAAATTTTATTCCTAAAATGTTGTCAGTTCATCCTGCATTTTGATATGTGTAGGGCTGGGGACATTCTCAGTGTTCTGCCTAGAGCTCCTTGGGTCCCCATTTCCTTCCCTGAGTGGCCCTCTGCCCATTTCTAGCTTGTCCCTGAGTCTCCTCAGAAAACTGCCTAAGGCCACCTGAAGCTGTTTGCCTGTAGACTTGGAGCGAAGAAGCGAAGGCACCTGAGAGATTATGTACCTCCCATGGTCCCAGCCCTTAAAACTACTGACATAGAAATATGAAAGCCCAGTTCTTTCCCCCTCCAGTCAGGACAAATGTTGAAGGAAAATTCACATTCTGGAGAACGTGACACTCCCTCAGATCAGGCTGTGAGGCTCCTCCCTGGTTTCTTTCGCTTCCCTGTCCTGCTAACTTGGCTCCCTTCCTGTGGTCTCTGAGCACTTCCTTTACAAATCATGAACCTGGGGGCTCCTGTGCTTCCAGAAACTTGGCCTAAGACTATATGTTATCTTGAATAGAAGAGAAACTGATAAACTTTTTTCTCTCTTCCAAGGCACAAAGACTGACTGTGTTAGAAAGATTCTCCATCCAGGCTTAATTGTGGAGGGATGGCAAGCTTTCTTTTGGAGTGCCACCTCTGACAGATGGCGTTCCAGCAGGGACGGTTCTGTGGGTGAACTTGGAGTTCTAAACAGTTTTTGACAGACCATCTCGAAGTTTGTCTGTGTCTATGATTGGGCTCTATTATCATCAGCATACGTCAAATGGGAAAACTGAAACTCTGAGATGTGAAGATGTTTGTCCAAGGTCATCTCACAGTATGTGGCAGAGCTTAGGTCTGGCCCCAGGCAATCTCACTTCAGTGTGTCTCCTCTAATCCACTCTGCTGTACTACCTGCCCTGGGAGAGAGTGAGAGAAGTAAGTAGAAAGTGGCAGAGACAGAAAAAGAAAAAAGAGAAGTGAATTCAATACGTAAAAACTGACTCATACTTAAAGATAAAGGATTGGGCAGGAAGGTATGAACAGAAAGAAGCACAAACACATCCCAGAGAGGCAACGGGAAATTGACATTAAAAATTCATATGGTAACACAATCACAAGGAGAGATCCACACATATGAAAGAGGCATGTACTTTATAAAGTACATTTTATAAAGACAGATCAATATATAAACCAAGACAGGAAAGAGCATACATGCACATAAACAAGCAGAACTCAGGAAGAATGGGAAGGTGGGCCACTAAAGGAGACTGGGGACTGGAATTCAGGCAAAGAAATCTTTAGTGCAGGACTGGCTTTGTTGGTGTGATTTGAAAGGAACCACTGGGGCTTCCCTGGTGGCTCAGACAGTAAAGAATTTGCCTGCAATGCAGGAGACCCAGGTTCGGTCCTTGAGTCAGGAAGATCCCCTGGAGAAGAGCATGGCTACCCACCCCAGTATTCTTGCTTGGAGAGTCCCATGGACAGAGGAGCCTGGCTGGCTACAGTTCATAGGGTCTCATGACTGAAGACACTTCGCATGCATGCACACACCCACATATAGCACCACCAGGATAATTCTTCTGCTTGATTTGGTCCTGATGTATCCAAGGAGAGAGATGTACTCCACGTCCACCAGTTCCTCCACCCTCTTATTCCCCCTGTCCCTGCTTGATTTGTTAATCGGAAGACACAGACAAGGACTTCCTTGGTGTCTGGTCCAATGGTTGGGGGCTGAGACTCCCTGCCCCTAATGCAGGGGCTGGAGTTCAGACCCTGTCTTGGGATCTAGATCCTGCATGCCTCAACTAAGACCTGGTGCAGCCAAACAAATAAAGACTTTTTTTTTTTAAGTCACACACAAAGTGGATACATACCTGATAACAGTACTGTTGCTCAGTGACGTCCAACTTTTGCAACCCCATGAACTGTAGTTGTAATCTGCCAGGCTCCTCTGTCAATGGAATTTTCCAGGCAATAATTCTGGAGTGGGTTGCCACTTCTTGCTCAGGGGATCTTCATGACTCAAGGATCAAACCTGCATCTCTTGTGTCTCCTGCATTGGCAGGTGGAGTCTTTACCACTGAGCCACCAGGGAAGCTGATAGTACTGACCAATTAGTAATTAAATCAGCAGGATTTTCTTCTTCTAAGGTGAAAATAGAATAATTCGAAACAAAGTAAGTAGTTGTGCAAAGTACTCACTCTGGAATCAAGTATAAATCTACCACGCCATTTGAAAGGTAACTTTTTAATTTTATATTTAATATGAAGTTAGTAATATTTATTTTCTAGGATTGTTGGGATTATTCAAGAAAATGCATGTTATGTGCATAGCACATAATAGTCATTCAACATATTGTACCAATCATTATGAATACCATAACAATTCAGTATCACAATGCAAGTAGGGAACTTGAATAAAAGAATAAAACCTACAGGTGTAGCCCTTGAAGCCTCTTCACCTCTGTAACTTTAACTTCTAATATTTTACTTATTTTATAGTTCAACTCATATAATTACATGAATATCATATGTATAACTCATATGATTATATACTCTCCTTAAATCAGAAAACACACATTACATTGAAGTTTTCACCAAAATTTATTTTTAGAACTATTGTTCATTCTATTGCAAATTTGATTTGACTAGTGTATAATTTCACTGATTATCTATTTGCTTATCCATTCTTCATTAACATGAAAATGTAGAAGATATTACTGTTAACGAGAAGCAACAGATTTAAAAGTGACTTTTTAAGATCATAATGACTGCTTGACGGATTATTTCTAGATCATCCCCAGTATATTTAAAAGGAATACACTTGAAAAATGTGTGTAGCACTACAAAAGAAAGACCCCCCAAAGTGAGTCTTCTAATATAGAAGAGAATTTAAACTAGGTCCCTATAGGGACTTCTGAGTCTTCTAATATAGGAGAGAATTTAAACTAGGTCCCTATAGGGACTTCTCTGGTGGTCCAGTGGTTAAAAACCTGCCTTGCAATGCAGGAGATGAAGGTGCAGTCCCTGGTTGGGGAACATGTGGCAGAGCAACCACTGAGCCCCTGCTCTGCAATGAAAGACCCTGTGTGACGGAACACGTACCACAACCAAGACCTGATAAAGTCAAGCAAATAGCAAAAAACAAAACAGGCCTCCCCATATCTATTTCATAGGTTCCCTTACACTAGAATTTTCTGCCTTCTCTATGACCAGGATCTGGTCACCAGGTTGTAACATATTATTTGTTAGCCCGTCTCTGTACACTTCCGTTAGAATTAATCTCTCCTTCATCCTCCTCTGTTTTTAAAGGGGGTATGTTGTGCTTTTTAAAGAACTATTTTAACATTTTTACTTGATGCTTTATATAAAGTTGTTTGTTTTCTGCCTGCCTTCCTCACTTACTAATGAGTTCATGAAAGATTAAAGACATTAACCTATCCTCAAAATATAGCCGAAAATACAAGTGAAGAATCTTTGTGCATAAAAGTTATTCAGTAAAAGGGATTAAATTTGCTAAAGCATACACATAAACTAAGCATGTACTTCATTAACCAACCAAAGCCAGATGATAATACAAAACAATAAATACTGGCCTTTTATAGCAACAGAAATATTTTTATGATGAACTCTTCAAAACACTGGAGTATTTCTGACTAGTTTTAATCCAAAAATTTATCATCTAGTGTCTTGAAACAGAATTGCAACTATAATTTCTAGAGTTTAGACCAGTGTCACTCCAAGTATAGTCTGAAGACCACAATAGCATCTTGACCTCAGAATTCATAAAAATGCAAAGTATCTGGCTTTACCACAGATTCACTGAATCAGAAACTCTCAATGCAGAAATCAGGAATCTATGTTTTAACAAATTCACTGGGTGATTTTGTTGCCTGTTAAAGAATGAAAGATACTGTTAAATACTTCTTAAAAAAAAAAGAAAAAGAAAAACTCTATGCTGGAAGAAAGTTAGAGAATCTTTGAGTCTAGCCTTTTACTTATTTATTGGATGAGAAATTGAGGCTAAGAACGGATAAGGTAATTGCCTAAATGGCAGAACCAAGATCACAATCAGAACTTTTGTTTCCAGACAAGTGGGGTTTTTGGGGGAGGGGCTTCCCTGGTGGCTGAGAGGTTAAAGCGTCTGCCTCCAATGAGGGAGACCAGGGTTCGATCCCTGGGTCTGGAAGATCCCCTGGAGAAGGAAATGGCAATCCACTCCAGTATTCTTGCCTGGAGAATCCCATGGACAGAGAAGCCTAGTAGGTTACAGTCCACGGGGTCTCAAAGAGTTGGACACGACTGAGCGACTTCATATCACCTAACCTCCCTAAAAAAAATCATCTCCTCTTAAGCAAAACAAAAGACTTTGGGCTAATACTATGTAGAATTTGGATTGAATTGAATTCAAATTGAATTAATGTGAGGTAGAATTCGGGACTGAAAATAAAATCATCATTTGTTAAAAATTGTCAGGTTAACAAAAAGTTCTTAAAAAGCATGGAAAGGTTGTATTCTTTTGGCTTCTGGGAAGGAATCCTGCTATTCGTGACCTCCCTATTCATGACCTCCCTGTTTGTGACCTGCCTATTCGTGACCTGCCTATTCGTGACCTCCCTATTCATTCTATCACTGAGCAATAAACAGTTAGTCACTTGCATGTATTCTTACAGATATAAACAAGGGAAATTTCACTTCAGATATGCAGCTCTGTCATGATGTAGCCCTTCCTCCCAATGATGAATTTAGGAAAAGCCAACATTTATGTCTGGTTCCTGCCCTTAGAGGAAAAACATTTGTTCTTTTACCATTAAGTATTACATCAGCTGTAGGTTTTGTTTTTGTTTTTTTACAGATTTCCTTTTTCAGGTTGTGGGAGTATGCTTCTGTTATTTCTTTGCTAGTATTTTTACAAGGAATAGATGTAATTTTGTCAAGCATTCTTTCCATTTGTTGAGATGTTTTCAATATGATTTTTCTTTTTAACTTGTGATTTAGTGAATACATTGTTTTATTTTCTGTAAAACCAGCTTTCTATTCCTAGGCTAAAACCCATTTCATTATGATACATTATCCACTTAATATATTTAGGGGTTCAATTTGCTAAACTTTTGTTTGGAGTTTTTATAGATGCTTAATGAGGCATGTTGCTCCATAGTTTTCTTATTTGTTTTCTTTTGTTTCTTGGCACAACTTTGCTTGGTTTTGGTATCACTTTAGTGGTAGCTTTACTATCTTTGTGGGAAGTTATGTAATTGTTATATAATTATATAAGTTATATAATTGTTATCTCTTTAACAGATGTAGGGGCATTCAAATTATCTGTTCCTGCTTGAGAAAGCTTTGGTAATTGACGTCTTTCAATTTAACAATTTCCTCCCTCTCCACAGCCTGGAAACTGCTTCCCTGACCCTTTGGGATTACTTTGCTCCCACATGCACCCTCCCTGCTCCATGTATTCCTATATGGCATACGGAGACTTGGGTTCAATCCTTGGCTTGGGAAGATGCCCTGGAGGAGGGCAACCCATTCCAGTATTCTTGCCTAGAGAAACCCATGGACAGAGGAGCCGGTGGGCTACACATCCATAGCATTGCAAAGAGTCAGACACAGTTGAAGCGGCTTAGCATGCACACATGCCCACTCCCGAGCTGTGAATGTATGTGGGCAGCAAACCTCTGCCAGTCTCCTCGTCCATTGTTGAGTGTCATGTGTTCGGCCACTTCATACTATGTAAGGTTAAGTCACCCTCCTTCATCAACAAGCTAAATAGGAGGTCATCAGAACAATGTCCAAAGTAGCCTTCAGTCTAGAGCTAAAGTAGTCCCACTAACGTGATGCTCTTTGGAGAATGTCATCTGATGAACTTTGTATTGTATGGTATTTACACATTTGTTGGTAAGAACATGAACAATTCCCAACCGTGGCTGATCTCTAGGAATTTTCTTACTTCTTCATGACGGTTCCTTCTGTGATCCTCAGATAGCTTTTCTTATTTATGTGTAGGTTGCTTTTCAGCTAAAAACTCAAGAGATCCCTCTGAAAAATCTATGGAACTCTTTTGTGCAGCTTTTTATCTCTTCAGAAATTTTAGCAGCAAATTCTAGTCAATTCAGGCTCCCAAACTCTTACTTTTTACTCTTCAATTTAGTAAGGCCTTGGCTATTCAATTTCCTCTAACTTTATTGCAGCATGAAAACTATCTGGAGAATAAACTGGTAAAAACACAAGTCTTGCACTGTTTATTTCCCTTCTCTCAGGAGTCATGGTCCTGAGCTATTAGCTGTCAAATGTCCAAAACCATGTATTTCTCATGTGTCTCTTTTTCTAGTTGTTTAAGGCAAGGGGTGTGAGTTTCTGGTCTTGAAGGCAATCTGTTCTCTATTAGTTCATTGTGACTGGAAGAGAAAGTTCTAGTTAAAATTTTTAAACTGTATTTTTAAAAAATTATGAGCTCACAAAATTTTTAAAATATAAATAAAAGCCAATTTTCCCTTTTAAATTCTGAGAATTTATAGATGTATAAAGTACAAACTTTAAAGATTTACTTTGAAACTCTGGAAACTTGATTTTCATCAAGATTTATGTGATATTTCATTTATAAAAGAGGCAAATGACAAGGGATTAAGCTCCAAAACATGCAAACAGCTCATGCAGCTCAATATAAAAAAAAAATCAATCAAAAAATTGGAGGAAGATCTAAATAAACATTTCTCCAAAGAAGACATACAGATGGCTAAAAACACTTGAAAAGATGCTCAACATCACTAATCACTGGAGAAATGCAAATCAAAACTACAGTGATGTATCACCTCACACAGGTCAGAGCAGCCATCATCAAAAAATTTACAAACAATAGTGCTGGAAAGGGTTTGAAGAAAAGGGAACCCTCCTACACTGTTGGTAGAAATGTAAACTGGTACAATCACTAGGGAGAAAAGTATGGAGGTTCCTTTAAAAACTAAAGATAGAGCTACCATATGATCCAGCAATCCCACTCCTCGGCATATATCCAAAGAAACCCATAATTTGAAAAGATACATGCATCCCAATTTGCAGCATTATTTACAATAACCAAGACATAGAAGCAACCTAAATGTCCATCAATATTTATCCACTCCTTTATGTCCATCAACATGGAGGAATGGATAAAGAAGATGTGGTATGTAAATGCAATAGAAAATTTCCTCAGCTATAAGAAAGAACAAAATAATGCCATTTGCAGCAATGTGAATGGATGTAGAGATTGTTATACCGAGTGAAGTAAGTCAGAGAGAGAAAGACAAATATCATATGATATCACTTACACATGGTATCTTAAAAAAAAAAAAGGCTACAAATACAAAACAGGCACAGAATTACAGATGTAGAAAATAAACGTATGGTTACCAGGAGTAACAGGAAGCAAGGATAATTTAGAAGACTGGGATTGATATATACATACTACTATATGTAAGATAGATAACTAATAATGGCCTGCTGAATAGCAAAAGGAACTCTTCTCAACACTGTGCAATAGCCTACATGGGAAAAGAAGCTAAAAAGAGTGGATATATGTATATGTATAACAGGTTAAATCTGCCATACATCTGAAATGAACAACATTGTAAATGAACTATACTTCCAAAAAAGGTTTTTTTTTAAATAGATGTATGTGATATTTCTTGGCAGTGTTTCCTTTTTTTTTTTCTCTCAATTTTGCCTTGCAGCATTCTTGTCATTATATATCTCTAGATTAAAATAAACTCAGATCTCTTGTTCAACAGTGCCAAATAGATTGTTTTCTACCACTATCTTCACCATGGTATCCTGTTCAAAACTGAAAGATAGGTTTCTAATGCAGAGGGACAAAGAGCAATGCTACAAATGAAAACTAAGAAAATTATATTCAAGGCATATACCTCTCCTTAAAAAATTCTTCATGGAGAAATCAAAATTCTCGAGTGCTTTTACAAAATTAGTACAAAATAATGACAAGAAAATAAGGAGTCCAATCCAAGAGATTAGAAAAAGAATGCAGTAAGTGAAAATAAGGGAGACATTGGTGAGAGGAATGAATAAACGTAAACATTGGAATATTTATCTTAGTTGAAATTCAAGGCAGAATTGGAAAGTGGAAGAAAAGCAGGAACAAACACAGCAAACCTAGCTAGTATAGATGGTTTCCCTCTGACAATAAAGAAAATTCTGAATGAAATATTTTTTAAGTGGCTTAGCACAACTTTCAGCTTGAAAAGAAGGCAGGAAAACTCCAGGAGCCATAAACATAGAAGTAAAGCGATAGTAGAGAACAAAGGTGAAGCTAGGTCTCAGCCCATGGAGTATTCAATCAGACATATCAGTAGGGGCTGGAATTCGCAGGCAGAAAGGAAAATTGAAGTGTGACAAGGTATCTGCACAATGGAGACAGGTATTTTAACACCTGTCTCCAAGAAACTGACAGTTGTGCATAGTTACTGATGGTTAGGGCTTCTCTGGTAGCTCGGACAATAAAGAATCTGCCTTCAATTCAGGAGACCCGGTTTCAGTTCTTGAGTTGGGAAGATCCCCTGAAGAAGGACATGGCAACCCACTCCAGTATTCTTGCTGGAGAATTGCATGGACAGAGGAGCGTGGCAGGCTACAGTCCAAGAGATCACAAAGAGTCAGACAATACTGAACGACTTAACACTACTGATAGTTAATTTTAAAACATTTTTTAAAACATGTGAGCAACAAAATTAATAACTTAGTGAAGGTACTAAATCAGTGTACTGATAGATGCACATTCTTTTCAAGCTCAAATGAGGCATTTTCAAATGCTGACTAGGTCCCAGACAACAAAGCAGTCTCAACAAATACCTCAAAATGAATAACATACACTGTGTTCCATAACTACTGTGCTACAAAATGAAAAGCCAATAATGTACAGCCTAAAAAATAAACAAATAAAAATCATAGTAACAAATATCTGGGCATTTAAATGAGCAGGAGTCTAGATAAGTCTTGAGTCAAAGAAGAAATCATAATGGACAGTGTTTGTTATCAAATATTAGGTCATGAATTACAACTAGACTCCCATAAAGCAAAACGTGTGGAGTTCAATCTAAACAGTTTTCAGAAGAAAATTATTATGTTACAAAACAAGAGAAACTAAAAATGAATGAGTCAATAATCCATCTAAGAACTTAGAAAAATAATATGATAAATCCTAAAAATAGATAAGGAGAATTATAACTAAGATCAAATATCTATTACTCTAAGAAACAAAGATACAAACCAGAGAATTAAATAAACAAAAATTATTTTTTGACAAAACTAGCCTTTGACTCAGAGAAGGCAATGGCACCCCACTCCAGCCCTCTTGCCTGAAAAATCCCATGAACAGAGGAGCCTGGAGGGCCGCAGTCCATGGGGTCGCTAAGAGTTGGACACAACTGAGCGACTTCACTTTCACGTTCCACTTTCATGCACTGGAGAAGGAAATGGCAACTCACTCCAGTGTTCTTGCTTGGAGAATCCCAGGGATGAGGGAGCCTCATGGGCTGCCGTCTATGGGGTCACAGAGAGTCGGACACGACTGAAATGACTTAGCAGCAGCAGCAGCAGCCTTTGACTGTGTGGATCACAAGAAACTGTGGAAAATTCTGAAAGTGATGGGAATACCAGACCACCCAACCTGCCTCTTGAGAAACCTATATGCAGGTCAGGAAGCAACAGTTAGAACTGGACATGGAACAACAGACTGGTTCCAAATAGGAAAAGGAGTATGTCAAAGCTGCATATTGTCACCCTGCTTACTTAACTTATATGCAGAGTACATCATGAGAAACGCTGGGCTGGAAGAAGCACAAGCTGGAATCAAGATTGCTGGGAGAAATACCAATAACCTCAGATATGCAGATGACACCACCCTTATGGCAGAAAATGAAGAGGAACTAAAAAGCCTCTTGATGAAAGTGAAAGAGAAGAGTGAAAAAGTTGGCCTAAAGCTCAACATTCAGAAAACGAAGATCATGGCATCTGGTCCCATCACTTCATGGGAAAATAGACGGGGAAACAGTGGAAACAGTGTCAGACTTTATTTTTTGGGGTTCCAAAATCACTGCAGATGGTGATTGTAGCCATGAAATTAAAAGATGTTTACTTCTTGGAAGAAAAGTTATGACCAACCTCGATAGCATATTCAAAAGCAGAGACATTACTTTGCTGACTAAGGCCTGTCTAGTCAAGGCTATGGTTTTTCCTGTGGTCATGTATGGATGTGAGAGTTGGACTGTGAAGAAGGCTGAGTGCCGAAGAATTGATGCTTTTGAACTGTGGTGTTGGAGAAGACTCTTGAGAGTCCCTTGGACTGCAAGGAGATCCAACCAGTCCATTCTGAAGGAGATCAGCCCTGGGATTTCTTTGGAAGGAATGATGCTCAAGCTGAACTCCAGTACTTTGGCCGCCTCATGTGAAGAGTTGACTCACTGGAAAAGACTCTGATGCTGGGAGGGATTGGGGGCAGGAGGAGAAGGGGACGACCAAGGATGAAATGGTTGGATGGCATCACCAACTCGATGAACATGAGTTTGAGTAAACTCCGGAGTTGGTGATGGACAGGGACGCCTGGCATGCTGCGATTCGTGGGGTTGTAAAGAGTCAGTCACAGCTGAGTGACTGAACTGAACTGAACTGAACTGAACTGAATAAAACAGAAAAATATATAATAAGTTTGATGGAAAAGAGAGAAGACAAGAGGGAAAAGGGGAGAAAAAGAGTGGGCAAAGAAAGAGAGAGGGAGTTATGCTGGCTAATCAGCTCTCTCTGGGGTGGAGGTAGACTCTAAGTTGTAAGATTTCTGATTCCTATGGTGTAAATATTTGCATTTTGCTGATTTGAATCTCCTGACATGATGTCACTGTAAACATTAAGAAGAGACCATATAAGTGGCTCTGGGCAGCGGCCACATACCAGCTCCAGCACACCACTGGAGAAAAGCCACGAACACATATTATTAGAATTGGAAACTAGAACACAAAGCTCCAAGGCTTAAGACAGTATAAGAGAATATCCTGAACAGTTCTACCGACATAAGTGGAATTGTGGAGAATTTTGTAGAGAGGTATGCTTTTCCAAATAGACCCAAAAGAAAACTAGACTAGAATTAGATCTGTAATGAATTAATAGTTTCGAATGCACTCATCATTTAAGAACACAAAACTTAACAAG
Organism: Nanger dama; assembly: GCA_917880005.1. NCBI lineage: Eukaryota > Metazoa > Chordata > Mammalia > Artiodactyla > Bovidae > Nanger > Nanger dama. Next base: position 527,991 of record CAKJTW010000068.1, on the reverse strand, counting down.
TTGGCCCATCAGATTTTATAAATAAATTTTACCAAATACTTAAAGCAGCAGTTTTAGAAGTTGAGCCCTTAGAACATGAGTGTGAGCATCACCTGAGAACTTGTTAGACCCACAAATTCTCAAGTTCCACTTCACACCCACGAAATGAGCAATCCCAAGTGAGAGCCGATGAGTCTGTACACAAGGCAGGCTGAAGTTTGAGAATTTTGTTTCAAGGAAAAGATCAATCTAAAATTATACAAACTATTTTAAAGGACAGTAAAAACAGAAACCCCCAGTGACTTCATTTTACAAGAAAGCCATCACTCCAAAGTCAGATACAAATACTACAAGGAAGAAAAATTATAAGTTGATGTCACGTGGGATAAAAACCCCTCTAAACAAACTATTAATGAATGGAATCCACCAGTGTTTATGTGTGTTTGTTTCTGTGTATGCCTTGACTAAGTTGAGAATATCTGGAAATCTGTTACTATATTTACCACATTGAGAAATTAAAGGGGAAAACTACCATATGATGATCTCTATTGATACAGAAAGTATTTTTGATGTTTAAATACCCATTCAGTGTAATAATGATTAACTCTTAGCAAACTAGAAATAGAAAAATTTTAGCCTGATAGGAATTATCTATTAAAGACCTTCAATAAACATAAAAGTTTGATAAAATTATAGACATGATTTTTTTTTAATTGAAACAAGACAAAGATACCTGCTATTACCACTTCTTCCCAGCATTGTACTGAGATTCTTTATGTGCACTTAAAAAAAAAAAAAAGATAATGCATTAGGGACTTACATAGTGGTCCAGTGGCTAAAACTTAGAGCTCCCACTGCAGGGGGCCTGGGTTCAATACCTGGTCAGGGAACTAGATCACACATGCTCAAATTAAGAGTTTGCACACTTCAACTAAGAGTTCACATGCTGCAGCTAAAGATCCTGTGTGCCACAATTAAGACCCAGTATAGCCAAATTTCTTGACTTCCTACTTTTGCATTCCAGTCCCCTATAATGAAAAGGGCATCTTTTATGGTGTTAGTTCTAAAAGGTCTTGTAGGTCTTCATAGAACCATTCAACTTCGGCTTCTTCAGCATTACTGGTTGGGGCATAGACTTGGATAACTGTGATACTGAATGGTTTGCTTGGAGATGAACAGAGATCATTCTGCCATTTTTGAGATTGCATCCAATTACTGCATTTCAGACTCTTTTGTTGACCATGATGGCTACTCCATTTCTTCTGAGGGATTCCTGCCTGCAGTAGTAGATATAATGGTCATCTGAGTTAAATTCACCCATTCCAGTCCATTTTAGTTCACTGATTCCGAATGTCACCATTCACTCTTGCCATCTCTTGTTTGACCACTTCCAATTTGCCTTGATTCATGGACCTGACGTTCCAGGTTTCTGTGCAATATTGCTCTTTACAGCATTGGACCTTGCTTCTATCACCAGTCACATCCACAGCTGGGTATTGTTTTTGCTTTGTCTCCATCCCTTCATTCTTTCTGGAGTTATTTCTCCATTGACCTCCAGAAGCATATTGGGCACCTACTGACCTGGGGAGTTCCTCTTTCAGTATCCTATCATTTTGCCTTTTCATACTGTTCATGGGGTTCTCAAGGCAAAAATACTGAAGTGGTTTGCCATTCTCTTCTCCAGTGGACCACATTCTGTCAGTGGACCACATTCACCTGGAGTAACAGGCAAATTTGGCCTTGGAATGCAGAATGAAGCAGGGCAAAGACTAATAGAGTTTTGCCAAGAAAATGCACTGGTCAGAGCAAACACCCTCTTCCAACAACACAAGAGAAGACTCTACACATGGACATCATCAGATGGTCAACACCGAAATCAGATTGATTATATTCTTTGCAGCCAAAGATGGAGAAGCTCTATACAGTCAACAAAAACAAAACCAGGAGCTCACTGTGGCTCAGATCATGAACTCCTTATTGCCAAATTCAGACTTAAATTGAAGAAAGTAGGGAAAACCACTCTACCATTCAGGTATGACCTAAATCAAATCCCTTATGATTATACAGTGGAAGTGAGAAATAGATTTAAGGGCCTAGATCTGATAGATAGAGTGCCTGAGGAACTATGGACTGAGGTTCCTGACATTGTACAGGAGACAAGGATCAAGACCATCCCCCTGGAAAAAAAAATGCAAAAAAGCAAAATGGCTGTCTGGGGAGGGCTACAAATAGCTGTGAAAAGAAGAGAGGCAAAAGGCAAAGGGAAAAAGGAAAGATATAAGCATATGAATGCAGAGTTCCAGAGAATAGCAAGAAGAGATAAGAAAGCCTTTTTCAGCGATCAATGCAAAGAAATAGAGGAAAATAAAAGAATGGGAAAGACTAGAGATTTCTTCAAGAAAATTAGAGATACCAAGGGAACATTTCATGCAAAGATGGGCTCGATAAAGGACAGAAATGGTCTGGACCTAACATAAGCAGAAGATATTAAGAAGAGGTGACAAGAATACACAGAAGAACTGTACAAAAAGATCTTCACGACCCAGATAATCACGATGGTGTGATCACTCATCTAGACCCAGACATCCTGGAATGTGAAGTCAAGTGGACCTTAGAAAAGCATCACTACGAACAAAGCTAGTGGAGGGGATGGAATTCCAATTGAGCTATTTCAAATCCTGAAAGATGATGCTGTGAAAGTGCTGCACTCAATATGCCAGCAAATATGGAAAACTCAGCAGTGGCCACAGGACTGGAAAAGGTCAGTTCTCATTCCAATTTCAAAGAAAGGAAATGCCAAAGAATGCTCAAACTACCGCACAACTGCACTCATCTCACATGCTAGTAAAGTAATGCTCAAAATTCTCGAAGCCAGGTTTCAGCAATACATGAACCGTGAACTTCCAGATGTTCAAGCTGGTTTTAGAAAAGGCAGAGGAACCAGAAATCAAATTGCCAACATCCGCTGGATCATGGAAAGAGCAAGAGAGTTCCAGAAAAACATCTATTTCTACTTTATTGGCTATGCCAAAGCCTTGACTGTGGATCACAATAAACTGTGGAAAATTCTGAAAGAGATGGGAACAACAGACCACCTGACCTGCCTCCTGAGAAACCTATATGCAGGTCAGGAAGTAACAGTTAGAACTGGACATGGAACAACAGACTGGTTCCAAATAGGAAAAGGAGTGCATCAAGGCTGTATATTGTCACCCTGCTTATTTAATTTATATGCCGAGTACATCATGGGAAAAACTGGACTGGAAGAAACACAAGCTGGAATCAAGATTGCCGGGAGAAATATCAATAACCTCAGATATGCAGATGACACCACCCTTATGGCAGAAAGTGAAGAGGAACTAAAAAGCCTCTTGATGAAAGAAAAAGTGGAGAGTGAAAAAGTTGGCTTAAAGCTCAACATTCAGAAAACGAAAATCATGGCATCCGGTCCCATCACTTCATGGGAAATAGATGGGGAAACAGTGGAAACAGTGTCAGACTTTATTTTGGGGGGCTCCAAAATCACTGCAGATGGTGATTGCAGCCATGAAATTAAAAGAAGCTTCCTCCTTGGAAGAAAAGTTATGACCAACCTAGATAGCATATTCAAAAGCAGAGACATTAGTTTGATGACTAAGGTCCGTCTAGTCAAGGCTATGGTTTCTCCTGTGGTCATGTATGGATGTGAGAGTTGGACTGTGAAGAAATAGGAGTACCGAAGAATTGGTACTTTTGAACTGTGGTGCGGGAGAAGACTCTTGAGAGTCCCTTGAACTGCAAGGAGATCCAACCAGTCCATTCTGAAGGAGATCAGCCCTGGGATTTCTTTGGAAGGAATGATGCTAAAGCCGAAACTCCAGTACTTTGGCCACTCATGTGAAGAGTTGACTTATTGGAAAAGACTCTGATGCTGGGAGGGATTGGGGGCAGGAGGAGAAGGGGACGACCGAGGATGAGATGGCTGGATGGCATCACTGACTCAATGGACATGAGTCTGAGTGAACTCTAGGAGTTGGTGATGGACAAGGAGGCCTGGCGTGCTGTGATTCATTGGGTCTCAAAGAGTCGGACATGACTGAGCGACTGAACTGAACTGAACTGATAGTCACATTTAAATATGTATATTTTTAAAAACACGATAAAAAATATGGATTAGAAAGAAATAAATAAAGCTCATTCTTTTTAAGTGATGTTATTGTAAATTCTCGGATAAGGCGATGGCACTCCACTTCAGTACTCTTGCCTGAAAAATCCCTTGGACAGAGGAGCCTGGTAGGCTGCAGTCCATGGGGTCGCGAAGAGTTAGACAGACTGAGTGACTTCACTTTCACTTTTACTTTCATGCATTGGAGAAGGTAATGGCAACCCACTTCAGTGTTTTTGCCTGGAGAATCCCAGGGATGGGGGAGACCGGTGGGCTGCCGTCTATGGGATCACACAGAGTCGGACACGACTGAAGAGACTTAGCAGCAGCAGCAGCAGCAGCATTGTAAATACAAAAATTCAGGATAGTTTATAAAGAAATGCATTAATAAAGTTCAACAAGAGTGCTAAATATGAGATCAGTAAACAAAAATTAATAGAATTTCTGGACAGTAACAAATTTTCTCATTTAAAATAACTTGAAAAATTTTAAGTCACCTAGGAATAAATCTAACAAAATGAAACAGATATACAACCACAATGATTTAGTGATAAAAACCCTAAATAGATGGAGAGGATATAGTATTTGTGAAAATGTTAACAGTATTTTAAAGATGTCATTTCTTCCCAGATTACATTGCCAGAGTTATCAAATTAGAATAGAAACAGTTAAACTTCAATTTCAAATGAATAATAAAAAGGCTCTTTTGTATAAATATGTCCCAAGTATTATACTCTTTGTGATCTCGTGGACTGTAGCCTACCAGGCTCCTCTGTCCATGGAATTCTCCAGGCAAGAATACTGGACTGGGTAGCCATTCCCTTCTCCAAGAGATTTTCCTGACCCAGGGATCGAACCTGGGTCTCCTGCATTGTAGGTAGATTCTTTACCATCTGAGTCAACATGGAAGCCCTATATGGGCTGTACTTATATTACAAAATTATATACATACAACAGTTATACAAATATATACATATATTTTGATTATCTGAACTTCAAATTTAACTGAACATCTTGGATTTTATTTACTAGGTAACTTTATAATATATTCATCTACTGATCCAGTATGATCCAAAATAATCCCAACAGGTTTTAAATGAAATTTAGAAATAATCCTAAAAATCATATAGAGGAGTAAAACATGCAATATATTAAATATGAACATGGCTTTTCTAAGAATAATGGATAATGTACAGAAAATCTATACTATTCCTGTTTTTCTCCTTTACTCTCATATTACTATCAGACTCACAATATTTCACATTTAAAAATTTTTATTAGAGTATAGTTGATTTACAGTGCTCTGTAGTTTCTGCTCTACAGCAAAGTGAATCAATTATGTACACACATAAAGCAACCCTTCTTTAAGTTCTTTTCCCATATAGGTCATTACAGAGTATTGAGTTGGGTTCCCTATGCTACACAGTAGGTCCTTCCTTTTAGTCATCTATTTTATAGATAGTAGTGTGTGTATGACAATCCCAGTCTCCCAATTTATCCCTCCCCTGCAACCATAGATTTGTTTTTACATCAGTGACTCTATTTCTGTTTTGTAAACAAGTTCATTTGTACCTTTTTATTTTAGATTCCACATATAAGTGATATCATATACTTGTCTTTGTCTTTTTGCTCAGTACATTTCTTGTCTATTTTGCTCAGTACAAAAATCTCTAGATCCATCCATGTTGCTGTAAATAGCATTTTTTAATTCTTTTTATGGCCAAGAAACATCCCATTGTATATATGCACCACATCTTCTTTATTTGTTCTTTTACTAAGTCCAAGCTTGCTCTGCTCACCACATGACAGGCCAGTGAATCCAAGAGATGGAGGCACTGAGGCAAAGAATACATTATTTGGAAAGCTGGCTGACCGGCAGACTAATGTCTCAAAGAAATCATCTTGTCCGGGTCTGGAGGCAGGTCCTTTCACAGAACTAGAGATTTGAGAAGCAATGCAGAACTAAAGTCAAAAGGCAGAATAGAGAGGAAGAGGCAGTGAGGAGGTAAAGTAAAAAGGGTCTGCAGTCTTGCAAAACGTCTTTGGGAAGGGCCAGCCTTTAGAAGGGGTGGGTAATCCCTTCTATTCACAGATGGGCAGGGTCAGATTATCTCTTCTGAGCTGAACAAACGCTCTTTAGGGCAGAGGGCAGGGTCTTTTGAGGCAGTCCATTATGTATGAATATAATAACAACAGCAACAAAAGGCAAATCAAAGAAACAGCTCCAACATGGAGTCGGAATCAGTTCTTCTCTGTAACAAACAATTGCTCTGTGGATGGATATTTAGTTGCTTTCGTGTTCAGGCTGTTGTAAATAGTGCTGCAATGACTATTGGGAAGTATATATGAGACTCACAATACTTCGGACACCAGATGTGTGGGAGTTTTCCAAACACCAAGCAATTCTGTGACACCATCTGTGTGTCCTACAATTGAATTCAATTCTGACACTATTAAGAGCATCTTATGCCGCAAGGTAAGGGCTCAGTCTTACAAAGCTGCCCGCGTCCTCAGAAGCTAACAGCAAGTCCAGAGTCCAGGCTGTTACCTATACTTCTGACTGATCAGCTATAGATCAGAGTTCCTGTAACCACCTCCTCAGGTTCAATTCATTTTCTACAGCTTTTAACAGAAGTCAGGAAAATAGTTTAATTACTATTTACCAGTTTATTTTAAAAGAATATGACAAAGAATACAGAAGAACAGCCATGCAAAGAGATATAGAAGGAAAGGTATGTGGGAAGTAGTGTGGGGCATCCAAGCTCTCTCAGGCACACCGCTTTCCCAGCACCTCCACTTTTTTTAGCAACCCAGAAGATCCCTGAACCTAGTATCTTTGGGATTTTTATGAAGTCTTCATCATGTAGACACGATCATCACTAACACATTAAGGAGCCCATCAGGAGTCACCTCATTAGAATGAGGTGAGTTGAGTTGAAGTCGCTCAGTCATGTCCAACTCTTTGTGACCCGCGAACTGTAACCTACTAGGCTTCTCCGTCCATGGGATTCTCCAGGCAAGAATACTGGAGTGGGTTGCCATTTCCTTCTCCAGGGGATCTTCCCGACCCAGGGATCGAACCCGGGTCTCCCGCATTGGAGGCAGACGCTTTAACCTCTGAGCCACCAGGGAAGACCTAAGACACTATTATCATCCAGGAGATTCCAAGGGATTTAGGAACTCTGAGTTCGGAATAAGGTCAAACACCAAATATTAGAACAAAGGATACAAGAATTACAAGAATTTTAGGAGCTTTGTGCCAGGAAGCCAAGGCAGACACACAAACACACTTAATTTTTTTCTATTATCTCACAGACAGATTTGTTTTATAACTGTGATTAAAGCAATTAGGGCCTCTCTGGTGGCTCAACAGTGAAGACTCTGTCTGCAATGCTGGAGACCACCTGTGATGCAAGAGACATGCGTTCAATCTCTGGGTCAGGAAGATCCCTTGGAGTACACATGGCAACCCACTCCAGTATTCTTGCCTGGGAAATCTTATGGACAGAGGAGCCTGGTGGGCTACAGTTGTTGGGGTCTCAAAGAGTCAGAAATGACTTAGCCAATAGACCACCACCAGGGCATCCCTGGTGACTCAGGTGATAAAGAATCTACCTGCAGTGCAGGAGACCCGGAGTTAAGAAGATGCCCTAGAGAAGGAAATGGAAACCCACTCCAGTGAGGAGCCTGGCAGTCTACACCCCATGGAATAGCAAAGAGTTGGACATGACTGAGCTACTAACACTTTCACTTTAACTTTTAGACCACCACCATCAAAGAGATTAAAGAAATACTTAGACATTTTTAAGAAATCTAATACAAAACAAGGGATTGTCTTGTTCAAAGATAAACTCAATTTTTCACCCAGAACTCATAGGCCTCAGTTCTGATTACCCTTGCATTGACCTATTCATTCCTGCCAGAGGGCAAGGACAAGGGGAAAGACCTTCCACATCTCTGGTCATTATTTCCATTCTTTTCTTCTCTTTCAGTCATGGACTCAAAGAGTGCTTTTGATTTGAAGCAACAGAAAATCAAAAATGAAAGTATTATTATTTGAAAATGCATCCTGAGAGTTATTTTACCTTACCAACCGCATTCCAGGAATGACCTGATCTTGAACTCATGCTGGGATAGATCCAACATCTCAAGAGAAAAGTAGACCAGATGGGTGAATGGAGTTGGTAAGATCAATGTAGAAGTCCATCCTGACAGATGCAGCTGAGTAACAGAAAGTTGGGCTTCTCTGGTGGCTCAGATGGTAAAGAATCCCCTGGGATTGGACAGGAGACCTGGGTTCGATCACTGGGTCGAAAAGATCCTGTAGAGAAGGGAATGGCAACCCACTACAGTATTCTTGTCTGGATAATTCCATGGACAGAGTTACCTGGCGAGCTACAGTCCATGGCATCGCAAAGTGTCAGACACAAATGGGAGACTAACACACACATACACACACACACACCAGGAAGTTTAGAGAAAAAGCACACTTACATAAAAATATAATCATTAGCAGAACTTGTATTACTTAGACATTTAGGTGCAAGAAAAACCATAGAGGAATATATTAGAGGATTGAGGAACATGGGACATCTTTACACAACTTCAAAGTCAGTCCTGGAAAAGTTTCTACAGCGAAAACGAAAAGGAATGAAAAGTCACAGCCAGATGGAGTGGATCCACTCCAACTGCTTTTTCCACCTTTCCCCACATTCCACATGAGCTTCAAATTCCAAGGAGAGAAAGGATCTGGTTGGTATAGCTTGGGTCACGTGTCCATCCCTTGGCCAGGGGAAATGGGGACATCTTGATTGAGCGTTTCAAGGTTGCAACTAATAGTGAAGGAGCAGTTTTCCCAATGTTAAGTTCAGGGCACCATTTCAAAAGAAGGGAAGTGGATTTTTGGCAGCCTTAAACAACAGATGTCCAGTGCATGACTGAATAACACAGGTTTTGGGAATTGTACCAATATAGAACAACATTGTGATGCAAGTTGAGCCTTGGTGTGTGACCATGATATTTTTTAGTAACAGAAAGGATTTTTCAAGATCAGTCATTCCAGGAAGTGGTTAATACTAGAGTAGGAAATGAGATGGGCCTCTATCTGGGAGAAGAAGGGTCTTTCTTTACTCTCTGGAGCTGAAGGCATCATGATGACACCAAGATGTTATCCTAGAACTACTTCTGCCTAGGGTGGCTTCTGGGAATCTCTGTGTGCTGTGTGAGCTGCAATAGCAACAATGAAGAAAGTTAAGCTATTTTCTGGAGCTTTTTGTGGTTGTAGAATTCTTCTGTGTCCTGAAAGGCACCTCTGAGTAATAACTCAGTTCAGTTGCAGTCATGACCAACTCTTTGTAACCACGTGGACTGCAGCACACCAGGCTTCCCTGTCCATCACCAACTTCCAGAGCTTGCTCCAACTCATGTCCATCAGGTCAGTGATAACTGGTGCATGGCAAAAAAACTCTGAAAACAAAATAAACACATCCCCCAAAACTGTTCTTTCCAAAAAATAAAAATAAAAACTGCAGTCATTTGGACTGCAGGAGTATTTTCTTTGCTTAAGATCAGGAAGGGGTTTCCTCAACAGTGACCAATAGATGGTTTGTGGCCAGCAGAGTAACACTCAAGAGAATCAGCAGCAGCAGTATAGCATAGAAGCCAGATGAGAATGCTGACGTGAAAGAAACTGCTTAGTCCGAAGCAAGCATTTAGTGAAAATTCATGTAACTGTTTTTTGCACAATGAGATTCATATAAAAAGATAAAGAAGAAACTAGAAACACACACGTGTGTAACATGTAAATGTGTATTTCACTTAAGAAATAATGGCTCCTAATCCAGCAGTTTTTCATTCTCCTTTTAATTTAAGGTATTTTTGATGTACAGAAACTTGTCATTTTTGTGGCATCAAATATTTTCTTTTCTCTTGCAATTTCTTTCATTTCTTTTATACTTGGAAAGGGCTTTTTCTGCAAAACGCCAATGGTGGTGCTTATACCTCACTTTGAAGAACCTGAGCATAGTCAGAGTGCTACGAGGTACACGTTCCTTGGCTTAAGATACTCCTTATGTGTAACTATTTGTCCTAATTAGAATTTCCCATCCAAATGGTGATTAGCTAGCACTCAATCAGAAAGGCTGCTCTCCAAAGACTCTGAATGCTTCAGCGAGTTTGTCTCTAATACTGCTAGAGCTTTGGCTAATCAATATACAAATTGTGGAAAAGGGTTTTTTTGGTGAGATGAGTTCTTATTGGTGAACTCTTTGGTGAAATTAATGGCATTTGAGATATGCACATTGGATAAAAAATTTCAGAGACACTTCCTACTCTTGTTTAATTAGGATATAAGAATTTGCTTGTTCAGTTGCTAAGTCATATCCGACTCTGCAACCCCATGGACTATTGCCTGTCAGGCTCCTCTGTCCATGGGATTCTCCAGGCAAGAATACTGAAGTAGGTTGCCATTTCCTCCTCCAGGAGATCTTCTAGAGAGTGATCGAATCCATGTCTCCTGCATTGGCAGGTGAATTCTTTATTCTTGAACCACCTGGGAAGCACCTAGGTAAGAATTTAGGAAGCCCTATATATTCTAATGCCCTGGAGGAGGGCATGGCAACCCACTCCAGCATTCTGCCTAGAGAATCCTCATGGACAGAAGAGCCTGACAGGCTGTAGTCCATGGGGTCGCAAAGAGTCAGACATGACTGAGCCACGAAGCACAGCACAGCATTTATCCTGATGAGATGTTTTGCCAACTTTCTCATAAAAACTGCTGGATAAATGGCTGCTTGTGGGGAAGAATTTGTTGTGAGGATTGCTTTCTCTAGAATCTAATAGAGAGTTGTGAGGAAGTACTTAATCCTCACTCACCCCTAGCCCCTGGAGCCTACCATTCATTAACAAGAATAATCAAAGAGTTAGTCCAGCTCTCGAGAACCAGTTAAATATCCACCTGTGTTTTCATCTAATTTATTTCATGGTTTCATCTTTCACATCTAACTCTTGATCCATCTGGCGTTTTTCATCTCAAATGGCTACAGGACTGGAGGCACGCATATAAATGCGTGAGGCAAGCTGGCACAGCACAGGAGGCAGGAAGAGGTGTGCCAAATTGCTGAGCACCAGGAGGGCTGCTACTCCTCTGTTCCTGCCAATTAGTGCCATCTGGAAATGTGGGTCCAGCCTTGCTCTATCTTCCAATTTGCTTTTTCTTCCCAAGCTGTGTTTTTTTTTTTTTTCCTTTTATATTTTGATGTAAAATTTTCTGATTTTTAAAATACAATGCAATAAACATTTACATTTGTGGCCCGATTATGGTAAAAGGATGGCCAGTTTGTAACCTTGGCTTTACAGTAGAAGAGGTAGAGAGGCAATTTTCCTCCCAAACTGGTTGCTGAAAACATAGACTTTCTTAAGATCTTTTCTTGCTTCATCACACATTGTACACTTGTTTACTAGCCGCTGGCTATTATTTACTGCGTGCATGCATGCTTAGTTGCTCAGTCGTATCTAACTCTTTGCGACCCCATGGACTGCAGCCCACCAGGCTCCTCTGTCCATGGGGATTCTCCAGAGGAGAATACTGGAGTAGGTTGCCACGCCCTCCTCTAGGGGATCTTCCCAACCCAGGGAGAGAAACCCAGGTCTCCTGCATTGCAGGCAGATTCTTTACCAGCTGAGCTACCAGCATATTTGGGTAAATTTAAGATTAACTTGTCCGTCTCCAACAACATCCTTTCAGATTTTGATTTGAAATTTTAATTTTAAAATAAATCATTATTAATTCAAACAATATTCATAAAATAAATAATATTTCTTTTGCTATTTTAATAAATTTTTAATTTTTATAATCTATTCTAAATATTTGACTTAATTTTTTTCTAGTTCTAAGTATTTTGAAATTTATTTTTTTGGGTTTTCTAAATGTATAACTGAATAAATGGTCATCATTTTCTGGGCTATCAAACATTTTATATAATGCAGAGTTTCTATTTATTCAATATTTAAAGGGTTCAATATTAACACTGTCATGCCTTGAAACTATTTTTTAAAGTAATACCATGATTTTTGTATGTATATTTTATGATTCTTATCATTTTTTACTTTCCTAAAAATGATTTTAATTATTTAAGACTTTTATTGATACCAGATCTGTGCCTCTGTTCTATGAGCTTTGGGCAATAAAGGTTTACAAGGTTCCCTAATCTCAAAAGACTTACATTCTCAGAAGAAAAGCATAATAAATTAATTAAAAAATTTTAATATCAAGTTAACAAAAATATTTTGGTGAAATTAAGGATGTGCTATGATAAGGAAAGACAGGCTAAGGGATGCTGAAGAATTTTGAAGAGTCAGAAGAAAGCTTCTATGAGCAAGTGACATTTAAGGCTAACACATCACTGACAAGAATGAACCAGCAAAAATCAATGGAAAGACATTTGTCTTAGTCCATTTGGGCTGCAAGGAGATCAAACCAATCAATCCTAAGGGAAATAAACCCTGAATATTCATTGGAAGAACTGATGCTGAAGCTGAAGCTCTAATACTTTGGACACCGGATGTGAAGAGCCAACTAATTGCAAAAGACCCTGATGCTGGGAAAGACTGAAGACAAAAGGAGAAGAGGGTGGCAGAAAATGAGATGGTTAGATAGCATCAACAACTCAATGGACATGAATTCGAGCAATCCTTGGGAGATAGTGAAGAACAGAGAAGCCTGGCATGCTGCAGTCCATGGAGTCACAAAGAGTAGGACACAGCTTAGCAACTGAAGAGCATCTGGCCTGCTATACCAAAATACCACAGACTGGGTAGCTTATAAACAACAGAAACCTACACCCACAGTTCTGGAGGCTGTAAGTCCAAGATTAGGGTGCCAGCATGACTGGGTGAGAGCCTTCTAACAGGCTGCAAACCTCTCCCTTGTAGCCCCCCAAGTGGAAGGGCTAAGGAGCTCTGTTGTTGTCCAGTCACTCAGTCATGTCCAAGTCTTTGCAACCTCATGGACTGCAGCACACCAGGCTTCCCTGTCCTTCACCATCTCCAGAAACTTTCTCAAACTTGGGTCCGTTGAGTTGTTAATGCATCCAACCATCTCCTCCTCTGTCATCCACTTCTCCTTCTGCCTTCAATCTTTCCCAGTATCAGGGGCTGTTCCAGTGAGTCACTTCTTCACATCAGGTAGCCAAAGCATTGGAGTTTCAGCATCTGTCCTTCCAGTGAATATTCAGGACTAATTTTCTTTAGGATTGACTGATTTGATCTCCTTGCAGTCCAAGGGACTCTCAAGAGTCTTCTCCAACACCACAGTTCAAAAGCATCAATTCTTTGGTGCTCAACTTTCTTTATGGTCCACCTCTCACATCCATATATGACTACTGGAAAAACAATAGCTTTAACTGCATGCACATTTGTCAGCAAAGTAATGTCTCTGCTTTTTAATATGCTGTCTAGGAGCAAGCATCTTTTAAGTTCATGGCTGCAATCACCATCTGCACTGATTTTGGAGCCCAAGAAAATTAAGTCTTTCACTATTTTCATTGCTTTCACATCTATTTCCCTTGAGGTAATGGGGCCAGATGCCATGATCTTTGTTTTTTGAATGCTGAGTTTTAAGTCAGCTTTTTCACTTTCCTCTTTCACCTTCATCAAGAGGCTTTTTGTTGCTCTTTGCTTTCTGTCATAAGGGTAATGTTATCTGTATGTCCGAGGTTATTGATATTTCTCCCGGCAATCTTGATTCCAGCTTGTGCTTCATCCAGTCCAGCATTTCTTATGATGTACTCTGCATATAAGTTAAATAAGCAGGGTGACAATATACAGTCTTGATGTACTCTTTTTCCTATTTGGAACCAGTCTGTTGTTTCATGTCCAGTTCTAACTGTTGCTTCCTGACCTGCATACAGATTTCTCAAGAGGCAGTTCAGGTGGTCTGATATTCCCATCTCTTTCAGAATTTTCCACAGTTTATTGTGATCCACACAGTCAAAGGCTTCGGCATAGTCAATAAAGCAGAAATAGATGTTTTTCTGGAACTCTTTTGCTTTTTTGATGATCCAGCGGATGTTGGCAAATCGATCTCTAGTTCCTCTCTGCCTTTTCTAAAACCAGCTTGAACACTAGCATGTAAAATGATTGCAATTATGCAGTAGTTTGGATATTCTTTGGCATTGTTTTTCTTTGGAATTGGAATGAAAACTGACCTTTTCCAGTCCTGTGGCCACTGCTGAGTTTTCCAAATTTGATGGCAAATTGAGTGCAGCACTTTAACAGCATTATGTTTTAGGATTTGAAATAGCTCAGCTGGAATTCCATCACTTCCATTAGCTTTGTTAGTCGTGATGCTTCCTAAGGCCCACTTAACTTTTCATTCCAGCATGTCTGGCTCTAGGGAGCTTTGTAAGGTCTCTTATAAGAGCACTAATCACATTCAAGAGAGCTCTACCCTCAAGACTTCAAAGGCTCCACCTACGAATATCACTGCCTTTGTGAATTTAGTATTTCAATCTGAATTTTGGCTATGCACAGATATTCAGACCATAGCAAGATTTTATGTAGAAGACAGTTTTCTGTGTCAGTTCATTTGAACAGTTCAAAATGTAGGAAAATTTTCTGTGCACACAGAGATTGGTATGTTCCAAGTTACTCAAGTCACTAAAAGTTTTAGATTTATTAGTATACTATTGTCTAATGATCTTAACTTCTTCCATTATATGTGGCTCTCTTTCTTATTCTGAATAATAATGCTTATTTGTACTTTATATCTCTTCTTAATAAAATTTGTCTAACTTTATCTGTTATATTGTGCATTTATTTCTAAATCAAAGAAAACTTTCGGATTATTGATCCTTCTTTGATTTTTATACCTAAAATTTTCTCTGTTCTTGTGTCCTTTTAAAAATTCCTTGTTTTGTTCTTTATTTTTAGCAATAAAACATTTTAAGTCTATGAAATTTTCTCTGAGTTTAGTTTTGCCCATGTTCAAGAAGTGCTAATACATTATGTTCTTGTTATTCTTGTTTTAAGATTGTCTCAGATTACAATACTAATTTTATTATTGGTCCAAGATTTAGAGACTTTGAAATGATACTAGATTTTTCCCATTTAATAGTTTCTTATTAATACCCAGTTTAACTACATTGCTATCAGAAAAAATATAGTCCAATAAAGCATTGAGAAATTTATTGAAATATTCTTTGTAGTTTAAGTTCATGAGTTTTTTTTTCTTTCTCTGTTTAGTAATTATTACATGGCCATCAGGTATATCTTCTCACAAAGTTTATTATGTATCCATTGATTCAGACTTAAATGATCATGCAATTTCTCCTTATCAATATCTTCTTTTTTTCCTGTGTACTTTGTGGAAGGTTGAAAGATGAATCAGTTGTGCAAAACAGTTTTTTTTTCCACACTTGTCTTACACTTCTAACAGTTTAGAAGGATTATGAAAGTGTGAGAGCCAGAAATATGAAAGTTTATAGCTCAAGTATGCAACCACTTTTTGCTAGATTCAGGAACTGAATCATGTATCAGATTGTTTTTTGTTGCAAATACTACATGAAAAACGAACTCAAACTGACAAACAATGTAAGGGCTATATATGAACTCTGAAAATTGAAAAGTCCAGGGACAGGACAGCTTTTCTGCGTGCTTCGGGTGAGGCCTTTGCTGTTCTGCCAGCCCTTCTGTCCTCTATTAGTTTCCCCTTCAGGCTGGTTTTCCTCAGGATATCAACATGGATGAGGCAGGTCAGGTGTCACACCTGCACTTGATGCCCTCTGAAGAAGCAGAGGCTCCCTATCCCCAAACTCTCTGTAAATGTCCTCAAATTTCAGATGATAGCACCGTCTTGGGTCAAATGTCCACATCTTACAGTCATTAGCCAGGGGTTCATGTGTCCTCAGTGACTTCATCTAGTTTATATTCTCCATTTACAAGAATGAAGTCAGATAACCCAGAATCTCATGGACCGATACGGATATCAGGGGACAAAAGGTCTAGTCAGAGTAGCAGCAAATTCCTTGTCTGTTGATGCCCAGCCTCTCACTGGCACTTGCATATTCTATTTTATATCAAAGGGATCTGGAAAAGTTATTTCCCAGAACACACTGACCACTGGCTTCCTGTGTGGTTCTAGTAATGTAAGGAACTTATATGAAATAGAAGGAGGGGGAGGGAGAATGTGATTCTTTTCTTGTTCCTGGCTCTGGCAGTGGTAGGGTAGGCGACTGCTAATCACCATGAGTTCCTGTAGGCTTAGTGAGCTTATGAGTCCTGGCTTCCTCCTGCAGCAGTTCATACAGATGTGCTTGAGCAGCCTATGGGAGGATATGAATAGGCTCTTGAAAACATCAATGAAAATTTTGCTTCTCCATCCTTAGGAAAGCTTGTGAGTGTCCACAGTTACTGATTTCAAGGTGTCCTCATCTTCCTTCTCTGGGTCCTCCAGTTTCATAATATATTGCAGCCAATTCACTGCATTAAAGTCCCTTTGTCTGAAATACTTACAGTGGTGTCAGTTTTTAAACAGGACCCTAACGGACATGCCACTGTGAAAAATACTTCAAGCTTCTAGGTTATAATTGCTTTAAACTGATCATTGATATGTATATAATTCCTAAACAAATAAATAAAAATTCAAATATGCATAATTATAAAACTATTTGATATTGCTTTCTTAAATCCTAACCATTTGGAGGAAAATGTGGCATTGCAAAACATATTTGCTGCCTGTATGACTGTAAGCTATTTCCTTTATGCAACAGAGTGCACTGTGTCAGTTCTATTAAAATAATGATCTAGCTTTAAAATAATAAGCAATTCTGCCAATAAATAAAATAGTTATTCAACATAATGCTCAATGAGGTCATGTCCAGTGAAGCAAATATGAACTTTGGAGAGAATATCTAATATTGTCAATATAAGACATCTAAAAACTAACATGTATATAATGTACACATACAGTCAAGGTTAGGAAACGTGTGCTTGCCTTTACAGTCAAACTGTAACATCTTACTCAGGGACTGTTTTGTGCTGGGCTATTTCCCAAGCATAAACTTGTCAGAACTCAGCTGTAGCTTCCAGGGCTGCTGGAGAAACACTAAAAATGAGCCAAAGGAAGAGCACTGGTTATCATGTTAGGTTAAGGATGAGCACAAGCAAAACTGTCCAGTCTGCTACTATTTACAAAGGAATTCTACTCAAAGAGTAGATATTTTTGATTACTGAACAACATGTCAAATAGTAGGACAGAGATCAAGCCATATATCAGCTCTTGAAGCAAAATCTTCAACTGGAAGTGGAAAAGTTTGGTTTCCAAAACTTACTCTTGGCTTTATTTCTATTCATCTGCTAGCTATAATGACTGGGTGCATTCCTGAATCTGGTTTGTTCTGGTTCCAAACACATGAGAAAGTTGTGTCCACAGTTATCAGATGATTGCTGGCATGTGGGAAGAAATCTAGCTTAGGGCTGGTGCACGAAACGGTCCCAGACAATTCTAGACTATACCAGAGCTAGAGTTCTCAAAGTTCTTGGTCTTGGAAACGTTTAATACCCCTAAAAATTATAGAAGCCTCAAAAGAACTGTGTTATATATGTTAATCTATCAATAGTTACCAAACTAAAACTGAGAACTGTTTAAAATATTCATGAATACTTTACATTCATTAAAATTAATTCATCAATTAAGTCATTTAAAATAATAATCCATTAATGTTAAAGTAAGTACATAAATATTTCCTAAAAATAACTATATTTTTCAAAGCAAAGTCAGCAGTGAGAAAGAACAGTACTATCTTAAGTTTTACAAATTTATTTAGTGCCTGGCCTAATTAATATAGGTACATTCTAGAATCTGCTTCTACATTCAATCTGTTGGCCACAAAGATGGTAACACATCTTGTGACCTCTGGAAAACTCCACTGTGGTAAAGTTAAAGGAGAGGGGTGGGAGAAAGAGAAAGAGAAATAAGGCAGCTGGAGTTTTTGTATGTATTATTATCCAGATAATTTTTTACCTATAGGACCCTCTGATAGGATCTGAACAACTCCCAGGGAAAACTAGGAAACACTCTGAAAATCACTGCCCTAAACTAGTTACAGCAATGGTTTTCAACACATTTTCCACTGAAACACATATAATTTTCTCAAGCACATTTTCATGGATGTCTTCAGAATTAACCAAACAGAATATTTTGATCACTAAACTAACAACATCAAACATTTTTATATGTTGGGGGATAGTATAGGGAAGAAGGGGTGCCTGAGATATTTGGTATTTATGAACACATTTTATATACTTGGGGGAAAGAATTAGCAATAGTGAGCAGATCCTAGCAGTCTGTTGTCACTCCTTTCTGCTTGATTCAATGAAGCAAAATAGAATGCCAATGATAGTAACATTATTACAAAAATATCTTGAATCTGTTGGACTCTGATTTAATGTCTTTCAGTAAACCATTTGAAAGAGATAAGGTAGGTTGTAGCAGAGGAGGTCAGGAGTCCGATTCTGAATGTGTTTTGAAGGAAGAGCCAACAGATTATTTGCAAAGTGGATATGGGGCATAAGAGAAAGGGAGAAATTAAGGATAGGTTTTGATCTCAGATGGCCTCAGCCTGCAATGACTTGAAGAGGGGCTTGTGTTCCCAAGCAGAGATAGAGGCTGGATTGTGGCGGTGAGAGCAGCAAATCCTAACCACTGGCCCAGTGGTCAGTGACAAGGGCCCTGGCTTTTTGACTTTGCAGAAAAGAATTCCCACAAAGATGGAATGTAGTGAAGCCAGTATTTATTGGGAGGAAAAAGAGTATAGCACCTGTGGATAGACACATGGGCAGACTCAGAGTTTCCGAGTCAAACCCTCATGGCAATCTGAATTACTTTTATGGGTCATTTGTTCTGATTTTCCTTTGGTCAGTCATTTTGATTTGCCTGGTTCAGAGTCCCTATTTGGTATTATCTCAGGTTCCTCCTTTGTGTGCACTTGAATCTCCTTTCTAAAAAGGATTCTACTAAAAAGGCCTCTGGCTATAGCATCTCTTCCCATCATAGCCCTTAGACCTTCAAGGAGCCTTTCTGCCTGTGGTCAGGGAGGTCTCCTGACTTAAAGAATGAGTATTATTAATATGGGGTCTGGGCAGGCCCCGGCCTCCTCTCTCAGCTGTCCTGCTATTCTCATCTTGGCCAAAGTAATGCCTCAGGAAATCAACCCTGAATATTCATTAGCAGGACTGATGCTGAAGCTAAAGCTCCAATACTTTGGCCACCTAATGGGAAGAGCTGACTCACTGGAAAAGTCCCTGATGCTGGCAAGGATTGAAGGCAGAAGGGGACAACAGAGGACGACAAGATGGATGGCATCACTGACTCAATGGACGTGACCTTGAGCAAGCTCCTGGCGATGGGTGAAGGACAGGGAAGCCTGGCATGCTGCAGTCCACGGGGTCACAAAGAGTCGGACATGACTGAGGGACCGAACAACAACAAAATTCTCCTCTTGGAGTTTCAACCACAGGGAATGACTCACCAATCCCTTTACCTTAGGAGGAGCCGTGGGGCAGCTACATCCAGCCTCAGTTTGAACAAGGAAAGATAAAGCTAGTCACTGAAATGACTAACACTACCAGTGCAGCTGAGACTGAGCTTGAAGCCCATAAGGGCATTTTAGTGAGATTCCTGTAGACTAATTCCGTTTCTGCGTGCAGATGGATAGATCAGCAGACAGATAAACAGAATAAAATAAAATGCACTTATTTCTCTACATATAAGAAATGAAAATTTTCGAACCTTGACTAAACAGTTAATGAGAGTTGTAAATTCAAGAGCACTGCAAGTAAGAAGATACTGGCTAAGAATGTTGAAATATATACTGCTCTTTTAAAGGTAAGAAACCATGCTTTTCCACCTTCATTTTACTAAGAAGAAGGTACAATCAGTTCCAAAAAAGACAACGTACAGGCTCAAATGAAATGGAGGATACAGCCAAGAGTTTGATGTTTAAAACCACACACGTCCAACAAATTAAGCCATTTCTTTAGTTTTGTATACTGATTAATCTCTTTTTCCAGTTTCTGCGTTTCTCTGGTGGCTCAGACGGTAAAGAATCCCCCTGCAATGCGGAACACCTGGGTCTGATCCTTGGGTTTGTAAGATTCCCTGGAAGAACTCGCAACCCACTCCAGTATTCTTGCCTGGAGAATTTCAGGGACAGAGGAGCCTGGCGGGCTACAGTCCATTGGGTCGCAAAGAATCGGACACGACTGAGCGACTTTCACACAGCCAGTCTAAGAAAAAGGGCCCAAAAAGAAAGTAATTCTTTTTGACAATTAAATTATTTGCTCAATGGTTCAAAATAGGAATAAACTGGACTTTTTTTGAACGAGAACGCGCAGTGTTGCCAGACTCTCCAACCTCAAATCCAACTAACTGCCCAAGAGGTTCTCCTGGGTATGGAAGCTGGGTTTCTGAGCAGCACCACCTGCTGGCCCTACACGCGTCTTACTTCGTCGACCCCAATCTCTCTCTCTCTCTCTGGTGGACTTGCATTGCAGTCTTTCAGAATTTTTCGGCACCTAATTACAAGCACAGCAAAATATAAAGCAGTTAGAAAGACCCAAGCCGCGAAACTGCACGTCCCCAGAGATCCGAGAAGGCGAGCCCCGCGGGCTTCTCGGACGGGACGTGGAGAAATAAGGCGGGGGCGGCCCGGCGCGAGCTCCGCGGCGCGGCGCTGCTTCCGCCTCTCGCGGCCCCGCCCCCGCGACGCGACCGGCGGTCACGTGACGGCCACGCGCGCGCGCGGTTCCCGGCCGTTGCAGGCTCGGAGGCCGAAGAGAAAAAGACGGCGAGGCGGCTTTGGCTGTGGCCACAGAGGTGGGAGTCGAGGCGAAACCCACTCGAGGGGCAGGGTGAAAGTCAAGCCACTCCTGGTTCCTATTCGGGGAGAGGGAGTGATGGCCCGCGGCGTCACCTCCAAGCGCGGCCCTCCCCGGGTCGGCCCTGCTCTCCGGGCCTGAGAGGGGCGGCGGCGGGGTCAGGGGCTGGGACGCGGGTGGACGCCCTTGGGCCGGCGCGGCCGCGGCAGTGGAGCCGAGCCGGCGTGGCACAGCTCAGCCCTTTCCGCCGCCCCTAGCGTGGTTGCTGTCAGAGGCAGGAAGAGTGTGACGGATGCCGCGTTGCCCGTGGCCGCCGCAGCCGCTGCCCTGGGCGAGAGCCCGGGGCTGGTCACGGTCGGGGTGCGAGAGGCGGAGCAGCGGCCATTACTGCGCAGCCTCTTCCGCCGGGGTCCCCGTCGCTGCCTTCGGTGGCAGCCGGGTCCCTTTCCTGTCCCCTCAGCGCGGCTGTCAGGCCTCTACTTGGGGACTTTATGGGCCTCAAGGTGTGGGGGCGGCGATGGTTGGAGGGGTAATCCCCCGCCCCCGCATCCCGTGCGGAGGCGTCCCCTCGGGCCTTGGGTCCGGACGTACAGTTCCTGCGTTTTGTTTTTCCGGAGTGTCTTTGGCATCTTTCTCTCCCCTCTCTCCCTCCTCCTCCTGCTCAGTTCCTGGGTCTTGCCTGATCCGACGAGCAGTCCAGTCCCTCGTCTTGTCCGGGTTAAAGCCCAGCACTGTAGTTAAAGCATCAGAACCACTGAGAGGTGTCTCACTACCCGCTGAGCCTGCAAAACCTCAGTGCATCTTAAAAGACGAGGCTGTTGCTTTGTTCTTCTGGTTGCTGGGTGCGGAGTTCTCTCCCGACCACCTCTCCACCTCCCCCACATCCCGTCTGAAAGGGTAAATGACTGTTCCATTGTGGCCGCTATTTTTTGTTTTCCGTGGGCACCTAGAGAAAGGCAGAAAAATTGTTTTGAGTTTACACACACTTCTGGCAACTAGATCTTTTCCCTTGAAATCAAATTTAGTACGGCTTTCTTTCTGTTCCCTAAGTGCCATTTTACTGAGCACTTATTTCTCAAGTTTCTTAAGAAGGTACATTTTGTTTAATAATGAAACTGGAATTGAGAGAAGAAAGTAAGAAATGGTAGAAAAACGCATTGTCTTTGTGACTGATATTTTCAGGTGCCCCTCCAGTGTGTGTACTTCTTTTAAATTAAGTTTACTTTTTTTTCTTAACATATATTTTATTGAAGTATAGTTGACTTACGTTGTTTCAGGTGCACAGCAAGGTGATTCAGTTATACATACATTATTTTTGAAGTTATTTCCCATTATAGGTTATTACAAGATACTGTAGTTTCCTGTGCTATACAGGAAGTTTTTGTTGCTTGTTGGCATATTTATTTTTTAAAATTAGAAATCCGTATTCTATTCATAGTGAGTCAAGCAAGTGAAATCAAAATGTCCTAAATTTTTTAGTCAAAAATTCACAAGTTTTCTAAAATGTGCATATTGTATTTATGTATACAAAAGCTTTTCTACTACGCTTGATTTGAGAACATTAAAGAGAAAAGATGGAGAAATTGGAAAATATAAACGAAATGGGAGCTGCTGCTGCTGCTACTGAATATGAAATAGGAAAAGTGAAACAAACTAGATAAAAGTAAAGATCATCATATAGTCCAATTGTTTTCAAACATGACTGCTCATTAGAAACCTATCGGGAGCTCTGGAGAAAAGCAATACCTGGGCATTTATGTTTTTCAAAAAATTTCAAGATAATTCGGATATGCATTTGGATATTAAAAAGTAATGCAGGTTTTTCTGTTAAATCATAGTTTTGGTGATACTGAGTTCTATTATTTTTCTGTTGATCAATCATGATAAATAATATTAAGTGAGTAATAGTTACATAATCACAATAGTGAAAGATGTTACCAGTTTTCACAATCAATGGCAAGATAAAATATAATTACACTTGCAGGCCATAATGGAAACATGATTAACTTAACTATAAAATAATTATATACAATTTGGGTGGTCAAGCAGAGTGATGTGGTAAGTGGAAGTGCTTACAATGTGTGTACTTTTAAAATAGGGTTTGAAAATATGATATGTTGTTGAAAGCAGTATACATGTCCAGAAATTGGAAGACTTAAGGCTATTTTGTTTTTTAATAAGTGATTCTATATTCATACTTTGAAAAGACGTGACCTAGAGGACACAGGAAGAAATTCACCTGCTCTAGTAACAGGATTTAAGATGTTGGCTGTGCTGTTTTTGTGACCAGCAAATATTGTTCGTGTTGAGTGTCTGGGAGTCTGTGGAGTGCGCTAACAAAACATGAAAATATGTCCAGTAAATCTAATTTTAAAAAGCAAACCGGAAGAGTGAAAACCCACTCTAAAAATAGATTTTGGATGTGTGTGTTTTGCTTGTACATCTTAAAATTGGAGCATTTGTTAAGCTCAATCTTTGATTTAGAATTTTGTTTCAAATGGACCAATGTGAATTGTGGGCAAAATGAAAATAATTCTGCAAATATTTACCTGGTGGTAAACACTTGTAGAATTTTGTTATTTACTCATTGTTAAAAACTTGATAGAATTACAATCATCAGGAATACTGCTGTTCCAAATAGCTGGTCATTAGACAAGAGGAAGAAAAGGTTTTTGTTTTTTTTTAAAGGAAACATGTATTAACTGGTAAAGTATTTTGTTTTTGAATTGTCAGAAGGATAGGGCAGGTTTTTTTTTTTTTTTTGGACATGATCTAAAATGATTTCTCCATAGAGGAAGAAGAAAAAAGTATTGAATCTTTTCACAATACTGATCTGCTTAGAGAACATCGTCTTATGTATTATAAACTTACTAGCATGAAACACCTGACACACTGTCAGCTGGATAGTCACTTCTCTGTCAGTGTTAGTAAAGGCTGGTACTGAACCTTTTCCATTCTCTTGCCTGGTTTTTTATTGTGCCCAAGGAACCTGATTTTGTGGGACTAGCTGGATTAGAAACAGTCTTGCCATGGTATGGAAACCATCTTATTTACGTTCTGCTACAACCACCTGTGCTTATTTATGCAGTGTTGAGTGTTCAGGGCTTACTACCTTTTGGGTTAATTAAAACAAAACCTGTTGTTAAATGCCTACTAATTTAAGTATTTAGAATTATGGAAGTGTAGAATAGGGTGAAATAACTAAGACATGGGAGTTGTGACTTGACCAAGGTCAAACACATAATTAGCAGCGGAACCTTTCTTCTTTACAAAATGGTTTCAGACTATGCAACTTCTGTTTGATGTGATTAAAAGACATTCTTCATTCACTTTCACATTTAATGTTAAAATGCAAAGCCCACATTTTTGGGTGAGAAGTGTAAAGGTTTAAAGCTTGGATATGAAGATTGTGAAGCCCAGAGATTGTCATACAGTAACTTTTTTTAATGGGAAATATTAAATGCAGTAGTGGAAATAATTCATTAACACAAGAGTCGTGTAAAATATTGAACCCCATTTAGTAGAAGTGAGTTTTGACTGAAGACTTTCGTTTCCTAGTATGACTTGTGCTTTCTATAAGCTGTTTTAACAGGAGATGAGAAGGAAAGCTAAAAATGGAAAAACGTTAGGGCATTTAGTTACATCTTTCAATTTGGGACTCTCTCTTAAGAAGTACTAAGATGAATCTGCTAAATTGCACCCACACTCTCTCTGTTCCTTTTATTGGTCCTTAATTTTTTTTTCCTTTTTCTTTTTGACTGTATAACAGAAGTTGTAACATGTGTAGTATTTTTCTTTTGTCACTGATCTCTTTTATGTAGAAATTTCCAGTTTTGTATATTTTGAATAAAGAGTAATAACTTTTATTAAACATTGGCTGTTAATAATTGAAAAATACAATCTTCACATCTTTATAATTTGATATTTTAACTGTCACATGCTTTTCTTTGATTTTTTTTTTTTTTAAGATAATCATTTATTTGAATCTATTGTCTAAAAAAAACTTGGTCCATGACTAATTTGAAAAGTAGAATCGTAATTAATCCTAAATATTTTCAGAGACAATAACAGTGGGTGCAAATAATAGGCGCATGAATTTGTTGAGTGGTCACAAAATTACAAATAATACAATATTCGTTTTCAGTTAAACTTGATCGGTTGAATGGGTAAATGATAATCTCTAAACTTTTATATATTTAAAAAAATAGTCTGCCACTTTTTTCCCTTTAGAATTGTTAAGGTGCAGAAATAACTGATTTAGTTTCAAATCTTTTCTCTTTTATATTACCTTCCTAATAGTTTGTTTCTGTATAAATTTGCACCTTGAGAAGGAAACTTAAGCTGTTAACTAGTTGATAGGTGCATGTCAAAATATAATGGGAAATTGTACTGAATAACTCATTGTATTTAGTTTGGTGATAATTTACAAATCATTCACTGCAGAATGAATTATGTATGTTTGAATTATTTACGTTTGCCAAATTATTTGTGGTCTGCAGTTAGAATTACACTATTCTTTTATCTTTGGTTAAAGGTAAAAGACTCCCCCTCCCTCCCTTAAAAAAATATTTGATTTCAAATGTATAAATCTTCTGAGGGCCACTCGACTGTTGTGAATATTACACATGACTATTCTGAATATTACAAGCCATACCATATGTTGTGCCCAATTGGCATTACAATTCTCAGAGACTAGAATTGATGGATCTAATTGGTGGAATTGGGATACCTAAACCAGTCAGTTTTGATCACAGTAGAATACACAGTTTTGTTTTTTTTTAATCTGTGCAAGCAAAGGTGTGAGTAAAGTAACATGAAGTTCATTTTCTTTATTCAGCAATTCTTGCACTAAATTGCAGGTTCTTTTTTTTAAAAGACTGTTGGTATGCAAGACATTCTAAACCTGCATTGCAAGCATGCTAGCCACTCGCCACATGGAGCTGTTGAGCAAGCTGTGTGGCTAGTCTGAACTGAGTTGTGCTATAAAGTAAAACACGCATCAGATTTCAAGGAGTGTACACACACATACACACAAGTATAAAATACCACAATAATTTATCTAAGTACATGTGGAAATGGTAATGGTTTGAATATATTGGGTTAATGAAATATACTCTCTAAATTTGCTTGTTTCTTATTATTGCCATTAATAGAAAATGTGAAATTACCTATGTGGCTTGCATGGTATTTCTATTAGATAATGATATTCTTTGAGATACAGCACATTGAAGAAAATATTTTTTAAGGATATACTTGAGTTTGAATCCCATCTCCCAGTGTTGATAGCTTTGTGAATTGGGGCTAAATCCTTGTGGGCTTGGGTTTCCTCATTTATAAAATTTCTTACAGAGTCATTTTGAGGATTCAGTGATATAATGCGTCTACTTAGTGACCTTCAATATGCATATGAAGTACCTGGAGATCTGATTCTCTTGGCAGAGAGTGGGGCTTTGGATATTTGTTTGTAAAGAACTTTCAGGTAATATTGACACTGCTGGTTGAGGACCACAGTTGTCATATCTGGAAGTCTAGATTACTATATAGGTTTTAGTTCATTTTCCTCCCTTCAGCTATTATCCATTTACAGCCAGCTTTGAAATTTTAGCCACGGGAGATAGTGATTGGAAAGGTCCCTGTAGCTGATAAGACTTAGTAGAATCTGTTTTATTCCTGGATTTCTGTCTGCATTCAGGAGAATTCACTGCAGTGAAGAATAGCTAGGTAAATTATATACTTGTCAGAAGATATAAAGATGGCATCAGTTTTATATTTGTAAATGTGGTAACTCCCTCTGTTGGATTTTAAGTTGTTTAAAGAAACGATTGAAAGTTGTATAACTTTATAGCTTTTGTGGCTGGGTGCTTGTTCACAATTAGAATGTAAATGTTGTGTTAGGTGATTTAAATGAATTTAGTTTTTCATTCGTCCAAGGAATACCAGCTCATAGTTGACTAGCCACTTAGAGATATAAGTAATCCTTATCTCAGGGGTCTCATGGTTTACTGGAAGAATCAGAAGCAAACAGATAATTGCAGCGTATATGGTAAATTCAGCAACAGAAGAATTACAAAATAGAGGGGAAGGAACAGCTTTTCCAGAGGCAATCAGAGAAAGGTAGTAGCATTCATAAACCTTAAAAGAAAGACTATACAGATAGGAGGAAATACAGAATTACACAGGGAAATTTGGAGAACTGAGTAATTTGGTGTAACTAGAGTATTAATCTATGAGAGTGGTTGTGGGAGAGAGTTATTTAGGTTTCAGGTCTTTAAGGCTGTTGAATATTGTCTGAGTATCTTTACTTTATTGTATAGCTGGAGAGCCCGTATAGGGCTTTACGCATGGAGGGTTCCTTTTTCTTTTAAGTGTATCACATTCGGAGACTTAATTTAAGGGGTGATACTGAAGCAAAATAATCAGATGGAGCAGCAGTCCACTGATGCTAAAAGTCTCAGCTAGGGCACTAGCAATGGCAAGAGAATGGAGGATAGATTCCCAAGGTGTTAGGGTTAAAAGTTGACAATTTGATCTAACGTGTTGAAAGGGGAGTGAGAAAAATAATTTTGTATTTCTCCATTGGCACTCGTTGGTTAAGGCACAGAAGCCGAGATGTCATGTTGTAAGATATATGCAGAGATGGGGGTGTGTAGAGTATGTGTAGATGAGAGACACAGATGTGAGAGAGCCAAGCATTCTCTCAAGAAGTTAAAATCGTTGGACTCCAGATTGGGCAGAAAAGGAAATGGAATCAGGTATTGGAGAAAGGAAAGGAGGTGGACAAGAGACTGGAGAGGCACTTGGAATTAAAGAGCAGGTATGAGAACGAATGAGTAAGTGAGCTGGAAGAACCAGAGCTTGTGGTCTGAGAGTGAGTTTAAGATTTTAGAGAGGCAGCAGTGTTAGGTGGCATCTAGTTCCAAACGTGGCCATCATATTTTTGGGGGCCGAGGGTGAAGTTTGTTGAATTTAGGAATTGAAAAATAAGGACAGTGTTTCTCAAATTGTATTTGATGCACTACCTGTATCAGCATCACTTGAGGTGAGATTCTTGGGCTGAAACCCATGTCTACTGACCTACAGTATCTCGAGATAGTGTCTGAGGATGTGTGTCTCTGGGGAAGTTCAAGAACCTCTGAATTAGGTGTTGAATGGTTTATTCTCAAGGATATTTAATAAATTCATAGTCAGGTGTCAGGAATTACAATGAATTGGATGACCAGTAGTGAGTAGATAGATAGTATTTTAAGAGTTAAGAGAATAGCTTTTAGGGATTATAGCCAATGGTTAGAGACTTCGAAGAATAAGTGAGGTTTTGTTTGTTTGTGTTTAAGAGTAATGATGTTAGAATAGTAGAATGTTTCTTATTGTCCTTTGTGCGAAAGTGGGCAGTTTCTAATATTTTGAGTAGACTGTAGAAGGGAAGTGAATGATGGAGTCCTGTTCGGTGCCACTGAAGTTGTAGGCACTTAGTAAAGTGAAAGGGTTGTGGAGGGAAGTCAGAACAGTGGAGTCCTTGTCATGGAAAGACTAGATTCTAAAGTCAGTAAAATAAAAAGTCAAGTTGTTTGTAAACATTTTTAGTCAGTTACTTTGAAAGGTCTTCAGTTTTGAGATAGATTACATATTGTTTGGTCTGTTCTGTTAAACATTTGGTGAGATATGCTGACTTATCTTAAAAGGGCATATATCTAAAAAATCTTAAACACTAAAATTCCAGGTTTTTAGGGAGATATATTCCCTCACTATAAGAGGTGCATGGAACTGAAAGAGTGGTTGTCTCTTCTGTCTTGTTCCTGAAAAGCCTGTCTCTGTCCTCATCATGTATGTTCTTTGCAGTAAATGAGCCTCCTGTAGTGGGCATGAAGTGGATGGAGGTAACACTGTGAAGAGAGAGGACTAATGACTGAGATGATGTTTTGGTTGGTGCCTCAAGATGCCTGCTGTCTAGGAACCATCTTAATGGTTTGTAAACTGGGACATTCATATAGGTAACAGGAGGTCCTAGTTAAATGTGATGACCTTGCCTTTCCGTACATTACCTCCTGTAGGAAGGCAGAGGCTGTGAAATACATATCATGTCCATATAGAAATTGTTTCACTTTTTTAAAAATGCTTTTTTGTTATAAAAATATAATCAGTTGGCCATAGAGATGGGTTTATTTCTGCACTCTGTCTTTTGTTGGTGTATTTGTCTATTCTTAACGCCAAAACCACACTTACATTACTGTAGCTTTGTAGTAAGTTTTGAAATCTATAAGTGTGAATTCACCATCTTTGTTCCTTTTCAAAATTGTGTTGACTATTTGGGGCCCCTTTCAATTCCATATGAATTGGAGGAGTTTCTTCATTTCTGGAAAAAGAAAAACTATTGGGATTTTGATAAAAATTATGTTGAATCTGTAGATCACCTTGGATAGTTCTGTCATGTTTCCATTATTTTGCTCTTAATCTCTTTAAGCAGTGCTTTGTAGTTTTTCAGTGTGTAAGTCTTTCACCTCCTTGGATAAGGTATTTCATTCCTTCAGATGCTGTTATAAGTGGGAATGCTTTTTTGATTGTCGGTTTGAATTGGTGACATAGAAACAGAACTGACTTTTTGTGCATTGAACTTACAAAGTGCACCTATGCTAAATGTGTTTTAGCTTTAGCAGCTTTCTGTGGGATTCTCTGGAATTTTCTGTATAGAGAACAGAGAAAATGTTAGTATCTCTGCAAATAGATCTGGTTTTACTTTTTCTTTACCGATTTGTATGCCTTTCATATCTTTTTCTGATCTGATTGCTCTGGCTAAAACTTCAATAAAGTGTTGAATAGCAGTGGGGAAAGCTGGCATCCTTGTCTTGAGATTTTTCCACTTTTGAGATAAAATTTGCCACTGAATTTTGTTAAATGAAAGAATCATACATAATTGACTAATTTTGTTGAGAAGTTGATGTTGAAATTTTTCTTTTGCAGCACAGGATGATCCAGCAATGGAGGAGAAAATTCTGCAAACTGGCTGATTACTCATGAGGATGAGATTTTATTTTTGTGGCAGGCATCTGTGGGGTCTGTAATTGAAATGTAAGTATGGCATCATGGTTTTTACAAAGCTACAACAAGTTAAATGACTGGTATAAAATGTAATAAATCAAGTATCAGTTCTAATCAAACAAAATGAATGTTTCATATTGATTTTTAGATTTTTAATTGAATTGACAAGTTTATTCACATTTAATTACTATTAATATAGGCTTCCAAAAAAACTCTTCATAGGGAATAATCCATATAAAAGTAAAACTGAAGACAGAGAAATTTGCACAGAGAAGGCTGAAAAACTGGAAAGATCTCCAGGTCTTCTAGGTTCTACTTATTCTTTACATAGTAATTTATTTAAATAAACAAAGTTAATTAATTTTTTTTTTAAGTACATTATTGCATTTTAATTCTTGAGTCCCCAGTTTTACTAGTTCTATTTTCCTATCAGTTTCTCTTTGTGAAGTATACTTTAAAATGTTAACACTAACTCTGTCTTGGCCATATTGAACTTTAGTCTGTTATTGATGAAACTTTTTTACACAATAAACATCATATTTCCATCTTCCAAGTTGACAGTGTTGGTGATTACAGTAGTTAAAATACTTGACCAAAGAGTAACCCTTATAGATACTATTTCACATGTTCTCCCGTTTGACATGTAACTATTGTTATCTACTTTTCCAGTATGATGCTTTGATTATATACTCCCATTAAAAGTATTACCATATCATTTTTAGTGTTGAGAATTTTAATAAAAGACAAATGAAACCAGTAAGCATTTTTCTTTAAAATTGGGGCAAATATAGTTTTAATTTAACCCTGTTTACGTGTTATCTGTCTGTATACTTCTGTATATTTTTAATCCTGTAGGTCAGATAGTCTGACCATCAGACTATCTCTGCCATCAAGGAATTAGACTGTAGTCTAGTAAGTAAGACACACTGTATAATTAATACAGTGGAAGAAATACTATATTGAGGCTCCAGTAAAACTTTCAGAACTGAGAGAATTTATCCATCTGAAGAGTTCAGAATGAACAGGGGAACTTTTGGTTTGGTCTTAAAGAATGAATAGAATTTTAACGATCAGAAAATTAGGAATTATTTTTCAAGCGAAGGGAATGGGGAAGGGCACAGCTGCCTAAATATCCAGGCATCATAGGGGAGTCAGGGAGCAATCCTATGTGTGAAGGTCAATGGGAAGTAGAGACTTCAGTTAGTAAAGGGAATGAGTGTGTTTATTTGTACCTACTTGTTGCCTGGTGCTTACTGGATATTTTACTTGGATTATTGAACTCAGTCACAAGATTGTAGTAGCCTTATTTACTGATGAAGAAATAGAATTAGATAAAACTCATTTTCCCTGGGTCAGTGTTTACCAAATTTCTCAGAATTATCTGCTAGGGCACTTACTGAAAACAGATTTTTAGACTCTTCATGCAGATGAGTCCAGATTTCCAAGAGAGAGCACATCAGCTAATTCTTATCTTTGGAGAAGTTTGGGAAACACTGTTCTAGGTCAACATAGTAAGAGTAAATGATGAATTTTTAACTAAGTCTTGTTTTACTCTGAAGTCTATGTCAATGTATTGAAAGTTAGTGCTTAGCAATTTTGATGACATTATGTAGGCAATAGAAAACTACTGAAGACAGAGTGAGGAAAGACTAATTAGACAAAATTAAACCGAGGAAAGATGAGAGGAAGAAAAGACTGAGGTCAGGAAGGCCACTTGAGAGGTCAGTATTTTGTATAACAGTGTGCCCAGGAGGCCAAAATTAAGGTCACAGGCTTTAGTAACAAAGGGGACACATTCTAGAAAGGTTTTGTTGCAGAAAAGCAAAGTGGCCAAGGAATAGGGAAATGCTGAGGATAACTCCTAAGTTTTATCCAAGATAGAGACCAAAAGGAGAGGATGTGTGTTTAAGGCAGTAGATAATTTTGGTTTTAGTCATGTTTGATTTTAGGTGACTGGAGAATATTGAGGTAGACCTTTTGAATACCGAATTGGAAATACAGCTCTTAGGAATCTGGAACAGTTCCGGATATTACATTTTGAGGATATGAGATTTACATTCATACATATAAATTTGGAATGTCCTGTAGATTGTCTAGGCATAAAATGTAATATTGAAAATTTGGTCACTCAGAGCCTCTGTGAGGAATACTGGTATTTCAGGGAAACTAAAGAAGGTAGGGGGGAGAAGGGGAAATGATAACTGGGAGAGAGTACCGTCATGGAAATGAATAATATAAAATTTTAGATAGAGTCTGTGGTTAATAATATCATTTAGTGCAATGGAATCAAATAGATAAGACTGAAAGAGATCATTAGACTTAGCATGTTAGTTGATTTTGAAATTTAGGAATAGAATATTAATTAAAATCTTGGAGGAAATGGGATGGTTTAGCTTGGAAAGCTACCAGTACTTCATCCTGAGCCAACAGGATTAAGATAGAATGAAGATAAAGATAAATTTTGAGGAGTCACTCATACCTAATTTCTTAATATGAGGGTTCAGGATATCTCTTAACTAAGAGGTTGGATAAGTTTTATAACAGTCTTTGGGACAATAATGAAAGAAAGATGTCTTGGCTAAGTAGAAAGTAATTGATACCAGGCACAATGGGTTCTAGGAACTCAAAATAGCTCATCAGTATGTGGTATTCACATATTTTGCACAATTTTCATTAGTTGAGTAACTTTTGTAACTTCACTCCTTGCTGATCCTTTTTTTTTTTTGCAAATGTCTCCCCTTGTGGCTTTTTTTTTTTGACATGGGTATTCATTTTTTAATTTTTTTAATACTTTATTCTACATTACAGTACTGTATTTGTTTTGCCATACATTGACATGGATCAGCCACAGGTGAACACGATCTCCCAATGCCAAAGCCCCCTCCCACCTCCCACCCCACATCATCTCCCTGAATCATCCTGTGCACCAGCCCCATGCATCCTGCATCCTGCATTGAACATAGACTGGCACTTCGTTTCTTACAAGATAGTATACATGTTTCAATGCCATTCTCCCAAACCATTCCACCCTCTCCCTCTCCCTCAGAGTCCAAAAGTCCGTTCTATACCTCTGTGTCTCTTTTGTTGTCTCACATAGAGGGTCATCATTACTATCTTTCTAAATTCCATATATATGTGTCAGTATACTGTATTGGTGTTTTTCTTTCTGGCTTACTTCACTCTGTATAATCGGCTCCAGTTTCATCCATCTCATTAGAACTGAGTCAAATTTATTCTTTTTAAGGGCTGAGTAGTACTCCATTGTGTATATGTACCACAGCTTTCTGATCCATTCATCTGCTGATGGACATCTAGGTTTGCTTCCATGACCTGGCTGTTATAAACAGTGCTGCAATGAACATTGGGGTACATGTGTCTCTTTGAATTCTGGTTTCCTCGGTGTATATGACCAGCAGTGGGATTGCTGAGTCATAAGGCAGTTCTATTTGCAATTTTTTAAGGAATCTCCACACTGTTTTCCATAATGGCTGTACTAGTTTGCATTCCCACCAGCAGTGTAAGAGGGTTCCCTTTTCTCCACATCCTCTCCAGCATTTATTGCTTGTAGACTTATGGATCGCAGCCATTCTGACTGGTGTGAAATGGTACCTCATTGTGGTCTTGATTTGCATTTCTCTGATAATGAGTGATGTTGAACATCTTTTCATGTGTTTGTTAGCCATCCGTATACTGGAAATAAAAGCAAATATAAACAAATGGGATCTAATTAAAATTAAAAGCTTTTGCACAACAAAGGAAACTATAAGCAAGGTGAAAAGACAGCCTTCTGAATGGGAGAAAACAATAGCAAATGAAACAACTGACAAACAACTAATCTCAAAGATACACAAGCAACTTATGCAGCTCAACTCCAGAAAAATAAACGAACCAATCAAAAAATGGGCCAAAGAACTAAATAGGCATTTCTCCAAAGAAGACATACGGATGGCCCTTGTGGCTTTTGAGAGGGTAGTCTCACTTTATTCCCCATTCTTCTCTGCCATTCTTCTTGTCCACTGCCTCACTTACAAATGTTGGAGTAATCCAAGGTTCTGTGATTAGCCCTTTTGTGTGCTGTCTGTGCAGATTTAATTTGGGCATTCATCCATTTTCATGTCTCAGTAATCATGTATGTGTTGGTGGCTCAAGACACTTCTTTCTGCTTAGATTTCTTGAGCGTAACTGTCCAGTTAACTCAGCTGTCATCTGCGTGTTTATAAATATCTCAAAGTTACAATGTCAGAACACAGCTCAGATTCTGAATCTTGTTCATCCATCAATAACTAAGTGCTTTCATTTCTATTTCCTTAGTATTTCTTATGTTTTGCTGTTCTAACCTTACATCTGTCCCTCACCATTATCTTCATTATTATAAATTGTAGTTTCCTTTTGGCCTCATGCTGCCAAGTCTTCCTCCAAACTAGTAAACTGACTTGTCACTTCCTAACATAACCTTTCAGTGAATTCCTGTTGATTCCTTAGGAGTTAGTATAAGGACCAACTTCATAGAGATCCTTGAAACTCCTTAAATTATATGTAAGATTCACTAAATTTTTAATAAGGCTGTGACCAGAAGTGTTTACAAACCGTTTGCATTTAAAATATTTTATTAAGATTTCATAATATAGAAGGTCTCTACTGTACTTCTTTGCACAGTACTTTTCATCTATTCAAATGTATCTATCCCCTCCTTGCTAGTTACCATTTCTTCCTTTGTAATCCCTGGTACCTGTTAATGCTTATCAAAAAATCATTAGGTAATGCAGTGTTCTTTAACTTTGATGGCAGACTTTATTATGCATTTCCCTTCCTAGCGCCATGGGCATGGTAGATGCTCAAACATGTTCTCTGTTCAAAATTGGAAAGGAATAAGGAGAAATACGTGACAGCTCTTGCAGCAGGTGATAAGATGTCATTCTTCAAAAAAAAAAAGATGTCATTCTTCTATCAGTCTGAAATTTCTTGTAACTTCCTGAAGGCTTATCTTTCCTAAAATTACTGATGGTGGTTCTTCTATTTGGATAGACATGGTTGTTTTAGAAACTATGTATCAGTTAAGAGTAAAGACTCTGAAGTCAGATCATCTGGGTTATGGAACCTAGATTTGAGGCTGGCTCAATCACTTAATGAACTATGACTTTGGGTATATCATCTGAGCTTTTTGTACCTCAGTTTCCTCATCTGTAAAAGGAAAATAACACCCAGTTCATAGGGTGATAGGAGGATTAAAGTATTTCACAAAATATCTGCCACATATTGTGCAATCAGTAATTGTTAGCTGTTAAATAGTTTACTATAATAAAATATGCATCAATAGACATCCAACAGAAATTAAATGACTTCCCTTGTAGCTCAGTTGGTAAAGAATCTGCCTGCAATGCAGGAGATCCGGGTTCGATTCATGGGTCAGGAAGATCTCCTGGAGAAGGAAATGGCAACCTGCTCCAGTATTCTTGCCTAGAGAATCCCATGAACAGAGGAGCCTGGCAGGCTACAGTCCATGGGGTTGCAAGAGTTGGACACGACTTAGCAACTAAACCATCACCACCACCAATTACAAGACACTGTATGATAGGAAAAGTTAAGAATTTTGTCTTAAGGACTTAGGAATGGTCATTGTTAAAATTTTAATGTTAAATTTTTAACTTGTATTAAAGTTTAAACTCTCTATATTCCAACAGAAATAAAGATTTGAGGAATTAAAAAGTTTTGGGAAGGAAGATGACATTCTTTTTTATTAGGTCTCCACAAAAGATCTTGTGGTACTTTATTCTTTGTTCTCTTTCATATTTTTAATTGGGTTCTGAGCCCATACTTTTAAAAGATTGGTTTTTCAGTATTTGTAGTTTTTATTGGTGGCAGAAACTTCCTCGATACTATGGAAGCTAAAGATCTTTCTCATTTATAGTAATTTTACCTTTCTTTTGATTAGATGTCTTTAAGATTAGACAAAATCTGAATACTTAACAGATTTCCACTGAATCTGCCTATATCCCTCTGTATTTGATTTTGTTGCACAGAAGTCTTAACTAGCATTAATAAACATTTTTTGTCTTCCAGAAATATTTTACATCATTTAGAAGAATGGAATTTATGCATAAAAGTAATAATAGCACATTAAGGGTTCAGTTGGTTAAATGTCTTGGGAAGTGAGTGATGCATTTATGTTCTTCATTAGAGTTGGACTGACTCCATTCCAAATTTCTACATATTAGTTTAGTAACCAGGAAATAAATTCCCTTTTTTAAAATGATCTCTAAAGTTTCTTAAGACATTTATTACTTAGGGAATATTTCTCTTTAATTAGCACTCTCTTTATCAAATCCTTGCTCTTCAAAAGGGAAAGAAAAAAAAGCATTTCTTAGATATTCATATAATCCTCTGCACAAATTTAGCCTCCAGCCATTTGAAGATCATCAAAGGCTTCCCAGGTGGCTCTAGTGGTAAAAAACCTGCCCGACAATGCACGTGAAGTAAGAGATACAGGTTGGATCCGCGGGTCAGGAAGATCCCCTGGAGGCGGGTGTGGCAACCCACTCCAGTATGCTTGCCTGGAGAACCCCATGGACAGAGGAGGCTCGCAAGCTACAGTCCATGGGGTCACAGAGTTGGACACGACTGAAGCAACAGCACACATGCATGGAGTGGGTCTTATAGGTGGGCAGCCTATTGGTTTGCGTTGCTTTGTCTTTATCTTGTTACATATCTTAATGGTATCTTGCCTACTGCATGTACTTAATACAGAATTATGTAAAAAGTACTTACAGTTTTTCCTCCCCATGTCTTACTTGGGATACACTAGGAGTATACTTGGTGAGCTACACAGAATCAGAATTTGGTATTTGCTATGGCAGATTAATAGTTGAAAAGTTGTTGTTGTTCAGTCCCTAAGTCCCTGACTCTTTGTGACCCCATGGACTGCAGCACGTCAGGCTTCGCTGTCCTCTACTCGCTCCCAGAGTTTGTTCAAAGTCGTGTCCATTGAGTTGGTGATGCTATCCAACCAACTCATCCTCTGCTCCTTTCTCCTTTTGCCTTCATCTTTCCCAGGAACATTCCTTTCAAAGAATATTCAATGTTGATTTCCTTTAAGATTGACTGGTTTGATCTCCTTGCTGTCCAAGGGACTCTCAAGTCTTCCCCAGCACCACAGTTTGAAAGCATCAATTCTTCAGTGCTCAGCCTTCTTCTTGGTCCAACGCTCATATCCGTACATGACTACTGGAAAAACCATAGCTTTAACTATACAGACTTTGTTGACAAAATGATGGCTCTGCTGTTTAATACATTGCCTGGGTTTGTTATAGCTTTCCTTCCAAGCAAGCGTTTTTTAATTTCAGGGCTGCAGTCACCGTCCACAGTGATTTTTGGAGTCCCAAGAAAATAAAATCTGTCACTGTTTGCATTGTTTCCCCTTCTGTTTGCCACAAAGTGATGGGACTGGATGCCATGATCTGCTTTTTTGAATGTAGACTCTCAAACCAGCTTTTTTACTGTCTTCTTTCACCCTCATCGAGAGGCTCTTCACTTTCTGCCTTTAGATTGGTATCTGCATATCTGAGGTTATTGATCTTTCCCTGGCAGTCTTGATTCCATCTTGTGATTCATCCAGCCCGGCATTTCACATGATGTACTCTGCATAGAGTTAAATAAGCAAGGTGACAAGATATAGCCTTGATGTAATCCTTTCCCAATTATGAACCATTGAACCAGTCTGTTGTTCATGTCTAGTTCTAACCTGCATACAAGTTTCCTAGGAGGCAGGTAAGATGGTCTGGAATTCCCATCTCTATGAATTTCCATAATTTGTTGTGATCCACACAGCCAGAGGCTTTAGCATAGTTTATGAAGTAGAAGTAGATTTTTTTTCTGGAATTCCCTTGCTTTCTCCATGATCCAGCATTGGCACTTTGATCTCTGGTTCCTTTGCCTCTTTGAAACCCAGCTTGTACATCTGGAAGTTCTCAGTTCACTTACTATTGAAGTCTAGCTTGAAGGATTTTGAGCAAAATTTTGCTCACATGAAATGAGCAGAATTGTATGGCAGTTTGAACAGTCTTTGGCATTTCCCTTTTGAGATTGAAATGAAAATTGACCTTTTCCAGTCCTGTGGCCATTGCTGAGTATTCCAAATTTGCTGACATACTGATTGAAGCACTTTGAACAGCAGCAGCTTTAGGATTTGAAATAGCTCAGCTGGAATTCCATCACCTCCACTAGCTTTGTTTGTAGTAATGCTTCCTACGTATGACCCATTTGACTTCACACTCCAGGTTGTCCGTTCATTAAGACTTTTTTGTCTAGTTCTGTGTATTATTGCCACCTCTTTTGATCTGTTCTCTTAGGTCCTTAGTGTTTCTGCCCTTCATGGTTGTCCTTGTATGAAATGTTCCCTTAATATCTTCAACTTTTTTGAAGAGATCTTGATAGTTGGCCTTACAAATAGCTGTGAAGAGAAGAGAAGCCCAAAAAAGGGAGAAAAGATATAACCATTTGAATGCAGAGTTCCAAAGAATAGCAAGGAGAGATAAAGCCTTCCTCAGTGATCAATGCATAGAAATAGAGGAAAGCAATAGAATGGAAAAGACTAGAGATCTCGCCGAGAAAATCAGAGATACCAGGGGAACATTTTGTGCAAAGATGGGCTCGATAAAGGACAGAAATGGTATGGACCTAAGAGAAGCAGAAGATATTAAGAAAAGGTGGCAAGAATACACGGAAGAACTGTACAAAAAGATCTTAACGACTCAGATAATCACGAAGGTGTGATCACTCACACTCACCTAGAGCCAGACATCCTGGAATGTGAAGTCAGGTGGGCCTTAGGAAGCATCACTATGAACAAAGCTAGTGGAGATGATGGAATTCCAGTGGAACTGTTTCAAATCCTAAAAGATGATTCTGTGAAAGTGCTGCACTAAATAGGCTAGCAAATTTGGAAAACTCAGCAGTGGCCACAGGACTGGAAAAGGTCAGTTTTCATTCCAATCCCAAAGAAAGGCAATGCCAAAGAATGCTCAAACTTCTGCACAATTGCACTCATCTCACATGCTAGTAAAGTAATGCTCAAAATTCTCCAACCCAGGCTTCAGCAGTGTGTGAACTGTGAACCTTCAGATGTTCAAGCTGGTTTTAGAAAAGGCAGAGGAACCAGAGATCAAATTGCCAACATCCACTGGATCATCAAAAAAGCAAGAGAGTTCCAGAAAAACATTTATTTCTGCTTTATTGACTATGCCAAAGCCTTTGACTGTGTGGATCACAAGAAACTGGAAAATTCTGAACGAGATGGGAATACCAGACCACCTGACCTGCCTCTTGAGAAACCTATATGCAGGTCAGGAAGCAACAGTTAGAACTGGACATGGAAAAACAGACTGGTTCCAAATAGGAAAAGGAGTATGTCAAGGCTGTATATTGTCACCCTGCTTATTTAACTTACATGCAGAGTACATCATGAGAAACGCTGGGCTGGAGAAAGCCCAGGCTGAAATCAAGATTGCCTGGAGAAATATCAGGAACCTCAGATATGCAGATGACACCACCCTTATGGCAGAAAGTGAAGAGGAACTAAAGAGCCTCTTGATGAAAGTGAAAAAGTTGGCTGGAAGCTCAACATTCTGAAAATGAAGATCATGGCATCTGGTCCCATCACTTCATGGCAAATAGATGGGGAAACAGTGGAAAAAGTGGCTGACTTTATTTTCTGGGCTCCAAAATCACTGTGGATGGTGATTGCAGCCATGAACTTAAAAGATGCTTGCTCCTTGGAAGCAAAGGTTATGACCAGCCTAGCTGCTGCTGCTGTTGCTAAGTTGTTTCAGTCGTGTCCAACTCTGTGTGACCCCACAGACGGCAGCCCACCAGGCTCCCCCAACGCTGGGATTCTCCAGGCGAGAACACTGGAGTGGGTTGCCATTGCCTTCGCCGGACCAACCTAGAGAGCATACTAAAAAGCAGAGGCATTACTTTGCCGACAAAGGTCCGTCTAGTCAGGGCTATGGTTTTTCCAGTAGTCATGTATGGATGTGAGAGTTGGACTATAAAGAGAGCTGAGTGCTGAAGAATTTATGCTTTTGAACTGTGGTGTTGGGGAAGACTTGAGAGTCCCTTGGGCTGCAAGGAGATCCAACCAGGCCATCCTAAAGGAGATCAGTCCTGGGTGTTCATTGGAGGGACTGATGTTGAAGCTGAAACTCCAATACTTTGGCCACCTGATGTGGAGAGCTGACTCATTTGAAAAGACCTTGATGCTGGAAAAGATTGAAGGCAGGAGGAGAGAGGGACGACAGAGGATGAGATGGCTG
This sequence comes from Nanger dama, assembly GCA_917880005.1. Classification (NCBI taxonomy): domain Eukaryota; kingdom Metazoa; phylum Chordata; class Mammalia; order Artiodactyla; family Bovidae; genus Nanger; species Nanger dama. The sequence continues at coordinate 487,653 of CAKJTW010000068.1, read as the reverse complement.
AATGGCATCACTAACTTGATGGACTTGAGTCTGAGTGAACTCCACGAGTTGGTGATGGACAGACAGGGAAGCCTGGCATGCTGCAATTCATGGGTCGCAGAGTAGGACACGACTGAGCAACTGAACTGAACTGATAGTTGAAAGTTCTTTAGGTGAAATAATGAAGCTTTAACTATCTTCTGCCTGCTTTCTGATGATGTTTATCTAGTTTTATCTCATTCTAATGAGGGAACCAGAATACTTGCCCAAAAAGAATTGTTTTGCCTTTCCTAGTATGTTACTTTGACCGTTCATGTCTTCCCCTGGGATGGCTATCATTTTTTTAAATTTTTAATTATATGTTTACATTTGTTTATGCATAAGAGTAAGACTCTTGGCATTGTTCAGGATGGAGAGTAATGCTTCTAGGTTGAAAACTTTCTTTTTCATAGATAAGGTAACTGCATCTAATGGAAAATTGATATTTGGGGTTAATTTTACTTAAAGTACAACAGGGTTTGAGACTGTGTATCTTTTAAAAGTATGGCATTCATCCAAGTTGCACTGTTAGATACTTTATTTACATTTTAGTAGACTTCTATTTTTCTTTAAAAAATTCTAAATTTATTGGCCTTTCTTTTGTCCAGAAGGCACCTAGATCATGTAGGTGTATCTGAGATGTTGCTTTTGTTTCTCCAAAGTAGTGATGAGCAGTAGCTCATTTAAACGTTTTGTCTTACAAATAGAATCAAACATGTCTCTCAGCTGAGTTAAATTATTACTTGCTGATGAAGGACTTCCTTGTTTTTAATTGGGCCTTAAATGTGGAAATTAAAAAAAGATTTTTCAGAATTTCGTTTACAGTGAATTTTTTTAATTGAAAGGGACAAAAGAATATATTGTTCACCCTTTCTCTAGCTAATTTTAGTTCTTTTTATTAGTAGAATGTTTCAAGTTACTCTGTGATTTAAATGTAGCAATAGGACCTGATGAATGAAACCTGGTCAGTCAGTGCCTTACAACTGTTTTCAGAGTTGTTTTCTCAGAACAATATATATATATAGCTTTTGCCAATAAACAGAAAAGAGAAGAACTAATTTCAGTTTAGCAAGTATTTATTATGTAGTGTGTATTAGATATCTTAGAAAAGGGAATTGAGTCAAAACATGTGAGATGAAGCTGGCATGGGAGCAGGGCATATAGATCCTGGTTTCTAATTTGAAACCAACTTTTTAACAAGACATAAGGCTGGACCCATTAAAAGGCATATACAGTAATTTAATAAATAGTGTTTACTTGATGACTTGGGAAGGGCAGAGATGGACTGTAGTTGGATTTAGGGGATATTGAGGAGAGAAAGTGTAGGACTTGCTGATATTTTTAATGGGGAGGGGTTAGGAGAAGGACAACTTCAGTGATAGATTTCTGGCTTGAAAAGCAAATGAATAGAGGTGTCTCCAGAGGGGCATTTAGGGAGTAAGTAAATAAAGAGGAAACAGATCATAAATTCAGTTTTTGTCCCTTTAAGACAGCCAAGAAGAGAGCTCAAGTAGGCAATTAAAAGATAGTTCTAGGGCTAACAGGGAAAGACCTGAGCTGGTGATTATCATTATAGGAGTTGATAACAATTGAAGCTATTAATGCAGATGAGATCATTTTGAACGAGTGCAGCAAGAGGAACGTATGTGTAGTTTAGAAAAAGCCAGCAACAATAAAAAGGCCATTAAAAGAAAGGTGTTTCACAGAGGGGGAATGAGATGACTGGTTTAACCAATGTTTTTAAGATTATACAGCAGAGAAAGGGAGTTTCTAGGATTTCAGCTCGAGTCATTTTACATGGTCTACTTGTCAAGTACCAGAAGTACATTAATGCATGGAAGTATTGCAAAATTGCACTTAGTGGTATCCTAAAAGGCTACAAAATTTGTAACTTTCTGTGATTGTAATCTGAATTATTTTTAACTATTTTTTTCTCTACTTTCCAGACTGATTTTAAGTCTAGATGGATTGTACATTTTAAAATCTTAGCATTTAGTTCTGTGAATAGAAATGGTATATTTATTTCAAATCTATACTTTGGTTGTACCTTTTTATTTGTGCCTCATTACCCCCCCAAATAAGAATAAATTCAAATCAAAAATATTTTTCTACATAAGTTTTTTCTTTACTTTCAGTTTTGTGCCCCGTGTCTAGAACATAGCTTGCATATAATTGGTGCTTAATAAGTGTTTTCTGAATGTTGAATTAAGATCTTGGAACAGTTAAAACAAGATTTTAATATTATATGTATTTTCTCTCATTTTCTCAGGATGGCTGGCTGTGGAGAAATTGATCACTCTATAAACATGCTTCCTACGAACAGGAAAGCAAATGAGTCCTGTTCTAATACTGCACCTTCTCTAACTGTCCCTGAATGTGCCATTTGTCTGCAAACATGTGTTCACCCAGTCAGTCTGCCTTGTAAGCATGTTTTCTGCTATCTATGTGTGAAGGGAGCTTCATGGCTTGGAAAGCGATGTGCCCTCTGTCGACAAGAAATTCCCGAAGATTTCCTTGATAAGCCAACGTTGTTGTCACCAGAAGAACTCAAGGCAGCAAGTAGAGGAAACGGTGAATATGCTTGGTATTATGAAGGAAGAAATGGGTGGTGGCAGTATGACGAGCGCACTAGCAGAGAGCTGGAAGATGCTTTTTCCAAAGGTAAAAAGAGCACTGAAATGTTGATCGCCGGGTTTCTGTATGTTGCCGATCTTGAAAATATGGTACAGTATAGGAGAAACGAACATGGACGTCGCAGGAAGATCAAGCGGGATATAATAGATATACCAAAGAAAGGAGTAGCCGGACTTAGGCTGGACTGTGATGCTAATACCGTAAACCTAGCGAGAGAGAGCTCTGCTGACGGAGCGGACAGTGTACCGGCTCAGAGCGGAGCTTCTGTTCAGTCGTCTGTAAGGCCCTTGACGTCAGTAGATGGTCAGCTAACAAGCCCCGCCACGCCATCCTCTGATGCAAGCACTTCTCTGGAAGACTCTTTTGCACATTTACAACTTGGTGGAGACAGCATAGCGGAAAGGAGTCATAGAGGGGAAGGAGAAGAAGAGCATGAATCACCATCTTCAGGCAGGGTACCAGCACCAGACACTTCGATTGAAGAAACCGAATCCGATGCCAGTACTGATAGTGAGGATGTATCTGCGCTTGTTGCACAACACTCCTTGACCCAACAGAGACTTTTGGTTCCTAATCCAAATCAGACAGTATCTGATCGATCAGGAACTGATCGATCAGTGGCAGCGGGTGGAACAGTGAGTGTCAGATCTCGAAGGCCTGATGGACAGTGCACAGTAACGGAAGTTTAAATAAAAGTTTTCAGATCCATGCTCGAGATGAAAATGGTTACCTGTAAATTTCTACCCATGTAACACTATACTCATCCCTAGTAGTGCATTTTGGGAGTTGGGGTGGGAAGGGGTATGGGAAGGATAGCCCTGTAATTAAAATGTCTAACACATCTCTGTTGAGAAATTTAATATAAAGAACTTGGGTGTTAATAGTTGAGAGCTGTTTAGTAACAACGCAGTTTTCTTGAGGTCTGTTTATTTTGTAGTTTTTTGAAATACCTTCAGTTCTTTTGCCAGCGTGTGTGTATTATCTGTGCATTAATGGTCCTCATCTGACTACTGCATTGGTTCATATTTTTCTGCATGGATTGACATAAAACCATTACTAAAATTTGGCACCTACGAGATAACCTGGTATCAGTACGAACAGATAGCTTAAATAACATTGAGAACAAATGTGAATTTGAGGTTTTAAAATAGAAGAATAACTACTTAATAGTAAAGTTACTGAAATGGAAATTTAAAGGAAACAGCTTATGTTTCAGAATCTTGTCTGTAACACACTTCATGGCGTTCTCATAGGCTTTGCTGTCTAGTCCTTGTAGTTAGAAGTTTCTCTTGATCCACATTTTTTTTTGATTACAGACTTTATAATTTAATAAATACTAGAATTTATCAAAATTAATCTGTCTCTTGTTTGAATCTGGAAGGGAATGGAAACATTTTGTGGCCAAAGATCACTAAAAGGTGGTGGTTTAAATTGGTGGTATATTCACCTTACATGGTCACTTGTTCAGAAAGTTTGATTTCTTCATAGAGAAGATTTAAACAGTCTCCAGGGAATAAATATGAGTGGAAATAAACCTGAAGCTTGTCTTAAAATAACTTGATAGAAGAGGCTATGTATATACTGGGTCTTCCTTGCCAGTCTTCATTAATGGCTAGCACTTAAATGAATTAAATAGTAGGTTTATTTCTAAACAGCCTTACTAGACACAAACTGACTCAACACAAAATGTAGAATCTACAGCAAGGTTGGTAATGTTGGGTTAACTTGGTAATCCAGAATTTGATTCTGCAGAAAAGAAACATGAGTTTATCTTCTATATTTTCCTAAATCAAAACAGCATGATCATGTTGATGAAGCATATGCAAATTGTTTAATAAAATTTATCAAACGTGAGTTGAATGTTACAATGGCAAATATAAACTGTCACTAATAAAATCACCTTTTACCTTGTGATAAGATTAGGACTTCTTTGACTTAGATTTTTAAGTCTGTATTACTAAGATCATAAAAGTTTGTCCATTATTAAATTTACTTTTAAATACAGCTAGTTAGAAAAGATGGCTACTTCTACGGGGGAAAAAAAATAGAAATCTGATTCATGAGTAACACGATGCTTCGAGTCTCTGATTAAAGAAAATTTGATTACTACATAAACTATAGTTACTGCTATATATGGTGGCCATCACTGTTTCATAGATAACCAAAAATAGAAATTATCTGAAACATCAAGGTCCAAATTTGTAGAAGGGTGGGGTGAGGAGCATCCTTAAAAGAAGGGCCAGTCCATGACCTCTAATGCAGCTGCATGGAGCAGAAGAAAAGGACTAATCATAACCTTGTATCTTCCTGTCCCCTGACTCCTTCCCACTTTTGTTCTCTAAGCTTCATTACATTATTTTTGTAAATCATTTCCAGGTTAAGACAAGACAAAGACTTTATTAAGAAACCAGGAATAGGTTTTGTGTAGTTTTTCCTGTCAAAAACTAGTCTGGTTATAGCCTAATAACTATCATGGGAATCTGGGAGTTAATGACTATATTTAAGCAGAAAGTGTTGTGAATTTTAGAGGTTCAGAATCACTTAGCAACTACCTGAATAAACTGAAAGCAAGGCCAAGTGAGTTCAAGTAGTCAAACAGTTGCTATACTACAAATACTGATATTACCTTCCAAGTAGTTTTGATATTCATATTTGATATCATTCAACTTTTATCCATAATCATCATGGGGGTTTTAACTTGCGCTATTTTAAAAAATTATTTATTAAACTTTCCCTTCCTAGCAACTGCCTCTAAATTTGCTGGTCCACCCCAAACTGTTCCTAGAAGATCTCTCTCACTCTGTAATGCCTCCTCTAAACAAAGCTCTTTGCAGCAAGAAACAGATTTTTTCAAAGCTCTGATTACTTCTGGTGGCCCTTTGATAAACTGCTGTAGCCACTCTTGTGCCTCTTTGAGACATTCGGTTTCGTCTGAAGACTGCAAGATGTCCTCCACCATTCCTATATGTAATGCTTTTTCTGAATCCAGCTTAAGGGCTCCACTTAATACTTTGAGAGCTTGTCTACTGCCGATGATCTCAACCAGCCGGGTGGCACCACCCCAGCTTGGTATTATGCCCATCTCCTTGTGGACAAATCTGATCTCACTGTCTGTAGTCATTAATCTGCAAAAAGAAAAGAAAAAAACTAATTGAAGTATGTATGCTTTAGTTATAAAGTACTACCTATTCATAATCTGACCTGAAATCTCCATAGATCTTTATAGGTAGCTGTGTTATTCATTAAAAATGTTCAAAAACCTGGTTAAGATAGAATTTAATTTACCACATGGCATTTAATGCTTCTCTGAAAACAAGGTCACCAAAATCTAATCTTTACGTTTATCCTGAAAACCCAATCTAAAGTGAGTGGTAGCCTAATGAGAGAACCTGGATTAAAGTGACTATATGGGAGTAGGAAGTGTTAGGTGCATAGTATTTTTTAAAAATGTATAATAAAGTCAGTTGTTCTCAGGGTAAAAATACTGTTTTATAACTTGGGATTTTTTTAACTCCACTCTTCCCACAAGTATTTACTAAGCTCTACCAGTGCCAGGTGGTCTAGATGCAGGCCTACAGGAATGACCAAGATAAAATCTCCCTGCACAGTTTGGTGAGAAAGACACTGAACAACAATATAATGTCAGTGGTAATGAATGCTACAGAGAAAACGGGGCAAGGGACTAGAGAATAAGGATACAGTGTTGGGTGTGTGCCATTTTATATGGAAAAGGCCTCTGAATTTTTGACCACCTACCCAAGTGAGTGAGCAATGCAAAATTCTGGAAGGGAATTCCAGGAAGAGGGAATTACAAGTGCAAAGGGCTCGAAGCAGAACTGCTTAGTATCTCTGGGGACCAGGCTTATGTAGCAGGAATAGAGCCAACAGAAACAGGGGATGAGATCAGAGTGAGCTTATAGGTACTTGGCTAGGAGATCAGATTTTATTTTTTAAGTGTGAGGCTCTTTAGGAGGAGGCTGTCCAAAGGAGTAATATCTGATTTATTTTGTAAGAGTTGCCTATTTAGCATTAAACAGCACACCAACTATTTAAGGAACTTTATGTTAACTAATCCTTGGAACAACCGTGGTACAGTAATATGCTCATTTTGCAGACAGATTAAATAAATAGCACACCCAAGGCCATGCAGAATTTTAAATCCAAGTAAGTTAACCTCTTAACCTCCCACTACATACAACAGGCAGCTAGAGGAGAGTGGAAGCGGGGATGCCAGTAAGAAAGTTGACAGTGGCGTGGGCTGGACTTGAGAGGGATGATTTCCTACACCAGGGATTCATTTTCCCCAAATACTGGGACTTTCACGTACAGGGTGATTAATCAAGTGGAACAATAAAAGGGAATAAACAAAAAGACTAGTAGGCACGGCAATCATATTTACCAGTTAAATGTGTATGCTGTTATTAGCAGGCTGCAAAAAGCCACAGTGTTTGGGGAATGCAGCCTATCAGTATTTTGACTGCATGCCTCAATGCATTCACTATTAAAATCTAATTCGGTCTAAAGGTCATGTCTGAACTTTAATTTTTTAAGAAAAATTATTGCTTTCAAGCTACCCATTACAAAAATGAAGACTAAATTCTGCATTTCCCAAGTGTTCAATGCCCAGCTGCAGGTGGTTGGTTCTTTTAGCACCAAGAACAAAAGACTCTCAGTCTTTGACCCTTAAATCAAGAGAAATATTCCAATAGAGAATTCTCACAAAAGTCTATTTACTAACCCACTGGGAAAGAAGACGTTCTTGCAGCTGTGAATTCCTATGAGGGAAAATCTGCCTCAAATATGGACCAGTGCTTTTAGAAGCAAACAGCCATGAAAGTAGTAGTTTTCAATACATAATTTTCAAATGGGAGGGAAGAAGGAACCAAGTGTCTTAAGAATCTGAACTAGCCCCAAATTGTAAGGGAAGAACAGCTTTGTTAAACAGAAATCAAGGTCAAAAGAAGAAATTACAGTAATGTCTAATAGAGTTGGAAATATTAATATTGAAAATCCTATAAAGCTTTTCACAGATAAAATTGTCACAGTTCCTAATTATACCCTGGAACTGACATTGATGGCTCAGAGCTATGTCTACAATACAAAGAAGAACTATGTCAGGAAAAAAATTCACTTAAAATCTGAACATAAAAGCTGGTTAAAGTCCTAGATGTTGGGCTAATGCAGGTGAACGTATGACAACAAAAGTTATTATATATAAAGCATATATATATTTGGAATTGCTTGTAAAGAATAACATTTATTATCTTTATACCATGTGTGGTTTTCCTTTTGCCACGTTTTATAAGGTGAGGTATCACTTGTAAAGGACGCTAACAAATCCAGAGGCTGTCCTTGTATAAATACCTGTTGTCATCAAACTCTGACATCCATTCTTTATACATCATGCCTAGGGTGTACTTGTGAACTGAAGTGCATATTACATTAGTAAATAAGACCAAAAATTTTATTAGCGACAAAAGAACACAAAGTAGTTTAACAATGAGAGAAATATGGGACATTTAGATGATAACCTTTCACAAGACTCTATTAGATCTAAAAGTTCAAGTTTAAATTTAAAATTTTCAATGGTGATAATCAGAATTTATGAAGAAAATGTCATATCAACAAGATATACCCAAAATTAGAAACTTCTTCCTAAGAGCCCTTATAGGATTATGTACTAATTCCTGCTGGTTTAGATGCAGTTATCTGGTACCACCTATAATGTGATAATCTAGTAATCTATGTAGAAAACTGAAGACCCAAATCTTAAGATTCTGAAGCCCTATAGCAGACTCATTAAACCATATTAACTCTCTTATTTTGACAACTAAAAGAATTCTAGGTATCCTCTGACTGTTAGTGTCATTATCATTGGCAAGGTTGAAAATTTCCTGTGACACCCACTGAGAGGGGTGATGAGGAAATTAATCTAAATTGGATACACCTGGTAGTGTGGTATGGATATATCAGGAGAAACTAACCATAACTTGGAAAAGAGTATCTTTTGACAGGTGTTGCAAAGTCAGTGTTGATACCTGAAAGGACTGTTCATTTTGCTACTAATTTCTGATGACTTTAGCTACAAGTTTCAGGACTTTGAACAAAAGTATTCAAGAAAAACAATTACCAAATTGTACTAAAATAGGAAACTTTTTGGTAAAAGTTATTTTTTTAAGTGTTAAAAATGTTTATTATTAAAGAAAGGTACTTTTCATGAACTCCATGGCAAAGAAACAAAACACATAGATGACTGCACTGGGGAAGAGTACAGCTTAAGCCAGACTACCAGGCCTGACCACTAGACCGGCTGCATTTTACACCTTGTAAAACACAGAAGAGACCAAAGACTCAATGGTATAAAGAGGATGAGGAAGGGCAGATTATTTAACATCCCTGGGCCTCTGTATGCTTGTCCAGCAAATAAAGATAGTACTTATGCCTTAGAATTTCTACGAGTACTACAACAAAGAGTTAATATATGAAAGTTACTTAGGACATATATACGCCACAATTCTGTTAATCCCAGAGGAACTTGCTTATATATATTTAAAAATCAGTGTGGAACTTCTCTGGCAGTTCAGTGGTTAAGACTTCACCTTTCAGTGCAGGGTATGTGGCTTTGACCCCTGATTAGGGAGCTAAGATTCTAACATGCCTCCTGGCCAAGAAATCAAAATATAAAACAAAAGCAATATTGTAACCAATTCAATAAAGACTTTTAAAATGGTCCACATCAAAAAAAAAAAAAAAAAGTGAAATTTTCTGCCTCTGCCACATCTATAGAACACAGTATTATTCATACTTTTATTTGGTATATAAAAACGATGTCTTTTATAGCCTCACCGTACACATATTACATTCTCTGTGTACTATCTTTCATTATTATCAAGTTGGTTGCCTTAACAGGTAAGTCATTACAAATAACAGCAGTGTTTCTGCTAGAATGGCATTATACAGTGTTTTCCTGGACTAAAGTCATTCAGTCCCTGAAGCACTGAAATGTGAAAGCGATACTTGCACTGGAAGCCCAGCAAATGGTGGTGCACTGCCTCTCCTCAGTATCCGTGAATGGAGACTACAAAATATATCCAATTCTTAATTTCCAAATAAAGGCAGAAATAATGCTGTGTTTCATACAGATATGGCTGAATGGAAGATTCCAAGTTGATTTAAAAAAAAAAACATAGACATATACCTGCTGCTGCTAAGTCACTTCAGTCATGTCTGACTCTGTGCGACCCCACAGACGGCAGCCCACTGGGCTCCGCCATCCCTGGGATTCTCCAGGCAAGAACACTGGAGTGGGCTGCCATTTCCTTCTCCAATGCGTGAAAGTGAAAAGTGAAGTCGCTCAGTCGTGTCTGACTCAGCAACCCCATGGACTGCAGCCCACCAGGCTCCTCCATCCATGGGAGTTTCCAGCAAGAGTACTGGAGTGGGAGATCCCATTGCCTTCTCCGAGACATATACCTAAGACCTACTTAAGGAATATTGCGCAATATAAGTAAAAGCATAAATATTTAAAAATTTAAAGACAGCAGTCCTGTTATAAAATTAAATCACATGATATCATAAATTTAAAGTCTGGAATCATTGATTTAAATAAACTTCTAGGGTCAGAAATTGCTGGTCGTTCACATGACATTAAGAACAAACCAACTACAACAAAGCAAACCGTAGTGACCCAGGGAAATATGGTACATAAGCAGCAACATCTGTGACCACAGACAATACTTTTTAGAATCATGCCTGAACACAGACGCTTATTTGTTTGGGCATGTACCTTCCTGGCATTTTCTTCCTCCTGTTGTCTACCTGCCATCACATCACAAGACAAATTATAGAAAATAGAGGGAAAGTTCTCAAAGATCCTCCCCGTATCTCACCTTTCTGACTTCCTTCTCTTAGCTGATCGGTCTCATCAGGCTCCATGTACTTTATGTAAAGAGACTGCTTGATTAAGAAAGTATGTGGTTGAATGAAGTTTTTTTCTATTTGTGCATGTGTGCATTTGTGTGTGATGGTGGTGGTACAGTGAGAGAGAAACAAACAGGAGAATGTTTTGGGAATATAAAGTCTGATTTTAATATTCAGCTGTAATCCTAGCATGCTCAGAGAGGGGGATGTTCTTGATATCACAGGCTCTGAAGTAAGACTTTCCACATAACACAGGGATAACTACAGAAAAAGCAACATGCACAGGAAATGTGGCTGCTTCCTGAGGTGGGCGTCTCATTCAGAGTACAGGCACTGCCACAGCAGAAATGGAATCTGCTTTTTAATGACTCTGGGATGTGTTGGTTGGGGTGTGTATGCCTGTTTGTGTGCACATCTGTGCAAGTATGAATATTATGTTGTATTTCATGTTTGACTTATTAGGTTAGTATTTTAAGAAAAGGGCTATGTACAGTAGCTCCCTTGGGACAAGCCTGTTTACAGCTCCCTTTCTTTGTAATATACTTTGAACTAATAGGTAGCAGCTGGAAATGCTAATACCTTTGGCTAAGAGTTATTTATATTCATGAAATCAATGTTCAAGATTGAAAACAAATTAAATAGCAGGCTCTAAATTGCATAATTGAGAATTTTATTCCTCTAGGGAGATGATGGAATAAAAATGTGTTTTTCATCCAGTGTATAAACAGCAAAATCTTAAAATACTCCAAAGAAAAACAAAAAGAAAATGCAGGCAATTCACAGATACACATCAATGAACATATGAAAATTTATGCCTCACCAAAACCTTAAAAAACACAAAATAAAATTTAATTTTTGATTATCAAAGTTAGAAGAGAGCTTTTAAAAGAGTAATGCTTATTGTAAAAAGGATGCTCTCAAATAGACATACTGCTGGTCGTAGCATAAACTAGCAGAGTCTTTCCTGGAGGGTAACTTGGCCCTATATATTAAAACTCTTAAACATGTTCATTCTTTGACTAAGTACCTGAAGTACTTCGTAAGTGTTAGGATTTATAGAATAAATCAAAGAAAATAATCCAAAATGACAAAGCCTTACATATAAGGCAGTTACCACAGCATTAATCATGATAGAGGAAAATTAGAAACAGCCAAAAGAGGATATTTCAGTACATCCAAACTGATGGAATATTTAAAAATTTTTAAATTCATATTTTTCAAGTATACAAGTGATATGGGAATACTGTCCTTAAATAAAGCCATATGATGCTAATTTTTTAAAAAGAAAATTATATGTCTATTTTAAAAAGATATGAAGAAAGCACACTGCAGTGCTAATGCTAATTATCCTTGGCTGCAACTTTAATTTTTATGCTATAGCTAACTATATTCTTAAAAATTTTAATATACAGTAACATATATTTATTATAATATTTACAATATGTTCAAAATAAGTTATTTTCAAAATAATCTTCCCTGGTGGCTTATATGGTAAAGAATATACCTGTAGTGTGGGAGACCCAGGTTCGATCCCTGGGTCGGAAAGATCTCCTGGAGAAGGGAATGGCTACCCACTCCAGCATTCTTACCGGAGAATCCCATGGACAGAGGAGCCTGGCAGGCTGCAGTCCATGGGGTCATAAAGAGTTGGACATGACTGAATGACCAACACACAAAGTAATCTAGAATGTTGCTATTTAGTGTGTGGTCTGTAAACCAGTAATATCAGCATCAGCTCAGGCTTCCACCCTGAGATAAAATCAGAACTGCATTTCAACAAAATCCTCAGGTGATTCATATTCACCAGAATGCACACAATATCCTTTTACAATTAGAAAGCACAATAAACATTTTAAAAGTCATTATCTGTATTACTTTCTATTGATGTTATCACACAAACTTGGTGGCTTAAAAACACTATCTCAGTTCTAAACATGAAGAGTTCTGACAACTAAGTGCAGTAAATGGTCCTGCAGTAGAGGAAAAACGTCCAGGAGTGCTACAAGGACATCACTGCCAAACTGACACACTTAGAATATGCGTAGTGTATTAGATAAAAGTAAGGCATAAATGTTTTCTTGCATTTGACAACTGTGTGCTGTGGTTATATAAAGAACACTCTAGTTCTTCATTAGAATATAAGTAGTTACTATATGGACTTTTGCTGACAGAGGTCCATCTGGTCAAAGCTTTGGTTTTTCCAGTAGTCATGTATGGATGTAAGAGCTGGACCATAAAAAGGCTGAGCGCTGAAGAATTGATGCTTTTAAACTGTAGTGTTGGAGAAGACTCTTGAGAGTCCCTTGGACTGCAAGGAGACAACCAGTCAGTCCTAAAGGAAATCAGCCCTGAATATTCATTGGAAAGACTGATGCTGGAGCTGAAGCTCCAATCATTCAGCCACCTGATGTGAAGAGCTGACTCATTGGAAAAGACCCTGATGCTGGAAAAGATTAAAGGCAGGAGGAGAAGGGGATGACAGAGAATGAGATGGTTGAATGGTATCACTAATTCTAATGGACATGAGTTTGAGCAAACTCCGGGAGTTGGTGATGGACAGGGGAAGCCTGGCGTGCTGCAGTCCATGGGGTCGCAAAGAGTCAGACACAACTGAGCAACTGAACAACTAGTTCTTAAAAAAATAATATACATTTATGTGTGTGTTTGGGTGTATAAAGGAGTAAAAGGGTAAGATGTTCATAACTTACTCTCAAATTTCTCATAAAATATTTTACATATATATATGTGTGTATATATATAAAACATACTATACACACACATAAGAGGTGAAAAACAGGACAGCAAAATGTTAAAAATTGGTGAAGTTCCATTATAATATGGTACAGGGAGTCTTTGTCCATTCCACGACTGGTTCCAGGATCCCGCACAGATATCAAAATTCTCAGATGTTTAATTTCCTTATATAAAATGGTGTAGTATTTTTATATAACCTGTACACATCCTCTCATATAGTTTAAATATCTCTAGATTACTTATACCTAATTCAGTGTAAAAGGAACATGTAGTTGTAAGCACATGGCAAATTCAAGTTTTGCTTTTTGAAATTTTCTCAAATTTTTTTTCCAGAGTATTTTCAATCCTTGGTTGAAATCTTGAATTTGGAATCCACAGATACAGAGGGCTGACCATAATTTCAAACCAAAGCACAATTCCAATTTCTCTCTTATACCAAATTAAGTAGCAAAACCTGAATAACAGATAAGTAATTAAACTGATGACATGTTTCTGACTGCCAAAAGTTGACACTGAAAACTCAAGCAGTCTGAGTTTGCAATTTTCTATTTTCTAGGATATTTCTGAGAGATTTTCCTTCCTTTCCCCTTCCCTCTCCCACCCCCTTCCTTTTTTGAATGATAGGGCATAAGACAAGGGGAATCAAGGAATGAGTGTTCTAAGTACCTCTTAATGCACACTCTAGAATCTTGAGCTTGAAACCAATCTAAGAAACTATAATATAATAACACATTAAGCAATTTTTGGATCAAAGAACCTTTATCAATTTGGTGTATCTAAACAAGTTTAAAAGATGCAGTTCACAAAGGTAACTTAGAGTAACAAAGTTAATTGGTGATCAAAGAGGAATATAAAAGTTAGCAAAAAAAAAAAAAAAAAACCTGGCAACTATACTCTCTATAACAAGCCCTTGTGATGGAGGTAGAATGGTCCCACAAAGACGTCCAGGCCCTAATCCCACGAAGCTGTGCATATGTTACTTTACATGATAAAAGGGACTTTGCAGATCTAATTAAGATTATGTGTGTGTGTGTGTGTGTGTGTGTGTATCTCTCTCACAAAATAGAGGCATTATCCCAGATTATCTCAGTGGGCTCATTCTAACCAGTGAGCTCTTAAAAGCAGAGAACTTTCCCCAGTTGGAGTCAGAGAGATGAAGCAGAGGGAAAAGTGAGAAAGATTTAAAGTATGAAAGGAACTTAACCCACCACTGCTGAAGGGGGTCACATGGAAAACAAGAGAAGGAATACAAGCATCCTCCAAGAGCAAAGACTGGCCCCTGGCTGGCATGCTGACAGAAAAACAGAGACCTCGGTCTTCCAAGTGCATGGAACTGGACTCTACCAACTGTAACCAGATGAGCCTGGAAGTGCACGCTCCCGAGTCTTTAGAGCTCAGTCCGGTCAACCTACTGACTTGGGCCTTTCGTGACCAGGTTTAGAGAATCCAGTTCAGCCCAGCCAGACTTCCAACCTATATATCTATGAGATAAACAGGTACTGTTTATAAACCACTAAATTTGTGGTGATTTGTTATGGCTGCAATAGAAAAGTAATATTCAAATACATATTTTCTTAATTTGTGCTTCATTTAATCAAGACAAATTTAAAAGTTAGAATCAGATTATTTTATCACAGTTCTAGCTTTTTATTTCCTCATCAATTTTGTCACTAAAGAAAAACATAATGTTTGAGTGACTATTTTCGAGCACTGTGGAATGAAAATTTTTAAGTTACCAGCTTTAGAAAATGTTTTTACAAGCCATTTTCTCTAAGCAAGTTTTACATGAAAATAATGACTCAACTGAAGGCAATTCAGTATGAGAGTCTATACGTGTTATGTAGACCTGAGTGTTTCTGACATATTAATTCATTACATGTATGGGTTGGGAAGATCCCCTGGAGAAGGATGTGGTAACCCACTCCAGTATTCTTGCCTAGAGAATCCCATGGACAGAGAAGCCTGGTAGGCTACAGTCCACGGGGTCGTAAAGAGTTGGACACGACTGAGCGACTTCATTTTCACTTTCACTATTATCAGCTAGTGCTTAAAGAGTTTCAGGGCAGGGAGTGGGGTAATGCTGGAATGCTGTATAAGCTTACTTATTAGGAATATTTATATTAAAAATATTTCTCAAAAAAAGTATTTCTCATCTCCTGAAATAGTTTCCAGTTTGTTATAGAAAATAACCAACAGAGCAATGGTAAAGTTAGGTGGAAGGTCAGCTAGAGTAACTTATACTGGTTTATCACTATCTTGTAACTTAGTGGTTAGTAATGTACTTCACTTATACAAGCCTCTCTATTAGCCTTTATCTTTAAGAACTCTTGTATTGAGTGTGTACATTTAAAAGAGCTGAATAGTCTAGGAGAGTTTTTCACACTTCTATTGTGAAGGAGCAGTTTATATGTTTTTAAAACATGTTGTAAATTGTGAACCAAGAATTTTATAAAATGTAGTAAAACTGTATTACTAAAAATACTAAACGAAAAACCAAGACACAACTTTCTTGAATGGCAGTGCCAAGCTAGAATCAGTCAGTTCAGTCGCTCAGTCGTGTCCGACTCTTTGTGGCCCCTTGAATTGCAGCATGCCAGGCCTCCCTGTCCATCACCAACTCCCGGAGTTCACTCAAACACACATCCATCGAGTCGGTGATGCCATCCAGCCATCCCATCCTCTGTCGTCCCCTTCTCCTGCCCCCAATCCCTTCCAGCATCAGACTCTTTTCCAATGGGTCAACTCTTCGCATGAGGTGGGCAAAATACTGGAGTTTCAGCTTGAGCATCAGTCCTTCCAAAAAACACCCAGGACTGATCTTATTTAGAATGGATTGGTTGGATCTCCTTGCAGTCCAAGGGATTCTCAAGAGTCTTCTCCAACACCATAGTTCAAAAGCACCAATTCTTCAGTGATCAGCTTTCTTCACAGACCAACTCTCACATCCATACATGACCACAGGAAAAACCATAGCCTTGACTAGATGGACCTTTGTTGGCAAAGTTATTTCTCTGTTTTTGAATATGCTATCTAGGTTGGTCATAACTTTCCTTCTAAGGAGTAAGCATCTTTTAATTTCATGGCTGCAATCACCATCTGCAGTGATTCTGGAGCCCCCAAAATAAAGTCTGACACTGTTTCCACTGTTTTCCCATCTATTTCCCATAAAGTGATGGGACCAGATGCCATGATCTTCGTTTTCTGAATATTAAGCTTTAGGCCAACTTTTTCACTCTCCTCTTTCACTTTCAGGGCTTCCCTGGTGGCTCAGAGGTTAAAGCATCTGACTGCAATGTGGGAGACCTGGGTTCGATCCCTGGGTCGGGAAGATCCCCTGGAGAAGGAAATGGCAACCCACTCCAGTATTCTTGCCTGGAGAATCCCATGGATGGAGGAGCCTGGTGGGCTACAGTCCACCGGGTCATAAAGAGTCAGACACGACTGACCGACTTAACTAAGGACTAAGTAATCTTTAATTATTTTTTCTGTGATTTTGCCTTTTGTCCTAAACCCTAACTCCACCCAAACACAGATGAGGAATGAGTATAAAAAATGAAGCAAAAGTCTAATAAATGCTTAAAGATGAGCACACGACTCTGTGTTAGAGGGTACATTTTGTCCAGAGTACTTCTATAAAGTTTTAATTTTCACTTACTTTTATGTAGAGGATTTTTAGTGTAATAATATATACTTACATATAGCTTAGGATTCTTTAGATATATTATATCTAAATATATACTTTATATATCATATAATTCTATGTTTAAATGATATATTTCACAAGTACCTTTATTTCAGGGTAAAGTGAGAAAAGCATTTAATCCTTTCATACACATTTTCTATTTAGTCTCATATTGTCCATAAAGGCAATATAACTGCTTCCTCCTCACAGCATGAAAATGTAGCTTCCTGATAGAATCTGCAATTAGGGCCATATAGTCAAAGCTATGGTTTTTCCAGGAGTAATGTATGAATGTGAGAGTTGGGCCATAAAGAAAGCTGAGCATTGAAGAATTAATGCTTTTGACCTGTGGTGTTGGAGAAGACTCCTGAGAGTCCCTTGGACTGCAAGGATATCAAACCAGTCAATCCTAAAGGAAATCAGTCCTGAATATTCATGGAAAGGACTGATGCTGATGCTGAAACTCCAATACCTTGGCCACCTGATGCGAAGAACTGACTCCTTGGAAAAGACCCTGATGCTGGGAAAGAATGAAGGCAGGAGGAGAAGGGGACGACAGAGGATGAGATGGTTGGATGGCATCACCGACTCAATGGACATGAGTTTGAGTGAACTCCGGGAGTTGGTGACAGACAGGGAAGCCTGGTGTGCTGCATCAGGCCATGGGGCTGGAGCGGCTGAACTGAACTGAATGCAGTCTGCACTGATGACAGCAGAGGGCACTGTCATGTGAAATGGCCAGTTTTTGTTGTATACAAGAATCCTCCTCAATTAGCAAGTACTAGTTTTCAAAGGGGCTTCCCCAGGTGGCAGTGGCTCAAAGGTAAAGAATCTGCACGTAATGTAGGAGCCACAGGTTCAACCACTGGGTCGGAAAGATCCCCTGGAGTAGAGCACAGCAA
Source organism: Nanger dama (assembly GCA_917880005.1). Classification (NCBI taxonomy): domain Eukaryota; kingdom Metazoa; phylum Chordata; class Mammalia; order Artiodactyla; family Bovidae; genus Nanger; species Nanger dama. The sequence continues at coordinate 469,743 of CAKJTW010000068.1, read as the reverse complement.
CCCACTTCACTATTCTTGCCTGGAGAATCCCATGGACAGAGGAGCCTGGCAGGCTACAGTCCACAGGGTCACAGAGAGTCAGACACAACTGAAGCAGCTTTAACACAGTTTTCGAAGAGATTAGGATCTTTGTAATTTGTTTTATATACTCAAACTATTTTAAAATCTCAATTTATTTGTTTTATATACTCAAACTATCTTAAAATCTCAATGTATTTGAATACAAAGTGACATGTTTAAACTTATAAACTGAAACCTGAGTCATAAATTTTAAAAAGTTACCTCTTTTGCATGAATTAGATGACTCTTTCCTCATAGTATTTCTATTAGTATGCTATTTATATTTAGTTCAAAAGAAAAATAAATAGAATATATTGGTTATAGAATGGTTACAACTTATAAAACTATAAAAGGAAAATGAGAAAGTAATTATAAAATTTAGGGTAATACTTTCTTACAGATGGAACTGAAGGGGTTATGACTTAGGGAGTTCAGGAATGCTGATAATGTTTCAATTCTTGACCTATAAGATGGTTACATAGCTTCCTATTTTGTAGCAAGTCATTAAAATGACATTTATGTTTATACACACAAATGTTTATAAAACATTTATGGTTTATATACACAAAACCAAAATATAGAAAGCCTTACAAAAACTGTATCATTCCTACAAAGTACAGCTGCATGTGTTAGTCACTCAGTCGTGTCAGACTCTTTGCGACCTCACGAACTGCAGCCCGCCAGGCTTCTCCATCCATGGAATTCTCCAGGCAAGAACACTGGAGTGGACTGCCATTCCCTTCTCCAAAAGTACAGCTATCCAATACTAAAAGAATTCTAGGATTAAAGCATTAATTGATACCAAATAATTTTCTATAAATGAATTCTTTAATCAGCTCAAAATCCCCACAAAGTTTCTACAAATCACAGTAGAGACAGGGTCTCAGAAAACCTCTTGTCATTATTAAGAGGAAGACCCAAGCAGACCCTTTCCCCATTCTCTTTACTTCTTTGGGTTTTTTTTTTTTTTTTTGGTTCTTTTCTTGTATAATTTTTGTGACTCTTTCATGTATTTCATGAATACAAGTTTCATGTATTTCCTTCGCTTCACTCCCCGGGACTTTGTTAATATGGATTTTTTTCAAAATCATTTTAACTTTTTGAAATGTACAGCAATGAAGTAATTATGGAGTTATATTAGACTGATATCTACTTTAATGATATGACTGGCAGAAAAAAAATTTGCTCATCGATCATCTATTTATAAATATATTAAATACCTATAATTCAGGCAAAGAAATAAAATTTCACATGTCAATTATATTTGTGCGAGAAGTAATACAATTTTTACCCTACCTGAAATCACACGCTGTAGTAACTTCTGCTCCTCCACCCAATGCCCGACCTTGAACCAGTGCAACACTTATTAAAGGAAGTCTGTATATTGAAGGAAGAAGGAAAAATGGATGTTAATATTTTAAATTCTGATATTAAGCTACAAATATTTTAAAAACTTGAGATATAGCAGAAACAAAATTATTGATCTATGTTTATAAAAACAAGCACACTTCAAAGTACAGCAGAGTCACTAGCCTGTAAATCATGAGAAGCAAAACAGTGTAATAATGAAAATATAATAATTCACACTAAATGCTATGCAAACATCAAAGTGAAGGTGTTAGTATCTAAGTTGTATCTGATTCTGTGCCACGCCATGGACTGTAGCTTGCCAGCTTCCTCTGTCCATGGAATTCTCCAGGCAAGAATGCTGGAGTGGGTAGCCATTCCCTTCTTCAGGGGACCTTCCTGACCCAGGGATCGAACCTGGGTCTCCTGCATTGCCATCTTTACCGTTCTGAGCCACCAGGGAAGCCCCAAACTGATCAACATACCTCCCCCAATCATTATTTATTTTAAACTACAGGCATATTATCTTTCTTCCAAATAAACAGTTGTTTCTGTATAATGCAAGCACAACTCATTTTTTTGTGCTTCATTTTATTGGGCTTCCCTGGTGGCTCAGCTGGTAAAGAATCTGCCAGCATGCGGGAAAACCTGGGTTCAGTCTCTTGGCTGGGAAGATCTCCAGGAGAAGGAAAAGGCTACCCTCTCCAGTATTCTGGCCTGGAGAAATTCATGGACTGTACATAGTCCATGTGGTTGCAAAGAGTCAGACCCAACTAAGCAACTTTCACTTTCACTTATTGTGCTGGATTAGGCTTTGGCTAACAGTTAGCCAAGTTGTGAATGCAAAGTAAAAGTTCTTGAAGGAAATTAAAAGTGCTCCTCCAGTGAACACATGAAAGATAAGAAAGCAAAACAACTTTATTGCTAATAGGAATACAGTCTTATTAGATCAAATTACCCACATTTCCTTAAGTCAAAGTCTAATCCAGAGCAAAGTCCTAACTCTCTTCAGTTCTATGAAGGCTGAGAGAGATGTGGAAGACACAGAAGAAAAGTGTGAAGCTAGCAGAGGTTGGTTTATGAGGATTCAGGAAAGAAGTCTCCATAACAATTGCTGATGCAGATCAGATGTCAGCTGCAGCAAGTTATCCAGAAGATCCAAGATAATTCATGAAGGTGACAATGCAGACAAAACAACCTTATATGAGAAGAAGATGCCATCTAGGACATCACGGCTAGAGAGACGTCAATGCCTGGTTTCAAAGCTTCAAAGGGCAGGCTGACTCTCGTTTTAGGGGCAGCCTGTTACTAGTTGAAACTAAATGCTCATTTACCACTCTGAAAATCCTAGGGCTCTTAAGAATTATGCTCAATCTACTCAGTTCAGTTCATTCATTCAGTCGTGTTCAACTCTTTGCAACCCCATGAATCGCAGCACGCCAGGCCTCCCTGTCCATCACCAACTCCCAGAGTTCACTCAAACTCACATTCATCAAATCCGTGATGCCATCCAGCCATCTCTTCCTTTGTTGTCCCCCTTCTCCTCCTGTCCCCAATCCCTCCCAGCATCAGAGTCTTCTCCAATGAGTCAACTCTTCGCATGAGGTGGCCAAAGTACTAGAGTTTCAGCTTTAGCATCAGTCCTTCCAAAGAACACCCAGGACTGATCTCCTTTAGAATGGATTGGTTGGATCTCCTTGCAGTCCAAGGGATTCTCAAGAGTCTTCTCCAACAACACCGTTCAAAAGCATCAATTCTTCGGCGCTCAGCCTTCTTCACAGTCCAACTCTCACATCCATACACGACCACAGGAAAAACCATAGCCTTGACTAGATGGACCTTTGTTGGCAAAGTAGAGTTGCCATTACTAGATGGCAAAGTAATGTCTCTGCTTTTGAATATGCTATCTAGGTTGGTCATAACTTTCCTTCCAAGGAGTAAACATCTTTTAATTTCATGGCTGCAATCACCATCTGCAGTGATTTTGGAGCCCCCAAAATAAAGTCTGATACTGTTTCCACTGTTTCCCCATCTATTTTCCATGAAGTGATGGGACCAGATGCCATGATCTTCGTTTTCTGAATGTTGAGCTTTAAGCCAACTTTTTCACTCTCCTCTTTCACTTTCATCAAGAGGCTTTTTAGTTCCTCTTCACTTTCTGCCATAAGGGTGGTGTCATCTGCATATATGAGGTTATTGATATTTCTCCCGGCAATCTTGATTCCAGCTTGTGCTTCTTCCAGCCCAGCATTTCTCAATCTACTCAGTGTTATGTAAATAGAACAACAAAGGCTGGGTGAACACATTGGTTTACAACGTGGTTTACTGAATATTTTAAGTCCATTGCTGATTTACTGCTCAGAAAAAAACAGATTTCTTGCAAACTATTACTGCCCATTGACAATGAAATACACCTGATCACCCAAGAGCTCCAATGAAGGTGTACAGTGAAATAAAAGCTATTTTTCATACCTGCTAATACAACATCCATTCTGCAGCCTGTGGATCAAGTAGCAATTTTAACTTTCAAGTCTCATTATTTAAGAAATACAATTCATTAGTCTTCAGCTTCCACAGAGAGTGATTCTTCTGATGGATCTGGGCAAAGTTAACGGAAAACCTTCTGGAAAGGATTCACCATTCGAGATGCTCTTGGGGCTTCCCCAGTGGCTCAGCAGATGAAAAATCTGCCTGTGATGCAGGAGACCCAGGAGACTGGAGTTCAATCCCTGGGTCGGAGAGATCCCCTGGAGGAAGGAATGGCAACCAACGCCAGTACTCTTGCCTACAAAATTCCGTGGGCAGAGGAGCCTAGTGGCACTATTTAAAACATCTGTGATTAATGGGAAGAACTCAAAACATCACTATTAACAGGAGTTTGGAAGAAGCCGATTCCAAACCTCTTGGATGACTCTGAGGGGTTCAAGACATCATTAGAGGAAGTAACTGCAGATGTGGTGGAAACAGCAAGAGAACAAGTGGAGCTTGAAAATGTGACCGATTTTGCTGCAATCTCATGATATACTTGAACAGATGAGGAGGTGCTTCTCATGGATGAGCAAAGAGAGTGGTTTCTTGAGATGGAATCTATTCCTGGTGAAGATGTTGTGACGACTATTGAAATGACAACAAAAGATTTTAAATATGAAAAACGTATTTGATAAAGCTGCCACAGGGTTTGAGAGGATTGACTCCAATTTCAAAAGAAGTTCCTCTGTGGGTAAAAATGCTGTCAAACAGCACTGGATGTTACAGAGAAATCGTTCATGAAAGGAACAGTCAACTGAAGCTGAAAACTTCACTGTTGTCTTATTTCAAGAAATTTCCACAGCTACCCCAAACTTCAGCAACTACCACCTTGATCAGTTAGCAGCCATCAATACTGTCCCTGCACCAACAAAGAGATTAAGATTCACTGAAGGCTCAGATGATTGGCATTTTTTTAGCAATAAAGTGTTTCTAAATTAATACGTACATTTTAAACACATAATGCTATCACATACTTAACAGACTGCAGTATAGTATAAATATAACTTTCATATGCACTGGGAAACCAAAAAACCCTGTAGCTTGCTTTATTTTGATGCCTCTTTGTTGTGGTGCCGTGGCACCCAACCTGTAACATCTCTGAGGTGAGCCTGTATACAGGCTTCCCTGGTGGCTCACATGGTAAAGAATGTGCCTGCAATGCAGCAGCCCCAGGTTTGATCCCTGCGTCGGGACAATCCTCTGGAGAAGGAATGGCAACCCACTCCAGTATTCTTGCCTGGAGAATTCCATGGACAGAGAAGCCTGGCAGGCTACAGTTCATGGGGTCCAGAGAGTTGGACATGACTGAGTGACTAACAAACTTGCAGCAAGCTCCTGGAACTTCTAAGCAAGCACCTGACAACTGGGAATTATTCAGTGTGCTACAGTCTAGTCCATTTTTGTTGATATCAAATTATAGATGGGAAAATTAAGGCTGTATCAAAAAGGAAGAAATGTGCATTGGAAGGTTCCTACCAAAAAATCTTTTCATTCCTTATTGAAATGATCCAGAGACTGATCCTACATAAAAGAATGGTTCTGATGTAAAAACAGTCTTCACCTTTCAACTTTGCAAAGACCCATTTTGCAGAACTGTGTATTAAAAGGTGAATTTAAAATGTTTCAAAAATATATAATTTTTTGTAGGTCTAACCAAATGAAAAGATACAGGTCTTAAGAAATTACACATTTCTTAACACACACTGCTTCCAAATAAAAAGGATTACCTAAAGAAAAAAACTTTTAAGATTTACTTAAGAAAACGTCGAATGTGGTAAGTAGGTGAATAGGAACTAACACAATGAAGATTACTCTTTCTAGACTCTCGAGTAACAAAAATACATTCATGTCCAATAAATAAGTGTGCTAAACAAGTATGAATTTCCTTAGTTTCCTTGAATTTTAACTTTTTTTACATTCAGAATATGGAAGCAGAAAGCTAATCACCCCAATCATGTCATAGTCTGTATCCCCAAATGCATAATGACAGGAGCCAAATTTTTCCCTTTCTTCCTCTTCTAGGTGCAAAGTGAATCCATCTTTCTCAGAAATATATAAATGCTTTCTCCAACTGGTAACTCTTTTTCTCTCTCCTTGTGGATACAGACCACTTCACTATACTACTACTACTAAGTCACTTCAGTCGTGTCCGACTCTGCGCAACCCCCAAAGATGGCAGCCCACCAGGCTCCGCCGTCCCTGGGATTCTCCAGGCAAGAACACTGGAGTGGGTTGCCATTTCCTTCTCCAATGCATGAAAGTAAAAAGTGAAAGTGAAGTCATTCAGTCGTGTCTGACTCTTTCGAGACCCCATGGACTGCAGCCCAACAGGCTTCTCCGTCCATGGGATTTTCCAGGCAAGAGTACTGGAATGGGGTGCCATTGCCTTTTCCATCACTTCACTATACATTCTACTAATTTTGAATATTAGGTTATCTTTATGCATCTTTTCTGCTCTACTATCAGTATTTAACTTTCACATGTCTATCTTAAATACATCCAGATTATAACTAAATACAAACTCTTCAGGGAAAAGAGCTAAGTCTTAAATTCTTTTTACCTCTCAAGGTTCTTATTCTTAAAATATTTGTATGTACTTCACTAACACCTAATTATATGACTGTCCTTGATGGCAAAAATAAATAGTTCATCATTAGAATAAATATGAACCAGAATATATGAATATTGAATTCATATATTCTAAATATGAATAGACTATCAGTGACTATTTTTAACTAGTGCAAAGCATAGACTAATAAAGAGTTATTTGGGGTTTCTTAGAAATTATGTTCTTTTTTAATTATTGCCCTTTTATTTTTTAAATTATGAAAATATAACTCACTTATAGGAGACTTGGAAAATACAAAGTTACATACAGTTCTACTATATATTACAATTATTTTTTTAATAGATAAAGATTTTTAGTTGGAGTTTCAATATCAAACTCTCAAAAATTAATGGATTGAACATACAAAGAGGTAGAAGGATACAGCAGACCTGAAAGGCACCATGAACCAATTCAACATAATTAAGATTTATACAATTTTCACACAATAAGAGGATACAAATTCTAATCAAGTTCTCATAGACTATAAACTAAGAGGCCCTGGAATATACCCAGGGACATAAAACAAGGTGCAAAAATTTCATGGTCTAAAGGTATTGAGATCAGATCTGTTCTCTTACCACTGTGGAATGATGCTAAAAATCAGTATCAAAAGATATTTGAAAATAATCCATGTATTTTCAAGTACCATGTGACATTTACCAAGAGAGATCTTTGACTTAGCCAATGAAAACCTCAATAAAGTTGGAAGACTGAAAAAACACAGAGGGTGATTACAGAGAAGAAAGCACAGAAATCATGTCTTAACAACAAAGATACATTACCTCATAAATCGTGTTAAGGTGTTTTGCATGAACATGCATACAGCCATTCCATCCTTTAAATAAGAATAAACACAAAGATACAATGTAAATGTTTTACATAAGAAATTAAAAAAAAAACACTTTTAGGATTTAGAAAGTAATAGAGCCAAAGTGGATCACAATAAACTATGGAAAATTCTGAAAGAGATGGGAATACCAGACCACCTGACCTGCCTCTTGAGAAACCTATATGCAGGTCAGGAAGCAACAGTTAGAACTGGACATGGAACAACAGACTGGTTCCAAATAGGAAAAGGAGTACGTTAAGGCTGCATATTGTCACCCTGCTTATTTAACTTCTATGCAGAGTACATCATGAGAAACGCTGGACTGGAAGAAACACAAGCTGGAATCAAGATTGCCAGGAGAAATATCAATAACCTCAGATATGCAGATGACACCATCCTTATGGCAGAAAGTGAAGAGGAACTAAAAAGCCTCTTGATGAAAGTGAAAGAGGAGAGTGAAAAAGTGGGCTTAAAGCTCAACATTCAGAAAACAAAGATCATGGCAACCGGTCCCATCACTTCATGTGAAATAGATGGGGAAACACTGTCAGACTATTTTTCTGGGCTCCAAAATCACTGCAGATGGTGACTGCAGCCATGAAATTAAAAGACGCTTACTCCTTGGAAGGAAAGTTATGACCAACCTAGATAGTATATTCAAAAGCAGAGACATTACTTTGCCGACTAAGGTCCGTCTAGTCAAGGCTATGGTTTTTCCAGTAGTTGTGTATGGATGTGAGAGTTGAGCACCGAAGAACTGCTTTTGAACTGTGGTGTTGGAGAAGACTCTTGAGAGTCCCTTGGACTGCAAGGAGATTCAACCAGTCCATTCTGAAGGAGATCAGCCCTGGGATTTCTTTGGAAGCAATGATGCTAAAGCTGAAACTTCAGTACTTTGGCCACCTCATGCGAAGAGTTAACTCATTGGAAAAGACTCTGATGCTGGGAGGGATTGGGGGCAGGAGGAGAAGGGGATGACCGAGGATGAGATGGCTGGATGGCATCACTGACTCGATGGACGTGAGTCTGATTGAACTCCGGGAGTTGGTGATGGACAGGGAGGCCTGGCGTGCTGCGATTCATAAGGTCGCAAAGAGTCGGACATGACTGAGCGACTGAACTGAACTGAACTGAGAGCCAAAAATAATGAAAAATTTTAAATGATGTTTTCATTTAAAAACTCTTTGAAGCTGTCTGAAATGCAAATGATATTGTATTTATTGTGTTGATCTTCAAGGGTTTTTTGAATTCAGCTTTGTATGAGTTATTACCATGGACTTAGGTCTAAGAGTCAGGTCTCAGAGTAAGTGAGTTCTATTCAGGGTAATTTGGAAGGACAAGGCATAAGACATACCCACCTATTATCCTAGATTCTGATCCCCTAAGAATATAAACATATAAAAAACAAATTTCTTAATAGTAGTATAAACTCATTGCCTCTTCGTTTTACCCTCATATACTTTCTTAAACCAAGTATAATGTGGTCTTCAGCCTTCTCTCAAAAGACTTTCCTCAAAGGTTTCTAACAATCTCCTACTTATTAAATAAATGGCTTTTCCTTATTCTCATCTCCTTCTGTATCTCCATAACATATATAGCATCTTCCTTTGATCAATTTTTTCATTTTGATAGTCTCAGTTTCTAGTGACACGTCAACTCCCAATCCTCTTCCTATTTCTTTGATTACTATATTCTAGTTTTCTTCTTTGTCTCTTTTTATTCAGCTAAATACATGTTACCAAAAATCCAATCCATGATTCTCTTTTTCTCCCTTATCTACAATTTCTTCCTTGCAAGTCTCATCCATTCCCATTGGTTCAACTAGTGTTTCCTTTAGAGTACCAAAACCTGCTAAGAAATTTCACATTCTGCCAACTTTTCAAATTTGGCATGGCATAACCAACCGGTTATAAAAGCTGACTTTTAACCCGAGTTTCACCACATAATAAAAAAATAAACTTGAGCCAGTCATAACAATGAACTTCAGTTTTCTTACACAGTAAGGAAGGAACGAACAATTTTAAAAACTTGTTCCATTTGATTTAAAGAATGGTTAGAAAGATGAAAATGTACTTAGATGCTTTGTAATAGATCACAGAGTTCTAAATTAACAAGAATGGTTTTTCTAGTTCAAGAAGTTCAGAATTCTTGGCATTATCTTTAACTCCTCCATTTCAGTTTTCCTGTGTTTGTTGAGTTACTAAGCATGTCTCCTCAATCTTTCTTTTGAAATATTTCCAATTTAAATGCCTTCGTCTTCTATTTTCACAAGTTTGAACTTGTGTTACTCATGCTTAGATTATTACAACAGCCTTGTTTCCTAACTGGCCTCTCTGTATTTAATTTCCTTTCCCTATGTAATATATCTTGCATCCTGCCTGAAAAACCTTCTTATAGGATGATAATTTCATATCACCAATAAAATAAGGTCAGAATTCCTTGGGAAGGATTGATCCCAAATTATTTTACCAACTTTATTGACTACTGTACCCTTCAGTCAAGCATCCTAACTTCTTCTGCAACAAGCTATTTGCCATTCCTTTAACACCTTACGTTTATTGTTGTTCTGTGTCTTGGCTCACATCTTTCCCACTATTTGGAACAGCTGATCCTTTTCTCTACCTATTTCAAGGAATGCCTGAATCAAACATTTTTCAACAAGACTTTCTAAATCCCAGAATAACAACTTTTTCCTGTTGTGTTTCTGTAGTATTTTCCTTTTTCTAACTAGAGAATTTATAGATTGTATACATTGTGTTTAGATTTATTATTAGTTACATAATCTATACAAGATAAAGATAGGGAACATGATCAGTAGAATGTGGCCCTGGTTCCCAGTCTTCAAAAATCTTGTGAGAAAAAGAAATGCATCACGCATCAAGGCACAGTACATTAAGTATTCTGAGAAATGCTTAAACAAGCTGAGAATAGTGGCAAATAGGAAACAATTCACTGGGTTGGAGTAGTTGAGGAGGCTTTATAGAAGAGAAGAGGAGATGGCATTTGCTAGATAATTTGAGGCTGATGAAACGCATTCTTCACCCTCAGAAGCTAGCAGTGTAATCAAAGTTCTGCATATAGTGTGTGCTTGTTGAAGTTAACTGACTCAGATGAATTTGAAATGGAGAATTATGTTGTTTTACAAAACAAAGGCAACCAATGGGTAGTAAAAAACAGTATGATACAGCTGGGAAGAATTTGGGAAGGGCCAAGAGGAGGGAGGAGATGCCAGCCCATAATATGTTCTGCCAAACTCCCAGAAATCCTTTTGCTGGACACCACTGAGAGTGAGATGTATGTGCTGCTGGGAATCGGACCAAATATGGATATAAGTAAGATGACTGGCTGGAGATAACCTGGAAAGCTAACTCCCCATTACACTAAAACCTGAGACTAAGAGCCATGTGGCAGAGCAGTTCGTTTGGGTTCCTTTACCCTGCTGTTCTCTGCTGGGCATTCCTTCCCAATAAAGCATTTTGCTTTGTCAGTATGTCTCCTTGGACAATTCATTTCCGAGTGTTAGATAGGAGCCCACTCTTAGGCCCTGGAAGTGGTCCCCCTTCCAGTAAGAGAACCATAAATGAGCCTTCCTTTTTTTTCCCTAAGTGCCTATTGTATGAATTTGCTAATTTCCTCAAAATACACAGAAGGGTTTTGAGAAATTTATAACAGCTTGTCTACAAATCAATAAGGCTACAATGGAACTATACAATAATCACAGCAAAAGCAAAGAAGTTAGACAAGAACTTTGAGGTTGCTGCAAAAATTTAGGCAACCGAGAAATAGGGGGCAACAGACTGGCAGAAACTTAACAAGGGAAGTCACTGGACAAAGGAGGATACTATCTTCAAGGTACACAGAGAAATATACAGGTTTCTAAAAGGCCAAACTGTTCCTCGAGGCATCAAACCCATTCACTGCAGAGTAAGAAGGTTTTTATTTCCCCCTATCTTAAAGCTTCAGCTGGACTTTATAATTTCTGTCCTCTGAAAAAGACTTCTCAGAGTCTGCAGAACATCTGCAGCATCAAGTCACATCTTAGAAATGGGTTAATACTGCACTAGATTTTTTTTCCTCTTTTATTCTTTTTTCTGTTCCATAACTTTTCAGGGCTAATGCTTTTCAGGGCTAATTCATATCTCTGCTTGGACCATCTTAATAAAGGATTAACTGTCTAATAGGAACAATTAGGGACTTCCCTGGTGGCCCAGATGGTAAAGAATCTGCCCACAATGCGAGAGACCTGGGTTTGATCCCTGGGTTGGGAAGATCCCCTACCCACTCCAGTATTCTGACCTGGAAAATTCCATGGACTGTATAGTCCATAGGAGTGGCAAAGAGTCGGACCTGAGTGAGTGACTTTCACTTTCCTTCACTAGAACAATGAGAGCTTTTTTTTCCCTGCTCATTAAAAAAAAGGGTATCAAAATGAAACCAACCTCTTGAGACCAGGTCCTAAAGAAAAAAAGAAAAAAACTACTGATAGATAAGCAAATACAATGCTGATGACTGTTGATTCTGAGTACAGGAGGGTTTCAACATATTAGTCTGAAAAATAAAATACTGCCTATCCTAGGATGGAGCAGTCATCAGCGATTACAGTCAACCCTGATGGTGAGCCCTGAGGGAGCTTAGAATGGAAGCAGGGAATGTACCCCCATCGAGCAGTCGCCACTCCCAACAGTGCAGCTTGAGGGAACTCAGGATGAGAAAACAGGATACTGGCCCCTACAGCTGAGGTACATACCAAAGGAAATGATTTCAGTGGGCCTAGACTCTTGAATCCACCCATACACAGAAAAGCGTTGAATTCCTTAACTTCAGATGTCTGGCTTTCTTTAATTAACAATAATCTCCTGACTACTTGGCCTTTGTTGCAAACACACCCATATATCTTGGCTCCCCTTCACAGCCTCAGAGCCATTTCTCAGGGTTATGAGATACTGTCTCCCCTTAGGTTTGAAGTCCTAAGAATGTCCGCAGAATAAAACGTTAACTTGCAACTTCTAGGTTGCCCATCTTCTTTCAGTCAACAAGTCTACTTGTTTTAGTATTGGTAATTTTCATTAGCAAAATATTTCTCAAAGATTTGAAAAAACACAGTGGCAAAAACATCAACATAATTATCTTTTTCAAAAAAGGCATTTAATAATCACTTTCGAGTACCTTATTAATAATCTGAAAGAAAAGCAATTCAATTACTAAAATCATCATCTATTTTATTTATCCATCCTCAGAAGAGTGAATTCACCAAACAAGCAATGCAGTGACACATCTCTGAGAACAAAGAGTAAGTATGCGAGATAAAAAGAGCTTTGTTCAGAGAAAGGCTGCATATAACTTTAAGTCATGTTAAGCATCTCAGAATCTCTTAGCTGTGAGGGACAGGAGTGTTCATACGTGCAACTGCAATTCATAAACATGTATGAGCCTCAAAAATCCCAAGGCCATTTAAAATTTCAGTTTTACACATTTATAGTTACTTTCCAGGGATATAGAAATAAGCTCTATATGAGAAATGGAAACAGTTATCAGGGATTTTATTTAAACTGTTTCTAGTTCTTATTAATTTGAAAGTCATCATGTGACAAATACACCATGCATGCATGTACATTACACGTGTGTGCTAAGTCATGTCTGACTCTTTTACGACCCATGGACTGTAGTCTGCCAAGCTCCTCTGTCTATGAAATTTCTCATGCAAGAATACTGCAGTGGGTTGCCCCTTCCTCTTCCAGGGGATCTTTCTAACTCAAGGATCGAACCCATGTCTCCTGCATCTCCTGCACCAGCAGGTGGATTCTCTATTACCATGCCACCTGGGAAGCCCAATATATCCATAAAGAGAATTTATTCAAACTATTTCTAAGCTATATATTTCCTATAACCATGACTAAAGATATTTCTTAGAAGTACAATAAAGGATTAACCTACACAAGACAATATTTTGAAATAAGGTATTTTAAAGCCAATCTGGGCCTGAAAAATAACACACTGTAAAGCAGAATCACAATGCCAGGTTTTGTTTTTTTGTTTTTTTAAATTGATATTGGCAGATGTGCGTGACTACAAGGGATGGACACCTGCAGTGCTATTTAAGCACTGGGGTCACACCCGAGTTCCCAGCTGTAGATCAAAATCCACACTCACTCTACTGCAAACATTCAACAAGTTATCTGGAGAAGTTATCTGGAGAAGGTCCTCATTGGAAAGAATAAACTTTATTAAGTGATATCTTATCTCAAGTCTGATATTTTCCTACCTGATTTACATCAGGCCCACTATATATATGTGAAACAATTAGCATGTTTCCACTTGTAGTTTTTACATATATAGCAGAGAAAAAAATGCTGGTCACATGATCTAAAGAGACAGAAACAACCTTCTAACTAAAAGAAATAAAAATAACCTTTTGCATTTTTAGGGATGACTTCCTATCTGACTGAAAAGGTCAGGCCACTCAAGGTGGCTCTTCTCTGGCTCTCTGTATGTCCCTTCCTCAACCATCGCCTGCTTCACTTACACTCTACTCACATGGCTTGCCTTCCTCCATCCCTGCAAGTCACTGTCCTCAAAGGTGTGGTGAGGGGCATTCTGCTAGTTTCCCTGGTAACCAATGAGCCAACATGAAGCTAATTCCCTTCTAAGTGACTCCCCTTTTCCATGAAGCAAAGACTGACCTGCCCTGTCTGCTGCAGCTGGTGGGTGCTGCTTCAGGACTTTGCTTCAGACATGTGAGCTCCCCCCTTTCCACTGGCCCACTGACAGCTGTCACCAACTCCAGGCTCTTTCTTTGGTCTTACAGCTGGGCAAGTGCAGGCTTTCCAGGCCTGAGAGTACAGCCCAACACTGACTTATACCAGACCCACAATAATCTATCATTACTATCTCATTCTATCTTTATAGTGCCTTTTGTGAACAGAATAGGATGTCTAGCAACAGAATCATTCTGCTGCTGCTGCTGCTAAGTCGCTTTAGTCGTGTCCAACTCTGTGCAACCCCATAGACGGCGGCCCACCAGGCTCCCCGGTCCCTGGTATTCTCCAGGCAAGAACACTGGAGTGGGTTGCCATTTCCTTCTCCAATGCATGAAAGTGAGAAGTGAAAGTGAAGTTGCTCAGTTTTGTCTGACTCTTAGCAACCCCATGGACTGCAGCCCACCAGGCTCCTCCGTCCACAGGATTTTCCAGGCAAGAGTACTGGAGTGGGGTGCCATTGCCTTCTCCACACAATCATTCTAGAGGTGAAAAATTATAATCAAATGACTTGCAGGCCCCATAGTAAAATTACTAGTAAAGCCTGGGTAAGAATCCATATATTCAGATTGCCGGCTTAGTATTCTTGATAGGGATAGAGTAAAGGGACAAAGCAAGTGGTTAAATATTTAATCCCAGGAGGGGATTGTAAATAAAACTTAAGTGTGGGAGAGCCAGTAAGTTAATGATCATTTAAGACAGCAGTTTTGCTTCACCACGAAACCAAATAGACTTCCTTAGCAGCAAAACCATGCAACAGACACATAACACGTGCCCCAAAATAATAAAATAACGGTGGAATGAGACCCACCTCTTTCCCAGTAAGCTCAGTAAGTTAATGATTTCTATGATGTGGTTCTCTATACACAGTAAAAACAAAAATATAAGGAAAAGGTGATATTACACTAAAACCTGAGATGATTTACCATACTTTAGCGTATGTTAGCACCTTTTGCTCATTTCCATTGCACCATGACAGTACCAGTTTGACCACATAGAGACAAGAAAAATCCCCCACCCAACATGGAGGAGGAACTATAAGGAAGACGGTGGTCTTCTCCCTGTCTTCACTTTTCCTTAGATTATAAAACTGTAGCTCACTCGGTTCTTAGGCTGGCACCCTCCTGCCTACCAGAAAATGCTGAAACCAACTTTCAAATACAAATCTAACAAAATTACGAAAAGAGAGATCTTTCCTCATAGATATTATGCATATTGAAATCCTTATACTACACAGAGTGGTGCAAGAGCTGTCCAATAACATTAAAACATTATTACCTATATACAGTTCACATTTATCATTAAACGGTAACAGATACATTTTTTCTCCCTTTTTCCTCTCTCTCTCTCATCTGCTTTTTACTTCTTCTTGCCTAGTGGCGGGCTGAATTCAAGAAAAACAGCTTCCGTGGAGGACAAATACTGACAGATGATTCAGATTGCTTTTCTGTCACCATAATTCAAAAGCAAATGTTTCAACTCCAAGCATTTGTTAGAGGCTACCAAGTGCCAAACCCATACTAAGTATTTTATATACGTACCTCATGCAAAACTCCATATCATGAGATGCTAAAGGGATTCCACTTAAAAATTCACATCCTTGGTGGTTTTAATAGTGGACGTTTTATTGCTAACCTTCCTGTCCTTCATTTTTTTCCCCATTACTTCACACTATTACAAGCTAATCTTTAAGATGCAAAACAAAAACTCTGATCTTTGGAAAACTATTAAAGAATAGCTGTCATCATAATAACCATATAAGTAGAACATAAATATCTTAGCCAAAATGGCTGACAAACATGTAGAATCTGCTGCATAATTCATATAATACTTGCCTCTGGAGTTCCCAGTGCTTTCACAGCATTCAGATCAGATCCTGAGGAAAAAGTATTTTTGCCCCACGGACAATGAGACCTTTCCCCTCTGTCCAATTTTCCAATTCAATCACTTTTTCCAGAAGTTGTAGCATCATAACACCTGCCGGAGAGGAGAGGGGGAATCACATACACATAAAATACTGGACAAACAGAAATAATTTAGAAACTCTAAGGTGTCAAGACTTTTAGATCACAAATTTTACAAATACTGAATGTCTATCAAATGCCTATAATGTTGGTACTGAGTATATACGAAGAAGATAAGCATGACAATCTCCCTGCTTTAAAAATTTACAATTTGTTAGTGATCTCTCTCTCCCCCCCTTAATTAAAAAACCACATAAATATGTGGTTAGGTAGGGGAAAAAAGCTGGCCCTGAGTATGAGAAACATATACCAGTAGTTAAACTAATCTTATGGACTCTGTGAAATAAACATAAGAGATGAAATGGACCATGAAGAATATCTGCTTGGGTGATCTTCAGGCAAGGACCTGAGAGTTGTGAGTGTAGGGCTCATTCATCATCTCTCAACACAACCCAACCCCATCACGCTAATCAAAGTAGCTCTGCTTGTATTAAACACTAGGCATCAAATTAATACTTGTTTTCATTTGAAAAAAGCTTTACTGATATAAATCATAAAGTACAGCTATTCAGTAGTTAAAATTAGTAGCTAGCTACTCTAAAATCTCTACAACAGTCTTACCTTTCTAACTTTATTTCTTTCTAGGCTCACATAAAAGTTGCCTTTTATTCTCTGAACCAATTGAAGGTATGGAGCTGCACTGTCCAGTGAAGCAGGAGGTCCCTGAGCGCCTGAAATATGGCTAGTCTAAACTGAGATGAGCAGTCTTGTAAACAGTTTATGGCAGGAAAGAGCTCCTGACAGGAAGCCCTTTCTGCCTTGTCACTAACCTTAGGCCAGGCAACCCCATCCTCTACTCATCTCTGGCCTTAGGCACAACTATCAGATCTCTGGATGACAATACACTGCCTAACCTGTTGGTTCTTTCCATAGATCAGATAAGTAGAGATGAAGAATAAGTAACAGAGGACTAGATCTCTTCCCTAGCTGCTTCTTCAGAAATCTCAAGAACAAATCTGTGCAAACAAACTGTGTGAATGAGAGCACCTAAAGAAAAATCATAGGAAGTCAATAAGCCATCACACAGTGGGGCATGGCAATGACTCAGACACCTTATCTCAGTGACTAAGATTATGTCCCCTTTTTCCTTTAAAACTTTCATGGCTCAACAGAATCTTCAGAGGTGGTTTTTCTGGGACACTGAGTCCACCATCTCCCCCAAAAAAGCAACTTTCTTTCCTAATAACGCTTGTCTTGAATGCTGATTTTTGAGTAGCAAGCAGCCAGACCCAATTTGCTAACAGTAGTGTAAAATACATAGCAGATTTCAAAGACTTGGTATGAAAAAAAGAGGTAAATATCTCATTGATGCTTTTATATCAATCACAAGTTGCAACATTCTGAATACACTGATTAAACACAATATTATTAAAATTAAAATTTAACTCTTCTTTTTCCTTTTAAAAACAGGGCTACCAGAAAATTTTAAATGATATATGTAGCTGACACTTGTGTCCTGCATTATATTTCTATTTGTTAACATTAATAGCAAGAGATATCCCTGATTTCTGCTGAGTGTAAAGAAAAGTCATCTTATGTTTAAAGACTCATCATTGATAATTTTAAAAGTTTATACTCTATCGAATTATGTCTATAGTTATGATTATATAAAAACACATAAAACTTTATTGGGATATTTTTGAACCCAATATTTCAAATGCTACTGCAAAATATAATTCACAACACCCTCCTTCCATGAAGCATATAACTGATAAACAGAGACTGCCAAAATCACCTTGAAACATGAGTGCTGGGCAGTCAGCAAGGTGATTCATTGGCTTCTGTATTACATCATGGTAGAATAATGCAAATTTGAGCTTTGGCAAAAATTACAAATTATCCAGGTCCTGGACATTGAGGTCTCTTAAATGTAAAATTCTTATATGCCAAGAGTGTTGCCTAGCAATAGAAAGTATTTACTTGTATCTCAGAGTTAGAAAAGGGGCAGCAAATAGGCAAGTGCAGTGCTTTCACTGATTATTAGAATTACATGGTTAAAATGACAGTCTTATTTTAGTTCACAAAAAAATTAAACTAAATTGTTTTTTCATTTTAGGCTTTTCTCTTTAGTTTTTAATCTTTGAAATATCCTTCCTTTTGTCTCCCAGTGACAGCTGAACACAAATGAAGTTATTAAGCACTTAAGATTTCCATGGAAAAAAATAATCAAGCTAAATTTGATTAATTTTATCAACATCTGTATTCATATATTAAAAAAATTAAAATATACACAATTAGTAAAAATGTTCCTAGTTCAAACAAGACAGTGGTGACCACTCTCACCACTATTATTCATCAGAGTTCTATAAGTACTTGCCACAGCAATCAGAGAAGAAAAAGAAATAAAAGGGATCCAGATTAGAAAAGAAGTAGTAAAATTCTTACTGCTTACCGACATGATACTATACATAGAAAATCCCAAAGATATTATCAGAAAATTACTAGAGTCAATCAGTGAATTTAGTAAAGTCACGGATACAAAATCAATCAATACACAGAAATTATTTACATTCCTATATACTAACAATGAAAAATCAGAAAGAGAAATTAAGGAATCAATCCCATTTGCCACTGCAACAAAAATAATAAAATACCTAGGAATAAATCTACCTAAGGGAGACCAAACAGCATATACAGAAAAGTGTAAGGCACTGATGAAAAAAATCAAAGACAACATAAACAGATGGAGAGATATACCATGTTTTTGGATTCGAAGAGTCAATATTGTGAAAATGACTATACTATACAAAGCAATCTACAGATTCAATGTATCCCTATCAAAGTACCAATGGCATTTTTCACAGAACTAGAACAAAAAAAATCTCACAATTTGTATGGAAACACAAAAGACTCTGAGTAGCCAAAACAGTCTTGAGAAAAAGAATGGAGCTGAAGGAATCAATCTTCTTGATTTCAGACTATACTACAAAACTATAGTCATCAAGACAGTATGGTACTGCCACTAAAACAGAAATACAGACCAATGGAGCAAGATAGAAAGCTCAGAGATAAACCCACATACCTATGGGCACGTTATCTTTGACAAGGGAGGTAAAAATATACAATGGAGAAAAGACAGCCTCTTCAGTAAGTGGTGGTGGGAAAATTGGACAGTCACATATTAAAGAATGAAATTAGAACACTGCCTAACACCATACACAAAGATAAACTCAAAATGGATCAAAGAACTAAGTATAAGATGAGAAACTATAAAACTCTTAAGAGGAAAACATAGGTCGAATACTCTTTGGCATAAATCATAGCAAGATCCTCTATGACCCACCTTCTAGATTAAGGGAAATAAAAACAAAAACAAACAAGGGGAACCTTATAAAACTTAAAGTTTTGCATAGCAAAAGGAAACTATAAACAAGGTATAAAGACAACAAAAGACAACCCTCAGAATGGGAGAAAATAACAGCTAATGAAACAACTAACAAAGGATTAATCTCCAAAATAGATATGCAGTTCATGCAGCTCAATAACAGAAAAGTGAACAACTCAATCCAACTGTGAGTAGAAGACAGACATTTCTCCAAAGAAGATATACAGATAGCTAATAAACATATGAAAAGATGCTCAATGTTGCTCATTATTAGAGAAATGCAAATCAAAACTATGAGGTATCACCTTACACAGGTCAGAATGGCCATCATCAAAAAAACTACCAAAAAATAAATGTTAAGAGAGGGTGTGGAGAAAAGGAAAGCCTCTAGCACTGTTGGTGGGAATGTAAACTGGTACAGCCACTATGGGTCACAGTATGGAGATTCCTTAAAAAACTAGGAATAAAACTACCATATGACCCAACAATCGTACTACTGGGCATACACCCTGAGAAAACCAAAACTGAAAAAGACACATGTACCCCAATGTCCACTGCAGCACTATTTACAAGAGCTAGGACATGGAAGCAACCTAGATGTCCATCAACAGGTGAATGGATAAAAAGATGTGGTACATATATACGATGAAATATTACTCAGTCATAAAAAGGAATGCATTTGAGTCAGTTCAGTTCTAATGAGATGGATGAACCTAGAGCCTAATATACGGAGTTAAGTCAGAAGGAGAAAAACAAGTATTATATATTAACATATATACATGGAATCTAGAACGATGGTACTGATGAACCTATTTGCAGGGCAACGATGGAGACACAGACATAGAGAACAGACTTGTGGACACGGTGAGGAAAGGAGAAGCTGGGGGAAATTTAGAGAGGAGCATGGAAACAGATATACTACCATATGTAAAACAGCCAGCCAGTGGGAATTTTCTGTATGATGCAGGGAGCTCAAACCAGTGCTCTGGGGCAACATAGAGGGGATCAGGTGGGAGGTGGGAGGGGGATTCAGGAGGAAGGGGCCATATATATACCTATGACTGACTGATGTATGGCACAAACCAACACAATATTACAACATAGTTATCCTCCAATTAAAAATAAATAAATTTTAAAAATATTCCTGGTTCATGAGACAACTTTTCGTTTTTACATGTTCTACAAAGAGTACCACGACTTTCAAGAATTCTGTCTACAGAGTTTAAGAATAAAAATCACAAGATAGCAAGTTAGATTTGGTATCATTTTTTAACATAAGAAAGATCTCTATACCTGAGAAGGCGTTCATTTTGCTTGGATTGTTCAGAGTAAGAATGCCAATGCCATTGCTTTCCTTCTGAAGGTCAATGGATCCACCAGGAAACTGTTCAAGCTTTTTTTCACTTCTTCTTCATGGAAGCCATGAGAAGTATTATAAAGTGACAATCCTATCTGATGCAACAATTTTGTCTTTACAGGGTTAGCCGATGTCTTCAAAAGACTTCTTGCCATTTCTGGAAAAAAAGAGAGAAGTATGCAGTAGTCTAGCTAAACAGACACTTTTCTAATATAATACATTAACAGTCTTTAGCGAGAGACCTTTCTGTTTACTGAAAGGACTTCCCTACTTCTCAAAGCACTCTAAGTACTGGATTGCTTCCCTTCTCCCAGCTTCTCAAACCAGACAATTCACAAAGTACATTATTTCAGTACATCGCTGGGAGATGATGACATAGTTACAGGACATTTACTGAGATCCAACACACTAGGAGGGTTTAGAAAACTGTTGCTGTTCTGTAGTTTGCACCATCTCCTGCCTTCAGGGAGTCTTGTTCATGATGGCAGTTCTTCTTCTAACTCTAAATCTAAGAAAAAATTCAGTCCAAAAGTCCCTTTGGAATCAACCTCGAGGCAGAAATGCAACAGAGCAGTATTCTTGGTATTATCCTTACCTTATATAATGCTCTCACAGAAACAGCTGGAAGGAGTCCTGAGGAAAATAGGGAAAGAAATAGGAACACATATGTAAGGTTTCTGCATCTCCCAAAGTTCTGTCAACTCTTCTCATTTTGTATATCTCATCTCTGGGTAATCACCTATTTGTTCAAATGCTTTTTGTAAGTATTTTTGCTGACATAAAGAATCACTCAGAAATGATACAAATCATAAGTTACAGTTCAATGAATTTTCACAAGGCAAATACATTCAAGTAAATAGCACTCAGATCAAGAAACAGAACATGAACCTTACAAGGTCCACCATTCACTGTGCCACTTTTTGGTCATGACTCCAAATAAAGATAACAACTATCTTGACTTCTAACACTCAAGATTAGTTGGCCTGCTACTGAACTTTATATAAATTGAAAAATATGGTATATCTTCTTTTGTCTGGTTTCAACTATATTTGTGGCATCTATTACTATTATTATGTGCAATGAGATTCTAAATAGTCCATTCTTTTCGTTGTTGCATTTCATTGTATGACTATACCACTATTCATCAATTCCAATGTAAACAGACATTAGGGTTGTTTCTGGGTTTGGGCATTACAAGTAGAGCTGCTGTGAACATGTTAGTGTCTGTCTTTGGGTCAACACATATGCACTTCTGTTGGCTATATCTAAAAACAGAAGTAGTGGATCAGGCAGCAGCTGGCTAAAACTGATTGTTAAACAGTGAAGAATTTTGCAAGTTGTTTTTTTAAAACCACTGGTAGCTTGAAATTGTAAGAAATAAAAAAACTTAAAATGGTCCATTTTCAAGGGTGCTGGCTTTGGGTGGAAAAATTACTACCAGCCAAAGTGGCCTAACAGCTTACTGATGTAGTAACCATAAGGGTTACAAAACTGGAAAAGTCCGGGAAAACAAAGGGAGGGTGGAATGTCTAGGATTTTCATGGAGGCTCATTCTACTGGTGAATTCAAAACAGAAAACAGGAATAGGTGCAAAGGAAAGGAAGAAACAAGATGTCAGGGAGGGGCAAGCCCATATAGAGAGAGGGAACAAACCTAGGCAACTCCAGGAAGACTGTTCATCCCACAGTACTCAGCCAAGAAGGAATTTGGGGAAGGGCTTGCATGCTAGGGGATAAAACTGTTTGTTTTAATGACACTGGGTATGCCTGCCCACCGGACACCAGATCTTGCAAGACCGTCATTAAATCATCTCTTCTAGGTGCACCTAGTGTCTCCAAGTTCATTCTTTCAGTCTGGGCCAGTGGGCTTTATCTCCCACAGAAATTACTCATGGTGAAAAGTGTTAGCAAACTCTACATATCAATCTCTCTCTCTTACACTCACACACATCACACACACATTGCCATTTTCCATTTTCCAAGGACTGGTCATAATGATCATCTCTGTTCATTTGTGCCACTTTAAGAGATACTGGCTAATAAAGAGTTTTCATATCCACAGAGAGTGAACATTCCAGTTGCTGCATGATCTTATTAATCATTTGCTAATGTCTTTTTATTTCCTTTCTTTCCATTTTAAGTATTTTAGATAGTGGTACAGTCATTATGGTATCACTTTACATTTCTATGACGTCTAATGAAGTGAAGCGCCATTTTCATATACTAATTTGTTATTTGTATATCATCTTTTATAAAGTGCCTCTTCCAAGTTTTTTTACCGAATTTTTCTATTTATTTACCTCTTATTCCAGCACAAGCTGGAATCAAGATTGCCAGAAATATCAGTAACCTCAGATATGCAGATGACACCACCCTTATGGCAGAAAGTGAAGAGGAACTCAAAAGCTCAACATTCAGAAAACGAAGATCATGGCATCCTATCCCATCACTTCATGGGAAATAGGTGGGGAAACAGTGGAAACAGTGTCAGACTATTTTGGGGGCTCCAAAATCACTGCAGATGGTGATTGCAGCCATGAAATTAAAAGATGCTTACTCCTTGAGAGGAAAGTTATGACCAACCTAGATAGCATATTCAAAAGCAGAGACATTACTTTGCCAAAAAGGTCCATCTAGTTAAGGCTATGGTTTTTCCAGTGGTCATGTATGGATGTGAGAGTTGGACTATAAAGAAAGCTGAGCACCGAAGAATTGATGCTTTTGAACTGTGGTGTTGGAAAAGACTCTTGAGAGTCCCTTGACTGCAAGGAGATACAACCAGTTCCTCCTAAAGGAGATCAGTCCTGGGTATTCATTAGAAGGACTGATGTTGAAGCTGAACTCCAATACTTTGGCCACCTGATGCGAAGAGCTGACTCATTTGAAAAGACCTTGATGCTGGGAAAGATTAAGGGCAGGAGGAGAAGGGACGACAGAGGATGAGATGGTTGGATGGCATCACCAACTCAATGGACATGAGTTTGAGTAAACTCCGGGAGTTGGTGATGGACAGGGAGGCCTGGGGTGCTGCAGCTCATGGGGTTGCAGAGAGTTGGACACGACTGAGCGACTGCACTGCACTGAACTGAATCTTTTACTACTAACTTGTAGAAATTCTTTTATTCATTTGCCTATAGCTTTTATTAAAATTCTTATGACAATAAATAGTGCATTTCCATCTCCATTGGAAATGCAATGCCTGTGTACTCCTAAATCAAACAAAAGTCTACTTCCATATTCCTCACCTCTAGATGTATCACAGGCTTCTCAAAATCAGTTTAAACCTGAACTCACCCTACTAAAGCCTGTAACTACTTTATTCCTTCCCTTAACTATCTGTAGTATCAACAACACAGAAAGCCAGAGCAGAAAACCCAACCTCCTTCCCCACCTTCATATCTCATGTGCAACTTGCCTTTTATTTTTCCAATCCTTTATTTCCCCTACAACAAAGTTCAAACCTTTGTCTCTGGACAATCAATGGCCACCATTAGTTTCACACCACTCCTTAAAATCAGAGCTACCTTTCTACTGTATGCTCCTAAAAGCACAAATCTACAAATATATTTTCAAAGAAACTGAAAAGATTTAAAATAGGGTGACTTCTCAGGACTTGAGCATGAACCTAAAAAATGAACATGAAGAAGAAATAAAGTGATAAAGGTTGATTAAACTTAGGTCTGTGGGAAATGGAAGGTGAAGTTCAAAAATATAATATTTTTTACTAATTAAAATATGAAATAACTATGAAAAAATAAAGGATTTTAGAGACTTTCTAAATTATTGGCTAAATGTAAATATTAAGTTTTCTCAAGATTCTCTTAGCCAGCAGAGGAAATCTACACTAAAAGTTTCAGGAGTTGTTGAGAAATGACAAGCAATGGAGCTAGAAACAAATTAAATTAGCAAACAAAACTTATATTCTCATGCCTATATACTATATACATATATATTAGGGGAACCACTCCCCAAAACCACCTACCCTGGCCAGGGCCTAGAGTAACCACTTGCATGAGTTATCTTACAACAGGAGACCTTGGTAGGGAACATGGAAGCTACCACCAACCGGAAGAACTCAGGAAAAGTCAAAAGGAGTGAGACGCCAATTCATATGTCCTGCCAACCTCCCAGAATCCTTCTCGCTGGAATCCATCTTGGCTGAGCAATGCGCAGGCCACCAGGAAGGAACCTGAGTCAGAATGATTAGCCAGAGACAACCCAGAAACTAACTCCATCAACACTGCAAGCCACATGGCAGAGCAGCTCTGGGTACCCTGACCTTGCTGCTCTTCACCTGGGAGCCACTTCCCAATGAAGTGTCTTGCTTTGTCAACAGGTTTATCTTCTGGAACAATTCATTTCTAAGTGTTAGACAAGAGCCTACTCTTGTACCCTGGAAGGCATCTCCCTTCCTGCAGACCCTTTCCTGCAACATACATAAGCTCACAACTCCAGCCACGTGCATAAAAAATCCATCTCGACCCCAAACGCTGTTCTTTCTTTTTCATCTCCCCTTTCACTATCCCCAGATTCAAGCTCAGTGATCAATGTTTGTGGGAAAAGTAAAGAAATAGATCAAATTATTGTACATCGTTTCAAAATGAGTTTGGAAGCCTTTTTTCTTTTTGAAGACAAAATTTGAGAAACATACATAACGATTAGATTAGCAATTAATATAAGACACGACTGAGTGACTTTACTTATATATCTTTTAAGACAGGACAGGATTCTTTACTGGATTATTTAAAACAGACAATAGTTTCATTCTAAGAATAAAAAATGGGTTGAAGAGTTTCTGTGCTTAAGAGCCATTAAGTAAATTACACACTACATGTAGGTTTTTATAGTCAAGAAATTCATAGGACTGGGATCCTAGTATATAAACACATGTGTATATGATAAAATATATTTGGTAAGCTATAACTGGTAACAGTTCAATGGAAATTAACTGAGTTCTTATTAGTCATCTCCCCTTTATTAACTAGCTATTTCAGGAAAAAAAAATTTTACCCTCAACAAATTTTCAGTTTTATCAAAGAAACAAAGTATGTACTAAGCAAAAATAACTCAATGCTCTAATTGAAAACAGAATAAAATTCCTCCTTTTATTAAGCTTTATTAGAGACCTGCGGAGAAGGCAATGGCACCTGACTCCAGTACTCTTGCCTGGAAAATCCCATGGATGAAGGAGACTGGTGGGCCGCAGTCCATGGGGTCGCTAGGAGTTGGACACGACTGAGTGACTTCACTTTCACTTTTCACTTTCATGCACTGGAGAAGGAAATGGCAACCCACTCCAGTGTTCTTGCCTGGAGAATCCCAGGGACGGGGGAGCCTCATAGGCTGCCATCTATGGGGTTGCACAGAGTTGGACACAACTGAAGTGACTTAGCAGCAGCAAGCAGGAGCAGAGACCTGATTTTTTTTCCCTCTCTTCACCAGTAAACTTTTATCATGAAGTCTAAGAATTTTCTATAGTCAGAAAGGGACCTGAAGATACTAAATCAGTGCATAGGATTATGATATTTTATTTCCCTTCATTCTTTCCAAGTTTTAACATTTTAAGCAGAAAAAAAATTAAGCAACTTCCTAATTTGCTGGGGAGTAACGAAAGGAAAAAGTAAACTCAGATTAGCTTTTCTCTAGAGTGTCTTGTGGCCAAAATATTGGCAGAGGGGGCTACCTTTAAGAAACTCTCATCTTATATACTTTCAGAGTATCAGTTCTTCACCTAATTATATTCAGTCCTCCTTGACCAACACCAGCTCCCAGACTTTACCCAAACTCATGTCCATTGAGTCAGTGATGCCATCCAGTCATCTCATCCTCTGTCGCCCCTTCTCCTCCTGCCCCCAGTTCCTCCCAGCATCGAAGTCTTTTCCAATGAGTCAACTCTTCACATGAGGTGGCCAAAGTACTGGAGTTTCAGCTTCAGCATCAGTCCTTCCAAAGAACACCTAGGACTGATCTCCTTTAGAATGGACTGGTTGGATCTCCTTGCAGTCCAAGGGACTCTCAAGAGTCTTCTCCAACACCACAGTTCAAAAGCATCAATTCTTTGGCACTCAGCTTTCTTCACAGTCCAACTCTCATATCCATACATGACCACTGGAAAAACCACAGGCTTGACGAGATGGACCTTTGTTGGCAAAGTAATGTTTCTGCTTTTGAATATGCTGTCGAGGTTGGTCATAACTTTCCTTCCAAGGAGTAAGCGTCTTTTAATTTCATGGCTGAAGTCACCATCTGCAGTGATTTGGGAGCCCAGAAAAATAAAGTCTGACACTGTTTCTACTGTTTCCCCATCTATTTCCCGTGAAGTGATGGGACAAGATGCCATGATCTCACTTTTCTGAATGTTGAGCTTTAAGCCAACTTTTTCACTCTCCACTTTCACTTTCATCAAGAGGCTTTTGAGTTCCTCTTCACTTTCTGCCATAAGGGTGGTGTCATCTGCATATCTGAGGTTACTAATATTTCTCCTGGCAATCTTGATTCCAGCTTGTGCTTCTTAAAGCCCAGCGTTTCTCATGATGTAAGCTGCATATAAGTTAAATAAGCAGGGTGACAATATACAGCCTTGGCGTAATCCTTTCCTATTTGGAACCAGTCTGTTGTTCCATGTCCAGTTCTAACTGTTCCTTCCTGACCTGCATATAGGTTTCTCAAGAGGCAGGTTGGGTGGTCTGTTATTCCTATCTCTTTCAGAATTTTCCACAGTTTATTGTGATCCACACAGTCAAATTAGCACTAATCAATTAGAATGAAAATGATACAGCCTCACTCCCCTTTCAAAACAAATCTAGGAAAACAAGAAACAAGGCCCGCATTTCCATTCACAAATAATGAAAGCTTACCTATATGTGAAGCTTTCCTCTAGGGAGTCACCTACTTACTGTCAAATTCTGAAGCAACAGGGAAGATCTCAAAGTTCTTACTCTTTTTCTCTAAATACATATATTTTTATAGCATAATATTAATTTATTAAAAAGCTTTAAAACTTGAGGCATCACTTCAAGTAACTAAACAGCTGCCCAGGATCACAAATTTTTGAATAGATAAGAATATATTTTACATAAAATATGTATCTGATGAAATAAAAATATTTATGTTATGAAACCATGATATTATTATTCCAAAATCACTTCTATAAAAGACTGTTGTCCTAAATTTGAAATCAGGTTTTAGTACAGTGGCTAGAATGAAAATAAACGTAGACATGAAGAATGCTAACCTAACATTTTTTTGAAAAAGTTAGGTTTCAGAACGAGTGTGTTGTATTTGTTAATCTAGACAATGGATACACAGGTATTTATTTTTGTTGTTGCTTTCTTTAAACTCTTCCTATGCTTTTTAAACTATGTACAAGTATGCTACATTTCTCATTGAACTTTTTTTAATTAAAGGATACCATTTCAAATTTGGAATGGAGAGGTGTCTCTGCCTTTGCCAATAATCTCTTCCAATCTTCTAAAACACTAATTTCAAAACTAATTTTTCTAAGTATTCTGTTTTTGCATAGAAGATATTTAATAAAGAACACACATATTGCTATAGGTGGCCACATAGGTATCCAGAGTCTCTGGCAGTTCTGAAAACTAAGAAGTGTCCTCATTAAAGGTAATAATATTTCTTAAAACTTGATGTATGACCAGAAACCAGGTAAGAAAGAATTAGAGACACTCCTACCTCCAGTAAATTATAATGACCAAAGCGCTCCTGCCTCTAGTAAATTATAATGACTCATAAGGACGCTCCTGCCTCCAGTAAATTTAAAAACTCCTGTCGGCAGGGACCACATCTTATTCACGGTTTTAGCGCACAGAGTTTTTACATTTAACATTTGTGGTACTAAATGATACCTAATGTGGTTATTACTGTATAGGGATTACTATAGTTGTTATTGTTGAATGCTCAGTCGTGTCCAACTCTTTGTGACCCACGGACTGTTGGCCCTCCAGGCTCCTCTGTTCATGGAATTTTCCAGGCAAGAATACTGGTGGGTTGCCACTTCCTCCTCCAGGGAATCTTGCCCACCCAGGGACCAAACCAGCATCTCTGGCATCTCCTGCATTAGCAGGGGATTCTTTACCCCCAGAGCCATCTAGGAAGCCCAGTGATTACTGTATACCTAACCATCATTTCCCAAATTAAATAAAAGATCTCTATCTGCCAGATAGAAAAAGTTTATTTCATTGTAGGGATTTTAGGAATTCCAAGTCCAGAATATGTAGCTCCAAGTGCTTAAGGGTATTAGAGTCAGCCAAAGAAGGTCTCCCTTTCACTGGTCCCTGGTCAGTTTGATGCAGAACCACCACTCCACTCTCATTCCCAGCTTAGGAGTCCCTACTCCTCTTCACAAGAAGGATAAAAGCTGTGGGCTGTGGGTCTGATTCTTTTTTTTTCCAGGTATACAAATCAGGTTTGCATACAACACAATCTTTACCACATCATTAATAAAAGTACTGACACTTTTAAGGAATGAGATTAAGTTATAAAGAATAAGACATTACCTACTTATAATGTCTGTGGTTATTCATATTTTGCAAGGATTTGGTTAGTAGCATACTTCATATTTTAACTAATGATTTCTCTCACAAAGGTTAGAGGGAGGCAGTTACGTTCTCTGACTTTCTCAGAATCAGAGGCATTTTACCCAGGGAGTACTGAGCCTAAGACCTAGTAACTGTTAACGGCAAACTTAAGTGGAGAACCCATGACTTGATCTGCTTTCCCCAGTCCTTCTTCCAAAGAACAAAACTATTGGTTTTGAGCCAAGATAAGTAATTGTAATTCAGTCACAGCACTACAGCTTTCCACAGAAGGCAACAAAGTGAAACTATTTCCACTGGTACTGCTGCCACCTTTGGATCTTTGTTCTGATTTTCCTTCTTTCCTCCTTTTCGTCTCCACTGCCCTCTCTCTCACGCTCCTCTCTCTGCTTCTCGGCTTGTGTGGGACATGGAACCAGGGGCTGCCATTATCTTGGGAAGGCATTTGAAGAGTAAAGCTGTAGGGCTCAGGGTTCCTTAGGCCTGCTTCTAGTCTAGGAAAAATAAGCTCTCAAGGTCACTGGCCAGATCAGTTCAGAAAGAGCCAAACACAACGTGACCAAGCTAGCTTTTGCCTAGAATATGCTCTCTGAACGTTTTGCCCCGAGGGATAAGTCATATATAGGAGAGACCATTAAATGTAAAATTCATTTGGGGGTGAGGTCTTTCCACGTTGACCGTGACTTTAATGTAAGAGAACTGTGCCAAAGAAACTTGATGAGAACTTAGACAGCTATTTTAAAAAAGAAAAAAAGTTGCCTATGTTTTCCATAGTATTCTGTTTAGGGAAAATAAAAAAGTTAAATTAGAAAATAAGAAGGAGTAAGACTTGTAAAATCATTAGCATTTTTAATTATTATGAAGGGATAACAGAATCAATAAACAACATATCTTTTCTCACTGTAAGGGGTCTGTCTGTTCGGTCTCCCCCCCCACCCCATCACTTCCACGGAAGCTTCCCAGGTGGCGCTAGTGGTAAGGAATCCACCTGCCAGTGCAGGAGATGTAAGAGACTGGAGGTCGGGAGGACCCCTGGAGAAGAAAACGGCAACCCACTCCAGTGTTCTTGTCTGGAGAATCCCACAGACAGAGGAGCCTGCTGGGCTACAGTCCATAGGGTTGCAAAGAGTCAGACACAACTGAAGTGACAGTATAGCAGCCCACTCCAATATCTAAAACAAAGGCAATCAGTACAGACATCATCAGATGTACCTTTTTACACTTAAATCATTTACCAAACTTAAACATTACTGAAACATTATTGAAGCATTTAAACATTATTTAAATTGATATCACTAATATTTTTGCCTCATTGGACATCTTTGATATACTCATTTTTCCATGGAAACCTCATAATAAAAACCTCATGGATCCTTTTCTCTATTGATTCCATTTTTTTGGCCCCCAAACTCCTGTCCTCCTTCCACTAATTCTCCCTTCTCTTCTCTCCTCAGATCCCCTTGTCTGTGGCAGAGAATAGTACCTGAGAAACTCAAGTACACTGTTAAGCCTCTCAAGTTTGCTGATTCCAAGATTAGGGGTCCAATCCTTGACACTGGATAAGAGCCTATTATAAATACTTTCTGGAGAATGGCATGGCAACCCACTCCAGTATCTTGCCTGGAGAATCCCCACGGACAGAGGAGCCTGACAGGCTACAGTCCTTGGGGTTGCAGAGTTGGGCACGACTGAGCAACTTACTACAAATCCCATGGATCAGTTCAGTTCAGCTGCTCAGTCATGTCTGACTCTTTGTGACCCCATGGACTGTAGCTTGTCAGGGTTGCTAACCCATCCTGCTGGTTGCTTTGCTCTCCTACCACAACCAGATTCAGCCCAGCTGAACAAGCTCACAACCATGCCATCAGAAAGGGGAAAGAGAAGAGATCCGAGATCAAAGGTTTCACTCTCTCCATGTTTCCTAACTTTTTCAAAGGCAAACAAGTAAGCTCCCTTCCCTACACAGAGACTAAGCTCTCTGTTCTCTTAGAAGCTGTAACCTGTTTCATCAGGTGCTGGAACTATCCAGAAAGTAAACAAAACACATACTGAGCAAGAAAACAATAAGCATAAGGCAGAGAGTAAACAACAACAAAAAATTAGAACTATTCCGTTTCAGACTGTTAGTACATGACCCATTTTTGGCATTTGAATTTGGTTTTAGGCTGTCATTAATCAACACTTCACTTCCCTAGTGGCTCAGACAGTAAAGCGGCTGCCTACAATGTGGGAGACCTGGGTTCGACCCCTGGGTTGGGAAGATCCTCTGGAGAAGGAAATGGCGACCCACTCCAGTACTCTTGCCTGGAAAATCCCACGGATGGAGGAGCATGGTAGGCTACAGTCCATGAGGTCACAAGAGGTCACACAAGACTGAGCAACTTCACTTTCTTTCTTTCTTAATTAGCATACCTTTCAAGGATCACTACTTGAGTCATACACTACTGTGTATGTACTGAGTATGCCACACACACCTTTTTCCCTCCCAGCCAAAATGGACTTCAGTTGTTCATATCCTTCAGTCGTTCTATTCATTCCAACCCTCTGAGTATGTGATTCCCTATTACACTTTTTTCTTCCTCAGAGCAACTCCAAATCAACTCCTCTAATACTCTCAACTACACAAAATACTCTGTCTGCTCTCACAATGTTTAGATCCTTCATTAACCCTCACTCACATTTTGCTGTAACTACTCCTTTAACCAAATCTTCCCACTAGATTTAGCTGCAAGAGGACATTTGCAATGTCTGGTACAGTACTTGACAAATATTTGCCAGTTAACAATTTGGCACACAAGGCTTGAGAATCCACAACACGAGACAAGGCTAAAGAATCTGTCCCTAAGTCAACTCTACCTACCCTGTTCATTAATCCCACCACTCACCCTGTTTCAGTTCCACTCTTCTACGCAAGCTGGTCTCTCTTCTTGGAACGCTGATCACTGCCAACTCACCAGCTAAGATCTACTTATCTTTCAGGTCAGACCAATAAACTATCAAGAAAAGATCAGCTGTTTTATTACTATGCTCCTCCCTCCCTCAGCTGATTTCACAATTACATGTGTGTGTGCAGTATTAAAAGAATTGTTGAGGCTCAAAAGAATACTAGAATGAAAGAACATTTACCAAAAATGAGTTTTTCATTTTTGTTGTAGAAAAGCTGGCTGCGTGAAATTAATGATGCAAATTTTACTTAAGATAACTTAATATGGGCAGCAAGAAGGACAATTATAGAGTTCCCAGAGAACATTACTGATGGTTGGAATCAATTTCTAGGCACAAAATAGAGCTACTGCTACCAGGGCTGCCTCCTCAGCAAATCGAAACTGACACAACCTCCAGTAGATAACTTTCTGTATTAAAGGCTTTATCCTTCCTGTGAGCACTCACGCACTTAGCCCAGCTCCTTTGAAATTAAGCTGTTCCCACTGGAACTGGTTTGGGCTATGACCTGCAATTTGTTTAGGAATTTTCCCCTCTCAGGGACTCTGTTGTTGCTGTTCAATCACTCAATAGTGTCCAACTCTTTGTGACCCCATGGACTGCAGCAAGCCAGGTTTCCTTGTCCTTCACCATTTCCTGGAGTTTGTTCTAACTCATGTCCATTGAATCAGTGATGCCATCCAACCATCTCATCCTCTGTCATCCCCTTTTCCTCCTGTCCTCAATCTTTCCCAGCATTAAGATCTTTTCCAATGAGCTGGCTCCTCACATCAGGTGGCCAAAGTATTGGAACTTCAGCTTCAGCATCAGTCCTTCTAATGAATATTCAGGACTGATTTCCTTTAGGATTGACTGGTTGGAACTCCTTTGCAGTCCAAAGGACTCTCAAGAGTCTTCTCCAGCAACACGGCTCAAAAGCATCAATTCTTTGGTGCTCAGCCTTTTTACAGTCCAACTCTCACATCCGTAGATGACTAATGGAAAAACCATAGCTTTGAATATACAGATCTTTGTTGGCAAAATGATGTCTCTGCTGTTTAGAATGCTGTCTAGGTCTATCATAGCTGGATGGTGTTATATTTAAAAATTACAGTCCTTGGACTTCCCTGATGATCCAGTGGATAAGACTCTGTATTACCAACACAGAGAGCCCAGGTTCAATCCCTGGTCAGGGCACTAGATCCCACATCTGCAACTAAGAGTTTGCATACCATAGTGAAGGTCAAAGACCCTGTGTGCTGCAACGAAGGCCGGCACAGCCAAGTCAATAAATACATATATATTTTTAAATGCAGTTCTTCCTCATGAACATTTCAAACAAATTAAAAAAGACAACACGTCTTCTGCGGTCTCTTTCCCCTCCTTCACTTTCTTTGTCTCAGGCCCTGCCTCCAGTCCCAACTTCCTCCTTCCCTGCTCCAGGACAGGTACTAATATGGTTCAGACTGTGGGAGTCTCTACCCTAGGTTCCTACCTCTGTGCCTATTCCTTTTCAGGCCTTTTGAGAGATACCCACTCTTCTCTCCTTAACTTCCTCAGCCCTATTCATTCACTAGGCCAAGACTTTTTAGAAAAGTATCATGCTGGGATTTCTTTCTTCCCCAAAAAGGAAATAATAATTCCAGAACTTGATAGTAGATAAATATCTTTCAAAGCAATAAACACATTCCCTATAACACATCTATTTTTCTCATGAGAAAACCCAAGGCCAGAGGAATAGGTTTGCCCAGAACCTGGGAGCAATAAATAACACTGTTATCCCTTGACACTTGATTGTTCCCAACTTCTACATGCTACTGACATCCATTCCTACTGAGATCAAATTTTTCGATAAAGTCTTCTATTCTCTACCTTGTTATACTATGTAAATAATCTGTTTCTCTCCCACCCCACCCCACCCCCCAAAATTTCTCAATTTCTTCATAGGAAGACAGCACCTATCTTTTAAAGCATTTCGCCTCAAGGGGATATAAATCTTCTAAACAACTGCAGTTTTGCTCAAACTCAGGTTTGATATTTGGGGCACCTGATCTCAATGATGGAATGCTTTCTTTCATTGGTATGTAGAAATTTCTAGAAAGACAAATGAGTCTGAAAAGAGCTCTAAGAGGGTCCTTATAGCATGCAAATGAAAAGGTAGGCTTAACTTAGTTCATCTGTCAGAAATACAATTTGTATCTAAATGTTCTCCTTTGAGTTTTGTACCAGGCTAAAAGATCTCTGTGTATGGCTGTATGTTATGTCACATGTATGTCTTATTTTAATAGTGCCAGATGGTACTGCCAAAATTAATTTATAAAAAGAGCTCCATTTAATTGGTCTAAAAATATTACTTATATAAATTATCAGAAATATAAGAGCAACTCACACGAATGCTTTTGTGGTTCATGTGATAGTTTAAATTTGTTACTCTAACTGAAAGAGGCATGTCTTTAGAGTCATCAGCACGGAATACTTTAATTCCACATGCGTTTACTAGTCATAAATTCAGATTATCTCTGCTGCAAATCTGTCAGAAAAAAAATTTGCTTGAGATGATGGCTGACTTTGTCTAATGACTCATTTAAGTTTTTGTGAGTAACTTAAACGTAAATGTTGGGAACAAATAATTCGGATAGATGAAAATGGGGTAAGAGTTTTTAGGTGCAACAATTATATTTTATGATATATGTACTTAAAAATAGCATACTGAAATCTTATCAGTCCAGTTCAGTCGCTCAGTCATGTCCAACTCTTTGAGACCCCCATGGACTGCAGCACACCAGGCCTCCCTGTCCATCACCAACTCCCAGAGCTTTCTCAAAATCATGTCCATCAAGTCAGTGATGCCATCCAACCATCTCATCCTCTGTCATCCCCTTCTCCTCCCGCCTTCAACCTTTCCCAGCATTAGGGTCTTTTCCAATGAGTCAGTTTTTCAGATCAAGTGACCAGAGTATTGGAGTTTCAGCTTCAGCATCAGTCCTAACAAAGAATATTCAGGACTGATCTCCTTTAGGATGGACTGGTTGGATCTCCTTGCAGTCCAAGGGACTCTCAAGAATCTTTTCCAACACCACAGTTCAAAAGCATCAGTTCTTTAGCATTCAGCTTTCTTTACAATGCAACTCTTACATTCATACATGACTACTGAAAAAACCATAGCTTTGACTAGATGGACCTTTGTTGGCAAAGTAATGTCTCTGCTTTTAAATATGCTGTCTAGGTTTGTCATATCTTTTCTTTCAAGGAGCAAGTGGTTTTAATTTCAAGGTTGCAGTCTCCATCTGCAGTGATTCTGGAGCCCCCCAAAATAAAGTCTGTCACTGTTTCCACTGTTTGCCCATCTATTTGCCATGAAGTGATGGGACCAGAAGCCATGATCTTAGTTTTCTGAATGCTGAATTTTAAGCTAACTTGTTCACTCTCCTCTTTCACTTTCATCAAGAGGCTCGTTAGTTCTTCTTCACTTTCTGCCATAAGGGTGGTGTCATCTGCGTAACTGAGGTTATTTATATTTCTCCTGGCAATCTTGATTCTAGCATGTGCTTCATCCAGCCTAGCATTTCTCATGACGTACTCTGCATATAAGTTAAATAAGCAGGCTGACAATACACAGCCATGGTTTTAAAGATGTGGTCACAGAAATGACCAAATAGACTTGTCGATTACATTAAATTGAACCTTCATCTTTAATTATTACCATTTTTAAGTCTTCTGTCATTTATAGATAATTATTGTTTATACTCTAAGGCTTTTGCAAATGTATTTATCTTCAAAGAAATTCATGGAAAAGATCCTGACAAACACTCTAGGAAGAAAGTATTAGATAAATTTAAGATATTGCACAAAACTGGATTTAAAGGACCCTTTTTTCCTTTCCTTTAAGAAAATGTATCTTTACAACAAGGGTTAAAACATTTATTTTTTTTTCCTCCCTTCCTGATTCCTCTAGAATTTAAAAACCTAAGTATTTTTTTTTCATGACAATATGTATATTTGCATAAATTCACTAGGAATCTGTTCTCCTCATAACAAGACACCACTGGAAATACTGGCTATACTACCATGGCTCTGGTTATATTATCATACTCAAGAAAAGTGTACATAGACTCAGATGTGACCAGGCAGCTTTAAGGACCTACTCAAGAAAAATAAATAAATAAACCTTGTTTACAAGGTTCAAGCAATACAAATTTGAAAAAGAGCTTATATGGTCAGTCACGGTCAGTCACTATTCTCATGGCATTTACATAAATAATCAAACCAAGTTCATTCAATACCAGCAAGTTAGTTTTACCATGATTGTCTTTAATAAAAGGATAAACAATGGAGAAAGAAATCATGTTTTCACTTACACAGGTATTAAGTTCTATTCCTACCAGTGATCTTCAAGGTTTTGTTACATACCTATATGTTGGACTGGATTCCAAATTCTTCTGCTGTTGTTGTTCAGCCATGTCTGACTCTTGGTGACCCCATGTACTGCAGTACGCCAGGCTTCTCTGTCCTTCACTACCTCCCAGAGTTTGCTTAAACTCATGTCCATTGAGTCAGTGATTCAACCCAACCATCTCAACTTCTGTCGCCCCATTCTCATCCTGTCCTCAGTCTTTCCTAGAATCAGGGTCTTTCCCAATGAGCCAGCTCTTGGCAGCAGGTAGCCAAAGAAACTCTTTGGTCAAATATTTTTACTATCCTTAAATGTCTGGCTACTCCTCTTCAAACTAATGTTTTTAATTTTCTTCCATTTTTTTCTGGTTTGAAATTAGTAAGAAAAAAAGACTGCTCTTGAATTTCCTTAGAACAGTCTATACCAAGTCCTCCTCACGACCTGGAAGATAACCAGACTTCAAGGATGTGAAACTTGAGTACACATCTCACAGCTAAAGAAGACTGCACCTGACACGTGGTCCTGTACAAACACTGGAAACACCCAAATCAAACTGACTAGGAAAAGAAGCAGCTAATAACTGAGGCAGACAGCTTTCCAAAGATGACCTGACCAGGCTTACATACCCATTTTGTCACTGTTGCTTTTCTCTTTCTCTCTTTCACAGAAGGACAACACCCTTACTGGTATTTCTCAAATTATAGTGAAAGGGGACAACCTCTTCTTTTGATTACGGCAGTTCAGAATCTCCATGACAAATTAACCTTTTCACTTGCCAGTTTTTTTGGTTTGTTTTTCTTTAACAGTTAGAAGGTTCAGAATTCACTTAAGTTTTTCTTTGTCTGGACTATTAACTATTCTGGATTCTTACCTAGATTCATGGTTTCTGAATTTGCAACCTCACAGCCTGTACTGTTGGGTAATACATTTGGTTCTGAACAGTTCTTCTGAATTAACAATACTATTTTAACGGCCTTCCTAGGTGGTGTTAGTAATAAAGAACCTGCCAGTGAAGGAGACGTAAGAAGTGTGGGTTAGATCCCTGGGTTGAGAAGATCCCCCAGAGGAGAGCATGGCAACCCACTCCATTATTCTTGTCAGGAGAATCATATAGACAGAAGAAACTGCCAGGCTACAGTCCATAAGGTCACAAAGAGTCAGAGACAACTCAAATGAATTAGCACGCATGCATGGTCACCTTGAGTGGGAACTTCCAGGAAGCATACCTGACTCCAGGCTGGCCTCAGTAGGAAGAGCCTTTTTTCCCTTGGGTCTGAGTAAATGTCAAAGAAAACATGATTAGAGAAGCAGAAACTCAACTGCATAGAAGAATCAGAGAGAAAGACCACTTGCAACAGGGTCATCTGACACTCCCTCTTCCCCAACATGATTTCTTCTATTGGCTACTCTCAGGCTTAAGGCCCTACTCTAGAACCATCACACACTTTGGTTCTAAACTTCTAATTCTGCTTTGTATAGCTATTTTAAGTTCTGTATTTTGTTACCTGTCAAATCTTTGTAAAACCGGTTTGTCCAACAAGCTAATGCTTGCCCCACATTTCAAAATGTCAGAACAATCTCAACCGATTTAAGATCTTTAGAAGATCAGATCGCAGTTTCTCCCTCCTACTCCTTGTTAGGTTTTCTCAATAGGTTTCCAATCGGTGCACTTTCCCTCCCTCCAAGGTGGGGCACAACACCCAGCAAGAAGTCCTTCCTGGCACCAAAGGACAAAGGCCGCTGAAACTAGAAAAACCTGCCTCTTCATCAGCGATGCTTTCAGAGAAAAGTAGAAAACGTCAAACTGAATTAAAAAACATCATTTTAAATAGTTGGAAGGACACACTACCAAAGGAGGCATCAATTACTCCTTGTTAATTACATACTCCAACAAGAGAGCATCACTTACAGACCCAGTAGAAGGGAACATTTCCTGTGTATCTAGCTACTTAGCCTATGAGAAACCATCACTACCTGAACTCTGACCTCCTCAACCCAGGGACTTTCTTCAAAACAACTCCTGTCAACTTCCTCCTTCTTCTCTTTAACTTAATGGGACTCTCCTTTGTTTGTTGAACTTATCTATTGCTTTTGCTCTAGTTCGCTTGTCCCAACTCCAATTCCTTGGCTACACCCAAATAAACCCATTTTGCTGGTAAAAGAACTGGCTGTTTTATTTTGAGAGTTTCATGCCTTCCACTTTATTTTGTATTTCTCCAAAAGAAGGCTGCCCACTTCATGGCAGTGTGAACTTAAAAGTATCACCTAAATTATCTTAGTCTTTTTTTTTTTAAACACTACTGAGAAAGATTGAGGGCAAAAGAAGTCGGCGACAGAGGATGAGATGGTTGGATGGCATCAGAAACTCAATGGATGTGAGATTGTGCAAACTCAGGAAGATACTGAAGGACGGGAAGCCTGGTGTGCTGCAGTTCACGGGGTCCCAGAGAGTCCGACACGACTTGGCCACTGAACAACAACTGAGTACAGGAATAGAGTATTCAGTATTTAAATGAAATTTAAATAAATAAATTCGGCACAGAAATCACGCGTCTCTATCCTTTTGAAAATGTCAACATCAGCTATTTCTTCACCTTCACGCGAAAGTTCCACTGACCTATTTCCATCACGTTCCCTCACCTGGCAAAAGGCTCTGCGTCGCTCTGCACAGCGCTCCTGCGCCCAGCACAGGGCAGTGAGCCTGCGGCACGGCCTCACACGGACAGCGCCGCCGAAGCCCCGCGGGTCGCCGTCTGGAATTCCAGTGAAGAAGCGCTAAAGTCCATTACACATTGACTGCTAGGGTTCGCCAAGACATGATCCTTAAAGTGCAGCCCCCGCAGACACACGGACCTGAAGACCACTCTGCCCACGACATCCTCTTCCGCCCTTTCGCTCCCCACTTCCGCCCCGACGTGCCCCTCTTCCGCTCCGCCCGGCTTCCCTTCCGCTTTCCCACCCGGCCCGGGACGCGCTGGTCGCCCTCTGTCTGACCCGGGGCGTCCGGGTTCCTGTGTTAAGTATTTGCTCCTTCTCCGGGCGCCTGGGTTTTCCGCTCCTCGGCGGGCACCCCAGACCCAGGAGTCCCTCCCCCGATGCGGAGCGCCCAGCTCTCTGCCGGGTGCCCGCAGGTGCTCGTGTAGTAAGCGAGCTCGGAAAGCGGGTCTCTGGGCCTGAGCTTCGCTACGCAGGGCTGGGGCCCCTAAGCTCTGAAATCGAGCAGTCCTGCTTTTTTCAGGCTTCCATGTAAACGTGGAGGAGAAGAAAGACAGTTCAGGAGAATTTCCGAAGGGGAGAGGGAGACAAGTTACCGAGGTTGTACATTCTTAAACATCTCTTCTGCGTTCTTGAGCAGAGAGAGGTTTTTTGTTGTTGATTTGTTAAAGACTGAGCATATATACCACATGTGATAAGGGCATTGTGTTTGTGTCTGTGTCTCTGTGTGTCCGTACTAGACCCTCAATCATGTCCGACTCTGCGACCCCGTGGACTGTAGCTCGCCAGGCTCCTCTGTCCATCTAATTCTCTAGGCAAGAATACTGGAATCCGTTACCATTCCCTTCAGGGCATCTTCTGGACCCAGGGGATCAAACCTGAGTCTCCTGCATTGAAGTAAGATTCTTTATCGTCTGAGCCACCAGGAAGCTTCATTATACTTCTCAGTTCAGTCACTCAGTCCTTTCTGACTCTTGGCAACCCCATGGACTGCAGCATGCCAGGCTTCCCTGTCCATCACCAACTCCCAGATCTTACTCAAACTCATGTCCATTGAGTCGGTGATGTCGTCCAACCATCTCATCCTCTGTCCTCTCTTTGTCTTCCCGCCTTCAACCTTTCCCAGCATCAGGGTCTTTACCAATGAGTTCTTTGCATCAAGTAGCCCAAGTATTGGAGTTTCAGCTTCAGCATTAGTCCAAACAATGAATATTCAGGACTGATTTCTTTTAGGATGGACTGGTTGGATCTCCTTGCTGTCCAAGAGACTCTGAAGAGTCTTTTCCAACCCCACAGTTCAAAAGCATCAATTCTTCAGCACTCAGCCTTCTTTATAATGCAACTGTCACATCCATACATAACTACAGGAAAAACCATAGCTTTGACTAGATGGACCTTTGTTGACAAAATAATGTCTCTCCTTTTAAATATGATGTCTAGGGTGGTCATAGCTTTTCTTCCAAGAAATAAGCATCTTTAAATTTCAGGGCTACAGTCACCATCTGCAGTGATTTTGGAGCCCCCAAAATAAAGTCTATCACTGTTTCCACAGTTTCTCCATCTATTTGCCATGAAGTGATGGGACTGGATGCCATGATCTTAGTTTTCTGGATGTTGAGTTTTAAGCCAACTTTTTCACTCTCCTCTTTCACTTTCATCAGGAGGCTCTTTAGTTCTTCTTTGTTTTCTGCCATAAGTGTGGTGTCATCTGCATATCTGAGGTTATTGATATTTCTCCCGGCAATCTTGATTACAGCTTGTGCTTCATCTAGCCCAGCATTTCTCATGATGTACTCTGCATAGAAGTTAAATAAGCAGGGTGACAGTATACAGCCTTGACAAACTCCTTTCCTGATTTGGAACCAGTCTGTTGTTCCATGTCCAATTCTAACTGTTGCTTCTTGACCTGCGTACAGTTTTCTCAGGAGGCAGGTTAGGTGGTCTGGTATTCCCATGTCTTTCAGAATTTTCCACAGTTTGTGGTGATCCATACAGTCAAAGGCTTTGGCATAATCAATAAGGCAGAAGTAGATGTTTTTCGGGAACTCTCTTGCTTTTTTGATGATCCAATGGATGTTGGCAGTTTGTATACTGCTCAACAAGCTTACAATTATTTGCCAATCAGAGATGCTTTGAAAGGTGGCTGAAAGGAGGCTTATGTTTCTCCAGGAATGGGATTTGGGATTGTTTTGTCAAAGAAGATGGATGGATGTGATGTCATGTATGGATGTGAAAGTTGGACTATAAAGAAAGCTGAGTGCTGAAGAATTGATGCTTCTGAAATGTGGTTTTGGATAAGACTCTTGAGAGTTCCTTGGACTGCAAGGAGATCAAACCACCAATTCTAAAGGAACTCAGTCCTGAATATTCATTGGAAGGACTGATGTTGAAGCTGAAACTCCAATACTTTAGTCACCTAATGTGAAGAACTGACTCATTGGAAAAGACCCTGATGCTGGGAAAGATTGAAGGCAGGAGGAGAAGAGGAAGGCATAGGATAAGATAGTTGGATGGCATCACCAATTAGATAGACATGATTTTGAGTAAGCTCCGGGAGTTGGTGATGGACAGAGAAGCCTAGTGTGCCGCAGTTCATGGGGTCACAAAGAGTCCCACATGACTGAGCAGCTGAACTGTCAAAGAGGAGGAACTGAAGGTGGGTCTTAGTAAATGCAAGGTTGATAAACAAGATGTGTACAATAAGGAGGAAGTGGCAAACCAGATTTAACCAGTAGAAAGAAATTTTTTATTGAAAGTATTTCATTTCTATTTAATACAGTTGGATCATTTCATGTCTCTTCCTTGGTTCTTATCACAACAGAGATTTGGAATGACAGGCTAAAGAGTTAAAGCAATAAACAAGTCACAGTTCAGTTCAACTCAAACAGACAGATCTTTCCTCAGACCTCTCCTAAGACATGGGAGCAGGCCAACTCTGAAGGGTCATAGTCTTCATACTCCCTCTTGGCATCCCCCTTTTCATACTTCCCATAGCCTCCTTTTGGTTGTGCCCTATGCAAAACAGAGCTTATATCCACCGCCAATCAAGAAAGGAGATGCAGGTGGGCATATAGTCAAGGCCAATTGACAATTTCAAGTTATATAACAACAGGCTCAAGCGTGTATGTCTTCCCATAATGTAGTCTGTTATAATCAGATGTGTATATGCATATATGTATAGATGATTTATGAGCCATTAATTGGCTCCTGGCTGCCCACAGTTACTTGAGGAAGACCCTGTGGTTAGTTGTTATCCACTGTGTGCTTAGGGCGCCTGTGCAGGAATTAGAAGTCTCTGTGGTTATTTTTGCAGCATATCTGTGAGCTCTCCTGGGAGCACCTGGATGGAATTTGAAGGTCAGCTTGTATCCCCTCCTGCTAGGCCACCTCTCCCCGCCCATAAGTAAATTCCTATCTAGCAATATGAAATGGGGGCTTCCCCAGTGGCTCAGAAGTAAAAGAATCTGCCTGCAATGCAGGAGATGCAGGAGGCATGTGTTTGATCCCTGGGTTGGGAAGATCTCCTGAAGGAGGAAATGACAACCCACTCCAATACCCTTGCCTGGAAAATCCCATGGACAGGGGAACCTGGCGGACTATAGTCCATGGGGCTTACAAAGAGACATGACTGAGCACACACTTGTAAATATGCAATGGGCAACTTGGGCCATTACACGCTGTTGAACAAAATATTCTCTTGATTTAAAGGTGATTCAGGAGCACTAACTAGTTTGCATAATGAACGGGAGTAACTAGATGTCTGGTTTGTGTCATGAATTTGTATAGGACATGTGGTAGCACCAGCTCTGTGTATTGATACAGGATATTGCATTTTTCCAAGGTTGGCAGCTTCAGCAGCTTGTGTAGATCCCTGATAGCATCTTTCTTTGTTAAAGTATGTCATTTAAGGATGAGTCTATCCAATGTCTTCTCTTTTCTGTGAGTATTTGGTTACTTGCCAGTTCTCAAAGAATTTAGTGTCAAATTGAGGAGATAAAATGTGTAATGTTTTATACATGTATTAATATATGTGGTTATAAAATTATAGACATAATCAAAAGGGGTCCAAAGCACTTAGGAGTTTGGCCAGTTGTGCTGACAACAAGTGAAGATCATGGGAAGTAGCACAGATGATACATATGCATTTCAGTTCTGTAACTAATATGCTAAGGGATTAGCCAGCATTTCTTTTCTCTTACTGTGCTTCACCCACAGCTATAGGCATGTAATTGGGAAAGACGAGAATTTGCAGTGACATGTCAGTGGTGTCATGCAGTGACACTCAGGGATTAAACCTGGGTGTACTGTATTGCAGGGAGATTCTTTACCAACTAAGCCACCAGGTAATTAGCCTTGATACACTGGGATCTACTTTGAGTCTAAACCACAGAAAAGAATTTGAGTGTCCTGAGAGGACAGGAAGGTGGGAGCTGGGAAGGCTGACACCAGGATATCTGATACTTGCTTCTCATATCCTGTAGGATAAACCTTTCTATTCCAAGACCTGGTCTTTCTCATTCTTTTGTTTTCCAGTAGTATTCTGCTTGCTCATCTGTATGTATATCATTTCAGTGTATCTTTACATACAACTTATTGTAAATATACCTTTTATAACAATAACCTTTTTTCCACTGAAAAACTAATGCTCTGTAATATTACCATGTCAGTGCCTCAGTTCAGTTCAGTTCAGTCGCTTAGTCGTGTCCAACTCTTTGCCACCCCCATGGATTGCAGCACACCAGGCTTCCCTGTCCATCACTGACTCCTTGAGCTTGCTCAAACTTGTGTCCATTGAGTCAGTGATGCCATTCAACCATCTCATTCTGTCATCCCCTTTTCCTCCTGCCTTCCCCCTTCTCCTCCTGCCTTCAGTCTTTCCCAGAATCAGGGTCTTTTCCAGTGACTCAGTTCTTCACATCAGGTGGCCAAAGTCAGTGCCTAGTCCACGTTTAACTGCTGGCTCAATTATTTCTTTAATTGTTTCCTGCTGCAGCTGCTGCTGCTAAGTTGCTTCAGTCATGTCCAACTCTGTGCAACCCCATAGACAGCCTCCCACCAGGCTCCCCTGTTGTTTGAGTTTTCATAAAATACCTGTCCAGTTATTCTTAACCCCCTTCCCTTGACTTGCTGTTAAACTGCCTTTCTTCCTTTTACTCCATCTCATGTTCTGCAGTCAAGACTTTTGAGTGTCTACTCTTCTGAGAGATTGGGACAAAATAGCTTTCAATATTGAGACACATAAAATTGTCTTTTCTATGTCACGCTTAATTACTTTCTGTGTGTGTGTGTTTATAACAATCCCAGAAGACTTTATGAAACCTTAAAAGCATTTTGACCCAATTT
This sequence comes from Nanger dama, assembly GCA_917880005.1. NCBI lineage: Eukaryota > Metazoa > Chordata > Mammalia > Artiodactyla > Bovidae > Nanger > Nanger dama. Next base: position 424,985 of record CAKJTW010000068.1, on the reverse strand, counting down.
TATATCTGAATAGGTCACCATTCATCCCTTTCTAACAAGTTTGAATGTCCAAGAGCCTTTCCCTCTCCCTCTCTCTAATTCGGACACTTCACCACTTCCAAGATAGCAAGAGTTAGTCCCTTGTATCCTCACATCTATTTTAAACAATGTAATTCTCTGCTGGCTTTAGAAAAAAAAAGTAACTATTTTTTTCTGCTTAGGAATAAAATGTTACTGTGTACATAGGAAAAATTTTAAAAAGCAACAAAAATATTCCCTAGTCACATAACACAGTGAAAATTCCTAACATATGAGCATATTCTAAAAATATAAATTAATATATATATAGCAATATCTATACCTGATGGATATATATATATATAAAATTACAAATGTATAAAAGAATATTTTTCAGCCATAGGAATGAAAGGACTCATTCCGTTTGCTACAATATGGATGGATCTTGAAGGATATGGTAAATGAAATGTCAGACAAAAAAAGATAAATACTGTATAAAATCACTTATTTGTAAAATATTAAGAAGTCAAACTCACGGAAACTGACACTAAAAAGGTGGTTACCATGGGGTTGAGGGATGGGGAAAATGAGAGATATTAGTCAAAAGATACAAAATTTAAATAACATCAGTTCAATTCAGTCGCTCAGTCGTGTCCGACTCTTTGCAACCCCATGAATCACAGGCCTCCCTGTCCATCACCAACTCCCGGAGTTCACTCAGACTCACTTCCATTGAGTCAGTGATGCCATCCAGCCATCTCATCCTCCTGCCCTCAATTTTTCCCAGCATCAAGATCTTTTCCAATGAGTCAACTCTTCGCATAAGGTGGCCAAAGTACTGGAGTTTCAGCTTTAGTATCATTCCTTCCAAAGAAATCCCAAGGCTGATCTCCTTCAGAATGGACTGGTTGGATCTCCTTGCAGTCCAAGGGACTCTCAACAGTCTTCTCCAACACCACAGTTCAAAAGCATCATTCTTCGGTCTCAGCTTTCTCTTCACAGTCCAACTCTCACATCCATCCATGACTAATGGAAAAACCATAGCCTTGACTAGACGGACCTTAGTCGGCAAACTAATGTCTCTGCTTTTGAATATGCTTACTAGGTTGGTCATAACTTTTCTTCCAAAGAGTAAGTGTCTTCTAATTTCATGACTGAAATCACCATCTGCAGTGATTTGGGAACCCCAAAAATAAAGTCTGACACTGTTTCCACTGTTTCTCCATCTATTTCCCATGGACTGACGGGACCGGATGTCATGATCTTCATTTTCTGAATGTTGAGCTTTAAGCCAACTTTTTCACCCTCCTCTTTTACTTTCATCAAGAGGCTTTTTAGTTCCTCTTCACATAGGATGACTAAATCCTGGAGATCTAACATATAGCATGATGACTATGTTATATAATTGAAATTTGCTAAAACAGTAGATATTATGTGTTCTCACCACACACACACATAAACACACACACAAGGTAACTGTGAAGTGATTTAGAACAGTTCTTTTCGGTCGTTCAGTTGTGTCTGACTCTCTGAGACCCCATGGACTGCAGCACACCAGACGTCCCTGTCCATCACCAACTCCCTGAAGTGAAGTGAAGTGAAGTTGCTCAGTCATGTCCGACTCTTGGCGACCCCAGGGACTGTAGCCCACCAGGTTCCTCTGTCCATGGGGTTCTCCATGCAAGAATACTGGAGTGGGTTGCCACTTCCTTCTCCAGGGGATTTTCCCGACCCAGGGATCGAAGCCCGGTCTCCCACTGTGCAGGCAGACGCTTTAACCTCTGAGCCACCAGGAGACGGTGATGCCATCTAACCATCTCCTCCTGCCTTCAATCTTCCTCAGCATCAGTGAGTCAGTTCTTCACATCAAATGGCCAAAGTGGAGTTTCAGTTCAGGATCAGTCCTTCCAATGAATATTCAGGGCTGATTTCCTTTAGGATGGACTGGTTGGATCTCCTTGAAGTCCAAGGGACTCTCAAGAGTCTTCTCCAACACCACAGTTAAAGGGATCAATTCTTCAGTGCTCAGCTTCCTTTATAGTCCAACTCTACACATCCATTCATGACCACTGGAAAAACCATAGCCTTGACTAGACGGACCTTTGCTGGCAAAGTAATGTCTCTGCTTTTGAATATGCTGTCTAGGTAGGCAGCTGAGACACAAAGATTGCCCTGAAAATCATTTTGCTAGTTAGTTAGTGGTAGAGTTGAGCATGGAAGTCCAATCCTGGGTGAATGTTGCTCATTATCTGAACATGACTTGCCTCCTAAGTAAAATGTCAAGGAGGTGTATAAATTGACTATCATATTCATTATTTGCAGACACTCATGTCAACTAACTGCAAAATATGTACAACCCTGCAGTATTATAACTTTGGTCTCATATGAATTACGTTAACTATTGTAATTTAAAAAAGATCTTACTAGGGGCATGGTTAAGAAGGCCTCTTCCTTTTAAAGCCATCCTGGAAAATTTGATGATATCTTTTTCTCCTATGAAGATATCTGCAGGGAAACAGAGGCATTACTAATTATTCAATTGGGCATTCTTTACAAAGAGAGCTGGGGGAGAAATTTAAAATTAAAAAAAAAGAGAAAAGGAGTGTACCAGCATGGAAGAGTTCTTTCAAACCATAAATGTAGGTGCTCTTTTGACATTGCACAATGCATAACAGAAGAATTGAAAGTTAACCTGAAGAAGTACATATTTTTTCTAAATTGTGAATATGATAACACATTTACAGGAGACTTGGAAAATAAAGAGCAATTATACATAGTTCCACTATTATAATTATTTCTAAAAGTAGATAAATTAAGATTTTTAGTTGGTGTTTCAATATTAAACTCTCAAAAATTAATATAATGGATAGACAGAAAATTAGAAGGATATAGTAGACCTGAAAAAGCACTATGAATTAATTCAACATAATTAAGATTTATATAATTTTCACACAACAACAGAGTACAAATTCTATTCTAGTTCCCATAGACTATAAACCTGGAGACACTGGGACATATCCAGGGACATAAAACAAGATGCAAAAATTTCATGGTCTAAAGATATTGAAATCATATAGTCTGTTCTCTTATCACTATGGAATTATGTTAGAAATCAGTATCGAAAGATACTTGAAAATAACCCACATATTTTCATGTGTAATGTGACAGTTACCAAGAGTGTCTTTACTTAGCCAAGTAAAATCTTCAATAAAGTCATAAGATTGAAAAAAACGAAGAGGGTGATTGCAGAGAAAAAAGGATTTAAATGAGAAATTAATATCAAAATGAGAAATTAACATAAAAATACTTAACCCCATGTGTTTGGAAATTAAATGTCTATTTTTAAATAAGTGTATCAAAGAACCATAACAAGAGAAATTAGAAAGTATTTGTGACAGAATAAAAATGAAAAGAGAAGTTATCAGAATTTGTTGCATGAGGCTGAAGCTGCTCAATGCAATTAAATGCATTATGGAATCTTGTATAAGGGATGAAAACAAATAATGGACACTAACATAAAGGTTTTTGATATTTGAACAAAATCTTCACTTTATAATACAATGTGATACAATAATACTGTATCACATGTTACTTTCCTCGTTTTTTCTTTGATGCAACATAGTACTTCTTTATATTCTCAGAATTGGATTAGAAGTTTCAAGCCTCATTCAAAAAAATGTTTTTTTAAATCACCAAGATAATAAGCTTTCTAGACTTTTCACTTTCTTACATTGGAGAAGGAAATGGCAATCCACTCCAGTGTTCTTGCCTGGAAACTCCCAGAGACAAGGGAGCCTGGTGGGCTGCCGTCCAGGGGGTCGCCAAGAGTCAGACACGACTAAAGTGACTTAGCAGCAGATTGGTCATAGCTTTTCTTCCAAGGAGCAAGCATCTTTTAATTTCATGGCTGCAGTTACCAACTGCAGTGATTTTGGAGCCCCCAAAATAAAGTCTATCACTGTTTCCATTGTTTCCCCAACTATTTGCCATGAAGTGATGGGATCAGATGCCATGATCTTAGTTTTCTGAATGCTGAGTTTTAAGCCAACTTTTTCACTCTCCTCTTTTACTTTCATCAAGAGGCTCTTTAGTTCTTCTTCACTTTCTGCCATAGGGGTGGTATCATCTGCATATCTGAGGTTATTGATATTCCTCCCGACAATCTTGATTCCAGCTTGTGCTTCATCCAGCCCAGCATTTCTCATGATATTCTCTGCATATAAGTTAAATAATCAGGGTGAGAATATACAACCTTGACAAACTCCTTTCCCAATTTGGAACCAGTCTGTTGTTTGTTCCATGTCCAGTCCTAGTTGTTACTTGTTGACCTGCTTACAGATTCTCAGGAGGCAAGTCAAGTGGTCTGGTATTCCCATCTCTTTCAGAATTTTCCACAGTTTGTTGTGATCCACACAGTCAAAGGCTTTGACATAGTTAAGAGAGCAGAAGTAGATGTTTTTCTGGAACTCTCTTGCTTTTCTGATGATCCAGCGGATGTTGGCAATTTGATCTCTGGTTCCTCTGCCTAAGTCCAGCTTGAACATCTGGAAGTACATGGTTCACATACTGTTGAAGCCTGTCTTGCAGAATTTTGAGCATTACTTTAGTAGCGTGTGAGATAAGTGTAATTGTGCAGTAGTTTGAACATTCTTTGGCATTGCCTTTCTTCGGGATTGGAATGAAAACTGGCCTTTTCCAGTCCTGTGGCCACTGCTGAGTTTTCCAAATTCGCTGGCATATTGGGTGCAGCACTTTCACAGCATCATCTTTAAGGATTTGAAATAGCTCAACTGGAATTCTATCAACTCTGCTAGCTTTTTCGTAGTGATGCTTCCTAAGGCTCACTTGACTTCACATTCCAGGATGTCTGCCTCTAGGTGAGTAATCACACCATCATGGTTATCTGGATCATTAAGATCTTTTTGTATAGTTCTTCTGTGTATTCTTGCCACCTCTTCTTAAAATCTGCTACTTTAGTTAGGTCCATACCATTTCTGTCCTTTATTGTGCCCATCTTTGCATGAAATGTTTCCTTTTATCTCTAATTTTCTTGACGCGATCTCTAGTCTTTCCCATCCTATTGTTTTCCTCTATCTCTTTGAATTGATCATCGAGGAAGGTTTTTTTCTCTCTCTGTGCTATTCTTTGGAACTCTGCATTCAAATGGGTATATCTTTCCTTTTCTCCTTTGCCTTTTGCTTCTCTTTTTTTCTCAGCTATTTGTAAGGCCTCTTTAGGCAACCATTTTGGCTTTTTGCATTTCTTTTTCTCAGAGATGGTCTTGATCCCTGCCTCCTGTACAATGTCATAAACCTCCTTCCATAGTTCTTCAGGCACTCTTGTCTATCAGATCTAATCCCTTGAATCTCTTTGTCACTTCCATTGTATAATTATAAGGGATTTGATTTAAGTCATAGCTGAATGAAGTGATAGACAAGTTAATTAGCTTGACTGTGGTAATCATCACAATGTATGTATATATATGAAAGCATCACATTATGTACTTTAAGTATATAGAATTTTATTTGTCAATTATACTTCCACAAATCTGGGGAGAGAGAAGGAAGTAGGGTAATATTGAATTACTACTGTTGAATTTGTGTTTTTCTATTTCTCCCTTCAGTTTTGTGAATTTTTCCTGCATTTTTGGCTCTAATTTTAGACAGACATGGTTACAAATGTTTTATCTTTCTAAGAATGACACTGTTACCATTTTTAAAAATTCCTCTTTGTCTCTTGTAATATTTTTTTCTGAAAGTGCAATTTGCCTTATATTAGAATAGGCAGTCCAGGTTTCTTGTTATTGTTTACATGATACATATTTTCCATCTTTTTACCTTCAACTTGTTTGTACCTATAAGTCTAAATTGTCTGTTCTAGCAGCATATACTTTGTTGCTGCTTTTTTAATCAGTGTCACAATCTCTGCCTTTTATTGGATTGTTTAATTCACTCACTTTGGGCTCAATAAAGGACAGAAATGCTCTGGACCTAACAGAAGCAGAAGATATTAAGACAAGGTGGCAAGAATACATGGAAGAACTGTACAAAAAGATCTTCATGACCCAGATAATCACAATGGTGTGATCACTCACCTAGTGACATCCTGGAATGTGAAGTCAAGTGGGCCTTAGGAACCATCACTACGAACAAAGCTAGTGGAGGTGATGGAATTCCAGTGGAGCTCTTTCAAATCCTGAAAGATGATGCTGTGAAAGTGCTGCACTCAACATGCCAGCAAATTTGGAAAACTCAGCAGTGGCCACAGGATTGGAAAAGGTCAGTTTTCATTCCAATCCCAAAGAAAGGCAATGCCAAAGAATGCTCAAACTACCGCACAACTGCACTCATCTCACATGCTAGTAAAGTAATGCTCAAAATTCTCCAAGCCAGGCTTCAGCAATACGTGAACCATGAACTTCCTGATGTTCAAGCTGGTTTTAGAAAAGGCAGAGGAACCAGAGATCAAATTGCCAACATCTGCTGGATCATCAAAAAAGCAAGAGAGTTCCAGAAAAACATCTATTTCTGCTTTCTTGACTATGTCAAAGCCTTTGACCGTGTGGATCACAAGAAACTGTGGAAAATTCTTCAAGAGATGGGAATACCAGACCACCTGACCTGCCTCTTGAGAAATCTGTATGCAGGTCAGGAAGCAACATTTAGAACTGGACATGGAACAACAGACTGGTTCCAAATAGGAAAAGGAGTACGGCAAGGCTGTATACTGTCACCCTGCTTATTTAACTTATATGTAGAGTACATCATGAGAAACGCTGGACTGGAAGAAACATAAGCTGGAATCAAGATTGCCAGGAGAAATATCAATAACCTCAGATATGCAGATGACACCACCCTTATGGCAGAAAGTGAAGAGGAACTAAAAGCCTCTTGATGAAAGTGAAAGAGGAGAGTCAAAAGTTGGCTTAAAGCTCAACCTTCAGAAAATGAAGATCATGGCATCCCTATCCCATCACTTCATGGCAAATAGATGGGGAAACAGTGGAAACAGTGTCAGACTTTATCTTTTTTGGGCTCCAAAATCACTGCAGATGGTGATTGCAGCCATGAAATTAAAAGAAGCTTCCTCCTTGGAAGAAAAGTTATGACCAACGTAGATAGCATATTCAAAAGCAGAGACATTACTTTGCCAACTACGGTCCGTCTAGTCAAGGCTATGGTTTTTCCTGTGGTCATGTATGGATGTGAGAGTTGGACTGTGAAGAAGGCTGAGCACTGAAGTATTGATGCTTTTGAACTGTGGTGTTGGAGAAGACTGTTGAGAGTCCCTTGGACTGCAAGGAGATCCAACCAGTCCATGCTGAAGGAGATCAGCCCTGGGATTTCTTTGAAAGGAATGATGCTGAAGCTGAAGCTCCAGTACTTTGACCACCTCATGCGAAGAGTTGACTTATTGGAAAAGACTCTGATGCTGGGAGGGATTTGGGGCAGGAGGAGGAAGGGGGCGACAGAGGATGAGATGGCTGGATGGCATCACAGACGCGATGGACATCAGTCTGAGTGAACTCTGGGAGTTGGTGATGGACACGGAGGCCTGGCGTGCTGTGATTCATGGGGTCGCAAAGAGTCTGACACGACTGAGTGACTGAACTGAACTGAATGTTATTATTGATATAGTTGATTTACATTTGTCATTTTACCTTTTGTTTTCTGTCTCATGTCTTTTTTTTCTTTTTCCTTCGCTTCTTAGTTTTACATTAATGAATGTTTTTCTCTTTTCACATTTTTTCCCATTTACAATTTTTTTCATTATTTGGGGATTATTTTCTTAATGGTCGTTCTATGACTTGCCATATGCATATTACCTTATCAGTATCTTTTCAGGTTTATAGTAACTTCATTCCAGTAATGTATAGAAATTTTACTTCTATGTAGTTCTTTCTTTCTGCCTTTTTGTTCCATAATTATTACATATTTCATCTACAAAGGTTACACACCCCTAGTACGTTGTTATAAATGTTAATTTATATAGTTGTATATCTTTAAAGTAACTGTGAGAAGAACAAATATATACTTATAGCACTTATTATATAAACTGTGCTTATCATTTATGGCTGTCTTCAAAATTTGAGCTTTATTCCAGTATGGCTTTGCTCCCACCTATCTCCTCTGTGCTGTCATTGGCAAATGTTACATTTCTATATGTTATAGACCTACTTATATACATGTTGTTTTACATAATTGATTTTTAGATCAACTAGGAGAAGAAAGGAGAAGCAATACAGATTCAATGTTTTTTTCATTACCTAATTATCCTTACCAGTATCTTTTTATTTTATTTTATTTTTTATATGATTTCTTTTTTTTTGGTAAGAATATGATTTATTCTATATTTTTCTTTTCTTTTCTTTTTTTACTTTATTTTACTTTACAATACTGTATTGGTTTTGCCATACATCAACATGAATCCACCACGGGTGTACACGAGTTCCCAATCCTGAACCCTCCTCCCACCTCCCTCCCCATACCATCTCTCTGGGTCAACTCAGTGTACCAGCCCCAAGCATCCTGTATCCTGCATCGAACCTAGACTGACGATTCATTTCTTATATGATATTATACATGTTTCAATGCCATTCTCCCAAATCATGCCACCCTCTCCCTCTCCCACAGAGTCCAAAAGACTGTTCTATACCTCTGAGTCTCTTTTGCTGTCTTGCATACAGGGTTGTCATTATCATCTTTCTAAATTCCTTATATATGTGTTAGTATACCGTATTGGTGTTTTTCTTTCTGGCTTTCTTCACTCTGTATAATCGGCTCCAGTTTCATCAACCTCATTAAAACTGATTCAAATCTATTCTTTTTAAGGGCTGAGTAATACTCCATTGTGTATATGTACCACAGCTTGCTTGTCCATTCATCTGCTGATGGACATCTAGGTTGTTTCCATGTCCTGGCTATTATAAACAGTGCTGCAATGAACATTGGGGTACAAGTGTCTCTTTCAATTCTGGTTTCCTCAGTGTGTATGCCCAGCAATGGGATTGCTGGATCATAAGGCAGTTCTATTTCCAGTTTTTAAGGAATCTCCACACTGTTCTCCATAGTGGCTGTACTAGTTTGCATTCCCACCAACAGTGTAAGAGGGTTCCTTTTCTCCACACCCTCTCCAGCATTTATTGCTTGTAGACTTTTGAATCAGAGCCATTCTGACTAGTGTGAAATGGTACCTCATTGTGGTTTTGATTTGCGTTTCTCTGATAATGAGTGATGTTGAGCATCTTTTCATGTGTTTGTTAGTCATCTGTATGTCTTATGATTTCTAGCTACTGTCTGAGGTCACTTGTTTTCAGGCTGAAGAATTTCTCCTAGTATTTCATGTTAGTTGGATGGACTTCCAATGGATCTTTTCAGTTTTTGTTAATCTGACATTTTGTTTATTAAAGCTCCATTGTGCTGCTTTCAAATTTTCCCCTTTAGACAAAAATGTCTTTGAACATTTAACTGTCATGTTTCTGGGTAATCTCCCTTTGTGTTTTTCCAACTTGCAGTTTGTTGAGCCTCATGGATAATTTTTTAATGAAACATAATAAATTATTATGATATCTTTGAATACATTTTTATAGTTTTGTTTGCTTGCTTCTTTCCCTCCTTTCTCTGCTCTGGTAATCCTATTACGTGTATGTTGGTGAGCTCAGTGGTGTTATGCATTTCTCTTAGGCTCTGTTCATTTTTCCTTCATTCTTGTCCCCTCTGTTTTTTCAGATTGCATAATCTCTGTCAACCTTTATTTTTATTTGCTGCTTTTTTTTCAGCCAGTTCAATTCTGCTTTTGAGCCCTGTAGTGATTTTTGTTTCTTTTGGTTATTGTATTTTCAATTTTAGAATTTCTCTTGGTTTTTTGTAATTTCTTTTTCATTTTAGATATTCTCTCTTTGATGAGACATCATAATACTGTACCTTCCTTTAATTCCTTAGACATGATGATGTCCTTTGATTTTTTTGAAGGTATTTGTGATAGTTGCTTTGAAGTCTTTGCAGTGGTCAACATTTGGATCCTCTCAAATAAAGTTTCTATTGTCTGCTTTTAAAAAAAAAACTGTATGTGTTACACTTTACAGTTTCTCTGCATGTCTCATTATTTTAAATTTTACCTTTTAGGCTTAAATTCTATTTATTTATTTATTTTTGGCTGCCTGGTGTGGCATGTGCGACTTTAGTTCCCTGACCAGGGATCAAACCTGTGCCCCTGCATTGGAAGCGTAGAGTCTTAACCACTGGACTGCCAGGGAAGTCCCTAACTTTACGTTTAGACAATATACTGTGGCAATTCTGCATACGATTTGCCCCCCACCCATTTGGTGCTTTTCATTGTTTGCCTGTTTATTTCTTTAGCTACTGGTGCTACTGTTTTAGTTTGGAGACTCTGATATTGTCTGGAGACAGTACTGCAAACAGTTCCTGGGGTAATAGTGGTTTTAGCAGGGCTCTCTTTGCTTGTCTCTTTCCCTTATCACACTCAGATGTTAGACTCCTTTAATTTCTGGCTGATCTGCGGTATTTTTCTGTAATGCCCTTGGGCACAAATTGCTCCACAGTTAGATGCAGTTAAATCCAGGCCTCATTACAGGGGTAATGTATGAAGCCAGTGTATGAAGATTGCTCTGACCCCAAGAGTGATTTCCTTAGGTAACTTTTCCCCTGCTTCCCTCTAACAAACTTGTTGGTCAGTCTTTTAGCTTGTCATTCTCACTCCCAACAAACAGTTCCACTATTTCTAAGAGCACACTTAGGTTCAACCTTTCCCTGCACTCTGTTTCATATAAAGTTAGTTCATTTGGTAGAACTCCAGAGCTTTCTGTTCTAAAGGCCTACTTGTCCTCCCGAGGAGAAAATAAATCTCTGAGCCATGGAACAAAGGATGGGGACTTCTCTACATACTTCTTTTCCTTTAGGAGGAGGATGCAAGGTGTATGCAGCAGCCTCTGCTCCCCTTGACTTGCCTCTCCTATAGTGGAACCCCCACCTCTGCAGGAGCTAGCATGGGAGAAATCAAGGTCCTAGTCTTTTCAGCCTACCACACTTGTAATAGAATGTCTGATCTATGAGTTGAAGCTAGGTGAAAGAAGAGAGCCTGTGACCTCAGTTGCAGTCACCTGAATTTAACCTCTACAAGGGTAGATGGGGTGTTTGATAAACACTGGCAGCCTGTCCCTTGCATAGCACTAAAGATGAGAGGGAACTATATATTCTTTGGCTGCATTTGTCTGGAATGAAGTTTCTTTCATGCTGAGCTGGAACAGAGGAAGGGACAGAGGAATAGATTGTGATTCTAATGGCCCAGATTCTCAATGTCCTTATTGCAGTTAGTAGATTTTCTTGAATAAATGTTTCTTTATTTGTTGTATGTCCTTATGCCAATTTCCATTCACATTAAATGGTTGTCTTTTAAAAACAGTTTTTACTAATTATGCTTATTTGGCTGGGGAATGGGTCCATAGAACTCATGCTGCCATCCTAGAAGTGGGAGTCCTAAAATTGGTTACCTTTGAGAGACCAGTTTTCAGTAAGGTTGGAAGAAACAGTGCAACCGATTAAAAACTCAAAGGACGATAAAGAAGTGAAAACAAAGGCTAGAAACTACTCTTTAGATGTTTTGTTGCAGACAGAGTGAAGCAACTTAGCAGCAGCAGCAGCAGCAGGGTAGCTATAGGGCTTCCCAATGCAGGATAAACAGGTTTGATCCCTGGGTTGCAAAGATCCCCTGGAGGAGGGCACAGCAACCCACTCCAGTATTCTTGCCTGCAGAATCCCATGTGCAGAGGAGCCTCGTGGGCTCCAGTCCATAGGGTCGCAAAGAGTCAGACACAATTAAAGCAACTTAGCACACACACACACAGGGTAGCTAGAAAATCATAGACAAGAAGTGGTCTTTACGGTCACCTTGGTAAGTATGATTCTGAGTCTACAAGAAATGAATTAAAAGGTTCCTGGAACTGAGATGAAAATTGCAAGAATCCATATAATTCAGAATCATCTTTGACATACAGGAGCATCAAGCATTCTAAGGGAAAGAAGGGTATGAGCCTGGCAGTTATCCAGATTTTTGACCTGATTTTGTATGTTGATGGAAGGTTAGAGTTTAAGGGTTTAAAAGTGCTGGGAAAAACAGGTCAGAGTTAAAATGTGCATGTATGAAAAAAGGGCAGAGTTGAAATGTGCTTTCATGAAATTAGGCTAAATAGAAAAGTAAAAGAAGTCAAAGGGGCTCTACTGTACTAAAAGAATACAGAAGGGAAAGGAAAGCAGAGGTCTCGAAGAGTAGTGGCAACAAATATGAGAAGAAGGAAAGATTAGATAGAAGGGGAGCCTTGTGGTTTAATCTTCAATGTGGAGCAATTTAGATCTGTTAGACTGTGCCAGAGGTGAAGTGGAGACAGAAGGTTTTGCAGCTGTGGAGATTGAGAAATTATAAGACTCAGTAGCAAGGAAATTTTCTGATGCATCATTTAGAGATATATATAATGGCAGGCCTGAGAAGGAAATGGCAACCCACCCCAGTATTCTTGCCTGGGAAATCTCACGGACAGAGGAGCCTGGCAGGCTATAGTCCACGGGGTCACAAGGAATCGGACACGACCGAGCACTCAAACACACAAACACAATGACAGGAGATGGTTCACTGCCAGTGATGATTACTGTAGACAAACTAAAGGGTGGGAAGAAGGTAGGAGCAACGGCGTTTCCCCATCTCCTGGCCCATGGTTTCATAATCGGTGGCAGTTGTGCTTCCTAGTGTGACTCCAGCGTTAGGAGGCCTCGGCCCTGGCCCCTGTGTTCTCATAATACCACCTCTGCCTTTTTGTCCCTTCAGACTGCAGTGGGAGAAGAATGGGTTCCTAGTGCTCCAGCCTCTGGCCTGATGGCCTCACGGTTGGGCTTCTCAGTTTGTCATCACCTTTATCGCCATTCCTTTGCAATGAGTTCCCGCTGGTTTAAAGACTCAGGGGTTTTTTGTTTTCCTGATTAGCTCTTCACACATACCCAATATACTTTGTACTCCATTACAAAATTCAGTGTGCTTGTGATTATATTTAAGAAATGTCTTCTTAGCCAAACTCTATTTCATGAGGGCAGGGATCATGGCTGTCTCCTGTAGCTCTGCATTGCTATGATCACCAGATGAGAGGTGCTTGAAAATTATTTGTTGAATGAATGGATAGATAAGATGTGCAGTAGGTTTTCACTCCTGAAAGTTTCTCAGTCACCTCTTCGTTTCTTATTCTTCCCTTGGAAGAATGAGATAAACTGCTAATAGACAAAGCAAAGCTATACTTGATGGCATGTCCTCATATCTTTCCAGCACCTAGAAAAGTCAGTTCGTACAAAAATCAAATAACATCTGCCCAAATAATTAAAACGAGAGTGGATTACTTGAATGTATCAAAGGGAAAAAAAAACTTTAGGAAACTCACTCGAGAAGCTATCGAGAGAAAGCTTAACCTGATATAGCTTTATAGGGCCTGAGGAAAACCAAGTGAGCACTGAATTAGTTTTATTTTAACATGGAACTTATCTTTTTCTATCATTTTTACCTGTCAAATGATTTGAATTTGATTGAGTCACCAGTGATTCAAACAGTTGGAAATATTACTATTTACCAAATTTAGTAGGAAAGAGAGGAAGAATTTATTTTGAAATTTCATGAATCTTAAAAGATATGTTACTTTGTCAGAGTTCAAATCCACGTGTGGTCTCTCCAGAAGTACAGTGTGAGCAGTGCTTCTGGATTCTTCAAGTCTGTTTTCATCACAGCAGAGCTCACTATGTATGCTCCTAGCATTTTTGAAGGATCCCCTCTCCTCCCTTTTCCATTGTTATAGGGACAGCAGGAGGGCCTCATGGTGGAGGAGAAGGAAAGGAGAAGCCACTCAGTCTTCTGCTGGCCACGACTGTGAAGAAGTCACCCTGTACTTAGAAAAATTCAGTGGGAGAAAGTGAAGCAATACTCAAGCCAAAATCATTTTGGTGAGCATCAACAAACAGTAAGCTGGAAATATCTCTTTGTGTAAAGAAATTGCACAACATTAAATATCCTGAAATCCAAATTCTCTTATGTCAGGAATATATCTGAAATGCTACTCTGGGATGTTCTTATGCTCAATTTAGGGTAAGGGGGAAAAGACTTCCAGCTGTTGTCTACATTTAAAATACAGACACATCTTCTTTTATTGTGCTTCACCTCTGTTTCACATAGAAAATACTGTGTTTTTATACAAACTGAAAGGTGGTGGCATCCTTGTGTGAAGCAAGTCTATAGGTACTATTTCTAAATAGCCTTTGCTTACCTGGTGTCTCTGTGTCACATTTTGTTAATTCTCACAATGTTTCCAACTTATTTATTATTATTATTATATTTGTTATGGGATTCTACAATAAGAAATCTTTAATGTAATCATTGCAAAATAATTCACTAAAAGCATTTTTAGGAAATAAAGTATTTTTAATTAAAGTATGTACATTTTTTCAGGCAATGCTTTTACACACTTAATAGACTGCAAGTAAACATAACTTTTATATGTGCTGGGAAACCACAAATTCATGTAACTCACTTTATTGAGACATTTACTTTATTGTGGTGGCCAGAAACAACCCTACAGTATTTCCAAGGTATGCCTATATGCACACAGAATTGAAATAGGTGAGCTGTATATAGCCCAGAGAATAGCAGACCCATAGCATAGCACATGCAAAAAGTCCTCAGTGGATCCTTTTAGAACAGGAGGGATGAGGCAACTGAAGGACTGTCAAAAAAAATATTTAATATTATGTAGTGTTATTTAAATTGTCTTTTAAAAAGAGTGTCCAAAATACATATTTATCCTAATATAACAATGAGACAAATATGAACAGATTTAAAGTGTTGAAGTAATGTAATAACTCCTGGCTCTGTTTTGGACTTCTCTGGTGACTCAGACTCTAAATCCTCTGCCTACAATGCAGGAGACCTGGGTTTGATCCCTGGGTCAGGAAGATCCTCTGGAGAAGGAAATGGCAACCCACTCCAATATTCATGCCTGGAAAATCCCATGGACGGGAGGAGCCTGGTAGGCTACAGTCCATGGGGTCGCAGAGTCAGACACAACTGAAGGACTTCACTTTCACTGTTTTTACTTACAAAGTCATCAAAAAGCTTTTGAATACCCAGAACATGATAGATGATGGCAATTCAGGTTCTTTTTAGTTAGAATGTATATTTAAGAGTGTGCATGTGTGCATATGTGTGTGTATACACACTTACAAGGTGAGTAACTTACAGATAAAAGCAAGTGGATAAGTTACAGGATAAATGCACACTGATGGGTTCATGAAGCTAAATGACAACACAATCAAAGTTGCTGAGATCTCTGTGATCCTTTTAACCTTAAGACTTTCTCACAGAGTGCTTGTAGGGATACAGTGAAATACAGTCTGTAAAAATACCTCGTGAAGTGGAGTTTCTTTCCAAGTGTTATGAGCTACAAATGTAGTAAAGGAAATTGATTTTTAATGACAAATTACTCCAAGGGAGGAAATCATGGGAAACTTAAAATTGGGGGTGTCATGTGACCCAAGCCCTGAGAGATTTGTAATATTTTGCTAGGCTTGGAGAGAAAGAGATTTCGAACAGGAAAAGCATGTGCAAAGATATGGAAGTATGCAACTGTATGGTTCATGCAGCGAGTTGGAAATAAGGCTCTATAGTCAAAGTGGGGATAATGACAGACATTTCAAGGCCTATTTAGCCGCCTGCATTTCTCTATCTTCTTGATTACAATTGTTGAGAATTTTAGTGGTGGGTTGAATTATTGACCCTATTCTTCGTCTCTGTATTCAACCCCTTGCTGTTTCCCAAAAGTGGAAGCTAAGTTTGCATCTCTTACCCCCTCCTATCCTTCTGCCATGGGGATCTGCCTCCAAACACAGCCCTTCTGCCCTCCTCCTTCTTTCAGAGTTTCAATGAAAAGGCAGTTCTGTGTACCAAATCTGCTTTAGCTGGCTCTGGAGCACTGTGTGATTCAGTGGTTGGTATTATGAAGCCAGGATTCAAGCACTTCTAAGCCCCATCCTCCAAAGTGAGTCCGTCTGACTGATTTTCATACTCTCTCTTTCTGTCTCAGTGTTCTTTTCTACATTTATCTCTTTCTCTGTTTCCATTGATTCTGAAATTAGAGTGCAAAAAGAGGTGTAATGGGTTGGTTCCCCTGATGTCAGCTAACCTTTGCTACAACACTATAGAAAAATGAACTGCAGTGTCTCAATAGCATGAAGCAACAAACATTTACTTTACTCCTGGATCCATGGATCAAAAGCTGTAGTGTCATTTCCTATGTTCATATTTCGGGTTCCAGGCAAAGGGAGGCAGCAGCTGACCAAGAGAGACTCTCCCCATAATAAGAATTTACTCAGTCATGTCTGACTCTTTTACAACTCTATGGACTGTGTAACCCACCAGGCTGCTCTGTCCATGGGGATTTTCCAGGCCAGAATACTGGAGTGGCTTGCCATTTCCTTCTTCAGAAGATCTACCCTACAGAGGGACTGAACCCACGTCTCCTGCATTGCAAGTGGATTCTTTACCACTGCGCCATCCAGGAAATGCAAGAGGGTAAATCTTCCTCCTCAAACACATTTCAGGTTCCTGTCTTACATTTACTCACATCCCACTGGCCAGAGTAAAGGACCTGGAAAAGATCTCTGCTTTAGAGAGAAGAAATTCAGGAGCTGCTTTTTGACAGGGTGATAGAAACACAGAAGGAGTGAACAAAGCCTATCTGTCATAAGAGAACAAAGAGGCAACAGGTCCCATTTGCTTAGAGCCCTGTGAAGCCTGGAGCAGAGGTAAGGGCAGCCCACAGTGTGATGGAGTGGGGACACACAGAGCATTTGGATGCAGCCACTGCACAGAGAGTCTCCTTGAGGATGGTAGTTATAAAGCTTCTGGATCCATCTACACTTGTCATTTCCAGCTTATGTAGCTATTGGTTGTGAAAAAAAAATGGTGTGAGGATATCTAAATAACATAAAAGCTGTGTATCCAAAAATGATTTTAGTTCAGTTCAGTTCAGTCATTCAGTCATGTCCAAATCTTTGCGACCTCATGGACTGCAGCACACCAAGCCTCCCTGTCCATCACCAACTCCCGAAGCCTACTCAGACTCATGTCCATTGAGTCAGTGATGCCATCCAACCATCTCATCCTCTGTCATCCCTTTCTCCTCCTGCCTTCAATCTTTCCCAGCATCAGGGACTTTTCCAATGAATCCATTCTTCGCATCAGATAGCCAAAGTATTGGAGTTTCTGCTTTAGCATCAGTCCTTCCAGTGAACACCCAGGACTGATCTCCTTTAGGATGGACTAGCTGGATCTCCTTTCAGTCCAAGGGGCTCTCAAGAGTCTTCTCCAACACCACAGTTCAAAAGCATCAGTTCTTCGACACTCGGCTTTCTTTTTAGTCCAACTCTCACATCCATACATGAGTACTGGAAAAACCAGAACCTTGACTAGACAGACCTTTGTTGGAAAAGTAAAAAAATGGTTTAGGAAGACAAAACAATTTTCCTAGTTGAACAGTATGAAAATTTCAGCCTACTGTCCATTCATACTCTGAAGGCTCTTTATTGGGGTGAAATATTTTCTAAGATTTGGAAAAAGTAAATTTTGTTCTATAACTCATTTTTGAGCATTCAGGGACCTTGCTTTCTGTCTTTTACATTTTCTTTTCACACACTATGGGAGCCCTGCAGCACCCTAAACATTGGGAAAGGAAAGGCAGAACCATTCATTCATTTCACAACAGGAATAACATTTGCTTCTCTTAAGGACCTGTTTCCCTGATCTTCCCATATTTAGTAAAGCAAAGAATAACATAGTGACTTGCATTAATAACACTGGCAGGTTTATGTAGCCAAGCCTGAAGGTGCAAAAGGAAGAAAAATTTGGAAATAGTGAAAACTTCACAGGACACTTTTGCAACTTTTTATCTGAAATATTGTGACAGTTTTTGGAAACAAGCTCCTGACAGTGGTAAATATTAATTTCCCTTGTCTGAGATTTGTGACTTGACCACTGGTTTGTGTGGCAGGCTTGGGTTTATTCTGGTATCCTTAACTGGCCTAGGATTATGGGAAAAACATTTTTCTTGCCCCTCTCTCAAGAACCATGAATGGAGCTATGCTTTGCTGTATGAGGTCAGGGGCAGAAGCCGGGAGGACCCTGGGGTAGAAGCCGGGAGGACCCCATGCCCGAAGGGTGGCAGACAAGAGGAGTTACCCCACGTCTGAGGTCAGGGGCAGTGGCCGAGAGTGCCAGGCTGTGACGGCACAGAAACGGCTGAGAGGAGCTACCTAAGTCCAAAGCCAGGGGCGGCAGCTGAGAGGAGCCACCCCGCGTCCAAGGCCAAGGGCAGAGGGCGAGAGGAACAACCCCATGTCCGAGGTCAGGGGTGGCAGCCGGGAGGAGTAACCCTGCGGCCGAGGCCAGGGGCGGCGGCTGGGAGGAGCAATCCCATGCCCAAGAAGCGGTGGCTGCGCGGGCACAGGAGGGCCTAGAGGAGCTGCCCCACGTTGAAGGTCAGGAAGGGCAGTGGTGAGGAGATACCCCTCGTCCAAGGTAAGGAGCAGCACCTGTGCTTTGCTAGAGCAGTCGTGAAGAGATACCCCACATCCAAGGTAAAAGAAACACAAGTAAGATGGTAGGTTTTGCAAGAGGGCATTAGAGGGCAGACACACTAAAACCATACTCACAGAAAACTAGTTAACACACTAGGACAACAGCCTTGTCTAACTCAGTGAAGCTAAGCCATGCCCGTGGGCCAACTCAAGACGGACGGGTCAGGGTGGAGAGGTCTGACAGAATATGGTCCACAGGAGAAGGGAATGGCAAACCACTTCAGTATTCTTGCCTTGAAAACCCCATGAACAGTATGAAAAGGCAAAATGATAGATACTGAAAGAGGAACTCCCCAGATCAGTAGGTGCCCAATATGCTACTGGAGATCAGTGGAGAAATAACTCCAGAAAGAATGAATGGATAGAGCCAAAGCAAAAACAATACTCAGCTGTGGATGTGACTGGTGATAGAAGCAAGGTCCAATGCTGTAAAGAACAATATTGCATAGGAACCTGGAATGTCAGGTCCATGAATCAAGGCAAATTGGAAGTAGTCAAACAAGAGATGGCAAGAGTGAATGTCAACATTCAGGGAATCAGCGAACTAAAATGGACTGGAATGGGTGAATTTAACTCAGATGACCATTACATCTACTACTGTGGGCAGGAATCCCTCAGAAGAAATATAGTAGCCATCATAGTCAACAAAAGAGTCTGAAATGCAGTACTTGGATGCAATCTCAAAAATGACGAATGATCTCTGTTCGTCTCCAAGGCAAACCATTCAATATCACAGTAATCCAAGTCTATGGCCCAACCAGTAATGCTGAAGAAGCTGAAGGTGAATGGTTCTATGAAGACCTACAAGACCTTTTAGAACTAACACCTCCAAAAGATGTCCTTTTCATTATAGGGACTGGAATGCAAAAGTGGGAAGTGAAGAAACATCTGGAGTAACAGGCAGATTTGGCCTGGGAATGTGGAATGAAGCAGGGCAAAGACTAATAGAGTTTTGCCAACAAAATGCACTGGTCATAGCAAACACCCTCCTCCAACAACACAAGAGAAGACTCTACAAATGGACGTCACAAATGGTCAACACCAAAATCAGATTGATTATATTCTTTGCAGCCAAAGATGGAGGAGCTCTATACAGTCAACAAAAACAAGACCAGGAGCTGACTGTGGCTCAGATCATGAACTCCTTATTGCCAAATTCAGACCTAAATTGAAGAAAGAAGGGAAAACCGCTAGACCATTCAGGTATGACCTAAACCAAATCCCTTATAATTATACAGTGGAAGTGAGAAATAGATTTAAGGGCCTAGATCTGATAGAGTGCCTGATGAACTATGGAATGAGGTTTGTGACATTGTACGGGGAGACACGGATCAAGACCATCCCCATGGAAAAGAAATGCAAAAAGCAAAATGGCTGTCATGGGGAGGCCTTACAAACAGCTGTGAAAAAGAGAGGGAAAAGCAAAGGAGAAAAGGAGAGATAAAAGCATCTGAATGAAGAGTTCCAGAGAATAGCAAGAAGAGATAAGAAAGCCTTCTTCAGCAATCAATGCAAAGAAGTAGAGGAAAAGAACAGAATGGGAAAGACTAGAGATCTCTTCAAGAAAATTAGAGATATCAAGGGAACATTTCATGCAAAGATGGGCTTGATAAAGGACAGAAATGGTATGGACCTAACAGAAGCAGAAGATATTAAGAAGAGGTGGCAAGAATACACGGAAGAATTGTACAGAAGATATCTTTATGACCCAGATAATCACAATGGTGTGATCACTCATCTAGAGCCAGACATCTTGGAATGTGAAGTCAAGTGGGCCTTAGAAAGCATCACTACGTACAAAGTTAGTGGAGGTGATGGAATTCCAGTTGAGCTATTTCAAATCCTGAAAGATGATGCTGTGAAAGTGCTGCACTCAACATACCAGCAAATTTGGAAAACTCAGCAGTGGCCACAGGACTGGAAAAGGTCAGTTTTCATTCCAATCCCAAAGAAAGGCAATGCCAAAGAATGCACAAACTACCACACGTTTGCACGCATCTCACATGCTAGTAAAGTAATGCTCAAAATTCTCCAAGCCAGGCAACAGCAATATGTGAACCGTGAACTTCCTGATGTTCAAGCTGGTTTTAGAAAAGGCAGAGGAACCAGAGATCAAATTGCCAACATCTGCTGGATCATCAAAAAGCAAGAGAGTTCCAGAAAAACATCTATTTCTGCTTTATTGACTATGCCAAAGCCTTTGACTGTGTGGATCACAAGACACTGTGGAAAATTCTTCAAGAGATGGGAATACCAGACCACCTGACCTGCCTCTTGAGAAATCTGTATGCAGGTCAGGAAGCAACGGATAGAACTGGACATGGAAAAACAGACTAGTTCCAAATAGGAAAAGGAGTACGTCAAGGCTGTATACTGTCACCCTGCTTATTTAACTTATATGCAGAGTATATCATGAGAAATGCGGGGCTGGAAGAAGCACAAGCTGGAATCAAGACTGCCGGGAGAAATATCAATAATCTCAGATATGCAGATGACACCACTCTTATGTCAGAAAGTGAAGAGGAGCTAAAAAGCCTCTTGATGAAAGTGAAAGAGGAGAGTGAAAATGTTGACTTAAAGCTCAACCTTCAGAAAACGAAGATCATGGCATCCTATCCCATCACTTCATGGGAAATAGATGGGGAAACAGTGGAAACAGTGTCAGACTTTATTTTCCTGAGCTCCAAAATCACTGCAGATGGTGACTACAGCCAAGAAATTAGAAGACGCTTACTCCTTGGAAGAAAAGTTATGACCAACCTAGATAACATATTCAAAAGCAGAGACATTATTTTGCCAACACAGGTCTGTCTAGTCAAGGCTATGGTTTTTCCTGTGGTCATGTATGGATGTGAGAGTTGGACTGTGAAGAAGGCTGAGCACCAAAGAATTGATGCTTTTGAACTGTGGTGTTGGAGAAGACTCTTGAGAGTCCCTTGGACTGCAAGGAGATCCAACCAGTCCATCCTAAAGGAGATCAGTCCTGGGATTTCTTTGGAAAGAATGATGCTAAAGTTGAAACTCCAGTACTTTGGTCACCTCATGCGAAGAGTTGACTCATTGGAAAAGATTCTGATGCTGGGAGGCATTGGGGGCATGAGGAGAAGGGGACAACCAAGGATGAGATGTCTGGATGGCATCTCGGTCTTGATGGACATGAGTCTGAGTGAACTCCGGGTGTTGGTTTTGGACAGGGAGGCCTGGAGTTCTGTGATTCATGGGGTTGCAAAGAGTTGGACATGACTGAGTGGTTGAACTGAACTGAACTGAATAAAGTACAAGCCTTCCATTTCCACCCATTTGTGTAGGAAACCTTGAGACCATCGAACTGACCATCCATCCAGGTGGCGTTCAGAAGCATCAATCAGTTTTCCATGCAGCCCAGAGCTAACTCACTTGGCAGTATCGTTGCAGTGCATATCTGAGCATTTTATATTTTTATCCAGCTTTTCTCATTGTTCTTAGTAAGAGAGCTAGTCTACAATAAAGCGCTTTGCTAATACCAGAAACAGGAACACCATATAGATATTAATGAACACATGGAGAAAATATCTTTTTATTTTATTCTTTCAGGAGACATATACACTGAATTTTAGCAAATTTTGCTTTGACTTCTTAATTAAAAATTTTTGACTTTTTGATTGAATTAATTATATGAATAAAATTTCTAATACTAAACCATTTAGTACTTCTTGACTGGAATCTATTACTTTTAGCATATAACAATTAACTTTCTTAATTTTTATTTAGGAGTTTAAAAATGAATGTTTATAAAGAAATTTCTGCTATAATTTTAAAGAAAATTACAGTTTAGAAATAATACAGGTTTGATTTCTTCTTGGATGAAAATGTGATATGACTGTTAAGTTTTAAATTTTCAAGTGATTGATTTTTGTTGTTGTTTATACGTTTACTGTTTCACTGGTTTTATTACATTGTTTTTCAGAGAAAGTATCCTATGCCATTTATGTCTTTTGTAATTTGAGCTTTCCTTTGTGGCCCAATAAGTAGTTAATTTTTGTAAAGTTTTATGGTCACTTAGAAGTAAGTTGTCTTGTTTGTAGGGCACAGGTTTAGAAAATTTAATTAATATATTTTATTAATTACATTATCAGATTACCTTCATTATAATTTTTGCCTACTTTATCATGGACTGAAAATGATGTTTATATTTTCTATTACTATTATGTTGTGGGAAAATATTTTTCCTTTCAGTTAAGATAGTTTTGCTTTCTTATATTTTGAGGTAATGTTTTAGTACATATAAGCTTTCTCCATAAACACACACAAACCATACACACACAGAGAGTTCATTGTGAATTTTATCGATGTAAAATGACTGACAATTAAACCTCCTCACCCTGATAAGGAGGTCCCAATAGAGGTGCCCAAAAAACAACCACACTCAAAGTCTTGGATGAAGAGGCTTGGGAATGGAGGCACAAGTATAGAGAGCACACCTACCAGGGGAGCCTCAGTCATTGGCCGCAATCCCCTTTAGTAGCTGCAGGGAAACGGTTTTGCACCAGCTCAGGTGCAGGGAGGGTAGGAAGCTCCATGCAGCCTGTGGTCAGGCCTAAAAATCACACAGGGTTTCAACCAGGAGCCAGATTCCTCTATGCTGCAAATGTCTTCCTCCTCTGTTAAGTTTATCTTTAGCGCCTTAGGTGTGCTCAGTTCAATTCAGTTCAGTCTCTCAGTCGTGTCTGACTCTTTGCAACCCCATGAATCACAGCACGCCAGGCCTCCCTGTCCATCACCAACTCCCGGAGTTCACACAGATTCATGTCCATCGAGTCAGTGATGCCATCCAGCCATCTCATCCTCTGTCGTCCCCTTCTCCTCCTGCCCCCAATCCCTCCCAGCATCAGAGTCTTTTCCAATGAGTCAACTCTTTGTATGAGGTGGCCAAAGTACTGGAGTTTCATCTTCAGCATCATTCCTTCCAAAGATATCCCAGGGCTGATCTCCTTCAGAATGCACTGGTTGGATCTCCTTGCAGTCCATGGGACTTTCAAGAGTCTTCTCCAACACCACAGTTCAAAAGCATCAATTCTTTGGTGCTCAGCTTTCTTCACAGTCCAACTCTCACATCCATACATGACCCTGGAAAACCATAGCCTTGACTAGACAGATCTGTGTTGGCAAAGTAATGTCTCTGCTTTTGAATATGTTATCTAGGTTGATCATAACTTTTCTTCCAAGGAGGAAGCATCTTTAATTTCATGGCTGCAATCATCATCTGCAGTGATTTGGGAGCCCAAAAAAATAAAGTCTGACACTGTTTCCCCATCTATTTGCCATGAAGTGATGGGACTGGATGCCATGATCTTCATTTTCTGAAGGTTGAGCTTTAAGCCAACTTTTGACTCTCCTCTTTCACTTTCATCAAGAGGCTTTTTAGTTCCTCTTCACTTTCTGCCATAAGGGTGGTGTCATCTCCATATCTGAGGTTATTGGTATTTCTCCCAGCAATCTTGATTTCAGCTTGTGTTTCTTCCAGCCCCGCATTTCTCATGATATACTCTGCATATAAGTTAAATAAGCAGGGTGACAATATACAGCCTTGACGTACTCGTTTTTCTATTTGGAACCAGTCTGTTGTTCCATGTCCAGTTCTATCCGTTGCTTCCTGACCTGCATACAGATTTCTCAAGAGGCAGGTCAGGTGGTCTGGTATTCCCATCTCTTGAAGAATTTTCCACAGTGTCTTGTGATCCACACAGTCAAAGGCTTTGGCATAGTCAATAAAGCAGAAATAGATGTTTTTCTGGAACTCTCTTGCTTTTTTGATGATCCAGCAGATGTTGGCAATTTGATCTCTGGTTCCTCTGCCTTTTCTAAAACCAGCTTGAACATCAGGAAGTTCACGGTTCACATATTGCTGTTGCCTGGCTTGGAGAATTTTGAGCATTACTTTACTAGCATGTAAAGAATATAATCAATCTGATTTGAGTGTTGACCATCTGGAGATGTCCATGTGTAGAGTCTTCTCTTGTGTTGTTGGAAGAGGGTGTTTGCTATGGCCAGTGCATTTTCTTGGCAAAACTCTATTAGTCTTTGCCCTGCTTCATTCTGCAGTCCAAGGCCAAATTTGCCTGTTACTCCAGATGTTTCTTGACTTCCTACTTTAGCATTCCAATCCCCTAAAATGAAAAGGACATCTTTTTGGGTGTTAGTTGTAAAAGGTCTTGTAGGTGTTCATAGAACTGTTCAACTTCAGCTTCTTCAGCATTACTGGTTGGGGCATAGACTGGATTACTGTGATACTGAATGGTTTGCCTTGGAGACGAACAGAGATCATTCTGTCGTTTTTGAGATTGCATCCAAGTACTTCATTTCAGACTCTTTTGTTGACCATGATGGCTACTCCATTTCTTCTGAGGGATTCCTGCCCGCAGTAGTATATATAATGGTCATCTGAGTTAAATTCACCCATTCCAGTCCATTTTAGTCCGCTGATTCCTAGAATGTTAACGTTCACCCTTGCCATCTCTTGTTTGACTACTTCCAATTTGCCTTGATTCATGGACCTGACATTCCAGGTTCCTGTGCGATATTGTTCTTTACAGCATTGGACCTTGCTTCTATCACCAGTTACATCCACAGCTGGGTATTGTTTTTGCTTTGGCTCCACCCCTTCATTCTTTCTGGACTTATTTCTCGACTGACCTCCAGTAGCATATTGGGCACCTACTGACCTGGGGAGTTCCTCTTTCAGTACCCTATCATTTTGCCTTTTCATACTGTTCATGGGGTTCTCAAGGCAAGCATACTGAAGTGGCTTGCCATTTCTTTCTCCAGTGGGCCACATTCTGTCAGACCTCTCCACCATGACCCTTTGCCGACTAAGGTCCATCTAGTCAAGGCTATGGTTTTTCCAGTAGTCATGGGTGGATGTGAGAGTTGGACTGTGAAGAAGGCTGAGCACCAAAGAATTGATGCTTTTGAACTGTCATGTTTGAGAAGACTCTTGCGAGTCCCTTGGACTGCAAGGAGATCCAACCAGTTCATTCTGAAGGAAATCAGCCCTGGGATTTCTTTGGAAGGAATGATGCTGAAGATGAAACTCCAGTACTTTGGCCACGTCATGCAAAGAGTTGACTCATTGGAAAGACTCTGATGCTGGGAGGGATTGGGGGCAGGAGGAGAAGGGAATGACAAAGAATGAGATGGCTGGATGGCATCATGGACTCAATGAATGTGAGTCTGAGTGAACTCCAGGAGTTGGTGATGGACAAGGAGGCCTTGTGTGCTGCTATAAATGGGGTCTCAAAGAGTCGGACATGACTGAGGCGACTGAACTGAACTGAACCTACTAGCGTGTGAGATGAGTGCAATTGTGCGGTGTTTTGTGCATTCTTTGGCATTTCCTTTCTTTGGGACTGAAATGAAAACTGACCTTTTCCAGTCCTGTGGCCACTGCTGAGTTTTCCAAATTTGCTGGCATATTGATTGCACTTTCACAACGTCATCTTTCAGGATTTGAAACAGCTCAACTGAAATTCCATCACCTCCACTAGCTTTGTTCCTAGTGATGCTTTCTAAGGCCCACTTGACTTCACATTCCGGAATGTCTGGCTCTAGGTGAGTGATCACACCCTCGTGATTATCTTGGTCTTGAAGATCTTTTCTGTACAGTTCTTCTGTGTATTCTGGGCATCTCGTCTTAATATCTTCTGCTTCTGTTAGGTCCATACCGTTTCTGTCCTTTATCAAGCCCATCTTTGCATGAAATGTTCCCTTGATATCTCTAATTTTCTTGAAGAGATCTCTAGTCTTTCCCATTCTGTTTTTTTCTCTATTTATTTGCATTGATTACTGAGGAAGGCTTTCTTATCTCTTCTTGCTATTCTCTGGAACTCTTCATTCAGATGCTTATATCTTTCCTTTTCTCCTCTGCTTTTCGCTTCTCTTCCTTTCACAGCTATTTGTAAGGCCTCCCATGACAGCCATTTTGCTTTTTGCATTTCTTTCCCATGGGGATGGTCTTGATCCCTGTCTCCTGTACAATGTCATGAACATCAGTCCGTAGTTCCTCAGGCATTCTATCTATCAGATCTAGGCCCTTAAATCTATTTCTCACTTCCACTGTATAATCATAAGGGATTTGATTTAGGTCATACCTGAATGGTCTAGCGGTTTTCCCTTCTTTCTTCAATTTAGGTCTGAATTTGGCAATAACGAGTTCATGATCTGAGCCACAGTCAGCTCCTGGTCTTGTTTTTGTTGACTGTATAGAGCTCCTCCATCTTTGGCTGCAAAGAATATAATCAATCTGATTTGAGTGTTGACCATCTGGTGATGTCCATGTGTAAAGTCTTCTCTTGTGTTGTTGGAAGAGGGTGTTTGCTATGGCCAGTGCATTTTCTTGGCAAAACTCTATTAGTCTTTGCCCTGCTTCATTCCACATTCCAAGGCCAAATCTGCCTGTTAGGCCAGGTGTTTCTTGACTTCCTACTTTAGCATTCCAGTCCCCTATAATGAAAAGGACATCTTTTTTGGGTGTTAGTTCTAAAAGTCTTGTAGGTCTTCATAGAACCGTTCAACTTCAGCTTCTTCAGCGTTACTCGTTGGGGCATAGACTTGGATTACTGTGATACTGAATGGTTTGCCTTGGAGCCGAACAGAGATCATTCTGTCGTTTTTGAGATTGCATCCAAGTACTGCATTTGGACTCTTTTGTTGACCATGATGGCTACTCCATTTCTTCTCAGGGATTCCTGTCCGCAGTAGTAGATAAACTTCTTTATTCTTGTCTGTCCTGAAATCATACAATACTCCCTTCTTATTCAAAAGTCTTATGCTTTTCCTTATTTGTATTTAAGACTAGAATTTGATATTGAGTTTTGGGTGTGGTGCAACATACAGATATAATTTATCTTCCATGTTTGTAACCAATTATTTAGCACCATTTATTGAATTGTCCCTACTTTTACTATGGATTAGCAATGCCATTTGTCATGTGCGAAGTCTGTTTATGTGTGGTTCAGTTTCTAGGCCTACTATTCTGTTCCTTTGATTTTCGGTTTACTTCTGAGCCAACACAACATTGTCTCAATTATTGTTGCTTTGTAATAGGCATTGGCATATAACTGGGCAAATCCTCCTCTAGTTCTTCATTTCCAGAATTGTCTGGCCTGTGCATGGCCATTAGCTAGCTGATACGTCTGCATTTTCAAACGAGTTTGTCAAACTGCATAACAAACTTGTATGGAATTTTCAAAGGAGTTCACATTAGAATCATAAATTAAGCTATGATAATAAACAGCTTTGTTAATCAGCTTTGTTTATTCCTGTTCAGCAGGAATGTTTCCTGCAGGTACTTGATTTATCTCTTCAATATCTTCCAGCAAAGTGTTCATATTTTCTCCACTGAAGTTATACATTCATATTATTAGGGCTACTCCTCCTTGCTATTTTTTATGTTTTATTGCTATTATGAATGCTATCCTTAAAATTGTCTTTTTGGGGTATATAGACATGTATATGCATAATACCTGGTTAATTACTCAGTTTTCGTTTCTTACTATTTCTTCAAGCATTTGAAACACTTTTAATTTTGAGAGTTTTGTTATTATGAGATGTGAGGTCATGCTGACTCTGAGTTTGTCTGCTTAACTTTTGGGCTTCTGAGACTGCAAGATTTAATCCACAAACTTGGATTAAATTTCTGTCCTTATGGAATATGTTTTGCATGACATGCTATCCGGGCGTGCTGCCTGGGCCCTGAAAGAGGGCTAGTGCACGTACATTTCTCAGTTTGGCACTTAATCATCCCAGTTGTTTAAGGTGAAGCCCTAGGATGGCCTGACTTATGCCTGTGTTTACCAATTCTCAAGGGAGATTTCTTTCCTCACTCATAGCTCAAGTTAAGACAGACACATTTTCTTGCTGTACAGATTTTGCCTCATTTATCATTTTTCAGAAAGCATAGCCCTTCACAGATCACAACATCATGCAGGGGCGGGAGGGCAGGACTCAGTTTAACTCTCCACCTGGAATGGTCCCAAGGTCTCATTTCTCTTTACACTCCTGAACACACAAATCTCTAGTAACCTAGATCAGCGAATACCATAAAGGCTACTCTAACTCACCTTTGTAATGCACACAAAAGAGTGACCAGCAGATAGAAAACATTTCATACAAATACAATCGAGTGAATAAATAGAAAATGTCATGTAGGGAATGGCTGATGGTATCAGGAATGTTTAACTTGGAGAAATTGTGACATTTTGTTAGAATTGGGAATGAGTAGACGTCATCTGACAGCTCTCTTTACCTAGTTTCAAATATTTGAAAGGTGAAGAAGTTGAAATAGATTTGTTCTACGTGACATAAAAAAGCAGGACTAAGACTGATCCATCAATGAATATTACAGCTGTTCTCTGGCAGTGGAAAATATGAAGAACTGAAATATCATCATTTGATTTATTTTTATAAACTTTAATGGTCACATATGTAAAATTTTACTCATATTGCAAAAATTAACATTAACTCATAAGCCTTTAAAAATAAGACTAGGTTTTCAAAACATAGTTATGGCCTCCATAATATTACATGTGGAAATGTAACAATCTATTTAACCATTCCCCTGCTGTGGAGTAAAATTTTGCTCTTCAGAAGAGTACTGGGCAAAACATCCATATTCTCTTTTAAAAGATCACTGACAAGTTCCTTAGATAGATTGGTGAAAGTGTTAAAATATTACGAATAAAGTGGTTTCCCCCCATATTTGTTTACTTATTTGGCTGCCTCGGATCTTAGTTGTGGCTTAGTTGTGGCATGCAGGCACTTCATTGTATCATATCTGGATCTTTTGTTGTGGTGCAAGGACTCTCTGGTCCTGGCACGTGGGCTTAGTTGTTCAGTGGCATGTGGGATCTTAGTTCCTTGACCAGGGATTGAACCTGTATCCTCTACATTGCAAGGCGAATTCTTCCCTGGACTACCAGGGAAGTCCCATGAACAAGTTTTAAAGGCATTTGATATTTGACTCCAGTTTTTTTTCTAGAAAGGTTAGACCAGTTTACTCTTCCACCAGCCGTACATGATCATGTTTGTCTCACTTCTGTAATTTCTGGGTGTGTTTACTTCAGTTTTAGAAAAGAAACTCATGTGTGCAACCCGCAATACTCAAAGTACAGGTATTGCTCATAAAATATATACTAGATTTGCATTGTAACAAGATACTAAGGTAGTTGCCAAACTGATGAACATGCATGTGGGCTAAGTCAATTCAGTCTTGTCCAACTCTTTGTGACCCTATGCACTGGAGCCCTCCAGGCTCCTCTGTCCTTGGGATTCTCCTGGTGAGAATACTGAAGTGGGTTGCGTGCCCTCCTTCAAGGCATCCCTCCTGACCCAGGAATTGAACCTGCGGCTCTTAAATCTTCTGTTTTGGTGGATGGGCTCTTTACTGCTGGTGCTACCTGGAAAGCCCAAATTGACGGACATGCATGTGTTATTGTTATAATAACTTTCCTTGTTTTCCTCTGCTGCTTCTGTTAAATTGTCCCCTCATTTCTTTTACCTGGAGGAAACTACTCACAGTTCCAGATGGAATCTGTCTGAAAGCTGTATGGTTTTTAGATAACAACTGTAACTATCTTTTACAGCAATAGATATAGAATCTAAAAGTAATTCCATTTTAGATGCTTTCTCATATGACGTTTTCTCTTCCTAAAATAGCATGAAGCCCTTGACATCTAAGAAATGGTGCTTATTAAATATCAGAGACTATCCTCTTTAGAATTGTGAATTTATTTATTTATTTATTTTAAATCAAAAGGCATGGGAGGGTTTGCAATTTAAATATTACTCCAAGCACAAATTCTATCATGAAGAGTGGTAGGAAAAACCGAAGCTGCATTTGCTAATGTACTTCAATAAGTTATTCACATAAGTAAATAAGTGATCCAGAGTGAATCCTGCTATTCCACACCATACAGAGTATATAAATACACAATGCAAACTCACCCTGGGAAAAGAGTGCTATGATATGTGGTCAGATTATCTCATTAGATAAAAAATGAGCACTCATGAGACTGGCATGACTGAAACAACCTCATTCATTTGTGTCTTCAAGTAAATGTAAACCAACTCCTTATATTGTGCAGAGTACGTGTGTGTGTGCTGTCGTTTCAGTTGTATCTGACTCTTTGCGATCCCATGGACTATAGCCCCCAGGCTCCTCTGTCCATGGGATTCTCCAGGCAAGAATGCTGGAGTGGGTTGCCATGCCCTCCTTCAAGGGATCTTCCCAACCCAGGGATCAAACCCACCTCTCTTAATGTCTCCTGCATTGGCAGGGGGTTCTTTACCACTCGTGCCACCTGGGAAGCCCATATCACACAGAGTATCTTCACTTAAAAGTCCTCTTTTTAGAGAAATTTTAAAGACATCGGAAGTCAGTCTGTAGACAGGGAGTTGTTTTTGCGTGACAGGCACCTTTTCTGTTGTCCCTACAGGAACATTGCCTAGGCAGCCAGTGACTCTTCAGACAAGTAAGGGTGGCTTTGATGTCGTGGCCTCTTGACCTCACGACTAGATCACATGTCGTCACACAATCCATACCCCACCAGAACTCATTTGCTCTTATAGTTAAGCTCAGTAATCACTATGTTTATTTTTCTCCACTGCCGTCATCATTTATATTTTAGAAATGCTTCCACTGAGAGCTTTAAACTTTGAATTTCAAGAAAGAAAATATCACAATTGGAAAAAAGTCACACTTGGAGGGTAAAATGTCTGTGCCATATGTCTTTAAATTGACCACCAACTGTTTTTGTTTAGGTGAATGTAGCAACTTATATTTTAAAAGACGGAGAGACAAACAGAAAATATAACCACCACCCACTTTGAAATGTAAATAAGTGAAATATTATCCCTTATGATCTTTCAGAAGTGCCAGCCTGAAGTTTAAGTCCTCTGTTCATACACCTCGGAGACTCTATTTCCAGTTACATGGCTATAGAGCTGAACTTCTTAACCACTATGCTGTGGCCCTGTCCACTCCCCCTCCTTCTCTCTCCTCTGCATGTTCTCTGCTCATCCTGTTCTCCCAATGAGAGAGAAGGAGATGTCCTTGTTCTTTGACCTCCTGCTGCTACTGCTGCTGCTAAGTCACTTCAGTTGTGTCCGACTCTGTGTGACCCCACGGACTGCAGCCTACCAGGCTCCTCCATCCATGGGATTTTCCATGTGAGAGTACTGGAGTGGGGGTGCCATTGCCTTCTCCGGTCACTCAGCTTAGTGGACCTTAATTTTGGCTTTAAACCTTAACAGTTGTTTTGCCAAGATAACCAGCCCAAAGACCTCAGTGAGTAAATTTACAAGTATTTCTCATCCACACTGACCCCTACAGCTACTGCTTACTAACTTGATGCTAAATCCAAATGTTTCTGCCACACTAATTTAGTGGTTTAAGTTTCCAAAGTTCAAAATGAAGATTCCCATCTATTCCCTAACTAACACTGAAATTAGCCCCCAAACTTTTCCACTATCAATTAAAATGCTACACTGTCTAACTAATGCCAACTCACCCATTCACTTCATGCCCAGAGACATGCTTCTTTATCTTGCTTATATCGCATATCTTCACCTCTAGAATTATATTTGGGTTGCCTATTTTTTAATACTTTTCATCTTTACTGAACTTTATTAATTGCTTTATTAAATTTCATGATACCCTGGACAAATCTGGATATCATAGGCCCTGGACAAGTTCTTGTTATCTAGAAATAATTTTAGTTTATTCTAAAATAGGTACGTTTTAGAATGGTGAAAGATAAAAGATTACAAATGGAATAATAATGACAACAACAAAAAGCATAAGTTTTCCTTGGCTTTTGGAAATCTTTGAGAATATTTTTTCAAGAAAGACTAAATAAAAGATGGTAAGGCATACCCTTAGGGTCTAATTTTTCCAAAGGTGGATACACATAGAAATATAGGTGGGGATGGTAGGTGGTGAAAAGAAGGTTCCTTGCTCCCTGTGGTGTCTAACAAAAAGATAAAGAGTGTTCTAGTAAGTGTGTGTGTGTGTGTGTGTGTGTGTGTGTGTGTGTGTGTGTTAGTCATTTAGTTATGTCCTACTCTTTGCGACCCCCATGGACTGCAACCCACCAGGCTTCCGTATCCATGGGTTTCTCCAGGCAAGAATACCGGACTGGGTTGCCATTTCTTTCTTCAGGGTATCTTCCTGACCCAGGGTTCGAATCTGGGTCTCCTGCATTGCAAGAGGATTCTTTACTGCCTGAGACACCAGGAAAACCCCCATGCTCTAGTATATTTCCCTTCAAAAAGGTTATATGGAAATGCTCAGGACCACTTGAATCCAGAAGAGGAATGCATGAGTTTCAATGGCAGGAAATGAGCATTTTAGAGGCATCTGAGCATCTTCAAGATACTTAAAGTATAGATTACATGGTATATCAGAAATGAGTATAGACGAACATAAATGGGCCTTGTGACTGGGGTCTTGTGGCCTACACTAAGTAGTGTAGATTTTATGCTTTTTATACGCCATCCTTCTTTCTAGTATCCACTTCCGTAATTGTACTTATTGTAATTATACCAGAATCTGATCATTTGCTTCCTTATCTTTCCTGCTACCGTGTGAAGGTCTCTCTGCTGCTGCTGCTAAGTCGCTTCACTCGTGTCTGACTCTGTGTGACCCCATAGACAAAGGTCTCTCTAGAAGTAACTAATTTCCCTCTGTGTGATCAAATGCTTAGCAGTTCCTGGTACATATTCATTGCTGAAAGCATACTAATTAAATGGCTAGATAGTTAATTTTTCCTTTGCCTCCTCATACAGACTTAAGTACTTTCCTGTCTGTGGCCCGTTTAGACTGTACCTTTAATAGTACCTGTACTTTTTTTTTTTAATTGTCTCCATTAGACTATTAACCCTTAGAGGAGGTTACCTCCCATTTCTGTCACAAGACCCTTCACATGCTGTGTTTAGTCATTCAGTTGTATCCGACTCTGTGTGAGCCCCTGGACTGTAGCCTGCCCGGCTTCTCTGTCAATGGAGATTCTCCAGGCAAGAACACTGGAGTGGGTTGCCATGCCCTCCCTCCAGGGGATCTTCCCAACCCTGGGGGCCGAACTCAGGTCTCCCACTTTACAGGTGGATTCTTTACCATCTGAGCCACCAGGGAAGCCCAAGAATACTGAAGCGGGGAGCCTATCCCTTCTCCAGGGGAACTTCCCAACCCAGGAAATGAACTAGGGCATCTTGCATTGCAGGCAAATTCTTTACCTTACCAGCTGGGCTACCAGAGAAGTCCAAGACACTTACTTCATAGGTGTTAGTTTAGTAAATGCATCTAAGTATGCTTGCGTCAGTAAATGGACAGAGGTGTGTGATATACACCCTCCAAGGAAGAGAATCAATGGTGTGTTGGAGTTCACCTGTACCAGCTCCTGAGAGCTGATAAATTTGTCAGCTGATAAATTTTCAGGAATTGTGTGAGCTACTTGATATCATACTGGTATCTGGAAATTGGGCATGTTAGAAACAATGTACCCCATGGAAATCAGCAAACACGACAACCAGGGTATTGGTTTTTTTATGGGTTCTTTCCCCCCAGAAAACCAGTTGTAAAGCAATTACCAGCACCGACATTCAGAACCCCAATTCTTAGGTCAGATGTTTATACAAGTCAGGACCAGCCCAACAACGAACTGACCCAAGGGAGCGGAACTGCAGAAGAATAAAGAAAAAGAAGACTCAGAAATAAAGTGGGGATCAGGGCCACACAGAGTCGGACATGACTGAAGCAGCAGCAGCAGGGCGCTGATGCCATTCACAGGCAAAAGCCCAGATCCTAATCCTTGCATGCCTTTTATTGTTAACTTCTACTTCCTTATTCGTGCTCTACAGGTATCTGTTCTTTACAATCTCAGATCGGGGATAAATATATACAATGTACAGTCCTCAGTGTCAAACCTTCAAGCCTTTCATGACTTTCTTTAGCCTTTGGCTAGTGATGCCCTTTCTCAGCAACTCCTTCAAGGCTCTGGTTATGGTAACGGTTGCTAATGGTTTTCCATCAGTCACATCAGTACTTCAACATCTTGTTTTCAAGATGTCTTTCCACGATATACTTTTTACTGCTCCCAGCCCTTCGCCTGGGGGTGATGAGAAAGTCATTCTTATTTTTCAAAAGAATCCCCGTTAATTATAGTACAGCCCTGTGCATAGCATATTCCCTTCAATACATGCTACATCCTGGAAAGAAGGGAAATTTTGTGAATAGGCAAGGCAGGATCCTGTTTAAAACTAGGCTGCTGCTGCCGCTGCTAAGTCACTTCAGTCGTGTCGGACTCTGTGCGACCCCCACAGACGGCAGCCCACCAGGCTCCCCCGTCCCTGGGATTCTCCAGGCAAGAATACTGGAGTGGGCTGCCATTTCCTTCTCCAATGCATGAACATGAAAAGTGAAAGGGAAGTCACTCAGTCCTGTCCGACTCTTAGCAGCACCATGGACTGCAGCCTACCAGGCAAGAGTACTGGAGTAGGGTGCCATCGCCTCTCTGAAAACTAGGCTAAAACTAGTTTAAAACTCGACTTGTAGCTGTTTTAAACTAGACTTGGATCACTCACCAGACATTAACCTCCCTCTCTCCTTTGAGTTAAGCCCAGAATGTGAGGTTTCTGCTTCTAATGCTTTGCAAACTGCTCTCACTTCCCTTGGGAACTCCCTGCTGGTTCAGACATAATGTATCTGTCAGCAATGCAGGAGACCCAGGTTCAGTCCCTGGGTTGGAAAGATCCCCTAGAGAAGAAAATGGCAACCACCCATTCCAGTATTCTTGCCTGGAAAACCCCATGGACAGAGGAGCCTGGTGGGCTACAGTCCCTGGGGTCACAAAGAGTAGGACACAACTGAAAGAGTAACATTAGATTATTATACTGTTTCACTAGATGTCCACCAACAGATGACTATTGGCTTTCCATTGAATGAAAGGCTCAGCTGGCAAGGGATCGCTCCTCTTTCTCACATGAATAAATAAACTGTTGGGTCAGCTGTTCGTAGTTCCTTGCAAGTTACATTTTTGTAATTTTTTTGTCAGTCAGCTCTTCATTTTCTTCATTTTTCATGTTTGAAACTCAGTTTCCAAGTAAAGTTATGATCTTATGCTCATGAGTTCAGGATGAGTTTAGCCCTATAAAGCTGTTAGGTAGTTAGAATAGGAAAAAGGAGTCCAAAATGGTGGTGGCTAAAAGACAAAGAAGCGAAAAGCCCGTGAAAACAGAACAAAGAAAGATCTGAGGACTGGAGTGAGGACCTCGGACCTCGGGTAAAACAAACAGCCCTCTTGGCTAGCACAGTTTACATAGGGCAGGCTCAGGGAGAGGAGAAGAAAAAAAAACACACACACATTAAAAGAGGAGCCAAAATTGAACCAGGGGCTTCTCTTCTCTTTGAATCTTTTGGGTCAGCCTACCCTCACACCTTGAGGGTGTATTTTCCTTTGCTTTCTAAATAAAACTGAGCTGTAACATGGAGATATAACACTGGTCCATCTGAGGAAATTACATGGGGCTGTAACATCAGTCCATCTGTCACTTCAAATTTTTGTTGTGATGAGACAGAACCAAGGAAATTCCAAACTCCCCTGACAAAATGATGGAATTGCCCTAGATTTAAGATTTAGTAGAAGAAAATTGTATGTCAGTATAAATGGGAAGTCCTGTGATATATCAAAAGAGAGTAATATTACCAGTTATCTGGTGGTAATACAAAATGAATTACCCACTTTTGCTAAATGGACCATGGTAAGGATGATGAGGTACCTAGATCACTAACTCTTTCACTCAATATCGGCACACCTATGAAATGTCAGGCTCTGAGCTGACTGCGTGGGATTCGTTGATGTGCAAATCACTACCTCCGTGAAGCTCACAGTCTTCTGGGGAAGCTGACAATGAAATAGACAAAGTATAGGGTATGGTTAGGTGCTCTCATGGGGCAGCACACAAGCACTGCCAGAAGCTTCCTAGGAAAACCAGAGACTGCAAATGCTACCATGCAGTCTCCAAGAAATGTGCCTTTCTTTCACATCAAGTCATCTCAATTTTAAGAGCATTCTTTAAATTCTTTTGGTTGGGAGCAACTGGATCCAATTCTGACTAGCATAAGCAAAAGTGGGGAATTTGTTGGAAGACGATGGACATCTCTCACAAAATCAAAAGGAAAATGAGGATGCAAAAAGGGAAGAAGGCGGATCCAGAAACCCAAGAGCAGGAGATTATACACGTTTTGTGCCATTTAAAGAACTCAGCTCAACAGACTCTCAGACCTTCTAGTCCTCCTCCTGATTGACCAGGTGTTTTGTGTGGAACCCAGCCTATCAAAAACCAATAACCAATGTGGCTGGACCAGCCCTGTGGTTCTTCTTACTTCTGTAAGAGGCTCTTCAGCAATAACCACCAGGAAAGTTTGGGGGAAAGTTTTATTAACCATGGTTCCTGGAGAGCACATGGCACCCCTGGGGCCTCATGGTGAAGTCCTTTGAGGGATAGAGGGAGAGAAAGAGAGAGAATGGATCTGGAGAACTGCTCTTATTGGGGTCAAGGATGGGGGCCTAGGGTTTCAGGGATATACTCTTTATTGAAGAATATTTAAAATATAGGAGTTGGAATTTTAAGTCTGAGAACAGAAAAAAACAGATGGTCCAATTAGTCACTTATTGAAATCAATAAAGATCTTTAAAACAAAGGGATCTTAGTAGGAGGAGGTGGCCTGACTCTTTTATCTAGTCCTATGGCTGCCAATGTGTTTATTCTAGAAAGTGTCTTTGAAGTGGATGCCTCAGGAATCAAAGCTTAAGTCAGGCACTTGCACTGAAAACATGGGAGGCAGGAAATGTAAGGTTTTATAGTACACCCCAGTTTGTGGGATCCATCCTTGGATCAATTAGCTATGGCTGTGTTGACAGTGGAGACTTCCCAGTGATGCCTGCCAATGCAGGATTCATAAGAGACTCAGGTTCGATCCCTGGGTTGGGAAGATTCCCTGAAGGAGGAAATAGCAGCCCACTCCAGTATTCTTGCCTGGAGAATTTCATGGACAGACTACAAGCCTGGCAGACTACAATCCAGAGGGGTGCAAAGAGTCAGACGTGACTAAAGCAACTGAGCATGCATGTATACATGTTTCCAATGACATTTTCTGTAGATAAGGGCCCTTAGGAACCCATACTTCCTGGTGTTAGGGTTGGTCCCAGAGAAAGGTGGGTCTGGTAATAAGCAGACTCCTCTGTCCATGGGATTCTCCTGGCTAGAATACTGGAGTGGGTTGCCATGCCCTCTTCCGGGGGATCTTCCCAACCCAGGGACCGAACCCATGTCTCTTATGTCTCCTGCAATGACAAGTGGGTTCTTCAACACTAGCACCACCTGGGAAAGTGACAGAAATTCCAAAACTACTAGAAATGCATGCAACAAAGGGACAGATAAACCGGCAAACTAGCAGGAGTTGAAGCAGCCTGAATACATGTAAAGGGCTCCATGACTAGCATTCTCATTCCTAGGCCCCCAAGAAGGATCTGTTAATTAGCCATGTTCAAGGGCTTTGTCACCGAGGCTGTAATTTCTGATGCCATTTGTTTTTTAATGAAGAAGCAGAACAAGCTTGTAGAGTTTACTGTGTCTCCTCCTCAATAGCAGTTATGTTCTTTAGACAAACTCAGTTCATTCAATCATATATATATATATTTTTTTGCAGGTGAGTGTAATTCACATTAAAAAAAAAAAAAGCAACAACACACACACTTGAAGAGAAGAAATTATAGAGACGAAACCCTTGTGTAAAACACAATTCATGTCTGTTAACAGTATTAAACCATGTGGACCTGGGGTGTGAATTCTTTAAATCTGCTGTTAAGATCTTTGCCTGTCCTATCATTCTAAGTAGCGCAGTGGGCCTGCTAGTGGCCACCAGCTAACGCCCAAGTCCTTTCCTCTGCATCGTGTGTAGGGTCAGAAGAACCCCTCAGACAATGAGGGGCAACGTAAAACTTTTTCTCTTCTTCCTTGCATAACTCCTTACCTCCTAATATTCCCTGTATTATTCCACAGGAAGTTGAGTTCTGTTCTCTCCATTGG
Source organism: Nanger dama (assembly GCA_917880005.1). Classification (NCBI taxonomy): domain Eukaryota; kingdom Metazoa; phylum Chordata; class Mammalia; order Artiodactyla; family Bovidae; genus Nanger; species Nanger dama. The sequence goes on along the minus strand of CAKJTW010000068.1, from coordinate 386,193 downwards.
GAAACTGTTCTTACTAATTGCTAAATATCTTTTGGGAACAACTCTTCTACAAGGCTCCATTATTAGCTCCCCACACCTTCACCCCACTCTTCCCTGCCCCCCCCCCGCCCCACCTTTTTTGTTTTTAATCACTTTCTAGGCAGCTTTACCTGCAACATTTTATTTTCAACATTTGTAGATTATATACAAATATTCTCACCTCTATACCTGTACTTCAAGGCTTCCCTAGTGGCTCAGCAGTGAAGAATCCCCCTGCCAGGCAAGAGATATAGGTTCAGTCCCTGGTTTGGAAAGGTCCCCTGGAGAAGGAAATGGAATTCCATGGACAAAAAGCCTGGCAGGCTACAGTCCATGGGGTCTCAAAGAGTCCATTTACTTAGAGAATAAACAATGACAATAATACCTGTAGTTCGGACATCACACCTAGGTTCCAAAGAGTCTATTAAGTATGTCTTCCTATCTATTCAACCTAACATTTAGATGTAATATTTCCAGATGAAATTTCATCTTGCCTTGAAAATCCACTTCATGTATTCCCCCAATCTGCTATTGAGTGGACATTCATCTGAGGTTGGCCAACTCTTTTGAATACCTCTGTTTATTTTTGTAATTCCTCACACTACGAGTCCTGCTTTCCAAAGGTAGATGTCAGAAAATTCACACTCACAAACTTCTTTGCATCTACAGTACAAGGATAAGAACTAGTTTGGACTAATCAGATTTTATGTATTATATATAAAATGACAGAAATTTATGAATGGCTGTAGTACTGATTATTCCTTCCTGAAATAGTCAGATACCAGACCTGTCATGTCAGATATCCATACTGTGACATTTAGTTGGGTCTTCAAAGGCTCTCTGTTCCCCTCAGAATAATGTATAGTGTTATACAAATAGACTTGATAATCCTGTCCTACCAGTCTATATAACTCAGCAGCAGTCTCCTTACCCGAGAGCAAGGACGTATCATCTTACATATAATGCTCACATGTTAAAAAGCATCTCAGGATACATCACTCAAAGGCAAGAAATCTTTTCAACCTTTTACCCTTATTAAATTAAATATAAATAATTACCTTGATTTGTTATGTGCCCTATTCCTTAGGTGCAAGTTAGTTACGATTTGACAGAAAACTGAAATTGCCATATTTCCATATATGTTTTATATCACATATGCAATATTTTTGGATTTAAAAAATTTTATTTTCTATCCTCATTCAATGGGTAGAAATATATTTTAAAGAGAATTTAGTTGAGCCGATTTAGAGCTCCCCTCTATTGTTCAGGAGACAATCAGAAAGTTTGGGTGTTTAATGGTGAAGTCCAGAGAGATCTCCTGCTTCCGAATTGACTTAATGAATTGGCACATCAGCTGGGCCTGTCTTGCTCTCTGACTTGCATCAAGAATAGTAGTACCAGCAGAAGAAGCAGTAATAGTCTCTCTTCTTACCATTAACCTCCACACTCTGGCAGAATGGTCACTAACTGGTCTTTTCCTGTAGAACTGAGTATATCTGTGTGGGAAAATAACACCCTTCCTAGTCTAGTTTCCCCAGGTCCGAGCTAGGTTGACAGTAAAACTTTATAAAGAATGCATTGTATGGGAGGCTGAATGAATGCCCTTTGAAAGAGATTCTCAATTATGCAATTCAATCATAAGAAACTGGCTTCACAGAGCTGTTGGGCCAGAAACCATAACAATACCATTTAAGGAAATGCCTCTGAGAATTTTCTCAGTGGAGTGACTATAATTCATTTTTATTCTTATTGTGCAGCTGCACATCAGGACTGGGCAAGTATAAGAACCCCTAACACAGAGCAAGTTCTCCACAGAATGGTGACTCAGTGTTCTCTAGGCTCACTTGCTTGATATCTGCTTCAAACCAATTTCTTTTGTGAAGCATTTTGGAAGTGAATAAAATAATGAGTAAAGTCTAGAAATAGTTAATATTCTACTGATGTAGAAAATAAAAGGGATGTAAAAAAAATAAAATGCTTCTGTGAAGCATTTTGGAGCTGAATAAAACAATGGGTAAAGTTTAGAAACAGTTAATATTCTACTGATGTAGAAAATAAAAGGGATTTTATATATATATATATATATAATTTAAGGTTATTAAGAAGGAAGGAGGAATAGACAAGGAACTAATATTTACTGGTGGCTAGTCTGTGACTGTCTGTGCTAGGAGCTGGACAGGTTATCACATTCAATTTTCAAAAGATATTTCCCATGCAAAGTGTTTTCCTATATCAAAGGTGAGGGAACAGACATTCAACTCTTCCCACTCATTGCACGAAGCTAGTAAGGAGCACACGTAGAATTCAAACTAGAGATGTCGAGTTTTAAAATCATACTCTTTCAATCATGTGCTTTTCTTAAAAGATTTTATCTTAGTTTTGGTTTTAGTTTCTTTCAAAAGCTAAAAAAACTCAGTTAAAAGGAATCTCCAGGTTTCACCTGTATTTTTGTTAGTTCACCGCAATGATGAAACTTCACTCCAGGAAAACTTGTTGAGCTTCATTTGCTTTTGTTTTCTTTCTTCATGTCTCCTTCCTTGTATTTTTTAAATTAATTTTTCTTTTTTTACTTGAAAAAAGTGTTTTATTTCCAAATCTGGTCCATATTTACAATCCAGTTCAAAGCCACACCTTAAACTACAGAATTTCCACTGTAATGAAACTATTTAGCATTGAGTTATAAATAGCCCTCAAGAAGATATAGTTTCCATTTCACCATCATCACACAGCCCCTGGTAAATGTTTGTTTCCACAAAGCAAAATAAAAACAGACAATGCATTTTTTTTTTTAAAGGAATCTCCAAGCTTCATAGGTTACCAGTTCACTGCTAATTCTCTGTAAGAGGCAAATGCAAATTTATAAAGCAATATTTTTAAGAGCTGCATTTTTATATCATTGATGACATAAATTAGCAAAAATGAAGAAGGAAACTTCAACATGCCAGTTTTTTAAAGATGTTGAAGAAGAGATATATGGCATCTTAATTTATTTAATACTTCCATCATAGAAAAATGTACTTGGCTTCCCTGATGGCTAAGTGGGTAAGAATCCACTTGCCAATACGGAGATAAGGGTTTCATCCTTGGTCAAGGAAGATCTCACATGCCATGAAGCAACTAAGATTGTGCACCGCAGCTATTAAGCCTGTGCTCCAGAGTCCAAGAGCTGCAACTGCTGAGCCCATGTGCTGCAACTGCTGGAGCCCACGTGCCCGAGAACCCGCGCTCCAGGACAAGGTAAGCCATCGCCATGAGAAGCCCGCGCTCGCAGCTAGGAAGTAGCCCCCACTTGCTGCAACTAGAGAGAAGCCCATGTAGCAACAAAGATCCAGCACAGCCAAAAATAAATAAAATTATTTTTAAAATGTACTAATAGCACTCCCCTTAGAATTTAATTCAGCAGAGTAGATAGATTTTGATATTCTCTTCTCTACTAGAACTAATACCATAAATGAACACAGAATACCTTTTGTGAAAAGAGGACAGAGTCAAGCCAGAAATTGTGTTTGGATGAGAACACACATTTTATAGGGCCAAGAAATCTCGGGACACTTTAATGTGACTGAATAAAAACAGATAAAGCACTACCTATAATGTGAGGTAGAGAGTATCACCCATTTTTGCAATTCTGTAGCTGTTTCCGTGACTAGGAGTCCAGTGCCTTGGAGTCATCATGCAGCCAGGAACTCCTTATGTACAGACAGACTAATTGGCAGGACAAGGGTGGGAAGCTCTGCAGTCTTCTGGCTGCTGGCTGGTCTGCTAAATGAAAACTTCATAGAAATAACATATGTATGAACAATGCAACCGGTTCACAGGCAACTCATTCACCACCCTGTCTCCCAAAGCTCCTAATTTTCTGAGTGGGTCACCTCTGACAAAGCCTGAGGCTACATCTGTGTAATGTCAAGCATGATCTGTGTGGATGTGTAATACTCCATTAAATTACAAGCTATTTTGCCTGCATAACATCAAGCTGATTGGCATTCCTTTATAGTCCCATTCATTTACCACACAAAGATTCTTTTTTCTCATTTGGATGCTTGATAGCGTTTAAATACATTTCAGGACTTACTCAGGAATTAAAAACATTCTTTTCTTAAACAGCTCAAATGGCCAGCTTGATATCATCACCTGACTATAAATAACAGGAATATCAATTATCCTGTGGCCTCCCTCAGGCCAGGCGGATGACAAACTCCTACTCTTTCTTTCCAGTGGAAGCTTGTGCCTTGGTCTTTCCAATTTTTGTGGTTTATAAAAGAACTCATCCACAATGTTCTTCTATTTTTACACCTGTGAAAACAGAGCCTAGGAGACCTAGGAGCTATTTAGGATTTTTAGCTTTGTTGGCCACGTGGACTGAAGGACATCTGAGAGGTTAGTCTGCAGTAAAGCTCGGCACACTGTCAGTGACATGGCTGCCTACCTAGCCCTGGAGGCTCACTGGAAGGGTGATTTCTCTCAGCTCAACCACTGAAAAAGTCCCCTTGAGCTATGATGTCACTACCAGCCTCAGAGTTTTCATCCATGGGACAGACTAGTGATTTTCAACTGGCAACCCACCAGGTAACCTGTCATAAGTATAGCCTGATAATATCATGATTATCACTAGAATCACACAATTTGAGACCTAGAAGGATGCTTCTGGACTATTAGAGTTCATCTCTCTTATTTTAGATAGGAGGAAGTAGAGTCCAGGCCAGTGGTGGTGATACAAGTCTATCCCATGAACCAAAGTGAAATCATAGAGTTTTATACAGAACAAGGCCGTGTAATTCTTAGCTACAGGACTCACAGTGGTGGACAAAGAAAGATGATGACAGAAAGATAATATACACCATAGAAACATGTAAAGTGTGGAAGTGTCAGTTGCTCAGTCATGTCTGACTCTGCAATCTCATAGACTGTAGCCCACCAGGCTCCTCGGTCCATGGAATTCTCCAGGCAAGAATACTGGAGTGGGTAGCCATTCTCTTCTCCAGGGGATCTTCCTGACCCAGAGATCGAACCCAGGTCTCCTGAATTACTGGCAGATTCTTAACCATCTGAGCCATCAGGAAAATCACAGAAGGTAAGAATTATCAGGCTGAAAGACAGCTCACAGCGAGTTACTGTGCAAGAGGGGTGTCAATGTTGAAAAGATAGTCTTTCTTTCCAGGACCTGAGTGACACATTTCACCTCATCATAACTAAACTCTCAGGCCTTCTTTCTGCCAATAACTTGAGTCATTCTCAAGTGTGATCTACAATCTTTTCTTCTGGACCCCAGAGAACTTCCATTCAAAAAAAAATGCAATGTACATGTGACCAGACACATACATATATTGATATTCTGTAAATTTCAAATAACCAGGCATTCCTATAGCTCTATATTTCCTAAAGTCTTATATCACCCCTGATTCCCCCACAGATGTTAGCTCTTTAATTTCATTTTAGTGTTGTTCATCCATCTGTTTATTTTTATTCATTCTTGCATTCATTCATTCCACAGTTATTGAACACTTGCCTTATATGAAGCACATTCTATACCCTGGGTGAGATATAAAGATGTGTAAGAGACTTTCCCTATTCTGAAGGATTTCACAATCTCTTGTGTCAGACATGCCTGGAAATAGATAAATTAATATACCAGAATACCACAAAAATGATAGAACTGCTGCTGGAGTACATGGAAGGGTGTTGCATAGTATGCTTGTGGACCTCTGAGACAGAGCACGAAGGATGAGAGAAGTTGGCCAGACAGAAAGAACAGTCCCTCCTTCTAAGTAACATCATGTACAAAAGCACAAAGTTCTAAAGTATTTGGGAAATGATAAACAGACTCATGTGAGCAGAATAAAGATGTAATCAACCTCAGATGTAATCAAGAGGTTTAACTGGATGAACATTGGAAAAGAAACTCCAGGTTTTCTAGCTCAGGAAATAGAATAAATACAGCATGTAGTAAAAAAAAATGTTTAAACAAATCTAAGAATATAGCATAGAGTTCAGTTTGGAACATCTGAGAATGTATAAAACCCTGAGGTCATTTGTAGAACAATTCTTATTCTGCTTTTCCAGTAGTTAAAAGAAATTTCCACCAATATAGATGGTCTTGTTTTGTTCTAAACAGTCAGGAAATAAAAGAATAGGAAAATACAGTGGCAGCCAGTAGCTTAAAAAAAAAAGAACACTTTATTTCCTACTAGTGATAATAATAGGGCTTTCCTTACAGCAAAGCAGTAAAGAATCTGCCTGCAATTCAGGAGACTCACGAGCGTGGGTTTGATCCCTGAGTGGGGAAAATCCCCTGGAGGGAGGAAATGGCAACCCATTCCAGTATTCTTGCCTGGAAAGCCCATGAGGTTGCAAAGAATTGGACACACCAGAGTGAGAGTATACACTGTAGGTAATAATACTGGAAATCTGGGCTGTATTTCTACCACACTTACTTAATTAACCCAGAGGCTTAAAGAGAAGTGTGGTCCAGCTTTCTAGTATTACCCCTTTTTAAATTAGTTGAAGCAGTTACACAAATAACTTGGAATTCTGTTGTTGTTGTTTAGTTGCTAAGTGGTATAGTGTCCAACTCTTTGCGACCACACAGACTGGATAGCCTGCCAGGCTCCTCTGTTCATGGTGTTATCCCAGGCAAGAATACAGGAGTGGGTTGTCATTTCCTACTCCAGGGGATCATCCTGACCTGGTGATCTTCCCAACCTAGGAACTTTTTAAATATAAATTTATTTATTTTAATCATAGGCTAATTACAACATTGTATTGGTTTTGCCATACATCAACATGAATCCACCACAGGTGTGCATGTGTTCCCCATCCTGAACCCCTCGCCCACCTCCCTCCCCATACCATCCCTCTGGGTCATCCCAGTGCACCAGCCCTGAGCATCCTGTATCATGCATCAAACCTGGACTGGTGATTCATTCATCTATGATATTACACATGTTTTAATGTCATTCTCCTAAATCATCCCACCCTTACCCTCTCCCACAGAGTCTAAAAGTATGTTCTATACATCTGTGTTTCTTTTGCTGTCTCGCATATAGGTTTATCGTTACCATCTTTCTAAATTCCATATATATGTGTTAGTATACTGTATTGGTGTTTTTCTTTCTGGCTTACTTCACTCTATAATCAGCTCCAGTTTCATCCACCTCATTAGAACTGATTAAAATGCATTCTTTTTAATGGCAAAAGAATGGCAAAGCTGTATATGTACCACAGCTTTCTTATCCACTCATCTGCTGATGGACATCTAGGTTGCTTCCATGTCCTGGCTATTATAAACAGTGCTGCAGTGAACATTGGGGTACATGTGTCTCTTTTGATTCTGGTTTCCTCGGTGTGTATGCCCAGCAGTGGGACTGCTGTGTCGTATGGCAGTTCTATTTCCAGTTTTTAAGGAATTTCCACACTGTTCTCCATAGTGGCTGAACTAGTTTGCATTCCCATCAACAGTGTAAGAGGGTTCCCTTTTCTCCACACCTTCTCCAGCATTTATTGTTTGTAGACTTTTGGATAGCAGCTATTCTGACTGGCGTGAAATGGTACCTCATTGTGGTTTTGATTTGCATTTCTCTGATGATGAGTGATGTTGAGCATCTTTTCATGTATTTGTTAGCCATCTGTATTTCTTCTTTGGAGAAATGTCTGTTTAGTTCTTTGGCCCATTTTTTTGATTGAGTTGTTTATTTTTCTGGAATTGAGCTGTAGGAGTTGCTTGTATATTTTTGAGATTTATTCTTTGTCAGTTGCTTCATTTGCTATTATTTTCTCCCATTCTGAAGGCTGTCTTTTCACCTTATAGTTTCCTTTGTTGTGCAGAAGCTTTTAATTTTAATCAGGTCCCATTTGTTTATTTTTGCTTTTATTCCCAATATTCTAGGAGGTGGGTCATAGAGGATCCTGCTGTGATTTATGTCGGAGAGTGTTTTACCTATGTTCCCCTCTAGGAGTTTTATAGTTTCTGGTCTTACATTTAGATCTTTAATCCATTTTGAGTTTATTTTTGTGTAAGGTGTTAGAAAGTGTTCTGCTGCTGCTGCTGCTACTGCTAGATCACTTCAGTCGTGTCCGACTCTGTGGTACCCCAGAGATGGCAGCCCACCAGGCTCTGCCATTCCTGGGATTCTCCAGGCAAGAACACTGGAGTGGGTTGCCATTTCCTTCTCCAATGCATGAACGTGAAAAGTGAAGGTGAAGTCGCTCAGCCGTGTCTGACTCCTAGCCACCCCATGGACTGCAGCCTACCAGGCTCCTCTGTCCATGGGATTCTCCAGGCAAGAGTGCTGGAGTGGTTTGCCATTGCCTTCTCCAAGAAAGTGTTCTAGTTTCATTCTTTTACAAGTGGTTGACCAGTTTTCCCAGCACCACCTGTTAAAGAGATTGTCTTTACTCCACTGTATATTCTGGCCTCCTTTGTCAAAGATAAGGTGTCCATAGGTGCGTGTATTTATCTCAGGGCTTTCTATTTTGTTCCATTGATCTATATTTCTGTGTTTGTGTCAGTACCATACTGTCTTGATGACTGTGGCTTTGTAGTAGAGCCTGAAGTCAGGCAGGGTACCATTCTTCTTTCTCAAGATTGCTTTGGCTATTTGAGGTTTTCTGTATTTCCATACAAATTGTGAAATTATTTTTCTAGCTCTGTGAAAAATACCATTGGTAGCTTCATAGGGATTGCACTGAATCTATAGATTGCTTTGGGTAGTATACTCATTTTCACTATATTGATTCTTCCGATCCATGAACACAGTATATTTCTCCATCTATTAGTGTCCTCTTTGATTTCTTTCACCAGTGTTTTATAGTTTTCGATATATGGGTCTTCAGTTTCTTTAGGTAGATATATTCCTAAGTATTTTATTCTTTTCGTTGCAATGGTGAATGGAATTGTTTCCTTAACTTCTTTTTCTACTTTCTCATTATTAGTGTATAGGAATGCAAGGGATTTCTGAGTGTTGATTTTATACCCTGCAACTTTGCTATATTCATTGATTAGCTCTAGCAATTTTCTGGTGGAGTCTTTAGGGTTTTCTATGTAGAGGATCATGTCATCTGCAAACAGTGAGAGTTTTACTTCTTCTTTTCCAATTTGGATTCCTTTTATTTCTCTTTCTGCTCTGATTGCTGTGGCCAAAACTTCTGGAACTATGTTGAATAGTAGTGGTGAAAGTGGGCACCCTTGTCTTGTTCCTGACTTTAAGGGAAATGCTTTCAATTTTTCATCATTGAGGATAATGTTTCCAGTGGGTTTGTCATATATAGCTTTTATTATGTTGAGGTATGTTCCTTCTATTCCTGCTTTCTGGAGAGTTTTTATCATAAATGGATGTTGAATTTTGTCAAAGGCCTTCTCTGCATCTACTGAGATAATCATATGACTTTTACCTTTCAATTTGTTAATGTGGTGAATTACATTGATTGATTTGCAGATATTGAAGAATCCTTGCATCCCTGGGATAAAGCCCACTTGGTCATGGTGTATGATCTTTTTAATGTGTTGTTGGATTCTGATTGCTAGGATTTTGTTAAGGATTTTTGCATCTATGTTCATCAGTGATATTGGCCTGTAGTTTTCTTTTTTGTGGCGTCTTTGTCAGGTTTTGGTATTAGGGTGATGGTGGCCTCATAGAATGAGTTTGGAAGTTTACCTTCTTCTGCAATTTTCTGGAAGAGTTTCAGTAAGATAGGTGTTAGCTCTTCTCTAAATTTTTGGTAGAACTCACCTGTGAAGCCGTCTGGACCTGGGCTTTTGTTTGCTGGAAGATTTCTGATTAGAGTTTCAATTTCTGTGCTTGTGATTATGTCTGTTAAGATTTTCTATTTCTTCCTGATTCAGTTTTGGAAAGTTGTACTTTTCTAAGAATTTGTCCATTTCTTCCAAGTTGTCCATTTTATTGGCATATAATTGCTGATAGTAGTCTCTTATGAGCCTTTGTATTTCTGTGTTGTCTGTCTGTTGTGATCTTTCCTTTTTCATTTCTAATTTTATTGATTTGATTTTTTTTTCTCTTTGTTTCTTGATGAGTCTGGCTAATGGTTTGTCAATTTTATTTATCCTCTCAAAGAACCAGCTTTTGGCTTTGTTGATTTTTGCTATCATCTCTTTTGTTTCTTTTGCATTTATTTCTGCTCTAATTTTTAAGATTTCTTGCCTTCTACTAACTCTGAGGTTCTCTATTTCTTCCTTTTCTAGTTGCTTTAGATGTAGAGTTAGGTTATTTATTTGACTTTTTCTTGTTTCTTGAGGTATGCCTCTATTGCTATGAACTTCCCTCTTAGCACTGCTTTTATAGTGTCCCACAGGTTTTGGGTAGTTGTGTTTTCATTTTCATTCGTTTCTATGCATATTTTTATTTCTTTCTTGATTTCTTCTGTGATTTGTTGGTTATTCAGCAGCATGTTGTTCAGCCTCCAAATGTTGGAATTTTTAATAGTTTTTCTCCTGTAATTGAGATCTAATCTTAATGCATTATGGTCAGAAAAGATGCTTGGAATGATTTCAATTTTTTTGAATTTATCAAGGTTAGATTTATGGCCCAGGATGTGATCTATCCTGGAAAAGGTTCCATGTGCGCTTGAGAAAAAGATGAAATTCATTGTTTTGGGGTGAAATGTCCTATAGATATCAATTAGGTCTAACTGGTCTACTGTATCATTTATTTTTATTTTTTTTTAAATTACAATACTGTATTTGTTTTGCCATACATTGACATGAATCAGCCATAGGTGAACACAATCTCCCAATGCCGAAGCCCCCTCCCACCTCCCACCCCACATCCTCTACTTGAATCATTCTGTGCATCAGCCCCATGCATCCTGCATCCTACATTGAACATAGATTGGCGCTTCGTTTCTTACAGGAAAATATACATGTTTCATTGCCATTCTCCCAAACCATCCCACCCTTTCCCTCTCCCTCAGAGTATCATTTAAAGTTTGCGTTTCTCTGTTAATTTTCTGTTTAGTTGATCTGTCCATAGGTGTGAGTGGGGTATTAAAGTCTCCCACTATTATTGTGTTCTCATTAATTTCCCCTTTCATGCTTGTTAGCATTTGTCTTACATATTGTGGTGCTCCTATGTTGGGTGCATATATATTTATAATTGTTATATCTTCTTCTTGGATTGATCCTTTAATCATTATGTAGTGGCCTTCTTTTTCTCTTTTCACAGCCTTTGTTTTAAAGTCTATTTTATCCAATATGAGTATTGCTACTCCTGCTTTCTTTTGGTCTCTATTTGCATGGAATATCTTTTTGCAGCCCTTCACTTTCAGTCTGTATGTGTCCCTTGTTTTGACGTGGGTCTCTTGTAGACAACATATATAGAGGTCTTGTTTTTGTATCCATTAAGCCAGTCTTTGTCTTTTGGTTGGGGCATTCAACCCATTTATGTTTAAGGTAATTATTGATAAGTATGGTCCCGTTGCCATTTACTTTATTGTTTTGGGTTCAAGTTTATACACCCTTTTTGTGTTTCCTGTCTAGAGAAGATCCTTTAGCATTTGTTGGAGAGCTGGTATGGGGGTGCTGAATTCTCTCAGCTTTTGCTTGTCTGTAAAGGTTTTGATTTCTCCTTCATATTTGAATGAGATCCTTGCTGGGTACAGTAATCTGGGCTGTAAGTTATTTTCTTTCATCACTTTAAGTATGTCCTGCCATTCCCTCGTGGCCTGAAGAATTTCTATTGAAAGATCTGCAGTTATCATTATGGGAATCCCCTTGTGTGTTATTTGTTGTTTTTCCTTCCTGCTTTTAATATTTGTTCTTTGTGTTTGATCTTTGTTAATTTGATTAATATGTGTTTTGGGGTGTTTCACCTTGGGTTTATCCTGTTTGGCACTCTCTAGGTTTCCTGGACTTGGGTGATTATTTTTTTTCCCCATTTTAAGGAAGTTTTCAACCATTATCTCCTCAAGTATTTTCTCATGGTCTTTCTTTTTGTCTTCTTCTTCTGGGACTCCTATGATTTGAATGTTGGGGTGTTTAAGATTGTCCCAGAGGTCTCTGAGATTGTCCTCATCTCTTTTAATTAATTTTTCTTTTTTCCTTTCTGATTCATTTTTTTCTACCATTCTATCTTCTACCTCACTAATCCTATCCTATTCTACTGTTGGTTCCCTCCAGAGTGTTTTTGATCTCATTTATTGCATTATTCATTATATATTGACTCTTTTTTTTTTGTTTCTTCTAGGTCCTTGTTAAACCTTTCTTGCATCTTCTCAATCCTTGTTTCCAGGCTATTTATCTGTGATTCCATTTTGTTTTCAAGATTTTGGATCATTTTTACTATCATTATTTGGAATTCTTTATCAGGTAGATTCCCTATCTCTTCCTCTTTGCTTGGTTTGGTGGGCATTTATCCTGTTCCTTTACCTGCTGGATGTTCCTCTGTCTCTTCATCTTGTTTATGTTGCTGTGTTTGGGGTGGCCTTTCTGTATTCTGGTAGTTTGTGGAGTTCTCTTTATTGTGGAGTTTCCTCACTGTGGGTGGGGTTGTACAAGCAGCTTGTCAAGGTTTTCTGGTTAGGGAAGCTTTTGTTGGTGTTCTGATGGGTGGAGCTGGATTTCGTCTCTCTGCAGTGCAATGAAGTGTCCAGTAATGAGTTATGAGATGTCAGTGGGTTTAGAGTGACTTTGGGCAGCCTGTATATTGAAGCTCAGGGCTATGTTCCTTTGTTGCTGGAGATTTTGCATGATATGTCTTGCTCTGGAGCTTGTTGGCCCTTGGGTGGTGCTTGGTTTCAGTGTAGGTATGGAGGCGTTTGATGAGCTCCTCTCGATTAATGTTCCCTGGAGTCAGGAGTTCTCTGGTGTTCTCAAGATTTGGACTTAAGCCTCCTGCTTCTGGTTTTCAGTCTTATTTTTACAGTAGCCTCAAGACTTCTCCATCTATACAGCACCATTGATAAAACATCTTTTGAAGACAATGGGCTGCTTTTCTGGGTGCCTGATGTCCTCTGCTGGCATTCAGAAGTTGTTTTGTGGAATTTACTCAGTGTTCAAATGTTCTTTTGATGAATTTGTGGGGAAGAAAATGGTCTCCCCATCCTATTCTTCCGCTATCTTAGGACCACCCACCCCCCCAACTTAGGAACTGAACCTAGGTCTCCAGTTTGGGAGGCGGATTCTTTACCACTGCACCACCCGGGAAGCTCATAACTTAAAATGCTAGTTATTGAAACAATTGAAATTAGAATCGATGCAGATGGATAGGATCAGAATAAAGTTACAATGCACATATTAAAAATAAATTAGATCATGGTGGGAGGAATAAATCTATTAATTATATTAAAAAGTTAACTGATTTATATTACCAACTTGGTTTTTTAATTTGGTGTATATGTGGTGTAAATATATATTCTTCTATGTATGTATCTACATGAAGTAATCTATTATGAAGTACTATGAGTTATTGGAATAGAATAATATAATGTATTTCTTATAGTTTTATTTTTTCTAACCTTTTATTTTAAAATAGTTCCAAATTATAGAAAAGTTACAAGAAAAATTTGAATAGCTTATATTGCTACAATACCACACTCAGTAAATTTAGCATTGATATAACAGCTTTGTCAAATCAACAATGTATATTACACTTTGGACAGTTTTCTCATAATGTTTATATAGTCTTTTCCCTTTCAGTACAAGACCAAGACTAGTCTAGGCTCATACATTTCAGGAAGCTGTCACATCTCTGTATTCTATCATATGAAATATTTCACTAGTCTATGAGACTGATATTTTAAAGGCTATATCAAAGTTATTTCCTAGAATATTCCTGAATATTTATTTGCCTGAGGTTTTTCACATATTCAGGTATGCCTTCCTGGCCAGAATGCTAAGAAAATGATGTTGTGTTCTTTTTAGAGTGTCATATCTAGAATCACATGATGTCCACTAATCCCCCCTTGGTGATGTTAATTTCAATCACTGGTCAATTTGTTATCCGATTTCTCCACTATATTCTTACTAACTTCCTCCTTAAAACTAATAAACAATCCAAGGGGTTGAAACCATTCTACTGTTCAATAAACCCATCAAACTCATTCCCTAACCCCTGCTTTCATATCCATCTATTGATTATTTTTTTGAGCTCAAAATCACTGCAGATGGTGACTGTAGCCATGAAATTAACAGATGTCTGCTCCTTGGAAGAAAAGCTCTGACAAACCTACACGGCATATTAAAAATCAGAGACATCATTTTGTTGACAAATGTCTGTATAGTCAAAGCTATGGTTTTTCCAATAGTCATGTAGGCATGTGAGATTTGAACCAAAAAGAATTTTAAGCACAAAAGAGTTTATTCTTTCAATTTGTTCTGCTGGAGAAGACTCTTGAGAGTCCTTTGGACTGCAAGGAGATCAAATCAGTCAATCCCAAAGGAAATCATCCCTGAATATTCATTGGAAGGACTGATGCTGAAGTTGAAGCTCCAATACTTTGGCCACTTGTTGCAAAGAGCGGCTCACTGAAAAAGACCCTGATGCTGGGAAAAATTGAAGGCCAAAGGAGAAGGAGGTGGCAGAGGATAAGATGGTTAGATAGCATCACTGACTCACTGGACATGAATCTGAGCAAACTTCAGGAGACAGTGGAGGACAGAGGAGCCTGATGTCCTGCAGTCCATGAGTCTCAGAACTGGACACGACTTAGTGACTGAACAACAACAACAATTGATTATTCTTGCTAAAATCAATATTTAATATAATGGAGGCAAAATGGTTCACAACTCCAGTGAAATTAGTTGTCATTCTACTCTAAGAAAGGGCTTTTCCTTCCCTCTATTTATCTGTCTCTAATGTGGACCCATGGATTCCTATTTCATTTGATGCTATTTATACTATTACTATCTTTATTTATCTGAATAATTAAAATGTCTCAGATTGCCAAAGTGGAGACACTTCAGGCTGGCCTCTGTAAGATTTATTTGTGGCTCTGTTCTATTTTCCCCCCCTTTTCATGAGTTCATCCTTAATTTCAGGTACAACAATGGGTTCCATATTCATCTTGTACCTTCCTTACCCCAGCTCTGCAATCAGTTAACTCATATTTTATCAGCTCTATGGAGCCATTTGGGGCTTCCCAGGTGGTAGTAGTGTTAAAGAACCTACCTGCCAATGCAAGAGAAACAAGAGACTCAGTTTCAATCCCTGGGTCAGGAAGATCCCCTGGAGAAGGGACTGGTAATCCACTCCAGTATTCTTGCCTGGAGAATCCCATGCACAGAGGAGCCTGACATGATCAATAGCGTTGCAAGAAGTAGGACACGACTGAATCGATTTAGCCCACATGGAGCCATTTAAAACATTTTACTTTCTAACATTCAAAACATAAATGAAAGATTTACTCTGGCATTCTGGATGTATTCCTCATTATTGCTTGCTCTAGTATTATAAAAATACTAAAATGCTCTCTTTTTAACAAATGTGCAGTTCGTTTTAAAATATCATCACGCTTTGGTGGATTAAAAAATAACCAACCAATGATTTCAATCAATGATTTTAAAAAATCATTAAGAAATCTCTGATAGAACTTGTACATCAGAGATTATCATGCTGGATTAGAATACTTTCCTTGGCCTCTAGAGCATGTTAACAGGACTAAGGTGATAATCACACAGTTATATATTGCTCACATTATGGGAGCAACTGTGGTGTCTTCATTTGTCTGCTGGACATCTGTGGCTCATTAGCTCGTACACCCAACAGTTCCGGTGATGTAGCTTAGCACCTGCCACCACTGTCAACTGTTGAAATTGGCTTTCATCATTGATTTTTAAACAATTTGGAGAACCACCTGTTGTTTTTCTTAATGTGACCTTTCTATCACATTATTTAATCATGATTTTCTTCTTCTCAGCATGCAATAGTGTATATTAAGTAGCATTAGAATACAAAGTTTGGGTAAATTTGGGAACAGAGTAACAGACCCTGATTCTATTGAACAATGAAATTGCAATCTGACCCAATTCATTTCTTTAGTGCAGTATGCAGGTTATAGAGATCTTATCATAGCTCTTTAAGTAACTTATATAGTATGGGATGCACATCTGAATAAAATTTTGTAACAGACAAAGAAACAGTTTTGAAATCAGTGCTCTTGGGTTTTTCTGTGAGTACTATTGAGGGTAAAGAATCTGCTTCCAATGCAGGAGAGCTGGGCTCAGTCCCTGGGTTGGGAAGATAATGGCAACCCACTCTAGTATTCTTACCTGGAGAATTCTTGGACAGAGGAGCCTGGTGGGCAGCAGTCCATGAGGCCACACAGAGTAGGACACAACTAAAGTGACACATGCAATGTTTATTTGGCACATGAAATTTTGTTTGGGCTCCACTGGTCTGAGCCTCTTCAGGTCTTACTCATGTGGGTCTGCCGTCAAGTCAGGTTGGCTACAGGCTGCTCTGATATGGCTCTCTATGCAATTTATCATCCTTGTCTCGACTAAATATGTGTGCTTTTTCATATGGGCAAGCTCCTATATGCAAGTTTTTCTCAAGCTTCTGCTGCTTATGTCTCCTTTGCTAATGCTCTAATCAAAGGTGATAAAACAGATCCCTCCTATAAGGGGAGGACTTGTAAAATCAGATTGCAAGGACACGGGTTCAGGGATGAAAAGAGTTTGTGGTCATTTTTAGAATTCATCTACATCTTAATACGAATAATATAAAATTATAAATAAGTTATTAATTATAATAATTGTTAATACAAATTCAGATGATAGTTCCATAGTGTTTTATGTTTTCAGGAACTGAAGCCTCTTCATACCTGCTAAGTCGCTTCAGTTGTGTCCAACTCTTTATGACCCTATGGACTGCAGCAAGCCAGGCTCCTCTGTCCATGGGATTCTCCAGGCAAGAACTGGAGTGGGTTGCCATGCCCTCCTCCAGGGGATCTTCCTGACCAGGGGTCGAACCCATGTCTCATTATGTTTCTAGCACTGGCAGCCAAGTTCTTTACCACTAGCACCACTTCAGTTCAGTCAGTCAGTTCAGTCACTCAGTCGTGTCCGACACTTTGCAGTCCCATGAATCACAGCACACCAGGCCTCCCTGTCCATCACCATCTCCCGGAGTTCATCAGACTCACATCCATTGAGTCCGTGATGCCATCCAGCCATCTCATCCTCTGTCGTCCCCTTCTCCTCCTGCCCCCAATCCCTCCCAGCATCAGAGTCTTTTCCAATGAGTCAACTCTTCGCATGAGGTGGCCAAAGTACTGCAGTTTCAGCTTTTTAGCATCATTCCTTGCAAAGAAATCCCAGGGCTGATCTCCTTCAGAATGGACTGGTTGGATCTCCTTGCAGTCCAAGGGACTCTTCAAGAGTCTTCTCCAACACCACAATTCAAAAGCATCAATCTTCAGCGCTCAGCCTTCTTCACAGTCCAACTCTCACATCCATACATGACCACTGGAAAAACCATAGCCTTGACTAGCCGACTTAGTCGGCAATGTCTCTGCTGTTCAATATGCTAACTTTTCTTCCAAGGAGTAGTCTTTTAATTTCATGGGTGCAGTCACTTGGGAAGGGCCGGGAGCCAGCGTGAGGAACTCCGCCCATGGAAAAGGTCATGAGGAAGGAGGCTTGGCATACGCAAGGCGTAATCAAGCCTCAGGAAACCCCCTGTTCCTGAGCATCTATCCCCAAAACCAGAGTCTATCTACTTTACTGTTTCATGCTCTCACCTACACCTCTGACTTTACGGGGGGCTGTTCCCCACCAGTTCTCTTGGAGAAGGAGTAAACGTGCAGCTCCAAGTCAATAAAAATTCCTGGGCATGACAAGAGTGTTTCAACTTACGAACTCCTCTAACGGTTATCTAGCCTGCCTGTATCGGTTCATCTGGCCACATGTGATTATTTACAGCCTCCCAACAGTGAGAGGCACGAGATGTTTTAGACTTACTAAAGGCAAATTCTTTGGGGAAGTTAAAAATTATTAGTATAGTGGGTTGGTTAGAAATTATACTGGTGAAGGGTTTTTTTCATTTGTTGTGCCAATAATTACTGCTAATTCCCTGCCCTGGGTGTGACAAGGGTGTCTCAGGTCAAACCTCTCTGCTGGCAAACTAGCTTGTGTGACAGGATTATCCATACTCCTGCCACTACACACATGATTTTTCACTACCTCTCAACAATAAATGGCAGAGAGTTTGGAGTATTTTGAGTGTCTTAATTAGCATAGGACTTTTCTCATTGTTGAGTCAATGATTGCCACCAGGCCTCCATATCCTTAGGCACCTGGGAATATATTAATCAATGTATTTGGAATATAGAAAAGGGAATATAGTAGTTTTTGATGTTAACAATAGTAGACTTTTTGAGTTAATGAATTTTCTCTTTTGTTACAGATCACTGCACTTTGTTATCAATCATTGTGTCCTTGCTATGTAAAAATATAACTTTATCACTATCTGAAGACTAAATAGATCTTAAGGGGAACATTGGTGAAGGGTTTTCATTTGTTGGGCTGATGTTTGCTACTAAATCTCCATATTCCCTGTTCTTATAATGAATATAACTAGCATATAGGAGAAATAAGTATTAACCTTTAAGATTAATCATGTTAACCTTGGGTTAAATAAATTCCTTTTCTTGATTGTAACTCACTATACCCTCACCCTATAGGAATGCAACTTTATTTGGAGGGTGGTGCCTGGTTTAAGAAAAAACACCCTTGGAAAAAATAAGTTTTTGGTTATCAGAAAGAAAGGGTCATAAATGTCAGCAGGCCTCATGGCCAGAAGATGATGTAAAACCCCTAAGACCTTTTTTTATGTAAAGCACCTGATTTTGATAAAGGTCAGGACTGCTGACCCCCACATGACTCTGTATTCATCCCTATGTGTAACAAAAGGTATATAAGCAAACCTAAAAATAAAAAATAGGGATCAGTTTCTGGAAAGACTGATTCCCCCATGTCGTTTCTTTCTTGATCCCCATTTTTCTGGCTGAATTAATGTGGGTACTCACCAAGCCTGCTAATTTTGCCTGGGCTTCTAAAATCGGACCAGGGAGGCCTCAGTGCCTCCTCTCCTTCGGGAGAACAGAAAGATGCCTGTGGCCTACGTAGGTGGTGATTGGTATTCCACATAAACCGAGTTATTCAGCCTCTTTTTCTCCACTAATATTTCCTACTACACTATCCGTTTCTAATCTTTCTCTATATCTGTAATTAAATAAGTTTTTTTCCTAGGACGCCAACTCCGTCTCACCTTTGAATCACCCTGGATCCACCGGGGCTGGACCCCAGCAGGGAAGCCCTATACCGTGGAAGATATAGGAACTAAAGGAAGAGACACTGCATCATGGTAAAGTGAACACGGTCATTCTTCTGTTTCCACTGGGGATTGGTTCTAGGACCTACCACCCTCCCTCCTGCCCACAGATACTAAAATTCAAGGAAGCTCAAATACCCTATATGAAATGATGCAATATTTGCATATATCCTTTGTACATCCTTCGGTACATGTTAATTCATCTCTAAATTACTTATTAATATATAATAATACTATACTATAATATATATATATAATAGAATGTAAATGCTAATTAAATAGTTGTCAGGATGTAACAGTATAAAGTTTTGCTTTTGGAAATCTTCTGTAATTTTTTTTTCTAAATAGTTTTGATCTGTGGTTAACTGAATCAGAGGATGTGGGTTTGGAGGGTCAGCTGTGTGTGGTTTATTGCAGATGCTCCCTTATCAGCTGTTCCAGTGCCTGTTAAGAGCACCTCACTTTTCTTTTGGAAGTTTTCCTTCCTTCATCCCAATTCAAAGGAGGTGAAGAGCAAGCAATGCATGTATTCCATACTGTGCTGTCATTTCTTAAAAATCTCAGTCTGAAGTGAAGTGACACAAACACAGAGGAAGCTCCCCTGGAGAAGGAAAAATGGCACCCCACTCCAGTACTCTTGCCTGGAGAACCCCATGGAGGGAGGAGCCTGGTGGGCTACAGTCAATTGGGGTCACAAAGAGTGGGATAGGACTGAGCAAGTTCACTTTTCACTTTTTCACCCTCTGATGGAGAAAGATAAGAGGCTTATGACTGAGGGGGAAACTGGGTCTTGTTCTGATGGGCAGGGCCATGCTCAGTAAATCTTTAATCCAAATTTCTGTTAATGGGTGGAGTTGTGTCCCCTCCCTGCTATTTACCTGTGGCCAAGCTATGGTGGAGGTAGTGAAGACAATGGCGACCGCCTTCAAAGATCCCATGCGTGCAGTGCTGCACTCAGTGCACATAGCCCTGCAGCAGGCCACCACCGAGCCACACCGCCACTGGAGGCTCTCAGACACTCATGGGCAAGTCTAGGTCAGTCTCCCATGGGGTCACTGCTCCCCTCTCCTGGGTCCTGGCATACACAAGGTTCCCCCTGTGCCCTCGAAGAGTCTCCTTCCCAGTCCTGAGTAAGCTCTGGAAGCTCTACAGTGGAGTCAGTGGTGACCTCCTCCAAGAGGGCTTATGACTTACTCATCTGCTGCACCCAGAACCCCATCCCTGCGGCAGTCCACTGCTGACCCATACCTCCACAGGAGACACTCAAACACAGCTCTGCCCAGTCTCTGTGGGGTCCCTGAGTCCCGGGGTGCACAAGGCCTGCCCAAGCCTTTGAACTTCTCTGGCGGGAATGGGGTCCAACTTGAAACATGAATTCACTACTCCTACCATCTTGCTGGGGCTTCTCCTTTGCCCTTCGGCATGGGCTATCTCCTCACAGCCGTTCCATCACCTACCATCTTACTGGGGTTTCTCTGACCTTGGACATGGGGTATCTCCTCATAGCCATTTGTTCCAGGACTGCACAGCTGCCACTTGACAAAATTCCACTGGAGAAGGGAATGGCAAACCACTTCAGCATTTTTGCCTTGAGAACCCCATGAACAGTAAGAAAAGGCAAAAGATAGGACACTGAAAGATGAACCCCCAAGGCTGGTAGGTGCCCAATATGCTACTGGAGATTAATGGAGAAATAATTCCAGAAAGAATGAAGAGACAGAGCCAAAACAAAAACAACACCCAGTTGTGGATGTGACAGGTGATGGAAACAAGATCCGATGCTGTAAAGAACAATATTGCATAAGAACCTGGAATGTTAGGTCCATGAATCAAGACAAATTGGAAGTGGTCAAACATGAGATGGCAAGAGTGAACATTGACATTTTAGGAATCAGGAAACTAAAATGGATAGGAATGGGTAAATTTAACTGAGATGACCAGTTTATCTACTACCGTGGGCAAGAATCTCTTAGAAGAAATGGAGTAGCGATCATAGAAAACAAGAATCCAAAACGCAGTACTTGGATGCAATCTCAAAAACGACAGAATGATCTCTGTTCATTTCCAAGGCAACCCATTCAATATCACAGTTATCCAAGTCTCTGCCCCAATGAGTAATGCTGAAGAAGCTGAAGTTGAACGGTTTTGTGAAGACCTACAAGACCTTCTAGAACTAACACCCAAAAAAGATGTCCTTTTCATTATAGGGGACCGGAATGCAAAAGTAGAAAGTCAAGAAATACTAGGAGTAACAGGCAAATTTGGCCTTGGAGTACAGAATGAAGCAGGGCAAAGGCTAATAGAGTTTTGCCAAGAGACCGCATTGGTCATAGCAAACACCCTCTTCCAACAACACAAGAGAATACTCTACACGTGGACATCACCAGATGGTCAATACCAAAAGCAGATTGATTATATTCTTTGCAGCCAAAGATGGAGAAGCTCTATACAGTCAGCAAAAACAAGACCAGGAGCTGACTGTGGCTCAGATCATGAACTCTTTATTGCCAAATTCAGACTGAAATTGAAGAAAAATGGTACGGGGAGGGAAGTGGGAGGGAGTTCAGGATTGGAAACATGTGTACACCTGTGGTGAATTTACGTTGATGTATGGCAAAACCAATACAATATTGTAAAGTAATTAGCCTCCAATTAAAATAAATAAATTTAACTTTAAAAAAAAAAAAGAAAATGAAAATAGGGAAAACCACTAGACCATTCAGGTATGACCTAAATCAAATCCCTTATGATTATACAGTGGAAGTGAGAAATAGATTTAAGGGACTAGATCTGATAGAGTGCCTGATGAACTATGGATGGAGGTTCGTGACATTACACAGGAGACAGGGATCAAGATCATCCCCAAGAAAAATAAATGCAAAAATGCTAAATGGCTGTCTGAGGAAGCCTTAAAAATAGCTGTGAAAAGAAGAGAAGTAAAAGCAAAGGAGAAAAGGAAATCTATACCCATTTGAATGCAGAATTCCAAAGAATAGCAAGGAGAGATAAGATAGCATTTTTCAGTCATCAGTGCAAAGAAATAGAGGAAAGCAATAGAACAGGAAAGACTAGAGATCTCTTCAAGAAAATTAGAGATTCCAACGGAACTTTTCATGCAAAGATGGGCACAATAAAGGACAGAAATTGTATGGACCTAACAGAAGCAAAAGATATTAAGAAGAGGTGGCAAGAATACACAGAAGAACTACACAAAAAGATCTTCATGACCCAGCTAATTACAATGCTGTGATCACTCACCTAGAACCAGACATCCTGAAATGTGAAGTCAAGTGGGCCTTAGGAAGCATCACTATGAACAAAGCTAGTGGAGATGCTGGAATTCCCAGTTGAGCTCTTTCAAATCCTAAAAGATGATGCTATGAAAGTGCTGCAATCAATATGCCAGCAAATCTGGAAGACTCAGCAGTGGCCACGGGACTGGAAATGGTCAATTTTCATTTCAGTCCCAAAGAAAGGCAATTGCACTCATCTCATCTCACACACTAGTAAAGTAATTCTCAAAATTCTCCAAGCCAGGCTTCCGCAATACCTGAACCGTGAACTTTCAGATGTTCAAGCTGGTTTTAGAAAAGGCAGAGGAGCCAGAGATCAAATTGCCAACATCCGCTGGATCATTGAAAAAGCAAGAGAGTTCCAGAAAAACTGCTTTATTGACTATGCCAAAGCCTTTGACTGTGTGGATCACCACAAACTGTGGAAAATTCTGAAAGAGATGGGAATATCAGACCACATGATCTGCCTCTTGAGAAATCTGTATGCAGGTCAGGAAGCAACAGTTAGAACTGGACATGGAACAACAGACTGGTTCCAAATAGTACTTCCTGGAAAGGAGTACGTCAAAGCTGTATATTGTCACCCTGCTTATTTAGCTTCTATGCAGAGTACATCATGAGAAGTGCTGGGCTGGAAGAAGCACAAGCTGGAATCAAGATTGCTGGGAGAAATATCAATAATCTCAGAAATGCAGATGACACCACCCTTATGGGAGAAAATGAAGAACTAAAGAGCCTCTTGAAGAAAGTGAAAGAGGAGAGTGAAAAAGTTGTCTTAAAATTCAACATTCAGAAAACTAAGATCATGGCATCCGTCCTATCACTTCATGGCAAAAAAGTGCAGAAATAGTGGAAACAGTGGCAGACTTTATTTTGGGGGGCTCCAAAATCACTGCAGATAGTGACTGCAGCCATGAAATTAAAAGAGACTTTCTCCTTGGAAGAAAAGTTATGACCAACCTAGATAGCATATTCAAAAGCACAGACATTACTTTGCCAACAAAGGTCTGTCTAGTCAAGGCTATGGTTTTTCCAGTGGTCATGTATGGATGTGAGAGTTGAACCTTAAAGAAAGCTGGGCATCAAAGAATTGAAACTTTTGAACTGTTTGAGAAGACGCTTGAAAGTCTCTTGGACTGCAAGGAAATCCAACCAGTCCGTCCTAATGGAAATCTGTCTTGAATATTCATTGGAAGGACTGATGTTGAAGCTGAAACTCCAATATTTTGGCCCCCTGGTGTGAAGAACTGACTCACTACAAAAGACTCTGATGCTGGGAAAGGTTGAAGGTGGGAGGAGAAGCTGATGGCAGAGGATGAGATGGTTGGATGGCATCACCAACTCAATGAACATGATTTTGAGTAAATTCTGGGATTTGGGGATGGACATGCTGCAATCCATGGGGTCGCAAAGAGTCAGACACGTCTGAGTGACTGAACTGAACTAAACTGAACTGAACTCAGAGTGGAACACCAGCCATGGCAGGTCCTGTTTTATGTGATAGGGATAGATCAGTGAAGACAGTAGACAGTAATTCCTGTCCTCCAGAAGTTAACATCCTTGTAGGAGGACAACAAGGCTGCAATGGCTCTAAGAATTCACAAAATTGTAAACAACTCAGCCCTGAAATGCTCAAAGAAGACTTGGTGGAAGTAATGGTGAACTGAGTGTTCAATGAAGTGGGATTTAGATATCCAGAAAGGAGAGCCAAGAGGAATGCATTCTTGTAATTTGTTAGAGTTTTTATGAATTAAATCAGTGTTTTAGTAGGTGTTGGTAACAAAAAATCTGAAATTAACTTTTAAAAACAAAGCAAATGAGATCAGTCTTGATTTAAAGCCTTCAGTGGATTTCCACTGCTCATAGGATAAAGTGAAAGTCAAAGTGTTAGTCACTCAGTTGTGTCCAACTCTTTGCAACCCCATATACTCTAGCCTGCCAGGCTCTTCTGTCCATGGAATTCTCCAGGAAAAAGCCCTTGAGTGGGTAGCCGTTTCCTTCTTCAGGGGATCTTCCCAACCCAGGGATTGCATCTGGGTCTCCTGCATTGCAGGCAGATTCTTCACCCTCTGAGCCACCATGGAAGCCCAAGTCATAGGATAAGATCATAGGAAAAGACCAGGCTCCTCAAAGATCTGGTCCCAGCATACCTATGAAACTTCTTTTTACCTTTTCTTGTCCTTGGTCAATAAACTCTAGCCACCCTGGCCTACTTTCAGTCTTTATACCTTTCCAGTTTCATGCAAGGCTTTATGATCTCTTTGCCTAGAGGGCCTTTTCCCTGTTGGTTTTCTTAACAAACTCCTACTCATTCTCCACCTCTCAATTAACTGACATTTTCTCAGAGAAGGCTTTTTTTAATGTGCTAGTTTATACAAGGTCCCCTAGTTATATGCTGTCAATATCCTGTATCTTTCCTTCTGGGCATTTCATAGAATATAATTAACTAATGATCTGTGCAATAATTGGTTTAATATGTGTCCTCCCTCTTGATGGTAAATAGTTTGGTGAACATTCAATATTTGTTAAATAAATAAAGGATTAACATGAAACTGTTGTAACCATTGAGGTCCTTTTCTGCTCCAGTGACAGTTTACTGAAGGTACTCCTCATGTCTGGGAACAGATGACCCCAGATTTCCTCAGGGTTGGAATTGCCAACAATGAACTTTCTAGTAGAGTATAAGCTCTACTGTCTCCCTTGTCTAGAACAGGGTAGAGACTGAAAGAAGTTGTTACCGCCTGAGGAGAAAGAGCCAATCTTTGAGAGGAGGAGGGAATGATAGTGTCATGTGAGTATGTGAAGAAACCTGACACAGTTCGTGCAGACAGATCTCTCTTTTTTTCTTTTTTTTTTTTCAGTTAAAAATAAGACAAGGTAAACTGTTCAAAACAAGGAGGGCATATGAAACAGAGGGTTTTGGGAAAGTGTAGGACTGAAATGACCCTCAGGCAGGAGAGAGGTGTGGGAGAAGTAAAAAGTGGCTGGCATTGAGGTTCTGATAAGCTTGACAGTAGCCCCTTGGGGCAGAGAAGGCAATGGCACCCCCACTCCAGTACTCCTGCCTGGAAAATCCCATGGATGGAGGAGACTGGTAGGCTGCAGTCCATGGGGTCGCTAAGAGTCAGACATGACTGAGCGACTTCACTTTGACTTTTCACTTTCATGCACTGGAGAAGGAAATGGCAACCCACTCCAGTGTTCTTGCCTGGAGAATCCCAGGCATGGGAAAGCCTGGTGGGCTGCCGTCTATGGGGTTGCACAGAGTTGGCCACGACTGAAGTGACTTAGCAGCAGCAGCTGCAGCAGCCCCTTGAGGAGACACACTAACATTTAGAGGCTTAGAATTTCCTCCAGCTTGATCAGTAGATGAGAGAAGAAGCCAACAGATTGATATAGATCTGAGATTTTCCCAGGAGAATATCATGACTAGGTGCAAGTACCTCCCCCTCCCCTTCCTGTGCATGCTCAGTCATGTACGACTCTTTGCAATCCTATGGACGGTAGCCCTCCAGGCTCCTCTGACCATGGGATTCTCCAGGCAGGAATACTTGAGTGGGTTGCCGTGCCCTCCTCCAGAGGATCTTCCTGATCCAGTGATTGAACCCGTGTTCCTGCAGGGATGTTCCTCCCTTGGGGCTCCTAATATGTTACTTAAATCATAGAAGAAAGTCTAAAAGTTAGAAAGCAGAAGAATGAGGGAAGAACACATCTCATCACATGAACACACATACCAGTAGCACTTTAGTATAATTATTTACATTTTGAATGTATGATTTTATTGTCTGTGTAATGAAAACCAATGAATCTATAAAGGGTATATATATATTTTTAATTAAAAATAACCTTTTATAATGATAAAATCATGTATCAGGCATGTGGGAAATTTAGATTCAAAATACTTAACTGAAAATGACTGGCAGGTGCCCTAGTTCCCTGCCCTCCTTTTAATAATATGCAGAATGGCCTATCTTTTTAATTTCAATTCTCTCTTGTAGCCAGTTTAATCATTATCAAGTATCTTTTGCCCAGATATGATCTTGTAAGTAAAAGTTTTCACAGTTTTCAAAATTGCTGGAAAAGCAGTTCTGGACTGGAAGAAACTGTGGACTAGAAGAAAAAGTAAAGTAACTATTTTCCATGTTCAAAGTCTATAAAGTGCTCATTCAAACATCACCTCTTTGAGAAATGTTTAATTAGAAAAATTATTTTAAAATTATATCATAAAAGATATGAGTCAAAAGATTAGAAAGTTTCCTGTTTTCATTTTTCATTGTGCTGTAACCGGAAGAAAAAGGCCAGTGAATATTTGTTGACTAAATAATGAAAAAAGTAAACATCAATGTACATCTGCATATCTGCCCTCCAGAAAGAAAAGTCACAAACAGGCTGCCTCTGATGGTTACAGGCAGTAAAATGTACATCTGAAAACATAAAAGAATTTCAGGGAGGAAGTTCACCCTGCCTTTCTCTAAGTTAATATCCATTTGAGCCCTAATATCATTATTAATCACATTTAATTAATATACTTATATAATTAATAATGTAATTAATTAATAAGGTTAATTACATTTAACCTCAGTTTAAATGAGATGATTCAGTCCTTCCTGAGCTGATCCTTTTTCTCTCACTTATCTTTGTATCTGTCTAAAGCCAACTACACATGGAAGTAAACAGCTCAGGAAGAGGAGACCTGTACCCACCCCCCCACCTCTCCCCCGCTAGAAGACCAGTTACATTTTTTTTTTGTATCCCACTGGGATGAACAACATTCTCTGACAGCAGCTGGTTAGCTACTCAACATCAACAGGCTCTTTTTCCTCTCTGTCTTCGTCTATCTGGCACATCTTTGCCTGCTTGGCTTCCTGGCTTGTTGTTCTTCTCCAAGTCATGTTAAGAAGTGCGCATTGAATTTTTTTCTCCATTCTTCCTGGACTGTCCAGTGGGATGTGCCGACCTCACATCTTTTCTCCAACTCTCCATTTCTGGTGGGAAGAAATTCAATTCCCTGCCCCTGTGAGCAAACTCCAAATCCTATCCTATGCACACACATCTTGAATGTTCTAAATCCCTGGGTTACTGCCATACCTAAAGAGTCCAGATTAAATGGGAAATATTCACAAATGTCAAGCTAGAGTTACCTGAATCTGCTTTTATTTAAATTATCTGGGTAATAATTCATACCAATGCCATGCTTAAAGGTACAGAATGCATCTGTCAGACTGTAAGTTATTTACAAGTACTTTTCAAGGTTATTTCTGGGAGCTCTGAAGTCCTTGATTTCACAGATACAATTTGACTGACATAAAACATGAAATACAGTTTTATGGGAGGTAGTTTGGATGCTGTGCTTCCCTGGTGGCTCAGACAACAAAGAATCTTCCCGCAATGTGGAAGATTTAGGTTTGATCCCTGGGTTGGGAAGATCCCCTGGAGAAGGGAATGGCAACACACTCCAGTATTCTTGCCTGGAGAATTCCATGGACAGAGGAGCCTGTCAGGCTGCAGTCCAGGGCTCACAAAGAGTCAGTCATGACTGAGCGACTAACACACACACAGTTTGGATGCTGTCCCTTTCCTCCTGTGACTTTAGAAAGAAATTCTTTCCAGTATTTCAAGTTTCTGTGAGGAAGGGGTTTTTCTGGGAGTTGTGAGATCATGCAGCCCTTCAGGTGTGCAGACTCTTTCTGTTCACAGGGCCACTGTTTTTCAGAGTCCTCCCCCACCTTCCCTCCTTGTAATACTCAGGCTCATAATTACTCTCTAGGTAGGGAGACCTGGGGCACAGCATGGCCAAAGTTGGACTTAGACTAAATCAGCTTCTGGAGCTGCAGCCCTTACTCCTGATGTGTTCTTCTTATGTCTGTTCAAGGAAAGAGTTGAAAGAACAGAGATCACGAAAATGTTCCATCATCTTCCCTGCCTCAGAAATAAAATGAAAGGCTTATCCCAAATTAGCATGAGACTGCTCAGTGCCTAGTTTTATCTAAAATATATAAAAGTCAATATGTGCTATATATGGTTTTTTAAAGTTCAATGATATTTTGCTTAACCCAATCCTTATAAAATATTATCATGTCAATGTTTAATCAACACAAAAATTCATGAGCTATTTTACCTTCTTTTGAGGAGTAGCAAGTCTTCCAATTCTGTGTGTATTTTATACTTATGTGCTGTGCTTAGTCACTCAGTCGTGTCCAACTCTTTGTGACCCCATGGACTGCAGCCTACTAGGCCCCTCTGTCCATGGGGATTCTCCAGGCAAGAATACTGGAGAGGGTTACTATGTCCTCCTCCAGGGGATCTTCCCAACCCAGGGATGGAACCCAGGTCTCCCGCATTGCAGGCAGATTCTTAACTGACTGAGCCACCAGGGAAGCCCATTTTATACTTAAAGCAACTTCATTTAGTGGCTTTGTCAAAATGAAGACAATAAAAATAAATTTAATAGAATTAAATTTATAAACTAGAATTAAATTTATAAAATAGAATTATTTATAAACTAAGTTTGTCTTTATTTTATCACTTGTTACAACACCAGTCTATAAATAAAACAGTGAATCTGTGTAACAGCAATTAAATTCAGCTAACTCTGATGTTTTTCAGACTTTCAAGTTGTGTGAAAACCATAGTTTTACTGGTAGTTTGCAATTTTTTTGTTATGAGGTATGTGACATAGGTCTCGTTTTGTGCTCTTGTCCCAAACCCGGTGAATGTTAGAGGCGGGACTGACTACTTTCCCTCCACTGTATGGCCAGGTGCAGTGGAGGAGAGCCTCCTCGAGCAGCACTTACCACTGAGCTTTCTTATTCCTAAATATCTTCCCACCTTCCCTCTATTCCCTTCAATCTGTCTCCTTCAGTGAAATAGATATCAGTATTTATTGACTAAATAAATGTGATTTTTAATTTTATAATCTATAAAGACTTTTACTTCTGTTATCTAATTGGTACATAACATCCTCTGTGAGGCAAATAAGGAAATAGGCTGAGAAAGTTTAAGTTCCTGGGGTCAAAGTTTAACAATTCCACCCAGGGCTCCTCATTTTAAGTTTTCACTCCTTCCACTTCCAGCTTCATTTTGGACCTGGAGAAATGGGTGTCAGGGAAGTGTTTCAGGCAGAACACACAGCATGAGCAAAGAAACAGAAATAGCTCTTGGGGTTGGCTAAAGCTCATTGCACTCAGAAAAAATAGGACATGTGGGAAAGAGCAGGGCTTTGGTGATGAAGTTCACCTCCGATGTCAGCTTTGAGATCTTGTGTATTACTCTGATAGTTTGCATGCTGTATTTTTTTTTTTTTAGGGAGAAAGTAATTGAAGTAAAGAAACTTTATTTTTATCCATAAAAACACTGTTTATTTCCTCTTGAGATGAAGCTGGTCTTCATCTTAGTAGGAACAGGAGCAGGGAGAGAAGTCACTCAACTTACCCTTGCCAATGATAACCCCCAAGGCCCACGGCCTTCCTTCACTCCCGGGGTGGGCAGGAAGCCTCTAATCCCAGCCAGCTGGCTGCTCTGAGAGTACCACTGGGCAGGAGAACCCAGGTTAGAGAGGGTGGATACATTAGTTCCAAATTGACCATTTTTCTGCCAAATGCCAGAAAAAAGGAGCCACATTTTTGTACAAAGGACAAAGCATTTCTTTTTCAATTGATAGATACTACTTTACAGACTCTGTTTTTAAGGTAAAGGAGAACTATTTGTTTGGATTTTTCTTTTAAATTCTCAACAAGGCATCCGATCCATGCCTTTAAAACATGTATAAGATCTTATCATTCCATTGCTTAAAGTCCTGCCAGGACTTTTGTTCTCCTTGGAGTGGAACTCTAAGCCCTTGAAACCTCTCTGCCAGCCTTACACAATCTAGTTCCTCATGGCCTTTCCAGTCTCTTCTATTTATTTCTCTCTTGTTCCCTGTTCTCCAGCCACACTGGCCTCCTGGCTGGGCTTTTCACTCACCAGATATCCCACTGCTTCAGGATGCTGGGTCTTGTTAATCCTAGTACCTGAGCATGTTTCCCCCAGATACCTACAGGTTCAGTCCCTCACCTTGGTTCAGCGGGTAGAGACTCTGTCTGCAATGCGGGAGTTGCAAGTTTGATCCCTGGGTCAGGAAGATTCCCCTGGAGGAGGAAATGGCAACCCATTCCAGTATTCTTGCTTGAGGAATCCCATGAGCAGAGGAGCTAGGTGTGCTATAGCCCATGGGATTGCAAGAGTCAGATACAACTGAGGAAGTAAACAAGAACAAACTCTCTTCAGTTGTGTCCAACTCTATGCAACCCTATGGACCGTAGCTCATCAGGCTCCTCTGTCCATGGGATTCTCCAAGCAAGAATACTGGAGTGGGTTGCCATGCCCTCCTCTAGGGGATCTTCCCTACTCAGAGACTGAATCAAGTCTTTTGTTTCTCTTGGATGGACAGTCAAGTTCTTTACCACTAACACCACCTCAGAAGGCCACCTTCTTATCATCCTGGCTCAAACATCGTCTTCTCAATGAGCCCTCACTAATCACTTTATTTAAATTGAATGCCCATTCTAGCATATTCTCTCTTCTTTCTAGTTCATTTTCCAACACCCTACTCCCCACCTGGCATTCAAAATCTTACCTTTGTAAGCTTTTTCTTGGTCTTTCTTCTTTCGATAGGCCATAAGTACCAAAGGAAGGGATTTGGTCAACTTGTATTCACCCAGACCTATAACAATGCCTAATATGTGAAGATGATCAATTAATATTTGTTGAATGAAATAAGTGGGATCTTTTATTCTTGGAAGATTGTGCATTAGGATTGCTTTAGGTCTTTTGTCTAGTTAAAGTAACTGTTAACCTTCTTATGGATTTCTATGAATCTAGAGAAATTTCTTCATCCTCCTGAGTATTTTGTATTACACTGTTAGAAGCCTCCTTTTTGTTTTTTTATTCAGGAGGACAAGCCATATCATCAGGGTTTTAATTGGACTGAACGAGGATGGCCTGTTTTTGTAGGTCATAGAATGGGGTTTACCAAATCATCAAAAGCTGGAAAAAAAATTTCCACCTGCTGGATGGGATACGGGCAACATGTATGGTCAGAAAAATTATTACTCTGTCTGCCTGTTCTGTCCTTTCCACCCTGATTCTATGCCACATGTGTGCATTTAATTTGTGCAGTCACAGTATTATTTTATGCTGCTGCTGAGTCCCTTCAGTCATGTCCGACTCTGTGTGACCCTTAGACGGCAGCCCACCAGGCTCTCCCGTCCCTGGGGTTCTCCAGGCAAGAACACTGGAGTGGGTTGCCATTTCCTTCTCCAATGCATGAAAGTGAAAAGTCAAAGTGAAGTCGCTCAGTCATATCCGACCCTCAGTGACCCCATGGACTGCAGCCTACCAGGCTTCTCCATCCATGGGATTTTCCAGGCAAGAATACTGGAGTGGGGTGCCATTGCCTTCTCCAATTTTATACTTACTGACTGCTAATTTAGGAAGTGTTTCAAAGCATGCATATTTTTCTCTATAACCATGTTTTAATACTTGAGATCAAAGATCCAGGTGACTATGATATCTAAAATGATGATGTGTGCAAAGGCTCAATAAAGTACAGGTTGACTCATATTTATGGTGTAGTGATAACTGTCCTTTAATTCTGAAAGTCAAATAATACCATAAATTATAATCATAATCTGTGGGTATCAATTATACCAAGCTATTCAAGAGCTACATATGAACAAATAAATCTTGCATGTTTTTAAAATATCAAGATATGTGGGATCAGAGAGTAGGAGAAAAGGAGTAAGTGAAAGAATAACTTTCTATTATACTGCTTCACATTTTATCTCCAGTTTATGCACTGAGAACATTTTCAGAATGTTAATTAATCTTATTCATCTGGATGTGTCTTGCTTCCATATAGTGTTATAAAATTAACTGGTATAGTTTTCATAAGAACAATTTTAGTGAATTTTTCAGACTCTTAGGTTTTCCCTATGCTTCACTGACAAGGAGTTTTAGAAGAGGGGCAAAGTTGTCATGGAGAGAGTACTAGTGGTGTATACCTTTATTCCATTGCAAGATGGAAGCGAGTCAGCTCTGACATGGAAAAGAAGCACAAACAAATGTCCCCTAATCCTAGATCAGAAGCTCTTGGCTCTCTTCAAGTCTAACCCAAACCCATGTTATGATTGTGCCCTTCACTTCCTGTCTGGCATGCTTCCTCCCAGTTTTCTGGTCTCTCAAGACTTTAGAGAGACAACACTTTGTCTCTCTAAAGGATATTTTCAAATATCCTACCTATAGGATATAGATAGGATATAATATCTAAGGATATTTTCAAAGTCCCTGAGAATAAAGTCTATTTATCACTTCATGGGAAATAGATGGGGAAACAGTGGAAACAGTGTCAGACTTTATTTTGGGGGCTCCAAAATCACTGCAGATGGTGACTGTAGCCATGAAATTAAAAGACGCTTACTCCTTGGAAGAAAAGTTATGACCAACCTAGATAGCATATTGAAAAGCAGAGACATTACTTTGCCCACTAAGGTCCGTCTAGTCAAGGCTATGGTTTTTCCTGTGGTCATGTATGGATGTGAGAGTTGGACTGTGAAGAAGGCTGAGTGCCGAAGAATTGATGCTTTTGAACTGTGGTGTTGGAGAATACTCTTGAGAGTCCCTTGGACTGCAAGGAGATCCAACCTGTCCATTCTGAAGGAGATCAGCCCTGGGATTTCTTTGGAAGGAATGATGCTAAAGCTGAAACTCCAGTACTTTGGCTACCTCATGCGAAGAGTTGACTCATTGGAAAAGACTCTGATGCTGGGAGGGATTGGAGGCAGGAGGAGAAGGGGACAGCAGAGAATGAGATGGCTGGATGGCATCACTGACTCGATGGACGTGAATCTGAGTGAGCTCTGGGAGTTGGTGATGGACAGGGAGGCCTGGGGTGCTGCGATTCATAGGGTCGCAAAGAATCAGACACCACTGAGCGACTGAACTGAACTGATACAGGGTTATTTCCATCTTTGTTCCATATATATGCGTTAGTATACTGCATTGGTGTTTTTCTTTCTGGCTTGCTTCACTCTGTATAGTAGGCTCCAGTTTCATCCACCTCATTAGAACTGATTCAAATGTATTCTTTTTAATGGCTGAGTGATACTCCATTGTGTATATGTACCACATCTTTCTTATCCATTTGTCTGTCCTGGCTATTGTAAACAGCAGCATCAGGATTTCTTATACTCAGATACCTCCTAGATTGTGAAATTGCCTAAATATAAAGTCTAGACTCTCCAGCCAAACATTCAAACTTGCCTACTCTCCCATTCCCTCTCCAAAGGAGATCCTAACCTACTTTTCCAAGTATCTTTCCCACTTATTCTTTATTTTAGAAGTCACATTGATTTTTTAAAAATTACTACAGATGTGTTAATTGCCAGATCCCAAAGCACTGTCCAAGTTCTCATCTTCCTAAAGGCCTGTATATTGTTTGGCATCTGAAAACTACTCACCAGTCCTGGTTTCTTTAATGTTTCATTGCCTTGCCTCCTACCATTCATGCTTGGGTTTTGTTTGTTTAGTTTTATTTTTGTCTGATTTTTTAACAACTATACTCCATTCACCCTTTCCCTAGCTCTTTCTTCTACCCATTTAATTCATATTTTATAATAATCATAATTGACACTATTAAGGGCCTTGTGGGGCCCCTGGGCACAAACACTTTGTGTCCCTCATTTCTTTGATTATAGCCCTTCATTCAGCCTCCATGACCTTCCCTGAGTTCCAGTGGGCTGATTCAAGAAGTTGTCAGAGAAGAAGGAAACAGGAGACCATGAAGAAACAAACAATAAAGAGCAGCCTTGGGGCAAGGTCCTATTTCCCAAAAAAAGAAACACACAAAATCTTTGAGCTAGTTTGCAGATATTGAAATTCCTTCTACGTGGGAGAAGTTAATGATTCATGAGGCATGCTTGTCTATGTCCACAAGCATATAGACATAAAATTAGTTGGAAATCAATGTTGACATTGTGGACCCCTACTTACCTCACCACTAACCCATCAAAATAATGTTCATGAGCTGATCATGCCCTCTTTTGAACAATTATTATAAAACTTATCCAACTTGTCATTATCTTCCCCAAATTGAGACACTTGGTTTTGAAGTCATTA
Source organism: Nanger dama (assembly GCA_917880005.1). Lineage (NCBI taxonomy): Eukaryota > Metazoa > Chordata > Mammalia > Artiodactyla > Bovidae > Nanger > Nanger dama. Next base: position 351,446 of record CAKJTW010000068.1, on the reverse strand, counting down.
GTCTGCTGGGGCCCACTTTGCCTGGAAAAGCAATAAAGCTATCCTTTTCTAGTTCAAAAATAAAAATAAAAATAAATCATAGAAACTGTGCTAGAAAAGTTAGGTAGAGAAAAATTATTGGATAAAACATAATTGTGTTACTTAGAAAAGCAACTGTTAGAAGCTCAGAGACATCTAACAAAAACTTTAGAAGGCTCATTTGTATTTACTTAGGAATTCTATTCCTGACAATCTTTCAAAATGAACTAATGGTAAATATGAAGGAATAAGAGCTTTAACTGCTGTATGAAATGAACCATAATGCAACAATTAAAAGATTACCATTAAAAGTGATATTTGTAATATGGGACAATGTTAATAGAAAAAGTTTAGACACAAAATTAGGTTTATATTATTTGATTAAAATTATAAAAACAAAGTAATGTATAAAATATAAAAAATGCTAATAGGATTATATCTAGGTGTAGGTAGATATCGCCTTAACTTTTCTCATAACATTTAAGGGCAAATGCAATTTTAAAATAAGAGGCTATTTCTTCCTGTTGAAAATATAAGAAGAGATCTTTCTTTCACTAGGCTCCTCTGTCCACGGAATTTCTCCAGGCAAGAATACTACAGTTGGTTGCCATTTCCTTCTCCAGAGGATCTTCCCGACTCAGGGATGGAACCCGCATCTCCTGCAATGGCAGGCAGATTCTTTACCACTGAGTCACCTTGGAAGCCCCATAGCTGTGAGTACTTCCTCTCTTTTTGAAATATACGTAAACCCCTTTGGAAACTAGATAGGCCTTTGTCAGCTTCATGAACCAGGAACATTTCCCTTAAGGATCTGGGAACTCTCTCTTTGAAATGCAAACATCAAACTCTTTTCCCTATGAGGACCCAGTGGACAGAATGAACCTGGAAGCGTCCTTGTGAGTGTGAGTACACACAGTCCTAAGGCACTCCAGTCCTGTTGACTCTTTGTGACCCTATAGACTGTAGCCCTCTAGGCTCCTCTGTCCATGGGATTCTCCAGGCAAGAATACTGGAGTGGGTTGTCACGCTCTTCTCCAGCGGATCTTCGTGACCCAGGAATCAAACCCCGTGTCTCTTAGTCTCATACACTGGCAGGCGGTTTCTTTACCACTAGCGCCACCTAGGAAACATCCTCACAAGAAACACATCTAATCTGTCAGTTTGCCTTGATTTTGGACTTCCGACTTAGCAGTAGCAGCAGCAGCAGAAGGCAATGGCACCTCACTCCAGTACTCTTGCCTGGAAAACCCCATGGACGGAGGAGCCTGGTGGGCTGCAGTCCATGGGGTCGCTGAGAGTCAAATACGACTGAGCGACTTCACTTTCACTTTTCACTTTCATGCATTGGAGAAGGAAATGGCAGCCCACTCCAGTGTTCTTGCCTGGAGAATCCCAGGGACGGGGGAGCCTGGTGGGCTGCCGTCTATGGGGTCGCACAGAGTCGGACACGACTGAAGCGACTTAGCAGCAGCAGCAGCAGCAGCTGCAGCAGCAGGGCTACCTGGGTGGCTCAGGTGGTAAAGAATCCACCTGCAATGCGTAAGACCTGGGTTCGACCCCTGGATGGGGAAGATCCCCTGGAGGAGGGCATGGCAGCCCACTCCAGTATTTCTACCTGGAGAATCCCCATGGACAAAGGAGTCTGACAGGCTGCAGTCCAGGGGGTCACAAAAAGTTGGGCATGACTAATTGACTTAGCACAGCACAGCACAGCCTTCGGAGCTGTGAGAAGGATTTGTTTGTTTGAGGCCCTCTGCCCCATCCCTACTCCGGCCCTGGCCCCACCACACATAAAAGGCAATGCAAACATTAAAGGAGACAGTCTCCCAGTCTCTGCAGGAGGACAGGAGCCTTAACTTGAAGGGGCACCTCACTCCAAGGTATGAAACTACTTTCCGTCATAAAAATAAGAAAAGGGTATTCTCCCTCTGGCTGGTTCAGTTACCTAGCATAGATGGTCACTGCATTACCAGCTGAATTTAGGATGAATTCTGTGTGACTGATGGTGCTGTCCAGTCCTCCCACTTGAGGGTTAATTATTATTATCTTGAAAATAGGCATACAGTGGGCTTCCCAGATGGAGCTAGCAGTAAAGAACCTGCCTGCCGATGCAGAAGATAGATGAGATGTGCGCTCTATCCCTGGGTAGGGAAAATTCCCTGGAGAAGAGCATGGCAACCCACTCCAGTTTTCTTGCCTGGAGAATCCCATGGGCAGAGGAGCCTGGTGGGCTACCATCCATAGGGTCACAAAGAGTCGGACATGACTGAAGCGACTTAGCATGCAATGGACTCAGCTTTGCTATATAAGAGGATAAAACTCCTTTCTACCTTTACAGTCTCCCAGCAGATTACCTGTGATGTGCATTATAGTCTGGTTTAATGCTTATTCAAAAATAAATGTACTGTCTTTCTCTATTATCTTTTTTGTGTTGGGAAAGCATTGTGTTTTTATTTATATTTTTCTAATGATTTCAAATTTTGTATAATGAGTATTATTATGAATACAGTGGGGAAATATTTTCTTTTATAATTATCTTCTATTTTTGTAATTAATTTCTTAATCTTTTTGTTAACCATCAGTTAATAACCACTTTATTTTTTATCCTGCTCTAAGCTATAAATTGTTCTTAGCTCTAGATCGACCTTTCTAGGTCAAAAGAATTCTTTTGACTGTCTGTTCCATTTTCTTCTGAGCTGCATGTTGTAGGGTGTTAAGCCTGGGAGATACCTACTTAATATGTTGTTGCAGCTAGGAGCCCCATTATCTCTCATGGAGACTGGCTTAAAACCTCCTCTGCTTTTCAAAGCAACCAATTTATTGTCAGTCTGGTTACCCTTCCTCTGGGCTCTGCCTTCAAAATATTTCTTTTTTTCTTTCTTTCCTCTACTGAGAATCAGAAAACAACAAAAAATATTTTACTGTAAGGATATCCCAAATATTGTATTCTGTCTTTCTATCTTCTGTCTACTTATCATCATCTATCTATCTTTGTGTTAACAATCGATTCAGAGTAGAATAAACCAATAGTGTTATTATAAACTGATTATTGTTTATCTGAAGCACAAATTTAACTGGGCATCATATATTTATGATTTTAAATATAGAAACCTCACATATACGATCATCATAAATATGCTTATTGGAAACATTTTCCTCCAGATGATAATTTCTTTACCTAGGTCAGGGTAATTTTATAGTCTATTATTTAAAATAAGTTGATAGATTAGACAAAATGAAGTGAAGTCGCTCAGTCGTGTCCAACTCTTTGCGACCCCATGGACTGTAGCCTACCAGGCTTCTCTGTCCATGGGATTCTCTAGGCAAGAATACTGGAGTGGGTTACCATTTCCTTCTCCAGGGGATCTTCCCGACCCAGGGGTCGAACCCGGGTCTCCCGCATTGGAGGCAGACGCAATGAAGCTAACAGGAAACACATAATTTAAATGAGTAGAAAGTGACTTATTTATCAGATAAAAAGGTTTCTCTTATTCTTTAGGGAAAATTAATTTTCCAATTAGGATACTGGAAGATAAGCATCATTTGAAAGAGTAAATCAAGGAAATCATATTTTGTTTACAGATTTTAAAATTTGTTTCCTCTTTACAAATATGTTTCTGTAAACTTTTGAGGAGAAAATGCAGAGGTATTTTGCTATACAAAAATGAAATCACACTACTTTTTTTCCCACTCTACAATATAGCAAAATTTTTCCTTGCAGTCAAAAGAGTAACTAAGTGCCTATTTGCTACTAAGTCCTCTAAACTTCTCTCAATTCTTCTTTCTCCTTCCCCTGACTGCTATAGTTCACGAATATAATGAGAGACACCTTGAGATAGCTGGTGTCAGAGGCTCATTTCCTCCCCCTTTTGGTAGCTAGCTAGACTCCCGTCTGAGGCTGATGAAAGAACAAGCTGATGGTGGTGCCTGCATTTGGGGCTCCCCTTTTCCAACAAGCTTGTTTTTAATGTCCCATGACATTGTGAAAAGAAGCTCCCTTTGTTACATTGTCAAAATCAAGTGGCCATTTCCTACCCCTCTTTCTCTATCAATATGTAGAATAATAGTATCTGGTGAGGTCTTCCTCTGACATTCCCTGTTCTCCATCCTCAGCTTGCCCCTCACACGCCCCCACAGCCCTGCAAAGAGCTACACAGGATATGCAGGGCAATGGAATGGCTTTGCCTTGCTGTTTTCTCTGACCGTATGTTTCCCCAAAGCATTCACTTTACTTCTGGTTGCTAATGTTGTGTTTCTTTGCCCTCATTGCATGTGTACTTTTTGAACTGGGGGACCATCAGTTCAGTTCAGTTCAGTTCAGTTGCTCGGTCGTGTCCGACTCTTTGTGACCTCATGAATCGCAGCACTCCAGGCCTCCCTGTCCATCACCAACTCCTGGAGTTCACTCAGACTCATGTCCATCGAGTCAGTGATGCCATCCAGCCATCTCATCCTCTGTCGTCCCCTTCTCCTCCTGCCCCCAATCCCTCCCAGCATCAGAGTCTTTTCCAATGAGTCAACTCTTTGCACGAGGTGGCCAAAGTACTGGAGTTTCAGCTTTAGCATCATTTCTTCTAAAGAAATCCCAGGGCTGATCTTCTTCAGAATGGACTGGTTGGATCTCCGGGGACCATAACAGTCAGGTAATTTAGAATCAGATCTGTCTTTTCATTGTGGTTTATGAAACCTAAAGGGCGTAGACCCTGACCCCAGAGTAGAAAACAGAAAATCAAAGCCATTCTTCATTCCATTCTGAAAATTTCCCTTTGTGCTTTATAAAATTTCAGAAATTAGAACTGCTAAGGAAAAGAAATATTTGAAAAGGTCAAGATTTTCGATTAGGTTTTGCCAGTACCATATTTTTTTCTTCTCTTGAAATGGACTTGAGATTTAAATAATTTTGGAAGCTTTGTTGAATAATCCATGAACATTCTGTTGCAGAAAAGGGGACCCCTTCCAGGGCCCGAAACTGGGCTCTTGTCTAACACTCGGAAATGAATTGTCCGAGGAGAAACATGTGCTGAAAAACCAAGAGATTTTATTGGGAAAGGGCACCTGGGTGGAGAGCAGCAGGGTAAGGGAACCCAGGAGAACTGCTCTGCCACATGGCTTGCAGCCTCGGGTTTTATGGTGACGGGATTAGTTTCTGGGTTGTCTTTGGCCAGTCATTCTAATTCAGAGTCTTTCCTGGTGGTGCACACATCGCCTAGCCAAGATGGATGCTAGTGAGAGGGATTCTGGGAAGTGGACGGACACATGGTGTCTCCTTTTGACCTTTCCCGAACTCTTCTGGTTGGTGGTGTCTTATTAGTTCCATATTCCTTACCAGGATCTCCTGTCATAAAACAACTCATCTGAATGGTTACTAAAGGGCCTGGCCAGAGTGAGTGGTTACAGTTAGTGTGCTTCCCCTAACAATTCTAGAGTGCAAATTTCAGAGTTAGAGAGGAGATACCAGGTGAATTAATATATTTTCAGGTTTTGTAAATTGATTTAGGATGATCTGAGTAAGAAGTACTTGCTTGGGGCACAAATGTAAAATGTAGTTTAAAGAATGATCCTCAGTGATTTGTTAATCTTCTTTCCTTTGAAACAGATTGAATACTTTTATGTGAAAGACTTATTCCATGTTCTTCTTCACAAAAATAAGTTAATATCTGAAGTACAATTTGGAGTAAAAAAAAAAAAACCTCCATAAATCCCTTTATTCTCTTACTAGAAGTTTGAAATTTCCATGTAGTACTCTCTACCAATTTGAGCCTGTAAACTCTCTTTGTTGATCTTACTGAGATCCATAAGTAAATGATCCTGCTACATACTAGTGATAATTTCATTTTGCTCTAAAATACTGGAGAAAGCAAAAAGCTGGCCAACAGGTGCCATCTTTGATCATTTTCCCTTTTGGTTAAGGCATTAATGTTAAGTCAAATGTTTCATTTTAGATTAAGTTCTGCAGAAATATTTTGGATTTTCCCACTTCCCTTTTAGACTCTGCTGTGTATGACGGGGGCTGTGAGACTACACTGTATCTTCTAGGCCCCTTTGGTACTGGAAGGAGATCTGGATGATAAAGGAAGAGAAGCTTTTGGCTTCCAGCTCCCACCCAGTGATAAGTGCCAGTGTTGTTGATGGTGAGGTGATTTTAAACTTGACATTCCAAATGGAAGCTGCATTTTTCTATAGGAAATGGTCCTTATTTAGCACCCTAGAACAAGCCCTGATGGAGTTTTCAACAGTGCAGCTTCAAGTGTGGGTGTCCTAGGCTAGGAACATTAGGGAACATTAGCAGCTCCTAATCTCTAGGTATTAAATCTTCTTTCTTGCTCCTCTAGCCCTCATCATCAGTTTATTTCTCTAGATAGTCTGTTCCTTTGTTATCAATTTCCCGTTCTTACGTGTTTAGATTCTTATTGTTGTTTCTGTCCCCCTGACTGGTCCCTGACGGACAAAGTACTGATATGAAGCCACTAGATTTCCTAGACTACACTAGTAGCTTTGGAACTTTCGACCCTTTCCCAGGTGGCACTAGTGGAAAAGAATCCGCCTACGATGCAGGAGATGCAAGAGACAGAGTTTTGATCTTTGGGTCAGGAAGATCCCCTAGAGAAGGAAATGGCACTGCATCCAGTATTCTTGCATGGAAAGCTACATGGCAGAGGAGCCTCTTGGGTTTCGGTCCAGGGGCTGTAAAGAATTGGACACAAGTGCATATGCGCGCGTGCACGCACACACACACACACACACACACACATGCACACACACACACACACACACACACACACACACATGCACACACACAGTGATATGTGCAACAAACCAAATGGACCCCAAGGACATTATGTTTAGTGAAAAAAGTTAGATTTTCACCCCCACAATATTAATAGTGTATGATTCCATACACTATTAACATACACATACACATATAACATCCTTGAAACAATAAAACTAGATGGGTAGAGAACAGGTTAGTGGCTGTCAGGGCACAAGGATGGGTTTAGTGGGGAAGGAGACACAGATTCAAGGAGGCAGCACAAAGGAATTGTCTTGTGATGGTGCAACAAACATGTATTTTCATTGCAGTGGTGATTATACAAATTTATACATGAAAAAGGGTGCATAAAACTACACACACTCACACACACACAAATGAATGCAGGTTTTAAAATGCAGGTCCTAATGTCAGTTTCCTAGTTTTGATTTTCCACTAGAGCCTCTATAAGATGTCATCATCAGGGAAGCTGGGTAAAAGCTGGGAAGCTGGGACTCTGTTCTATTTTCTCAGCTTCCTATTACTTCAAAATAAAAAGTGTATAAAACTGTGTTGGGTACAAGCCAACTCAGTGAAAATTAGATAACCTGATTTTCTTTGTTGGTGAATGCTTTGTGGCTTTTATGTCAGCCAAGAAAGCATAACCTTTTAGATACAATGGAAAGTTTAATACTCCTGTGCTTTGAGGAATAAAGTGCTGTCAACCACAGTGTGGCCCCACAAAATGAATGTGAACATGCTACTTGAGGAAGAACAGTGTGCTAAGACTGCTCATGGCACTGGCTGCTAGAGCAGCTGAAAAATGGGAAAAGCTGAAAAATGGGATTTCCCCATGTGTCCTCAGAGACCTGTACAGCCAGTCTTTAGCGTAATTATTCAGTTGCTGCAAGAATCAGTGTTTTTAGCCAAGACACATAGTAATCAAACTGACAAAAATTAAAGACAAAATATTAAAAGCAACAAGGGAAAAATGACAAATAACACACAAGGGAACTCCCATTAGGCTATCAGCTGATTTCTCAACAGAAACTCTACAAGCCAGAAGGGAATGGCATAATATCTCTAAAGTGATGAGAGGGGAAACATACAAACAAGGATACTCTACCCAGCAAGACTCTCATTCAGATTTGATGGAGAAATCAAGAGCTTAACAGACAAGCAAAAGTTACCACCAAAGCAGGTTTACAATAAATAAAGGAACTTCTGTAAGCAGGAAACATGAGAAGGAAAAGACCTATAGAAAATAAACCCAAAACAATTAAGAAAACAGTAATAGAATCATTTATATTGATAATTACCTTACATGTAAATGAATTAAATGCACCAACCAAAAGACATAAACTGGCTGGGTGGATGAAAACACGTCCATGTATGCACTTTCACTTGCCACATCACTCTTCTTGACCACCCCCCCAAATTCTATGTAATTATTTTATATTGCTAAGTTAATCATGTTCCCAATATGACTTGCAGTTATGCTCATCTTTTACTTTTGTCTGGCTATTGATTGTGGAAACTGATACACATCTTTCACTATTGAAAAAGAAAGAATCAGTGTTTCTAACCTTTAGATCACATGCCACAGAAAGTCATTGATTGCAGAATGGCATTTACGAGTTTCTAACAATCACTGTAATTATGCACTGTGTTTACAGGTGCTTGATTTCTTCTAAGTTCTACTTCCTGCCAACAGTGAATAAGTATTTTAAAATAAGCTGCATTGCATGTGGTGTTATCATTTTTTTGAAAAGCCCCTGATGCTGGGAAAGATTGAAGGCAGGAGAAGAACTGTGTAACAGGATGAAATGGATGGATGGCATCACTGACTCAATGGACATGAATTTGAGCAAACTCATGGAGATGGTGAAGGACAGGGAAGCCAGGTGTGCTGCAATCCTTGGGGTCACAAAAAGCTGGACACAACTAAGCAACTGAATAACAACAACAATTTTAAAATTGTATTTCCTCAGGAAATATATTATGTCATTTAAAAAGAAGTTTGGGTCCCAAGCTGAATATGGAGTAAAATAAAACAGATAATTTAAACTTCTTAGTACTTCCAGAAATCAGCAAAAGTTAGAGAGATGAGTTTTACCAATGAAATGATGATGGAAAGGTCATACACCATTCTCTTTACTACTGAACTGGTACTAGGTAGCTGTCATCTAAAAATAGTACTTAGAGGCATATTTGAAATATGAGCTATAATACGGTGGAACTGCCAAAGGTCTAGTTGTTTATATCTTTCAGTGGATAAAACTCTGAGAATAACTGCATAAACCACCACTGTTCTTGTGGTTAACATTAAAATAAACTGTTCAAAGGAGCAGAAAATGTTGCACCAACAGAAGAAAAAAATATTAGCTATGTACTCTTGCCTGGAAAATCCCATGGACGGAGGAGCTTGGTAGGCTTCAGTCCGTGGGGTTGCAAAGAGTCGGACATGACTGAGCGACTTCACTTTCACTTTTCACTTTCCTGCATTGGAGAAGGAAATGGCAACCCACTCCAGTGTTCTTGCCTGGAGAATCCCAGGGATGGGGGAGCCTGGTGGGCTGCTATCTATGGGATCGCGCAGAGTCAGACATGACTGAAGTGACTTAGCAGCAGCAGCAGGAGTGAAAAGCACAATTGAAAAGACAAAATTGCCTGATTATTAAAATCTGTTTAAAGAAAATAACCCCAATCTTGGTGAAGCTCCATGCTATAGTTATGATTATATCTGTTTGGAGATTAAAAAGAAACCAACAGGATGAAAAAGATACAATTATTAAATGATGTTTGATAGTTCTAACACACAAGAAGTATATTTTATAATGACTGATTGAAAGATGAACCCTAACCTTGCTCTTTATTTTAAATTGGAAAGCATGGACACTGATAATTTGGTAATTTAAAAATCTTTATCCTAATTTATACAGATTGAAATTACAGAAAATGATTTTTAAACTATATATGAGATTTCTTTTTAATTAATGAAAATGCCCATTGATGAGTGTTTGCAGAGAAATGAATCTATGATGTTGACATTGATGTCAACAAGGGGTCACCCTTTATATTCTGCATGAATCAGTGGCCCTGAGGTGGTGCATCAATAATATCCCCTCTCAAAGAATTTGTTTTTTGCTTTTCTTTGTGGATTAGTGGGCTAGACATAAATGCTGAATTTTGTTGAAAATTAACAGAAATAATTATTTAGATGCTTATCTTTTAGCTAAATTTATAAAGAAATGGGAAATGAGTTTGAAAATCTGCTCTTTGACACGTATATGTGCTATGTGCTGGTTTGGGCAGAGAAAACTGCTGATCAAATGTGGCCCTCACTGATGGTCCAGTGGTTAAAGAATCCCCCTGCCAAGGCAGGGAACATGGGTTTGATCCTAGTCCAGAAAGATTTCACATGCTGCACAGGCTTACTGCAACTACTGAAGCCCACGAACTCTGGAGCCTGTGCTCTGTAACAAGAGAGTAGCCCCACTCTCTACAACTACAGAAAGTCCCCGCACAGCAACCAAGACCAAGCATAGCCAAAAATAAATAAATAATTTTAAAAAGATTTTCAATTTAGTAAAACTACTTTTGGGGGCTTCCCTGGTGGCTTAGAGGTTAAAGCGTCTGCCTGGAATGCAGGAGACCCAGGTTTGATCCCTGGGTCGGGAAGATCCCCTGGAGAAGGAAATGGCAACCCACTCCAGTACTCTTGCCTGGAAACTCCCATGGAGAGAGGAGCCTGGTAGGTTACAGTCCATGTGGTCACAAAGAGTCAGACACGACTGAGCAACTTCACTTTTACTTTCACTTTTTAAGAGGAAAATTAAAAACTTGTAAAAATGGCTAAAACATGGATTAAAATGATGAATCACTGCTTTACTTAACGGCAAACAATAGTTCTCAAAGTTGGCTTATTTAGCAAAAACATTTTAAGATTGAATTATCTGTGAAAGATTTCACTAGGCGTCATAAGACAGCAGTTAAAATGTGAGAGCTGTGAAGAGCTGACATCGACCATGAAATTTTGGAAATTTTAATTCAATGACATGTGGTAAAAGTTACTCCTATACTGTTATTTTTTTGTCTTCACAAAAGCCCTTCAACTATGTTTCTCCTCAGACAATAAAAAAGAGAGCCTTACAATATTTCATATAGCACACTGAGTTTTCAGCTAAAAGATACTTAAATTTCTACCAGCAGTCAATTCAAACATTCAAGAATATTATCTCATTGGTAGTATTCTTGTCATTTTATGCCAGTGATTATCCTTATAAAGTTTACAAAACAGTGAAAACAAATGATCTCTATTTGTAGGTACAATTTTAAGTGCTGAAAATATGGTGACACCATCAAGAAGAGAAATTACTATACAAAGTAAATTCAGCTGGCTCAATTTTGGGAAATAAATAATTTCAGCCTGTGGTAATTAAATAAGAAAGCAGAGAGGAAAACCTATTTGATTTTCCTGATAACAAATGATTAAAACATTTTGTTATTGTTCAACTGTTAACAACAATTTTTAAAAATTTATTCAACAAATATTTACTGAGCTTACTCTCTGCTGGCACTTTGCTAAGCACTTAGCACAGTAACTGAACAAAGCAAACAAAATTCTGGCTTAAGGACTGTAAAAACTTTCAAGTTACGACTACCCTAAATGAACTGATTTTAGACACCACCCTTCATGGAGCAAAGCCTTGCTGTAGCAAAGGGGCTTGTGTAAGTCAATGAAGCTATAAGCCATGCCATGCAGGGTCACCCAAGACGGATGGGTCACAGTGACAAGTTCTGACAAAACATGGTCCACTGCAGGAAGGAATGGCAAACCACTCCAGTATTCTTGCCTTGAGCACCCCATGAACAATATGAAAAGGCAAAAAGAGAGGACACTGAAAGGTGAGTCTCCCAGGTTAGAAGGTGTCCAGCATGCTACCGGGGAAGAGCAGAGGGCAATTACTAGTAGCTCCAGAAAGAATGAACTGGATGGGCCAAAGTGGAATTGATGCTGTTGTGGGTATGTCTGGTGGTGAAAGTAAAATCTGATGCTATAAAGAACAATACTGCATAGGAACCTGGAATGTTAAGTCCATGAATCAAGGTAAATTGGACATGGTCAACAAGAGATGGCAAGATTGAACATCAACATCTTTAGGAATCAGCAAACTAAAATGGATGAGAATGGGTGTGTTTAATTGAGATGACCATTTTATCTACTACTGTGGGTAAGAATCCCTTAGAAGAGATGGAGTAGTCCTCATAGTCAACAAAAGAGTCCAAAATGCAGTACTTGAGTGCAATCTCATACATGACAGAATGATCTCTGTTCATTTCAAGGGAAACCATTCAACATCACAATAATTCAAGTCTATGCCCCAACCACTGATGCTGAAGAAGCTAACACTGACCAGTTCTACGAAGACCTACAACACCTAGAACTAACACCAAAAACAAATTGTCCTTTTCATCCTAGGGGACTGGAATGCAAAAAGTAGGAATAATAGGCAAGTTTAGCCTTGGATTACACAATGAAGCAGGGCAAAGGCTAACAGATTAGTTTTGTAAAAAGAACATGCTGTAGACTTTTGGACTGCAGCCATTCTGACTGGTGTGAAATGGTACCTCATTGTGGTCTTGATTTGCATTTCTCTGATAATGAGTGATGTTGAGCATCTTTTCATGTGTTTGTTAGCCACCCATATGTCTTCTTTGGAGACATGTCTATTTAGTTCTTTGGCCCATTTTTTTGATTGGGTTGTTTATTTTTCTGGAGTTAAGCTGCATAAGTTGCTTGTATATTTTGAAATTAGTTGTTTGTCAGTTGCTTCATTTGCTATTGTTTTCTCCCATTCAGAAGGCTGTCTTTTCACTTTGCTTATAGTTTCCTTTGTTGTGAAGAAGCTTTTAATTTTAATTAGGTCCCATTTGTTTATTTTTGCTTTTAGGAGAACAGTGTGGAGATTCCTTAAAAATTGCAAATAGAACTGCCTTATGATCCAGCAATCCCACTGCTGGGCATGCACACCGAGGAAACCAGAATTGAAAGAGACACATGTACCCCAATGTTCATTGCAGTACTGTTTATAATAGCCAGGACATGGAAGCAACCTAGACGTCCATCAGCAGATGAATGGATAAGAAAGCTGTGGTACATATACACAATGGAATATTACTCAACCATTAAAAGAATACATTTGAATCAGTTCTAATGAGATGGATGAAACTGGAGCCAATTATACAGAGTGAAGTAAGCCAGAAAGAAAAACACCAATACAGTATACATGTTTATGAATTTAGAAAGATGGTAATGATGACCCTGTATGCAAGACAGCAAAAGAGACACATGTATAGAATGGACTTTTGGCCTCTGAGGGAGAGGGAGAGGGTGGGATGATTTGGGAGAATGGCACTGAAACATGTATACTATCATATAAGAAACGAAGCGCCAGTATGGTGCACGGGGATGATCCAGAGAGATGATATGGGGTGGGAGGTGGGTGGGTGGAGGGGTTCAGGATTGGGAGATCGTATACACCCGTGGCGGATTCATGTTAATGTATGGCAAAACCAATACAGTATTGTAAAGTAAAATAAAATTAAAAAAAAAAAAAGAACATGCTGGTCATAGCAAACAACCTATTCCGACAACACAAGAGATGACTCTACACATGGACATCACTAGAAGGTAAATACTGAAATCAGATTATGTTCTTCGCAGCCAAGGATGGAGAAAGCTCTCTACAGACAGAGACTTTGGGTAGTTTTTTTTTTACTATTAGAGAATAAACTTCCTGGAAATATTAGAAAAACAAACACTGGTCTTGGTACTCTCTTATTTCTCTAAACAAGTCATTAATTTGAAGATCAGAATGGTACTTGACTGAGTGTGGGAAAAGTGAGCTGATGAACTGGGTGACCCTTTGGCACAGACCTGTGGGGGCACAGAGAGTCTGAGGGAACCTCCTCCCCCAGAGACAGAATGGAGTAGTACTATGGCCACAAATTTCATGTTCTCAGGCCCTGGCCTTTTTGTTTGTTTAACTGGATGGCAGTGGATCAACAGTGGATACTCTTGCTCTCAAGTATCTTTTCCTCTGCTCCATGCAGCCCACTTCCTTTCCATTCAGGACAGAGCTCAGAGAAGCTGATTAAGCTTCACCTTCTTTAGTTATAATATCACTGCACTTCTTTTTCCCTGAGACTATATTTTATTTCCAGATGCAATTTGGGTGTTCCCTATGCTTTTCCACTTCATATATACAGTCATTTTCTAAGTTCTTCTAGACATGGTCTTACTCTTTGATGTTGTGCCTATTTCTGTTTTTATTGAAGAAAAATGTCACGTTCAGTTTCTGGGGTATCTAATTTTGCTCTTATGGTCTATTATGTGAAGATGTAGATGGCTGGTTTTATTTATGCGTTTATCTAGATAAAATTTTAGCTGACAATAAAAGGAAGGTGGAAAGAAGAGACTATCAGTCTACAGGCACCACCCTTGCCTGCCTTTTAAAGTCAGATGAGATGGCGCGGTGTGATTTCTAACGTCCTTCTTACTCTAGCTTCTTCTCTCATTTCTAGACTCCATCATAGATTTAAAAAAACCGAATCATTTTTCTTTCCAGAAGTTGCCAATCTTACCTGTTGGATTTATGAGATCATTGTGATACGTATCAGATTTTAAGTCTTATCATTTTTTTTCCCATTGAGACAAAGATTATTTTCCATGATAAGAATTCCCACAATAAAAAATGTTGGCTAGGCACTTGCCTTAAAACTCCTCCTGCAATTTTTTTCTTTGCTTTCTTTTACTTTATGAAGTTCATTTCTGGAGAGGCTTATTTTCTGAGCTGTAATAAAATGAAGGCCATGGGTCTAGATTCTGATAAAGGTGCATGCATACTAAGTTGCTTCAGTCATGTCCAACTCTTTGTGACCCTATGGACTGTAGCCTGCCAGGCTCCTCTGTCCAAGGGATTCTTCAGGCAAGAATACTGGAGTAGGTTGCACGCCCTCCTCCAGGGGATTTTCCCAACCCAGGGACCAAACCCACATCTCCTGCAGCTCCTGCATGTGGATTGCACATGGATTCTTTACTGCTGAGCTGGCAGAGAAGTCCCTCTGATTAAGTACTTGCTACTTAAGAAATGTGCAGAATTTGAAGTGAAATAGCACTCTACTAGAAATCTGTGGGGCTTTCCGGGTGGCTCAGTGGTAAAAACCCCACCTGCTAAGCAGGAGGAGCAGTTTCAATCCCTGGTTTGGGAAGATTCCCTGCAGAAGGACATGACAACCCGCTTCAACATTTTTGCCTGGGAAATTCCATGGACAGAGGAGAGTGGCAGGCTACAGTCCATGGGGTTGAAAAAGAGTCAGGCACAACTTAGCAACTAAAACAACAATAACAGGAAATCTGTGTATGTCCAAAAATAATTTAACTGATTTCATAATGCAAGAGCAAATTTCAGAGGAGTATTTCTTTTTAAAACAAACTTAATCAGACTTAATAAGCAGATAAATAGACACAAAATGGTGTCAGTACGTGAGAAACTAGATGTGTTTGCATATGACTGGGTGCAGGAGTTCAAGCAGGCTTGGTCTTTAGACTACCATCTTGAGATATTTTAGAAGCTAGGTTGAACTGTGTTCATATTTGAGTTCAGCTCTCAGCTGGAGTTTCACCAGTGAAAGAGGAGAATATAAATGTTCTTCCTTATGTATACACATGCCACCACAAGTGTTCCCACATGTATTTTACTTGATAGTTGCCAATGATTGAAAGAGATTTCATTATTGAGTAGCTGTTTGTCAGCAAGTGTGACTAAAAGTCATTTTAAAAAGTCTGTATGGGAAAGAAGATTCTCATTTTTAGGTCCAAATGTTTTCTTAGGATGACGTGGAGACTGGCTAAACCCTCTGTGTAGAAGTAATCATGTTTTTGCGTGATAATATCTGGTCATTGTCATTGCCTATGTAAAAATAAATGAAAGTTAGGAATAATTTTTAATAAAGTGAATTATACAACATCATTTGTAGTTAGCTTTGATCATAAAGCAACATAGGGAGCATGGGCAAGGGTTGTGCACGTGTACACACACAGATACACACATACAGGCACACAAGCACAGAAACTCAAACACTCTTCTCTGCTTCATTCTTCTTCCTTTCTGAGATCAATCTACAACATCAGTAACTCTATTGAAATAATATAAGATTTTTTTCCTTCAAAAGTCTGCCAGGGAAAACTTCTAATCAAGTGCCTCTGAAATGTTTACAAACCCCTAAAATCCAGTAATGGTGGTTATAATAAAGGTAAGTTTGGGGGAAGAAAATGCCCGTCCAAAGTAGAAAAACTACTGGCTAAATTTCACAATACAATCAAAAATGTATTTTCAAGGATAATTTCCATTTAACTGATAGGTTTTTCCATAAAAATTATAAAATATTTAAAAGAGAAGACAGAATATTCAAATAATATTTGTTTTAGTTTTTCCAACTTTACAATCAGGGAGTTGGAGTAGATGCTAAGTTTTTTTTTTTCCCAGCTCTAATATTCTGTGATTTTTGTCAACACAGGATGTTAAAATGTATCCCACTGCTTCATTCAGATGGTTAGAACAAGTGGCACAAAATTGTGACGTGTGACAATATCACCCTTTTAATTTACAGATAAGGAAGTCCCAGAGAGTAACATGAATATCCAATGATACACATCATTAGGGTATCAATGAATGTCACTGCTTCCAAATCTCCCTAATTAGCAAATATTTTGTTCTGTGTTATTAAGGACTCAAAATTCCCTCCCCACCCCTGGAAATTCTCTTTTTAGTAATTATGGGGTGAGGCCAAGAATTAAAAAACAACCTCAATATTTGACTTGTAATTCAAGTTAGGACCACAGACCCACATCAGACTACCTGGGATACAGTGAAGGAGAGGAGGAGCTATGTCGCACAGCTCTTGGACAGGCCTGTGCTCCATTGTTACACAGTAGGACCTTCCTACCAAGTTCATCATCTTACGCCATAGTCTCCCGCCTCCCCAGTGTCTTCTCCCTTTTAGATGAAAAGCATATTATATGAGTGACATCACTTGATATCTAGGGCACTCTTCTCTTTCAGTCTTCCTATGGAAAAGGATATTCCTGGAACAAACAAGAATTTAAAGACTGGACCTGTAGCCCTTTCTTACCATCTGCTCCAACCTCATGTTCTAGAAGTTTAATTCTGCTCAACTCCTGGGAACTCTGCTTATCGGAAAATATGAATCTGGCCATCACCATGCAACAGTCTTGAGCCTTTAAGGCAGTCTGGGATTCAAAATTAATTACTATACCTCAAATCATGGTGTGAAGTGAATTTTTCTAAATTGTTAGAATGTATCACAAGGAGAAGGCTCTTTGAATATCTTTGTAATAAGAATTCATTAAGCTTTAAAGCTTAAATAGAATTACTAACTAATAATATAGTTGGCTTTATACAGAAACAGTGGACCGCAAAGTTGCTTCTAAGATCATTCATGTAGAATTTCGGGCACCTCAACGTTCATATTTCTGTCAGCTCTCAGTATATGGATATTCACTGTTGGCAAATTGTGACCACCAAAAATTTCTGCCCCTTATGCTACCCACAGATGCCAAAGGTTAGCTTAAGGCTTTTTGAATGTAGCACACTACAAGAAATACAATTCAGCTCTCAATGAAATATCGCTCCTGATTTTCTTTGTTAATAAAAATTTGAAATAGTCTCTTATCTACTAATTTCAGGAAAAGGTTAAAAAGGAAAAAGTGAATAACTTACCTCTCACAATATGTATTGCTCCAAATGCTGAAAAAAAGCTTACTAAAATTTAGCCAAAATTAGGATTCAGCCTAACTGAATTTCTTTTTAAACCATATTTAAGGTATGGTTGTTACTGAAGTTGTCAAAATAAATTAATTGTTTAGTTATGTTGTTTATAAAGCAGTCCTATGCTGGCTTTGAGGATCAAGTATATAGTGAAAGCCGTAATAGACTGCCGAATGATATATAAAAGTTTTTGTGGACATTTTATGTTTGTTTTAGAAGGCTGATCTGTTTCAACCTGTTTAAACTTTTTATTTATTAATATTTAAAAGAATAAACGAGGAGGTCAATGGTATTAGTCTATCCTTATATGGGTTAAAGAACTGAGTTGGCTGTAGAAACCTACTAACCTTAGGTATATGTATAGTTAGTTTTCTATGTAGTTGGGGCCCAGGAAGTGGTTAGTTAATGTATGTACCTCAAACGCCTTAAGTGGATACCTATTAAAAGGTAGAAAAAATATAAATAATACTGTGTTTTAGAAATAAACACAAAGAATATATAGGTATATATGTTATAATTTCAAAGTCAACACTAGCACATACGTTTTACTTGTCTAAATACATACTGACATTTCCTGTATCAACACATGCACCTACAAAGCGCACAGCCATGCACATAACCTTGCTTTCTGCCACTTGCAAGAAAGTCAGAATATACAATATAGTACACTGTTCCGACTTAAATCATATTGGCAAATTAATGAGGATGGCATTTAAAAATTCTGATCTAGGAAATCAAAATAGAGGAAGATAATTACTCCATAGATTAAAAACACTGAAGACTGATGGGAAGTTAAGGTTTAAATTGTCCCAGTAATCTTGAAAGATACAGAAGAGACAGAATTGGTTGTAAACACTCGGAATACTCTGTTTGGCAATCGAGACTTTCATAGTCTAGCAATCCAGGCCAGAGACTTAGACCATTGATGCTTCTGATCGCAGAGGAATGGGGAAGTTATGGGCAGTTCTCCGCAAGGCAGGAGGTGCTGAAGGAGATCTAGATGCCCATCTGGATGGGAGACGGCGATTTGCTGGTCTAGCAGGTCGGGAAAATCCTTTCCAGGTGAGGATTTCACTCCCATGGATTCCTAAGACACAAAAAGAAGACTTTCACCTCACCATTCAGGCACCAACAATGAGCTTAATATATTATGGATCCCAACTGTAGGATTAACGTGTTACCAAGTTTACAAGCAAGAAAAATTAAAAAGCTCTTTGTCTAATATTTGTGATCTGGGATGTTTTCATCAAAACAGCTCACTTTAAATATGAATATGGCACTTGCTAATCTTGTGGATCTCATTGTACTAAGTTTTAATAAAACTAATTTCTTTTTAGAACTAACTATGTAAGTTAATCTTATATTAGAACTCAAAGTTTATGTCAGGTAACACTGATATGATAGAACTAAAGATTTTCCTTAGTGGAGTATTAGGATATTTCAGTTTTTCAAAGATAATAATTTAAAGAAGAATTAATTTGTGTCTGGTTATTTTATGTCAAGTTATTGACACTTTTAGAGATCATAAATGAAAAGGACACAAATCACCAAATGATTTGTCTAATGCTATCTTTTTTTTGTTGTTCACTAAGAACCACTCTTATTATCAATCTTTTAAAAGCTTCAAAATTATCTTTAAAAGACTTTAAAATAGAACTTTGTTCTTTTTTAAAACAGTTACTTTTGGCTGTGCTGGGTCTTAATTGGGGCATGTGGGATCTTTTGTTGCCGAGTGGGCACTTAGTTACCATGTGTGAGGCATCTCTTTAGTTGTGGCGCTTGGGGTTAGTAGCCCTTGGGCATGTGAGGTCTTAGTTCTCTGACCAGATATCAGACCCATGTCCCCTGTATTGGAAGGTGGACTCTTAACCACACCACCAGGGGTGTCCCAAATATAAGAACTGCTCTTAAGGATCTACAGTAGAGGATCCTTCTGAAACCTCCAATCATTGCAAAAATGGGAAATATTTAACAATATTTGTTAGTGAGAATTTTGGCTGATTATTGTACACATGCTTCCACTTCCATGCCTTTCCATCTGAAGCCTTACAGGTATTTATGGGCTCAACTAAACAGACATACAAAAGCAGGATAGTTATTTGCACTTTGGGCAAATAGACAAAGTTTCTGATCAACTGGATGTAAACATATTTTTGTAGGACCTGACAACCACAAAAAATTTCTCACACCAGAAGGAGGCAACTAACATCCTTTAAAAACTATGCTGCATACACACTGTGATTTGTAAAACTAGGATTTTCAAAGTATTGCCTAATTATAATAATATGCCACCTTGTAACTTTTAATAAATTATCTGTATAAGGTACTGATGGATAGCTCTTCATTGTAAATACAGATCTCTTCGACCTCTTTTCTCTCCTCTAAGATTACACTCTTTTGCAAGCACACTGTAATAAAAAGGTAAGTTTATTTAAATATCCATTTTGGGGGACAATTTCCACACATTATTATACCTATAATAATGACTTTAAAATTTTTATGCTGTACTATCTTTTTTTTTCATATATTGCCTTCTAGCTCCACAATAAGAGAACTTTATGAGGCACTATTTTAAATGATGTTTTTTAAACCAAACTCATATTCATGT
Source organism: Nanger dama (assembly GCA_917880005.1). Lineage (NCBI taxonomy): Eukaryota > Metazoa > Chordata > Mammalia > Artiodactyla > Bovidae > Nanger > Nanger dama. The sequence goes on along the minus strand of CAKJTW010000068.1, from coordinate 331,219 downwards.
GAATAATCCCATGAGGAAGAACACAAATCAAATTCTGGAAATGACTGAACCAATCATAGCTAATAACAGAAAAATACAAGTTATTTTAAAAATACTTTCCATATACTTTAAAATATATAAACACTTTAATAGGATAAAATTCTATAAATGAACAAACTCATATTCAGAATATTCTTCAAGAAAGAAACACAACAAATATTTGATCATTTTTTCCTTGAGCCCATTTATTACATTATATTTTCTGCTATTTTAGAATTTCAATAAAAGCTGTAATGTACTAAACCCAGACTTAAAAACTAAACTTTTAAAAGTTCATGCTGAGTTACAATCCTAAGGTTTATATTTATTCACAAATGAAGGGTCAAAGAACTAAGAATGTTAAAACATTTGCCTATGTTCTATTTATATGAATGGGCAAATGATTGAACTCTGAGCCACTGCTAAATATGGATGCAGTTCCACCAAAATATGTTAGATTGCTCTCTCACCTCAGTTCCCTTCTTCCGATCTACCCCTCGCTTCACATGCTGCGCTCCATGAACTGCTGTCTTGTGCTCAAGCTCTTGTTCTATGTGGAGCTTTTCTAAATGCTGACCTAATGTGGCTCCACCACTGACATCAGAACTACATTTGGTCCAATTGGCCTGGAAGCATCTAGAATTCTGCAATGCAGACCCACAGATGTCTCATAGGTTTTCAGCAGCTTTTCCACCACACCATAATTTGACCTGGGGTCCGCGGACCTTGGCCGGCCAGACAAACTACTTGGTCTCCAGTCATGCTCGTGAAGCATATTCCGGTAACTGCGAGGGCTTATGGGCTCCCGCGTCTGCGTGAACGGGCCTGGTGTGGGGTTTTGATGGAATTATCAGGCACATTTTCCCTGGGCACAGGCATGGGGGCACTGGCTTTCAGAACGTCAGAAACACCGTCACTGACTGAGACGTTGCCTGTGCACGCAGTCAAGGTCTCACAGCGCTGAAGATCTTCAGATCGTTCTGAGCAGCTTTGACTTTGTTGTACAGCATGACAATTTCTATCTGTTCTAAATACAATTCTGTTAAATTCATCAGTCTTTTTTGCCAGCTTTTCATTCCCAGTAGTCTTTTCCAAGCCATAACTGAAACTTCTCAGTGGGCCGCTGCTCTGTGACACTAAGGAGCTACAGTCATTGCTTATATGAAGATCAGAAGGAGATTTAGCAGAGTGATCTGGAATTACCTTTTCATATTTTGGCTTATCTGGAGTAGAGCAGGCTTTCTGAAACCACAGTGTAGAGGGGCTATTTTTTGCACAAACCCCAGGGTTAGACAACCACATGCTAAGTCCAACATTTTCATTACATGAAGGCTTGTTATTTACTTTGGCTTCTGGTGCCAAAGAAGGACACGTGATACCATCATTCAGAGTCCTCCCTTCATTTAGACCCAGCAGAGGCATCTCATCATGCTTCCAAAGGAAATGAGAGTGGCTGTTCTTTTCACCTTGACCCTCTTGAGCCACCCAGCTGCTGTGGTCTAAACATTCCTTCCAACTTTCATGGGCTTGTGCAGAATATGAGCTGGGAAAATTTCGAGATGTGCTTCTTGGAGGAGGAATTGGTGGGGTTTCACTTCTTTTCAGATCAGTTGTATCAATTCCATCTTTTTCTTGGAATTGTTCTGGAAAACATTGGTACAGGTCTGATTTTTTCTGTTTTTCCACTTCTCGTTTTCTAAACTGGTTGAAGGAATGCACTGGCTGTTGCTGATCATGTGACCTCCAGGAGGGGTATCCATTACATTTGGTGTTTCCTGGAGAAAAGAATCTGACTTCATCCTAAAAATTATAAAATATGCTCTATTAGTGATGACTTTGTTTATGATCAGCTCTTAAAAGATATTGGGCCTAAAACAATGGATTCTGTTATAGGAAAAGGACTCACAACTTCCTTAAACAATATTTTTATATAAATTTCCTAGTACAAACTTCAAGTCACTTTTGCTATAGGATAAAGACCACCACTCAGTGTTGTATTCAAGACTATATACATAGTCTGACCCAAACTGTCTTTTTAACTGTCTCTCATTTTCTTCTATTACCTAAAACTTCACCTACACTCAGACGCCACCTTGTGTAGTCTCTTGGGTGTCTCCTATTGGTGTTCCCATTTCCATAGGTTTTCTCTTGCCATTTCCTTATGTCAGCTTGGCCTACCGAATTCCTATTCATAATGTCTTCTGAGCTCAATCTCCTCCCCTCCAATGCGAAATAACATTCTAAGAAATTAATGAAATAACATTCTGTTTCATTCCAGAAATCTGAATCAAAGCACAAAGAGACATGAGCACTACCAAATGGGAGGTGTTATTTAGACAAGAAATAAAAATTAGCTTTTTTTCTGATAAATAAAGGACATCTTTAAAAAAAAAAAAAACTGCAGTAAAAATCATGTGGCTGCTCAAGCTACAGTGAATAATCTGGCATAGACGGAATATAAAACAGAGTGCGAAAGAATGTTGACAAATAAGAGAGAAATGCTAGGTCAAATTGCAATAACTTTGAATTACATATTAAGAATTTTGAGCTTTTTTCTAAAAGCCATGAAGTCACAGTGAGAACTTTATACCAGGGATGGTTTGTAAAAGCAAATTGGAAAGTAAGAATTTTAAGTAAGCAAATTGGAAAGTAAGAATTATCGAAATAAAAACCTAAATGTAACAATAATGTGGGTTCACAAACTAACATTAATTAATTATATTGATAAATAGAAACCACATTTATACCTATTTAAATTCCATTATGAGATAGCTTATAATAAAGCACAGATGAATACCTACTAGGCAAAAGCTAAATGGGAAAAGTGGAAGGCAAAATTATGTATAAAACATGGTTGGGTCAGTAAAATCTGTTGTAAGTCAGTACAAAAATTCTCTCTGAGCTTCCAAGGAGATGAAGAAAATAAGGGTTCACATTGCTATAGCTTCTAAGAGAAGTACGCTGTCCCACAAGGAGATAAACGGTGATTTTAGAGCAATTGCAACTTGTGGAGAATCCAATTTATTTTTCAGTTTGGCTAAAACTTACCCTTAGAATTATATAGGTATTTCTGAATTGAAACAGCATTTTTACTGTGTTGTGTAAATACATATGTGTGTATGTATTTACAGTATGTTGTTCTGAAAATTATAAATGCTTTCATTATATACATAATAAATGTAGAGAAATAAATAATTCAGAATATTTCAGCAGAACATCATTATAAAATTAAAACACCACATTGTTAAATTTGACACAGGGCTGGAAGAAGCACAAGCTGGAATCAAGACTGCCAGGAGAAATATCAATGACCTCAGATATGCAGATGACACCACCCTTATGGCAGAAAGTGAAGAGGAACGAATAAATGTTCTTGATGAAAGTGAAAGAGGAGAGTCAAAAAGTTGGCTTAAAGCTCAACATTCAGCAAAGTAAGATCATGGCTTCTGGTCCCATCACTTCATGGGAAATAGATGGGGAAACAGTGGAAACAGTGTCAGACTTTATTTTCCTGGGCTCCAAAATCACTGCAGACTGTGACTGCAGCCATGAAATTAAAAGACGCTTACTCCTTGGAAGGAAAGTTATGACCAACCTAGATAGCCTATTCAAAAGCAGAGACATTACTTTGCCAACAAAGGTCCGTCTAGTCAAGGCTATGGTTTTTCCAGTGGTCATGTATGGATGTGAGAATTGGACTGTGAAGAAAACTGAGCACCGAAGAACTGATGCTTTTGAGCTGTGGTGTTGGAGAAGACTCTTGAGAGTCCCTTGGACTGCAAGGAGATCCAACCTGTCCATTCTAAAGGAGATCAGTCCTGGGTGTTCTTTGGAAGGAATGATGCTAAAGCTGAAACTCCTGTACTCTGGCCACCTCATGCAAAGAGTTGACTCATTGGAAAAGACCCTGATGCTGGGAGGGACTGGGGGCAGGAGGAAAAGGAGATGATAGAGGATGAGATGGCTGGATGGCATCACCGACATGATGGACATGAGTTTGAGTGAACTCCAGGAGCTGGTGATGGACAGGGAGGCCTGGCATACTGCAGTTCATGGGGTCACAGAGAGTCGGACATGACTGAGCGACTGAACGGAACTGAACTGAAAGATGTATTTAACTAGGTTAACCCAGCATACTGTTCCACTGGCCAAATACTCAAAACAAAAAGAATGCCATTGTATACATTTGTTAATTTACTATTTATTATGGTGAGTGTTGGGGTTTTTCAGGTGGCTCAGTGGGAAGGAATCCACCTGCCAATGCAGAAGGCACAGGAGATATGGGTTTGATCCCTGGGTCCGAAGGATCCCCTGAAGGAGGGCATGGCAACCCACTCCAGTATTCTTGCCTGGAGAATCCCATGAACAGAGGAGCCTGGAGGCCTATACAGTTCCTAGGGTCGCAAACAGTCAGACACAACTGAGTGAGCACAATGGCAAGCATAACTAAATTAAACATCAATAAAAAGCAAAGTACATCTAACAGTCAAATTATAAAGAAAACCAGAAGATTTACTTTAAGAATTAATGAACAAAGAAATGTACAATTTAAACTTTTATCTCCTAAAATAGCAGATTTTAGTAACATTACTAATTCTTGCTAACAAAGTGTTAAATGTGAAAGGTAATTTGGGCTCATTAACTTAAAACAATATCCGTCTTGATTTTTCAACATAAAAATCACCATAGATGCACCAGCCTACCTTCTGTGGTTAGACCGCTTTTGAATTTCCTCTTGAAAGTTGCATAATTCTTCACTAACTTTGGCAAGTTCTTCAAGAGCCTTTATACATATAAGCAATAGCATGTTAGCCCTTTGAAATGTAAATATTTCTTTAGAAACAGTCCAAGCCCAATCCCGTCTTACTTACTGTGTTCAGGGCACCAGAGCAGCTCTTTTTCTCTGCCTCAGAAGTCCTCAGGTCAGGCTGGGCCCCACGTTCTTCATGGTTGTCTCTGGCTTCAGAATCCATATACCCTACTTTTGATTTTTAATTGTTTTTTGTTCCTTGCACACTTGATTTCTTTCCCTGAGTAAACTCAGCTCTGTTTTATCTTTTTTTCCTAGAATGTCCCTGGGATGTATCCCTGTAAATTTACATTGTCCTGAATTGGGGTAATCTGCAGAAGATTCCATTTGATCTCCAACGGCCTTCTCACAATCAAAATCAGTGACCTTAGCACGTTCACTCATGTTGATTTTCCTCCGACGCTTTACTTCATGGCAGAGCTATAAGGAAAACAAAGATAAAAATTTCCCCCTAACCCACTTTCTCAATAGTTTTGATCCTAAACACAGTGTTCTGAGTTCTCTTGGCCATATTACTATATAGTGGGTCTTCTCAGTGACACTAATGGTAAAGAACCCACTTGCCATTGCAGAAATATAAGAGACTTGGGTTTGATCCCTAGGTCAGGAAGATTCCTTGCAGAAGGAAATGGCAACCCACTCTAGTATTCTTGCCTAAAGAATCCCATGGATGGGGAGCCTGGTGAGGGTCAGACATGACTTAAGCTACTTAGCACGCATGCATACATAGACTGCTCCAGGGCACTAATGCTTATGTTTCCAAATCATGCTTCTAAAATCTGGATAAGCTGGAGCAACTTCTGATGAACCATAAAGACTACACGTAGTAGGGCAAAGAAGGTAATTTTGATTTTTCTGAGTACAAATCAATTCATTCAAAAATGACAGAAACCTGTGTTTATATATAGATGTCATAATGATACAGAAGCACTGTTAACAAAATTAGAAGGACTTCAATCAATTACTGGCTGCTGCTGCTGCTGCTAAGTCACTTCAGTTGTGTCCGACTCAGTGCAACCCCAAAGACAGCACCCCACCAGGCTCCCCCCGTCCCTGGGATTCTCCAGGCAAGAATACTGGAGTGGGTTGCCATTTCCTTCTCCAGCGCATGAAAGTGAAAAGTGAAAGTGAAGTCGTTCAGTCATGTCCGACTTTTGGCGACCCCATGGACTGCAGTCTACCAGGCTCCTCCATCCATGGGATCTTCCAGGCAAGAGTACTGGAATGGGTTGCCATTGCCTTCTCCCAATTACTGGCAATGTGCTCTAATTTAACCAACACTGAGGCCATATTTTAAAAATATATGATCCTACTTGTAAGTCAACATTGAACTGTCTAAACGACTGACAATCTCACATAGTAACTCAGCTCATTCTGTCCCCTAAGTAGTTATTTCATCATCAAAAGATGTTTCCTTAGGAAGTTACATGGGTGAGGGGTAGGTAATTCTCAGACTTTTTTTTTTTTAACTTCCAAGGCTATATACACTCAAAAAAAGTTTCTTCCTTTGTCCTAATTAAAACAAATGCGAGCCTGTCCTATGTAATACAATTGAACTCTAAGGCTTTGATCATTTATTAGTTTATTAATTGTCCCAAATTAGTTCTTGAGGATTTAGTTTAACCTGCAGGCAATTAGTGACTTTCTCTTCAGGCTTGAGTTCTGGGAAAGCTTGTCAAAGTCCAAAGGCTGTCAGAGAACTATTAAAGCAAATGACTCTACATTTTACAGTCACATCCTATATCTGCACAAGATCTATTAATCAAAGAATATAATAGCAGATTAATTTCTGCTCAGTGTTTACGCAAATCTCAGAGAAGAAGCACTAGAACACAGTTAATGCCTGAAGGATATGCAGTGCATTTATTGCCCAAGTCATAAATTTGTCGTTGGATGAAGTCAGGATAGCATCAAATTGCCATCATGAATCAATCATTTTGGCTTCTGTAAAATTTTCTGTACGGAACTGCTGTGGGCGTTATAATTTTGGCCAACCTTGAGGGGCATAAGCAGCAGCAACCCTCAGAAGCACCAGGCTAAATCTAAGGATGTTCTTGGTGGCACTGTCCTCTTTTAGAGGAGTCATGGGTGAAAACAAAATTGCTTCAATGTAAAATTAGGGACCAAAGTACTATTTCTGGAAAATTAGTCTGCTTTTGTTTCCTGAATATTGAGAAATGTGCATCTGATAGTTTTTTGTTACTTGCTAGAAAGACAGACCTGCTGCCTGCATTTTGCAAGGGATCCTTCCTCTTGTCTTCATTGCACCTTTCTCTTCTCGGTTTGAAATACTTTAATTTACACAGAATTCTATTTGACATCTTAAATTCCCCTGGGGACTTAGGTGATGTATAAAAACAGAAAACATTATATTATTGATGGGAAACCATTTATTTTATGTAAGGAAATCTGTTACTTGGTACTCAGCTGTTTTCAATGGGTATCTGATCATTCAAACAAAGGACACAGACAGGAAAAATGGCTAAGTGATTAAAAAAAAAAGAAAAGAAAGAAAAATTCCCAGCTGCCTACTAACTCTGTTAAGGATAACTATCTGGATCAGTCTAGGTTTCAAAGATCCAAGTATCTACGTCTTCACTTTGTAACAGCAAATGCAATGATTGTGGATAGTGGTTGAACAAAGAATCATTAGCATCTTAATACCCAATACTGATCCTTTCACTAATGATATATTTACTTAGAATCACAGAAGTTATAAGCATGCACCTAAAAATGTCAAATTTTCTAGCATATGACTTAATAAGTTGTGTCTGATTTAAAACACAGAATTCATGATAAATAAGAAAGAAATACAGTCTCTTAGGGTGGTGCTACTAGTAAAGAACCTGCCTGCCAATGTAGGAGACATAAGAGACACAAGTTCAATCCCCAGGTCAGGAAGATCCCCTGGAGGAGGACGTGGCAATGTACTCCATATTCTTGCCTGGAGAATCTTATGGACAGAGGAGCCTGGTGGGCTACAGTCCACAGGGTCGCGAGAGTTGACATGACTGGAGTGACTAGCACACACACACGCACACGCTTGTAGTATCTTACATTTTTCCAAGTGTAGACTTAATTTTAGTTAACAATATTGTCTTGACTTTCTATGACATGTGAGGACAATTTCCTGTTTTGCCTAATCTTTTCTAACCCAGCTTTGTAGCTTCTAAGCAGGAAGATATTAAAAGTACATTATTACAGGTACAAATACTGGAAGTGGAAAGCTGGGAGTGGAAAAGAATACATACATACTCTGTCATTTTACATAAGGAACTTGAGAGTATCCATGAATTTTGGTATCCATGGGGTCTCCTGGAGCCATTTCCCGTGTCTAAGGAGGGACAACTATATTGTTATGACAAGGGGGACACAATGCTAGTCTTCAGGTATTGGTAGAGCATCCTCTCTGGCTGGGTAGTCTGGGTAAGCACATTATTCATACATACTCTCAGGTACGGTGCTGTACAATGCAGGATCATGATATAAATAGCACCACAGCTACTATCCAACATAAAGAAAAAAGTATCCCATTCCTTCTGTCAGTATTTTTATGGACTATCACCTAAGTTTCAAGTATGTTTAATGCCTGCTAATTGATAAGGCTCATATCTTCCATAGATGGAATCTGCAGAGCTCTCAGAATAATTATTTGACAATAACAAATTTAACCAGACAGCAGACTATCTTAGCTACCATCTTAAGCTACATGGCTTAAACAATTGGCTAGACTAATCCTGACACCCTTAATTATTTTGCTCAGGTGCTAGAATTATCTGAGACTATTATTTAATGGATTTTCCAAACCTTGAGAAGCCAGTGACCTATGAGTTCAGGTTTCAAACTGGCATTGTAGACTCTGATTTAGCCGTCTCCTTTTTGATCCAATTGAACTCTGAGTGGAGGAGGTAACAGAGGAAGCAAATGCATTTTCCAAACTATAGAAGGACAAGAAGTAAATTCTCCTTTCAATCTGCAATTATCTACTACATGACTGACTTCTCAGCTGGATTTTCCAAGAACAGTCTAATGGCTATGCGTTAGTCACTCATCATGTCTGACTCTTTGCGACTCTATGGCCTGTCCATGGAATTCTCTAATAGAGTAATGGCTATTCTTTTTATTTTTCCTTTTAGCATGCCAATTTGTGCTTTATTCATAACCAATTACATGGCTGTTAATAAGAAAATTATTTGCACTATAAACAAAGCATTAGCTTTGTTTGCCTGTGAATGAAGGCCAAGGAGTCTGTTAAAATAACTGTCTTGACAATGTGCACAAACCATGTAAGTCAACAGCAAGGATGTTACAAGAAAGCAAGATAAGTATAAATAATTTTCAGTTGGAACAAGCCTGAATATACATCAATGCAGATAATTAAAGAAATATTAAAGGTCCAACAGACTGACAGGATAAAACTACTATTTGTATCAGATTCTGGGCATGTCATTTTTCATAAACTCTTTTCTAATAAATGTGCCAATAAACATGGTCCATGGGGTCGCTCAGAGTTGGACACGACTGAGCGACTTCACTTTCACTTTTCACTTTCATGTACTGGAGAAGGAAATGGCAACCCGCTCCAGTGTTCTTGCGTGGAGAATCCCGGGGACAGAGGGCCTGGTGGGCTGCCGCCTATGGGGTCGCACAGAGTCAGACACGACCGAGCGACTCAGCAGCAGCAGCAGCAACAAACGTGGTGCACCTTGCCAGGATGAATATCATGTCCACCGTCATTTTCTTTTTGATACAGGACACTCCTTTTGCTTATACTGAATTATCGAGTACATAATTTCCTTTACTAGACATTATTCATAAACTACCTCAGAAAAGATCTATTTTAATGCCCAATTGTAATGTTCCGAAGGTATGTTCCACGAATTATGTTTTTCTTTTATTTTCACACTGAGCTCGGCATTTGAAAACTCATGCAAAACACATACCTCACTTCTGATACCATCAGCATTTTAGTCAGAAAAGAGTAAATTGACATATTTTAGAGTTTTCAGGCAAAGTTATAAAATAAGTAGAGTCCCTACACTACCAGTGGGTTAGGTTATGCTATTTTCGGTCTAGTAAATACCACTGAGACATGTATCTTTCAGGGAGAATTGTAAAGTAAAAACAGTTTCCAATACAAAACAAACCAAAAGGATTTTCATTCTGAGTTTTAAGTTTCCAAAGTATTCAAACAAATCAACACATACCTCTTCTATCTTCTTCTGCATTATCTTCCACTGACTTTCCCATTCCTTCCTTTCATTGTCAAACTGGTCCAGCAGTTCCATTTTTCCCTTGTGCCAGTTAGTCTCCGTGCTCCCCCGCTGCTTGTGCAGGTCCATGGCAACCGTGCGAGTGTTAGTGAAGGGGTACTTCTGTTCGTCTCTGCCTTCTCTCAACTGTTTCTTGGAAGCTTGGAGCTGTTTTATTTGAAGCAGTCTCACTTGCCTTTAAAACAAAGCCTAATATAAACATAACAAGAGAGAGTTCCAAATCCATGTGCTTTCTGGAAACATTTTATCAGATTGTCAAGAGCCATTGACATAAACAAACCATAGGAAAATTGGACTCAAAAGAAGAGATGACAAAAATATCTGCTTAAGAAGAGACTAGCACAATCAAAAACGAACAAAAAAAAGTATCATCCAGGTTTTTTTCTTCCTCTTTCTGAAACCAGACAGCAAAATTACAGTGGACAGGATGGTTAAATGCATGTGTGAGATACAAGTATTCCTTAAACTAACTGCCTAATCTAAAGATAGAATTTTTCATGAATTTGAGAGTGGAAGTATGAAATTCAGCTGGATAGTCACAGCTACACAACTGCAGTAGATTCTTCTGCAGTAGAATTACTCCTGTTCTGATGCAGCCAGATTATATAATTTTATGATTTTTAAAGTCCTGAGATGGTGCTGCACTACAGTCTTCATTTTATACTGAAGAGTTCAATCTTGTGGCAAATGTAGTTACCATATCAATAAGACCCCAATGTTGGTAGTCAATCTGGGACTGATAGTATCAGCAAGAAACCAAACTAAAGCATGGAAAAATATTGTCATTATTTTACTTCATCAAGTAAAATACTAAAGCAGCAAAATTATTCTGAAAACCATGTAGAACTTATCCATGCTCTTTTTCCTTCTAATAGCAAATTTGGAAAACCAGCAGTGGCCAGTTTTCATTCCAATCCCAAAGAAAGGCCATGCCAAAGAATGCTCAAACTACTGCACAACTGCACTCATCTCACACACTAGTAAAGTAATGCTCAAAATTCTCCAAGCCAGGCTTCAGCAATACATGAACTGTGAACTTCCAGATGTTCAAGCTGGATTTAGAAAAGGCAGAGGATACTCCATTGTGTATATGTACCACAGCTTTCTTGTCTGTTCATCTGCTGATGGACATCTAGGTTGTTTCCATGTCCTGGCTATTATAAACAGTGCTACGATGAACATTGAGGTACACATGTCTCTTTCAATTCTGGTTTCCTTGGGCACAATGGAGTATTACTCAGCCATTAAAAAAAATACATTTGAATCAGTTCTAATGAGGTGGGTGAAACTGGAGCCTATTATACAGAGTGAAGTAAGCCAGAAAGGAAAACACCAATACAGTATACTAACACATATATATGGAATTTAGAAAGATAGTAACAATAACCCTGTATGTGAGACAGCAAAAGGGACACACATGTATAGAATGGACTTTCGGACTCTGTGGGAGAGGGAGAGGGTGGGATGATTTGGGAGAATGGCATTGAAACATGTATACTATCATGTAAGAAACGAATTGCCAGTCTATGTTCAATACAAGATACAGGATGCTTGGGGCTGGTGCACAGGGAAGATCCAGAGAGATGATATGGGGTGGGAGGTGGGAGGGGGTTCAGGATTGGGAACTCATGTACCCCTGTGGCGGATTCATGTCAATGTATGGCAAAACCAATACAGTATTGTAAAGCAAAATAAAGTAACAATTAAAATTTAAAAAAAAAAGAGGAAGAAAAAAAAAGAAAAGGCAGAGGAACCAGAGATCAAATTGCCAACATCCACTGGATCATCGAAAAGCAAGAGAGTTCCAGAAAAGCGTCTATTTCTGCTTTCTTGACTATGCCAAAGCCTTTGACTATGTGGATCACAAGAAACTGTGGAAAATTTTGAAAGAGATGGGAATACTAGACCACCTGACCTGCCTCTTGAGAAACCTATATGCAGGTCAGGAAGCAACAGTTAGAACTGGACATGGAACAAAAGACTGGTTCCAAATAGGAAAAGGAGTACATCAAGGCTGTATATTGTCACCCTGCTTATTTAACTTATATGCTGAGCACATCATGAGAAACGCTGGGCTGGAAGAAGCACAAGCTGGAATCAAGATTGCCAGGAGAAATATCAATGACCTCAGATATGCAAATGACACTACCCTTATGGCAGAAAGTGAAGAGGAACTAAAAGCCTCTTGATGAAAGTAAAAGAGGAGAGTCAAAAAGTTGGCTTAAAGCTCAACATTCAGAAAATGAAGATCATGGCATCTGGTCCCATCACTTCATGGCAAATAGATGGGGAAACAGTGGAAACAGTGTCAGACTTTATTTTTTGGGGGCTCCAAAATCACTGCAGATGATGATTGCAGCCATGAAATTAAAAGATGCTTACTCCTTGGAAGGAAGGTTATGACCAACCTAGATAGCATATTCAAAAGGAGAGAACAAAGGTCCGTCTAGTCAAGGCCATGATTTTTCCAGTGGTCAGGTATGGATGTGAAAGTTGGACTGTGAGAAAAGCTGAGCACCGAAGAATTGATGCTTTTGAACTGCGGTGTTGGAGAAGACTCTTGAGAGTCCCTTGGACTGCAAGGAGATCCAACCAGTCCATTCTAAAGGAGATCGGTCCTGGGTATCCTTTGGAAGGACTGATGCTAAAGCTGAAACTCCAGTACTTTGGCCACCTCATGCAAAGAGTTGACTCATTGGAAAAGACTCTGATGCTGGGAGGGATTGGGGGCAGGAGGAGAAGGGGACGACAGAGGATGAGATGGCTGGATGGCATCACTGACTCGATGCACTTGAGTTTGGGTGAACTCTGGGAGTTGGTGATGGACAAGGAGGCCTGGTGTGCTGTGATTCATGGGGTCACAAAGAGTCGGACATGACTGACAGACTGAACTGAACTGAACTGAATAGAATAGATATAAGAATGTATGTTCTGATACTGAAATTAGAGTATTGATGAAAATGTTTTGATCACTTTGCAGGGAAATCTTTGATCATACTAAGCACTAACTGAAATAATTAGATTTCTAGCATTTAGGGCATGTGTACTCAGGATTTTAAGATGCACTTTAAAATACCTGATTGGTAACTCTTGTATAACTCACCTAAAATTTCTGAGATTTTTTTACCTACATTAGAATGGGGGATATCCACAGGGTTATTATAAAGATTAAATACACAAATAAAAAGAGATTTGAGAAAGATAAAATTTCCCCTATTTCTTGTTTAAAAAAAAAAATCTTATCCTGACTTCCACTGAAAGTATTTTTGTTAGTAAAGCCAGTTACATTTTTAACAGGTAGAAAAGCATGCTTAAAATGTTCAAATCTCCAAGATAATCACGCCTAAAAGAAGTCTTTAACTCTTCGACTTTTTAGGCCATGACCAAAGTGCCTTAACTTACCAGATGGCAGATGATGCTACTTTTGAGTTAATTCTCAAGAGTCATAGCTGCCTGGGTGCTGGCATTGTCAAATGAAGCCCACGAAACCAGGCAGCAAGCCTCAGTCTGCAGTCACAGAAGAAGGCCGCATATTTCATATCCCAAATATAAACATTGAAGACATTTGATTTTTGGGAGGGGCAGTCAGGCTGTCCTGAATGTGCATATCATGTATTAAACTGTGCCGAACATACACTTTTGAGCTGCAATCTATTAATGAATTATAATAGACTAATAAGAGTCAAAGAATATCAGTGCTATATGCAGGACTCCACCCTCAAAAAATACCCCAATAATGTTAGGACCTATATGGTTATTCTTCTCTCAATAAATTTGTTACAGATACTTTGATCATTCTTACTACTTCTTTGGCACTCTACTGTGACTAATTCAGCCCAGAAAAAGAAGTAATTTTGGATTTAGCCATTAAAAACACTACCGTGTCTCATTTTATACAGTTTTTCTAATCTCATTTTCCATCCTCTCTGTCCCCCTACTCTGCAGCCCTGTGAGACAGTGACCAGAGGTGCATGCCACAGCCAATGGACGCTGCCCCAAAACAATGTGTCGATGAAGACGTAATGGAGAGAGTAAAGAACACATGGAATTTTGTGTCTTAGTGAATCTGTTACTGCTTTTGGTTACCTATTAATCTTCTAGGTTCATCTAATTCACAGGAAACGAAGACAGTGCTAATTTTCAGAGAACACAGACTGCTTTACTGTATGTAATTAATTGTGAGCTAAAACTATCTTGCAGACTAGCAGGTATTTAACATTAAAACTTCTTAGGAAGAGTGGAATGGTTTAAGATATCAAGAGAAAGTCGCAGATTTAACCAATCAAGTTATAGGAAGAGAGCAGAGTGATTTCAAGCTACTAGAAAAGAGGTGCTACGACGGCCCATGTTTCATCCCGTCTTTAAACACTGAATGTACAGAAATCATCATAAAGCGTCTCCTACAGTTATGTAGCAAATGGCTTCAATTTTTCTTTTCATTTCAAATTCTTCTTGAACCACTTTCAAATCAGGGTTAAAGGGCAACAGACCCTTTTCTTTTTACCTACTTGAAGAACATCATCCAGGAAAACCTTCAATCAGGCTTGCTCCTGGTAACAGGACTACACATGAATCCAGGTAATGTTCCTGAAGCAGAGAGCACCCAGCACTTAATTGCAAAAGCCAAACTCATCACTTAATACAGAGAAGGACCAATCTACAGAGCTTCTCCTTTTCAAGACTAGAGCCATATCTAGTGTCACAAAACCCAATGGTTATGGATCAAAAACAAGCCTTTGAGAGAAAATTCTTATAGAGCAATGTCTGTGTCAATTTCTGTGGATGTGGGTTTATTGTACTTTCCACTGTCTATGTCTTGTCATAAATGTCAAATATAATATTGCTTTCTCCTCCAAAAATAAAGTGGGGTCTAAAGCATTTTGTGAGGATTAAATATGCAAGAAAGAGAATGCTTAATCCAAGCACTTAACACTGTTTCGGATCATACTGGGTGCTCAATAAAGGGCTGCTTTCTTCCTCCTTTCTCCCTCTCTCTGTTTTTGGTCTTCCCCTGCACCCTTCTTTCTTTAATCTATCTTCCTCTAGATAAAACTATGATTTTGATTTAATTAGAAAATTCACAGAATCAAGCGTAATTGTGTGGACTCATATTTTTAATGGTTTTCCTTTGCCTTCAGTGTTTTTCAAGTATTTTAAGAACAGAAGGCAAGTTAAAGATTTAGGAATTTTTTATTGTTGGTAAAAATCTGAGTAGATGAATCTTACATAAAACTGCTCTTGTTATAATTCTCCCTAAATGTTAAAAAAAAAAAAAAAAACTAAATAAAGGGCAATTCTGTAGGGACATAATGTTCTGAAATGAAAAGTTACGGGGTAAAATGGCTCAACCGATTCAAAAACTCAATTTCAGTGCTTTCTGTGGAGGCCAATATAAAAGTTCTCTTTGTTCCTAGCTGTCACTTTTTTTCGCCCACAGATACCGGTATCTCCGTGGGAGAGAAAGAAGAATTTCTGCTATCTACACCCCTCCCCGAGTCTCCTTGACTCTCCGTTTCACTTCACTCTCTCCAGAATTTCATTCAGAATAAAAATGTGTAAGAGCACATGTAAAGTATCAGAGGGAGCTGCCTTACCCAGTCATGCACACATTCTTCCCCCAACAGCTCTAAGTGAGCATTACATAATCCATTTTAACCCACTTCTCCCTCCCCAAGGCCGGAAGCCAGATTTGTAGAAGAGTTGTGAGTGGGTTGCATAAGTTTGATGATGAGAGGAAAATAAGTTCTGCTAACCTTCCGGCCCTACTAGGAAGCAAAATTTAGGAGCAACACAGGAATTTCACAATAAAACAGTTCCAGTTCTCATGTTAGGCTCACGTAGGCCATGGTAACACTGCTTCACCTGAGGGATGCCCCACTCTTAACGATACCTTCATCATTACCACTTCAACCTTCACCTTTCCACTAAAACTGGATTTTACCCAAACAAATGAAACAATGTGGGGAGAGCAGACTCGATGGCAACTTCTCCCTTTGGAAAGCTGTGTTCAGAGTTTGTTTCCTATTCTCGGATTCCCTTCCCCTACACATGCTACTTTTCATATCATGGAAACATTTTCATTAGTAGGAGGTTACACATTCCAAGAGGAATGCCACACACAGTAGGTACTGTCAAGCTCACAATTCCTAGAACAACCGTTTGCCTTGGAGATGCTTTGCTTCCTCTTAACTCAGGAATCAGGAATTCCCTTGTCTGTACGCATCAAAGTTACACACCATTTGCTTCCAGGATTCTCCAGCTCTGTCTCCAGGCTACTAGGAATCACTTGCAAGATTTTGGCTGATTAACAGACCTTATTCCTCCCATAGTTCACTGGCAAAGGCATCTTTCCAAAGAAAACCATGACTTGATTCTGTTACAAGGCAAAAGGGAATTTTTAAAACGGGCTATTTCAACATGGTCTTTATCTTCCAATAGGGTCAAAGGGATATTACCACACGCAATTCTGAAAAATCAATTTTGCCTTTCCATTATCTTCTTGTTCTCTCTTCAGTTATATATTCAAACTAGAAAATATCCAACCTACAGGCACACTGATTTTACTTAACTGACAAAAGCTTTGAAAAATACATTTGGCTTGGATAAACAGATGCCTTAACTTAACCAGCTTAAACAGTAGAAGACATAGATTAAGGCTCCCTCCTAACTGCAGATGAACCATTATGAATGTTATGCACTTCAACTCAAATTACAGAAACACTTCTCATGCAGTGAGTAAACCATCATCTTGGATGAAACCACACTGATTTATTTTCCCCTGCCATTTTCAAATGCCAAAAATTTCAAAGACTGTGAACTTCACTCGGCAAATGTTAAAAAGTCTTCATCCTAATGAAACTAGTTTTCAAATAAATACATTTAATGAAATCCTACGGCAGGGAAAGCGGTCTTCAAAGTTCTGAGAAGCAGTGTTTGAAAAACCGTCTCACAGAGCGGATGGCACCATCAGTCCAGAGTCAGGAAATCCACTCACGGCAGCGGAACCCTTTCTTCCCTGGGAGTCAGTAAAATCCGTTACGCACCCCGCCCCACTGTTTTGAAGCCCAAGCACTGATGGTGAATCAAGCAGATGCTAAAATCACCCTCCCCTTAAACGGTATCCACAGCTTTAAACATGTCAGTGGCAACCCCTCTCTATATTTTGCCACAGTTACTCACTTGCTTTCAAACTGTCAGAAAACAAACATACCTTTTTGCACTGGGGAGAAATCCTATGGAGGTCCAACTACCGGTCAAACTAGGAATGGGAGGACAGCTGGTTGTTTTAGAGTGAAAAGTCTTTGACGTCTTGAAGCAGTGAATCTTGCTTCTTTGCATGAAATGGGAATGTAAAATCAGTCCAACCATTCAACAGAGAAGTACTGACAAATCCCTTTGAAACCTCTACCACTTTCACAAATCAAAAAGCTGCTCAGCTCAGTGTCAAAGCAGCAGCTGAGACTACTGTGACGTCAGTTTCTCGGAGGCGGCCTTCGAGTCACCTCTTCCAACCAGAGCTCTGTAACTTTAGAGCAGCTCCTACTCTGGGTAAACAACTCCAGGTCCAGGACATTTTTAACTTTTATAAGGGAGCCCAGTATTTCTAAACTTGCCAAAAGAGCTGGTGTTAATATCACACGATGACAATGGCCAATTTTAGATTTCACTTATTTGGACAAGTTAACTCCTTATTTACAGGCAAGAATCATCTTGCCCACCTCTCTCTTCCCCACTTTCAGAACTGCTCTTTTGGTGCCTTTGGAAGCTGGTGTTTTATGTGGCAGAAATTTCATATATGTAATCTCAAAAGATTTGTGAAGATGTATCAAACTTCTGTCTTGAAATAAGGTAGAAATGGCATACAAAGACCAGCCTCCTTGTTCTTTGTGATTCATTTGTAGCTTGCTCCCTATAGCTATAGTGATGGTGATGTCTTTCTGCTAGAGGAAATTAGATACCATGGGAAAGGACGATATTTATTGTGGGAAGGAAAAAAAAATGAGATACTTGTTTTCAGTTAAGGCGTGCTGCAGCCTAATACAGCAAATATGCTAGATAAAACTTTAAATAATAAGGGTTTATCCTCAAGTCCAAAGTCTGTGTGGTCCTTAAGGCACTATGTATTCACTGTCACAGTATTTTGCCTGCTTCCAGATAAATGGTTCATGGGGAGCTAAAATGTTTACTAAGTATAACCTGCTCATAGTAGAACTTTAGTATATGTAGGACAATTAAATGAAATCATACTCTGTGTTTTGAAAGCCCAGTATCATAATCTCAAACGCAATTAACAACAATAGCAGTTACACTGATAACAGTGATGACTCATGGAGAGACGACTCTGCACAGCTCTGTGCTAAGTACTTCTGATAGCTAATGTATCTTCATTTTAGTTCACTCTTGCAGAAAATGTGTCTGTAGATACAATTTCACTGATAAAATCAGGGCTCAAAGAGGCCAAGTATCTTGCTGAAATTCATAGAAGCTTGACTACATCAGAGGAGTAGGTCTTAGAACTGGATTCTCTAATTGAGGACCCTGGAATTTTGTCACAGAGATATTGGTTTCAAATTACTGCTACCACTTATCTGTGCAAACTTCAAGTTTGTTAATTCTGTAAAGGGATAATTTACTTGGTAAGGATGTTTTAAGAGTATGGGGGTGGGGGTGGGGGAGGACTTACAGTGCCAGGTACAAGGAAATGTTAGCTCATTCTGCCTCCATCTTATCAGGACAGAAGGAAGATCTTGGCATGGGGGTGGAGGTGGGAGTTGGGGGAAAGGAATATCCCCAAGGCATCTCTACAGAATTATCTAATGAAATTGTTTCTCCTACTCTGTCACTCCAGATCTCTTAATTTCAATGTGTCTTTTGTAAATCAAATTCAGACAGTTTTCCATACCCTATCAGAACTTCAGATAATATGTAGCTAATTACAGAAAGAATTATATTGCTCTCTCCTGTGGTACTTCACTCAATAGTTCCTATCTCAATGTCATTTTTGATGGATGTTCCAGTAATTATTTTTTGCAGTTGTTTCATCTGCATCTTGTCATGGTAAAGTTGACCTTAAATTATATATAGAATAAAAAGTGAGGGATGAAAAACTGATGGAATTTCACCCAAGTCTACCATTTATTCTAGTATTTACTAACCTTTTCTGTTGTATAATTTTTTGTGTATTAGCTAATATTTCCAAGCTATATTTCATACCTTAAAGAAATAAAGTAATACAATTAGATGACAGCATACAAAGGCAACAAATATTCAGCACAGGTATTCCTGGACCTTCCCACTAAAAATTTTAAAGAAGTTTGTTTTAAGAAAAGTTCCTGCTGTTATATACACAGAACAAATGGATTCTAAAGACTGATGCCAGTATGTCCAGCAATACTCAGACATTTAGAAGTTCCTGACATTTTCAAGCAGGAGTCATAATGGCTGAAAACCTTATAGAAAAAGTGCAGTGTGTTACATAATATAGGTTACTTTGAATCCATATAAATATTTAAACCTTCAAATGTGAAACTGACTCAAATTATTGCTCTATACATTGGAGAAAATTTGGAAGAATCATTTGTATCTGATGTCATACTAATCCTATTTCAACGTATAACAAATATGTAAAGAAATGCATATAATAATACTTAAAGTAAATGTAGAAACACAAGCTGCTGTCAAGAAAGAAAAACAGAAAATCCTGGAAACAGTTTGAAATGATCTGTATAAATGATGATATTAAGCCACAAACTAAAACATTTTGGAAAGGGGGAAAGAGGAATATTGAGAGCATAAATGTCACTAGGAAGTGTTTCCAGACTTATAGAATTTTATAGCCAGAAAGAACTGAAACTGTCCAGTCAAGCTTCTCATTTTACAGCTGAGGGAAGAGGCCTCGATGTTATTTACTCAGGGTCACAAAGCCATTTACTAGCAATTGGTCTGCTAATTCCTGGGGAGTGCCTCAAAGTTTAAAATTCCAGCGAGCTCAAGGTAAGGAATAGCACTCAGGGATAAGAGTTTTGGGCATGAGACACTGACTTCTAGCTTTGCCAAATCTTAAACTCATTTTTTCTAAGTCCAAATGAGGGGGCTAATACTAATATTTCATCTTCCACATATGATGCAGGAGTCATATAAGACAGTATTTATCTTTATAACTATCTTGAAAAGTTTGTATCATTCAATAATATAAGTCCTTGGTCAGAATATGAAGACAAAAGAATTTTAACTGAGTGATCATAAAAAACCTGGGGATTAAAGCATCGACTTTGTCTTTAGCATATATTGCACATTTCATTTACAGTTCTCTATCTGAAGAATGATTTTGAAGCACCACAAAGTGGTTATTTATTTCATCTCTTTATGCTATAACAGCTATGGCCATATATTAGATTGGGTGGCTTCTGAATTCTTGCTTGTATAGTTTTTCAGGCCCTTCTTCCTTTACTCTTTAAACATATTTGCCAGCTAAAGGGGTACTGTTTTTCTATTTTTATTATAAAGAGATGGAAAAATTGGAAGGGATGACTTTGAAAAACTGAACTCATAGCATATTAAAACTTAGAAGCTATTACACGTGCCAACTCTTAAATAATCCTTCCTTACAGTATATCATCTGCCCTTTGCAATTTTTAAAATGCTTTATATGGGAACTCTCAGGACTTTCTGCATTTTTCTGAAACCAAAACTGCTTAAAAATCTGCTAATTTGAAAATTATAAATTTTAACAATTATATCTATTTAATAAAAATAAAGTGCTTCATGAAACATCTCAGTTGTTTAGTAGAACTCTCTTGAATCTTAATCTTCCATTCTTAAGGAGAGGTCTTGGGTACTCTTAACATTCCAATTAATGAATATCTGTGAGCACCAACTCTGGGCCAGGTGTCGGGTTGGATTCTGAGGACTGCAAGAATAAAGCAAATCTTTGTCCTCAAGCAGCTCCATCGCCTCTGAAGACCCCTGCAATAGCAACTGCAGCATGACTACGCACTTTCTGAGTATTCCTTGAAACAAATGAACAAATACAGAGCACCTCTTTTGGTAGTCCCCACAGCGTTCTGCCACCGGGAGCACCACTCAGCATTACTCTCTGACCTTGCTGTACACTGCAATCACTCAAAGAATTACTTTAAAAATTCTCCTCCAGAGACTTTTTGTACCAGACCATCCAGTTGATGAGGCCCAGGTTTCTTAATTTTTATAATGTTCTACAGCTGATTCTGTCAAGTTTGGTCCTGTGTTATATGAGTCATAGAATGACAGAGTCTAGACTCTTGTGTTAGTAAAAGAAATATGATGTCGATACTTACTAGAATCTGTTTGGGGTGATTTATTTTCCATGGAGTTGCATGTTTAGGTTGTCATGTTCCAGCTAATGCGCTGTTTTCCAAGTGCTGAATGTTTTTCCCTTAAAATCATGGGATGCTGGCTGTCTCCTCTACTCTGAGGGATGGCGACATGTCAAATATGTTAGCCAAGCAAATCTGTCATGGGGTTTATGTACACGCAGTTCCAGATGACAGAAATATTCAAAGGAAAGAGTTTCAAACTATCTGCTTTATTTTTAAGTACTGGTCTATATTTTGAAGAAACAAAACATTTTTAAAACATGTTTAGTTATTTAGGACTAGAGACAGATCTTGCTGACGATTTTCCAATTTGTTTCTGGCATCTCACTATATTAATTTTTTTGTTATTATATTATTATTTGTTTTTATCTCACTATTTTATTTCCAGATTCTTGACTTGGGAAATGTTGATACTGAAGATAATGATAATGTTGATAGTGATGACCATAAAAGCCAAGTGACATAGGGACTCTTCTGGGGCTACCTCTCATTTCATTCCAGAAAAGGGCCGTGGGAATGCCTGTCCACCACAAGAGGGCCACCCTGAGACACTTCTGTTAGGAAGTTCCAGTGACAGAGCAGGGCTAAGAGGCCATTGAGAGGGTGGAATAACTTGAAGGACACAGGAATTAATTTGTGTTCTCCCCACCCTGCCCCATCCCAGGGTGTCTCCACCCCACCTTTATCTTCTACCAGAAATGTTAGATTTATCGCCATTAAGTGACAGCGTTACATTTTAAGTAACTGTCTGATAAGATGCCATTGACAGAGGAAGCGATTACTGGCTAGTCACAACATTGTTCAGAAAAGGAGAACCAATTAAAAGACCATGAGAAATGCTCCAAGAGAACAACCCATCTCTCTAGTCTACTTGACTCCTAGTTCAAAAAGGAGGCAACAAACATGCTAAAGGATTTAAGATGATTAATAGAAGCACAGAGCACTAACAAGGAACTAGAAACTATAAAGAGGAACCAATGGAAAATAGATAGCTCAGTTGCCATGATTACAAACCCATCTAACAGCAAGGGAGAACAGCTAACACACAAAAAGAGCTTTGCTAAGAGCCTGGGAAATGGCTGTAGAGGAGAGAACAGACAGACAGAAGATCAGAAATAAAAAACTGAACGAGTGGTGCTAGATATTGAGGGGCTACTGCGAGAGGTCTTGATACCCAGGTGCAAAGAAAATGTGGCATCATGACTTGAGGAGGCCACGCTAAAGGATCTGGAGATGAGGGTTCAGAAAGGAGGCCCGCAGTCATATTTCAGATCCTTCACTGTAGTACAAGACATTTATCTTGGTGCAAGATAAAACTTAAGATTATTTATTTAATATATCTAATAATGCATCAATAATTTAAAAGGAAAACAATCAAAACAAGTAAAATATTATGAACTGAACTTGAAAAACCCTCAACAGGAAATTTGGTTTCAACAACATTCAAAGAAATATTCTCATCCTCAAGTCAAAAGCGTTATATGAATATTTTCTGAAAGGATGAAAAACTGCTAACACCATTGATTATATAGGTGTATAGTAAATTTTGGCTTCCCTGGTGGCTCAGACGGTAAAGCGTCTGCCTACAATGCGGGAGACCTGGGTTCAGTCCCTGGGTGGGGCAGATCCTTGGAGAAGGAAATGGTAACCCACTCCAGTATTCTTGCCTGGAAAATCCCATGGACAGAGGAGCCTGATAGGTTACAGTCCATGGGGTCAACAAAGAGTCAGACACGACTGAGCGACTTCACTTCACTTCACTTCATAGTAAATTTTAGGGCTTCTCAGGTGGCGCTAGTGATAAAGAACCTGGCTGCCAACAGAGGAGATATAAGAGACGTGTGTTCGATCCCTGGGCCGGGAAGATCCCCTCGCAGAGGGCACAGCAACCCACTCTGGTATTCTTGCATGGAGAATCCCATGGACAGGGGAGCCTGGCAGGCTACCGTCCACAGCGTCCCACAGAGTCAGACACAACTGAAGTGACTTAGCACACACGCATAGCATATGTTGTGAATTCGTAAAATCTTACAACTTTATTTTCAGATGCTGGATGTGGATGGTACCCTATTTAGCTACAGAGAAACTCATACAAGTGTAAACTAAAAACCTTTTATAATTGTAACAATGAAGTAAAATAATCAGGAAATGTCAACATATTTAAGCTTATTAAACAGAAACATCTGAGGTATACCATAAGAATAGGTCCTTTGAGACAACACCACCTGTTTTGACAGCAGGATGTGAAAGGTGGAGATTCTTTCTCGTTTTTACAAGTTGAATGTAGTCTTTGCTGCTCCTATTCTTTGATCAAGCGAGGTTGTAACAGTGCTCTACTTGAAAATGGTCCCTAAAAGTGTCATCTTTTCTCATTTTCAATCCTGACTTTACATTAGAGCATCTGACCTGAAGCCTGATTGCCAGATGAAAATGAGCTATGAGAATACAGCTACCAACACCACATGAATATTTGGAGTTAAGGGTTAGCGACCAAACTGACATTCCAAAGTTCACTGGCAGCTGAGGAAATAATCGTATCCCACTCTACCACACAGAATGAAATGAAGGCTAGGGAATGCAGGCCAATACACATTCCAGGCTCAGCACTGAATTTTCCCTTGTTTTGAGTTTGAGCCTGTTCTGCTTAAAAATAGCCAACTGAATTCTTTTTTCTTAAATCTCAGCCAAATTACCAAAGACACTCCTTCCTACGCCCAAGAATGTGCAAGCAATGGAATTTTTGTTTGTTTGAATTTATTTTCAGGGTGATGTTTAAATAGCACAGTTTTCAAATGTGCAAATAGGAGAAGAATTCCTGTTTCAATAATTAGAGGACTGTGTTTTCTTCATGAACAAAGGAGCCTGGATGTTCCTCTCTTAGAACTAGCTTTATATGACAAAGACCATGCAAGGAACAGAATCAAAGGGGAGGGGAAGGGAGATAGCAGACTTCCTTTCTGAGGTCTTGGGAGTCTCTCTGTTAACTTTTCTTCCAATGACTATATCCTGCAGTGTAAGGAAGACATTCACCCTAGCTCCTGGGTGCTCACAGAACAGCCTCATGTTCCAAGGAGAAGAAGGCAAGGGATAAGGTTAACTTCCGTCTGCTGGCAATTTGCTGAGACCACCTTCCAATTACTGGCCCCCAGCAGTGCCCTGAGATAGAGTCAGGCCTGAATTCCCTGACATTGGATGCATTTCCCATTGTACATCACAGTGTATAAAGATGTGTGCACACACAGGCACAAACTGGGTAATCAGTTCTTCAGTGGGTGGGG
The DNA here is from genome assembly GCA_917880005.1 of Nanger dama. Classification (NCBI taxonomy): domain Eukaryota; kingdom Metazoa; phylum Chordata; class Mammalia; order Artiodactyla; family Bovidae; genus Nanger; species Nanger dama. Next base: position 306,486 of record CAKJTW010000068.1, on the reverse strand, counting down.
CAGAGTCAGAAAGAGCCTCCAAGTCAGTCCTATTTCCCCTCATCTTTTTCTTACTGGAGTTCATATACAAAGAGCCTGGATGGAGTTCAAATTTCTCATGAAATTCTTCTATAAAATCAATGGCTTAGGGATCTACAGGTAAGGTTAATAACACCATTGCCAGGAAGAATTTAATGCTTCACAAGAGATCTGAGGACAAGGCTGATGTTTTGGATAGCCTGGACCTCCCTTGGTTAGCCTCTCCTTTCTTGTTCAGGTCACAAGATATTGGTGCATGTCCTGCATGCATGCTAAGTCTCTTCAGTCGTGTCCGACTCTTTGCGAACTTTATGGACTGTAGCCCGCCAGGCTCCTCTGTCCATGGGATTCTCCAGGCAAGTATACTGGAGTGGGTTGCCATGCTCTCCTCCAGGGGATCTTCCCCACCCAGGGATCAAACCCACATCCCTTGAGTCTCCTGCACTGGCAGGCGGGTTCTTTACCACTAGCGCCACGTGGGAAGCCTACCCCTGCACTGACTCCTGTATTCTTCCATCCAAGAATCCTAGGGCTTTTACTGTGTTCTCTTAGGGAAATCTAACATGCTATCAGGTATGCAATAAAGAATAAATTGCAACCACAAGTCTGTTTTTTGCACTTCGGTAAGAATACAAGTCAGAGTTAGCTGTCTACATCTCTATCCTTGTCAATCAGCCAGTTGAAAGCTCTGAAAACGCCTCAATTTCTTCTATACTTAACACAGCCAATACTTCAAAATGTGTGTTAAATAAACAAGGGATCCATGCTCTATCTTTTTGCTCACATCTCTTATGTATGCTTTCTCTTTTGGGTTTGGAGGGTAGAGTCAGTTGGCATCCGTTATCCCTGGTGGCTTTGTGGAACACCATATCCTCTCTGTGGATCACATGGGGAAGCTTTGTGGCAGAGATGACTGTGTAATGACAAAGTGGTGGTTTGTTATGATATGTTGGGGGGATTATCTTGAGGTTTTAATTCAGCGTTCACGTCCACCATTATCTCCAGGTGTGTGTGTGAGCCTGACACGCACAATATTCCTCGTGGTTCTCCTTTCTGACACATATTATTCTGATTTGTCCTTGTTAGCTTTGTTTCTTTCAAAAACCTGTTTGAATGAAAGGGGGATTTTCTAACACTATTACCAGTATGGAAACAGAGTTGCTTTGTCATTATGGGTCTTCTGGCAAAGGCCATATGACAAAGGTAGGCATGCTCTGTAAAGAAGAGACACATGTTCACTGAATGCTTGGAATTTTAAGGTCCACTAAAATCCAGACAACCAGTGATTCTATATAGCTAGTATCACACAGTTTGCTGTGACATTGGTATGTATGTTGTACATATATATATACATATTTTAATAGTTCAAACATCTAAAGAAGTGGTTCTTGGGAGTTATATATATATATATGTATATATATATCTGCTTGGGTTCACGTATTGGATTTCAATTAATGTGAAGTAGCATCTCAATTCTGAAAACAAGACAGGAATTCTGATGTGCAGCTAGGATTGAAAACCAGTAATGTAAATATTTAGTTTTTGGTTCTCCTTGTGGTAAAGATAATTTCAATTCCAAAGCCAGTTTCTGAAAGCCACACAGGATACTGAATATCTATGACATTTCTGAAGTGAACAAGTGCACTGCACACCATGCTTCCTCATAGGAATAAAGCGAGGATCTGGGAATGACAGGTATTTGAGGTTCTGGCCCTTTTCCTCTAAATGCCGGTAGAACTTTCAGTCACTGTGACTGGAACCTGAAACACCTCCAATAACTACCGAATGCATCATAGGTAACTGAGAGAGTCATTGCTTAGCTGACTGTATTCCAGTCCAAATGCAATAAGCATTTCATATAAATTTCCGCCTCAAACATTTACTTTCAGTTCCACTTTCATTGCCAAAATGATTCCTCTGAGGTAGCAAAAGTGAAAGTTGCTCAGTAGTATGACCCCATGGATTGTAACCCAGCAGACTCCTCTGTCCATGGAATTCTCCAGGCAAGAATACTCAAGTGGGTAGCCATTCCCTTCTCCAGGGGATCTTCCCAATCTGGGGGATTAAACCCGGGTCTCCTGCATTGCAGGCAGATTCTTTACCATCTAAACCACCTGGGAAGCCCCCAAGATGGCAATCCGGGGTTAATCAAGGTTCTAACAGTCAAATTCTGATTTTTAATTAATTTTTGATTTTTAAAGTGGTTGCTTTCCTTGAGATGAAATTTTTTTTTAAAGTAACATTTGTATAATTGATTAACTATAGCATTTATGCTATTTCATTTGTTCTTGTCATGAAGCTCTATCTATCCACTTGAAATCTTAAGATGAAAAGATGGGAAGTATGTACTGACAGATTCTAACTGCTGACTAACCACTCCTCACTCCCAGTTTCTTTTTTCCCCAAAACAAAGCAAAACCTAAAACTATATTAAAAATCAGGTACATTAAGAGTAGGTATCCCTGGTGGCTCAGACAGTAAAGAATCCACCTGCAATGCGGGAGACCTGGGTTCTACCCCTGGGTTGGGGAAGATCCCCGCAGGAGGACATGGCAACCCACTCCAGTATTCTTGCCTGGAGAACCCCATGGACAGAGGAGCCTTGGGGGCTACAGTCCACTGGGTCGCAAAGAGTTGGACACAACTGAGCGACTAAGCACATTATAAACTCAATTTTTAATTATTATGTAGTTTTTCTTTTTACAAAATTAACACTGAAAGGGAAATTTACATGCTGAGGGATGAGGACTCAAAAGATTGTGGCCCGCACCAACTTCTGTACTGGAGCAAAGATTTCCCATGTATCATTCTTTATGCTAGGGGCAAGATACTTCATTTTGTTACAGATTTTCATATCTATCCACCAACTCACCAGTATTTCTAAGTAGGTGACTTCAGTGAGTGCTCTCAATCACTCAATCAGCATGACTCAGCATGACTGAGTCCAGTTTTCTACTCTGTAAATTGCCAGTGAGGTAGACAGCATAGGACCTTTTGGCTACAGGAAACCTATCCAGACCACTTTAGGTAGGAGGAGAAAGGGCAGTGCTGAGATTCACCAAAGTAAATTTGTCTACAGAGCAACTCCCACTGGAACAATGCTATTGGCTTTGGACTGTGATTTCATGAAATTCTACAGAATGACTATTTTCTGCCTACTCAGAATACCTTATATACTGTATTTGTAGCATATTTCCTGCTCCAGAAGCAGTTCTACATTGTAACCTATTACAGAGGACAGGATGCCAGGCAACAAACCTGATTAGCAACATACGGCTCAAGTATAACAGGTAAAACGGTTTCCCTGGGGGCTCAGCAATAATGAATCCGCCTTTGACGGAGGAGATGCAGGACATGTGGGTTCGATCCCTGGGTTGGGAAGACCCCCTGGAGGAGAGCAGGGCAACCCGCTCCAGTGTGCTTGCCTGGAGAATCCCATGGACAGAGGAGCCCGGTGGGCTACAGTCCCAGGAGTCACAAAGAGTTGGACACGATGGAAGTAACTGAGCACGCACATACATAATAGGTAAACACAGATACGGTTGGTTTGGTCAGAATAGTTGAAACTGGTCAAATGCAGAGGACAAAGATAATTTCTTTCTCAGTGAACTAAGGCATAACCCACTCTCATGCTTCCGAACACGTAGACAAGACACCGTCAGCATCACAATGACTTGTTTAGTTTTCGTGATGGCCACATTTTATTTCTTCATCATAATTTTGCTGATACTTATTGGTTATCAAAGTTATTTTGTTTAATCTGTTGCAATTTAACAAAAGCACTTTATAAATCTATACATTTTCTAAGATGTGACCAACTTGTGAATGTCCAGATTTTGAATTATCATAATAGTCAAATACTGAGAAATAATTGAGAGACTTGGGAAATGTTCACAGTCATTCTTACAGTGATTTAAGAAGAGTACAAAGCAAAATGTGAGAGAAAGTAGTAAAAATGAAAATGATTTATAAAAAGAGAAGTCATACTTACACCCTTACCTGAAATGTTTAATGCTCAGGCTTCTTACTGAATTTGGTAGTGGGAAGATGCGTCTTTTTAAAGAAATAAGCAGTCTTCAGTGTTTTTATAGCATTGGTTACTACAGAAATTATACTTCTTTTACTTCTTGTCTTGAAGCGTGAACAAAACAAACAAACTGAAATACTACAATGAATGGTAAATGATGAAAGGTTTACAGTACAAAAAACAGTGTAAAAAGGAAGACAAGTTTAAATATTGTTGTGTAAGAAAGTGATGAAAATAATACAAGAATGAGAATAAGTAAAATGATAGGCTGGAACATCTGGGAAGGTAAATGCAAAGACAAAAAGAAGAATTAATTAATAATAATTTTAAAACTTAAGTTTATATCAACTAATCTACATATCCATTCAACTTAAAAAGAAAGACCCCTCCCTCATATATACTTACAAAGTCTGAAAGCCCACTGTTATATATATATACTTTCTCTTACCCTGATTTCTATTTCTTTCTGAGAGTATAATTGAAAAAACACATGCGCAAAGTATTCAAAATCTGCAACAAGGAAATTAAAAACCAACTATTTTATATAATACATAGAGAAAAAATCATTAACATTTCAAAATTTAACAAGTTTTATCATAAAACTTTTTAATTCTTTAAATAGCAAAGCAAAGCAGCATGCAAGATAAATAAGCAATAGGGTTGAGATTTTTCTAGTTGTGACTAACAGGCAGTTAATCTAATATCATGCTTCTGTGTATAAACTGATTTTTAGATTTAAACCTCTTGCGTGCCTTAAAAGCCATGCATGCTGTTGCCTTCTGTGGGTTCTCCAATGGATACAAGATACCAGGCTTGCCAGAAAGGTAGTACTGCCTGTTTGCTTTGTAAACTCTCTATTATGTGGTCAGCTCTGACAAAATGCATTGGTTTTTGGCCACCATACCTGGCTAGAGGAGATCAGTCCAATTCATCAGATGTGCCTCTACAATTAGGATGAAGGAAAAATGCTGGTTTTCCCTGTTCGGGAATAGTTATTACTATTTCTCTGAATTAGTGTTGCCTTGAGGCTAAAGTGTAACACTCCTTCCCCAGCCTGAGGGTCTTCTATAGAACGGACAGTGATTTTCTCTAGAAATAAATATCATGTTACTTTGACTGGTGGTAGGTACAACAGCGGCTTCTATTTGCTCCTCTTGTAGGGAGGGATCCAGACACAAAAGCATCTCTCTTTACCGCTGGTTCCCTGGTGGCTCAGCGGTAAAGAATCCGCCTGCCAATGCAAGAGACACAGGTTCCAATCCTAGATTGGGAAGATCCCCTGGAGAAGGAAATGGCACCCGACTCCAGTATTCTTGCCTGGGAAATCCCATGGACAGAGGTGCCAGGTGGGCTACAGTCCATAGGATCACACAGAGTCGGACACGACTGAGCAACTAAACCACCACCACCACCACCAGTAGTTATCCATCAATACTGATCATTTAGTGATTTAAAAATACATTAAGCTTAATTTGGATCTCGGCTCAAAAACCACAGACCAGCAATTGCAGATTTCTATTCGGGATCTTCCTGCGGCAAAATCTATTAGAATCAGTAGAGTTAATACTGAAAATGCCGACCTTCAGTAATAGTGTATCTTAGAATTTCTTTCATCGTTACACAAAAACTGCGGGAAGGGAGAGGTGGATATAGTTCTCTCTGAAACAGATCAGAGAGGTAACAATTAACTTAGTAAGCGATTGGATGACGAAAACCTCAGGCTTGAAGAAGGACAGGGTGAAAGAACAAGTGCGCCGTGGAGCTTCCAAGCCCAGAGAGGCTCTGGGCTGGGGTTTCCCTAAAGCGGGGCGTGGAGGTGGGTGCGCGGAGTCGCCCCTCCGGGGGCCGCGGCTCCGCGGACCAGCCTCGCCAGCGCCGTGGCTCGCAATAGGCAGAACTGTACCTGACTCACGGATATGGGCTCCTCGGCGCCGGCGTCGTCGGGCGGACTTGGGCACCTCGAGGCGGTCGATGAAGGTCTGCAGCTCCTTGCGGAAGGCCTTCATCTGCGCGTTGATGCGGTAGAGCAGCTCGTGCTCGCGGATGCGGCTGCCGTCGTCCTCCTCGTCCATGAGTCCGAACAGGTCCCCGTTGGCCCACGTAGATGCGCGCCTCGGTGATGATGGTGCTGGTGTCGGCGATGAGGCGGTCGATGGTCTTGCCCAGGCGCTCGGCCTCCCGAGCGGATGTCCTTCATCTGCTGCCGGTCGGAGAAGCTCTTGGGCCAGGGCCCCGGCGGCGGCGCGGGGTAGAAGGAGCGGGTGGGCGTGAGGCAGCGGATGTTGCGCACCTCCTCCGAGTCGCTCTCGCCGCCGATGGGCCCTTCTCGCTTGCGGTGCGGCGGCCGAGAGTCGTCGTCACTCTCCTTTTTGCCCGCGTCGCTCTCGGCGTCGCTGTCGCGTGGGCTGCCGCGGATGCCCAGGTGCGAGGCCAGGTCGTAGCGCTGCATGTTGGACATGAGCACGCGGTTCTCGTACTGCAGCTGCATGACCTTGCCGCTGAGGTCGTTGATCTGCAGGCGCGCCGCCTTCAGCTCCTCCTGCAGGGCCTCGGTCTTGGCGCTGTCGTGGTGCCGGGCGCTCGTGGCCCCCCGGACTTGTATTTGTACTTGTTGAGCTCCGCCGTGATGCGCTTGTTCTGCTCCTCCAGGTCGGCCACGTTCCTGCGCAGCAGCTCGGTCTCGTCCTCCACCAGCTGCAGGTGCTGCCGCAGCTCCGACAGGGATTCGCTCTGCTCCCTCATCAAGGGGTTGGCCGAGCCGTTGAAGTCGCCGCCCCGCAGGTCGTCCAGTTCTGCCTTCAGGCCTCGGTTCTCCACTTCCAGTTCCACGATCTTTCTGCCCAGGATGTTGGCTTCTTCCTCCACCAGCCTCAGCCGCAGCTTGAGCTCGGCTTCCCTGGTGCTGGGCGGACCCCCGGCTTCTCCTTTGGGCAAAGGACTGTCCAGATCCCCGTAAAAGGATCGGTACTTCTGGAGCTCATGTTCGAATCTGTCCTTTTCTTTGTCAATCTTGGCCATTTTCTTTCTCATCAGAGCGGCTTCTTCCTTCACGAACTGCAACTGGCATTTCAGATCTTCATTGTCCTCCTCAATTGGGAAAAAGAAAAGGAAGAGGATAGGAGCTCATTTTTCATGTAAAGGAAAAAAAAACAACCAAAAGGGACACCTGCGGAAATCATTCCCTTTCCTTGAAATTTAAGATTTAATGAGACGGAGGGAGAGACAAAGACATAGATGCTGTATGTTTTCTTCAAATCATTTAAATTCTTTGGCAAATAAAAGATCAGGACAACATTATATCCTGAAAACAAAAAGAGAAGGGAACATAAGAAGAGAAAAACTATGGTCATCACTGTTCACAAAATTATATGTTCCCAATGCATACAGCTGGTTTTGACTATCATTTTCAACAGTGTTCACTTTGTTTTGTTTTTCTTGGGGTTTGAATTCCCTGGACTGTAGTAAATATGAAAAACATTCCCTGGAAGGAAGATGTTGTTGGTATGCACTCCCTGCCAATTTATTGAGCTCTGACTCTTAGCCAGAGTCTATAAAGTTCTCAACATATATGACCTAATTTAATGTGTAGAGTAAATTTAGGAGTAGGTATTACAACAACTGGTTTAAAGATGTTCATCAAATTGTTCAAGGTTGTATGGCTATTAAGTAGCAGAGGACCAAGGTGAAATTTGAATTCAGTTCTGACACTAAGGCTCAGTTAGATACATGATCACAGAGCTATACAGAAAATAATCTATCCTCCATCTTTAATCAAGGGAGAATTGTTTTTAAAGCCTTTAAAATAGGTAAAGTTTAACACAGGAATGGTCCATCCAAAAGAAACTGGTTCCACCTAGATCACTTTTAAAATGGGATGTATTCCCATAAGTCTGAAATGGCTAGAACTGGTTCTGCCTGATGAAAGAATGATGGAGTAGATCCTACGGAACAGGGGTCCCCAGCCTCTGGGATCTAATGCTTGATTATCTGAGGTGGAGCTGATGTAATAATAATAGAAATAAAGTGCAATAGATGCTATGCACTTGAATCATCCTCAAATCATCTTCGCCCACTGTGCCCTTGTCTGTGGAAAAAATTGTCGTCCATGAAAACTGGTTTCTCTGATAGCTCAGTTGGTAAAGAATCTGCCTGCAATGCAGGAGACCTGGTTCGATTCCTGGGTCAGGAAGATCCTCTGGAGAAGGGACAGGCTACCCACTCCAGTATTCTTGGGCTTCCCTTGTGACTCAGATTGTAAAGAATCCACCTGCAATGCAGGAGACCTGGATTCAACCCCTGGATTGGGAAGATCCCCTGGAGAATGGAAAGGCTACCCACTGCAGTATTCTGGCCTGGAGAATTCAGGGGTCGCAAAGAGTCAGACACAACCGAGTGACTTTCACTTTCACTTTTCATGAAAAGTGGTCACTGGTGCCAAGAAGGTTGAGGACTGCTGCTATAGAAGTTCTTTTCACACATTCGTAGGCACCCTTCAAACCCTAATCATTAACTAAGTGGAAAATTACAAACAGAAAAATGGAAATCAACTCTTTCTCTGAGAGCTAATATAAAAGCACATTATAATGTTCACAGACATATTTCCCAAGGATGATTTCCCAAAATTCTCTTTTAAGCAGGCACTTTGGGCATATCATGTGACTTTGGCAGACTTTGGTTTCTGCATTTCAAAAACTGGGAATAAAAATGCCTTTCTTTTCCAGCACTGAGTCAGCTGTGTTTGAGATGAATTCTGTTAAAAAAAATGTAGCCACCTCAGAAGGTGAAGGTGAGGAGAATAACGAGCTTCTGCCAGGGATGCCCAGTAAATACAGGCCAGAGCTTTCCAGATGGAAGAGAGGGAGAGTAGGGCACGGGGCTCTTATGCTCCTGTCCACTAATGAGAATTGGTATGAAGGTCTGAGAGCTGCTGAGTGTGCAGAGCCTTAATGTCACATTCTTTATATCATTATATCTTCACACTAGACCCACGAGGAAGGTGTACACAATATCTACTTTACAGATAGGGCAGCTTCACGGAAGAGCCCAAGTTCATGTGACAGAGCACGTCTGTATTCAGACTGATTCTCAAAATCATGTTTTTCCACTGCATGTGACGCCTCTAGAAATGATGTGCAAGAGGAAAAAAGTAGGACAATGAGTTAAAATAACAAAATCAGATGTGTTGGCTTGTATGCTTTCCTCTAGAAGGGATTCACAAGAAAGGAGAGAAACCCAGAGAGATGAGAGAACCCCAGGAGCACAGTGAGAGAAAGGGGTTAAGAATATATGTCACACGAAGATCAGATATGAGAATCCATTTCACCAGGAAAGAAAGAAGCTGCCTTGCAAGAGACTATGTGTGGGGGTCCCCCGGACTAATTCAGTGAGAATGAAATCAAGGACATAGTGTGTGTTAGTCACTCAGTCATGTCCGACACTATGCGATCCCCCCCAGGCTCCTCTGTCCACGAGAGTCTCCAGGCAAGAATATTGAAGTGGATGGCCAAGCCCTCCTCCAGGGGATCCTCCCAACCCAGATGTTGAACCCGGGTCTTCTGCATTGCAGGCGGACTCTTTACCATCTGAGGCCCAAGCCTAAGGACATATCACAGTGTCTAATATCACATCAGCAGAAGAGTCAAAGATAACCCTGATGTTTCTGAGCTTAGGTGTCTTGATGGATTGTGTTGCCAATAACAGGAACACAGACTGAACAAAGAGGATCAGCTCTTAGGGGAAGAATATGGGTTTAAGTATATTAAAATGTTGCCTTTGAGGTGTGTCCACAGAGCGATACCCAGTAGAAATATCTATCAGTGGGAATCTCAGGCCCACGATTAGCAAGATTACAGCCCTGGACCTGGAGACAGCTTGGGCCCAGAGAGGAGGACACGAGGATGAGACGCACAGAGGTGATGGCTGAGGCTATTGCAGTGGCTTTAGAGGCAATCAAAGGGGAGAAGAAAAGAAAGGCAGATTGAAAAGAAATGATCAAAAGTTGGAGCCCGGAGCAGAATAAAGTCATTAAAGCCAAGAATTAGAAATCATGCTTGAATAGAAAGGTGACCAACAATATGCATGCCGAGTATGCTTTTATCAGGTTCTGTCAGGAAGTTAAGAGTAGGTGAGATGGGGAAACCAGCTAGGCTCCATGTTCTGCCAAAGTCCTTGCCTGCAAGGAAAGCCTTTAGTTGCTAGTTAAAAAAAAAAAAAAGTTCACATACTACTGCAGTTTGAATCTAACTAAAACAGCAACAAAGTTTAATATATAAGTCATAGATTGGAACAGAATGACAAGCAAATATAAAAGAGGAGGATATCTCATTTGTGTATATGTAAGCTCTCCTGTCCAAAGGAATGAAAACATTAAAAGTATGTTAAGAGTTGGACATGTATTGCGTGTAGCAAAGTCATGAATCCTGTATGTCAATGTGCCTTGCATCCTGTATGTCAGAATCCTGTATGTCAAGGTACCTTGTATCCTCATCCTGTAACCATTTGGAACTGGGCAGGAAATCCCACAGGTAAATGTGAAATCATTAAATCAGAGATTGTATGGAAAGTGCCCAGTTGAAATGTAACTGATCAGAAATGTTTGCTTCTATTTTCTACAACTAATGGCAGTCAAGAAACATTACAATGCTTTGATGCAAAGCAAGTTATCTCTCTCTCTCTCTTTTTTTTTTTTTTTTTGGTATGGTAAAGACTCACTTTTAAGAATACAACCATAAGAGGAAGGGGAACACTAAGATGATGAGGGTGCAAAGAAGAGCGCTGAGCTTAGCTTTAACTTAGCCATTTCTAGAGCTAAACTGCACTCTAATAAATTAACTCATTGGAAAAGACCTTGATGCTGGGAAAGAATGAGGGCATAAGGAGAAGAGGACGACAGAATGAGATGGTTGGATGGCATCACTAACTCAAGTTTGAGTTTGAGCAAACTCCGGGGAGACACCGAAGGACAGGAAAGCCTGGTATGCTGTATAGTCCATGGGGTCGCAAAGAGTCAGACACAACTGAGTGATTGAACAACAGTAACTCATTTAATCTGTGCAATAACTCTCTATTATGACCCCATTTTAAGGAGGAGGAAACACAGGCATAGAAAGAATAACTTATCTAAGGTCATGTAGCTGGTTATGGCAGAGATTTCCATGTAGGCAACCCAGTCCTAAAGTTACTGTTTTGTTTTTTTTTTTAATTACAATACTGTATTTGTTTTGCTATACATTGACATGAATCAGCCATAGGTGAACACAATCTCCCAATGCCAAAGCCCCCTCCCACCTCCCACCCCACATCCTCTACTTGAATCATCCTATGCATCAGCCCCATGCATCCTGCATCCTACATTGAACATAGATTGGCTTTTAACTGCTCTGCAAGACCATTTCTCGGTATATATAAAGTCACTGTGCCGCTGGAGGAATATGTGGGGAATACATAAAGGAAAGTGAACAAAATGAAATACAAAGCTATCCAATAGTAGCAGGTTGAACCATATGAAATTGCCATTTGTGTAGGTCACAATCAACAGCATGTTGGCAATTTCATATGGCTCATCTAGAACAGGGGTAGATGGAAGTATTCAAAAGTGTGTACTGATACTACTCCAGAGTGCCAGACATTAGACACTGATGAGCACAAGCTGAATAAGATGGTCCCTGGCTACAGTATGGGGGCATCACTGGTGGCTCAGAGGGTAAAGAACCTGCCTGCAATGCAGGTCCCAGGTCCCACTGAAAAGCTAATGAAAGCCGCATGTGTCTTTTGGAGAAAAGTGCCTACATGCACATGGAGTAGGGGTCCACAGAGCCAGGAACAAGCACTTAAGGATTCCTGGATTACAGAATATGGGTGAAAAGAATAAATAAACTTTAACATGGGAAGTATAAGAATATGACAAACATAAGTTAAAAAAATAAACTGTAGGTTAAAGCTGACTTAAGACTTTAAAGCAGGAGTATAAAGCACCTTTTCCCTAAATGAGGTTGGGGAAGAAAACTGATGGATAAAATTATGGCAAGACAGAGTTAGAGAGTTGTGGTTGCAGAACATTATGAACTTATTAAGGGAGGATGAGACGGGTACAGATCGTAAAGAATCCACCTGCAATGCAGGAGACCTGGGTTTGATCCCTGGGTGGGAAAGATCCCCTGGAAAAGGGAATGGCTACCTACTCAAGTATTCCTGCCAGGGGAAATCCCATGGACAGAGCAGCCTGGTGGGCTATAGTCCATGGGTTTGCAAAGAGCTGGACACAACTTAAGCAACTTAGCATGCATGCACAAGACAGTTACAAAAAGGAGATGACTTTGGTAGAAGACTTGGCATTCTAGAACTGCTGAGGCCTATAAATGTTCATGTCAGTACCAAGGGGAAAATGAACAGAGAGGGGAGAGAGAGAACAGGAAACTTAACAATTACTATGTTATGCTTTTAAAAAGAGATTGAATTTTTCAAATTTGAATATTTAAACACTGCTTTAGTTAAAATTATTACCAAATGAGAAAATACCTTGTAAGAATGAAAAAGAATACATATGCTATAGTATTATAGATCCCAGTTTACACCTTTAAAAATAAATATTTAGCCAAGTATTTTTAGCAAGCCATAATGTCATAGCTGCCCCTAAATATCTCATCTTCTGTTTTAAAATCTCCTTTATTACATCCACCTCTGCTCACCATAAAAGCTAGTCTTTACTGTGGCTGTGTTTCTAAGGTTCTTAACATGCCCATGTTGAGGACATGTTTTAAGTTTTATTTTTATTCCTTCATTTCTTTTCTTGGCTCCCCCAATCATGGTAGAGAGAATTACTTCATTCTGGGACTCTCCAAAACCAACATGAGTCTCTCTTTTCCTTCTGCCATCTTTCCTACAACATTCCTTTCTTTCTCCTCTCCTGATACTATACGAACAGCTATTCTAATGTCTTTATTAATTATGAGTGAACAAGATTAGCACCATGGGTATAGTTCTTAAATGCAGCAGTGCATAAAGGACTAATGATATTTTGCTGTGATTATAATACAAAAGCAATAGTAACAGGGATATTTGTGCTAGCTTTTAAGCAAAGATACTGAATGTTTTATATTGCCTCCCTGCATTTACAGCTACATAATGTATACACATAATGTAAATCTGTTTTACACAAGGATGTCTCGTTATTAAGTCTACATATAGATGTAGCCTGTCATTATGTACATTTAGAGGTGTTTGATGTACTAGTTGAAATTTTATTTCTACATACCTCTGTGGGAGTCTGCTGAGACTTTTTTCAGATTTTGGCAAATCTTTGCTTCCTCTTCTCTTTAAAGATAGCTGAAACAAAGCATGAATAGGTTTAGTTTGATAAACTACACCTTAAATTCAATTTTAGTTTTAAGAGTTCTAATCTCCTATGATTTTAAAAAAAAACAACAACAAACCAAATAAAAAGTTCAATAATCGTGAGAGAGGGAAAAACCCAAACCATATATATTTTACTCTGGATGGGAATATATATCACAATAGAAGAATAGCTGGCAATTATCATGTTGATCTGAGAAATATAGGAAACCTACTGTAAAAATGCAGAAAAGCAACTTGGAGAGAATTTAGATCAATAACTTAATATACTTATATTGCAAATGAAAGCAAATCCTTGTTATCATTCTACATCATTGAAGAAAAAAAAGAGAAGAAAGTATTATTTCTGTTTGGACTTAAGATTTTTATAAGATTATCAAGACCAACTCTCAGTGGATTTATATAAAATTTGGAAGAATCTCACTCTTTCCTAATCACTCACTCATGTGAACAAACATGATACACATGTTCATATCCACACTTACACATGTGTAATACAGTTGGGAATGGTAGGGGTTACAATGAAATGGAGGCATCATGCTTTTTCTAAAGGAGTAGGATGATGAGAAGGAATTAGAAATGTAGGCTTTTTCAAAAGAAGCTGGAGATTTGGATAGTTATGTAAAATCTTCCATGTTTTACTTAACAGAAATTCAAACAAACAACACTTTGCAGGTCAAAAAAATACACATTGAGTGCCAAATCCTCTGAGACCCGCAGTGTTTGATCTCTGGTGCTCGGTTCCATTTCTCACCACCAGTAAAATAAAGTCGTTCTGTATGAGTAATAATCCATATGTATGAAAATCTATCATGTACCAGATACTGAGCTGGACACACAAGGATCAAACATATAATGTACCCACCATCAGTAAGTTCACAACCTGGCGAGGAAGACAGAGATAGAAATGCAAACAATTTAGTACAAGTTGGCAAATGCCATGCTTTAGGTTCTGTAAAGAAGGGACTTTGTCTCAGTGTGGCATCTCCACCATGAGAATAATGGTTGCCACATAGCAGATGATGAAACAAAATAATTGCTGAACTAATGAGTGAATGTGAAATATGAGATTCTGAGGTCAAAGAGGAGGATGGCGGTACGGGCTGATAGTAAAGGCAGGCTCAGTTTCTCAAAAGAACAGGCTTCATGAATTTGCCAAGAACTGCAACTTAAATTCCTCACATGCTAATCTCTAACCTATTTCCAGTGTTAAACACAGGCATAGGTTCAGGCTGCAACTGCTTTCATTCAGTATAAAACGGTAACTACAGAGCCAAATGAATAGTCTATGTGGTTACTTATTTCTTTACAGAAATTCTCCATGTTGCTTGTATAATTTTCTTAGAAGCTGTGGGGACTGATTCACCATAACCAAAAGTGATTTAGGAATGAAGCAGCAAAAGCTGTCTCAAGAAAACCAGGAATACAGTGACTCATGGAACCATCTGTACAGGGGCTATCTATGAAGACATGCCTAAGTTCATTTTATTAAATATTTATGGAATGCTCTTACTTTATTCCATTATATGTTTATCTAGTGCTTACTAACATACTTCATAAGGTACAATAATAACACTAACACAGTCTCTGCTCATTATGATTTTCCTGATTTACTTGACAAATGGTCTGTTCAGTCTGCAATTTAATAGTGTGGTGAAAGCAACGATAATGCAGAAGCAATATTAACTGGCAGAGTACTATTCATATCAAACACAATTTTTTTAAGTTCAATTTGTAAATGATAACGGGCTTCCCAGTGGTAAAGAACTTGCCTGCCAATGCATGAGACTATGAGATATGGGTTCAGTCCCTAGGTTGAGAAGATCCCCTGGAAAGCAACCCACTCCAGTATTCTTGCCTGGAGAATCCCTGGACAGGCGCCTGGCAGGCTACAGTTCATAGGGTTGCAGAGTCGTGCAACCCAGAGTTGTTGCATAACTGAAGCATCTTAGCTTGAACATAGATGGTAAAAATAAAGCTGAGAGAGGTTAACTAGATTATTTAAAGCAGTGGTTCTCCAAGAATGGTCCCCACAGTAACATCATCAGTGTCACTTAGAAACTTGTTATGTGTAAATTCTCAGGACCCATCCAGAGCTACTGAATCAGAAAGTCAAGAGATGAGGACCAGTGAGCCATGGTTTAGCCAGCTCTCCAGGTGATGCTGATGCATGATAAAGTTTGAGAAGCACTAGTCTAAAGTCACTGCTTGGTAAGTAGCAAAATCAGGCCTTGACCCAAGCTTTTCTGATCTTTTGTTGCTGTTGTTCAGTCACCAAATCGTGTCCAACTCTTTGTGACCCCATGAACTGCAGCACCCCAGGCTTCCCTGTCCTTCACTAACTCCTGGAGTTTGCTCAGACTCATGTCCATTGAATTGGTGATGCTATCTAACCATCTCACCATCTGTTGTCCCCTTCTCCTTTTGCTTCAATCTTTCCCAGCATCAGGGCCTTTTCCAGTCAGTCAGCTCTTTACATCAGGTGGCCAAGGTACTGGAGCTTCAGCATCAGTCCTTCCAGTGAATTTTCAGGGATGATTTCCTTTGGAATTGACTGGTTTGACCTCCTGGCAGCCCAGGGGACTCTGAAGAGTCTTCTCCAGTACTATAATTCAAAAACATCAATTCTTTGGTGCTCAGCCTTTTTTATGGTCTCTCACCTCCATACATGACTACTAGAAAAACCATAGGTTTGACTATATGGATCTTGGTTGGCAAAGTGATGTCTTTGTTTTTTTAATATGCTGTCTGGTTTTATCATAGCTTTCTTTCCAAGGAGCAAGCATCTTTTAATTTCATGGCTGTGATCACTGTCCATGGTGATTTTGGAGCCCAAGAAAATAAAATCTGTCACTGCTTCCACTTTTTCCCCATTCTATTCATCATGAAGTGATGGGACCAGATGCCATGATCTTAGTTTTCTGAATGTTGAGTTTTAAGCCAGCTTTTTCACTCTCCTCTTTCACTTTCATTAAGAGGCTCTTTAGTTCCTTTTCACTTTCTGCCATAAGAGTGGTATCCTCTGCATTATCCGAGGTTGTTGATGTTTCTCCCAGAAATCTTGATTCCAGCAAGCTTGATTCTGATCTTTATTATTTACTAGATCACAAAGAAGAAAGGCTTAATCCAGCCTAGGGCTGGAGACGGAATGGGGAGCTAGAGATGATTTCCAGAAAGAAGTAGAATCTTGTCTTGACTCTGGTAGATGAAGAGTAACACAGATGGCACCCCACTCCAGTACTCTTGCCTGGAAAATCCCATGGACGGAGGAACCTGGTGGGCTGCTGTCCATGGGGTCGCCAAGAGTCAGAAATGACTGAGCGACTTCACTTTCACTTTTCACTTTCGTGCACTGGAGAAGGAAATGGGAACCCACTCCAGTGTTCTTGCCTGGAGAATCCCATGGATAGAGGAGCCTGGCAGGCTATAGTCCATGGGGTCAAAAAGAGCTGGACACAACTAAGCAACTGTGCATGCAGGCACAGCATATACAGGGGATCTCCCCAACCCCGGGACTGAACCCGGGTCTCCCGCATTGTAGACAGACACTTTACCATCTGAGCCACCAGGGAAGTCCTCATATGGTACTACATGGTTATACACATAGGATTGGGAATTATTTCACTTTCCCACCAAAGCACTATTTATGATGGTAAAAAGAATGCAGGTGACTAACTAAATCAGTAGACAGAATTAACTCCATTTATTAATGAAGAACAAATAAACGATGGAGAGAGGGAAAAACAACTATGATTCTCTCTCTCTCTCTTTTTTTCCCCTGTTTTTGGCTGTGTCCCTCTGCTTGTCCAGCTTCCCTGGTGGCTCAGATGAAAAAGAATCCACCTGCAATGACCTGGGTTCGACCCTGAGTTGGGAAGATCCCCTGGAGGAAGGCATGGCAACCCACTCCAGTATTCTTGCCTGGAGAATCCAATGGACAGAGGAGCTTGGCAGGCTACAGTCCATGGGGTCACAAAAGTCAGACACAACTGAGCAGTTAAGCATAGCTCAGCTTGTAGGATCTTAGTTCTCAGCCAGGGATTGAACTTAGGCCCTTGGGAGTAAAAGCACAAAGCCTTGGCCAATGGACCACCAGGGAATTCCCTATGACTCCAGATCTGAGGAAATCAGAGAAAATCACCCAAGAGGGCTAATATTTGAAGGATACATGACATTTCAACAGAAATAAAACCAGGTAAGCAACAAGGGCAAAGATGTGGAGAAATAAATGTGCTTTATAGATTTGCTGACTTCTGGAAAGAAGTGACAGAGGTAGAGACACTGGAGAGTTGAGGTCAGCATGTGGAGGTAAGAAATTCACTTTATCCTGTGGGCAATGTTAAAATGAGCCCTCTGAATTAATATAGGAGAAATGCTGAAACTAGCCCATCTTTTCCTAAGAGGCATTTTCTTTTTTACTTTTATTTAAATATCACTCAAGTGGGATGTCAAACTCAAATAGAATTCTGAGTAAAGGTTTCCTCCTGAATAAAAATATGTTGCCTTTAAGGCACATCTAGGGCCACACATAACTTTAAGTAGCACATTTAAATTTTCAATAAATATTTGACCATCTTTTCATATTCCAGTAAGTTTTTATTAACTTCCTGACTCCAGTGAAACAAAGACAAGAGATTCACTTGGGTAGAGAAAGCTGGAGAAATAAGTTAAGTCTAAACAGTCTCCTTCCTATGAGGATAACATTTTGTCACCTCCCTTCACCCCCCATCATCCTGTCCCATCTTCACGTACTAAATCTAGGAACCTCTATAAGGGGACCAGTTTGGGAAGCTAGAGCTAAATCTCATATTGGTTCTCAAAGTAGGCACTTCAGGTGACTCTCTAGAGAAATATATTGAAATCATGTCTTCTCCACATCATAATTCTTTGCATTCCCATCCTCAGCTATCCAAAAGACTGAAATTATTTTTATCCATGTCAAGGCCAAGAATTAGAGAGTTTTACCAAAAATTGTTTGCATAGCAATTATATAATTTGGACTTGTGTTCTAAAATGTTTCGAGACTGACTTCCTTCAGCGATTAAAATTTGGGTCATTTCTTAATATGTAGCATCTTTGTGTTTTTAGGATATTAAACAACAGAGAAGAACCTTTCTGAAATTATATTTTATATATCTTATATGTATTTTTATACATATTATATGTATAAAAATCTCGTGTTTTAAAATTAAATTAAAAAGAGGTCCATTTGCATAGCAATTAAATTAAGAAGGAAACCATAAGTGTATTAATATAGGATTTGTGTGTGTGTTAGTCAGTGGTGTCCTACTCTTGGCAACCCTATGGATAGCCGCCCACCTTTGGGAGGGCTGCCCAGGCTCCTCTGTCCATGGAATTTTCCCAGCAGGAATACCAGAGTGGGTTGTCATTCCCTTCTCTAGGGGATCTTCCTATTCCAGGGATTAAACCCAGTCTTTTGCATTGCAGGCAGATTCTTTACCATCTGAGCCACAAAGGCAACCCAACATAGGATTTATGGAGCACTAAATGTGTGCCACATACTTCTCCAAATACTTGATATGTTCCCACTCATTTAATCTTACCAATCTTAGGAATTTGCCACCATCATCTGAAGCAAACAAGAGATAAATCTCTCAGCTCGTGTTAGAGCCAGGATGTATGTTATCCAGCTCACAACTCTTGCTCTGAACAAATACATTACATCCCATTGCTACTACAAAAGAATTAAAGTACAGGTTATATTATTTCTGGGCATATCCTTCTGCATGCTATTACACCACAGCAACACAGTTTGGAGGGAAAAAGGGGTTTGGGGCACTGGTCTATAGAGATTACACAGGAGCAAGGTATTTTCCTATTTATTTTCAACATAGGAGTTGGCAGAAGTGACATATACACCCATTCGTTCTCAGTCATCTTGTAAATGCTTGTGACTTCAGGGCAACATCGGAAGTGAGGCACAAGGATTTCTGACTAAAATCTAAGGAAAACTGAAAGTGGCAGGAAGTCTGGCTCTGATACAGCCTGAATGTTTGCGTCTCCTCAAAATTCCTATCTTGAAATCCTAAAGCCTAAGATGGTGGTGACAGGAGGTGGGGCCTTTGGGAGTTGCCCAGATCGTGAAGGTGGAGCCTTCAAGAGTGCCCTTATTAAAAAGACTTTGGGCTCCCCAGGTAGTTCAGTGGTAAAGAATCCGCCTGCCAATGCAGGAGATGCAAGAGACCCGGGTTCAATCCCTGGGTTGAGAAGATCCCCTGGAGAAGGAAATGGCAACCAACTCCAGTGTTCTTGCCTGGAGAATTTCATGGACAGAGGAGCCTGGTGGGCTGCAGTCTGTGGGGTCTCAAAAGGGCTGGACGTGACTAAGCATGCACAAAGACAAATGCAGACAGAAAAGAGACCCCACAGAGCTCTTGAGCCTCTTCAGTCATGTGAGTATCCTGGTTTGTGACCTGGAAGAGGGTCTCACCCGGCCATGCTGCCACCCCAATCCTGGACTTGCAGCATCCCAGACTGTGAGAAATAAATTTCTGCTTTTTATAAGCTAACCAAGCTAACCAGCCTGTGGTTATTTTGTCACAGCAACACAGTTTGGAGGGAAACAGGTATGGCTCAGGTCATGAGAAGTCCTCTTCCCTCCCGTGCATTGCATCCTTGACACCTGGCAGAGGAGAGGCAGGTGAGAGTACCCAGAGATCATGCCCAAGACCACATCCTCTGCTCTCTCCCTAAATAAATGAGGCAGAGTCCTAAGCTTTCTGGGGCTTCCCTGGTGGCTCAGCGGTAAAGAAGCCACCTGTAACGGAGGAGACTTGGGTTCAGTCCCTGGGACAGGAAGATCCCCTGGAGAAGGGAATGGCTACCCACTCCAGTATTCTTGCCTGGGAAATCCCATGGACAGAGGAGCCTGGTGGGCTACAGTCCATGGGGTCGCAAACAGTCAGACACAACTTAGACACTGAGCATGCCCCCCACACTACCAAGAAGTTGGTAGGTTAAAACAAAATAATAAGTAAAAGTTCACTTTAAAAATTCCATTTAAAGCTTAGCAGGGCTTCCCTGGTCACTCAGTGATAAAGAAGCTATCAATCTAGGAGACATGGGTTTGATTCCTGGTCCAGGAAGATCCCATGTGTTTGGAGCAACTAAGCCTGTGTGCCACAACTATTGAGCCTGTGCACTAGAGCCCCGGAATCTCAAGGGTTGAGCCCACATGCCTCAAATACTGAAACCCCAGAGCCTTGCTCCACAACAGGAGAAGCCCGCACACTGCAGCTACAGAAAAGCTCAAGCAGCACCGAAGACCCAGCACAGCCAAAAAATAAGCAATAAAAAAGAGAAACAGTAAAGCTTAGAAAAACAAAATGTCTCTACTTTTTCAACAAAAGACTGAAGAGCAAAAATATGTATGAGCTAAAAACTATTTAAAATGGGACATATGATATACCTTTGTTCTGTTCTAATGCTTCTAAAAATTTTTTTGTTTTACCAATTCATTTTTCCAGAGTGATAAATTAAGATTCTAGGTCTTGAAATCATTTTGTAAAGATTATTTGGTCCCAACACTCTTTAATGGCCTATCTGCCTTTATGGCTTCTACTTATCAGCACCTTTTCAGCATTTTCTCTTCTATCCCTGGCCCTGGAAGTCCCTAGAGTCTTGACACTCTTCTCCAAATGCCATTCTTTTTTTTTTTTTGCCATGGTGCCATGCGGCGCCCTGCAGGATCTTTGTTCCAGACCAGGGATCCAATCTGCATGCCCCTGCAGTGGAAGGATGGAGTCTGAACCCCTGGATGACCAGGGAAGCCCCCAAATTGCTTTCTTAAATGACCTTTGCCCTCAGTCAAACCAGGAACCAAGTTAATGACTCTCCTGACTTTCACTTGCCCTAGCCTTGGGGAAACAGCAATGTGGTAATTCTGATGTGAACTAAGTTGGTTTCCATGTAATATAATTCACCAGAGTTTTACAAAACATAACTTGGAAATGATGGGCATAAAGGAACCTACCTTTGAGCTCCAACCAGTGTCTCTTATACATCAGATCTAAGACTTTATTAGTGATAAAGGCTTTCCATTCCACAGTAAAAACATTTACAAAGTTGACTGTATTTTTCCCTTCCCAGTAGACAGCCCATTTGCAATGTGTCCCCATTAAGAGGCAGAGTCTTTTTCTGCACCTGTTCAAACCAGGTTGGCCTTGTGACCTGCTTTGACCAATAAAATATGGTAGGAGTCAAATGTGGTAGAAAAGAAGACAAGCTAATTCTGACTCTACCTTCAAGAGATCTTGCTCATTTCTGCTCATTTTCTGTTGGTTTCAAGCTGTCCCATATGACAGTCTGGGATAATGTGCTAGATGGAAAGAGTCACACGGCCCAGTTATTTTCCATGGTCCTAGTCAATATCCAGCCCAGAAGCAGAAGCAGAACCTCCCAGCTGACTGGCTGCTGACCACAAATATGTTCAGAGACCCAACTGAGAGCAGAATAATCTATACAGAGAGCAAAATAATTGGGCAAATAAATGATGGTTGTTTAATGCCGCTAAAGTTTGGTGATAGTATGTTGCATATAAAAAGCTATTTCATTTACCAAATGTTTTTCACCATTGAAATTGAAAAATGATTCAGTTAAGTTTTAAAAAAACAAATTCTTTATTCAAACCCCAGAAAAGCAAAAGACATATGTAAGAAGCCAGGAAAAAAAGTTGAAGGGAGGGTCAAAAAACATAGGAAAAAATAAAACTCAATATACTTTCTTTGTTCTTACCTTCCCCCTACTTGTGTCAGTATTTTGATTCCATAAAATATTTTTAATAAGTCTGAGCTTTAGATAAGTTATCATAAAAGCTCACCTTCCAGTTTCAAAATGCAGATACTTCTCTTAAGATGCTTCTTTTCATAAAAGAAGGTGTTTAATTAGCACCAAAGGTGTGATACAAGTTAAATGCTAATAAAGTTCATCCTAACAGTCAAGCTTAATACAGGGTCTGGCTCAGCATATTTTTGAAATACTTCTTCTATTTGAACTTAGTTTTTATTCTTCTTTTTAAAGAAATGATGTATATATCTTTATAGTGCTTCCCTGGATTCAGGTTTCTAATTTATATCTGGTCACTTTTATTTGTCCTTTTGTTTCTATCGTCTTCTTAGGCAAGGCAAGAAAAGAAATCTTGCAAGACGTCCTAATTAAGTCAACATACAGAGTTGAAACATAAAAAAATTCAAGGAAAGCTGTACTGAGAAAATTCTCAATTGTATTTTAAGGTCTGCAGCTGCTGCTGCCAAGTTGCTTCAGTGTGTCCAACTCTGTGCAACCCTGTAGACGGCAGCCCACCAGGCTCCCCCATCCCTGGGATTCTCCAGGCAAGAACACTGGAGTGGGTTGCCATTTCCTTCTCCAAATTTTAAGGACTAGATATCCCAAACTTCTACTGCTTGCTATTTTCAAAGGCCAGAATTTAGGAAAGAACAGAATAAAGAAGAGAGAAAAAGAAATTGATATATTCTGAGAAAAAACTTTGGAAGTTTGGGAAAGAAAGCTAATCAACAATTTAAATCTGAGATTTGTTCCCAGAAAAAAATAAATAAAATACAGAATTTTTCATTCTTGGGGAACATGGTGATCAGAATATTATCAGAGGCACATGTCACAGTGGAGAGGCGTATCTGGATACGGAAGTGCATGTCATAGAGGCAGAGCTCCACATCTGCAAGAATGAATCTACCCTCTTCCATCAGAAGGTTACTTATTTTGTTCTGTCCCAAAAGCCCAGGCCCCATTCCTATCTTCTGAGTTATTAGGCTTCCAAACTTATTTTTCCTTACCTCCAGTGAATGCCTAAATAAACACTTTTAAAAGCTGGAAATGTTAGCTTTCTGCTCTAACTACTTTGAACCAAAGCCAAACTGAAATAGCTAAGATCATGGGATCATGCATATTCTTTGCTATTTTAAGGTTTTCTTTTAATTTTAAAAATTTTTATTGGAGTATAGTTGCTTTACAATGTTGTGTTAGTTTTTGTTGTACAGAAAAGCGAATCAGTTATGCATATATCCATACTTGCATACATGTATTCCCTCTTTTTGAGATTTCCTTCCCATTGAGGTCACCACAGAGCGGAGATCCCTGGGCTATGCAGCAGGTTCTCAATAGCTATCTATTACTTATCTATTGTTTGTTTATTTGTTTTTAATAAAATAATCCAATGAATTTTCTTTTCCTTGATTCCTTCATCCTTCTCCCTTTGTGCTCCTGTAGATATCTACAGCAGAGGTCAGATTGGCTGCAGAGGAGTAAAAATTCTTTATTGCCAAGGAACATCAATGCATGAGCTTTGTAGAACATGCTATCAAACCGGACCACCAATGAAAGGGAAAACATTTGAACCTTTGCCTATATGGGAATCGGGGTTATCTCCTCAGGGCCACATGGCTTTGAATGGCTCTAGATTTGCATAGCGTCTTTCCTTTTATAAAAGTCATTCTTTGTTGCCAGTCATCATCACTTTAGATCTCGTCTGCTCCCTTCCTAGCATACTGCTTGTTATTAGTGCTTAAATGTTGTCAGATTGGAACCCACTTTCCATAATTAGCACAGTGAAATTTAGGTAAGCCAGAAACTTGAAAAGCAAAATACTGAACTCAATTCCAGAAAATTCAGAAGATCTGAAGGAACATGAACTATCAGAAGGAAAAAAAAGAAAAACGAACGTTTCTCTTATTAATGGGATGTGCTTACTACAGAACTAGAGGAAACAAAATTGGGAGGAAACTTGAGATAATACTGTAATAGTGGGCGCTTATAAAACCTCTGTGAAAAACACCCCTTTAAAAAGTTAAGTTTGGACTCAGTAATTGCCTGCCTTCCATTGTATTGTGCTTTCTATCATATGATCAAACTATCTCCCAGATCCTTAGGGGAATTAGTGTCTATATTCTTTAAGCTACTTGAGGACATTCAAGGGGCTCAAGGCTACTGGTGAGAGATTTTCTGGTACTAAAATCTCATACATCACTGAAGAAATCCTCTTTTGATGCAGGGTATAGGTTCTTAGAGGGTCTTCCAAGTTATTAATACAGCAATAAACTGATCCCAAAGCAAGAATACCTTGCATTAAAAAAAGCAAAGTCAACATAAGAGTGTTGATTATTATTCTCTGATACACATATCCCATATTACACTTGGACAGGTATACCTTAAAAAGGCCTAAGAAAGTCCCACACAATCAAACAGATACAGGACTGGAAGCTTTCTCATTTGAGACTTTTTTCCAAACCTGAGAGCCTGGTTAATGACTTTTGAAATAATAATCATTAAAAAATTATTTTATGTCTTAGGTACTTGATCCACTGAAAATGTATGATTACTAAGCTATGCAAGTCATCAGCAAATGCAGAGATTTACATTCCCTTCTAAATTGCTCTCGTTAATGAATTGAGTTCTAAGCACCCTGCATTTAGCAATTAAAATTCATTTAGAAAATTATAGCTGGGCAGTGAAGGCAGTTTCTTATGGCTTTTCTCTCTAATAAGGCAAAGAAAAAAATTGCAGCCAGTATTTGTAAATTAAAATAACAATTTTTCCAGTTTTTATATTGTATATCAACCAGCTTCTACTCAATGTAGTTTGATTTTAACATCATTTTGTATCAACTTTAAAGTCTTGTAAGAAACATGCTTGAAGTACCATTAAGATGACAGGATGCTAAGGGTGGTATTGCATAGGCGCTTTAAAATCGTTCTTTACACAAGCACACATTTAGATATTTTGTGATAAAATTTAAGGTCAGTGTGTGTGTTGTGGTTACTCAGTCATGTCCCACTCTTTGCAACCCCATGGACTATAGCCAGCCAAGCTCCTCTGTCCATGGAATTCTCCAGGCAAGAATACTGAAATGGGTTGCCATTCCCTCCTCCAGAGGATCTTACTGACCCAGGGATAGAACCCAGGTCTCCTGCATTGCAGGCAGATTCTTTACCGTCAGAGTCACCTGGGAAGCACTTCCAAGGTCAGAGTATTCAGTGATTCCTGAAATGCACTTCAGGGGAATAGAAGCAAGGTTCTGGGTAATTCCTGGATGAGATTTAAAAAGTGATAGCCCACAATTGTGCTTTAAAAATGTTGGAATTGCTAAATTTTAAAATGTGGACAGTTTCCATTTTAAAAATGAAGATTTCCAGTTTCAGTTGAAAAATTAAAAGACCTGGTAAAGTCGGGCCTTGATTATGGAGGGGCAACCATGGGCTGGAACCAAATATTGAGACATACACACAATATCCAATTATTCCCATCACTCTTAACACAGACAACTTCACTCATTCATATAAGCTGTTTGACCTCTAGAAACAGAGAAAAGTCCAAAGTCTGTCCTGGAACGCGAAGGTCACATATGTGGAAGGAGCCCAAGAAACTCAACCTAGACCCTGCCTGTACGTTTCTAGCAGTTTGCTTCTATAGAAGGCTTCTATCCCTTCACAAAGGACTCTAATGGTAAAATACCTTTATTTTTTATCTCAAATCTACTTAAAGTAGAATTCACTTAAAGCAATTCAAAAAATAAATCCACTTTATCTTCTATACTCTATCCTTTCACTTAGAAGAAAGTGATCACATCTCAACTATTTTCTTCTCTAGGCTGTATATACTGTTCACACATGCATGTTAAGTCAGTTCAGTCATGTCTGACACTTGGAGACCCTAAGAACTGTAGCCTGTCAGGCTCCTGGGTCCATGGGATTCTCCAGGCAAGAATACTGGAGTAGGTGGCCTTGCCCTCTTCCAGGGAATCTTCCTGACCTGGGATGGAACTGTGTCTCTCTTATTGCCTGCATTGGCAGGTGGGTTCTCTACAACTAGCGCCACCTGGGAAGCCATATACTGTCCGAAGTGTGCTAGTTGCTCAGTCATGCCCGACTCTTTGCGACCCTATGGATTGCAGCCTGCCATGCAATTCTCCAGGCAAGAATACTAGAGAGGGTTGCCATTCCCTTCTCCAAGGGATCTTCCGGACCCAGGGATCAAACCCAGATGTCCTGCACTGCAGGCAGATTCTTTACTGCCTGAACCACCAAGGAACCCCATGTACGGCTCAGTTCTTCATCATATGACATGACTCCATGTCTAGTTTATGGTCAACTTAACTCCCTAAACTTTTCTTTGTGTAAATAGCTATGAATATATTTCTCTCTTTTCTGGTATTTGTAGAAATTTTAAAAATCAAATGGTAAGATCACATTTATTCATATTAAGTTTCATTATTAATTTGGGCTTATTACTCTAGGATATTAACAATTTTTATTCTTTCCTTACTTGTATTTTCCTTGATAGCTACATATTCTTTAATTTGAGTATAACAGATATTTACTAGAGATGCAGTTGAAGTAGTGTAAAAATATTTATATTTCTTATATTCTTTTGGAATAGGCCAAAAAGACGAATGCCTACTGTGCATGCTAAGTCACTTCAGTTGTGTCCAGATCTTAGAGATCCTATAGACTGTAACCGACCAGGCTCCTCTGTCCATGGGATTCTCCAGGCAAGAATACTGGAGTGGGTTGCCATGCCCTCCTCCAGAGGATCTTTCTCACCCGAGGATCAAACACACATCTCCTGCAGCTCCTACGCTGTGCCAGATTCCTTGCCACTGAGCCACCAGGGAAAAGCCTCTCAAGAAGGGGATGTCTACACACCCACTCCAGTATTCTTGCCTGGAGAACTGCATGCACAGAGGAGGGTGGTGGACTGCAGTCCACGGGGTTGCAGAGAGTCAGGCATGACCGAGCAACTGACACTTACACTCACTTCCTTCACTCTCACACTGGCCAGTCTGTAATAATGAAATGTCTACTAGCTGCCAGAAATTGGGGTGGAGTTGTGCATGTCAAGTTGCACCACAGCTCTGGATCTGAGTACTGGCAGTGAGAAGGACTATGGAAAAGTTACACAGTGTCATGAGCCATGATGGAATTAAAAGAGAATTTGATATTCAGTGATAACTTTTTTTTTAAAAGAAACAAAAATTAGAAAAAGAGATGAAAGTATATGGGACGAAGACATTTCAACAGGTAGAGGATAGTTTTTCCCATGAACAGGGCTGGTGCAATTGGAACTCCATGTGCAAAAAGATGAATTTAGACACCTAAATCTCATGTTCAGTCTTCATGTTCAATGTTTAATAAAATAGCTATAATAGAAAAGATAGAAAATAAACGTTGGTGAGGATGGTGTTAAATTGGAACCTTCCCCCATTGATGAGCTTATCTTTAGAGGTGTTGATGGTTTCCAAGTGTTGCTAATCTTCCCTGAATGCCTCGCCAGCTTAAATTAAGAATGTGTGCATGCTCAGAAACTCAGCTGTGTTGGACTCTTTGCAACCCCAAGGACTGTAGCCTGCCAGGCTTCTCTGTCCATTGGATTCTCCAGGTAAGAATACTGGACTGGGTTGTTGCCATTTCCTCCTCTCCAGGGGATCTTCCCCACCTGTGTCTCTGTCATCTCCTACATTGCAGGTGGATTCTTTACCCGCTGAACCATCAGGGAAGCCCCAAATTAAGAGTATGTTCCCTCAATCCTACCCACACCACTGTGAGTAATCCTATTCATTTGCGCCATCTAGGGCAAATTCTATTTCCTACTGAAGCACACTGATTGATACAAAGGGTAAAGAAAAAATACCCAGAAACATGCAGAGAGAAAGTAATTTGATACACAAAGGAATCAAAATCAAGATCAATCTCACACTTATCCACTTTAAGACAAATGACAGAGCTAATGGAACAAAATATGTAATATGAATGTTAAAAAGAATTCACACATAACATGGAAAAAATTTTGACTTAAAATTTTTATTCTGCCATTCCTATGTGAAGTCAAGCAAATGCTATTTTCAGAAGTGCAAAGTCTCAGAAAATAAAACATCTACAAACTTTCCTTGAAAAAAATCTAAGAGCATTATCTAATCAACTTAAGATGATATACAATTGAGGTCTCAGAAACGTAGAAGTTGTGGTTTAAAATCATTGACAATAAGTACTGAAATTGAATATACAGAATTGTTTCTGTGATTATATAATTACACAGGAAGCAAAGATATTCTTTAAATTTAAACTTGATACTGCAACAATGAATACTTTAATAGCAATCTTATTCTATAATCCCATTTTAAATTAACAAATAGAGACAGTAGGTGGTTCAGATGGTACAGAATCCTGCAATGGGAGAGACCTTGGTTCAATTCCTGGGTTGGTAAGTTACCCTGGAGGAGGGCATGGCAACCCACTCCAGTATTCTTGCCTAGAGAGTCGCCATGGACAGAGGAGCCTGGCGGGCTATAGTCCATGGGGTCACAAAGAGTTGGACATGACTGAGTGACTAAGCACAGCACAGAAAATAATCCAGGGGACTGTACTAAGTAAAAAATTCTTAATTCTGTGTTCCATTCTTGGTTTTGGTAATAGTGAAAACTGAAACATACATGTATTAAAAAGAAAATGTATATCCAGATATAAAAGGAAAAAAACTAGCAGAATTTAAAATGTCTTTAAAAATATCTTTACAGGATATTTTTAAAAGTTATCTTCTGAATCATTATAGAATATAATTATTCTAATTTAGCCATATCTCTTGGAGAAGGCACTGGCACCCCACTCCAGTACTCTTGCCTGGAAAATCCCATGGATGGAAGACCTGGTAGGCTGCAGTCCATGGGGTCGCTAAGAGTTGGACACAACTGAGCGACTTCACTCTCACTTTTCACTTTCATGCATTGGAGAAGATAATGGCAACCCACTCTAGTGTTCTTCCCTGGAGAATCCCAAGGACGGTTGAGCCTGGTGGGCTGCCATCTATGCGGTCACACAGAGTCAGACATGACTGAAGTGACTTAGCAGCAGCAGCCATATTTCTTAGTAAATGAATTCAATCATTGCATTTTACCCTTGAAGGACAATACTTTCCATATAACAGAGTCTCCTAAATACAAGCAGATGGCTACCATTTCATGAAGTTCTATGAAAATGTTTTCTTCCATGTGTAAAGAGGCAGTGGATATAATCACATACCAACATATTAGACACTCGTTATGCACTTGAATGCAATGATCAGTTGGGCTGTCTAATTATTTCTACTATTAGTCAAGGCTCTTGGCCAATTGAAGGATGCTTACTGTGTGAAGGAAAGAAAAAATAATGTAGTTAATTTTATTTACCACTATGATTAACTGGCTAGACAAATTAGCAATAACTGAGCTAGCCACACAACGAACATAGAACACTTGAATTTTTAATTTTAAGCACTTCTGAGTTGAAGCATGCTGAATATAAATGGCCTTATTAAGTGAAATATTTAAGTATAAAATGGAAAATGTCAGGAGAGCAGCTAAATGACATCTTTAAATGTCATCTTCAAATGTCGTTTACCATCTGGATAAAGATCAGTTTAACTGACCCTGAAGTGTAAAAATGGAATTAGAACAAACATCAAATAAGTGGCTGCATTTCCATTAAAATGCAATCAAGTATAAAATATTCAAGATATGACTGAATTTTCAATTTGGAAAACATTTCCTAATATACAGTGAAGCTGCATGTTATATTTACTCAAATGTAACACAAGTTCTGGAAAACAAAGGAACCGAGTAAATTCTAATTTTAGGAGCTAAAGCTGAGCTCCTCTGACAGCAGTCAATGTCTTCTTAAACACATCTTCCCTTGCCTGTGCATTTATTGATAGCTTTTGCATGTTTAACAGTCTGCATATGTGAGTTAAATGAAATATGGTTCTTGAATTCAGAGAGCATAGAATTTAGCTGTGGAGTCAATAAAAGCTACAAAACGATCAAAAGTATCTTGTGCTTGAATATAAGAGCCCTCTCCTCTCTGCTAAGATGTTTCTCTTTAAGAATAATATTCATTGAGCAGCAGAGGTAGGAGAGAAACATTTATCCAGACAGATGAGTGCTGTCAGCCCTGTTGATGGTTGCAAGGGCAGGCAGGGCAGCCTCATTGTAAGCAGGTCCCCCAAACCTTTGCAAATGTGAGCTAATGGATGGCAAAGCAGCAAGGACTCAGGACATACCTCCTGCTTCCTGCCTCAAGACAGACAGAATGGTTTTATAGTGAAGTTAGATGTCATTGGGAGCTTCAGAAAGTAGCAGACATTCATGGGAAAAGAGAAAAGCAAAAGAGTTTCAAAGGGCTGCATAAAAGAATTGGAAGACCTGAAATTTCAACTACATGGACTTAATTCTTCCTAGGAGTTGTCTTAATCAGCTAATCTAGAGCTATGTGATATTATTATTATTATATTAACAACAAAATCTGATGTCTACATCATACCTGACAGTTTTTCAAGCACTTTCCATGCTATCTCCTGTTGTCCTTGTGAACAGATTGGACAGGGAACATACTTATTTTCCTTTAAAAGATTAGAGAAAAATCACTTTATATTTCCTTTAATAAATTATTTCCTTTAATATTTATTTCTTTTAATAAATTAAAATTATTTATTTTAATTTTTTTCTTTTAATAAATTAAAGGAAAATCAAATTATTTCCTTTAATAAATTAAAGGAAAATCACTCTCAGTGACTAAACTGAGAGTCGGGCTTTCCTGGTAGCTCAGTGGTAAAGAATCTTCCTGCCAATTCAGGAGATACAGGTTTGATACCTGGTTCAGAAGATCTCCTGGAAAAGGAAACGTCAACCCACTCCAGTCTTGCCTGGGAAATCCCATGGACAGAAGAGCTTGGTGGGCTTATGGACTATGGGGTTGCAAAACAAACATGACTTAGTGACTAAATAAGAGTCAGCCATTAACAAATCTATCTGAAAGAACACAGGTATTAAGCCTGTAAAAAGAATATGCAGGATCAACAGACCTGAAAACATTTTTCTAGCTTTATGTTCTTGGTTGTTTTTTTCTTCAAAGATTCCTTTTTTTGTGAGATAAAAGAGATTTTTCTTACAGACATTTTGAAAGTATTCTCTTAATGCTTGCCCAGAGCATTCCCTAAATGTGTGCTGGAGATGCAGACCATGAAGATGCCAGAAGTGAGGTCCCTATAGAGGACAGGTCATTTGTGGGGTCAGGAAAAGATGGAAGCGGCAGCCTGAGACTCTGCACTGAGGCCAGGCTGGCCAGTGGAGACATGGGTTTGGAGGTAGATGGACTGATGTGGACCTGGCCTATTCTCTGAGCGTTAAGTGTTCATCTCTAAAATGAAACTATTAACACAATGATACATAAAAGTGACTGGTTTATAATTAGCACACAACACTGATGGCTATTGAACGACTGTAGCCCTGGGGCGATTTTCCACATCTCCCAGGCCAAATTAACTGCTGAATTGAATGTCCCAAACACTGACCATTTAAAGTAAATTTAGATAGTCTTTGAGAGTGAAAGGATCTGCAGTCTTTTCCATTCTCTAAACCTGCAGGTCACGCTTTCTCACCAAAGAACATGGAAGTTCAACTGCAGATTCGACGCCCAGGATGTCAGTGTCATCTCCCCTTCCAAGAAGCCAATGAAATCTTGTTTCAGGGAAGACTTTCTGCTTCTGGGGAATAGTTGGGGTTTTCAGGAAGTAAGGTAGAGGCCTGGAAATTTCTAGGAGGCAGGAAAGTCTCAAGAGACCTCTAATACTGGAAGTGGGGTGGCGCTGGAGTTAGTCATCTACTTCCTTCTCATCTTGTTTGTACAATCTCAGCAAGCATAAAAAGAGCCCTGATTCTGAGTCAGCTTCCTGTCCTCTCTGCAAAAGAGGGCCTGAAACACCTTTCCTAATTTCCATTCATCCAATCATTAAAAATTATTTATTGCTTGTCAAATGTTGTCAACAACTTCCGGTTGTTGTGGATACAATGGTGAATAAGACAGACTCAGTCCTTACCCTCAGGGAATTGACACTCTAGTGCAGGAAAAAGTTACAGACAAGTGAAATATGAAATATCAGTTGTTAAAATATTACAGAAGCACAGAGTTTAACTAACTACAAGCCAGACACTGAGCTGGATGGAGTGCGACAGTGATCCCAATGGGTGGGGCCCTGTCTTCACAGAGCTCACCACTAGACAACGAACACCAGTGTGCATGCTGAGTTTCTTTAGCCGAGTCCGACTCTTTGTGACCCTATCAACTGTAGCCTGCCAGACTCCTCTGTCCATGGGGATTCTCCAGGCAAGAACACTGGAGTGGGTTGCCATGCCCTCTTCCAGGGGATCTTCCCCACCCAGGGGTTAACCCACATCTCTTAAGTCTCCTGCACTGGAAGGCAGGTTCTTTGCCGCTAGCATCACGTGGGAAGCCCAGAAGTATTCAGTACAGGAATGCAAATACTTTGCTGTTAAATAAAACCTCTACAAGACCATCTTTTCCATCAGAAAGTAATTAACTTGAGTCCAGGGACTACTCTCATGGTGACATTAACTGTTATTCCCTTATACACACTATATGTACACACTCAGTAAATATTTAAAAATACTTGCTAAATTAAAGTCAGATCAAAGTTTGGGGATTCTAGGCTCAAGGCAAAGGCTGAGACAGAGAACAGATGCACTGTATGCCACTGCTAGAGGCAGAGCCATTCTCAGGCAGCCAAGGGTGGCCATGGGTAGAGGGCAGTGGTAGAGAACAGTGTTGGTAATTTAGATCCCAAAGCCTAACGCAGCACAAGGAGAAGTCAGGTACAGCTACACCCCTGAGTAAGGAATGGACTAGATTGTCAAGTGAGGACTGGTTCTACATGAGATTTTAGTCTGTCACACACAAACACACACATACACACACACACACACGCCAAGCCATCTCAAAATAATTATTTCACACTTGGAAACATAAAGACTTTCACCTTTAAAAAGCATCAGAGAACACGGCAAAGGAAACTATAAGCAAGATGAAAAGACAACCCTCCAGAACAGGAAAAAATAAATGCAAATGAAACAACTTACAAAGGATTAATTCCCAAAATATACAAGCAGCTCATACAACTCAATGCCAGAAAAACAAACAACCCAATCAAAAAGTGGGGAAAAGACCTAAACAGACATTTCTCCAAAGAAGATATACAGATGGCTAGCAAACACATGAAAAGATGCTCAACATCACTCATTATTAGAGAAATGCAAATCAAAACTACAGTGAGATATCACCTCACATCAGTCAGAATGGTCATCATCAAAAGTCTACAAACAATAAATGCTGGAGAGGGTGTGAAGAAAAGAGAACGCTCTTGCACTGCTGGTGGGAATGTAAATTAATACAACCACTATGGAAGACGGTATGGAGAGTCCTTAAAAACTAGGAATAAAACCACCATATGATCCAGTAATCCCACTCCTAGGCATATACCCTGAGGAAACCAAAATTGAAAGAGACACATGTATCCCATTGTTCACTGCAGCACTATTTAAAATGGCTAGAATGTGGAAGCAACCTAGATGTCCATCAACAGATGAGTGGATAAAGAAGTTGTGGTACATATGCACAATGGAATATTACTCAGCCATGAAAAGGAATGCCTCTGAGTCAGTTCTGATGAGGTGGATGAACCTAGAACCCATTATACAGAATGAAGTGCATCAGAAAGAGAGAGATAAATATCATATTCTAATGCACACACTTGGAATCTAGAAAAATGGTACTGAAGAATTCATTTACAGGGCAGCAATGGAGAAAAAGACATAGAGAATAGACTTATAGACATGAGAAGAGAAGGGGGAGAGGGTGAGATGGAAAGAGTAATAGTGAAACTTATATTACCATATGTAAAATGGATAGCCAATGGGAATTTGCTGTATGGCTCAGGAAACTCAAACAGGGGCTCTGTATCAACCTAGAGGGGTGGGATGGGGAGAGAGAGGGGAGGGAGGTTCAAAAGGGAGGGGATGTTTGTATACATCTATGGCTGATTCATGTTGAGGTTCGACAGAAAACAACAAAATTCTGTAAAGAAATTATCCTTCAATAAAAAAATAAATAGAAAAAAAAGCATCAGAGAAGTCTTATATTATTTCAATAATAGCATAAAACAAACATTTGGATGTTTAACTAATGACCAGCACTCATTAACTCATGCCACACACCTTAGGGTGAGAACCGGGCAGCCTTCCAGGGCAGACTTCACTGCAGAGAATTACAGTTAAAAACTTAGACTATCTAGGTGCTATCATTCAATACTGTGGTTTATTACTAATTGGAAAAGATGGTGAATTCTTTAGTTACCATGGCATCTTAGTGGCCTCCTGAGGCCACTGGTGCACTCAAACTACTGGATACTCTGAACGAAGCTCAGCAAGGAGATCAAACCAATCCATCCTAAAGGAAATCAACCCCGAATATTCACTGGAAGGACTGATGCTGAAGCTGAAGCTCCAACACTTTGGCCACCTGATGCAGAGAGTCAGCTCATTGGAAAAGACCCTGATGCTGGGAAAGACTGAGGGCACCCGTGAGAAGAAAGGGGTGACAGAGGATGAGAAGGTGGGTGGCATCATTGACTCAACGGAGATGAGTTTGAGCCAATGCTGGGAGATGGCGAAGGACAGGAAAGCCTGGTGTGCTACAGTTCATGGGATCGCAGAGTCAGACACGACTGAGTGACTGAACAACACATTATTCAGAAAGCTTCACTTGTTCTTAGCCCCTCACATCATGTCTTCAGTTCCAATTTCCACAGTAAACCAGCTCCTTGAGGTGAGGTGAAGTCGCTCAGTCGTGTCCGACTCTTTGCGACCCCGTGGACTGTAACCTACTAGGCTTCTCCATCCATGGGATTCTCCAGGCAAGAATACTGGAGTGGATTGCCATTTCCTTCTCCAGGGGATCTTCCCAACCCAGGTATCGAACCCGGGTCTCCCACATTGGAGGCAGACGCTTTAACCTCTGAGCCACCAGGGAAGCCCAACCAGCTCCTTAGATGCTGAAGAGTAGCAACAGCCAGAGAGTACATCGTAGGTCTCTGTGGTTAAAACCCTTCAGCAGAGCCCTCAGTGAGTGCACACTCTGTTTAATGCACCATTCTGATATCTGCATCTCGGCAGCCTCTGTGGCATCCATAAAGTGTAGTGTGTTAGTCACTTAGTCGTGTCCACCTCTTTGCAACCCCACGGACTGTAGCCTGTAGACAGGGGAGCCTCTGTCCATAGAGTTCTCCAGGCAAGAATACTGGAGTGGGTTGACATTTCCTTCTCCAGGGGCATCCATATGGCCACATTACGTGCTGTGCTGTGCTTAATTGTTCAATCGTGTCCGACTCTTTACGACCCCATGGACTGTAGCCCGCCAGGCTCCTCTGTCTATGGGGATTGTCCAGGCAAGACTACCGAAGTGCGCTGCCATGCCCTCCTCCAGGGGATCTTCCCAACCCAGGGATTGGACCCAGGGCCACATTACAGCAGGTGCTAAATTACTATCCAGTAAATATTGTTGATTGTATAAATGACACAATAATTACAGTAATAAAATAACAGTAGTGAAATGAAATGGCATCCTGACTACAAACAGAATTCTCAACGAACACAGAGATGGATAACTTTATCAAGGAAAAAATGACACTTTTCTTGAGAGTATTCAGTTTAATTTCTACATTTATGAGTAAAGAAACTAAGGCCTACACCTTTCAAATTATTTTTAAAACATTATAGGGAATGAGTTGGAGAAGGAAATGGCAACCCACTCCAGTGTTTTTGCCTGGAGAATCCCAAGGACAGGGAAGCCTGGTGGGCTGCTGTCTATGGGGTCGCAGAGAATCACACATAACTGAAGCGACTTACCAGCAACATAGGGAATGAGAGATGAGGCAAAGCCAGTTTCTAGACTCCATGACATATGAGGTTTTTTAAATAAATGACCCTAAAATTCACAGCTAATGACAAAATGTCTTAACTTTATTTTCAGCAAAATTCAAAGTCCTAATTTATTGATTGTATAGATGAGAACTGACAATTGTAACAAAGGCTCCTCCATCCAGTGGCTGCCATCCATCAACATATAAAGTCTGTTTAGAACTGATTTTCTCCATGGTTGCTCTAGAGGCCTCACATGAGGCCTGGAGTTGCTTTTATATCTGATCACAGCTGGGTGAGAATTTCTTTCAATATTTCTCCCTCTGCCTTGATTGCTACTGAACTTAGATTAATAGTATACATCTATGGATTAAATTTTTCCTTCATGGTCCCAGAATTCTTCCGTGACCAAATTTTTAAACTCTTTATTTCAATGAGAGGCCCTGAGCTTTAGCAACAACAGTGTCGCTCAATTGACTGAGAACTATTCAAATCCCTTTTTAAGGTAGGTTAGATACAGTAGTCAGGGCAGCAAGCTACTCTTCGCTAACTATGTAGGTAACATGCTTCCATGAATGCACTGAAACACAGGTCAGCTGCTCAGGCCACTCAAATTTCAGTCTAGAGCCCCAGTGAAAGTTGCTCAGTTGTGTCTGACTTAGCAACCCCATGGACTGTATAGTCCATGGAATTCTCCAGGTCAGAATATTGGAGTGCATAGCCTTTTCCTTCTCCAGAGTATCCTCCCAACCCAGGGATTGAACCCAGGTCTCCCACATTGCAGGCAGATTCTTTACCAGCTAAGCCACAAGGGAAGCCCAAGAATACTGGAGTGGGTAGCCTGTCCCTTCTTCAGCGGATCTTCCCCACCCAGGAATCGAACCAGGGTCTCCTGCATTGCAGGTGGATTCCTTACCAACAGAGCTATGAGGGAAGCCCCTAGAGCCTCTGTTAATCTGGCAGAGTCCAGAGTAGAGACTTAGTTCACACGGATATGGTTTATCAGCAAACAGAACATACATTTATTGAATATTTCAATAAATGTTTTAACACACATTTATTGAACAATTCCTACGAAGCCTTGGGAACTGCATGTGTACTCAAGGGGCAGAGGCTTAGTCCATTATTTAAGAATTCATCATCTGTTCAGTGCCTTACTGTTTCAAGAATATAAAGTTTGAAATTCCAGCCAAGAAAGGAACTGTAATCTGATCCATTATATAGGGTGTGTACTGCTGACGTGGAGAAAAACATACATTTGAAATTTATAATAAAAATGAGTATGTTTCACCAATAGGCATGTTCTGATCTGTGAAGCACTTTGCTTTTACTGAGAGCTTGGCATGTGGGTAAAAGAAAAGGGCCATTTACCCAAATGAGCCTTGGGAATCACTTCAAAGCACATACAACAGCAAATGTGATTTCATTAAAAAAAAAAAATCCAACAAAGCTTGCAATTCATACATTAATACATCTTTACAAATCCAACAACTGGTAACCTTGAAGACAAGCTTTCCTATGCTTAGGTGGCGCATTATGCTTTGCTTTTACTTTAGTTTCTTTTATTCCTGCCTATGTTACTCAACAAACTAAGGCCTCTGAGAAGATGAGACCACAGTCATGTATTTAACTGATGCATTTCAAAATATTTATGGTAATTTCACCATAAAGATCAATGACTACTATTCCATTTTTCAGATCATAAGTTAACTACCAGGACCAGGGGGAAATAACTTGGATGCCAAAGAAATTCCCCACTTAAACGTCTTTAGGGCTGTTTCTTTGCTGATTTATCACTCAGAATTTCTTGTTGCACCTTATAACTTAAACATGCCCAATCAAAACCAAACATGGTTACTATCAGCTCTTTATCTTATATAAGAAAATAAGTAGGTAACTGTAAACATGCAGGAAAAGCATTTGTTTATTAAAGTGTTCTGTCTGTACAGAGAGTCTGAGTAAACAGCTATAATCTCTATGTACCCTATAAAATTTTTAAAAAGACACTACTGTTGAAATTTATAGTACTAATTATTGTTGTGTTCTAAAGTGAAAGTTCACAGCAACAGATAGGATATATTAACCAAGCGCACAGAAAATAAAAGTCCCAAGATAGATGGTGCTATTGCAGTAGGCCAGTTAAGAGCTCCCCAGAGCAAGAGCCAGAAAAAGTTAAGAAAATTAATTTAAGATTTTTGGGTTGGGATAGGGGATGAGACAATACAAAGAGTACAGATTCTGAAATTAAAAAGATCTAATAAACATTTGCATCATCATCATCTTATTTACTCTTTTTCTCCTTTTTTATGTTCAAAGACAAAAGGTCTTTAAAGAACTCTATTGGTTCATTCATTTCTCAAATACCTATCACCAATGCTTCTCCAAATGCCAGACTTTAGAGGTGACATGAGAAGACCCCTTCATTCTGAAGAGCACAGGGCTTTCAAAGCATTGAAGATCAAGGTGGTGTCTACAGAAGTAAGACTTCGTGAAGGGCAGTGACCTTCACTTGACTGTAGCAGAGACTCACCCCTCACAGAGCCTTCTCCATACTGTAAATAGCCTCCTCTACATTCTTTTTTTTTTTTTCCTTTCCTGCCACAATGCCTGGCATGTGGGATCTTACTTCCTGACCAGGGATGGAACCAGCACCCCCTGCATCAGAAACACTGAGTCTCAACCACTGACCCACCAGGGAAGTCCCTGACCCCTCTATATTCTCCTTTTGTGCTATAGGTACAGTAATCCAACCTGGAATTCCAAAGGTTGATTGTTGGTTCCATAAAATAATTTTTAAAAAACCTCTATCTCACTGATTGTGATGCTGAAAGACAGAAAATCAGTTTTACTAAGTTACATAAAGGTAACGGCATTTTTCTGCTGCAAGAAAGCATATTGCCAGTCGCTATCAATGTTTTATAATTGCGATGAGAATGCAATTAAGATTTCAAGCCAGCATCCTGAGAGGTCCCTCTTGTTTGCAGTTGGCAGAACATCAGCTGTTTCGATACAGGCAACGAGTAGCAGAAGAATCAGCTAATTGCCTCCATCCTGCCTCTACTCAACTTTTCTTAACCCCTGGTGCCTACTCTGTGTTCTCAGGGGGAGGAGATAAGCAGATGGATGTGAGCAGGTGCGTGGGACCTTGTACAGCCACCAACCCTGAGAGGAATTGGTCAACACCCTCGAAGCCAGTTAAACTCTCAGTAAATGGTTTGCAAACTCTGGCAGATGGCCTATTGGTCCCTGCTGTGCTGTTTAACATCTATATGACTCCATACAAGTAACCAGACTCTCTGAATTGGAAGACTGCTTCTCTCTAGTATATTCTGTTTGACATTTTATGATTTTACTCCATAACTAGTACATTTTCTTCATAATGGAAAGCTTGGCCTGGTTCTATTTACTCCACTGGTAGGACACCACAAAGGGATAACAACTGTGTGATTAACACTCACCAAGGACTTGAAAAATGTTTCTGTTTTACACCCAAAAAAGCAGATAATTAACTGAAGTTGTTGCAATCAAATGGGGGACAAGTCAGCTCCAAACTCATGACCTCTACCGCACAAAGTAAGCCAGTTATGATTGCACCTCAGTTTTTATATTTATCTTTTTAGAAGCTAACAAAATCACCATTACAAAAATCTTATTTTAATAAAACATTTCTGACTTTTAAATATATTTTAAAACTACTTTTTCTATTTTTGATACTTTAGAACATTATGAAGGTCAACCTCAACTGATCTTCATATGACTACAAAACTTTCCTGCCAGAATATTTTTCATTTCCTCTTTAGAACAATATTTAGAATCCTTCAGATATTTTTCTGCTTTCTCTCCCTTCCTCTTTATTTCCATTTCTTTTCCCTACCACCACTCAAATTCCAAAACTGAATGCTATTTTAGAGCCCATTTTAAAAATAAAAGGTTATTTAAAAGCTGATGTCCTGATGAAAGTGAAAGTGTTATTTGCTTGGTTGTGCCCAACTTTTTGCGACCTCATGGACTATAGCCCACCAGGCTCCTCTGTCCATGGGATTCTCCAGGCAAGAATACTGCTTTGGGTTGCCATTCTTTTCTCCAGGGGATCTTCCCAACCCAGGGATCAAACCCAGGTTGGGTTTGGCTTTACTCCTCCCAGGTGAATGAGAATTTCCTTTTGGCATGAACATACACCCACACTGCCTAATGCAGCAAGAGTATTTTCCCAACTCAGAGTTAGAATCCTGAAGGAAGAAATGGTTATAAGAAAAAGTATGGGAAACAGAATCAGTGAAATGCATTTTTACAATGAGGATATCCCCAGGTTTCTGTCTTTTGTTGTTGTTGTTGTTGGCAGTAAGATTATTTTGACTTTTAAGACAGAAGAGGTCCCATCTCTCTGGCTAATGGCCAGTCAGTTTATAGGAATGTTCCCCTTTCCCAGACACAGGATGAAAATCAGAAAGCTCTTATGCCATTCTTAAACCCAACTTTTCAGATAGTCACTTGAAAAACATTCATATTATACCAAATCACAAGGCATTTCTTTTGCATCCCTTGTAATTAGTGAAGTTTGTTTTGAATTGAAAATTTTTAATTGCCTAGACAAAGAATACAGAAGAATGCAAGTGAGGTCTGAATAAGGAATGAACCCTTACGTATGTGACAATGAACTTTCTTTTTGCTTGTCACTAAGAAGATATTTAAAGCTACTCTTATGGGCTGGATTGTACCCCTTGCCCCAATTTACATGTTGAAATCCTACCCCAAGCAAGCATCTCAGAAACTGACCTTATTTGGAGAGGGTCTTTACTGAGACAATCGAGCCTTAAAAAGTCATTGCAGTAGGTCCTAATCTATTTTGACTGGTGTCTTATAAGAAGGGGAAATTTGATCACAGACAAAGTGAATGTCATGTCTATATGAAGATCCAATTTATGAGTTAAGGAGAGAGGCCTGAGTAGATCCTTCCTTCACAGCCCTCGGAAGAAACCAGCCCTGCTAACACCTTGATTTTCAGACCTATTTATTTAGAAAATAAATGTCTATATTTAAGCCACTCTGCAGTATTCTGTTATGACAGCCCCAGCTACTTCCTTAATTTAAAAGTAAGGAAATCAAGCTTTCCATTTTCCTGGCAATCAAACTTTCCATTTTTCACAAACTTCAACTGTATATTATTATCGAAGAAACAGCTTTATACCTATGTTAATATTTGATTTCTCAAATTTAGAAAAAAAAATTAAAGGACAATGTCCCAGATTTTACAATAAAAGGCACGATCACAGCAGAAGGCACTAAGACTCACTGAAATCATTGAAAATAACATTTTACAACTGAATGCATCGAGGCAAACAGA
The DNA here is from genome assembly GCA_917880005.1 of Nanger dama. NCBI lineage: Eukaryota > Metazoa > Chordata > Mammalia > Artiodactyla > Bovidae > Nanger > Nanger dama. The sequence continues at coordinate 264,978 of CAKJTW010000068.1, read as the reverse complement.
AGTTGGAGAACTTTTAAGTCACTCCATTAGTTATTGGTGAAGGCAGCCCTGTGGCTCCCAGTTTCTCTACTGTGGCACAAAGCCACCCTCAGGTATTAGCTAAAAATCACCTATCAATACAATGATTTTGCTCTAATTTGTCATGTTAAAAGTGTTTACATGATAATGTAAAATAAGTAGAAACTTTGACCATAAAATAGTTTATCCCACTGAAACAGTTTTCTACAAATCCCTGCCACATATTCTTGACTACTGATATTTTCACTGTTACATTGTAGTTGCATTTATTTTCCCCAGGGAACAATAGCTTTATTAAAATAATAATCACCATCATCATGAACAAGTTACAATACATACATTGCTTTAGAAACCAAAATAAGGACAACCTGGGTTTTGCTGGAGAAGCTGCCCTTGAGGTTGGACATGTACAGTTAAATTTAGAGGCAAGTTGAGGTCACTGCTAAGGAAATTGGGAGTTGGTGATCTGTGTGGAAAATGGTTGCCTCATAGAAGTTATTCACTCACCAATAAAACTTACTTTGAATGATATCAGAGCAGGAAAAATTTAAGGGTTTTAATCCTGAAACAGACTTGGGCTTTTCTTAAAGTCTTGGTTTTATTTGGAAAGGAGGTTCTATGTTATTTAATCTTTGCCATCCATCCTCTGTTTCTAAAAGAAATTCTAGTAAAATCTGAATGAGAAGTTTTATTGGGAAGATACTACACACCGTGTATATTCCAAAGGAATTTCACTGTAAACATCCAGGGAATGAGCTGTACACTGTTAAAAAATGTCAGTTTTTCCTTCCCTCTGGGTCCCTCAGGGCTTCCCTGGTGGCTCAGATGGTAAAGAATCTGCCTACAATGAGGGAGACCCAGGCTCAATCCCTGGGTCAGGATGATCGCCTGGAGAAGGGAATGACCACCCACTTCAGCATTTCCACCCGGAGAATTCCACAGACAGAGGAGCCCGACAGGTCACCATCATGGGGTCACAAAGAGCCAGACTCAGCCGAGCGAATAACACACTTACCTGGGTGTAGCTACATTTTTATACCACTTCGAGATAAGCACAGCAATGGAAAGTGCAATGTCTCAATTAGTCTATGGAAAGGTCAGGATTTTCATTTACATGTTCAGAGAACCACATATGTATTTGCTAATTTTCAATAATGCTTTTCACAAGTTGCATTTTCACATACATTTTCAGGAAGCTTTCAAGGAAGAATACTATTTTATTTCAAATTGTTACTTACCACAAAGCTAATTATTTCTTGATACATCTTTTCTGTTTCTTTTACTCTCTAGTTATTTTCTTATTACTGATTTTGTTCTTTGAGAAGATTCAGGGGAAACTTGCTAGGAATCTTCTAGCAGCTAATGTGGAAGAGAACTCTGATTCTTCTACTTAAACGAGAAGGACTAAGATGAAGGTATTAAACTTACTAGTAAATAAGTTTCAACTCGAAAGAAAATCTTAAACAGAGTTATGCAGTGACAAAATTAGGAAATGGAAACCCACTCCAGTATTCCTGCCTGGAGAATCCCATGGGAAGAGTTGCCTAGCAGGCTACAGTCCATGGGGTTGCAAGAGTTGAACACGACTTAGCAACTAAACCACCAGAGAAGATCTTAAGGGCCAGGTGCTGGTGATCCTCTAAGTATTAGACCATTTGGGGTTGTGTTATAAGGAGGAGTCAAGCAACAATCAGATCCAGATTGAATGGCCTTGATGGTCTTTTTCATCCTAAAAGTCTGTGGTTCTATGGACTCTGTAGAAATCTCACAGGATTAGCACTCCCCCTCAATTAACTGAAGGCTCAATCCTTTATACCTGTGATACCCTTTGTGTTTGGCATAGCTGTGTGATTTATTTCACTAACATCCATTTAGATGACACACACAAAGCATCAGTCACGGTTCATATATGTCAAGTCAGAAGCAGAACTGAACAACAAACTGTCCTACAATCATAAAAATGGAATTAACAGTCATATTAGTCTTTGGCACTCTCTATGAAGAGCTAGATATACACAACATGCCATGAGATAATCAGTTACTAACCTCCTTCATTTTTTCCAGTTCATTCTGTAATGCTTGCTTTGCTATCTCAACTTCTATAAGCTGTTGCCTCAGTTTCTCATTTTCATCCTCTGTTGTTGTTCGCTTTTCTTCCACATTTTCCAGTTCATGGTGAAGTCTCACAGATACATCTTTTGCAACCTAAATTAAAGTGTTTTTACCAGTAAAATATAATTAAAGACAATACAATAAATGGACTAGTTACATTAAAAGTATTAGAGCCAATACGTGTATAGTATCTACCATATGCCAGGCATCCTTCCAGATGCTTTACATATAAACCATTCACACATATGAACCATTTAACCACCACAACAATCCCAAAAATAGGTTTGAGTATTATTCCTATTTTACAGATGAGGAAAACTGAGGCTCATCAAGGTAAAGTAATATGCTCAAGGTAACAGAGCTAACAAGCAGCCAGGTAGTTTGGTTCTACACTCTGTTCCCTTAATGTCTACATGATATCATGGTTATAAACGTTCAATAGTGTTTTACAATCTGTAGAGAAATTTCACAAATTTCCTCTCATTCCGGGTGCCCCCATTATCACTTATTTTAAAACACTTGAAAATAAAATTTTTCCAAGTGGAGTCTGGGGCCTGAATTTTGACCCTATCATTCTAGGTGCTTGGTTTTATGAAACATTTTAATCTTTGAGATTAAGTTAAAAAAATTAGTGAATGCATTTTTGCCTCCTGTTTAAAGATTACCTCAGAAATTTTAGGGTTTGGAACAAAAGTTAAGTAGTTTGGTTCAGTGACTTAGGACACAGACAGTGAATCTGGACTAGGTAAGGAGCCAGGCGGACCATTTACTAGCCAAGTTCCAGGGCTAGGGGCTGGGCGCTTAACTTCTGTAAAGGGGTCATCTTGTCACCTATGAAATGACATTATTAATAATCTCTACCTTACAGTTTTTTTTTTTTTTTCCCCCTTGAGAACTAAGTGAAATAATAATATACGGAACAAGGCTTGCCATAGTGCCTGGTGCACGACCGACATTCCACAAATGTCAGAAAAAGGAAAAAGAAATAATACAACTTGCATAAAATGTTTTCTCATAGCTTAAAAAAAAGATAATTACACTGTTTTGATATCTTGATGAAATTAATACAACTGAAATTGCATTTCATTTGTTGTCCAAGACAGTCAAGATAACATCTGATTTGCATTGTCCATGAGTCTGCCTACAGTCAAACCCAATGAACAGACCGCACCTGCCCCACACTCAAGTTTCCAAGCTGAAATTTCTCCACTGGCAGAGATTCTGAAGGAGCTACTTCACTAAGAACAAGGTTCTTTCATTTAGCTCAATCTCCCATTATTTTTGCTAAAGGAACCACACACGAGACAGTGTTCCTTTCTGGGAGTGGTTGAAATGGTTAAGTACAGAAAGGAAGGATTTCTGGAAGAAGGCGGGGATGCGGGGGAGGGGTGGCGGCTTTCAGAGAGATATCTCAACTCTAGTTTCTTCCCGGGAGCTGCCATTCTGGGCTTCAACTCCCCCGGAGGAGGCTTCACCGCGCTGCTCCTGGTGCCTGAATCCATCCGCTCGGCCTGCACTTGGAAGAGGCTCTCTGGAGGCCAGATGCAGGCCCGAGCCGGCTCTCTGCCACACCCACGTTCCGCTGGGGAGGGAGGCGCCCCCTCTCACCTCGGTAAGAGTCACGGTTCCTTCCCAGGAGAGTACCCCGAGCTCGCCCTCCGGAAGACCTTTCGTACACACAGGACTCTTACATTCACCTGTCTGTTCCTCCTCCCCTTCCCGGACCTTGAATTGCTGTCATAGGCGCTGCGAAAACTCCCGCTTCCCTGAAGCTCTTGGCCTCTCCCCACTGAAGGCCTTTCAACGCAAAGAGCCCTGGACCCGCGTCCCCACCCCCCGCCCCGTCCCCCGCGCCCGCCGCAGACCTTGAGGTCTTGCTCCAGGCTGCGCAGCAGCTCCCCGTCGATCTCGCCCGTCTGCGCGTAGCGGAGCCGCTTGCGCTCTGCTTTGCGGAGGCGGTACTGCAGGATCCGGCAGTTTTGTTGGCTCTCTCCAACTCGTGGCGCATTTCCTGCAGTTGACAGGCGTCCTCCTCGAAGAAAGTGTCCCTCATTTCGTCCATCTCGGTCCTCAGCTCATCGATCTCATTCTGAGGCAGGGACAGGCCGCGGATCAAAACTGGCCTCGCACCCCCACCCCACCCCACCCCTCGGACACAGAGCACGTACACCCCATTCCAACTCCAAATCCTCAGCTTTAGCGGCCCCTCTCCTTGGGACAGGGAAGACACGGAGCTGAAGGAACGACAAGAAACTAAGGAAACGGGCCCTTGGCCTTCTCTCGCTCTCCTAACTCGAGTGCTCTCCATGAAAAAGTGAGACAAACCATAATAACCAGAGAAACGAAGGCCCAGATCTGGAGCCAAATAAAAACCTAACGCTACTGATCTCGAGCCCTCTGAGATCCGGAAAGGGCCTAGGAACCCCCTCCTCGCGTTTCCTGTCCCCCTTCCCTTCTTCCTTAAGTGAGAGAGGGTTAGCCGCCTCTCACTTTGCCAGGACACGCCCTAATCCTCTGAGGCCCACGCCTCCCCTCCCCCAACCGGTTCCCCCTCCCCCCGCCGCCCCAACTCACCTTGAGAGTCTCGTTCTCCTCCCTCAGCTTCTCCATCTCCCTCCTGCATTTCTTCCTGCTCCTGGAGCTGCTGCGGGTGCGGCTGCGACGAAGGGGCGCAGCTGCCTGCATACCCCCGCCGCTCGCGCTGCCCTCTGCGCTCTGTTGGGGGCCCTCTGCCGCCGCCGCCATTGGGGAGGCGGGAGGGACCGCCAGGGGCTCACAAACAGCAGGGGCGCCGGCGACCGGGAGAGCTGCGGTGGCTGCTGCTGCCGCCGCCGCCGTTCTTAGTGTGCATCTGAGCCGCGGCCGCCGCCGCTGCCCGCTCTTTCTTCAGATGGAATTGGATGAGCTCAGACTGCAGACATCCTTCCTTCCAGTAGGTCCCTCCAGCACCGCCGCCACCCGCCACCACGCCAAGCCCGGAATTTCTGCTGCCGGGGCCTGGGGTTTTGCCCGCAGAGGAGGAGGAGGATAGCGAAGGGGAGGCCCCCTCCCCGCCGCTGCCGCCCCTCTGCTGAGCGCGGACGCTTTTCCTCGCCAGCCCCTGGGCGGCGGCGGTGGCAGCGGAGCGCCCCCCCCCTTTCCCCCGGAGCCACTGACGGCTCCTCCTCCTTCTCCACCCCCCTCCTCCTCCTTCTCCTAGCGGAGGGGGTTCCCTGAGTTTAGAGGACGCGGGCTCTAGCTCCCGGAGCGGCTCCTCGGACAGGCCAGGCCTCCTGACACCCACCGGGGCCACAGTCGCCACGAGGACTGCTTCAGCACCAGCTACCGGCTGGACAGCTCCCGAGGCCGCCCCCTTGGGCGCCGGGGGCGCGGCCTTCTCCGCTCCGCCTCCGCTTCCCCGGGCGCTGGCCGGAGGCGCTGAGCGGCTCCCGGTCTTGTTGCCCTGCTGCTGCTGCAGCTGCTGCTGTCGACTGGAATTGAGTTTAGTGCCAGCCCCTACTGGGGCCCGGGTGGTCGCGATTGCCTGTCGGACAGAATTGTCCCTCAGTCTAGCGGGTGACTGAGCACGCTGCTGCTTTCTGCTGCTGCCCTCCGGATGCAAGCGAGCCTCAGTGGCACCGATAGCGGCTGGAGCCGCGGCTGTGACAGGGGCAGCGCCCCCCGTCGGTGGCTGACTCATGGCGGTCTAGGAAGAATCTAAGGGACGTGGTGTACAATAGTCCATCACCAGATCATTCGCTTCCCTCTTCACTGCCACCAACCTTCCTTTCTAATCTGAGACGGAAACAAAAGAAGGAAAGCACACAGCATATCTGCGTGTTGTTACAGAGCAAACGCTGATTCCCCTCAACAGGAGAAGCCCTAGAAAATGAGATTTGAAAGGCGCTTTATAGAAGCCTTGACTTTACAAATAGGATGCAGGATTGTCAATTCTCATTTCGCCCGGGGAGGCGCTATCACGACCCCACTCTACCGCGGTAAAAGGAAGATCTGAAAGCTGCTGAACCTAACATTCTCACGGTAGCAGGTTATGGCAAGCATGGAGTCAAAAGGAATTGATGGGAAGGACTTTTTTGTTTCTTTTTCTTCTTCTTCTTCTTCTTTTTAAGAAGATAAGGTCAAGAAGAAGCTTCAGAAGGAAAAGATGTCCATATGCTAGAATTGTCAATACCCTGATTTTTCAGCTTTGGTTTCTTCACTATCATATCTGCATTTCACATCCTAGTTTTGCGAGAAAGTTTTAATATTCTCAAATGTCAGTTAGATGAAAAAGGTTTTCCCAGGGAAAATCTGTTTGGATAGATACTCTTCTCAAACTGATCTAACCCTTACTGTTGCTTTTAATTAGAGAAATGCACCCATTTTCCTTCCTTTAGACTAGAACTGAAAGAAAATAGAAATAATGAATGGCTTCAAATCAAATTCAGTTTCAAGAAAATATGGCATTAAAATCATCTATATGCTTTCATCATTAGCAACCCTAAAGGGATTTTTCTTTTATTTATTTTTAGCTTTGAGAAATAAATTAAAAATACTTTTTGAATAATTTATTGTGAATATGCAAAATTTCTTAAATTACAAGTGGTAACTTTTCTACACCTATCCAAATTTCATTGTTTTTGTGAATCGTTTTAGTTTTAAGGGTAATTGCTAGATAGAAAGCATTTTCATTATTAAGCATCTTCTCAGATGGCACCTAACAGGCAAAGTTATACTTTTAAAGTGCCCAGTCCTTTCCATGAAGCCAAATTAAGACAGAATGACCCTACACCCAAGAAGCCTGGTGCATCCTTACTGTGGTACAATTAACTCCTACTGTGTATTTTTTTCCCCCAAGATAAATCCATTACTGGCTTTTAAAATCTGGAAAACAGCAACTCAAAACCCATTGCCTCCTGGGTTCTTCTCCCTACTGATTCAGCTTACTCAGCTATTCAATTAGGTGCCTTTTCCTTAGAAATATAATTTCTCTCTAAAGCACTGAAAAGGGCATGACTAGGCAGAAAGTTCTGCTTTAAAAAAAAAAAAAAAAGCTCCTATTATGAGAGAGAAGATATTTGCTAGTTACTGTACTAGCATTATTCTTGATATTGTCTAAGTGCCATAACTTAGACAATGTGCAGTAATACCTCAGTTTATACAGAAATATTACTAGGAAGGCTCCTCCATCTCCCCTTCTCTTTTAGGAATCTCCTTCCAACTCGGTTTGGAAAATAATACTGAACAAAGAAGAGATGGTGGGAGGGTGAAGGAACAGTCGTCCATTAACTTATTTTCTACATCTTCTCCCAGAGCAACGTGCTCCCAGAATATCTGAATACCTGGTCTAGCTATTTGGCAGGTCACACTAACGTGGATCACCCAGATAAGTTATACTGCCAACGCAACCTTATTTTTATTTTGAATTAGGCATAACCACCCTGAAGCTGAAAGCCGCCAGAGAACGCTTAATTCACTCCCATATAGTTCTAACCCAGGTTAGGAAGTTCGAGTTCCAGGAACTCGACTCTCACAATCAAAGGTACCTGGCTACTGTCACGTGGTTCTCACAAAGTGACAAGATGCTGTCTCTCTTGGAGGCTTCCCTTACGAAAATCACCAAGCAAGCGCCCCAGCAACGGCCTAGACCAACAATTTTACTCTCAAGCTCTATCTGCCCACTGACCCATCCAACCCCATATCTCATCTCCATCCCTTTAGAAAATCCAGAACGGCTCACTTCTTAGCAGAGGCGATGCTTTTTGAAGTCAATCGACAGCTCTTTCCCTTCTGATCTTCCGGGGACTTCAGGATTTATTATTGTATCTTCAGGAGACGAGGAAAGTTTCACTTCGCAGTATTGTATATGCGACCGTCTGGCTGGGCACTTTCACTCTGGGCCGGTTCGCACCAGTTCCACACCCACTCGCTTTCTCCAAACAATGGCGTGAACGCGGAGACTCAGCGGCCGGGAGAGCGAACGACTCCTTCGGCGTCAGCGGCCGTGCTGGAGCTGCGGCTCGGAGCCGGCGAACCCGCGAGGTACCACGCCGTGCCAGACGCTCCCCGGGAAGTGCACTGATATTCATGAGCTGACCTCACCGGCCTGGGCAGGGGATGGGGCGGGATTGCAAGGGAGGACAGGGCAGAAGTAACCAAAGAGAGGCTATTTTCAAAAGGGAAGAGAAGGCGGGGACGGGTGGCAGACAGACAAAAAAGGGCCGGAGCCACGCCCGAGATGGAAGACCCGGAGCGGCGCTCACAGGTCCCGCTGCACTCGCATCTCCCTCCCTTGGCAGAAGCTTCCAAAGCCGCTCGGAATCGGAAGCGCTGGTTTTCCGCAGAGCTTTGTTCTGGGCCGGATCAATCGCCTTCAATTATTTACTTGAGCTCTGGTCTCGGGAGGCGGATTCCAAGAGCCTTCCGGGTGTGATCCGCGGCTCTCGGTGCAGCTGCGCGGCGCCGGCGGGCGGCAGCTGGGAGGTCTCTTTGTTCCCCTCACTTTAATTCTCGGTTGAGCTCTCCACGCGGTGCACCCTCCCCACCCCCAGCCCGGGCGGAGTCTTCAGACGTCGTCTCCACGAGGAGACAATGGTCGCCAGATACGTCGTCCCGCAGACAAAGGGTTCTTGTCACGCCTCGACTCATTTAGTACAAACCGAATAAAAACCGGTTTGCAGCGATCCCTTACAGACGGGTTTGCCTTCGTTCCATTTTCTTGTCTTCTTTATTAAGTTCCAATGTCCACCGTGAACACAAGGAACAATTACCGTGGTCCATAATCTTCCTAGTAGTGCCTGTGGGTGACAAGAATCATCAAGATATATTTACTATAAGATACAAGTTTAAAGGAGCGGGGGGAGGGACTTCTGAATATATGTCTTGACGATGCACAATAATCCATACTGCTCCACAGTAACAGTATTTAAAAATAAGACTGGAAAATTCTCTTTTTCCTTCCTTTGTTTTGTTTTGTTTGTTTGTTTGTTTTGGTGGGGTGAAGTGGGTGGAGGGAAGCAGGAAGTTCTCTTTCTTACCCTTTTAAGAATTCCTTGGTGAACTTGAAGATGAAAATAAGCGCTGCTTTACAAAGAGTATTTTTATTTTAAATTTCTCTAACATTAATATTCTGGTTTTGCATGTAAAAGAGGATCGATATCTGGAAATAATAATTTTTATATTGACATGAATTTTTGTGTAACATTTTATTTTCCAAGTGTAACACCTTGCATTAAAAATGAAATAACACATTTTAGGAGTGGTTTGCATACGAGCAGTATCATTACAGTGAAACATAAAGATGCTCAAGCCCTGGTGATTAGTATCTCCAGCAATATATAAGACAAATATAGCATCAAGACAAAATCTGTTTATCTGCTCCAAAATAGATCAATGCCTGGTTTATGCTCGGCACTGTCCAAGGTGCTGGGTATGCAAAGAAAAATCAAGAAATAGTTACTGTTTGGTTAGGCTCAAGCATGTTGATGAGAAGTGGGATGATTTCCATATAATCCTTTAAATACCTCTGGAAGGTGGAAATGGGATGTCTATGATATCTACCATGAATAGTTCAAACTTTGACAAACATACCAAAAATAAAGGGAAAACAGCAAGGTAAAATGTAACCACAATTTATTTGGAATTTGCTTGATTTCCTTAAAAATACTAAGATTGATTTAAAATGGATAAAAACATCTTTCAGATTAATTTTTACAAATCAAATAATGATATTATAAACATAGTCTGTGGACACAAAATCTACCTCATCCTGCTTCTTTAAGAATTTGTACTCTGCTTGGGTATCTATACTTCAGTTTTTCCTTAGTCGATATTATTTATTTCAATGCAATTAGTAACTTTGAAAACATCTAATAAAAATCAAGAATCGATTATCATGCATCTTAAATCAAACAGCCAATGTGCTTACACGTGTCATTTTATAATACAGTATCATGTAATTCAGGGTTTAAAGCTAATAATAAAGATTAAGTGCAAGCAGTGTTTAAGATGCTTCTTTACTCATGTAAATGTGCTAGAAAAAGAACTTTTGAATTGGAAATTTATCTGGCTTGCTATTTTATTTGCTAGTGACAGAGAAAAGCTGATGTTTTCAGATCCATCCTCTGTTTTTGGAGAATAATTTAGCTTGGATATGTGCCATTGTCTTGACCACTACTGACATATGTATGCTGTAAAAAAACATGTTATCTGAATTACATTTTAGATAATAGTTTATGAATCATAGACTCTTTGGGTTGTAGACATCATGGTTTATCTTTTTAATCTCTAAGCAGGTTACAAACCACATTATACTTTGGTTTAGCCTAATTCAACCATCTCAATAAGGTCTGTTCTACAGTCTCCTGGACCAAGTGAACACATGTTATAACTTAACATTAGGACCAAAACCTGAATGTTAATTCGTATACTGGATAAGGCTGCTACTTGTGAATGGTGGAAATTGCTACTCTACCACAGGTATTGTATTTACTCTTGTTTTATTGTGTAAGTTTGCAATTGCGTATTGCATACCAAACTTCTGTTGTACTACTTCTGTAAATGCTCATGAATATCAACTCTTGATAATTCAATGTCTAGCCACTCATTATAGCCAAAATATTATCAAGCATCTGAGTTTAATACCATTTCATTTTCAATCATAATCTTCGTGAAGATTTTTAACAAGTCTAGTAGTTATTATATAAATTCTATATACATTTAAGATTCTATACACATTTAAATTCTATATACATTCCATATACATAAATTTAATTAAGTTATTAAATTTTCCCTAATCTTACTAGTTGAACCAGCTCAGAATTGTCAATTTTTATATATCAGTGCTTTAATAATTTTTTATCTTCCTACCCTAAATCCTCCTCCATCCCTGGTGGCTCAGATGGTAAAGCGTCTGCCTGCAATGTGGGAGACCCAGGTTCAGTCCCTGAACTGGGAAGATCCCCTGGAGAAGGAAATGGCAACCCACTCTAATACTCTTGCCTGGAAAATTCCATGGACAGAGGAGCCTTATAGGCTACAGTCCATGGGGTCACAAAGAGTTGGACATGACTGAGCGACTTCACTGCACTTCACTTCAATGTGAGTATAGTAGGCATCCTAGAGTAATTTAGGATAGAGTCTATGGGGTCACACAGAGTCGGACATGACTGAAGTGACTTAGCAGCAGCAGCAGCAACCCATACTTAAAGCTCAACATTCAGAAAACTAAGGTTATGGCATCCGGTCCCATCACTTCATGGGAAATAGATGCGGAAACAGTGGAAACAGTGTCAGACTTGTTTTGAGGGGCTCCAAAATCACTGCAAATGGTGACTGCAGCCATGAAATTAAAAGACGCTTACTCCTTGGAAGAAAAGTTATGACCAACCTAGATAGCATATTCAAAAGCAGAGACATTACTTTGCCGACTAAGATCCGTCTAGTCAAGGCTATGGTTTTCCTGTGGTCATGTATGGATGCGAGAGTTGGACTGTGAAGAAAGTTGATCGCCAAAGAATTGATGGTTTTGAACTGCGGTGTTGGAGAAGACTTGAGAGTCTCTTGGACTGCAAGGAGATCCAACCAGTCCCTTCTAAAGGAGATCAGTCCTGGGTGTTCATTGGAAGAAGTGATGCTGAGGCTGAAACTCCAATAGTTTGGCTACCTCACGCGAAGAGCTGACTCATTGGAAAAGACCCTGATGCTGGGAGGGATTGGGGGCAGGAGGAGAAGGGGATGACAGAGGATGAGATGGCTGGATGGCATCACTGACTTGATGCACATGAGTCTGCGTGAACTCCGGGAGTTGGTAATAGACAGGGAGGCCTGGCGTGCTGCGATTCATGGGGTCGCAAAGAGCTGGACACGACTGAGGGACTGAACTGAACTGAGCTGAACCCATACTTCCCTGTGAAACCTTAGAACAGCTTTTTCTATATTCTGTTTGTAAATATTTTCTCCAGAGTGTCTTTTGCCCTCTGATTTTGTGGTGTTTTGCACAAAATTCTTAATTAACATGTGGATATATATTTCTTATTCTTTCTTTCTTTTTAAAAAGAAACTTTATTTTCTGTCAACCTATTTCCATTTTGAGTTTGAGGAAGAACAACTTAAGACTACTCCAGGGTTGTTCCTACCTATTGAGTGGTCTGAGCAGCTGGAGCTGCAGACCAGTCTTCATTGACAGGCTTGAGTGGGGAACAGCTGAATAGACACAGAAAACACCTTCAGACCAGTCCATCAGCTTAGCTTAGGAAGCGGTGAACTTTGGAGCTAGAGCGGTCCAGTCACCAGGACCTCAGGTTCCTCCCTGGTCACAGCCTTCTCAGCTGCCTCCTGCTTTTCTTTGTCAGTCTCTTCAGGATTTTTGTAGAAGCAGAGATCAGATATGACCTTCAATGGGTGTTCACAGGAGATAGTGCCACGCAGGTGCAGAACTTCCACTACATCAGACCCACTGAGTGAGCTCCCTTGTTGCACAGAATGGTGATGTCCACACAGCACAAGGGAGAGTCTGTGTTACACAGAGCGATGCTAAACGAGTTAATGTAAGAGGCTTCTGTATGAAGCCAGTGGTCAGCCCTGGGATCAGTAACCACCAGAAGCAATCAGAGTGGCTTCAGTGGCAGCGTGGGCCCCCAGCACAGCTGACTGGCCGGGATTCCTGGAGAATGTGACACTGACGTCAGCTGGGTTTTCAATGACACGCTGCCAACAGAAGCTTCTCCCAGGTTCTCTCCATACTTATGATGCACATGCCATAAGCTTTCCTTTGGCAGAGGTACCATTCCATCTGGAAGTCAAGGTTGGGGCCACCTAAGTGGGTTCCTGCAGCCAAGTATTTGAGGACATCCTTCTCCTTCATTTGCAGGACATCAAGGACTTTGGACACTGTGAAAGTTTCCCTTTAATTTATGAAGGAATCAGAACAATGCTGTATGAGCTCCTGTCTTGGTGGTGCGGAAAGCACATATACATTTTTCAATAATTATACTTACAGCTGTTAGACTTTGGCTTCAGAGAAGGCGATGGCACTCACTCCAGTACTCTTGCCTGGAGAATCCCATGGACAGAGGAGCCAGGTGGGCTGCAGTCCATGGGGTCTCTACGAGTTGGACACGACTGAGTGACTTCACTTTCACTTTTCACTTTCATGCATTGGAGGAGGAAATGGCACCCCACTCCAGTGTTCTTGCCTGGAGAATCCCAGGGACAGAGAGCCTGGTGGGCTGCTGTCTATGGGGTCGCACACAGAGTTGGACACGACTGAAGCGGCTTAGCAGCAGCAGCAGCAGCAGACTTGGGCTTAGAAAGGTCTTCCTATTACAAAGTTATAGTATGTTTTCATGCATAGTTTTAATTCAAATATAATTTTTAGAAATTTAAAAATTAGCTGCTTTGAATAAATCTGGAAATTATTTTTATGAATGATGTGCCATAGTAATTTAAGTGTGGTTTCAGCAAGTAACCAGTTATCCTTTCTCCTGGCTTAAAATCAATAGCAGTAGTTGTTCTTTGTTTTACTGAGATGATTATAATTATAAATAATATCTTTGATTGCTGATGAGGATGCTTCAGTTGTGTCCGACTCTTTGTGCCCCCATGGACTATAGCCCACCAGGCTCCTCTGTCGCTGGGATTGTTCAGGCAAGAATATTAGAGTGAGTTGCCATTCCCTTCTCCAGGGAATCTTCCTGACCTGGGGATCCGACCCTTATCTCTGGTGTCTCCTGAATTATAGGTGGATTCTTTACCCAGTCAGCCACCTAGGAAGCCAGCACAACTTTTCAAGTATTTATATTATTTAAAAATTTAATCCTAAAAATAGGTAGGTACTGTTATTATCTCCATTTTATACATTAGGTTATGAAAGTTCAGTGAGAGTAAATAAAATAATTTTCCCAAAGTGACAATTTAGTGTCAGACTCAGACTTGAACCGAGCCACGCTAGCTCCGGAGCTCATGCTCTTAATAATCATACTGGTTGTTTTTTTTTAAATAGTATTCCATATTCCAATAATAATGGTGTCTTTTCTGCATTACCCACTCTTTTCATTGATTTATTCCAATGCTGACATATGCTACTTTAATTATTAAAAATTAAGAGACCACATTGACATCTGATAGGGCATGTCCTTTCATTCATTTAAATCTTCTCTGTTTCCTTATGTCCATTTTTCTCTCATGTGAACTTTAGTTTATCATGCTTTCTGTAAATCCTGCAGTGATTATCTAATTTTATACATCTACTTGGGAAAATTCATATCTTTGTAATATTATTTTGCATGGGAATGTAACCTGCCCATTGTTTTGAATTATTTTAAATGTTCCTTAACAATGTTTATTTTGTATTGTGGTTATAATCTTGCATTTGTGTTTTGGTCTTATTTTCAGGTATTCCAAAATATTTGTTTCAATTGTAAGTAGTATATCTCAACTATAGTTTCAATTATTTGTTGCTATGTATGAAAACTATAATTAGTTGATTTTTGTCTCTGCCATGTAGCTGAATGATATTATAAATATTGTTTTTCATTCACTATTTTTCTTTTTTATAGAAATGAAGCATATGAAAGCCTTTTGAATTTCTTTTTAGAAATGAAGAATATAAAATTGTTACACAAGTGAAAGAACATTCCCTGAAACTGTCCATTACGGTCACTACATTTTATGGATTTTGAGCTAGACTGTGTGTGTGAACCAAGTTTCTTCACTTGAATGATTTTTCTTTGGCTGTTTTTTTTTTTTCTTTTCTGGATTTTTATTTTTTATTTCACATGACAAAGTGAAAATAGCATTGTGCAATGACTTCTTTCATTGTGTTTTATCAACTTCAGCACCTTTAAATGGCAAAAACTTCATACTATGAGTGTCACTGAGGATCTGAGACAACCTAAAGAGTATTTTGTTTAAAGAACACACACACACACCACATTAACATATACCTCTGAAATGTGAAAAAAGGTTAGCAAAACAACAAGCTAGTGTCAGCCATTCTATATGAAATTCCCCATTTGACCAAAATCATCTTGCCAAGAATGGACAGAACTAGCATAAAAGCAGATATTAGAAGTTTAAAAAAAACAAGCTACCTTTGCAGAATGTTTCAAACTTGATAGTATTTCCATACATTGTTTCTTTTCATCTTTATCACAAAGTGATAGTGCTTTAAATCAGAAATATGAAAAAGGAAATTAAAGTAACATGCACTGCCTGATAAAAGGAAAATCACACATCATGATTGACAGCAATTATACAGAATATATGGAAATAGTACAGTTGCCTCACGTAAAGTCTCCAAACTAAAATTAGGGGACAAGCATTTGGCTAATTCTTTTAACGTTTAATGTATTCCTATTTGGGATGCAAGACACACATACACACACACACACATATTCAAAAAGGAAGTTTTCTGGACTTTCAGGAAGACTGTCTTACCCTTCCACACTCCTCTTCCAAAAGTAGTTTACAGTAATATAAGATTTCTTTTATAGTATGAGTAATTTGTATATTTTCTAATTTTTTAACAATATTTAGTGTTTATAAAGTTTAAAGAAAATTAAATAAGATGAAAATCCTGCTCTCATGTTTATGTTCCATAGTATAACTAATGGATGCTACTGCTA
Organism: Nanger dama; assembly: GCA_917880005.1. Lineage (NCBI taxonomy): Eukaryota > Metazoa > Chordata > Mammalia > Artiodactyla > Bovidae > Nanger > Nanger dama. The sequence continues at coordinate 249,244 of CAKJTW010000068.1, read as the reverse complement.
CTGCTAAGTCACTTTGGTCGTGCCTGACTGTGCGACCCCATGGACGGTGGGCCCACCAGGCTCCCCCGTCTCTGGGATTCTCCAGGCAAGAACACTGGAGTGGGTTGCCATTTCCTTCTCCGATAACTAATGGATACTTTTGAGAAAATATAAACCTAAGCAAAAATCCGAGTGCTGATTTTATGTAGGTGTTAAGGAAACTTACCAGAGGGTAATTTAGTCAGGGAAAATCTCATGAAAGATAAAATTCAAGCTGGCCTTGAAAAAAACTACACGTTTGACCCATTTATTGAATCCCTCTGGTTGACAGTGATCTATTTCTGCCTTAATTCTGTGTCATTCTTTCCTTTTTTTTTTTTTTGCATTGGACGTTCATCGAACTTTTAGCACATAAAGAACAAGGGCCATGTCTTGTTCACAGTCACATTTCCACTGTTTCTGTACTTATTCACTATCCTTTGCTCACAATTGATTATTTAGCCATAAAAATATGCACATTTGTATTATATTGCTTTATTGTCACAAATGTATGTAATATTCTTCTCATATAGATTGTTTGGGATATGTGGGGCCACATCTTATTTATTTCATATCCTTCCCAGTTTTTAGAACAGGGTTTTGCAAATTATAAGTACTTCACAAATATTCTCAATTGAATGGGAATATTGCAAAAGAGAAGAGGGATTTAAGCAAAGGAAATGAAAGCTACAGCCTAAGGCAAGGGAAGCTTTCCTCAGTGGCTCAGTGGGTAAAGAATCCGCCTGCAATGAAGGAGATACAGGAGACCTGTGTTGGATCCCTGGGTGAGAGACCCCCTGGAGAAGGGAATGGCAATCCACTCCAGTATTCTTGCCTAGAAAATCCCATAGACAGAGGGAGCCTGGTGGACTACAGTCCATGGGGTCACGAAGAGTTAAGTGAAAGATGCAGAATCTTTCTGTTAATGAGTATTCAGGTATCTTCAGTAGTTTTCCAGTACCAGTTAATAATAACTCCAACTTTCTGGTTAGTTAACTCAAAATTCTTCACTCCTTTCTTTCTCCCTGCACACCTCCTTAAGCATTCAGGTAGTCTTATCAGCTCTGAATACAAAATAATTTCCAAACAGATTCATTTCTCACTACTTTCACTGCTACTACCACAGTCCAAGGTCTTCCCTGGTGGCTCAGATGGTAAAGAATCTACCTGCAATGCAGGAGACCCGGGTTCCATCCCTGGGTTGGGAAGATCCCCTGGAGAAGGGAATGGCAACCCACTCCAGTATTCTTGCCTGGAGAATCCCATGGACAGAGGAGCCTGGTGGGCTACAGCCCACAGCATCGAAGAGAGTCAGACACGACTGAGTGACTAACACACAGTCCAAAGGAAAACGACCACTTCCCTGAGAGGATCGCCCTGCGTCTATGCTTTCTCTCTCCCTATGTAGCAATGTCCACACAGAGACCAGAGCGATAATTTCAAGTCAGAACACATCGCTCTTCTGCTCAACCCTTAAAGCAGCTTGCCAGCTCTCCCAGGGCAAAGCCCCGAACGGTTCAAGGAGGCTCCCTTACTGTCTCCACCTTGCTGTACCCTTACACCCTGGTCTGGCTTTTTCCTCAAATGCTTCCTGCACACTCAGGACTGGGGATTTTTGCAACATTGTTTCCCTTCTGCTAAGAACTCTCTACCCTAAGATTGCCATTTGCCCCGCACGGCCACACCTCCTCTCGTCTTTTTTCAAATGTCACCTACTTTGACTGTCACAATATTCTGATTTCTTTATACAAGCTTGTGCCCAGTCAACAATTTCTACCCTCCTTACCATACTTTTTTGCACCTTCATAGCACTTATCTCCACTTAACATACTCCACATTAATTGAATTTTTCCTGTCTGCTTCCCCACTTTGGAATCTTCAAGACGGTAGAGCTTTCGTTTTTTCACTTCTCTAGCTCTAGGATCCAGGACAAAAGACCTTTGTAAGCACTCAAAAATGTTTTCACTTGTTGAATAGATTAAAAAAAAAAGTGTAAGTAAATAAGTATCCATGAAGATTTCAGATGTCAAAACAGAGTTTTGCTTTGATTGAAAAAGCGACAGAGACACACTAAGGATACTTGCAGAAGAGAGTGGAGAGAGGTTGCCCACGGTCAGAAAGGGTAAATCCAAGGAAGATGAAGAGAGTAAAACACGGATTTGTCTAATCCAATCTGAGATCATTGGAATCCGGTTTAGGAAAATAGTTAAGTTTTTGTTCAGTCACCCAGTCATGTCCAATTCTTTGCGACCCCATGGACTGCAGCACGCCAGGCCTCCCTGTCCCTCACCATCTCTCGAAGTTGGCTCAAGTTCATGTCCATTGCATCAGTGATGCCATCCATCTCATCCTCTGATGCCCTCTTTTCCTTCTGCCTTCAATCTTTCCCAGCATCAGGGACTTTTCAGATGAGTTAGCTGTTTGCATCAGGAAAAACAGTTACAGAAATGGAGGAAAAGTAATGAATTCCAAAGGGACAAATGTGAATTGGCTGAATTAACGACCGTGGGTGGAGAGAAGTGACATTTCACAGATAATCTAAATAATCCTGTGAGCTTAGACAGCTGGAAACGGTTGGGCCACTTTCAACAAGAAAGAAGGTGGGAAGGTTTGGAAGAGATGACACTGTTATTATGGGGGAAGAGTAATGACTTAGTGAGATTTTTTAAAAAAATCATTCTGTTCCCATAATGCTCTTTATATCTAGAGGATGAATGAAAATGAACTTTTTTATAGTCATAAAAGATTATAAAGCATGTTTTTATTTTTTATGCTTTATACTGCTCCTCCACACATCAGACAGCTGTATTTGCCTGCATACTAATCAGGAGAGGAGTGATTCTCTACTTCTCCAGGTTAATTTAGAGTGTGTTCCTGCTGGGTCTAAAAGAGCCATGAAACAATAGAGGGGTCGCCAGATTCTCCATGTCCCTATCCGCCAGCAGTGTGCTTATTTTAGGATTCTGCTTTCATAGGCAGTACATAGCATAACAGAACTCAAGATTCCACATGTTTCTACTGAGACAGAGAAAGCAGGAGAAAAAGGGAGAGCGAGAGAGAAAGAGAGATCAAGATCTGCGCTGGTTTATTGCCTTGAGATTCTGCACTTGAACTGTACTATCTTCTGCAGTTTCCTTTAGTCGTGAGTTTCTGAGAATATAAGTACTGGGAAATATATGCTTATCCCATTAATTTTAAAGAGTAGAATCAGGACCAGAATAAAGTTATGCCACTTACCTAGCATCCAAAAAATAATGAACTGCCCAGCAGGAGAATGTTTAGGAAGGCTGAGCCATCCAGATTTTTAGAACTGAAGTGATGGTTGTAAGAAGTAACAACCATTTATAAAGTGCTTAGCATTTCTGAGGAGGCAGTTCCTTTCAAGGTCCAGCTTACTTCTAATGAGTCCCAAGCTTGAAACTGTTTCCCCTTATTCTGTCTTTTGCTGTCTTTGTGCGTTTTCCTCTTTTGGTATTATTAAATACGAAGGGAGTTAGACTTGAAGGGATTATGGGGTAAAGACTTACATTGCTTGGCTATATTTTTGAATGAATGGAATGAGGGAGTCCCTGGATTAGTAAGAATTCTTTTGGTTAAAGTGATGATAACCCAAGTCAAACTAGCTGGGGGCAAAAAAGAGTATTCATTGGAGGGACAGCCTGTTGCCAAATGTGAGAAAACAACTGGGCTCATCAACCCTTGGGACGTGGGCCCTGCAGGACTCTCTCGGCCTCTTATCTCTGTGTCTCTGCTTTTTCAATGGCAGTTTTTCCTACTTCAGGCCAGCTCCAGCCCTTCTTCCCGGTACCTGCATCTCACATTGTGACCTCCCACTTCAGGGAAGCCGTGGCTGGCTTTCCCAATTCTATTTAGAAAAAGCACAGAGAAGGATTCAGAGTCACTGCTTTTAGGTCACAGGCTCATCCTTGGTGTATTCTGCCAAGGCCAGGAGGCCATGTCATGGGGTCCTACATGAGCAAGGAGTCTTCTGCTCATCTCACAGATGAGGAAACTGAGGCACAAGGAGGCTAGCTGACTGGTCCCAGATCATTCAACTAATAGCAATACTATTTGATCACTATCTACACGCGTCGTTAATAAATATTAATTCAGATTAGACCTGCAATCATTAAAAAGCCATCTGGAACGAGCCTGAAACAGAGGGCAGTAAAAACAAGACGGTAGATAGTATTCAAACTGTGGTGCTGGAGAAGACTCTGGAGAGGCCCTTTGACGGCAAGGAGATCAAGCCAGTCAATCCTAAAGGACATCAACCCTGAGTATTCATTGGAAAGACTGATGCTGAAGCTGAAGTTCCAATACTTTGGCCACCTGATGCAAAGAGCCCACTCATTGGAAAAGACCCTCAAGCTGGGGAAAATTGAAGGCAGAAGAGGGCAACAGAAGATAAGATGATTGGATGGCATCACCGATTCAGTGGCAATGAACTTGGGCAAACTCTGTGAGATGCTGAGGGACAGGGAGGCCTGGAGTGCTGCAGTCCATGGGGGGCAGGGGGCGGGGTGGGGTGGGGGCAGGGTGGTCACACGAAGATATTCAGCAGGTTATATAGCACCATCTAGTGGTCATCTAGAGAATTTAATTTTATGCACATTTCACTGTGATATTAACTGAGGAATTTTTGTCTATTTTTAATAAGGTATCATAAGCCAGAAACATAGATTTACATTCAGAAATCTGTGTATTTTATGGGCCCAGTCATAAAACAGTGCACATCTAAAGGGTCATTTCAACTAATAATTACTAGACCAGTTTCTTAGTGCTGATGTTGACAATACCTTTGAATTGAAAAAAAAAAGGGAAAAAGAAAACCTGGAATAAATCCTCTTGTGGAAAATAGCCATTTATTCTCAAATGCAATATAAAGTGAGCCAGACTTCAAGGTTTGCCGGAGACAGTCTTGTTTCTGGGAAATAAATAGTTGCTACTATGAATTAAGTAAAAGGTATATACAAGTCCTGCTGCTGCTGCTGCTGCTGCTAAGCCGCTTCAGTCGTGTCCGACTCTGTGCGACCCCATACAAGTCCTAGGGGCCTTTTATCCCGAAAGGACAGGACGGAATAGGCGCCGCTCTACAGTTTGCTTGAGAATAGGAAAGAGGGAGCCGCACGCAGGGGACAGAGCTGGTTGGACAGCTTGATCCTGAATGCCAAACTCTCCAGATGACCACGAGATGGCGCTTTATAACCTACTGAATATCGTCTTGTTGAACAGCCACATCGTGTCCTACTCTTTGTGACTACTCTGGCGCCACCAACTATTTTGATCAGTCATGCTGCTTTCTTTTATAAACGTGAAACTTACAACAGGATGATTCTAGCATTCATTATTTCTACATACTACAGTAGAATTTCTAGGAAAGGGAAAGCTTACACAAAAATACTGACCTCTTGACTATTTTAAGATTATATTTAATTCAGCATTGTTTGATAATTTTTTAAATATAAACTTAAACTTCTATTACAGAAATGATATTTCATGGTGCAGGTAATCAATAAATTTGTTCCTGGAGCACTAGGTGTGTAAGAAGAAATTTTATGTATCTTTAGAGGATTCCCCATACCATGCTCTATAACACTGGAATCAGGCTAATATTTATGACCCTCCAGTTACTTGATGAGGTCATTCAAATATTGATATGGAGACTTGAAGCACATCTGCGTCTCCATTCCTCCCCTGCAGAAAGGCCTATTTCTATTCTTGATGCAATATGTGATTTGAGGCAAATCAATGTCTCTGGACTGGACCTCAGTTTCTTAAGCCAATAAAATCAGTGTTTTGGATTATATGACTTTTTCATGTTTCTTCCTGTTCTAAAATTTAAAACTCATTCATCTCAAGTATTTATATTTATATCTTACTATTCATATCTTGGGACTTCCCTGGTGGCTCAGATGTTAAAGTGTCTGCCTCCAATGCAGGACACCTGGGCTCGATCCCTGGGTCGGGAAGATCCCCTGGAGAAGGAAATGGTAACCCACTCCAGTATTCTTGCCTGGAGACTCCCATGGATGGAGGAGCCTGGCAAGCTACAGTCCATGGGGTCACAAAGAGTCAGACACAACTGAGCGACTTGACTTCATTCATATCTTACTATCATGATCCACTGGCTCCTGGGAGGGGAAATGAGGTAGATGTCCCACCTGTCAATTCAAGATTGCTAGAAAACTAAATCCTAGCCCAAAAATGTTTTATTTTTCTCTTCTGTAGACCTTATAATTTAACCCCCACACACCGTGATTAAATATTAAAATGGAAACCCATCTTTCCTTTCAGAAGATTTTAGTATGTGTTGGCTGCACAAAGGGAGATGAAAAGAAATCCTGAGAAAACAGCTCACCTGAACATGATATTTTCTTCCCTTCAGGCAACTAGATTTCATGATAGGTGGAAATATTCTAAAGGAGGAAGCAGACAGAACAGGCTCCATCTTGAAAGCAGGGCTCCATCTAGGGCCAGACTGTGGACTTTGAGCTAGATGCCCAGTATCCATGAAAATGACATACCAACTGGAAAAGCAGACCCCCTAGAAGGAAAAGCCCGGGGGCTCGTACCAAGACTCTCCATCGCCTAAAAGAATAGCCTAAGTATCTATGTAACCGAATAGAATCGTAAATTCTATTGTGCTTATTGGGGGATGACCACAGGCCTATTGAGAATTGTCCACTGTTAACTACCCAGGCTTAAGGCATACGAATCACGGGTTAACTTAGGTTGTATCTTTCTTTTCCTTCATTCAGAGTAGTTTCAGGGAATTTGGGGAGGTGGTTCTGGGCACCTACACTTAGGGTATATAAGCTTTTGACAAAAACTGACCAGGATCCTTGGCTAAGAGGGGACTCTGCCTTGGGCCGCCCGTGTAATAAACCGCACTCCACCATCTCCATTGTCATTCTGAGAGAGCTTGTTTCCCTGAACGCCTGACTACAATTCTACCCTTGCCTCAGGTAAAAACAGACCTGTTACTCCAGCTTGTTCAGTCAGTTCAGTTCAGAGCTGCGACGCACCGAGGGCTTTAATGTCCATCACTCCAGATCTCTGTTGTGACGAGACAGAACCGAGGCATATACACTCACCTGACAGGACCGGATGCCATGATCTTCGTTTTCTGAACGTTGAGTTTTAAGCCAACTTTTTCACTCTCCTCTTTCACTTTCATCAAGAGATTCTAGTTCTTCTTCGCATTCTGCCATAAGGGTGGTGTCATCTGCATATCTGAGGTTATTGATATGTCTCCTGGCAACCTTGATTTCAGCTTATGTTTCCATCCAGCCTGGCGTTTTGTATGATGTACTCATACATCATAAGCAGGATGACAATATACAGTATAATGACAATAAAAATATGAATCCACCTTATGCAAAGATGAGTTGCATTGAATTCTGAGTTATTGTAGTTATCTCAAAGCAAAAGACAGTGAAGCTGGAGAAAGACTTAAGTTCAAGAGGAAAGGGGGAGGTGGCTGCCATTCCAAGGATGAGTCTCAAAGAGTTAAACCTTTCCTCCATGACTGGATGAATGTGACCTTGGGGAGTGTACCCACATGTATCTCAGGCCAAGTCAAATACCTGGGAGCCACCTTTAAAGTTCCTCTTTCCATTCACCTGCCATGCATGACAGGAAGAAATAATATTGTTTAATATTGTTTCTTACAGAGAAGACCACAAAGAGTCTTGAGAAAATTTCTTCCATGACGCAGCAGGGAGCCAAAACTCCTTCTGGTCCCTTCGCTCCTGTTCCTTTATGAGAAGCCCTAATCTCTGCATATGGGGATAGCACGGCAACAACTGTAGTTCTTAGGGCACTGGGAGAAGGAAAGAGTCAGCTCAGTTCATCGCTCAGCCGTGTCCGACTCTTCACGACCCCATGAATCGCAGCACACCAGGCCTCCCTGTCCATCACCAACTCCCAGAGTTCACTCAGACTCACGTCCATCGAGTCTGTGATGCCACCCAGCCATCTCATCCTCGGCCGTCCCCTTCTCCTCCTGCCCCCAATCCCTCCCAGCATCAAAGTCTTTTCCAATGAGTCAACTCTTCGCGTGAGGTGGCCAAAGTACTGGAGTTTCAGCTTTAGCATCATTCCCTCCAAAGAGAACCCAGGGCTGATCTTCAGAATGGACTGGTTGGATCTCCTTGCAGTAGGTGCCCAATATGCTACTGGAGATCAGTGGAGAAATAACTCCAGAAAGAATGAAGGGATGAAGCCAAAGCAAAAACAATACCCAGTCGTGGGTTGACTGGTGATAGAAGCAAGGTAAGATTAGAAAGTGTGTAAACATGCGGAAAGGGCAAGAATGCAAGGCAAGAGGGCTATCGACTGAAAAATATGGTCACAACCTGCAAGTAGAGAGTTATTTCCTTTGGTGGGAATGTTGAGCACTCTGAACCCAGGAGACAGTATCTCAGTAGATCTGAGAAAATTTCTTCCATGACGCAAGCAGGGTGTGGGCAGGAGTGCTACTGGAGGAGGGGGCCAAAACTCCTTCTGGCCCCTTCTGTTCCTTTAAGAAGCAGCATTTCTTGTTGCTTTATGAGAAGCCCTAATCTCTGCATATGGGAATAGCATGACAACAAACTGCTATTCTTAGGACACTGGGAAAAGAAGGTAAGATTAGAAACTGTGTAAACACGGGGAAAGGGCAAGAATGCAAGGCCTGAGGGCTAAACCAACCCAGGGATTGAACCCACATCTCCTGGGGCTCTCGCACTGCTGCGGATTCTTTACCACTGAGCCACAGGGGAAGCCCATATTTGCATGTGTATTTATAAATTGTGCTATGTAATATTGCTGATTATTTATTTCATGTAAGTTTAACGCCCCCTGCTCTTCTCCCCTCTCTCTTCTGGTGTCCATTGGTTTGTTCTGTATATCTGAGGAAGCAGCCTATTTTCCTTGGTAAGACTTTCCTTCCATCTCAAGGAAATGAACAAAGGTGATATGCTCTGATAGGAGGAAATACCATGACTTCTTTCTGCACTTTCCAATAAAAGCCCTGCCATAATCTCAGACCCCAGCTCCAGCATGCTGTCTCTTCTTGCTCCTTGGGCCTGTGTGCTAGCTGGCTGCATTTTTGTTTCTTCGGCAGAAGTTTTCAGTCTCTCAGATCAGTGCCCCCACTGTGGAATGAGAGTCCTGGCCAGTTCAGTGACTACAGCATGGAGAATGGAAAGTACATTATTGATCCCTGGGTATACCCTAAGAGAATAGGCATGTATAAAATCCTCCTGAACAAGACAGCCAGTTATTTTGAAAAATTCGCACCAGATAATGAGCAAAATTTTTTATGGGGATTACCTTTGCAGTATGGCTGGCAATATACAACAGGTAAGAATGATTTGTTTTGACTCATATGATTTTTCCAATCTAACCATGTGGTAATTGGGAAATGGAACTCTGGATAAACCAATTTTTGAAAATTAATTTCGTTCTTTTTCCTCTTTTCCCCTCGTAACCATTAGTTTTCTACTTTTTCTCCTCCATCAATCTTTCTGGGTTGCCTGTTTTGATTTAAAACTGCAGTGGGGCATAGAGCACAGTTGCCAAACTCAAAAGACTTCATTTCCAACATACTGGGCATTCTAATGGAACTCCTACTAGATGCCAGATTCTATTCTAAGCACTGTGATGAACAAAGCAGTCAAGAAGATATGCATTAAAACAGATGATGTCAAATTACTTTGAATTTCTTGAAGTTCTAACTATGATTACCTATACATGTAGATGGAGAGAGGTAAGAAAGGGACCTTGTTCATGAGGATGTTTCTCTGCAAAGATCAATTCCTTTCAAAAATAAAGTGCGTTCTAGTGTTTAGTAGGCAGATATGCTTGGGCCACAGATTCCTAAATTATAAGATGTTTGGCTGGCAGAAAGTCATATGAAAGAGAGTGGTGCCTCTTTTACTCCATACTATAACACTACTGATAAGTAAATTTGTTCTGTTCTGATGAAAAAATGTATATATATAGGGAGAAGATTATAGTTTACCTGGGATCTGAGGAGGAGTCACATGGTGGAGCTACTGAAGTTGGCTATTCACCCACCTTTGTCAGGTGATGTCTTGAGACTCAAACCAGCTCTTTATCAGGCTTTTCCCAGAGTCAAAAAGATGGAGAACTAGGAGAAATCATTAGCACTATGGGAGGCATGCCAGTCTCAGGGGCCTAGGGGCCAGTAGCAGATGAAGGCTGAATGGGCTGGTAGATTAATGTTTTTCTTATTCTTTCATTATACTTACATATTATGATCAAGCCTGACTAAACTTACCTACTAATGGGCTTATATGTCTCCAGCATTTTCTAAAAGCAGCTGTGGGGTGGGAGTGTTTCAGTTTCCTTGCCCTCCAAGACCTTACAACACAATTAAAACAGAAAAGATATCAGAAATGAACCAACGCGCAATAAATAACAACTCTTGGTTAAAAGTTAAAGTGCAAAACAAAGGGGCACGATGGAGTCAGATGGACTAATCAGAAAAAGAAAAAGGATCTGAATTGAAATTTGAAATGTGAACGAATTTCATTGGGGAAAAAAGAAATGAAATCTACTAGGGAATAAAAGTATGAACAAAAACAGTGGTTCTCAGGAGTGGCTGCACATTGGAAACAGCTACCTAATTTTCAAAAATATCAGTTTAGGTCCACCAGCAGAAATTCGACTCTTATCTCAATAGTATGGGAAAGTAAGGTAAAGAATAGTATGGCACAAGTGTATGTGATTGGGTGCTCTGTGCGTGTGTGTGTGTGTGTGTGTGTGTGTGTGTGTGTGTGTGTGTGTGGTGTCTGTGCCTTTGCAGTCTGAGGAACAATCAGGAAAGTTCACACTTCTAATATTCATGCAGGTGAACAGCATTAGCAATTTCTTTAATGATCATTGTTCAATAACAACCAGGTTAGGAAAAAGAATAAATACAAAAGCAAATAATATTCAAAACAGATAATTCTAAAGTGGAATATTGTTGTGATGTTAGATGAAGGAAAATAAATTGGTCCTGCTGGGAAATGAAGGTAAAGCGTAATAGGAAGAGAAACACAAGTCATGAGAAGATAAATGTTTGTGCTTCTTTGCAAACAAAATGAATTAGGCAAGGGATGATTATAACAAGTTTCAAAATGTGCATAGTAAATAATCTGTGTATCCTTTCTTTTCTAGGCAGATTGGCTGATCCCACCCGAACGACAGACTGTGGCTATGAATCTGGAGATCGTTTGTGCATCTCTGTAGACAGTTGGTGGGCTGGTATGTTCATTTAATAGCAAAATAGGTTAATAAGCTTCCCCCAAAGAAAATATTCAAGTTAAAATCTTGAGGATGGAGACAAAACAAAATAGCACTATTGCTCCGTAAAAATGAATCCACTTCATCGTGTATCTCGTGGCCTTTATGTCACATTCTAGAATTTAATGGCCACAATTTCAATAACGATTCCTTAGGACATATTTTACCCAAGAACTGAAACAAGGAACTGCAAAGGACAATGGCTTTTGAATGACCAGAACTGGTGATAGATGGGAGGCCCCGCTAATCACAGAAGTCTCCAGGACCAGGAAGGATGAAAAAGGAGAGAACACGAAAATGATACTTTTTTTTTTTTTCTTTTGCTCAGACCAAATATATTTAACTAGAAAACTTGTAAAAATGCCAGAGATTAATATATCACAAATCATTCTGTCAATTAGTAATGTAAGGCTTCTGTCAGATATTAAATAGTCAAATATTAAATAGTCAAATAATCAGAAGGTATTTTCTAATTCTTTAATTTTATTTTGCGTGTTAGTGGTGATATTAATTTACACACAATTTCTTTGGGATCTTTCCCACTAATTAGAAACAAGGTCACAGTTAATTTCACTTTCTTAGAGTGACATGCATCGTATACATCTTTACTTATTTTTCTTGTATGATCCTAACCGAGTCTTTCCAAAGACTCAGAAATTGTCATGGCCACAGATCTAGAATTTAGGCTTCTTTTTTCTCACATGGACTCCAATAGTTTGGAACATCAGCCTGCTACTCTGGGGCGGAGGACTGCATTCAAAATGCATGTCTATGATGAAAAGTGTTCTGCATCAGCAGTGGTAATCAGTACAACAAGTTTTACAGTCAACAATATTGGTATGTCTAAATTTGTTGGTATGGTTCTATTTAGAGAGCAATTTAAAAATCTTAATTCAGTGTTAATTTAGTTATCCAAAGATTTGTTGCCAACACTTAGCCAACATTTTTGCTTCAAAGACTTAATGTGAGACAAGCCCTTCACAATGTCATGGTTGTACATTAAACATAAAATACAAAATATCAACACTATAAGCATATTGAGATAATTTAGAAAAAAGTCACATTTCATGGTAAAACCTCAGAAGTGTATCATTCTACGCACAAATAGATATCTTTCTTCCATTTATACATAATGCTTTGAAAAAATGAATGATACCAAATTCATTAAAATTACTTTTTGTGTGTTAAAATGTTGTAGACAACTATTTGCTTCCCTGATGGCTCAGTGGGTAAAGAGTGTGCCTGCACTGCAGGAGACAACAGGAGGCACGCGTTTGATCCCTGGGTTGGGAAGATCCTCTGGAGAAGGAAATGGATTCTTGATTGTAAAATCCCACGGACAGAGGAGCCTGGCGGGCTATGGTCCAGAATGTCACAGACAGTCAGACACCGCTGAGCAGCAGCAGCAGCAGCAGCGCTCAACTATTTTAGCCCATGTTCATTTCTAATTGTAGGGTTATTAACAGAAATGCGATAGAGTTATGTATATGATTCTTAGGGAGATTTTCAATATTTTGTGGTGACTTTTTTTCATGTTTCTGGATCTGTGACTTTTTGCTTCAAGGCTTACAGATTGCTTAAAAGTATCCTCTAGCATATTTGTCGGCGCTTGCGGTAATGATAGGTATCCTCTTTGGCAGATATGAATTACTATCTGTGTGCACTGCCCTTCCTTGCTGCGGTTGATTCTGGCATAATGGGGATATCATCAGATCAAGTGCGGCTTTTGCCACCACCCAAGGACCAGACAAAGTTTTGTCTTAGTGTTTCTAGCTGTCAGTCATCCTTTCCTTCGACGATGAGGAAGTGGAATGCCCTTTACAAGGTGCCTTTTTCAAGTTTTATTATTTAATCTCTCAGGAGGTGGTAAGAGTGTCTTTTTTATTGGAATATAATTGCTTTACAATGTTCTGTTAGTTTCTGCCGCACAACACTGTGAATCAGCCACACACACACACACACACACACACACATATATGCATACACAGGCTTTCCTGGTGGCTCAGAGAGTAAAGAATCTACCTGCAATGCAGGAGACACAGGAGACATGGGTTCAGTGCCTGGGTTGGGAAGATCCCCTGGAGGAGGAAATGGCAAACCACTCCGGTATTATTGTCTAGGGAATTCAATGGACAAAGGAGCCTCTATCATAACCTGGCGGGCTACAGTCCGTGGTGTCACAAAGACAAGGACACAAGTGAGCATTCACGCACGTGCACATGCTATGCACACATCCTCTTCCTCTTGGGCCTGCCCTCCCCCATTCCACTCTTCCAGATCATTACAGAGCACTGAGCTGAGCTCCTTGTGCTATACAGCAGTTTCCCACTAACTATGCATTTTTACACCCTATAGTGAATAATGCCAATGTTGTTCTCTCAATTTGTCCTCCTTTCTCCATCCTCTGCTGTGTCCACGAGCCCATTCTCTACACCTGCACCTCTATTCCTGCCTTGTAAATAGGTTCATCCGTACCATTTTTCTAGATTCCACATATACATGTGATGCTTTGTTTAGGTTTTTGTGTGTATTATATGGTATAAAAATATAAGTTTTTATGCAAGTTATATTAATATCATTACTTTATGGGCTTCCCTTGTGGCTCACAGCAAAGAATCTGCCTGTGATGCAAGAGACATGGGTTCTGTCCCTGGGTCAGGAAGATCCCCTGGAGAAGAGAATGGCTACCCACTCCAGTATTCTTGCCTGGAGAATCCCATGGACAGAGGAGTCTGGCAGGCTACAGTCCATGGCATTGCAAAGAGTTGGACACGATTGAGCGACTACCATTTTCACTTTCTTTCATTTTCATTCCATGACATCAAGGCATTCCGTGTCATTTACATCCTCTGAACCAATACTGCATTAACAGCAATACAGCATTAACGGCTAACCTATCCACTCATCTCACTCTAAACAAGCCATACATAAATGTGAGAGCACATACTGAATGAAAAGATTATTCTGGTAAATTGAACTTTCAGATCAAGTGAGCAATAACCCTTGGAAGAAATATGATTATGGGGTTGGTTTTAGAATAGTTAGTTAACTTCTTTCAAATGATTTGATAAGTGGGCACAAATAGGTATAACTAAACTATTATGTGGCAATCAAAACCACATATTCAATGACCAAACTAAAATACATCGGTTAACCATAGTCATGGACCAAAATCAATGCAAAAAGAGATGTTTGCTAGTTCTATAGACTATTCCTTCCTGGTGGCTCAGAAGTTAACGCGTCTGCCTGCGCCTGCCCACAGTGCGGGAGACTTGGGTTCGATTCCTGGGTCGGGAAGATCCCCTGGAGAAGGAAATGGCACCCCACTCCAGTATTCTTGCCTGGAAAATCCCATGGATGGAGGAGCCAGTGGGCTGCAGTCCATGGGGTTGCAAAGAGTCAGACACGACTGAGCGACTTCACTTCACTTCACTCCATAGACTATTAGTTCATTTTTAAAGATTTTATGAAGTTATGTATTCTTGTAATTTCCACCTGTTCTAAAACTTTTGTGGTAATTTCAACTACGGTAGCAGAAAAACAGCCAATAAACAAAAAATAAAGTTATCTTGGGGTTTGACAAAAAACAACAAAATTCTGTAAGGTAAGTATACTTCAATAAAAAAATAAAAATGATACTGACTTTGGGGGAAAGGTGGTTCATCTCTTATAGATACGTGCAATATTACTCTTAATCTGCTCCTAATCTACTCCTAATCATTATTATAGTCTTTACAGATTGTCTGTCACTCATGGCTTGTGAAAATTAATCCATAGAAACAAAATTCACCTGTGATGTAAACTATTGCTAAATTGGAAATGTGGACAAAGTGAAATTGTAGAGAGAAGAATTTTTCTCGTTGAGCAAACATGAATACATTTCTTCCCTCTACTGTAGCATTTGCAGGCACCTTCTAGTAGCTTCGAGGACTTATTGGAGTACTTGTGGGAAGCACATGTCTCAAGCTTGCAAGACGGTTACAAAATTTTTGAAGACAGGTAAGCATGGATCCCAAGTTACCTCTACTTAATATGGCAAATAATTTTTGGTCTTATCTATACCTTTTTATTTCCTAATATCAGTCTTCTTATTAAATATTATATTTAATCTTTGGGAATTCGTTACCTATATCATCTAAGGCAGGCACTCAAGCCATCACATTCTAAAACTAAAAATTACATTCTTAGTTTGTTGACAGAAGGTGGTCTTTTTAAGAAAATGACGAGGGTGCCGTTCTGAGTGACAAATGATAACTGTACCGTGTTTCCGCTTGTCTCTTAGGTTAGAATATTATTCTAAGCCAGAAGCAGGTTTTGGGAAAGATTGGTGCGTGGTTTTGGACTATCTAGCTGCAGCCAGCTTTCCCACGATCTTTAGTACGGTATCTGAGTTCCAGAAGGCCCTGCCACCACGAGTGCTTATGGAAGGGGACAGAGCTCCCTTCATCAGCAACTTTACTGACCTTCAGAACATAGTCCTGCTTGGTCTAAATCTTCTTCATGAAGTGGATAGCGCAACAGGTAAAGGTTTATAAACAATACCTTTAATCAATATCGCATTGAATAGAGAAAGGAAGAAATAATGATGATCAGAAACAATGATGATCAGAGATAACACATACTCTTTTTTTTTAGTTTTTGTTTTGTTCTTTATTTTATTCTTTTAATCAGATGAAAGATTTTAAAAAATTCTGTAGTGCTTTAAAATTTTCAAAAGTTTCACATACATGATTTCATATAATTTCATAATAACCCTTTTTGCCTCACCCCTATATTGCCCTTCTTCCTGTCCTCTCCCCACTGGTAACTGCTAGTTTGTTCTTTGTATCTGTGAGTCTGCTTCTTCTTCTTCTTCTTCTTTTTTTTTTTTTTTACTTTATTCTACGTTACAATACTGTATTGGTTTTGCCATACATTGACATGAATCAGCCACAGGTGTACACGAGCTCCCAATCCTGAAACCCCCCTCCCACCTCCCACCCCATATCATCTCTCTGGATCATCCCCATGCTCCAGCCCCAAGCATCCTGTATCCTGCATTGAACATAGACTGGCGCTTCGTTTCTTACATGATAGTATACATGTTTCAATGCCATTCTTTCAAATCATTCCACCCTCTCCCTCTCCCTCTCCCTCAGAGGCCAAAAGTCCATTCTATACCTCTGTGTCTCTTTTGTTGTCTCACATACAGGGTCATCATTACTATCTTTCTAAATTCCATATATGTGTGTCAGTATACTGTACTGGTGTTTTTCTTTCTGGCTTACTTCACTCTGTATAATCGGCTCCAGTTTCATCCATCTCATTAGAACTGATTCAAATTTATTCTTTTTAAGGGCTGAGTAATTCTCCACTGTTATCTGTACCACCGCTTTCTTATCCATTCATCTGCTGATGGACATCTAGGTTGTTTCCATGTCCTGGCTATCATAAACAATGCTGCAATGAACATTGGGGTACATGTATCTCTTTAAATTCTGGTTTCCTCAGTGTGTATGCCCAGCAGTGGGATTGCTGGGTCATAAGGCAGTTCTATTTGCAATTTTTAAGGAATCTCCACACTGTTCTCCATAGTGGCTGTACTAGTTTGCATTCCCACCAACAGTGTAAGAGGGTCCCCTTTTCTCCACACCCTCTCCAACATTTATCGCTTGTAGACTTTTGGATCGCAGCCATTCTGACTGGTGTGAAATGGTACCTCATTGTGGTCTTGATTTGCATTTCTCTGATAATGAGTGATGTTGAGCATCTTTTCATGTGTTTGTTATTTAGTTCTTTGGCCCATTTTTTGATTGGATCGTTTATTTTTCTGGAGTTGAGCTGCGTAAGTTGCTTGTATATTTCTGAGATTAGTTGTTTGTCAGTTGCTTCATTTGCTATTGTTTTCTCCCATTCAGAAGGCTGTCTTTTACCTTACTTATAGTTTCCTTCGTTGTGCAGAAGCTTTTAATTTGAATTAGATGCCATTTGTTTATTTTTGCTTTTATTTCCAGTATACTGGGAGGTGGATCCTAGAGGATCCTGCTGTGATTTATGTCGGAGAGTGTTTTGCCTATGTTCTCCTCTAGGAGTTTTATAGTTTCTGGTCTTACGTTTAGATCTTTAATCCGTTTTGAGTTTATTTGTGTGTGTGGTGTTAGAAAGTGATCTAGTTTCATTCTTTTACAAGTGGTTGACCAGTTTTCCCAGCACCACTTGTTAAAGAGATTGTCTTTACTCCATTATATATTCTTGCCTCCTTTGCGAAGATAAGGTGTCCATAGGTGTGTGGATTTAGAGATAACACATACTCTTAAAGAAACCAGAGCCATTCTGGCCCGAGGACTACAACAGTCATTAACTGAGGGTTGGGCTGATCATGCATGTCTTACTGTTTAAACTTTCAGCTTAGGAAGGGGAGGCAATCATGCATGTAAAGCAAGGGTAAGGCAGTGTAGAGCAGGGCAAGCAATACTCAGAGAGCATCATCTCACGGGCCCTGACCATACAGGTCCTTACTGACCCATGAAGCTACCAGACTATCTTGTGTACTTTTCTCATCTACAAACCCAGATATTTCTGTTGTTGTTATTAAACAGTATTTTTAAAAAGCCTTAATGTCACTCTTAAATTTAGAAAAAAGAAAAACCTGCCATGAGAAAACCAGCAAACTGACTTACTTGGGTTCCCTCCCACCAGCCTTATATGGCAGAAGCATTCTGCTTTAGTCTCTCAATTGCAGAGTTTCTTAGCCGAGTGAAAAAAAGAAATCTGTAATTGCAAGTTTGAATTACTACATCATCCCAGTTTTCCAGACATGCATTTATGCAGTGTACCAAACTTAAAACATAATTAAGATATTACTACTTTTTAAAACTAAAAAAAAAAAAAGAAGTTTTTTTTTTTTTTTGAGCAGACCATTTAAAAAGTCTTTATTGAATGTGTTACAATATTGCTTCTATTTTATGTTTTGGCCACGAAGCATGTGGGATCCTACCTCCCGACTAGAGATCAAACCTACACTCCGTTTATTGGAAGGCAAAGTCTTACCCACTGGACTGCCACAGAAGTCCCCCAATATTAGTATTTTTAGAACAACAACAACAAAATGAGTCTGAAAGATTTAAAAGATATAAAAGCAAAGTAAACGTTAAACTATATGTTTCTGAAACTTATTTGCATTAGGTAGAATAACAAACCGCAACCTTTTAGGGGCTTCTGCCACTGGAGTCTCTTCTTGCATCCTCCAATAATGGTTCCAGGGCAATGTCCTGTCAATGGCAGCTTTCCTTCACACAGTGCTGACTGAAGATGCTTTCATCTCTAGCTCTTCCAGCCCCCAACCTCTACATGGTTCACAACCCACCAACAGGAAGATACTGTGTTGGAGAAAGTCTTGACACTTCCTTCACTTCATCTCATACTCTACTGGTATGACCTAGTCACGTTATCCCATATGCGGATGCAAGCAGGGGGAAGGAATTAAGTTGCTGCCTAAGAACAGTTTTGTGTGACGAATCTACTGCGTGAAAGGAGATGCACATGTTTTAGGATCTGCCTAGCCATTTCTGTCAAATTATCACATAGCATAATTGTATTCTAGGCCTGGCTCATATAAACTGGCTCTTGCTTGCTAAGATTAAAGGATAAAGAACTGAGTCAAGAACTGAAGGTCCTTGAAAGCTGGGAAGGCCTATACAGCAATATTTTGACAGGATTTGATTTTACCAAAATTTAGCTTTGAATTTAATATGTGGTTTTGAGTTGCTTTCACCAGAAAAAAAAATTGGAGATTAAATATGGAAAATTAACAATTAAAAAAACAAACCTTGATAGTATAATTGTTTAGATATCACATAGCAAGGTATTTACTATTATTTATCCACTGTTGTCATGGGTAATCACTCTTCGCATTCCCGCTGACAATCAAAATTCAGTAACAGCATCAAAGGCCTTGGGGATCTCCAAATAAGAGAATAGGGAAAACAAGTATGTTAAAAGCAAAGCATTAGTAAAATATAAACAGTGATATTCAAAAATGAACATTTAAATTAATTAGAGACAAATATTTCCATTCACAAATATCCTCTCAAAATATCATTTAAGTAACTTTTAGTCTCCAGAGATACTTTATGATGCTCTTCACATGGAATCTGGGTTGAATTCGCTGCATAAATAAGTAAAAGCAGAACTTTCAGACTTCTAATTAGCTCTTTAACATTTCACTGATGAAGAATGCAATCAATTCTAAGAATTGTCATGTAGTTTTAAACATTTTTTAAATTATGTAAAATTCTCAACCACCTGTCTATCTGCAATGGCATCAGCTTTTAATCCTTGACTACATATATTTTCCCCTTCATGGATCACAGCCTTGCCATGGTGAAAGGGAAGCTATGAGCCATGTCAGGCAGGGCTACCCAAGACAGATGGGTCATAGTGAAGAGTTCTGATTAAACACGGTCCACTGGAGGAGGAAATGGCAACTGACTCAAATATTCTTGCCACAATAACCCTATGAACAGCATGAAAAAGCAAAAACATATGACACTGGAAGATGAGTCCCCCAGGTAGGAAGATGTCCAATATGCTACTGCGGAAGAGCGGAAGGCAATTACTAATAGCTCCAGAAAGTATGAAGTGGTTGGGCCAAAGCAGAAACGATGTTCAGTTGTGATGTGTCTGGTGGTGAAAGTAAAGTCCGATACTGTAAAGAACAATATTGCATAGGAACCTGGAATGTTAGGTCCATGAATTAAGGTAAACTGTATGTGGTCAACAGGAGATGGCAAGATTGAACATTGATATCATAGGAATCAGTGAGCTAAATTGGATGTGAACGAGTGAATTTAATTCAGATGACCATTATATATACTACTGTGGGTAAGAATCCTTTAGAAGAAATGGAGTAGCCCTCATGGTCAACCATAGAACTGGAAATACAGTACTTGGGTCCAACCTCAAAAATGACACAATGTTCTCAGTTCATTTCCTAAGCAAATCATTCACCATCAGAGTAATCCAAATCTATGCCCCAATCACTGATTCCCAAGAAGCTGAATTTTACTGATTTTATGAAGACCTATCTTCTAGGACTAAAACAAACAAACAAAAAAGGATGTCTTTTTCATCACTGGAGACTGGAAATGCTAAATTACAAAGTCAAGAGATAATTGGAGTATCTGTTATACTGGAGTAACAGGCAAGTTTGGCCTTAGAGTACAAAATGAAGCAGAACAAAGGTTAACAGAGTTTTGTCAAAAGAAAATGCTGATCATAGCAAACACCTTTTCCCAAAAAACCAAGAGATGACTTTACTCATGGACATCACCAATACCAAAAATCGATCAATACCAAAATCGAATTGATTATGTTCTTTGCAGTCAAAGATGGGAAGCTCTATACAGTAAGCAAAAATAAGACCTGGAGCTGACTGTGGCTCAGATCATGAGCTCTTTATTGCAAAATTCAGTGTTAAATTGAAGAAAATAGGGAAAACCACTAGGCCATTCAGGTAGCCATTCAGGTGATATGACCTAAATCATATCCCTTATGATTATACAGTGGAGGTGACAAATAGATTCAAGGGATTAGATCTGGTAGACAAAGTGCCTGAAGAACTATGGAGTGAGGTTTGTAACACTGTACAGGAGGCAGTCACCAAAATCATCCTAAAGAAAAAGAAATGCAAGAAGGCAAAATGGTTGTCTGAGGGGACTACAGATAGCTGAGGGAAGAAGAGAAGTGAAAGACAAGGGGAAAGGGGAAAGATATACTCAACTGAATGCTTGGTTATCATCCAATTTTAAAAAATCAGTCCTTGGTACAAATTTATAGAATTTGAAATATACTTAAAACAGTGCAAATAATTGAATAAATAAAATCCATGATGCTGTTACAAATGAAATTATACTCACTGCTCTGCATACGCTTTTACTGGAAAATCTACATGGAGGTTTTGCAGTATCCAGGAAAGATCTATCTAATCCATTCAGTTTAAATTATATGTAGGGTTAATGAATACATCGTAACTGTGGACACTGGTTTCTGTTATAAGCTATATAACAGGAAATACTATAACAGTGGCACTTTATGTATGCATTTCTTGCCATAATTTGTTATTTTACCAAAAAATATGCAAAAAGGAAATGTATTCAAGTTGGTAGGTCATGTATTGCTAAATGGTGTTCAAAAATTTTTCAGAATTTTACAGTTTTGTTATAATTGAGTTGAGTTTCCTTTTTTCTCCAACCTCCTATCATATAGCAATTTCTAAAATTTGTGTGTAATGTAGAAAGTGCTACTTCACTCTTATATGAATTTACAATTTCATGAATGTGTGTTCTTTTCCCAGTTTTCTGGTTAATTGCTTATATTTCTTATTGATTTTTATGTGAAAATCTGGTCAATTAATTTCAAATGTAAAGATTTATGTGTATAACTATCATGTAATGTACACATATATTTATATCCAAAATGCATAGAATTTTATTTAAAATAAACACTTTAACAAATGAGTATACATTTTAATTTACTTGTAATTATTTTATATCCTTTCCAGGTTCACTATCTTTAACTATATGGAAAATTTTAATGAAGACACAGGCTGCAAAGATGCTATTTCTAGAGTTTTTGAAGCAGTTCTTGCAATCTTTAATACAACATTTCCGGGATGATTAATGAATCAAAATGAACAATTCTAACTTGCTGAGCAACAGTAATATCAAAATTTAACACTGTCCCAATCATAAAGTTTTCTTGATTCTGGTGTCTTTGACTTATGGCTCACATGTTAGGACTTGGTCCATGCATTCCTATCTTCAAGTTCAACTTAATGCTATCATTATTTTGCTCAATTAATAATTCTTGATTTTTGAATTTATTAATACTTAAAATGTTCAAGATCTAAAGAAGATTGTATTAAGCTATCATAAGTCACCAAGAAATAAATAAACAGACAATAAACTTGGATGACTCTTCTGTTGTTATCCTATGTAACCCAATGTCATGAACTTTAGACCAATATGTCTTACTGATTTCTAACCAAAGTCCAGAACATTTTAAACCAAAATACTGACAAAGTTTTAAAACTCATAAAACAGAACTGACAAATAGAATATAGAATTAATTTGTTAGAGTTTTGTGTGTGTGTTTTCACTAATGACAAGTTTACAGCAATTAGGCAATTTTCCCTCCCTTTGGCCCACAGTTCAGTTCAGTTCAGTTCAGTTGCTCAGTCATGTCCCAGTCTTTGAGACCCCATGAATCGCAGCACACCAGGCCTCCCTGTCCATCACCAATTCGAGATTTCACTCAGACTCAACGTCCATCGAGTCCGTGATGCCATCCAGCCACCTCATCCTCTGTTGTCCCCTTCTCCCCCTGCTCCCAATCCCTCCCAGCATCAGAGTCTTTTCCAGTGAATCAACTCTTGATAATAAGTCCTTAAGGATCAAAGTTGTCAAGATTGCTCTCTGAGGAGACAGACGACACTGGCTAGCTGTAGTGACTTTTGGAGCATGACGCTTTCATTAAAAGTTTTCCAGGACTTCCCTTGTGGTGCAGTGGATAGGATTCCACTTGCCAGTACATGGGACACGGGGTTTGATCCCTAGTCCAGGGAGATTCCCCATGCTCTGGAGCAGCTGAGTCCGTGCACCACAGCGGCTGAGCACATTCTCTAGAGTCCCTGTGCTGCAGCCACTGAGCCCACATGCCCTAGAGCCAGCAAGCTGCAGATCCTGAAGCTGTGTGCCTATACCTGTGCTCTGCAGCAAGAGAAGCCAGCGCAATGAGAAGCCCATGCTCTGCAGCTAGAGAAAACCCACTTGCAGAGCAAAGACCCGGTACAGCCAAAACAAACACACGAATGAAGTGAATACATAAACGGTGTGTGCCTGTCAACAACGACAAAAACCTTTAAAAAGCAAATAAAAAATCACAAATATGGCAGTAAACAAATGCTTTCCAATGATAGAGACAGAGTGAAGAAACAATGTAGGTTGGTTTTGGGGGCTCCAAGAAGCTCAGGTTCTTTATGTCTCAGTGCAGAAGAATTCAGCGAGAGGCAAAGTGATAGATAAGAAGCGGTTTATCAGAATAGGAAACTTGTGAGGCCTGTGAGCACGTGGGCAAGAGGTTGCTGCTCCCCAAGAACTTAGTGGGCTACAGTTTTATAATCAAAGCAAAAGTGGGCAGGAGGAGAAGACCACCTTCTTCTTGAGTTAACATCAGCAGTTCCTCCTCCACGCCTGGTGGGGGAGTTTTCTTCTCCCTATATGGTCAAGCCAGGACTGTCATGGTGCAGTGGAAATGAGCAAAAGGTGGCTATGAAGCAGAAGATAGATGGGCCCCAGGCTGAGGAGTTTCTCCCTTGTGGACAGAAAATGCATAATAGCAGAAACTCCATAAAAGCAGCATGATGGAGGAGGCTGGGCCTTGCACAGATAAGAGATAAAAGACCGCATATTCCTCATTCTCAAAGTCAAGGAGGCCTTCCCAACATACACATGAGCAGAAAGTTTCCTTGGACGTCAAAAAGGGAAAGGGTGTCATTTCATAGTAAGTAATATCAACCTACCCATAGGTTTGGCTAAGAGATGAGCACACACACATCAAAGGATCCTCAGATAAACCAGACTTAGAACCAGACAAGCAAGGTGATTCATCAAAGGAAACCTGGAAGAAATGCCCCATGAAGGTGATTCGAACTACCACGAGGGCACTACTCTGAGTACGTCTCTGAGTACTGTACTCTTTTTTCCTCCTAATAAATACTCTGTTTAAGAAAATTAGAGATACCAAAGGAACATTGTTAGGTAAAAGACGACCAGGACACCAAAAAAGTGTCTAACAGGCTTTTTAATGACAAAGCGCTCCCTGGTGAGGTTCCTGGACCGGAATGAGGCAGGTCGAGGAAGTCTGCGCCCGGACCGTGTTGGCGATGGTTTTTATACGAGGTTCATTGCAAGGGATGGTCAGGCTAGATGGACAGGGGTTCGGATAGGTCGCCAGGCTGAGGCATCATGGGCTGACAGGTCCTTCTACGTGGCTGGGATGGGGCGGCTTTAGCTGGTGAAGTGTGCTGTCATTGGTCCCCGGGATCTGGGAGGCTCGTTCCGTTAGGGACCTCCCCCGCTGGTGGGAGGGAGAGGAGGGACGGGTGGCCCATCATGGCCCCCTGGGGTCCGGCCTTACAAACATTTCATGCAAAGATGGGCTCAATAAAAAACAGAAGTGGTATGGACCTAACAGAAGCAGAAAATACTGAGAAGAGGTGGCAAGAATACACAGAAGAATTGTACAAAAAAGTTTCATGACCCAGATAATCATGATGGTGTGATCACTCACCTAGAGCCAGACATCCTGCAATGTGAAGTCAAGTGGGCTTTAGGAAGCATCACTATGAACAAAGCTAGTGGAGGTGATGGAATTCCAGTTGAGCTGTTTCAAATCTTAAAAGATGATGCTGTGGAAATGCTGCACTCAATATGCTAGCAAATTTGGAAAACTCAGCAGTGGCCACAGGACTGGAAAATGTCAGTTTTCATTCCAATCTGAAAGAAAGGCCACGCCAAAGAACGCTCAGACTACCACACAATTGCACTCATCTCACATGCTAGTAAAGTAATGCTCAAAATTCTCCAAGCCAGGCTTCAACAATACATGAACTGTGAACTTCCAGATGTTCAAGCTGGATTTAGAAAAGGCAGAGGAACCCAGAGATCAAATTGCCAACATCAGTTGGCTCATCAAAAAAGCAAGAGAGTTCCAGAAAAACATCTATTTCTGCTTTATTGACTATACCAAAGCCTGTGTGGATCACAACAAACTGTGGAAAATTCTGAAAGAGATGGGAATACCAGACCACCTAACCTGCCTCTTGAGAAATCTGTATGCAGGTCAGGAAGCAACAGTTAGAACTGGACGTGGAACAACAGACTGGTTCCAAATAGGAAAATGAGTACATCAAGGCTGTATCTATAACCTCAGATATGCAGATGACACCACCCCTATGGCAGAAAGTAAAGAAGAACTAAAAGCCTCTTGATGAAAGTGAAAGTGGAGAGTGAAAAACTTGGCTTAAAGCTCAACATTCAGAAAACGAAGATCATGGCATCTGGTCCCATCACTTCATGGGAAATAGATGGGGAAACAGTGGAAACATTGGCAGCCTTTATTTTGGGGGCTCCAAAATCACTGCAGATGGTGATTTCAGCCATGAAATTAAAAGATGCTTACTGCTTGGAAGGAAAGTTATGACCAACCTAGATAGCATATTCAAAAGCAGAGACATTACTTTGCTAATGAAGGTCCATCTAGTCAAGGCTATGGTTTTTCCAGTAGTCGAGTATGGGTATGAGAATTGGACTATAAAGAAAGCTGAGGGCAGACGAATTGATGCTTTTGAACTATAGTGTTGGAGAAGACTCTTGAGAGTCCCTTGGACTGAAAGGAGATCCAACCAGTCCATCCTAAAGGAGATCAGTCCTGGATGTTCATTGGAAGGACTGATGCTGAAGCTGAAACTCCAGTACTTTGGTCACCTGATGAGAAGAACTGACTCATTGGAAAAGACCCTGATGCTGGGAAAGATTGAAGGCAGGAGAAGGTGACAACAGAGGATGAGATGGTTGGATGGGATCAATGACTCAATGGACATGAATTTGGGTAGGCTCCGGGAGTTGGTGATAGACAGGGAGGCCTAGCGTGCTGCAGTCCATGGGGTCACAAAGAGTGGGACATGACTAAGCAACTGAACTGAACTGAACTGAATAAATACTCTACCTGTTTCACTACTTTTCATCTTTGTGAAAATTCTTTTTCTGCAAAGCTGAAGAGCCAGAGTCTTGTCATTGGCCATTGGTTTAGTGGCTAGGATTCAGCACTCTCCTTGCCACCACTCAACCTCAATCTCCAGTGGGGAACTGAAGCCCCATTTCAAGCCCCTGCAGGCTGAAGCCACCAAGATCAGTAACATATGCTAAAAATGGTAAATCATCTGAGGTTTTAGTATAATGCCACCTTTTTCTTATATTTTTGTTTTTAGTGTATACAAAGAGCATGTCCTAGAACTCATTAACTTATAGAGCTCACTGGGCAGGATATGGGTCTCAGGCCACCATTGTTTGAGTGTTTTGGGGCATGTCTCATGAAGCCATTGAATGGTTTTGTTGCTAAGCAAGCCTGCTTGGCTTCGTGTCTAAGCAAACCTGCCGTCTTGAGTGATCATTAACTTAACAAGAGTCTCCCACACTTTTTCTTAAATTAGAATCCCCTAGTGTGATTAACTGTTTAAATACTTACTCCATTCCTTTGTGCATGCGTGCATGCTAATTCACTTCAGTCATGTCTGACTCTTTGTGACCCTATGGACTGTAGCTTGCCAGGCTCCTCTGTCCATGGGACTCTCCAGGCAAGAATAAAAGAGTGGGTTGCCACGCCCTCCTCCAGCGGAACTTCCTGACCCAGAGATCGAACCTGTGTCTCTTATGTCTCCTGCATTGACAGGTAGGTTCTTTACCACTAGCGCCACCTGGGAAGCCCCTTTGTTTCTTTACTCTGTCCCTATCACCAGGACTCACCCGTAGACTAAATCTACCTACTAACTGTTGGAAAAACAAGTCTAATAAACCGGTTTGAATAATATGGGCATCGGAGTAAACAGGTAGTTTAAATCTCAGGTTTATTGTTTTCCAGGGTGAACTTGGACACTTTTCCTAATTTTCTCTGTGCCTCAGTTTAGCTATTGTTAAAACAAGATTATAAAACCTACTTGCAGAATTATCTTCAGAAGTCAGTAAAAACAGAAAGTGACTAGGGCTCTTCCCAATGTGTAGTAAGCATCCACAAAGATTAGCAATTGTCGCAATAACTGTGCTCAAGATCAGTGACATACGCTGTATTTTTGGAGCAGTAAACACATCTTTGATGAGCCAAGACCATGACTTAAGTTTTGACTGAAAAATGCCTATTTAGTTCTTTGGCCCATTTTTTTGATTGGTTCGTTTATTTTTCTGGAGTTGAGCTGCGTAAGTTGTTTGTATACCTGTGAGATTAGTTGTTTGTCAGTTGTTTCATTTGCTATTGTTTTCTCCCATTCAGAAGGCTGTCTTTTCAAAACCTTGCTTATAGTTTCCTTTGTTGTGCAGAAGCTTTTAATTTTAATTAGATCCCATTTGTTTATTTTTGCTTTTATTTCCGTTATACTGGGAGGTGGATCCTAGAGGATCCTGCTGTGATTTATGTCGGAGAGTGTTTTGCCTATGTTTTCCTCTAGGAGTTTTATAGTTTCTGGCTTACATTTAGATCTTTAATCCATTTTGAGTTTATTTTTGTGTATGGTGTTAGAAAGAGGTCTAGTTTCATTCTGTTACAAGTGGTTGACCAGTTTTCCCAGCACTACCTGTTAAAGAGACTGTCTTTACTCCATTGTATATTCTTGCCTCCTTTGTCGAAGATAAGGTGTCCATAGGTGTGTGGATTTATCTCAGGGCTTTCTATTCTGTTCCATTGATCTATATTTCTGTCTTTGTGCCAGTACCATACCGTCTTAATGACTGTGGCTTTGTAGTAGAGCCTGAAGTCCGGCAAGTTGATTCCTCCAGTTCCATTCTTCCTTCTCAAGATGGCTTTTGCTATTCGAGGTTTTTTGTCTTTCCATACAAATCTTGAGATTATTTGATCTAGTTCTGTGAAAAATACTGCTGGTAGCTGGATAGGAATTGCATTGAATCTAAATAGGCATTTCTCCAAAGAAGACATACGGATGCTAACAAACACATGAAAAGATGCTCAACATCACTCATTATCAGAGAAATGCAAATCAAGACCACAATGAGGTACCATTTCACACCAGTCAGAATGGCTGCGATCCAAAAGTCTACAAGCAATAAATGCTGGAGAGGATGTGGAGAAAAGGGAACCCTCTTACACTGCTGGTGGGAATGCAAACTCGTACAGCCACTATGGAAAACAGTGTGGAGATTCCTTAAAAAATTGCAAATAGAACTGCCTTATGACCCAGCAATCCCACTGCTGGGCATACACACCGAGGAAACCAGAATTGAAAGAGACACATGTACCCCAATGTTCATTGCAGCACTGTTTATAATAGCCAGGACTTGGAAACAACCTAGATGTCCATCAGCAGATGAATGGATAAGAAAGCTGTGGTACATATACACAATGGAGTACTACTCAGCCCTTAAAAAGAAAAAATTTGACTCAGTTCTAATGAGATGGATGAAATTGGAGCTGATTATACAGAGTGAAGTAAGCCAGAAAGAAAAACACCAATACAGTATACTGACACATATATATGGAATTTAGAAAGATAGTAATGATGACCCTCTATGTGAGACAACAAAAGAGACACAGAGGTATAGAACGGACTTTTGGCCTCTGAGGGAGAGGGAGAGGGTGGGATGATTCGGGAGAATGGCATTGAAACATGCATACTATCATGTAAGAAATGAAGCGCCAGTCTATGTTCAATACAGGATACAGGATGCTTGGGGCTGGTACACGGGAGGATCCAGGGAGATGATATGGGGTGGGAGGTGGGAGGGGGCTTTGGCATTGGGAGATCGTGTACACCTGTGGCTGATTCATGTCAATGTATGGCAAAACAAATACAGCATTGTAATGTAGAATAAAAAAATAATAGAAAAAAATTAAAAATATGATTAAAAATGAAAAAAGAAGTTTTGACTGAATCCAAAAGCACACAGAGCATTTCCTAACAGAGTCAGTGCAGTAAACACTCTGCCAAAATCTTCTACCCCAAATGATGTGAAATAACTATCCATTTATGAAATGTCTACACAAAACCAAGCCCTCAGTATTGCCTGAAGACAGACAGTGTTAAAAAGACAAAATAACTCCCAATAAAAAGAGAAAACTCCACAAATACTAGTGCCCCAGGAACACAGGCTTTGACTCTGTCCAGGCAAACAAAGACAGACCAAGAAAAGCTGTCAGGTAGGTGAGGAGGGTAGATAACAGAGAATAGCACACACACACACACACACTATATATATATATATATGTATTTATATATAGAGGTGAAGTCACTCAGTCGTATCTGACTCTTTGCTACCCCATGGACTGTAACCTACTAGGCTTCTCCATCCATGGGATTCTCCAGGCAAGAATACTGGAGTGGATTGCCATTTAAATATATATTAGTAGGTTTTACAGTGCCTTCTCTGGGCTTCCCTGGTGGCTCAGGGAAGAATTCACCTGCAGTGCAGGAGATGGGAGATGCAGGTTTGATCCCTGGGTCAGGAAGATTCCGTGGAGGAGGGTATGGCAACCCACTCCAGAATTCTTGCCTGGAGAATCCCATGGACATTGAAGGCTGTCGGGCTACAGTCCATGGGGTTGCACAGTCGGACACGACTGAAGTGACTGAGAGTCCACACATGCATGGTACCACCTAGGGATTGTCAACTGAAAAAATGCATAACCTAAAAGCTGAGAGCAATGTTTTATTTGGCAGACATTCTTAGGACTTCAAGCCTAGGGAAACAGCATCTCAGATAATGCTGAGAAAACTGTTCTGGGGAGGCAAGTAGGAAGTCAGGATACATGGGTGTTCTCACAACAAAGGACAGGTAGTTGGAATGTCAAAAGATTACTGTTAAATAGAGAAAACCAGATAACTAAAGTTTAGGAATTTAGCGCTTTTTTATATGCATGGGAAGGTGCAAGAGTCTGGGCTCTCTGAAATCATTCCTCTGATATGCACCGCAGCCATCTAGGACAGTGTCCTGCGTTATCTCATCCTGAGTTTCCTCAAGCCACACTGTTGGAGGTGGCTGCACTCTGAGACTGCCAGATGCAGGCGGAGTGGGGGCGGGGGAGAGACATTTCTCGTTTCCATCCTGAGTTCCCTCGGGGCTCACCATCAGGGGTGACTACAGTCACTAATGGCTGCTGCATCCTTTGCTTACTGACATAGCAGATAGCATGCTTAGTCCACAGGATGGTTTCTTCTATAGCATGGCTGAGGAAGTTTTATTTTGCTTAATGTAATCTTTTAAAAAGTATCAAAATAGGAAATAAATTTATATTCACACATTTATATATCTTATGAGACCAGTCAGAAAACAGCACATGTTTAAAGGATCATTTCAAGAAACCAGCTGTGTAGGGCTGGTGTTGACAATGATTTTGAAATTTTGCAGTGTAAGATGAGCCAGATTACAAGCTGGGAAACCAATTGTTGCTGCTATAAATGAAGAAAAAGTAGGCATACGTGTATATGGAGAGGGTCTGTGAGCCTGGACATTCCCAAAATGATGATAATATAGCAGCCACTCAGATCCTGACATCAAAACCTCATTTTCCAATAAATGGAGAAGGATGCCTTTGAGAAATGGCCAATTCTAGTGTTGAAACAAGTAGAAGGAAAATGAATTTAAAATATGCTGTAGTTTCAGAAAGCAAGAAAGTATTCAAAAATAAATGGATAGGGATTTCCCTGGTGGTCCAGTGGCTAAGATTCTGTGCTTCCAATGCAGGGGGCCTGGGTTTGATTCCTAGTCAGAGAATTAGATCCTGGGTGCCACAACTAAAGATCCTGTATGCCACAGTGAAGATGCAGTACAGCCACATGAAAGTAGATAAATATTTTTAAAGATGGATATATTGTCAGAAAGGATTTCTACTGGCCAATACTAGCATAATGGGTTATTGTAAATAATTCTGTAATGAACACGGGGAGTACATATTTTTTCAAATTAGTGTTTTTAATCTTTTTCAGATAAATACCCAGAAGCAGAATTGCTGGATCATATAGGAGTCCTATTTATAATTTTTTGAGGAATCTCCATGCTTTTTTCTATAGTAGTTGTACCAACTTACATTCTATTTTCTCTTCTTATTGAGGAAGAAATTTTAATTTGTAGTGAATAATTTTATATCTACATTATCTGTATCACCTGATCTAGCCGTCTTTCTACTTCTGAAATATTTTTGAATTTTATCCAGTAAAATTTTTCTTATCTTAATTAATCTTATCTTAATTTTTTTTTTCTCTTAATAAAGAGTAAAAGTTTTCTCTTTATTATAATACTTTCCAAGGTTGATATATAGGTAAATTGAAAAAGATTTCAGTGAAAAACATAGTGTAAGATGGAAAGATAGTGTAGGATTTAAAAATAATAACTCTGTATCCATTCTTACCTATTGTGAAATTTTTCACACACAACTCTCAAGGATGAGACACGTGCAGCCTGTAAGCATTCAAGAGGTGCTACTTCATCAGAGCTACTGGACTGTTATTGCTCAGCTGACCTGGAAATATGATGACCATGCATTATGAAGCCATAATTTCTATAGGCTTTGCATGTAATTTATTTGGTGTGAAAAGAATGGGTAAGATGGTCTTAATATTGGATTGCTAATGTGGGTGCTAATGAGACATCATGTCATGCAATAATTTACTCAAATTAATATTGTTGCCATCACAATAAAGATTTTTATATTAGAACTTTATTTCTTAGGAACAGTTCAAGGCAAAAATAAATACTAGATTAAATATTATTTAAAAATTTACCTATTTTTAAAAAATCTTAATTAAAACACTAAAAAAACTCAAACTGGTAAAATTTATTCCATTTTTTCATTGTTTCTCGAAAGGATGAATAACAGCTAGAAACATGGTAACAAAAATTGATCTGATCCTTAGATGGTGGCAGAGAGGTGACATTGTCTTATGATAGTCCCGTTATGCTAGAATCAACTGCAGCAAGGAACAGTGCTGCAGAGAGATGATAATTAAGGTTTGTATAAGTGAAAAGCTATTATTACTATTGTTAACATATAAGCAAACCCACAGATCTAGAAATATGGTAAAACTTAATCAGAAGTTTCCCTTGGTCTCATATACAACTAGAATATGCTTCTCTTTAAAACCTCTCATAAGGCAGAATGGATTTATGTTGTAAATTTACTATTTTAAACCATAGATAACAATTGCAAAATTTTAAAATACTAATTGAATTCTAAAGCACAATAAGTGAAAATGAAAAAAATTGGTAATGTTTGTAGAACACTATACTTTCATGAGTTTGTATTCTAAATTTGAAGATCCAGTATATTTTGAAAATATTTTAATATATATCTAGAATTTTTCTTTTTAACAAAATTTTATTTGGTAGTATATTACAAATTCCTCTGTTCTATGTATTTAAAGCAAGGTTTGAGTTTACTAGTTTTCTATAACTGATATTTTCAAAATTGGATAAATTACTAATTTAAAAAATACCTTTTTAAAATATCATGTCAAAACACTCACACTATTTCGGTCAAAGGGTTTTCTTTTATGCTTACAAAAGCAATAGTTCTCATTTATTTATTTGTTTCTACAATTCACATCCTATACTGAACTGATTCTTTGAGGAAAGGTCATCAATTTGAGGTTTGATTGTTACATTAAATTCACCAGCCCATCAACTGTCCACAACAGATGATCCTCAGATTCATGGCCACAGACCATCCTTTGTGTGGGATCCATCAGCTAATTTGTGTAAAAGAGAAAGGATTGGGTTTACTAGGCTCATTTAAAGCTGTAGATATACTAGATACATTGCTGTTGCTGCTGCTGCTGTTAACTCACACCCAGAACACAGGCTTAATTTGGGATCTATTTTAAGGTTAAGTCCTTGTTCTATATACAAGCACTTGTTTGGCACTTTGGTCTGATTGTTTCAACTGAGGCTGGCTAAAATGCATTTTTCTGGGGGAGACAGAGACCATGTCACTGAAACTGTATAGATTTTTAGCCTTTGACTTATTCCTTTGGAAGGTACTGTTTTCTGGAAATTGTCTGAAGAAGCTTTCAGCCTGGCTCTTCTGAGACCAAGCTATTTTGCTTGTTTGTTTAGCATTGGCTGGTATTAGGCTTGCAAGCTGCTTGAACTGAGCTGCAAGCTGTTCAAGTTGTTTGAAAATTGTTCTCTTGGCGGGACAGTAGTAAGTGGTCTTTAAGTTGGATATTTGTTCCCTGCCCAGGAATTGAACTCGTGTAGTCTCAAGGAAAACCAGGAATCCTAGCCCTAGACCACCAGCGACTAATGGCTAGGAGCAAAGTTACCCTGGCTCTTGCCCTTGTTTGAAAGCAAGACTGTTTCAAGGGGACAAAACCAGGTAGAAACTTTATTACTAGATACATAGTACAACATGTGGGAAAGCAGAGAAGCAGTTTATTTAGACAGAAGAAAAATGGGAATACTCACCTGGAGGGAAATGGTGTGGGTGTCTTTCCCAGTGAAGATGAGCTCCATAAAGAGGAAATTAAATCAACTAAAAAGGGAAAGTTCATCTGAGTGTTTGTTCTCCTCTGACCAATTATATTGCTTCTTTCTTACATCTGATCTGACTTAGGGCCCTACCGGATATGTGCGTGCATATTTTTGCCAAGATGGATTCCAGTGCAGAGGCTTATGGGAGGTTTGACAACATCTACTATGGGAAAGCACCCCCTTCCCTTTTTGACCGTTGAGGAACCTTCCTAGATGTGTGCAGTCAGAGAGGTTTTCTTGACCTCAGGACTAATAGTTGTGATCATCTTATCTATTCCAGCAGAGCTCAGCTTCTGCCATTAACTTTGTTCTTGGCATATCTAGGGAAGATTAAACTCCACTTTACTTCACTTGATAAACCCTAAGTGCTCAGGCCCAGGGCCCATCTACTTTCCACCTCACTTTTACTCTAAAGAAAAACATCCAAGAAATAGTATCACAGTTACCTAAGTATTTTGAGAGTGTCCCCTCTCCTCAGGACTCTGGCTAATTTTATATTTAAAAACAATGGTTCTCCTCTTGCACATTTATAACCAAATGGATCAACCTGACCAATGACAATTAAAAATATCATTGACCATTATGGGGAATTTTTGAAATCTCCAAACAATTTTCTTAAAACCAAATTGCACTGCAATTGCTTAAATATTTCCAGGGACTTCCCTGGTGGTTCAGTGGGTGGAATCCACCTTGCAGTGAAGGGTACTCAGGTTTGATCCCTGGTTGGGGAACTAAGGTCCTACATGCCACAGGGCAACTGAGCATGGATCACAATGAAAGATCACTCACGCATGCCGCAGCTAAGACTGGGTGAAGCCAAGTAAATTAAAAACATTTTTTTTTCAGAACTGAGTGAAACGCTTACTTCAGTTGGTATGTTAAGGCTTCCACTATTGAGAGTCTTAAATTGTCTTTCCACTAATTAAGATTTTAAGATTAACTGAGATAAACAATTTTAAAAAGATAAAATGTCTCCCAAAGCCTCATGCTCTTCTCCCTTGGTTCCTTTTTCAGTACCAGCTTGTCTGTTTCCCCATCTCCCCCTGGCCAGACTCTAGCTCTGATGCCATCACCCCCTTCCTTCTATACCACCCACATCCCCTCTATACCATCAGTTTCCCCATGCTAACTCTCTCACCCAGCTTCTCCCTGTCTCTGAAACTCTCCACACTTGCTTTTCCTTTGAACTTGTCAGGGTCTGTTTCTTTAAAACTAAACCTTCTGAGGATCCAGAGAGCAAATCTTTAATTTCTTATATTCCCCAGACTAAATTTGAACTGCAAGTCTTTGTCAAAGATTTTCCCAAAGTAACCAAAGATCCTCACAGGTTTACTAAGGAATTTAATATTGTCTTTCAAACTTGCCCAACTGGTTTCTCTGACTTATATTAGCTAGTTCATATGCTTGTTGGTGAACACCAGGCTCAGCATTGCATAAAACCTGCTAACAGGGAAATCTTGAAAGATCTCTAGAATGACAATTGGGAGATCAGCCCACTAATTTATTACATGCTCAGACTTGAGCAATCTAGGTGACTTCATCAAGCAATTTTTAGAATTTTCCCCAAACTTGTTGGTTGGAACAAAATTCAGACTTGCAAACAAAATTCTGATGAACCTGTTCATGACTATTACATCCAACTTCAGGTGTGATTTTAAAGAAAATTCTGGCCTTCTTTTAGATGTTGATTCCACCTGGGTAGCTTTGAATGCTCTGTTTATTAATGGGTTGAACTGGGACCTTTTCTTTTTAGTGAAAAAGGACCAGGATGAAGTAGGAGACTAGGTCTACTCTGGAGTTAGTTTATCTGGCAAACCAGTTCTCTCATACTCTGAAAGGAAGACTGTCAAAATTCTTAATCTTCCGCTCCAGGAAATGAAGGCTCCTAAATAAAACAAAAACCCTCCCAGTTTCTATTATTGCAAAAATCCAGGACATTGGAAATAGATTATTATACATTTAAGCGTTTCATGTGCTTTCAGCCTTCTCATCAGCCTTTCCAATGTCCTCCTGATTCTCAATGATGAGGTTTTAAGGAATTACATCTCGTGGAAATAAAATTAAATACGGCCCTTATGTTCAGTAATTATTGAATTGTGATACTTTTACCTGCAACTTTAGCTATTATTAAGATTCCAAAGCATTCTAAACTTGACTCTGTTATCTAAAGAAAATCACCCTGCCAATATTTCTGCAAGGAATACTGCCCTTAAAGGTACTATTAGCAGCCAAACCTCTGTCACGGCTAAAGGGATAGTTATAGCTAGAGAAGCCCAACAACTGGCCTCAGTAAAGGAAATACAAGGTTGTAAATTTAACAGTTGTTAGTTTGTTAAAGAGAGAAAGCTCTGGTTTGACCAAACTGGTCATCTTGGAGACTCTAAAATTCCCACTCCTCACAGCTCTACATACAATAAACTACTGACCTACTGTCAAAGTGACAAACTTCATGAATCAATATTAATGAAGAAATAATAATAAGTTCACAAAAGTGCTTCCTTATTCATAGCCAAACTATGCTCACCTCCTGTTGCTTTTTCCTCTAAAGAACATTTTTCTTGGCCTCAGCGGCAGGAACTACATCATTCTCAATAACCTTGACCAAAACCTGTTTTTCCGGTACTCATCTTCTCAAGAACAGAATTAATGCAATAATTTTTACTACTCAAACCAAAATTTATGTCATGGACTCACCCTATTTTCCAATTATACTATGCCATATTAATTCATGGTTCCCAGGTGGCTCTAGTGGTACAGAGCCCACCTGCCAAGGCAGGAGACATAAGAGACGTGGGTTTGATCCCTGGGTGGGGAAGATCCCCTGGAGGAGGGCATGGCAATCCACTCCAGTGTTCTTGCCTGGAGATTCTCCATGGACAGAGGAGCCTGGCAGGTGTGGCTTATGGGGTCACAAAGTCAGACATGACTGAAGCAACTTAGCACTTGCATATTAATTTCAAATTCTGTCCTTTAGCTCATTCTATTTCTTTATTCATGGATTATTTTTCTTTTTTAATCCATCAACATTTACTCTTTTTCTGAGATTCATTTCCAGTCTTATTCTATTCCCAGGCTATTCCAGCTCACAACAGTCTCACTTTTGTCCAGTATCTTATGCTTTGGCCTCTTACTGCTCTCTGATTGCATCAGTTCTAACTTTTCTTCTTAACCATGTTGAAAACTCATTAAGGGAAGGCACTATTCTGCTTCAGACTTTGAACAGTCTCTTTCCAATTCCCACATTTTTAAATTAAAATTTCTACTAAGCAATAAAAATGAATGAATATTGACAAGTGCGAGTAGATAGCTGTATCTCAAAATAATTGTGACAACTGAAACAAACCAGATTTAAAAAGAGCGCACAACTGTTTGAATGAAAACTCTAGGTAATGTTGTCTAATCTGCAATGATAGAAAGCAGATCAGTGGTGCCTCTGAAGTTGGGGAGCGGGGTGGGGTGAGGAGTTACTGGCATGTGGGGCAGGGAGAGAGTAGACATAAGGAGCTGAGAGGTTACTGAGGATGAGAATACAAAGGGGAAAAGAAGTGTTTTAGAATAGCACATATGGTCATTATCTATGAGGATGGGTTCAAATCTCACACATATATTAAACTTCTCAAACTTATCAGTGAATACATTTTTAAATGTGCAGATTATTGTATGCTTGTATATTAATAAAGCTATTTAAAAGACTGCTAAACAAGCAAGAAACAAACATTCAGAAGGCCTAAGTATTGTGCAAGCATTATGTCCTTGTTATTAAACTAAAGCATATAACTTAAGAGCCTCAAAATTCCTCAGTCTGAATTTAAAGACATTTCTTAAAGGCGCAATAATTGATCTTCCCAAATTTACTATCCACTACTTTTTTCACATTCCAATTCTCCCACCAATGCGGTAGTCTTGCTCCTGATACAACCTGCTGTCATTGCCATATCTGTAATATTATTCTGGCAATGCCTTCTTCACACTCTTTGGTCTTGCTTTCTTCTTATGTTAATTTTTGACTGGGAGATTTTTATAGAAACTGTGATCAGCAATTTTTACTTTGGCTGGCCAAAAATTAATTCTGTTATTTCACTAACACTTTGCAGGTTATTATATTCAATAGTTACACCTGATACACTGTAAAGTCTTCCAATTCTTGTGAAATGTTGTCTTCAATTCACCCTTCTACAGAAGCAAAGGAGCCTTCTCCTGTACCGGTGAGTTTCATTTTCACTTTTCACATCAGAATCAATCACTAAGCTTTTTGTCTTTTTATTGGTCTAATATTCAGAACTAATATTCAGAACTATATTCTGAAAAATTATCATCTTCTGAGACACTAGTATATATGCTGCTTGGACAGTCAGAGAAAACATCTGCATAAAATTCACCAAAACATTCTTCACTCGAAACTCACAAAGCTTCATTTTAGAAAATTTTATAACATACATGAGGTTAGAATGAAAACCTAATGGAGCAAAATGTGACTGATAACAACAATCATAAGTTGTATAATGAACCCTTGATCAATTTAAAGCTCTAACTTCATGGAAGCACAAGCTGGAATCAAGATTGCTGGGAGAAATATCAATAACCTCAGATATGCAGATAACACCACACTTATGGCAGAAAGTGAAGAAGAACTAAAGAGTCTCTTGATGAAAGTGAAAGAGGAGAGTGAAAAAGTTGGCTGAAAGCTCAACATTCAGAAAACTAAGATCATGGCATCTGGTCCCATCACTTCATGGCAAATAGATCGGAAAACAGTGGAAACCGTGGCTGACTTTATTTTTCTGGGTTCCAAAATCACTGCAGATGGTGACTGCAGCCATGAAATTAAAAGACACTTACTCTTTGGAAGAAAAGTTATGACCAACCTAGACAGCATATTAAAAGCAGAGACATTACTTTGCCAACAAAGGTCTGTCTAGTCAAGGCTATGGTTTTTCCAGTGGTCATGTATCGATGTGAGAGTTGGACTATAAAGAAAGCTGAGTGCCGAAGAATTGATGCTTTTGAACTGTGGTGTTGGAAAAGACTCTTGAGAGTCCCTTGACTGCAAGGAGATCCAACCAGTCTATCCTAAAGGAGATCAGTCCTGAGTGTTCATTTGAAGGACTGATGTTGAGGCTGAAACTCCAATACTTTGGCCACCTGATGGGAAGAACTGACTCATTGGAAAAGACCCTCATGCTGGGAAAGATTGAGGGCAGGAGGAGAAGGGGACGACAGAGGATGAGATGGTTGGATGGCATCACCGACTCAATGGACATGGGTTTGAGTGGACTCCAGGAGTTGGTGATGGACAGGGAGGCCTGCAGTCCATGGGGTCATAAAGAGTCAGACATGACTGAGCGACTGAACTCACACAGTGATGTTAATTGTATCACTCGCTAAAAAATGTATTGCTATCTCCGGTCAATAAAGTTCTGGTGACACAAGACATCCTAATATGCTCCGGTCAATAATGTGTTAATCTCAGCCTATGTTTGTCACTCTTTGCTGAGCTGCTCTTGTACTCAGTCTTTATCTTACCTTTGAGATTGGGGGAGGGGCTTTCCTGGTGACTCAGATGGAAAAGAATCTTCCTGCAATGCAGGAGGCTTGGTTGGGAAGATCCCCTGGAGAAGGGCACAGCAACCCACTCGGAGAGTGGAGCCTGGTGGGCTACAGTCCATAGAGTTGCAAAGAGTTGGACATGACTGAGCAACTAACACTTTCATTTTTATATTGTTGGTGAAATACTTTTTTGGCCACTTTTATAATGATTAATCCTGTTAAAATTTTCTCTAGTTACGTCATAGAGTTCAATTTAATTAAATATGGAGTAAAATCTGCTACTTAAAAAAAAAGATTCCATTTATTGAGTTCTTGAATGAAAATGAAAATTTTTAATTAAAGTATCCAATTCAACATTCTACCTAGCCATTTGCTCATTACGGGCCTAAGCAGAAAACTTTTCTAGGAGTGGGTGTGTGTCAATATGTATATATATATGTATATAAGAATGCATGCTGCTTCTGCTAAGTCACTTCAGTCATGTATGACTCTGTGCGACCCCTTAGATGGCAGCCCACCAGGCTCCTCTGTCCATGGGACTTTCCAGGCAAGAGTACCGGAGTGGGGTGCCATTGCCTTCTTCGATAAGAATGTATATATGTGCATAATTGAATTACTTTGCTTTATGGCAGTGAATAACAAAACATTGTAAATCAACTATACTTCAATTTAAATAATTGTTTTTTATTTTCAAAAATGGGCAAATGACATAAAAGGACATCTTAGGTAAGAAGAGATATGGATGTCAAATAAGCAAATGAAAAGATGTTTAACATCATTAGCTATTGAGGAAATTAAAATTTAAAACCTTAGTGAGATATCATTACATGCCTATTAGAATGGCTAAAATAAAAAATAGTGATAACATAAATGCTAGTTAGGATGCAAGACACTGGATCATTCATATATTGCTGACAGGAATGTAAAATGGCAAAACCACTCTGGAAAATAGTCTGGCATTTCCTTTTAATACCAAAAGTGGACTTACCATATAACTAAGCAATTAAACTCTTAGATACACATCCCAGGGAAATGATAACTTATTTCCAGGCAGAAAATTTATATACAGATATTTATTGCAGCTTTATTTGTAGTAGCCCAAAACTATAATAGCCAGGAACCCAAATAGTATTAGTGGATAAATGACTAAACAAACTTGTGCATCCATGGCAAAGAATGCTTGTTGTTTAGTCACTAAGTCGTGTTCAACTCTTTCATGACCCCATGGATTGTAACCGGCTAAGCTCCTCTGTCCATGGAATTTCTTAGAGAAGAATACTAGAGTGGGTTTCCATTTCCCTTCTCCAGGGGATCTTCCTGACCCAGGGATTGAATCTGAGTCTCTTGCATTGGCAGGTGGATTCTTTACCACTGAGGCACCGGGGAAGCAGTGTAAAGAGGCAGAATGATGACCGAGTCTTGTGATGATGGTACAGTTAAGTATATTAAGTATATTATATTAATAATGGTAGTAATTACACAATGTGTAATTGGGTACAATGGAACTGATGAAATCTGAACAAGCTAAATGGATTAAGTGAAAGCGAAGTCGCTCAGTCATGTCCGACTCTTGGCGACCCCATGGACTGCAGCCTACCAGGCTCCTCTGTCCATGGGATTTTCCAGGCAAGAGTACTGGAGTGGGGTGCCATTGCAAAGCAATGTCAATATCCTGGTTTTGATAATGCTGCTGCTGCTGCTGCTGCTGCGTCACTTCAGTCGTGTCCAACTCTCTGCGTGACCCCATACACGGCAGCCCACCAGGCTCCCCCGTCCCTGGGATTCTCCAGGCAAGAACATTGGAGTGGGTTGCCATTTCCTTCTCCAATGCATGAAAGTGAAAAGTGAAAGTGAAGTTGCTCAGTAAGTGTCCGACTATTTGTGACCCCATGGACTGCAGCCTATCAGACTCTTCCCTCCATGGGATTTTCTAGGCAAGAGTACTGGAGTGAAGTGCCATTGCCTTCTCTGTTTTGATAATGTAAGGACTTAAATCTTAACATTGAGGTAATTTAGGTGATCGGTACCTGCAACTTCCCTGTATATTTTTTGCACTTCCCTATGAATAGTCAAAGCTATGGTTTTTCCAGTAGTCATGTATGTGAGAACTGGACTATAAAGAAAGCTGAGCATTGAAGAATTGGTGCTTTTGAACTGTGGTGTTGGAGAAGACTCTTGAGAGTCCCTTGGACAGCAAGGAGATCCAACCAGTCCATCCTAAAGCAAATCAGTCCTGAATATTCAATGGAAGGACTGATGCTGAAGCGGAAACTCCAAGACTTTGGCCACTTGATGTGAAGAATCAACTCATTGGAAAAGACCCTGATGCTGGGAAAGATTGAAGGTGGGAGGAGAAGGGGACGACAGAGGATGAGATGGTTGAATGGCATCACTGACATGATGGACATGAGTTTGAGTAAGCTCTGGGAGTTGGTGATGGACAGGGTAGTCTGGCAAGCTGCAGTCCATGGGGTTGCAAAGAGTGGGACACAACTGAGCGACTGAACTTAACTGAACTGATGAATTTATAAGTGTAGCAAAATAAAAAGGTTTTTTAAAAATGAGAGTGTATGTTATTTTGTTATGCATGGCCAGATTCTTCTGTGAGTCTTGTACTGTTTTGCCCTGCTACTGCAAGGAGATCCAACTAGTCCATTCTGAAGGAGATCAGCCCTGGGTGTTCTTTGGAAGGAATGATGCTAAAGCTGAAACTTCAGTACTTGGCCACCTCATGTGAAGAGTTGACTCATTGGAAAAGACTCTGATGCTGGGAGGGATTGGGGGCAGGAGGAGAAGGGGACGACAGAGGATGAGATGGCTGGATGGCATCACTGACTCAATGGACATGAGTCTGAGTGAACTCCGAGAGATGGTGATGGACAGGGAGGCCTGGTGTGCTGCGATTCATGGGGTCGCAAACAGTCAGACACGACTGAGCGACTGAACTGAACTGAACTGGAAATAAAGACTTTGTGTTTTATGAATTAGTTTCGCTAATTTCAGAATAGATGGCCCAGAGAAATGGGCCAGCATCTATTTAATTTGCATTTCTCTTAGTGTGGATGTGTTAACACAAAGAATATAACTGTCAAAGCAGATTCATATAAATTATAAATCTTTCCCAATCCTAAATTTAGTTAATGATTTTGAGGATACAAGTAAGAAACAGAGACAGAATTTATTTTTGGAGGGCAAGAAATCTTCAGACACTGCACCCTAATTGTCTCATTCTGGTACACTAATGTGCAATTCGAATTCAGATTAACAGATGTATTCTGAAAAATGTGTGCATATACACTGTTCTCAAAGGCAATGAGTTTACTTTGGGGGCTCCCCTGTTTTATGCTGTTTTATACTTACACAGATTAAAAAATACCCTGCAAGAAAGC
Organism: Nanger dama; assembly: GCA_917880005.1. Lineage (NCBI taxonomy): Eukaryota > Metazoa > Chordata > Mammalia > Artiodactyla > Bovidae > Nanger > Nanger dama. The sequence continues at coordinate 206,703 of CAKJTW010000068.1, read as the reverse complement.
TGAGAGCCGAAGAAATGATGCTTTTGAACTGTGGTGTTGGAGAAGACTCTTGAGAGTCCCTTGGACTGCAAGGAGATACAGCCAGTCCATTCTGAAGATCAGCCCTGAGATTTCTTTGGAAGGAATGATGCTAAAGCTGAAACTCCAGTACTTTGGCCACCTCATGGGAAGAGTTGACTCATTGGAAAAGACTCTGATGCTGGAAGGGATTGGGGGCAGGAGGAGAAGGGGACAACTGCTGGGATCCAGGGTAAACTGAAGTGGGGACAGAGTCGGCATCCTAGGAAAGAGCTATTTAATTAGAAATATAAAGAGAGATTAGGAAAGAATAGTGTAGTAGGAAAATTAGTGGAGAAAGAGTCTAAATAACTTGGTTTACATGGAAAACCAATAAAACTCCAAGACAAGGACTTCGCACCACCTATGTAGGCCACTGGTGCCTGCTTGAATAGTGGAGAGTCCCCCGCCCTGGGCTCCCTCTCATGTGGGTCTTAGAAGCCAGGGCAAGTAAGCAGACATGGCGAGCCTCCCTGCTCCAGATGGGAATTCAGCCAGAAAAGAAGAGAATGAGAAGAGACCACACGGGGGAAACCAGTCTTTCCAGGAACTTGTCCATTTCTTTATTTTCCAGGTCCACTTTTATACTTTTAGTTATACATAGAGATAAATGTAAGAAATAGAGTCATGCAGGATCATACGCTCTGACCCTTATCTAAAGACAGTGTTCTTAGTATATCTTTGTTCATACAAGTGTCTTACATTTGTTTACAATATCTTCTAGTCTGGAGACTGATAAACATTTTATGGCCCCACCTTACTTTCTTTTGATAAAGGTTAGTCGATCAGAAAACTTGTTTCCCCTTCAGTTCAGTTCAGTTCAGTCACTCAGTTGTGTCCGACTCATTGCAACCTCATGAATCGCAGCACACCATGCCTCCCTGTTCATCACCATCCCTCGGAGTTCACTCAGACTCACGTCCATCGAGTCAGTGATGCCATCCGGCCATCTCATCCTCTGTCGTCCCCTTCTCCTCCTGCCCCCAATCCCTCCCAGCATCAGAGTCTTTTCCAATGAGTCAGCTCTTCACATGAGGTGGCCAAAGTACTGGAGCTTCAGCTTCAGCATCGTTCCTTCCAAAGAAATCCCAGGGTTGATCTCCTTCAGAATGGACTGGTTGTATCTCCTTGCAGTCCAAGGGACTCTCAAGAGTCTTCTCCAACACCACAGTTCAAAAGCATGTTTCCCCTTAAGATCTACTTAGTCTTAAGATAGTGATAAAGTTACATTCTTACATAGCAAGGACACAATGATTCATAACAAAGAAAGAACAGTACAGTGATCTATAACAAAGAGAAAATTCATTAACTAAAAAAAGTCTAGTATTGCTAACATCAAAACTACATTTTCTTTTCTACATTCCAATCACATCGATTAATATACTCCCAGGTGCCTAGGGATATGGAGGCCTGGCGGCAATCATTAATTCAGCAATGAAACCCTTCACCAACATAATTTCTAACTAACTCACTAGTACTATACTAATAATAATGTTCTAACTTCTCAAAAGAATCTGTTTTTAGAAAGTTTAAAGCATCTTGTGCCTCTCACAGTTGGGAGGCTGTAAACAATCACATGTGGCTGGATAATCCTGTCAGGCAGGCTAGAGAGCCATCAGAGGAGTTTTTGGACTGAAACACCCTTGCCACGCCCAGGAGGTTTGTTAACTGGAGTCCTAAGTTAACTCGTTTTCAGAGAGAGGTGGTGGGGGATAGCCCCCCATAATGTCAGAAGTGTAACTGAAAGCATAAAGCAGTACGGTAGGCAGACTCTGGTTTGGGGGCATATGCACGAGCAGATCCAGCGAGGCTCCCTCAAGGCCTGACTCGCCTTTGCCTGTCGGGCCCCTTAACCTCATGACTTTTGCCTCGGGCGGGACTTCTCGTGCTGGCTCCCGGCAGATGACAGAGGATGAGATAGCTGGATGGCATCACTGACTCAATGGACATGAGTCTGAGTGAACGCTGGGAGTTGGTGATGGACAGGGAGGCCTGGCATGCTGCAATTCATGGTGTCGCAAAGAGTTAGACATGACTGAGCGACTGAACTGACTGACACCTAAAGCAACTAGAAAAGGAAGAAATGAAGAACCCTAGGATTAGTAGAAGGAAAGAAATTTTAAAAATTAGGGCAGAAATACATGCAAAAGAAACAAAAAGACCATAGCAAAAATCAACAAAGCCCTTCTTTGAAAGGATAAATAAAATTGACCAACCATTAGCAGACTCATCAAGAAACAAAGGGAGAAAAATCAAATCAATAAAATTAGAAATGAAAATGGAGAGATCACAACAGACAACACAGAAATACAAAGGATCATAAGAGACTACTATCAACAATTATATGCCAATAAAATGGACAACTTGGAAGAAATGGACAAATTCTTAGAAAAGTACAACTTTCCAAAACTGAACCAGGAAGAAATAGAAAATCTTAACAGACCTATAACAAGCACAGAAATTGAAACTGTAATCAGAAATCTTCCAGCAAACAAAAGCCCAGGTCCAGACAGCTTCATAGCTGAATGCTACCAAAAATTTAGAGAAGAGCTAACACCTATCCTCCTCAAACTCTTCCAGAAATTGCAGAGGAAGGTAAACTTCCAAACTCATTCTATGAGGCCACCATCACCCTAATGCCAAAACCTGACAAAGATGCTACAAAAAAGAAAACTACAGGCCAATATCACTGATGAACATAGATGCAAAAATCCTTAACAAATTTCTAGCAATCAGAATCCAACAACACATTAAAAAGATCATACACCATGACCAAGTGGGCTTTATCCCAGGGATGCAAGGATTCTCCAATATCCGCAAATCAATCAATGTAATTCACCACATTAACAAACTGAAAAATAAAAGCCATATGACTATCTCAATAGATGCAGAGAAAGCCTTTGACAAAATTCAACATCCATTTATGATTAAAAAACTCTCCAGAAAGCAGGAATAGAAGGAACATACCTCAACATAATAAAAGCTATATATGACAAACCCACAGCAAACATTATCCTCAATGGTGAAAAATTGAAAGCATTTCCCTAAAGTCAGGAACAAGACAAGGGTGCCCACTGTCACCACTACTATTCAACATGGTTTTGGAAGTTTTGGCCACAGCAAACAGAGCAGAAAAAGAAATAAAAGGAATCCAAATTGGAAAAGAAGAAATAAAACTCTCACTGTTTGCAGATGGCATGATCCTCTACATAGAAAAGCCTAAAGACTCCACCAGAAAACTACTAGAGCTAATCAATGAATATAGTAAGGTTGCAGGGTATAAAATCAATACACAGAAATCCCTTGCATTCCTATACACTAATAATGAGAAAATAGAAAGAGAAATTAAGGAAACAATTCAATTCACCATTGCAACAAAAAGAATAAAATACTTAGGAATATATCTACCTAAAAAAACAAAATACCTATATATAGAAAACTATAAAACACTGGTGAAAGAAATCAAAGAGGACACTAGTAGATGGAGAAATATGCCATGTTCATGGATCAGAAGAATCAATATAGTGAAAATGAGTATTATACCCAAAGCAATCTATAGATTCAATGCAATCCCTATGAAGCTACCAACAGTATTTTTCACAGAGCTAGAACAAATAATGTCACAATTTGTATGGAAATACAAAAAACCTCGAATAGCCAAAGCAATCTTGAGAAAGAAGAATGGAACTAGAGGAATCAACCTGCCTGACTTCAGGCTCTACTACAAAGCCAGTCATTAAGACAGTATAGTACTGGCACAAAGATAGAAATATAGATCAATGGAACAAAATAGAAAGCCCAGAGATAAATCCACACACCTATGGACACTTTATCTTTGATAAAAGAGGCAAGAATATACAATGGAGAAAAGACAATCTCTTTAACAAGTGGTGCTGGGAAAACTGGTCAACCACTTGTAAAAGAATGAAAATAGAACACTTTCTAACACCATACACAAAAATAAACTCAAAATGGATTAAAGATCTAAATGTAAGACCAGAAACTACAAAACTTCTAGAGGAGAACACAGGCAAAACACTCTCCGACATAAATCACAGCAGGATCCTCTAGGACCCACCTCCCAGAATATTGGAAATAAAAGCAAAAATAAACAAATGGGACCTAATTAAAATTAAAAGCTTCTGCACAACAAAGGAAACTATAAGCAAGGTCATAAGACAGCTTTCAGAATGGGAGAAAATAATAGCAAATGAAGCAACTGGCAAAGAATTACTCTCAAAAATATACAAGCAACTCCTGAAGACTCCAGAAAAATAAATGACCCAATCAAAAAATGGGCCAAAGAGCTAAACAGACATTTCTCCAAAGAAAACATACAGATGGCTAACACATGAAAAGATGCCCAACATCACTCATTATCAGAGAAATGCAAATCAAAACCACAATGAAGTACCATTTCACACCAGTCAGAATGGCTGTGATCCAAAAGTCTACAAGCAATAAATGCTGGAGAGGGTGTGGAGAAAAGGGAACCCTCTTACACTGTTGGTGGGAATGCAAACTAGTTCAGCCACTATGGAGAACAGTGTGGAGATTCCTTTAAAAACTGGAAATAGAACTGCCATATGACCCAGCAATTGCACTGCTGGGTATATACACTGAGGAAACCAGAAATGAAAGAGAAACGTGTACCCCAGTGTTCATCACAGCACTGTTTATAATAGCCAGGACATGGAAGCAACCTAGATATCCATCAGCAGATGAATGGATAAGAAAGCTGTGGTACACAATGGAGTATTACTCAGCCATTAAAAAGAATACATTTGAATCAGTTCTAATGAGGTGGATGAAACTGGAGCCTATCATACAGAGTGAAGTAAGCCAGAAAGAAAAACACCAATAAAGCATACTAACGCATATATATGGAATTTAGAAAGATGGTAACAATAACCCTGTATGTGAGACAGCAAAAGAAACACAGATGTATAGAAGAGTCTTTTGGACTCTGTGGGAGAGGGTGGGGGTGGGATGATTTGGGAGAATGGCATTGAAACATGTATAATATCATATGTGAAACGAATCACCAGTCCAGGTTCGATGCATGATACAGGATGCTCAGGGCTGGTGCACTGCAATGACCCAGAGGGATGGTATGAGGAGGGAATTGGGAGGGGGGTTCAGGATGGGGAACACGTGTACACCGTGGTAGATTCATGTTGATGTATGGCAAAACCAATACAATATTGTAATTAGCCTCCAATTTAAATAAATTTATATGAAAAAATAAAAATAATAAAAAAGAGTGAACTGACAAGCATAAACTAAGAAAAGATACATAACTGATACATGACTCCTGGATGGATTGCAAATAAAAATGGAAAAACTGTTTCCAGGGAGTCTGGAAAATATGAGCAATGAATATTTGAGGAAACCAACACCGTTTTTCTTATATGCTATGTGGGTTCCATGAAAACAGGAGCCATGTTTATTATTTACCACAATAGTTTCCAGAATCTAGTACAGTGGTTATTAGTTTATGAGTAGGAGGATAATAAAGATTTATTCATTGACTGGTTACAACTTGGTATTTTCACAAGTCATGATCATAGAAGAGTTGAATTTATGCTAACGGTCTTGAAGAGTTTGGGGAATTTAAAAACATTTTGACTCTGAAAAATTTTAAATATGCACAAAAGCTGAAGGGATAAGATAATAGTATAACTTCCCCCTAGACTCAGCAACTTTTAAATTTTACCATAAGTACTTTATTTGCTTTACTGAAAGTAAGTTAAGACCATATGACGTTCCATCCCTGAATATGTAAGCATTCATCTCCTAGGAATAAGGGTATTTCCACATCTTTAGGTGTGCCTTTGCCAACCTGAGATGAAAAGCTCAGTAATATCTAATATGATAGATCTGTATGCAATAATTGCCCCAATCGACCCAATATGTCTTTTAACACTTTTTCCTCAACCAAGATCTAAGTTTATTTAGTTATGTGTCTCCCCTTTTAATTTAGTCAGAAATAATCCTTTCTGCCTTTTTTTTTCTTCATGCCACTAAACTTTTTCAGATATCCAGGTCAGTGTATAATGTTCTAACCTTGATTTTTTCTGGTTATTTTCTTAGTAGATTTAGATTGCGCTTTCTAACTGTGTAGGGAATCTCTTGGTGCATCAATAGGGCTGCACAATGTGAAGTTGCCCTACTGCTGGTGACCACCAAGACGATCACTTAAGGTGGTGACCGCCAGACCTTTTCATTTAAAAGTATATATTTTTTCCTTTTGTAAATGAATAATCTGTGGGATGACACTGTAAAGCTTTTTAAACACCTTTTCATTCAAGTGTTCATGGAACACATACGTTTAAGTCCCTGCTAAGTGTTCTAAATAGTCCTTTGATGCTTGAGAAATCATGCAATCCTTAATTCCTTTGAGAATCCTTGCTTGCTAAGATTCTTTTGCTTATTCTCGCCATCTGACATTTATTTTCTTGATTTCCCTTTGGTTCCCATTCAGAAGTAAGGGTATGATGGATGGGAGTAGGGGCTATGTTTGGCACTTGAAGTTAATATCACTGGGGCATAGATGAATAAACAGTGGAATGAAAGAAGTCTTGGGTTCAAATCTTGGATTTGGTGCTTAATGGCTTTGAACTCATTTCCTTCTCTGTAAAGTGGAAGAAATAATAGCAAGCTGAGCTACAGTAATAATAAATGAGTAGGTGCACGGTAAAGGTTTGTGCCATCCTTTGTCCGACTCTTTGCGACCACATGGACTATACAGTCCATGGAATTCTCTAGGCCAGAATGCTGGTGTGGGTTGCCTTTCCCTTCTCCAGCAGATCTTCCCAACCCAGGGATCGAACCCACCTCTCCCACATTGAGGGCAGATTCCTTCCAACTGAGGTGTAAGGAAAGCCTGTTCTTTTTAGCACTGAGATCTATTTGGATACGGGACGAGTGAAAACTTTTTTATTATCTGTAGTTATGGTGAACACAGGAAAGGTCATCAGCAGTCCACATCAAGACATCAACCTCGTACAAACCACCCCACCTCCCCACAAAAAAACTACAACTTTAAAGCTTTCTTAAGTTTCAGTGCTTAAAGGAGAAAGTGTATTCACTGTAAAACAATTAGGTTTTGGCCACACATGAAGCCCAGGATTGGGAAATTGTCACAACGTGATGGCAAACTGTACAAAAGTGGGCTGAGGTCTAGGGAATGGCCACGATAAGCTCTCAGGATGATTTTTGAAGGGCAAAATTTGGCTGTGCTGTAACAGTACTGGGAAGCTAATTCATACAACTGCTGAAATTCCTAAGTCTTCAGTTAGTTTATACCTCTTAGCCTCAAGGCCTAAGTCTTCAATTAGTTTCAGCCAGGTCAGTTGCCTGCTTCAGCCAGTCTAGCCTCCTGGAACGACTCCAAGGGCGCACCATTCACATCCAACAGAAATGCTGTCCCTCCCCCTCCACCCCCACCCCATCTCCCTGTTATGCTAGCCTTGAAAATAATGTCAGTGGAGTGTACGATTTCCAGAGTGCTTTTGGCTCTAGCAGCTTGAAATTCTTCTTCCTAAACTCCATGAGACAGAGTTCTGTTCTCTTCCTAATATTTTCCTTCTTTCCCAAATAAATCAGTGATGAGGAATTCAGTAAGGATATCTTTGGCTGTTTCTAGAGCACCCTGGGGATATCAGTCTATCAATTGTTAAGATAAAGGGACCTGAATAATTAAAAATTCTAATTTTCGTTTTCTTTTGAAGAACTTAAACCATTTTATGATTGTGGAGGCTGACGTCTGGCCACAGGCATCCCTGGTCATATGTCATTATATAAATATCCACAAGGTGGTGCTAGTCACACACAATACTCAGAATGTTTTCAATTCGGTCAGTTCAGTCACTCTGTCACGTCTGACTCTGCGATCCCAGGGACTGCGGCACGCCAGACTTCCCTGTTCATCACCAACTCTCAGAACTTGCTCAAGCTCATGTCCATTGAATTGGTGATGCCATCCAACCATCTCATCCTCTGTCATCCCCTTCTCCTCCCACCTTCAATCTTTCGCAGAATCAGAGTATTTTCAAATCAGTCAGTTCTTCCCATTAGGTGGCCAAAGTTATTGGAGTTTCAGCTTCAGCATCAGTCCTTTCAGTGAATATTGAGGACTGATCTCCTTTAGGATGGACTGGTTGGATCTCCTTGCAGTCAAGGGACTCTCAAGAGTCTTCTCCAACACCACAGTTCAAAAGCATCAATTCTTCAGTGCTCAGTTTTCTTTATAGTCCAGATCTCACATCCATACCTGACCACTGGAAAAACCATAGCTTTGACTAGATGGACCTTTATCAGCAAAGTAATGTCTCTGCTTTTCAATATGCTATGACCAATATGTTGGTCATAGCTTTTCTTCCAAAGAACAAACATCTTTTAATTTCAAGGCTGCAGTCACCATCTGCAGTGATTTTGGAGTCCCCCAAATAAAGTCTCTGACTGTTTCCATTGTTTCCCCATCTATTTGCCATGAAGGGATGGGACCAGATGCCATGATCTTCGTTTTCTGCATGTTGAGTTTTAAGCCAGCATTTTCACTTTCCTCTTTCACTTTCATCAAGAGGCTCTTTAGTTCCTCTTCACTTTCCACCATAAGGGTGGTGTCATCTGCATATCTGAGGTTATTGATATTTCTCCCAGCAATCTTGATTCCAGCTTGTGCTTCATCCAGCCTGGCATTTCACATGATGTACTCTGCATATAAATTAAATAAGCAGGGTGACAATATATAGCCTTGACATTCTCGTTTCCTGATTTGGAAGCAGTCTGTTGTTCCATGTCCAGTTCTAACTTTTGTTTCTTGACTTGCATACAGATTTCTCAGGAGGCAGGTCAGGTAGTCTGGTATTCCCATGTCTTTCAGAATTTTCCACAGTTCGTTATGATCCACACAGTCAAAGGCTTTGGTGTAGACAATAAAGCAGAAGTAGATGTTTTTCTGGAACTCTCTTGCTTTAGGCTTATCCAGTTTAGTGCTTTCATTTACATATGAATAAACCTAAGGGTCACCTAACTCATTAGCTGGAGAGCTAAAACTAGAGCTAATCCATTGTTGAATCCACAGTCAGCTAAACAAGTTATTTTAGTTTAAATGTAAGTCTTAGAAACATATTTAAAATGGAGAATCTAGTTCTATTTTCCTTTGACAAGATAACTTTAAACTTTGTTAAGGACTAAAAGCCAACCCTTAGTGTTTTCTGCAGTTAACGGCAGTTAAATAATTTTGATTTTAAATTATCACAACGGAGAAAGAAAACATGCTTGTTCATTCCTTCTTCAAATTCCTGATCCCAGACGACTGCCATTGTGAATAAACACATGCTACTGGGGAGTCAGTTCCTGAATATCACAGATACCATGGCCATAGTCCTAAAGGTTTAGGACCATCTGGATGTCTGTCCAGTGTACATTTGTAGATTAAGCTGGTGCCGTACACCTGAGACCAGAAGTTATCAAGCCTGCTGGAGAGCCTCTGCTTGAGCTGGTTGTTAAGACAGCACGCTCCCACTGTTTGCACAAGTGTGGTTTCCAAGTGGTGTGCAAGGCTGGTCTTTTGAGGTATACAAAGTAATTTCTCTTTATTTTTTCTCATTCTTTTTATCTCCTACTTTTTTATTGAAGTATAGTTGACATAGAGCATTATATTAGCTGTAGGTATACAACAGAATGATTTAATATATGTATATATTGTGAAATGATAACCACAGTAAGTCTAGTTAACATCCATCACTGACATACAATTTTTTTTTCTTGTGATGAGAACCTTTAAGGTATATTTTTCTTCTATGTCTTTAATGTACATAATGTTAGCACAGTGCTACATATATATGGGAAAACATATTAGGAGTATATACTCTTTTATTTTTTAACTAGAGAGAGATCAGAAAGTTTTGGAGAGAATTATGTACTTCTCTGTGTGTGTATTACATGTCAATAAGAAGTTTACTTTTAAAATATTTGAAGTTCCTTGCCCTAGATATTATAAGCTGATGGAGGGTTAGAAGTAGGAACTGTTTATTTTCAAGTCCAAGAGATTCTTTTGGTGAAATATTAGAGAAAGTGGTTTATGGACCGGTCCTAAATTTGATGGGGAAGGAAGAATGACAGTTGCCAGAGATGGTTTATATTATGTGCTTTATCAAACAGTTGTTTCCTCTCCTCTGGAGTAATGTTTCCTCCTTCCTGCCTTATCACCTAGAGTGAAGTGTTTTTCAGAATGGGATATCCTCCCTTGGGAGTAAAGTGCCTTGTCATTGGTGGAAAGAAAGCAAACTAGCTTCCTTCACCTCCAAAATTCCTAACCCCCAATTATTTTTTCATAGCCATATTGAAACTACGTAGGAAAAGGTAGAAATTACTACACTGGCTTATTAGTCAAAGATAAGTCTCTACATTTGCCAGTTTATTGAAAGCACTGAAATGGGTCAGGAAAGATAAAATTATATGCATGCTTTTTTAAGGGAGGGTGAGAATGGAGGGTAGAAAATCAGTTATCTAGTTTCAGCAGTTGTAAAATAAAGCCCCATAGCTACCCAAGAGGACAGGTAATGAATAATATGAGGAAATAGAAGGAAGAGGTTCTTTGAGAGGAGAATCAAGTCGGAACTTTTTGGGAGAAATTGTTAGTGGGTGTTGTGTATGTGTGTGTGTTAGTTGCTCAGGCATGTCCCACTCTTTGAGACCCCATGGACTGCAGCCTGCCAGGCTCCTCTGTCCAGGGAATTCACCAGGCAAGAATAAGAATATTGGAGTGGGTAGCCATTCCCTTTTCCAGGGGATCTTCCCAACCCAGATTGAACACATGTTTCTTACATCTCCTGCATTGGCAGGCAGGTTCTTTACCACTCAGTTCAGTTCAGTTGCTCAGTTGTGTGCAACTCTTTGCGACCCCATGAATTGCAGCATGCCAGGCCTCCCTGTCCATCACCAACTCCCGGAGTCTACCCAAACCCATGTCCATCGAGTCGGTGATGCCATCCAGCCATCTCATCCTCCATCGGCCCCTTCTCCTCCTGCCCCCAATCCTTCCCGGCATTAGGGTCTTTTCCAATGAGTCAACTCTTCGCATGAGGTGGCCAAAAGTATTGGAGTTTCAGCTTCAACATCAATCCTTCCAGTGAACACCAGGACTGATCTCCTTTAGAATGGACTGGTTGGATCTCCTTGCAGTCCAAGGGACTCTCAAGAGTCTTCTCCAACACCACAGTTCAAAAGCATCAATTCTTTGGAGCTCAGCTTTCTTCACAGTCCAACTCTCACATCCATACATGACCACTGGAAAAACCATAGCCTTGACTAGACAGACCTTTGTTGGCAAAGTAATGTCTCTGCTTTTCAATATGCTATCTAGGTTGCTCATAACTTTCTTTCCAAGGAGTAAGCATCTTTTAGTTTCATGGCTGCAGTCACCATCTGCAGTGAATTTGGAGCCCCCAAAATAAAGTTTCTCAGTGTTTCCATTGTTTCCCTATCTATTTGCCATGAAGGTATGGGACCAGATGCCATGATCTTAGTTTTCTGAATGTTGAACTTTAAGCCAACTTTTTTACTCTCCTCCTTTACTTTCATCAAGAGGCTTTTTAGTTCCTCTTCACTTTCTGCCATAAGGGTGGTGTCATCTGCATATCTGAGGTTATTGATATTTCTCCCAGCAATCTTGATTCCAGCTTGTGCTTCTTCCAGCCCAGCATTTCTCATGATGTACTCTGCATAGAAGTTAAATAAGCAGAGTGACAATATACAGCCTTGACGTACTCCTTTTCCTATTTAGAACCAGTCTGTTGTTTCATGTCCAGTTCTAACTATTGCTTCCTGACCTGCATATAGGTTTCTCAAGAGGCAGGTCGGGTGGTCTGGTATTCCCATCTCTTTCAGAATTTTCCACAGTTTATTGTGATCCACAGAGTCAAAGGCTTTGGCATGACGAGCACCATCTTAAATAAACTTAAAGAAGTGAAAGACTTGTATACTGAAAACTACAAAATATGGCTGAAATAAATTAAAGAGGAGACAAAAAATGGAAAAACACCTGTATTCATGGATTGGAAAACTTACTATTGTTATGATGTCAATACTACTCAAAGTGATCTACAAAATCCCAATGGTGTTTAGTGCAAAAACAAAAAAATCCATTCTAAAACTTATTTGAAATCTCAAGGGACCCTGAATATCGAAAACAATCCTGAAAAAGAAGGACAAAGTTAGAGATCTTATGGTTCCTAATTTCAAGTTATTTTATAAAGTGATAATAATCAAAACAGTATGACACTAATATAAAAGACACACAGACCAATGGAACAAAATAAGGAACCCAAAAATAAACCCTTACATTTATAGTCAAATGATCTTCTACATCACCGACTCAATGGACATGAGTCTGAGCAAGCTCCGGGAGTTGGGGATGGACAGAGAAGCCTGGCGTGCTGCAGTCCCCCGAGTCACAAAGAGTTGGATGCGACTGAGCAACTGAACTGAACTGATCTTCAACAAGGTTATTCAGTGGGCAAAGGAGTCTTTCCAAACCTTGGCACATGGAAAATTGGATACCCACATGCAAAAGAATGAAGGTGAATCCTTACACAATTAACTCAAAATGGAGCAAAGGTCTAAAAGTAAGAGCTTAAAATAAAACTCTTAGAAGAAAACATTTGGTAAAACTTCATGACATTGTATTTGACAACAGTTTATTGGCTAGTGAGCTGTCTTTGTTCACAACACTTCGATACAAATATGTTGCTTTCTTTCCTCATATCAATCAATTTTTCAACAGGGTGTTCCTTCATGTAATTCTATTTTGACACTCTTCACTTCACTTCACCCAGAGTTAGCTTCAAACTCCACTAATTTAAGAGTTCAGTTCCACAGAACCATCCTTACGTCAGATACCAGTCACAAGATCATGTCCTTAGGTTACTCATCTTCTGTTTGACTTGGCTACAGAGTTGCGGGTGTTTCCACAGTCTCCTCCTTTCAGGCCCAGCAATTTGTTAGGATGGCTTGAAGAATTTAGGAAGGCACTTTACTTACCATTATAGGTTTGTTATAAAGAATAAAACTCAGAAAGCAAAAAAGGAAAGATAAAGGGGTAGGGGGAGTAAAGCTTCCATGTCCTTTTTGCACACATGCCCTTCCTAGCACTTCTATATATTTACCAAGCTGGGGACTCATCATTTAGGCCTTTTTGAGGGGATTTCAGTGCATAAACTCACTGATGAAATTACTGGCCGTTAGCAGTTAATTCAATCTGTGATTCCTGGAGGTTGAGGATTGAACAGAAAATTCTGTTTCGAATAAAAGCTTGGTCTTTCTGGTAATCATCCCCAGCCTAAAGCTATGGAGATCTCCAAGAAACATTGCATTAGGATGAAAGAGATCTTATCACTCTATCACTTAGGAAGTTCCAAGGCTTTTAATATCTCTATTTCAGAAATCAAGGACAAAGCCCAAGTATCTTTCTATGACATCACACCATGACATTAAACATAGAAAAAAATAAAAATAAAAAGATTCAAATCAAACTCCTAGAGATGAAAACTACCATGTATGAGATGACAAATATACAACCAATTAGATAAACAACTGGTGATATTAACAACCAATTAGATAGTGCTGAAAGAAGATTCGTAAACTTGAAGACATAACAACAAAAGTACCTGTAAGAAACAAAGGCAAAATAATTTAAAAAATAAACAAGACATCAGTGAACTGCCGGTTAACTCTAATCGCCATTAAATATATGTAATTGTAGTTCCAGAAGGGACAAGATAAAACTATTTTAAGTGATAGTGGCTGAACATTTTCCAAATTTGATGGAAAATATAACCCATACATCAAACAAGATGAATGAGCTCAATACATAATAACCATAAAGAAAACTACACCAAGGTATATCATAATTAAATTATTCAAACCAAAGATTAATAAATATTAATATTAAAATCTTAATTAAGTAATTCAGATGAATATTAAAATCTTACTGAAAAGTTTAAAAATATATTCTGTAAAGAAACACAAATATAAGCTGATTTCTCCTCATACACATACACACACAGTGCAAGTAAGAAGAGAGTGCAACACCTTTAAGTGAATAAATAATCATCTAGAATTACACACCTAGTAAAAAAATTTTTTTTAAGAAATAAAGAATCCTTCAGACACACCCAAGCTGAAAGAATTGATCACCTGCAGGTCCACAGTGTGGAAAATGTCAAAGGATGCCTAGGCGGAAGAAGCAACAAATCCGATGGAAACGTGGGTCTGCAGAAAGGAGAGAACACGATAAATGGCAGTTGTGCGGACAAACACGCGTGATTTTTTTTTCTTTAAAATGTAAAACTCTGAAAAGAGAACTGGCTTTTTGAGCAAAAATGGTTAAAATGTACTGTGAGGTTCATAATTTATATATGAGGTAATATACTATGCCTCAAAGGGGAAAATGGGAATATATTAAAATGCTTGTACTGTGGCTTTCCAGGCGGCACTAGCGGGAAAGAACCCACCTGCCAATGCAGGAGACTTAAGAGATACAGCTTCAGCCCCTGGGTCAGAAAGATCCACTGGAGGAAGGCATGGCATCCCACTCTAGTACTCTTGCCTGGAGAATCCCATGGACAGAGGAGCCTGACAGGCCACAGTCAATAGGGTCCCGAAGAGTCGGACACGACTGACGTGACTTAGCATGCACGCATGCTTATACTATACATGACGTGGTATAAAAATCACTTGAACGTTGATTGGGATAAGTTAATTATGTATGCTATAAACCTTAAAGCAACCACCAAAAGTTTGAACTCAAGTGTCACTGATAATAAGCTATATGCTTATTGAGCCTAAGTCTCAATATTAGCCAAAATGTAAAGTCTCCTAAATTTGAAATATAGATTCAATGCAGCCCACATTTACATTCAAGGAAACTTTGTAAACATGAATGAAATGATCACAAGATTTATATGGAAAGGCAAAAGAATGCAAATAGTCAAAGTGAAGAACCCCCCACCTCCAACCAAAAAAATAAAGTTGGAGGACTAGTGGATTTCAAGACATTATTAAGTTAGAGTGATCAAGACGGTATAATGCAAATTAAAGGATAGGTCAGTGGAATAGAACAGAGAGCCCAGAAATAGACCCGTACAAACACTGTCAATTTATTTTTGACAAAGGTGCAAAGGCAGTTGAATGGGTGTATTTTTAAGAAATGTTACTTAAAATAAATAGATATCCATATGCAAAAATATAAATCCTGGAATATGCCTCACAGTTTATACAAAAATTAACTCAAAATGGATTACTGACATACATGTAAATTACAAAACTAAGACTTTGATTTTAGTGATGTTTGAGATGCAACACCAAAAGCACAATCTAAAAACAAAACAAAGCATATATATATAGATACATAGGTAGATAGAGAGTTAAAATTCTTGCTCAGCAAGAGACACTGTTAAGAGAATAAAAAGATAAGTCACTGACAAAAAGTATTTGCAAATCATGTAGCTACTGCAGGTCTTATATGTAGAATACATAAGGAATTCATAAAACTTAAGATTTAGAAAACAATACACCCAGTTAACCAGTCCATTCTGAAGGAGATTAGCCCTGGGATTTCCTTGGAAGGAATGATGCTAAAGCTGAAACTCCAGTATTTTGGCCATCTCATGCAAAGAGTTGACTCATTGGAAAAGACTTTGATGCTGGGAGGGATTGGGGGCAGGAGGAGAAGGGGGCGACAGAGGATGAGATGGCTTGATGGCATCACTGACTCGATGGACATGAGTCTGAGTGAACTTCAGGAGTTGGTGATGGACAGGGAGGCCTGGCGTGCTGTGATTCATGGGGTCGCAGAGAGTTGGACACGACTGGGTGACTGAACTGAACTGAACTGAACACCCAATTAAAAATGCATAAAAGGTCTGAACAGATATGTTATCAAGTAAGATATGTGGTTGACAAACACATGAAAAAGTGCTCAATATAATTTGTCATTAGGAAAATATAAGTTAAAACCACAATGAAATACCAAAGCACACCTATTTTAATGGCTAATATTGAGGGGAAAAAAACTGATGGTGATAAATGCTGGCTGGCCAGAATGGGTAGCAATAGAAACTCTCATTTAGTGCTAATGGACATGCAAAATAGTAGAGCTTTGTTGGAAAATAGTTTGTCTGTTTCTTATAAAGTTAAACATCGACTTACATATGACCCAAGAGCTTTTTTAAATCTAGATATTTCCCAAGTGATTTGAAAATTTACCTAACTTAAAAAAAAAAAAAAAAAAACCTGTACATCAATAATGACTTTGATAGTTGCTCTTCCCAACCCAGGACCAAACTCAGGTTGCCTGCATTACAGGCAGATTCTTTTCCATCCAAACCATCAGGGAAGCTCTAAAATAAACTAAAAATGGAAAACAATCCTCCAGAAGTTGTTAAACAGGTGAATGGATAAACTAAAGTGTATATTTTATCAAAACAGAACTCTACTCAACAATAAAAAGGAACAAATTCTTGATTCAAGAAACAGCAAAAAAAGTCAAGTGTATTTTGTTAAACAAACAAACAAAAAGGCAAGAGCTTCATAGTGTGTGATTCTCTTCATAAGACATTATGGAAAAGACAAAAATGTGGGATGAAAACCACATCTGTCATTGCCAGTAACTGGGTCTGGAGAAAAGGTTATGAAGGCGTAGTAAGAAGGGGTAATATTTCTGTGAAAGAATTGTTACATATAATACTATGGTGCTGGGGACATATGCATGCATGCTCAGTCACGTCTGACTCTTTGCAGCTTATGGATTGTAGCCTGCCAGACTCTTCTGTCCATGGGTTTTCCCAGGCAAGAATACCGGAGTGGGTTGCCATTTCCTCCTGCAGGGGATCTTCCCAACCCAGGGACTGAACCCATGTCTCTTAGGTCTTCTGCATTGGCAGGCAGGTTCTTTACCACTAGCCCCATCTAGGAAGCCCCTCCTCTAGGCTACATGTGCTGAGGTTTCCAGTCTAGGGTTCACAATGTGAAAATCATTCAAGTTCTTTTGAGGAGACTGTAGCAATGTTGTTGGAGTCTAACAACAGGAAAATGTTCAAAGAAAATGAAAGTATTCAGTGGAGTGCCTCACCAGTTGTTAGTCATCAAGAAAGTTTTGATGAATTACTAGAAAACTTTGATCATATAAGAGTAATGATATTATAAAAGGACCCTTAACTCAAGGATAAACAACTGATGTACAACAGATCTCTATTTGAGGAGGTCATACTAAAATTTTGGAGAGTTCTACCACCTCAAAAGTGTATGATATATAATTATTTAAGGTATGCCAAAAATGAAAAGAAAGCTTATGACAATTTAAAGGATTATGTTAACAGAAGATGAGACTGTGCATAAAATAATTTTGAAAAAGGAAATCAGAGTGTCTCCTAATGTCATGTAGTATGGAAGTGAAAGTGCTAGTCACTCAGTCAAGTCTGACTCTTTACAACGCCATGGATTATAGTCCAACAGGTTCCTCTGTCCATGGGATTTTCCAGGCAAGAATACTGGATTGAGTTGCCATTTCCTCCTCCAGGGATCTTTCCAACCCAGAGATTGATCCTGGGTCTCCTGCATTGTAGGCAAATTTTTTACCATCTGAGCCACCAGGGAAGACCATGTAGGGGAAGGAAGGGTGAAAGACTTCCAGAGATATAGAGGGAAATCTCACACAGAGAAAAATGATCTTACATCCATACTCAGCTAAGCACTGAAGCAGTTGAAAATAAGCAATTTCTGTCTAGTTCTTTTTAAAAATTGAAGTATAATTGATTTACAATATTGTGGTAATTACTTCTGTTCAACAATGTGATTCAATTATACATATATATATGTATATATATATGTACATTCTTTTTATATGTTCTTTTCCATTATGGTTTATCATAGGATACTGAACACAGTTCTCTGTACTATACCGTAGGGCCTTGTTGTTTATCCGTTCTCTATATAAAAGCTTACATCTGCTAACTCCAACCTGCAGCTCCATCTGCCCCCTGAACCCCTCCCCTCTGGCAACCGCCAGTCTGTTCTCTGTGTCTGTGACTCTGTTTCTGTTTCATAGCTGGGTTCATTTGTGTGATATTTTGATTCCACATGTAAGTGATATCATACGACATTTTTTTTTCTGACTTATTTAAATTGGTCTGATAATCTCTACTTGCATCCATGTTGCTGCAAATGGCATTATTTCATTCTTTTTTATGACTGAGTAGTATTCCATTGTATATACATATCAAATCTTCTTTATCCATTCATCTGCTGATGGACATTTAGGTTGATTCCAAGTCTTGAATATTGTGAATAGTGCCGCTATGAATATATGAGTTCAAGTATCATTTTGAATTATTGCTTTGTCTGGATATATGCCCAAAACAGGACTGCTGGGTTACACGGTGATTTTATTTTTAGTGTCCCGAGGAACCTCCATACTGTTTTTCACAGTGGATAAGCCTTATTCTTAATCTCATTAAATAAAAATGATCTGTTGTACATTAAATGTTCATTTAATTTTCTATAAATGCCACTATGGGTAATTAAGAGAAGGCTCTTACAGTATTGTGTTGAATAGTGAATTTTTATAATGTTTGAAAAAATAATTCACTGAGAGAAAAGTCATTGATGGCATTTTTACTTCTAGTAAAAACATACGTGTGTCTGTGTGTAGGTCCGCATTTACAGCTGTCATGTTTAGATGATTTTACTTAAATAAGTGGTGTGATTTGCTTCAACACTGACATATTAAAATACATTTTAAATTTTATATTTCTTTGGATTTCTTTTTCACGCTTCCTGTATATATAGAGTAACTATATATATAAAATATTTCTGTACTTTGTTTTCTTAAGATGTATTTACTTATTTATTTTATTTTTGGTTGTGGTGGGTCTTCCTTGCTGCACGTGGGCTTTCTCTAGCTGCGGCAGGTGGGGGCTACCCTTTCTTGCTGTGTGCAGGCTTCTCATTGCAGTGGGTTCTCTTGTTGTGGAGCACAGGTTCCAGGTTCTCAGGCTTGAGTAGTTGCAGATTATGGGCTCAGCAGTGTGGTTCCCAGCCTCTAAACCAGGCACTCAGTTGTTGTGGCACATGGGTTTAGTTGCTCTCTGGCATGTGGAATCTTTCTGGACCAGGGATCAAACTGCTGTCTCCTGCATTGTAAGGCTGATTCTTGGACCAGGCTTCCACTGAATCACCAGGGAAGCCCCCTGTACTTTAAATATGTGCTTAATTTTCCAAAAAAAGTATAATGACCTAATTTCCAAGGGAAAATGTGTATACTCTTGTTCAGAATTATATATTTTTATTATATTGGAAAGTGGCGTCACTAAAGGCAGTGTTTCCCATGATATTTCAGTTGTTAGGGAACTACTCACTTAACAGGCTTCATTAGCTGTTTTCACAGTAATGTGATTTTATTTCTAAGCACAAAGTAGTGTTCAAGACTTCCAATAATTAGTTATTTCAATATCACTCCTTTAATAGTTATGTCTAACATTTTCAAGTCCAGAAATGCCAGGCAGAGCCCTTTCCGTGGTGCACCTCTGATCCTTCTTCTGTCCTTGTTACTGAAAGTGTTTGGGGTCTGGCTACTCACTGCTTGAAAGCCAGTAAACAGGCCAGGTGGGCGGAAAGGAAAGTTGGCTTTATTTCAGATGCCGGCAACCGAGCACGGCGGGTGGTGGACATCTGTCCAAAGGCCGACACCCTCCGCACCCTGCCAAGCAGGGGGTGAGAGCTTTTATAGACAGAGTGGGAGGGGTTACATGTAGAAACAGCACAGCCACCTCTAACAGTCATCTTCAGATTGGTCTTCAGCGGGGTGACCGGTGTCATCTTGGTTGTTTTGGGTTCAGGTACTCTTCAGTTCCAGGGTCCCTTTGTTTCCATTTCTTTACAGCCAGTTGTCGGAATTGTGGCAGCTCCTGTCCGGGATACAGGCTGCTCGTCATGTAGTTAACTTCTCCACCTGGTGTTTCGGTATCTGTAAGACAGCTCACATGCTATGGCTCAGAATATTATCTATTAGCTCCTGAGCAAGAGCTAAAGGTCCCTAACTATGGTCAATGACATTACTGTCATTTAGTTTCCTTCAACTGTTTCCTTTGTTTCTGTATTCCTCACTTCTCTGATTAAAGTCATCCTTTGATTAAAATTTTCCACAGGCCAAAGGCAGGCAGAGGACATGATGACCGGGGGCAAGGACCATAGGCTCCCTCTCCATTCCATCCTCGCATCTCTCTCTAGTCCAGACAGGAAAGGTTCTCTGATTTTCAAGGCTCACGTGGTTAGACTTGACCCACCAGGATAATTCAGTACCCACTCATCTGAAAGTCTGTGCCTTTAATTCCATCTGCAACCTTAATTTCTGTATCATATGAGGTAATATATTCACAGATTTTATGGATTAGGGTGTGGCCATCTTTGGGTGGGGTGGGGGCATTTATTCAGGAATCTTAGACCATGAAGCACAACCTCAAGGTCAGTTGCTCAGGAGGCTACAAATATAAAAATGTCACTTATGACCTAAGGTGGTCTTCCCTGATAGCTCAGTTGGTAAAGAATCTGCCCACAAAGCGGGAAACCTGGGTTCAATCCCTGGGTTGGGAAGATCTGCTGGAGAAGGGATAGGCTACCCACTCCAGTATTCTTGGGCTTCCCTTGTGGCTCAGCTGGTAAAGATTCTGCCCACAGTGTGGGAGACTTGGGTTCGAGACCTGGGTTTGATCCCTGAGTTGGGAAGATCCCCTGGAGAAGGGAAAGGCTACCAACTCCTGTATTCCAACTTGGAGAATTCCACGGTCTGTATAGTCCATGAGGTTGCAAAGAGTTGGACATAACTGAGTGACTTTCACTTTCACTTTGACATTCTATAACACAGCCATTAGTCTTTCAGGTCAAACTTATACAAAATAGTAGAAGAAGGAATAGGAGAGAAATCAGTTAAAATACACGAATATATAAATAAAGAAGCAAGGGAAAAATAGGCTCATTATCGCCATTATTGCAACTGGTCATGGAAAAGTTAAAACTTGTTGTTGTTTTTTTTCCATACTCATTCAAAATTCTGGTCTTGGTTGTTTAACTAGGGGAATAATCAACCTTGTATATTTGAAGTGTTTGTACTGTAGTAGTCCTGCCCATATTGGTCTACAGAACTCTCCTATTAATTATTGTCACTAGTTATAAAAGTACTAACAAGGTACCAAGATAGTTGTCTGGAAAACACATTTCTCCTCATTCCTTGCTTATAGCAGCAGTCCTAACTCTCCTGGATAGTGAATATCAGTCACTTAGGAAATACAGTTATATGCTTTTTTTTTTTTTTTTGATGATTAAGAAATATAAGGGTCCAAAATGACTGCATAGAAGTACTTCTTTTGGTTCAGCAGAGTTTTTCTAAGAACTAAGACATTTAAATCAACAGAGTACAAAATTGAAGGCATGAGAAGAGAGAGTATATGTTTGGCCCATTAGAGGAGACGTTAAGTGGTTAAGTTAAAAGTAAAATCACTTCCATTCTCTGTCACTTAGTTCACAGACTGAGAATTCCAATCAGAGAAAAGTCACCACTGTTTAAATTTGATTCATATAATATAATATGCTACCTTGGACATCACCTTAACTGTATGAGGTAAAATTTAAACAGGATATAAGCTCTTTCATGGTTTGTTACTTCTGATGAAGGCAGTGAATTCCTTGGATATTTATTGGTAAAACAAACACTTTGATCAGAAACAATGCAGTGTGAAACATAACAATAATTAGGGCATTCAGCAAATCTACAAAGATGATATTGGTAGAAGATTTTAATTGGGAAAAACAAATGTACTTAACAGAATATGGTTCTATTTTCAATGAATATGAACTTCTATGATGGAAGGAAGGTACTGCAATTCACTTGCTACCAGGAAGGGTGGTGATGCTGTAAGAAAGCCCCTGCTGGGGGCTTGGAAATGCTTGCTTTTTTTTCTGGTTGAGCATTCAGCGGGAGTAATATTCAGATCAACTTTGGTTAGAGGAAACTTAGGTTGTTGAAATCTTTACATGATATCCCCCAAGACATGTTCACCATCAACATCTATATCTCTCTTCTACATAGATATAACATCTCTCTATATCTAAAACATCATATATATATATGTAAAGTATTATATATATAGTACATCTTACACACACACACATACACACACATATTCAGCCATGAGAAAGAAGGAATTCCTGCCATTTGGCTCAACATGGATGGGCCTTGAGGGCTTTATGCTAAGTGAAATAAGCTAATTAGAGAAAGAAAAATACTGCATGGTATCACTTATTTGTAGAATCTTTTTTAAAACAAAAGTCAAACTGATAGAAACAGAAAGTAGAAATTTGTTGTCGTGGGCTGGCGGGGTGGGAGAAATAGGAAGAGGTCAGTAAAATAGCACAAACTTTCAGGTATAAAAAGAATAAGTTCTGAGCATCTAATATAAAATGTGCTATTGTTGATAACACTGTATTATATAACTGAAATTTGCTAAGAGAGTAAAACGTAAATGCTCTTACCCCTCCAGTAGAAAAGAAGAGATAAATATGTAAGGTGATAAAGTGTTAGTTAACTGGATGGTGGAAATCCTTTCACAATGTGTATGTATATCAAATCACCAGGATGAACACTCTAAGTATCTTATCATTTTACTTGTCAGTTATACCTCAATAGAGCTGAAAAAGTAAATATGTTAGATTTTGCATGGCACACCCATCATTCTAATTAGCAGTTTCCTAGCTTCTCCTTTTTATAAGGAAATAATTCAAGAATTAAATGTGAATCTTCCTCTCACTTAAGTCAAAACTATCCTTCTTGGAAATTTTGGTCCTCTGCATACAGACATGCTTTGGGGACTTTTCCTCCAAGATAACCTCTCCATGGCAGCTATTACATAGTTAATGAATTTGTGCCAACATCTAATATTGTATCATAAACTCTTACTTCCTAAAAAATTATTAAAATATTAGCCATTATTCCAGTATAAGCAAATCATTTTACTTCCTTCTATCAGTGTTTGGAGTCTTACATAATCATATAAATTCTTGTCTATCAACTAGTATCTGAAAATATTTTGAAAGTCCTTGTAAGACATTTTTTTCAAGATATTCTTTTTGATAAATCCAGAAAGCAGTAAAGTAAGAGTTCTATTTCTCGGCATGATGACATTAAGTCATCATGCTAATTTTGCAACAGTAAAACAATTGTTTAGATACAGCATTACGAAGAAAACACTTTATGTCTTTCATTTATTATTTTACAAATTTTCTCTGAAAGCATTTAATTTTTGCCTATTTTAAAAACAACTAGTAATCAATTTCTAAAGTCAAAAATCTTGAGTGCATTGATTTTTTGCTATTGAAGTTTGGCTTTTAGTGAATTACATCTGAAGTCCAGTAAACTATTTAACATTTTTAGCTTCCTTAATTAATTTCTTCATGTTAGCACCAGGGATTTAGTGTTCCTCAGACCTCTGTTCATTTGTACATGATTCACAGTGACAATGCAAGAGAGCAGTGACCAGGGTGAGCCCACAGAGGAAGAAGATTTCGGGGATCAGAGCCCCCAGGGTCTGGGCTAGTGGATTGGGGAGGGATTTCTTTGTTTCTTTCTGGCATGTAGTCAATCCTGAAGCAAGCACAGAAGTCTAGGAAAGAGGAAAGTCACTAGTCTAAACAAATCTTATTTGCTCTTTTCTTTTCTTTCCCTCCTATAATTCTCATCACTAACTTCACTGTGTGGGAGTCTTTCCCATCAATTCAGTTCAGTTCAGTCACTCAGTCGTGTCCGACTCTTTGCGACCCCATGAATCGCAGCACGCCAGGCCTCCCTGTCCATCACCAACTCCCGGAGTTCACTCAGACTCACGTCCATCAAGCCAGTGATGCCATCCAGCCATCTCATCCTCTGTCATCCCCTTCTTCTCCTGCCCCCAATCCCTCCCAGCATCAGAGTCTTTTCCAACGAGTCAGCTCTTCGCATGAGGTGGCCAAAAGACTGGAGTTTCAGCTTTAGCATCATTCCTTCCAAAGAAATCCCAGGGCTGATCTCCTTCTCTGATGCGATTGTAGGGTGTCCTACAATGCAACCCAATTCTGACACTTTCTACCTGGAAACAGCATCAGATTCCACAGGGCTCAGTTAAGGTGCCTCAAAACTGCTGCATCCTTCAGTCCAGGTTGTCATCCTGTGTTTCTGACCAACCAGCTATGGATCAGAGGTCTCAACAACCCCTCCTTCAGTCAATCTGCTAGAGTGGCTCACAGAATTCAGAGAAGTGTTTTACCTACTAGGTTACTGGTTTATTATTAAAAGGATACAATCCAGGAAGAGCCAGATGAAGTGATTCAGTGGGTTGCAATGCTAGATGAAGAGGGCAACGTATGGGGAAAGGGCACAGAGATTCCATGCCTTTTCCAGGCATGCCTCTTTCTCTAAATCTATAAGTTCACCAACCTGGAACTCTCAAACCTCTTCCTTTGGGCTCTTATGGAGGCTTCATTACATAGGCATGACTGATTAAATCATTGACCATCATTGACTCATTCAACCTGCAGTCCCTTTCCCCTCCCTAGAGGTCAGGAGTGTGGGACTGAGGTTCTAACCTCTTTTCACCGGGCTGGTTCTCCTAGCAACCAGCCCCATCCTTAGGTACAGTCCAGAAGTCATCTCATTAACACAACAAAAGACATCTTTGTAGTTCTCATCACTTAGGAAATGACAAGGATTTTAGGAACTCTGTGCCAAAAATGGGATGAAGACCAAATATATATTAAAGATCACACCATCACACCTCTTCTCTCCTCTCTCCCTGTTTCAGTTTAGACCCTTTTACTTATATGGAACAGAATTCAGATTCATTCCCATAAGAATTTAATGTTAAAATACAGAAGACACTGAAACTAACAGGAACCACAGAAGTCTGTCTGTCCATCTCTCCCTCTCTCTGGTTGTATGTCTTCTTTCTCGTGACACCTGTGTTTGTGCATCCGTTCTGTCTGCACCTCTCTATTAACTGACTTATCACTAGTAATTTCTGCTTCCACCATGCCTGTGTCTTGACTCTACATTATGCCTTTAGCTCCAGTTCCTTTCCTAATTCACTCAGCTTCTCATTCCCCAACTCTGAAACCCCAAGAAATGAATCTGACTGGCTCAGCCCATCTTTACAAGCTATACCACTGATGGTCCTAATCCACTGGGGCTGAGGAATAGTATCACATGGGGCAGAGAGGCTGTGAGCCAGGCATGCAGTGCTCAGTTCTCTAGTATAACCTTCTTTTAACTTCCTCTCTTTTTTTTCCCCCCCAATTAGTTGCTGAATACTCATGGTATGTCCATTACTATTTCAGACAACAGGGTTTGAAAGACTGAGTCTCTGCTTTTTGAGAAGTTAGATGTCTGTCAGGAGAGAAAAGCAAGCTAGCAACTGCTGGCAAGTGCTGTCATGACAGCCACAGTAAATGATGCTAAAGAAGCACTCAGAAAGGGCGCCCCAGAAGCCCTCAGAAAGGGCGCCCCAGAAGCCCGCAGAAAGGGCGCCCCAGAAGCCCTCAGAAAAGGGCGCCCCAGAAGCCCGCAGAGAGGGCGCCCCAGAAGCCCGCAGAAAGGGCGCCCCAGAAGCCCGCAGAAAGGGCGCCCCAGAAGCCCGCAGAAAAGGGCGCCCCAGAAGCACTCAGAAAGGGCGCCCCCAGAAGCCCGCAGAAAGGGCGCCCCAGAAGCACTCAGAAAGGGCGCCCCAGCAGACGGGGACTCCAAAGAGGCCCCTCAGGCAAGATGGCGCCCGAGCTGACTCTAAAAGAATAACCAGGAGTGATATGGGTGGGAGACTGGTGAAGAGAAGAACACAGGGGATTCCTGGCAGAGGGAGCTATTTGTGCAAAGGCACTGTGGTCAGTGACACACTGTAAACTCCTGGGGCTGCAAGTGGTTTGGTGGTACTGGGCACCTGGCAGGAGACAGACTGAAAAATTAGGAGGGACTAGATCGTGAAGTATCTTATGGGTCCTGGGTTTGGAAGACAATAGACCATTGAAGAATTTTTAACTCAGTAATAATATAATCAGATATGTGCTTTATAAAGATCTCTTTGGGAGCAACATTGGCAGTGAATTGGGTCGGCACTACTGGAGACTGGGAAACAAGTCAGAAATTCACTCCAGGCTTTAAGATAGGAAATAATGTGAGAGCCAGAATTAAGGAACACTGTTGGAGTGGGAAAGAAGAGAAGGATTTAGAGAAGATAATCAACACATACATACCAAGGACAGAAAAGAAAAAGGGGTCAGGGTCTTGTAGCTTTCAGTTCACTTCAGTCGCTCAGTTGTGTCCGACTCTTTGTGACCCCATGAATCGCAGCACACCAGGCCTCCCAACTCCCGGAGTTCACTCAGACTCACGTCCATCTAGTCCGTGATGCCATCCAGCCATTTCATCCTCTGCCGTCCCCTTCTCCTCCTGCCCCCAATCCCTCCTAGCATCAGAGTCTTTTCTAATGAGTCAACTCTTCGCATGAGATGGCCAAAGTACTGGAGTTTCAGCTTTAGCATCAGTCCTTCCAAAGAACACCCAGGACTGATCTCCTTTAGAATTGACTGGATGGATCTCCTTGCAGTTCAAGAGACTCTTTACCTCCTCTAAATATTCTCCAAACCCACTAACAAATGTCCTAGTCAAATACCAGTTCTTTTTCTCCATGGCTGACCTTTGGTTCCCACAGTGAATTAGAAAGAAGCAGGGAGGGAACAGGCTTCCCATTTAACATCCAGGGAGAACTATTTTGAGACCTCTCCAACCCCCTTTACAAAACCGCATCTACTTATTCCTCAGGCTTCCTTGGTGGCTCAGACAGTGAAGAATCCACCTGCAATGCAAGAGACATGGGTTTGATCCCTGGGCTGAGAAGATCCCCTGGAGAAGGGAATGGCTACCCATTCCAGTATTCTTGCCTGGAGAATTCCATGGACAGAGAAGCCTGGTAGGCTACAGTCCATGAGGTTGCAAACAGCTGGACATGACTGAGTGACTTACACAATAACACCAACTTGATGCCTCAACTGCTTTTGCCATCGGAACTCTCTGCTTCTGATCCAGTTTTCCAGGCTCTATTTTCCTTCCTTGACTGCTCTGCTCTCCCTACTTCCTTTGTGTGATATTGACCAGAAATTCCTCACTCATCTGTACAGTTAACATTTACTCATTTCCCGCTGTGGTCAGAGTGCAGACAGGGATCAGAAAGCAAAATATCAGGGTAGGAGTTTGTGAGTGCACTGGAATGAGCAAAAATGAATGTCAGCAGAGCTCTAATGAACTCAGTGTGAGCCCAGACTTTTACTGGATCTCACGCTTTAGAAACCAGACGAGAGTTGATATAGGTTTCCATATCTTATTACCTACAGTCAACAGTAAGTGTAGGGACAAATATAATTTGAGACTACTTCCTTTGGAGACCCCTCTGACCTGTCTCATCTGCATAATCTCCTCAAACTGTGATAAATACAATTACCATCCAGGGCTGATAAATATATAACTTCCTTAGAATCATTAGCAGTCTCACCTACCCCCACTCTACCCCAGGAAAACTGGTTACTGTATTCTCCAAGAATGACTTGCTAGTCAGCCATGAATCCCTGCCAACAGACTTCTTTTCTCTAGTATGGACAGAGGAGGCGGGGGGGGGAGGCATAGAGAGAGAGAGTTGGATCTTCTTCTTCTTCTTTTTTTTTTTTTAATATTGATTTATGTGGCAGCATCAGGCCTTAGTTGTGGCATGGATCTTTGTTTGAGTTCTATCCTAAGATGGCCTCAAGGGCACATGCAACACTGGGATCAAACTATAGCCCTCTGTCTCCTAAGGCATTATACCTCAAAAGTCTGAGCAAAGTATGTCTGGTTTATTTCTGGAAAGGAAGCAAAGCTGTGTTTGAATTCAGGTCATCCAATGAGGAAGGCCCAGGAGGAAGATCAATGGCAGAACATACCAGCTTCACAGTGACTGGCTAGCAGGGCAAGGCA
Source organism: Nanger dama (assembly GCA_917880005.1). NCBI lineage: Eukaryota > Metazoa > Chordata > Mammalia > Artiodactyla > Bovidae > Nanger > Nanger dama. Next base: position 178,559 of record CAKJTW010000068.1, on the reverse strand, counting down.
GGGTACCTTTCATCTAAGGGGCTGATGAAAAGCGTCAAGATTCCACTGAAGCGCCGTTAGGAACAATTTAATGTGGTTGCTAGTGGCTGGGAAACACAGTATCTGACAGAAAATTCCAGAGGGTGATATCAGGTTTTCTGTTTGGGCTGACACAATTCATAGGCTACCAAGAAGGCAAAGTCGCAAATCTCACCCTAGGGCTCAGGACACTGACGTGAAATTCCACATGGAATTCTTGCAACCAATCACACTGGACTACGCTGTGTGCTTGGTTAACAGTCTCAGTCTTGGCTGCTGTGTCAGGGCAATATTAGATGGTCAAAGAGTTACAAAACGGCTTCCTACAGTTTCACTTAGGTTGCTTCAGCCTCCAACTTCCAGAAGACCGGATGTTTTTCCTGAAAAGACCGTGCCCCTTGGACCATGAGCCCCGCCCCTCCGCCCCCCTCCGGCTCTCTCATGCTTCCCCCACCCCACCCCCTGTTGTTCAGCGAGCTAGAGAAAATATACAGCCAGTTTACATAAGGCAGGCGGGTGACAGCTGCATGAATTTGTAGTGCCACATTCCTTTGGACACAAATTGACACGTGATGGTATTGCAGTATAGTTTTGAAAGCCCTCTCCTAACTTACTGATAGGACTACCTTCCTTGCAAACCAGAGCTACTTTTCCCAGCTTCCTTGGTTAATGAGAATGTGAAATCCCTTCTCTTTGAGCTACAGATTCAGCCCTGTTTCCAAGTCACACTTACTTCGTTGCTTGAACCTACTTGAACTGTAACTTAACTTGCTTATAAAATTATCACTACAGTGATTACATATCCTTGGGTCAGAAAGTCAATATTGCCCATGATTTGATCATTTCTTCCGTTCTATAAACCTCTGAATATTTCCGAATTTTCTTCCAATATTTTCAATGAAGTTTTTTCCACCTCCTGAAAAGGCAATGGCACCCCACTCCAGTACTCTTGCCTGGAAAATTCCATGGGCGGAGGAGCCTGGTGGGCTGCAGTCCATGGGGTCGCTAAGAGTCAGACACAACAGAGTGACTTCACTTTCACTTTTCACTTTCATGCATTGGAGAAGGAAATGGCAACCCACTCCAGTGTTCTTGCCTGGAGAATCCCAGGGACCGGGGAGCCTGGTGGGTTACCGTCTATGGGGTCGCGCAGGGTCAGACACGACTGAAGTGACTTAGCAGCAGCAGCAGCAGCAGCAGCAGCAGCAGGAAGGGTCCCCAGGGAGCCCCCTCTCCAAATCCTGCATCTGGTTTGTGCTCTCCCTTCAACCATACAGGAACTATCATCAAAGCACCTCTACAAACTGACTTCATTGGTTTCAGTTCAGTTCAGTTCAGTCGCTCAGTCATATCCGACTCTTTGCTAACCCATGAATCGCAGCACGCCAGGCCTCACTGTCCATCACCAGTTCCTGGAGTTCACTCAGACTCACGTCACTCAGACTCACGTCCATTGAGTCAGTGATGCCATCCAGTGACGACATCCTCTGTCGTCCCCTTCTCCTCCTGCCCCCAATCCTTCCCAGCATCAGAGTCTTTTCCAATGAGTCAACTCTCCTCATGAGGTGGCCAAAGTACTGGAGTTTCAGCTTTAGCATCATTCCTTCCAAAGAAATCCCAGGGCTGATCTCCTTCAGAATGGACTGGTTGGATCTCCTTGCAGTCCAAGGGACTCTCAAGAGTCTTCTCCAACACCACAGTTCAAAAGCATCAATTCTTTGGTGCTCAGCTTTCTTCACAGTCCAACTCTCACATCCATACACGACCACAGGATAAACCATAGCCTTGACTAGACGGACCTTTGTTGCCAAAGTAATGTCTCTGCTTTTCAATATGCTATCTAGGTTGGTCATAACTTTTCTTTCAAGGAGTAAGCGTCTTTTAATTATATGGCTGCAATCACCATCTGCAGCGATTTTGGAGCCCCCAAAATAAAGTCTGACACTGTTCCCACTGTTTCCCCATCTATTTCCCATGAAGTGATGGGACCGGATGCCATGATCTTCATTTTCTGAATATTGAGCTTTAAGCCAACTTTTTCACTCTCTACTTTCACTTTCATCAAGAGGCTTTTTAGTTCTTCTTCACTTTCTGCTGTAAGGATGGTGTTATCTGCATATCTGAGGTTATTGATATTTCTCCCAGCAATCTTGATTACATTGGTTTACTCTCTGCCCATTTGAATTCTTTTACCACCTAATCTTCCCTTGATTTTGTTGGAAGATGGGAATTTTATTTTGTACCAGGCACTTAGGCTGTATTGACAGAAGAGATAGGAGTCAGTGAGGTCAAAGTAGCTGAAATGTATAAGTATAGAAGGTCAAAGCTCTCAGAGAAAAAGAGAGAACAAGAAAGAAAGGAGGAAGGAGGGAGAGACAGAGTCTCTGTAGAAAATTCTCTCCTGCTGTAGCATTAAATGTCTGTCAAGTCATTTAATATATTGCTAAGTTAAAGGAGACAGTGGTTTTTCCCTTTCTTCCTATAGCAGATACTGATGATATTTTTTTCTTTTTACAAACCTGGACAATCTACGTATTTATCCTCTACTCCTTCCCTAAACAGGACTAATAGTCATCTCTGTCTGAAACAAAACTCTTACAGTTCAACAGCCATGCCATTTCATTTAATTACAATGCTTATTTTTACCAACACCCAGGAGCCTGTTAGTGAAGGCACATTTTTAGAAATCTAACAAATAAGCAAATACATCCTCAGATCACAGATACAGCTCTCCAATGTTGTTTTGTACAAAAGGGAACAAGCACTTATCACGCCTACACACCAATGTTTTTTTCCTGGTAGTTTCATCTACTTAAGTGTGTTTTCTGTAAAAATGACATGTGATTTCTAGCTTTTTAAACCATAGTTAAAACTTCCTTCTTGGGCATTAATGTGAATACCTGCTGAAAATCTTCTGTAATTATATTCAGTTCTTCTTTCATGCTTTAAAATGGCTTTATAACTGAGCAAATAAGCAAAAAATTTATGTGGGCATAGGCAGGCTGGAGAATAACTAGACAGCTATAATGGTAACCCAGAAAGACTTTGATTTGTGAAATGTCCAGATGGCTTCATCGGTGAATTCTTCTCACATTTTAAGGAAGAAATAGTACTAATCTTACCCAAACTTTGTAAGAATATCGAGAAACAGGAAACGTTTCCCAACTTGTTTGTGATACCAGCATAACCCAGATAATAAAACCTGACAAAGACATCTTAAGAGAGTAAATTTTAAGCCAATCTATCTTATTACATAAATATAAGAAATCTTTTAAATAAGGGGCTATATATCCACATGGGAAAAAATTAATCTTGAACCTTAACTCACAGTAATTTCAAATGGATTATAGATTTACATATAAAAGCTTTAAAAATAATACATCTGGAAGGGGAAAGCATGGAATATTTTAACGGCCAGGGAGTAGGCAGGCAATGATTTCCTCAACAGGACACAAACATCACTAATCAGAAAGAAGAACAATGATAAATTAGCGTTCATTAAATTTAAAAAATTATCTTAAAATAATAAAGAAATAAGAAATTCTCTTTATTGAAAGACAACAAAGAAAGGAAGTGACAATTCAGAGAGATAAAAGAGTTTTACAATACAACTATTGAACACAGAACTTGCATCCAGAATATATTAAGAACTACTATAGCTCAGTAAGAAAAAAGAAAATAACCTAATTTTTAAATGAGCAAAATCTTGAACAGGCACTTTATGAAAGAGGATACCTAATAATGGGAAAATGCCATTCTTTTTCCAATAGCATTTGTATATGCCATTCATATACAGCAAAGTATATGAATCACTTTGCTGTACACCTGAAAGCTAACACACTGTAAATTATACTGCAATTTAAAAAAATGATTAATATAAAGGTGCAAAACTGAGAATTCCTTGGTGATCCAGCAGTTAGAACGCTGTGCTTCCACTGTTGAGGGCCTGGGTTCAATCCCTGGTAAGGGAACTAAGATCCTACAAGCCCTGTGGTGTGGCCAAAAATAAAATATAAAACAAAAAATAAGACTATGTCAACAATTCTAAAAAAAAAAAAAAAAAAAGACACTTAAATGTCCAATAAGAATTTGAAAAAAGTACTCAAAATCAATAGGCAATAGGAAAGTACAAGTTAAAGCCACAATGAAATACAGTGACACAGCTGCCAGAATGAGTAAAAAAATTTTAATGATATCCTAGGTCAGATAGGGTGGGGAGACAATTGGAACTCTCCTCTACTGCTGTTTGGAACAACTCTTTTGGAAAATTGTATCTAGTAAAATGAAACATGCAAAACCCCCATGAGTCATCCAATCTACCTCTGAGTATCTACCCCAAAGAAATAAGAATATATGTATACTCTAAGAATCAGATCAGAATTGTTATAGCACTATAACATATAATAGCCCTCAACTAGAAACTACCCAAATGTCTATCAACAGATAATGGATGAATGATTTATGACATGTTTATACTATGGAATGCTTTACAGCAGTGATGAGGATGAACTGCTGGCGTATGCAATGACAGGATAATTTCACAGAAGTAGTGCTGAACTTAAGCAGCTGACACAAAAGTACATTTGTATTCTTCCATCTTACAAAGCTCAAAGAAAGGCAAAACTAATCTACAATTTTTTAAAACGCCTGAATCACTCTAATGTGCATCTAGGTTTAAGAATTATTTATGTATGAGGAGCTAATTGAGGTCCCAGGAAGTGATGTGATTGGGCCAGGTTTTCTTGATTCCCAGCTTTGCTTTAAATATGTGTGAGCAATACTTCCTCCTCCACTGGGGAAAATTGATCCCACCAGAACTTGATTCTATGTGCAATGCATGGAACCCAGATCTAAAGTTGTTTTTACTGTCCCCAGCAAATCCACTCAGTGTAGATTCTTTCCTGAGAGACTGCTTTCATTCTCATTCAAGAGCAAACATTTCTGACTTTCCCATGAAAACATTCTTAGATAATTTCTGTTATTTTATTTAGTTTTATTTTTATTGAAGCATGATTGATTTGTAATGTGTTAGTTTCAGACAGCATAGTGATTCAGTTTTATGTATATAAATGTAAGTGAATACATATATACATGTATATATATATACATGTTCTTTTTCAGATGCTTTTCCCTCATCTGTTGTTACCAAATACTGAGTATAGTTCCCTGTGCTATACAATAGGGCCTTATTGCCTATCTATTAATTTCTATTGCTTTAAAATGGCAAGCACAAAAGAGAATCCATAAACCTGAAGGAAGAACTATGTATTTCTCTTAGGTGCCATTTAATATTCCTACATGATACTAGTTAAACTAATGTTCTGATATCAGTATTCAGCTTTTTTTTTTTTTTGGCTTTGAGTTTTTGTTCTTTTTTTTTAGTTGGAATATAGCTGGTGTACAATATCAAATTAGTTGTATGTGTACCATGTAATGATTTGACATTTGTGTTTATTATGAAATGGCCACCATAATAAGTTTAGTAACTGTCTCCATACAAAATTATTACAATATTATTAACCATATTGTTTATGATGTACATTTCACCTTGTGGCTTATTTATTATATAACTGGAGTTTTGTATCTCTTTCTGTTCAATTTGAGCTTCCCAGGTGGCGCTAATGGTGAAGAACCCACCTGCCAACTCAGGAGACATAAGAAAGAGTGGTTCGATCACTGTGTCAGCAAGATCCCCTGGAGGAGGGTGTGGCAACCCACTTCAGTATTCTTGACTGGAGAATCCCCATGGAGAGAGGAATCTGGCCAGCTACAGTCCATAGGGTCTCTAAGAGCCGGACGTAACTAAAGCAACTGAGTATGCATGCACTGTTCATTTAAAAAATCATTTAGAAAGATTCTAAAGAGGCTTAGGAAAAGAAGAATTTCAATGTTTTTCAGAGGAATTGAGAAACAATTTTTGGTCCATTAAAAAATACTTATTATGTTCATTTGGTGCCTTAATTCTACATGACAAAACGATAAAAGGAGAAAAAGGCTCATATTCTCTGCTTTTGGCATAAGCAGCATTGAATGCATTCAGATTAATAAAATTCAAGAGCATTGCCAGTATAAATGAAAGAGATGTATTATCCTTTTGCATATCTCATTATTAGCAATCATGACAGATAGCTGAATGAAAGAAGTCAAATGACACATTTATGTATGAAAGGATTTGAATAATCATGGATGAAATTCACAAACGTAGATTCAGACAACCGCTGGAAAACTACAGGGAAGGTAGGAACGAAAGTCTAGTAAGGAGACTGACCACCCAGAAACAAGCTGTATTACTGGGGATAACTCTTTTTTTTTTCCTGAAATCTTTATTCCCTTCTCAACTCCTTCTTGTTCTCTTTCCTCCTTCCCACCCCCCACCCCAGCCCGGTCTTCCAGAGTTTTGTCACCTGTACAAAAGGCTCTGTGAGTCTAGAAATGTGTCTCCTTATTGGTCTATCTGAATTTCAACTGATTTTTCTATTGATGTGAACACTGGCTCTTAATCTGTAGCTTTTCTTTATCATCAAATATATCAGGGGTATAATAGCCATCCAGTGCCATTTTCTTTATATTTATTTCTCAAAAGGTGTAACTGAAAAGTCATACCTGCTAGTTAGTTCCCTTGAACCAGTCAACCATTCTAACTCATGGCCAGAGCCAAGGATTCTCTGTTCCACCCACCACCAGTAGAGCTGGGCAGTGAGTCACGAATCTCTAAAGTCCCATTATATGCCTCTGTTCTTTTTTTTTTTTTAACATTTATTTATTTATTTGGTTGCATCAATGCTTTGTTGTGGCACTTGGGGGTCTTCTTTTGGGGCACATGGGCTCGGTAGCTGGCACATGAGATCTCAGTTCCCCAACCAGGGATCAAACCCATATTCCCTGCCTGGCAAGGCAGATTCTTTACCCACTGGACCATTAGGGAAGTCCCCGGCCTGTGTTCTTGGACCTGTGCTGGTATTGTCTCAGGCTGGCTTCTCTGGATGCAACTATCAAAACATGGCTAAAGGAGGAGCTGGCACAGAGTGGGCATAGGGAAATGTCAAGCTGTGATACAGGATGACAAAGTCTCTGCCAATGTCCCCAGGAGCTAGAGCACATACTGTCCATCATCGTGGTACCCACTAAACACTTATACCCTCACCACCATCAGTCACTGGATGTGGGCCTCTGGGAAGGGCATTCCACAGAAAAAGGGGGTTATCTGCAGCTGAGACACACCTAGAAGCTCGGGCATTGAGTCCTTCCTGGAAGGTGGATTGTTTCCATCACAGAGATGCAGGAAGAGAAAATGCAGATTAGGCTTGGTCTCAAATGACCCCAGATTTTACTTGAAAGACTATAGGTTTCATTCAGGCCTGATCTTAATTTGCAGCTCAGAGTATAAGCCAAAACTTCTCCATTTAATTTGGAAAATACTCCCAAATTTCATGGATTTAAATACTTGGTACACTATAAGGTCACATAGAGGGCTTTTTAAAATATACTTTTGAGAGAGATTTCTAGTTCAGTTTTCAAGAAAGACTGTGCATGAAATAAGGTTTTGGAGGAAATGATATAACTTGAAAAGAGATTTAATATCAGCAGGGGAGATGGGACTAGGGAAAAGGGAACTCATGGAGTCTCACTGAAGTATGTTTGACCCAGGCTCTGATTTAGATATTAATTTCTGAGCTGATGAGGTTTGGCTAAATTCTAGGGATCTAGATTGTTCTGAAACCTCTTTCACCTTATCCTCTCTCCCTGAATCCAAACCAGGATCCTATAAATCCGTAATTCAAATTCTGTCCTGGTCATTTAAAAGGTCTGACTACTACCATTAAATCTAGCAGACAATTTTAAAACCGTTGTTTAGAGCCATAAGTCTCTTTCTCTTTTGAGAGTGTTCCATGTTTGGCCTCATCCTAAAACTGAGCACCCTGTTACTTGCAAGCTTTTCCTTCTTGAAACAGCTCCCATTAACCAGCAGAGCAGCATAAAAAAAAAAAGGTCCGCTAGGCAGAACATGGATGTTATCTAATGACATGAGGACTATGCTGGGAGCTAACTTGAAATCAGTTTCCTATGCATTGGGCTTTATAAGGTCTTAGTGACTCGGACAATAAAGCGTCTGCTAGCAGTGTGGGAGACCTGGGTTCGATCCCTGGGTCAGGAAGATCCCCTGGAGAAGGAAATGGCAACCCACTCCAGTACTGATGCTTGGAAAATTCCATGGATGGAGGAGCCTGGTGGGCTACACACCATGGGATTGCAAACAGTCAGACACAACTAACCGACTTCACTTCACTTATAAGGTTACTCCGTGCACTTTTGATATCTGGTCGATGTCCAATAAGGGTATTTTCTTTTTTTTTAATTTTATTTTTACTTTATTTTACTTTACAATACTGTATTGGTTTTGCCATACATTGACAAGAATCAGCCACTTTCAATGACAGTTTTAAGAACAGGAATGCTATTCCATTGTTTTGTTTGTTTAAGAATAAATTAAGGTTTGTTTGATTTTTAATTTTTTTCACTGCATTATGCAGTATGTGTTTTCTGAGCAGGGATCGAATTCACACCAGCTGCAACAGAAGTAGAGTCATAACCACTGAGCTGCCAGGAAGTTCTATTCCATCGTTTTCAATTGCCTTGAGATGGTTTAGTCGTTCAATTGTGTCTGACTCTTTGTGATCTCATGGACTGTAGTCTGCCAAGCCCTCTGTCCATGGGATTTCCCAGGCAAGAATACTGGAGTGGGTAGCCATTTCCTTCTCCTGGGGATTATCCTGACCCAGGGATCAAACCCAGGTAATCCTGCATTGCAGGCAGATTCTTTACCATCTGAGCCACCAGGGAATCCCTGATTGACTTACCAACTATCATATCAAATTCTTTTTTTTCTGTGGTGGCCAATAAGAATTATATCAAATATATTTATTTTGTGTGATTTTTAAAAATTGAGGTATAATTGACATACAACACTATATTAGTTTCAGCTATACAACATAATGATTCAATATATGTATATAGTCTTAAATGATCATCACAGTAAGTCTAGTTAACATCCACCACCAGACATAGTTACAGAAATGTTTATTTCTTGGGATGAGACTTTAAGACTCGCTTTCTTAGCAGCTTTCAATATGCAATACAGTATTATCAACTATGGTTGCCATGCTGTATATTATATCCCCATAGCTTATTTATTTCATAACTGGAAGTTTATTCCTTGAATATATCTCTTGAAGTAAAAACAAAAAGTAGTTTAGTATTATAAATTTGGAGCTTGTGTCATTGATCAATAGTCCAAATACTATGGTTTGAGTCTATCAATGTTGTAAAAATAGAAGATCCACATTATTGTCAAATTTAGTGCCAAAGAACTGATGCTTTTGAACTGTGGTGTTGGAGACGACTCTTGAGGGTCCCTTGGACAGCAAGGAGATCCAGCCAGTCCATCCTAAAGGAAATCAGTCCTGAATAGTCATTGGAAGGACTGATGCTGAAGCTGAAACTCCAGTACTTTGGCCACCTGATGGGAAGGACTGACTCCTTGGAAAAGACCCTGACACTGGGAATGATTGAAAGCAGGAGGAGAAGGGGACGACAGAGGATGAGATGGCTGGATGGCATCACCGACTCAATGGACATGAGTTTGAGTAAACTCTGGGAGTTGGCAATGTACAGGGAGGCCTGGTGTGCTGCAGTCCATGGGGTCGCAGAGTCAGACACAACTGAGAGGCCGAACTGAACTGAACCCAAAACTTTCTTCAAACAAAGCAAGTCTAACATTTTGTCCTCAGTCCTTCAGAGTAAGTATCCAAATTCTCCTAGTCTCCTATTGCTTCTTCTCCCTCTCTCTTTTTTTTTTTTTTTTTTGCCCTCCTCAACCAGAGTATGAATGTGTGTTACTCAGTCGTGTCCGACTCTTTGCAACCCCACAGACTGTAGCTCACCAGGCTCCTCTATCTATGGATTTCTCCAGGCAAAAATACTGGAGTAGGTTGCTCTTGACTTATCCGGGGGATCTGCCCAGAGTAGGAATCAATCCTCGGTCTCCGGCATGGCGGGCAGATTCTTACCATCTGAGCCACCAGAGTAGCCCCAACCAGAGTATGAGCCCCTTCAAAGGCAGGAGGGCTGGAAGCCTGTTTTTCTGTCGCTCTCATTGCCTGGCTTGAGTCCAATAGGTAAAACAGTCCCCAGGCCCTGGAGGAGTGGGACTATTAAATGTAATTTTACAGTTTCATGGGGTTGAAGCTGCGTCACGCGTCCGCCTGAGGGGCGTATGTAATTAGTTCCGGTGAGAAGTCAGGAGAAGGATGCAGTGTCAATAAAATAGAACTCAGTCAGCAAAGAGGCTCATGTCAGCATGTCATTCCCCTTCCTCCGCCTCCACTGTTCAGCCATCTTTTCCACAGTGATGGTCACCATCTGGCAGTTGTTTCCTCCTACCTCTGTCCTCCGGCCAAAGGACTCAAGCTGATCAAAGTGTCAGTGGAGAGAGACCGAGGAAATGGCCCTTTGCAGCATAGCTGACCCTGGGTCCCCCACCTCTGTAGGAGCCATCTTAATAGTAGTGGATGAACCCACAGGCATCTGAAGCTGCTGGGCACCTCCGAGTTCTCTAGATGCCTGCACTAAAAATAAGTGTCAGACAAAAATGTAGATTATCAGCCCCTGCTTTCTTCCTACTGAACCAGAATCCGTGGAGGTTTAACAAGATCCCCAAGTCATTCATATACACAGTTAAGCCTGAGAAGCACTAGAATATTCTTCCCTATATGTACCAGAAGGGTGATCCTGGGCCAAGCTAGGTATCTAAACAAAATGTGTCAGAAAAGATATGCAGATCTGGCTTCTTTGGTGGTCCAGTGGTGAAGAACTCCACCTGCCAATGCAGGGACTATGGGGTTGATCCCTGGTTGGGGATGATCCCACATGCCAAGGGGCAACTAAGCCCATTCCACACTACTGCTGAACCCACTCGATGCAACAGTTGAGACAGTGCACCCTGGAGCCCATGCTTTGCAACAAGAGAAGCCACCACAATGAGAAGCCAGCACTCTATAACTAGAGAGTAGCCACCTGCTCACTGCAACTAGAGACAGCCCATGGGCAGCAACAAAGACTCAGTGCAGCGAAAATTAATTAAATAAATATCAATTTAAAAAAACATTTGCAGATCAATTAATTCATTGGTCCTGGAGAAACAATAACATCAAAATGTACACATTAATAAGAGAACAGTTTTACCTCCTAATAAAAGATTTATTAACAATTAAATAAGAAATACTGACAATTCAGAGTGTAACACTGCAGTTTATTAATATTTCAAAGCACCATCATAAAGACTACTCAGTAAATATTTGCATTAAATTAAATTAAAATACTATTTGTGTTTCTCTGCTTGTTGCTTTGTTTTGGTTTTGCCTGATCTAGGTCACACAAATGCTAAAAGGAAGTTCTTTATCATTAGGCAAACTTTTTAGTAATTTCTAAGATTCCTAAAGTTGTTATTCTTTCCATCCTTGACATTTCTACCCGGTTTATTACAATATCTTACCTCTAGCCATGTGCCTGAGAAGGCAATGGCTCCCCGCTCCAGTACTCTTGCCTGGCAAATCCCATGGATGGAGGAGCCTGGTGGGCTGCATTCCATGGGGTCGTGAAGAGTCGGACATGACTGAGCGACTTCACTTTTCACTTGCATGCATTGGAGAAGGAAATGGCAACCCACTCCAGTGTTCTTGCCTAGAGAATCCCAGGGATGGAGGAGCCTGGTGGACTGCCGTCTATGGGGTCGCACATAGTCAGACACGACAAAAGCAACTTAGCAGCAGCAGCAGCCATGTGCAGATCCCTATTTTTAAATTACTTGTTAATTAAAGGTGATATATGCTCTACTTGGAGAATACAGGAGAATATTTCAAAGACTAGAAATTACCCGCAGTTCTAGCTTGAGAAAATACAGTTAACATATTTATGTATTTTCTTCCAACTTTTTAAAGTAATTAAAATGATACTGTATTTATAGGTTGGTGTGATGATTTATTTTAAATTAAGACAAAGCATATTATTATGTTATAACCTGGAATATAATAAAAACTTCATATAATTATACTCTTTGCATCATATTTTATTGGACACCATAACTTACCTAGCTATTCCTTCATTATTGAACACTTTAAATTACTGGCAATTTTTACTTTTCAAATAAAGAGGTGAAAATCATCATGAATAAAATTTTGTTCATACTTTGGCATAGAAACATTACAAAAACCTTGATACAGACTGCCAGACTGAGTACCAATTCTTTACAAGACTGACCATCTCATCAGAACCTCACAAATGCCTTAGGTATTAGGGAAGAGCATATTTCATTGTGTGAATAGAAAATTTTATATTTATATTGTTTTCTTCAGGAGATAATTCATTTTTTCAATGCTTATTTATCTATCTCATGGCATTTTTCTCATAGGGTTTGTATGTTATAGTTATAGCTATTGTTTTTTTTTAATCCATTTTACAAACTTTTTAGAGATTTTTTTAAGCAAAATTTTATATAGCCAAATTGATCTTTACTATATCTTTTGTTTGCTTCTAGACTTAGAAAATATTCTCCTGCTCAGAGACAGAAATTTTATTTCTATTATTGTCTAGTGATCTTCTGTCTTGACTTTTAGATTCAACTGTTTAGTCTATCTGGGATCGATTTGGGTGTTATTATGAGATGAGAATATAAAGGAATTTTTCCAAATTATGAACCAGTTGTTTCAATACAATTTACTGAATCTTTTTCTTTTCTACTCAGTTGTTATACAACACAAACACACACATTAACATATATAAACATGACACATGTAATTTATATAACATATAACAAATATTGTGCTGTCATCAGATCTGAGCTATATATTCTTAAGTGGTAAACACTCCTTTTATTATTGTGACTTTACAGTAGGTTCACATACATGACTGGCAACACTTTTCCTGCTGCTTTACTAAGTGTTTCTATATATTTTCCTATATTTTCAACATCTTAGATTTTTAATTATTAATTTCTAAAATTCTATACAAACTGTGGAAAATTCTTAAAGAGGTGGGAATACCAGACAACCTGACCTGCCTCCTGAGAAATCTGTATGCAGGTCAAGAAACAACAGTTAGAACTGGACATGGAACAACAGACTGGTTCCAAATCGGGAAAGGAGTACGTCAAGGCTGCATATTGTCACCCTGCTTATTTAACTTATATGCAGAGTACATCATGTGAAATGCCAGGCTGGATGAAGCACAAGCTGGAATCAAGATTTCTGCGAGAAATATCAATAACCTCAGATATGCAGATGACACCACCCTTATGGCAGAAAGTGAAGAAGAACTAAAGAGCCTCTTGATGAAAGTGAAAGAGGAGAGTGAAAGTGTTGGCTTAAAACTCAACATTCAGAAAACTAAGATCATGGCATCTGATCCCATCACTTCATGGCAAATAGATGGGGAAAAAATGGTAACAGTCAGAGACTTTATTTTGTGGGGGAGGGACTCCAAAATCACTGCAGATGGTGACTGTAGCAATGAAATAAAAAGGCACTTGCTCCTTGGAAGGAAAGCTATGATTGACCTAGAAAGCATATTAAAAAGCAGAGACATTACTTTGCCAACAAACTTCTGTCTAGTCAATGCTATAGTTTTTCCAGTAGTCATGTATGGATGTGAGAGTTGGACTATAAAGAAAGCTGAGTGCTGAAGAACTGATGCTTTTGAACTGTGGTGTTGTAGAAGACTCTTGAGAGTCCCTTGGACTGCAAGGAGATCCAACCAGTCAATCCTAAAGGAAATCAGTCCTGAATGTTCATTGGAAGGACTGATGCCGCAGCTGAAACTTCAATAGTTTGGCCACCTGATGTGAAGAAATGACTCACTACAAAAGACCCTGATGCTGAGAAAGATTGAAGGCAGAAGGAGAAGGGGATGACAGAGGATGAGATGGTTGGATGGCATCACCGACGCGGTGGACATGAGTTTGACTAAACTCTGGGAGTTGGTAATGGACAGGGAAGCCTGGCGTGCTGCAGTCCATGGGGATGCAGAGTTGGACACAACTGAGTGACTGAACGGAATATTTTGTTATGGTGAGAGGATTTGATGGATGTTACAGTGGTTTTTTTGTGTGTGATTTACTGGAATTTCTTTTTGCCTTGTAAAGGGTCAGTTTTTATAAAGGTTCGATGTGGGTTTGTTTGATTGGAAAGTACAGAATTCTCTCTCTACATCCAGTAAATTAAACATGTTATCACCTCATTAATATCTTCCATATTCTGACTAATTTTATGTCTGCTTGATACATAAATTTTGGAAAGCTGTGTTAAATCACTCACTCTGATTGTGGACTTGTCAAATTTGCTCATTATTTCTTAGTTTCTTTTTATGCATTTCATGGCTATGTGGTTAAATACAAGTTTATGGATTTTTCTTTGTATTGTTATGCCATGCCTCTTGAGTTCTATTAATACCTTGGTTCATATTTTATATGTAATGTTGATATTGCTATTAAAGTAGCAATAGTGTGTGCATCTTTCTTCATCCTTTGATTTTCAAATTTTCTACATAGTTTTGTTTAAATTGTGTCTATTGAATATAGTATATTGCTGGATTTAAGAACAAATTAGATTAATTCTTTTCATTTATGAGCTTAATCTCTTGGTATTTGTTTTTAACTATTGAACCCAGGTCTCCCACATTGCAGGCAGGCAGACAAATGCTTTACCCTCTGAGACACCAGAGAAGCCCCAGTTGATATATTTGGATTTATACATCTTATTTGCGGCTTTCTTTTTATCAATCTTTTTATTTACTTTTTTTTTTTTTTTGAATTGATATTCCTCATAAGCCCCTTTTCCCTCCTATTTGGAAGCTATAGGTTGAATTTGTATCTTTTTGGTGGTTACTGTTAAATGTTTATATATGTAAATGTTTCCGATAGTCTACTTTTTCATTACTTCATCATTTTATAATTTTCTGAGCTTAACAATTATTTCCTGGATTCCATGCCTCTGTTCTTAACTCAGTGTTATTAATACTTTTATAATTTAGAAAGACTCTATTCTTTATTTTCATAATTGTTGGACATTTATTTTCTCATGTCCATTTAATTTTTTAATTTTTGCCTTTTCATATTTTGGTGGGTTTTGTTGTTATTCAGATTGCTGCATTTAGCTTTTAGAGCATTCTACATGTACTTATTTTAAAGTTTTTTCAACTGATACACAATGCTGTTTTAATGTGAGGTCAAACTATGTCCCATTGTTGATTTTGTTAAATGGCTTTCTGAGATCAAATTTCTTAACACACTTAGTAGAAGTTTGGCCATATTTCTGAAATTAAATTTTCTCATGTATGGTAGCATTTTGGTTTGCAGACTCATTTTGAACAAAAAGTCCTTCAGTTTTCATTTTCTTTTCACTCTTGCTTTTTACATATCATGCTTATCTAGAATTTCTATGTTTGAAGTGGATGGGATAAGGAAATATGTCATCAGTTAATTCTATCACTGTCATCGTCTAGTCACTACCACGATGATGATAGAATTAACTGATGAGGACATAGTTCTATCATATGTCAGCTTTATTTCTATATTAATGTTTGAGGTAAATTCCTCCAATACCACTGAGATTCTTTAGACATGCTAAAATTTTAAATTAATTTGGGAAGTATTGATGCCTTATTAGACTTTCCAACAAAGAACAGGACGAGCGTGAGTTTTCATTTGGCCAGGTCTTTTTTTGTTTGTTTCTATCTCTCATTAAATGTTCATATTTTAATGCCTCTGAAATAGTTAACCCTATACCACTCAGTTCTCGATCAACATTGGTAACTTCAGATTCCTAGAATCTATGCAAGATGCAGGAAGATTCAGACTTGAGGTGATATTTCTCCTCATTCCCTACAAGGTCTCTTCCATCAACTAATGCCACTTGCATTTATTTTTTGCTGTGAAAGGATGCTATGAGCAGTGCTTCAGTCTCTGTAAGGACATGAGTCCATTTTTCTCCCTAGAATTGCTGGCTATTCTGATAATTTAGGCCTACATCTTCTTGGACTAGCTTCCTACAATCATCTGTTTCCTTTTTCAAGCTCAATGTCACGGCCCAAGGCCAGAAATGCATGGCCATAAGCCAAGAACAGAATTAGTCTATAGGCTAGAGCAGCAGTTGTTGCTGATGGAAGGCGTGTGTGGGTGTGAGTGTGTGTGTATTTGTGCATATTAAGGACACCTGCTTATAAGTCTCTGGAAAAAGAATTTTTCTCGTAATTGTCAAGCTCTACTTCCCCTCTCTTGTACTTTGTTGATTATAAAATATTTGTTCTGAATGATAATTATCTGGCATGGGTGGGGGGAAGTGTAGCAGTCTAATAAATAAATATGCCATTATGCTCATATTTAATCCATTTAAATTTGACTGTTTATTTAGCAATGGGAGCTTCCAAATATTTTGGGGTGCTAACATGTCATGTTCAGACGTAATTAAGTCTTTTCATTTTAATTTACTTACATCATGTCTACTATCTTCTAAAGAAATGTCACTTGGTCTACCACTCAGCATGGAAAAGTGGATTTAAAAAAATAAATCATTTGTTCTGAAATTTGCCCATAAAATGTTTACAAAATGGAATAATTTCTAAACTAATGATAAATAATATATGTATATATTTGATATATATGTGTACATATATAATATTTTTTTCTCCAAATAATGATTCTAAACTGAATCAAAGTTTCAAGATTTCCAAGATTCTTGATGACAGCAATAACAAGAACAAAAAATAAATCAAAACAAAGTCTCATAAGATAGGCAGGACAAAGCCAAATTGTTGTGAAATGAAATGTATGCTACATGGATCATCTCTTTTGGAACCATAAGATCAGTTTTTCACAAGATAAAATAGTTTGAATCAGGCATTTTAAATTAGATTAGTTTACAACATAATCCCATTACTCTAATTAAAGAACTGAACATAGTATTTCTACACACTTCTTGGTAACTTTAAAAATAGATATGAACATTTATACTTAAAATTCCACATTAAAACAAAAATTCTAAGATCCAATAGATTAACATGTGTTATTTTAAGAAGAAACTTCTGAAGTATTGGTTGTTGTTTGTTGATTACACTGTGCAACACTTTCAAGGGTCATGAGAAGACAAACCAAGATTTGGAACATTACTTTGACTAAATTATGTCTTTGTAATTTGCCACAAATTCTTCATTAAAACAAAAAGCCTTGAATTATTACAATAATAATCTGAAGTTTTGACTCAGTTTATGCTATTACTTCAAAGAAATGAATGCTATCCTGTGAAAATTGTTGAAGGAAAGAATACATATGCTATATTTTTGAGACTAAGTCTTTAATAATCAACCACAAATAATTCCCAGTTCAGAAACCAGCTTTTCAAGAATAAAAGAACCCACTTTAAAATACATTTTAAGTGTATCTTTCATTCTCAAAAACCAGAAAATATGTGAGTCCATAGCTATTGCTCTAGGTTCTGCAATGTTCCTTCAACATTCCTTCTGGGGATTTAAATGGATTTAATTTTTAATGGAATGAAATTTAATAAAAATGTCCCTTATTGCAGAACACCAGTGATTGGAATAGCTAGTATAACACAAGCTTTCTACTTTTCATCCAATTTTTCATTACTAAAGGATTTGATTGTAGTACTTTTTCAAGCCACCCTTTTCATCCTTAAATATTAACTTTATTTCAACTGTCATTCTAACATGTTTCCCAGCCCTTTTTTGTTTCTAACCTTAGCAGCCCAGTTTAAAAAAAAAAAAAAAGCAACAAGTACATTCTCCATGTTCAGGAAAGTGTGCCAAGTTGTGGATTTCTTCAGAGGACAATTTGAGTTATTAACTTCCAGGACTGGAATAACAATCCAAACTCTCACCTCTTTGGTAATATTTCCATCAGATTGTATACATCATCTAACTAATCAATCTAATTCCAAGGCATTTATCATCTTTCATGGCTGATAATTTTGTTCTGAATAGTATTAATGTAACTCATTTGTGTCCTGCTCTTTGCGACCCCATGAACTGTAGCCTGCCAGGCTCCTCTGTCTATGGAATTCTCCAGGCAAGAACACTGGAGTGGGTAGCCATTCCCTTCTCCAGGGGATCTTCCCGACCCAAAGATGGAACCGGTTCTCCCACACTGTAGGCAGATTCTTTACCGCCTGAGCCACCAGGGAAGCCCAAGGTGAAGCCTTTGAAAGTGACTATTCAAAGGAATGCCTGGGCGGACATAAAGAAGCATATTCTGTCTCTTTTGAGACAGCACTTAACATTTTTGAACAAAACTGTGACATCTACCTATCCCCACATTGCCTTCCCCTTTCTGCGTTAAGGTTCTTCATTCTTCAATTCCGTGCTCTCACCCTTTCTTATCTGGGTATAGTCCAGTTTGCTTATGTCCTTCTTACAATGAGGCTTCCAGAACGGAGTAAGTTTCAGTCAGTCTAACCAGTGAAAACTAAGTATAAATCCTATTCTTGTGGTTTTACTCCTTAACATGGAATTTGTTTTGGGGAGAGGGGAGGAATATCAAATTCTTATTTTATTTTCAGTTTATAGCTAAAATCTCTGGACGTTTTTATTTGATAAGTTGCCAAGCTGGTCTCCTTTTAGACCTGTATGAAGAAATTCTCCTTGTTTTCTTTTGCACTAAAATTAGCTCCTTGACTGTCCAGCAGTTAAGACTCCGCACTGCCACTATAGGGAGCGTGGGTTCACCCCTGGTTGGGGAACTAAGATTCCACAGGGTTTACGGTGTGGCCAAAAGAAAATAAAAAGGAAAATAGAATCAGAAAAACACTTAAATAGCCACAATTCCACTAATCTAAGCGTATCAAATCAATCATTTAACATTTTCCTTTGTATCTTTCCTTACACTTAGTGATCCTCCAATTATATGGACTTTGTTATGTCATTTTACATTATGTCATAAGTACATTTCCATATTTCTACATGAATTCCAAATTTTTCATCCTATTTAAATCTTCTGCAAATTTTCCATCAAATTAATATACTGTGATGTCATTAAACATTTCCAGTATTATTATTATAAATAATCCTACTTATTTCCCAAGATTATAAGGTTAGATGAACTCCTCTGCGAATCTATAGTACTACTGCCAAACTGGTTTCGAAATGGAAGGTTAGGGCTTCTCTGGCAGTCCAGTGGTTAGGACTCTGCACTTCTACTGCATGGGCAGAGGGTTTGATCCCTGGTTGGGGAAGTTCTGCACACCAAGCAATGTAGCCAAAAACAAAAAGGAGATGCATATGGCAGGCATCCCCTGACTCTGCAGAAATGACAATCCCAAGGACTGCCCTCTAAGCATATAAGGATATCTTTGTTTACTTCAAAATAATGGATGCAAATTATAGATATTTGGGCTTCCCAGGTGGCTCAGTGGTTAAAAAAAAAAAAAAAAAAAGTCTGCCTGGCAATGCAGGAGACATCCTTGGGTCCAGAAAATCCCCTGGAGGAGGAAATGGCAACCCACTCCAGCGTTCTTGCTTGCGATAATCTTATAGACAGAGGAGCCCGACAGACTACAGTCCATGGGGTCTCAAAGAGTTGGACTAAACATGCACACACTCTTTATAAGTATTAGGTTTAGTCTCTTAATTAGAAAATGAAGAGCAGTGGCTATCCTTTTATACCTTATGCCAAATTCCCTAGCAGTACCGTGCAAGCATCTTTTATAACTTGACTCCACCTTACCTTTCCAACCCTCCCCTTTTCCTCCAGGTGGAGTTAATAACCTCAACCTGTGCATTCCAGTAGCCAGTGTCTGTGTAAGATATACAATTCGTCACATTGTTTCATAAATGGAAGTCTATCTACACCTTTGTCTCTCACCTAGATGGTGAGATTTTCAAGGGAAGGATGAGGATGAAGTCTTCATTTTTCTATTACCAGTACCTACAAGTGTACCTCACATAAAGAGTAAATGTTTTGTGAAGGAATAGAGAAAGACGCACAGAGTTGGACATGACTGAAGCGACTTAGCAGCAGCAGCAGCAGCAGAGAAAGACACCCATTCCATCTTTTCTGCAATGGTGATACTGCTATAGCGGTACCTTCTTTTTCTAAGATGCGTTTCATTGATTACTGCTAATGTTGAGCATTTTCCTGTACTTAATCATTGAATCATCAGTTGTGTGATTGTTGATAGTTTTTGCCCATTTATATGTTGGGATAGGCTTTTATATTGCTATCATCAATCTGAATGTTCGTTTTCAATTCACAAAAGCTTAAATAGCATTCATGGTTTTCCAGGTGTGGCTCTAAGTGCTTGACAAGTATCAACCCACTTAACACTTGCAAAAACCGCTTGGAAATAGATACTATTAGAGGCACAGAGAAATTAACTCACTCACCCAAACTCACACAGCTAGGTAGACCTGGGATTTGAACCTAGGGACTTCAGAGTCTGGGCTGCTAATCCCCAATTTTATGCTATCCCTAATTATATTTTAATATTTATTTTTATAATAGTGCTATAATAAAAAAAAACTAGTTGGTGGTTGTGCTATTTATTTTAGTTACTTTATTTTCAGTAGTACTCACAATTCAAAAATAATTTGTGTCCAGCACTATCCAGACCAAAGCTGGATTATGATCCAGAGCCCCGCTCCCTCAAATAGGTTGGTTGTTTTTAATGCTGATTTGCCTGGCCTGGCATTTGACATGCTATTGTGGTCCCCAGGAGCCTCACGCCCACTTCCCTCCCCTGCTCCACGTGCAGTCCTGATTGTGAAGATGTTTCCTTTGTTTCTGGAATGTAATTCACTCTCCCTGCTGAGACTGAGACTCTTTTATCCATAGAACTGACTTCCCCCACAGATTGCCCAGCTTCTCCTGCTGCAAACACTAGAAGGCAGATTGTACTTTCCACTGAAAATGGCTTTGCTAGCTTGTCCCAACTATCAGACAGAAGCCTGCGTCAGACAGTAAGATGTTTTCCGTGAGACTAAGGCCACCTCCCCTTTTGGGTATAGTGATCTTAAACTGCTGTTTATACCCATAGAAACCATAGAGTTTCTTAGAGTGTAAATTCAGACCCTCACCCTCAAAGCACAGCACAAAGCAAAGTGCAAGCCATCTTCCCACCCTCCACCCACCCACCACCTCAGCTTCCTCTGCCGCTTCTTGACGTTCCATTAGCCACCGCCCCTCTGCAGGGGTTCCAGCTAGCCTCACCACACTGAGAGAATCTGTTAGTCTTTACATTTTGTTCATATTTCAAAGCTTAAAAGTTGCCAAACTTTGCAATACGTTGGGACTGAAAGGCGAGTGTCATGCTCTTCCTTTAAAGATTTTTTTTTTTCAGTTTTAGGCAATAAACATTTAATCTGTCAAGGGCTCAGGGATATGAGCTTGCGGTGGATGAGTTACCTGTGATAAAACTTCATTTGCCAGGAGGAGTAATTCTCAAGTTCCCCTCTTAGTTTTCTTTGATCATATTCTCTGGAAAGGAATCTAGGGATTCTTTTAATTCCAGTTATTGACTTCTAGGTACTAAATGAACACTAATTAGATAAGATTATCCCTTGAGGTAAAACAGTAATGTGAGGGGGAAAAAATACTTGAAGTGTTTCACTGAAGATCAGAAAGGGCTATTATACTTTGTATTATATTTTTTTCTTCCTTCAAAGTTCAGTCTCATTAATTTGATCTGTTAACCCACCTTTCAGCATTCTTCTGAATATGAATTCTGTTTATAATATATTCACACCAGCAAATTGATTATCTAACATTTGATCAAAAATGTCTCCCGTGTTTGCATTCCATTTACTGTTGTCCTATGCATGACCCCTCACGTACACTCAGGGTCTCCTTCTCATCTTCTCACTGGACCACCTAAACAACCATACAGCTGTACCATAATGCAGTCTACATTCCTCTCTTCTGTCCATTATGTTGCTATAAGAGACTTTGCAAAATACCATGCCAAAATCCAGGTAGATTGCTTACACAGATTTGCCTGGTAAAACAAAGGGATTTTTTTTCTCTAATTATATTCTCTTCTGTATTCACAAGGTAAAGCTAATATGGGATATCCCTAAGAGGCTATGAACTTTGTTCCATCCTAGTAGTTCCTGCAGATTTCAGAAGTAAGGCTATCTACTCCTAAGTTCCCTCACGTTATAGTTTCCCAAAGTTCCCCTAAGTCTGATAACTTTTCTCAGGGGGAGACATTAAAAACTTCAGAAAGTGGAATTTGAAGTTACTTTATTGGGTTCATCAGATATTTCTTAATCACTAGATCTGAATAAAATAGTTTTCCAGTAGTATTATATTAATATCTAGACAGCTGATTTATTTAGTCATCAAGAAGTAGAAATTTTTTTGAGCAGAATAGAATGGGTGCTTTTTTTTTTATAAATAACCATTTTGTTTTCATAGTTCAGCTATTGCCATTATTTATAAAGATAGAATTCTTCCCACTTTATCCCAGGTGGCTTCTATCTTCATACAAAAAGCCCTCACCACTTCTAGTCCATCATTTCATTAACCTTTTTAAAGTTGATTTTAAGCAAAACTGGAAGCACAAAGTTCCAGGTACACTTAACTAACCGTTCAGTGTTCTAATCACTTACAAAATTCACCTTCTGCCTCAGATGTTATTTTGTATTACAAAATGATTTTTCAACGTCTCATTTATATGAAAGTTGTTTTACAGCCACAATCTTAAAATTTGGAATGAAAGTCCTAAAATGATTGCATGTAAAAGATGTCCATCTTAGCCAATGTTAACTCTAGCAACAGGGCAAGCATAATAGAAATGAAATTCTTATGAAAATTTAAACATTTTTTTCTTGTTCTAGGGATTGTCCTGTGTGTGTGTAAGCTCAGTTGTGTCTGACTCTTTTCAGCCCTATGGACTGTAGCCGACCCGGCTTTTTCATCCATGGGATTTTCCAGGCAAAATACTGGAGCGGTTTGCCATTTCCTACTCCAGATCTTCCCAGCCCGGGTTGAATCTACATCTCCTGTATTGCAGGTGGATTATTTACCACTGAGCCACCAGGGAAGCCTACAGATCTTCTTAGCTGAATGTATATACATACATGCTTTTAGATTAGTGTTTTCCCTTGGCAAATTCTTATATTTTTCTCTAGTGTCCTAGAGCTAGGACTGTTAGTTTAACTTCTCACCATTCTGAAAAGAGAGTCTAATAGAAATTTCTATTTTTAGGCTTATGGTTTTAGAGCAAATTTACTTTACTGGTCCTGACTTTTGGTAATCTCTCATTCCAGAGAACAAGGCCATTCATACATTTTGTAATTAAGAAATGAATGAATACCCCAATGAATACTGCTGCTGCTGCTGCTGCTGCTGCTGCTGCCTGAAGTCGCTTCAGTCACGTCCAACTCAGTGCGATCCCATAGACGGCAGCCCACCAGGCTCCTTTGTCCCCAGGATTCTCCAGGCAAGAACACTGGAGTGAGCTGCCATTTCCTTCTCCGTCAATGAATACTACAAAGTATAAAATGCAAAAGCTAGTACTAGTGTTGATTTCTTAAACACAGTCTTGGGTTTCTTTTTCAATAACTCATTGGCAACACTAACAGAGCAAATGTTTCTCACTATGAAAGGCATCTTTCTCCTATAACGTGTCATCCAAAGTAACAGGTTCAAAACCTACTCTTTCGGCTTTAACTATCGAGCACTATTTTGTTTGTATGTTTTGTGTACCTCATATGTGAATCCTAACTTTTCCTTCAAAATCCAATTTTAAAAATAAACAAGCAATATATATATATATGGCTACGTCTGTAGTCACATACATTTGAGCTCAGTTTAGTAAGGTTTTGTAAATGGGCAATTAACACCTTTGCATATTTAGTTAAAGAGCTAGTTTAATTGTGATGTTAATTATTTACCTTTTGTCCTGATCTGTTTTATTTTAATGTGGGCAGCAAGCAAAGAAATAAAATGAGACTCTGTAGTCAAAAAAATATTTGTGGATACTTCATGTCTTTATTTATATATAATACAGGGTAATGAGTGCAATGGAAAGTGTTAAATTCCTGTGTAGTGATGAGTCAGTTTTGCCCTGTGGCAATACCAATAACTGAATAAAGCAAATTTGCTCTTTCCTGTGGCTGACGGAATTACCACGTGTTCAGGCACCATAATTAGTGACACTCCACACTCTCAGAAATCTTAAAGTGTGGAAAGCAAATGGAAAAAGAGTATTATCTAATGCACCAACAATTCAAACGTGCATGTGATAAAATGGCTGCTTTTAGTACAGCATTCATGGAATGAGGTCTTCGGAATTTCTCAGTAGCAGGTGTTGGTATATAAATATACATCTGGCCTCTCTGTTTCCCCTTCTCTGTTTCTTCTCTTTGTTAAGCCACTGACCTTATTGCTCATTCAAGAATAACTCACCAGAAGTAACAGTCATGTTCTTCAGATGAGGATAACAAATGTGTATTATTTTGTGCTATCATGAAATTCATTTAGAGTACCTCTTTTAAGATGGATGAATTGTTTATTCTGAAATAAATGGCTTTTTTTTAAGCTATAAGAGCTCCATTATTTGATTATGCTAAATATAGAATTAATACCTAGTATACAATCTTCTGATTAAAAGCTCTGTGAAAAATACGTTGTGTGCAGTATACTTTTAACAAATTTACTTATTGTTATTTGCCTGAAGGTCATCATCTGCTCATAAATGAGAGATTTTCCTAAGGTTGGAGAAATGACATTTATTTAGTCAAATGTCCAGTCTTCTAGCTTCCGAGACTAACTTTAAGTCCCTGATATTACACTATATTTCAGGGTAATTTACCAGGCATTTAGGGACAAGTTTTTACCCTTGGACTTCTTCAGTTCTAGAAGGGACATGACTCATCTTGACTATAATTGACATATATTCTAGGTAGTGACCTCTTTCCTGATTGCAGAATTCAGCCAAATACACAACCCAAGGCCTTACAAAATGTTTGCTCCATGCACATAGGCTAAATAACTGAATAGACTTTTCCTCATTTGTTTCATTTTGAAAAACTGGAATATCACTTTATAATCTGTTCTGTGATACCACATGCTTACTGATTGATGCTGTTGCTGCTGCTGCTAAGTGATGTAACCCTGCACAGAAACTTCCAAATAAATGTTGACTAACAATCTCAGCTAGGTTGCTAATGCCACAAGAGCAGGGTCTGAACTATTTGCTTACTGCACATGCAACCTCTAGGCTAGAGTCTGGCGATGTCAGGAAAGGCATTTGGTTTGTCCACTAGGTGAAGTTGATGGACTGACCAATTGTAATTAAGACTGAACCACTCAGCAATCCTGTCATTGGAGGTTCTTCCAAGACTGATGAGAATCTTCACTGGCCTAAAAAGGCAAGAACCAAGGGTTCCACCTGACATTCCACCTCAGATAGGAGGGAAACCATATGATTTACTCATGCCTTTAACTGGTTTCTGAATGGTCCAGTCACCTACTAATGATATGGTAAGTCAGATCAGATTATAGAAGAACCTTTGGTTCTGAGAAAACTACTTCTACACCAACCTGTACTAAACTGGCTTGTTACTAAGCTCAGAAAGCAAAAAGGTCTCTACCAGCTCAACAATAATACTATTTTGTGATCATCAAAATGATATTTACAAACCTTTTCTAATGATTTATAGGAAAATATTCTCATTTCAAGTAACATAGGAAAATTAAGATATCATACAATCACAGTATTTTTTAATTATTAGAAAAATAAACTGGAAAGAAAGACACCAAAAAAACAAGTGATTCTCTGGGTGGTAGAATTGTTGGTATTTCCATATTTCTATTTTCCCATTTATTCCAATTTTTCTATAATAAACAGATACTATATGTATAATTCTAAAACTTTTATGTTTAAAATCTTACCAAATCAGTATTCAAGTTTCATTTATTTCATTTCTAGACAATTGTTCAGAGGACCTCTGCAGCCTAATTAAGATTTGTATTTTCACAAATGTCTTGGATAAGAACCATAATTTTATTTGAATGAATGTGTGTCAGTGCTTTTCTGAAAATTGAAAGCCTGAGCTAGAACTTGTCACCACACACAGAAAAATAATGTACACTTAGAGGAACTTCCTTGGAGGTCCAGTGGCTAAGACTGTGAGCCCATTGCAGGGGATGTGGGTTCAATCCCTGGTCAGAAAACTAGATCCTACATGCCACAACTAAGAGTTCACATGCCGTAACTAAAGATCCCACACACTGCAGCTAAGACCTGAAGAAGCCAAATAAATACATAAGCAAAATATTCTCAAATGAATGAATGAACACTTAGAAATGCCCATCTCTTTCTGTTATTTCTTCTTAAAAGAAAGGCATATAGGTATCTCATCTGAACCGTAACTTACTGTGTGGTATTTAAGGGAGAATCATAAGAATTGCTTTTATTATTATTTTTAGAAAAAGAATTTCCAATTGAGGTTGCTGAAAGTTTCAGTTCCTAGAGCTGAATATAGCAGATGAGTGTGGTAACAAATTGCCTTTGTTCCTGGAAATTCACTAGAATGAAACTTTTATTTATATAAAATTACCTCCCATTGTTCCTGGAGAGTTTTGGGAAGTCACCATAAGTGTAGTCTCTATGGAATGCATCTTGTTAGTTCCAAGTACCTTAGCAGGAATATGTGAGGAGAGGAGTCCTAGGAAAGAGACTGCAAACTTCAATTGTCTGGGCAAGTAGTCATCAATTGTTATGGCTAGAATAGTAAGATAAATGTGACTCCAAGCTAGGGAAAAGAGGTGTGTTACTTATGCATAAATAATCTAGTCTTTATAGTGTGTCAAATTACAGAGCTTGAGATGTTTGCTCAATTCGATGGCCCATTTTGATTTCTCCGTTTCACCTGTTGAAATGTGTCTAGCAAATGCTTCTCTTAAAAAAAAAAAGTGTTTCATATTGTGCTTTCAGTTCTACCTAATTCCTGATACTTTCCTCTGTGGCATACCTAAGAAATTGTCATTCCATTCTTGTAAGTCTCTTATCGTTAGAAAGTTCTTTCAATACCTTCCTCTCTGCCAAGCTAACATTCCTCTCCTATCTATAAGAAGAGAATTGTGCCCTCCCCTGCAAAGAACACAACAAATTGCTTCAGAAAATAAGATGGAATAAGCCAGCCTTACATTCTTGATGGGCTGTCGGAGGAGTTCATAAACGATCAAAATCCTATTAAAAGATAGTACACTTCCGAGGAAAGTGGCCTGAATCACTTCTCGGGCTCCTACCGCGTGGTTTTCGTGAAAATGGTCTTGTTTACCACCTCCAGGAGAGTGTAGCCCTGACGTGGAGCCAAGGTAAACAGAGGCAAGAGATCAAGAACCACTGAGCCAGAGGAAGCATCGCGACTGCCTGTTTATGTTGTTTGGCTAGGCTGGCTTCTCCTACTTCTTGAAGAGCAGAGGCAGGCTCTTTCACTAATATCCACCAGCAGCTGGGAGCTATTTCTTTGCATCATCTGTCAGGTGCAGACCAGGAACAATCTCCATTTCTCCACCTTATCCTCAGACTAGGCAGGTGGGAGAGTCTAGTGTGCTGCTATTATTTGGGTGTGGGAGGCATACAGGGAAGCAGCTTTCTCTCTTGGGCCATTATGCATGAGACAGGAGCAGTCAGGGGTCTTGGCCCCGGAGACTGCGGCTTTTCTTAACATCTAGTCCATCCTCTTAAAGCCCAAGTATGGCTCCAAATTGTCAGAGTGCTGTTCACCAATGGGAGTCTGGGACTGGGCCAAGGGACACAGCAAACAGTGACCTCTTAGCAGCCCAAGATGAGGAGAAATTCAAGTCCAAGCTGAGGACCAAGGCAGGTGAACTGAGAACAGGGAGCCATGTTGGGCAGAATGGCTGAAAGGTGAGAGGGAAGAGAACAAGTGAGAGGGAGACTGACGGGCACAGAGTGCCTGGTAGGAGTGCAACTATGAGCCCCTTGGCTTGGACCATTGCACCCGCGAGTCTTGAAAATGCATGACTGTACCTGACATGAGGATGCACCTCCTTCTAGGAGCAGGGACAAGCACAGGTGCCTCATAGTTAGGGACTGTCATGGTTTCCTGCTCTGCGAAGTCTGGAACTCTACTTCTTCAGGTGTAAGGAGACTTCCTGTGTGGAAAGAGCCTGGTGTTTGTGTGTCACCCCAATGGTACACTTTCTTTTCTCTTTCAAGACCCACTCAGTTACTTCACATTCATTTTCCTTTCCCTCTGCCCCTCACCTTCACTTCCTGATCATTTTTTCCTCTATCTTATATGTTTTCCTTCTTGGTCTCTTCCTTTCATCTTGTCAAGATGCACTTTATTCCTTCTAATAAATGGCTAGTCTGAATTTAGAGCAAAAATTCAGACCCAAACCCCAGACCCAGGCCAGCCCATGCTCAGAGGATACCTGTACCTTCTCCTCTGTGGCTCCATGCTTCCTGAATCCCAGTCTCTGGGGATGGGATTGAGGCATTTCCTTGGAAGCAAAACCACTAGGTGAGTCTTATGAAACCCTTGCATCAACACTGCCTCCTTCTAGAGCAGGGACTCTGTTCTTTTTGTTTTTGTTGCTTGGTGGAATAGTGTTTAAAGAAAAGTAGGTACTCAGTAACTTCTTGTTGAATGAAGAACTAAACTCATGAAGAACTAAACTCATGGCCAAACTGAAAAAATAATGAAGTACCAGCCCTGGGCAAAACAGTCAAAGTATATTTAGCTTTTCAGCCTATCATGTTTATCACATTTTTTTCTGACTTCCCAAAGCATCCCTGGTAACTCAGCAGTAAAGAATTCACTTTTAACACAGGAGACACAGTTTTGGTCCCTGGGCCTGGAAGACCCCTGGAGAAGGAAATATGTAGCCCACTCTGTATTCTTGCCTGGGGAATCCAATTGACAGAGAAGCTAGGTGGGCTACAGTCTATGGGGTCCTAAGAGTGAGACACAACTTAGCAACTAAATCACCACCACACCCAAAGCACCACCTTTCATTACACCTTTGATCTCAGTGATCCTAATAAAAGGTTAAATTTTACTAAAACTTATTTGCTTATTTTATCTTCATCCTTGTATGATGACAGCTCCCTAAGATGATAAATAAATATGTGCATTTGGTAATTGTATAAGGGTAAAAGAGTTTCTTAGGAGCATTCTCCCTCTCCTTTTATATCTTATGGATTAATTTGTATAGTGTCTTCAGAAAACATGACTATCCAATATCTTTGTCCTGATCTCCAGGTGAACCCACATAACAAAGGCTGCAGGCTTCTAGAGAGGAAACTTCAGCAGAAAAGCATTGGGAAAATTTATTGGATAAAATAAAGCATTTTATCTGTGGCATCTGCTACACATAAGAAACTAGCCTTTGCATCTTTTGCTATTGTTGTTTTTTAAATAAGCTACTAGTTATTTTCTATATTTTCTTAAATATTTTTATATTTAAAACTAAACATACTTTTCACGTTATGGTTTATGAGATAAATTTTAAGCCAAAAAGAAAAATCTTTTAATTTTGAAAAACAACTATTAAAATCTTAGTAATTATGAAGTAAATTTTTATCATTTATTTTAGCCATCAAAGAATTTTTAATAGGACTTATAATTTTTAAATTCTACAAATATCTGACATTTTACATAGGCCTGAATATTACATTACTTTTACCAACAGGACAAAAAATGTGTTTTTAAAGAATATAAACCCATTTAAATAAATATAAACTGAAATTTATCATGACAAAAATCACTTTGAAATAAGTGAGCCAGATTTTTTTTTTTTTTTAGATTACTGAAATTCAAAATTCAATAGGTAGGCTAAAAAATAAGATAGTAAGGAAATTAGAAAGCTGATAACATATTGAGGCCTGGTGTGCTGCAATCATGGGGTCACAAGGAGCTGGACACGACTGGGTGACTGAACAACAACGTGCTGAAAGAGAAGTTTGGGATTATGAGTGGATCCCAGTGGAATAAATAATCAAGAGAGCTTATGGTCATGAAAAGATGCTCAACATCATTAATCATCAGAGAAATGCAAATCAAAACCACAGTGAGATATTGTCCACACATGTCAGAATGGCTATCATTAAAAAACATAAATGACAAATGCTGATGAGGATGTGGAGAAAAGAAAACCTCCTACATTGTTGGTGGGAATGTAAATTGGTGCAGCCACTATGGAAAACAGTACAGAGAGTTCTCAAAAAACTAAAAATAGAACTAGCATGAAGTGAGTGTCAGTCACTCAATTGTGTCCAACTCTTTTCAACCCCATGGACTGTAGCCCACCAGCCTCACCTGTCCATGGAATTCTCCAGGCATGAGTACTAGACTGGGTAGATATGCCCTTCTCCAGGGGATCTTCCTGACCCAGGGATTGAAACTGTGTCTCCTGAAAGGCAGGCAGTTTCTTTACCATCTGAACCACCATACCATATGACTCAATTCACTCCTATATATATATGCCCCAGAAACACTAATTTGAAAAGATACATATATCCCAATGTTCATAGCAGCACTATTTACAATTGCCAAGATATGGAAGCAGCCTATTTGTCTGTCAACAGATGAATGGATAAAGAAGTTGTGGAGTACAACTCCACATATATGGAATACCACTCAGCCATAAAAAAGAATGAAAATTTTCCATTTGTAACAACATAGAAGGATATGAAGGGTATTATGCAAAGTGAAGTAAGTCAGACAAAAGAAATACTCTATGATATCACTTATATGTAGAATCTAAACACAACAAACTGGTGACTATAGCAAAAGAAAAACAGACTCATAGATATAGAGAGCAAACTAGTGGTTACTACTGAGGAGACAAGTGAGGAGGTGTGATATAAGGGTAGGAGACTAAGACGTATAAAATATCAATGCTATGTATAAAATCAATAAGGTACAAGGACATACTGTACAACATGAGGAATATAGTAAATATTTTCTACTAACTATAAATGCATATAACCTTTGAAAATCACTGTCATACACCTGAACCTTATATAACATTGCACAACGAATATACCTCAACAAAAAAGAGAGAGCTTATGGAATTCTTTTCTCAAGTCTTCACAGAAAGAAGAGATTTGCTCTAGTGTGGAATGACATGGATTGTTGCCAGAAGGCAGGAGGATGTTCTAGATAAACATTCAATTACTCTGCCCCAGTCTTCCTATTCATATGGTCCTGGTCTTTCAAACTTGATTTTTTCTGTAATAAAAAACATACATTTAAATATAGTTTCTAAGCTTTGGTGATTTTCAACTAAATTTAAATCAATAATTTATTTTACTTGGAATAGGACCACATGATGCTTGGTTCTTCTGAGCATGGTTTGAGGGGTTTGGTTTCTGACCCTGTGACAGTGTTGGTGGACACTGGTTTGTTTTCTTCTTTCTTTTCAACCCAGTAGGAATGAAATGTAATGGAACTACATTGAACAAAATAATCTGTAATTTTTTTTTCTGGCTCCTAACCCTTATGGCAGAAAGTGAAGAAGAACTAAAGAGCCCCTTGATGAAAGTGAAAGAGGAGAGTGAAGAAGTTGGCTTAAAGCTCAACATTCAGAAAACGAAGATCATGGCATCCGGTCCCATCACTTCATGGCAAATAGATGGGGAAACAGTGGAAACAGTGGCTGACTTTATTTTTCTGGGCTCTGAAATCACTGCAGATGGTGATTGCAGCCATGAAATTAAAAGACGCTTACTCTTTGGAAGGAAAGTTATGACCAACCTCGATAGCATATTAAAAAGCAGAGACATTACTTTGCCAACAAAGGTCTGTCTAGTCAAGGCTATGGTTTTTCCAATGGTCATTAATGGATGTGAGAGTTGGACTATAAAGAAAGCTGAGTGCCGAAGAATTGAACTGTGGTGTTGGAAAAGACTCTTGAGAGTCCCTTGGACTGCAAGGAGATCCAACCAGTCCATTCTAAAGGAGCTAAGTCCTGGATGTTCACTGGAAGGACTGATGTTGAAGCTGAAACTCCAGTACTTTGGCCACCTGATGCAAAGAGCTGACTCATTGGAAAAGACCCTGATGCTGGGAAAGATTAAGGGCAGGAGGAGAAGGGGACGACAGAGGATGAGATGGTTGGTTGGCATCACCATCTCGATGGACATGGGTTTGGGTGGACTCTAGGAGTTGGTGATGGACAGGGAGGCCTGGTGTGCTGCGGTTCATGGGGTCACAAAGAGTTGGACACGACTGAGCTACTGAACTGATACTCACAGAGATAACTCCTAAGAAGCAGGTAACACTCAATAATAAAAAGACTAGAAAAATAGACTCCTAGTTCACATATAGGAAACATACACATCATTCAAGGCTGAATATGTCCAATACGAATGAAAACTACATATCTTTTATTTCGTTGAGGAAAAAAGAAAATAAATTAGAGAGCAGAAATATACACTTGACTGTTTCCATGACAAGCATGGTGTACAGTCTCTTCTATTCACTAGCCCAGCTCAGAAAAGAAAGGATTTTCAAGGGCAGCGGTTCGGCTACCCTGGAAAAGCACTGCAATCCTTGTCTCCTTGTCACACAATGTTCCCCACAAAGCATTTCAGTGAGAAGGCAATGAATTATAAAAAAACTAATGCAGAGGTATGTGAGGACTTTCCTGGTGCTCCGGTGGTTAACACTCCATGTTTCCACTGCAGGGGGCACAGGTTCGATCGGTCAGGGAACTAAGACCTAATCTGTTTGTGAGGCACAGCCAAAACAAACAAACAAACAAAAAATAGAAAAAAGAAGTATGTGTAGGGTATTATGGAATTATGGAAACTGGGCATCCAACCCAGTTTGTGAACGCAAAGGGGCAGAGCCCAGGGTCTCAAATGTCCTACTTGAATACACCCTGCTGAGAATTTGAACTTAATCCTAACAGTA
Source organism: Nanger dama (assembly GCA_917880005.1). Classification (NCBI taxonomy): domain Eukaryota; kingdom Metazoa; phylum Chordata; class Mammalia; order Artiodactyla; family Bovidae; genus Nanger; species Nanger dama. The sequence goes on along the minus strand of CAKJTW010000068.1, from coordinate 145,583 downwards.
CAGAGAATTCTGTGGAGTTTTAAATAGAAGAGTCTGATCAGAGCTCTCTTCTAGAAAAATCACTTTGGCAACCATGCAGAGGATGGATTCGAGAGGAGTGAAGGTAGAAACAGAGAGATGAACTAAGAGGCTCGAGAAGAGAAATGGTGAGGACCAGGGGCTGTGAGCCACCCTGGAGGCTGTGAAGTTGGTGGGGGGCAGCTCCCACCCCTCCCCCTCTGGCCCCTCTCTGATCTGGGTGGCTTCATCCTCTTCTACGTGGTCCTGTCATCTACACTCGGCTCCTGGAGTCTTAGGATCTGGGGTCACTCCTCTCCCTAGTTCCTTGCCCTATTTCTATTTAGACTCCCATGCCGCCTCCATCCCCAGCAATGGTGCCTTCAGCCCCCACCAAAAACACTAGTGAACCCCCTCACCTCATAAGCACTGACCTCAGAAGCGCTACTCTGGTGCCCCCAGACCCTGAGCCCCCAGCTGCTGGCTGCCTTCCTGTAACCCCTCAGATACTAACTTTCTACCCTGACCTGCCTCTTGAGAAATCTGTATGCAGGTCAGGAAGCAACAGTTAGAACTGGACATGAAACAACAGACTGGTTCCAAATAGGAAAAGGAGTACGTCAAGGCTGTATATTGTCACCCTGCTTATTTAACTTATATGCAGAGTACATCATGAGAAACGCTGGGCTGGAAGAAACACAAGCTCGAATCAAGATTGCCGGGAGAAATATCAATAACCTCAGATATGCAGATGATACCACCCTTATGGCAGAAAGTGAAGAGGAGCTAAAGGGCCTCTTGATGAAGGTGAAAGAGGAAAGTGAAAAAGTTGGCTTAAAGCTCAACATTCAGAAAACGAAGATCGTGGCATCTGGTCCCATCACTTCATGGGAAATAGATGGGGAAACACTGGAAACAGTGTCAGACTTTATTTTGGGGGCTTCTAAAATCACTGCAGATGGTGACTGCAGCCATGAAATTAAAAGATGCTTACTCCTTGGAAGAAAAGTTATGACCAACCTAGATAGCATATTCAAAACCAGAGACATTACTTTGCCGACTAAGGTCCGTCTAGTCAAGGCTATGGTTTTCCCTGTGGTCATGTATGGATGTGAGAGTTGGACTGTGAAGAAGGCTGAGTGCCGAAGAATTGATGCTTTTGAACTGTGGTGTTGGAGAAGACTCTTGAGAGTCCCTTGGACTGCAAGGAGATCCAACCAGTCCATTCTGAAGGAGATCAACCCTGGGATTTCTTTGGAAGAAATGATGCTAAAGCTGAAACTTCAGTACTTTGGCCACCTCATGCGAAGAGCTGACTCATTGGAAAAGACTCTGATGCTTGGAGGGATTGGGGGCAGGAGGAGAAGGGGACAACAGAGGATGAGATGGCTGGATGGTTTCACGGACTCATGGACGTGAGTCTGAGTGAAGTCTGAGAGATGGTGATGAACAGGAAGGCCTGGCATGCTGCGATTCATGGGGTCACAAAGAGTCGGACACGACTGAGCGACTGAACTTGAACCCCATGCCAGTTGCTAGGGAAGTAGGCATGAACAAGGCAGACGTTAGACAACATGCCAGTCGTATGGCTTAAGGTCTATAAGGGGAAACAGAAATTAAATAATTACACACTCATTTACTTACTGTTGCAAAAGGACTGGGAAGGCAAATATAATGTGCAGTAAGAATCTAAGAACAGGGGATAGTTTGGATGGTGGGGGGTCAGTCTGCTGTTAGAAAGTGAGTCAAACAAAAGTGCAGTTGGGAAATGGTTACAGGAAGAGAGGAATGCTTGTGGGAAAGCCGCTGGTACTAGAGAGGAAACTGAAATAAATCCAGCATGGCTCAGGCATCCTAAGCAACAGAAAGAGGCAGAGGACTGGAGGTTGAGACCGGAATAGATCACAGGTGCTGTCACAGAACAAATTAAGGAGATCGTTCGTTATGCTCCAAGCAGCCTAAGGAGTGATTGACGTTTTAGTTGGGAGAATGATCTCATCCATATAGACAGACATATGAGGGCTGCCCAAAGGGAAACTTATAAGAGGAATTATCAAGGTATTGGACACAATTGTGGCTCATTCATCTTCAAGGGATTTTTCTGTTTGTTTGTTTCAGTATGTGCCAGGTGGGATCTCAGCTACCCAACCAGGGCTCAAACTTACACCCTGCATTGAAAGCACAGAGTCTTAATCACTCTAGTAGTGCCAGGCAAGTTCCATCCTTTGAGCCTCTACTCAAGCATCCCTCTTCAGTGAACCCTGACCTTTGGTATCCTTTCTCAGGTTACACCACCACTCTTCACACATTAACCTCCAGATCCCACGCACTCTTCTCTCTTGCATAGGACTTTTCCTTGACTAACATTTTGATAGTTTACTTGTTAGCTTACTTTCTGTCTCTTCTTGCTGAAATGTTAACTCCACTGGGGAAAGGACTCCCCCAGAAAGTGCCTGCCATATGGATTCTCAGCAGATACTTGCTGAATTAATGGCATATCACATTATTATTCAAAGTTATAACACAAGATGGCTGCTTACGCGTGCGTGATAAGTTGCTTTGGTCGTGTCTGACTCTTTGCGGCCCTGCGGACTGTAGCCCTCCAGGTGCCTCTGTTAACGGGATTCTCCAGGCAAGAATGGCGGAGTGGATTTCCAGCCTTCCTCCCGGGTATCTTCCTGACCCAGGGATTGAACTCGAGTCTCTTATATGTCCTGTTGGGAGGCAGGGTTTTTACCCCTAGCACCACCTGGAAAGCCCCATCAGTGTTTATACTAACTTTCATAACTAGGCAAAACATATATGGTGACTTAATTCTTAAAAGTGAAAATTCCTGCTGCAGCAGAAATGCATTGTCTCCTTATTCAAGTTTATGGACAGATGTTTTTAGTTGATAAAGTATCAAAACACTGAGTAAATCTTAGGAAAGAGTATGAAACGTGGTCAGGAATCACGAGTCACCATGACACCTTAGCTGTTTCACAATGTTGGTACATATACCAGTCAAAATGTTCTGCTGTGCTAACAAAATTATAGTCTTTTCACAACACTGCAATGATTAACCTTTTAAATCTACTTTTGAAGAACAACTGAAGCCTTACTTGAAGGTGTTTGAAGGGCTGATATGAAGTTGGTAAATTACAGCTTGTGACAATGTCTAGAATTCTTTGGAGAAAATCCAGTTGAATTGCAAAAAGTGCTGAAAACTCTCCCTTTAATTTTCCTGTGTATCTGACCTCAGATAATCTGAGGAATCTGAAAAGTTTCCAAGTTTATTTCATAAAAAAATTTTTTCCAGAAAAGAAATCATTTCTACTGTCAATGTCATTACTACCCACGATTTCCATTCACTTTTTTAAAAATTAAACTCATCTATTGTTTTCAGCACCATGGTAGGCATCCATCCCTTCGTTTATTAGCTCATGCATCAAACATTTATTTATCTGTACTGAGGAGAGACACAGATTTTTATGAGGTAAAATGGGACAACTTACATAGTCAGGAAATTTATCTGTAGAAACAATAAGAAGGCTTATATAAATAGAGGATGATATATTTCATTTTATAAAAGGAAAACACATTCAATTAGCTCCAGTTTTAAGTTACTTTGGCCGAAAGTAAGACAATGAGATTATAATTGAAAATCTTTATATTTAAGCATATGTAGATGTAGTAAACCAGATACAAACACCAAAATAATTGTTACTTCATTTCTATGTCTAGCACTATAAAGAAATATGATTATCTATGTCTACCGTCTAAACCACTTGAAGACAGTTTTTACATGAATCTGTGGTGCATAAGAATATGACTAAAACAAGGCAGAGTTCTTGCCAAGTTTTGTTTTTTTCCTCTGTGCCCATTTCGTAGAAGGATGAAGAGTTAGTTGATCAGTCATGTCTGACTCTTTGCAACCCCACAGACTGTATAGTCCATTAGGCTCCTCTGTTTGTGGAGTTCTCCAGGCAAGAATGTTGGAGTGGGTTGCCATGCTCTTCTCCAGGAGATCTCCCCAATCAAACCCAGCTCTCCTTCACCACAGGCAGATTCTTTACCACCTGAGCCACCAGGGAAGTCCCATTTTTGGAAGCAGGGCTCTTTTATTCATCCTTGCAGAATCAGAGCTATTCCAAGCATGAACTAACCAGGTAACATATTTTTTTAATTTTAATTGGAGGCTACTTTACAGTATTGTGGTGTTTTTGTCATACATGAATCTGCCATGGGTGTATATGTGTCCCCCATCCTGAACCCCCTTCCCACCTCCCTCTCCATCCCATCCCTCTGGGTCATCCCAGTGCACCAGCCCTGAGCACCCTGCCTCATTCATCGAACCTGGACTGGCGACCTATTTCACATGTGATGATATATATGTTTCAATGCTATTCTCTCAAATCATCCCACCCTTGCCTTCTCCCACAGAGTCCAACAGTTTGTTCTTTACATCTTTGTCTCTTTTGCTGTCTCGCATATAGGGTCATCATTACCATCTTTCTAAATTCCACATATATGCATTAATATACTGTATTGTTGTTTTTCTTTCTGACTTAATTTGCTGTGTATAATAGGCTCCAGTTTCATCCATCTCATTAGAACTGATTCAAATGCATTCTTTTTAATAGCTGAACAATATTCCATTGTGTATGTGTACCACAACTTTCTTATCCATTTGTCTGCCAATAGACATCTAGGTTTCTTCCATGTCCTAGCTATTGTAAACAGTGCTGTGATGAACATTGGGATACATGTGTCTCTTTCAGTTCTGGTTTCTTCAGTGTATATTCCCAGCAGTGGGATTTCTGGGTCATATTGAACCAGGTAATATTAAAGAATAACATTTAATTCCTGTTCTAGAATTTCTCTTACAATCACTTCAACCAGTGTTGGAACTCTGACCCTGCCCTTGACCTGCTAACTGGGCTCTGCTTCCTCACTTGCCTTCCTTACTTGCCAAGGTATTGCTTGCTTGATCCTCAGTTCACCAGGGCTAACGAACACCAAGCATTTTCTGGCATGTTGAATGTTACCCTAATATGTGCAGTTTAGGCTTAGGCACTTACACTTTAAACCCTAGAGATGAGCTGAGGTTCAGATCCTAATTTTTCATACTTCTGTACCTATATCAGCCTGAAGAAAGCGTGCAAGTACATGTTTTCAACAACAATTAAAATAATCTATTCTGCATAAACTTGTTCACAATTGATAAAAATAGACATCACTTGTGTCAGAACATTCTTCCACGCATGTAAAAAAATCATTCATCCCATTAGCCCAAGATATTTCACATAATTATGAAAGTAGCTTGTGTTATTTTATTTCTCAGATAATCCTCCTAATTGCTATTCTTCTTGAAGTTTCCATGCAAATAGGAAGGAATTTGCTGGCCATGGAGTGAACACATTTTTACTGACCTGATCTCAGTAGAGCCTCTGTGAGGCCAAAACTACAATCAGGATCTTTCATCTTCTCTGTGGAGCCAGAGGCCATAGGGCATTGTTTAACAATAGATGCTTTGGTTTCCTGAATCAAGGAGGCCAGGATGAAGCAGGCCAAGGGAAGAATCAGTGAGGCATCAAACTCTAGAGGTCTAAACTTCCAGATGACACTTAACCCTTTCTTAAATGTCATCCAGTCTTTGAGATGGTTGCTAGGGAGGAAAAAGAGGGCAACAGAGACTCCACAGCAATGAGTACCTTGACTGTGGGCAGACCTGTGACGTTAAATGATTCAGATACACACAACTGTATGAAATGAAAGTAGATGGGGATGAGGACTTAGGAATGCCTCCATGATGGCCAGCTGAAGCTCAGACAATTGCAAATAGAGAAAATACCAGGCAGGTTTTTAGGACTTATTTATTATGCCAAGTAAGGTCTTCCCTGGTGGCTCAGTGGTAAAGAACTTGCATGCCATTGCAGGAGATACAGGTTTGATTCCTGGGTTGGGAAGATTTCCTAGAGGAGGAAATGGCAACCCATTTCAGTATTGTTGCATGGAGAATCCCATGGACAGAGGAGCCTGGTGGGCTACAGTCTGTGGCGCAAAAGAGTTGTACATGAGTGAGCGACTAAACAACAGTGCCTAGTAAGTGGCAAGGCTGTAGCCTTGAGGGGATTATAGCCCATGAAGGATGATGTACTAAGTGAATATAATCACCATTAAGGGTTTATAAGCAAAAGATAGTGTATCTGAGTAGGTCTCAAAGAGAAACAGCTACACCAACCATGAGTATAGTTGGAAATCAATCAACAATATTTATATACACAGTTCAGAAAGGGCTCTGGCTTCCTAATAAAGGCTGGGTGGTAATGACAAACAATAATATCTCCAAATGCAAAGAACAGCATCCAGTGATAAACCACGCAGCTGCCAAATAATGTCCCTCACTGGATAGCATCAGGCTAGCAGTTAAAGCCCCCAACAAAACGTCAAAAGCCAAATAATAGCATGTGTTACCTGGGAGATATGTACATCTTCAAAATTTTGTGGCTGACTAGTGAGAAACATTTTGATGTCCTTAGAAAACAAAACTACATAAACACTAAATTTATTGACTTACTTATTTGATTCCTATTTAATTGCTTTTGCCCATGAAATGGAAGCTTTAGGGTTTTCTTGTAATGCCGACGTTCATTCTTTCTTATCAGCAACATCCTGAGTGAACTTGACAAAGGCTGTAGAATAAACTGAGTAACAATGGAAACAAATTGGCTGTCTTTCCACATCTAGCAGATATAAAAGATGCTCCAGTGACACTGACTCAGGTGTCATTAAATCACATCTCTGATGGTACCCTTCTAGAAGCATCTGATACAGAGCCATAACAAGCCTCCATGTCAGTGAGTGATGAGTGATGATGCCAGAGAATTTCAAGTTTGCTTTTATAACTACATCTAAAATCATTCACAATGACAATAGAATCAACCCAGTTTTAGGTTAAATAAGACAAAATTTTAAGGGCAAGACATCCACTGATCAAGTCAATAATGGCCTACTCTTTCCATAGGAAAGAGCAGGCACTTTGGCATTATTATTATTTGTTTTTTACCTAGTTTCCTCTTTAGACGTGAAAATGTGATCCTCCATTGAAAATTCGCTTGTCCAAACTAACATTTTCTTAAAAAGGAACTTATCTATTTTGTTTTATTATCTTTGTACTTGGAGGTTAATTTGGGAACTTTCTAACATGAGGCTAACATAAGTACTTGAATAAACTATAAATGTAGAGACTTCTAATTTTCTAAAGCTCGCATGACAATCCTCTCTCCTATGTAAGGACACCCAAATGCCTGAAGCATAAGCCCTTAGACAAAGGAAAGCACCTGAGGCAAGTAGAAATGAAATTCAATATTGTTAAATGCATTATGTGCTATAAAGAGTAAGGCCTTACTTGTTCCAGCCAAAATTAGTTTAAACATTAACAGAGCAGTTCATTCTCTTCTGGTTATACTGAACATCAAATAGCCTAAACTCTATTTCTCTTTAATGTTCTCCTTACTGGAGAAACAGAAGTGGTAGACTGATATAATAATTATATAATTATAGCTGATATATGTAATTATTTTTTGCATGAGAACTTTTGAAACGGCCCAGCAATGTATGCAGGCTCTAGTTGCACAATTTGAGAGGGTGAAAAACCTCAGGTCTTCTCCTAGTGCACTATTGTGGCCCAGCAGCTGGAAAAAGACAAATGTACAGTGTTCTATAATACCATTATCAAGAGCAGCCTGAGTCACCTTCCCTAAGCAGTTCAGAATATAAACTGCACACAAATGCAAACAACTGAAAATACAGAAAGAAAAAGTAACTTGTTGGAGGTGAAAGAGGAGAGTGAAAAAGCTGACTTAAAACTCCATATTCAAAAACTTACGATCACGGCATCCGGTCCCATCACTTCATAGCAAATAGATAGGGAAAAAGTGGAAACCATGACAGATTTTATTTTCTTGGGCTCCAAAATCACTGTGGATAGTGACTACAGCCATGAAATTAAAAGGTACTTGCTCCTTAGAAGGAAAGCTATGACAAACCTAGACACTGTATTAAAAAGCAGAGACATCACTTTGCTGACAAAGGTCTGTATAGTCAAAACTTTGGTTTTTTTCAGTAGTCATGTACAGGGGCTTCCATGGTGGCTCAAAGGATAAAGAATCTGCCTGCAATGTAGGAGACCCGGGTTCAATCCCTCAGTCAGGAAGACCTCCTGGAGAAGGAAATGGCAACCCACCCCCATATTCTTGTCTGGAGAATCCCATGGACAGAGGAGCCTGGTGGGCCTCAGTCCATCGAGACACAAAGAGTTGTACATGACTAAGTGACTTTCACATTCATGTACAGATATGAGTTGGGCCATAAAGAAGGCTGAGCACCAAAGAACTGATCCTTTTGAACTGTGGTTCTGGAGAAGACTCTTGAGAGTCCCTTGGACTGCAAGGAGATCCAAGCAGTCCATCCTAAAGGAAATCAGTCCCGAGTGTTCATTGGAAGGACTGATGCTGAAGCTGAAGCTTCAATACTTTGACCACCTGATGCGAAGAGCTGACTCGTTGGAAAAGACCATGATACTGGGAAAGATTGAAGGCAGGTGGAGAAGGGGGGCCACAGAGGACGAGATGGTTGGATGGCATCACTGACTCAACGGACATGAGTTTGAGCAAGCTCCAGGAGATAGTGAAGGACAGGGAGGCCTGACTTGCTGCAGTCCATGGGGTTGCAAAGAATGGGACACAACTTAGCAACTGAACAACAAGATAACAAGAAGAAATCTTAGAGGAATACATACTGGAAGGTGAAGTCCACTAGCTCAGCCCTCACTTACTTTTAAGTTACAAGTTTATTTGGGAAACTTCCTTCTCCAGACAAATTTTTCTGCTTAATCCTCTTGTTTTCTCAAAGAAAAATCTTCTCACTCCCAAGAATTCCCTTGAAATCATCTCTTTAGATTGGAAAAAATGGGGGAAAAACTGCTGTTTGGAACACCATTATTCTACAATGACTGTGTATGCATGTGCTTTCTACTCTAGTTTACTGGGAACTCAGTCTGACCTATGAAGATATTTGAAGTAATCTGCTTTCACATCTCAGGAACCAGGTACAAGTAATAGTAGAAGAGTATATTTACTAGAGAACTGTATGGATTTGGATTTTAGTTCCAAATTATTAAAATAAGATAATAAAAATATACTGTAACATAATCATATATTATAAAGTAATGAAATCCATGACTCCATGAGCAATTTGGAGTACTATTAATCACACTTATTGGGCTTTTAATGTCCAACATACTCTGCTATTGCCTCTATATGCCATTGTCTCATTTGATCGTAATAACAAATTTTTGATATGGATGTTATGATCACACTCATTTTACAAATGAGGAGACTAAGGCTTAAAGACTACAGAATTTGCCCCAAATCATACAGTGAATAAGGGCCAATGCCAGGGATCCAAAGCAGTTCTACCACCTAAGATATCAGCTACCACACTTTCCAGCCCATAAATTTCCAAAAAGGACTTTGCTGACTAAAGAGCTTATGAATATTCTGACATGAGAGTCTATCACAATACTAATTATATCTTTTATTAGAAGATGGTTGCCAGTGGTTAAGAATCCAGCTTCAATGCAGGGCATGTGAGTTCACTCTCTTGTCAGGGAACTAAGATCCCACATACCATGGGTCACCTAAGCCCCAGCACGGCAACTGGAGAAAGCTCTCACACCACGATGAAGACCCAGCACAGCCAGGAAAAAAAAAAAAAGAACAGCAAATAAAATGGAAAAAACATTGGATTGGAAGTTGGACATGTAGTATTTAGGATTGGTTATGCCAATATCTCCCTGTGTGATAGCAAAAAGTCACCTTAAACTCTCCAGTATTAAATCTCCTTATGTGTGAAAAGAAAAGGCTCACATAGAGGATTTGGGAAAGATTTGCAGATCATGTACAACTCAGCCTGGGTCTTGAAGGATGAGTAGGAGTTTACCTGGTATGTGAGAAAGAATATTCCAACCAGAGAAAATGCTTCACTGTGTTATTTTAATTTAGGCCCAGGTATTTTTTTGATTATATTTGGGGTAGTTCTCAATAAGTCAAGTGAATCGCTTAACCTCGTACTTCTAAGAGTATAGGTTTATCTTATAGATTCTTCACAAGGGTTTACTTTTATGTGTCACTGTGGTAATTGGTCCTTGAATGAACCTCCCAGTAATAGTCTCCTCCCCTTTAAACCTGGGCTGTCTGCGTAGGTTGCTTTTGATCAATAGAACACAAGGGAACTGATGCTACATGACCTTGGATTCAGGTTACAAGAAAATTTATAGCTTCCACCTAGGTTTCTTGGAAAACTCATCTTGGAATGCTCCCTCTTAGAAGCCAGGCTGCGTGTAAGAAATGCAACTGCCCTGGACCACTTTTTTATGAGAAGTCCAACCCACATAAAGACGCCTTGTGTTGGTACTCTGGTAGAAACCTCAGCTGAGCTCTCAGTGAGCGGCCAGCATCAAGTGCCAGGCATGTGAGTGAATAACCCATCTTGGGAAGCCCAGTGGGGACTTCCGTTGACCACAGCCCTGGCTGTCATCTGATTGCAACCACATGAAAGACTTCAAAGGAGAACGACCCAGAGGAGCCCTGTTCATTTACAGAACTGTAAGAGAGAATAAGAAGTTGCTTTTTAAGCCAAGGATGGTTGTACAACAATAACCAGAATGTGTACCTGAATAGCCACATGAGATTTAAATCAGGGAAGCAAAATGGAAAGACCATTTAAAAATTGTTCTAATTGTTATCACGTATTAAAATGTACATATTATATGCCAATTGTCATGGAATTCATTTCTAGCCTGAAGGTGAAGCAGAACAAAACTTGATAAATATGTTTGTCCTGTCTTGGAATACACTTTCTGTTCACTTACTTTCATTCTTAAATAACTTAAATGCCTTCATGGATAAAACGTATACTTCCTAAGATGATCCAGTTGTTTGAATCTCAATCTCACTGATATTTTGTGCCACCTACTATTTTCTTGCTACCTTAGGATGCTCATCATTTTCATGGTCTCTTTCACTTGCCATCTCACAAAAGAGAAGCAATCTTTTGTCTCCCTACAAATGCATTCAGGATATAAAAATTTGCTTTTTGTTGCCAGTTACTTTTGAGGTTGGATAAACATGTCACATTTGAGGGTGGAGGTGGATATATCCCAATATAGTTATATTTGCACCTCAGATTTTTTTATACCTTGACAGAAAAGCATCCTTGGAATAAAATCTCCCTATAGTTTTACCTGCAGAAATATATTTTTAGAGAAAAATATAAATTCTACTTCCACCGCAGGTTGTTACCTGCAGCCATCCGATTTAGCTTTAGTTTCTTGTCCTCTTGTTGTATCTACTGTTGTATCTTGACGAAATTTGCCCTCACATGCTGGCACACATTGTCTGTCTACATGTAATTATTGTTGGTTTTGTTTTCCTTTATTAAATCTGATCCTTCTATGAAAATGTGTATTAAATCAGACATGCAGAAAAACATTTACATGGTAACATGTGTGTATATATATATATATATATATATATATATAGGCTCAGAAAATCTGAGTTCAATTTATTTTCTAAAAACATGTTTTGCATATCTACTGTATTCCACTTCTTTCCTGACCACTGAGAGAGGTCAAAGACTCCATCAATTTGTAAAAATATTGAATGTCAATGCTTATTCTTGCCTCCAATTGCTGAATATTATTTATTATGTCCTTGGGCCTGCAGAGGGAATATTTTGGTAAGCAATCATTTTTCTTTCTCTCAATGTATAGCTTTTAGTCAATTTTCTCTTTCAACTTTCATGGTTGAAATTTCTAGGTTTTCCTGGAGATTTCTTTATTATTATTATTATTTTAAATTGGAGGATAACTGCTTTACCATGCTGTTAGTTTCTGTTGTACAACAATGTGAATCAGCTATAAGCATACATGTAACTCTTCCCTCCTGACTTTCCCTCCCAGCCCCTCATCCCACTCCTTTAGGTTATTACAGAGCACTGAGCTGAGTTTCCTGTATCACACAGCAGCTTCCCACTAGCTATCAATTTTGCATATGATAGTGTAAATACATCAATGTTACCCTCTCAGTTCATCCCACCATCTCCTTCCTCCACTGCGTCTACAAGTCCTTAGATTCCATATATATATGTGTGTCAATAGCCAATATTTGTTTTTCTCTTTCTGACTTACTTCATTCTGTATGACAGACTCTAGGTTCACCCACCTCACTACAACTGACTCAATTTCATTCCTTTTTATGGCTGAGTAATAGTCCACCACATATATGTACCACTTCTTCTATACCCATTCATCTGTCAGTGGACATCTAGATTGGTTCCATGCCCTGGTTCTTGCAAATAATGCTGGAATAAACACTTGTGTGTATGTAGAAGTTGGCATTTCTTAATCTTTACCACTGGAAATATGCTGCTATTTTCAAAGCTTAGTAAGATTTTCTTCTGAAACAACCAATAACATTCAAAAGTTGGTTCTACCATTGACATGATTCACTAATTTTCACATTTCCATAGTTAGATTTTCAGACATTTTTCTGCTACAACCCACGACAGAGAGATGTTCGTGTATAAATTTCCCTCTAATTTCTGCTTTTACCTACATCCCACAAATTTTGATATGTAGTATTTTCATTATCATTTAATTCAAAATAATCCAAATTTCCTGTAGGAAAGTCAGATCCATGGGTTATTTAGAATGTATTAACAAACATGCAGTGATTTCTAGATATCTCTGTCATTGAGTTTTAGTTAAATTCAACAGTAGTAAGAGAATGCAGTTTGTATAATTACAATCCTTTTAAATTTATGAGACAAACTCTATGGCTCAGAATGTGGTAACTATTCTATGAGCATTTAGAAAGAATGTTTGAGTAGCTCTTTGTAATTGACAATTAAGTCGAATTGACTGACATGGTTATTTCAAGTCATCTAAAATCTTACTGGTTTTCTACCTGTCTTATCAATAGAATAGTGTTGAAATCCTGAAGTATAATTGTGGATTTGCCTATTTCTCTTTACAATGATATTAGTTTTTGCTTCAGGCCATTTTGAAGCTCTTCTTTTCAATATATAAATATGTAAGATTGTCACATAGGCTCAGGGAATTTTATCTTTATGAAATGTGTTTTTAAAAATTTATTTTTTATTGAAGGATAATTGCTTTACAGAATTTTGCTGTTTTCTGTCAAACCTCAACATGGATCAACCATAGGTATATATATATCCCCTCCCTTTGAAGCTCCCTCCCATCTCCCTCCCCACCCCACCCTTCTAGGTTGATACAGAGCCCCTGCTTGAGTTTCCTGAGCCACACAGCAAACTCCTGTTGGCTATTTTACATATGGTCATGTAAGTTTCCACGTTACTCTTTCCATACATCTCACTCTCTCCTCCCCTCTCCTCATGTCCATAAGTCTGTTCTCTATGTCTGTTTCTCCACTGTTGCCCTGCAAATAAATTCTTCAGTACCATTTCCCTAGATTCCGTATATATGTGTTATAGTGTGGTATTTATCTTTCTCTTTCTGACTCACTTGACTCTGTATAATAGGTTCTAGGTTCATCCACCTCATTAGAACTGACTCAAATGCATTTCTTTTTAGGACTAATAGTCCATTGTGTATATATACCACAACTTCTTTATCCACTTACCTATTGATGGACATCTAGATTGCTTCCATGCTCTCAGTTCAGTTCAGTCTTTCAGTTGTATTCGACTCTTTGTGACCCCATGAACTGCAGCACGCCAGGTCTCCCTGTCCATCACCAACTCCCAGAGTTTACCCAAGTCAGTGACGCCATCCAGCCATCTCATCCTCTGTCGTCTCCTTCTCCTCCTGCCTACAATCCCTCCCAGCATCAGGGTCTTTTCCAGTGAGTCAGCTCTTCACATGAGGTGGCCAAAGTACTGGAGTTTCAGCTTTAGCATCAGTCCTTCCAATGAACACCCAGGACTGATCTCCTTGCAGTACAATAGACTTTCAAGAGTCTTCTCCAACACCACAGTTCAAAAGCATCAATTCTTCAGCACTCAGTTTCTTCACAGTCCAACTCTCACATCCATACATGACCACTGGAAAAACCATAGCCTTGACTAGATGGACCTTTGTTGGCAAAGTAATGTCTCTGCTTTTTAATATGCTATCTAGGTCGGTCATAACTTTCCTTTCAAGGAGTAAGCATCTTTTAATTTCATGGCTGAAATCACCATCTGCAGTGATTTTGGAGCCCCAAAAAATAAAGTCTGACACTGTTTCCACTGTTTCCCCATCTATTTCCCATGAAGTGATGGGACTAGATGCCATGCTCTAGCTATTGTAAATAGTGCTGCATGAACAATGGGATACATGTGTCTCTTTCAATTTTGGTTTCCTCAGGGTACATGCCTAGGAGTGGGATTGCTGGGTCATATGGTGGTTTTATTCCTAATTTTTTAAGGAATCTACATACCGTCTTCCATAGTGGTTGTATCAATTTACATTCTCAACAGCAGTGCAAGAGCGTTCCCTTTTCTCAACACCCTCTCCAGCATTTATTGTTTGTAGACTTTTAATGATGGCCATTCTGACCAGTGTGAGGTGATATCTCACTATAGCTTTGATTTGCATTTCTCTAACATTGAGCAAGGTTGAGCGTCTTTTCATGTGTTTGTTAGCCATCTGTATGTCTTCTTTGGAGAAATGTCTGTTTAGGTCTTTTCCCTACTTTTTGATTAGCTTGTTTGTTTCTCTGGTCTTGAGTTGTATGAGCTGTTTGTATATTTTGGAAATTAGTCCTTTGTCAGTTGTTTCATTTGTTTTATTTTCTCCCATTCTGGGGGTTGTCTTTTCACCTTGATTATAGTTTCCTTTGCTGTGCAAAAGCTTTTAAGTTTAATCAGGTCCCCTTGTTTACTTTTGTTTTTATTTTCATTACTTTAGGAGTAATGGGTCATAGAGAATCTTGCTTTGATCTATGTCATCGAGGGTTCTACCTATGTTTTCCTCTAAGAGTTTTATAGTGTTCCTTCCTCTGCAATTTTTTGAAAGAGTTTTAGAAGGCTAGGCATTAGCTCTTCTCTAAATGTTTGATAGAATTCTCCTGTGAAGCCATCTGGTCCTGCTGCTGCTGCTGCTAAGTCACTTCAGTCGAGTCCGACTGTGCGACCCCATAAACAGCAGCCCACCAGGCTCCACCGTTCCAGGCAAGAACACTGGAATGGGTTACCATTTCCTTCTCTAATCCATGAAAGTGAAAAGTGAAAGTGAAAGTGAAGTCGCTTAGTCTGTCCAACTCTTTGCGACCCCATGGACTGCAGCCTTCCAGGCTCTTCTGTCCATGGGATTTTCCAGGCAAGGGTACTGGAGTGGGTTGCCACTGCCTTCTCCACATCTGGTTCTGGGCTTTTGTTTTTGGGAGATTTTTGATCACAGCTCCAATTTCAGTGCTTGTAATTGGGTTGTTCATAATTTCTATTTCTTCTTGCTTCAGTCTTAGAAGATTGAACTTTTCTAAGAATTTGTCCATGTCTTCCAGGTTATCTATTTTATTGCCATATAGTTGTTCATAATAGTCTCTTAGAATCTTTTGTATTTCTGCATTGTTATAACCTCTTTTTCATGAAATGTGCATTTTAAATCTTACTAATATTTCTTATGCAGCCTGCTCTGTCTGATGATATTGCCAATCTAGTTCTTTTTATCAGATTTATTGAGGTATAATTTACATACAATAAACTCACCAATTGTAAGAGTACAAACTGGTAAGCTTTGAGTAATATATACAGTTGTGTAACTAGTATCGCAATCATGATATAGAGCATTGTCATCACTCCAAAACTGTTAACTTCTGCCCCTTTCCAGTTTATCTCTTCCCCCACCCCTGGCATCTGACATGCTTTGTCTCTATAATTTTGCCTTTTTCAGGATGTTATATAATCACGAAATAAGCAGCGTGTGGGGTTGGGCTTCTTTGATGTAACATAGTACATCTGAGACTCATTTATGTTGTTTGCTCCCTGTTATTGCTTAATAATATTGCACATGTGGTTATACCACACTTTATTTATCCGCTTACCACTAGAATGACATTCTTGCAGTTTGGTGTCACCATATAAAGCTGCTATAAAATTGGAGGACAAGATTTTGAATGGAATTTTTTTTTCTCCTTATTTAAATATCTAGGTGTGGTACTGCTAGGTATGGGAAGACCAACATTTAGAACCTGACAAAGGTAGTCTTGAGTTGTCTTCAGTCTTCACGCTTCCAGTTAAAGCTAGAATCAGTCACAAAATCATGCCTTTGCATACTCAACCATGAACCAAATGAAAGAAAGCATAAAACAAAGCCAGGAACAATGGCAAGAAAATTCACAAGTGACGTTCTCATCTCGATTCTACCGTGAGAATTTAAAAGATTTTTTTAGTTTAAGGTAAACAACAATCTTAGAAACTGTCAGCGCGTGAAACCATTAACGTTGCCAAATCCTTGTTTAGAAATCCATGTATAGAATTCAAATACAGTTAACACAGTCGAAGACTATATTCAAGTGCGAAAAGTTAAAAGTGCAAAAGAGTTTTCCTTACGCACCTAAAAACTACTCTGCATATTATCTGGAACGGGATCGATAGTCTTGTTAATTATGCGTCCTTGTAGTAGACTTCAGTATGCGTTTAAGACCAAAGTGGAGAGAGAATTAACTGCCCACGCGAGCTCCCAACTAAAACACAGACAAGTGGAGGCGCTCCAAGGAGTTGAGGACGCACAGGTAACAGCCCTGTCGGCCAACAGAATTTGACATTTTGAAATCGTCCTAACCAGCGAGGCCTCTGCTGCCTTTGGCCAGAGGGCGAGTCAGATGTAGGGGAGGAAGGGCTGGGTTCTTCCAGGCAGCGCGCCACGACGCCCCAGCTCCGGCGTCCACTGAGCAGAACTCGCAGACCTCACTAGCCGGGCTGCGCCAACGCCCCCGCCGCCCGGGCGCATCCTGCAGACGGCCGGCAGGTGTGCGCGGTGCGCGCGCGCGCAGTGCGTGCCGGGTGCGGGTCCAGGGAGCAGACGGGCTGCCGGGCGCCTCGCGCCTCGCGGACGGCGGTTGGCTGGGCGGGTGTCGGCCTCCCCGCCTCCCTCCTCTCTGCTCGGGCCTGCCGGGGATGCTCGCGCGCGGCCCCCTTGCCTGGAAGCTCGCGGCCCCGGGGGGCGGCGTGTGTGAGTAGCTGGGAGGGGGCCGCGAGGCGCTGCGTGGAGAGCTCGCCCGGGTTTGTCCGCCGCCGTCATCTGACTGGTTGGAACAACCACAGCTGAGGTGGGGGCGGGGATGGGGCCGCAGCGCGGAGGGCTGGGGAGACGCGGCAGCGGGCGGGTGCGGCTGGCTCCTGGGGCCACGGGCGGCGGGTGGAGGGACCGCGGAGCCGAGGGCGGGGGGCTGGGCCCGGGCTGGAGGCATCGCGCCCCGGGGCACCGGGTCCGCGCGCGGCCGCACACACCCACCCGGCGCGACTTCCTTCGGGGACCCGGGCTCCGCTCATCCTGCGGCGGGGCAGCGCCGCTCCTGGGGCGGGGTGAGTACCGGGGCGCCGGCTCGGGCCTCTCTGCGCTCTCGGGCCGCGCGGGGAGCGACAGGGGATAATCCTAGGGCTCGAGAAAGGGCAGCGGCCGGGTGACAGCTCCGCGGCGTGCTCGAGGGCGGCCGGGGGGCTGGGCTGGGGCTGTCAGCCCTCCTGTACTCCGCTGTCAGGAGGGGCGAGGCGCTCCGAGACTCGGGCGCCTCCGCAGAGCCCCGAGGCGGCCCTTGCGGTGGGGCTTTGGGAACGAGGGGAGGGGGCTCCGGGCGGAGGGCCTCGGCGGGGCCCCGGAGACGGCGGCGAGGAGGGAAGGGGAGGCGGACGCGTAACATGGCGCAACGCTAGGATAATCTCCGCCGCGACCGAGCGGGGCCGAGCTGGTTGCTGCAGCGGCGCGGGGAGGAGGAGGGAGGCGGCCACGGCTTGGGTATCCGGTCCATTCTCCGAAGCCTGCGGGCTGCTCGGAGGAGACGCTGCGGCGGGGAGGCGAGAGGTGGGCGCAGGGCGGGCGCGGCGCCCAGGGAATAACCCGCACGCACAGGGTGGCTGCTCTGGCACCGGAGATCAGGTTGCCGGTAAAGTGCTGTTGGACAGAGGGGCGCGGAGGGGGTGAGGCGGGCGGCATGGGGGTGGAGTAGGGGAGGGAAGTGGAGGGTCGTTCGGGGACATTGCCATGATGCTGGCGCCGGATCCGCGCTGAGGTTACTGGAGGGGACCTTGTCTCGCTCAAGGCCTCCCCCCTCCCCCAGCCCCCGCCAGACCGCGCCGCCGGTGCGGGGCTTAGCGCGCTACTGGCTCCGGCAAGGTGGTACCAGGGCGGGGACGGAGAAGAGAGCCTCCGTGCGGCTGGAGGAGGCAAGGCCTGGGTGGCTCGAAGGGTCAAGTCTGCGGCTTAAAGCAGGACCATCTTCCCCCACCCCCGCTCCCCCTCTTTCCCCGCAGAAGAGGAGGCGGTAGACGCGGCCGGAGAAGATGTCGGGCCAAACGCTCACGGATCGGATCGCCGCGGCTCAGTACAGCGTGACAGGCTCCGCTGTAGCCAGAGCGGTCTGCAAAGCCACTACTCATGAAGTGATGGGCCCCAAGAAAAAGCACCTGGACTGTAAGCCTCTCTTTATATAAGTGGGACATGCGTACGGCCGAGGCGCTCTGGACGCGTGCGGCGCGGCCTGGGCTCGCTGGCGGCTTATGCTGCAGCCATGCGACCTCGGAGCCGGGCTGTCCCTCACTGAGCTCAGAATCTCCCACTGTCGAGGTGTCGCCGTGGGTCAGCCCTGAAACCTTGTCTTTGAGCCATTTTTTTTTTTCTCCTGCTGACCTCCAAGGCTTTGGTGGAGAAAATAAATAAATATACATGTATATATACGTATGTATATATTTACAAACACACTTTAAGATACCAAGAAATTGTGTATTCTGGCTTAGGCGCTTTTCACCCTTTTTTTAAAAGCGCCTTTTCACCCCGCCCCCTTCTCCAGTCCACATTAGAAGAAACCAGGGGTTGCACACGCATAACCGAAATAACCACGAAAATGGATTCGTGGGAGGTCAAATCTATCACCCTAGTTGTTTCCTACAATACGTTTGGGATAGTTTTTAAAACAGTGTCGTCTCTTTCAGTGCTGCTGCTGAGGTTCAGTGCGTGTGTGTTGTATGTCACCACAGCAAACTGAAATAAAGTCAAGCTCCTGAATGAGGAAATTGCACTTCACAGATAAAGGAGATTTCATTTTCCATATCCTGGCATACTTCTTTGTCCCATTCTCAGGAACTGCTGGGCAGAATGGCCATGCTGTGGCACAAAATGGTTGTGCTTTGCCAGCATTTGAGATGGTGCAATTTTAGATGAAAACATTCAGTTCATATTTTGTTTTAAAAAAACTTGATTATTTGATGAGAAAGGCTTTAATCTAGTTTGGGATCTGTTTCTAAAGATTTCATTGAATTAGCGTAGTAAATGTTTTGTTATTGAAGGGCTAATAGGGACCCTTAGAAAAAGGCTTTCACCTGCTTTGAGTAGTGAGGCTCCTCACAAATAATAATGTATTCTGTAGTTACTGTTTGGTCTTTTGGATCTGCTTAGAATCTATCCTCCTGTGTTGTTTGTTGGTAAAGGTCAGTGTTGGCATGAGAGACACAGTGTAGCTGTACCCACTTTCCATCTGGCTTCCTTTGCCCATTTTCAGATTTTCTTATGCTTTAGGCCTTCCCAGTGTGTGCCTTGTGCGGCTGAGAAAATGAAAGCACTGTAAGAATTGACTCTAGTCCTGGTACAAGCAAAGCTTGATGAAGCTTGTAGCTGGATGATGTAAGGATTTTCCAGGCTTGCAAACCTGTTGTCTCATAAAAATGAATAATTTTGCTTCTAGAAGCTTGCTGAGGGGGACACACTATTACTCTCTTCCTGAGTAAGATTCTTCCTGAATCTTTTACAAAACGTGATTATGGTGTTGTATGTTATCCATGCAGTGTGGGGTAAGAGAGGTCAGCTGGGCCAGGACCCCTAACACAAGTGGAAATTATAAATTCATGACCAGCTCGTTTTGCTGCAGTGTGCTGAATCATTTAGCCATGTTTCCATCAGTTTCCCCAACTCTGAAAGGATGACTCATGTCTGAAAGGTAGGTGTCAGTGTAGCCAATCCTCATAATAGAAAAAGCTATAGGTTGTGGATTTGCTAAATGGTTTGAAAACGATAGATCCATATATTGATACCTTTCAGAGAACATTCAAAGGTTTGAGACTTTCCTTAAACATGTTTCAGAGAAAGACTGACTCTTTCATAGTCACCTTAATCTTTTGATCTTGGAAAGTCTTTTATAAATTTTCCAGGTGGCTGGTTTTTCAGTATCACTCTCATGTGTTAGTGAGTGAGGTGATTCTGAAGATGTGGAATATAGGGGGAATATTCCATATTTAAAGAAATCAGCTGAAGGAGGAACTTGTATCAGATTATTAAGATGAATAATCATAAGAGCTAAACATTTATTGAGCAATCACTATGTGCCAGGCACTGAGCTTTACATTTCTAATTTATCTTTGCTTAATAGGTTCAGAGAAGGTAACTAATATTCATAGCTTTTAACCACTGCACTTAACTACCATGTGTGATTTTTTTAGTAATATTCTCTAGTGAGACGGGGGAAAGGAACCATATGAACTGGAATGGTCTAATCTTCAGAATACCCATCCTGTGTGCATGGCTTTGTGTGAAAGTGAGCATCACAACTCCACATACTGTAATTTTTATGATAGGCATGAAAATTTTTTATTCTTTTATTTTAAAAAATGAGCAAAAGCCAAGGACTGAGGAGTATTGGTTTTTCTCTTTAACATTTTACTTTTCCAATAAGGTATAAAATAAATTATCTTCATTTAAAGTCAACCTTAGGGTGGAATTTGGAAAGATATGTATCAAGTTACTGATATGACCTATTTTAATTAAACATGATATGGAAAATCTCAACATATAAATGAATAATGTTATACGTATATGCATTGTAGGAAGGCATCTTTGTACAGAATTCTTTGCAATGTTCCTTTCAATAACAGTAGATGACCTTAGTAATTTATTCACAGGTTTCCAGTAACATACCAGTTTTAAAAGTGAGTCATGCCAGTTATTAAAACATGCAAACATATAGCTAAGTTTCTCTGTGGGCACTGAAATAATCTTAAGATTATTTAGTCATGAAAATATTAAATACTAGTTAGGAGTAGAGCACAAAATGCAGAGTTGAGGCAATGAAACCAAAAAGTTTTTGCTAGTTGGATTTGTATGTAACTTTGCAGTTTGGAGTTCAGATTAGAAGGTTGTAAGAACAGAGTTAATGGTTCTGTGATTAAAAAAAAAAAAAAACAAAAAACCTTGGGTTAATTGGGCTCAGAATCTTTATGAAATGTGTACTTAATATTATTTAAAATACTGGTTTAAAAGAGTTTTTCTCTTTGGGTTGATAGGCCACAAAAATTGTTAACTATGGTAGTCTATAAAATAAGGCTTAATGATACATGATTTGTGCTTTTGGAGGAATGATTTGTTAACATCTGGAGGCAGAATTTCATATAATAAGTCAGAGAAATAAGGAAACTCTGGACATATATTCTCAATTTTTTTCCATGTTTTCAATAATAGTATGTTTCTCGGAGGAAAATTATATTCAGAAAAGTTTCTCCATAATCAGAAGTTATATATGAAATTTAAAGGATATGATTAGGATAGAATCCTTAATAATCTAAATA
The DNA here is from genome assembly GCA_917880005.1 of Nanger dama. NCBI lineage: Eukaryota > Metazoa > Chordata > Mammalia > Artiodactyla > Bovidae > Nanger > Nanger dama. Next base: position 123,746 of record CAKJTW010000068.1, on the reverse strand, counting down.
AGGATTCTGTGTTTTCAGGTTCTTTTAGATTATGTAAAGCTTTTATTCCACACTCTTCTAGAATAATGTTGCCCTTTGCACATGAAAATTAAACACCTAATCAATGTTTGGAGAAGGAAATGGCAACCTACTCCAGTATTCTTGCCTGGAGAATCCCATGGACAGAGGAATCTGGTGGGCTACAATCCAGGGGGTCACAAAGAGTTGGACAGGACTGAGCCTGAGCAACCGAACCCGCAATCAATGTTTCTTTGACATTAGTTTTTTTGTACATCCTTTCCCTGTAACATTGTGTACTTATTTGATAGCACATAGAATATCCAGGACTTGGCAAGCATTCACCTACTTGGTTACTTTACATTACAAAATGTAAACTGTTTTACATTTCCATTGTTTTTCCATTTCTGTTTTGTAGTTAATGGCCTAAAGGATAACCCAGGTCAAATAATACAGTAACAGGATCCTGTATAACATCCATTGCTTGCTTACCCAAATAGTGTGTCAGGGTTAAAGAACAACAACAAAATAAGAGTTGACCCGAAGTAAAACCTGCAGGGAGAATTTGGGAAGTTTTACAGCCCATGTATAAGATTAATTTTGGTTAACTGCTCTTATGAACAATTTCTATGTATATACTATATTGTTAAAATACCCTGTTTAAGGTTGCCAAAATTTCAATCTTAGAAATTATTATCAGCATCAAGCCAAACCTTATGAAAAGCCAAATCGCTTATCAGTAATCCTATTTTTTCCATTTTAAACCTCTTGAGAGTATTTAATAATGAGCTTATTCTACTAATAAGTAATTCAAATTCTAAAGCTTATGTTTGAGAGATATTGACATTCATAAATGATTCTTTCCCTCCAAAAATAAGAAAAAAATAAGATTGTATTTCTTATAAGAATAGCAGGTAAAGGTAATAGGAGATATAGAGTATATTTTGATTCAAGGCAAATATTGGCAAACGACCACAGAAGTCCTCCCACTTTAACTTCATTTATAAAATATTTGCTAATAAGTAAGAAATTTTATGAGTGAACAGAATGAACAATTAAATAAAAAATGTATTTGCTTTACATAGGCTTCTTTAGTATATCGCATATAAAATATATTTTCATTTATAGAAGTGCTATTTGTATACTGATTGAGTTGATCAGTTTTCATTTGCTCATCATATCTGTATTTGTGATAACTTAAGAAATTTCTATAAGGTGCTAATATCAAAAGCATAAGCTAAGTTTACTGAGTAAAATTAATGTGCAGCAGTGTATAAAAGCTTACTGAATACTAGGGAACTTGCAATATGAGAAGTGTGCTAACTTGCTATAAATGTATTTTATTTTGATTTCAGTTCTCATTTAACGATTTGTTATTGTCCAAAGAAACCCTGTAATTTTTTAGACCAAGGCATACTTTGTTCCTCCTCCTTGATTTCAACAAAAGCCCCAGCCTGTGTGGAAATGGTTTAGAACAGTCTATGTAATTTTTTAGATAGACAGGAAGAGATGAGGGAAGTAGGCTTCTAAAGACATTAGACACTATTACCAATCATACCTTAAATCTGAAAGGGTCCAATTTGTGTGGTCCTGTGCCATTCTCAAATGATGATCAGCATTCCAGGAGGGGAGAAGAGATCTTGTGAGGTGGAGAGGTTAGCAGGAGCAGAAGAAGAGGGGCAAAGAGTCTGAGGTCATATCAGGGAGCAACTTCACTTTGACTTTTCACTTTCATGCACTGGAGAAGGAAATGGCAACCCACTCCAGTGTTCTTGCCTGGAGAATCCCAGGGATGGGGGAGCCCAGTGGGCTGCCGTCTCTGGGCTTGCACAGAGTCGGACATGACTGAAGTGACCTTGCAGCAGTCCTAGGAATGATTTAAAATATTGGGTTGGCCAAAAGTTCATTCATACCTCTCAGGAAGGTGGTCTGGGAAAACCCAAATGAACTTTTTGGCCAACCCAATAATTAAGTAGGCTTTATATCAGTTACGGGAACAATAAAGATCTTTTCCTGGATCTTTTTACTTCCACATTTTCAGAGAAATATTTTTTATGGTATAATGTTAAATATCTTAGGGTCACTTTATTTTTTTCTTTCCCTTTTGAGATCAGTGTGGTTAGCAGATAATTTTTAGAACCAGTATAAAACTGATAAATCATTTTTTTAGAAGTTACTCTAGTGATTTAAGAGATTGTGTATATGAAAAAATATGTAAACTATGTATGCAGTAGGCACATTCATATTGTAATTGCAAAATTAGCTTCCTGCATTTTAGATTAAAACCTAGATGTTTGGTTCATTGCCATATTAGTTTTAGTGTCTAATAAATGGTTGTTGAAGTCTTAATTTGAAATTTAATCTGTGCACTTAGTTGCCATGGATCTTTCCCTTAGCTTTTCACAAGTAAATGAAGTGAAATGAAGTGAAAGTCACTCAGTCATGTCCAACTCTGTGGAACCCCATGGACTACACAGTCCATGGAATTTTCCAGGCCAGAATACTGGAATGGGTACCCTTTCCCTTCTCCAGGGGATCTTCCCAACCCAGGGATTCAACCCAGATCTCCCACACTGCAGGCAGATTCTTTAACAGCTGAACCACAAGGGAAGCCCACAAATACTGGAATGGATAGCCTATCCGTTCTACAGTCCATGGAATTCTCCAGGCCAGAATACTGGAGTGGGTAGCCTTTCCCTTCTCTGGGGGATCCTCCCAACGCAGGAACTGAACCAGGATCTCCTGCATTGCGGGCAGATTCTTTACCAACTGAGCTATGAAAGAAGCCCTTCACAAGTAAATATCCTTTTAAATATCTTACCTCCTCTCTTCAAATTGGTTGATATTCGGATAGGGTGTTCTTTGGAGCTTATCTTGGTTTTAATAAGTTGGTAAAGAAGGTCAAATGTGACATACAGAGTTGTATTTTAGATGATTCAACTCCTGAGCCAGCAGCTCCCGAGAGAACCTTCCATGTAATCTTAATGCAGTTAAATAATTTGAAAAGCCACATATCTTGCCATTATAAAATGTTTATTCTCCAGTTTCACATTGTTTGTAAATTCATTTCTCTTTACAGAGGAATACTTTGCTTGCTTGTAAGGGACATGTTGGCTATCTGTTTTTCTTTGGTGTTAAAGTAATGTGGAAGTTTCTCTATCTTGTGCTTTTCGTAAAGGGGAGAATAGTTGAATGGCGTACCTATAAGTAAAAAATGATTGCATCTTCCTTGGAGCAGTTGGGTGAAAGTACAAACCAGAGAGAGTTATAACCTGAAGCCTGCAGCCCTTCTATAGGGCTTTCTCTTCCGTTTGTGCCAAGTGTGTGAGGATCCTCCTGTCCCCCTCCCCTGTTCTCCCGTATGTCCGTAAGATTTCTCTATTATGCATCTTTGAGAAGGCTCTGATGTCTTCTAAGAGATCTTGTGATGTGCCATTCCTGGCTACCCAAGAGAGAGAAGCTGGAAGCTAGATCTTTGCTTTGTGTGGTTTTGCCCTGGGGCCTGATCATTTGTTTTTTCTCCTAGGATTAGCACTTTTACTTTAAGGTATAACTCTCCTCCTTTTGCATCAGTTATTTCATGTCATCTGTATCTTAAACTTCTCTCTCTAGCTCTCTCATGAAATTTTCAAGTTTATCTCCCTTGAAAACAAACAAACAGAACCTCCTACACACAACTCTCCTTGAATTCTGTGACCTTTTCCAGCAACCAACCTGTCATCCCCATGCTTTATTTTCACAACCAGGCTTCTTGAAACAGACACTCATAATTCCAAAGACAAAAAACACGGCTCAAGCCTCCTTTGTATATTCTCTCTTTGGCCTAATTCACACATGAAATGTTAGAATCCTTGTAGGGTGTCCAACGTTGTCCACTAAATTTCCCAGACCACTCCCACAAGGGTTCTCTTCCACTCAAATACAGTGAGTGATCAGTTCTTTTAAAACTGACCTCTCCTTCTTTAGCTGTCTTCTACTTGGTTTGATCAGTCTTAATCTGTAAAATGATTAATATTAGTATCTACCTCAGTTTTGGTGAGAAATAAGAGAGAGAATGCATCTAAGATACTAGCCCAGAGCCTGACGTAGAAGCATGTGGTGAGCAGCAGTTATTCCTGCCACTGCGGCAGTTAGCATTGCTGGCACCGTTGCTGCTGCTGCTGCTGAGCCGCTGCAGCCGTGTCCGACTCTGTGACCCCAGAGACGGCAGCCCACCAGGCCCTCTGTCCCTGGGATTCTCCAGGCAAGAACACGGGAGTGGGGTGCCATTTCCTTCTCCAGTGCATGAAAGTGAAAAGTGAAAGTGAAGTTGCTCAGTCGTGTCCAACTCCTAGCGACCCCATGGACTGCAGCCCACCAGGCTCCTTCGTCCATGGGATTTTCCAGGCAAGAGTACTGGAGCGGGGTGCCTGCTGCCGACATAACAACTGATATGTGATCCTTTCTGATTTCCCTTTACTAGGCTTGTTTTTTGTCTTCTTTCGATTGCTTTGGTTTTTACTTTAATTCTACTTCCCTCCCCTATAGTTTGGAAACCACGTATACTAGTTCAGTCCTTTTAGTGATTGCCCTTAAAAATTTAATATGTGTACTTAGAGGCTGCCTAGACCACTATCTCTTTTTATTCCTCCCCCAAAAGAGAAATTTAGAAGCTTTTCATTCCAGTCATCCACTTCTTACATCTATTACTGTCCAGGGTCTTAGTCCACTGTTGTTTTAACCTCCAAAGTGAGTGAAGTCGCTTAGTCGTGTCCGACTCTTTGTGACCCCATGGACTGTAGTCTCTACCAGGCTCCTCTGTCCATGGGATTTTCCAGGCAAGAATACTGGAATGGGTTGCCATTTCCTTCTCCAGGAGATCTTCCTGACCCAGGGACTGAACCCAGGTCTCCTGCGTTGTAGGCAGATGCTTTACCATCTGAGCCACCAGGGAAGTCTTTAACCTCCAAAGCCAGACATTATTATTTCATATAGGCAGTGTTTATGTAGCTATATCCACCTTTACTTTCCTTCATTATTCCTTAGGTTTTCTTGAACTATATCCTTTCGAATCTCCTTCAGTAAGGTTCTTCAGTGGTAAACTCTGTTTTTTGTCTAAAAACATCTTTATTCTACCCACATTTTTTGAAGGATAGTTTATCTGGATATACAGTTTCAGACTGAGTTATTTTCTCTATAAAGGTAACATTTGGCTTCACTGTTGCTCTTAAGCAGTCATCTATTAGTCTGCCTACCTTCAGGTAATCTCTCTTTCTCGTTCATCTGTACTGTATGTCTGTTTAGATGTAGTTTTCTTTTTATTTATCCTATTTGGAACTTGATGGGTTTCCTGAATTTGAGAATTTATATCTTTCATCAGTTCTGGAAAATTCCCTGCCTTTCTGTTTTCTTTGATTGTTCCCTACATCCATTCTCTTTCTTATCTCCTTCAAACATGATTATGTATGTGCTGGACCTTCTCATTATATCCATCGCTAAATATACCTTTCATAGTTTCTAATACTTTCTTTACTATGCTTTTTCAGATATCGTCCAGTTCATTAATCCTCTCTTTAGATATATCTTGTCTGCTTTTACTCATCTTTAGTTTTTAATTTTACTCATTTATACTTTTCATAATATACATTTCTTGCTCACATTTTTTCTCTTTTATTTATATACCATTTTTAACACAACTCATTTTATATTCTGTATCTCACAGATCGATTACATGAAGCTCTGCTTCTGCTATTGTTTTTGCCTGACCTTCAGTAATGATTTGTTTCCTCACGTGTTTTGTAATTTTGGACTCTGAGATCATGTTGTCTAGGACTTCATCTGTGGGAATCCTAGAAAGCCTACCTGTATTTAGAAAGGATTTGTGTTTGCTTCTGTAAGGTCCCACATGCACTGCCATCCTGGGAGTACTTAAGTTAATTTCTGTTCTTGGAGCTTCCTGTCTAATGCAGGTCCAGGTCCATAATTCTTATTCATAATTTGAAAATCCAAAAGCTCAGAAGAACAAAATTCTTTTGGAAATCATTTGTTGACAAAATGTGATCAGTCATAGCCATTTTACTACCTACCTTGAAGGTTCATATATTGAGCTACAGAAAGACTGTTGTATGTATGTTGCCCAGATTATACTAGGTTACTTAGTTTATGGGTGAGTGCCTCATACTACTTTTGGAAAATCTGGAAAATCCTAAATTCTGAAACATATATGGCTCAAGGGTCTTGGATAGAGGAGTGTGAATCTGTAATAAAAATTTGAATCACAAATTCCAGCAAGGTGACAAGCTATGTTTACAAATGCCCCAGAGATTTTCCCCCCACCTCAATTACCAAAGACCTAGGTCGAATGAATTGTTTTCCTGTGATCTTCCTTTGCTTAAAGGTGTTCTTAGTTGTTTTTTTTTTGTTTGTTTGTTTTTCTCCTAATTTTAGTCAGGAGGTAACTTGAGGGTCCCAGCTCTGTGAGGAGGTCTTGGTTCCAGTTAGCATCTTGCTTAGTCCCCACCGCCTGGTCTTCTGTTCTTCAAAGGGCTGTTCAAATCTAAGCTTCCGGCCATTCAGACTAGCACATGGCCTCAGGTCAGCTTTCTCTCAAGTGTCAGTTTACCTACCATGTGGTTTTCTGAATCTTCTTTCGTTTCTGGCCTTAGGGATTGCTTTTTCCTCTTCATGAATACAGCCAAATAAGTGGAAGGTGCCTGTAATATTTATCTAAATTATCAGGTATTTTCCTCCTTACTAGTTTACCTGTATGCTAGAAATGCGATCCACCTGTTTTCCCATCCTCTGCCCTCCATCCTCTTTGCTGCTGCTGCTAAGTCGCTTCAGTCGGGTCTGACTCTGTGCGACCCCATTGACAGCAGCCCACTGGGCTCCCCTGTCGCTGAGATTCTCCAGGCAAGAAAGAACACTGGAGTGGGTTGACATTTCCTTCCCCAGGGTATGAAAGTGAAAAGTCAAAGTGAAGTTGCTCAGTCGTGTCCGACTCTTAGCAACCTCATGGACTGCAGCCTACCAGGCTCCTCCATCCATGGGATTTTCCAGGCAAGAGTACTGGAGTGGGGTGCCATTTCCTTCTCCACCCGTCCTCTTTACACAACTCCATAGTTCATTCCAGAGCAACTCTGACATTCATCAGCTTCGTTATACTCAGCATTATTTGGGGGCCTTTGTACATGCTCCTTCTGTGTCGTTATACATTTTAAAATCTCATTTCTGAAACCTACTGAAAAGGAATGAGTGAAGCTAGGTTTCAGGAATGAGATTTTAAATTTGGTTAAAATTATAGCCTTGATAGAAAAAGTGTTTTGGTTATGGATTTAAACCATATGTGCGCTTCTCTTGGTGTATATCATTATTGATGAGGTAGTGGATGACTGGATGTTAATATCAAGAAAACTTCACTAGCATCATGTGGGTGTAGATGTGTGTACCATTTGCTTGGTTTGTTTTGAGTTGGATACAGTTGGGTAGCATTGTTTTTCACTAGCCATTTTATAACTAATAACTACCTACATTATTAATGGTAAGGATAGTTATAGAAGAAAAATGTTATTTCAAAAATAGCTACATGCTGTTAATTTTCACTGAAGTGATATAATATTACCGTTAACAACTTGAGGGTTTTAGAGAAACAGTGAGGAAAGGAGACAGCTTAACTGAAAGCTTTGGATTCTTTTACCTTTTGTAAAGAGAACAGTGAATATCAGCATACTTAATTTGGCTTTTCATGACCTGTTTGGAGAAACTAGAAGTTACTTTTGTATTGAGTCTTTTAGTAGCTTTATTAAACACAATCCCATCATTTATTCATTTAACAAATATTTGAGTATTTATAAATGCCAGGAATTGTTCTGGGCTTCCCAGGTGGCACAGTATAAAGAATCTACCTGCTAGTGCAGGAGATGATGGAGACACAGGTTCAGTCCCTGGTTCAGGAAGACCCCTGGAGAAGGAAATGGAAACCCACTCCAGTATTCAATCCTGGGAAATCCCATGGACAGAGGAGTCTGGTGCTCGCAAATAGTCAGATATTACTGAGCACACAGACAGCACCACCAGTAATTATTCCAGAAGGTGTGGGATGCTAGAATGAGCAAGATACACAACCCTTGGCATCAGAGAGCTTGCAGGTTACTTGGGTAGACAGAAAATGAAAACGCTAATTGCATGTTGTTCTGAAGAAGCTTTAACAAGGGAGGTGAACTCCTCCATGGAGGTGCATTGCAGCAGAGGTGATGTTTAAGTCCAGCTTTAAAGAATAAGCGTGACTGACCTGGGTAAGGAAGGGGTGGACGAGGGCTGTTGCAGACTGTTATCTTGGAAGAGGCTTGGGGTGAGCGAGACACATTCTGGGAATTGAAAGAAGTTAAATAAGGGCTGCTGAAAAACTGAGGTTAAGAAGACTGAGAAGGCTATGAGACAAGACCTGAGTTGTGGGTAGGGCCAGATCTGGATGGTCTTCTAGGCTCCAGAGAATACTAGAAGTTGTCTAAGCTGTTCATTTTTATGGATGAGTCCCCAAAGGTAAAAATCACACATTCTTTGTGTGTTAGTACTGAATACTTCTTTATCTATCTGCCTTGAGCAGTTGCCCTAGTGGGTCATTGCTTTGTTCACCTAATTCTGATTGCTGTGCCTTTGGCAGATAATAATCTCTGTGTGGGGTCATCTGGGAAATGTAACATACATGCACACGTATTTAAGAGTGTGAATTCAAATTCTGTTCACCATAAATGCAAACATAACCCTGGGCCCCTGTGACACAGGGATTGCCATGCAGCTGCCCCTGGTGACCGTTCCAGACCTTATCCTGCCAGTCTGACCCCTACATACCTTTTGCCTCCCCTTGGCTTTTGCTTGGTTCTTGGGTCCTGGTGCTGACACCAGAGAATGCTCCCTATGCCATTGGTGACAATGAAGACTGTAAAGATTACAGACATGTGTCATCTAGTTGAAAGTCTTCTAAAAACGGTGTGTTAAACTTTAAGGTCTCTTAATTTGATCTTCTTCTTGTGGTGGCATAATTTATAACATTCCTTAACTACCATGACTGAAATTACAGAATTTTGTAAAATCTGGTTCCCAACTATTAAAAATCTAAAACAAAACCCCCAAAATATAAACCCCCCAAATCCCCTCAAATCACCATATATATTAAATATGTCTACGTATGTTTGCTCCATACTTCATTGGGTTGGTCTGTTAGCCTGTTAACACCAAAGAAAAAATACAAAGGTTGTTAAAATTTAGGTTAAGAAAATATCCACGTGAAGAATATTTCCTTTCTCCTATTCTTTCCAAAGCCAGTTGCTTTCATATCACCGTCCTTTGTAATTTTTCCTGAGGTAAATATTAAAAAGATATCAGAAAATATCCTATTGATTCTTCCCTAATAGAAATTTTTAAAACTTCCTATAATCTCATTATCAACTTAATTACCATCAAATTGTGCAGCTTACAGATCTGTCATCTAGTTAAACACTTCCGTTAGACCATGGCTTCGTGAAGTTTTGTCTTTTGGTCTTCCTATCCCAATAGAATTGCAGTGTGTTCATGTTTTCCTGGTTTCTTCATTAAGTATTTTAACACTTAACACTCTGGTTTTGGCTACCCTTGACCGAGTATGAGTGTACTCATTTAAGGTGCATGGAAGAGTGATTTGAGCCTGGCCTAATGGACAGGCTGCACCGTTTTTAACACGTGCATCTCCTCTTTGCTTTGTGTTTCTCTATTTGTTGTTTCTCCCCCTCAAGGATTCTCATAGTTCCAAAGGAGTCATATAATTTTTAGTTCTACTTTGCATTTTTTTTGAAGAACAGTGTACTGTAGTAACATTATTATGACAAGAGTTGGTTCTGTATATGTGTGAGTGTGTATATATGGAGTAGTAGAACAAAGATTTGACTTTAGTCTTTCTTGTGGATCATACTAATCATTCCATGAAGTTACACTGTGAATTCAGCAAAAGATGCTTCTTTAATTGAGTTCAGTATTACTTTTCCAGGTGTAAAAATAAGAGTGTAAGTTGGGCACTCAATTGGCAGGGGTGTAAATTGATATACACTTTTGGGAGGACAGATTGGCAGTACCAGTCAAAGCTCTTGAAAGTCCTTTGGCTCAGGAATTTGTTACAAATTTTTCTCAGATAAATAGTTGGAAAAATAGAGAAAAGTATGCATTTAAGGGTATTTGTTGCAGCAGTCTATAGGAATACAAGATAATACACCTAAATACTTGATGGTGTATGCCAATAAGCAACTGAGCAACCTTTAAAAATGAGTTTCTTATAGTTGACATAAAGACAAATGAGATATAATTCAGTTTTCATTTTTAAAGGAAGTATGTGTATGACCATAGTATTTATTTTGGTAGAATATATGCAAAAATGTTATCTGTGGATGGAAGGGTGTTTACTTTCTGCTTCATGCTCATGTTAATCATGACTGTTTTGAATGTGAGTTACAAGACTGTAGATCAAACTGTTTTGACAAACAACTTCACCAAAAGAAAGGGACAGTCTTCTTAGAGCTGAAGTTTTAGACAAGCTTAAGGAAAAACACTTATTTACCTTGCCCAGGTCCTAGTTGACCTGTGTGAATATGTGGCACAATGCTAACAGTTTCTAGTCCGACCAGAGCTATTTAGTGGGGAACTCTAAGAGCTAGTGGCTTGATACAAGTTTTGTTTCTTGATCACATCACAGTTTGCTACAGATAGTTCATCCCATCTTGGCAAATTCATCACCTAGTGTTTCAGAGCCCTCCAGGATTCTATGCATCTGTCTGATGGAGGAAGGAAGACAGAGAGGGGAGTAAGTATTGCAGGAAAGATTGAGGTGATGATGCCTGGGCGTCATTTCCACCTATTTTCCATTGGCAAGATTTCAACGGCCTCACCAAAGTGTAAGAGAAAGTAGGAAATGAAGTCTAGATATGAATCTAAGAAGAGAAGGAAATGGAATGTGAACACACAATTGTTGGCTCCACCATGCCCATGGAAAAAGAAATTGGATTATAGCTTGTCACCTGTATCTTAAAAAAATTATTTTATGCCACTGAGATCTCCAGAGGTTTCATTGCTATACTAATGTCATTAATATCGAGCAATAAGCTGCATGTGTGCTAAGGCACATCAGTTGGGCCCAAGTCTTTGCAACCCCATGGACCATAGCCCACCAGGCTCCTCCATCCATGGGATTTTCCAGGCAAGAATACTGGAGTGGGTTACCATTTCCTTCTCCAGGAGATCTTCCCAGCCCAGAAGCTGAACCTGCATCTCATGTCTCCTGCCTTGGCAACCGGGTTCTTTACCACTAGCGCCATCTGGGAAGCCATGCTAGTTGCTGTTTCTTTTTTTTTCCCCTGTGAGGCCAGATAGTTCTGGACATGGATGACAAACGGCTGGTAATTCTCACTGCATATTCCTCCATCCTTGGCAGATACTGCAGATTCATTCTGGCACTCTTTCTTCAGAGCCATTGATTTGGCCTCAGAATGCACCCATATACATTGTTTTGGATTTCTACTGTCAATCATAGTTGACATTTAAGATGAAACAAATTTGAGGTCACTTGTCTAGGCAATTTATCTATGCTGGCTACTGAGGCATACTGCCCACTAGATTTATTTATCTGGATTTATTTATTTATCCAGAATTGACATTCATCTTGGTTGGTTCCAAGCCTGAGGTTCATATGCCAGTGGTCTTGTCTTTAAAAGCTGCTGCTGCTGCTAAGTCACTTCAGTCATGTCCAACTCTGTGCGACCCCATAGACGGCAGCCCACCTGGCTCCCCTGTCCCTGGGATTCTCCAGGCAAGAACACTGGAGTGGGTTGCCATTTCCTTCTCCAATGCATGAAAGTGAAAAGTGAAGTCACTCAGTCATGTCCGACTCTTTGCAACCCCATGGACTGCAGCCTACCAGGGTCCTCCGTCCATGGGATTTTCTAGGCAAGAGTACTGGAGTGGGGTGCCATCGCCTTCTCTGTCTTTAAAAGCTAATAATAGAGTAATTTGTATGGTTAGGCCTTGGGGGTGGGGGAGGGAGTTCTTCCTTGCTCCATTTAATAGCAAAAGGCTGCTGTTCTTGATTTTCTGTTTTGTGTTAACAGAGACAGTAATAGCAATTGTGAGACAGGGAAAGAATGCTTTGAATTTTTACATTTAAAAATCTACACTTTCTCTAGGCATGGAGTCTGATATTAATCAATTGCCTTTAAGTTTTACAAAGTACAATAGAATTTTCATACCAAGGAATTTTCTTTGAGCTGCTACTTAAGTGTCTACAGGGATATGATTTTTTTTTTAATATGAGATGATTCTTGATTTACTTATTCGCTATCTAATATATTAGCAGTCTCTTTTTCCCTGTAAGATTTAAGTGAAGAAAAAGAAAGGAACCTCTTCCACCCCCACCCAGGGCTGAAGAGGTGAGCATTGTACTTGGCATGTATATAGGATCAGTTGCTGTTATCTCCACAAACCCCTGTGAAGTAGATTCTCTTATCCTAGGGAGGTGGGGACACTCACCTAAAGTCCCACATCTATTGCAGGAAGGAGCCGGGGGTTCTAACTGCAAGACAAAGCATTTTTTCCCCCTTGTATTGTGTTTTTTGCTTGTTGTCTGAGTCTCTAGTATCACAGGTAGCAATAATCCAAAGGAAACAAAGCCAACTAAAATACCATGTGATTGTTGTAGGGAGGAAAAGTCAGAGTGAATTCTAATGCCAGTCCACTAGCTAATTAGCTTAAGGGCAAAACCCCTATGACTATTCTCTTATGGCTAAGGGGAAAAAAGGTGGATGGGGGTAGTTTCAAAGGACTATTCTTAACCTAGTCTCACTCCTCTCAATAGTTAGTCTCTTGATGATTTGCTACTGAAGCCTTTATTTGAACATATTTGTTAATTAAGGAGTTGGGGCAGTGCTGGGTGGTGCTGTAGGAGAACTGATTAGTGATCAGAGGCATGCGTGCATGCTTAGTTGTGTCTGACTCTTTGCGACCCCATGAACTATAGCTCCCCAGGCTCCTTTGTCCATGAGAGATTTCCCAGGTTAGAATACTGGAATGGGGTGCCATTTACTTATTCATGGGTTCTCCCTGACCCAGAGATCGAACCTGCATCTCTGGCATCTCCGGCTTTGGCAGGCAGATTCTTTACTACTGAGCCCCCTGGGAAGCCCTGTGACAAGAGGCCCTATGGTAATTCCAGGCCCTTTTACTCTCTGGCTGTGATCTTGGCCTGGTGAAATTCATTTCTTTGCACTTCAGTCTCTTTTTTTCCAAGGCATCATGGGGTTATGTAACATTTAAATGAATGCTGGTGCTGCTGCTAAGTCGCTTCAGTCATGTCTGACTCTGTGCAACCCCATAGACAGCAGCCCACCAGGCTCCCCGTCCCTGGGATTCTCCAAGAATCCAGCAAGAACACTGGAGTGGGTTGCCATTTCCTTCTCCAATGTGTGAAAGTGAAAGTGAAGTCACTCAGTCGTGTCTGACTCTATGGACTGCAGCCTACCAGGGTCCTCCATCCAAGGGATTTTCCAAGCAAGAGTACTGGAGTGGGGTGCCATTGCCTTCTCCATTTAAATGAATAGATTTGTTAAAAACAATAAACTTCAACCCTAAGTTTGTCCGACTCTTGCAACCCCATGGACTATAGCTTGCCAGGCTCATCTGTCCATGGGATTCTCCAGGCAAGAATACTGGAGTGGGTTACATTTCCTTCTCCAGGGCATCTTCCTGACCTAGGAATCAAACCTGGGTCTCCTGCATTGCAGGCAGATTCTTTACTGACTGAGAGCTATGAGGGAAGCTCCAACCCTAAATGACTCTACAAATTATTGTTATTAGAGAAGTAAGCTTTCCAAGCCCCAACAGTTATCATCCTAGGAAATCTTTCAGGTGGGCTATGTGGCAGAAAATATACATAAAAAGCCCAGGCTCAGCTGCTCTCCACGTATCTTTGGCATCTGCTGGAGAGATGATAGTTTATTTCTAAAAGATAAGAGAATTGGGCAATTAAACCCTCACTGTATGGTTTTCATGATCTTGTTTTTATTCTGTTGACAGATGTTAGTACTAATTATCAAAATACAAGTGTAACTTGTGTTTGATTAAAATCAACTACTAAAATAGAGTGTTGAGACTTGATGGTATAGGCTTAAGCTTTGCATTTTAAGTATTAAGCTTTTCAAACGTAGAGTCTTAGTAAAAGAAGGTTGTTGCTTCTTTAAGAAAAATAATGGTAGTTGTTCACGGAAATGTTTGACAAGACACGTAGGCAGTGATAAAACTGAAACATATGGAGTGACTTTATTGTTGGATCTAGATTCTTCATGGTTAGCATTTTGTACTATTGTTGGTTTATATTTGAACACATGAATAGAAATGGAGAGACACTAAATATACTGATTCGCATTAAGCATTATTGAATTGAAAGATTCTTAAAATATTTACAAAGAATTTTTGAGAGTAAAATTGATTTTAAAGTCAGGTCAGTTTCATGATGAATCTCAGTTTATATTTTATATACTGATAGTGAAATATATTTGAAGGATTTAATAATTTTTAGGGCTAATAGGTAAACAAGGCTTTGTAGAACCACATAACAAAATGCAGTCGATAAGTAATGTTAAGGATACTGATGTTCGTTGTTTGTGTTGAAAATATTTGAAACTGTTAACAGAATAATTGAATCCTTAAAAATTCTACATGTGAAAATTTAGTCCTTACAGCTAACAGTAAGCTTTGTAGTTGTGATTAAGAGTTCATAACATTTAACAAACTAGTTGGCCAGATGCAGTATAACTTTGTGAGCATGCTAAGTTGCTTCAGTCTTGTCTGAGTCTTTGACCCTATGGACTGCAGCCTGCCAGGCTCCTCTGTCCATGGGATTTCCCAGGCAAGAATACTGGAGTGGGTTGCCATGCCCTGCTGCAAAATATCTTCCCGACCCGGAGATCAAACCTGAGTCTTTTAACATCTCCTGCATTGGGGGACGGGTTCTTTACCACTAGTGCCACCTGGAAAGCCCCTATAACATTAGGAAGGTTATGTATGTAGAGCTTGTTAAAATCATAATTAGCTCATAATTATGAACTATTTCATTTTCAAACATTGTGTGTTTTCTGTTACAAGTATAAACTTGGCTGACCTCTGTTACAGTGTGAAAAAGGGAAGCATTTGTCTTGATGTGGGAGTACCATTTTTTGAGTTAAAATTTTAATTAAAAACTCAGGAATTAATTATTGGTAGTAGAGAGTTGGAGTTGAAATGCATAAGAAGTGGTATATTAGCAGTGTCTGCACCATGGTACAACTCACCATGTACATCAGATCTTGGATATTTTATATAAAATCATGTTATATAGTAGTTTAAATCATTTTATTTATATTATATGATGGTTCTTAGAAAAATTAATACCTTTCACATTCTAATTTAATAATTATTTTTGGACTGTTAGTTAATTAGGAGCCAAACTAATCCTGCTCGCCTCATTTTTTATAGTGCATAGCAGAAGAGATAAAATTGAAGGGTATTAGGGAATGAGACGGAGAAGGCAACAGCACCCCCACTCCAGTACTCTTGCTTGGAAAATCCCATGGACGGAAGAGCCTGGTGGGCTGCAGTCCATGAAGAGTCGGGCACGGCTGAGAGACTTCACTTTGACTTTTCACTTTCATACCCTGGGGAAGGAAATGTCAACCCACTCCAGTGTTCTTGCCTGGAGAATCCCAGGGACAGTGGGCCCCTGTCTGTGGGGTCACACAGAGTGGGACATGACTGAAGCGACTTAGCAGTAGCAGCAGCAGCAGGGAATGAGATAGAAAAGCAGAAATTGCCATAGTTGTAAGACTTAACCTGTTTCTCTTGAGCTGAAGATTCACTGTTCCCATTTCTAGACTTACTCCTATGAAAATGCATAAGGTTTTGTACTGTCAGCCTTCTCTTTCCTTGCAGATATGTCAGTTTCGTTACAATCAACCAATCAAACCAACTTGTTCAGTGTATCTGTTGCTTTAACAGAGAATTGAATATTTTATTATTAATGTGTGACTGAGCTGAGTTGTGTTTTCCTAGACCTACAAACCTTCTTCCAACAAGTGCTTTGTAACTAATTTTGACATTTTAAAATATGATTTATTCAGCAAAAGAAGGTTAATGAGATCATAGTTTTTTCAAAAGCTATGCTGAAGGAGGGGTACTTCAGAAATGTGTTCCATATCATAGTATATTCCTCAAGGAGAGGTTTGTTTATCATAGTAGTATTAGGAGGTACTTCCTGGAAAAAATATAAATACTCAAGTTCAGTTATTGCTCTAGGTTCATTACCATTAGGAAAACCTTCAATATGTGATGTTCCCTTTAATCCTTATGTTCAAGAAAATTTACCTGAGAATGCTTTTTTATATTAAAATGAATGCAAAGGAAATTTTAACTAATTGTTCAGAGATAAGGAAGAGTAGAAAGACGTTAAGATGAATAAAAGCTTTTTTCAAAATTAGGGACCTCATTCTTTTGGTCCTCTTTCTTGATCTTTAGATAATAAGCGAGTACTTAAATGATAGAGTACAATCATAGTGAAATTGGGTTAATGTTTCCCAGATTTAAAAACATTTATCATAAAGTTTCCATTTTTTAGCACTTGTTTTCTGTATGATTTTACTTATAATCTACCTTTTTTTTTTAACCATTCCTTGTATAATAAAAATGTATTTGGGTTCATTTGCCATTGATATGTTCAACATATGTTTATTGAGGACCATATTCTGCTAGGTGTTGGGTTCCTTGCTCTTGTGGTTTTATAATTTAGTAAGAGAGCCAAAATAGAGCTTTTAATTCCAAGAAATTAATTGGATGCTTGTTTGAAAGCTGTGTTATGTTGTTTCATAAGCATGTTATAAAGACTTCAGTATATTCAAATGCACAGAATGCCTGACAGTTCAGTTACCATGAAGGCTGCTCTGTCATCAGACTGTCTTGGCCCCTCACCCACTTCCCTTTTTCTGGGTGGTTCTAAATGTCCTTGTCCCTAATGTTGCAGATGGGATGGGGGAGGCTGTTCTAAGACCTACTCTGAATCTTGATGGGTGGTTCATCTGAAGGATGAAAGATTTGGAATCACAGGTACCTTTACTACCTCTGAGTGACACATAGTTTCACTGAAGGGTGGGGTGGGGGGCTCAGTTTAGCAGATTTTTCCATGAAAAATCTTAGCTTAGTGAGATGCTATGAAAAAGCAGGTAAGACAGAGCAGCTTCTGTTGAGTCCTCATAGGGTGGATGTGTAAACAGACCAATAATAAAATGCCATTATAGGTGATATGGAGCAAGTATAACCAATATACTGGGAGAGCACAGAGGAGGGATGGTCAGTTTTGCCAGAAGCGAGTCAGGAATGGTTTACTGAACTGGCTATGTTTGGCTGCACATAGGGAGACTAATAGGGGTTTGCCAGGTAAAGAGATGTGACTAGGCACAACATATTTAGTGTGTATTCTTGCCTGGAAAATCCCGTGGACGGAGGAGCCTGGTGGGCTGCAGCCCATGGGGTCACGAAGAGTCGGACATGACTGAGCGACTTCACTTTCACTTTTCATTTTCATGCATTGGAGAAGGAAATGGCAGCCCACTCCAGTGTTCTTGCCTGGAGAATCCCAGGGACAGCGGAGCCTGGTGGGCTGCCGTCTATGGGGTCGCACAGAGTCAGACAAAACTGAAGCAACTTAGCAGCAGCAGCAGCAGCAGGAAAGGAAAGGAAAAGGAAAGAGAGGTAGAGTGGGACTGCGTAGTAAAGGATGATAGGCCACTGCTAAGTTTCATTTTATAATGCAGTGAGAAGCCAATGCAGAGTTTTAAGCAGGGGAGTTCCATTATGAGATTTAATTTTTAGGAATATGTTAATATATCTGGTTACATCGTAGATATCTACATTTAGGGAGAATGGAGACTGAATAGGGATACTGGAGTGAGTCGAGTGAGAATGAGGGTCTGAACAAGGAAATTGCCAAGGAGATCAAGTGAAGAGGCTAGATTTGCAAGGACATTCTGCCACAGAAGCTGTGGGACTGTGTTTGAAGGGTAAGGGGGAAAGGTTAGAGACCAGAGAAACCTAAGCTTTTAATTTGGCTAACTGTGGAAGCAGAATCAATGAGTTTGAAAACATCTAGACTCTTACTCTCTTGAAACATCCAAAGCTGAACTATCTTATTTTCCCCTCATACCCATTTTATCTCATGTCAGGCATCTGAATGTCCGTTGATAGCAGCTTCATCCATTCCATTGCTTGTCGTCGAGGTCTTCCTCTACTCCTTTCTTTCTCTCCTCCCCTTTATTCTGTCAGTCAGGGAAACCTGTTGGCTCTGCTTATCTGCAGACATGTAGTGATCCAGCCACTGTCACCACCTCCTCTGCCAATCCCAGCCACCACCATCTCTTACCAGGATTACTGCAGTAGCTGCATAATTCTGCAGCTTGAGCGGTCATTTTTGGTGTCATTCTAGTCTGGCTCTGCTCTACTCAAAACCTCCACTCCACTCATCCTCAGATGGAAAGGGTTTATAATGACCTCCAAGGTCTGTAGGATCTCCCCGCCCCCCACCCTTGGCTGCAGACACATTGGCCTCTTACTGTTTCTGCGAGAGTTGGGCTGGCCTCCACCTTGGTACCAGCTGTTTATTCTGCCTCAAATACCCTTTTCTGCAAGTGAAATGGCCTCTGTCTCCTGCAGTATAGTAGGAGAGAATGAAATGTATGTAGAAAGAAGATATTATTTTATTTATTAATCACATTATTAATTTTATTTAAGTTCTCAGGTGAATTGTGATGCAGGAATAGTTGGGAAGTTCTGGCCACAGTTGTATGTTAGCTGAACTTCAGGTGAACTTCATCACAAACATGGGACCCATGTAGGATTAGTTTCCTGAAGGGCATGGAATAATTTGCTATTTTTGTTCTTAAAACAGGGGTTTTTGTTGTCAAAGTGCTAGGTAAGAAAAACTAAATCCATGCAGTAAACATGTACATAGCAAATGAGTGATTAACCCCAAATTCCCAACACCCCTTACTCTGCCTACATTGTTAGAGTTCATCAAACCCTAGGAGAAGGCAGTGGCACCTCACTCCAGTACTCTTACCTGGAAAATCCCATGGACAGAGGAGCCTGGTAGGCTGCAGTCCATGGGGTCACTTAAGAGTTGGACATTGCTGAGCGACTTCACTTTCACTTTTTACTTTGATGCATTGGAGAAGGAAATGGCAACCCACTCCAGTGTTCTTGCTTGGAGAATCCCAGGGTTGGAGGAGCCTGGTGGGCTGGCGTCTGTGGGTTCGCACAGATCAGACATGACTGAAGTGACTTAGCAGCAGCAGCAGCAGGATGAACTTGAAGAGCTTCAGTGAGGCAGGGAATTCCTGGCTAACTGCAGTCCACCCAACCATGTTAAATTTTGTATCATGTCCATTTCTAACTACAAAAATTTGATAAACTGGACCTTTATCATAAGGACTTAAATTTTTGTATAAAAATTATTTTCTAAGAAGGCCAAACCCTAGTGGATATAAAGCAATTTTTCTTAAAGACCAAAAGGGTCTAAATGGACTTGAATCCCATCATTATTGTTTTTAAAAAATATTTATTTGGCTGTGCCAGCTGTTAGTTGCAGCACATGGGATCTTTAGTTGCAACATGCAAACTCTTAGTTGCAGCATGTGGGATCTAGTATCCCGACCAGGGATCTGACCCAGGCCCCCTGCTTTGGAAGTTCAGAGTCTTAGCCCTGGACCACTAGGGAAAGTCCTCCATCATTATGGTTAATTAGCAAAACTGTGCAATTATCAGTAGACTCTCAAACTGTGTTTTTTTAAACAAACATGTTAGGAGTTGACGTCAATTTCTTTACTTTCATCCCTTCTTTACTCAGTTGTACCTTTGTGTGAAACAGCATTGAAGAAAAATTTAAGTTGTACTAATCGAAAGTAGAATTGATAAATTTAGTGCCAGCTCTTGTATGTTTCCATTAATCCAAGTGGATGTAGCCATTGGCTTAAAGTATATTTAAGCTCTAATATATTATATTTGAAATTCCTCTAGGTTGCCTAGATAATAGCTGGAGTATAAAAAGTAAAGTAGGAAAGTGATTTTACCCCCATATAGTGGCCTGGGCCAAAATTGAGTTCTCAATTTAAGTAATCTGCTGAATTTGTCAAGAGAGATTCTTTAATATTTAAGTTTCAATAAATTCAGTACAGTGTACTCCCTGGTGGTTGTTAAATACCTCTGTGACCAGTAACTCTTAAAAAAACAAAATGGTGAATTTTACTAGGTAAATATGACCAACCTATTCTGAAGAATATTCGATGTAATAAAAAATAGTGCTTAACTAAGGGGCCGACTTACATCTGAGAGACTTCATCTAATTTTATCTGTTTTGCAGGCCTGGTACAGGAAGAACACAGATAAAATTTTGAGGAAAAAAATCAGGGCTCACTACATGATACGAAGGAAGGCTAAACTTGGAGAGTTGAGATAAAGGCAGGGTGCATGCCAGTTTAACAATAAATATCAGTGAATCGGTCTTCTGTTCACTCGGTCCTGTTCTGGATACTTGGGGGTGCGTTAGTGAACCAAACAGATGAAAATACTTCCTGGTAGAGTTTACCTTAAAGGTAGGTAAGACCATCAATAAGCAATAAACATAAATAGATTGAGTTAGATGTTGAAGGCAAAAAGTGGGACAGAAAAAGAGAGATGAAAGCACAGATGTAGAAATTCATTTGGTGGACCCTTGAATGTGAGATAAAAATAACTGGATTTTATGTGATAGACCCTTGAAATTGATATTTATTGTAACAATAATCATCATGGTTTTCCCCCTCCATCTCTTCTTCCTTTAAGAAAGAGGAGTCATTATATCATGCTCAGAGGTTTCTTGTAAGAGAAGAATCAGCTCACAGAGATGATTTTGAGAACCCGTCTTGCTGAATGTAGAGAGGGTGGGGGAATGGGAATCTCCTTGGTAGAACTGTCTCAGAAGACCAGGTTCTGAAGGGTTGGTAGGTGGTGTTTACATGGAAATTGGGAAGAGTGGATAGAATAAAAGGCTTGAGGATGTTTGCAGCACTTAGTGCTGTCATCAGGAAAGAGGGATGCCAGGGCTTCCACTTCTAGTTTAGTCTCAGAATGGTTGAATAAGAAGTTAAGCAGTTAACAAAGTTAAGGGTGATCCCTCTTGGTGTTGAACCTCACTTTAATTCTCTTGAATCACAATGAGGTGGATGTTTTGGACAGGGAAAATCAAAGTCATTATGATTTCCTCAATTGTTTCTTCGTCTGTGCCAGACAACACGTTAGGCATTGCTCCTCCCCCTCTGCCCTTTGCCAGAAATGAGACATCTCCTCATGTGGAAGGACGCCTGAACTTCCAAGCTGGTACACCCACTGTGCTTGTGGAAGGCGCAGAAGGGTTTCACCAGTCACGTTCTAAGGGCACAACCAGGCAACTGTGTCCATGTGGGGTGTGTTCCAGCCCTTATTATTAATAGATCTTTCTCTGATGCGTAAATGTTGGGTCTGAGGCACCCAATCATTTTTGCCTTGTTTACACACTGAGCCACAAATTTGGTTCCTTTTTCTACCAAGAACTTAGAGCAGCAAACGAGTATGGTGTTTAAAAAGAATTTTAACAAGGTCTTCATGGGTATTTCTCATCATCCTTCTGTTTTTTTTTTTTTTTTTTTTTGTCGCATGTTGGTTATCTTCTGGGGTGGAGTTATAGATCTTAGTGTAGCTCATTGTATCAGTAGTCATCATGGCATTCCCCCTCATCCTCATCCTGTAAGAAAGGAGTCTTGACATCTTGGCTTCAAGGTTTCTTGTGATTAATGTCCATGTGATGTTACATAGTTTTTATTTTCTTAATGAGTGGATAGAGCCCCAAGAATTGGAGTTACTGCTGCAAGATTATGGAAGAAGAAAAGTTACTATCATTCTCTCCAAAAATTTTATGGCATATCCACTGTTTCAGCGATTTTGCTGGTGAAACAGAGTTCACATCCTCATAAAGCCTACAGATATATGAATTGCCTCCATAGTATTGTGAGATGAGCTCAAAAGGTGTGTCCAGAATGGAAAGGACTGTGTTTTGCAAAGTCCAAGGAAGCTGATGAAGCATTACATGAACACCGAGGATGCATTGGAGCCCTTAAGTGCTCAAGTGCAAGAAGAGAATGTTAGGCCAGCACATGTGCAAATGCACACGGGCGTGCAGGATCGTGGGGGTCCTGTTTGGAGGCGGGTGGGTGTGAAGAAGTAGCAAGACATGATGAAAGTCAGGGCAGGGGGAGGTCTGTGTTAGTCTTTCTCAACTGGGGTGACTCATCTGAACCACAGAACAGAGAACATGATTTAAGTGACTTCTTTCCTCAGTTTTCCCAGTGGTGGTTTATAGTTAACAGTGTTCCAGATCCACGTAAGAGCTGTTAATTTGTTACATACAGTGGCTACTCTAGGGTATTGGGGAACCTAGGTTGAAAAGGACAGTATTATATGAAGATATTCATCAGTAGGATAACATGATCACATTTGTATCTAGAAATACACTTTTGAGAGATGATTAAAAATCAAACAAGGAGAGGGAAACAAGTTAGGAGGTAATTGTGAGAGTGATCCTAGTAGAAGATAATAAGATGATTAAGCAGAGCAGAAAAACAGTTTCAGAGATATGTAGGTGGGAGGCTCTGTATGACTTGGTAATTAAATACAAAAGACAAGAGAGAAGACAAAGAGGATGCTGAGCTAGAAAGTGAGGTGCCTTGTGGATGGTGGCCCCATTGTCTGGGTGAGGCAAAGTAGGTTTGAAGAAAAGGTAATGATTTGTGTCATGTTGGTCCAATTCGAATTATCCAGGTCTAGTAGAAGTCCAGGCATGGAAGAAAGTGTTTAAAAGAGAGTCTTGACTGTGAAAAGAAAGGTAATCTTAGGAATATCCAGTATTTAAGGGGTTGGAGGAAGAAGTAATGGACAGTGAGAAGGAAAGGTAGAGATAAGAAAAGGGCCAGATTTCTCCAAAGAAGACATACAGATGGCTAACAAACACATGAAAAGCTGCTCACCATCACTCATTATCAGAGAAATGCACATCAGAACCACAATGAGGTACCATCTCACGCTGGTCAGAATGACTGCTATCCAAAAGTCCAAAAACAATAAATGCTGGAGACGGTGTGGATAAAAGGGAACCCTCTTTCACCGTTGGTGGGAATGCAAACTAGTACAGCCACTATGGCGAACAGTGTGGAGATTCCTTAAAAAACTGGAAATAGAACTCCCATACAACCCAGCAATCCCACTGCTGGGCATACACACTGAGGAAACAAGAATTGAAAGAGACACATGTACCCCAGTGTCCATCGCAGCACTGTTTACAATAGCTAGGACATGGAAGCAACCTAGATGTCCATCAGCAGACGAATGGATAAGAAAGCTATGGTACATATACACAATGGAATATTACTCAGCTATTTAAAAGAATGATTTGAGTCAGTTCTAATGAGGTGGCTGAAATTGGAGCCTGTTATACAGAGTGAAATAAGTCAGAAAGGAAAATACCGATACAGTATATTAATGCATCTGTATGGAATTTAGGAAGATGGTAATGATGACCCTATATGCCAGACAGCAGAAGAGACACAGATATAAAGAACAGACTTTTGGATTCTGTGGGAGAAGGTGAGGGCGGGATGATTTGAGAGAGTAGCTTTGAAACATGCATATTACCATGTGTGAAATAGATCGCCAGTCCTGTTTCGGTTCATGAAACAGGGTACTCAGAGCCCGTGCACTGGGACAGTCCAGAGGGATGGGGTGGGGAGGGAGGTGAGGGAGGGTTTGGGGATGGGGACACATGTGCACCCCTAGCTGATTCACGTCAGTGTACAGCAAAAGCCACTGCAATATTGTGAAGGAATTTGCTTCCAATTAAAATAATTTTTTTAAAAATGAAAAGGGCCAGAAATAGCTGAGTAACAGCTGAGTAACCGCTATAAATAGGAATGCATTTGAGTCAGTTCTAGTGATGTGGATGAACCTAGAGCCTGTTATACAGAGCGGAGTAAGGCAGAAAGAGAAAGACAAATATCGTATATTAACGCATATATATGGAATCTAGAAAGACAGTACTGATGATCCTATCTGCAGGCCAGCAAAGGAGACACAGAAGTTTTGGACTTAGTAGAGATGGAGAGGGTGGGATGATATAAGAAAATAGCTTTGAAACATATATATTACCATATGTAAAATAGATAGCCAGTGGGAATTTACTGTACGATGCAGGGAACCCAAAGTTGGTGCTGTGTGACAACCTAGAGGGGTGAGATGGGGAGGGAAGTTGGAGGAGGGTTCAAGAGGAAGGGGACATATGCATATCTCATGCTGATTCATGTTGATGTATGGCAAAACCCATTACAATATTGTATAATAATTATCCTCTAATGTAAGAAAAAATTAAAAGGAAAAGAAAAGGACCAGACATGGGTGGTTTCCCTAAATCCCACATCATGACTTTAAAAACAAATTTTGGGAAACAAGTTATTCAGTAGCACACAGAATGGAATAGAATGGGAACCAGAGGCTGGGCATTGGTTTTGGCAGCTTAGGAGCCACTGCTGACCCCAGAGCAGATTGAGTAGCATGATGGGGGATGATTGTCATTTTGTAGAGGCTCCTGTGATTGGGTTCTAGTGGATTCCTGAGGCTTGACTGAAGAAATGGTGAGAGAGAAGGTGTGAGTTCAGGAAATCTAGAGTGTAACCCAGGTTCAAGAGAGGGACTGCTTGTTTCTTCACCCTCCAAGAGGGATTATGTTGATCTTGTATTTAGAAGACACAGAGGAGGGGATCTGATGGAAAGAGTAGAGAGACGGAGTGAGCAGAGAGGCCTGGGGGCCTGAGAGCCCAGACTCAGGCATGGCTGTAGGAAGGAGGGAGAACTCATCAGTTCTCCCAGGTGGAGGAGAGAATGCAGAGACTGTCAGGCCACCAATGGAAGGGAGCTTCAGTGGGGTTCAGCAGAATTTGAGGGAGCTTTCATTATCCTGTGGCTCCAAAGAACATTCCCAAGTGCAGGTTGCCCCCCACCTTCTGTGACTTGATCATGGAAGCTCTGTCCCAGAGAGCTGGAAGGTTGACAACACCTGCGTTTCTGCACGCTGGTTTTGAGTCAGGATTACTGGCATCACTCCCCATTTCAGAATGCTCAGTAGGAATGGCAGAGCACAATGAGTCATCTTCAGTACAAATTATCATGTGCAGACTTGATTGCTACTTAATGACTAACCCTCCGGCCTACATCTCAACCCTTGCTCTCATCCGCGATACAGAATTGCTCCTCACCGTACTCAGCTTCAGTTACCTCTGTTCTCTAGTGTTCTTAACTTCCAACAAGTTCTGTTCTTTCTCTTTCCTTGTCTGTTCTTTGATGTTTTCCAGCTTTTTCTTTTGCCTCTGAGCTGGCTAGTCATCTTTGTCATTTTGTCAACTGTAGGTAATGCTGAAGTGGACTTCTGTCGGTACCAGGGTATATGATTTGTGTTTGTCTTGGGGATCTAGATCAATGGGAGGAAAGAGCTGAAGAGAAACAGAGGAAACTGACATGTCTATCAGACTCTGGACTGCTGGGTCTTAGAAGAGCTGAGAGGCAGTGCATTTTTCCACAGGGTCTGGAAAGGTGGAAAACCTCATCAGAGATGGAGACCGTGCTTGGTGAAAATGAAAATACAAGTCAGTAGTGCCTGAGGACCTTGAGATGAAGGGGCAGCAGAAGTAGAATCATTATATGGGTTTGTGTGAGGGCCCACCGTTGTTACAGAAGGAAATGGTTAGGTTGAATGATGTGAAATTGCACAAATTGTTAAACCATTTTTTTGATTGATGAAAATGGTAGTTTTGATAGCTCAACTGCATGTGTTCCCAATTCTAAGTACAATTGTAAACTTTAAAATCATTACAGTCATACACTTTTGAAAGCTTGGAGCCGCTGTCCTCGATTATGTGTAAGAGTTCCTTTTGCGTAAATCTTTGGTTACAAAAGCACATGCTCTCGGTGTATGTTCAGTTCTTATAACCTATTATTCATGCTAGGTTGTCCTTTGTCCATGGCTCTAGCTGGAGAAGATACTGGTCACGGGCTGGGACTGCTTCCCTGGGGACCTCATTAGCTTAACTTCAGCTCTCAAGATCTCCAGATTCTTACTCTAGACAAGCAGTTCTTACTTGGGGGAAATGCCCCATGAGGAAACAATAATGTCTGGAGATGTATTTGACTGTCTTGGCTTGGTGGGGGGTGGGTTGGGAGGAGAATGCTAAACATTCTCCAGTGCATACGATGGCTCCTACAACCAAGAATTGATCTGGCCCCAAATGCCAGGAGTGCCAAGACTAAGACACTTCTTCTAGACTGAGACATCAGGGAACTTAACGAAAACACACAAATCATAGTTCTTAGTGGTGAGCCTGAAAAGTGGGAAAGAAGACGGACAGAACTTGGAAGAATAAAGTTTGGAAAATGTAACAGCAAAACCAAGGGCCTCAATATCCTAGATTTCCGAGGTTGCTTGTCTACAGAGTGCACTCAAAACGCTACACGTGGACAGCTCTAAAGAAGAGTTTGTATCTGGAGTATCAGGAGTTGACGAACTGATTTACCTTTCTGCTGCCGCCATCTGTTATGTCTGAGTTTCTGTCCTTCTTTCATCTTCCCATAGTTACTCATCTGTACCTGTAATCTCAACAGCTTTTCTTCTGTGTCTCTAGAACAATAATAAACTTTTTTTTTTTTTTTTAAGCTTTTCCCCTATCTTTGGACTTGCCTGGTGGCTCAGATGGTAAAGCGTCTGCCTACAATGTGACAGACCTGGGTTCAGTCCCTGGGTCGGGAAGATCTCCTGGAGAAGGCAATGGCACCCCACTCCAGTACTTTCTGGAAAATCCCATGGATGGAGCAGCCTGGTAGACTGCAGTCCATGGGGTTGCAAAGAGTCGGACACAACTGAGCGACTTCACTTTCACTTCCCTTTATCCCCTAGGGATTAAATATATATATGAAGGAGAGGTCTAAATATTCCCTTCATTTCACTTAAATACTTTTCTTCTCTCTTACTGCAGTAAAAGTAAAGTGATATATATTTGTATAATATATATTATTTGTGTATGAAATATATATTATTTATGTGTATACTATTTATGTATTCAATAATACTAAATATGTATTTGCAACTTTATTCCTTGGTATTTTTGAAAGAAAATAGACAAGTCTTTTGGAGGTATTTCTTTCTACGAATTTCTGTAGAGGGTTGTTAAGAATAAAAAACATTAAGACTTTGGGTAAGGCCAAGGAGAAGGAAACCCACTCTAGTATTCTTGCCTGGGAAATCCCATGGACAGAGGAGCGTGGTAGGCTACAGCCCAAAGGATTGTAAAGAGTTGGACATGACTTAGATACTAAATAACAACAAGGAGATATGATAGTGCTGAGAAGTATTGTCAAGGATCTTTGCCTAGAAGAGGCACAGGAGTTGTAGGAAGATAAGATCCAGCCCTGTACTAGCCTTGGAATGAAAAATGGCTAAGCGTCTGGGAGAAACCGTGAGACGAGACTGTAGATATAGCAAAGGAGGAAAGTTCTAAATGTCTACAGCAGGAGCTGTCATTTCTGGATACTACTTATTTTTAGGAAACATAAGCTTCACATATGTGGGTGGGGAGCTTGATTGAAATCAGAAAACTGATGCCTCATTTCTGCTCCTCGAGTCCTCACTATGCCAGGCTGCTGTTCTCTATAGCTTGAGAAGGCTCCGAAAGAAGGTGTTGAATATAAAGAGTTAACTGAGGTTGGAACAGCTCTTCTTTTCTGAGGATGGATTAAAAAGTGATGGGCCATAGTTAGTGCATGAAGGACTCAGGCTAGACATTTAAAAAGACATGTAGAGTTGATCAGTTTGGAACATGGTAATTTACTAACATGGCAAATTCTTCTCCAGACACCCTTAAAATGTTGTGTGGGGATAACTTAAAATGTAAGCCCCTTAATTTTAGTCCAAGGCTCTGTGGAAAACAAAACTGAAGGTCACCATGTAAATAGGGCATGAGTTGGTTTACCTGACACACTTGAAGATTAGACATAGGTAGATCGTCATGTGGCCGTTGCAGGAAATCAGAAACCCAAGCTGCACATATCTTCTAAAATCTCCCTGGCAACAAAGTCAGCAAAGGCCATCCTTCCAGCAATTACTGCCAGCTTAGAGAACTGGCTTGAGATTCTTTGTGGATTGCCCAGAACACCATGATCTTCTGTTTCAGTGGCTCTGTTACAAATGTCATCTCCTACCTTTCTGTATTACTGTCATCTTTTTTGTTTGCTTTTAAAATTCTCTGTTTATATAAATTGTCATTTGATTCTTAAGGCACATATTTGAGGACCCCATGATAATTTATAAGAAAAAAAAATTGGAAGAGGATAACATATAATGCCAGAACTAGCTGTGTACAGATTCTTAAAAGGAAAAAATATAACCTTCCAATTTTTGTCCTAATAATTTTCTACTACTCTAGGGCTTCCCTGGTGGCTCAGATGGTAAAGAATCTCCCTGCAGTTCAGAAGCCACAGGAGGCTTGGTTTGATCCCTGGGTTGGGAAGATCCTCTGGAGAAGGAAAAGGCAGCCCACTCCAGTCTTCTTGCCTGGAAAATCCCATGGACAGAGGAGACTGCTGAGCTACAGTCCATGGGGTTGCAAAGAGTCAGACACAAGTGAGTGCCTAACACACACAGGAGTTAACTGAGGGTGCAGTATTTGGTACATGGACTGCTTACCTGCTCCCCACCCTCAGTCCCAAGCAATAGTGGTCTTTGGTTCTGGATCCACAGTCATGCAGTCGAGCACTTGTCCTGTTCCTTGCAGCTCTGTCAGTCACGATCCTGCATTCAGAAGGCAGCATGGTTGATGCATCCTCTACTCCAGTTGGTCAGAGGAATCACAGTCATTTAAATGTTCATTTTAAAAGTTGTCTGTGCCTGCATCTCAAATCAGCTCATGTTTAGAACTCTTTTGGGTATAGGTTCCATGATGCTTAAATGATTGGCATAATACTTGGGACATCCTTTCATGTACTCCACAAACAACAGACCTTGGATGTAGTTCAAACATTGCACAGGGCATAGGGTACCCTTTGGATGGGAGTAAAGAGGAGAGTGATAAAGTGGGTGAAAGTGAATAGGAAGAGAAACATGAATACAAATAGAAGTGTATGTCGGTCAAGCTTCTGTTTCCCAGAGAGTACAAGAGGAAATTCTTCCAATCGTTTAGGCGCTATAAGCTTATCATTCTTAATTCTTCTCTGTATGTCCTAGTGTGAAGTGAAGTCGCTCAGTCGTGTCCGACTCTTTGTGACCCCGTGGACTGTAGCCTACCAGGCTTCTCTGTCCATGGGATTCTCTAGGCAAGAATACTGGAGTGGGTTACCATTTCCTTCTCCATCTGTATCTCCTGCCTCCCATCAAATCCACCTGTTAATATTTGTGGCTCTACCTTTGAATTATCCAGAATGCTATCTTTGTTTTCCTGCTTCTAGCTCATTATCACACTCATTATCATCTCTCAACCGAATTACTAAAATAGCCTCCTTTCTGTGTCTCCCTAACTCCAGCCCCTCTACCCAACATAGGCTCCACCTTGCCACCAAAGTAATTCAAAATATGTCTGATAATGCCATTCTCCTGATTAGAACCCTCCAGCAACTTCACACTGCATTCTAATGAAATGCCAAGTTCTTCCTGTGACCTGTGATGCTCTGTTGCCTGGTCCTGATCGATTCTCTGCCACTTGCTCATTGTTCCCCAGGCACCCTGGCTTTCTTGCTATTTCTTGAATCCATCAGGCATGCTCTCACCTCAGGGCCTTTGCTTCTGCTCTCTTCTGCACAGAACATTCTTTTCTCACTGCATCTAGGTTGCTAATGTGATTTCTATGGAGCAGCTTTTCCTGGCCACCCTCTCTGAAACAGTACCCACTGTTACTCTATCCCCTTATTTCTCATCACATTATTTAGGTCTGCCTGGCACATGATCAGCATTCAGTAAATATTTGTTAATGAATGAATCAGTTGGATGAATTAAAGTATGCAAAGTCCTTTCTGATCAGGATAGCAGAAGGATGAATCTAATTATAATTGTATGTGTATATTCATCCTTTTAGTGTATACTATGATATGTATACAGTAAAGTATGTATATATGTGTGTGTATAAAAATATATGTGTATATGGTATATATAGTGTGTGTATGTGTGTGTGTGTGTGTGTGTGTGTGTGTGTGTGTGTGTGTGTGTGTGTTATATAAAATCATGTGTATATACATACACACATCTCAAGCAAAGTATCTAGCACACAGCCTGAAATACTATCAGAGTATCCATCCCTTATAGCATGACCAGGTTCTGTGTGAGATTTTTTTCCTGATATTTTTGTTTTTTATTTATTAATTTTTTGGACTATAATTGATTTATGATATTGTGTTTCTGTTGTACAGCAAAGTGAATTAGCTGTATGTTTACATATATCCTCTCTTTTTTTTTTTATTTCTTTCTCATTTAGGTCACCACAGAACATTGAGTAGAGTTCCCTGAGCTATACTTGAGGTTCTCATTAGTCATCTATTTTATACATAGTATCAGAGTGTATGTATGCCAATTCCAATCTCCCAATTCATCCCACTCCACCCTTTCCCCCTGGGTACCCACAAGTTTGTTCTCTCTATCTGTGTCTCTGTTTCTGCCTTGCAAATAAGATCATCTATACTATTTTTCTAGATTGCACATTGTGCAAGATATTTTGCTTGCATTATCTACTGTAATGAAACAACTCTCAGATAGGTGCGATTCCTCATCACAGTAATGCAGAATTGGCAGTTAAGAGAGGCAACTTGGCTCAAGGTCACACAGTTTTTAAATAACAGATGGTAGTGAACAGGATGTGGTCTGGCCCTAAAACTTTAAGTGAATGACTTGACTGTGCTATCTTTATGCTGTGTCTCCTGATTTGGAATTTGCTAGAATCCTAGAGGGGAACAAATAGGATAAGAAGGAGAATTTTGTAGTATGTGTTTCTGCAAAGGACCACAAAAGTTGCAGGGTATACATAGTTTTCTTTGAGATGAAGGAAGTTCCTGTAGTAGTTTAGAAATTGGATGGCATTAAAGTTCGCCTGTAGTAATATGAAAATACAAATAAAGTTTTTATTTCTTGTCCACACCAATGGCATGTGGAATCTTAGTTCCTCAAATAGGGATTGAACTCATGTCCCCAGCATTGAAAGTGCAGAGTCTTTTATCACTGGACCACCAGTGCCCCAATAAAGTTTTATTCAGCTAAGTTGACTAAACTAAGAGACAAAATTTTAAAGATTACATTTTACACCTTCCTATTTAAAGAAGAATTTGAGGGATACCTGTTGTTATGCATCATGTGTTCATCATATTGGGCACATTTACAAACTTCTCCCACTTAATCTCTGTAAACTGGAAGGTATTTATTCTTTTATTTCCTCCTCTGTTCATCCTTGTTATCTACACTTAACACTTGAAAGGCATCACTTCTTATTCTTGCTGTCTCCTCCTTTGCTTTCATGCATGTAGCTCAGTGGGCCTTAGGAAGCACTGCTGTTAATAAAGCTAGTGGATGTGATATAATTCCAGTAGAGCTATTCAAAATCCTAAGGATGATGCTATCAAGTGTTGCATTCAATATGTCAGTGAATCTGGAAGATCCAGCAGTGGCCCAGGGCTGGAAAAGGTCAGTCTTCATCCCAATTCCCAAGAAACTTAGTACTAAAGAATGTTCTAACCATTGGATAATTGCACTCATCTCCCATGCTAGTAAGGTCATGTTTAAAACCTTGCATGCTAGGCTTCAGCATTTTGTGAACCAAGAACTTCCAGATGTCCAAGTTGAGTTTAGAAAGAGGAACCAGAAATCAAATTGCAAACTTAAGCAGGATCATAGAGAAAGCAAGGGAATTCCAGAAAAACATCTATCTCTGTTTCATCGACTATGCTAAAGCCTTTGTGTGGATCATAACAAATTGTGGAAAGCTCTTAAAGAGATGGGAATACTGGATCATCTTACCTGTCTCCTTAGAAACCTGTATGCAGGTCAAGAAGTAAGAATTAGAACCCTGTATGGAACAACTGTGGAGAAGGCAATGGCATCCCACTCCAGTACTCTTGCCTGGAAAATCCCATGGACGGAGGAGTCTGGTAGGCTGCAGTCCATGGGGTCGCTAAGAGTCAGACACGACTGAGTGACTTCACTTTCCCTTTTCACTTTCATGCATTGGAGAAGGAAATGGCAACCCACTCCAGTGTTCTTGTTTGGAGAATCCCAGGGACGGGGGAGCCTGGTGGGCTGCCGTCTATGGGGTCGCATAGAGTCAGACACCATGAAGTGACTTAGCAGCAGCAGCAGCAGCATGGAACAACTGATTGGTTTAGGATTGAGAAAGGAGGTGTCTGCTGTCACCCTATTTATTTAACCTATATGCTGAGCATATCATGAGAAATGAGTTACAAGCTGGAATCAAGATAGGCAGAGGAAACATCAACAACCTCAGATGATACCAGCTCTTAAGGGCAGACAGGAAGAGGAACTAAAGAGC
Organism: Nanger dama; assembly: GCA_917880005.1. Taxonomy (NCBI): domain Eukaryota; kingdom Metazoa; phylum Chordata; class Mammalia; order Artiodactyla; family Bovidae; genus Nanger; species Nanger dama. Next base: position 91,053 of record CAKJTW010000068.1, on the reverse strand, counting down.
CTCTTGATGAAGGTGAAGAAGAGGAGTTCACAAGCTGGCTTAAAACTAAATATTAAAAAAACTAAAATCATGGCCCCTGGCCCCATTACTTCATGGCAAATAGGAGGGGAACAGGTAAAAACAGTGACAAATTGTCTCTTCTTGGGCTCCACAATCACTGCGGATGGTGACTGCAGCCATGAAATCCGAGGAGGATTGCTTCTTAGCAGGAAAGCTATGACAAACATAGACAGTGTGTTGAAAAACAGAGACATTACTCTGTTGACAGAGATCCATAAAATCAAGGCTATTGTCTTCCCAGTGTTCATGTACAGTTGTGGGAGCTGGACCATAAAGAAAGCAAAGAACCAAATATTGATGTCTTCAGACTGGTGCTGGAGAAGACTCCTGAGAGTCCCTTGGACTGCATGGAGATCAAATCAGTCAATTTAAGGGAGATCAATCCTGAATATTCACTGGAAGAACTGATGCTGAACCTCCAGTATTTTGATCCTCTAATGTGAGTAGCTGACACTTTGGAAAAGTCCCTGATGTTGGGAAAGATTGTGGACAGAAGGAGAAGAGGGAGTCAGAGGACGAGATGGGTGGCGTGGCATGACAGATGCAGTGGCCATGAACTTGGGCAAACTTCGGGAGATGGTGGGGGACAGAGAGGCCTGGTGTGCTGCAGTCCATGGGGTTGCACGGTTGGACATGACTGTGTGGCTGAACGACAACAATCACTACTCTCTTGATCTCTGTAAACTGGAAGATGTTTGTTCTGTTTCCTCCTCCATTCATCCTTGTTATCTACACTTAGCACTTGAAGGGCATCATTTCTTGCTCTTGCTGTCTCCATCTTTGCTGTCATTCACGTAGCTCAGAGCACAGTGACTTCCCCTCTAAGCCCTTGTCATGTCGACCCCTTGTGACCCCATGAATTGAGGCACACCAGAATTCCCTGTCCTTCACTCTCTCCCCAGGTTTGCTCAAACTCATGTCCATCGAGTCATCCAACCATCTCATCTTCTGTCACCTCCTCTCCTCCTGCCGTCAATCTTTCCCAACACCAGGGTCTTTTCCAGTGAGTCGGCTCTTTGCATCAGGTGGCCAGAATATTGGAGTTTCAGCATCAGTCCTTCCAGTGAATATTCAGGGTTGAGTTCCTTTAGGACTGACTGGTTTGATTTCCTTGCTGTCCAAGGGACTCTCAAGAGTCTTCTCCAACACCACAGTTCAAAACCATCAATTCTTCATCACTGAATCTTCTTTATGGTCCAACTCTCACATCCATACGTGACTACTGGAAGAACCATAGCTTGGACTATACAGACCTTAGTTGGCAAGGTGATGTCTCTGCTTTTTAATACACTGTCTAGGTTTGTCACAGCTTTTCTCCCGTGAAGCAAGTGTCTTTTAATTTCATGGCTGCAGTCACCATCCACGGTGATTTTGGAGCCCCAAATATAGAGTCTGTCACTGTTTCTGTTTCATTTCACATGCTAGCCCTACCCAGACTTCCCAAGGTTCTCCTGGTACTTCCCCTCAACTTCTTTTCTTTCAGGGATGTCCATACAGTATCTGAACAACTCCTTTATATTTTTGTTTTGATTATTGTCTAGTCTCCACCATGTTACCTCAGAGCTTCTATATGCAAAATTTGTATTTTATAAAATTATTTCACATTGTTAGGGTCTTTCTGCACAGGATACAGACACTCTCCTTCCCCAGATAGAATGCTTTGAACTACTTCACCTGAAACAGAACTTCTGTGCAGTGGGTGCTTATCTCAAGAGAAAGCATTAAGGGGGTGTTGAGCACTCTGTAAAAGTTCAGAAGCAGTGTGATTTTGGGGCCAGTGAGATACTCAAAGGATGTTAGAGCTGGAAAGCACTGTAGAGGTCACAGGCCTGATTCCTGTTGTTAGTGGTGTGTTTTGTGTAGGTTGTATCACTTAGGATGCTTTTCGCTGCAAATAGCAGAATCCCTTAACAAGATTACCTACTGTCTTCCTTAACAGTAGGCCTGGAGAGGGGGCAGTTCCTAGGTTTGATTAGAAGCTTAGCAGCATCAACACTGATCCAGGTGCTTTCCATGGTTCCCCCATTGTCTTCAGCTTGTTGATAAAGCATCTATGCCCAAATTGGAAGGATTAGTTTCTGTTTAGAGATGTCTGAACTCTCTAATATTGTTAACTAGCAGGAAGGGGAAAAAATTTTAAAAGAACTATAGTTAATAAATTTGCACAGGTATCAGTTCATGTGGCAAATACTCTGAGATATGTTGTATCAGGAATACTTAAAAACTGCATATTAGTTTGTCACTGGACTTTGATCTATAGCCTCTCATTTTCTTCTGAGAGCACAAGTTTAGGTGATAATCATAAGATAAAATAATGCCCAGTTTTTGTTCCTCTTTCGTGCATTTAAGAAAAATTGCTTTCTTAGTGGGGTTTGGTAGAATCATGTAATTGAACTTAGGAAGATTTTTTTTTTTTTTTGGAAGTATAGGTGATTTACAGTAGTGTGATTTACAGTAGTGTGTTAGTTTCAGGTGTATAGCAAAGCAATTCAGTTATTTTTTTCAGATTACATTCCACTATAGGTTATTTCAAGCCGTGCCATAGAGTAAATCCTCATTGCTTATCTATTTTCTTAGGTTGGTGCAAAAGTAATTGAGGTTTCGGATCATGAATTTTAAATCATCGTAACTAGGCTCAAACACATCTTTATGGATCAAAATAGGAACCATTATGATCAACACATTTTTGCCACCAAGAAAGAAGTTTGCTTGTTCCTGTAGTATATAAATCCATGCTTTGAGATTCAGCAGACTCTTGGAAAGCATTTTCTACCTCCTGCTAGTTGTAGAAACATTTTCTCTGCAAAAAGTTGTGGATATGTTTGAAGTGGTAGTCAGTTGGAGAGAGGTTAGGTGAATATGACAGATGAGGCAAAACTTCCTAGGTGAATTCATTCAACTTTTGAAGCATTGATTGTGGGATGTATGAGTCTGGTGTTGTCATGGAGAAGAACAGGGCCCTTTATGTTGAATGGTGCCAGCTGCAGGCATCTCATCAGTTTGCTGAGCATACTTCTCATGCTGAGCATATTTCTCATACTTCTCAATACCAAAATAATGGTTTTGCCAGGATTCAGAAAACTGGAATGGATCAGACGGGCAGCGGACCACCAGACAGTGAACATGCCGCTTTTTTGGTGGACGTTTGGCTTTGGGAAGTTCTTTGGAGCTTCTTATCAGTCCAACCACTGAGGTTGTCACCCGTTGTCACACAAAATCTACTTATTGTCACATGTCACAGTCCAATCAAGAAATGGTTCACTGTTGCTTAGAATAAGAGAAGACATTTCAAAATGACGATGTTTTTGATTTGCAATCATCTCCTGAGGCCATCCACTTGTCAAGCTTTTTCATCTTTCCAATTTGCTTCAAATGCCAAATGACCGTAGAATGGTCAGCGCTGAGTTCTTCAGCAACTTCTCGTGTCATTGTAAGAGGATCAGCTTTGATGATGCCCACCGTTGGTCTTTGTCAGCTTCTGATGGCTGGCTGCTGCACTCCTCATCTTCAAGGTGCTCATCTCCTTTGCAAAACTTCTTGAACCACCACTGCACTGTACATTCATTAGCAGTTCCTGGACCAGATGCATTGTTGACGTTATCAGGTGTGTCTCCTGCTTTATTACCCATTTTGCACTCAAATAAGAAAATCACTTGAATTTGTTTTTTGTCTAATATAATTTCTGTAAATATAAAATAAACTGCAAGTAGTAAGTCATTAGCAGAAAACATAAAATGAGAAATGTGCATTAAAATGATGTACAATATAACCACATTTATTAAGAATGTATTCCAGTATCAAACAGTGAAGTTCAGCATTGCAAAAAACCACAATATAATTGCACCAACGGAATATCTATAATAGTCTGTATCTATTAATCCCATACTTCTCTAATTTGTTTCTCATGCTTTCCCTCCCTCTCCCCTTTGATAACCATAAGTTTGTTTTCTGTGTCTGTGAATCCATTTCTGTTGTATATACAGATTCTTTAATATTGTTTTTAGACTTCTCATATAAGTAATACTATATAATATTTGTATTTTTCTGTCTTCACTCAGTAAAATATTCTCTAGGCCCATGTTGCTGCAAAATGGAAATATTTCATTCTTTTTTTTGAGCAATATTCCACTACACACACACACACACACACACACACATTCCACGCACACACACACATATTCCATACACACATACTCACACATTCCACACCCCCCCCACATATTCTTAAGCCAGTCATTTGTTGACAGGAACTTGGGTTGCTTCCATGTCTTGGCTATTGTAAATAATGCTGCTTTGAACATTGGAGTGCATGTATCTTTTTGAATTAGAGTTTTTGTTTTTTCTAGGTATATACCCAGGAGTGGGATTGCTAGATTATATGGTAGCTCTATTTTTAGTTTCTTTAAGGAACCTCCATTCTGTTTTCCATAGTGGTTGTACCAACTTACCTTCCCACTGACTGTGCAAGGGTTCCCTTTCCTTCACAACCTCTCCAACATTTAATTGTAGACTTTTTGATGGTGGCCAGTGTGAGGTGATACCTCATTGTGGTTCTGATTTTCATTTCTCTGATGATAAAAGATTTTGGGCATCTTTTCCTGTGCCCTTTGGTCATCTGTATGTCTTCTTTGGGAAAATGGCTATTTAGGTCCTTGGCCAATTTTCATTGTTTGTTTTTTTTTCCCCCTCAATACTGAACTGCATGAATTGCTTGTATATTTTGTAGATTAATCCTTTTCAATGTTTTCATTTGCAAATATTTTCTCCCATTCTGCAGATTGTCTTCATTTTGTCGATGGTTTCCTTTGCTATACAAAAGCTTTTACATTTGCTTAGGTCTCATTTGTTTCTTTTTGCTTTTATTTCATTTGCTTTGGGAGCCTGACCTAGGAAAATATTGTTGTGATTTGTATTTGACTATGTTTTGCCTATGTTCTTTTCTAAGAGTTTTATCTTATCATGTGTTATATTTAGATCTTTAAACCATTTTGAGGTTTTCTTTTTCTTTTTTTTTGGTTTATAATGTGAGGGAGTATTCTAACTCCATTGACTTATATGTAGCTGTCTAGCTTTTAGGATGAGATTTTTCAATGGAAGTAAAGATGGTTTTCTAAATGTAGGCTGCTGATAAAAGTATGTGTAACAATGAAATAGAATGAAATTCTTCCTGTCTGATTTGATGATTCAGTTATGTCCAGTAGGGGTTTATGGAAAGAAATAGCGTCTAATACCTATCAGTTTTATCATGAAAGTATTTTAAGTTGAGGCAGATAATGCTAAGCCAGTCACTACCATTTTGTTTACTAAGTTTCTTTTATATGTTAGGGACTGTGTTAGGTACCACGGATCCAAAAATATAGATATGGCCTCATTCCTACCTATTGGATCTCTTGCGCTTCAGTGGGGCAGAAACCTATGTCAACACACAATTACAGTTCTAGGAACTAAGGACTACAACAGACATGTGTAAAGAAAGGATTAGCACAACGGACAGTGTCTGTCTTGTAAGCTAATTAATATTATCCTCATCTCTAGGTCAAAAGACAGAGCCACAGTGTAGTCAGAGTAACTTGTCCATCAATAGCAGAGTCAGGTTGTGAACTGGATCACTGGCTTCAAGTCCCGTGTCCTTCATCCCGCTCTGCATGGAAAGAAAAATCTAGCCTTTCTTCCCTTTGAGGATGATGTCAGATAAAACCCTCCTGGAGGCCACAGTATTGACTGGCTCTGAGAGATGAGACATCAGAAGGGTGAGGGCAGAGACATTCTTCCCATCAAAGGAGCATGGAAGGCTTCAGTGCTATATTGTTGGTGCATGATTTGTAGCAGAGAAAAAATTAGGGAGGGAGCTGAGCCTTCTAATGAAAGGCCTTCTGAGTTGACATATTGAATTCAATGAACAGCAAGAGGACCCAGGGGGTTTTGATCAGGTGACTTCTGTAACCAGAAGGATGCACTTAGGCAGTTATTTTTCCACAGACATATCTAGCTGGGCTGGAGGTGATCCAGAGAACAAGCTAGAGGTCCAAGTAAGAGGTAACAAGGACCCTTTCATGTGCTAACTTTCCACGTGGCTCAGGTGGATGAGAGGCTCAGGTAGTCATGGAACAAGAGGCAGGTGATCCCAAAATCGAGAGCCATCTGGGTTTGTTCCTATTTTCTTCTTTTATGGAACAATTATTTACAGTTTCTAAAAATTCAAGGTTTTCACACACACCCCCAATCCCATCTATTTCCTTTATTCTCTTGTGATATAATCTTGCCTCAGAGAGATTTTTCTAAGACATTTTTAGTTGCTTAAGACTACCAAAAAGAAACACTGATACTTAGTGGCAGGATAGAGTAGTAGCAGGGTATTTTCCCTCCTACCTGAAAAAGCTGAGAAACTGGACAAAGCATATGAAATAACTCTTTTCAATATGTTGGATATTTGGCAGTAAAAGACAGTAATACCTGAGAGATGGGGAATAAACACGGTTAGCTCAAGGATTGTGCAAGTTCACAGCCACGAGAGGGTCTCCATGCCATAGCACATGATGCTGTGACCCAGCTGGATCCTGAATGGTGGAGATGGAGCTAGTTTTGTGAGCACATGGACACAATTTAAATGCCTTTACCCAGGCTGATCAGAAAAGATGCAAATTACTAATACCAGGTAATTAAGAGAGGGGGGTGACATTACTACTGATTCTGTAGGTGTTAAAAGGACGATAAGGGAATGCTGCCGTGACTTGATGCCAATAAATTCAGCAGCTTATATGACGATGAGAAATTTGTTAAAAGGCACAAGCTACCAGGCTCATTCAAAAATAAGTTTAAAACCTGAAAAACCTTGTATCTATTAAAGAAATTGAGGTCATGATTAAAAACCTTCTAACAAAGAAAACTCCAGGCGAAGATGACTTAATTGGTGGATTCTGTCAAACATTTATAAAAGAAATAATCCCAAACCCTTTCAAGAAGAATACACAAGGCTCTTCCAGAAAATTGAAAACAAGAGAACACTTCTTATTCTGTGAAGACAGCTTGCCAGAGATGTTACAAGAAAGAAAAACTATAGATCAATATCCCCCATGAACATAGATGTAAAAATTCTTCAAAATTTTAGCAAATCAAATCTAACAACATTTAGATAAAATATCATGATCAAAGAAAGGTGTTTATCCCAGGAATGCAAGTTGGTTTAACATTTGAAAATTAGTCAGTATAATTCACCATAATAATGGTCTGAAGAAGAAAACTGATTATGATCAGTATTTGATAGAGTTCAGTATTCATTCATAAGAAAAAAATCTCAGCAAGCTAGGAATAGAAGGGAGCTTTCTCAACCTGACATAGGACATTTGTGAAAAACCTACAGCTAACATTGTCCTTACTAGTGAAAGACTGAATGCTTTCTCTCTGAAGCCAGGAAAAAGACAGGAATATCTTCTCTTACCATTTCTATTCAGATTACACTGGAGATTCTAGCCATTGCTGTCAAGTTAAGAAGAAAGAGAAGGAAAGGTATTGAAACTGCAAAGAAGTAAAAACTGACTTTTATTACAGACCACATGATCACCTATGCAAGAAATGTGATGGAATTTACCAAAAAGAACTATTAAGTGACTTTAACAAACTTGTAGGATACAGAGCCAGTAATACAAAATAAGTTGTTATTTCTCAGTATTGGCACCGAACAATTAGGAATTGAAATGGAAAATAATATAATTTACCATATTAAAAATGTGAAATACTTTGAAATGCATCTGATAAAATATGTGTGAGACTTGTATACTGAAAACTACAAAATATTGCTGAGAGAAGTTGAAGCAGATCTAAATAAATTGAGAGACAGGCTATATATGCATGGATTGGAAAACTATATTGTTAAGATGTCAGTTCACTCCCAACTGATCAATAGATTTAATGTAATTAAATCAGAATCCCAACAGACATTTTTTTTTTTTGTCAAAATTGATCAGCTCTGTCTAAAACTCAAAAGGAAGTAAAAAGGATTAAAAGCTAAAACAACTTTGGAAAAGAACAAAGTTGGAAAAGCAACTGTACCTGATTTCAGTTAATATAAATTTACAGTAAAGATAGTGTGATATTAGTATAAAGTTGGGCAGATAGATCAACAGAACAAAATAAAGAATTGTTTAATAGAACCAAAGATATGTGATTAAAATTTACTTTTAACAAAGGCAATACAGTGGGGAAAGAATAGATTTTTCAGCAAATAGTGCTAGAACAATCTGATGTCCATCTGCAAAAAAAGAAAAAAAGACCATGCAACCATAGCCCACACCCTTTGTGAAAACTGACAATGTATTATAGACCTAAACCTGCAACCCAAAATTATGAGATGGTGATGGACAGGGAGGTCTGGCGTGCTGCGATTCATGGGGCCGCAATGAGCCGGACACGACTGAGCGACTGGACTGAACTAGAAGAAATACAGGAGAAGATATTTGTGACCGCAGCTTAAACAAAGATTTCTTAACTATGACACCAAAAAGCATAAACCATGAAAAGCAACTTGATCAGTAGGATTTCATCATAATTTCTGTTCTTTGAAAGACACTGTTAAGAGAATGAAAAAGAAATCTGTACACTGGAGAAAGTATTTGGAAATCATGTATCTGATCAAGGACTTTTATCTAGAATCACTCAGTCATAAAAACAAGTCAATAAAAGTGCAAAGAATATATACACCAATGGCAAGTAAACTAATGAAAAGCCCATGAAAAACATGTTCAACATCGTCAGTCATTAAGAAAAACCACCATAAGATACCATACTACACCTGTTAGAATGGTAAAGAATAAACTGAAACACACATGTACTGCTGGTAGGGATGTAACATGATACAATCATTTTGGAAGTAGTTTGGCGGTTTCTTAAATATTTATTTCCAAATGACTTGAACACTCCACTCCTGGGCAATTGCCCAAGGGAAATTAAAGCATATTTCCATACAAATACTTGTATACTAATGTTTATAGAAGCTTTACTTGTAATAACCAAAACCTGGAGTCACCTCAGATGTGCATCCATAGATGAATAGATAGTTTTATGTCCATATAAGGCAGTACACCTCAGTTATAAAAACGAATGATACATGCGACAATATGATGAGTCTCAAAATAATTATGTGAGTGAAAGTATCCTTTCCTGCCCCCATTCCTACCCAAATGAAAATGTGTGATTTTCTTTACAGAAAATTTAGAAAACACAGATAATGTATATTTACTGAAAATGAATTGGTGATGGCTAAGAGACAGCAGGGGAGGCAAGTGAGGAAGGATAGGAAGGAGGATTTATAAACGAGATCGATTGAGGAAACCTTCAGGGTAATGGATACACTCATCATCTTAATGACGGTGATAGTTTTATAGGCACATATATTTGTCAACACTTATCAAATAGTATACTTTAAAATACATGCAGTTTTGTGTATCTCAATTTTACTCCGATAAAACTATTTTTAAATTACTAGAATGGACTTCCCTGGTGGCTCAAAGGTTAAAGCATCTGCCTCCAATGTGGGAGACCTGGGTTCGATACCTGGGTTGGGAAGATCCCCTGGAGAAGGAAATGGCAATCCACTCCAGTATTCTTGCCTGGAGAATCCCATGGATGGAGAAGCCTAGTAGGTTACAGTCCACGGGGTGGCAAAGAGTCGGACACGACTGAGCGACTTCACCTCACCTCACCTCAGAATGACACCAGATTTGTTTCCCCAAGTTCAACGAAGACTTTGAATTCTAAGGAATTCAAATGTGATAGATATTTAACATTTAGATTCTCATGATTTTCAAGAATATTTTTCTGCATGTTTTTTGTCTTTGTTCAGTTTTTAAAATTTCTTTGCCTGGAAACTATTTCCTGAAGAAGTAGAGCAGTATAAATGCATACAAACTGCTGGTGAGAATATGTGCTCATGCTTAAGTCACTAAGTCCTGTTCGACTCTTTGTGACCCTATGGACTGTGGCCTGCCAGGTCAGTCTACACTGTCCATGGGATTTCCCAGATGAAAAGCTGGAGTGAGATCTTCCCAACCTAGGGATCCAACTCACCTCTCCTACGTAGGCAGGCATGTCCATTACTACTGAGCCACCAGAGAATATGATATAATATAATATAATATATATAATATAATAATCATATATTATATATATATATATATAAATATGTGCAGTCACTGTGTTAAAACATTCCTAATGACACCACCCTTATGGCAGAAAGTGAAGAGGAACTAAAAAGCCTCTTGATGAAAGTGAAAGAGGAGAGTGAAAAAGTTGGCTTAAAGCTAAACATTCAGAAAACGAAGACCATGGCATCCGGGCCCATCACTTCATGGGAAATAGATGGGGAAACAGTGTCAGACTTTATTGTAGGGGGCTCCAAACTCACTGCAGATGGTGACTGCAGCCATGAAATTAAAAGACGCTTATTCCTTGGAAGAAAAGTTATGACCAACCTAGATAGTATATTCAAAAGCAGAGACATAACTTTGCTGACTAAGGTCCGTCTAGTCAAGGCTATGGTTTTTCCAGTAGTTACGTATGGATGTGAGAGTTGGACTGTGAAGAAGGCTGAGCGCCAAAGAATCGATGCTTTTGAACTGTGGTGCTGGAGAGGACTCTTGAGAGTCCCTTGGACTGCAAGGAGATCCAACCAGTCCATTCTGAAGGAGATCAGCCCTGGGATTTTTTTGAAGGAATGATGCCAAAGCTGAAACTCCAGTACTTTGGCCACCTCATGCGAAGAGTTAACTCATTGGAAAAGACTCTGATGCTGGGAGGGATTGGGGGCAAGAGGAGAAGGGGACGACCGAGGATGAGATGGCTGGATGGCATCACGGACTCGATGGGCGTGAGTCTGAGTGAACTCCGGGGAGTTGGTGATGGACAGGGAGGCCTGGCGTGCTGCTATTCATGGGGTCGCAAAGAGTCGGACACGACTGAGCGACTGAACTGAATTGAACTGAATGTGAATATGCATGTCCTCTACAACCTAGCAGTTCTCTTTCTAGGTATGGATCAAAAAATAGCAGCTCTTAAACTAGCCTCAGGTCATGTTTGTATCCTTTAATTATTGAGGAATTCAAAGAGCTTTTGTTTATGTGAGTTATATCTTTATTTACTTGTGTTAAAAATAAAAACTGAAAAAAGTTAGAAATATTTTTCATTTTTAAATAATCATAGTAAACATACTAGCAGGTTAATGCAATGCTTTTAGGGAGAATAATCATTTTTCAAAACAAGAAACAAATAAGGGTGGTATTGTTTTATGTTTCTATAAATCTCTTAAATATCTTGCTCAGTAGAGATGGACACTTGTATCTGTTTCTATATTCAGTCTGTTACAATATATTGTGTTCAGTTCAGTTCAGTCACTCAGTCGTGTCTGACTCTTTGCGAACCCATGAATTACAGCACGCCAGGTCGCCCTGTCCATCACCAACTCTCAGAGTTCACTAAAACTCACGTCTATCGAGTCGGTGATACCATCCAGCCATCTCATCCTATGTCGTCCCCTTTTCCTCCTGCCCCCAATCTGTCCTAGCACCAGGATCTTTTCCAATGAGTTAACTTTCGCATGAGGTGGCCAAAGTATTGGAGTTTCACCTTCAACATCAGTCCTTCCAATGAACACTTGGGACTGACCTCTTTTAGGATGGACTGGTTGGATCTCCTTGCAGTCCAAGGGACTCTCAAGAGTCTTCTCCAACACCACAGTTCAAAAGCATCAATTCTTCGGCACTCAGCTTGTTCACAGTCCAACTCTCACATCCATACATGACCACAGGAAAAACCATAGCCTTGACTAGACGAACCTTGGTTGGCAAAGTAATATCTCTGCTTTTGAATATGCTATCTAGGTTGGTCATAACTTTCCTTCCAAGGAGTAAGCATCTTTTAATTTCATGGCTGTAGTCACCATCTGAAGTGATTTTGGAGCCCAGAAAAATAAAGTCTGACCCCCTGTTTCCCCATCTATTTCCCATGAAGTGATGGGACCGCATGCCATGATCTTTGTTTTCTGAATGTTGAGTTTTAAGCCAAACTCTCCTCTTTCACTTTCATCAAGAGGCTTTTGAGTTCCTCTTCACTTTCTGCCATAAGGGTGGTGTCATCTGCATATCTGAGGTTATTGATATTTCTCCTGGCAATCTTGGTTCCAGCTTGTGCTTCTTCCAGCTCAGGGTTTCTCATGATGTACTCTGCATACAAATTAAATAAGCAGGGTGACAGTATACAGCCTTGACGTACTCCTTTTCCTATTTGGAACCATTCTGTTGTTCCATGTCCAGTTCTAACTGTTGTTTCCTGACCTGCATATAGGTTTCTCAAGAGGCAGGTCAGGTGATCTGGTATTCCCATCTCTTGAAGAATTTTCCACAGTTTCTTGTGATCCACACAGTCAAAGGCTTTGACATAGTCAATAAAGCAGAAGTTGATATGTTTCTGGAATTGTCTTTTCGATGATCCAGCGGATGTTGGCAATTTGATCTCTAGTTCCTCTGCCTTTTTGAAAACCAGCTTGAACTTGGAAGTTCACGGTTCATGTACCGAACCTGAAGCCTGGCTTAGAGAATTTTGAGCATTATTTTACCTGCGTGTGAGATGAATGCAATTGTGCGGTAGTTTGAGCATTCTTTGGCATTGCCTTTCTTTGGGATTGGAACAAAAACTGACCTTTTCCAGTCTTGTGGCCACTGCTGAGTATTCCAAATTTGCTGACATACTGAGCACAGCACTTTCAGAGCATCATCTTTCAGGATTTGAAATAGCTCTACTGGAATTCCATCACTTCCACTAGCTTTGTTCGTAGTGATGCTTTCTAAGGCCCACTTGACTTCACATTCCAGGATGTCTGGCTCTAGGTGAGTGATCACACCATCGTGATTATCTGGGTCACGAAGCTCTTTTTGTACAGTTCTTCTGTGTATTCTTGCCACCTCTCCTTAATATCTTCTGCTTCTGTTAGGTCCAGACTATTTCTGTCCTTTATCAAGCCCATCTTTGCATGAAATGTTCCCTTGGTATCTCTAATTTTCTTGAAGAGATCTCTAGTCTTTCCCATTCTGTTGTTTTCCTCTATTTGCATTGATCGCTGAAGAAGGCTTCCTTATCTCTCCTTGCTATTCTTTGGAACTCTGCCTTCAGATGATATATCTTTCCTTTTCTCCTTTGTTTTTTGCTTCTCTTCTTTCACAGCTATTTGTAAGGCCTCCTCAGACAGCCATTTTGCTTTTTTGCATTTCTTTACATGGGGATGGTCTTGATCCGTGTCTCCTGTACAGTGTCACGGACCTCCATCCATAGTTCATCAGGCACTCTGTCTATCAGAACTAGTCCCTTAAATCTATTTCTCACTTCCCCTGTATAATCATGAGACATTTGATTTAGGCCATACCTGAACTGTCTACTGGTTTCCCCACTTTCTTCACTTTAAGTCTGAATTTGGCAATAAGGAATTCATGATCTGAGCCACAGTCAGCTCCTGGTCTTGTTTTTGCTGACTGTATAGAGCTTCTCCATCTTTGGCTGTAAAGAATATGGTTAGTCTGATTTTGGTGTTGACCATCTGGTGATGTCCATGTGTGGAGTCTTCTCATGTTGTTGGAAGAGGGTGTTTGCTATGACCAGTGTGTTCTCTTGGTAGAACTCTATTAGCCTTTGCCCTGCTTCATTCCATATTCCAAGGCCAAATTTGCCTGTTACTCCAGGTGTTTCTTGACTTCCTACTTTTGCATTCCAGTCCCCTATAATGAAAAGGACATCTTTTTGGTGTGTTAGTTCTAAAAGATCTCATAGGTCTACACAGAACCATTCAACTTCAGCTTCTTCAGTGTTACTGCTCAGGGCATAGGCTTGGATTACCCTGATATTGAATGGTTTTCCTTGGAAATGAACAGAGATCATTCTGTCATTTTTGAGATTGCATCCAGGTACTGCATTTCAGACTCTTTTGTTGACCATGATGGCTACTCCATCTCTTCTAAGAGATTTTTGCCTGCACTAGTAGATATAATGGTCATCTGAGTTAAATTCACCCATTCCAGTCCATTTTAGTTTGCTGATTCCTAGAATGTCGACGTTCACTCTTGCCATCTCCTGTTTGACCACTTCCAAGTTGCCTTGATTCGTGGACCTAACATTCCAGGTTCCTATGCAATATTGCTCTTTACAGTATTGGACCTTGCTTCTATCACCAGTCACATCCACATCTGGGTATTATTTTTGCTTTGGCTCCATCCCTTCATTCTTTCTGGGGTTATCTCTCCACTGATCTCCAGTAGCATATTGGGCACCTACTGACCTGGGGAGTTCCCCTTTGAGTATTCTATCATTTTGCCTTTTCATACTGCTCATGGGGTCCTCAAGGCAAGACTACTGAAGTGGTTTGCCATTCCCTTCTCCAGTGGACCACATCCTGTCAGACCTCTCCACCGTGACCCGTCCGTCTTAGGTGGCCCCACAGGGCATAGCTTAATTTCATTGAGTTAGACAAGGCTGTGGTCCTAGTGTGATTAGATTGACTAGCGTTCTGTGATTATGGTTTCAGTGTGTCTGCCCTCTGATGCTGTCTCACAACACCTACTGTCTTACTTGGGTTTCTCTTACCTTGGGCGTGGGGTATCTCTTCACGGCTGCTCCAGCAAAGCGCAGCTGCTGCTCCTTACCTTGGACGAGGGGTATCTCCTCACGGCTACCCCTCCTGACCTTGAACAGGAATAGCTCCTCTTGGCCCTCCTTGCCCGTGCAGCCGCCACTCCTTGGACATGGGTTTGCTCCTCTCGGTTACCGCCCTGACCTCGGGCATGCAGTAGCTCCTCTCAGCCGCCACCCCTGACCTCGGAGGTGGGGTAGCTCCTCTTGGCTGCTGCCGCTGACCTCGGAGGTCAGTTGTCTTAGTTGAATCGTATGAGTAAAATCTGGCCTCGCACATATAGACAGTTGGAAAAGGGAGGACCTTTTCAGATAATTGTGGCTATTCTTCTTTGATGTGTGCTGTGCTATTTAGTTGCTCAGTCGTGTCCAACTCTTTGTGATCTGATGGACTGTAGCCATCAGGCTTCTTTGCCCATGTGGATTCTCCAGGCAAGAATACTGGGGTGGGTTGCCGTGCTCTTCTCCAGGGGATCTTCCCAAACCAGGGATCGAACCTAGGTCTCCTGCATTGTAGAAAGATTCTTTACTGTCTGAGGCACCAAAGAAACCCAAAAATACAAGGCTCATTTGGGACCTAAACCCTGGACCTTTCATGCCTGAGGCAAGAACTATCCCCTTAGACCAACCAGCCAGCCCGCTGGTAATTTCTTAAATTTAAGTTGCAGTGTTGAATCTGAAATCACATCAGTGAACTTTTTATACTCTGTTGCATTAAAATTCTTTGGCATTTGTTGATCTGTACTTTGAATGAATTAATAGCATTATTTTGTAATTTGCACTAGGCATTTGGAAAATACTGGCTCAAGTGAGTTATTCACATCTTCTAAATGTTGACACATTTAATTTGAATAGTATCAACAAATGATGCTCATTAATATTGCCAACAATTTTATCAGAAAAGTCTCGAAGTATGAGAGGGTTCCCAGGCTTGCCATGGCAGAGATAAGTTTCTGAAATTCTAATTTTTACTGAAAGACTGAAATTTATCAATGGCAACCAGTGCTGCCATTCATTTCTTTTAAGTGACAGTTTAATTTTATTTTTGAGAAATAACTGTTGAATACCAAGTCTGAATCATGATGGTTTGGAATCTGTCAATCATACTTTTAAGTGAAAACAGTAGTCTGTGACAAAAGTGGTTAGTTCAGCTCATAATTCAAATACACAATTGCTTTTGCTTGAAATCAACATTGCTATTTGCTAGACATCAGCAGTGCCTTATGCATCTTCCGGTTTAGAGACAGAACAGGGACACCTAACATTTTCTATAAGGATTTAATGAGTAATATATTAGGCTTTGTGAACCACAGAATTGAGTTTGAGTTGAGTGTTATAATGATTCACCTACATCACTGCAGTGTGAAAGCAGTCTTAGACAATATGTAAACAAATGAGTGTGATTGTGTACCAATAAAACTTTATTTACAAAAACAGGAAGCACTCCCAAGAACAAAAGCCCAGGACCAGATGGCTTCACAGGAGAATTCTGTCAAACATTCAGAGAAGAGCTAATGCCTCTCCTTCTAAAACTCTTTCAAAAATTGCAGAGGAAATGACACTTCCAAACTCATTCTCCAAGGCCACCATCACCCTGATAACAAAACCAGACAAAGACAGCACAAAAAAAGAAAACTACAGGCTAATATCACTCATGAACATAGATGCAAAAATCCTCGACAAAATTTCAGCAAACAGATTCAGCAGCCCATCAGAAATCTCATACACCATGGTCAAGTTGGGTTTCTTCCAGGGATGCAAAGATTCTTCAATATATGCAAATCAATCAATGTGATACACCATATTAACAGATTGAAAGATAAAAACCATATGATCATCTCAATAGATGCAGAAAAAGCCTTTGACAAAATTCGACACCCATTTATGATTAAAACTCTTCAAAAAATGGGCATAGAAGAAAACTACCTCAACATAGTAGAGGCTATATATGATAAGCCCACAGCAGACATTACTCTCAGTGGTGAGAAACTGAAAGCATTCCCCCTGAGATCAGGACAAGACAAGGGTGCCCACTTTCTCCACTGTTGTTCAACATAGTTCTGAAAGCCCTAGCTAGAGCAGTCAGAGAAGAAAAAGAAATACAAGAAATCCAGATCAGAAAAGAAATAAAGCTGTCACTGTTTGCAGATGACATGATACCATACATAGTAAACCCTAAAGATAGTATCAGAAAATTGCTCAAGCTAACCAGTGAATTTATCAAAGTTGCAGAATACAAAATCAATAAACAGAAATCACTTGCATGTCTATGTACTAACAGTGAAAAATCAGAGAAATTAAGGAATCAATCCTATTTACCATTGCAACAAAAATAATTAAATATCTAGGAATAAACTTACAAGTAAACAAAAGAACTGTAAACAGAAAATTATAAGACACTAGTGAAAGAAATCAAAGATGACATAAACAGATGGAGAGCTATTCCATGCTCCTGGGTAGGAAGAATCAATATTGTGAAAATGACTATACTACCAAATGTGATCTATAGAGTCAATTTCACAATTCATATGGAAACACAAAAGAGCCTGAATAGCCAAAGCAGTCTTAAGAAGAATGGAGCTGGAGGAACCAACTTTCCTGACTTTAGGTTATACTACAAAGCTACAGTCATCAAGACAGTATGGTACTGGCACAAAAACAGAAATATAGACCAATGGAATAAAATAAAAAGCTCAGAAACCCATGCACTTATGGGTACCTTATATATGACATAGGAGGCAAGAAGATACAATGGGGCAAAGACAGCCTCTTCAATAAATGGTGCTAGGAAAACTGGACAGCTCCATGTAAATGAGTGAAATTAGAATACTTCCTAACACCATACACAAAGATAAAATGGATTAAAGACCTAAATGTAAGACCAGAAACTATAAAACTCTTAGAGGAAGACATAGAACACTCAATGACATAAAGCAAGATCCTCTATGACCCACCTCCTAGAGTAATGGAAATAAAAACAAAAGTAAACAAGTGGGACCTGATTGAACTTAAAAGCTTTTGCACAGCAATGGAAACTGTAAGCAAGGTGAAAAGACAACCCTTAGAATGGGAGAAAATAATAGCACATGAAACAACTGACAAAGGACTAATTTCCAAACTATAGCAGCTCATACAACTCCAGACCAGAAAAACAAACAACCCAATTAAATAGTGGGAAAAAACCTAAACAGACATTTTTCCAAAGAAGACATACAGCTGGCTAACAAACACATGAAAAGATGCTCAACATTGCCCAATGTTAGAGAAATGCAAATCAAAGCTACAGTGGGATAATCACCTCACACTGGTCAGAATGGCCATCATCAGAAAGTCTACCAACAGTAAAAACTGGAGAGGATGTGGAGAAAAGGGAATGCTCTTGCATTGTTGGTGGGAATGTGAAATGATACAGCCACTATGGAAGACGGTATGGAGATTCCTTAAAAAAACTAAGACTAAAACCACCATATGACCTACCAATCCTACTCTTCGGCATATACCCTGAGGAAACCAAAATTGAAAAACACAGATGTATCCCATTGTTCATTGCTGCACTGTTTACAACAGCTAGAACATGGACGCAACCTAGATGTCCATTAAGAGATGAATGGATAAAGAAGTTGTGGTACATATACACAATGGAATAATACTCAGCCATTAAAAGGAACGCCTTTGAGTCCATTCTAATGAGGCGGGTGATCCTAGAACCTGTTACACAGAGTGAAGTAAGTCAGAAAGAGAAAGATAAATATTGTATTCTAACGTATATGTACAGAATCTAGAAAAATGGTCCTGAAGAATTTACTGCAGGGCAGCCGTGGAGAAGCAGACATAGAGACTAGACTTGTGGACATGGGGAGAGGGGGAGGAGAGGGTGAGATGCATGGAGAGAGTAACATGGAAACTTACATCACCATATGCAAGATAGACAGCCTATGGGAATTTGCTGTATGGCTCAGGAAACTCAAACAGGGGCTCTGTATCAAACTAGAGGAGTGAGATGGGGAGGGAGGTGGGAGGGAGGTTCAAAAGGGAGGGAATATATGTGCACTATGGCTGATTCAGGGTGAGGTTTGACAGAAAATAACAAAATTCTGTAAAGCAATTGTCCTTCAATAAAAAAATGAAAAAATATAAAGCAACATGAAAAAGCAATAAATGATGATTTGAAAACCAAAAACAAACAAACAAAAAAAAACAACCCATCAAGCAGGCCTGGTTTGCCCAGCAAGCTGTAGTTTGTCAATCCTGACACAGAGTATTACAAAGATGAGGATACTAAAATTATGATTTAATAAAATAGCTTATTGCTTCACCAGGGACTTGCTTCTCAGTGGCCTTCTTTTCTGTCATCCTTCTCCCATCTCCATCCAAGAGCACCCATCTTTACCTCTCTTCACTGTGTAACCTTTTCTGAGGTTAATCCCAACATCTGAGCCCTGGATTCTAGACCTTATCCTGCCTGGAGAACATGCCATATATTACCTCTTCTCTCTTTTCAAACTTAGCTCTTTTTGACTTTTCCTTCTTGGTCTCAAACAAGCTTAAATGCCTCCTAGCGTTAAATGTCACATCCAGTCTGTGCTTGGGCTTTATTTATTTCTTTTACATGGCAGCAGTCTCCTAGTCACACCTTCTATTCTTAAGGTTCTAGTTGCTTGGATTTCTGTAGTGGTTGATACCAGTTATCCCTAATTGCCACTTGAAATATTTAAAGCTCTCTTCTTAATTGGCTCCAAAATTTAATTTTCCCGGGCTTCTCTTTACCATTCTGGCTGCCGTTTTACTCAGTTCTTTTCCAGTCATCTCTTAAATATTAGCATTAGTCACTTAGTTATGTCTGACTCTTTGCAATCCCCTGGTCTGTCCATGGAATTCTCCAAGCGAGGATACTGTAGTAGGTTGCTGTTCCCTTCTCCAGGCGATTTTCCTGACCCAGGGATCAAACCTGGGTCTCCTTCCTTGTAGGCAGATTCTTTATCATCTGAGCTAGCAGGGAAGCTCTCTTAAATATTGGTCTTCCTTAATATTGCTTCTTATTTTGTTATTTATAATGAATGCTTTTCATGGTTCTGTGTATGATCCATGGGTTATCTCCTCTGCATGCATGATCTCATCTCCTGTATCGCTGCTGTTGTTAAGTCGCTCAGTTGTGTCCAACTCTTTGGAGCCCATGGACTGCAGCACACCTTTCTTCCCTGTCCTTCATTATCTCTAGGAATTTGCTCAAATGCATGTCCATTGTGTCAGTGATACCATCCAACCATCTCATCCTCTGTCACCCGCTTCCACTCCTGCTCTTAGTTTTTCCTAGCATCAGGGTCTTTTCCAGTGAGTTGGCTCTTTGTATCAGGTAGCCAAAGTATGGCAGCCTCAACTTCAGCATCAGTCCTTCCAATGAATAGTCATGGTTGATTTCCTTTAGGAATGACTGGTTTGATCTCCTTGCTCTCCAAGGGACTCCCAAGAGTCTTCTCCAGCACCACAGTTTGAAAGCATCAGTTCATCAGTGCTCAGCCTTCTTTATGGTCCAACTCTCACATCTGTACATGACTATTGGAAAAACCTTAGCTTTGACTCTACAGACCTTTGTTGGCAAAGTAATGTCTCTGCTTTTTAATATGCCATCTAAGTTTGTCAGAACTTTTCTTCCATGGAGCCAGTGTCTTATAATTTCGTGGCTGCAGTCACCACCCACAGTGATTTTGGAGCCCAAGAAAATAAAAACTCTGTCACTGTTTCCGTTTTTTCCCATCTGTTTGCCATGAAGTGATGGGACTAGACGCCGTGATTTTAGTTTTTGAATATTGAGTTTTAAACCATATTTTTCACTCTCCTCTTTCACTCTCATTAAGAGGCTCTTTAATTCCTCTTTGCTTTCTGCCATTCAGTTCAGTTCAGTCGCTCAGTCATGTGTGACTCTTTGCAACCCCATGAATCGCAGCATGCCAGGCCTCCCTGTCCATCACCTTCTCCTGGAGTTCACTCAGACTCACGTCCATCGAGTTGGTGATGCCATTAGCCATATCCTCCTCTGTCATCCCCTTTTCCTCCTGCCCCCAATCCCTCCCAACATCAGAGTCTTTTCCAATGAGTCAACTCTTCACATGAGGTGGCCAAAGTACTGGAGTTTCAGCTTTAGCATCATTCCTTCCAAAGAACACCCAGGGCTGATCTTTAGAATGGACTGGTTGGATCTCCTTGCAGTCCAAGGGACTCTCAAGAGTCTTCTCCAACACCACATTTCAAAAGCATCAATTATTCTGTGCTCAGCTTTCTTCACAGTCCAACTCTCACATCCATACATGACCACAGGAAAAACCATAGCCTTGACTAGATGGATTAGGGTGGTGTCAATCATCTGCACGTCTGAGGTTATTGCTATTTCTCCCTGCAATCTTGATTCCAGCTTGTGCTTCATCCAGCCTGACATTTCACATAATGTACTCTGTATATAAATTAAATAAGCAGAGTAACAATATACAGTCTTGACGTACTCCTTTCCCAATTTGAAACCGGTCTGTTGTTCCATGTCTGGTTCTAACTGTTGCTTAGACTTCCAAAGTTGAACTTCCAGGCCCCTGAGCTTCCCTGGTGGCTCAGATGGTCAACAGTCTGCTTGCAATACTGGAGACCTGGTTTGCAGGGTCAGATAGATCTCCTGGAGAAAGAAATGGCAACCCACTCCAGTATTCTTGCATGAAGAATCCCATGGACAGAAGAGCCTGGCAAGCCCCAGCCCGTGGGGGTCACAAAGAGTTGCACACAACTGAGTGACTAACATTTCATTTCTTTCCGGTCCCCTGTCAGGCATCTCAACTTGAGTTCCAACAGCTACTTCATATATATCATGTCAAAAATAGTTTATATCTCCTTTGGAACCAGCTTTCCGCCTGTGTTAGTAAAAAAGCATTCACTGGGCCCTAAACTAGAAATCTGTAATTAAACTTAAGATTCCTCTTCCTTTTGCTTATAGTATCTGTGTGCTCACTTGCAAATCTCCATCAGCTTTACCTCCTAAATATTTTTCTGCTACTTTCATCATTTCTCTCTGTCTCCACTGCCTTTTCATGAGTTCAGGTTCATCTCCCAGGCTCTCAGCTGGGCTTTCTAACTTGCCCTTGTCTCTGTTGTATCTTTTTGGACAAAGGTAATTATTTCTTATCTTGTATATCTTTTTACCTTGCAGATATTATTTAGTAGTCAACGAAGTCATGTGGTTGCCTGTAAAAGAAAAGTTTTACTGGTCCTTTTCTGCTGAAATACTCCCAGGGGTTCCCCTTGCTCCATAGGTTAAAGTTGAAACTCTTTAATGTGAGGTGTGGGATCTCTCACTGGCCTTTCCTTGGCTCTCTAGCTGAGCTCTCCCCTCCAACTTCCCACATATGCACAGCCCCAGACCACCACAGTTCTCCTAGGAGGCCCTCATTTTTTAAAATTTTTTTTATTTTTAAAATTTATTTATTTATTTAAATTGTAGGCTAATTACTTTACAGTATTGTGGCGGTTTTTCCATACATTGACATAAATCATCCACGGGAGTACATGTGTCCCCATCCCCAAACCCCCTCCCACCTCCCTCCCCATCCCATCCCTCTGGTTCGTCCCAGTGCACCACTTTTGAGTGCCCTGTTTCGTGCATCAAACTTGGACTGGCGATCTATTTCACATATGATAATATGCATGTTTCAATGCTACTCTCTCAAATCATCCCACCCTTGCCTTCTCCCCCAGAGTCCAAAAGTCTGTTCTTTACATCTATGTCTCTTTTGCTGTCTCTCATATAGGGTCGTCATTACCATCTTTCTAAACTCCATATAGATGCATTAATATACTGTATTGGTGTTTTTCTTTCTGACTTACTTCAGTCTGCAATATAGGCTCCAGTTTCATCCACCTCATTAGAACTGACTCAAGTAGTTCTTTTAAATAACTGAGTTAATATTCCATTGTATACATGTACCACAACTTCTTATTCATTCGTCTACCAGTGGACATCTGGGTTGCTTCCATGTCCTAGCTATTGTAAACAGTGCTGCGATGAACACTGGTGTACACATGTCTCTTTCCGTTCTGGTTTCCTTGGTGTATATGTCTAGCAGCGGAATTGCTGGGTCGTATGGCAGTTCTACTTCCAATTTTTTAAGGAATCTCCACACTGTTCTCCATAGTAGCTGTACTAATTTGCATTTCCACCAACAGTGTAAGAGGGTTCCCTTTTCTCCACACCCTCTCGAGCAGTTATTGTTTGCAGACTTTTTGATAGCAGCCATTCTGACTGGCGTGAGATGGTACCTCTTTGATTTATTTTTTTCAATTGGGGGATAATTACTTTACAATATTGTGTTCATTTCTGCCATACATCAAAATGAATCAGCCATAGATATATGTATGTCCCCTCCCTCTTGAACCTTCCTCCCACCCCATCTCACCCCTCTAGACTCAAACCCAGTGCTCTGTCACATTCATCATATTTTTACAGCTTTACTCTTTGAACATTTGCTAAAAAATGTCCTCACTCCCCTCCCACGTCACAGCTGACTTTAGGGTCCCACTCAGCTCTCCTTTCCGTGGCATCTTTGCTAATGCCTCACCATATTCTCAGTGCAGTGTATGGATCACAGCATTTACAAGCATTTACTTTGGGTACCTACTTTCTTCAGACTGTTTGCAATCTCTGTAATAACCCCATGCTCAGTCACTTTGGTCACGTCCTGTACGACTCTTTACGACCCTATGGACTGTAGCCGGCCGGGTTCCTCTGTCCATGGGATTTTCCAACTAGGAATACTGGAGTGAGTTGCCATGCCCTCCTCTAGGGGATCTTCCCGACTCAGAGATCAAACCCAAGTCTCCTGAAGCTCCTGCATTGCAGGCTGAGGTTTTACTGCTGAGCCCCCAGGGAACCCCTGTGGTAACTCTGAAAGGTAGTAATTATTACCACCATTTTAAAGTTATACACAATAGAGTATATTACTCAGCCATTAAAAGAATACATTTGAATCAGTTCTAATGAGGTGGATGAAACTGGAGCCTATTACACAGAGTGAAGTAAGCCAGAAAGAAAAACACCAATACAATATACTAACACACATATATGGAATTTAGAAAGATGAAAACAATAACCCTGTATGCAAGACAGCAAAAGAGACACAGACATATAGAACGGTCTTTTTGGAGAGGGAGAGGGTAGGATGATTTGGGAGAATGGCATTGAAACATGTATAATATCATATAAGAAACGAATCACCAGTCTAGGTTCTATGCAGGATACAGGATGCTTGGGGCTGGTGCACTGGGATGACCCAGAGAGATGGTATGGGGAGGGAGTTGGGAGGGGGGTTCAGGATTGGGAACACGTGTACACCCATGGCAGATTCATGTTGATGTATGGCAAAACCAATACAGTATTGTAAAGTAAAAGAAAGTAAAAAAAAAAATGAAGTTAAGGAACCAAACCACAGGTATATTAAGTGATTTCTCTGAAGTTGTACATCTAAATGGTTGCTGAGCTGGGCTCTGGACCTGGGCTCTTTCCTGCTCTGTCATCCTGCAACTCTGTATTCTTCCAGGGACTTCTTAATTATCTGAGCATGTATTCATCTGCTCTGATCAGCAGTACATTTCCATATCACCAGTTCAATAAATAAAGGAATAGAAGAGCTTGTAGCTGATAATGAGTTTCAGGTATAAAGCAGTCCTGTGATATAATCTTGGAAAACCATGTTAGAGCATAGCAATTTGTCTTTTTCAAAGAACTGTTTATTTAGGTTTAGGGGAATGTATTTTGGTTATTATACATTTTGTTCAACACATGTTTACTGCGTGCTATGTTCTCCAAAGCCCTGCCAGGAAACAGACATTGGTATGATTGTTTCCATCCTCAGGGAACTATAGGAACTTAGACAGACATCTGATGTGGATGTGTGTGTGTGCGTGCCTTCAGTCGTGTCCAACTCTTTGCAACACCATGGATAATAGACCGCCAGCTTTTAAGCACTAAGAATAAAATGCCTCAGGTTTTTAAGCAGAGGAACGTGTGACTGCATTCAAATAGGACCAGGAAAGATTTCCTCAAGAATGAGTAAAATTCCAATAAAAGGAGACTTTATGGGATGGCTGTTCAGGGACTAGAAGTTTAAAATAAATATAAAGAAAGAAATCTGGTTTGGTCCATTTATAATTCATATCAATAATTGATACCCTTTAATCTTAGATAAGAGCTATTTCAGTGATGGAGCATTGATTTTAAAAAATTTATTTTTTTGTAAAATAGGTGCATGAAACAAATGTGGAGCTTAATGAGTACTAAGTGGGGATTTTAAGTGAGAAGCAGGGTGGGTTTGTTGTTGCGTTTGTTGCATGGAATAACCTATGCCCTGGGTGTGGCATATGATCCTCTGTAGGGTGGGGATGACCTCTGATAGAATTCTTGCAGTTTTGTTTTGCTAAAGAGGTTACCTTGCGCTGTTGCAGTAGTCTTCTTAAGGCCACACTGCCCCAGAGTGGCTTCGCTTCTGTTCCCTTAGCACATGATCTTTGGTTGCCTCAGCTAACTTTTTGACAGTGCTCTGTTTTCTGGATTCTGGGCAGCCTCTTTTGGGGCTATAGACCTTTTTTCCCCCTGAGGTACAGCTGGAATCACAGCTAATATGTAGATGTGGACAGTCAATGTGTTACAAATATTTGCTCTCTTATGAACTCAGGTCAAATCATAGTAGTTTAATGCCTGTATGATTGGGAGATGATTTGGGAGAATGGCATTGAAACATGTATAATATCATATAAGAAATGAATTGCCAGTCTAGGTTCGATGCAGGATACAAGATGCTTGGGGCTGGTGAACTGGGATGACCCAGAGAGATGGTATGGGGAGGGATGTGGGAGGGGGTTCAGGATTGGGAACACGTGTACACCTGTGGTGGATTCATGTTGATGTATGGCAAAACCAATACAGTATTGTAAAGTAGCTTTAGATGAGTTTAGAGGAATTTTTCCGTCTTTTAGTGTTTACTCTCCTCTGCCACTTACATGACAAGTGTGTTCATTAGCACCCATCAAAATTAAAGCCCAGATGAAGTAGGCTTTTTGATATACTGTTTCAAAAAATATGCTGTGGCCTTCAGATGGTGTATAGAATAAACATCTGCATGTGTGAGATATTGTTCTAGAAGTGATAACAAAAAAGATTAAACTTCTAAAAAATGACACTGGGGCCAGAAAATGGGTTAAATTCAGAAGAAGATACAGAAGAGAATTCAGTAGGAAAAAAAAAGCCCAAGAAAAAGTAAATACATTGGGTAAATGTATTTATTAATATATGTTCATGTATGAAAATATTACATACAACTTTTGAACATTTATTTTGCAGTTGTCAATGCAATTTTGGACTCATACTCTTGTAAACAAGTTTAAATGTTTAAAATTTGAAATGAATTTTTTTTATGCAATCGTTTGTGTTGTTGACCAAAATCTTCTATTCTCGTAGATTTGATCCAGGCTACCAATGAGACCAATGTTAATATTCCTCAGATGGCAGACACGCTCTTTGAGCGGGCAACGAACAGCAGCTGGGTGGTTGTGTTTAAAGCTTTAGTCACTACACATCATCTCATGGTTCATGGAAACGAGGTAAAACTCATAAAGCCAGGTTTTCTTTTTTTGGCAGGAGAGGGAGACTGATAAGCCTTAAGTCCCTTTACACTTTTACTAATTGGAAAAATAAGAGGAAGTATATAGAAAAGTCATCTGGAGTACAGTTTTCCTCTTCCGTTTACCTATTTTTCAGAAAAATGTTGTTAGACATGTGTTAAATATGTATATAGCATGCAAACATATTAATGGACAAAAATGTTAGGAGAAAGAACGGCAAAATTGTTTTTCCCATTGGAAGTACTCCTTTGTGTCTCTGTGAGAAAATTGCT
Organism: Nanger dama; assembly: GCA_917880005.1. NCBI lineage: Eukaryota > Metazoa > Chordata > Mammalia > Artiodactyla > Bovidae > Nanger > Nanger dama. The sequence goes on along the minus strand of CAKJTW010000068.1, from coordinate 64,405 downwards.
TACATAACAGTGTTTCATTTTGGAAAATACTGACAAACTAAAAATTAGCCATTTTATATGGGATGCCTACTGAATCCTATTAAATTCAAATGTTTCTGTTATACACAGAAGTGCAAGATCATAAACCTTAATTCTGATTCAGTGAATGTGATTCAGTTTTTATTCCCCACTAGAGAAAACAGGAGACTAGGAAAAACTATACTGAGTGAAAAAACAAATCACGATGAGAATGCATATTTTTATAAATTCCCTTTAATATCAGAATTATTGAAATTAATGCTTTGAGAATATTGATATTTGATTCTGATTTTTGTTTTTCAGAGATTTATTCAGTATTTGGCTTCTAGAAATACCCTCTTCAATCTCAGCAATTTTTTGGACAAAAGTGGATCCCATGGTAAGAATATTATGTTTTATAATTTTCTTGCTAATGTTTTTGGTACAGAATCTTTTGATTTTTTTAATTATTCAAAATAATTCATTGAAAATCACTGTAACTGATAGCTCCACTGGATAGCTAAGAATAAAATATAAATGTAACTGTATAGTTACTTTATAGTAGCTTTAAAATATTCAATTGTTGGCAACCGCATACGTATTATATATTAACTTTATTTTTTGTCTTTCAGTATTTACCTTAAAAAATAACAGTGGGTATGCTAGACCCACAGTTGTTTGTTTATGAAGGTATAGGAGGCAATGAAGTTAAAAATACATTCCCAACTTAAAAGTACTCGGTTTTAAATGTTTTTGTAAATTAATAGGATTTGTTCTACAATCATGTGTTCATTCATCATATTTTCTGGTTGTCTATTATGTATAGGCAAGCACACCAATCATGAATAGTTCTCAGATAACTACATGGATTAAGTCTGAAACAATGAACAAAAATGCAAGGAAAAGTCAGAAAAGACATTCTGTGCAAAGATGGTAGCATAACTCAATGGAATAGTCTTGGAATGTCTCATGCCAAAAGTATTTTTGCCTGAAGTAGGATTTTAAATGAAGCCTTTCTGGTACACTTATTTACCTCATCTTAGACTTATTTACATTTGAGGAGTTGAAAAACATTGGAACTAAGCAAAGCACAGTTGAACATATTTTATTAATTAGTTTTATTTCCTCTGCCCTTCCTCCAGGTTATGACATGTCTACCTTCATAAGGCGCTATAGTAGATATTTGAATGAAAAGGCCTTCTCTTACAGACAGATGGCATTTGATTTTGCCAGAGTGAAGAAAGGGTATGTTTGTTTTTTTTTCCCCTCACACTTGTTTGTGCAGAGTAAGTCTTTGAGACATACTTGATTTATCTTAACTATGTTAAATACCAACAAATTTTGGTCATGGAGACCCAGTTTACAATCACCTTAAAAACAAAAAGGAAACTCAACTAGTAATATGATGAAAGTCAGCCTTGAGGTTGCAGTGTTACTGTGCTTTTATTTTCATGCAGAAAATCTGATGTGCTGCTCAAAGTTGATGTGGTACAACAGTTTATTTTGTTAAAATCAACTCAAAATTGTTGAATACTTACATACTTTAAAATAATTTTAAATGGAGAGAATTTAAACAAGTTTCATTTAAAAGAATGTGGCTGTAGCTGACAATAATTATTTCAGTATGTGTTGTTTGAGGTGAAAGTGAACTGTGTGTATGCACGGAGATGTTTTTGACAGGTAATACTGTTCTGCTATTATACAGTGTTGTTGCTGTTGACTTACTAAGTCTTGTCCCATTCTTTTGCAACCGCATGGATTAGCCCAGCAGTCTCCTCTGTCCATGGGATCTCCCAAGCAGGACTACTGGAGTGGGCTGCCGTTTTCCTCCTCTAGGGGGTCTTCCTGACCCAGGGACCAAACCTGCGTCTCCTGCATTGGCAGGCGGATTATTCACTACTGAGCAACCAGAGAAGCCCATACTATTATACATGCACACACACAATACAAACACACCATAATTTCACTGATAATACCCATGTCCACTGAGTTGATGATGCTCTCTAACCATCTCTTCCTCTGCAGATCCGGTATCCATTCATAATTTGAAATAATGGCAACATAGAGAAAATTTAATATTTTAGTCTCAAGAATCACCCCCAAAAGATATAGTTCTATTTTCTGATAGCTGACCTAAATTTAGCTGAAAAATATAATCTTGCCTGTTCAAAACAGATTAGTTTCTTGTGGGTGAACATTTTATAAAATTAAGATTTTGGCTTTATCCTCTTCTATTAGAGATGATTCTGGTTCATATGCCTTCCTCTGGCTTCTTATGTGGCCCTGGGCAGCCTTAGCTGATGTTCTAGCTTAATCATGACCTCTCCACAGTAGGGCCACAGCCTTCTTAGAAACTTCTGAACCCTGAATAGGCAAATAAGGGCACTTGGGAATGCTCTTCCTGCCCCAGAAGTGGGAGAGACCCCAAAAGCTGTTATCAACCCGTTCACATAACCTGGGGGTTTTCCTCCACTGTTTCGGTCCTGCTGCCCCTTGACTATTTGGATACAGAGGCTCCTTAGGAGGCCTGCAGTGAGGGCTCCCTGCTGTGCTCCATGCAGTCTCATTCTCTTGAGCTGATTACTTACACTCAGCTCTTTTTGACCAACCTGCAAATCAGAATGTCCTTTTCATCGCTTGATGTTTAAGAGTATAAATTCTGCTCCTAATCTACAGGTTTTGAAGTCTTCCAAGACATGTTTTATCTCTCTCTCAAAAACAAACAAGCTGGGATTTAGGGAACCTAGAGTGTTAATTACTAGTATTAATATTTTTGTTGTAGACTTAGAAAAGTCCATTCATAAATTCAACTGGCCTCTTTCATCCAGACCACACTGAGGGCGGTACATAGAAAGCATTGCCTGTGTATTTGAGGATTATGAGTACAGAGAGGAGAACCAACACGGCCTCTTCATATCTCAAAATCAACCTGCAAGGGCTCAGATGGTAAAGAATCCGCCTGCAGTGTGGGAGACCTGGGTTTGATCCCTGGATGGGGTTCCCCTGGAAGAGGAAATGGCAGCCCACTCCAGTATTCGTGCCTGAAGAATCCCCATGGACAGAGGAGCCTGAAGGGCTATAGCCCGTGGGGTTGCAAAGAGTTGGACATGACTGTGCGACTAAGCACACACAGCACAGAAGGAAAATAGCTTAGAACAATGTGCACAGTCTCAAGTTTTCCACATACAAGTAAGTCTTGCCTTTTCCTTTCTTTATTAATTGTAGGGCTGATGGTGTCACGAGGACCATGGCTCCTGAGAAGCTGCTGAAGAGCATGCCCATACTGCAGGGACAAATTGATGCACTGCTGGAATTTGATGTGCGTATCTCCCCAGAAAATGCATCTGATGCAGCCATGTTGCCTTTTATTGGAAAGTGGGCTGCAGATACAGAATTTCCTCAGGAAGTAGATTTAGATTCCCTTCATGTCAGTGAGGGAGAAGGCACTGGCAACCCACTCCAGTACTCTTGTCTGGAAAATCCCATGGATGGAGGAGCCTGGTAGGCTGCAGTCCATGGGCTCACTAAGAGTTGGACATGACTAAGCAACTTCACTTTCACTTTTCACTTGCATGCATTGGAGAAGGAAATTCAGCCCACTCCAGTGTTCTTGCCTGGAGAATCCCAGGGATGGAGGAGCCTTGTGGGCTGCCATCTATGGGGTTGCACAGAGTTGGACACGACTGACGTGACTTAGCAGCAGCAGCAGTAGCATGTCAGTGAGGGGCTTCCCGGGTAGCTCAGTTGGTAAAGAATCCACATGCAATGCAGGAGATCCTGGTTCAATTCCTGGGTCGGGAAGATTCCCTTGGAGAAGGGATGGGCTACCCACTCCGGTATTCTTGAGCTTCCCTGGCGGCTCAGCTGGTAAAGAATCTGTCTGCCATGTGGGAAACCTGGGTTCGATCCCTGGGTTGGGATGATCCCCCAGAGAAGGCAATGGCAACCCACTCCAGTGTTCTTGCCTGGAGAATTCCATGGACAGAGGTACAATCCATGGGGTTGCAAAGAGTTGGATATGACTGAGCGACTGACACTTTGATTTTCATGTCAGTGAACTGGATGAACACTTAGTTTAGGCTGTCAGTGCAGTGGAGATAATTTTGGTTGCCCAGATTGTCAGAGCAGTTTACAGATGTTAAATAACTTCAGTCATGGAAAACCACAAGCAGTGCATTCTTGGATCCGTATGTTCAGAGCAGGATGGTGGCCTCCTGTTGTGTTTGACAGGATCAAGTGGTTGCAGAAGGCACGTCCGGCAGGTAAATACCCCTGCCTGCTATTAAAAACCATTTTATACAGTCTGTTTGTGTGACACCATCCGCAGAAGAGAATTATTTCTCTTTTGTCATGGTCCTTCTTTTGGATGATACCAGCATGACTTGTTTCTTAAAACCATACCTGTGTCGTGACTCTGGTATAACTACACTAGTTTATACATGTGATGAGATTATCTAGAACTAAACACATTTGCAGCAATGTGAAATGAGAAATCTGAATAAGATTGGCGTATTGTATCAGTATTCATATCCTGATTGTGAGATTGTACTGTGGAATCTCTGGGTTTTTTTTTTTTTTTTTATAATTGCATGTTGACTTGCAGTAATTTCAAAATAAAAGTTCAATTAAAGAAACATATCGGATGCATGAAAATAAAATATTCTGACATATAGGGAGAGTTATAACTCACATTGTTAGCTTTCCTCTGTTATGGTGGTTGACTAAAACAAAGATTTTCCTCAAATACTATTATTTGAAATCTCTGTTAACATTATTTGGGTTAGTCTATCACCAAGTCCTAGTCACAGCACCCACCTCCTGTGAAATTTCAGAAAAAGCAGCAAACCATGTTACTGTCTTATGAAAAATTTTACAGTAAGGAGTTCCCTTAGCTATATGTGGAACTATGTCCCTTAACTTTTGTCTTTATTCATTAATTTTTCTTAGCTTTCCTTACCTTTAATGATGGTATTGTCTTAATTAAAAAAGAAAAGAAGTCATAGAATGAGAAAGAGCAGAGCAGGGATTGGGAAATGGGGAGAAATTATTCTTCTTTGTGCTGGTGATTAGAGTATTTGGTGGGTGCTGGGTAAATGCTATGAGTCTCAAGGATTATTTTAGGGGTAGTTGGCCAAGGTATCTATTCCCTATGCTAGGCTTCCTCCCTGAGTCACTGCAGGCCCCTGGTGTCTGAACCCTTCCAAAGAGGCCATTACATATGGGGAGGGAAAGAATGTACTCTAACACAGTGAAAGCAGCAAGAGGACAGGTGTTCAGAAGTTGGGTTTATCTGTGGGTCATTAGTCAAATATATATTTTTCTTATACTTGATAGACCAACTTCATTGACTTAAATTGAAGCAAACAATTGGCAATCCTTTTTTATGTATTAGTAGGATTACTAAAAAGAGTTATATAGCATCTGTTGAATAAGAGTCAATTTCTTGGTAATAATTTGAGACTTTTTAACACGCTCTGAGAAAAATTGTCATTTGATGACTTGCACTTAACAGATGAAATTTTCATCTTTTTCTAGGTGCATCCAAATGAACTAACAAATGGTGTCATAAATGCTGCATTTATGCTTCTTTTCAAAGACCTTATCAAACTTTTTGCTTGTTAACAACGATGGAGTGATTAATTTACTTGGTAGGTAGAATTACTGAATGGTGTCTATGAAGAGAGGCTGTATCAGAATGCAAAGATTTAGATACTACAGACTTCATAAAAAATCTGAAGACATGACTCAGTCAGGTCACACTTCTGTGAGTGTTCCTATGTCAAGGTAAAGTGCAGGGAATGGAAAGCACTCCAGGTATTTTCAGCAGAAAGGGATTCCATACAGTGATTTTGGTGCTTAAATTTTGGATTGACTGAAGGAGCAGATTCTGGGCTTTGCCTCTTGGATTAAGACTCATAATGATTAATAACTTCCACTGTGCTGACAACCACCTCTGAAGCCACCCCTGACATGCTCCTATTTTGAAGTAATTCCATACGTCTCACCATCTTTCCTTCCACATAAAGTGAAAATGAGATAGAGATACTGCTTGATGATTGGCCTACAATAAAAGATTTCTTTCTACTGACAAGTCACCCCTTCCTGGGATGTAATGATTCAGCAAACCTCTTCCAGCTGGTGCCAGTTTGAGAAAACATCTCTAAGTCAAGCTTGAATTCTCTTTTCTGTCAGCTGATCATAGAAAACTCCCCAGCGACCATAGGCATCATTGGATGGGGAGAAACAGTTATCCAGAAGACATAGGTGCTGTGGGAGTTGAGCCACCTGTTCTTACAACCTTACCTGCATGTTTAGGAGCTACTCCAGGCTGATCTCTTATATTACCACCTCCATTTGGTGACGGATTATATTCTTGCACTTGTTCAGCTTTGTGGCTTGGTGTATTAGATATTGCTTGGTCTTATGATCACTTGGTGTTCTCTGAGGTCAGAACCCTCAGACTCTAGAAGCAAGCCAAGAGCGATTTTTCCGAAGATTAGTTACTGTCTAAGAAAGATATGGCCCTGCTTCAAAGCGCTAGAAGTTCTACTGTATTTTCCTACTGGTGTGTGCCAGAGGCGATCTGCTGCAGACACTCCAAGTGCCTTTCCATCTGCAGGATCTAAAGCCCCATGGTGCTCCAGGTTGGAGCAGTTGCAGAGTCATCCTTGATCTGGGCCCTGCTTTCATGTGACACCATACCGGATGCTCTGTTTAGAGCAGCACATGCAATGTTGTGTGTGTTACCTCAAAACAGAAAAACTCAGCAAAACGCCTGCATTTTCATTATAGGAAGTGCAAGGTGAAGCAGTGTGTTTTTCCACTCACAGAAACTGCACTGAGGTAGCAGATCCCTGGGCTTTCATAGACTCTCTTTCCTTCCCTTTGACCTGCATGTGACTTATTAAGGCACCTACCATATATGAAATTCTTGCCCACCAGCTACAGTCAGCCTGATGTCATCAAATAGTATCCATTGATGTTAGGACAGCCAGAGAGATTAATATACTTAAAATAAGACAGTGAGCTTGTACTGGCGTCCTTGCCAGATGAAAGCAGACTACTTCTAATGGGCTCTGTTTACTGGACTAGGTGCAAAAGAACTTGCTAGTACAATGGCACCCCACTCCAGTACTCTTGCCTGGAAAACCCAATGGATGGAGGAGCCTTGTGGGCTGCAGCCCATGGGATTGTGAAGAGTCAGACACGACTGAGCGACTTCTGTTTCACTTTTCACTTTCATGCATTGGAGAAGGAAATGGCAACCCACTGCAGTGTTCTTGCCTTGGAGAATCCCAGGGACGGGGGAGCCTGGTGGGCTGCCATCTATGGGGTCGTACAGAGTTGGACACGACTGAAGCGACTTAGCAGCAGCAGCAGCAGTTTGTTAGATGCCTATCCCATGTCAGGAACTGTGCTGATTTTATGCTGGAAAGGACCACATCTGGATGTCTGCAAGTAAGAATCATCACCTGATCAAGTTTCCAGTAACCTGTGGTTCATCTCTAAAATCCACTTACCTTTTGCACAAGCCAGATATGAAAGTTTAACTGGGAATATGATGGAATTGCTACCCTGTATGTTTGCAGAGATCAGGAAGCCAGTGTGAGGATTCTGCTAGATTCAGAGTATTTCTGTTCCATCTACATATTCATAAAACTGGGAAAATAACCAATGTTAGTTTTGTGCATCCACTGATTATAATTCTTTAAATCTCCTAATCCCCAGAAAGCCTTCACTCAGATTGGTAGAAAATAATAGCAACATTTTTGGGATCCCTAGAGAATAGCATCGGCTTAGAGTCTTTGTCCCTGAAAACTGGGTATGTCCCTTTCCCACGTGTGTAGTCACTCTGGTAAATGTCCCTTTGCCATAGAGTAGGAATAGATACTTTGTGCTGTCTTTCAAGGCTTTGACTCAAAAAATATCTGGAGGGCTTATGAAAATTGAGATTGCTGGACATTAACCCAGAGTTTGTAATTCAGTAGCTCTGGAGAAGGCAATGGCACCCTACTCCAGTACTCTTGCCTGGACAATCCCATGTATGGAGGAGCCTGGTAGGCTACAGTCCACGGGGTAGCTAAGAGTCGGACACGACTGAGTGACTTCACTTTCACTTTTCACTTTCATGCCTTGGAGAAGGAAATGGCAACCCACCTCTTGCCTGGAGAACCCCAGGGATTGGGGAGCCTGGTGGGCTGCCGTCTGTGGGGTCGCACAGAGTCGGACACAACTGAAGCGACTTAGCAGCAGCAGCAGGAAGGGCTTGAAAGGTACCATTACCACTGATCTCTGGGACTTCCATTCGGGAACCACTGTGTTAGAACTACTCACGGATGCTCAGGCCAGTACTTTGAATCGGTGATTTTTGGCCTGTTCACTCACATTGATGAATTATCAGTGACAACACAAAAGAAAACTAGTGGTCCTTCTTTCCTGTTCAGAACCTTTAGAATTTGTTTGGTTTCCCTAGACTTATATCATTTAGGATTGTCCAAAAAATTTCAGGAGGAAAAAGAATACAAGACATCTAGTTCAGTTTGTTTTCAGATCAGCATGAGTAAGTTTTGAGTATAAGTAAGTCCCCTAGAATATCTGGGAGCTACTTATGTTAAAAATTATTTTTTTACAATTTAAATTTAACTCAGGGTCGTGTATCTTACCTGGCAACCCTACTGCCAACATGATCGTGGACAGTCTTGCACTGCTTTTAGAATGTATGGTTTTTCCTTCTTGAGGCAGACTTTGTGCTTGTCTCCTGAGGGCAGGCTGGATTGCTGGGTTCTACATCTCAGTCTCTGAATCGGAGCGGTTGGTGAGGGGAAAAGAGGAAGAAGTAGAGGGATGGGGCATAAGGAGAATTTTTATTTCCCTGTGGCAGGTGGGCTTCCCAGGTGGCACTGGTGGTAAAGAACTCGACTGCCAATGCAGGAGACAGGTGCAGGTTCGATCCCTGGGTCGGGAGGAGGAGGAAATGGCAACCCACTCCAGTATTATTGCCTGGAGGGTCCCATGGACAGAGGAGCCTGGTGGGCTACAGTCCATGGGGTCACAAAGAGGTGGACATGACTAAAATGCCTTGGCACGCATGTGGAAGGTGGGGAGATTATAGAATCTCCAAGCAAGGCAGGACCAGCATCTTCAGACTGAGAAGGAAAAGCTTTTTCCAGCAAAGGTAGCTCATTTTGGCTTGAATCTACCAAGTACTTTTCTTTTCTCAATAAGAGCCCTAACGTTCACAGAGGAGACCACGCCACGGCTAGAAATTTAATTTAGCCACACATGTTATAATTCAGCAACTCACAAGATTAGACTCTGACTTGAGCGATGACAGCCCTGTGACTGCAAGGATAAGATTATTGCAGGGCAGCATGGAGTACCATAGTCTGACTGGAGCCTTGAGCCAATCATTTTAAATCCTGCGTTGTCATTTTCCTTTTTAAGCTCTCGGGTGGAGTCAGAAGCAGGCGCCCTCCCCACCGTTCCATCTGCCTCATTCTCATCATGGTTCTCTCCCAGCCGCTGCTTGTTCTGATAAGCTTCATTCTAAGGTGCCCATTTCAGAAAACCACAGGCCATAATTTAAGTAATTATTTTGCTCCTCTGCAGCACAGATTCCACGAATCCATTTCTCCTCTAGTTGCAGGTGGTCATCTCTGCCTTCAGATTCAGTCAGGTTGCATATCTGATCCCAGACTCCCCACTTTATTTTTGAGGGTCTGATTTCTAAAACCAGTTCAGCGTGGAATATTGTGTCTATGCCAGAAACAGAAACCACTCTATGTATTGTAAATAGAAGAGGATTCCAAACAAGGGGTTGGGTCCTCATGTAATTGCTGGAAGCCTACAGGAACTGGTTCTGGGCTCGGCCTCGGGAGATGCTTCTGAAGTAATAAGTTCCAGTGCCCTAGGGAAGCTGCTGCTTCTGAGACACTCCTTTAAGGTGTGCTAAAACCGCCTCGGCTGCCTTGCAAACTGGAAAGCTGGAGAAGCGACCCTGGATGCTGTAATCCAGGGATTTAGGGAGTCAGAGCCAGTAGTGGTGACTACGACCGCTACCCTCAAAGCCCAGGAAGCTGGAGGGTGGCAGTGGAAGATGTCTGCCCTCCCAGGAGCTCATCACTTGCTGTAAGAGAAAGCTGGACGGGTACAGGAAGCCTGCTGCTGCCTCAGTTTCCCTTTCCAGATCGCCCCGAAGTCTGTCTAATGTACAGAGCTGAATTTGCCATCCTGGCTTCTCACGAGGATAGAAAAAGAATGGACTCGGGTGCACCAGTGACTGTCGAATACAGGGCCCTGGGAGGTTTTGCCTTTTGTGGGGAAAAATTCCTACCTGTGGCTTGCCGTTCAAAACCACATCACTTTTATTTCAGGTGGGGGAGTTTGTCAGCAAGCCAAGTAAGATTTTTGCCAACCACTTTTGCTGACTGATCTTACTACTCTTCTTTATGGCTCGTAAATGTGAGCTTTTGCTGAAGTTCATTTTCAGCCATGTACTATTTGGCTTTTTCTGTATGCTCTTCACTGGAAAACTTTTATCTCCATTATGATGGGTGTCACATCTATTCTTTCAGTTCTTCCCTTCCTCCTGAGCTTCAGTTTTGCATGTCTACCGATTTGTTGACATTTAAATTTAGATACTGTGTTCTTTTTATGGAATTTTAAAAACTGTGGCTAAGTTGGGTCTTTGTTGTGGCACACAGGATTTCATTGTGGTGCACAGATTCTCTGGTTGTGGCACACGAGCTCAGTAGTTGTGGTGCATGAACTCAGTAATTATGGCATGTGGGCTTAGTTGTGCTGTGGCATATAGGATCTTAGTTCCCCGACCAGGGATTGAACCCATGTCCTCTGCGTTGCAAGGCAGATTCTTAACCACTAGACCACCAGGGAAGTCGCAGATACTGTGTTCTTACCTAAAACTTGGCAGTCTCTGAAATAGCTCTTAAATTTGTCCTTAACCTCCTTGTTTCTATTTCTAATAATTAGTTGTAATAATTAGTCTTCTAAACCTGAAACCTCAGTTTGAAACTCTCTTTGAGTTGCCCATTTACTAAAATCCATGCCAGTCAGAAATGATTCATTCTCTTCCTCTCTCCCCAGGGTACCCCTCTTTCATCCCTGCTTCTGTTTCAGAAACATTTGATTTAATGCTTTTATGATTGATTTAGCGATTAAAGATACTAAGTCACATGACTATTCTGTTTTTGTCTTGAACAGTTCCTTCCTTCAGTGCCGCTTAGCTTTATGTTGACTTTTTGGAAAGATTGTACTAAACATACATTTTCTCATTAAAATAATAACACTTCAATAAAGGTTTTTATTTAATTAGAAAAAGAAGGTCTCTTGGCTGTGATGAGGAGCAGAAAAGAAGAGCTGTACCGTTTAAAATTAAAGGCCTGAGTTCTCAAAAGCGTTAGTTGTACACTCTGGCATTGAATGGTCTTTGTTCATCGTTGTTGTCAACTTGGTCTTGTAAAAGTAACACTCTGGGAGATAAAAACTACACTCAGTATCCTGAGGGTTTTGAGACAGGTCTGTTTGTGTTTGTTTACTAAATGGTGTTGGGAATTAACTTTATATTATAGGTGAGTTTCAGTCAAGGACTTCATGACCAATTCTCTATTATCCAAAGTTGGAATCTATAGTGGTGCAGATATTTGCAAGCATTTTATCGCTCTGGCCTATGAATAAGAAGATGCTTCCCTTACTGACTAATGGTCATTAGTAAGAGTCCACATGCAAAGTCTCAGTTTGTTTCACTGGAATGAGATACCTTTTCATCTGGTCCTTTTCCTAGGACAGTTATTCTGTGAAAGTCAGTACTAATACGACAAAGGACTTTATTAGCACTTTGCAAAGATTCATGTTACAAATGTCAGTATATGATCATTTCAAATACTGAAAATCAATGTGTTATCTTTAATATGAAAGAAAAACACGCATTTCTAGGCCCATCCCCTCTGTTAAAAGTGTCAATTTCTCTGGTTTCTAAAGGGATAAGAGGACTTCAGCTTTGCACTGATCAGTACCTGTTGCCTTTCTGTGTCATTACCACTGTTTCAGAAACATTTATGAGATTATAACCTAAAACCATCATCATTGAATTTTTTTGTTCCTTGATCCTAAATTACCAAAAACCAAAAACCACAATAATACAATATAAACAATTTAAAAAGCGTACAAAGGAGACAAAAATTGCTTAAAATTTTGGTGCATTGGTTCTAAGAGGAAATTGGGATTATTCAGCTTGATTTCTCTTTTTGTGTTATCACTGAAGATCTGATTCAAAGACGTAAACTCAGATTATAGTTTAAAAAAAAAAATAAGTTAGACACTTAGAAGAAATTGTTTATGGGAAGGTTGTTAAACGAAAAAAGTGTTTTACAGAATAAGTCCTAAATTTCAAAGGTTTAAACTAGAAAGATTTGTTCCCATATAGCACCTCCACAATTCTGTCTCTAGTTTAGAACACAGGGTAGGGTGGATAAAGAAGGTACCAATTAAAATAAATTTATATTAAAAGAGAAGGTATCCTAAAATTTGGTCATTTTTTAAAGAGCCACTTTCCTCTCAAATCTTAACAAGTAGAAAATAGTATGTGTTTGTTTTTCTTGGTCTTTTGCTTCTCTTGAATGCCCTACAGGGGAGCTCCATGTTAAAAAGTAAAATTACCAAAAGACTATCAACAGAAGATAATGAGTAGCTACCCTTGATAATTAGTTCTTTGTGTAATTATATATTATTCAACTTAAGAAAATTAAAAATACTTTTGAGGTAGTGAAATAACATGCTGAATGAAATCTAGAACTTTCAGATGTGAGAAGGCATAAAAATAGCATTCATTTAACCATGTGCAGATATAAAATGATGAAGATACTGAGCCATCAGTTACGATCTAAGGTTGCCTGGGAGCTGTATTGGCTGGCTGTGTCTCTGTCTGCAGTGACAGTAATTTTTCCCTGAATGAATGGAGGAGGGATTGGCTAGGGGAACCGCTGTTAACATACTAGTTTTCTTCAAAACATGTATGGAGGAAATACAGTCTCATACTGTAATTATTATTCATGGCTGAATTCTAGCCTTGGGAGGCAGAAGAGAGCAGCAAGAGGATTCTGTAATTCTCTCTAGAAAGCTAAGACTGAGAAAGAGGATATGATTATAGACTAGAAGATACGAAACTCCACTAATTTATAACTAAAAGAATAATGTTTGAAAGAATTAGTTGATGACTGGTAAAAGCAAACGTTATTTATATGGATTGTAGACAATTTAAAGAATTCTTTATTCAGGGAAGTTTATAGATGATTACTTTATAATAAATAGATTATTTCTTTATAATGAAGTAGTAAGAAAATAAGGATGCTGTAGGATGCAGTCATAACTTTTGAGATTGGTATCAGCAAGAATTTGGGGTAATTTTCCGAAACTGAGTACTAGGCTATATGGATCATGAAATAAACCTGTCGTTACAATGAATATGTTCTTCTACTTTAACTATGTTCATAATTTAAATGGTTTCATGTGAGACATTGTAGAACATAATACTTTTCTTGAACTACTGAAACCTCCCTTGTTTAGGTGTTTTCATACTTAGCATACGTTTTAGTGCCAGTTGTTTTAATTCAGACATTAAAGTTGTAAGTAATAATATCAGTGTGAGCTTGGAAAAAGATTGAATATAATACTCTTTTTGAAATGCTTATCTGCCTCTTCTAGAAAAGTTTTTTGAAATGAAGAAAGGACAATGTAAAGATGCTCTGGAAATCTACAAACGATTTCTAACTAGGATGACACGCGTGTCTGAATTTCTAAAAGTTGCAGAGGTAAGTAATATTAACTCATATATCTGGAGTAAACAATAGAATTCATAATCTGGAAAGACATTCTGCCACAGAGTTACAGTGTTTAGGGGCAGAAGTCATCTCATCCAGGTTCTCACCCAGATCTGTGCCCTATACTCCTGCATTTCAATCAGATCAATCTGTGTCCAAATAAAAGTTCCGTGTATGCTCAGCTCACTCACAGCTTTGCAAGGTGGTTCATTCCTCCTTTCTTGATTGTAAGAAAGTTACTCCTTTGTATTGAACCCTAGGAAAAAGCCCTTAAAAGCCTGTCTATTGTTCTCAGTATGTAAATGACAAACCGTGAATTCTTCCTTACTTTATTATTTTAATCAATATTTTTCTTTACTTTCTTACTTTATTATTTTGTCAAAATGATTTAAACACAAGAAAAAAGGAAACAAAGTATAATTAAGTTTATAAAGTTCATAAATTGTTTCTTAAGGATGTCTCTTTGTAAGTAATCACGGTAACTGTGTAGCAGTCCTCTTCCTGGGGTTATCCGTAAACTGGTGTTTTCTCTTACGAAATCCAATGATTGACTCATACTAAGAGTCATACTAATTGACTCATGCTAATATGACATTTTACTATTGCCCTTTGTCAGGATGAATTATGGTTCCCTGGCATGTTACCTAACTGACTGCTAACCCCTCAACTTTGTGAGAGGGGTTCTGAACTCATCAGCAAAGAATAAATGGTGTGGGGGTGGGACATTGATGCCATGTTTTTGCTGTTCTTACCATATTCAGGCTATAACACAAGAATAGGAGTTTCATACATGTAATTTAAAAAGTAGTCTAGTCTGTGTTATTTTTCAAATTTCATTTATTCATAGCAATAAGAATTGTCACATTCAAATTCCAGGATCAGAATAATCTTGCAGAATGCTATCTCTTGAGCTTAGACCCATTCAGTTTATAATCAGAATCTTTTTTAAAAAAATTATATAATATGGAAAACAAAAGGTAAAGATTAGCTGTATAAGTTAATGCTTTAAAGAATTCATGTGTACTTCCATGGGTTTATTGAAGTTGGTGGCCTTTAAGAAAAATAGAACTGTGCTTGCTTCAGCAGTACATATACTAAAATTAGAATGATACAGAGATTAGCATGGCCCCTGCACAAGGATGGCACGCAAATTCGTGAAGCGTTCCATATTTTTTTCAGGATTGGGAACTCATGTACACCCATGGCTAATTCGTGTCAATGTATAGCAAAACTGATACAGTATTGTAAAGCAAAATAAAGTAAAAATAAAATTTTTAAAAAAGAAAAATAGAACTGCTTGAAACTTTGCTGCTACACAAGTGTTTTATATTTGATATGATTTTCCCATGATTTAGCCATAATTATCAGTATAATCTAGTAAAATTCGCCTACCTTTTTCTGTGAAAATATACCTAAGCACCCAGGGCAGAAGATTATTTCACAGTTCAATTAATTCCTGGTATACATTCTTTCCAGTGTTCAGTTCAGTTCAGTCGCTCAGTCGTGTCCGACTCTGCGACCCCATGAATTGCAGCACGCCAGGCCTCCCTGTTCATCACCATCCCCCGGAGTTCACTCAGACTCAGGTCCATCGAGTCCGTGATGCCATCCAGCCATCTCATCCTCTGTTGTCCCCTTCTCCTCCTGCCCCCAATCTCCCCCAGCATCAGAGTCTTTTCCAATGAGTCAGCTCTCCTCATGAGGTGGCCAAAGTACTGGAGTTTCAGCTTTAGCATCATTCCTTCCAAAGAAATCCCAGGGTTGATCTCCTTCAGAATGGTCTGGTTGGATCTCCTTGCAGTCCAAGGGACTCTCAAGAGTCTTCTCCAACACCACAGTTCAAAAGCATCAATTCTTCGGTGCTCAGCTGTTATCATCTGATAATGTATATCAGAAAAATAAAGCATTGGACATGTTAACAGTTTGAGGTATATGTTTCTGTAGTCAACATGAAAAGGCTGAGATCAAGGTCTTCATGAGAAAAGGGATGCTTATTATCAGTTCATTCCATTCTTACATGTAAAATTTTATTTTGTGTCGCTTGATAACCTCATGTTATCTCAGACCCATTTTAAGCTGCTGAGGAGATATACAGAAATTAGATGTCATTTTGAGAGTTTTAAGTATTTTTGTTTTATTCAAACTTTATGACTAAGACTTTTTGTAGATTGGATGGAAAAAAGGGAAAGTGAGTTGCTCAGTCATGCCCAGCTCTGCAGCCTTGTGCCCTGCAGCCCACCAGGCTCCTCTGTCTATGGGATTTTCTGGGCAAAAATTCTGGGATGGGTTGCATGCCCTTCTCCAAGTATCTTCCTGACCCACGTATGGAACCCAAGTCTCCTGCAGCTTCCGCATTGCAGGCAGATTCTTTACCATCTGAGCCATCAAGGAAGCCCAGAGTGGATATTAATTGACAAAGCTGTTTTTAGTAGAATAAATATTAATCGCAAGGGGCTGTGTTCTCTTTCATATTTAAATTACATTGTCCATAATTTAAACACTAACTGAATACCAGTGTTTAGTGGTTTGGTTATGAATGTTAAATACAGAGAATTTTCAACAAATGTACAACCCTTCTCTTTCTACGAAAAGTGATTGTGTGGGTACATATGCATGGAATTCTGCCCGGTCAGCTGCCCTGCAGTTAACACCATTTGTCTGAAGGATGTGTATGAGACTTCCACAATGTTGTTTATGAAATATGACTTTATTATAGGCTGTTTGGCAAATGTTAACATTAAATTGTCTATCATATTAAAAGAAATATCCATAGTTCTTATGGCCATATCCAAATTTTGCAGAGGAATTGCTTGAAGTACAGAAAACTTGCCATGTTTTGAATCCTTATGCTGAAGCTTCTAAAGCAGACAGCTGAAACTTTGTAAAATGGTTATTTAACAGGTAATAGGCATGTCTGCTAAACTCATTTCCCTTTTATAGAACGAAGTTATTCTTAGTTTGTGATTCCAAGGTAAATACCAACTCGTAGGAGTTATGTCTCCCAGAATACTTACAGACAGAAAGTGATGAGATTTCTGTAATACAGTCAAACTTCAGCTCTATTCCCCTAGTTAAGTGTTCAGGGCAGTAAAAATAGCAAATAAAGGAAGAATTCCTAAACTATGTCTTTAACATAGTTACCCACTTAATAGAATCACATCACCTTTTACCTACATGATTCCATTATTAAGAATCTATAATGCTTTTGGTTTCCTTGGTGGCACAAACGGTAAAGAATCTGCCTGCAATGTGGATGACCCAACTTCAATCCCTGGGTCAGGAAGATCCTCTGGAGAAGGAAACGGCTACCTACTCTAGTATTCTTGCCTGGAGAATTCCATGGACAGAGGAACTTGGTGGGTTACAGTTCGTGGAGTGGTAAAGAGTTGGACACGAGTGAGCATCTAATTAAAACATAATGTTTTAATTTCAAACATGCTGACTTCATTCATATTAGTATTTTAATAGATCTTCTCAAGAGGTATTGATATACAGAAGTGTGAAGTTGCCTTAATTTATAATTCCATAATTTGAAAGAATGTGAGTTTAAGGATGACACCGACAGCTCCCAACAAAGAATTACCATCCCAAAATGTCGATACCACCAAGGCTGAGAAACCTTTCTGGAGATACAGAGAAGGCAAAAGGAAGAAGTAAGCTCGTTTATGTCACTCATGCGGATTTTCCACTCTCCAGTTTGACATACTGTCTTTGCAGAAGCCTGACACTTACACCTCCTGTATGTGCTTCTACATTTCCAGCAGCTTAACAAAGCACTTTCATTCTCAGAGAGAGACTTTTCCTGTAAGCCTCAATTTCCTCATTTATACAACTTAAGAGAATTAAAGTTATGATTTGTATTTTATCCCAACTTCTTATTTTGAATAATTTTCAAACCTATAAAAAGGGTTGATAGAGTTATATAGTGAACCCCTGTATACCCTCTTCATTGATTAAAAAAGTGAGTCTATTCCCATATTTGCATTCTTACTAGCTCTTTCTTTTTCTATCCCTCCCTCCCTTCTCTTCCTTCCCCAAGCTACCAAGATTAAAAATTCACATGTGCTTTTATCTAGTAATTCTACTTCTACAAGTGTGCCCTTCAGATGTATCCATACAAGTGCAAAATGATGTGTGCAGCATTGCTTGCAATGGCAAGAGATGGGAAGCAACTTAAATGTTCATTAATAAGTGACTTGTTAAATAAATTATAGGATAAGGAAGTTGCCTCAAAATATATAAATATGTAATTATCTCTCACATTACTATACAATAACAGTATACCATATACACTGGGATTATACTTTTCACTTGACAATGTATCTTATAGCCATATCCATATTAATATACAGAGTTTCCTCATTTTTTGAAGCAGCTTCCTTCTAGTTGCCATTAACCATGGAGGAAATTTCTTACACTTCAGTTTCTTAAGTTCTTTTTAGGGGTTCAGCAAAATTCTGTTCATTTGTTATTTCTAACTCTGTTGCCAAAATCATTGCTCTTTTGTCGATTGGAAAACTACACAAAAAGCACATATTCAGACTGAGATTAATGTACATAATAACAACTATTTTTAGCAAGATTGAGCTGTGCTTTTAACTAATACTCTAGGTGATCTAAGAAATTTTTAAAATCCCATTAGGTAACTTTTTTTTTTTAATCCACAGCAAGTTGGCATTGATAAAGGTGACATTCCTGACCTCACTCAGGTGAGTGATTGTCTAAGTGAAAAACTTAGTATGCATGAGCTTACTAATCCATAGTTTACCATAAATGGTCTTACTGAGGGCAGAGTCTTGTAAGCATTTGATGCATTTTGAATGTAGGCCAACCACCTTTCTTGGAAATCATTCTAACTTGCTTATTTTTTCTAGCTATTGAATATATTTCTAGAGATGTGAAGATTTTCCTACTCTTATAAAATTTCTTTTTAAAAGGCAACTGAATATACTTATTGAGCTCATTTATTCATTCTTAAATTTGAACCAAAAGGAAGCTTTAAATAATGTAAAAGGTGCTTTATCCATGAAGCATGACTATTCGTAGGCATGTAATCAGAACATTTGAACTGTTCTGCTTCTAGTTTTCAGCATGTCCCAGGGATGGAGAAGGGGGCACGAATGAAGAGAACACTGATGTCATAGTCCTGCTACACTAATTCTTTTCTCCCCTGTGAATGGGAGGAATGTCTACATACAAAAGAACCTTTTTAAACAGAAGTAGTAGTGGCAGGTAGTGATTTTCTGGAGACTTTCTAGAAAGCAAAAGCAACAGTAGTGCTTCCTTATGAATCCCTTATCTGTCAAGGGAGTACAGTGCACAGCTCCTCTGAAGCATAGCTGAGACCGTTCACACATGCACCAGAGTTATTGTAGGACCTTTCTCCTAATTGGCTGGAACTGCTTTTGTTGAATCAGCTTGTCAGCCTTTTATAGTAAATTTTGGTCCCAAACATGCTCTTTAACTCAAGACAGATGATAGGAGAAAGTATAGAACTGTCATCATATATACCAGTAATGAAGATATGAGTTTCCTGTCTTTGTAAATTAAAAAAGTTATTATTATTATCCCTTAAAGTATCTCCATATTTAAATAATGTTAGCCTTAAATTTTTGTTAAAAATCAGAGAAACCCAAAGTAATGATCTCTGTATTTACAGTATTAAAATATCAATTAAATACCAAGGATTCTTTATAAATAAAACAAAACAATCCAGAATATGAGGGCATTGTGTTTCTTGATTTAAAAGTTGGGCAATAGCAAACTTCCCTGACAATCTAGTGGTTAAGACTTCACACTGCCAGTGCAGGGGGTGTGGGTTTGATCCCAGGTTGGGGAACTAAGATCCCACATGCTGTGTGGTACAGCCAAACCATAAAATTTGGGAGATAACACCTTCTATTAGAGTATCTTATACTCTATTATGGAAGTATTTTATACTTCCAATAGCATAAACTATTTTTGCTACTGTGAGAAGATAGTGTTCTTTAATAGTTACGTATCTAAATAAGATATTAATATCATGTTTGTTATGGTTAAAGGTTGAGTCTGCATAAAATACTATTAAAAGTATCTTTATTAGATAAAGATTTATGAATTTTGTACCACTATGATAAAAAGCAAAAAAAAATCAGTGGGCTTTCATTTAAAATTATTTAATTATAATAAACATTTTCATGGCAGTTTTTAAAACTAGCCTGTATAAATTATATGTTAACCCCCCAAAAAAGGTGGATATTTAACTCAAAGATTAGCTTTTAGAAATGTTGAATCATCTTTATTTCAACTACATAGACTGTTCTCGCCATGGAACAGAAGTAAAACTAGATATATTGTTTAACAGGCTGGCAGATAAGAAGAAAATAGGTCCTCAGTTGTCTCACTTAGTTTGGGCAGTCTGAAGGGAGACAAAGAAAGGTTTAGAAGAATATTTAAATACCTTTTTGTTTTTAAAATTAGAAAATTATTAAAAGAAGATTTATAAACTTGAGTTTAATTTTAATGATATGTAATATTCATTGTAATTTATATAATCTCTCAAGTCTTAGAGACATAATATTTTATTTAATGATGTCTGCATTGTCATCATTTGAGGAACAGAGCCCCACCCTCATCCTTAAAGAAGATAAATCTTGCTCTGGATCTGGTATTAATAGAAAGCTGTTCTGATGCAGAGATTCATTAGACACTGGTAACGCTCTCTCTTCTGCTTTTGTTGTGACCTTAAGAGTCCCATGAACTTCAATATTAGCATTTATTTTAAAATTACCTCCTTATTAAAAAAATCCTCTACTTTATTTCTCCAACATATATTTAAATCCCAATTCAAAAGTATTGTGTGTTTCTGAAATTTCTTAACAAGTAACCTAACTGTGGTTTTTGTTGGGATCATGAAGAGCAAAACTAAACACACTCCCTAATTTTTATTTAGAAGTCTCCATAGGTCTTATTGGAGGCTCATCATTGGATGGGGGGTTTAGACCCATTGTGACAGTCTGGTCTGATCCATGCTGAAAGGTGAGCTATTCCAGGGTTAGTCCTTCATATAGGGGTAGACCAGGACTAATCTGGAAATGGGTCAGAAATGCCAACCTATGTGAAATCTAAGATCTCTGAGATTAGATTCTGCTCTCTGCCAGCCTTCTCTGTGGCAGCTATGACTTCTGAATCTCACCATAACAATGAACAAAAATACCCACCAAGGAAGAGGATTAAAGAGGAGAAGGGGACCAGAAGGGCTCCCTATTGACTGGCAGTAGGAAAAGGCTGTTCCTAACTGAAGAAGGATTAGAATTCCTTTTGCAGCAAGATGACACAGAGGAATTGAGTGGATACCTTTTAACTTAGAAAATGCACAATAAATACCAGTGTGGCATCTGTAGCCCTTCTTAAGTTTTACATATAATATAATCATAAAAGCATTTTAAATGATTTATAAATATTGAAGAAAAATATTTTTAAATACTCAGAAGTACAGTACTGGATAAGAAGTGAATGTGATATCAGAACTGAAATATTTCCTCCTCAGCCCTTTCCAATGGTTTCTTAGAGCTAATGATCAAAAATTAGAATGCTCTTTTCGTTGCTTTTTTTTTCATTTGGTTTTAATGATGCTTTAGAATCTAAAGCATCTGACTTGTAGATGGATGGTTCCTTTCAAAATCAGCTATGAGTTTTTTCCAAGAAAAGGATTTTCAAAATATTATTTCCTGTTTGGTGTATGTGCATGCATGTTCCAAATTTAATATATCTCCATTATGACAAACATCTTAGGTTTTGATGTCAGGAATTCTGGTTGATCTGAAAACTATTGGTAAAGAAAAGTCTCCTTTTAAAGACTGTACCACTGAATCAGTAACCATGATATATCACTATTATTTATTCACTTTCACAAGCTGCCTCTTATTCTTTGGGTTGGTGTTTTCATCTGATTGGTCTGTTGACTTCAGCATTATTTAAAATAAACCACTAAGGATACTGCTAATTATTCTGAAGTTCCTTTTACAACAGCAGAGGCATTCTCAAAATTTTACCCCTTTGGAAATTTGAGGCCGTTTTCATTTTTGTCTGCTGCATGGCAGGATGCACTCAGTGCCGAAGATGGAGTTGAGCAGGCCAGCATTCCTACACTCACGAATTTTATTACCAAAGTAGTTTCTTTCCTCTGAAAACAATTTGTGTTTGTTTCTGTTAGATTTAAAATGTGCTAATAAGAGATATAAATAATAAAGCATCTTTGAACCTCTAAGGTAAAGTGCTGCAAACTTAATTTTATGTGCAATGCATTGCAGAGTAACACCTTAGAGTCAGTTTTGCAGTCTGTGTTTGTCTCAACTGTTGTGATTTTTTAACTACTACTTTGTTTTTAATTTTTTCTTCAATTATTAAGAAATTTAAAAAATGAAACTGCAAACTGTTATCCTAGTATTTTACATTTTGTTTTGGATAATTAAGAAATTATTTATATAGGAAAAAATAACTACTTTTGTTATCAATTTGTTGTTACTTTAATGTAGTGTTCTCTATTTTGTAACTATAAATAGCATTTATAAAACAGATTTAGCACAGAATCACATTGCTTTTACATTGCATTTTATATTCAAAGGACCTAAATCTTTTAAAGTTCTATGTCCAGGCCTCCTAGGTTCTATTATTATGACAATTATAATCATTATAATTATGAAAATATGGCAGTTTCTAAGTTACCAAGTGTGGATTCATCTAAAAATTGTGAAGCCATTTCTGTCTTCTTCTTTTCAAGGTTACAATACACATTCTGTTTATTAAGTGATCACATCTTAGTAGTTTATAGTTTTGCTGTAGAGCAAAATTTTCTTTATCTCTTGAAAATTCATTTTTTAAAGCTTAGAAGTATACCCTTGGTTTTAGTCTACTGGTAATTTGCTAGGTCCACTTTTACCTGCTGCTGCTGCTGCTAGGTCACTTCAGTTGTGTCCGACTCTGTGCGACCCCATAGACGGCAGCCCACCAGGCTCCCCCCATCCCTGGGATTCTCCAGGCAAGAACACTGGAGTGGGTTGCCATTTCCTTCTCCAATGCATGAAAGTGAAAAGGGAAAGTGAAGTTGCTCAGTCATGTCCAACTCTTAGCGACCCCATGGACTGCAGCCTACCAGGTTCCTCCATCCATGGGATTTTCCAGGCAAGAGTACTGGAGTGGGGTGCCATTGCCTTCTCCGCTTTTACCTGAGCTGTATTTAAAAATTCTAATTTTATAGTTTTCAAAATTTATTATATCCCCTGATAATCATTTATTCTATAGACATTAGCTTTTTATATAATGCTCATAGAGCTAGCTATCTCTTTGTACCCTACCTTCAGCACTTCGGTCAATTTAATATTTTTATTCACTTACTAATTTGTAAATTTATGTTTGGCTCACTTAGTAATTTACACTTAAAATAATCATGTAATTACATGTATAATAGTCATTATTGTTAAAACAGTTTATGAGCATGTTAGTAAAATGAAAATGAATATTAAATATCTGAACTTTAAGAATTAAAATATTTCAATAAGAATTTTATTTTAATTTGTCATTAGAGGTACAATGTAAAATGTACAGTTTTATAAACTGCCTTGAATTCTGTGACCTGTTTCAGCATTTAGCATACTTTAAAATGCTTCAAAATTAATTTTATATTAATTTTTAAAAGTTATCAAAATTAATTTATCTATAAATGTTATGATAGCCTTTGAATGCCTGTGCTGCTGTCAAGGTCTAATTTGAGTTAAGATTTTTCAAGAAAGATGAAATTAGATTTCTAATACTTGAAGAATAGATGGGGTAGAATATTTATATTAACCGGTTATTTCTCTTTTTAATATACAGTAAAATGCCATCACTTTATGTTGCCTAAAAATTATGAGAACAAATATTCAGGTACTTCTTACTAAGACTTGCAACTATGTATTAAATTTTTCAACTGCAGTAGTGTTATTAAAACATTAATATTTGCTAAAGTCCCCATATTATACATATAAATAGCTCAACAATAAGAAATCTTAATTGTGCTCAACTATAAAAATTATATTCCCCCCCACAACTTTCACTCTTCCTTTTTAATAAAGTAATGACTTTCTCTACTATTTCAGTCAAGTGTGGATAAGTGAGATTTTACTGTATTTTCATATTTCTGTACATTTGTATTTGGGCACTTATATTTTTTATTTGGATGTAAATATCTTTACTTTTTCACTGTGTTCTTACAGAAATACATTGTGAATTTGATTTAATTGTTTAAACATTTAAATAATACCTTAAAAAAAAGTCTATCCAATGTAATTTATACACTGAAACCACACTGTAACACTATTTGTTATGCAGTGAAGTTTTGGGTGTAAGATGGACCTTTTGCAGTGTAAGATGGGCCTGTTTGAGACTGTGTGAAATTTAAATACTTAAGTACCAAAAGCACCTGGAATGAAATTATATCCCATATGTATTGGGGTACACAGACCTCCACTATACAAAGTTACAGTGATGTTCCAGTGTGTTTATTTTGAAAGAAAGCAGTACAGAGATTTATTTTGTACTTTCTTATTGTAGGCTCCCAGCAGTCTTATGGAGACCCTTGAACAGCATCTAAACACATTAGAAGGAAAGAAACCTGGAAACAAGTACGCATTAGTTGTATATTCTGAATAAGACAGAAAAATATTAGAGTTGTTCTTTCTACAATGAGATTTATCATGGTACTGCAGTTTCATGGTATGCTTTATTGTAATTCTCAGTTCCCTCAAAACCCCCACCCTTCCCATTAATTTATGATAGCATGACCCCATATATAGGTGATCTATCTGTGGGCTAATGCAGCAGATTAGTAGGTTTTACCTGTGTTGGCTGAACTTGCTGACTTATTTATTTGCCCTCAGAAGGGATTCACAGTCCTCAGAAAAAGAGTTGCTTCTGTCTAAAAGTTGAGGCTGTCGTCAGTGGACACAAGTAAGAATGAGCCTGATTTCCCAAGCATCCTTTGAACACTGTTATGTTGCCAGCCCCACTGTGGAAAAAGCAAAGCCCTCTGGCATCGCTTTCTGCACTCTAGACTCTCCCCACATGGACCCTTCGGCGTGGCATGCTGCTGACTCTTGACTCAGAGATCTTTTTCTAGACAGAGTAGCAATCGAGCAGTGAGAAGTGCCCTTCTAGTATATTTTCAACCTTTGTGTTTGGACACTTAGATTTATATACATTTTTCCCGATCACATGCCAAAAATGTCCAGGTTCCATTTTTGTTCTCTCCAGCCGGGGTCATACTCGTCTGTTCACAAGACCTGATCCTTTTCAGCTTTAGCCCTTGCTTAGACTGTAATTCTGCTAATCTTGGATGCCTGCCTCTCCTTGTCTCTGTGTGTGGGCATCTCATACATCCCAGGAGGGCCGTCTCATGAAGCCTTCCTTAATCATGCGCTGTGTTATGGCTCCCCTTCTCCTCCTCCCCCTACCCTCATATGTGGTTTAAATGGATTTTCTGTTTACTAAGGCCAGGGACTATTTTGTACTTCATTATCTTCATCTAAAAACTTAACGTAGCTCTCTCTACAGAGCCAGTTTGAAATCGGTTTTTGTTGGTGTTCCCAGCCATATGCTGATTCTGTTTAGATTGACTGCAGAAATTGGCAGAGACAACCCGTGAAGTGCTCATTTGCAGGGCTGTCGGCTGACCATGGATTTTACCTGTGATACAGCTATTAAAATGTGTCTCCTTTCTGCTTGTTTCTCTTTGGGCATTCTCCTAGAATTGAGATTGTTGTGTCTCAAAGTCACTTTTTTGCTTGTTTCATTAGCTACGGGTTATTTGTCATCTATTACAAGTTAGTATAAAAATTATTGCATGTCTTAAGTTTTCAATAATAAACGATGACATGGGACTCTCTTAGGCAGTGATGGCAGAGCTGTTTGGAGTGACGACTGGCAGGACCTCCGAAGGGCTCTGTCAGGGTTGTCCCAGATCTGTCCCCACTTCACTGTTGGCCAAGGATGATCCTGCTTGTGCGGGTAGATTGACATCAACTAAAAAGGCATGAGAGTAGTAAGTCACAAAAGAAGGTGGCCACTTCCAGTAATTGCAGCCCCTTCCCCCACACCATATTAGGGTGTCTAGGAAGCCAGATGAGTTACCTAGGGTTTAAAGCAAAGGACTCCGGAAGCCTGAGCAGTGTCCCTGCTCCTCTGGCCGGTGGACCCGTCTAGATGAGGAAAGATGCAATCCCGGAGTGAGAGCCTCCCCCTGGGCAGTGCAGGATGTGCATGGGTGCAAGGCGGATAAGCTGGCTTACCTGCCGTCCCCCCCCCCCCCCCCCCCCCCACCACCACCCCGTGCCTCACACCCCGCACAGGTCTACCCTCTTCCCTGCTTAAATCTGCCAGGGTAGCATTCACGTGAGAAGCCATCTCCCAGAGTCAGTTTCATCAGCCTAACTGCAGATCTCAAGCTGCCCCCTTGTGGCTGCTACAAACTATTTTTGGGCTATTTAGCTATGGACATCTAGAGTAGTAAAATAAAAACTTAACGGTCTTTTGTTTTGAATTACCTTTGACTGAGCATAATTTTCCTCTCTCCTTTAAAATCATTTAATGCTTGTCAGATTTATTTTCTAATTGGCTAAGACCACCTCTGAACTTGTCTTTGCTTATTCCCTATTTTTAAAATAAAGGAACTATAGTAGTTAACCGTTTATTTCTTTGTATGTTTGTGCTTACCTGGGAACTTAAGTGAAGGGTGAGTACTGTATTGAGTGGCTTTTTGCATTTGGTTATTACTAAAAATGCAAAAGACACTCTTCTTAAGATTCCACATTTGGTATTTAGAACATTTAAAACTGATTTCTGTCCATTTTACATATCTGTGTTTTTTCCATTATACTTTTGAAATTTGTCTCTCAAGGTGACTGGCATAAATGGTTTTACTTTATTTTGGTGTTAAATCAAGACTAACAAACTCTCTTAGGTGGCTGTACAGATATTCCTCTGAGATTTTAGAAATCAAAAACTTCTTCACCTGTTTAGTAAACAGAAGATTTCCCTGTGGCTCCTGGCAGAACTGCCAAAAGACAATGTTACAGAGAAAATTAATTAAAGAGGTTTTCTTTGTCTTCTAGAAGCAGTATAAAATTATTCTGAGTAAATACTTAGAAGCATTTTCAAATGTCTGCTAAAAAATATGTAGGCCTTTTCAATTTAGTGCCCTATAGCCACTGACAACTCGCTTTTGAAATTTTCTGCAATACTGTGTGATATGCATTTGTACATTATCTGTTTCTGTAATTCCACAGAACAAAAGAGAGAAGTTGATTTTGTTTTATACATGAATTTGGGCTTCCCTGGTGGCTCAGAGGTTAAAGCGTCTGCCTCCAGTGCGGGAGACCCACTCCAGTATTCTTGCCTGGAGAATCCCATGGACGGAGAAGCCTAGTAGGTTACAGTCCACGGGGTCGCAAAGAGTCGGACATGACTGGGCGACTTCACCTCACCTCACCTTACTAGCTGTTGAGGGTGCAAGAAACCTCAAGTTTAGTGTAATTAAAACATTATTTGAAAGAGACAGGTTTTTCTCATATGCATTTTTATCTATCGTTCTGGCTAGCATTTATGACCAAAACTGTGTAGGGATTAGTGTTATGGATAAGAAATAAAATTTCTTCTTTTGATAGCTTACCATTAACACATTGGTAGCAAATCTTGGCATTTTCTGTGTTTGTCATAAAAAACAAAACCCGTGGTTTGTTTGTAATGTTTTACAAGATTTAGGGTACCTTACTATAGGCCATTCATTCTTGTCTTAAATTACATTCATGTCTTATTTTCCCCCAACATGATTCACTGTGTACTAAATTTCTCTAGCTCAAGTAATTGAAATAAGTACTGAAATAAGTACCAGGCTTTAAATAACGTCATATTTTACATCTAAAGATTATAGCATTTTCTTTTATAAAGGGCTAACAGCCAGTGATAGGGTAGGGAATCAGCTAAGGAACAGGTTAAAAGAAGCAGTCCATCTATTACATGAGAGAGGAACAAATGTACTGGGCTTCCCTGTGTTTTTCATCAGGACAGGCTGGAATGTGAAACGTGCACAGACGGACTTGGACCGGAGCCTGAAATCCACCATTAAAGAATGATGAGGCTTGGGCAAGTTATTTACCGCTTTGAGCCTCAGAACCCTCAGACTTCAATCAGTGATGAATGATGCTTCTTAAAGCAGTGGCCCCAGTGGGAACACCTCTGGTTCTCCCTTTTTGAGGAAATCATGACGAAACCTGGATCTGGTCCATGGAAACAGAGATCGTACATCATGACAGTTTAGTTTCATAACAAAATAACTGTTAAGATGTTTGGCTAATTTATTCTGCAATATATTTATCTGATATAAAGCAATGAGATAGATTCGCTTCCTTCCAAAAATTTGGCATCTAGTGGCGAAGACAGGCAAATAAGATGCAGTGCAATAGGTGGAACGATTGGAGGAGACAGACAGTAGACTTTTGCTTAATCCACAGGGTAACTGCAAGTGTCATTTAGTAACAACATTGATGCAAGAGCAAACTGATTCTTGTGCCAGTGATGATATTTTGTACTTAGGTTTGAGCATGATATTCTTTAACAGTAGGTAGAGAAAATCTGTCATTTTTACTGTATCTTTATTTTGCTACTGAGCATAGAATATGTCAGAAACTTTTACATATTAGTTTGGACCTATAGTTCAAAAGTTCTCATTCCTCCTCAGTTCTCTTTTCTGCATTAATATTTCTCATTGTGTCAGTACCACTAAGAATTGATTCATGAAAAGCTCTTGAGAGAGAAACAAATTAATTTCAATTAACTCATTGTTAGAAAGTGACCGTATCAAGTGGCTTCTGTGTTTTTTTCTGTTTTGGCTTTGCAGGGTTAAGACTATTACTTTCTTGAATTTTTATTTAGACCTAACTCCTTTCCTTTTCCACATATTTAGAGAAGAAATGGTGGGAGTGGAGAAATGATTAACCAAAAACTCATTAGGGAATTTTCAACCTTAGTACTAGACTTGTAGGTTCCCAAGTTTCTGAGATACAGAGAATACTGTGATTCCATTTATTTCAGTAGACCCTTAATGAGCAGCATAGATATATATATCCTTTTCTCCATAGGGTATGTTATACTGAAGATACCAGCCAAACTAAACATGACCTAATCAAGCATTACCCTTAGGCTTCTGTCTTCATTATATTACAGAGATCTCTGTAAGAGATCTCTTTATTTCACATTCGTTTTCAGTAAAAACTAAACGGGAAATGGCAGGCATGTGTTTGCAGACGAAGTTGAACGTAAGGGCTATTAAAATGCATCTAAGATTGTTAAATTTCTTTTGCTATATCCAGTAAAACAAAAAATTCATGATACTGTACCAAACTCCAGTTAGTAAATCTCTGCTAATTTTATTTTACTCCTGCCATGTGTGCTATTATCTCTGTAAATAAATAGAAAACTATCCGCTAAGACCCTGATGATAGTCTTCTTGTTGAAATCTCTTCTTTTCCTTCATCATGCTTCCTTACTAATTATTTTCTGCCAATTCAGGGTAGTAAAATCTAAGCTGTTTAGGCAGTTGTTTCTGAAGCATTTTGCTGGGAATGACATACAATTATCAGTGACACCAGTAATCTAACTGAAAAAGAAACGTATTTCATCCTGATTTTCCCTCATTCCCTTAGAAACAAGGATTGAGGTTACCATTCTTTTCAAGCCCTCAAGTTTTCACAGGATAACGAGAACATTTCTCATAGATAGTTTTAATTACAGCCATGAAAAAAGAGACAAGCTCTAGGACATGAAAGTTGAGCCACATATCAGGCATGTGTAGGGATTTCTTTTTATTCTAGTGTTCCTTTTATGTATCACAATTTGATTAAATGAATCACAATGTACTTTAACCTTCATGGGTTTTCTCTTGGGCAAATTTTTTAAAATTGCAGGTTGAGCAGTTTATTTTTGATGGATGTAGGCAATACAGATCAACTCCAATAGTTAACTGAGTTGCTAGAGATACAAAAAAATGATTTTGAATTTAAGAATTTTTAGCACTAGAAATTAAGTGGATGGAAACCATTAGAAGCAGATGTCAGATAAAAATTGTTTTTAGAAAATAGTTTATGCATTACTAAAAAGTCTATATATAAACAAGTTAATGCTTGGCCAAGCATCAGACTTAAATGCTTCTACAAATGTATTCAGGTTTTTTTAATGCTTATTCTTTTCGGTTTCCTTTTAGATCTGGTGCTCCCTCTCCATTAAGTAAGGTTAAGTTTGTCTTGTGTTTTTTTTTTTTTTTTTATACCTTTTAAACAACTTTCGATTGTAGAGTTCAGTGGCAGTAAGTACATACACATTGTTGGGCAGCCATCACTATTATCCATTTGGAGAACATTTTCTTCCCAAGCTGAAACCCTGTACCCTTTAAACACTTCCTCATCATTCCCTACCCTCATCCCCTACACCCCCAGCTCCTGGCAAGGCACCGTTCTACTTTTCCTTGCTATGATTTTGACAACTCTAGGTGCCTCAAATAAGTTGAACCTCTCAATACCTGTTCTTTTGTGACTGGCTTATTTTACTTAGCACAGTATCTCCCATGTTCATCATTGTTGTATTGGGTTGGCCAAAAAGTTCGTTTGGGTTTTCCCTTAAGATCTTAGCATGTGTCAGAAATTTCCTTTCTTTTGAAGTCTGAAAACTATTCCAATCTATGTATAGACCACATATTGTTCATCCCTCCCTCCATAGATGATCGCTTAGGTCACTTCCACCTTTTGGTTATTGTAAATAATGCTGCCATGAACGTGGTATACAAATATCCGTTCAAGTCCCTGTTTACAATTCTTTAGAGTCTGCACCCAGAAGTGAAATTGTTGGATCCCATGATAATTTTGGAGGAGGGCATGGCAACCCACTCCAGTATTCTTGCCTGGAGAGTCCCGTAGACGGTGGAGCCTGGTGGGCTACAGTCCATGGGGTCGCAAAAAGTCAGGCTGACTGAGTGACTAACACCTTCACTTTCATGGTAATTTTATTTTGAACATTTTGAGGAAAGGTAAGGTAATTTTTTTTTTTTGTATTTCCTCTTACAGTAGTTTCTCAGTCCAATATCATATAGCAATGTCTACTTAGCCCTCTATCTGGACTAAAAAATTTTTAAGTAGGAAAAATTTTCATACATTTATATTACAACTGAGAACAAATATATCAGTGTAACATCTTACTAGTTTCAAAGGACTTCAGGAACTCTGAATCATAGCCTGGTGAGATAAATAAGGCACGTGATGTTGTGCCTGCCTTGATGGTACATGCATGTTAAGTCACTTCAGTTGTGTCCGACTCTTTACGATATTATGGATTGTAGCCTACCAGGCTCCTCTGTCCATGGGATTCTCCAGGCAAGAATACTGGAGTGGGTGACCATGCCTTCCTTCAGGGGATTTTCCCGACCCAGGAATTGAACCTGAGTCTCGTAACGTCTATCTGCACTGACACGTGGGTTCTTTAGCACTAGCACCAACTGGGATGATAAAGAAACCAATTGTCATTGGGTATCCTTCCAAACATGTATTTTAGACAGTCTGTTGTAATAACTGTCATAACTCCTTCAACTCCCTTTCTCCTGTAGCGTCTTGTAAGGACAATATTAGGGCTGTCCGTGACAAGAGTGCTTTTAGTTCTGTAGGTCGGTAGTTTAGATTTGCCATTGTATTTTTCAGGCAAAAATGTGATAAATGTGCTCTTTCCTCTTTGCCGAATTTCTGTCATGTAACTAATGTTATTACAGACAAGAAAGATGGCATTATGACTGCACAGGGTACCCCAGACACCCTGTACTCTGTCAGCACATGGCCATCTGCCTAAGAGTTCCTCAGGGAGCGCCATCAGTCAAACAAACAACTGAGGCTCCCTGGTGACCATGCTGCACAGCTGGATTTAAAATCATGTCTGTGAAAGAATTCGGCCACAGGACTGCTGAGTAGAGTGTGGTAAAATTCTGGAATCCTTTAGGATGGTCTGTTTTGGTATTTTGGCCAAACCAAATTTTGACTGTTTTTTTTTTTTTTTTGTAAATAACAGGATTATTTTGGCTCTGCTTTCCTCCCTTCCTCATCTCTTGAGAGCTTATTATTACAAGGCAGTGTTCAGTAAGCCTTTGGAGACCTTCGTTTCTGCATTTCTGTTGGCAGACTCGTTGCTGTCAGTACGTTCTCCTTGGTGTTTCCTAAACGTCACTTCCTAAGCTTATTTACATGTGTTGGTTGAAACAAAAACAACACGTTTATTTCAGAGTTGTCAGTGTCCACAGGGGACAGCACGCAAATTCGTTTTTGTCAGTTGTTTCTATTCCCTTGTTACTCTTTCACATTCCATTGGGAACCTTTGACCTTTTGGTGAAGAACAAAGCTTGAGTTGACCCTTCCTGTGCAACAGTATTCATACTGCTCTTACGCTTATCTTTTATCGTTTTTGGAAGTGCTTGGTGCTTGGCACTTGTATATCTTTGGGTTCTAAATTCTTTATGAGCTATATTCCTAGTGCTTGTGCCCATACTCAGTCACTCAGCTGTTTCTGATTCTTTGCAACCCTATGGTCAGTGCCAGGCTCCTCTGTCCACAGATTATCCTGGCAAGAATACTAGAGGGGGTTGTCCTGTCCTCTTCCAGGGGATCTTCCTGACCCAGGGACTGAACCTGCATCTCTTACGTCTCCTGCATTGGCAGGTGGATTCTTTACTGAGCCACCTGGGAAGCCCAAGTAAGATTACTGGATCAGGCTGCAATTTCCTCCTTCAGGGGATCTTCCTGATCCAGGGATCAAACCCATCTCCTGTGGCCTCCTGCATCTGCAGGCCAGTTCTTTACCACTGAGTCACCTGGGAAGCATATTCTTAGGCAAATAGCTATTTGTTGTTCAGTTGCTAAGTGGTGTCCCACTCTTTGCAACGCCATGGACTGCAGCATGCCAGGCTTCCCTGTCCTTCACTATCTCCCACAGTTTGCTCAAACTTATGTCCATTGAGTTGGTGATGTCATCCAACCATTTTATCCTTTGTTCTTCCCTTTTCCTCCTGACCTCAATCGTTCTCCTCATCTGAGTCTTTTCCAATGAGTCAGTTCTTCACATCAGGTGGCCAAAGTATTGAAGCTTCAGCTTCAGCATCAGTCCTCCCTATGAATATACAGGATTGATTTCCTTTATGAATGACTGGTTTGATCTCCTTGCTGTCCAAGGGACTCTCAAGAGTCTTCTCTAACACCACAGTTTGAAATCATCAATTCTTTGGCACACAGCCTTCTTTATGATCCAACTCTTAACATCTGTACATGATGCCTGGAAAAACCATAGCTCTGACTGCTGCTGCTGCTAAGTCACTTCAGTCGTGTCCAACTCTGCGCGACCCCATAGACGGCAGCCCATGAGGCTCCCCCGTCCCTGGGATTCTCCAGGCAAGAACACTGGAGTGGGTTGCCATTTCCTTCTCCAATGCATGAAAGTGAAAAGTGAAAGTGAAGTCGCTCAGTCGTGTCCGACTCTTAGCGACCCCATGGACTGCATCCTACCATGCTCCTCTGTCCACGGGCTTTTCCAGACAAGAGTGCTGGAGTGGGGGTGCCATTGCCTTCTCCATAGCTTTGACTATATGGACCTATTAAACAGATACTATTTAAGTCTGGAAACTCCTATACATTGCTTATCTCTTCGGTCCTTTTTCTTAATTTATTCTTTTTCAAATTTCTCCTACATTTGGTCTGCTTGAAATTAGGTGTCCAAACAGTGGCTGATGGCCCTTGCTTGATCTTGGTCTTTGTGCATTTTGGTGCTGTTATGTCTCATTTCCACTTACAGAACTGAGTATCAGTGGACTGTTTTGAGATGATCCATTCATCTTTCTCTTGTGAATACAGTCAAATTAAATATACCAAGTAAAAGAAAATAGAATTATGATAGTTACTATACAGTTCAGTTCAGTTCAGTTCAGTTGCTCAGTCGTGTCCAGTTCTTTGCGACCCCATGAATCACAGCACGCCGGCCTCCCTGTCCATCACCAACTCCCAGAGTTTACCCAAACTCATGTCCATTGAGTCAGTGATGCCATCCAGCCATCTCATCCTCTGTTGTCTCCTTCTCCTCCTGTCCCCAATCCCTCCCAGCATCAGGGTCTTTTCCAATGAGTCAACTCTTTGCATGAAGTGGCCAAAGTATTGGAGTTTCAGCTTCAGCATCAGTCCTTCCAATGAACACCCAGGACTGATCTCCTTTAGGATGGACTGGTTGGATCTTCTTGCAGTCCAAGGGACTCTCAAGAGTCTTCTCCAACACCACAGTTCAAAAGCATCAATTCTTCGGCACTCAGCTTGCTTCACAGTCCAACGCTCACATCCATACATGATTACTGGAAAAACCATAGCCTTGACTAAATGGACCTTTGTTGGCAAAGTAATGTCTCTGCTTTTCAATAAGCTATCTGGATTGGTCATAACTTTCCTTCCAAGGAGTGAGCATCTTTTAATTTCATGGCTGCAATCACCATCTGCAGTGATTTTGAAGCCCAGAAAAATAAAGTCTGACACTGTTTCCACTTTTTCCCCATCTATTTCCCATGAAGTGATGGGACCAGATGCCATGATCTTGGTTTTCTGAATATTGAGCTTTAAGCCAACTTTTTCACTCTCCTCTTTCACTTTCATCAAGAGGCTCTTTAGTTCCTCTTCACTTCTGCCATAAGGGTGGCGTCATCTGCATATCTGAGGTTATTGATATTTCTCCCGGCAGTCTTGATTCCAGCTTACGCTTCTTCCAGCCCAGCATTTCTCATGATGTACTCTGCATATAAGTTAAATAAGCAGGGTGACAATATACAGCCTTGACGTATTCCTTTTCCTATTTGGAACCAGTCTATTGTTTCATGTCCAGTTCTAAGTGTTGCTTCCTGACCTGAATATAGGTTTCTCAAGAGGCATGTCAGGTGGTCTGGTATTTCCATCTCTTTCAGAATTTTCCACAGTTTATTGTGATCCACACTATACAAGCATCTTATTTTTTTAATAATTAACTGACTATTTAAGTCCTCTTCTTAAGCCAGCATAGGACAATAAATGTTGGGTTTTATTTCATTTTTTAAATTTTATCTTTTCACATTAGTGAAGGTCTATTCTCAAGCTGTCAGTGATTTGAATCTTGTTTGGGGATAGTTCTCTGCTGTTTGTGAACTATTTTTTATCTGAGAAGACTTTGCATACAGTCTGTTTAAGATGCAGAAAAGAATGGCCTGGGTTTTAAAGCAATCATTGCAGCTGATTTTTTTTTTTTCATTTTTGCAGCTAGCTAGATCTTTCCCACTAATTTTTTGTTTAGGAAATATGTTTGGCCTTCATTTTATTTTTTTTTAATTGAAGTATAGTTGATTTACAACGTGGTAGTAGTTTCTGATGTTCAGCAAAGTGATCCAGTTTTATATATGTGTGTTAATTCTTTTTCAGTTTCTTTTTCCATTGATTATCAGATGTTAAATGTAGTTCACCGTGCTATACATATTCAGTAGGACCTTGTTTGTCTATTTTACATATAATAGTGTGTATTTGTTAATCCTAAACTCCTAATTTATTATTTGGTTTCGATTATAAATATATATGTAGAAGTCATTGCTGGGTTAGGAGAAATACTTTGTCATAATTCTATATAAATTGCATATAACTTGTAATATTTGAAACATGTTTTGTCCACTATTGATTATTTATTATAATTCTCAATTTGAAATTTTCCGGAGATTTTTCCTCCCATGAGGAGCTACCAAATGGCATAGGTCTGCAGAGTAGGGGGCCTGTCGCCTTGTGTCATGTCGATTCAGATTTGACCAGAGCGTGCCGTGCCTCTTCCCTTTTAGTCTTCTCCAGCCACAACTGTTACATCGCCTAATTCTACACCAGCTAAAACTATGGACACATCGCCTCCAGTGGACTTGTTTGCAACTGCATCGGCAGCTGTACCAGTCAGGTTAGTTCATGAGAATGCAGCAAACTGTTTATTAATATTTTGATTAGGTTGTTTTATTTTTATGTATTGAACCCAAATGACTTCACAAAATGAAGTGTTATTCTAGTGAATATATGCTATTCTGGGTTATTTTCAGGTACACAGAGTAAGTTCTTCTACACCTTATACAGTTATTTAAGTTTGTACCTCTCAAAGTGTAAGTAAGACTTAAGCTCTGGGAATTGCCTTGTTCAGATATTTGGGGAAGAAAGTGGAATAAAGATGCACACACTTCAGGTTCTTCTGACATGGATGATATGGACAGTGTTTTCTGAAATTCATTTCTTCTTTTGTGAAATTTAAAGGTTGTCTTGAAGTGCTATAAAATGAAATGAAGTGAAGTGAAATGCAGTGGTAGGTCGAGTAGGTGGAACATAGGAGGAACTCAAATTCTGCTTGTAGGAGGAAACTGTCAGGATGCTCCTAATTGCTTTTATAGCACCTAAAAGCCAGAATAGTAGTGAGAAAGATGGGGATGACTGTGTGTTGTATGGAATCTCCGAGGTGCCTAAAAGGAAGCCCCAGCTAAGAGAGGCTTCCTAAGGTATTAATTTTAGGTCAACTCTTTGTTTGTTTTTTTTTTGCCTTGAGAAGATTCTGGTCCCATCTTGTAGTATCTGTGACTCTGATTATGAATGCTCTGTACTTGAAGACTTGAATTTTGAACTGAGCAATAAATCCACATAACGTATCCATGTAGACTATGCCTGTTGGTCTCCACTCACTTAATTCTGGTTTTATAATCACAGGCTTGGAAAGGCCAAGTTCTTTCTGCCTCTATACCAAGATAAATTGCTCCTTATAAAAGCTTTGATTCAGGTCTTAATAATAAATGTTTCACTATTCTATCTCTTAAACCAGTTGTTATGAAATAGATATCAAAACTAGGCAAGTTTCAAAGAATATTACTTGCAAATCTAATATATAAAAAGATAGGGATTGAGCTGCTATTTATAAAGAGGGTTGGGGAACCTGGACCCTGATGGCTTAGTACCTGATTTCACAGCCTTTAAGCCAGTTCTCCTTAAACCTGAATGGATAGTGAACACCTGGGATCACAGTAAAATGAAGACTCTGATATAGTAGATATGGGGTAAGCCTGGGACTTTGCATTTCTAACAAGGTCCCAAGATGCTGTTAGTTTGGAGATCATACTTTGAATAGTAAAGCTCTAGGCTCTTCCTGGGAACTTCTATAGATGAAAGAGCTTTGGAAAGCACAGCCCCATCTGAGTAAGAGTGAAAAAAATGGAATTGTTTATGGATGAGGCCTCTTACAGACCAACTTGATATGTTGCAATTTAACATAGAAAAAAGGTACAATACTAATTATTCATTTTAGTGTTCTTTGGTTTATAAATAAATTCTTCTTTTCAAGATAAAAATTATTTACCATGATACAAAAAAAAATACAAAAATTTTAGGAAATAGAGAAAAGGAACAATTTACCAATTAATTCTCTTTAATATTTGGAGCATGTTTCCTTTTGTCAAAGTCCTCATAATCAGCATTTCAGATGCTACTCAGTAGACATAACATGTTTAAAATTCTCCCCTACTCTGAGGCATTTAGATTTTCCCTTTTTCCTTCTGCTCTGTGATTTTGCTGAGTAAGCCATTGCTTGAGGTATGATTTAACTTTGTTATCTGTGGAGCAGGAGTTGGCAGACAATGGCCCGTAGATCAGGTCTAGCCCACTGTCTTTGTAAATAAATTTTTATTGCAACAAGGCATGTTTGTTTACACACTGTGTCTTTTTCATGCTGCACTGGCAGGGTCAAGTAGTGACAGAGGCTGTCTAGCCCACAGAACTAAGGTGCTTAGCATCTGGCCTTTGACAGAGGTAGTTGGCCAACTCTTGGTATAGAGGACCTTATGTTTTACTGCTGTACTTTCACAAATATTATTCTCTTGCTGGATTTAAAATATCCAAAATCTGTGATTTTTTTCTGCATAAGTCTTTATTTAAAAAACAGCTTTACATTTTAAAATTTCAAAAATCTGATTGTAAAATGATATTTGCCTTTCAGCACTTCAAAACCATCTAGCGATCTCCTGGACCTCCAGCCAGACTTCCCCCCTGCAGGGGCAGCGGCGGCGGCACCAGCACCAGCACCGCCTTCAGGAGGCGCCACTGCGTGGGGAGGTGAGTGGAACCAGACAGCTGTGCCATTTTTCTGTTTAGCTGTTTTCATTCAGGTTTTATTTGTTACTCTTTCCTTCTGATTATCCAAAATGGTGCTAGAAACTGAGGGAGAAAAGAGAAAATGCTAAAAATGGCATCGATGGATTGAAATATACATTGAAAGAGAGACAAAGGTACCCGTATGTGCTATGTGCATGTGCTCTGTTGCTCATTCGTGTTTGACTCTTCCCAGCCTCATGGAGCGTAGCCCTCCAGGCTCCTCTGTCCATGGGATTCTCCAGGCAAGAATACTGGAATGGGTTGCCATTTCCTTCTCCAGAGGATCTTCTTGACCCAGGAATAGAACCCATGTCTCCTGTGTCTCCTTCATTGAAAGGCAAATTCTTTACCACTGAGCCACCTGGGAAGCCCCCAAAGTACCCATGATACAGTTAAAATATTCAAGTAATCACATGGTATTATTATTGAAGTTGAAACAATGGGAGTATTTTTTCTTAGCTATTCTCAAATCCTGATTATTTTTACTAACTGCTCTCTAAGAGTTCAGGCCTTAGAAGATTGTGTGTTTCCTTCAGAAATTATGAGATTGCTGAAAGGCAGCATTTTGAATTTGGTTTGTGAAAGTGCAGTCTCCCAAGTTGATTTCTTTAGATCTGAATTGGTTTTATTCATATTGTATTTGATTTCATGCAACTGGAAATCTGGGATAGATTCTTATTTGTGCCAGAAAAGATCTATACTAAACTTGTTAAAAGTAAGTACTTGATTTCCACTTTATTCATGGATCTTGGGAAAAATTACACTTCTATACATGTTTGATTTAAAAGGATACTTAATACTAATATAAAATTAAGTTGATTATTTCTTCATTCTTGAAGTTTCACAGTTCAGTTCAGTCACTCAGTCGTGTCCGACTCTTTGCAACCCCATGAATTGTAGCACGCCAGGCCTCTCTGTCCATCACCAACTCCTGGAGTTCACTCAGACTCACGTCAATCGAGTTGGTGATGCCATCCAGCCATCTCAACCTTTGTCATCCCCTTCTCCTCCTGCCCCCAATCCCTCCCAGCATCAGAGTCTTTTCCAATGACCCAACTCTTCTCATGAAGTGGCCAAAGTACTGGAGTTTCAGCTTTAGCATCACCCAGGACTGATCTCCTTTAGAATGGACTGGTTGGATCTCCTTGCAGTCCAAGGGACTCTCAAGAGCCTTCTCCAACACAGTTCAAAAGCATTAATTCTTCAGCGCTCAGCTTTCTTCACAGTCCAACTCTCACATCCATCATGACCAATGGAAAAACCATAGCCTTGACTAGACGGACCTTTGTTGGCAAAGTAATGTCTCTGCTTTTGAATATGCTATCTAGATCGGTCATAACTTTCCTTCCAAGGAGTAAGCGTCTTTTCATTTCATGGCTGCAGTCACCATCTGCAGTGATTTTGGAGCCCCCAAAATAAAGTCTGACACTGTTTCCACTCTTTCACAGAGTTGGTATTAAATGCCTTACTCTACCACATCAAACTATCAAAAGTAAAAAATTTTTTTAAGTTTGAAAGTGGCTCATACAACTATAGAAATAACACAGAGGGAATGACATAAGCAAGATGGTCAAATAGGAAGTGTCCCGTTATACTTCCCCACAGAAGTAATCATTTGGCAGCCATCCACAGACAAAAGTGCCTTTGTGGGTGCTTTGGGATCCAGGAAAGAGGTTGCAAAGCCCAAGAGTAAGAAGGCTTGATTTGAGAAGGCGAGTTCAGGTAGGAGGCTCATCAACCTTGGTCCTGGCAACAGACCTGGAAACACTGCCATGCCCCCTGGGGACTCATTGCAGTCCTCTTTGGCCATGATCCTGCCACCAGCAACATCTGCTAAGGGACCAGGAACCATACACACCCACGCATTAGGTAACAGGCCTGCTGACCTTGGTCCCAGCTGTGGACCCTGAAACTGCCTGTGACCCAGCTCCAGGCTATCTCATTCTTGGTCCAGGAGCAGTCCCACCTGCCCAGAGATCTACCAGGAGACATACCTGTCTGTGCACTTAGAGACAGGCCCAGTTACCTTAGTCCAACCTCAGATCCTAAAGAAGCCTTGTGACTAGGCTCAGCCCCTCCCAGCTGCAATAAGGAAGCTGTCCTTCCCACCTGGGGACTTTGTGGGAGACAGACTTATCCATACCCATAAGGGCAGGCCTACAGACCTTGATCCCAACTGTGGACCTTCAAGCAAGTATCAGACTTGATTCAGCCCCACTTAGCTACAGTCCAGGGCTAGTCCTTCCCGGCCCAGAGACCTCGTAGGAGCTACACCCAAACATGCACTTGGTAACAAGCCCACCACCCCTGAACTCAACTGAAGACCCTAAAGTGGACCCTTGTTTCAGTTCCAGCCCTACTAACCAAGGTTGTGAATGCAGTCCTGTCCACTCAGGGACCAGGAGGCAAGGATCTGTACCCACCTAAGACCCTGGTAACAGGCCCACCAACATGGGCACTACAGTAGGCCCAGGAGTAGCCACATGAACTTGCCCCAACCCCATTCAACTGCAATCCCAGAGGCAATATCATCACCCCAGGGACCTGACAGGAGAAGATCTTCACCTGCCAAAACTAGTGTTTAAAAATAGGAAGAGGTGTTTTTCCTTCAAATGCATAGGCACCATCACAAGACTACATGAAATACAAAGAATCAGGCAAAAACAAACAAACAAACAAAAACACTCCATGACACTCCCAAAGAGAAGTCACTTAAGTCATGTCCAACTCTTTGCAACCCCATGGACTGTAGACCAGGCTCCTCTGTCCATGGGATTTTCCAAAGAATACTGGAGTGGGTTGCCATTTAAAGGAAACTAATAAAGCTCAGTAACTTACCCTAAAGAAATCTAGATTGTCTGCTAATGAGTTCAAAATAATCATCCTAAAGAAGCTCAGTGAGATTCAAGGGAACACATGCAGGCAAGAAAACAAAATCGAGAAAACTATACATGAACAAAATAAGAAAATAGAAACTATAAAAGAGAACAAAGCAAATTCTGAATGAAATAGAATATGATGACTGAACTGAAAAGAAAAACTCTGTAGAGAGCTTCAACAGAAGACTGAATCAGACAGAATAAAAATCCACAAACTCAAAGATAGGGTTTGAAAATAGCCAATTAAAGGAATAAAAAAGGAAAAAGAGGATGCATACAGGACCTATGGGACATCATAAAATGAATGAAGATAAACATTGTAGAAGTTTCAGAAAGGAAGAAAGAAAGAAAGTGAAGTCACTCAGTCATGTCCGACTCTTTGTGAGACCTAGTAGGAGCTACACCCAAACACCTCAATTGCACATAGAAAACTCTCCAGGGTGGAGAATGTTGGGACAAGAAAAAAATTTTGATGAAGAAGATTGAAGTCATATCAAGTATTATTCCTGACCTTCAGTGGTATGAAACTAGAAATCAGTAACATATGATTTTATAACATATGGCCAACCAATGGGTCAAAGAAGAAATTAAAAAGAAATTTTAAAGAATCTTGAGACAAAATAAAGTGGAAACAATATATCAAAATTTACCTGATGCTGCAAAAGCAATACCAAGAGGGAAATTGATAGTGCTACATGCCTCCATTAAGAAAAAAAGATCTCAAACAATCTAGCTTTACATCTCGTGGAATTAGGTAAAGAACAAACTTAGCTCAAAGATAGCAGAAGGAAGGAAATAACAAAGAGTAGAGCAGAAATAAATGAAATAGAGACCAGAAAGATGTTAGAAAAGATCAACAAAACTGAGTTGGTTTTTTGAAAAGATAAAATTAGTTTTGTGTGTGTGCATGCTCAGTTGTATTTGTCTCTTTGTGACCCCAAAGACTGTAGCCCACCAGGCTCCTCTGTCAGTGGAATATTCCAGCTGAGAATAGTGGAATGGGGTGCCATTTCCTACTCCAGGGAATCTTCTTGACCCAGAGATCAAACCAACATCTCCTGTGTCTCCTTCATTGCCAGGTGGATTCTTTATCACTGAGTCACCTGGGAAGCCCACAATTACCAGACTAAATAAGAAAAAAGGGCAGTGACCCAAACTAAAATTATAAATGAAAGAGGAAACATTATAGCTAATACCATAAAAATGCAAAGAATCATAAGAGATTGTTGTGAGCAATTATATGCCATGATTGGATAACCTAAAAGAAATGGATAAATTCCTAGAAACATACAGCTGACCAGGAAACAACTGACCAACAAACATACAACTGACAGTCAAGACAAAAGAGAAAATCTGAACAGACTTACATAAATAAGGAAGTTGAAGCAGAAATCAGAAACCTCCCAACAAAGAAAAACCCTTGATCATATAGCTTCACCAGTGAATTCTGCCAAACATTTAAACACAAATTAATGCCAGTCCTACTCAAATTCTTCCCAAAAAGTTGAAAAGAGGGAACACTTCCAACCTTTACTTTTTTGAAGCTAGTTTTACGCTCATACCAAAGCCAGATACACACACTATAAGAAAAGAAAATAACAGGCCATCATTCCTGATGAACATAAAATTACAAAAATCCTTCACAAAATATTACAAACTGAATTCAACAGGACATTAAAAGGATCATACACTATGATCAAGTGGGGTTTCTCCTTGGGATGCAAGGATGGCTCAACAGTTGCTGGTGATACACACACCACATGGTAGAATAAAGGATGAGAATCATATGATGATCTCAATAGTTGCAGAAAAAGTACTTAACAGAGTTCAACAACCTTTCATGATTAAAAAAACTGTCCACAAATTAGGTAGAGAAGGAATGTATCTCAACATAATAAAGGGTATATATGACACGTTCACAGCTAACATGATTCTAAATGATGAAAAGCTGTAACATTTTCCTCTAAGATTAAGACAAGGATGCCTACTCTCTTGAGTTTCATCCAACATTGTACTGTAAATCTAAGCCAGAGCAATTAGTCAAGAAAAAGAAATAAAAGCATCCAAATCAGAAAGGAAGAAATAAAATTGTCTCTGCAGGTGATGTGATCTTACATGTAGAAACCCAAAAGATGCCACCAAAAAACTGTTAGAACTAATAAATGAATTCAGTAAAGTTTAGGAATCA
The DNA here is from genome assembly GCA_917880005.1 of Nanger dama. NCBI lineage: Eukaryota > Metazoa > Chordata > Mammalia > Artiodactyla > Bovidae > Nanger > Nanger dama. The sequence goes on along the minus strand of CAKJTW010000068.1, from coordinate 21,252 downwards.
AAATTTATGTATACAAATCAATTACATTTCTATACACTAACAACAAACTATCTGAAAAAGAAATGAAGAAAAATAATTCCATTTATAGTAGCATCAAGAAAAATAAAATATTTTTTGTATTCTTTTTTAAATTTATTTATTTCTTTAATTATAATACTGTATTTGTTTTGCCATACATTGACACGAATCAGCCATAGGTGAACACAATCTCCCAATGCCGAATCCCCCTCCCACCTCCCACCCCCCATCCTCTACTTGAATCATCCTGTGCATCAGCCCCATGCCTCCTGCATCCTACATTGAACATAGATGAGCGTTTCGTTTCTTACAGGAAAATATACATGTTTCATTGCCATTCTCCCATACCATCCCACCCTTTCCCTCTCCCTCAGAGTCCAAAAGTCCACTCTATACCTCTGTGTTTCTTGTTGTCTCACATATAGGGTCATCATTACTGTCTTCTAAATTCCATATATATGTGTCAGTATACTGTATTGGTGTTTTTCTTTCTGGCTTACTTCACTCTGTATAATCGGTTCCAGTTCCATCCATCTCATTAGAACTGAGTCAAATTTATTCTTTTTAAGGGCTGAGTAGTATTCCATAGTGTATATGAACCACAGCTTTCTTATCCATTCATCTGCTGATGGACATCTAGGTTGCTTCCATGTCCTGGCTATTATAAACAGCGCTGCCATGAACATTGGGGTACATGTGTCTCTTTCACTTCTGGTTTCCTCAGTGTGTATGCCCAGCAGTGGGATTGCTGGGTCATAAGGCAGTTCTATTTGCAATTTTTAAGGAATCTCCACACTGTTTTCCATAATGGCTGTACTAGTTTGCATTCCCACCAGCAGTGTAAGAGGGTTCCCTTTTCTCCACACCCTCTCCAGCATTTATTGCTTGTAGACTTTTGGATCGCAGCCATTCTGACTGGTGTGAAATGGTACCTCATTGTGGTCTTGATTTGCATTTCTCTGATAATGAGTGATGTTGAACATCTTTTCATGTGTTTGTTAGCCATCCGTATGTCTTCTTTGGAGAAATGCCTATTTAGTTCTTTGGCCCATTTTTTTATTGGATCATTTATTTTTCTGGAGTTGAGCTGCATAAGTTGCTTATATATCTTTGAGATTAGTTGTTTGTCAGTTGTTTCATTTGCTATTGTTTTTTCCCATTCAGAAGGCTGTCTTTTCACCTTGCTTATAGTTTCGTTTGTTGTGCAGAAGCTTTTAATTTTAATTAGATCCCATTTGTTTATCTTTGCTTTTATTTCCAGTATACTGGGAGTTGGATCCTAGAGGATCCTGCTGTGATTTATGTCGGAGAGTGTTTTGCCTATGTTCTCCTCTAGGAGTTTTATAGTTTCTGGTCTTACATTTAGATCTTTAATCCATTTTGAGTTTATTTTTGTGTATGGTGTTAGAGAGGGGTCTAGTTTCATTCTTTTACAAGTGGTTGACCAGTTTTCCCAGCACCACCTGTTAAAGAGACTATCTTTACTCCATTGTATATTCTTGCCTCCTTTGTCGAAGATAAGGTGTCCATAGGTATGTGGGTTAATCTCAGGGCTTTCGATTTTGTTCCATTGATCTATATTTCTGTCTTTGTGCCAGTACCATACTGTCTTAATGACTGTGGCTTTGTAGTAGAGCCTAAAGTCAGGCAAGTTGATTCCTCCAGTTCCATTCTTCTTTCTCAAGATTGCTTTGGCTATTCGAGGTTTTTTGTATTTCCATACAAATATTGAGATTATTTGATCTAGTTCTGAGAAAAATACTGCTGGTAGCTTGATGGGAATTGCATTGAATCTGTAGATTGCTTTGGGTAGTATACTCATTTTCACTATATTGATTCTTCCAAGCCATGAGCATGGTATATTCCTCCATCTATTAGTGTCCTCTTTGATTTCTTTCATCAGTGTTTTATAGTTTTCGATATATAGGTCTTTAGTTTCTTTAGGTAGGAATATTCCTAAGTATTTTATTCTTTTCGTTGCAATGGTGAATGGAATTGTTTCCTTGACTTCTTTTTCTACTTTCTCGTTATTAGTGTATAGGAATGCAAGGGATTTCTGAGTGTTGATTTTATATCCTGCAACTTTACTATATTCACTGATTAGCTCTAGTAAAAATCATATGATTATCTCAATAGATGCAGAAAAAGCCTTTGACAAAATTCAGCATCCATTTATGATAAAAACTCTCCAGAAAGCAGGACTGGAAGGAACATACCTCAACATAATAAAAGCTATATATGACAAACCCACAGCTCACATTATCCTCAATGGCAAAAAATTGAAACCATTTCCCCTAAAGTCAGGAACAAGACAAGGGTGTCCACTTTCACCACTACTCTTCAACATTGTACTGGAAGTTTTGGCCACAGCAATCAGAGCAGAAAAAGAAATACAAGGAATCCAAATTGGAAAAGAAGAAGTAAAACTCTCACTGTTTGCAGATGACAAGAAAAATAAAATATTGAGTTGGCAAAAAAGTTTGGGTTTTCCATAACAACCCAAATGAACCTTTTGGCCAACCCAATACTTAGCAATAGACTTAACCAAGGAGATGAAAAGCCTCCACACTGAAAACTATAAAACATTGATGAAAGAAATTGAAGACACAAATAAATGGAGATATATCCTTTGATCATGGATTAGAAGAACTAATACTGTTAAAATGTCCATACTACCCAAAGTGATCTACAGAATCACTGCAGTCTGTAGTGCAAAAGAATAAAATTGGAACCTTATGTTATACACAAAACTCAAGTGGATTAAAACAAATATAAAACCTGAAACCATAAATCCTAGGGGAAAAAACCCTAGACATTGATCTTAGCAATGGATTTTTGATTTGCCACCAAAAACACAGGCAACAAAAGCAAAAGTAAGCAAGTGAAACTACATTCAAGCTACAAGGCCTCTACACAGCAAAGGAAACAATCAACAGAATGAAAATGCAGCCTGTGGAATGGGAGAAAATATTTGCAAGAAAAAGAAAATAGGAACCCAAATACCTTGATTTTAAAATGGGCAAAGGACATACATGGACATTTCCATAGAAGATATGCAGATGGCTAACAGATATATGAGAAGGTGTTCACTGTCATTAAGCATCAGGAAAATGGAAATCAGAACCAGAAATAACACCCCACACTTGTTAGCATGACTATTAATAGTAAGAGAAGAGAGAAGTATTTGTTGAGGGTGTGAAGAAAGGGAGTCATTACACACTGTTGATGGGAATGTAAATTGGTACAACCATTGTGGAAGACAGTAGAGTAAAAGTTCCTCAAAACAATCAAAATAGAATTATTACATGGTTCACCAATCTCACTTCTAGGTGGATGGATATCTGCACTCCCAGGTTCATCGCAGCATTAGCCACAATAGCCAAGAAAAAAATAACTTGTGTTTGTCAGCAGATGAAAGGGTAAGGAAAACATGTTGCATATATTCAGTGGAATATTATTCAGCCCTTTAAAAAGAAGGAAATCCTATGTGTGACAATATGGATGACATAAAGGACATTGTGCCAAGTGAATAAATAGGCCAGACACAGAAAAACAAATATGTACATTCTCACTTATATGTGGAATCTTAAAAAGTCAAACTCATAGATACAGAAAGTAGAAGTTGCCTGGGGCTATTGTTGAGCAATGCAGGGCAGGGCATGGAATTGGAAGAGTTGGTCACAGGGTACAAAAGGTCAGTTGTAAGCTGAAGAAGTTCTGGAGATCTAGTGTACAGTACTGTTACTATAGTTAATAATACTGGATTGTATACTTGAAAGTTGCTAAAAGAGTAATCTTAAGTATTCAGACTACAAAAACACAGGAACTATGTGAGATGATGGATGTGTTAGTTTGATTGTGGTCATCTTCTCATAATGTATATGTATAACAAATTATTACACTATGCATCTTCAGTTCCAGTCACTCAGTCGTGTCCGACTCTTTGCGACCCCATGAATCGCAGCACGCCAGGCCTCCCTGTTCATCACCAACTCCTGGAGTTCACTCAGACTCACATCCATCGAGTCAGTGATGCCATCCAGCCATTTCATCCTCTGTCGTCCCCTTCTCCTCCTGTCCCAATCCCTCCCTTTCCAATGAGTCAACTCTTCGCATGAGGTGGCCAAAGTACTAGAGTTTCAGCTTCAGCATCATTCCCTGCAAAGAAATCCCAGGGCCAGTCTCCTTCAGAATGGACTGGTTGGCTCTCCTTGCAGTCCAAGGGACTCTCAAGAGTCTTCTCCAACACCACAGTTCAAAAGCATCAATTCTTCGCACAATTGCACTCATCTCACACGCTAGTAAAGTAATGCTCAAAATTCTCCAAGCCAGGCTTCAGCAATACGTGAACCGTGAACTTCCAGCTGTTCAAGCTGGCTTTAGAAAAGGCAGAGGAACCAGAGATCAAATTGCCAACATCTGCTGGATCATCGAAAAAGCAAGAGAGTTCCAGAAACACATCTATTTCTACTTTATTGACTATGCAAAAGCCTTGTGGAGCACAATGAACTGTGGAAAATTCTTCAAGAGATGGGAACACCTGTGCATCTTAAATATACAATTTTTATATATCAGTTATACCTTAGTCAAGCTGTGGGGGTTGAGAAACAACACTGGTAAAAGACATTAACTGGCTGATGAGGAAACCAGTAAGATGATAAAGCTGGTTAAAAGAGCGTTTTGAGGAATTGGGATTTATAGAAAAGGAATGTTAAAATGGCTAGGTTGGGTTCAAAACTGGTTAATGTCCAATAGGGCAATAAAAATCATGTCTTGAGGTTATCTTTTCTCCCAAACATAGTATTATATCACTAGCAGACAAGAACTGTAACTCGATACATCATTTCAGAATCAGTCCTTAATTAATGTTCAATTGCAACATCAAATGAAGTTTCATTCCATAGGTAATTAAATAATCCTTGGGTGAGCTTGGTAAACATTGGCAGAGTGATATCAGAAGTACCTGCTATAATCTCTTGATTTTATTTCCAAGTTTTTGGTAACAAAATGAAAGTAACTAGTTGTGAAATAAAGTTGCTAACTATGTAGACGAGCATTTAAAATATGGGTGCTTTTCCATTTAAATGCTTCAAACTTCTCCCTTGTTAAAATGTTCAACTACTAAGTCGACACTGTCATTTTTTAAAATCAAAAGTCTCAACATCACTTAACTTTATTAAACCTCTGTTGGTAAAGAAAATATTGTTGAATTGGTTTTATAAAGGGCCTTATTTTTTAAAAAACGTATTCAAGTGTTCATGGTATTTTTTTTTAAATTGTAGTATAATTGCTTTACATGACTGTTAGTTGCTGCTACACAACATGAATCAGCTATAAGTACTATAAGGGCCTTCTGGTTCTTATGCTTTCTCATTCTGACCTTCATCTTTTTGAAATGTTTATTTCAACTTATAACTTATTTTTGTTGCCCCAGTATCTTATACAAGATATTATGTTTTCTTACTTATTAAAGAATGCTTCAAATCTATATCCTTAAATCAGACTTTCTCTGTCATAAAATTCATATGAATGGCTTTTATAGGACTTTTCTAATTTAACATTTAGTGTTAATTATAAATTCATGAGGTTATACAAAACTTTTTTCAGTATTATATGCATGTATTAACTCTAATTTTCTCAACTAATTAAATCAGTAGATATTTGACACTTTGTAATTTTTAGAACTTATCAAGCATAGTGGTTTAGTAATTTAGAAACTTTAGTAAGTAAATAGTGATATTGTTAACTGTCTCCTTTCACCATGTTCTCCAGTGTCAAACTGAAGAGAAATTGTGTGCTTTTTGTTTGGTTTGTTTGTTTTATACCAAAGGAATAATAAAAAGAATAACTCTAGGTGAGATATTTTTAAATTGTACTGTAACATTTTTTAAAAATTTGGCCACACCACACTGCATGTGGGACCTTTATTCCCCAACCAAGGATTGAACCCCTGTCCTCTGCAGTGGAAGCACAGAGTCCTAACTACTGGACCACCAGGGAATTCCCAACATTTTTATTCATATTCATCTCTCATTACTTTTTGCTAAGACACACAGTACTATGAGAAATAAGTTATAATAGCCAATTTTATTATAACACACTTCAGTCTTTGCTTGTTAGGAATGAATAGCTATTGATGATTGAAACATTGAGGTGTCAGTGAATATAGAAGAAAGCAGATGAGCATGGCTTAGCAGGGCTGTGCAGTGTGGATCTGTAGTCTGTCTTTCTCAGAGGCAGGGCAAGAGGTCTGAAATTCAGCCTGCTTTCTGTTGGCCAAGCTGTGGGCTTTTTTCATCCTTGAGGAATAAGGAAAACCTTTTCCAACTTGCTGGCTCAGCAGAAACAGTTTTTCATAATTCGTACAAAGCACATTATAGTGTATCATAGTGTTGGCTTAGGACCTGATGGTTAGACAGCATTAGTCTTTTGTCTCAACAAAATATCTATAGCTATTTTCATAGCAGTAGAAAAGTCAGCTGGGGAGGAAAATACTAATAAATAAATCCTCTAGTTCTTAAGCAAAATATTAAACCTTATAAGTCTTAATAAATTCAAGTAAACTAGTATAATATGCAATTGAGACATAATAGTCACCTTTGCTGCTACTGTTTAGTTGCCAAGTTGTGTCCAGCTCTTCTGTGATCCTAGGCACTGTAGCCCACTAGGCTCCTGTGTCCATGGGATTTCCCAGGCAAGAATACTGACTTGGGTTGCCATTTCCTTCTCTAGAGGATCTTCCCAACCCAGGATTGAACCTGCATCTCCTGCTTAGTAGGCAGATTCTTTACCACTGAGCTTACCTGAAAGGCCCCATAGTTACCTTGAGTTTGCATTTATTCCATAGATACACAGTGATATTTGAAGAGGATTCTAAATTATAACAAATATGTTTTGTTCGGCTTTATTGACTATGCCAAAGCCTTTGACTGTGTGGACAACAACAAAGTCTGGAAAATTCTTAAAGAAATGGGAATACTAGACCACCTGACCTGCCTCTTGAGAAATCTGTATGTTCTTATCTGGCCATAATGATAGTAAGAGAATTTCATTTTCTAATGATATGTCCACATCAAGTGTTTACAAATTTCCGAAAGGGTTCTGAGTACTGATAAATATTGCCAATTTAGGGGACATACTGTAAAGGATAATACTTCTTGTTGGTGTGAACCAAATTTAGCATATTCATATTTTATAAATTTAATTTAAATAGTGCATATTACATGTGGCATTCTGCTGCCAGTAATGATCATCTTTGACTGAAAGAATACAGGGCGTTTTTAAAATCCCTATCTTTCTCTCCATTATAGGGAGAGTGTTTTTTTCTTCATAATAAATGCATCCCTCTGTATAAACAACTGAGTGTGTGTGTATTGTATTTCTGTGCATCCTAGAAGTGGGAGATGACTAATTTCTTATTGTAAATGCTTGAAGTAAAATTTCTACTTTTTGAGAAATACAGAATTACTCCTAGGGTTTTCTTAGAATTAATAGACTTAATAGAAATTTATTAACACACTCTTGCTGCTGCTGCTCCGCTGCTGCTGCTGCTGCTGCGTCACTTCAGTCGTGTCTGACTCTGTGTGACCCCATAGGCGGCAGCCCACCAGGCTCCCCCGTCCCTGGGATTCTCCAGGCAAAAACACTGGAGTGGATAACACACTCTTGAAGGCTCATCAATATTATGTTACCACACGACTTTGTTTCCATGTGAATATTATTAATAGCTATACTATAAGCAGTGTTTGTGACCCACATTACCTTTTGCTTGTTAGTTAAATGTAGGTGGGGCACATCTGTAGGTTGTTTTCATGCACATTCATGAATACACACACACAGACACACACACACACACACACTTTCTCTCTGTGAAAGATTTATAGAAACTTTGAAATTCATAGTCCTGTGTCAACTTAAATGTTAGCTGTTGCTCTTTTTATTGAAGTATAATTGGCATACACCAATTATATTTGTTTCAAGTATACTACATCCAGCATTTCTTTACATTCTGAAATGATCAGCACAATAAGGCTAGCGACCATCTAAGCCATTGCTATTATTAACTTTCATTATCAAGCATTTGATATGTTCTGAATATGGGTGAGCACTTAAATATATTAACACACTTAATCTAAAGTGTGACTTTATCTCACTGCACCATCTAGATCTCCTTGTTAATTTAGTTGTAGTTCTGTTTCCTTGGTTACAGGGAATGTTTTCTAGCAATTTCTGTAATACAAAAAAAAATTGCTCTGATTAAGTACTACTTGCAAATGAGTTGGAACTCTTATGCTGTAGTGGGTTTTTAAATAGTTTAATCCTCTATAAAAAGTAGCAGTTTTGAGAATATTTGATAACTCTTCCCATCATCCTATAATAGGAACTTGCTTTTATAGTAGAGAAAATTTTGCGCAAACCAAGAAATACCTAAGATAAATTATGCTTCATGTAGAAAATTAAGATTTTGGAGAGTAAAACTTGTGGTTTCCAAGAGTAGAAAAAAGTTTTTCAGCATCAGTTATCCACCAATATGCTTAATCACTACATTTTCCTAGGAAATTTTGCTTTCCATCTTTTTATATCATTTTGTCACTCTCTGTCCTAACAAAACATTGATCAAGAGCAAGGAACTAATGTTTTAATCTTTCATACTTTTTGTTTTAAATCCTTTCATTTTTGTTCCTTCTAGTGTATATACACAGTCTTCTCCTTTCTCAATTACCAAATGTATGAAATAAATTACCATCCCCCTGTCATAGGCAGTGGGAGGTCTAGAAACTTAAATCACATGGTTCTTAGCTCTTCTGCTAAATCACATCACAGCTTAAGATAGCCATTGATAAGGGCAGGGGTAGGGAAAGCCCCACTAATGCCAGGAAAAGAGAGAAACCAAGTCTCTCTGACTGCTGATGAACCACGTTGGTTTCTAATTTATATTTTTGGATGTGTGACTGTAGAGTAACAGTTACATTGGGCCAGGTTTATTTGGTTTGAGCAATTATTTGAAAGATCTTCTCCTTCTCAGGATTTGGGACCTGGACACTTAACAGCAAGAAATACCCTAGCTTCAAGTCAGCATAGGTCCTTTTTTCCAGCTCTTCATTAGATGTGCATTCTGAAATTTAAAAACTATTTCTAATGTCAAGAACTCCATGTGGTATAATATTCTAATGTTGCTATGAAATATGTAAGATTTGTTTAGGAAGAGTCTTGATTATCTTAGTGGACCTGTAGATTGCTTTACTTGACATTTATTGGGTTTGCAAATTGCACAGTTAAATGAATGTGATTGTTTTTTTCTTCTAATTTTCAGGTATAATTGATATACATTAAGGTGCATCATGTAATGATTTGACTTGCATACATCAAGAAATGATTGCCACATTAAATTTAGTGAAAATCCATCTTTTCATGTAGATACACAAAGAAGTAAAGTAAAGGATTTTTTTGCTTGTGATGAGAACTATTAGCATTTACTCTCTTCACAACTTTCATATGTAACATACAGTGGCACTGATTATGTTTATCTTGTTGTATATTATATCCGTAGTACTTATTTATCTTATAACTGGAAGTTGGTATTTTTCGACTGCCTTCATCAAACTCCCCTTCACTCTTCCCCTGCCTCTGGTAACCACAAATCTGATCTCTGTTTCTCTGTGTTCACTTGTTTTGAATATATTTGACCTAAAACACTGTTCAGTTCAGTTCAGTTCAGTCGCTCAGTCGTGTCCGACTCTTTGCGACCCCATGAATCGCAGCACGCCAGGCCTCCCTGTTCATCACCAACTTCCGGAATTCACTCAGACTCACGTCCATCTAGTCCGTGATGACATCCAGCCATCTCATCCTCTGTCATCCCCTTCTCCTCCTGCCCCCAATCCTTCCCAGCATCAGAGTCTTTTCCAATGAGTCAACTCTTCCCATGAGGTGGCCAAAATACTGGAGTTTCAGCTTTAGCATCATTCCTTCCAAAGAAATCCCAGGGCTGATCTTCAGAATGGACTGGTTGGATCTCCTTGCAGTCCAAGGGACTCTTCAAGAGTCTTCTCCAACACCACAGTTCAAAAGCATCAGTTCTTCGGCGCCCAGCCTTCTTCACAGTCCAACTCTCACATCCATACATGACCACTGGAAAAACCATAGCCTTGACTAGACGGACCTTAGTCATCAAAGTAATGTCTCTGCTTTTGAATATACTATCTAGGTTGGTCGTAACTTTTCTTCCAAGGAGTAAGTGTCTTTTAATTTCATGGCTGCCGTCTCCATCTGCAGTGATTCTGGAGCCCCCAAAAATAAAGTCTTACACTGTTCCATTATACAATATAGTGATTGAATATTTCTGTACATTTCAAAGAAGTCAGCACCTTAAGTCTTGTTATAATCCATCCCCATACAAAGATGTTATGTATTAATAACTATATTCCCCACAATATATTTCATCCCCATGACTCATTTATTTTGCAACTGAAAGTTTGTTCCTCTCAATCCCTCTCACCTATTTCTCTCCTATCCTACAACCCTTCCCCTCTGGCAACCACCTGTTTATTCTCCATATCTATGATTCTGTTTCTATTTTGTTATGTTTGTTCATTTGGCTTGTTTTTAGATTCTACATATAATTGTATATCTACATATAATCGTATAGTATTTATCTTTCTCTGACTTTTTCACTTAGCATAACAACCCCCTAGGATTATATGAACCCCTATATCTGGTCCTGGACTTCTGTTTGTTGGGAGTTTTTCTAATTATTGATTCATTTTCACTACTGGTAACTGATCTGTTCTGTATTTTTATTTTTCTTGATTCAGTATTGAGGAATTATCCATTTATCCTATATTGTCTATTTTTGCCATTTAACTGTTTGTAGGAATCTCTTATGATCCTTTGTGGTGTTGGTTATAACTTCTCCTTTTTCATTTCTGATTTTATTGATTTTTCTGTGATGAATCTGGCTAAAGGTTTATTTTTCAAAGAGACAGCTCTCAGTTTCATTGATCTTTTCTATTGTTTTTGAATCTCTATTTCATTCATTTCTGCTCTGATCTTTATGATTTCTTTCCTTATTCTAACTTTTGTTTGATCTCCTTTTTATAGTTCTTTGACATGTAAGGTTTTGTTGTATTTGAGATTTTTCTCATTTCCTGAGATAGGCTTGTGTTACTATAAAGCTTCCTCTTAGAATTGTTTTTGCTGCTTCCCATAGATTTTTGAGTCACTGTATTTAATTTTCACTTGTCTCTGGGTATTTTTTACTTCCTTTTTATTTCCTCAGTGATCCATTATTTAGTAATGTGGTGTTCAGCCTCCATGGATTTTTGTTTTTTTTGAAGTTTTTTCATGTAGTTGATTTCTAGTTTCAACATTGTGTTTGGAAAGGTCCTTGATATGATGTTAGTCTTCTTAAAGTTACTGAGACTTCTTTTGTTGCCTAGCATATGATCTATCCTAGAGATTGCTCCATGTGCTCTTGAAAAGAATGTGTTTTCTACTGCTTTTGGATGTAATGTTAATATATGTGTGTGCATAAACACTTAAATTTATATAAAATAAAAAATATGTATAAAGTCTATCTGATTTAATAATGTAGTTTAAGGCCAGTGTCTCCTTATTGATTTTCTGTTTCGATCATCTGTACATTGATGTGAGTCCCCTATGCCTTTTGTGTTACTGTCTGTTTAGATTTACTTTATGTATTTAGGTGCTCCTATGTTGGTTGCATGGGGCTTCCCAGGTGGTGCATTGGTAAAGAATCTGCCTGCCAGTGTAGGAGATACAGGAGACTCGAATTTGATCCCTGGGTTGGGAAGATGCTCTGGGGTTGGAAATGGCAACCTACTCCAATATTCTTACCTGGAAAATTCCATGGACAAGAAAGCCTAGAGGGCTATAATCCATGGGCTCACAAAGAGTCAGCCATGACTGAGTGACTGAGCGCACACACACACAAACACACACATGTGTTGGATTACATATATGTTTACAATTGTCATAGTTTCTTCATTAATCGATCCCTTGATTAGTATGTAATACTTTTCCTTGTCTCTTATAACAGTGTTTATTTTCGAGTGTGTTTTGTCTCACATAATAAGCATTGCTACCCTGGCTTTTCATTTCTATTTACATAGAATACATTTTTCCATCCCCTCACTTTCAGTCTGTGTATCTTTTATGTCTAAAAGTAATTATTATTAATGTCAAATTTATGTGTATCAACCTTTTAAATGTCTTCTGGAACCTTTGGTTTACTGAGTTCTCATATCATTTTTAAAACTCTGAAAAAAATAGCTTCCAAATGAGTTTTGATAAAGTTTCTTCACGTTTAAAATAAATTTCCAGTAACTTTCATGAATTCGAATGGGATGCCTGAGATGTATCACGTGACTGATACTAGAGGAATGCATTGGACACTCTAAATGTTTAACTTAAAGTCATAGTATAGTTAAAAATAATCCCTGTTAGGTTTATTATTTAGGATGCCATCTGTAATCCCACTGTTGATCACTAAGAAAGTATGAACCTCTCAATGGAATGCTGACCTCAGAAGGGCTGAAAAGTTTTGATACTACAGAATCTCTCACATTTATCTTGAAAATAATTTTCATATGTTGTCACAATGTTTATAAGTGTAAAAGTCATATATTAAGCTGACAAACATCTGGTAATGTGAAGCTTATGAAGAAGAAAATAGGTTTGAGTTTCTTTCCTCTAACCCTTAAACTTTCATACAAGTTAATATGTTGCACAGTCAAACTATAGCCATTTTAAAGCTTCTATTCATGCTCTGGTATTCTACACTGAAGTGATACATCAAATAAAGAGGATCAACAAAGTTCAATTAACTATGGTTTCTTCAGAATTGACAGTTATAGTATAATGAAATCAACCAAAGCAAATGAAATGGTAATTCTGATAAGAAATCAGTTGAATTCATCAGAATTATTTAGACCTAACTTCAGGTAAGCCTCTTGACCTCCCTTGCTCTCAGTTTTCCCATCTATGAAATTGGAAATTTGACCTAGAGGATCCCTAAGGTCACTTCCGGCTCTAAAGTTCCATGATAATAATAGGTAACATTTATTTTTTAATTACAAATGGTCCAGAAAGGTACATAAAGCTGAAATTTCTTCAGTTAGTGCCTCACCCTGCTTGGACATTGGTGTGGTTGAAAGTTTCAGCTTTGTCTCTCATTTCTTCATATGCTGACCCCATGGACACCAAAAGACCTTTTGGGAGAGGGTGAGTGAAGCTTTATCTGTAAACCTCTGTTTTGAGAGACTTCGGTTTCATAATAATTGTCCTCACTTTGATCCTTTGGAGCCTGGTATATCTTTTGTCCTTTCCTTTTCCTCTCTCCCGTTTGTTCTGTGTCTGGTGCCACGTAGATTCTCTGGCCGCACTTTCCTCTGTTCCCCCCGAAGCGCCGATCTCGGATCCGTTCGCGCCAGAACCTGCTCCTCCTGCTCCTCCTGCTGCTGCTGAGACTGCGGCTGCTGCAGCCCCTGCCTCAGCTGCCACAGCTGTCGCTGCTGACGTCGATCTCTTTGGAGGTTAGTCAGTCACATCCCCCTTCTTTCATTTTCCTCCCAGGATTACTGAAGTCACCATAGTATGAAGACGTTTAAAATATTCTACACAATAGAACGGTACGACACAACTTTTAAGTACTTTTTAAATGTTTATTCATATGTATCTTTGCTCACTTTGTCAACTTCATTTCATTTTAGTGGTTTTAGAGCAACAGGTTGCAATGCTTCTTTGGACCTGTTTTATTTTCTATTTTTTTGCAAAGTTAGGATTTAAGTCACTGTTAGGACTCTTGTCCCATATATGGGCTCCAGCCCTGTGGTATCTATAAGGGTGGTCTCAGATCCTTCTATCCTCCCATATTTAGGATTGGGTTTTTGGAATTTCTTTTTAGATTTGAACTAGCTGACAAGGAAAAAAATATTTGGGGAATATGGGAGGAGAAATTCTGGTCTAAGTTATTTTTTAAGTTTTAAGACAAAAAGTCCTCTAAAAGTTCAGACCTAGAGGTCTCTGAAAAGAGTTTAAGGACATCCGTTTTTGCAACCTTAAGCTTGTTCTTTGCAAGCAGAGATTTGGATTATCTTTGGCTTCAGAACTTTGAGAGATCACCGGAGTCAGTACTTGCAAAGCTGATTGAAAACAGGTTTATATCAGACTTGAATGGTAGTCTGAAAATATTTTTTTTCCATGCAAATGTAAGTTCTGACAGAGCTGATTTACAGCTGTAAGCCTGAGTCGGATATCCCAGGCTCTGCCAGTATAACACGCCTGGACCCAGTGAACCACCTGAAGCCACTTTATGTACATCTTCCCATCTTGAGTGGTGCTTATGTCCATACCTGGGGAAGTGCTCATTTTAGACGTGTACACTGAATAGTGTTACAGTCGTCATAGTTTTGCGTTTCTTCATTTCAACATAACATCTTTCCCAGGGCATTTTGAGAATATGGTAAAGAAATCAGAGGATGCAAACAATGGGGTGGGGGCAAGAGAGTTTTGGCAGGTTCTAGCTGAGTTCATGAATTCCCCTGGGAACATACACTTACACACCATCACGTAACACTGCTACGTGCCTTGCTCTCTGAAGCTCGCCAATGGTGTCTAAGACAAGGCATCCTCAGATTGACACTGCACTGTTGCCTGTGTTTCATGTGAGGCAATTTGCTGCTGCCTTGCTGCACTGCCATGCTATTACAGAAAAAAATCTGCTTTTATTTAAAAAAAGTAGAAAGGATTTTCAGATTCTTAAATAATTTTTTATGAAGAATTATTTGCCAGAGAAAGTTAGTTTTTCATCATGCCTCTATAACTTTTGAGACCAGAAATTAGAGTTTTAGTTTACATTTATAAAATAAACTTCTTCATCCCCTCCTTCTTCCCCCATGATTGATCTTGAGTATGTATGGTTTCTCATAGGCTTATGTTAACAGGAAAAATCAAGAAAAATATGAGCAGGGTGGTAACAATTTTGTATGTAAACATTTCTGTTCCTTTAGCTATTTAGATTTTTATTTTTCAGTCCATTAGAAGGAGCTTAATTGCCTATAAGAAATCAGTCAACTCCATCTTGCTTCTCTCATGGTCCTCTAAAGCTTAAGATATTTCTTGGAAGTAGTCTTTGTGCCATTATGCTGTTTGGGTTGATCGTTACTGCTTTGATGACATCCATCAAGCAGAAGAATCTGTATGTTTGGAAATATTTTTATGATGTCATTCTTTCTCCTGCAATTCAAGTTTAAAAGGTCAGTACTGTAGCAAACCATGTTATTTAATGCCAAAGAATGGAAGCTCTTCTCTAATTTCACCAATATCCTTTCTAGTCATCTGGCTGGAGGCTGAGGAGATGAGTATCTCTGCAAATCTCATTACAGTTATTTTTACTAATCTTTGTAATTCTATAAACTGTCTCCTGGCCACTGGTAGCTGTAAAATCTGTAACCTTTATGTTCATAAATTTATGTGTTTCACTGTATGTTTTATGTTCGTAGTTTTCAGTTATATTCCCTGGTTTCCTTCATGTTCTTTATGGATTTAAAGAAATCATCTAGAGGCAGGACTTTAAAATTCAAACTAAAATCTCTCCGGTCATGTTGTGTGGCCATTTAAAATAAATGTGTCTTTAAAATGGGCAAGTGGTAGAACTTTTGATTAATAAGAGCATCAGTTATTTCATGTATGACTTTAAAATATGCCCCATGAGGTTTTATGTAACATAGCTAGCAGGGTTAAGTAGACTTTGGAAACAGGATTAATGCATTTTAAAATGGCTAATTTTTAAATTTTCAGGAATATGAAATATTAAACATTAAAATTTTCTGTGCATTTTAGTCTTATATTTTCATTACAGATTTGAAAAATAGGGACTATCTGTTATTTTAAAATACTCAGATTGGTACCTACATAATGTTTTAGTCATTTCAGTATAAGTCATTAAAAACATTTTTAAGAAACATTATATTTGCTAAATGGTTTATTTTTTTAAAAGGAACTTTAAAAAAATAAAATCTGTCTTCTCTGGTCAGCGGAACAGGACTGCAAGGCAGTGTTGTGTTTTAAAAATTAATAAAACAATTATTAAGAGAAAACACGAAATTTTTTAAAACATTGTTTTTCATTGATGTAAACTTTAGTAACAACAGTGTATTAGTTTTTCTTTTTTATAACAACGTAGTGTTTTTCTAAGCAGTGCAATACTAAATTGGTGCTAATTCCTCTTGCATTTGCCAGGATACCCTTTCAGTCAACTGTGTTAATTCGTGAGCATCCTGCATGAAGATGGTAGGCTGCAAGCACAGAACCAAGTGGCTGGAAAACCAAAGAACTTGCTTCCCAAGCCTGACTTCATTTGTACAGGCTGCTTAACAAACTAAGTTAATTAACCTTCCTTAAAATCAGTACTTAAGTATAAGCCCTTACAACTAGATTTAATGGAAGAATGTTATAATCTGAGACCTCTGGGAAAGAAAATGAAATGCTGGTGACTTTTAAGCTCAAGATGTTGAGAATGATTGAAACCTTTGAGCCACATATGTGATTTAAAGATGGCTTATGTGGCTGGAGAAGACAGGGAGGGATAGTTCAGCCTGGGGAGGACAAGAGCAGTAAGAAATTTTCACATAGGAAGTCAGGCACATGATAAAAATTTAGGGGGAAATTCTTCCTGTGTTGCCAGAAGGAAGAGAAGGCTAGTCTGCACAATGTCTGAGAGACTGGTTTTCTGGGTAAGACTGGACCAAGTCCATAACTGTAGAAAAGCAGGAACACACATTTCCTAGAACTAGCAGGGGTTGGTAATTGGCGGAATGTAGACAGAAACTGTGAGTGGGTAACAGAAAGAGAACTAGATTGGAGGTGGTTTTAGCTTTCAGTGCTGGAAGGATAATGCTGCCATCAATTATGAAAGAAACCTGGGTAGCTAAGAAGTTTTATTGTTTTTTAGAAAACAACATCATAATTGCTTTATTATCTCTTACAGTCTCACAGTCTTGGGGGGTCTGCTGAGCTCAGCTGGACAGTTATCTCTCAGGGTTCCTTGCATGGCTACAGTCATACGGTGGCTGTGGGGTTGGGATCATCCAGACTCATTCATTCATGCCTCCATCTCCTGAGCTGGGAGGACTTAAAAGCCATGGGCTGGAGCAGCTGGGGGTCCTTTGTTTAAGAGCAGTTTTGACAGTACTAGACAAGTTAAGTTTATGTTTAGTTTCAGAGAAGCATTGAAAGGAGATGTCTTGCTGACAGGGGAAAAATAAAAAACCACCTTTCCTGAAGATATAGCTACAAATATGGGTTTCATCTGCTTATACAGAAGTGATCATTAAAGAGGCAGACCCGTGAATACTTGTTTGAACTCAGGACTGATGCAGAAAGAAAGAAAGTGAAGTCGCTCAGTCATGTCCAACTCTTTGTGGTCCCCTGGACTGTAGCCTACCAGGCTCCTCTGTCCATGGGATTTTCCAGGCAAGAGTACTGGAGTGGGTTGCCATTTCCTTCTCCAGGATCTTCCTGACCCAGGGATCGGACCCGGGTCTCTCGCACATTGTAGGCAGACGCTTTACCATCTGAGCCACCAGGGAAGCCAATAGCACAGATGTCACTGATACTTAATTCAGTCCTGCAAGGAGGGAACAGTGTAGTAGGAAGTGGCACAGTTCATCACAGTAGAGTGGTTAACCACACGAACTTCAGTCAGGCAGCTTACAGACAAATCCTGACTCCACCATTTGCCAAACCTTGGGCAAATCCTCAGAGTTTACAAGTTTCCATTCTCTTATCTACAAAGTGGAGAAGATAGAACTTATATCCCAAGAGAGTTGTAGGAATTAAATGTAATAATTTCAATGAAATATTTACCTAGTGACTGGCACACAAATAGTGACTGCTATTACTGTTTCTATTGCTTCCAATCACAACTATCCTCAGTTCCAGATTTTATAAGACTAGAAAGAAAACAAACCTGACTCATGGCAAGATACTTTCAGCAGTCCATGGGATTGCAGAGTCAGGCATAACTTAGTGACTGAACAGTAACAAACCTTCTCTTAGACTGTTGGCCCCAGTTCTTAGTGCTTTCATGTTGCCCTACGTCTTCTGTGATAGTATCTTTAACATGGCATCTGGGAGGCTGTCTGTCCTATCCCCAGTGTTTTTCTCCTATGCCATTGTTACTATTCACCATCTCCCTTGACTGACCTTTACCAGAATGTATTCTTCCCTCAGTGTAGCTGTGAGAAGCAATCAAATCAAATCAAGCTGTAACATATGATTGTCCTATTGTCTATTCCAGCAATATTGGTATTTTTGTAAAGAACCTTTTAACCCACGTGAGTCTCTAATGTTTAATGTTTGTTAATGCTGGTTTTCAGGATGTTACTATAGTGTGTCTCATACTCAGATCCACTTGAAACACTCTGGGTTAAACTGAGAAGTGTCCTGACTGTAGGATTTCCTACCGCTTAATAGACCAGGTAAATCTCTGAGAAAGGGAAATACTGGGTAGCATTTTTGTTGGAGAAATTCTTTTTAATGGCTGGAGGAGCAATGTTCTAGGGAACGCTGGTAAGTATTGCAGAAGGCAGCAGTTTAGGATATAAGTCTAGCAGGTAAGTGGCAGGTACTTTTTGGTCCCCACTTTCTAAGAATTTCTTCTAGGCAGGTCGTATTTATGATAACTTCATTCCTTTTGTACTTTGGAATGAAAGGGTTTCTTTGAAAACTCCAGGTAAAACTAATTTTACCATAATTAACAGGGTGTGTTGACAGAAACACACTTGGGATCCTTTGCACACATCAGCCATTTATAAAATGGGCATTTATAAATGGAGGCTGCCTGTATGTTAATGGATCTACTGTATAGTATTATAATTTACTATAAACAGTTACATACTTGTAGTTTCAAAACATGAAACTATATTTTTAGTTCATTGAAAACAGGTAATTTTCTACATAACTAAAGCAATGCAGTATTTGAAAATAGCCATAAATTTAAGTCAAAATAAAGGCATTATGGCATCATCTCCTAATTTTTTTCTTTAGTTCTTTAAAGCAAAACCTTAGTTGTGTCTGAAAATGTTTCTCAGGGATAATGAAAGTTTAACTTATGAATATTTATATACATCATGTTAACAGTGCAATTTGCCTAGACTATAAAAGAACATTTAAATTTAAATGGTTTATGTCATTTTATATTTAATTTTATTGGCATTAAAGAGGACATCCATGCTTGCTAGAAACCATGAATCAGAGACATCGTAGGAACATAGTATATAAATAATGAAAGCTCAATGTCTCAAACTGCCTAAGAAAGTAATTTTTGTGTTTTAATTTTCACATCCATTGCTTTCTAGTGATGCACATAAAACATGCTTCTTAGAGCGCTTATACAATGAGAATCCTGTTACCCCTTGGATCCTCACAGGTCTCAGCAGGCTCCACCCTGCACCACTTTGCATGTAGCCAACATGAAGGGGCGCCAGGAGTCATTGTTCTGTGACTGCCAACAGTGCATGGGCTGTAAAAATGCATTTTAAGAATTCATGTTGTATAAGGGGCCTTCTTTGCAATTTAACTTGGTTCTTTTACTATATTTTTCTTCTCTTTTTATCCCTTTCATTTCTTTTGTTTTAAAACCTGCACCCAAGATGCCTTTGCAGCTTCTCCCGGGAGGCCCCTACAGCATCCGAAGGGGCCACTGCGCCCGGCCCCCAACCCCATGCAGCGGCACTTGATGCTTGTTCAGGAAATGGTGGGTTTCCAACCCTGAGCCCGTCTGTTGTCGTTTGTCCTGATGTGAAACCCCGTAGCTAGACATGGCCCTCTGTGTTTCTGATTTTACTTTCTTCTGAGCATAAAATATCACTCCTCCTAACAGAATGAGGAATGCTGACACTTAAAACATTAAGAAAATGAAGGGCATACTTACCAAAATTGACAATTTCTCAAGATTGACAATTTTTGTCACTCCAAGTATGCTGCCTTAATGTTTTGTTCCCTCTAATGCTTACTCATGGACTTCCCTGTTGGCTTAGTGGTGAAGAATCTGCCTGGAATGCAGGAGACGTGGGTTCAATTCCTGGGTTGAGAAGATCCCTTGGAGAAGGAAATGGCAACCCACTCTAGTATTCTTGCCTAGGAAACCCCATGGGCAGAGGAGCCTGATGGGCTATAATCCATGGGGTTGTAAAAGAGTCTGACACGACTTAGCAACTCAACAACAACCATAAATGCTATCAATGTATTTGGTAACACTGAATTCCAATATATAGGCATGTTTTCCTGAATCTTCAAGCTACCAAGTTGACCAGATTAAGTGAGCATTTGAAAAATAACAATCTCAATCCTAGACTGCAGTCTAATCTGACAAATACTGTTAAGTGTTTCAATTTCTGTTTTCTGAATTAGTGGCACCTGCTAGATTTTCTTTTCTCTTTAGAAGAACATGCTACTCACTGACCCCCACTAGTAGGGTACTAGCAGAAAGCAAGCAGCCTGATGCCTAGCCAGCAGCTAATGCCTAGCCAGCAGCCTAAAGCCTAGCTAGCGTATGAATATCTGTGCCAGGTGCCTTGGTCCCTGTAGTTATAACGCTGCTCTTGCCTGTTTCCTTACTGATGCTGTGTGTGTGTCTCCACTTTCCTTTCCCCAAGACCCCTTTGCCCCGTCTGAAGGTAGTGCAGAGGCTGCACCTGAGCTGGACCTCTTTGCAATGAAGCCACCTGAGACCAGTGTTCCTGTAGTTACCCCTACAGCTAGCACAGCCCCCTCCGGTTCCCGCCACTGCTCCTTCTCCTGCTCCTGCCGTCGCAGCTGCCGCCGCCTCCACCGCCGCCGCCACCACCTCCGCCGCCACCACCTCCGCTCCTCCTGCTCTAGATATCTTTGGTGGTAATTTTTTGTTGTCGTTGTCGATGTCATTGAACGCTTGCCACCTGGTGGATTGTATTCCGGTCCTTGCGGTGTCCTGCATACGCAGCTCTTGACTGCATGATGTCTGTGTCATGAAATGGTTCTCCAGCAACCATTTGCAGCTCGTTTCAGAACTCTTCCAAAGTGCTCACCCGCAACTGGAAAGGCGGTTTCTGGCGGGTCCGTCCCGTTGAGTAAAGGGCATGTGTGTTCTTGGTCTTCGATTTGTTTGAGTCTGCTCCTGAAGTGGCCCCGCGCCTAAGCCAGAGGCTGCTCTAGCATAGACCTGTTTGGGAC